>CM060932.1:680655845-685655845 GCA_030765085.1 Allium cepa | reverse complement strand
TGAGTGTGTTGTACTCTGATGATGTAATGCATAGAGTAGTTATAGTTCTTTTTGTATAAAGATCAGTCATTACCTATTATATATTTTTCCGCTGCGATTGTGAGATTCTGTTATTGTTTTAGTTCCTTCTTTCTTTTCCTCAGCAATCTATCTTTCTCGGCACTCGATCGTTCGGCATATTATACAGTGGCTTATTTGTGTCGAATTTTCGAGGGTCGTGAAGGGCTGGTCATCACACGTGGTATCAGAGCGAGGTTAAGCAAGAACCTTGGCTCTGGTGGGGATTACTAATTGGAAATAGAGTCAGTAGTACTCTAAGAATGAGTTTGAGTGTATTAATAGATATGAGCATGGATTTATTAGTGAATATAAAAGTTGTTTATATTGTGTTGATTAATTTATTGAGTAGTTTATGGATTCTGGTTAATACGAGTAATTAACATTATTGATAGGGATCTCTAAACACTTGAATAGAACAGTTCGACATAGTATTGTTTAAAATAGGGTAAATGAAATAATTTTGCCAAATTATTTTTATACATGAAAGAAATAATTTTCTGAAGTTATTATAGATATATATATATGGTTGCTTGGTTGCTAGGAAATGATAATATTAAATTATTATCATTATTGTGTGGAAATTTAATAAGAAATTGAAAACCATAACTTAAAGCTAAGAAATAAATTCATATACAAATGGGATTTGTAAATGTGAATTGTAAATGTGATTTATAATTTGAAATAGAATTCCAAAGAAATATTTGAAAATAGATTGAAAGGATTTGAAATTTTGAAATTTGGGAAGTTTAAATTCCTTTGAGTTTGAAAATGATTTTCAAAGGTTTTGGAGAAAATAATGGAAATATTATTTGAAAATATTTTTGAATTGAATATGAAATCTGGTGAGATTTGGAATTTAAAAATATTTTGAAAAGATTAAAAGCATTAAACTCTTTTTTGTCACTGGAAAATAACTTCGGTGATGACTGCAACATCATCAATGTTCGTTTTCGAGTTTTCAAGAGAGGAATTGCTACCAAATTGTTTTAAATTGGAGTGTTTGCAAAACTGAGTTTGGTTTTAAAATTCAAGAGATAATTTGATACCAAAGGATTTTGGATACAATTGGTTTAAAATGTTTTTGAATGTTTAAGCAATTGTTTAAACTCTGGAAGTTTAATTAAAAATGTTTATGGAATATAAATGGGCTTGATAACTTATAAAATTTGAAATCTGTTGGAATAAAATTTAACTTAAAGAAGAGTTGAATTAAACAAGTGTGAAAATGAGATAGTCAGGAAAGTAAGCAAATTAAACGAAGTAAATTAAAGGGATTAATGAAGGGAATGTAAATAAGTTGGAAACTTATAGAAGTTTAAAATTTGAATGGAAGTGGAATTTAATTGAATCTAGTTAAATAAAAAGTGATTTTAGGGAAAAAGCCTAAGTTGATTAAATGGAATGACCATTGAAATAAAATTTATTAAGTTGGAAGTAAATGTGGGAATGAACTAACTAATTTAATTAAGTAAATGAAATTGAAACTGAATGTTGGAATCTAATTTAAATTGTGTCAAATAAAGTGAAATGGAAAAATTAGTCAAGTTGGACTAAATAAAACAAAAGATTGAGAATAATAACTAAAGATTGGTGATAAAATCCATGGAGATATAAAATAAATTAGTAAGTGAAACTAATTACAATAACCAGGAAAGACAATATGGGTTGAGATGTGGTTAATAGAACTGAATATTTAAAGTTTGGAGATAAAATTGAATTTAAATTTAAATTTGAAATTTAAAATTTGAATAGAATGGATAAAAATTTCGGTGATGAAGTGGAAATCAATCTAAGAACGTTGTATAAAATATTGTAATAGACCTAAGGAAGGTTAATGATAAATTCTTAAGTAAAATTTGATATTGGAGAAAATATTCTAAGTTAATATTTGAATGGAGGTTCAATAAAAGTGTGAAATGAGAAATTGTAAATAGGTGAATAGAAATCAAAATAAATGTGAACAAAAAAAGAAATTGATATAGCTAATAATCAATTGAGATTAATACGTAGGATGTATGTATATTATTTTATTCGCATAACAATTTGATCCAGATTCGAGCATAGAATTTCGAGATAGTCATATCGATCCAAATTGGGATTTTCACTCGATTTTCGACGGCGAACTGTGGATAAGGATTTTGATTGATTCTAGAAATTCTATCATCATACGACTATGTTAGAACCTCAATTATTGGATTTTAATGACAACCACACAATTATGCCAAAGAATCTCTAAGCTAATTTGCAGGTACACGAGCATCAAAAAGATATAATCAAATATGTTCAAAATAAAGATACACAGTTCAAAAAAGGATGAAAGTATGTATATAATATACAAGAAGAGATATATTCGATAGAGACAAGACGAAGGTGACAAACAAAGTATTATTAGTCATAGAGTGTCGTGTCTAGAGTTTACGAATGTTAAAATCTTCTCAAAATGATACACACACATATACATTCATATTTTAAATGAAAAATCATGTTTTCAAAAATTGCATGGAGTAGGACTCGAACCCAGGTCACTAGTTCAGAAGGCAAGTGCTCTTACCATTTGAGCTATGGTATTTTTAATTATATTTAGACGTCTAAATATACCAAATCAGACGTCTGAATCTGAAAAAATGAATATTGTTAGTACAATATTCAGATGTCTGACTTGGTAATTTCAGACGTCTGAAAATAGTTATTTTTTGCCTATTTCATTTCTGGTTTGAGCTCGTGTAATTTCAGAAGTCTAAATAATTCAATTCAGAAGTCCAAGTATTGTTTGGTGCAAATTCATAAGTCTAAATTATTTAATTCAGAAGTCTGAATATTGTTTAGTGCAATTTCAGAAGTCTGAATCATTTAATTCAGAAGTCTGAAAATGGTTATTTTTAGCCTATTTCCTTTCTGGTTTGAGCTCATGCAAATCCAAAAGTCTAAATTATTCAATTCAGAAGTCTGAATATTGTTTAGTGCAAATTCAGAAGTCTGAATTATTCAATTCAGAAGTCTGAATATTGTTTAGTGCAATTTCAGAAGTCTGAATTATTTAATTCAGAAGTCTAACTATCTACAATGGCTATATTTTCAAATGGGCACTTCCATTCATGAAGAGATGCGTCCTTCATTTCAATAGATATGACCATATCTCTTCATGATAACTCTTCACGAACAAATGCACCTATTTATAATCTATATAAACATGATAGAATCATTCTTTTTATCAACGAATTTCAATCTATTCTTACTCTACTCTCATATTCTTGATTCTAATACTCTTGTGCATTCAATTTCTATCTATTGCTTCCTTGTTCTTCGCATATTCATATACATATATATATATATATATACACACACATATCATAAAGGAGAAGATTATAGGAAGAGTGTACTGTAATTGACAAATTCGTGTTATTAAAGAACACATAGTGTCAAGGAAACTTTATTTGTAAAAGTCCTTTTCTACTGCTCAGGCAAAGTGAAGCCCTCTTCGACTGTTGAGGCGAAATCCTATTCTGCTGCTCAGATCCCTTGTTCGGTTGTTCAAGGGTATTATAGACCTGTTCCTCCGGGTTAAGTGAGGGTTGTTATAGTTGAAATTCCAGAAGAATTCTGGGACTGGACGTAGAACGGGAAGTTCGAACCAGTATAAAAATTCCTGTGTGCTTGTTTTATTTTACTTATTCACATTGCTATAGAATCTTAGTTTATTTCGGCACTAGTATAGTATAATTCCATATAACATGAAGAGATCTAGTCAAGGCAATAAGAAAAGGAAGAGAAATAAAGAAAAATCAAAGGAGAAAAAAAACAAATGCTTCATGGCAAAAGATAATGAGGTTAGTGATCTAACTTTTGATGATATGATAGAAATATATTCAAAACTTCTAGACACTTTAAAAAAACTCAAAAGAAATTATAAGGAAGCTCTGGAAAATCAAGCTGAATTCGAAAGAGATATGCTTAAAGACGAGAAGAGAATATTAGAAGAAGAACTTGAGAAAATTCAAGATTCAAACAATTCTCAACTCGCTCTATTAAGTCAAGAAATAGAAGCTCAAAAAGAAAAGAATAATGCTCTAGCTTCTGATAATGATGAGTTAAAAACAAATATTAAAATTGTTGATTTAGAAAACACTAGTCTCAAAACTAAGCTTGATGATATTACTAAAAATATTTTCAATTTTAATAAAGGAAGAGAAAATTTATCCAGGATTGTTGAAAATTCTCAACTTGCTTCAAATAAGAAGGGATTTGGTTATGTTAAGAATTCAAAAGCTCACAATGATAAAATCGGTTTAGGCTATAAACAAGCTAAAAGTAAAAATAGTACTAGATATGCATTCTTGTATACTAATTTTAGTGCTAATGTTAGTACTAGTAATCAAGATAGTTTTAAAACCAGTTATAGTTATAATAGTACTTTGTTTAGAAATGATAAAAATTATTCTTCAACTACTAAGCTAATGACTAATAGTATTAAGATATGGATTCTAGCTAATATGATTGATCATGATAAACAACTTTATATTAGAAACTATTATAAGAATGTGATTTATAATGAAAATTATATTTATAAAGGTTCAACCACACCCAAATGGGTATGGTTTCCAAAGACCTAACTCCCCGGACCCTAACATAGTAAGTGGGTGCCAAAAATGATTTTTATTTATTGCAGGTACTCGAAGAAACAAAAGAAAAAGGATAGATTTTGGAATTTTAAAGAATGATTCGTACGTTTAATAGAATTACGTGCTTACAATGAAATATGGACTTCAACAAATATGGTAAAATCTATTTATTTTTTCTCCATAATTAATATTGAGTTTATCCCACTATTCACAAGATATTTTATATAATTTATTATATTCTCTCATTCTTTTTGATAATGACAAAGGGGTAGAAATTCGTATGCATACTGATAGAGGGAGATATTATACTTAGGGAGAGATGTTATACTTAGGGGGAGCTTTAAACATATTAATATTTTTTTTTATATAGGATGAAAATTTCATAAAATTGTATAGTTGTGATCATCAAAAAAGGGAGAATGTTAGAACCTCAATTATTGGATTTTAATGACAATAACTATCAATTATGCCAAAGAACCTCTAAGCTAATTTGCAGGTACACGAGCATCAAAAAGATATAATCAAATACGTTCAAAATAAAGATACATAGTTCAAAAAAGGATGAAAGTATGTATATAGATATACAAGAAGAGATATATTCGATAGAGACAAGACGAAGGTGACAAACAAAGTATTATTAGTCGTAGAGTGTCATGTCTAGAGTTTACGAATGTTAAAATCTTCTCAAAATGATACACACACATATACATTCATATTTTAAATGAAAAATCAAGTTTTCAAAAATTGCATGGAGCGGGACTCGAACCCAGGTCACTAGTTCAAAAGGCAAGTGCTCTAACCATTTGAGCTATGGTATTTTTAGTTATATTCAGACGTCTGAATGTACCAAATCAGACGTCTGAATCTGGAAAAATGAATATTGTTAGTACAATATTCAGACGTCTGACTTGGTAATTTCAAACGTCTGAAAATAGTTATTTTTTGACTATTTCCTTTCTGGTTTGAGCTCGTGTAATTTCAGAAGTCTAAATTATTCAATTCAGAAGTCTGAGTATTGTTTAGTGCAAATTCAAAAGTCTGAATTATTCAATTCAGAAGTCTGAATATTGTTTAGTGCAATTTCAGAAGTCCGAATCATTTAATTCAGAAGTCTGAAAATGGTTATTTTTAGCCTATTTCCTTTCTGGTTTGAGCTCGTGCAAATTCAAAAGTCTGAATTATTCAATTCAGAAGTCTGAATATTGTTTAGTGCAAATTCAGAAGTCTGAATTATTCAATTCAGAAGTCTGAATATTGTTTAGTGCAATTTCAAAAGTCTGAATTATTCAATTCAGAAGTCTGAATATCTACAACGGCTATATTTTCAAATAGGCACTTCCATTCATGAAGAGGTGCGTCCTTCATTTCAATAGATATGACCATATCTCTTCATGATAACTCTTCACGAACAAATGCACCTATTTATAATCTATATAAACACAATAGAATCATTCTTTTTATCAACGAATTTCAATCTATTCTTACTCTACCCTCATATTCTTGATTCTAATACTCTTGTGCATTCAATTTTTATCTATTGCTTCCTCGTTCTTCGCATATTCATATATATATATATATATATATATATATATATATATATATATATATATATATATATATCATAAAGGGGAAGATTATAGGAAGAGTGTACTGTAATTGACAAATTCGTGTTATTAAAGAACACATAGTGTCAAGAAAACTTTATTTGTAAAAGTCATGTTCTGCTGCTTAGGCAAAGTGAAGTCCTCTTCGGCTGTTGAGGCGAAATCATATTCTGCTGCTCAGGTCCCTTGTTCGGCTGTTCAAGGGTTGTACAGACCCGTTCCTTCGGGTTAAGTGAGGGTTGTTGTAGTTGAAATTTCAGAAGGAGTCTGGAACTGGACGTAGAACGGGAAGTTCGAACCAGTATAAAAATTCCAGTGTGCTTGTTTTATTTTACTTATTCACATTGCTATAGTATCTTAGTTTATTTCGGCACAAGTATAGTATAATTCCATATAGCATGATCCACACAGTCTTTTCAGTTGGTATCGAAGCATAGTGATTTTCAGACTATGCAAGGAGGATGACGGTTTCTGATCAAGAAACCAGATCTGAGTCCGCACTACGAAGTCAAGTGGGAAATACTAGTTTAGAAGTGGAATTGTGTGATCGAGTGAGCGATCGGATTTGATATTGCGTACAGATGATATATGTGCATCGTACGGGCTTAAGTAGAGCAAATATTGAAAATTTGGTAAAAGAAATGAAATAGAATGATTTTGAACTCTGTGATTGGATATTATTGCTAAGTGAGGTGCAGATGATGTTTTTGATTTCAGAAGATAAGTTTGAATTGCCCGACAAAAAGGTGTGTAATTAAAATTGTCATACGAAATTTGATGGTTTTCGGATCTAGCCACTTGGCTTTTGTTTTCTTTTGAAATTTGGGGGCCCATAGAGGAATTTTGTAGTCGTATCGATCTAGCCACGCAAAGGAGACGCTGGCGAAATTTTTCAGAAATTTAGGGAGTTAGATTTTTTTTAGAAATTTTGATAATTTAAAAGTTCAGTTTCAAATTATAATTTGAATAGCTGAGTAAGTAATGTTGTTTGGAAACTATGAAAGAGTTTGGAAAGTTAGTAATGGGTGATAGTATGACTTTAATAAAAAGATTGTTCTGGGGAGTCGTTGAAAACTGTTTGGTTTTGGGAGGTTGTTAAAAACTATTTGGATTGGGAAAATAGTTAACGGGTTATGGATCATTCTTTTTAACTAGTAATTTCGGGGACGAAATTCTTTTAAGGGGGAGGAATGTAATGACCCAGAATTTTAGGATATTTGAAATTGGAATATTTAATTGATTTTAAATATTTAAAAGTTAATGTTTAACTTGAATTTCAAATATCGCTATTTATTGGATAATTTAAATTATTGAATTTAATAAGTGGAAATTGGGTAAAGTATTGAATCTGGTATTTAAAGCTTGTTAAAAATATTTCAATGGCCTATAAAATTTATATTGATAATGTTGAAGATAGTAGAAGTGTTAAATTGATTTTTAAAGTGATTTTTGTTCAGTTATAAAAATATATCATTTAAATCGAAATTCAAAAATAGCCTTCCGAGACACAGTCTCGGAATTTGACGAAACAATTCCATTGGATCCGTAATAATGTATTATTATCGGATTTCAAATTTCATAGCATTTGGAGTTATCATGTGGCCGTACGATATATAAACGCGCTGAAATCTATATCGAAAATTCAATATAATAACTAGATCCAAAAAGTTATCTTCTCCATACGATCGAGTTAGGACTCGAAATCTTTTCCATTGCATTCAGAATAGGGGTATAACGTTATAAAGACCTAACGGCACGCCTCGATAGGTGATTGAAATTTTAAGTTAGGGTTTCGAGACGAATTAAATTTAAAATTTGAATATAAAATATATCGATTGACTAGCCAACCCTCAGCTGTAATTTCCTCACATCAGCTGCCTTTTTATCTCCTCAGAACACTGTAGCAAGCATGTAGACAAGCAAGGAAAAATTGAAAACACGGGTCCTCTCTTAAATAATAAAAGAAAGGGGATAACCGAACCCCCTCCTCCACCTTCTAAATAAAAAAAAATTAGAGCTTCAGATAAAAATGGTCGCCTGTCTTCATATTCAATTAAATCGAAGTCGACTCGATTTTGTGAGGAAATCGATCGCGACCCTAAGTGAGCTCGAGCACGGTGTCTTCGAAGGGAAATCGTCGCGCGAGGCCTAGGATTGGAACTGGGTGGCTGCAACTCACGATGATTGTGGCGGGGGCAGGCGTCATTGGGTGTGATCTCGGAAAGTGTTAGGAAGCTGATGGGTGGGATCTCCTTGACATGCATGCAAGTCGATGGGGTGGTTGGGCTTGAAGCTAGGTTTTCGCTCGGGTGAGGGTTCACATTGTGTAACTGTAGGCTCGCGAATCGTGCGGAATGCGGGAAGGCTCTCGAGCTTTTGGAATTGACGGCCGTATCGTGCGTGAGGTGAAGGCGGAGCTTACCGAGTGAGGATCGACGACCTGACAAGCAAGGGTTTGGATAGAGCAGTAAGTTATATTTTATAAAATTTTACATACGTATATATACACATAAATCAGGAAATAGAAAGAAACATATAGAAAGACAAAATTTAAATATACAGTAAGGTATAAAACAAATTAATATTTCAGTTTAAAGGTTTATATATATGTGTGTGTGTGTCTATGTGTGTGTGTGCATGTTTACAGTAAAGGAATTCACCGTTATATTATTTATAGTAAATATATGTATGTATACATGATTTTGAAAATAGAATTTTAAATGTTGAAGAGGTTACTTAAAATTTGATTTTTGAAATCCATATAGACATTTTTGTAAATATAATATATATGTAGTCCTAAAGGAAATAAATGTACATTCGCATATCTTAATATACTAGCTTATTTTAAATAATGGATTTGGTGAATAAATTGTTAACTTAACTTATTTGGTTATTTTAGTTACTAAAGATAATTTATTAAAGGAATTTGGTTTTAAATTAAATGCTTTGTTAATTAAATTTATGGGAATGAATTGTCCGATTAATTCGAATATTAATGAACCATATAATGTTTGTTACAAGATTTGAAAATCGTGAGGAAAACAAGTCGAGATGGAAATGGGTTGCAAACAAAAATAAATGTGAGTTAATCTCACTCAATTTGGATTTTTGGTTAATCTAAATAGTTAAAATTTAATTTATTGGTTGATTGCTTGAAATAATAATCTATTATCAGTTTGGAAGTGAAATTATATATATATATATATATATATATATATATATTGGAGTGATTGATATTCCAGCATTATATAGCGGATGAGACCCTATGCGCCCCGCATAATAGCGGATGACCATTTATACCGCGATGTCCCCCACGAAGTGGGATTTGGTATTTTATTTGTTGTGCTAACATTTGTGAATGCAGGAAAACAGGTTGGAGGGATCCAACTGGATTTCTCAAAAAATTGAAATTATTTTCATAATCCGTGATATGTTTTATTGATATCCCATGATAGATTGTATTGGAAATCTAAATTATCCAGTGCTATGGTTTGGATGAATATATTTTGGTATTTTAAATAAAGAAATATAATGAATTGGGTTCTTAAAGGAAATGAAAAGAGAATTTTGGAATAAAGAATGAAATTGATGTTTCAGATTAAAATAAGGATTTTAAATCATAATAAAGGGTGAATTCGGTGTTAATGGATTTTGCAATTGATTTTGGATAAATTAAGAGATAAACTTAAAAGGGAATTTAACTCAAATAATCGGTTTGAAATCGATTAAGTGTTTTGGAAACTGTGATTTAAAGGATAATGGGGAATGGAAATTTATAATTGGTTTATAAATAAGTGAAATATTTATCAGTGGATAAATTTGAAAGCATAAATTCACGGTGGGAATTTATAAGGAGATTTGAAATGTGTATTAAAAATAAAAAGTGGTTTTATTTTTGAAATGTTAAAAGAAAATTACAGGATTGGGACGTAAATTAAACAATAAATAAATCGAGAAGGATTTATAAATGATTACACGGTCATATTGGAGTGGAAGTGTGATTTCCCGAAAAGCTAAGTGTATTTTCAAAGGAAGATTTCTAAGTACAAGTTAAAGGTTTTAAAATGTTTTAAAAGAATGTTTTTAGAAAATTATTATTTAACTGTTTTAAAATTTTGTAGTAAATATTTATTAAGTAACTATAGTAGTTAATTGTTTTAAAGATTAAAGTGGTATTATAATTAAAGGAAATTTTTTTTTTTTTTTTTAAATTAGCTTTATTTTAAAAGTTGTTGGCTATAGTTTTATTTGAGAAATTATTATAAAATTTCACAACTAGTATTTTAAATAAAGAGTTTAAGTAGTTTTATTTCAAACGTTTTAAGTATATATTTTTGGGTAAAGTGATTTAAATTAAAAAAAATCTAATTTTAATAATACTTGGTGTTTTTCAGTGGGAATAAAATGATTGGTTGAATGATTGTGTAAATTGATTGTTAAATAGCCGACAATCAATATTGGCCAACGCGTCGATCGTTTCGAAGAGACCGGGATCAGATTTAATTATCCGAAAACCACTTCGATCCGGTTTGAACGTAGCGAATGAATACCGTGAAGATGATGAAGACGGTGATTTGTTTTGTCTAGACCCAAGGCAACTTGTATGGATGAATGCTATCAGACCATCGTCAGGAGGACGGTGAGCATTCTAAGTGAATGTGTGCTAAAAGGTAACGCATAGCCTCAAGCCTCATCAATCGGGAATGGCTAAAACAGGGGAGGTGCAGTAAGGCTAAGTGGCTAGCAACCAATTAGGGTAAGGTTATCCTTGTCTAGATGTCCCTTTATTTTGGCTGTGTGGGCGGTTGCTGATCCCAACCGTGGGGTAATCTTATTCGAACTATCCAGTAAGGGGTAGCTCCGATCTTGTATTGGTGGGGATCGGGAGGGGTCCTCGGTATGCTGATCTAGGCCAGGTACTCTGATGGGCGATACCCCAGCAGCCATGCCATTATATGGAATCCAATCTCCAATAAGCACCTGTACGGTTTTGATTGTGCCCAACTATGCTGGAAAATGAGATGCAAGCATTTCAGCTAGATTCTATTTTACTTTCTATAGACACTATTATAATATCAGACGAATTTGATAAGAATATCTTGGTTATCGTAAGGTAAAAACCCAGTATGTTTATTTATGACGCGGTCTTACGAGATACCTTTGGTTTCAAAGGATTTTGAAAACTTTAATAATCCAATTGAGTGTGTTTTCTCACGCTAGTTTTCCAAACTGACTCGGGTATTCGAGTCAGTCTGAGTATTATAAATACATGATAGGATGCAGTGGAGCTCTAGAGACAAGCCGGATGGCGAGACGTATCGCATGTACTCGAAGTATATTCTGCTGTGCATTATAAGCTGTATAGTAAGCTTTTGTGGGGACAAGTTAATATAACTATCCAGTATTTTGCTATTGAGTGTGTTGTACTTTGATGATGTAATGTATAGAACAGATAGAGTTCTTTTTGTATAAAGATCAGTCATTATCTATTATATATTGTTCCGCTGTGATTGTGCGATTCTGTTATTGTTTTAGTTCCTTCTTTCTTCTATCTTCTTTCTTTCCCTCAGCAATCTGTCTTTTTTGGCACTCGATCGTTCGGCATATTATACAGTGGCTTATTTATGTCGAATTTTCAAGGGTCGAGAAGGGCGGGTCGTCATAGATGGCCTGCTCTATTATGTCTCTTCATCCCATAGTAATTATACTAGGGACCACATAGTACTATATAAACACATAATGTTTATTATATCCTACTGTGTGGGACTATTCATCATCCAAGACATTAAATGCCTCACACTTCTCAATGCAAATCTCTTTAAACTATTTATTCAATTCCAAAAATCCCCGACGTGAATGAGTAGTCTCTCACTTGTTCTTAATTCCACGAAACATTTTATCGTATCGGTTAAAGTAGCACAAGGCCTTGAACTTTCCAATTTTTTTTTATCTTTATAACCTACTAGCGAATCTGTAGACTAGATTGCCTTTGAACTATAAGCCTCTTGTGTAAGTTTATGAAGATAACACACAATAATTGTTTCTTAACTCCTTGGTTCTCTGTTTGCGTTCGCTTTTGCCATGAACACCAGCTTGGTCTCATGAGTGCTTAAAGAATTTGACCCCACAATTCTTCTTGAAGCGGCGTCTTCGTACTTATACAGATGATTCTATAAAGAGTATCCCGCAATACTCCACTTAGTTCTTTATAATTCCATAGTGCACATCATTAAAAGCTAAGCTTATCCTACTCTCCGGTGGGTTGTGCACTAACTTATCATAGGAATGGTTGAAATATTTCTTTCAGTTCTACTAAGTTCATTTCTCAACTTGGTTATCCCTTTGAGCCTAGATCTTGGGATCTCTAGTCAGCTAGGCTGCCTTTCCTGTAACACCCCGTGGTAAATTACAATTATATATAGAAATAATTTAATTAATTTATATACGTTTGAAATTTTAAAACAAAGAAATTTTTGTAAGTGGGGCAACTAATTAATATTATTTGGAATAAATATACATTTGTGACACAAAAAAATTACAAAGAGAAATTATATAAAATCAGTTAATAGGGAAGATTAATTGAGGTGTTTGTTTAAAAGGGTAATTAATATTCAATTAATTAGTAGAGGTGACTAATTGACATAAATTGACAAGAAAGGGAACATATATTGTAGCAACTAATTGATATGATTAGAAACATATATATTAGTGCAAGAGAATAAAATGGAGGAAGAGTAATTTATGCAAGTAATCAATTGTCAATTAATAAAAATAAAGACTTATGGTAATATATGTAATTAAGATTGTGACTCAAAATTCAATTGTAAGATATATGTATGTAATAATTATGGGAATGAAATAAATTAATATGCATATATGCGATGAATTAATATGGTGTTGATTGACATATTAATTTGGTAAGAAATCATAGTGTAGGCAGGGATTAATTGGATAGTAAATTAATTCTAGATATATATGAAATCTATTAATTGGGTGATAAATAGGCGAATCTTATTTAAAGGAAACGTCATATTTAAAAATATATGTTTCCATACATTACGAGAGAGAAGGAGAAAGTGATTAATGAAAATTTTGTTGGAGAATCAATTTGAAATAAAAACAAATGCAGAAGGAAACATATTAATTTAATGTCCACATACTGAGTTTATGCTTTAGATTTTAGAGTTTTACATCTAATGGTAAGCACTGATTTGAACCACTATAAATATAGGTGCAGAGCCTTATTTTTATTCTCATTATTTTTCTCTTGCCTATAGAAGCTCTGCCATTTTTCTATCTCTTCTACACTTTCTTAGTAATAAAATTTTAGATCTAATTCACACGAATTTAGATCTAAAAAGAAAGAGAATAGAATTAATTAAGGAATTAGGAATTGGTTCAAATGAGAAGGCTATGTCAAAGGTAAAGCCCTAGATCTGAGTTTTATTTGCTATTTCTTATCCAAATCGCTTCTTGTTTTTTTCCAGTTATTATAGATCTATAAATATATCATTTGTAATTCCAAATAGGGATTACAAGGAAGGTGAATATAAACGTTGGGGACAAATCTGAAATAAAATCAGGGAGATTTGGAAAGCTGGCAAAGTGAGTGGATTTAATTATATCTTTTAAGTTTAAGATATATTATTGTTAAGTTCCTATTTAGATAATTTTATTCAATAATTAATCCTATTAATTAGTTATGCTGAAATATAAAGAGTTTATTGTTTATTTTCAATATTAGTATTTATTTACATCTGTTTCTACATATCGGATTTCTATGCAAGCGTCATTCTTCTTCTATTTTCTTCTCTCACTTCGTGTATGGATTGGAATGGATTAAACGTGAATATGGATTAAATAATTAAGAATGTTGAAATGAAGGAAATAAGATGAAGAGTAATAAAAGTTTGAGGAATGGAATTACTGTAATAAATTACGTTAAAATGAAAAAAGTTAATTGATCTAATAACTGGATTTGGGAATAACTAAAAGGCTAATTGGTTGGTTTAGAAAATAGGATACATTTCTATAATTTAATATTTAAAAGGCAACAATGAATGTAGTTGCTAGAATAAAAGAAAGAAAAAGAGAATTAGTGTAAAATAGAGAAACCATTGTATTTTACGCTATTCCATAATAGTAAAAGAAATATCTTAAAGTTACGGATTGTTTTTTACAGTATTATTTAATATTAAAAATATGGAAATTGATTTTTAAATATAGTTTTCATAATCAACCAAATAAAATAGAATTACTTCCTAGAATATAAAATAATAAAGCAAAGTATGACATGAATCAAGTAAAATATTAGATAAGAACTTGAAGCTCTAAATGATAATGAACCTAGTTATCATTCACTGTGCAGACTATTTAGGAAGATAGTTATTATGATAAGTAAATTATATAATATAAGATAATAAAAGAATATTCCATATCATAATAAAATAAAGCAGATTAGAACAGAAAAGAAATGCTAGAATTATGTACGGACTATAAAAGAAAAGAAAATTGCAGTTACAGGTAGAATTATGACATACGTTATAACTAAGTAATAAGAACAGAAAAGCTTTTTTTAAGACTTTGAATAAATTAATGAGCAATAATAATGGTAGAAGCTTAATTAAATAATTTATATTAAGTCAATGAGAAAATAAAGAAGGAATGGTAAAAAAAGCTTGTTTTAATGAACTTAAGATTTATATTAAGTTAAATAGCAAGATAATGAATATGGCTCATACCAACAGCATTCCGTATTAAAAAAATGAAAATATCACAATAGATAGGGATGAGACGAGAGCAAGAATATGCTAATTAGAGTAAATAAGTAGCCAACAGAATAAGAAAGTAAACTAAATGCAAATTAAAAATTGGACTTAGGGTCCAATAAAAGATTGGAGATGCGTTTGAAGCAGCCAAAACAATGAAGCGCTAACGAGACTTCAACGGGATGTGATGATACTCTAGGATGACCCTCTAGGTAGGCCTGACGAAGTTACACCCCAGAGGCAGGTCTGTTGGTGTTCCATCAAGAGAGTATGCATGGGCTGCATTTGCATTATAGGCCTAACGAAGCAGATCTTTGTATGCAGTCAGAAGGACTTGATGTTTGGAGTAGGGTATTCGTATGTCTAGGACTTGCAAATAAGTTAAAGGATATTCGCATGTGGATATCGACTAGCATCAAGACCAATAGCGATTTCAGAAAGACTAGAATTAAACCATCAGGACAATGATTCTTTCACTATCGAGACATTGGAGGGGCATGACCATTTGGATTTTAGATTGTTTGCAGTAGGGCATGACCACTAAACTCTTTAAAAGTCTTTCGGCTAGTTGAAGGGTGGCTGCATTGGGCCATACCCAAGATGAAAAAGAGACAGACCAACTAGAATATCTGTATTGTAGGCCTAACGAAGCAGTCCTTTACAGATATAGAAAATCCTCGGCAGATTTTTATACAAGGTAGACCTTGTTGGCGAGATTCAGATAGTAGACATAATGATTACGTAGTCCTCAATGTACGCACTGGGTGGTACATTGTGGATGTCCGAGCATTGGCATAGACTAGTGCGGACATGATTTACATTTCAAAGTAAGTAGTGGAGCATCTATATTGTTGGCCTTACGAAGCAGTCCTTTACAGATGCAGCAATGGAACGATCAATGAGCAAGACGATGGAGTATCTGTATTGTAGGCCTTACGAAGCAGTCCTTTATAGATATAGCTACAGAGCAAGATGATGGAGCATATGTATTGTAGGCTGTACGAAGCAGTCCTTTATAGATGTAGTTGTGGAATGCTCTCGAAGCAAGATGATGGAGCCCTTTTCGAGGAGAATACAGAAGGTACCATGGGTGATATCTAGGAACAATATGGTCATTGGGAATATAGCTACATATATGTATATATTAGTTATTAGGTTTTAATCTACTATAGAGTAGATGGGCACAGTTCATAAACAGAGGCGAGATTATTCTAACCTAATGAACCTAATATAAGAGTAAATGGAAATAAAACGATATACGTAGAATTAAGCCTAGAAGTATATAATTTATTAATTCATCAAAACTTTTTTTCTGACCCCCTCCTCATAACATCCTATAGATTAGGTAGATGGAAGAGACTTCTCAGCTTTATGATACTTGCTTAGAAAGTGTTATCATTTGGGTGAGTATTTACTTATTATTATATTTTAGTCAATCCCGCTGTGAGATAAATTATTGACCTTTGATATATTTGTCTTTGCCTATTTGTAGGATACCAGATACCCAACTCGAGCTTCAGTGGGTTTGGTTTTTAGCATTTTTGCGAAAAATCCGGATCACTGGAATTCGGGTCGTTACATTTGCTATCAGGGATTAGGTTTAGGATTCCTAGGTAGATAGTGAGTGAACGCATTTGTATTTTTGAATGAAATATAAATATATTATGTACTAAAATCCAAATAGTCCCCAACCATAGATTTTAACAAAAGGAAAGTTTTTAGAAGAATATTTGTGCATAGTTTGTTGGTTGGGTTTGGGATGACCAAAGTCTGTAGAGCCTATGTGATTACCGATTTATAGCATACAAACAAGCCATGTTTTGAGAGAAAATTTGTATCCATATGCTTTAGGAAGTATGGAAGTTCCTTAGGCATAGTAGGGAGAGTATATTTATTTCAGGAAGAATAAGAGGTTTTAGTATGAAGAAAATCTACTTTATGTCTACCCAATAAAAATGAAACTTTTGAATTAAAAGATTTTAAATATATAATTGTCAATATATTTAAGGAAGTAAATATTGGGTTTTTTGAAAAAATAAGTGGTATGAAATTTAAATTGGTTTTTATATGATGAAAATTTTATTAAAAGTGAAATTCTTTTTGAAGAATTATAGAGCATGTATACCTCGCTAGTTTCTTTGTAGGTAAACAATGATTTTAAATATGAAAACCTAGAGTGTGTTAAGTATCGAAAACGTAGGTTACAACATTTATTGTTGTAATAAATGTTTTCATTAAAAATAAAGGAAGCATAGACTATGACACTATTGTTATAGTAGGTGACTCCTAAAGTAAATGTTTTTACATAGAATACGGGATTTATTACTATTAATTTTAATTGAATCAATATATTAGTATTTTTGGGTTGTAGTAACAGTGTTTTACGCAACATCTGTTTTGACCCAAATGAGTTTTGGAGATAATTTCTTAAGTGGTTTGTATGTACACTTAATATTTAAATAAGCACATGAAAATA
The DNA here is from genome assembly GCA_030765085.1 of Allium cepa. NCBI lineage: Eukaryota > Viridiplantae > Streptophyta > Magnoliopsida > Asparagales > Amaryllidaceae > Allium > Allium cepa. The sequence continues at coordinate 685,638,318 of CM060932.1, read as the reverse complement.
TTTTCTAGTTATAAAGAAGTTTTAAAAATGAGTTCTTTTGAAAAATAATGTACGATAAATTAATGAATTTAGTAGAAAATATCTTGTGTAAGTAAATATAGAGTAAACATACCTTAATCTATTGGAATGAAATGAATAATGATATAATTTTATGTGAATTATAAATAAAGATGTTTTGTGCAAGCTATAAGAAATACATGAAAGAGATGTATAAGGTATGTAAAGCACCATATTTTGTATAGCCAGTTTTGATAAAATATAAAATAATTCCTTATAATTTCACATAAACATGAAATCCTCCTTTAAAGGATTCATAGAAGGTTTTAGCTTTAATAGTTTTTCATAAGAGAAAGTAATTCCAATACATTAAGGTACAAAACCGTTAAGTGTAGTAAGTTAGTAACTCCTTCAAGGTTAAGTAATTGAAAGAGTAGGAAAGTTAAGAGATTTTTAATAAAATAATTGTTTTTATCTACCCTAGTTTTAGTAAATTTGAAAATCTATACAAAAAAGAAGGATATTTTGAAAACATGTGAGGACATTTTTTTTTAAAGTCAAGAAAAAAGAAAAATGTTTTAAAAACACGCAAGATATGTTTAAAAAAAAGATGGTTTGGTGGAAAAGTAAATAAGTTTTTGAAAAGATAAAATTTAGAAGTTTTAATTTTTATAGAAAAATTGCTAAATACCAAACCAAATCATACGTTTAAATATGGAGTAGATAGGAATCATTTCCTAGGTGTAATGAGAAAAGTATAAGGTTACAGCAGTAATTACTCTTATTAATAATAAAAGTTCCCGTAAGGCGTATAGGACACTAGTGAAAACCTAGAAAGATTGTTTCATGTGTGCAGACTATAGAAGAATAATGAAATGCTATTAGTAAGATGACAAGACACACGTGGTTGGGTTAGGTAGGCCTTAGTTGGGGAAAACTAAAAGGCAAAGAGAAAATTTTCCAAGCTTAGTTGTCTTTTTAGATAAAGACGGCATAGCCGTGCAGTCAATTCCTGATATTGCCCCCGATATATCCCGTAGCGGACTTTTGGGCCAACGATATTGCTATAAAGCGGTCCAATATAGCGGATCCGCTATTATCCCCGATATTGTGGCAATAATCCGCTCTATCCCCGATCTTGTTGCATCGCTATATCCCCCTTTCCAACAAAATAAGTATTTTGCTTGATATTTTGCTTTAAGTTTTATGGTAACCTCAAAGTTGATGTAACAATAATATACGCTTTATTATAACTAGTTCTAACTTTTTAACTGTCAAATTTGTTTATCATTACTTTATAATAACTTGTTCTGCTTGGTGGGAAATAATAAGTAATACTTGTTCCTCTTTTTAATGTAGAATGTTTATCATTCCTCTTTTTACAGTCCTCTACTATATCCTGCTTTATTTTCGATATATCTCCGCGATAACTTTTTGTGCCTCAAACGCTATGAAGCGGCAGGGCGCTTTAATGGCACAGCTACATAGATTAAAACCCTTATCCATTGCAGTAAATGAGACTTAGTTATTCCTTTTTGAGCATGTAATAGTAGAGATGAATAGATCTTATTCACCACGAGTATTACAACGTAAGTTGGTAACAAGTAATAGGCGGTAGGAGGAGCATATGAGTTACTTGGATTCCTAGAGTAGGACATTTCTATGTCAAAGTGGACATGGTCCTATACCTCCTTTTCCTAGATGATAGCTGTGTTTGGTTACTGTATAAAAAAAGAGTAAAAGCAGAATAAGATAACTAAAAGGAAAATAACAAATTTAAAGAAAGCGACAGAAACATCAACAAAAAAATTTGAAAAGAGTTATTTTCTTATGTAAACTGTGCTTGGGGAAGTAAATATTTTTTTTTAGAATAGTAGCCTAAATCCCAAGTACGGAGGAAGATGTGCGCTAAAGAAAATCGAAGAAATATGAATTTTTTCATTTTCCACCTTCTTTATAACATAAGAAATCGAATTTAGAAAATTAGAATTTTCTAAAATTCGAAATTAAAAGTTGTGTGGAAGGTTTGGACATAAAAATTTGTTGAACTATGTTCCTGTTCGATAGGAGTGTGGGAAAAATTGAATGAAAAAAATGTTTTGAGTTTTCAAAAGATTGCATTCATATAGAAATAGTTAAGTATATTTAGGAAATGCGCATCATGTTTTAAAAGGAATTGCTAAAAGAAAAAGCATTCATACAGTAGGTACCGCATAGAAATTCTCGTACATGCATATGCTTTATGATGTACTGCACTTTGCAGTATGCACAGATTGTTGCAAAATTGGATGTACACAAAATGGATGTGATTAATATGTGAAATTACATAATCGAACCCTTATCAAATTTCGAGGACGAAATTTCCGAAAGGGGGAGAATGTAACACCCCGTGTCAACTTACAATTATATATGCAAATAATTTAATTAAGTTATATGTGTTTGACATTTTAAAACAAAGAAATGTTTGTTAGTAGGCAACAAATTAATATTATCTGGAATACATATACATTTGTATAACAAATAAGTTAGAGAGAGAAATTATATAAAATCGATTAATATGGAAGATTAATTGACAATGTTTGTTTAAGAGGGAAATTAATATTCAATTAATTAGTAGAGGTGGTTAATGGAAAGGAACTGACAAGAAAGGGAACATAAATTGTAGCAACTAATTGATATGATTAGAAACATATATGTTAGTGCAAGAGAATAAAATGGAGGAACAGTAATTTATGCAAGCAATCAATTGTCAAATAATAAACATGGAGGATTATGGTAACATATATAATTAAGACTGTGATTCAAAATTCAATTATACAATATATGCATGCAATAATTGTGGGAATAAAGTAAATTAATATGTATATGTGCGATGAATTAATATGGTGTTGATTGGCATATTAATTTGGTAAGAAATCACAGTGCAGGCAGGGATTAATTGGATAGTAAATTAATTCTAGGTATATATGAAATCTATTAATTGGGTGATTAACAGAGGATCTTATTTAAAAGAAATGTCACATTTAAAAATATATGTTTCCATAGATTGTGAGAGAGAAGGGGGAAGTGATTAAAGAAAAGATTGTTGGAGAATCAATTTGAAAGAAAAAAAAATGCAGAAGAAAACATATTAATTTAATATCCATAGACTGAATGTACGCTTTAGATTTTAGAGTTTTATATCTAATGGTTAGCATTAATTTAAACCACTATAAATATAGGTGTAGAGCCTCATTTTTATTCTCATTAATTTTCTTTTGCCCACGAAAGTTCTGCCATTTTTCTATCTCTTCTACACTTTCTTAATGACAAAATTTTAGATCTAATTCACACGAATTTAGATTAAATAGAAAGAGAATAGAATTAATTAGGGAATTACGAATTGGTTCAAATCAGAAGGCTATGTTAAAGGCAAAACCCTAGATCTGAGTTTTATTTGCTATTTCTAATCCAAATCTCTTCCTTTTCTTTTTCAAATATTATAGATCTGTAAATATATCATTTGTAATTCCAGATAGTGATTACAAGTGAGGTGAATAAAGATGTTAGGGACAGATCTGAAACATAATCAGGGAGATTTGAAAAGCTAGCAATGTGAGTGGATTTAATTATACCTTTTAAGTTTAAGATATATTATTGTTAAATTCCCATTTAGATAATTTTATTCAATAATTAATCCAACTAATTGAGTTGTGCTGAACAATAAGGAGTTTACACTTTATTTACAGTATCAGTATTTATTTACGTCTGTTTCTACGTTTCGGATTTCTATGCAAGCGTCATGCTTCTTCTATTTTCTCCTCTATTTTCGCGTATGGATTAGGATAAATTAAACGTGAATATGGATTAAATAATTAAGAATACTGAAATGAAGGAAATAAGATGTAAAGTAATAAAGTTTGAGGAATGGAATTACTATAATGAATCACGTTAAAATGAGAAAAGTTAATTAATCTAATAACTGGATTTAGGAGTAACTAAAAGGTTAATTGGTTGGTTTAAAAAAAAGGATACATTTCTATAATTTAATATTTAAAAGACAACTGATGTGCACGTAAATGTGCATATTTTTACCACCATATTTATTCTTTTTAAATTAAATAAATGATCATATTGGTATTTTAACTTGTTTTAACCAAAATCCATATTAATTCCAAATTGTCACATATCCATCTTCATATAGGGGCAAAACGGTCATTTGTGTGCATGTATTTCTTTGAGAAAAATTAGTTGGAAATTTATATATATTTTGTAGGAATTTGGTCTCAAATAGGAGTGGTTTCATGAAGGAATATACATGCACAAAGAATATAAAGGAACGAAGATGGAAATAATTCAAAGTGAAGATCATGGAGGACCTCACCTACCCACCACCTTAATGTACAAATTAGAGGCTAATGCATATGCTTATGAAATTAATGGCTTCATGTACACTTAAATAATGATTAGTACAAGCTAATGATTACTTGGCCACCACACTTTCTCAAGGGTAGTTTGGTCATTCCCCAAATTATGGATTAGGGTTTCATGCATGTATAAATAACCCCTTATGTTTCATGTAACCTCTCCCTCTCATCTTTCTCTTCATTAGTTTAGGCTCAAAATAAAAGAAAAGCTTCTCTTTCTTTTCATGGCTACTTAGCCATTTATTTTTATGTGCTTTCTTTTTTTATGCAACTTCAATACATGTTCTTTTATTTTTCATGCGTATTTACTTTCATGTTGTAGTGTGGATCTCTTTTTCTTTTATGCAAATAGAATAGATCTCTTTTCCATTAGCTTTTATTTTTCTTTCTTTTTGCTTTCATGTTGTATGCTACTTGTGTTGAAATGATAACACAAATGAATGGCTAATCCCTTCAATTTAGGGGTAATGAAGCCTCTAATCATGTAACTTCAACATTTTGATGTTTTATACTCTCTTTTTGTGCTTTAATGAGAATGTATGAAGTGGTTAACTTGTTGTTTTTGCTTTGAATTTGATAGCCTATATTGTTGACACCAAATAGGCTAACTTAAGCAATCACTAACACAAATTACCTCTTCATCTATACATGATGATGGTAATGAAGTGAATGTTGAGATTGAAATTTGATGGTCTATATTTCTAATTAATAGTTAATAGGCCATACTAAAAATAGATTTTGCTTTCAACTTTGTTATCATTTTCATGTGAGTTAGTAAATGGTTTAAGGGGTGTGCTATAGTTTGATGGCTTATGTTGAGCTAATTAATAGCACAAGTAGGCCATACTTATGATAAGCACATCAATTAAGCAAACTAATGACAAAGAAAAAAGAGATCATAACTTCATCTTGTTGATTTATGTGATCTAGAGAGTGGAAGTTGCCTCTAAATTGTCTTAACACTCTCATATTTTTTATCTATTTTCTTTTGTCATTTTTCTTTTTTCTAGTTAATCACTCTTTCAACTTTGGTTAGTTTGATTGAGTAGAATTTTAGAATCATCAATTCCCGACGGATCGACCCGTATTCGCCACGTGCTACATTCGTACACCGTGCGCTTGCGGTTATTTTTAATTTAAATTCGTTCGATGGTTTTCTAAACCGATAGAATTTCCGTCGACGAACAAGTTTTTGGCGCCGTTGCTGGAGAATTTGTATTGATTTTATTTTTCTATTCTTCGAATTATTTTTGTTTGATTTTTGTGTGATTTTATTTTGTTTGTTTGTTTGCATTAAAAAAAATTGTATGCATGTTTGTCATATGATTTGATTTTGTGTGCTTGCTTCTTGCCATTTCAATTAGCATTTGCATTTCTAGTTCCATTTGAAAAAAAAAAAATTCCATTGCTTTTTCACATTTTACATTGTCATTTACATTTTCATTTGTACATACATTTTCATCCTCTCTTTCCCGATTACAATTTTTTCTCTGATTACATTTTCTGTTTGCATTTTCTGTTCTACACTTCAAACTGCCACAACAACTTACTGCCTCTCTGTCACAGTGCAACTCTTCTTCACCAACATCTCCTCTGCAGATCTCCAAGCTGCCGCATATCACAACCTTTTCTATTCTTCTATACTTCTATTCTCTACTCTGCCCACACTCTACAATCACAGACCATCCTACTTCACTGTGCACAGTGAACATTTCCCCACCTGCCTTTCCACTACTTTCCTCTCCCACCTGCATAAACAGTTTCAAACCCCCCTCTGCACTTCTCATACAAGCAGTGCACTTCCCCTCACTTCAACCAACATCCCATATCATCGAGCACTTCAGCCTTCAAACTTAGACTCATCACCGTGCGCATCAACTGTTGTGCACTGTGCACTCAAAACACACTTCCTTCTCCTCTGCCAAATACCATACCAACCCCAACTAATCTTTGCTCAAAACAACCACAGCAACACAGAAATTGCTAACCACCAGATTGCATATTTCCCCTGCAAACTTCCCTCCACTTCACTTCGGTAACAACCAAGTCCATTTCAACATCAACTTCCAAACTTCTGCAATTCAAATCCACTTCTCAAACATTCAATCACCCACATCTCTTCATTTAATTTGAACACTTTTCTTTACTTCTATACCACTGACTTCTATACCAGAAAAGTATCACTGACTTCACCACTGCCCTGTCTGTTTACCACTGTAAAACTGTCATCTACATTTGCGACTTCTGCCACTACAATTTCCACAAACATCATTCCATTGCCATCCATAATCACTAAATCCACTATCTATCACTTCACCAAGCACACTACAGTTTCAAACATTATCAGGTGCATTCACTCCCTGCCGTTTCTATATTGCAGCAATAAAAAGAAGAAGGGGAAACTGACCATCATCGAGATACCAACCTGCAATTCCAAATTTCAATCCCCTAAGTCGAAGACAAACCCGACCTCAAACCATCGCTGCGTCATTCAACTTCACCGCCTCTACCTGACTTCCGGTAGCTTCCACAACCTCACAAACTACATCACTCAAACCCAAATCGCCAACCAGAACCACCATCCACGCAATCCAATTCGCTAAGTCGAACAAACTAAACAATAATCGACAACAACCATAGTCGCGACCAACCACGTGGCCGAAATTCCCCACTCCAGCACTTCTGATCCCTCATTCTCCATATTAGTCAAAACACTTTGGGTTAAAATAGCCATACCGTTCTCATATTCTAGCTTAGCCTTCCTCTTGTTCTGACCGGCGTCGACTGGAACCAATTGTTGGACGATTGCTCTGATTGATATCGGGATGGCATTTTAATTCGTGGAATTTGGATTTAGGAAGCTCGAAATTGCAATTGCTAAACTTTTGTTGAATTTGGTTTTGCTTTGTTGAATTTGTTAAGACAAAGGGAAGAGTCACCGTAAAATTTGTTGGGTTGCGTATGGGCTTATGGACTAAGTGCTTATTACATTTTCTTTTTAAATTTTCTTATTTTTGAATTTTCTTTTGGTTTTATAAAAAAAAACAACAAGTGTTTGCAAACTGTTTTAGCGTTATTTGTTTTTTTCCATTCGTTTAGTTTTGTCTTCGATATTAAAAAAAAGTTGTGTATATCTTGTTTTCATTTCAGGTCGCCAAAGCAGATTGAAAGAGTTGCTAGCTTCGCTCTACTGCCAAAAATAAATTGCTAGCTTGCTTATAAAAAGAAATTGCTGCTCCCATCTCTAGTTTTATTTGAATTGCATTGTTGGTTGTTTGCAATTGCATTTTAGAAAAAAATTCAAAAATTCAAAAACAAAACAAAATTAGTAGTTGCATTGTCAATACACATTTAATTTTTGCTTTGCATTTCATCTTAGAATCTTGATTAATAATAATGATAGCTCTTAATTGTATATTGACAAGTTGTCTTCCTTGAACAATTTAATTTCTTGGTGTCTAGGCTACGGCAGAGTAATAACCATTTATAAATATTACGGTGATTCGTAAATATTATAGTAGTTGTTCCTCTGAAGGTACTTAAACCTTCGGCTGCATTGCTACGGTGATTCGTGGTGCACCGATAAATCGTGCCCGTTACCTGGCTGAGAACTATCTCGTTTATCTAAGACAATTTGTAATTATAAAATTTTGGGTTAACTTAGGATAAATCATTTGTAATTAACCACTGCATTCATGTAGTAGCATTAGTTAATGCATATTTAAAAAAAAATCAAAATCCAAAACTAAAAGAAATTGTAAATATTCCTTTTATTTTTCTTTAAATTTTTAAATCATTTTCCTTTGAAATTTCAAAAATCCAAAAAGAATAGAAAAATAAAAATCCAAAAAAAATATACAAAACGTCTTCTTAAAAAAAAACCAAATTTTTTTTTTGAAAATCCAAAAACAAAACAAAAATCAATTTTCAATTTTCAAAAATAAATTCTACTTGTAAATATTTTTCTTTATAGAAAAAACCAACCTTCGACTCTTGAAAATAGCATTGAAGTGATTTCATCTTTACTCGAACTTTCTACACGACAAAATCAAGAGATAAATGATTTATGTAATTCTTATTTGTGTAATAACTCGAGTCAAGGATTTCGAAATTTGAATTCAATTCAAAATTCAAATGATTACGATTATAACCCATGCCAATTTAATTTCGAACTCCAAAATGAATTTCAAACTCAACATGAAAATGGGAACAACTTTTCAAACGAATTTGGTAATGGGAATAGTCTTAACCATGTTACGAGTGAAAATTTGTGTTCTCAGCAAATCCAAATCGAAAATTCTCAATTTAATAACTACAAATTGGATTTTATTGAACAAATAAATGAAATTTACGATGATCACACGGATTTGTTGTTTGAAACTTATATGAAACAACATGAACAACAAAATAAAATCTCAACGTGTGATGAGTCAAGTGATAATCCACCTTTTACCTAAATCGACGATTTTCAAATAACAACTTTTGAATTTGATAATGACAATCTTAATCAAGTTGTTGAAAATACGGCAATTAAGTTGGATTTCAATTCTTTTGAGGGTGGAAAACTCGAATTAAACTTCGATCTTCCTTTTTCTGAAAATTTAAATACGACAACTTTGAATTTTAAACTCGATTTACATGATGAAGTTGTTGATAATCCAACAAAGGAAGTTGAATTTAACGAACATGAGTTTTATGGACTTTTTGAAAACGAGTTGTTGAGTTCTAAAGGGGAAAATTTCGATCACCATTTTGATTTTGAAATCGATACTTTGGAAGAAATTGAACTTCAACCAATTTTTCTATCTACCCCAAAAATCATCGAAAATAAAACAACTCGTATGATTTTCAATAAAATGACTTACGTTTTTCCAAATCCACATTCAACTTCGAAATCTTTTACGATTTGGTTTTTCGTGCTTAAGCTGTGTCTCACACATTTGACGAGACAAATGAATCGGTCTTTAGAAGACCGTTTCATGTACTTTTTGACTGTATACTTTCTCGACTCTTGTAAATAATAATCTTTCATGTAAATATTGGATTTTTATTTTATTTTTCTCCTTCCACTTGGGTTGACTGTGGGGACACAGTCAAAATCAAGTGTGGGGGGAGACTCATCTTCAATTTTTTTTATTTTTCATGGTTTATTTTTGCTTTAAAATTTCAAAAAAAAAATCATACTTTTTTTTCTTTTTATTTATTTTTAAAAAACACTAAGATAAATATATGGTTTTGGTTTATTAAATTGAAATATTTGAAAATTTATTTGTCTTAACAAAAATAAAAATGAAGTTTGATTACAAATAATAATGGTTTAACTAGTATATAGGAAGATTCATACGTGTTAGTTATGAAGTACATCCTAATTGAAAATCTTTGTTTTAAAAAGTGGCTGATTTAAAGTAAAGGATATGACATTTTTTTTGCCTTCTAAGTTAAATGGTGCTAAGATGATTTTGCAAAACTCTCTCTCTCTTTTAATAATAATAATAATATAAAAATAAAAAATAATAACATCCAAGTATTCTCTCTCATTTAAAAGTCCTCACGGTTATGCATGGGTGAATTACTTGAAATCTTTGATTATGTGCTTTCATACTCATTTAAAAGTCATCACGGTTATGCATGTATGGAACACATGTAAAAAACAGACTTAATAAAAACCACCTATGGTCAATAGGTGTATGCACGAAAGTGTGTGCACTCGCTATGCTCTGTATTCCCCTCATATAAGCCCGAAAGGCAGTGCTTGGGTGGCATATCTGGCCTCAGTTTACCTGAGCTAGGTGTGTAATTTTTCTTGCAAATAATGAGAGAGAAACCAATTGAAATCCTAGCACTATTTTTACTTAGTTGATTTGATTTGTTATTGAAAAGAAATGAAAATACCACTTTCATAAACTTTGATAATCAACTGAGGATCCATTTCATAGTTACACTTTGTTATTAACCAAAACAACGAGTTAAACTATAGTCTATTGTTATGATAACTTGATTTTTTGTTGGAAATTTTGACGAGCAAATGACATAAATTTTCAAGATAATAGCCAAACATATATTTAACTTATTCATGTCGATTTAAAAATAAATCCTTCATTTGTAAATATTTTCAAAAATTTCCATTCATCTCTTTGTAAATAAATCTTGAATTTTGTAAATATTTTCATCCTGCATTTGGATTTTGTGGGTAGTATCCGCTGAAAACCCTCACGAGACAACACTCGTCCTACTGGGGACACCCAGAGGTTTAACGGCTTATTGCATACGCTCAATGCAATCGTGCTTCCTACGAAAACGGATTTATCTTAGTTTCCCTTTATTCGAGGATGAATAAAAAGTTAAGTGTGGGGGTATTTGATGTGCACGTAAATGTGCATATTTTTACCACCATATTTATTCTTTTTAAATTAAATAAATGATCATATTAGGTATTTCAACTTGTTTTAACCAAAATCCATATTAATTCCAAATTGTCACATATCCATCTTCATATAGGGGAAAAACGATCATATGTGTGTATATATTTCTTTGAGAAAAATTAATTGGAAATTTATATATATTTTTGTAGGAATTTGGTCTCAAATAGGAGTGGTTTCATGAAGGAATATGCATGCACAAAGAATATAACGGAATGAAGATGGAAATAATTTAAAGTGAAGATCATGGAGGACCTCACCTACCCACCACCTTAATGTACAAATTAGAGGCTGATGCACACGCTTATGGAATTAATGGCTTCATGTACACCTAATTAATGATTAGTAGAAGCTAATGATTACTTGGCCTCCATACTTTCTCAAGGATAGTTTGTTCATTCCCCAAATTATGGATTAGGGTTTCATGCATGTATAAATAACCTCTTATGTTTCATGTAACCTCTCCCTCTCATCTTCCTCTTCATTAGTTTAGGCTCAAAATAAAAGAAAAGCTTCTCTTTCTTTTCATGGCTACTTATCCATTTGTCTTTATGTAATTTATTTTTTTATGCAATTTCAATACATGTTCTTTTATTTTTCATGCTTATTTACTTTCGTGTTGTAGTGTAGATCTCTTTTTCTTTTATGCAAATAGAATAGATCTCTTTTCCATTAGCTTTCATTTTTCTTTCTTTTTGCTTTCATGTTGCATGCTACTTGTGTTGAAATGATAACACAAATGAGAGGCTAATCCCTTCAATTTAGGGGTAATGAAGCCTCTAATCATGTAGCTTCAACATTTTGATGTTTTATACTCTCTCTTTGTGTTTTAATGAGAATGTATGAAGTGGTTAACTTGTTGTTTTTGCTTTGAATTTGATAGCCTATATTGTTGACACCAAATATGCTATACTTAAGCAATCACTAACACAAATTACCTCTTCATCTACATATGATGATGGTAATGAAGTGAATGTTGAGATTAAAATTTGATGGCCTATATTTCTAATTAATAGTTAATAGGCCATACTTAAAATAGATTTTGCTTTCAACTTTGTTATCATTTTCATGTGAGTTAGTAAATGGTTTAAGGGATGTGCTATAGTTTGATGGCTTATGTTGAGCTAATTAATAGCACAAATAGGCCATACTTATAATAAGCACAACAATTAAGCTAACTAATGACAAAGAAAAGAGAGATCATAACTTCATTTTATTGATTTATGTGATCTAGAGAGTGGAAGTTGCCTCTAAATTGTCTTAACACTCTCATATTTTTTATATCTATTTCTTTTGTCATTTTTCTTTTTTTTTAGTTAATCACTCTTTCAACTTTGGTTAATTTGATTGAGTAGAATTTTAAATCATCAATTCCCTGCGGATCGACCCGTATTCGCCACGTGCTACATTCGTACACCGTTCGCTTGCGGTTATTTTTAATTTAAATTCGTTCGACGGTTTTCTAAACCGATAGAATTTCCGTCGACAAACAACAACAATGAATGTAATTGGTAGAATGAAAGAAAGAAAAAAAATAAGTGTAAAATAGAGAAACCACTGTATTTTACACTATTTTAAAATAGTAAAAGAAATATCTAGCAGTTACAGATTATTGTTTATAGTATTAAATATGGAAATGGATTTTTATGTATAATTTTCATAACTAACCAAATAAAATAGAATTAATTCCTAGAATAGAAGATAATAAAGCAAAGTATGACATGAATCAAGTAAATTATTAGATACGAACTTGAAGCTATAAACGATAATGAACCTAGGTCTGCATTCACTGCGCATACTATTTAAGAACATAGTTATTATGGTAAGTAAACTATACAATGTAAGAAAATATAAGTATATTCTATATCATAATAAAAGAAGGCGGATTAGAATGAAAAAGAAATGCTGGAATTATGTACGAAATATTAAAAAAAAAGAAAATGACAACTAACATGGGTAATAGTTAAGTAATAAGAACGGAAAAGATTATTTTGAGACTTTGAATAAATTAATGAGCAATAATAATGGTAGAAGCTTATTTAAATGATTTATATTAAGTCAATGAGAAAATAAAGAAGGAATGATAAAAGAATCTTATTTTAATGAACTTAGGATTTATATTAAGTTAAATAAGCAAGATAATGAATGTGGCTCATACCAACAGTAGTCCCTATTAAATAAATGGAAATATCACAATAGATAGAGGTAAGACGAGAGCAAGACATGCTAATCAGGGTAAATAAGTAGCAACCAGAATAAGAAAGTAAACTAAATGCAAATTAAAAGATTGGACTTAAGGTCTAATAAAATAATTGAGATGCGTTTGGAGCAGCCCAAAGGATGAAGCATCTAATGAAGCAGTTCATCACAGATTTCAGAAATGGAGAAGCACGTCCAACTTAGTACTTTTGGATTTCAAGGAAGTGCGAGACTTCAACGGGACGCGAGGATACTCTAGGATGACTATTTGGGTAGACCCAATGAAGCTGCAACCCTGGAGGCAGGTCTGTAGGGGCCATCAAAAGAGTACGTCTTGACTGCATTTTCATTGTAGGCCTCACAAAGCAGACCTTTGTAGGTAGTCAGAAGGGCTTGGTTTTCAGAGTAGGGTATTTGTATGTCCAGTACTTGCAAATAAGTTTAAGGATATTCGCATGTGAATATCGGCCAACATCAAGACCAATAGCGATTTTGGGAAAGACTAGAGTTAAACCATCAAGCCAATGATTCTTTCACTATCGAGAAAATGAAGGGGCACCGCCATTTGGATTTTAGATTGTTTAAGTAGGGAACGACCACTAAACTCTTTAGAAGTCTTTTAATTAGTTGAGGGGTGGCTGCATGGGGCCATACACACGATGAGAAAGAGACAGACCAATTGGAATATCTGTATTATAGGCCTAACGAAGCAGTCCTTTATAAATATAGAAAATTCCCGACTGAATTCCATACAAGGTAAACCTTGTTGGTAGGATTCAAATAGTAGGTAGAACGATTACGTAGTCCTCAATGTACGCATTGGGTGGTACATTGTGGATGTCCGAGCACCGGCATAGACTAGTGCGGACGCGATTTACTTTTTCACAGTAAGTAGTAGAGCATTTGTATTATTGGCCTTACGAAGCAGTCCTTTACAGTTGTAGCTATATAATGCTTGCGGAGCAAGACGACGGAGTATCTGTATTGTAATCCTTATGAACCAGTCCTTTACAGATATAACTATGGAGCAAGACGATGAAGCATCTGTATTGTAGACCTTACGAAGCAGTCCTTTACAGATGTAGTTACGGAACGCTCTCGAAGCAAGACGATGGAGCCTTTTTCGAGGAGGATACGGAAGGTACCATAGGTGGTGTCTCGGACTAATATGGTCATTAAGCATATAGCTACGTATATGTATATATTAGTTATTAGGTTTTAATCTACTATGGAGTAGATGAGAACAGTTCACGAATAGAGGCGAGAGTATTGTAATCTAATGAACCTAATATAAGAGTAAATGGAAATAAAACGTATATGCAGAATTAAGCCTAGAAGTATATAATTTATTCATTCACCAGTACTTTTTCTCTGAAGCCGTTCTCATAACATCCGTTAGGAATATGCCAAAGACTTCTCAGCTTTATGACACTAGCTTAGAAAGTGTTATCATTTGGGTGAGTATTTCTTACTACTATATTTTAGTCAATCCCGCTATGAGATACATTATTGAGCTCTGATATATTTGTCTTTGCCTATTTGCAGGATACCAATTGTCCAACTCGGGCTTTAGTGGGCTTGGTTTTTAGCATTTTTGCGAAAAATCCAAACCACTAGAATTCGAGTTTTTACATTTCCATTGAGGAAAATTTTAGTTTATAGTAAGCCCATTCCTATTGATAAGGTTTGAACTTTCTCTAGGCAAGCTTTTAGTTAGTGGATCCGCAATGTTATCCTTTGACTTTACATAATCTATAGTGATAACTCCATTAGAGAGAAGTTGTGTTACGATTTTATGTCTACGATGAATATGTCTAGACTTACTGTTGTATAGTCTAGTATTAGCTCTTCCAATAGCTAATTGACTATCACAATGTATATATATATTGGAGGTACAGGTTTTTTCGAATTTGGAATGTCTTCTAAAAAGCTCCGAAGCCAATCTGCTTCTTCCGCGGATTTATCTAGAGCAATAAACTCTTATTCCATTGTTGACCTTAGTATGTAAGTCTGTTTAAATGATTTCCATGAAATTTCTCCATTTCCTAGTGTAAACACATATCCACTTGTGGATTTTTGTCATTTGCACAAATTATCCAATTTGCATCACTGTATCCTTCTACCATTGAAAGATAATTTTCATATTGCAAAAAATAGTTATGTGTATACTTCAGATATTCTAGAATCTGATTATTGCTTTCCAATGATTTTTACCATGATTAACGGTATATCTACTTATTTAGCTTATAGCATATGCAATATCAGGCCTAGTGCATTTCGTGATGTACATAATACTTCCTAGTATTCGAGAATACTCAAGCTGATATATACCATCACCAGTGTTCTTTACCCAATTTTGGTTCATATCCATTGGGGATTTCGCAATAGTTATACTATGCTGCTTAAACCTCTTAAGTATTTTGGCAATGTAATGTGATTGATACAATGCATATCCTTGTAATGTCTTCATGATTTTTTACTCCCAAGATTACATCAGCCACTCCTAGGTCTTTCATGTCGAATCTAGAGGATAACATATCTTTCGTAGATTTTACTATGGCCTTATTATTTCCTTGGATCAACAAATCATCAACATAAAGGAAAATAATGACATATCTAATATCTATATGTTTCATATAAATGCATTTGTCTAATTCATTTAATTTGAATCCATTTGATAACATAGTTTCATTAAATTTATCATGCCATTGTTTTGGGGCTTATTTAAGGCCATAAAGTGATTTTACTAACTTGCATAACTTATTCTTAGTTTCTGGGCTTAGAAACCCTTTAGCTTGCTGCATATATATTTATTCTTCTAGTACACTGTTCAAAAATGACGTTTTTACATCCATTTGGTGTATTTTCAAATTTAGTATGGATGTGATTGCAATAAGCATCCTAGTTGATGTTATTCTAATTACTAGTGAGTATTTATCAAAGTAAACTAGATCTTCCTTTGTCTAAATCCTTTGACTACGAGTCTTGCTTTATACTTGTCTATTAAGACGTCAGCTTTTAGTTTTTTTCTTAAAGATCCTTTTGTATCCTGGTGTATTTGTTCCTTTAGGTAGATCTACTAGTTCCCGTGTATGGTTTTGCAAAATGGGTTCAATTTCACTATTGACGGCTTCCTTCCAGTAAGGAGCATCGGGAGATGACTTTGCTTATTGGTATGTTATAGGTTCATTTGCTATCATATATGCATAGAAATCGGGTCCAAAGGTTTTAGAGATCCTTTGATGTTTGCTCCTTCTTGGTTCCTCTATTTCCGGTTCATCATTACTTTCATGTGTGCTTTGATCAGCATTATCTTCAGGAGTTTCTGGTTCTCTTGCGCTCTTTTGAACAATAGTTTCAATAGAGGTTTTTAGAGGATAAATATGTTCAAAGAATCTAGCATTTCGAGACTTGATAATGGTGTTTTCATGGATGTCACCAATTCAGATTTATACACCAAAAATCGATATGCACTACTATTATAAGCATATCCAATGAATATGCAATCTATATTTTTTGGTTCAATTTTGACCATTTTCGGTTTTGGTACTTCTACTTTGGCAAGATGCCCCCATACTCTTGAGTATTTGTAGGATGGTGGTCTGCCTTTCCATAGTTCATGTGGAGATTTCAAAGTCTTCTTTCGAGGCACTTTATTTAGAATGTGATTATCAAAAAGTATAACTTCTCCCTAAAAATTATCTGGTAGACCAGAGCTTATGAGCAAAGCATTCATCATTTCTTTAAGGGTATGACTTTTACATTCTTCTAAGCCATTCAATTGAGGAGAATACGGTGTTGTTGTTTGGTGTATAATACCATGTTCGGCGCAGAACTCCTCGAAGTGAAATTCATATTCTCCTCCTCTATCACTTCTTAAATCTTTTATCTTCGTGTTAAGTTGATTCTCAACTTCTGCTTTATACTGTTTAAACATGTCGAATGCCTCGTCCTTGCTTCTAGGAAGATACACATTATAGTATCTTGTACAATCATCAATGAAAGTGATGAAGTACCTTTTTCCTCCTCAGTGTGACACATTTTTAAGTCACATATATCTGTGTGTATTAAGTCTAGAGGTTCGGTTTCTCTTTCAACATGATGAATGAGGTTCCAGTCAATTTTGCTTCAGCACAAGCTTCACATTTATAACTTGGATCTATTGAAAACTTAGGCACGAAGTCTAAGTTAATCATTTTTCATAATGTAACAAAATTAACATGGCCCAATCTGGCATGCCATACATTAGATGATTCAGCGATGTAAAAAGAAGAATTAACTTTATTATCACAAACCTTTGGTACAACGGTCATTACATTCATTTTGAACAAGCCGCCACTCGCATATGCTTTCCCTACATAGACTATGTTCTTTGATAAAACAAAGATATCAGATACAAAGACTAACTTAAAGCCATTCTTGCAGAGTAGTGAACCAAAAAACCAATTCTTTCGAATATCTGGGACATGTAAAACATCATTAAATATAAGTTCTTGTCTAGAGCTCATCTTTAGCACAATTTTGCCTTTTCCTACAAGCTTTATTGTGGATGAATTTGCCATAAATAGTTGTTCTTCTTGTGTCATAGGTTTACAGTTGGAGAACATCCACTTATTAGCGTAGATATGTCTTGTGGCACCAGTGTCCAAAAACCAGTCTTTGGAATTGCCAATTAAGTTGCATTCAAAAATCACCGCAGACAAGTTCATTTCAGAAATGCCATCAGAGAGTTTCTCGTATTCGGTGACATTTGCTTGTTCTTTCTTTTTCTTTAGACCTCGGCATACGCTAGCCTTATGTCCTTTCTTCCTGCAGCTGTGATAGTTTCTTTTGAACTTCTTTGGTTTCTTTGTGTTTAGATTGTATTTTCCTTTTCGTTTGTTGCTTTTCTCAGTCTCGACCACATTCGCCCTTGCCACAATTACATTAGTTTTTTCTTTTTTGATTTTCTGTTGTCCTCTTCGATCCTGAGTCGACTGACAAGATCTTCCATGAACATTCCCTTGCGCTTATGTTTCAGATAATTTTTGAAATCTTTCCATGATGAAGGCAGCTTTTCGATGGTGGCAGCTGTTGGGCGCATTTCTAAACAATGCCAAACCATACCATCTCCAAGCATTGCCGTTCCAACCTACCTTCAATCCACTACCGGTCCATACTGCTACCGAACCAGCTACCTCCTCCCACTGCCGAATCAGAAGCAAGATAGACCATCACCGAACCATACCATAACCAAGCTCCACCGGACCAACCTCTCCTCCATCACCGAACCAAGCTCCACCGGACCAACCTCACCTCCACCGGACCAAACCTCACCAACCTCCACCGGACCAAACCTCACCAACCTCCACCGGTCCAAGGCCTCCCCGTTCCAACCACTACCTCGACCCTCTACAACCGGACCAAGTCCTTACCAACTCTCCACCGAACCAAGGCTTTGCCGAACCAACTATGCCTAACCAGATTACTTCAGTCCAGGCCCACCAGCAGCTATATACATCCAAGATCCCTGGCCCCAGCCTGACTCTATAAATAGAGGGGCAGGGGTACAATAATGGCAGACAAGTTTGAGAGCTCAAGCACGGAAAGAATTTTCAAACAACTTTCATATACTTGTATACAAAGCTTTGTACTTGTATTTGTAATCTGAAAGAAAAGGAGAATAACATGTAAAGTGGACGTAGGCACGTTCTGGCCGAACCACTATAAATCTGTGTGTCTTTTACAGTTTAGTCCATCTGTTTTATATATTTGCGTAAATCACCCAAATGGCTAGAAACAACGTAAAATCAACTAATCCATACGACTTGGAGGTGTTTGTCCATTTTTTGTGCAAACATTTTTGGTGCTTTCACTGAGAACTAGGAGCTCGAAGCTTCAGCTTCTCCCACTTAACCCTTTTTCTGTCAGCATCGTTCATTGCTTGGAAAATATGGCTCCCGGATGGAAGAAAGATGCTAACAAAGGAAAGGACATCGCAACTGGCAGTATCCCAGATTCAGTGATCAGGGACCAAGACAATCGTCCAGTTCCAACAGCAAATTTAAATCAGGAAAATCCGACAGCCCCTGCTACGGAACAACCAATTACAAGGGCGGATCTGGACAGGATTGTGGCAGAAGTAACTAACCGCTTCACATCTCAACAAGAAGCCTTGGTGGACCAACTCATGTCACGCTTAAGGGATGCTGAAGAATCCAACCGTAACACTGAATAATGGGGTGAGTCCCGTTCTGGAGGATCCGAGAGGCGACAAAGGTCTTTCTTCTTCGAAGAGGCTAACAACAGAAACAACCATGGTAAGAGCCGAGCCCGGACTCAGCCCGAATTCCGACCCGAGGAAACACTTGGAACCGAACCCAACGGGGGAGGTGCCAGGCAGAGGTCGGATATGGCTGAGCCTGTCATGCTACCTAACCATGAAAACACCAGTAGACGGGGCCGAGCTGGAGTCCGGCCCGAAGTTGGACCCGAGGAAGTGTTGAGAACAGAACCCAGCAGGGAAAGATCAAGGCAAGGGCCAACTGTGGCTGACCCCAGCATGCCCTCGGAAGACAAGAGGCATCCATTGGAGAATGTCAGGAGTGATAAACGATACCATCCTTACAGGTCATCTGGACGGAATCAATCCCACGGGGAAGAACCAAACTCATTTTTGTCCGCTCCAAGTTCTGATGAAAGGATGACGCGGTTGTTCAGAGAGTGCGTCCAACGAGAGCAAAGGGATCGGGGGATAGGTGCTAGGGTAACCAGCCCCTTCACCCGCAATATCGAAACCGCCATCAACCCCCGGGAATGGAAAATGCCAACAATGGAACCTTACAAAGGAACCTCTGACCCCATAGTACACTTACAGAGATACACCCAGCATATGCTCATGAGCGGAGCAACGGAGGGAGTATTGTGTAAGTGCTTCCCACTTTTCTTGGCAAATCTAGCTACTTCCTGGTTCTGCCACCTACCCCAAGGGTCCATCAGCTCATGGGAAATGTTGAAAGAAAAGTTTATCATCCAGTTCCGCATTCGTGTGGAACAACCCAATGATGCTTATTCCTTATCTAATATCAAACAGAAACCCGGAGAGACAGTGCAACAATATCTAACCCGATTCAACGTCGCGACAGCCGCAGTCCAAGATGCCGACGAGAAACTTATCCTAATGGCTCTCTGCAGTGGTGTACATCCGGACGCTAAATTTGCTAGAAGACTAACCAAGAAAAAGCCAGCTACTTTACCTGATTTCTTCCATGAAGCTGGAAAGTATATGAGACTTGAAGATGCTGCCACTGAGAGGCAGTCAGGGCAACAGGCTAAGACGGCTACAGACAGGGTCCCCGCTGCAGTAAAGGATGTTCGAAGAAATGACTTTAGAGACAATGCTGGGGGCAAGAAGGGAGAAAAACGCTTATATCGACCAGGACCAAGATTTGACTCTTACACTCCTTTGAATGAAACAATCGAAAACATCTTCCTAGCCACTCAAGATGAAGTTAGATACAAGCGCCCCACGCACAAGAAGGAGTCAGATAACGCACTTAAGTCTGGAAAGTTCTGCCGCTTCCACGAATCCCACGGACATGACACCAATGAATGCCACCATCTCCGGGACTTGATTAAAGAGCACATTTGAAGGAGGAGACTGCAATGCTATGTAAAAAGCCAGAACAGGACTCCAGCTCCCGCCAATGAGAACCCAGAGTTACCCCTCCCATAAGGAGGCGGAGGAAATCGCAACACCAACGGCTCTTGTCAAGAGAAAATAGTGGTCCATACCATATCAGGAGGACCACACATCGCCGACAGAAGCTGGGCGGAGATGGAAAGATACGGTAAATCACTTAGAAACGCTGAAGGCTACGTTAATTCTGTTATGAAAGAACGCCACCCGAAAGGGAAAGAGAATGACGACATCACATTCTGTATGCGTGATCTAGAGGGAAGACAGTACCCACACATGAATCCTATGGTCATCTCTGCCTGGTTCGGTCCGGCCAAAGTTTTCCGAATTTTAATAGACACTGGAAGCTCGGTAAATATCCTATTCAAGCATGCTTTCGACAAAATGAAGCTGTCAATGAAGGATGTGTCTCCTTGCAACAAACCACTGCATGGTTTCACTGGAGATGCGAAGATGCCCCTCGGGCAACTGGACCTTTTTGTTGAAATAGGAAGTCATCCCCGCTCCGTTGTGCGAAAACAAACATTTGTGCTAATAGAAAGCCACTCGGCCTACAACGCCCTTTTAGGAAGACCAGCCTTGTCTGACTTCCAAATTGTCCTAGCCCCATGGTGCCTGAAAATGAAATTCCCAACAGATAACGGAGTAGGAGAAATAGAGGAAGATCAAGACGCTGCTCGAGATTGCTATGTAACTATGCTTCGCAATAACCGCAGGAAGGATAAAGGAAAGGATGCAGAGACTTCTCTCTGCAAGAAAAGCCTGGAAGCATAGCAATTAAAGAAAGCCCCTCCTCTTCGATATACAAGCGATCCTTTCAACGAATTAGACCCCAGGGACAAAGAGGAGGAGGCTACCACCGAGCCGGTAGAGGATGTGGAATTTGTATCTGTAGACAAACACGACCCAAGTAGACTGCTGAGAGTTAGGTCTCAGTTAAGAGCGGAGTTTAAAGATCAACTCGTCGATTTTTTTCGCCACAACATGGATGTATTTGCGTGGATGCACGCCGACATGACAGGAATCTCTCCAGACGTAGCATGCCACATACTGAACATCGATCCCACCAAGGTTCCAGTGAAGCAGAAAAAGAGGAGCATGGGGGCAGAACGATCAGCAGCCCTTGAGGAAGAAGTAAAGAACTTACTTGCCAATGACTTCATACGAGAAGCCATCTACCCAGAATGGATCGCCAACCCGGTAGTGGTAAAGAAAGCTAATGGGAAGTGGCGAACATGCATCGATTTCTCCAACTTAAATGACGCTTGCCCGAAAGACTGCTTCCCACTCCCCCGAATCGACCAACTCGTGGACAGCACAGCCGGACACGAACTCTTATCCTTTATGGACGCATACTCAGGATATAACCAGATCCCTATGCACGCCCTCGATCAAGACCACACTAGTTTCATCACTGACCGGGGAATGTACCGCTACAAAGTAATGCCTTTTGGACTTAAAAACGCCGGAGCTACTTATCAGCGCCTCGTCAACAAGATGTTTGCGAAATTAATAGGGAGAACTATGGAAGTTTATGTGGATGACATGCTGGTAAAATCAAGAAAAGCCAACGATCATATAAAGCACCTGGATGAGATGTTTCAAGTACTTCGCCAATATGGAATGAAGCTGAACCCTCTAAAGTGCTCCTTCGGAGTATCGTCGGGAAAGTTCTTGGGATTCATCGTTCATGCCAGGGGGATTGAAGCAAACCCCGAACAAGTTCGAGCTTTGCAAGACATCAAGATACCATCCACTCGAAGAGAGATGCAAAGCCTAAACGGGAAAGTGGCCGCCCTAAGTAGGTTCATCTCTAAAGCAACCGACAAATGCATCCCTTTCTTCGAAGCTCTAAAGAAAGACAAAGGAAAGTTCGAATGGACTGACGAATGCTCGACAGCCTTCCTTAACTTAATCGGACACCTCCAGAGACCACCGGTACTCTCAACTCCAAATGAAGGCGAGGAACTATACTTATACCTTGCTGTATCGTCACATGCTTTAAGCGCCGCTTTGGTGAAAGAAGACAACTGCGCACAGCGGCCCATATACTTTGTAAGCAGGAGGTTTACGGGGGCAGAAGCTAGATACCATAAACTTGAAAAGCTAGCATATTGTTTGCTAATCACGTCACGGAAACTGCGACACTACTTCCAATCTCATTCCATCAGAGTTTTAACCGATCAACCGCTAAGGCAAGTACTCCATCGCCCCGACACTTCCGGGCGACTACTTAAGTGGTGCATTGAACTGAGTCAATATGATATTACCTACCATCCTCGCACCACTATCAAGGGACAATCCATAGCTGATTTCATTGCCGAATTCACTACTAACGAAGGTAAGGTGTAATCTGAAGTAGCAGAAAATATCAAATGGAACCTCTTCGTTGATGGAGCATCAAATAACAAGGCTCGGCGGCAGGTGTTGTGATAATCACCCCCAGGGGAAGGAAGCTGCACTACACTCTAAGGTTGGAGTTCGCTGCCACTAACAATGACGCGAAATACGAAGTAGTGGTAGTCGGATTAGAACTTGCCCTGGAGATTGGAGTCGGTTCTTTATGTCTCCATAGTGATTCTCAACTTAATGTAAATCAAATACTGGGAGAATTCCAGACTCGAGGAGAACGACTCACAGCATATCTAAAAAAGACCAAGCTGCTGCTCAATCAGTTGGATCACTATTTAATCAAACACATTCCTCGAGAAGAGAATCAGGAGGCCGACGAACTGGCAAAGTAAGCTAGCATGAAGGACGGCGCCGCTTCCCGAATAATAACCATCTCACAGCAACTAGCCCCGAGTTACGAGACAATGAACATGATAGCTGCAATTGAAGAGGAAACTTGGATGACTCCTATCCGGAAATATTTACAAGATAGCACACTGCCCGACGGGCGTAACGAAGTCAAGAAAATCTTGAGGAAAGCTTCCCGCTACATGATACAAGAAGGCATCCTCTCGATGTGGCTTCTCTAATCCCTTGTTAAGGTGTGTCGCTGGAAGGGAAGCCAAGGAGATCTTATCCAACATACATCGAGGAAGTTATGGAGATCACACTGGGGGGAAGACTCTGGCAAAGAAGATACTCCGATATGGATATTACTGGCCCACCTTAAACAAAGACGCCCTAGACTTCGTCAAAAGATGTGACAGATGTCAGAAATTTGCTAAGATTCCTCGATTACCAACGAATGAAATTACTCAAATGACCAGCCCTTGGCCCTTTGCGATATGGGGAATTGACTTGATTGGAGAACTGCCAATGGGCCGAGGCGGAGCAAAATATGCCATAGTAGCAGTTGACTATTTCACCAAATGGATGGAAGCGGAGCCTCTAAATAAAATATCTTCGGCAAAAGTCATTAACTTCTTGATCAAAAATGTTTTATGCAGGTGCGGGGTTCCACTCAAAATCATATCGGACAATGAGCTTCAATTTGACAGCGAGGAATTCGCCGACTGGTGCCAAGAGCACAGAATTCACAAAAGCTTCTCATCTGTGGCTTACCCCCAGGCAAACGGACAAGTCAAAGCTGTCAACAAAATCCTCAAAACCCTAATCAAGAAGAAACTTGAAAAGTCAAAAGGCGCTTGGGTGGATGAACTTCCTACGGCACTTTGGGCCTACCGCACATCTTACAGAACATCAACAGGGCATACTCCTTTCTCTTTGGCGTATGGATCGGAGGCCATGCTCCCAGTTGAAACTGTAGTGCCTTCCCACCGTAGGATCCACTACAACCCAGAAGAGAACGAAGAACTCCTCCACATGTCTTTGGATCTAATTGAGGAAAGAAGAAATTATGCAGCACTCAAAGCAGCAGCTCACAAGCAAAAAGTAGCAGCACAATACAACTCCAAAGTCAAGCACCGCAGCTTACAAGAAGGAGATCTTGTCCTCAAACGGATCTTCCCGCGCCCCGGAGCGCTAGATCCAATCTGGGACGGACCCTATGTAATTCATAAATATCTCCACAACGGAGCTTATATTTTGTCAACAGTGGACGGAGAGGTGTTCCAAAGGGCATGGAACATCCAACACCACCGTCGATACTTTTCTTAACTTGTACTGCCCATATGAAGTGAATTAACAAAGAGAATCAATGGACGTAGGCATTTTCGTGCCGAACCACTTTAAAAATCTTGTCTCTTTTTAACTTGTTCCTTTATATCTTGGCTGCTTGTTAAGTGTTATCCTTTTCTGTTGAACGAGATCATGTATAACGACATTTCCATACTGGAACTTCACGACGCAACCTTACCTGGACAAGACCCAACAGGTACTATGCGATTCTATGCACTCGCCAATGAGACACTTTTGCTCCAGCATCCCTCTGCTGCGGGTTAACTCATTGCTCGCGACTGCCCTCAAAGCCAACTGTAATGAGCCGATTATAAGCCATCAAGAAGGCCGACTATAGCCGATGGCAGCTCATTACGGCGTTCGGCTCGCCGGCAACTGTGAACCTACTTTAAGCCCCAACATAAGGTGTGCCCAGCCAGGGGTATTTCACGGTTGACGATCGGCACCCACGCTAGCCGGCCACAGAAAATCGAATAATACCCACGATTACGGACCATAATGGCTCGGGTAGTTACTGTGCGCGATCTCGGCTCCGATATGTCTTAAGTGCGGCTGTGGTAAAAAAGATAAACTCCCCGCGGAGGCGTAAGATGGGTGACAAATGTCTCCAAGACCCACAACTAGGGAAAGTGACTACAAAACTCGTTTGCCACGAACTTAAGCATATCGACGGCCTTCCGTGATTGGAAGTTTTACTGTTTCTCATATTTCCATTTCATTCAAAAACTTTTCTCCTATCCTATATAACAATCCTTAAAGTACAGGTCACAAAATAGGGGAACTCTCGCTTGTGGAAATATGAACTCACACCCGGATGACGGAACACCCAGCTACATTCCATACTCAGTCACGCAAGACATTCAAAGCAACCCTCTACAACTAAAACATAAAGGGCGGTACTATCTTCTCTTGTATTCAAATATGTAGCTTTAATTCATTCACACGTCATATTGGCATTACAAGACATGAAACAATATTTTGAGTAGAAACTTAACATCAAATGCGATTAAATCACATGCATAAACACACAGCTGTATTTCTTATGCAACATATCAAAATAACAACCACATTCGAACATAACAGAATCGGCTTATGTTATAAAATTACAGAAAGTCGTTCTTTGCAAATAATATAATTACAAGTTACATTAATATTTCGAACTAACATAGACAGCAACCAAAATATGTACAAGTCAAGTCAAAGAATCAGGGCTTCGCCTCCATCCCGCTAGCCCTCCGGATCTACTTAACTGCAGGATCGAAACTCCCAGCATGTGCTACCGAGGTCCCGCCTGCATAATTCAGAAGAGAATCCATCAATAATCACGAAAGATAAGCAATCAAATCATTAAAAGGTTAAAAGGAAAAACTTACCAGCACCTGCTCCCTGACCATCATCGTCTAGCTGCACGCCTACCTCATCCGCAACAAGCAGCCGCATGCCCTCCTTAACCGCCGCCTTCTCTTCCTTAGTGAATTGGGCCGTAACCACATCCATCCTGAAAGCCGCACCACCTTCCTTATCCGCATCGGCCTTAGCTTCCTCCAAAGCCCGGAGATATATCCTAGCCATAACTCAGGGATAATCGTCCATCCAGGACAGGTTGCCCTGCCTCCAAGTGCAGAAATACATGTCTTGGAGCATCTCGTCCATCATCCCCTCGTTTTCCTGAAACTCTTTCATCCGGGCCTCAGAAGCCGACAGCCGTGCGACAGCAGCATCTCTCTACAATCGGTATCTCGAGCAGTCAGCCTGAAGGGACTTCCGCATCACTTCCATCTCCTCCTTCAGCTTGGCCTGAGCAAGCTCTGCTGCCTCAAGCCTCCCAGATAACTCCTCTACCTGCTCAAGATCCGCTCTCCGAACCTCGTCCACTGTTGCGATGGCCATGTCAATCCGTTCCTTGCATGCAGCCTCCATCTTTCGTAGTTCTGCCTTATTAGCCTCTTCCATAGTCTTCTTCAACCGTCTGGAAGCTGCCTCATGCTGAGAAATCTGAATGGCTTGTTCAACGAGCTGCTTGGCCTGGTCAGAAACCATTAACCGCAGTCGGATGTTGGCACTCCCAATCTCCTCTCCAGCCTTGACCAGACGGGCATGATGCCCCATCAACTTCCTGGTCTCCTCCGCGACCCAGTCAATATTAGCCTTGGCTTCATCCCCCATGGTAACTATCCGAGTAGTAAGCAAATCGAGGTCTAAGGACTTAGCCTCATCAAGCACCCGTACCATGGGATTGCGGGGAAGAATATGCTCACCCGTGGCCTCGTCAAAAGAGATGTCCTGAAAACTCGGGTCCAGATCCGGATGGCCGGCAAATGGGTTGCGAACCAAACCAGGATGGTCTATCGGGATGACGGTTGGATTTTCGGACGGATGTGGGGAAGGCATAAACTTAGTATCCTCCTCAATAATATCATGGACAGGCTGGACTGGAGGTTGAGGGCCAGGTGAAGGTTCAAACGAAGATCGGCCCCTCTTTCTCTTTTGCATATCTTCTTCAATAACACCGAAAAGAGGGCGATATCTAACCGCATCTCCAAGACGGCTAGTTGACGGCTTTGGTTTGGCGGAAGCTTTGAGTAACTTATACTGTTCAAGGCGGTGCCGAATATCTGATGTCTTGGCCACCTTACCCGTTCCTGGAATAAAAACCAAGTGTTACAAGCATGCATGAAACTATGATTCAAGAAACATGTGAAGTTAAAAAAAAGGAGTTAAGAATTCACCTTGAACCGCCGGAGTTGCCTTAGCTGAAATACTCTCAGAAGATAGACTGGCACCAGTCCCGGCCTTATCAGACTTCTTCGACTTCTCCACCAAGGCTGATCCTTCCTCCAATCCTTCAAAAGCCTGGCGAAAGGCATCATTCGTCCACTCCTGAATCTCCCCTGCCTGCTCAGAAGACAAAGCCCCGGCACCACTACCACCCTGTCCTTCACCTTCTCCATCTCCTCCGCTCTCCTCCTCGCCTCTTTCCTCCTCTCCACCTCCTCCTCCGGAATATCTGGGCATGTGCTAGGGGAGGGTCCGTCAGACTTCTTAAGCTTCTTCCCCCCGACGACTGGAGGTAACGAGAAAGGTCTCCTCTTGCTACTCTTCGCAGTGGCCCCATCTTTAGCTTTAGAAGCCCTCTCCTCGCTGTATCTCTCTGCTTAACCAAAGATTGACGTGGCGAAATCAAGTTGTGCTCCAGGAGAGTGGCATTTCGGATCAGGTAAGAAGCCGACCTATCCCTTCCTGAGATAGCCTCTACCTCCGCAGCCATCTGTACAAGGTGATCGTTCTCCACGACCGCAAAGCCACCTGTCGCTAGCAAGAAATAAAAGCACATAAGAAGAAGCATTGTAGTCAGGATAAGGAAATTACGAATGGAATTCAACTTACAGCCAGAAGTGAAAAGGCTAAAAGAAACGGAGTCGTCCTTGACGAAGAACCATTCCTTCTTAAACATGGTAAACTTCGAGTATAAGTCCAAGACCGGCTTGAAAGACACGACCGACTCTAAACTAATGTACGGAGACCCCTTCTTGTAGCCCCTCAGATTATATAGATATCGGATTTCCCGGTTAGAAGGGGGGCGCCCATATCTCCTCTGGAAGATAACGAATAGACACACCAAGATGGCGTAGGAGTTGGGCTGAAGCTGAAAAGGAGCCACTTTCAGGCAAGTAATGAAGCTGACTATCCACGCATTGATCGGAGGAATGGCCCCGCACATGCAATGGTATCGGCTATACACGAAATATCCTTCAGGGGGATTGTACGGCATCACTACGTCCCCCGGCAACAGCATGCTCGCTCTGTCAATCCCAAAGGAGCGAGAGATAACATCAAGCTGCTCCTCTCTGAGAGAGCTCGGAAAGCAATCAGGAGGAGAGTTCAGAAGCTCTTGGGGACCATACCCGTCTACTAGCGACCTCGGGATGGGCCCACGACGTTCTGGTCCTGGCTGGGCTGGGGGCACAACGGGGGACTTTCGTCTATCCGCAGATTTTCTCTTTTCTGATCGAGTTTCCACTTTGCGAGACATTTATCTGTAACACAAGAAGAGTATATCGTTATAACATACAAACAATGTAGTCTGGAATTTCACCCATAAGTCAAAACGCTCAAGCTCCCAGTGTCATTCGGTAAAGAAATGTAAAATTTCATTCGGTATTCAAAGTCTCAGGGTTCATGCGGTTGCTCAAATACAAGTTCATTCGGCATTTCCCCTTCTCATTCGGCAGTTCAAACCCACAAGGTACATTCGGTACTCAGAATCCACGAGTCCATCCGGTGATTCAAGTATATAAGATCGTTCAGCAAAAGAATGTCTCGCCTGGTTCGGCAATCAGAATTGATTCGGCACTTCAAATAGTTCGGCAAACAAGACTGGTTCGGCACTTGGTTGACTCGGCATTCGGCTGATTCGGCTATCTCAAAACGATAAAGGGATAACGAAGGCCTAACACCCCTATTTATAAATGAACGTAGGATGACCGGACCGTATGGTTCGGCACACAAGACCGGATGAAAATCACCTAAGCTAAAACAAAGCGCGACATATGGTGGCATATGCCCCACTTTGGGGGGCAAGTGTTGGGCGCATTTCTAAACAATGCCAAACCATACCATCTCCAAGCATTGCCGTTCCAACCTATCTTCAATCCACTACCGGTCCATACTGCTACCGAACCAGCTACCTCCTCCCACTGCCAAATCAGAAGCAAGATAGACCATCACTGAACCATACCATAACCAAGCTCCACCGGACCAACCTCTCCTCCATCACCGAACCAAGCTCCACCGGACCAACCTCACCTCCACCGGACCAAACCTCACCAACCTCCATCGGTCCAAGGCCTCTCCGTTCCAACCACTACCTCGACCCTCTACAACCGGACCAAGTCCTCACCAACTCTCGACCGAACCAAGGCTTTGCCGAACCAACTCTACCAGACCAGATTGCTCCAGCAGCTATATACATCCAAGATCCCTGCCCCCAACCTCACTCTATAAATAGAGGGGTAGAGGTACAACAATGGCAGACAAGTTTGAGAGCTCAAGCACGGAAGGAACTTTCAAACAACTTTCATATACTTGTATACAAAGCTTTGTACTTGTACTTGTAATCTGAAAGAAAAACGAGAATAACGTATAAAGTGGACGTAGGCATGTTCTGGCCGAACCACTATAAATCTGTGTGTCTTTTACAGTTTAGTCCATCTATTTTATATATTTGCGTAAATCACCCAAATCGCTAGAAACAACATAAAATCAACTAATCCATACGACTTGGAGGTGTTTGTCCATTTTTTGTGCAAACAGCAGCCACTTTGAATTATTCGCTTAATGACATTTCTTCATCATGAATTTCATGCATTATCACCTACAACTTCTAGATTTGACTGATAACGGTCTTAGCATCTTCCACTTTGAAGTCGAGGAACTTTC
The DNA here is from genome assembly GCA_030765085.1 of Allium cepa. Lineage (NCBI taxonomy): Eukaryota > Viridiplantae > Streptophyta > Magnoliopsida > Asparagales > Amaryllidaceae > Allium > Allium cepa. The sequence continues at coordinate 685,608,091 of CM060932.1, read as the reverse complement.
TAATAATGAATTTTTTTCATTCCAGCATCCTCCGTTTTATACTTTTTGTCCAGAGAAGCCCAGAGTTGTTTCAAAATCTTCACTATGCAATACACATTGGACAGACTATTTTCCAGTCCATTTGATATGTAATTTTTGCATTTGAAGTCTGAACTGTTTCATATTTTGAGTGTTTCAACTTTGGTTGCATCAGGCTCTAGTTCGTCCACTTCCGGAGCATCCTCGATGAGATATTTTGCAAGGTTGAGTGTAGTCAGATAAAATAACATTTTCTATTGCCAGCGTTTGAAATCCACTCCACAAATTTCTCTGGCCTCTCACTATGTGACAAAGCTACAGTGGTTGTTGGAACCATCGTTCTATTTTCAGTGCTGGCCACAGTCGGTTTTGCTTTCGAGGTGTTATTGTCTTGGGCCATTGTCGTCAGCAATGCAATGGCTCTAATTAGTGACAGACAAACAAATTGCAAACAAATTGCAAGTAGATAATCACAGACAAACAAATTGCAAAGAATTTGCAAGCAAGAATTCTGTTTCTAGATTGTTACTTGCAATGCTTCGATTAATGAATGTGAAAACAGAACTTACCGTAGTGGTAGTCCATACAGTTGAATAGGGTGTCTAAGTGCAGATGTAATACTGTTTTCTAGAAACATAATTGCTCCCTCAATGATGCGTTAGGGTGACGAGCAACTGTTTTCCAAGATGAAACGGACCGATCTCTGCAAGACTGCGCCGACGATTGCAGAGCAACGACGAACTCAAGAGAGTGCTTAAGAACAGAGTTTGGAGGAGAACAAAAATACAGAAAAATATATAGTGTGTTCGTTCTGATTTTAGTTCCATCTAAATATAGACACACGGAGGTGTCTACTCAGGGGGAAGGTGCCTGTTTGAATGGTCGTGACCGTTGGAAAGTTTGCGATCCTTTTCCAACTAACATGACCATTAACCTTTTACTGTTAGAAGCGGAAAAAAAATGACTGATCTGAACAACCAAGCCAAGCCAACGCCAACAGCCAACTGCAATGTCCCTCTAACATGCCTCAATGATCCATTCGTCCTTGCCGCGGGTGCGGGTGTGCGGGTCGTGCTTTGCACCACCCTCTAGATGGTCTGCTTTATTGCCTCTCTTCATTCCATAATAATTATACCATGGGCCACATAGTACTATAGAAACACATGTTTTTTATATTTTACTATGCGTGACTACTCATCTTCCATGACATTTAATGTCTCACACTTCTCAATGCAAATCGCTTTAAACTATTCATTCAATTCCAACATCTTTTAAGCCTAGTTATCAATAAATTGGTCATGAACAAAAAAGATGTATAACACAATTCATGTGCAACTTTAAACGCATCAATTTGAAAATAAACACATTACAAAACAATTGCAAAGGTTACACAACACTTTCGAAAGGCACATCGATCATTACCAATGATACATGTGTTGACAAAAAAAGCACAGTGACATAAATCATGAAAAACGCACAAAAAATAACTCGCCTGGATCTTATCTAGTTATCATCAACCCATTGCACTCAACATTCAACATTCTCAACAACAACGAATACGAAACTCTACTGTGAATAATACTACCAGTCTTCACACGTCGTACGAGTGCCCAAACACAACAAGTGCACTTTCAGGATCATTCCATCCTCTACATTCCCTTCATCCAACGTCTTCCACACATGGCTTATCTTAGCACATCATTCCTATCTTTCAAAATCCCTAGCACATCCATCACAAGTATCAACTTTTCTACCTTAATCATTGCTACTATCTCTCCGGCTACCATATCAGCATTCACATTATAAATGACCCCTTTCAAATCTGTTGCCACATGTGCAATCATACGAATATGCCCACAATCAATTATCAATCTCAATATAGATGGATTCACATTTGACACTTCATCCACAAACCCTAACGAGGTTGAGCAGTTATAAGGTGATACAACCAAAAAATGTATAAAAAAATAAAATAAAAAAATCAAATTGCCTAATTTATTAGTCTCATTAAATATAATATAAAATACATAGCAAAATGTGTATTTTAATTTTTTAACAATTTAGTTTTACTAAATTTTAAATAACAAACATAGAACCTTTTCATTTCTTTCAACTTTCTTACATGGAAGAACTTTGTGGGTGAAAATGTTAAATAATATGTTCATTCAACATAGAGATGCATCACTTCACAAAAAGATACCCATTAATATGTAGATTTACTCTAGGTTAGTTTGTGGGAAGAAACTGATAAAACCCTAAGCAATAACTGTTCGTGAGTACTACAAAAAAATGCAAATTACAATTTAGCAACATAATTTCTTATCTTTTTGGGAAATCAGGAACCTGTCTACTATGTAATGATACATCTTTAACAACTGAATTCATCACATTCATTTAGAAAAACCTATTAACCATATCACAAATCAATAAATAAGCAACTACAAAAAAAAATATCTCTTTTAAACCATCTTACTAGTCACCTTTGTTTGCTAATCAGCATCAAAGTTCGTTATATTGATTTAAAGCTTTTAAGATACAATAACACAAAGATTATTTCTACACTCGTTCTTTACTTCAACTGATTTGGCTCACTTGCTTCTGTGCTAGTAAATAAACTATCGCTGCATATGGTTACCTACCAGTACGTCAAGTTTCTCATCAGATTTCACATCAATTGGTTCTTCCAACTTGTTTGATTCTTTAGTGATCTATTAGAAGTAAAAATAGAAATGAATGAAGCAGTATGTAATGAGAAGAGTAGCGTAAAATATGTCGAATACTTATTTCTGAATATGGGCTCAGGTTGTATACGAACAGGCCCATATCTCATATTTGTTTAACACAGCAAAGTCTGTATAAATAGCAGTGTAAAGGCACAGTATACAAATCAATAATACAATAATCATTCTCTTTCACAAATAATCATATTCCATTATCATCATCTCATTTTCTAATATGGTATCAGAGCACTTCCAAACCATTTAACCTACAGAACAGTGCCTTGCCAATATTCATCAGAATTTTTTTCATCATTTTGATAGGCTGCATCTGCTGCAGATCATCAGAGATTACTCTCGTCGCCTGAAACTGCTTAAATTACAGTTTCTGAATTCTCAATTCGTCAAGATCATCATAAAGCCATGCCAAGAAGAGTTATCAGAAAAACATTCATCATTTAACTCCTGGCTGCTTTCAGTTTTAAATAAATTCTAGAAACTAAAATAAGTAATATCATCACTAAGCCATTCCAACAATCAAGATCACTGACTGCTTTTTGATCTTATTCAAATATTGGTCTAAATTTACCTGAATAACCAGCTGTTTTCTCAGATTCTTATCTGCAAATCAGGTACTTGATTCTTTCCCTCATTTGAATAATTTATCCTTCATTCTTGAATCTTAATCATGGCAGAAGGAGACATTGACAACAATTCATCAACATCACCAAACCCAAGATCATACCCTGCACCACCTAATGCTGTAGAGAATATATCAAAAATTGTAGTAAGTCCACAGACACGGTTATTACAAACTCAGTTAGATGAAACAAATTATCTTCTATGGAAGTTTCAAGTTCAAACAACATCAAGAGTATATGGATTAGAAGAATATATTCTTGGAAAAAAACAAGAACCAGAGCAATTTATTTTAAACACTGAAGGAAACTCAGTCTTAAATAGAGAATACATAATTTATCAAAGACAAGACAATCTAATATGTTCTTGTTTACTGTCTACAATAAGCTCAAAATTATTACCACAACTAATAGGTTGCAACAATTCTCATGAAATCTGGTCAACTTTAGAACAATTATTCAGTTCTCAATCAGCAGCAAGGGTCATGCATTATAAGAGGCAATTGTAAAACTTAAAGAAGAATAACATATCTATCTGAGAATATCTATTAAAGATTAAAACACTATGGGACTTACTTGGAGCAGCAGGATATGCAGCGACTGATACTGGAAAAAAAATTCAATCTTGGATGGATTAGATGATGAATATGGAGCCATTGTGGCTGTGATATCATCAAAAGGATATTGCACCAACTTTATCATATGTGCATATTCTACTCTCATAGCTCATGAAGATAGATTAGAGCAGAGAAAATCAACTATTTCTGATCTATTAGTCAATTGTGTTGAAAACAAACCACTACAATTGCCACAGCTAGACCCAAGCGACCTTCTAGAATTCCAAACCGTTATATGGACTGACAAAGGCTATTAAAAGTTAGGCAATAAAAACAAATTCTGTTATAACAGAATTCTCTTTCTATAAATAAATGTTTAAAATTGCAGGGCTAAAACAGAATATACTGAATGCTTGTATTAGAGTGGACCACGTGTCCTTAGATTTGTTACAAATGAGTGGCTGTCAACGATTGTACTAGTATATAAACCAGGATATGCGATGATATGAGTAGGCTGATTTCTGAAATTTCTATCTTTCTTCTTGTCTCCTTCTTCACCTCTCTCTTTCTCTCCTCTTAAATCTTCTTCTGGTTACCGTTAAGTGCATAGACTCTATCAAGTGGTGCTTTCACTTGCATTGAACCATGACCCGCCAAAGCGACGAAGCTATCCAACAACTCCAACAATCCTCCACACAACACCACAACTCCATTGACATCATCCAATCCACACTTCAAATCCAGCAAACCGACCTCCATAACCAAAGATCGGACATAACCGACATCAAAACCACCCTTGCCTCGCAACAAGCAACACTCCAACAACTCCAAAATTCCATCACTAACCTGACCAGCAAACTTACTACCAACTCCCCACCAGATCCGACCTTGACAGTCCCCCCATCATCCCCAAATTCGTCCACCATAACACAAAACCAGCAAAACCGTCAACTACCCTTACTGCCCACTCCTAACACCAACAAACTCAGACCACCTAGATGCGACCTTACAACATTTGATGGCTCAAACCCTTTAGACTGGATTTTTCAAGCCGAAAGACTATTCACTTACCATTCCACACCCGAAGAACACCGTACCGAAATAGCAAGCTTTTATATGACCGGAAAAGCCCTCACCTGGTTCCAATGGATGTACCGTAACAATCAGATCACTTCCTGGCCTGCCCTAACACAAGCCATCGAACAAAGGTTCGGACCATCATCTTTCATTAACCCGCAAGCTTCCTTGTTTAAACTCCGCCAAACAAACTCCATTGAAGACTATCAATCAATATTCGAAACACTCAGCAACCGTGTCACTGACCTATCCCCTGATGCCCTTTTAAACTGTTTCATATCCGGCTTGAAACCCAATATCAAACACGAACTCCTTCCATTACGACCCAAAACACTAACTGAAGCCATTGACCTTGCAAAACTGCTAGAAACAAAGCTATCCGAAACCAGATCCTTCACTAATAAACCAGCATACAACCGACCACAAACTCAGCCACTACCATTATTGCCTTCATTTCAATCACCATCCCAAAACTCACCCGCAAACTACCCCATAAAGAAACTTACCACAGCCGAAATGCAAGCTAGAAGAGCACAGGGTCTATGCTTTAACTGCGAAGAAAGATATCAGCCAGGGCATAAATGCAAAGCAAAGCAGATTCTCTTATTTGTACCAGAAGATGAAGAACAGGAACCAGACACCATTTCCCCTCCACAACCAGACCCACCAGATGAACCACAACCCGAAATCTCTTACCAAGCCCTAGTCGGATCTACTAACCCTAGATCTATCCGCCTACAAGCCTTGATTAACAATCACCCAATCTCGATTCTTATCGACACCGGCAGTACACACAACTACATCCATCCCAAAATTGCTCGTTTCCTCGGATTAGCAATAGATAAAAGAAGAAATTTCCTGGTCACGGTAGGAAACGGCGAGAAATTGCGCTGCCAGGGTATTTGTCGCGGAGTCCAGATCACCATCGATGAAAACAATTTTATAGCTGATTTCAATTTGTTGGAATTAGTGGGAGCGGATGCAGTCTTTGGCATCGAATGGTTAGAGACTTTAGGCCCTGTTACAATGGACCATAAACAATTGACTATGTCTTTTGTTTATAACTCTATGCCCATTGTATTAACAGGCCAACACGCACCTAAAAGCCCAGAAGAGATTTCCACAAATCAATTGAAAAGGTTAGCTTCAACAGCCTCTGTTTCATTATTTTTTCACCTGTACACTACTTCTTCCAACTCTGACTCAAATATTCCAGACCAACTTCAAACCAACCATCCACAAATTCAACATATTTTGACCCAATACTCCCATATCTTTGCCAAACCCACAAGTCTTCCACCACACCGAAATCTCGACCACCATATTAACCTTGAAAACCACTCTCAACCCATTAACGTCAAACCATACCGTTATCCATATTTTCAAAAGAATGAGATCGAATCCCAAATCCAAGAAATGCTCCACTCCAAAATAATCCAACCATCTACAAGTCCTTTTTCCTCCCCCGTCCTCCTTGTTAAAAAGAAAGATGGGACATGGCGATTTTGTGTTGACTATAGGGCCCTTAATGCTATTACCATTAAGGATCGGTTTCCAATACCCACCGTCGATGAGTTGTTAGATGAACTACATGGATCCATTTATTTTTCTAAATTAGATCTTCGAAGCGGTTACTTTCAAATAAGAGTCCATCCACCCGACATCCCCAAAACCGCATTCCGTACTCACGAAGGTCATTATGAATTTTTGGTTATGCCGTTTGGTTTAACCAATGCACCATCAACCTTTCAAGCTACAATGAACAATATTTTCCGTCCACACCTCCGAAAATTCATTCTTGTTTTTTTTGATGATATCCTCATCTATAGCAATTCATGGGATTCTCACCTCTCACATGTGCAAACCACTCTTGACATTTTGGCGCAACACCACTTTTATGCCAATCTATCAAAGTGCGCATTTGGACTCACCGAACTTTCTTATTTGGGCCATATCATTTCAAACGAAGGGGTAAAAGTAGATCCCTCTAAAGTTGATGCCATTATTAAGTGGCCAGCACCTACTTCTCTCACCGCCATCCGTGGATTTTTGGGACTCACCGGGTATTACCGTCGCTTTATCAAAAATTATGCTCTGGTCGCCAGCCCAATTACAGAATTGCTCAAGAAAGACAAACTATTCTCTTGGCCAGACACAGCCCACCAAGCCTTTCTCTCCCTCAAACATGCCATATCCCATTCCCCTGTACTCACATTACCTAATTTTAACTTACCCTTCGACCTCACCACTGATGCATCCGCAACCGCCATAGGTGCTGTCCTCTCCCAGCACAATCACCCCATTGCCTTCTACAGTAAACGATTACCACTACTCCTCCAAAAGTCGTCCACCTATGGTCGTGAGATGTTTGCAATTATCGCCGCCGTTAAAAAATGGCGACACTACCTCCTCGGCCGACGTTTCTCCATCCTCACCGACCACCAAAGCTTGCGCCAACTACTTACCCAAACCATCCAAACCCCAGAGCAACAAAAGTGGGTTTCAAAACTTCTCGGGTTCGATTTTGAAATTAAATACAAACCAGGATCCCTAAACCTGGTGGCGGATGGCCTAAGCAGGTGGACCACAGAAGCAACATTAGCAGCTCTGTCCTCGCCTCAGTTTCCCATTACTGACAAAGTCCGAGCATCTCTCGCCAAGGACATCATGGCGCAACAGCTCATTGCTCAGCTACAATCAGCTCCCTCTCCTGCCACAGACAACCTTCGCTTCCACGATGGATTACTATTTTGGGACAAAAGATTGTATATTCCTGATGATACAGAACTTCAACAGTCCATCATCCGTGACTATCATTCTTCCAAAGAAGGGGGACACTCGGGTATAAAAGTTACCACAACTCGCATAGCCAACAACTTTTACTGGCCTCGCCTCTCTAGAACTGTTCGAGACTTTGTTCGTCAATGTTCTGTTTGCCTTCAGTCGAAGCCGGACACGTCAAAGCCAAAAGGCTTGCTGCAGCCCCTTCCTATTCCATATCAGATATGGGAGGACATTTCAATGGATTTTGTAACACATCTTCCCCCCTCTGCTGGCAAGACTTCTGTCTGGGTAATCGTCGACCGACTATCGAAGTACGCTCATTTCTGCGCTCTGCCTACGTCGGTTACAGCAGTACAATTAGCAACATATTTCGTACAGGAATATGTTCGCCTTCATGGTTTCCCACGCTCTATAGTCTCCGATAGAGATCGGTTGTTTATGAGTCAATTTTGGCGGGAACTCTTTCAACTCCACGGGACAGAACTACGTATGAGCAGCGCCTACCATCCGCAGTCCGACGGACAAACGGAAGTAGTGAACCGTTGTCTTGAAACATATCTACGGGCTGTGATTGGTGACATGCCCACAAAGTGGACAAAATGCCTTCCTTGGGCGGAATGGTGGTATAATACTTGTCATCACTCGGCTATTGGCATGTCTCCGTTCCAAGCAGTGTATGGTCGTCCTCCTCCAATCATTTCTGATTACATTGTTGGGCATTCCACTGCTCAAGAAGTAGAAGAATGGGCACGTTCACGGGATCAACTATTGCATACTTTGAAAACCAATCTTCTCAAAGCTCAAGCTCGCATGAAAAGTCAAGCGGATAATCATCGCAGCGACAAAGAATTTTCAGTCGGATCTTGGGTATACATAAAGCTTCAGCCGTACCGCCAACACTCTCTCCAAACTACACACCATAAGCTTGCCAGAAAATATTTTGGACCTTATCAAATAGTCGAACGAATTGGCGCTGTTGCTTATCGACTCCTCCTACCACAAGAATCCCGCATACATCCGGTTTTTCACATTTCCAAACTCAAATATTGTCCCAACCCACAGACAACTTCACCGGCACTTTTACCTTCAGAATTTACTGCACCAGGCTTACCTAGCAACCTTGAGGACAAGGTTGATCTTCCAGGGGGAGGTACTGATACGGTTGATACCACTACAATTGCCACAGCTAGACCCAAGCGACCTTCTAGAATTCCAAACCGTTATATGGACTGACAAAGGCTATTAAAAGTTAGGCAATAAAAACAAATTCTGTTATAACAGAATTCTCTTTCTATAAATAAATGTTTAAAATTGCAGGGCTAAAACAGAATATACTGAATGCTTGTATTAGAGTGGACCACGTGTCCTTAGATTTGTTACAAATGAGTGGCTGTCAACGATTGTACTAGTATATAAACCAGGATATGCGATGATATGAGTAGGCTGATTTCTGAAATTTCTATCTTTCTTCTTGTCTCCTTCTTCACCTCTCTCTTTCTCTCCTCTTAAATCTTCTTCTGGTTACCGTTAAGTGCATAGACTCTATCAGGAACTCAATCAAGAAATGAGTCAAATAACAACAGCCAATGAGGCTACCGATCAAATAGATATAGAGGCAAAGGTGGTAGATGGAGTAAAAACAATAGTGGTAGACCAAGACGTTGGATTTGTGAGAGGTTTGGACACACAACAAACAAGTGCTATTTTAGATTTGATGTTAACTACACACATGGACAACAAAGTAGTCAAAAACAAGTGCGACTCTTGCTAACATATAGCAAGAAACCAAAAATCAAACTGATTTTTACGGTAGGCAGTTACAATGATACAGCCAAAATAAAAGATATTCAATATGATTTATGGCATCCAGATTTAAGAGCTACAAATCATGTTACCAATAATCTCAACAATCTAAATCTGGGAAACAAAGAGTACAATGGTAAACAGTGTATACACATAGGCAATAGTGAGTCAACTAAAATTACTCATATTGGTAATGGTTATATACAAGGTGAAAGGGCTTTTTATCTCAATAATCTTTTGAGGCTTCCGTAAATTTAGAAGAATTTGCTTAGCATATCACAATTTGCTTTTAATAACAATGTATATTTTGAATTTTATCCGAGGAATCATTTAGTAAGAGATATGCTAACAAATAAAATTCTTTTGTAGGTAAAACAGTGAAGGGACTCTACAAATTTATTCTGCCTAATTCTTGAAGTACTAGAAACAAAAATATGTAATGTAAACTTTATCATTCATCTCAAAATAAAAGGAGTATGAGTTAGTTTGATGTATGGCATTGTAAGCTAGACCATCCAAGTGTAGATATTATAAAACGAATATTGAATAACAATCAAATTTCTTTTGACAATGTATCCATTCCATATGTCTGTATATACTGTCAATCAGGAAAAATACTTAAACTGCCATTTCAAGATTCTGAAACCAAATATAATAACCACAAAAACTTGTTGCTACAGATTTATGGGGACCATCTCCCATTGATACTGATTATGGTTTTAAATATTATATATCATTCATAGATGCATATTCAAGATATGTTTAAATATATTTTTTGAAAGCAAAATCTGAGACATATATTGTAGTTTTACAATTTATAGCGCTGGCAGGCAGAAAAATAGACTGGCAGTGATGTCAAAGTCATGCAAACCGACGGTGGTGCAGAATTCAAATCACTTAAGGAGTATTTTCAAAAGAAAGGGATAATACAGTGAACTACTTGTCCTTGCATGTCTGAGCAGAATGACTTAATAGAAAGAAAGCACAGACATATAGTTGAGATAAGACCTACGATGTTAGCTCAAGTATCTTTACCTATTAAATTCTGGCCAGATGCCATTGGCACAGCAGTATACTTGATTAACAAATTGCCAACCAAGGTACTTCAAGGAAAGAGTCCAACTAAGATGTTGTCCATTGTACAATCATATTACCAAAGTATAAAAGTATTTGGGTGCTTATGTTTTCCATGTCTAAGACCATATAACAAGCACAGCTAAGTTTCAGGTCTTCTCCCCTGTAACTTTTTAGGATATGCTAATTATGTTAAAGATACAAATGTCTAGATAGCAAACGAAGAATCTTCATTTCAAGACATGTGGTCTTCAATGAAGATTCATCCCCTTTTAATGAAAAGGATATCAAAACAACTCAGAAAATTTATAATCCAAAGTTCTCAATAACTCCCTTACCACATACTCAAGAAACGTATCATGAAGATCAACCAAGTGATTCTGTACCACAACACATAGTACCCAATACTGGGTTAGGTCACGAGTCAGAGAAATCACCAATAAGTCCTCAGTTTCCAACCCATCAAGATATCAGCCAACGGTCAGTTGATCAATAAATGTGTGCAAGCTCAGATATCAAGTTCACTATCTAAATCTGAGGATAGACCCAGTCATCAACCTCCTGCACCTGCAACAAATGGTCATCACTTAATCATTAGAGCAAAGAGCGGAATTTTCAAACCAAAAATATATGCTGTAAATTTAGACACTGAAAAACCATATACTTATCAGCAAACTGTAAAAAGTGAAAAATGGAAAACGACTATGGATGAAGAGTATACAACATTCATGAAAACCAATACATAGAGTCTAGTAACCATACCAAATCATAAAAATGTCATTGGTTGTAAGTGGACCTATAGGTTGAAAAGGAATGCAGATGGATCAATATCTAAGTACAAAGCCAGACTTGTAGCAAAAGGCTACTCTCAGCAACGAAGATTTGATTTCAACGAAACTTTCACCAGTTGTTATACCAACATCAATTTGGATCATTCTCACAATTGCCTTACATAGAAACTGACAAATAAAGCAACTTGATGTTAACAATGCATTTCTAAATGGAATCCTTTAAGAAGAAGTCTACATGGAGTAGCCTGATAGTTACAAACAAGCTGGAAACAAAATAGTTTGCAAACTCAATAAAGAAATTTATAGACTCAAACAAGAACCAAGGGGTGTGCTTTGAGAATTTAAAGACAACATTGATCAAACTTGGCTTCAATCGTACAAAATCATATGACTCTTTATTTAATAAATTTGCATGAAATACTGTCATATAAGTACTGATATATGTAGATGATTTTATCGTTACAGGAAATTTCAGCAGTGAAATTTGCAACCTTATTCATCAATTGAATAAAGAGTTCTCTATCAAAGATCTTCGAGACCCACATTATTTTCTAGGGATTGAAGTCAAAAGATTGTCAAACTCTGTTATTCAATTAAGTCAGAAGAAATATATATCTGATATTCTGATCAAAACCAAAATGGATCAGGCAAACAGTTTATCTACACCAATGACAACCAATCTACATTTATCAAAGAATAGAGGTATACTAATCACTGAGGCTAAGTAATACAGAAGTACAGTTGACAATATGCAACAATTACAAGGCTAGAAATTGCATACAGTGTAAATAAAGTTAGCCAGTTCATGCAAAATCCTCTAGATGAGCAATGGAGAGCAGTAAAAAGGATTTTAAGATATTTAGAGGGTACAATAGAACATGAATTGACTTTGAGAAACTGTACTAATTCAAAGGTTTTGCAGATGCTGGTTGGGCAACTGACCCAGATAATCATAGATCAACATCTGGTTATTGCAGTTACATTGGAAAGAATCCAATGTCACAATGTTCTAAAAAGAAAACAGCCATCTCAAGATCTAGCACTGAAACTGAATACAGGAGTGTCGCAAATTAAACAGTGGAGTAATGTAGACAAAATAATTGTTAAATGAACTAAAGATCAATATCAGCGACAAAGTTATAATTTGGTGTGATAATCTAATCACTGTGTCTTTGATAGCAAATCCAATTCTACATTCAGAATTAAACATATGGAATTGGACTTGTATTTTGTCAGCGAACAAGTTCTTAAAGGAATGATTCAAATAAATCGCTTACCACGCACTTAACAAAGGGCGGACATACTCACGAAACCCTTATTTGCCAAGAATTTCTTACGTTTGAAGCAAGAAATTAAGTGTCGAAGACTTAAAAGGTCAAAATATCAAAACCGTAGATTCAAATCTGACCCAAATCTAGAGTCAGATCTAAACACTGAAGCTCAATATCAAGTCATCGCTCAATGATTGAAGAATTACTGAGCAATCACTACAAGAGATGAAGAGTAAAATTCTTGCCAGAAAAATTCATCGAAACCCTCACATGAATCAACTTATTAAAGTATAAGAGAAGCTCAATAGATCTAAAGCTCAATCCTTTTCTTGAAGATCTGAAAGATATACAAAGAATCGAAGTTTATTTGAGTCGAGGCGGAAACCCTAGCTCAAATTGCTGGGAGATATTCGAAATAAAGATAGAAATGAACGCAGCAGTATGAAATGAGCATGGTGGAGTAAAATGTATTGAATACTTATTTCTGAATATAGGCTCGGGCTGTATACGAACAGGCCCATAACTCATATTTAATTAACACAGCAAAGTCAGTATAAATAGTTGTGTAAAGGCACCGTGTACAAATCAATAATACAATAATCATTCTCTTTTGCAAATATTCAGATTCCATTATCATCATCTCATTTTCTATCAACCCTTTATACTATCTCCTTTCAACATCAACCAAATTAATAACCCTTAATATTATCAAAGATAATAAATATCAAACATAGACAACGATGTTGACAGATATGCAAAACAGTAGTAAATACGCAAATGCTAGCTGACGGTAAATGCAAAATTGGTCAAAAATTGAAGAATATCAAAGCAGGCTTGATAGACTGGAATGTAAACAGAGTAAAAGTACGAGATGCATTCGAACTGATACAAACAAATGCAAAAACCATCGAACTACTTTAGATGATGATCCACTCAATAATCTGCTAGACCTTGAATCCCATGAACATCGGTAGTTACTAAAGGAATAAATGCACCAATAGACAGTGGATTTGAAGCAGAAATCAAAAGAAAAATGGATAAGTGAAGGTAATGAATGCACCAAATTATTTTATGTAAAAGTCGTACATAAGAAGTATTTGCATCAAAATTGGTCATAAACACTCAATTAGTATAATAACACCACAGATTCAATATCCAACATCCAAACAGAATAAAGTAGAGAATAAAACATAAAGAACTAAAAATTAAAATAGTAAGAACTGAAATGAACATGAGATTTTATAAAGGATTGGCATACTCCAGCCTACGTCCACTCCAAAAGTTTTTCTTTTTATTTGTACTGTTGGTTAAAATTACAACTCATGAAATTCTAGAATCAAAATGGAGGAGTATAGCCTAGGGAAGAAGGTGAAGAGAGCCAAAAAGAAGAACCCCTGCAATGAGCCAATGATCTTGTATTTATAAAACAGACGTGTAAATATCCAGCTGAAAATCCACGTGTAGAAGACTGAATCCAAGAAGGACCAATTCAAAAGAATAGGGCCAATCTGAAGCCCATACGACCAAATGGCATCGATAGGTGGTGTGGGCTACATGGCGCCATGCGATCTGTTCTGGTGGTCCATCTCCACTTCCACTTTGTGCTTCCATAGTTGTTTGCCTGATTCCCCTGTTATTTTTTGAATTATTGAGCGATCATCATTGAGTTGAACTGCCAATCCGAGTGATCCATAGTCATAGTGATCTGATCCAATTCTTTCCTAACCATATTGAACTGATCTGATCCGCTGCCTAGGGGAAGTGCAAATCTATACTTAGCCATTTATGATACTTTCTTGAATCTTCCTGACTATCATCTAAGTCTTTCTTATAACCGATCTCAGAATTTAATAATCATCTCTCCGGACTTCCTACCTTGATGATCGCAAATCCATTTTGCCAACTCTAGGGTGTCTCGACCGTCCCAAAATACAGGATAACATTTGCTCCTCAAAACATGTTTTGTGATAGGAAGGTGAATTTTGAATTGCCATAAGTCCAAAGTCTAAAATCCATCAACAACTGAATGTTCCAATCTAAAATCTATTCCTTTGCCAAACAGAGTCGTCGCAAGCCATCCCATGTTTGCACGAGATTCGGTACTTGCATGTCAAATCCTCAATCTCTTTGGACTGTTAGTGAAATCCGTGACTGTTCCGTCCAAAATCTTTCCAAATCCTTAACAAATTCATATCCATCCAAAGGTGTTAACAAAATCCACGATCTTACGGGATCATTTGCCAAATCCAAAGCCTTGATCTCATCGGATCATTATCCAAATTTGTTACCTCTTCGGGTCAATGCCCAAGTCAGCGACTACATCATCCTATAAAATGAATCGTAAATAAATAAATTAAATATGATAAGGTTTGGATATGAAAATTCAGTAAAATTGAAATTTGACCACGAAAGTTATTCCATTGCATTCATGGAGAAATTCCGATCTGTTTTCATATATAATATGCTAAAAACAGAGCTTAATGGATCAAAGTTTCGATGGCCTATTCTGGGTCGAAATTTAGACCTATTCTAGGAATGTTGTTACATTTAATATCAGAGCCCAAGGTTACTCGATCAATGGGGAGAAAAACTGTACATATGAGAGATGTATCTGTTATTTTGAAAAAGGTTTTTAAAAAAGAATTTTCAAAAGAATTCTTACTATATATGCGTACATACATACGTATACATACATATGTACATATATCAAATCTTCTTGAACATAACGCACATACACTAGACAAACTTTTATTTTCTTTCAACATGTAAATACCGTCTTAGAAAATCATCACTGAAGGTTTAACCAATAGATAGTTGATTTGGCTGATAATCAAACATTATATCCGTAATATTGTATTATTATCATATTTCAATTTCCGTAGCATTTGAAGTGACCGTTTGGCCGTACGATAAGCAAACACGTTGAAGTTTATATCGAAATTTAATTAAATAGCTGGATCCAAAAAGCTATCTTCTCCATACGACCGAATTTGGACTCGAAATATTTTCCATTGCATTTGAAATAAGCGTTTGACATTATAAACGTCTGGCGGCATGTCCTGATTGGGGTTCGAGATTGTAAGTTGCATTTATCGAGGCAATTTCAATGTGAATTTGAATTTAAATTAAATGAATATAAATATTCTCATGCAATTGATAAATTTTAACGTGTTTCATCTTTTCAAACATCTGGCAAATTTTTAGCACGCGTCATTTTTTATTTTTATTTTTACACGTGTACATTTTCTTCTTTCAAATGAAAAAAAATTAAATGAAATAAAAAGAAACCAAAAACCCTTCTTCGTTCCAAAAATCAGTTCAAATTTATAATAATGGCAGCTCCTTTCTAGATTAAAATCACGAAATTCCTTTTCTTCAATTTATCTGAAAAATCAAATCGCGCTTCCACATTCGTTATTCTTTCATTCGATTTAAAAATAAAATCGAACAAGGCTCGAACGAAATCGAGCAAAATAGAATCGGGCAGAATAAAAAAAGTATGGCCGCCTTCCAGATTCGAAACCAATGGCAAAGGATCAAAAGCAAACAAATTATGGCGACTAAGATGAACGTATCGATATCTTGATTTAAGGTATGGCTGCCAGTTATTATTGCATCGACACGGCAAACAAGGGCATTCGCGAGTTCAAAGGCGATGGCAGCGATTGTCAAACAGATTCGAGATGGGAGAAAGCGATCTCGAATCGACGACGCGATTTAGAGTTTGGCGGCGAATCTGGCGATGCGCGGCAAAGGGAAGAAGTGCGTACGCATTGCCAGAGAAGGGCAAGAGGGGGCAAGTTTAAGTCGATGATGTTGGTGGTCAGCGAGCAAGGGGTCGACCGAGGCAGTAGGTATTTCATTTTTATTTACTATATTTAAATTTTAAATGACTAGGTTTTATTTACAGTGAAAAAATATACAGAAAAGAAAATAATAATATACATATTTTCATTTACGGATTTAATTTTTATGCTGAAGATTTATTTGTTTAATTGGATCTCAATTATTTTAGTTATCAAATTATTTATAAAAGGAAATTTTGTTTACAATTTAATGGTTTGTTTAAAATAAAATTCATTGGTTAACTAAATTTATTAAAGGAAAAATTATTTTTAAACTAAATAGTTAGTTAATTAAAACTGTGAAATGGAAATTAATTATTCGATTAGAGGAATTAATCTTTTTAAATGGTTCATTAATTATTTTCGTTAAAAAAATATTTTATTAAAGGAAATTTAGTTTTAAATTTCATTTTTAGTTAAATAAATTTATTAAGGGAATTGGTTTAAAAATTAAAAATATTAGTTTAAAATAAAAAAATCATTGGTTAATTAAAATTATTAAATAGAAATTTAATTTGTTCAACAAATTCGAATATTAATAAAATCGTATAATGTTTATACAAGGTCAAAATCTTAAATGAATGGAAATGGTTTGATAGTATATAAAATAGTGTGTGTGTGTGTGTGTGTCTTTGGAGTGATTGATTTCCCGCATTATATAGCGGATGAGACCATATGTGCCGCATATTAGCGGATGATTTGATATGATCCCACATACCGCGATATTCCACCTCGAAGTGGCATTGGTATTTAATTGTTGTGATAACATCTGTGGATGCAGGGAAACAGGTTAGAAGGATCAAATTGGATTCCTCAAATATTTGAATTTGTTTCGTATGTTGTGTGTTGATTTACTAATAATCCGTGAATGGTTATATTTGTGATTGATATCATTGGAGGCTATAGTTCAGCTGTATATATTTTTGGTATCATAGGATACCCGAAATTAAGAATTGGATTTTCGAAAATTAAATTAGAAAATTTTAAGTAAATTCATTTAAAGAACTAGGTGAATTTAAAAGAAGGAATTTAAAAGGGTAAAGATTGATTTTTTGAAATTTTATCGAATTAATTCCAAAATATGGGAAAAGATTTTAATAAAGGGATTTTAAGTAATATTTTTTAATAGTTGAAGAATTTATTCAAAATTCGGATTTTAAATAGTTTGGAAGAAATAAAGGAATTTATTTTAAAAGATCATAAATTGGAATTTGATTTGGTGTTTGAAAATAAATTTGGAAATTAATTTGGAATTTGATTTGGTGGTTGAAAATGAATATTTGGAAAGCAGTTTGGAATTTGATTTGGTGGTTGAAAGTGAATATTTGGAAATCAATTTGGAATTTGATTTGCTGGTTGAAAGTGAATATTTGGAAATCAATTTGGAAATTGATTTGGTGGTTGAAAGTGATTATTTGAAAATCGATTTGAAAATCATATATCGATGGATATTTGGAAATTTAAACTCACAATGGGAATTTATAAAGGAAAGGGAAATTTGTTTTAAAAATGAATGTTGGTTTATTTTAAAAGTGTTGAAAGAAATTTACGGATTTGGAACGTAAATTTAAAAAAATCAAGAAGGATTGATCAATTGATTTAAATGGACCAATTTGAAATGGAAAGTGTATTTTCCCTGGAAAGCCGAGTATGTTTTCAAAGTAGCTTATAAATATAAATTGAAATTTTAAGGATGGTTTTAAAAAGGATGCTTTGAAGAAATTATTTTATTAAGTTGTTTTAAATCTTTAAAGCAAAGATTTATCTAACTATAGAAGTGTTATTTTAGTAATTACACTTTATCTAATAATTTTATTTTTAAAATTATTTGGACTTGAGTTTTATATGAGATATTGATATAAAATTTCATAACTAATATTTTTAAATAAAGTATTTAAAAATTGTTTTTATTTTAAATGTTTCCAAGTATATATATTTGGATAAATGCTTTACATTTTTAAAGTATTTGGACTCAGCAGATTTTCAGTGGAAACAAATAAATATTTGAAAATCTATTCCTCGTGAGGAAAGTGATTTGAATATTTTTCTCAAAAGGTTGAAGTGTGAAAATATATCTTGCAAAGATATTTTGAAAAATAAATAATTTAAGGAAAACTATTTAAAATCTGGTGATTGTTGTGAATATTGGTTGATAGTTAAATAACCGACTATCAATATTGGCCTTTAAATGGCATTTGAATTTCGATGCGACCGAGGGTCGGATTCCAAATGATTATCCGTAAACCACATCGAATGTTTATGATGGATCTTTTATTTAAAAGATCAAAGTGGAAATTTATTGTGATTTACTTGAAATCTGAATGTAACACTTATTTTTAAAATAATCGATCATTATTCGGTTAAGTTGGGAGAGGACTTTGTGTCATAAAACCCATTTCGAATAATGATACGACGAAATGAGATTGCATTTGAAGACGGTGGTTGAAGACCAGGTATTTTCGCAAACGAAAGGATTACCTGTCGAATGTCTCTGCACTGAATTGCTTCGGTATAGTGATTTTATCACCCTTTGTGATGGGGACCCCAGACATGATTAGTGAATATTCTGATTTGCAAGGGCTTCTTTGAAGTGCCTTCGGTTCCGTTTGAACCTGGGACGGACTTGTATGGATGTGTGTCTAAGTTACTCTTTGAGATGTAAAGCTGGTTTCTATCAAATACATTTTTGTTGGTGGTGGAGAATTTATTCTCTTAGCTTAATACCCTTCTCTGAGACGTACGAGCTCAGAGGTTATGTAATTGATGGTTACTAGTGATATATTCCCAATTGATGGTTACTAGTAATTGATGGTTATGTATCTAGTATGGATTCTAGATATTTAACTTGTGTGGATTTAAAAGTGGCTTTATGGTATGAAGCTCGGATTATTTACTTAGTAGTTGTTGGTTGAGAGGCGCCTCGGATAAAGGTCGGTCTAGATCGGAAGGTGGCATACTCGTGTTAGAGTTACCTAGTTACAGAGGTAACCTGGCCTTGTATTGGCAGAGAGCTGGTTAAGTTCTAGGGGGCATCCCTCCAGAGGCGTTCCCATTCGGTGAGGAAGTTCCTTAGCTTGACCATTTGTTGGAAATCCAAAGAAACAAAACGAACCCTGTTTTAGTTGTATAACCTGCCATTGAATACTATTGAACATGGTAGCTATAGTAGGCATACTACAAAATGTGTATGCTGGCTAAGATTTATATTATACTTTCGAAATGTTTTTCACACTACGAACTAATAATAATATTAAAAAGGATTTTTGCATATCAAGCATGTTTGACTATCATAAGGAGAAATCTCCTCCAATTGTACGCTTGCATTGTGTGTGTGGCGGGAGGCCTTATGGTAGTTTCATTTTCCAAAAGCATAGCGGATTTCTTTTTATTTTCTTTGTGCAAATAACTGTTTTAAGATCTTACACCAGTCCCATGACTGACCTGGAGTTTATTGTTCCCTTTCTAAACTCTGAGTGTCCATAATTTTTCACACGGGCAGCCTAGAGTCAGGTTATCAGCGTTCTGGAGGTCGGAAAAATATGCTGTGAAGATCTGGAGGAAAGCTGGATGGCGAAGCGAATCACCTATTCTATGTATTATCCGTTGCGTACGGGTTGGTGCAAGTCCAGTTTCATGTGACCAAGTTATAATTGCCATTGTTGTGTTGTGTTGTTTATGTCTCTGATGATGTATTGTAATAACAGATATAGTTCTTTGTTTTAAAGATTATTCATTTATCTATTATACATTGTTCCACTGCGAAATATGAGATTCTGATATTGTTTCTGTTTCTTCTTCTATCTTCTTCTTCTTAAACCCTAACGTTTCGGTTTTCTAGCATTCGACTGTTCGGCATTTGATACAGTGGACGTATTGATATCGACTTTCGGAAGTCGAAAAATTGGGTCGTTACATTTGAATTCACATTCAAATGAGAAATCAATTTAGGGTTCAAATTCCAATAATTAGCTTGGGGGCTAAATAAATGTTTAATTAGCTCTTAATGTTAAAATTTTAATTACAGAATAAAATAAAATGGCAACGAAAATAAATAAATAGGACAACCGGTCGACCTTAGCGGTTGACTGGTCGCCCAAGGGCGGTCGACCGCTTGGTAATGACGGTTGCCAGTGGCAGCTAGGCTTTTAAGTTATGTTTTATTTGGTTGTGTGCTACAGATTTATCTATTTCCTACCCACTTTCATTCTACAGTTCTGGTGCATTTCAACTTATATAAATAGAACCCTATCATCTCCACTTTTATTCATATTAGTTTAGGGAATAGGATGAAATTCTATCATTTCTATCTTCTAATAAGATTTAGAAATTCGTATAGAATTCAGATAAGGATTCGACTTATTTCCTATATTTTTTTCTTCCTTCGATCTATTTTTATCCTATTCTTATCCAATTATTCTGAATGTAATGAATATATATAACTCTTTTATATTATGTTTATATATATATATATATCAAAGAGAGAGATTTTGGAAGAGATCCGAAGGCTACAAATCCATTTATGTGAAGCTAAGGCTAATCTGTGAATGGAAACCTTAGTATTTTTTTCTGCAATTGTTTAGTGTATATCTTTTGGATTTGAATATGCCTTAGGGATTTTGGAATTTCAAAAATATGATAGATAAAATCCCCTAAAATTCCTTTTTATTTTGTTATGTCAATTCTATGCTGAAATTCCCAATTATTTACATTAATTTGATGGATTTATTTCATTTATGCAATCTTTGGTAATTCCATAGTCTATTCCACTTCTTCTTCATATTTGGGTTAAATTGTGATCCTTCAATAGAATAAGGGGTTTGGATTATGAATTATGTTCATAGTTTACACTATTTATTCTTTTCTATTTGTTTCTAAAAAAAAGAAGTTGAATAGAATATGGGGTTTAGATTGCAATTCTTATTGTTTAAGATATTCCATTAAGTTGGTGTAATAAATTGAGTTTCTATTTTATTTGCAAGTTGGTAATGACGCGAGGTTACTTCCAAATTCTGTAGAAGAAATCTACCCAGCTGATATGGCTACTAGTTCGTACGAATAGCAGACTAATGTGAGACGTCATTATGAGTATGTACCATAAGACAAAGGACCTATTTCGGGGTTTGAGGTATTAAGTGATTGGACCCACCTTTTTCCACGGATGAAGTATTAAATGACCAAGGGTTACGTTAGGTGGTATCTGTACAGGGGTCCGCTTCTAGAAATCGGTCTTAAATGACGGGATCTACTTATTTTCCACTTCGAAGTATTAAGTGGCCTATGAGATTTCATACGATGTCAACTAGATAATACCATTAAGGAGCATGCTTATGGAAATAGGTATTAAATGACGGGATCTGCCCATTTTCCACTGGGAAGTATCAAGTGGCTTAAGTACCATCTCTCACATTACTAGCTATTTATGACATATGATTGGGATATGGTATTCTAGAAACCTACTTCTGGAATGGAAGTATTAAGTGGTTGGACCCTCCTTCTTTCCTCACAAAGAGCTATCAAATGATTTTAATGGTTTTATGTTCGTAGACAAATTCTTATTTCGAAATATACTGCCCAAGTACTTAAAAGGTAAGACTCGAAGTTTTTATTCACCAGACACTTATTTTTCTAACTCCCTCCTCCTTACAACACAGTTTAAAGATAGAGTAATGGCAGTGATGATTCTTAAAGATGGAGAAGCTTGGCCAGTGGCAGCATTTATTATTATTTGTGTTCACATATATCCATTGATTTAAACAATTATTGTAACAGATATTATATTATAGTTTTTATAGGATTTTGTGTTATGACATTTTTATGGTTTTCAAATAAATGGTACACTTTACTATTAAATTTTGTTTCATCCTCTATGAGTTCTGAAAGTTTAGCCATGGCTCTACAACGTTATTTCTTATTACCAATAGCTTGTCTTAGAATGGATTTAAGTTTCGATGGGTCTTTTCTGGATTGAAATTTAGGCATGTTCCAGGGTATGTTGTTACACTGACCTCTCTTGGTCAATATCCAAATCCATAGTCCTTTGAAATCCTAGAAGTTAGTGAATCCATTTGCCCCGATCTTTTGTTAAGTCCATGGTCTCTCTTGATCAATTGATGGTCTCTCTAGACCCTTGCCAAGTTTAATCCAAACTTAACGATGAGTAGACCGATCATGTCGCTCTCCGACGAAGCAACCTACTCCTTGCAATCATACCCTTTTGGGGGCATATAGCGACGTATTGATACGACTGGACCGATTAGCCTCTCTAAACTCTTGCTGCGCCACATCCTATCACTCTCCGGTGAAAGGGGGAACAACGACAAGTATGTCGGTCCTATCGCTCTCCGGCGAAGCGGTTTTACTTCCTGCACTCCAGTTGAGTGCCCTTGAAAATATAGTGATGTCATGGCCTTTCTAAGCCGATTATGGTTCTCCCGACCCTTGCTGGACCCTATCCAGTCACTCTCTGATGTAAGAGCAACAAGAATAAATGAGTCGATCATGTAGCTCTTCGACGAAGCAACTCGTTACTTGCACTCTGGTCCCTGGCTCTTTGGCCAGAGACATAAAGCAATCAATTCTATATTGACTTCCTTTCTTCGGCCTTGACACTACGATCGAGGGGTTAATCCATAATGTACGAATCCATTCCGTCACTCTTTGGCAAAGAGATTCACACCTTGCAGTTATTACTCCACCTCTTCAGTCGATACAACCGCGACCTGCATTGTTCAGTACATTAATGCGAATTTAAGTTAAATTATTAAATTTGAGTCCTTACAACCAAAAAAATAGAAAATAAAGAAAACTAAACATAGCTTCTTTGGGAATGTCGGTTTATCAAAATCTCAGAGCATGCCTAGTGTCCGTCATCGGTGTCATACATGTGTAAGTGACTTAGCTGTATTATTACAGAGTTTATTATTTGTTTAGTTCATGTCATCCGATCAAGAGATGATGATCCGTGACTTCAATCCAAGGCCATTTCCATTTAATGCTTATGATGGATGCTCTGGTTCCACCGTCGCTGCCCGAGTTCTCATATATTGCGACAACCTGCCATTCTCGACGTGCTCCTCAATCATATCCTCTAAGTGCCTGCATTCATCCATGGTATGCCTATCTAGTTCATGGAACATGCAGCATTTCCAAGATCTACGTTCCTGCTCCATAGGATTCGCCTTGTCGGTTTCTGATAGGGATTTTCCCCTTGTATCCAGATAAATCTGTCCAAAGTCTTCCATCAAATCCAAAAAAGAGGAGAAGTTTGGCTCCTGCTCTTTTCTTTGCCGATTTGATCTATCATAATCATCATCCAGCTTCCTTTTTCCCTTGTCCTTCCTAGACCCTTCTCAAGACGGTCCTTCACATCACACAGTGTTTACCTCCTATTTGTCGGCTCATGCGTCCTTCTGCCGTAAGAACCTCTCCACTTCATGGAAGAATTCCCTGATATCCATTGGTAGATCACGTACCAATGCAATGTCAGAGCTTGTTTCATCAATTATCCCAGATACTGCTGTCGTGATAACCATTAATGGATCCAACCGATCCAACGATGCCATTGTCAAATTGAATCGTGTCAAGAAACTCCACAGAGACTCTCCTATCCTCTGTTTTAATGCCGCCAATGTCATCGCATTTTTTGATCCTAAAACATGGACCCAAAATTGTTTCATAAACTTATCCACTATCTCGTCCAATGTCCTGATTGATCAATTTTCCAACTACCTAAACCAAAGCGCAGCTAACTCTGCCAAATATAAAGGAAAACATCTCGCCATGACCTCCTCTAATGCCCTTAGCACCTCCATATGCTGGGTATACCTTATCATATGCATAGTAGGGTCCGACTTTCCATCATATACCTCCAGTGTCTGTAGTTTGAAATCTTTTGGGCTCCTAGCATTCTTGATATTCAGAGCAAATGGACTCTGATTGACATCTTCCGAGCTCATATTGGGCAATCTGCCTCTCATTATTTGATGTATCAGCTCAACCGTCCTTTTATTCTTATCCATGGGTAGTCTCCAATCCATATTCCTAGCCTGCCTCTTGACTCCTTGAGGGTATTCCAGAACATACTTCTTATGATATGCATCTGCATTCTGATCCGCACCAAATTGCATAGTATCAACCGTTGGCCTACCATCGACTGATTTAGTATGACCCAGGGGAAATCCCTTGAGTCCTAGGCGATCGACACCGATCCTTATGAGAGGATCGGTGCCGATCCCTCCATGTTGATTGAGGGATGCCCTCGACTGCTCCATTCCATTCCTCCATCTTTTAACTTCTTTTTCCTATTCTCCGTTTTAATTTTATATAGCTTCTACCGCTCTAACCCCATTGATTCATATTTCTAGTAGCTCCTACCGCTCCTACTGCTCCAGCCTGTCCAATTTTCTAAAGAAAAGCATCATGTACTCTTGCCTCTTCATCATCTTCTCCTGCGTAGCATCCATCATAGTCTCCATCTTGTTCCTTATGATGTAGATGGAGGATTGATTAGCTCTAGCTCTTGAGGAAGCCTCCTGATACCTTCATGGTGACTCCTTTCTACCAATGATCTCCTTGCTGATTCCCTCACCATTGATCCAAATCAAAACTCCATATCATTTCCTAATCTATGAGCACAAGTAACCTCGCTCTGATACCAAATTGCACCGAAATTGGTCACAAACACTCAACTAATAAGATAATACTATAAATTCAATATCCAATATCCAATACATAATGAAGTAGAGAATAAAATATAAAGAATGGTAAATTAAAATGGTAAGAAATGAAATTAACATGATATTTTATAATGGTTCGGCGTACTTCCGCTTGTGTCTACTCTAAAATTTTTCTGTTTTATTTATACTACCGATTATAGTTGCAATCCAAGGAATTCAAGAATCAAAATTACAGAGTATAGCCTAAGGAAGAAGATAAAGAGAGCCAGAAAGAAGATACCCATACTGAGTCAATGATCTTGTATTTATAGAAGAAGACATATAAATATCCAGCTAAAAATCCAAATGTAGAAGACCGAAGCCAAGATGGACCGATCCAGAAAAAATGGGGCACATTCGAGGCCATACGACCGATCAACATCGATCGACAGTGGGGGCCATGTAGTGCCACATGATCGATTTTTGTGGTCCCCCTCTACTTCTGCTTTGTGCTTCCATAGTTATTTGCTTGATTCCCCTAGTATTTGTTGAGTTACTGAGCGATCGTCGTTGAGTTGAACTGCTAATCTGAGTGATCCATAACCATAGTGATCTGATCCGATCTATTCCTAACCATATTGATCTGATCCTCTACTTAGAGGAAGTGCAAATCCATACTTATCCATTTCTTGGATGCAACTTACTTGATTCCACTTGATTGTCATCCATAGCCTTATAACTGATCTGTGAACCTGATAATCATCTCTCTAGGCGTCCTATCATAATGATTGCAAATCCATTTAGCTAACTCCATGATATCACGGTCTTTCCAAATGGCGGGATAACAAGAAGAAAATTAACAACATGAGGAACATAACGACTAGTGAAACTGCAAAACACTTTAGCACTAACAATATATGTGTGTGTGTGTGTATGTATGTATGTATCATATTCTAGCATACAAAACCTATATAAGCTAAAATACTTCATCCACTACAAGTGTACAATAAATTGTGATGGTAGGTTCTAACGGCCGCCAACGACTCCGTCATTTTGAATCGACGGCTGCCGACGGTTATTCATTTTATTTATTTAACCCTATTACTTTATTATGATATATTAGTTATATGAGTTTAAAATTTGATTAAATAAAATAATTCAAATCCTAAGAATCTGTATAGATATTTTATTCACTTAATCAAATTTATGAAAGTTTTTGATTAATTAAATTAGTGTTGTCGATAATCATTTAGTTGTGCAATAATTATATTAGATAAGTAACTTTATTGAAAATCGAACACAAACAATCGTTTTTTGCTAGATTTAGTCTATCAGTTACAATTTTCTTTGAAATTTATGATACATAACAGCTTATGAATTTATTTTGTAGATATTATGTACAATTATAATTAAAAGAAATCTAAATTAACTTGAGAAGGCAAGTAAAAGAAGTTGTAATCATTAGTATTTATTTCATATTTATTGATAACTAATATAAACTATACAATTTTTCTATAAATTAAAATTTCCAAACGATCTAATTATATTATATTTATTTTAAAAATTGTGAAAATATAATAAAAATATATAGCAGCCATCAAAAGCCGTCGCTAATTAAAGCCATCGATGGTCATCGGAATGTCATGATTATACAGCCAACCGGCTGAGACTACTTCATTTCTTCTTCTCCAATAAAACATACTAAAACCTACCTCTTTCCACCTCAAATCGTCGTCTGCTCGTAGGACTCCCCAACCATCCTTGAATTCATCATTCTCCAATCTCAACAATCCTAGGCCATTAATTCAGCTTCAGTCGGGTATTTATGCTAAACCTAGTTGCTTTTAAATTGTTAAATTATGATTAATTTATGATTTTGGCTATTTACAATAACACATTGGTTGTTTATTATACCTCATTGAAGACTAATTACAATTATGATCATTTAAATACAAAAATTAATGTATAACTTAGTATATAGTATATGCGTTAATTAGTGTATATGCGCCTTATTAGTGTTTATGGCTAGCTTTGATTAATTACTATATATGTGCATAATTTAGTATATGTGTTTTCTAAAATTTAAAAAATAATAATTTATTTACATAATCATCTATTAGTTTAGGCCCTTAATTTTGTATGAAACCCGGTTTGCTAGAATGTGTGGTATGTGGTAAATTAGTGTATACCGTTGTTTATTTTTTAAATATAATATTATACTCATAATTTGTTAAATTTGAAAACATAAAAGACTTAATAAAAAAGTAAAATTTATATAATATATTATATAACTAATAAAACATTAAAATATAATAAGTTATTGTACAAATGTTAATATGTTATATATAATTAATAAAAATAACAGTAATATATAAATAGATTAACGCATAACATGCTTTATATTTTTAAACCTCTTAGAGAGTTTTTGGCCCTGCTGATAACTATTATATATGATTGTTATATGAATATATTTTTTCCACAAACAGGCATCAATCTTCATTTGATACAACATTTTCGGGTTTGTCCATGTATTGGACAAATTACAAACACAATAATGTTAATACATTTTGTAAATCATTTCATCTTAAACATTTCAGAAAATTTCTGCATCACTTCCTCTTTGTTTCCTAGTACAAGCATTACGATACAGGGAACAAAGGTGAAGCATTATCGAATTTTTTTAACCGTTTAGAATGAAATGATTTACGAAATGTAATTATTATTGTGTTTTTAATAGGAAGTAAATTTATATTAAATTAATTATTTTTTAAAATTGAGAATGTATAAATGAATTGAAATGTCTATAATTAATAAAACATTAAGACATATAAACGAATTGAAAAACAAAATATCAATAATTCATTATATTTCTATCATATATTTTTTAAATAGAAAAAAAGTTAATTACTTTATTGATCAAAGGAGCTGGATGTATCAACAAAAGTGATTGAGCGGCTCCGTAAAAGAACATTTTCATAATGGTATACACTTATTTATTGGATTTGCTTTAATAAACAATGGAAACGACGAAGAAATTCGTTGTCCATGTAGTAAGCGTAAACATTTGAAGCATTTGATACCAGATATTATTAAAGTTCATTTGTGCCAAACATGGTTTTGTGTCAAATTATTTTGTGTGGGATCATTATGGAGAAATTGTAGCTCCTAATCCTGTATAGTCAGGGGAGGTGGTGGGTAATAATATTGTCATGGCGAATCCCATAGAAGATATGGTTGAAGATGTGGCACGATCAATGTTCTCTACAGTTGAAGTTGATAATGGCGATGTAAATGTCGAAGAAGAACCAAATATTAAAGCGAAGAAAATCTACGATTCACTAAATACTGCTAAGAAACCTCTTTAGGATGGATGTAAAAATGACATCTAATTTTTTGTAACCACAGAATACATTGCGATGAGATAAAAATACAATTTCATAGAAGCCGGATTTACAACTTTTTTACAAGCTGCAAAACGTCATATGCCACCTGATAATTTAATGTGCGAAAACCATTATGAAGTGAAAAAACTTATGTTTGATTTTAGTTTGTCGTATCAACAAATAAATACATGTTTAGGTGGTTGCATGTTGTTTTGGAAATAAGACATCGATCTTAGAAAGCGTAGAATATGTACCAAGGAAACATACAAGCCAAGAAAAAAGAAGGGAAAGGAAATTCCGAACAACGTATGTATTACTTATCCATCACTCCTAGGCTTCAAAGTTACGCATCTTCTATAACCATGCCTCATATGAGATGGCATAGTGTGAGAACACATGAAGAAGTTACGTTTACACGCTAAGCTTATGGAGAAGCATGAAAGCATTTTGATAAGACATATCCTACTTTTGTGGTGGACAGCCATAATGTTAGACTAGGCTTATGTATGGATGAATTTTTACTATTTTATCAATTCGGTTCTAAATATTCATCTTAGCCCATTATCGCTACACCTTATAATTTTCCTCCACAGTTGTGCATGAAAACATCATATATGTTTCTCACTATTTTCATTTCTGGCCTTGATGATCCAACACAAGAAATTGATGTTTATTTACAACCATTGATTAAAGGGTTGAAAACTCCATTGTATGAAGGAGTTGAAACATACAATATTTTGAACAAAAAAGAATTTTTGTATGTTCACTTCTTTGATATGGACTATTAGTGATTTTCTTGCATATGCAATGCTTTCAGGTTGTAGTATGGTCGTCGTCTGGCTTGTCCTTCTTAGTTTGTGGAAGATAGATCTTTAGGCTAATTTAACACTAGAGGGGATGAAAAGTTTTTACTGATTTTTGTGAATCTTTAAGATCATAATTAAACAATGTAGAATTATCAATCATAGATGCAAATACAGATATGTATATATATATAAATGCAATAAAAGTAAAAAGTAAATTGTTGGAGCGACTACATCGGGAATTTTTATACAGGTTCGGAGTTACCCAACATCCAGCCCTGCACAATCTTTTGTATAGATTTCTTTTAAATGTCAAATTCAATAAAATCTTGATTTCAAGACCACGAGACATACCCTCCATATTTTTCGAGCCCTGGGTACACTTACTGGACTTGGATGGGACACCGGCACACTCACTTGGATCCAAACGGGCACCAAGCACACCCATTTGATTTAGATGGGACACAAGCACATCCACTTGGATTTTAAGGACGCTAAGCACAACCAAGAATATAAGAATATGGTTTGATAATGTTTACAGACTTAGTTTCTTGATCTTGAATATAAATATTCAAATAATTTCTTGAATAGCACTTTGATCTTGATTTGAATAGGACAGATCGGAGAGATCGGAGAGGAAACAATAGAGAATCAAACCAATAGGGTTTGAATTTGAATTTGAGAAGATTTTGAGTAGAGTTTCTTTTAGAAATTAAGAGAGTGAAAGAGGAGAGAAAATTTAACAAAGTAGTTAACAAAAATTCGTATACAAAACCAATATTCATGGAGAAACAGCAGTCATATTCATTCGTTAAGAGATACGATGAAAAGATATTTCCATTCAAATTCGAATTTACGAACTCCTGGTCCATATATCGATATACATGATAGGGATATTTTGAAATATCTTTTGTAATTTTTAAAACCACTAAATAAAAATTATTTGAAAATGTTAAGTTTTATAAAATATGTTGATACTTTGCATAATCATTTAAGCATATTTTATACACATTTTAATTATTAAAAAACTTGAAAAAACTTAATAAAATTATTTTGAAATATTATAATATATAAAGTATTTAAATATGAGTCTCTTTTGAAAAAAATATAAAGTATAAGTGACTATATTTTTAAAATCAAAGTATTAATAAATGTCAAAATATACTTTTAAATACTATAAACATTTGCAAAGCATAAAATTAAAGCTTAGATTAAAAGTATATTAAAATATAAACTACATAAAATTAATTAATCAAAATATAATAATTGTATAAAAATTTCATTGGAAGGCTATTTTGAAAAATCATTTTGAAAACAGGAATTCTATAAAATCGTTTTTAAAAATCAAGATGTTTGAAAATCATTTAAAACTAGAGAATATATTTATAAACCATTTTTAAAAATGGAAGAGAAATCAAAGAAGTGCTATCTATGGTTTTAACAAAATAATCTATTTTCCTATAACTTATCTTGACATCTTGAATCTTCAATACTCATGAATCTTCAATCTTTAACTCTTGAATCTCTATATTAGCCTTTTGAATTTACTCTTGATACTGTACAGTCTTCTAAATCAACGTCTGTGTAATATCCTGTGCTATATACTATGTATAACTTTATAAAAACATTGGTATCTACATTTTATATAATGTAATATGGTTGTTGCATCAAAACCAATGCCTAAGGTACTAACAATCTCCCCCTTTTTGATGATGAAAACCATATTTATAAAATATTATATAACCTCCCTTAAGTTACAAAACTCCCCCCTTAAGCTATGCTTGGATATTTTATGCTTTTCTCCCTCTTTGTCATCAACAAAAATATAACTACACCTCCTTTAACTAAGATAATATATGATATATAAGGTGATGAGAACGATACATAAGAGTGCTATGTATATAAGAAGTGATAACACAGACCGATTTTATTAATTCAACCCAGTACATTCAAATCAGTGCAAGTTAATACAATCATACATTCAAATCAATCTAAGTCAGTATAAACCATACTAAAATCAAATATCTTGTAATCCTAAATAAGTCTATGCACACTAATCCATATGTCTTATTTTAGTGCACTCGTTCATTATACAAGCTTAAATCAAATTTAAAACAAACCAATTATTTTAAACTTCTCTAAGAACTTCTACCCAACCATCGGAACAAAAAATTGGATTTGCTTTGATGGCATCCAAATATTCATTGTCGTTGTTGATGACACAATCTAGATTATTGGTTGGTCTATATTTGATAAAAGTGGAAATCATCAATCGAATCACATCAAAATGCTTTTCTGTTTCTTTTATCGTCTGCATTTAACTAAATTCCAACTGTCTTTAAGTTCTAAGGATAAATGTAATAACATTCTTGAATGGTTGAAGGCATTGTTTAATACTTTCACATAAGTTTTAGTCTGGAAAAGCCATATTTGAAAAGTTAAGTTTGTAAATGAAAAGGGAGAAGAAAGAGAGTGGAAATGGTGTTTTTCTTGAGTGAATATGTTTATATAGGGGTGAGAAGTCGTTTGAAATGAATAAGTGGTTGGTAATTTATTTTATTTTGAAATTAAATTTTTTTTGCTCATTATATGTCGATATATAGGTTACACATATGCCGACATATGTACCTTTTTTTGCAAAAACAAAAATCTTGCTATATTTTTGTAATTAGCCTATACTATTGTACTTTTATGAATTTCAGATGGTAATAATAATATATAACAGCAAGAAGCATGATTTCATTGATGATCATAGATGAGTACATAGAATTTCAAAGATAAACATAAAGATACATAGATTAAAACTAAGTTGGTCCAAACTAAAAACTAGAAAACTAAAGAAAATACAACTAGGAAGAAGTTGACGAAGATGAAGTTTTGCCACTGATCTTGTGAATGAATTTTCGAAAATACTTATCTGCTTTGTTCTTCCTCCTCCTCCTCCTCCATTTCCACTTCTTCTCCTTCTTCTTCCTCCTCTTTTATTATTTCATGCTCCTCTTCCAAAGCCATTCCTTTTCCGCAATTGTTTCATAGGGCTCAAACATGGATGAAATTTTCCTGAGAGATATGTTGGCCGTGTGGAAAAGTTTTCAAGGAATGGTTTCCTCTCCTCTTAGGTCAACACCAAAATTGTGAATATTCTAACGAGATAAGTTGTAACGACCAGGATTTTCCACCCTTCATCTAAAAGAGAAAATAGAGGATAGGTAAGTTCAGGGACTAGTTGCTCCCTTCCCAACCTTAGTTACACACCTTGTATTACCGTTTAGATCTCACAGGTGGATAGTCAATTCTGCACACTCCTTTCATTTTTAGAAATAATTTATAAAAATTCCAAATCAACATTTAAAACAACTAATTATTTTTTTAAGGACCAATTATAAAAGATATGAAAAAGAATGATTAAGTTTAAAAATCATATTTCACAAGTTATTTATTTATTTTTTTGCAAGGCAAGCGGGGTTAACTGGTCCCCTACCAGTTTATTGAAAAGAGAAAAAAATAAAAGAGAATGTGACTAGAACAAGCTCATAGTCACTAGACAAGCACAAACATCACAGGAAAAAACAACACACAGATGGAGAATGAGGAAACAACAACACAACAAGAAGAAGGAAAAAAAAAGAAACTAAGGCCATTCAGCAGGAACAAAATCACTGAAGTCAAAATGACTCTCCCTCATTCCAATCCTTATGCTAGCCTGTAAAGCATACCATAGCTGGTGGATGTTCCTTGTCTTGTTCTCAAAGCTTCTGAGATTTCTTTCCTCCCATATTAATTTCAAGTACCTTTTAATCATGAAAAAGTGCACAAAACTGTCTTTCTTTTTCCACTTAGTTGCTTTGCCAATCAGAGCCCATTCAACACTGGACAGACCATGAATATGGTTTTGTTTCAATCTTCTCATCAGCCTAGACCACAAACCCATTAGCTCAATGCATTCCAAAAATAGGTGATCCACAGATTCAGTTTGCATCTTGCAGAATACACATAGTGGATCAACTGCCATCCCATAGTTCAACAATTTATCCTTGGTCAATAGGGCTTTATTTATGACCTTCCACATCATCAAGTTGTCTCTGGCATTAGAGTTTCCAGACCAAATGACCTTGTGCCATTTAATTGCAGTGGTACCAGAAGCATTAACAAGCAGGTTATAAATAGAGGAGATCGAGTGAGGCTTACCATTCCAATGTATTTCATCAGAGAGAGTAGAGTGATAAAATTTATCTTGAAACTTATTCCATACAGCTCTAATAACTTGGTTGCTGGTATAAGGTAGATGCAACTTGCCATCAATAAGATAATCAGCTGCTTTAGCATTCCCACTAATACCGGATTGGATGATTTGCTGAGGAGAATTTTTTTTGCTTAGAACTAATCCTTCTGCCATCCAAGGAACTGTCCAGAAATTAGCAATGCTTAAAGGAGAAAGATTAACTTTGATTAATGGGGATAGAGAAGGCCTTAGCCTAAGCAAGCTTTTCCAAGTCCAGCTACAGTTGAGGGGAACATTCATAGTCCAGAAATTCATTCTACCCAAGTTATGTTTTTTGGTCCACTTAACCCATAAAGAATCATTATCAGCTATCAAGGCATTGAATAGAGAACTAATGGCAGCTGTATTCCAAGTTAGCATATTTAGTATTCCAAGACCTCCTTTATTTATAGGCTGCTCCATGATGGCAAAAGAGCAGGGAATGATTTTCTTTGAGTGAATAGAGCCAGTCTAGAAGAATCTCAACATGGCAGTTCTCACCATTTTCACAAGCTTATTGGGAAGAATGAAGACCATGCACCAATACACCATCATCGAGGATATAACAGACTTGATAAGCACAAGTCTACCAGCTTGAGAGAGAAATCTATTGGCCCAACATGTCATAATGCTGCAGATTCTATCATACAAGAGCAAGCAATTAGCAGCAGTGATTCTGGATGAACATAGAGGAAGACCCAAATAGTTCTTATTATTGTGCATAGCTTGAATACCAGAAGTAGCAGATAATAAACTAGTTTGCTCAGAAGATATGCCAGAAGTAAGGATATGGGATTTATTAAAGTTTAGTTGAAGGCCAGTCATAAGGAAGAATCTGTGCAGTGTAGCTTTGATATTCTCCAACGATTGGTGGTCAGGTTTGGTGAATAACATAATGTCATCAGCAAATAGCAGCGAAATGATTTGCGGCGGTTTACATTTTGAATGATACAAAATATCCTTGTTCTCATAGTTTTCCCACAACATTACAGTTAGAACTTCCATAACAAGAATGAATAAGTATGAAGAGATAGGGTCCCCTTGCCTGATCCCTTGCTTACTGTAGAAGAAACCTGAAGAAAAGCCATTGTATTTGATAGAGAAGGAGGGGGTTGATATACAGGTGTAGATCCACACCACAAATACCTTTGGAAATCTCATCAGAGCCATAATTCTCACGATAGAACTCCAGTGTATACTGTTAAAAGCTTTCTTTAAGCCCAATTGCAGCATAGCATTTTTGGAAGCATGAGCACGACCATACCCTTTAAGTAATTCATGTGTAAGAAGTATGTTATCTAGGATGTTCCTCATTGGTAGAAAAGCAGATTGATTCCTGGAAATGAGTCTGCTAAGCACAACAACAAGCCTTGAGGCCAATATCTTCGAGATGCACTGGTATATCACATTACAACATGAGATGGGTCTGAAGGAATCAACAGTAGAAGGAGGTTGGATTTTAGGTATAAGCACCAAGTTAGTAGCATTCACTTCCAATAGCAGTTTGGATTTATTGAAAAAATTATGGACAGCCTTAAGGAAGTCGTCCTTGATGACCTCCCAACTATAGATATAGAAGTGTAATTTGAAACCGTCCGGCCCCCACATGAATTCTTGTTCATGGAAAAGAGGGTGTCTTTTATTTCTTTGTCTGTTACCTTACTAATGAGATTGTCAGCTTCCTCTTGTTGCACTTTGGGCACTTGCACATGGTCAAGTTCATCAATGTTGGGTTTGAAATCGTCTTTGTTTCCCAGTGTGGTCTTGAAAAAGTTCAGAAGGGCATGGTCATCATCAGTAGGATTGGAGTGGAGGACACCAAACTCATCATGAATATGAGAGATGTGCTCCCTGGCTTGTTTGATCTTTATGGAAGCATGAAAGTATGCAGTGTTGCAGTCCCCCTCTTGAGCCCATTTTTGCCTTAGTTGCTGCCTCTTCATATTACCTTCAGAAATTAAGGCTTCATTTAATTGACCATATAGGATTCTCTCATTCTCAGCAGCTGCAACATCATCAGGATTGTTCATCATTAAGTCTTGAGCTTCAATGAGCTTCTGCCTAAGCAGTGTTGAGTTTAAGGTACCATTACCAAATTTGTTTCTTGCCCAAATCCTTAATGCTTCTTTGGTAGCTTTTAATTTCCTGCAAAGAATGAACATAGGATTTCCATAAAATTTTCCAGACCATGCTTTATTAATAATATTAGCATACTCAGGATCATTGACCCAAGTATTATAAAATTTGAAGCTTTTTTTCTTTTTAATATCATCTGTCCCGAAGAGAAAATTATAGGAGAGTGGTCAGATAGGACAGGATTGGGAATAAGAGATGACATGGTTGGCCAAGTGGTTAAAGCTTTGAGATTGGAAAAAGAGTGGTCAATATTAGTGAAGATTCTAGTACCAGATCTACTCTTGTTATTCAATGAGTACTCAGCTCCAAAGGAGGTAATTGGGAGGAGAGTAGAATGTTCAATGGCTTTATTGAGTGGGTATATGTCCTTTGGTAACAAAGGGGAGCCTCCACGCTTATCTTGCAATCTGTAACAGCAGTTGAAATCCCCAAAGACAAGCCATGGATGGGAATTTTGTCTAAAGGAAGGAAGTAGATCTAGGAAAGTTTGTCTTGAGTTAACTGAATTATGGGCATAAACAATGGAAATGTAGAAAGAAGAGGAGGTATTATTCATATTGGCTTGGAAGTGCATTACTTGGTCAGTGTTGAGAACTGAGGTAAGGGTCATGACATTTGGATCATGAATAACCATAATACGACCATAAGAAGCATGATCTAGATTATGGTTCAAGATCCAAGATGGCTCAATATACTTTGCTGCTTTCACTGTAAGTGTTTCATTCAGTTTGGTTTCCAGGATGGCAAATAAAGAAACTTTGTGATGGATAATAAGGTACTTAACTTGATCTAGCTTGTTGGGGGAATGGGCTCCTCTTATGTTCCAAATGGCAAAATTGTGCATCATTAGGTATACTTTAAGGATTGATGAATGATATTTTTCATGCTCCTAGTTGCAGGAGAATCCCTTTGTTCAGTAATTTTATTTACTTTGTCTTGTTTATTATTTCTTGGTATTTTTTCACTATTCACCCTGCCATTTTGGGAGATTGTGAATTGTTTGGAGATGTTGGGATTGATTTCCATCCAGGCAAGATACCAGTGAATGAGTATTAATTGCTGTTGTTTCCTTCTGGTTCTTCCATCAACAAGGTAAGTATGTCATTTTCCAGAGAATGTATGAACATAGTTTCATCATTATTTGAAATAGGAATTGTGTTTCTTATGTCATCATGCAAAGCCAGGTCATCACTGGCAAGATGAGAATTATTCCTATTAGAACTGGCAATATCATGCTTATTTTTATTTTTTCCCACTCTGTTATGTAGTTGATAGGATTTTCCTTTGGTTTTATTGCATTCAAGTTCATGTCTTTCAGAATACATGGTATTGTTATTTGGGGCTTGATTAGTAACAACTAAAATATCTTTCTGCTTGGCACCTTCAATTTCTCCTTCTTCCAACTGGTCATCTTTTTCACGGTTCTCTTTACCTGTTTCATTGTCACAATTTTCATAGTATTGCTCAGTTATATTATCTTCCATCAACACATTGAATCTATTGGTATTTGAGAATTCTCCTTCATTGGTTCTTAATGTATTACCTTTTCTCATAATGCTGGTTGTTGAATCTTGCAATAAATTATTACCTACCCCACCCCTTTCATTCCCTGATCTATGTAACTTTTCTTCTGTTAACTTATTTTTCTCTTTATCTGTTAACATCTTTGCTCCTCTATTTTCCACCCTTCTCCATTCTTGCTTATGTTTAAGATTCTTTGATACTTTCCCATGCACAAATTCCTTCCCTATGCTATCCTTCCTTGCTTCTTCTTTTGCTTCTGCCTTCTCTTGTTTGTACAGTTCCATTTTCAAACACTCTTCTGTCTTGTGGCCAAATTCTTTACAACTAATACATATTTCAGGTCTCCACAGGTAATCAACTTTCACTATTTGCTCTGATCCATCCATTGTCTTACAGGAAATTCATTCAGCAGCTCCTCAGTTGGTGTAACTTCCACCATACATTTTGCATAACCAATTCTCTCCAACTTTTCAGTTTGCGCATCCATACACATGAATGATCCAACACGTGAAGCAAGCCAATTTATTCCCAGATGAGACCACGCATAAAGTGGAATATTAGATAGTCTAATACAAACCGGTACAGATCTTATTGTGCTACAACTATTTCCAACTGACGGATCCCATTGCTTGATAATGAATATTTTGTTTGCTGTGAAAGGTGTTTAAAAGTTATATTGATCAAAATGACTTTTTTATCTTTTAGAATTTGATTTATATAACTAAAATCTCTTTTAAACCATTTTAAAAGATTTATAAAATTAATTCCATATTTTTAAACATTTAAAAATATCATTTTAACTAAACTTCGAACTCGGCTTTTAAACTACAAAACCGTGATTTTTTTAAAACTTCTTTTGGACTTATTTAAAAATCTACAAGATGAAACCTTGTTTTGTGTCTACGTTTTACTTGTTCTTCAATTTCTTTTAAAAGTTAATGGGAATACTTTTATATATTTATAAAATATTTCTAAACCATTTTAAACTCATTTAAACAAATACTTTTCATATTTCAAACTCATATTTCATTTCATTCCATGTTATAAAATTATATTATTATAGCATTATTTTCAACCTTTTTAGATATTTGAAATCATTATGAGGCTAAATAATTTACCTACACATATTTATATGGATTTAATTCTCATTAAATTTAACTATGGTTAATTAATAATCATTTTCTCCTATCGTTTATCAAACCATGTAGTCATCTATATTAACATCCATATATTCAAACAAGTATTCAACCAAGTAATCACACATTTAATCATCTAATAAATATTATATTTTCATATCATTACCTTGGAATATTTAGAGATTAATTAGCAAATTTAAATGTGAGTACGCACTATTAACCAAATCATTTCACTTCCTACCAATATTCATATTCAATAACACTTTACTAAACTTTTGTCAACTTCAACTAATCATCGTCTACTCCATTCCTCCTTCCCAGGCTCCTGAAAACTTGATAGAGCTTCAGTACTTCAAAATTCTTTTTATCTTCGTGGAACAAAACTGGCAGCACTTCCTTCTCTTTTTCTTACATCGGACCTTACTAGTCGCCTTGCTCACAACTATAAGCCACCCCCTCATATTGCTCACGGCCTATGGCTATTAAAGAGGAGAAGAGGTAGAAATAGATTAAGAAGAGGTTAGAGGGTAACAATTGGATTGGTGCTTAAATGCTCCACTATTTTTAACCATCCCACCTCTCATAAAGAGGAGAAGCCACTAACAAGCATAAGAAAGCTAAAAAATAAAAATGTAGAAGTATGAAAAGTGTGAGAAAACGAGCGAATGGAAGGTGATATTAATATGAAAAGGAAGAAGTGGTAAATTACCAAATTAACTCCTTACCAAATTGTCAAAATACCCTTGGATATTTTCAAAACCATCACATCATCAAAAGCAAACTTACCATTAAATATCACATTGTACTTTGTCCCTTTACTTATCATTTAAGGAAAGCAAGATTTAGCTTGATTTGATTTGTGCTTTTTGACCTTTCTTACTTACTTTTATGAATTCCTTTCTAGAATTTTCTAATTATGATTAGTAAAGTAAACTTGTTTAGTTATTTAATATATATATATATATATATTTGTGTGTGTGTGTGTGTTAAAACATGTTAACAAAGGTGCAACAATGTTGAGACAACTTATATTAACTAAATGTTAATTTTCAACCATATGTTTTATGGTCATATTTTTATGTTTTGGTTAAACTATTTATTTATGTGAACAAAAACCTGAAAATGGATTTGTTATTCTCCCTATTAATTTAAAAAGTGTATTTGACTTATAAAACCAATACCAATATTCAATTGTTAAAAATACAATGCTGATTGGTCAAAGTGCGATGAAGTTTATACACTTTTATAAAACAAGTATATATGTTTATGAAACCATTACAAATTAGATTTCTATTATCATCATATCATTATATAACCATTAAATAGTTATTTACCATTTACAACAATTATTCGATTGTATATGGAATTTTATCAAAAACTGACCTTTGTTAATTCTAGGGTGAAAATCTAAAATCTCTATTTTTGTAAACCAATTCTAGAAATAAGTTCACCATTATTATTTATCACATAAAACACTATGACTTAAGT
Source organism: Allium cepa (assembly GCA_030765085.1). Taxonomy (NCBI): domain Eukaryota; kingdom Viridiplantae; phylum Streptophyta; class Magnoliopsida; order Asparagales; family Amaryllidaceae; genus Allium; species Allium cepa. Next base: position 685,568,131 of record CM060932.1, on the reverse strand, counting down.
TTAAAAATTCTATATTCGAATATTTAAAATTGATTAAATATTCCATTTAAAAGTGATTATAGTACGGCACGTTATATGTTTTCCTCCTTAAAAGCATTTTGTCCTCGAAATCAAACCAAAACTCAAAACCTAATAATAATTACTCCAAATAATCTTGAAACTCAATTCTTTATGATATACACAGATCATCCATTCACGCAATATTTGAAGCGATCTTTTATTTGAATCCATAACTCTACTTCTGAATTAGTGTTGATCCCCTAATCCTCTAGTGTGGACTCTGATTAGGCTCCTTGGTCATAAACCTTCATTTTCCTTACATAGCTCTCAATTATGATAGAAAACTCAAGTACCCATCTTAAAACCTCATCAATGTTCATCGTCAAGAATCGAGTGATAAATCTTCTTTCGGACCAATGAGAACACCTTAAAGTTCTGTACTCGAATCTTAGATCAAAATCCTGTGATGAAATAATCTACGTACCTCACATGTACTTATTCACATTCAAAAAAATTTATGAAAATTTTTCATAAAACTTTTATCTTTTAAAAATGCTTGTTTATATATAATCACTGTAAATATTTATTTCCAAATATGTTTAGTTAAAGGAAAACATTTCATCCTGAAGGAATCATTTCAATTTTAATAGATAATTTATTTTTTATTTTCCAAAATTACAATCAAATTCTCCCATTGTATCCCATCAACCAACCTTGATATTATCAAATAACAAACTTATCCTTTTAACTTATGGAAAACTATATCGATCGAGTAATTCCAAAATAATAACAAGGAACTGGGTATTATCTATAGTATCTTATATCCGCTTAACAAGAAGAGTAATATTTAAGAGAAGTGTTTACCATCCGAATATATCTCTTGCCCATTTTTAGTTATTTTTAAGCCACTCAAACTAGTTTCCATTTGATATTTTCTTATTTTTCAAATTTTCTATTTGAAGTTTCTTTTCAAAAATCCATTAGAGATTATTTTCTTTATACAACCCATTTAAGTCCTTTTTATAAAATCATCCTATATTAACTTACTTCATTTTAAAATTTCATAATTATTTTCCAAAATAATCAAAATTTAGTTTCCCAAAATTTGTATAACATACTTTCATATCCATCTTTTTTAAAATTATTTTATTTGTGTAAAATACATTTTTTATATTACATGCTTATTTTATTATCTTATACAAATTCATTAATCTTAACCCAATATTATCATCAAACATCTTAAAGTCAAATCAAGAAACTTAATTCACAAGATATTCATTCAATCAACAAATGGTAGTAATTGAATATTATCATTCCCATAACCATAAACTGACACACACACACACACACATATATATATATATATATATATCTTTAAAAAGATATTCCTTTGTACTCAAAATATAATCCTTTTAAATTTTCAAAAGATTAGGATAGGTGTTCTTAAAATTCCTTTTTATCAAACATATATCTTTTACACTCGAAATAGAATATATCAACCCTAAAAGATTTTTCTTCCTTCTTTTTCTTTGCTTTCCTTTTATCATTTCCCTTTATTTTTCTATCCTTATATAGAACTGCATAATTCCCTTCTTTACCGCATCTATAACAGAAGATGCCGACATAAGATCCTAGTTTTAATTTTTCTTATATCTCTTTTTGTGCACGTATTCTTCGTGCTTTTTCTGGTTAGCCCATAACTCATCATCCAACATAAAATAAGACATCCTGACCTAAATGATATACTAAGTTATTATCGATAGTTTCTTACCATTAATTCGTTGACTTATCCAAATTACTTGATTCATACTTGTTCGGATTTGAACTTGCCTTGACTATACAATGATAAGAAGAATAATTTACCAAGCAATCGTGCCATTCACCTAAGCCAATATATGATCGATACTTAGAAGATTATCCCCACCATCATCAAACAGATCAAGATCTTATTCTTGGAACTTTCAAAAGTTATAACATCTTATAAGCTTTCCATATCACATAAATATTTATATTTTTGTATATATAAAATATACTCCTTTTAAAAATGGTGTGTCGATTTGCCTAGTTTAAGTGTTTAGAAATCAACTATCGATAACGGTGGTCAGGCGCATTGACCGAAATATATAAACCACTCAAGTCAACACAAAACATTTAATATCAAATAATAAATACGCGCTCATATATATATATATATATATATATATATATATATATATAATACTCTTAAACTCATTCTAGAGAGTGCTAACACTATCTCTATTGAGTCACTCATTCTAGGGTATTACTGACCCCATCTATAATAAGTTTTACCCACCTAAGCCTTGATGTTCTCTCAACCTAAGATCTAATACCAAATGTAACGATCAGAAATTTTGACTCTCGAAAATCGACACTAATACGTCCTCGTGCCTCAAATCCAATTGCCGAAAAGCCTAATTGTTAAGGGAAAAAGAAAATAAAATAGAGCAAAATCACACATGAATGGAATATTATATATTATTTCAATAATAATCTTTACAGTGGAAAATTTGAAACACAAATATCAGAGTCTAACCTGGATTCAACCTGGATAGTTATAAACCCTCTGTCCTTATAAATATAAAAACAAATGCAATAGATGCAGCAGATAATCGAATATGTTCATACATAGATGAAGATCTCCTGCCCTCCTCTGGAAATTCCAAGCATCTTCAACTAAACCTAAAACTACTCGGATCTGACCCGAGTATTAAAAATACTTAGATCAGGCTTGATAAACCAGCGTGAGATACTCGAATTTAATATATATATATATATATCATGCAGATGTCAATCAAAACCTTTGAAAAGAAGGGTATCACATAAGACCACGTCCACATATAAATACAGACGGGCTTTTACCTTATGTTAATCAAACTATTTCATACTTAAACCATTTGATATTATTTCTAACATTGCTTTGAAAATTCTTTCCAAGTAAGTATAAGCATAGCCGAAGTTGTTACCATTATTAAATTCGAACAAGGGATAGCCGAATGATTACAAAGTATTACAGCTATTTTGGGACTATAATCAAAACGTAGATCTTGTATTTGGAATTTGATTTCCAACATGATAGGGAACCAGTGACCACTCAGACCCGAAAATCCACGTATAACAATACTAGTTCACTCCAGTGGCTTTACACAATCTCTTTTAGCCTCCAAAATATGCAATTACACTACCATGGAATGAAATATTACTCGATGGCTTTACACAATCTCTATTAGCCACCATTCTTGTCCATTTCATCATCTTAAGGCAATGGATTCCTTTTATTTCTCATAATTGATACCTTAAAATTTGTCTTGCAGACCACATAGTATATTAATCATTCTTGAGATGTGAAGCTCATGAGGCTACATTCCACAAAGCTACGTTTTTTTTCACAAAACTACGCTTTGATCATATGGTTCCACTTTGAATGCCATATTGCTAGGGAATAGTGGCAAGCATCCCTTTATTATAAAGATCCTCATCTTCAAAAATCATCTTCATCATATTGTTAACCCAAAATAGGATCAACACCCTAGATAGAGTGCGAAATCACCAGCCTTGTTCTTACAGAGGAATAATATAGAAAATAAGTATAGAAAGAGCAGAAATAGCAAAGAGACAAGAAGAGTTTTATAGTGGTTCAGATGTTAATGAAGCATACATCCACATTATGTCTTTCTATTAACTGACTATTGTTACAAGTTGAATCTAATTAAAATATGATTATGTTAGACCGTAAGTAGGTCATCGATTCTTCTCATCATTGCCGGACTACGAGCGATGGTTGATTTCTGAATTTTATATCGTTCATTTCCTTTGTTGACGATTTTGTTGCCATAATGCTCTGTTTTACTATAAGGAACTATTATCTAACCAACCTTACGATTATTTGTGTTTGTACTTTGCAACATTTCTTTCGATCAAGTATCTGTGGGTCCATTCCTGCTCGAGGGACCAATTATTTTGAACACTTGTATTTGAACGATTGTGAGAGATAAAAAGGTTTGGAACAAATGATTCGATTTCTCTTAGTCTGGCTCTCAATCCTATTCTAGGATTGAGGAAGTCCGATGGTTTTATTTTCGAACTTCCATGATTATCCCTACATGTCCTTAGTTGTGCATGCTTTGCTTGATTGCTGTTGTCATGGAAGTTCAATTCATACGCCAATTCCTGTCTTCGAGAATTGATAAACTATATGCTTATTCAAGCAAGATTTCCTCAAGGCTATCTATCTTTTTGATGTATTTAAATTCTCTCTAAGTTGATTTAGGAAATTTAGTTGTCCACCAGCTTTCATCCCTAGAAATTAGCACACAAGCAATTCAATCCTAGGTTCCTTTCGGTGCTGCTTTATTCCTATGCAGTGGCTGATTCCTGTGATGAAAGGTTGAACCATCCGCCTGGCCTATAAATGGTTATGTCTTCCTATTGTTCCCCATTTTCGGGATACGGTAGTATTATGAAGACAAGGGTAGAATCTCAGTTGAGGATCAACTTCTATCTCTGGAAGCTAGTGCATTGATGGTTTACAACAACGACTGTTTCTTATTGAATCTGTAGATTAAAATTTTCCTGGCATTGCCGAGGTAATACCGGTACATAGTGAATAGTAAATTTCCTACTATCGCCATGGCAATGTAGGTACTTAGGAAATAGAGGATTTCCTGACATTGCTGGAGGAACACTGATACTTATGAAATAAAAAGTTTTTCGATGTTGCTAGGGTAACACTGGTACTTAGGAAATAAGAAAAGGCCTTAACATTGCCAAAGCAACATCAGCACTTAGGAGGTTAGAATTAATTTTCCTCACCGATCCGACAATGCTTTTAATCTAGGTAGGTACTAGTTTCGATCTTCAAAAACTTGCACTTCGATGATTGGATCGTAGAGATCTTTTCTTGGTGTTGCCCATCTTCGAGCAATGTTAAAGTCATGTTATTTAGGATTGAATCATTCATCTAGTCCTACATAGTTGACTAGACCCCTTTCAACCTAATGTTGTTGTTTTTCTCAATGTTGCTTGACTCAGGATACGCCATGTCCTGGAAGGACGGGAGACCCAAGCATTTCCGTTGCCTTGCCTTGTTTATCACATTTAATTATTACCATAGGAAATACATGGTTGTTGCTTAACCAATTCTATGGTTATTCTTTCTCATGAAAAACCAGATTTCCTCCAACCGGTTTTTGTTATGATCTGACTTCTATCCATGAAACCCTTCATTCCTAGGTGGAACCCTTCATTTCTAGGTATCAAATTGCAAGTTCTTATGGAAAATTAGAAAGTGTGGAGGGATTCACCACATTGCTTCCAATACGACCACGCTCATTCCTATTCCGATCACGGACCGGTATAGTTCGTTAGTGTTTATCTTAAACCTATGACACTTAACCATGCTTGTTTCAGGCTATATGTTACACTGGGTTGATAGCATTGTTGCGGACATCTACTTTATTCGTTGGTTCCAATCTTCGAGAATCAACGACTTAGCTGCTCAATTTTAAGCGTTCTCTCCTTGTCGTTGTCTGTCTTTGGATAACGGCTGATTTCCTACAAGTTGGTATTTGAGACCCCAGTTGAGCACTTGCTTCTATCTTTGGAAACTAATGTGTCGATGATTTGATTCTGGAAAAATCTTTCACCATCATCTACCTCTGGAAGATGGTAGGTTACTCCTTTTATTGCAAATTAGAGCGATTTTTTATCCTAACCAAATGTTAATGTATTATATACCCCTCAATCCATAGGGCTAATTATTTTGAATAATTGATGTGAGACTTGATGTTCTAGGCAGCTTCCTAGATGCCCCAAATTAAAGGTGCATAGCAGCTCCTATCTCTGTGAACTCGCAACTTGGATATCTTGAATTTAAATATTTTGTAAATTAACTTTGGTCAAAGATCATAAATCTTTACCGACATTTTAGTTTGTGAACTTTGCGACACTACCATAGCAATGTCAGTTCTTTCGGGCAGCGGGAGTTAATCCCTGTTAATCCTACAATAAACAAATTTCCCAGTGTTGTCAAGACAATATCAAAACTTAGAAAATCTAAACAGTTCGCTGATGACGTCGGAGCAACATCAAGCAGTGCTTGCGTGGCTTATTAAATGCATGGCTTTTAAGATTGCATGGCTTACGAAATGCACAGCTCTTAAGATTGTGCGGCCTATGAAATGTGCCGCTCTTGAGAGTACGGGGATTACGATATGTGTGGATTTTGAGAGTGCACGGCTTATGAAATGCATGTCTTATGGGAGGTATACGACTCGTCGATACGTAACGGTTTGGAACATATTGATGTTACCAATCATTAGGTAACGTAAGGAGTTCATGCTTTGAGAGCATGGTTCCACGGCTCAAGAGGTGATGTGAGGCTTATGGGAGTGCATGGCTTATGAGATCGATACTACCCATCGATCTAGAACGGTTTGGCACTTCTCAACGTTGCCAACTTTCGGGTAACATAAGGAGTTGGTGCTCCGAGAGCGTGGTTCCATGGCTTAAGAAGTAATTCACAACTTATGGCACTATATGACTTATGGGATCGAAACAACTCGTTGATCCAGAATGAATTGGAACTTCTGGAAATTTCCTATCTTCAGCTAACATGAGGAGTTCGTGTTTCGAGAGTGTGGTTCCATGGCTCAAGAAGTGGTGCGTGGCTTATATCAGCAGGCAGCTTGTGGGATCGATCTGACCTGTCAATCCAAAATGGTTTGCGACTTCTCGACATTGCCAATCTATGGGTAAACCAAGGAGTTTGTGCTTCAAAGGCAAGGTTCCACGTCTCAAGAAGTGATGCGCAGTTTATAAGAGTGCGTAGCTTATAAGATCGATATGACCCATCGATCCAGAACGGTTTAGAGCTTCTCGGCATTGCCAATCTTAAGTAACTTAAGGAGTTGGTGCTTTGAGAGTGTGGTTCCATGGCTCAAGAAATGATGCGCAGCTTATGGGTGGCATGGCTTATGAGAGTGCATGGCTTATGGGAGTGCGCGACTTATGGGATCGATACGACCAATCGATTAGGAACATTTTGGAACTTCTCGATGTTTCCAATCTTTAGGTAACATAAGGATTTCGTGCTTCTAGAGCATGGTTCCATGGCTCAAGAAGTGATACGTGGGTTATGGGTTGCTCTGTTTATAGGAGTGCATGGCTTACAGGATTTCACGGCTTAAGGGATCGATAAGACCTATCGATCCAGAACGGTCTAGAAATTCTCGATGTTGCTAATATTTGGCTAATATAAGGAGTTCATGCTTCAAGAGCATGGTTACATGGCTCAAGAAGTGATGCACGACTTATGGGTAGCATGGCTTATGAGAGTGCACGGCTTATGGGAATGCGCAGCTTATACGATCGATACGACCCGTCGATCTAGAATGGTTTGGAACTTATAGATGTTGCCAATCTTCTAGTAATGTGAGGATTTTTTGCTTCAAGAGCATGGTTCCATGGCTTAAGAAGTGATGCGTGGCTTATGGGTGGCGTGACTTATGAGATAGCATTACTTGTGGGAGTGCACCGCTTAAGGGATCGATATAACCCGTTGTCCAGAATGGTTTGGAACTTCTCAACGTTGCTAATTTTTGGTAATGTAAGGAGTTTATGCTTTAAAAGCAAGGTTCCATGGCTCAATAAGTGATGCACGGCTTATGAGAGTGCGCGACTTATGGGAGTGTGCTTCTTATCGGTCGATACGACCCGTCGATCTGGAGTGGCTTATGGATCAGGTATCCATGGCTTAGATGATCCTTTCATGCTTTGAGAAGATGTGCACGACTAAATAGATTAGATTTCCATGGTACAGTGATCCATAGCTGATCATATGAAGATGGATATGAAGAAGGACCCGTGGGAGTTAAGGGCAAGACTCTTAGCTTTTTGTCCAAAATGCCTTTAGAGAAAGGGTCTGCAACTGGCTACAGTCTAAGAGGATGAGGAACTGGTCATCAAAAGCTATGAAGTAGGAATTAGGAAGAAGTGAGCAAGTATTATGCTTCTATTTTGTTTACTGCGCTAGCTAGGTCATTGAGCCCGTAGTTATTAAAATGCCAAAACATTCGATCAAGCGTAACAGAACTATGGTACGATTTGTATTGGCCTTCCTTATGGCTATTCAACCGTGTGTTGTTCCTCATGCCACAAGGTTATTTGCATGCTTAAACTCTAGCTGGAGTTTCTCTATAACCCATTTGATAACACGCGGTCCATTAGATGCAACTATATCTTCTAGATGATTAAAGCATGTGAAAGCCTCTATCTTTAGAGACTAATATATTAAGGATTTGAGGTACTTAGTTATCCCAGGTGCCGAATCTTGGCTTGATTCGAGTCAACCTCTAGTTGATCACAAGGTCGGTCCAGTTTTGGCTTAGATTTTTAAGAAACTTTGAAGCTTTGGAATTCAGCACTGTTTGTGTCATTGATTGTTGGAAGTGATTCTGCTATTTTTGTGGAGTTATTGTCGATTCATGTCCCTGGAGCATGACTTCACTTACTTGAGGCAGTTCTAGATGAGACTGTTGTTTATCTTCCTATTGGCCTTCGTGATGCTATAGTTCATGAAGGATTTTTGGATCAGTTGAATACTGGTCTTCTAGTTGGCCTTCGTAACGCTTTAGTTCATAAAGGATTTTTGGATCAGATGATTATTGATCTACTGGTTCACCTTCATGACACTTTAGTTTGTGAAGGACCTTCACGTTACTTTAGTTCATAAAGGAGTTTTTTTGTTGGTTATCCAATGATTAGACCACCCTAGAGCAATTATTCATCGACACCAAGAAGAGTTTTGGTTTGTGTTCCCAATGGCCCGGTGGTCTTAAAACGATGATTCACTGACTTCAAGAGGAATTTTAATTGGATGTCTAGCAACCAGATGGCCTTGGAGCGATAATTCATCGACTCTAAGAAGAATTTTAGGTCATGTGTCCAATGGCTTGGCGGTCTTAAAGCAATGATTCATCGACTTCAAGAGGAATTTTTAGGATTCTACTCATAGGAACAATGTTTTATAGGTTCCTGGAGAATAAGGCGTTGGATCTGTTTGTTCAACGGTCCTTTGAACAAGCTTTCTTGATGCTACTAGAGCAACGCCGGTTCTTAAAAGGGGATTGACATGACTCATCGAGGGCATAGAAGCATTTCTTCCGCCGTGTTGTCTGCAATGCCCCAGTGTCCTGGTTCGTCTCATTTGGAAAGGGAAAGTAGACAAGGATAGATGTGAGGGCATTACATTAGGTTGTAGGCCCATCCCTTAGTAGCTAGCTAGCCAGAGTGTTATTTGTTAATCATTTTTCCTTTTAATTTCATCAGTTAGACAGGGTGCTTTTCTATTGGGTTTTAGTGGCCTTGTTGGGCAGAAGGTCCCTGAGGTTCCGTAGCTCCTTCACCGTATGGTATTTTCTGTGGCAAATTGTTGGGTTAGCCTTCTGCCAATTGTACTACCTCTAGTCTCTAGAACTGGTTTTCCTTTCCATGGAATTCTTCTAGGATAGTAGGTTTTTTCATCCTTTAATGATTCTCAAGGGCCTAGCAGTGGACTGCATATGTCGCCCTCGCTTTATTCATATGCTAGTCATACCTATAAAAAAGCAATTTTGAATCAATTGTATAGTTATAGGAAGGTATAATTGACATGATAAACTTCTTTGGATATTCTGGATGCTGAACGGCTTCGGTGACTGAGTTTTAGTTGGAGAAGATTCTATAATCATTATTAGTCCGGTCTGTTTTCAAGGTAAGGCTGTTTATAATGCTTGAGAATGATATATGCATGATTTTCCTATGCTTTAATGATTGGAAATGCCGATTGAATGGAAAATCATTTAGGATTGGGCCACGGACCAATGACGATCCCTAAAAATTTTCAAACTATGTGAGATATTTCTAAGATGACAAGGAAGGCCCCATAAGATTGCTTTCCAAATTTCAAGGAATTTGGAGTTCATATGTTCCAGTTATGGGCCAAAGAAGATTGATTGGTGTTGATTGATCAGTGGTATTTTATTTTGAGTCCAACCAAGAAAATTTGGCGTTTGCTTGGATTCAGCACATGGTTCGCTTGGAGTCACATAATTTGAAGTGTTGGGTTTGTGACAAATGGTGCTTGGAGTCATTTGCATATTTGCTTGAAGAAAATCTTGGTTTTACCTAGGTCTGATTTCGGGCCAGAATTTCCTACGTTTGCTTAGTGTCAAATGGGTGATTGCCCGAGTTCGATTTCCAGTCAAGACTTTTAGAACCTGCTTCGAGTCAAATGGGTGATTCCCCGAGTTCGATTTCGAGTAAGGACTTCCAGAATCTGCTTCGAGTCTAATGGGTGATTACCAGAGTTTGACTTCAAGTTAGGACTTCCAGAATATGTTTCAAGTCAAATGGGTGATTTCCTGAATTCGACTTTGAGTCAACCTTGAAGTGAGTTTTTTAATGACCATTTTGACCATTAATCAGATTTTTGATGACAACCATTCGTGATTTGACGATGGGAGCTCCATGACGGAAGTGGAAGTTGGTCAGTTAGGATTGGACATAATATACCGTGGGTGTAACACCCCGCATTTTTATAATTAAATAATCAAATAACGATGAATAGTGAAAATAAACATTTTTGTAATTGTCAGAATATGGCCTTGAAACTTATACCATTGTGTTCGTGGTGATTTTCTGACCAATTTCCATACATAACTTGATGAAATCCGAGTTAATACAGAGAAATTACGAAAGAAACAAAAATCAAAAGAAACAAATAAAAATAAAAATAAATATTGGTCGACCCATAGGTCAACCCACAATACTCAAGATTGACCCTAAGAGAGCACAGTTCGACCCTAGGGTCGACCAGTGTTACTACCTGGACATTATCTCGTCCATGTACATGTCGAACCAAATAATAATCTATTTTTACACGATCTGAGCCATACATTAATGCATATGATTGCTTCAAATGACCCTGTGACGTGGTGGATTCAAAGTTAGTCCAAGAATCTAACGTCTGAGATCCCTAAACTCCACCATAAATAGGACCCTAGGCCTAGCTATTTTCTCACAATCAGATTTACTCCCAATGGGTTCATTTCTTAAGGCTGGACCCTAAAAATAAAATATTTCTAGGGATAAGATCTTCTCAATAAAAATATTGGACACCTTAGAAGGGGATCCAAGAAGACCATGGAGCCAAGCTAAGCACAAGCAAAGCTAAGGATGACAGGTGAGTAGATTTTATTATTTATCTTTTTCGTTTATGATATATTATCGTTGGATTCCCGTTAAATAATTTTATACAGTGTTTATTTGAGTAATTAGTTCTATTAATTAGTTATGCCGAGACTGTAAATTATATAAGAGAGCTTATATATAATTATTATTTATGTGGAAAATAGTAATCAAATTAAATATGTATAATATTAGGCTTGACAGTTAGAGAATGACATAAGCTTAAAAATAATAAATTTACATTTATTTACATCTATTTTAAAAGTTGAAATTTAGCCTGTAAATGTCAGCTTCCTTTTTTCCTTTTTATGCGAATAAAATAGTAAAGAGAAGAATTCACAAATACAGACTAAATAGAAGAACACTAGACTTACATAAATTAGATGTAAATAATAAAAGTTGAAATAAAAAGAGAAAAATAGGAATTTGCAGTAAATTATGCTAAAACGGGGAAAAATAAAATAGAAGGGAAAATCTAATAAGTGATAGATTAGTTGGTTGGCTTAGAAAAGAGAATACATATCCATAGTTTAATACTTAAAAGATAACGATAAACATAATTGCAAGGATAAAGGAAAGAAAAAGGGAATTAGTATAAATTAGAGACACTACTGTATTGTGCACTACCCAAAAAGTGAAGAAATAATAAAAAGGAATATCTTGTAATTACGGATTATTGTTTATAGCTTCATTTAGTATTAAAATATGGAAATGGATTTTTAGCACAGTTTTCGTAACCAACCAAATAGAATAGAACTACTTCTTAGAATATAAGAAAATAAAGTGAAAAATTATAAGAAGTAAAGACGAAATCAAGTTGATAATTAAGACAAGACTAGAAGCAATTAACAAAAATGTATCTATAAAAGAGACAAGATTGTCATTTAATATAAGAGGATTAAAGAGAAGATTGTCATATAATAAGTAAATTTATGATAGTCGAAACTGGTCCCAAGACAAGATTGTCATATAATATAAGAGAATTAAAGAGAATTCAACATCATAATTAAAGAAAACATACTAGAATATAAAAGAGACACTTGTAATTATACTTATAATATACAGATTATGAAAGAATATAGAAGTGACAATTACAAGTAAAATTATAACGTAGGTTATAATTAAGCAGGAAGAACAAAAAAGGCTTATTTTAAGACTTAAATTAAGTTAATAACCAAATAAAGGAGAAATAACAGAAGATGCTTATTATTAATAAACTTAAATCTTGAATTAAGTTAATAAGCAAGATAATAGAAGTGGCCCATACCAACAACATTCCTTTTTGGTCAGGGACTGATGGTCACAGGGTAGTTAGGTGAGGTTGGGACAAGATTATGCTAATTAGGGTAAATAAGTAGCCACCAGAAAGAAAAGCAACTAAACACAATAAAATATTAGATTTAGGGTATAATAAGAGAATAAGATGCAATTGGAGCAGTATAAAGGATGAAGAGCCGAACGAAGTAGTTCATCATAGATTTCAGCATAGAAGAAGCACGTCCAACTTAGTTATTATGGGCTAGAAGGAAGTACGAGACTTCAAGGGGATATGAGGGTACTCTAGGGTGGCCCTCTGGGGTAGGTATAGTGAAGCAGTCCCCCGGAGGTAGCTCTGTAGTTGTTCCATCAAGAAAGTATCCCTTGACTGCTTTTTTCATGGCAGGACAATTGTAGGCAGTCAAAAGGGGGTTGATGTTTGGAGTAGGATATTCATATGACACCGTACTTAACTTATGAGTAGTTTTAAGTAGACAGGACCCAAAAGGATAGTCGCATGTGGATATCGAGCTAGCATCAAAACCAAGAAACGAGATCGGGAAAGACTAGAGTTAAACCAAAAGGCCAATTATTCTTTTACTATCGAGACTTTGGAGGAGGAGCGCAAATAATTGGATGTTTAGATTGTTTGCAGCAGGGTAAAACCACTTAGATCTTTATAGGTCCTTCGATTAGTTGATGGGTGGCTGCGTGGGGCCATAGCCACGATAAGAAAAGAGACAGACCAAGTAGAACATCTGTATTGTAGGCCTAATAAGGCAATAATCCTTTACAGACTTGGAAAATCTTCGATTGAGTTTCGTACAAGGTAGACCTTGTTAAGCGTGAATTAGGGAGTAGACATAACGATTACGTATAGTCCTCAAGGTACGCACTGGGTGGTACATTGTGGATGTTCGATCATTACTATAGGCTAATGCAGACACGGTTTTACATTTTCATAGCAGACGATGGAAAATCTATATTGTAGGCCTTATGAGGCAGTCCTTTACAGATGTAGTCACAGCACGCCCTAGCAGCAAGACGATGGAGTCCTTTTCAAGGAGTATACAGAAGGTACTACGGGTAGTACCTAAGACTGATACGGTCATTGGGCATATAGCTATATATATATTATATAGTTATTAGGTTTTAATCTACGAGGGAGTAGAAGGGTACGATCCATGCACAGAGGCGAGAGTATCTTGATGGATCACTAGTTATCCATATGGGATGGATCACTAGCTATCCATAGTGGATGGATCGTTGGCTATCCATCTACTTAGCGTATTTTTGAGTGGCCTTAGTTTGGTTGTCTTCCTATCTTTTATTTAAGTGCCTTGTCCAAATATCAAGTTGTTTGGAGTTCGTTTGATCATTCATCTTCATGGTTCATCTGGTTCAAAAGAATCATACATAACTTAATCATACATAACTCACTCGGTACTTAACAAATCACATGAAACTTTACACATGCAATGTAGATGAGTAGGAGAGCCTCCCTTATGGATTGCATCATGGGGCTCAATCCTCATGGCTCGGACTTAATGGATCAAACTAGCCCAATTCAAAGAAGATTTATCCATAACTCACTCAAACTTAGCGGAACCAAATGAAATTTATCTGATATTCTCTCTAGGGTGTGTAGGACCTACCCTATAAAATTCAAATTATGGGGCCCAACCTACAAGGATCTTTAGCGACCATCTAGTTAGATTATTCGAGATCCATCAAACAACATCCAAATGATCTCATTTTTTCTACGAGCCTTCTTTTATATATTTTATATGTTATCCCAAGATTTTAAGTCAGTCCAACTCAGTATGAGTTCTCTAGGGCCATTTTAAGTTAGCTTCTTTTGATCAAACAACTTGAGTCAGATGAGTCTTCACTTCTCGAGCTAGATTGTTTGGTATGCTATGAAACTTGACAAGTATTCTTAGAAGAGGTTGTAAATCGTGATGGAAGAGGCTTTAACAACTTATGATGCTTCCTTTTGGATCGCTAGCGATCCACGGATGATGTGTCTTATGCGATCCATTTACTTAGTGGATTTTTGACTTGTTTCTCTTAAGTTTCATTGGCTTGTTCTTTTAGATGCCTTGATCAAGTTATAAGTAATTCTATCTTAGTCTGGATGTTCTAATTCCTGTTGAATTCTATTGGCTAAAAACCCAGTTAACACATGTCTCCACTTTCGAAAGTATATATTGGTTTGAAGTGGTTTTCGAGTAGGAGTTACCCAATTCACACCCTGGTTCCTTTGAAACAATCATCGATTAAGAAGATAAGTTCATTTGTGATTATTAATCATCATTCAATTTAATTCATATTTTTACCGATTCATAAATATCACTTAGAGATATATTATTTTATTCCATTTTTTCTTCTTCATAGTATATGGAATCATTATGCCTCATTTATCAAATCCTTTAGTTAATTAAAACCCTTTTTAAACCTTGGAATATTTCTATATCATTCACTTTTTGTTTAGGAAAAACATTTCCAAATTATTTATATAAATCCGAATCAAAGATTTCTTATATTCAAATTAAATATTTTAATGGGTCAAAACAATGTTATTTTAGACATAGTTTACTAGAAAACCCGAACCAATTTATATCGAGTAAAGATTAGACAAATCATATCCTGAATAACTTTCGTATTCAACTCGAACTATTTGTGGAATAATGGTGGAATCACCTTTTAAATTCATTGTGGATAGTACAAGTTCCCTCCTAGGACTGTAATATAAAGTTTGACTAGAATATCCTTTATGCTATTAAAAATCTAGTTTAATTAACTCTTTTGAAAATTCCTTGCGTTTGGAAAAAATTTAAGTGAGATCTTTTTCTACAGAATCCAGGCTTTTGTTTCGATCTATTCCACCCCTTATCCAAAAGAGGAAACAGAGGCCATGTAAGTTTAGGGCATTGGTTGTTTCATTCCTAACCCTAGTTTCACGTCTTGTTTTACCATTTTGATCTCATAAACGGTACAAATGTACTAGACGTTTCCGCATACTCCTTTCATTTTTAGAAATGATTTATATAACTTCCAAATCATTATTTAGAAACACTGAATTATTTTTTAAAAGCCATATATAAAAGATATGGAAAAGAATGGTTAAGTTTAAAATAATATTTCACAAGTTATTTAAAACAGGTGTGAAAAGTGCGGCAAAAAGTATCTTAAAAGCTATATTGATCAAAACAACTTTTCTATCTTATGAAAATTGATTTATATAACTCAAATCTCTTTTAAATCATTTTAATTGATTTAATAAAATTTATTCCATATTTTTAAACAATTAAAAATATCATTTTAAATTAATTTTAAATTCGGGTTTTAAACTACAAAACCGCGATTATTCTAAAAACTTGTTTTGGACTTACTTAAAAATTTACAAGATGAAATCTTGATTTTATTTATTTATTTAAAAATTATGAATACAATAGTGTGGAATATTCCTAGCTCGAATAATTCCGAGCTATTTTCTATTTTTATACTCATTTGAAATCTTCGACGTGAAATCACGAACTACCGTTACGCGATGCGTCTAGTTTTGACTTGTATTTCAATTTCTTTTCAAACTTCATGGAAACACTTTTATATGTTTGTAAAACATTTATAAACCATTTTAAACTCATTTAAACAAATACTTTTCATATTTAAAACTCATATATCATTTCATTCCATCTTATAATATTATATTATATTATTATAATATCATTTTCTATCTTTTTAGATATTTAAAGTCATTAAGAGGCTAAATAATTTCCCTACACATATTTATATGGATTTAAGTCTCATTAAATCAAATGTGGTTAGTTACTAACCACTTCCCTTATCATTTATCAAACCAAGTAATCATCCATCTTAACATCCATATATTCAAAAAGTAATCAACCAAGTAACTACACATTTGATCATCCAATGTATATTATATTTTCAAATCATTAAAGTTAGAATTATTCAGAGACTAACTAGTAAATTTAAATATAAGTACTCACCATTAACCAAATCGTTTCACTTTCTACCAGCATTTATATCAAACAATACTTCACTGAACTTTTGTCAACTTCAACTAATCATCATTAAAGTTAGAAGTGGTTAGTTACTAACCACTTCCCTTATCATTTATCAAACCAAGTAATCATCCATCTTAACATCCATATATTCAAAAAGTAATCAACCAAGTAATTACACATTTAATCATCCAATATATATTATATTTTCAAATCATTAAAGTTAGAATTATTTAAAGACTAATTAGTAAATTTAAATATAAGTACTCACCATTAACCAAATCGTTTCACTTTCTATCGGCATTTATATCAAACAATACTTCACTAAACTTTTGTCAACTTCAACTAATCATCATTTACTCCAATCCTCCTTCCCAAACTCTAGAAAATCTGGCAGAGCTTTCACAATACTTCAAAATTCCTTCTATCTTCTTGGAACAAAACCGATGGCACGTTCTTCTCTTTTTTACACTGGAGTTTTCCAATCTCCTTGTTCAAGGCCATAGGCCACCCCTTCATATTGCTTAAGCCCTAAGGCCATTGAAGAAGAGAAGTGGAAGAAATAGATTAAGAAGAGATTAGAGAGTAATAAGTGGATTGGTGATTAAGCACTCCACTATTTTTAAACCTCCACCTCTCTTAAAGAGGAGAAGTCGTTATTGAGCATAAAAAAGCTCGAAAATGAAAAAGAAGATGAATGAGAAGTGTGAGAAAATGAGTGGTTAGAAGGTGGTATTTATAGAAAAAGTAAAAAGTGGTAAATTACCAAATTAACTACTTACCAAATTATCAAAATACCCTTGGATATTTTCGAAACCATCACATCACCAAAAGCATACTTACCATCAAAATCACATTGTACTTTGTCCTTTCATTTATCATTTAAGTAAAGCATGATTTGACTTGATTTGATTTGTGCTTTTTGACCTTTCTTGCTTATTTTTACCAACTTCTTTCTTGATTATGATTAGTAAAAGCAAACATGTATGGTTGTTTAAAATGTGTGTGTATATATGTGTGTGTGTTAAAACATGTTAATATTGGCGTAATAATGTTTCAAAAACTTATATTAAACAAAGGTTGATTTTCAACAAAACATTTTACGGTCACATTTTGATATTTTTGTTAAACTATTTGTTTATATAAAAAAAATTGAAAATTTATTTGTTATCCTCCTTAAGTAATTAGAGCAATTTTATTTGACTTATAAAACCATATTTAATAATATTAAATTCAATTGTTAAAAATACGACGTCGATTGATCGTAGAGCGATAAAGTTTGTATAATTTTATGAAAAAGTATATATATGTTTATAAAAAACATTATAAATCAAATTTCTATTATTATCATACCACTATATAAAAAATAATAATTACCGTTTACAATGATCATTCGAATGTATATCAAATTTTATCGAAAACCGATTTTAGTCAATTCTACAAGGACAATCTAAATTCTTTATTTTTTATAAACCAATTCTAAAAATAAGTTTACCATTATTATTTATCACATAAAACATGATTATTTAAGTTTGAAATTTTTATATTTTAATATATAAAATTAATTAAATATTTTGTTTAACAGAGATAAAATTACGGATCGTGACATACACACCATGAAAGAGTATGTTCTCATGCCTAGAGATATTCTTAGGAATGAATTCATCCAAAATAACTTGTGACTAATTTATGTCGTAATGACCATAAATTGCAAAAAGTGCTTTGAAATTTTTTTGTATTATAATTTTCTGTCCTTGGAGTTATGCTTTATTGCAAAAGAAGACTCAAAATTCTTACTTTAGAACTCAAGTTTTGTTTTTGATCTCAAAATCATCATATTTTAAAAAACACGGTGAAGAACTTCATGGTCTTGAATATTAATTTAAAAGTTGAAAGGTTCATTCCACTAGATTTGCATCCGAGATTGTTACCTGAAATTTCACAATTTAAAACAATCTATGTGCCTTGACGCTACTCCTTACTTCACCTTCATTCTCTTCATAAAACTTTCCTTTTAAATTTGCATAAAACTTTTTTTACTGATTTTGAAAAATATATAAAATCGTTTTGGGAAGCATCAATAAAACCAAGGGTTCCATTTTGAACACAAAGATCATAAAGATCAGAAATAGAAAAATCATCAAATTTGGTGAATCTTAAGGAAGGAGCTTTTCCGAAAGAAACATATTCCATATAGGCTTCCATTTCATCTTTATCACTGAGAAGATAGCTTTTAGTTTACTTTAAAAGCCTTATAGGTTTAGGAGTACTGCTTGAGAATGCCATTGATTAATTATTTGAGGAGATAAGAGAGACAATGAAATTTTGAATTTTGAAAATGAGAATTAAATGAATGGATGAAGATAGAATAATTAAATGGAGAATCAATGGACATGTTCTCTGGTCAAGAGACATCTTGTTAGGAGATTGGAATTGGTGAAAAGGTGGAGGGAATTTCAAATTTTGTATTCATGCGCATATGTCGACATATGGCTATGGGATATGTTGACATACAACCCATGATTTTTAAAATTAAGAGTCGAATAAATTATTCCTGTTTGTACATATAAGAGTGTGTATGTGTGTATAATGATCCTTTAATTATTACCAATCAACATATTTAGTAGATAATTTTAAAAATTAAAAATATACACATATTTTATATTATTTTTATTTTTATATTATATTATAAAAATAAATTTAACAAATATTTAAAATTTATATATATGCTTACGTACATGTTGGGTTCATCTAGTATTATTGTTAAACTATAGGTTGTTCCTAACAATCAAAAGCAACCAAAAAATCCATTCGAAATTTTAAATTTCAAACTTTAAACACTACCTATTCTGTTCCATTTCTTCGAACGTTTCTAAATTGATCATTAGTATGAAGAACATAATATCATTTTCCATATCTGGATCATTATAACTTGAGGAAGTATCTGAATCGTCTAGTGTTGTAGTATAAGCCTTTCTCTGTTTTCTAGATGAACCAGTTTGTATCAGCTTTTCGGTTTTTTCGACCGTGGGCAGTCTCTGTGCATATGCCTAATTCATTGTAGTTAAAACATCTAACATCTCCACTTACACTTCTTGGATTTTTGTTATCATTTCTCCTAAGATTGTTTATCCTTTTGTAATTTATAAATTTTCTAAAATTTCTAGTCATAAAGGTAATTACGTCATCATCATTGTTGTCTAAATCTAGATCATCTGTTGTGGCATTGAAAGTGATGGATTTCTTCTCTATTGCCTTGCTTTCTCTCCTGTCCTACATTTGTACTTCAAATGACATTAAATTATCAATTAACTCTTCAATTTTCGAAGTGCAAATGTCATAAGCCTCTTCATTTACAAGTCTTTTGATCCCACTCAGGAGTAAGTGAATTGAGGATTTTTCTAACTTGATCCTCTTTAGAAAAACTTTTACATAATACAATTAGTGAACGTACTATATCTTGAAATCTACTATACACATTAAAAATGGACTCATGTGGACTCATTTTAAATAATTGAAACTGATTAGTTAACGTAGATATTTTGGTCTGTTTGACTTTACTAGTGCCCTTATGTGCAACTTGAAGTATTCTCCATATTTTGTATGTAGACTTATAAATAGGAATTCTACTAAATTTGTTCTTATCTAACGAAAAAAATTATGGCTTCAGATTTATTTTGTGTAAGTTCCTTTTGGTTAGCAGTCCATTATGAAAAGTTTGTTTGAAGCTCAGTGTACTTATTTTGTGACATTCCAAATATCTAGACCAGTTGACTGTAAATAAGATTTCATTCTACGTAATCAATAAGTGTAATTACTGTTACTTAAAAAATGAAGGTTTAGCAATAGATTGTCCTTTGATAAAGTTGCTTGTAATAAGTGAACTATGTGTTATTAATAGGTTACTAACAGTTATCCGAGTTTTTGACCCAGTGGAATTCATAGGAAGTCAGAACATCTACATCGAGTCAAAGAAATCCAAGAATCAACCTAAAGGACTAGAGAAGGAACCCAGAAAGGCCAAAGAAAAAGAAGACAGAAATATGCTAAGGTGATGGATTGCTAGCGGTCTATATGGATCACTTCTGTATCCTCCAATCCTCTTGCACCATGATCCAATAGGTTTCTTGGAACATTTGCTAATTTTTGACGGAATTATAAGCTAATTGGATCGAAAAGTAAGCATTAGTCTGATTCCATCAGAAGTTCAATGAAACCAGTGCGTAAATCATCATTAAAGCAAAGCATCTAGTCATTAAATTGCATAGAGAGCATCTACTTAACGCAAAAACCATAATCCAAAAGGAATAAGCCAGAAATACTTAAACCCTATGGATTGCTAGCGATCCATGCCATATTGATCACTAGCGATCCATCATAATAGGTTGGTTCATTCTAGAATTTTAGCAGTACCTGCATACCTTCGAATGTGAGTCTCCGATGAAATGACTTTGATCCATGTGCTCTCCAACCCCAATAAATAAAATTATACCTGTAACATAAACCGGATCTTCTGGGCTGGCTGTTGAAACTCTGCAAAACCTATTCTTTACTCTTCTTCTCCCACACAATAGCCATCAAAGGAGATCACTGTGATTCTTTAGTGAATTCGAACACTGATGACTTGATCTAATTTATAAGATCTAAGAAAACTATAATCATATTCAACTTATAACTGCAGCCAGTCAATAACAAAAGTTATAAAGTGCATGTAGGCTTTATTAACAGCTGAACCACTCTAAAAATCTCTTTTCTTCTACTTTATTTGCAAGTTATTATTTTTGGTCTTCATTCTATTTGCCTTGATAAACAAGACTGGTGCTTTCATACTAAATCCAGGGAGTTGATCCATTTTTTGGATTAACATTTTGGTGCTTTCACTGAGAACTGAACTCAGGCTTAGATCTAGCTATCTACTTTGGATTAGATAGGTTCAGAAGTTTGATCATCAATCTCTACTTAGAGGATTTGCTATTGAGAACCAATGGACCCGGGAAGAAATAGAACAACTACCAAAAGATCCATAGGAGCTACCATTACTGAAGAAGAAACAAACCCTCAGCAAATTGAAGTCAACAACCCCAACAATCTTCAGTAAGGGGCTAACTCCAGTAATCAGATTCCACAATCCTCCGTTCAGCGTAAAGTTGTCATTAGAGACAAATTAAATAAAATGGTTGACGAAATTAATCAAAAAATGGAAAACAACCAAAGGGCTCTAATGGAAAAACTGAATGCCTTATTGACTTTGCAATCTCATGCTGCTCCAAGAACTATGACAGAGCCGACGACTGCCATGGAAAAGAAAATTCTTCTGTCTCTTGCTTAAACAAAAGGAACAGGAAGCAACCATAGAAAAGAGTGATTGGTGCGACCATGGGAATCAATACAGAAGGAAATATAAGTACTCTACTAACTACGAGGTAACTAGTTACAAAATTAAATATAGAGGCGAAGACCCTATAGGAGGATATAGTCATGGATCTCGCCGACTTAGAAGATCGTGACAGACTTGACGATGACAAGTTGGAAGGAAATACCAATGTATTCTATAACACCAGGAAGATCCAAACTGCCCCCATAAGACTAACTGCAAGCCAATGGAACCCTAAGGAAGCGGCTCTCCCGAAGACAGAAAGTCTAGGCTTCATCCCACTCGCCAAAATCGTTTGTAAGCCAACAATCGATGTAGCTACTAACAACCGACCCCCGGATTATCAGGAATCTGAGGCATATGTCATGGACATGGTCAAGTGACTAATGGATGGGAGGACGGATAGAAGGGACGATGAATGGGGATTTTCTCTAAGACGAACTTCTTTCACTGATAAGATTTTGAATGAGTGGTGCCCAGAAAATTTCACTGTACCAAATATTCCGTCTTATGACGGAATGAGAGAACAAAAACCCCACTTATATAAGTACAGTTGGTATATGATGGAGCAAATGCTTCAGATGTCGTTCAATGTAGATGTTTCCCAATTTTTATGAAGGGAATTGCTTCCATATGGTTCACTAGGCTTCCGCCAAGATCCATCTCCACATTCACTCAACTAGCAAAAAGGTTTTTTTGATCAATTTAGACTTCATATGGTGCAGCCTAAATATGTGATGTCCTTGTCCGGTCCGGTTTATTCCAGGAATGTAACGAATCTCTATAGTCCATCATGAATCGGTTCAACATTACAGTAACTAAATTAAGTAATCTGAACGAAGATATGATTTTCATGGCCTTAGCCATGCAATTCACCTAGAGATTGAATTTGGGAAATGAATCAAAATGAAGCAACCTACCACTAGGTAGGACTTTAATCCAAAGTCGAGCCAATACTTGAGACTAGAAGAGGCACAAGAATTAGAAATGGAACATGCCAACCTATAACCGACCAACATTGGGCATAATAGTATGCCGATAAACCAAGATATTAACACTTCACGGATCGCTGAGGGGAACGTAGGAAAAAATAGAGGTCGGAAAAGGAAGAATCAAAATTCTAGCAAGTGAAACAGAAGCAACAAGCAACCTAAAGGTTTGCGGCCCAAGAAATACACCCCGCTCAATGATACTCCAGAAAATATCTGTCTCGTGACACAAGGGATGGAAGAATACAAGAATTCCACCTAGAAAGGAAGCAACCGAACAACAAAAGCATTCCGAAAAGTACTGCCACTTCCATGAGGCGTATGGTCACAAAACGAATGAGTGCCATCACCTGTTGAACTTGATTGAGGAGTTGATTCTGGAAAATAAGCTTCAGCAGCATGTGAGGAAACCATTGAACCTTGACCAACCTATAATGCCTCAAGCTCCAAGAGACTAAGGGATCCAAGTTGGAATCACCAACGAGGGACCCAAACGGACTGACCAGAGACTCATCAGTGGGACGATATCTGGAGGGCCCCATCACATGGACAAGAGTTGGGGAGAAATAAAGCATTATGCGAGCTCATTAACACACGCTCCGAGAAATGCGTGCTTTGCGTCGAAGATGGAACCCCTGCTAAGCAGCAAAGCACCCTGAACGACGACATAGTATTCAGCAATCGAGATACCAAGGGAATAGAAGGTCTAACTCTCGATCAAATGGTTGAGACAATAGGAACCGGACCTGCCATGGTCCAACGAGTATTGTTAGGCATAGGCAATTCTGTGAATATCCTTTTCAAATGCACCTTTGATCAAATGAATATCAGCATAAAAGACGTATCCACCTGCCAACAAAGATTCAAGGATTCACCTGTAAACCCAAACAACCTGTCGGAATGATTGACTTACACGTAGGACACAGAGAAGGCGATCGAAGGATTACCCTCACCTAAACCATTGTGACCGTAGACGAGATGTCTGCCAACAATGCCATCGTGGAGCGACCCAGCTTGGAGGACTTTAGAATTGCTTTAGCTCAATGTTGTTTCACCATGAAACTTCCAATGAAGAATGGATTTTGGGGTGGTCAAAGGAGAACTCTCTATATTCGTGAACCGTGTGAATAGAAATTATAGAGCCCCCACTATCTTGGGGACCTAGCCGATTCGACAAGGCTTTGGACCCTAGAAAGAAGAGTTCGGGCGAGGAATGAGTGGCACCAGTAGAATTAATGGTATCTATCCCTGTAAAACATGGAAGTCCCAACGCTGGTCCTCAAAATTGGATCGCACCTCGAAAACAGGATGTGATTGGAACTCAACAAATTTCTTCACGCTAATCTGGATGTGTTTCGCTTAGACGCATTTTGATATATGCAGAATGTCGCCAGAGATAGCCACACATTTAACATTGATCCCAAGTATAGCCCATGAAGCCAAAAAGGCGCAACCTAGGGCCCAAGCGGTCCAAAGCATTAAGAGAAGAAGTGGACATGCTGATGGCAAACGACTTTATCTATGCTGTAACTTGCCTTGAATGGGTATCTAACCTAGTCTTGGTCAAGAAGTTTAATGGAAAATGGAAAACTTATATCGACTACTCGAATTTGAATAAAGCTTGCCCAAAGGACAACATTCCTCTACCCAGATCGATCAGCTTGTGGACGGGACAGCTAGAAATAGATTGATATCATTTATGAATGCCTACTTGGGGTACAACCAAAGAATGATGCACAAACTAGACCAAGAAAATACCAGTTTCATTATCGCCTTGTACTGTATTACTATAGAGTAATGTCCTTTGGCAAAGAGACTACTACGCAACTTACCAGCGACTAGTATAACCATGTTTAAGTGTCAGATTATGAAGGCGATGGAAGTTTATGTAGTGGATATGTTGGTTAAATCATGCACAACTGCAAATCACTTAGATAGCCTTGTTGAGTTATTCGAAATACTCTGAAAATATGAAATGAAACTCAATCCCCTTAAGTGTCATTCGAGGTAGCGTCGGGAAAGTTCTTGGGATTTATCATAAGCGCCAGAGGCACCAAAGTAAATCTCAAGCAAATAAATGCTTTGCAGGAAATCGAGGCTCAAGGAACAAGAAAGAGATACAAATTCTAAATAGAAAGGTTGTAGCACTGAGCCTGTTCATCTTAAAAGCAACTGACAAATGCATACACTTCTTTGGCGTGCTAAAGAAGGGAAAGAAAAACTTCAAATGGAATCAAGCTTGTCAAATTGCATTCAAAGAGCTATTGCGACATATGAAAAACCCACTAATCTTGTCAAAGCCAATAGATGGAGAAGATTTATACATCTATCTAGTGGTCATGTCACATGCAATGAGTGTCGTGCTCATATGAGAAGAAGCTAAGATCCAGCGACCCGTATACTACATCATTAAATGGTTTACTGGAGCAGAAAAGAACTATCCAAAATTAGAGAATTTGGCATATTGCCTCTTGATTGCATCTAAAAAATTACGAGCAAGATACTTTCAGGCACACCCTATTAGAGTGCTGATAGATCAACCCTCGAAACAAGTGTTATACTGCCCCAAGACCTTTGGACAGCTTATCGAATGGAACATCAAACTGAGTCAGTATGAATTCACATGTCATCCTACAAAGGTAATTAATGGGAAGGCATTGGCAGATTTCACTATCGAATTTACGATATAAGATACTGAGCAAGGAATCACTCCAGAAGTAGAGACACATTGGAAGCTATTCGTCGATGGTGCATCTAACAACTTCTGCTCGGAAGCAAGTGTAGTGCTTGAGACTCCTGAAGGACGATCCATGTGCTATGCCTTGTGATTGGAATTCCCTACAACAAATAATGGTCCAGAATATGAAGCATTGATAGTTGGACTACAGATTGTGAGGGAACTCGAGAAAAAATCCATACACATCTACAACGACTCTTAGCTAGTCATTTGTTAGGTAAAAGGCGAATACCAGGTTCGGGGGGGGGGGGGGGGGGGGAACCTCGCCCCATATCTATCTAAAGCATGGGAAATATTAAACTAGATCAAGCATTACACCATGAATCATATCCCGAGAGAGCAGAATACGAAGGCTGGTTAACGGGCCAAATTGATCAGCTCCAAAGAGGCACAGTCATTAAGGCTGGTCCCAGTTGAACGCTGACCGCTCCAAGCATAAGCAAAATGGACATCAACTGGATTTTTGATAAAACCAAGGAAACAGAGACATGGATGATGCCGATTATAGGCTACATGCACACTGGAGCTCTCACTACAAAGAGGAACCGGCATGTAAAGCTTCTTCAGAAGGAACAACGATTTGTGATATGGGATGGGATACTCTATTGAAGGGGATTCTCTACCTCCTTGCTCAAATGTGTGACCTACGATGAAGCTCGAAGGATCCTAAATAATTTCATGAAGGAGACTGCGGAGATCATACCGGAGGGCAAACCCTTGCAAAGAAGGTGCTCCAGTATGGGTACTTTTGGCCAACAGTGAATTACTATGCAGTAAATTATGCCAAATGGTGCGATCAATGCCAAAGATTAAACAAGATCAAAAGAACCCCCTCGATGGAGCTAACACGGGTGGTCATCCCATGGCCGTTCCCAATCCGGGGAAATGATTTGATTGGCGGATTACCAATGGATAAAGGGGGAGCCAAATATGCTATTATGCTCTTGACTATTACACCAAATGAGCCGAAGTGGAACCGCTAGCCACTATTACCATAAAGAAAGTCATTAACTTTTTTTGCTAAAAATATCGTTTGCAGGTTTAAGATACCACAGAAAATAATCACGGACGACAGGACTCAATTTGAAAGTGTCGAGTTCAAAAACTTTTGCAAATGCTTCATAATCGAGAAAAGCTTTTCCACATTCGTGCACCTGTAGGAAATAGGTAAGTGGAAGCGATTGATAACATCATCAATTCCACCATTAAAAAAATGGCTAACCAAAACAAAAAGAAATTGGATCGATGAACTTCCACTTGCACTATGGGCCTATAGGACAATACACAAATCTACAACTAGGCACTCTCCATTTGCCCTAGCATATAGTTCAGAAACAATGATCCCGGTTGAGTAAGAAGTACCTTCTCATCGGAGGTAAACTTCAATCAAAGACAGATGAACAAGTCCTACTCGAGTCACTCTATATGGTTGATGAGAAGAGGGAAGAAGCCGAATTAAGGACCACCGCTCACCAAAAAAGTGATGCACGATACTTCAATTTCAAAGTTCGTAATCACACCTTCGAAGTGGGGAACCTTGTCCTTAAGAGGGTCTACCTTATACTAGGTGCACTTGGACCTAACTGGGAAGGACCCTAAGTGATCGGTTAGAAGCTAGGGGATGACATATTCAAGTTAACAATCGTTGATGGAATCTAGATTCCCTAAGCAGGAAACAACGAATCACTGCGTCGTTACTTGGTTAAGATTATCTTATGTGTCTCATATTTCTAGCAAATAAGCCATCCCAAGATATTGAAGACATTGTAAATAGGTAAAACTTGCCCAATTTTCATTAATAAAATCGCTTTGCTTTCTGATCCAATAAAACCGTATTCACAAAAGTACCATGCTAAGTCGATGGGGCCAAATTGACTCAAAATCACCCAATCGTTTCTTGAGATAATCAAATTACGCTCAAGTACGCCCCACTTACCCGTCAGATCAACGGAAGCAAATCTACTCAAACTGTTGGATCGACGGAATCTGATCCTCACCTTTTAAGAATCGATGTTGCTCTGAAAACATCGGGAAGGCTCAAAGAAAAGCCGTGCACCGCATCTTGGATTGTGGAATCACATCCAAGAAAGCACAATCTTAAAAGCCACGCATCCCCATAAGACGCGAATTACTTTTTGAGCTGTAGGTCTACTATCTCAAAACACAAACTCCTCCTATTACCCAAAGATTGGTAATGCCGAGAAATTCCAAACCATTTCGGATCGACGGGTCATATCGATCGCAAAAGCCGCGCATCCCTTAAGTAGCGCACATTCCCAAAAGCTACCCATCTCATAAACCGTGCACACTCTTAAGTACTGGTATTATTCTGACAATACCAGAAAACTCATCTATTATAGGAATAACAAGAATCAATCCACTTCCACTATAGGGAGTAACGGGTATGAATCCAACAATGTCAAACAACTATGAATCAGCAGAGAATTCCAATTGTTAACCGATAATATATCTGAAATCAAGTTGTTCAAATTGCAAGTTCCCAAAGATAGGAACCGCAAAACATGTCCGATTACAGATATCTAAAAGGTCACTCAGATCAACCATCATTTTTCAATTGTTTTAAGTAAGCAACCCTGTGAATTAGGGGGTGCGCACACCGATACTCAAAAAATATAAACAAAAAAATAAAAACAAAGTACTTCACAATTTTGTTACTCTAAATAAAGAATTTTAACAATAATTCTAGGACTAGACAAAAAAAAATAGCAGTAAATAAAATTGGCGTAAGTGCATGAAACGCAGATAAATAGACAAATAAAGTTACAATCAAAATGTCAGCATTGTATTACATATAGCATTTTTTATATAAGGTCAAAATTATGGGGGTCATACCTACACAATATTGGCCAATAAA
The DNA here is from genome assembly GCA_030765085.1 of Allium cepa. Lineage (NCBI taxonomy): Eukaryota > Viridiplantae > Streptophyta > Magnoliopsida > Asparagales > Amaryllidaceae > Allium > Allium cepa. Next base: position 685,539,627 of record CM060932.1, on the reverse strand, counting down.
AGGAAAATTTCAGATGCTACAACAATCAAAGTTGTAAGTACAGACTGGTACTTGAAAAAAAATATGTATCAAACAAAAAAAATGTTCCAAAAACTGGCTCCACAGTTACCTGACCCTGGTAATGTCTCTTCCCACCGCTCCACTTTCCACCTTTAGTTGGAAGTTTCTGCTTCCTCTTAGAATCCTGGCTAGGGGTTGTGTCGCAACTTATAATATCAACTATCTCCTTGGCACCGGCATCTCCTCCCGGCTCTCTGGCCTTCTTGGAAGACTTCCCCTTGGCCTTGAGCTTCTGGGATTTACGGGAGCTCCTCGAAGATTTTATCTCCACAACCTTTTCCTTCTCAATAGCCACCATTTACTGTCCAGATTTATGTAGCTAGCCAGTCTAGTCCTCCTGCTATCGAGCTTCAACTATCATGAAATCACCCTCTAAAGATACAGAAAGGTCATCTAAACCATGCAATGGAGTAATCTTCTCAGATTTCAATGCTAGCTATAAGCCCGACACAGGCGCAACAATTGGAGCGGCTATGGAAATAAGCATGAGGAGGTTGAAATAGCAGCAAGCTAGGGATAAAAGAAATCAACAATTCGGTAGGTAAAGATGATGAACCTATAAGATCAAAAGTGAAAGTGTTAAATTCGTCTTGTTCATGCAATGTGAGTTGGAAATTCTCAAACTCGAGGGAAATAAGAAAGTTACCTGCATCAAAGGAATGGCTAAGAATTTCAATCCCGTATTCCCGCCATCTCCTTCTTTTGATGGCTACATGATTTTTCGTAGAAGTTTTCAGGTCCATCTGCAGTTTCAAAGACAGTTGCTGGAGGATAGACGACAAAGCAGCACCAGCAGAACATGCTAACTGATCACGAGGCTATTTTGATGATTCACCAGGCCCAGAAATAAAAGGCTCTGGCAACATTTTGGCAGCTGCAGTCATAGCAGAATCGACAGCTTTCTATTCCTTCTCAATTCTAAGGACCTCTCGATCCTTTATTAGTGCTTTCTTTGATTCTTCATTGAGGTAGGCATCCTCTAACTCTTGCTCGGTATATATATTCCCATTCTCTTGGAAACAGGCCAAGATTTCTTCCCAAACCATGGCAAGAGTACGTGAAATTAAAGGCCTAAATAATCGAGGCTCCCTTGATGCAACAAGGAGTAAATTTAAGACAGTATTGTCCATCTTCTCCATCTTCCTTTCGAAAGTATCTTGCAAATCCAAGTAATCTATTATTAAGGCGGCTTTCTTTACTTCAACTCGAATCTTCTCGATGCTAAGCTGCGCGACTCTTTCTTAGAGCGAGGCAATCGTTTGGGCTTGATCGAAAAACGTCCTGTCATGGGATTCAACAATTACCGCTTATTCAGCAATTGTCTTGTTATGTCCTTTAACAACTTGTCATGATTAGCAATGGTCTTCTTTTGAGCTTCAATAATCATGTCCTGGGCTTCGAGCTCCTCTTTAAGCTTAACTTCATCCGTATGGGCCTTCTTAATTTCATATCAAAATACGATCTCTATTTTTGGCATGGGCCTCTTTTAGTTCATTCAGCAAGTTGGCGCTATTCTTACTCTCTCTAAGTGTAGCATCCCTCTCTTGTACTAGTCAGTCAATTCTGCCAACACATTCCGCTAACACCCACTCGTAATCATCTTTCTCTGGTTCAAAGGAGAGGATCTCTTGATAATTATTACGGTTCATGTCAGCTAACTACTTGCATAACTTTTCCCATCCCTCGGCTTGATATAAATCACTTTGAATTGCTTGAAGGAGGGGCATATAGGAATCATTGTGGATTGGACGAAGGTCGTGGTCAAACTTGGCTTCCTTTAGAAACTACCTAGGGAGCGCAGCTTCAACTCTAGAGGGACTAGACAAAATTATAAGCCGACCTCTTGCGGGAACATGAAGGACCAGAAGTGGACACCATGTGGGTTGATGGAGCTTGGGATAAAGGTAAAACTTAAATAATGGAAACCGGAACTTCAAGTCCAACAGAGATTGAGACCGTGGAAAAAGTTTGATGCTCAGAAGGATAAGAACTGCTATCCACCTTCGGCTTCTTGGGCGGCTCTTCTCTGTCGTCAGGAATTTGTCTCTTCTCATAGCCACATTTGTAAACCCTACTCCGTTCTCTGTCATCCTGATAATGTGCTTCAGCTTCCTAGTCTTTCCGCCTTCTGTGATCGGATCAGATCGAATTGGAAAATGGAAAGATTTGTACAAGTTATGTGTTTCATCACCACTTTGTAGAAAATCGTTAGATATGAATACTCTTTTTCGGATTCATCGGGCTGATTATGATTGCTTGACCAACGCTGCGAATCAGTGAAGTGTTCAAGATCATCGTAAAGTCCATGGCCTCTCATGGTATCTGATATGTAGAATAAATAAAGAACTTTAGCAATAAGAAATGAACTTAAATAATGCATGTGTAGGTAGATGTGACCCTAGTAAAGATGTGTAATATGTCTTAGGCAGCCTAAAAGGACGTCACAAATTGGATCGAGAAGCCACCGTGGCAAAAATCAGGCTAACCCTAGACATGGCATAACTAGGGCGAGGAGAGGATCCCATTAATTCAAAATCTCCACACATGAGTTCAACGATATCTACATAAACGTTGCTCAGATCCACAAAGTCAATACCGGTTTCTTTAAGCGGGGAATCCTAAAGTCGCTTGGCTCATGAGGGAGCATCGTAATCATGAATTCTCGAGGAGGCAAACCCGGGAGAGCGGGACTCATTCCCGGAGTCTCTCACACGATTCGAAGTCTCATCGTCGGAACTTGCATCAAATTCATCATCGCTAGAGGAGGAATCATTATTTCTCCCGCCCTTGATTTCAGCCTCCTCATTTTCTATTTCCACTGCAGCCTTGCCCTTATGCTGCTTGAATTCATCTTCTCCCTCCTCCAAAATTAGGGTGGTCAACAACTGGCATCAATAATAGCACCCCTTATTTCATGAATTTCTTTGGTTGACTTGCTAGATGAACCTTCTCTTTCTAAAAGACCACCCTCTTCGGAGCTTTGTGATGAAGAAGTGGAACATGTTCGTATTCTAAAATGGGAAGGAGATGGGACTTCGACAGGCATGGTGGATCTCCTAAAATGCAATAGCCCATACCGAAGCAAATTCTTGTCTGTTATCAAAATTTTGACCGTTCTCTACTTGGCATCCACGACCTATAGAGTTTGGAAAATTGGATCGAGTGATGGATTTTTGTTTGGCCTTGGAATAACTATAAGAAGTATTTGATCTACGAGAAATCCCATAGCGACGTATCAAAAATCGATACGTAAAATAGAGAACTTACCCCCCGTCATGGAAAGGTGGTTAAATTCCTTGGGACACTTACCAAAGAAAAACTAGGTCTTGAATTAAGATAAATTGCTTTGAAGCTACAGCACGATCTAGCGGTTTTATTGGGCCTCGATGATGACAAGGGATGAACACTTGTCCTTCTTCTTAAATGAGAGAAAATATCTCAACTCATTGAAACTCAAGGCATGATTAAATGTTCACATAACTAGGACATGAAGGCAACTCAAGATCATGTACCCATTAGGATGAATTCGAAATAGAGCAATTCCCAAGTTTAGAAGAGTTTCTATCAAGAAAATATTAAAGAGAAGATCCACTCCATTCAAGCACATATACTGGTAGCAAGCAGTATACCCCAAAGGTGACATATGTGCAAACTCGTTCTTCAACGAAAAGCGCACATCATCTTCTAGAATGTCGTATATAAGCAAATGTTCTGTAAGACTTTAGCAGAGATTATAGAGGAAGCTCTCTTCCAGGGATTAAGTAGAAATCTGAAACTCGTAGGAGTCCAGTCTACAACTGGACAACCTAAACCAATGGACCATATTTTGCTCGTGGGACTATAGAGATAGGTGAAACGGATGATGATTTAGCTTCTAAAAATGCTAGAATTCCTCCACCGGACTCATGGCGAGAGGACAAGTGCTTCATTCTAAAAAATAGAACTTACATCTAATGCCGTCAGGCAATTCTGTCTTTAGCTAAAGTTCCTCAACAACATTTGAGCTCCGAAAAAGTTACAATTTATGTCGACACGTCGGGTTTCAGGTATAGACTAGGACAAGTGCAGTGCATTATCTATATGAGAAGGGCTTGGTGTCCTGAACATTACAAATGTTCCATCCTGTGTAGATAGCTCACTTGCGGTAAAGAATGAAAAGAGCTTCTCATATCATTTGTTGAAGTTATTTCTCCTACACTTACCCATTGTTGATCAACGATCGATAATGGATCCGTATGAAGCGACGTGGGAAGCTCTTCTCATTTTAAGAACACTAAGTGTGCAAAAACAAGACCAATTTGAACTCTCCAAAAGGCAACAACAACATAAGATGAACGTGAGGCACTACCCTAATCTTTTATTACCCCTTGGAAGAACAAAAATCAGTTCATGAAATGTCATGTCGAATTAATGATGTAATTTCGAATTAATGATGTAACTCAGTGCAAATCAATTCTAATTCTATGGATGAAGATAGCGAAACATGTCAAGTACCGGGGCAAAAGTTCGTGCTTCATTCCGTAAAGAACTCAAGACTCGATTCACAATCTTCTTTCACAAAATCACAATCAATTCGAGTTATCCATAACGATCACCCCTAATGCAACCTCATTACCAAACTGCTAAACTAATGCCAAATTTCAAACCACCTACCTCAAGTCAAAAATCAAAGGACAAGAATGGTCAAAGTTTAAGTCAGTAGAAATCCGTGGTAGGTAGGCCGATGGCGATCTGAATCGGTAAATTTTCGAATGCTAATGGCTAGCATAAGGCGATGGTTAGGCAAAGTGAAGTCGGTGACATGAGGCTTCAATAGTGGATGGCTGACAACAGCGATGGCACAAATAGAATTAGGGTTTGAGTTAGATTTAGGTTGGGCCGCGTGAAGAATGGCTCGAATTACTGAATGAAGATATGAAGGAAAATAGGTTGGCTCAAATAGTTTGAATAGAACATTGTAGAAGGAAAAATACATTAATTCTGTGGATCGCTAGTAATCAGTGGACCATGGATTGCTAGCAATCCGTACAATTACGAACAAATTTTTCCCAATTCCCCAAGCATGATCTAATTTCCTTTTGCTAGCCTCTAGAAAGTTATGGGATTGGAATTGGTTTATTATTGTAAGCCATGTCCTATCGGTATTTAACGGACGTCTGAATAACCCGAGCTAAATTTGCATGATGGCCTCAACACGATCACTTGAACCTTTCCAAGTGGGAACTCAAAAGCAGTAACTTCCAGAGCATGCCTTGTTTCCAAAGAAAACATACTATGGAGGGCAAATGTAATCCGAGTTTTTGACGCAATAGAATTCAAAGGAAGTAAGAACATCTACATCAAGTCAAAGCAATCCAAGAATCAACCTAAAGGACTAAAAGAAGGAACGCAAAAAGGCTAAAGAAAAAGAAGACAAAAATATGCTAAGGCGATGGATCGCTAGCGATTCATCTCCTATGGATCACTAACGATCCATAAGGATCGTTCGTAGATTCTCCAGTCCTCTTGCACCATGATCCAATAGTTGTTCTAGGAATTTTTGCTAAGTTTGATGGAATTCCAAGCTAGTTAGATCGAGAAGTGAGCATTTATATGATTCCATTAGCAATTCAACACAACCGGTGTGTAAATCATCATCAAAGCAAGCATCTAGTCATGAAATTACATGTAAAGCATCTACACAAGGCAGAAACTCTAGAGAATAAACATAAACAGGATCTTCTAGACTGGCTGCTGAAACTCTATAGAATCCATTCTTCACACTTCTTCTCCCATACAATAGTGCTCAAAGGAGATCATTGTGATTCTCCAGTGAATTCTAACACTGGTGACCTGATCTAACTCACACGATCCACGCAAATTGTAAAACCATATTCTACTTGTAATTACAGTCAATCAATAACAAAAGTTATAAAGTGAAAGTAGCCTTCATTAATAGCCGAACCACTCTAAAAATCTCTTGTCTTTGTACTTTATTTACAAGTTATTATTTCTTGTCTTCATTTTATTTGCCTTGATAAACGAGGTTGGTGCTTTCATACTAAATCCAGGGTGTTGATCCATATTTTGGGTTAATACTAAAAGTGTTGTTAACCATTTAAACTTTTCACAAATTAATAATTATGAATACTTTGAAAACCAATGCTTTGATACCAAATGTTAGTTTCCCGAAGATGGAACTTAAGGCTAATTTAACGCCAGAGGGGGTGAATAGTGTTTACATATTTTTGCGAATCATTTTAAATTATTTTAAGATTATAATTAAACAATGAAGAATTAATAATTACATATTCAAACACAGACAGATATAAATGCAGTAAAAGTAAAAGGTAAAGAGTTGGAGCGATCAAACCAGGAATTTTTATACTGGTTTGGAGTTACCTTACATCTAGTATTTTACAATTCCTTGTACAAATTTCTTTTTAAATATCAAAGTTAATACAATCCCGATTTCAAGGCTATGAGAGACACTCTCCAGATTTTTCAAGCTCTGGGTACATTCACTAGATTCAGATGGGACATAAGAATATCCACATGGATTTAAGCGGGACACCAACCACACTCACTTGATTTAGAAGAGGCATAAGCACACCCAAGAGTATAAGAATATGGTTTGATAGAGTTTAAAAAATCAATTTCTTTATCTAGAGTACAAACGTTCCTATAACCTCTTGAATATCACTTTGATCTTGATTTGATTGAGAGAGATGAGAGAGATAAGAGAGGATATGCAGAGAATCAAACCAATAGAGTTATAATTTGATTCCGCTTGAATTTGATAAGATTTCGACTAGAACTTTTTTAGTAATTAAGAGAGAGAAAGAGGAGCGATAATATAAGATAGTAGTTAACAAAAATTTGTTTGGAAACCCCTATTTATAGAGAAATAATAGTCATGTTCATTCCTAAAGAGATATGACAAAAAGACACTTTCATTCAAATTCGAGTTTTGAAATTCTCGACCTATATGTCGACGTACATAATAGGGATATGTTAACATATCCTTTATAATTTTGAGAAACCACTAAATAAAAATTATTTTGAAAATGTTAAGTTTAGTAAAATATTTTGATACTTTACAAAATCATTTAAGCATGGTTTATACACATTCTAATTATATTAAAACTTTGTAAAATTATTTTTTAATATTTTAAAATATAAAATATTTAAATATGAATAACTTTTGAAAATAATATATATAAAGTATAAGTGAATATATACTTAAAATCAAAGTACTAATATATGCCAAAATATACTTTTAAATTCTATGAATATTTATAAAGCATAAAACTAAAACAATATCGAAATGTAATAGATTAAAAGTATATTAAAAAATATAAAATACTTAAAATCTTAATTACTTAAAATATAAGAATCTTGTAAAAAAATCATTTGAAGGCTATTTTGAAAACATAGATTCTATAAAATCATTTTTAAAATTCAGGATATTTGAAAATCATTTAAAATCAAAGAATTGATTTAAAAATCACTTTGAAAATGGAGGGGATATAAAATAAGTGCTATAAGGGTTTTAACAAAATAATCTATAACTCAATAACTTACCTTGATATCTTGAATCTTCAATACTTATAAGTTTTCAATCTCTAACTCTTGATTCTCTATATCCGCCCCTTGAATCTACTCTTGATACTATACCGTCTTCTAAATCAACACATGTCTAATATCCGGCATTATATACTATATATAACTTGATAAAGACATTAGTATCTATATTTTATTTAATGTCATATGGTTGTTTCCATCAAAACCAATGCCTAAGGTACTAGAAATCATTATTGCATGGAAGAAACACGAGCATTTTCTTTACCATATGGAAAGAAAATTTCATGGTTTGATAGTCATTGGTGTTTTCTACGTATTAATCATCCTTTTAGAAGAGATAGAATCATTTTTACAACTAATAGAGAAGAGACTATGCAACCACCATTGATTTGGTCAAGTGAAGAAAATATGAACTCGTAAAGGGTTATTCAAAGATACATGAAACTAGGTGAAATTCCAACTAAATCAACGATCATAGTTGGTGCAAATGAAGCATATTTAGGAGTTACCTTATCAGAAAGATCTCCTACTTTGTCACAATTTTGACGTGATGCACAATGAGAAATATGTGTTTGATAATGTGTTTACTACAATTTTGAATGTTAAGAGGTAGGCTAAGGACGATTTGAAATGAAGATGTGATATACAGTAATTATTTAATCATCCTCGCTTCATATCAAGCTAAATGACACTAAATAACCCAAAGTATGTTATGAGTTAGACGCATCAACTTTAAAACGGTAAATTTAGTGGGATGAAAAGCCATGATTGTCATGTAACGAAGGAAAATTTGGTATCCATCACCTTCAAAGAACTATTGCATATAAAAGTTTGGACGGTTATAACCGAACTTAGTTTGTTTTATAAAGAGCTTTGTTCGATTACATTAAAAGTTGGACGCTTATGTAAACTTGAAGTATAAATCTCTCTACAGTTCTGCAAACTAAAGAAAATATTTCCTCTATGTTTCTTTAATGTAATGGAGCATTTACCTATTAATCTTCCATCTTAAGCACGTCTTCGAGTTCCTTTGCAATATGGATGGATGTATCCATTTAAGAATTAATAATTGAGTATGTTAGATATTAGTTTGATTACGTATATAAGTAAAATTTAATTTGAAATAATTTTTCTACAGGTACTTAAATCATCTAAAGAAAAAAGTAAAAAAAAGCATAAGTTGAAGGTTCGATTTTGTAACAACTCATTTTTTCATATAGTTCAATTTGACAATAAACTACACATGTCTAACCCAGTTTGAATGAAAAGATGGATAGTAATGGGAAAGAAGAAGAGAAAAGAAGCATGGAATCTCACAATCGCAGCGGAACAACATATAATATAATATTTGTAGTCTTTACACAAGTGAATCTGTAATATACATATATTTATTAGAGTAGAACAACAAATCACAATCATCAACCTGAATAGTTATAATAATCTATCCTTACAAATTCTGATGATTTCAACAACAAAGCAGTGGAAAATAAACATATACGTGAATATGACTTGAAGAACTCTGACGCGTCTCTTGAGCTTCAATGCATCCAAAGCAATCTGTAAATATGCTCGGCTGACTCGAGCATTACAAAAAATAACACCCAAGTTGGTCTGGAAAACTAGCGTGAGGAAATACACCCAACTGGATTTTTAAAGTTATGAAAACCTTTGAGATCAAAAGTATCTCATAAGACCACGCCGCATACAAACACAGACGGGTTTTTACCATACGATACCTAAAACATTTCATATGAAATTCTCTAATATTATAATAGTATCTAAGATACAAAAACTTATATTAATCATAGCCGAAATTGTTACATTAATTAAATTCTAGCATAATAGGCTCTATAATCAAAAACCGAAGACTCGTAGTGGATAATGGATTCCAACTATGAAAGGGTAAGGGTCCTCTCACCAAATGTGTACACCTCTAGATAAAATTATAGGAGGTTACAACATGCTGCACCTCTGCTATCTAGGATTGGCACTTCCCCCTTCTCGAGTAGCACCGAATATGATCACCCTTTGGTTGCAACCAACAACATACCATAGGACCCCAAAGCATTCATGAATATCTCTTAAGATTTGGGATGATCATACCCTACTAGGGTGCGACCCACTTAGCCCTGCCGCATGTCCCTGCTTTATTCATTTCTTAGGTGTGATGCTCGTAGCTACGTTCTACATTTTATGTAGAACTTCCCACTTGGAATTCTAACACTTCTGTAACAACCTTGGGTTGGAGATTACCTGTCAATATTAAATTATAATTATCAATCTCCAACCCAGGGTTGTTACAACTTTCCTCCAAGCGACAGTGCAATGCATCCATACAAGTTCGTTTTGGGATTGAACGAAACGTCTGAGAGATCTATCTTTAATTCCATCATCTTTAAGATGTCTTTACTTTTAAATGCTTGATTTGGATCGAAGTGGTTTTCGGATAACATATATGATCCCGTTCTCTTCGAAACCACGTTCGACAGTTTTCGACAAACTCAACCTTGGTTCTTTAAGAAATAAACTGTCAAAGTTAAGAATAGAGATCACCTCCTAACCGTTAATGGACAGGTTTCCTTATCTTTTTTCTTAAAACAACGAAACAAGAATCACATGCATAGTACAACATCATTGGAGATGACTGTACCATATAACTCACGTGTTTCTCTTAGATACTTCCAAAGTTATGTGTAGCTCCACATTTGATAGTCGGTTATTTAACTATCAACAAACACACATCCAAATCATGATTTATTTCCAAAGGGAAAACTAACATTGGTTAAGTACATAAGCAATCACTAGCCTCCTTAATTAATCTTGTCATTAATTAAAGTCATATTGTAAATACTTGTATCAAAATACTTTTACAAAGATATATTCACAAACCCTTATATTTTCAATACTTAGAAAATATCTATATATTTATCTCAACAGTATAAGTATATTTACCAAACACCGAGGAAGATCTACTTTTTTACCAAATTCTAAAATCATTTATAAACTCCATTATAAATTTCTAAAACCCTTTATAAACATTTATAAATTATTTCTCAAGTCATTTATAAACCTTTTCTAAAACCATGCAATTATTTATAAACTCTTTTATAAATTTATAAACCCGTTTATAAAAATACCTTTATAAATATCTAAAACCATTTACAAAGCCCTCTTATCACATTGTAAATAATTCCTTTTAAGTCTCCAAAACGCTTTATATGACTCCTCTTATAATTATATAAACTCGTTCCTAAAATTCATTTATAAATATCGATCTATTTATAAACTTCTTTACCTTGTAAATAATCTTCCTACAAGTCTTCAAACCATTTTATAACCTCCTCTTACATAATCCAAGTATATTTATAAAATTCTATTTATAAATCTCTAAAACATCATAAATAAATCAAAATCACTTTACTCAAAACAATATTATATATTACTAATTATTAATAATAAGCATCATAAATAAATAACGATTATTAACTTTTTACATCTTAAAATTAATAACCAATAATTCAAAGCAATGTAAATAAAATGATTGTTAATCTTTACCATTATTATAAATGATAATAATAATAAATCACCAAAATATTATTAATCATTATTATTAATTTCAAACCATAATAATAATTTAAATAACTAAATTTTAAAAATATTTAAATATCAGCGAACAACTTTAAACAATATTAATATAAATTATCAACTTTGAAAGCATAATATATTACCTTGATAAAAATCCACATTTGAATTTTCAACACAATCATTCTCATTTTTATAAAACTGTATTTAAAAGTCTCCTCCTATTTTATAAAACTTCCTTTCTTAACACCCATTTCTTTATGAACTCCATTTATAATTCTATTTCCTTTATAAATCAGACTTATTCATAAATCTCATTTAAAAACATCTATTACCATCCCTTCTTAACGTGATAAATTCCTTTTATAAATTCCTTTCTATTTGTAAAAAATCGTTTACATTCCTAAATTTACCCTTGCCTTTAATTTTTAAAAATAAAATCAACTATTTTCTAAAACATCATCCCACATCTTATAATAAATCCACCGTTTGATTTGTTTCACCAATTTATTATATGATAATATTTTTCTTAAATCTATAAACACCTTTTATGAATCCATACTTTTATTAGCAAAATATGATTTTACAAATCTTCACTTCATTGTAAAATATCATTTTATAAATTCTCATACTTATAAATCTCAAATTTGTTAATAATATTTAATATATGTACATATACGTATACATATATGACCTTATATAAAATGGTTAGTAAATATTTATATCAAATATTATTATTTTCCTTTAAAAAGATATCCCTTTATTATAAAAGACGAACTTATTTTAAGATTTTAAAAATCTTTATTTTAAGTTTGAAATTTTTTATTTAAAATATTTTATTAAATTATTTAATTATAATATCCAAAAATTATAACAACGATTTTAAGATAAATTGCTCCTTCAAATAATTTAGCATAATTATTTGACAAAATCACTTTGAAATCTACTTTTTATTCAATCACTATTTTATGGTATTTTAAAATATTAAAATATAAGCCCTAGTGCTACTAATGCACAAAATAAGCAAAATCTTGTCCATGTCATCAATTATAGCATCCAACATATTATATATCAAACTATGTGAAAATAAAATCAACAGTGTGAGGAATTATGTTGGATCCCTCCAACCTATCCCCTTGGATCACATACGGTATATAATCGTAAAAATATAAATCAACTGCTTCGAAGCGGGATTCGTATACAAAGGGTGATCCACACTTACACGGGAACATAATAGAGTCTCATCCGCTCCAAGGGTGGGAATATATCCAAACCAATAATATAAACTGGTAGATTATCCAAACAGTCAATAACAATCAACAATAAAATATCCATACATCCAATAAATAATTTTATTGACTACATTACATTTCTAATTAACAAAAAAGTGAGATAACTCACATTGATTTTATTAGTTGCCAAAATGTTCTATTTTGAATCAAAATTGAACATAAACCAAAATTCCTATTAGCTCCGAACCCATCCAATCCAATTCCATTGCGTAGTACTTGTTCAAATGATTGATATGCAACTCGTCACGTTTAATTTAGACCTCATATGAGTTTAAATTGAATTAATAAACGTTGATATCATTTAGATTATAATTAACTTAAAACTAATATACTTATTTAAATTTATCATCTATCTCTCACCTTCATCGTTCCCAGGCCGCAACCAAACCCATCAATGACGACCTTCTCTCGATTCTCTCACCTTCATCGTCCCGTCGGAGAATGATCCAGTGTGACCAACAACTCTACCATCTCGAGCTGCACTTCCGACCACCTTTTAGCTAAGCTCAATTTACTAAAACGTTCCATGGCGTACCCTACCTCGAATTAACATGCACTAATTCCACTTCCATTCGTAGATGATTCGACGATTAAACCGTTCATTACGTAGAGCTCGTCGAGCTCTACGACTTTTCTTCACACGCTGCGGCCTTTCATTGAGTGGATAATGAGAAATTGAGGGAGGAAGGAAGGCTATTTTCGACCATTAAAATAGAAATGGTAGCTGATAGAAGAACTAGGGTTTGATTGCAAAAGATAATTTTCAAGTTCTTTTATAGAAGATTTCACGGCACTATTCATATGTTGAACTCTCGAACTCCAAGCAATGCGTACAGCCTGGTGTTCTATATGTTATACCCTATTCCAAACAGAGTGGAATTAGTTTCAAGGCTTAATTTGATCATATATCGAAGATAAATTTTCAAACCTAATTTGTTATATAAATTTCTAAAATTAATTTTTACGAGTTACGAACTTGCACCACCGAATGATACGTCCGCAATCGCCACGAAATTCGATGGCATACTATAATTCATTATAACGGATCCAATGGAACTAGTTTCATAGAAACCCAAGTTATGCCCAAGAAGGTTATTTTTTATATGTTAATTAAAATGAATTATTATTGAAACCAAATAAACCGCTTTTAAATCTAAATCAAAAGTTTATTATCTTCATTTTTATCAAAATAGAATTTAAATCAACTTTCAAAATCATTCATTCATTTCAATTATAAAATTCAATTATTTTAGTATTTTCTAATATTAAATTCAATAATTAATTATCAAATAAATCACTATATCTGAAATTCATGATAGTTAACTAATAAAATTAACTTTTAATATTTGAAATCAATTAAATATTCCAAATTCAAATGACTAAAATTCTGCGTCGTTACAGATTTGCAAATCATATATTGAAAAAGAAGCTTCATTCTTTTTCTCTCATTATGTCAGTAATCTTGTGAACTTATCATTTGAAAGTGTTCTGCATAATGATGAAGGCATCAAACAAGGTTCTTCTTAAGCACTGTTATCAATTTCTAGACAGCATGGCCGACCTATTGGAAAATTTGTGAAACTATAGTTGGACGATAAAGATTACCATGTAGCACACACATATATTCTTCTTAATTATGCTGAAATCGCCAATTGTTAGGTGATGTTAAGTAAGAATTCTTGATATATTTATTTCAATAATACATGTGTTGATTATAATGCAATATATTATCTGTATCCGTAGTGTTTATGAACCACAACGTTCGTGCAGTGATCTCAGTAAAGAATTCGCTTTTAAACTATGTTTATGGTCCAAGAAATTATGTAGTCGATGAAGGATCAAAGCATCTTGCATTCGATCAAAAATAAATGTCAAGACATATCCAATATTCTTTGTTAATGAATATAAATTCAACACTAAAGAATATTATGCTAAAAATTAAACAACAACACCGGTGTATTTGTTAAAGGCAGTGATGATCCAGATAATCATATATATGATTTTTACGGCATGTTAACCTTGTAATTGACATATTTCATAAGACCTACAGATGAAGTTTTTTGTTTAGATGTAATTGGTTCAACAATGTTCCAAAGTTTGGAATCAACGTGCACAAAGGTCATAAACTTATTGAAATAAAGCATACCTACCATTATCATAAGTATGATCTTTTTGTACTGGCTAAATTAGTATCGTAAATATTTTGTGCATGATATAGTACTCATGATTTGTTAAAGGTATGTATCATATTGAACACGATGGATTTGAGATGAAGCCATCAGAAGTTGTTCTTGGAGATAGGTTTGAGCCAAAGTAGGATAATATCCCACCCCACACCCTAGAGTGTATCTAGCAATACTTCCTTGTAAGTGTAAATTTGTATGTCGTTATAAATAACCACTGTATAATTTGTTGACTAAGAAAAAATGTATAACTTATATTTTTTCAAAATTCAGAGGGCAGTAGAATTGCAAGAATTAGACCATCTCCGTTGCAGAAACCACTGGATGACGAAAATGAGGAAAAACTACCACGACATGATGCTAATCGCAAAAAAAGCAGGGAAGAAGCCTGATTGGATGGACGGAAGGTGTGAAAAACTTGGGTTGCTCATTGGAATGGAAATGAAGTGAAAGTATGTTTACCAATCTCTCATCAATTATTTAAATTAAAGTTTTATGTACAATCTATCACACATTATATACAGTATATTCTAGAGTTATCATAAAGAGCTAGTAAATTTATTAATTACGATCATAAATAGTTATTACATTGTATTTGTATATACAATAATAATATATAATAATTATTTTAGGAAAGAGAGCGTTTGGGTCCTATCCCTTACATAGATATGTTTTCCTATGCTTATGCCATCGAGCATGAAAATGAAGATGGCATATTCACGTACACAAGGCATGACTCGAAACCATAACATGCCCATGTAAGCCTATTTTAATTTATTAATAATTAGTTTAATTAATTAGTTATAATAATTATAATGTAGTGTTAATTTAATTGTATTTTATTTGGAAATGGATGAATTTTTTTTGCAGTAACGAGCGCAGCTGCTTGAGGGACGGGATGGGAACAGTTGACTATTGACGATGAGGATGTGATTTTTGAAGCTATCATAGATCCACCAATACGGAATAGGCATTATGGCTTTGACAACCCAGATGTAATGAATAGTATGCTTAGATTTGACTATTTACTAATCTCTTAACTTTAACGAACTTGAAATTGTTTGGATGTGTTGCTTACTTGCTTTTGGTCTTCTTAGTAATAAGTAAAACATTACAGATAATACATGATAATATATGATTCTACTAAATCTGATAATATATGATCTTATAATTAAAGTTAGGTGTAGCTTATAAAATTATATTCTTATATAGAAGTAAACCGTACATCAAAATGTTGTTAGATAATGAGATGAATATTATACGATAATCTAATGTAAAAACAAATTATTCTTTAAATATCAATTAATATAGCTTAGAAATAAGATTCAATCGATTAATGATTTTGTTATAAATTATCCTTACATATAAAATTTAGTAAAAAATTGCAATAACCGATAACTGATATTCGATCACCCCAACCAACTAATTTTCAAATTGAGTGGGATCATATTTGTAGTTAGGACAAATTAGATGTAGGTTAAAAATTTAAGATCAGACTAAAATTAGGTCTTATAATTAATATAATCGAGTAGGTAGATTATCAGGATGAAATTTCAGAAACAAACATAAGAAACTTTTTGGTTCTAAACATAATCATGGTAATCTATCTATGTAGCCTATATATATACAAATACAAACATTACATTGAGAAGATTCCCCAACCATTCCCAATTTAATCAAAGCAAGTAAGGTAATAATATCTTTGAATCGCAACACTATTCATTTCATGCCTCCTTCAAAATCGTCTACTTACTTTCACCCTTTCATATACAATGGTGCTAAATGTGGTAATATTTGATCTTATAACTAAAATTAGATGTATCTTGTAAAATCATTTTCATATACAATCTGATGTACCACACTGCTATAGTGGCTGCTAAGTTCATGTTTTTTTGCTAGGCAATAGACAAAAATCCCTTGTTAAATCGTATAAATGTTGCAGGCTAAACGCAAGCAGAGCTCCTACCAAAAAGCTTTGGACCAAGTATAGATTCAGGACCTAAGAGCTAGGATTGCCGAGCTTGAGGAAAGAAACCGCCATCGCATTATAGAGACGGCGCAGTTGGACAAGTGCATTGCTACATATATGCTGTAGCATGGAATATTTCATTCTTTAGAGCCGGTGATGAGGCTTGGCAGGTATATTTTTTTAGTCCATGTTGATATATTATACATATATGCACTTGGAGATGCTGAGGTTGATTTATTTTAATATGTTAGATACATTTTGAGGAGATGTTAGATGATGTGTTGGGTTGTTTGACATGACTGATACATTTTGAGATGTTGGATGTTGATTTTGTATATGTAGTTAGAATGTTTTATTGTATGGTGGATTATTTGAGTTTGATAAATATTAATGTTTTTTATTATTGATGTTTTATATGTGATTTTGTCTCATATACATATAATTTATACGTATGAAGTGAGCTGCGATATATATTAATATGTATGTGTTGTATGGGATTCGAATGACGGTAGAAATAAAAAACAACCTCGTTTTTCGACAATTACCGACGCCTTCTGATGACTTGATGGTAAACAATAACCAATGGTTTCCAAGGCTAATTAGTAAACAATAACCAATGGCCTTCGATGGCTAAATACCGACAAATTTCTACGGCTGCCTACACAAGAGTGATTAAACCATAGCGAACCATGTGTACACGACGGTCATCGGAAAGCAGTTGATAGTATCACCAGGAGCTATTGAAAACCTTTTGACGATGCCATCGGAAAGCCATCAGAAACACTATTCGGAGGTGTCCTCCTTTCTGACGCTGCTGTTGGCTACTTACGGCCGCCGACGGTTACATACCATAGGAAATGATGTTGTATTTTGTAGTGATCTATATAAGTAAGTTAACTTGATGTACAAAGATAAGATTCGCCATACTTCCATACCAGAAAGCAACCTACTGAGTGCTATAAAGAGATTGTAAACAAATATTGAAGTGACTCGTATAAGCATCAGAACAGTAGCGAGAAATATCACAATTTAAATGATAAATAAAGTCAACAAACTAACTAAAAGTATATAGGTAAACGGATTACTATTAAGGGGAATATGCCTTCATATGAATGCATTAATCGGATATTAAGTCAGGACTTCATTTCAACAAGTTGGTGTATATTATTACAATGATATTCATCTACCTAGACTTGTGATGTAGTATGATAAACATTTGATGTTTGATGACTTGTTTATGTGGTGTAGTATTATTATTTTATATGATAATTACTATATTTGCAAAGAAAAACTAGGCATAACCTCCTTTTATATACATTCAGATATATAGGCAACAGTGGTATTTCAATGTGTAGACAACACTGGAATATCAATGTGTAATTTTTTTGCAAGAGAAGCTGTAACGCCGCACCTCTATACTCATACTAATAAAGAATATTATATAGTAATATCATTTGCTGATACGGAGAATAAAGCTTGATAAGGGAGACCAACCACGAATATTTCTATATGTCAACACCGGCATATTTTGCTTTACCTCATGAATTATATACAACGTGTACTGTATCGGCACAAAGCAGTAAACATGTTAACTAATATAAAAAGAACAATATATATAATATATCATAGAGGACACAAAATCATAGAACACAACGGATTATATAATATAGGCAGGAATATACGTACATAAGTGAGTCTACAAAATAGAAATACTAGAGTCACATAGTAAAGATATAGGTATAGGGTACAACATGTCTCAAAAATATACAAGACATTAAAGTCAGCAGCTCATACAAAGAATACAACATGCATTGAGGTTTAGAATCTAAACGACATAAATGCACACACACACGCACGCACATGCACACAGATATATATATATATATATATATATATATATATATATATATATGCAGTCCCGGTACTTGAAATGTCTCGGCCTGACCCAAGTATTGACAAATAATAAATGGATCAGACTATCTCTAATTCAACAAATGTGAGATCATAGTTGTAACATAAGTGAATTTCGATAATATAGTTTTAACTATATAATATATGCTAACATCAAAATAATAAATGAAATAATCACAATAATTCACTGTATCATAAAAATGTATCATGCTTAACATAAGCATTCATCTCAAATAAGGTGAATAAAAATATCTCACGAATCAGAGTTAAAAAACAAGCATGAAAGAAAGTCAAAACCATAAGACAAGTATGAAACGAATCAAAACCAAAAAGACGAGTGTGAAAACTAGTCAAGACTAATAGATGAGCATGAAAGCCACTTGAAAATTGAAAAACAAGCCTAAAAATAAGTTATCGAAATACGAGCTTAAATGCACGCCGGTCCTACCTGAAAGCGAGCAACAATATAAGGTGAGTCTAAAAACATGTCAGACTCGCCTGAAAATTTTTAGTACCTAAGGTATTGGTTTTGATGATAACAACTATCGGACATTATATAAAATATAGATGCTAATATTTTTTATCAAGATATATATATATATATATATATATATATATATATATAGTATATAGTATATAGTGCAGGATATTAAATAAGTACTGGTTAAGAAAATTGTAAAGTATCAAGATGCTAATATTAAGCGTATATTCAAGATGCTGATAAAAATTTCAAGAGTTCAAGAATAAAGACTCAAGAGTATTGAAGAGTACAAGGTTTCAAGATATTCAAGCTATGTTATAGGGGTATACAATTAATGTTAAAACTTGATAGCACTTTCACGATCTATCACATCTTCTCAAATTTTGTTTAAAATTGTTTTCTAAAATATTCTATGTCTTAAAAAATATTTTCAAAATATTTTCTGAAGTGATTTTTCAAATCTCTTATACTTATAAAGATATTATTTTAGAGTTTTTAAGTTTATATATTGACTTTTTATTTATACTTTAATAATTTATAAGTATATCGGTTTTATATATATTGTTTACATTATATATATTCTTATTAAATCTTTTAAATTAATTTATTAAGTTTTACAAAGCTATATTTTAATTAAAATTTGAATAAACTATATTTAAATGATTCTACAAAGTATCAAATTATTTTACAAAGCAATGGGTTTCCAAAATAAATTTTACAAGGTATTTTTCAATTTTGTGAAGGATATGTCGACGTATCCAAATCCATTATGTCGACATACTAGCCGTAAATTTCAAAATTCAAATTTTAAAGGAAAGTGTCATTTCGTTTATCTCTTCGTGAACAGACATGATCGTTGTTTCCTTATATATATCAGACTTCCAAATGAATTTTCATTAACTAGTTTCTTAGTTTTCCCTCCTCTTTTGACTCTTTTGATTTCTAAATCAATTTTTATCCCAACTCTGTCGAAATTCAACCAGAATCAAATTCAATAATTACTAGTTTGATTCTCTTTCATATACACTTTGATTTCTCTCATCTCTCTTAAGATCATTCAAGAGTTATAGGGTCAATTATAATCAGGATCAAAGATTTTAGTATGTAAACTTCAAATCATACTCTTATGCCCTATGGTGTGCTTTGTATCGTTGAAATCCAAGTAGGTGTGGTTGTAGCCTGTTTAAATCAATTGGGTATGCTTAGTACCCGTAATATAGTGGATGCGCTTGTAGCCTAGAAATCAAGCGGTTCTACGAAGAGGCCGAGATTCTGGAAGGTCTATGTTATAGCCATGAAATCAAGATTGTATTTGCATTTACTTGTTGAAAATAAATCCGTACGAGGAATTGTGCAGGATTGGATGTAGGGTAACTCCAAACTAGTATAAAATCCTGGTGTGTTTTTTCCATTTCCACTTTTACTATATTTACTTTTATCTATACTTTGATTCTGTGATTGTTTATTTAATTATTAATTCAATCATTCCAAGTAAAATCTTGAAGAATTTGAATATTATTCAAATACTCCATTAGACACTATTCACCCCTCCCCTCTCTAGTATTGATTTAGCCTTAAGGTCTCTACTTCCCTGACTCACATTGGGTATCAGAACATTGGTTTTCAAATTATTCATCATCTAATTTTTGAAAAGGTTTAAATGGCTACCAACACTGGTAATAGTACTATTAGTAACATTCCTATCACACTCGTCAATAACTCATTTGGCGAAGGACAGTCTA
Organism: Allium cepa; assembly: GCA_030765085.1. Classification (NCBI taxonomy): domain Eukaryota; kingdom Viridiplantae; phylum Streptophyta; class Magnoliopsida; order Asparagales; family Amaryllidaceae; genus Allium; species Allium cepa. Next base: position 685,518,844 of record CM060932.1, on the reverse strand, counting down.
CTGCCAAATCTCCACTTTTCAATGGTAGCAATTACACATATTGATCATGTAGAATGGAAATTTATTTACATTCAATTGGTTTAGACACTTGGAATATCACACAAACTGAGTACATTGAACCCGAGACAAATTTTGCACAGTGGACTGCTGACCAAAAAGCAGTTGCACAAAGTAACTCTAAGGTTATGAATATATTTTTTTCCTAGATAGAAATGAATTTAAAAGAGTATCTATATGTAAATCTACATTTGAAATTTAGATAACTTTGCAAATTACACATAAAGGGACAAGTAAAGCCAAACGGACCAAAATTTCCATGTTAACAGACCAGTTTCAATTATTCAAAATGAGTCAAAATGAGTCCATATTTAATATGTATAGTAGATTCCAAGATATATTACACTCACTTATTGTACCAGGTAAAGGTTTTTCTGTAGAGGATCAAGTTAGAAAAATCTTCAATTCACTTACCCTTGAATGGGATCAAAAGATTCTCACAATCAAAGAGGCTATTGACATTAACACTCTGAAAATTAAGAGTTAATTGGCAATTTAATATCATTTAGAGGACATATGTAGGGCTCAAGTGAAAGCAAAGAAATAGAGAAGAAATCTATAGCTACTAATGCAATAACGAATAATCTGGATTTAGACAGCGATGAAGATGAAGAAATTGATTTCATGATAAGGAATTTTAGAAAATTTCTAAAATATAGGAAGAAGAACAATTTCAAAAAACAACAATAAAAATCCAAAAAGTGGAAGTGGAAATGGAAATGGTATTAGATGTTATAACTGCGATGACCATGATCATTTAAAACGAGACTATCTACATCTCGATAAACTGAAAATTGTACCAAATACTAATTCGTTGAAAATAGAAATGAGCATATACTGCAACATTAGACAATTCAGATACATCCTCAAGTGATATTGAATCAGATATAGAAATTGCTACCATGTATTTCACAAAAACACATAATTCAGAACAAAATGGTGAAACATATCGAAAAAAGGTACGCATTTAATATATCAAAAGTTTTTTAATTTCTTGAATGAATTTTACTTTTCTTTTGGTTACTTTATTGGTTGTTAGGAATATCCTATAGATTAGTAATAATATTGGTTGAATATTACATGATTATATTTTAAAATATAAACATTTTATATATTTTAATAATAAAATAATAACATAAATATAATTAAAACAATTTTATAATAATTTTTCTTAAAATAAAATAAGTATAAATAGATCTATATAATAAAATAGGACATAGTTAAAAAAGTCATATTTCGAAAATTTCGACATACCCCATGAGCATATGTCAACATATGCAGATAGAATTTGAATTTCACATTCAAAATTTGAATTTTCCCTCCATCTTTTCACCAATTCCTATATTCTGAAAAGTTTCCTTTTGACCAAAGAACACGTCCTTTGATTCTTTATTTACTTACTTTATCTATATCCATTCATTTCTCACTTTCATTTTTAAATTCAAAAAAACATAAACTCTCTTATCTCTTCAAACAATTCTTCAATGGCATCCACAAGTAATACTAATGCAACCATGTGGCTTTCTAAGAAAATAAAAGAATATCTGTTCAATGACCAAGAAGCCATTCAGGCTTTATAGATTATTTATCATTTGTAAAAGCTATTCCAGGAAGATTTACTATTTTTGAAAATTTTCCTACTTATGATCTTTACAATCTTTGTTTGCAAAATGAAATTCTTGGTTTAATCGATGCTTCTCAAAATTATTTTGTTTATTATCCAAACTAATAAAAATGTTTTACGCAAATTTAAAAGGAAAGTTGTGTGATGGTAGAGAAGGAGAAGTTTGGAGTAGTATCAAAGGGATATGAAATGTTTTAAATTATGAACTTTTGGATCACATTCTTGGATGCAAATGTTGTGGAATAGGCCTTTTATCTTTTCAAACCGATTTTCAAAATTGTGAAGTAATTCTGATTTTTTTAAAAGTGATGATGATTTTGAATTCAAAAGAAAAAACTTTCATCCAAAAGCAAGAATTTTAAGCTTTCTTTTGCAACAAAGTATCATACATAGAACGGGTAATTATAATAATGCGACTCAAAAAGTTTTCAATGCTCTTTTCGCAATTTATGATCAATATTGCATAAATTGGTCTTGAGTCATTTTGGATGAACTTTTTCCTAAGAATCTTTCTAAATATTAAAACATATTATTTCATGGTGTGTGTCTTACTCGTATTTTCAATTATTTTGGTATTTACCTTAAAGTATAAGAAACAATTCCTCAAAAAATATTTGACAAGACCAACGTTTCACTTATGCATATTTTAACCTTTTTGAGCCGTATGAAATGCTTGGGGAAAAGGAACAATGGTTGGCTAGGGAAGAAGAGCATGAAATAAGAGAAGAGGAGAAGAGGAAGGGAAGAGGAAGGAGATGAAATGGAAGTCGAGGAGGAGGAATACGAGGAGAAGCATACTTCTTTGGAAAGTATCAATGAGCCACCAAATCCATCCAACAAAGATCTTCTCAAAAATCAAAAGAAAATCATCCGTAACCAAAGAAAGCTCAAGAAATCATTTTCAAAGAGATTTAATTTAATTTCCAACAAAACGGATAAATTCTTTGGAAAGTTCATCCGCAAACTTGGTGGTTCATCTTCATCTCCATCCATATCTTTCTAGTTGTTTCTTTAAACTATCCTTATATTTGAAATTTCTAGTTTTAATTTTTGTTGAACCTTATGTATCTTTCTTTTATTTCTTGAACTCATTATTATCATCAATAAAAATTCTATTTCTTACCGTTATATATTGTTAACTATCTCTGGAAAGTCGTATAAATATAATAGTATAAGTCAAATGCGATAGAAAAGTAAAACAAAGTTGTTTTGAAAATTTCTACATATATGTCGACATACCCTTGGTATGTACGTCGACATATAATGGCAACTTTTCAAAAAAAAATTGAAAATTGAATAGATAGCAAATGTATATTCATTTCCAATGAATTTCCACCCCTTTAAATATTTGTTAAGACCTGAAAATCATTATTATCTACTCTCTTTTTTCTTCCTTTGCATGCTTAAACTCTAAAATCAAGATAATGGCTTCTCCTCTGCAAAAAGTAACCGAAACCCTCGAACAAACTCTTGAATCATTCAACAATATTCTTACTTTCATCCAAAGAACCCAGAGGCACTTAGAATTGAGTCAAATGCAAATGATCAAGGAGCAAGAAAGACATTTTAACACGATTCGGTGGAGGATTTCTTCCTTGAACAAAAAAGAACCGACCATCAATCCAGAGTGTACCATTAACAAAGATGATGAAGATTGAGATGCTATCCAGGCATATCCAATCTTTGGCGCCAATGGATGTATTGAAGTTCCTCAAAATGTCCAGTTTAAATAAGTTTGATGGTATATAAATAATAATAATAATACTTGGTTTGGTCTGAATTTGGTTGGTTTTGATTTGTTTAAATGCCATGTGACATAAACTTTGATTGAATGAATATTTGGATTGATTATTTCATGATTAACTAATTTTACATATCACTTATTGTTTTTATATGATCTTTCTCATCATCATTAAATATTTTTGTAAATTCATGATAATACATGTTGGTTACTATTTTATTTATGGAAGTTAGAGTTAGGATTATAGTAAGAGTTTGTGTTAGTGTTATAATTTTAGGAGGATATTTTTTGTTGATGACAAAAGGGAAGAAATATATAAAATCTAGGCATAAATTAAGGGGTAGTTTTGTAACTCATGGGGAGTTATAATATATTTTATATACAAAGTTGTCATCATCAAAAAGGGGGAGATATTGTTTGTGCCTTAGATATTAGTTTTGACGATAACGATTATAGGACGTTATATAAAATATAGAAACTAATGTTTTATCAAAATATATATGGTATATAGTACATGATATTAGATAGATATTGATTAAGAAGACTGCACAATATCGAAACTGATATCGAGATAGATTCAAGATGCTGATAAAAAGTTTTAATAGTTCAAGATTGAAGACTCATGAGTATTAAAGAGTTCAAGATTTCAAGATTTTTCAAATAAGTTATAGAATCATAGAATTAATGTTAAAACCTTGATAGCGCTTTCCTGATCTCTCTCGTCTTCTCTAATTTTGTTTTTAATTGTTTTTCAAATATTCTGTTTTTAAAATAATCTTTTCAAAATATTTTCCAAAAATATTTTCAAATCTCTTCTTCTTATGAAAATTTATTTTTAGTATTTAAGTTTATATATTGAATTTTTGTTTATACTGTAATAATATATAATTATATTGATTTTATATATCTTATTTATGTTATATTAAATATTCTTGTTAAATCTTTCAAAATTATTCCATAAAGTTTTATCAAGTTATTTTGATTAAAATTTTATAAACTATATTTAAATGATTCTATAAAGAATCAAATTATGATCCAAAGCAACGGATTTCCAAAATAATTTGTGTGAAGTATTTTTCAATTTTGTGAAGGATACGCCGACATATCCAAATCCTACATGTCGACATAGTGGTCATAAATTTCAAAATTCAAATTTTGAAGGGAAGTGTCTTTTCATCATATCTCTTCGCGATCGGACATGACCGTCGTTTCCCTATTATACCAGACTTCCAAACCAATTTTCATTAACTACTTTCTTATTTCTCTCCTCTTTTCACTTTCTTGATTTTTAAATCAACTTTTATCGAAACTCTACCGAATTCATCCAGAATCAAATTCAATAGTTACTAGTTTGATTCTTTTTTCATATATTCTTTAATTTCTCTCATCTCTCTCAAGATCAAAGTGCTACGGGAATTATAGGATCAATTGTAATCACGTTCAATGATCTGAGTATGCAACTCTATCAAATCATACTCTTGTACTCTATGGTGTGCTTGGTATCCTTGAAATCCAAGTAGGTGCTATTGTAGCTTGTTAGAAATAATTGGGTCTACTTAATAGCCGGTAAATCTAATGGTTGTGTTTATATACCAGAAATCAAGTGGCCCTACCAAGAGGCCGAGATTTTGAAGGATGTGTCTTGTGCCTTTAGATCGAGATAGTATGTGAATTTACTAGTGGAAATGAAATCTATACAATGAATTTTATGGGACTAGATGTAATGTAATGACCAGCTTTTCCATACAATTCAAGCTGGCAATAAACCATACATGTCCAACCCAAATTAGATGGAACGACAGATAATTAAGGGAAAGAAAGAAGAAAGGAGAAGAGAAGAGAAGAAGAACAAAGAAACCAAATAAACACAGAATCTTACAATCGCAGTGGAACAATATATAATGTAATATACATAATCTTTACAAAAGAGAAACTATTATATACATACATCCATCAGAGTACAACAACAATCACAATCATTAGCTTGGACAGTTACAACATCATGTCCTCACAATTACTGATAATTTCAATAACAAGTAGCGGAAAATAAACATATATGAGAGGCTTTGAAGACCTCTAACTTGTCTCCTGAGCTCTAATGACATCGAAGTAATACGTAAATATACTCGGTCTAACCCGAGCATTATAACAAAATAACCCCGAGTCAGTCTTGAAAACCAACATGAGTAAACACATCCAATTGGATTGTGAAGTTATAAAAACCTTTGAAAACAAAGGTATCTTGTAAGACCATGACGCACATAAATGCGGACGAGTTTTTACCTTACGATAACCAAAACATTTCATATGAAATTGTAACAACCCGTATTATTCAATAATTAAAGCTATTAAATTTAATAAGATTTTAAAATTTAATATTATGAGAAATTAAAAAATTTGAAGTTTAGTAGGGGAGTCGAAAGATAGAAAATGAACGACTTAATGATTTAGTAATGATTGTTTGAATGTTTTGATAACTATTTTAATGCAATTTCAATCAATTGGAATAATTGTAAGGTTAGTTTGGTTATAATTGTCGATATAGAATAAATTAAATGTTGCATTTAATATTGAAATTATATGTTATGAATTAAAATAGGTTTATTAAGGAATATGAAACCAATTAGTTAGTATGTGAATTTATTAGCTTTGTTTGTAAATAATAAACATAGAAATGTGTTTGAATTATTAATGTGTAATAATTATTTGGTTATCATTTCATTATTTAATCCATTGAAACTAATTTGGAAATCAATGTGAATTAATATAATCAAACAGTGCAGTTAATATGAGTTAAGATGAAACTGTAGAATATGAATTTAATAAAATGTAAATTTATGTTAATTATATTCATAAGGTAATAATTGATTCAATAATATGAATGTTAATCGAAATAAGAGATTTTGATTGAATTTGAAATATACTTAACTGGAATTTTATTACAGTTGCAATTGAACTCTAAAATAATGTAATATCTAAACAGTGGATTTAATATGGAAATTTTATTTTAATAAGTTATTAATTTCTATGAAATCAAGGATAATAAATTGTTGCCTTTTAAATTTAGAAATTAAAGTAGTTAAGCCAATTTAATAATAATTTACTTAATTTAGCATGAAATTGCCATTTTGGCCACTTTCTCGGATTTTAACGAAACTAGTTTCATCGGATCTGTAACAGTGAATTATTGTAAGATTTCAAGTTTCTTAATGATTGGACTTATCGTTTGGTCGTGCGGGCTCGAAATGCATAGAAATCAATTTAATGAATTCTAATTTAAATAAGCTATTTTCAAAAGCTAATTTCTGTATACAATGGAATTTGGATTTCAACTAGATCTATTGAGTTTAAAAATATTGAAAACCTATGTTTTGATATTTTGGATGAAACATTTTCGTTTCGGGAACGAAACGGGATTTTCGGGTTCGCGTAATCATTCCGAACCAATTCGATCTATATTGTTCATTCTTATCTGTTCGTTTCCATGTAAATAGATTTCTTTTCTAAACCCTAGCAGTCTTTTATTTCTGTGTGCACGTACGTTTCCTTTTCATTTCCTTTTTCCAATGGCAGACGGACCAAAACCTAAATCCCAATTCAATTTTCAAATCAAAATCAATTTCAAAAATTCTAAAGTCTCCAAACCTTAGCAAAATATATATCGTTAAAAAGCTCTCAACGAGCACAATCTACTGTAGCATTCGTTTTTTGACTTGATGCATCGTTTGGTCAAAAATCGTTAAAGAACCTCGATCATCCATTTATAGGGTTTTCGATCCAACGGTGGATCTTTATCCAATCAGCGATCAGCGAGTTGCATGGGGAAGAAGAGGTTGAGCAGGTCTTATGTTGGTCATCGTTCGTTGTAATAGTCATCAAATTCGCCAGAATTGGATAATGTTGCTCGACGGCGGCGGTGGCAATCTAGAGCGATGGGAGCTCGCGTGTGAAGCCTGGGTGGTCGGCCTAACTAGGTAGAGGCGGCGGTAGGTTCAGATCTGGATGGCGACATAGGAAATGGCTGCGACGAGCAAAAAGCATTGTGGTGGCTAAGATGTTGATCCCATGCATTATCGATCGAGATGAGAAAGGGTTCTAAGAGGTTCGAAATTACCATATTGCCCTCTATTTTTATATAATTTAAATTTCAAATTTCTAACGCTAATAACTTTCTCATACGAGCTCAGATTTGGACGCAGTTTTATCCATTGCGGTCTTATCGAAAATTCTGAACATTATGGAACTAGTTTGGCTATATTCTAAGATTGTTAGATATTTGGGCTAAAATTGGATTTTAATTCGATGATAAATCAAAGATGAGTGTTTTAACCCACTCACGACTACTAAATTATCTTATGTTAATTAAATTAAATTTAGGATGAGATTAGAAATTGATTGATTGCTATTTGGTATATTTAAATTGTCATCCCAGTTAAATTTGAATTTTTTAAATTTAATTGCCATTTAATTTAATATTGAATTTAAATTTCCAGTTAAATACATGTTAGTGATAACCAGTTAATTGTTGTTATTCGTAGGTTGATTTGAATGATGATTGTAATAGATGTTTAATTATTGATATTTGGATGACTAGATATATGTTTATTCATATATTGTTATCACACTATCCCCTAGTTTATTGTTAGAAAATCACTATGGCTTCAAGATACACACCCGAACGATCTTATGGATTAGAGAAAAATAATTATGGGTTGAAATGATAGACTCAGGCGATTTTATGGATTTTTAATTTTATTCAGGATTGTTGATTGAAATGATATATATCCATATCACTTGACCATAGGTAGAAAATTATAAATACGCACACCGGATTGGATAAATTAAATGATTTTTAAAACCTTAATTTTTGAATCTAGTTAAATGATATTTTGAAATAAAATTTAATTCATGAACTGAATTATTTTTAGGAAACAAGATTTAAAAGGTTGAAATTGAAATTGGTTTAAATGAATTGTTTATAGAATTTGAATTGAAAATTTAAAGTCGAATTTTGGAATATAAATGAAATTTATCAAAATTGAGTTATTGTAAAAGTTTGAATAATTTAACTTTGAAATCTATTGAATTTGAGATGGTTTAAATTTGTAGTTCGGACATGGATTTGAAATAAATGTAGATTGAAATGGTTTTTGTGAGAATTTGAATTGAAAGATTAAAATTGAGTTTTGTTGAAATGGAATAAATAGTTTAATTTGATATTATTTTCAAATTAATTATTTTAATATAAACTATTTAAAAATCTATTATTTTAAAATTTAGATTATTTAGATTTTTAAACTATTTACTATATAAACCATTCCAATAATAAAACCATTTGTACTAAACTATTTCTAACTGTTCTAAACTCCTTAAACTATTAAACTAGTAAAACTTTTTTTAAACTATTTTTATTACCGTAACTATTATAAACTACATTAACTACCTTAATATGTATAACCTATTTTATTATATAACCTAATATATAAACCATTTAATCTATAAACTATTTTTAAATGTAAAGTATTTTTATGTATAACTATCTCAATATATATAAACTACTTTCAATATTAAATATGTTTAAAATTGGAATTGTTATGATTTATATTATATTGATTTAAATGCGAATATTTTGATATAAGGATTTGACCTATTTTGTAGTTATGATTTTGAAACAGATATGATTTAAACTGAATAATGATTTCGAAAGGAAATATGATTTTGAAATGATTATGATTTGAAAATGAATATGATTCTGAAGTAGATAATGGTTTCGAAAGTGATATGATTTTGAAATGAATATGATATTTTGATATGAAGCATGAACTGTTTGAAATGTAAAAGAACCAACCGGTGTGAAATAAGTGTTTGGTTGTTAAAGAGACTGAGATCGGATATTGTCATACTCTCTGCTAATACCGAAAACTAGTTTAACAACTGTGCACGTGGTGGAGAATCCAGAATGAAGTAGGATGATTGGCGAATGTTACTATATGAGGTATGAACGCAGCCCTAACCCCCTCAGGTCAGCTTGATGTAACTAAAACAGGAGCCACGCCGGGTCAAGTAGGATCGCACCCCCAATTGAGCATGCTTCTACGATACCATATTTATTACTTTGTGATTGATTTGGTGGCCACCCCTTGATTTTGATTATGGGAGTGTGTCTCGAGGTGGGTGGTAGTAGCTACTATGCGTTACCACCAATCCGGATCTGCAAAACGGTAGTATACTACCTTGGGGATTGCCTCGTGTGCCTTGTCATATGCCTTATCATAGCAAATATGAGTTTGATTTGTGTCGTACACTATGGAGTGCCCTCTGATAGCCCTTCAGTTATGGAGGAATTATGGTATTTTATAGACTACGGCATTTATAAAAATGTGTTAAGGAGGATATGTGTAACAACCCGCATATTTGTCGATTTTATATTTAAATATTTTATTTAAATATTTTATCGGTAGTCGGATTTTAGTCCGAAAAGCTACTTTTTGCATACGGTCGAATTAGGGCTCGGGACCACTCCCATTGAGTTTAAAATGCCGTTTGCGACCTTTTTGAGTACAAGCTTCGATATGTTTGGAGAAAGTTGATTTCTGCTACTTTTTACTTTGGGTTTGGTTTTTGGGCTCAACCCTATGTTAACTTATGCTCAAATCTGAGCCACTCTTCCCCACTCACCCTCATTCTCTTCTCATTTCAGTTTTTAGAGTGTTAATGGTGGGAGAGATTGGAAATTAAAATTCCAAAACCCTAGATTCTCTTGCAAATCCATCTCCTTGCTCCAAACTTAAGAAGAACCCCTTGGTAAGCATCTCCTTCTTCTTCTCCAACTCTTTCTCCATTCAATTTCAGAAATTCCTAAACCTAGTTTCGGGAATGTTCTTGTTTTGAGCTTAGATTCAAGCTCATTTGGGTTGTGATTGAAGAGAGGTTGATTCTCCATTTGCTTTCAAGCTTCTTCTTGTTCGATTTTGTGAAAAGGTGAGATTTTTATCTCACATCTATGACTATAATTATCTTTGGTTGTTGGGTATGAATTCCTAACACTTCTTCATGTGCATTTGCTCTTGATTTGGATTGGTTTTGTTAATATTCCAATTTTTGGGCTTTTAAGTCAAATTTGTGTAAAATCCTTTTATGGATGTTTGATCATGCTTTTGGTGATGCATCGAGGAGCATATAGGGCCGGGTTGCCGATTGGCATAAACCCTTAGTGCCAATGTTCGTCCGGGTGCATTTTGGAAGAGTTTGCTCTTCATTTGTATAAGGATGGAAAACAGCCCAGGCATGATTCAGTCGACTGAAAAACTCTGTTCAGTCGACTGAACCTGAAACCCGAGAGTTTCCAGGCATGATTCAGTCGACTGAAAAACTCTGTTCAGTCGACTGAACCTGAAACCCGAGAGTTTCCAGGCATGATTCAGCTGAACCTGAAACCCGAGAGTTTCCAGGCATGATTCAGTCGACTGAAAAACTCTGCACAGTCGACTGAAACTGGAAACAGAAAGTTTCCTGAACCTGGAAAATTTCCATGTACAGGGTCAGTCGACTGAAATTCTCTGTTCAGTCGACTGAACCTGCTGTTTGAGTCCAATTTGCCTTTTTGGATTGGAATTCCAATTTAAATCGATTCGTGATAATCCAATTTGTTGTTATCATCTGTTATGATTTTGATGACTCTTTTTAGGGATTTTTGAATATCCATTTCGATGGATTCTTTATCGATTTCTTTGGATTTTATTCACGTCTTCGTATGTGAATTTTTGTGATTGATTGTTCTTACAATCTTCTTCGTGATTTGTCACTTTAAAAATATAAAGGTTTTCTATACTAGTAGTAAATATCAAAACTCTTTTCTCAAACGATTTCAATACTATTTTAATACCAAATTCGTTTATAAAACCGTTTTCCAATCTATTAGTATATACGAACCTTTACCTCACTCGTATGAGAAATCTAATTAAACGGCTTAGTAAAACAAGTGGTATGAAACACTTGCGTTTACTTTGTCGGTTAATTCTTCGACTTGTTCGATTGAACCTCTTGTGACAATTTTCTAGTGGGGATTTACAGTTTGTTCGTAAATATTTAAGTTAAGCAAGTGGTTATGGGACATGAAGCTAAACTCATTTATTTACTAGCTTAGTGTAATCGACACTTCTCGTTGATCATGACGATCATCTTTGTGATTTAGACTAGCAATGTGCGATGTCTCTTTGTCTACGAGGGAGACTAAACCCCGTTTTGTGGAGTTTCGACTCAATTTGTGATGGGGTAGCAACCCATGGTCTTCGGGCCGTTTGTGGAGCTTCGGCTCAATTTGTGATGGTTAGCGACCATGGAATTAGCGTTCCGTTTGTGATACACGTGTTGGTGAGCTTTATGCTCCCGTTTGTGATAGGCCTCCCCCCCTTTGTGATTTCTGGATTTCTTGTGTAGACTTCTAGAATTTGTGTCTCACCAATTTTCGTGATTTCCATTGATAAGTTTTATCAATATTTGTGCATTGGTGAATTTGTGTGTCATTGACTTTTGTGATTTCTGGATTTCTTGTGTAGTCTTTTGGAATTTTTGCGTCATTGACTTTTGCGATTGACATTGATATTATCGTCAATATTTGTGGTTTGATGAACGAAATAAAGAGTATGACACTTCTTGGATTCTTGTGTAGATTTTGTGATATTGATTAATCTCTTGTTGATTATCAACTATTTATATATCACAGCTTGGCCTTGTGATTATTATGTGTTTAGTCATAACTCTGATTCTATATCGTTTCATCTGATATCTATAGTTAGACTGATCCGTTTATTATTTTCTTATTAAATAATACTCGGGTCAGACCGAGATGTTACAGGTGCTTCTGCTTGACTTCTCTCTTGGGATTGATTTCTCTTGCTTTTGGTTAACTACTTAGATTAGTAGTTTTTGTTGTATACATTTGAGATATAGACTCCATAATGTATACTTATTCTTTTGTGTAGCTCATGTAACTATTCTTTTGTGATATTGTGGATCTTTTTAGACCACTACTCTGATGTACACTTCCAAGTGTAATATTCATATCTATTTTCCGCCTTTGTGATATGAATTGTATGTGACTGATTTGTGTTATGCTTATTTCTATATTTGTTTTTCGAAGGATTTATATAGCCACCGTGTAGTAGCTTTGAGTTTGTGTCGGTATGTCGGATTTCCTCTTGAAATAGAATGCATGTTATATTATCTGACATATCGGTGCTCGCGCAAAGAAATTACACGGATGGTCGCTCCTCAACAGCCTTATTCTCCGTGCTAGTCGACAGCATTCACCGTAATGTTCTTGGCTAGCGTGGGTATAGAGGTGGGGCGTCACAATATGGGTAACGCTTTAATTATATTTTAATACTTTACTTTACTAATAGACACTATATATATAGCGTATATTGCTACACGGTATATAGTTTAATGGATCCTTTGAAGATGGTAATCCTGAACATCTCTTAAGCTATTGCACGCATGTTAAACACTTGATAGTAAAACCCCATAAACATCTCTAAAGCCATTACACTCATATTTAATTATTTTAATTTAACTTACATAAGATCTTTTAGTTCTGACTCGAATGTTTTGTCTTTTCATTACGCTCGGGTCAGCCTGAGCATTTCAACATTGAAGACTCTATTTTCAGAAGGATGAAGTTGAAGATTTAATATATTATTACTATTTATTATATTTATTCCACTGCATCATGTTGTTCCGCTGCATTAATCATTTATTTTTGTTATATCTGTAACTCTAATTTGTATTGTAAAAGTGTAATCAAATGCCATTTATAAAACATCTTCATGAACTGTTTATTTGATTATTATATTTTGTCATTCCGCTATAAGATTCTGTCTTTTGTCTTTCATTCTTTCTTTTCTTTTTCTTATTTACCCCTTTACAATATTCCTTTTTGAATAGTTTGAGTTTGACATGTGTGGTTTTATTGTCGATTTAAACCGTCCAAAAAGGCGGGTTGTTACATGAATCCTCTGACATTATAATAGTGTTTAATATATAAATACTTATTAATCATAGCCGAAATTGTTATATTAATTAAATTCCAGCATATTAGGTTCTATAACCAAAACCGAAGGTTAGTTCTAGACAATGGACTCCAACTATGAAAGGGTAAGTTTCTACCCACCATATTCGTACACTTCTTGATCAAGTGTACAAGAGGCTACAACATATTGTACCTCTACTACTCAGGACCAACACTACCCTCTTCTCGAGTAGCACCGAATATGATCACCCAATGGTTGCAATCAACAATCACACAATGGGATCCCAAAGCACACCAGAATATTGCTCTAGATTTAGGATGATCATACCCTACTTGGGTGTGACCCACATAGCCCTGCCATATGTCCCTAATTTATTCGTTTTCCGGATGTGAGGCTCGAAGAGGCCATGTTCTTACCATTCATATATCACTTCCCACTTAGGATGCTAATACTGCCCTTTAGGCAACAATGCAATATCAACATTTATTCATACAAGTTCGTTCTGGGAATGAACGAAATAATTGAGAGCTCCGTCTCTAATTCCATCATCTTCAAGATGTCTTCACTTCGAAAGCTTAAGTTGGATCGAAGTGGTTTTTGGATAACATATCCTATCCTGGTCTCTTCGATCAACATTTGACTGTTTCCAATAAACTCAACCTCGATTCTTTAGGAAATAAATTGTCAAAGATAAGATTGGAGATTACTTTTTAACTATTAGTGGACGGATTTCCTTATCATTGTCCTAGAAGAATGAAGAAAGGTTTACACGCACAACATAATATCAACAGAGATGACTATGCCATATAACTCACGTATTTCTCCTAGATATTTCCAAAATTACTTTTGGGTTCAAATTCCGATAGTCAGTTATTTAACTATTGAATAACAAACATTCAATCAGGGATTTAATTCCATATGAAAAACCAAAATTTGGTTAAAAACCAAGCAACACTAAGCTTGCTTAATTAATCTTTTCTTTAATTAAAACCATGTTGTAAATACTTATATCAAAATACTTTTAAAAAGTTATATTCACAAACCCTTCTCTTTTCAATACATAGAAAATATCCATATACTTATCTCATCGGTATAAGTATATTTACCTAATACTGAGAAAGATCTTCTTTTATAACATTGTAAAATCATTTATAAACTCCATTATAAATTTCTAAAACCTTTATAAACCATTTATAAATTATTTCTCAGGTCATGTCTAAACCCTTATAAAACCATGCAATTATTTATGAATTTTTTTATAAATCTGTAAACCCATTTCTAAAATTTATTATAAATATCCATCTATTTATGAACCTCTTTATCTTGTAAATAATCTTCCTTTAAATCTTCAAACAATTTTATAAGCCCATCTTATAAATATCCAAGTCTATTTGCAAAACTCTATTTATAAATATCGAAACCATCATAAATAATAGTTATTATTAACTTTTGATCTCTTAAAAATTGTAATTAATAACTCAGACCATTATGGATAAAACAATCATTAGTCTTTACCGTATAAATAATAACAAGCTAGCAAAATATTATTAATTATTGTTGTTATTAATAACTTAAATAATTAGCCTTTCAAAATTATTTAATTATTTATTAGTAACTTTAGGAAATATTAACATGAATAACCCAATTTTCAAACATAATATATTTCATTGGTAAATATCCATGCTTAAATTTTCAACTTAGTCATTTCCATATTTATAAAACTACATTTAAGAATCTCTTTCCATTTTATAAAAACTTTCTTTCATAAAACCCATTTATTTATGAACTCCATTTATAACTTTATTTTCTTTATGAATCTCACTTATTCATAAATCTCATTTAAAACGTCAATCACCATCCATTTTAACATTACTTCCATATAGATAAATTCATTTTATAATTCCCTTTCCATTTATATCGTTTAACATTCAAATTTACGCTCGCCTTCAATTTCTAGAATAGATTCAACTATTTCTAAAATATCATTCCATATCTTATAATAAATCCACTTTTGATTTATTCTCTAATTTATTTAACAATAATAGTTTCCTTTGATTTATAAGTCCCATTTATAAATTCATACTTTTATTAACAATATACGATTTTACAAACCTTTACTTCCTTTGTAAAAATATCACTCTTGTAAATTATCTCACTTATAAATTTCATGTTTATAAATAAATCATAGTATATGTACCATACACATATATGTCACTTTGTACAAAGATGATTAATAAATATTGCATCAAAATATTTCTAATTTATTTTGAAACATCTCCCTTTATTATAAGGAAGGAACTTATTTTCCAAGATTTTAAAAATCTATATTTATAGTTTGAAAATCTCTATTCAAAATATTTTATTAAACTATCAATTTATAATATCTGAAATCATACTTTCATTTTAGAAAATTACTTAAAAACATATAAAAATTCCAAATTCACTTTGAAATCCCTTTTAAAATCAAATCACTATTTTATAGTATTTTAAAATAGCAAAATGAGGCCCAGTGCTACTAAAGCACTAATTAAGCAAAATCATATCCATGTCATCAATATGGCATTCAGCAAATCATATATCACCATATATATGAAAATAAAATCAACAGTGTGAGGAATCATATTGGGTCCCTCCAACATTGTTCCCCTGCATCACATACAGTATATAATCATAAAAATATAAATCAACCGCTTTGAGGCGGGATTCATATATAAAGGGTCATCCCCTCTTACGTGGAACGTAATGGGGTCTCATCCGCTTCAATAGACAGAAATATATCCAAACCAACTAATTAAATAGTAAATCATCCAAACAGCCAATAATTATCAATAATAAATAACCAAACATCTAATACATATTTTTTATCGACTAAAAATATTTCTTGTTAACAAAAAAGATAAGATTAACTCACTTCGAATTTTGTTCTTCAAAACATGCCATTTTCAAATTAAAAATGGACGGACGTTGAATTTTAATCCAAATTTCCCACTTTATCCGAATCCATCTAATCCAATTCCATAGCCAAGCCTTCGTCGATATGATCGTTACGTGACTCATCGCATTTGATTTGGACCTCGTATGAATTAAATATTGATTAACGAACTTTTGAATTAATTAAATTTATAATTAAATTAAATAAATTAAACTTTAAATTAACTTTACCATTTCCCTCTCTCAACCTGTACACGCTCATACATTCCAGGAAAACAACTTCGACCGCGATTCATCGATTAGTCGTGCCATTCATCACGTCGATGACTTTGTCGACCGCCTCCGTGACTCGTGCAACCTTCCCACACCTCGCAGCCCCAATGACAAAAATCACCTAATCTCGAACCTACATCATCCATGAATGTGGAAAATTCACTACCACTTCATTTCACAATAACCCAATCGCACCGTCCAAGTTGATCCTCTCGATGATGTGGAACTTTTTCTAGTTGAACTCGCGGTGTGAAAACCCTTTATGTGGTCGCGATGATTATTGGTTGTTCAATGCCATTTTTTTGAAATTGAAATTAAAGGAGAAAATAAACGGACGACTCTTACATTACGTGGTTATATAGCTGAAGGGGTATGGGCTTTGGCATGGGGAAAGGTATGGGTCAAGCATGGTTATAAAAGAAAATATATCTATTATAATATTATAAATTATCTAGCTCGACGCATTCAAAAATCTCGAGCTTCAAACGAGGCGTGCTGCCAGGTGTTCTATATAACATACCCCTACTCTGAACGCAATGGAACTAGTCTCGAGGTCTAATTCGATCATGTATAGAAAATAGCTGTTTAAAACCAACTATTATATAAATTTGCTTAGATTAATATCTAGGCGTTTTCGATCTCGCACGCCCAAATGACGCGTCCGACTCCCATAAAATCCGATAGCATATAATAATTTACTATTACGGATTCAATGAAACTAATATCATCAAAATCCGAGATAGTGCCATACAAGACCATTTTTACACGTTATTTCAAATCAAGTTATTTCCAAAATTAGTTAAATCACTTTTAAATCGAATTTTAAATTTTACTATCTTCACTCTTGCTCAAATAGAAATTAATTTGACTTTGAAGTCGTTTTCATTAATATTAAATTCAAGAGTCAATTGTTTAAACAAATTCAAATATTAAATTTAACAATTTAATTACCCAATAAATTGCTACATTTGAAATTCTAGTAATTTAAGTTATAAAGATAATTTTTCAATATTTAAAATCAATTAAATATTCTAAATTCGATTGACTAAAATTCTGGGTTGTTACATGTTGGATAATTCCGAACCAATATAAAATTCTAATGCCATTTAATTTTACTACGTTTACCTTTATCTGTATTTTGATTTTGTGATTGTTTTCGTAATTGTTAATTCCATCATTCCAAGTAAAATCTTAAAGAATATAAATAATATTTATATAGTCCATTAAACACTATTCACCCCTCCCTTTAGTGTTAATTTAGCCTTAAGCTTCATATTCCGCTGACTGATAAAAATGGGTTATTAAAAGACGAGCCTGAAAACACGTCTAAGTCTCCTGACGAGCTTGAAAATACATTGAAGTGATCATTGTTGATCGAAGTCTTAAATACTTTTAGTTAATAATCAAAGGAGTATCGCCCAATGTTCCATAACCATTTAGTGATACTTGAATATTTACTAAAAGATCGCAGATTACATTGAATCTATCAACTTGAAATTTTATCATTTAAAATTTTGAAATATTTAATTAGTTTTAAATATTCGACTATGGGTTTTATTTAAAATATAATAAATCTACATTCCGAATAATTGTCTGATTTCAATGATGTATTTTTAGTTTAATTTATAGAATTTTTTCATAATTTTTAATTTGAAAATAATTGAACTTCCATTTTATGCATTTATGTCGAGCGTTGGGATTTACGAAATATAACAGAACTGGATGACCTTTGTGTTTTATTTCTGTTTTATGACTGCATCATATTTCTATACACATATACCATTTTCTATCGTTCACGGCTTGTACATGAATACGATATTGTGTGACAAGGTACCGAGATAACTTAAAATCTACGGTAGATTCATGCGTAGACATTCATATACCCACTCGGTACACAGAATGTACACCCAACTGCCACTCTGTCTGCTTTATTTCCCTACAACCCACTGTCGTTGTTCCCCTTATTTCCATACACCTTTTCCTACCATAGTACCCTGTCTGTTGGCCTGATCGAGATGGCTCTGCCTTTAAACATTTATAAAACCATGAACCACTTGCTCCTCTTATTTTTTGTTACAGTGAGCGACAATGTCCAACCTCACCATTTAAAAAATCAATAACTCCTATTCTACTCTGTTTCAACCAAGTCCTTCAGCACGGAAATCATTTATGCAGTCCTTATAACGACCCGCAAATCTGCACAATCCGAGTTGACAATAAACCACAAATGTCCAACCCGAAATCAAATGGAAAGACGGATGGTTATGGAAAAGAAAGAAGAAAGAAGAAGAGAAGAGAAGAATAAGAGAAAGAAACTAAAACAACATAGAATCTCACAATCGCAGTGGAACAATATATAATATAATATCAATGATCTTTACAAAAGAAAAATTATTATTTACATACATTAATCAGAGTACAACAATAAATCATAATCATCAGCCTGGATAGTTATAATAGCCTGTTCTCACAAATGCTGATGATTTCAACAACATAGCAGCGGAAAAGTAACATATATGTAAATACGACTTCAAGATCTCCAACTCATCTCCTAAGCTTGCACCCAAAGCAATCTATAAATATGCTCGATCAAACTTGAGCATTATAATAAATAATACCTGAGTTATTAGTCTGGAAGACCAGAATGAGAAAACACACCCAACTGGATTTTTGAATTCATAGGAAATCTTTGAAAATCAAAAGTATCTCGTAAGACTACGCCACATATAAACACGGATGGGTTTTTACCTTATGATAACCAAAACATTTTATACAAAATAATCTGATATTATAATTATGTCTAGAATACAAATACTTATTAATCATAGCCGAAATTGTTACATTATTAAATTCCAGCATACTAAGTATATAAATAAAACCGTAAAGGCTTGTAAGAGAATGGATTCCATATAATGACTGGCTACTGGGTTACCGCCCGTCATGGTGCATCTTTAGATAAAATAACACCATGGGCCACATTTGGATCCCTTGCCTATACAGAATCGGCCAACCTCTTACTCGATAGTACTGAATATGATCATCCCTCCGTTAATGGTCCCCGAAGCATACGAAGGATAGATGATAGCGATTCTATATAGGGATGATCATACCCTACCTGGGGGCAACCCATTTAGCCCTGCTGCATCTTCTCTATTTTATTCATTCTCGGTTGATGAGGCTTGAGGCTTTGTTTCACCTTTTATATAGCACTTCCCACTTGAAATGCAAACACTGCCCTCCAAGCAACAATGCAGCACTAGCATTCATCCTTACAAGTTTGTTCTGAGACTGAACGAAACACTTGAGGGCTTAGTCTTCAATTTCCATCATCCTAAAGATGTCTTCACTTGGTAATGCTTAAGTTGGACTGAAGTGGTTTACGGATAATATATCCAATCACGGTCATTTCGAAACAACATTTGATATTTTCCAATAAAACTCAACCCTAATTCTTTAGGAAATAAAAATAAGAGCAGAGATCATCTCCTAACCATTAGTGGACGGATTTCTTTATCATTGTCCTATGAGAAGGAAATGAGAATTATACACACAGTACATCATAATCGAAGATGACCGTGCTATATAACGCACGTGTTTCTCCAAGATATTTCCAAATTTACGTCATGGGCCAATTTCGATAGTCGGTAATTTAAATATCGAATAACAAGCATTCAATCAGAGATTTAATTCCATAGGGAAACCCAAAATGGTAAAACACACAAGCAATCACTAACCTCCTTTTAATTAATCTTACATTAATTTAAATTCACTTTGTAATACTTGAATCAAATTCTTTTTACAAAGATGTATATATATACCCACAAATCCCTACTTCTCAATACTTGGAAAAATATCCATATACTTATCTCAACGATATAACTATATTCACCAACATTTGGGAAGATTCCCCTTTTTATTTAATTCTAAAATCATTTATAATCTCCATTATAATCCACAAACCATTTATAAAACCTTATTTTCTTTTTAAAAAGTCTTCCTTTTTTTTCAAAAACATGTTATAAGATTCCCTTTATAATCCACATCTACTTATAAAACCCTAGTTATAAATCTCAAAAAATTTTATAATATAAATTCTAATTATTTACATAAAAAACAATTATATAATAGTAATTTTTTTTAATAATAAATAAATACTAACTTTAAAACATCTTAAAATAATAATTAATAAATTCGAAAACATACTTAAATAAACAATAATAACCCATCTATTATTTTAAATAAAAGTAATTAATTCCAAAACAATATTGATTGGTAGTCATACTTAATTTCAAACCACATTAATAATTTAAATAGTTAACTTCCAATTATTTAAAATACTGATAACCAACTTTAAAACAATACTAGTGTAAATAAACAACTTTTTAAAAACATAAATATTTTTCTTTGATAAAAATCCATACTTAACTTTCCACATAATCATTCCCATATTAACAAAACTATATTTACAAATGGGGGAATTATTTTAAAGGACAAAAATTTGTATATTTTTTGCCTCAAGGACACGACCTCAATATTTTTACCACAAGGACAAACATTTTTCTAAAAATTATTCATAAGGACAAATATTTTTTAAAATTATTCACAAGGACAACAAAACTGCTACCATGCTAAAACTGATACCTAAAAACTGCTACCGATAACTACAAACTGATACCTAAAAACTGCTATCAATAACTAAAAACTGATACCTACAGAAAGTTGTCCTTCAGGATAAAATATTGAAGCTCTGTCCTTGAGGCTAAAAAGCTGTGAAATTTTGTCCTTGACAATAATTTCCTGTTTACAAATCTCCTTTTCTTTTTATAAAACTTCCTTTCATAAAATCCCATATTTATGAACTCCATTTATAGCTTTATTTCCTTTGTAAATCGCGCTTATTCATAAATCCCATTTAAAAACATCAATTACTGTCCATTTTTAACGTTGCCTCCACATGGATGAATTCCCTTTTATAAATTCCTTTCTATTTGTAAATATCATTTAACATTCCCAATTGACCCTCACATTCAATTTCCAAAGTAGAATCAACTACTTCAAAATATCATTCTGCATCTTGTTATAAATCCATACTTTTGTGATTTATTTTCCATTTTATCCAACGATAAAAGGTTCCCTTAATTTATAAACACCGTTTATAAATCCATGCTTTTTATTGACAAGATCGACTATACAAACCCTCACTTCATTTGAAAAATATCACTTTTAAATTTATCACATTTATAAATTTCCACATTTATAAGTAGATCTTAATATATGTTAGATATACATATATATCACTTTACGTAAAACAGTTAATAAATATTTATACCAAATATTCTTATCTTCCTTTAAAACCATTTAGTTTTATTATAAAAGATTGATTTACTTTTTAAGATCTTTAAAAACCTTTATCATAATTTAAAAATCTCTATTCAAAAATATTACATATAACTATAATTACATAATTTCAAAAAAATCATACTTTTAATTTTGAAATAAACTACTTCTTAAATAATTCAAGAAAAATTATTAAAGCGTATATAATTCCCCAAATCACTTTGAAATCCCTCTTTAAATCAAATCGTTATTTTATAGTATTTAAAATACCTAAAATAAGGCTCAATGCTATTAAAGCATTAAATTAGCAAAATCGTATCTATGTCATTAAATATAGCGTCCAACCAGTTATATATCAATATATATATATATATATATATATATATATGAAAAGTAAAATCTACAGTGTGAGTAATCCTATGGATCCCTTCAAAATATGCGCCTGCATCACATACAGTATACAATCAAATAATATAAAAATCAACCGCTTCGAGGCGGGATTCGTATATAAAGGGTCATCCGCTCTTACATGGAAACGTAATAGGGTCTCATCCGCTCCAAGGATGGAAATATATCCAAACCAACTAATATAAAATATTAAGTCAACCAACAGTCAATAATGAAGTATCCATACATCCAGTAAATAATTTTTATTGACTATATAATATTTTCCATTTAACCAAAAAGGTGAGACTAACTCACATTGATTTCAAAAGTCACCAAATATTTCGTTTTGAATTAAACTTGAATAGATGTTCAATTGTTAACCATAATTCCCACTAGCTCCATATCCATCCAACCCAACTCTATAAGGTAGAATTTTTAGATGAAATTGCAATGCAACTAGTCGCACTCAAAACCAACCTTATACGAAAAAGTTATGGACTAACGAACGTTTGAATAATTAATTTAAAATAACTTAAATTAAATAAAACTTTAAGTAAGCCTAATCCCTCTTCTTCCTCATTTGCGAATTCTAAGCCGAGTACTTTCTTTATTTTTAATTTTTTTAATTTTATCAATTGCGATCTCATTCAACGCGCCCCCGATGCTCACCCAACCTGTAACAACACTGAATTTTAAACAATTTAAAAATTAAAAAATTTAATTAATTTTAAATATTTGAATGATAATTTAAATTGAATTCCCAATATAACTATGAATTGGCGATTAAATTTTAGAATTTAATTTATTTAAAGTTGAATAGAATTTAAATTTGACTTTGGAGTTAAATTGAATATTGAATTTGTATTTTAAATTCAAACTAATGACTTAGAAAAAATAATTAGGATACAAGAATTATTATTTATGAAAATTAATAAATTTGTGGTTAGTCTCAATAACATTTTTTCTTAACTTAAATAAAATGGAATAAAATTTTATCAATACAAAATACAAGTATAAAATCTAATTGTGAAACACGTTAATATAAATTTATGTTTGATAGTTGAACTGCAAAACGTTTATATGTTTATTTAAGAAAAATAATTTACAAAACAAAATTGAATTCAAAATAAAAATAAAAATATAATAATATATAATAAAAAGAAGAAGAAGAGTGCATTGCCTTACTTTCATCAGCTACATACACGTGACCTCCTTTAATCACGCCGTTACACACGCCATAACTCACGATCTCCTTCCCCATAAAACACGATACCCCTTTTCCTCCATCCCTTCAGATTTCATACGAAATAAAAAAAATGAAACAAAAATGGCTGCCGTTCCTTAATTCTCGTTCGTCCCCCTTCCAAAATTAGGGTTATTCAAAATTGAAGGCGCCGGCGACAACTTCGTTCGAGTTCGATTCTTCCTTCGTCAACTTCGCTCGCATCTTCCTGTTCGTTCGTCTTCAAGCTCGCATGCTCCTCGTTCGACTAATGTGAGTAATTAAATTTACTCACATCTAAAATTAAACAGTCTAGCTTATTTAAATCTTGCGATTTAGTGATTTCCTTTGTTGTTTGGGATTTTTGAAGTTGTTTAATTTTTTTTATCTCGGCCATTCGATTTTGTTTGGTGTTGATGATTTCTCTGTTTTTGTTGATTTCGTATGATTGATGTTTTTCTGGCTCTGGTTTGAAACCTGCAAGCTTTAGTTTGTGAAAACGTTTTAGACGAGAATTCGATTCTGTCTTTGCATTTGCTTTAAGTACCTGGCTCGGCCTCCAGGGTGGAACGTGTTTCTGACTCGTTCCAATTTGTGTATGATGGACTATTTGATTTCATGGCATTGATTTTGAACTGTAGATGTATGATGCACATGTTAGTCCTCTGACCTATGCTGTATAAACATCTTGTAGCCTTCTTTAACATGTTTCCATTATTTACTTTGGCCATAAAAGCAACATTTTAATGTCTGGCAAATTACATCTGTTCATTTGAAAGTATGCAGGGGTTATAAAACCTAATTGCAAGCATATGTTCCATGCGCATGTTGTTTAAATACAGATTATACAGACCTCATACATGTATTATTTAATAGATTTTATTGCTGGATTAAATTGTACAAAACATAGTTGAGTAATAGTTAAGCTTCTTACCTCTTATTTCACAGTGGAACTGATAAGCAGTATGAACTTTCGAAAATTGTTAAAGTAATGACAGTTCTTTTGAAGTTGTTGAATTTGTTAATCTGGCTTGCTCTTTAACTTGACAAAATTGCTTAAGAGTTAAAGCACTTGTGCTTACTTACTGAGTTCATACTGATTTTATGTTGCCTCTGTTCCATATGAACCTATTTTATGTGAGTAACCTGCACTTAATTTTTTTTTAAAACCCACTTGTATCTTGATCTATATGAAATGATTACTTAAGTTTGATAAAAAAAACTGCTTGCATGTATATGTATATATGTAAAAGTGAGAAAAACAAGAACAGTTGCTCTGTTCTAGCATTACAGTGTTTAAACAAATATGTTATGATTAACATAAGTCAATGCCAGAATTTTTTTTAAGTAGAATCAGTGAAACATGCTCTAGAAATTAGAGGACATAGGTAAAACTCAAAGCATGATAGAAATTCTGGCATCAGGGTATCTTGTTTGATTATAAAACAACTATATCTCTATTCAACATTTATACAAGTGTGTGAACAACCCCATCTCCTGTTTAAAATTGTTGCCTCTGATGTACATATTGAATAGGCATTGTGATAATTGTTTGTATGAGTAAAACTATGCTTGCATGTTTGTTTGAAAATGAAGGAATATATATGTATGTTAAAAATAAAATAGAATAATATGTGAGTGCATGTTTGAACAACAGAACACCTACTTGTCAACCATTTGCTGTTGCCGCCTCTGTTTGCATTTTTATTGTGTCTTGGGTTCCTTCATGTTATTGGATCTGGTACATGTGCATTTCTACTGCTGCTATGCACATGCTTCACTGTGTTTTGCAAATTGAAGCTATATTATAGTTGCTATTCATACTTCGTGCACTGTGGTGTACTGGGCTTTGGACTTTGACAAATTTGAGCTTGTTCTTTTGAACTGTATCATTTATGTAGTGACTGCAGTTTCGATTTGTATGCAGTCTTGCCCTTGTTGGTTTGCGTTGCATTGATGCAATTAGATTTGTTTTTAATTACACTTGAGTTGAATCCATCTCGTAGCTTGGATTTGACCTTGTATTGCATTTTGATGCACTGAGCTTTTATGTATTTCATCACTATTGTGGCGAGGCAGTGCACGCGTGCGTGTACTGCAGTCACACAGTATTGATTTTAATTTATATTTCTTTTGCTTTTGATCCATTGATCCTTTGCGTATTTCATATGCCGTATTGGCGAGGCAGTGCACGCGTGCGTGTACTGCAGCCAATCGGTTTTGATATTTTTAAGTGACATTTCAATTATTTGAATTAATTTGATTTAAATTTATGATTTTGTTGTTAATTGCCATTTAGGAAATTATAATGTTTTTTCTAAATTATCTTCATTTAAAATTCTTTCATCTACCTTCGTTGAAAATTTGAATGTGCGGATTTATTTTTTTAACACTGTTAAGTGTTATATTTACCGTTATCCGATTTCTTGCAAAGGATCGGATAGGTGAATTTATCTTTGACTGTTGTCTAATTGCTATTTAATTATTATTGTCTCTATGCACTAATAACTGAGTTTGAATTAGACTGACCCGTGTATTATTTTCTTTTTGAATGTAATACTCGGGTCAGACCCAGTATTTTACAGCTTGAAGATTTTCAGGCCGCGAAGTTAGAGAGAGTAGGGGAAATTGCTTCACTTTAGCTTTTCAGGGATTCTTGTACTTAAAAGAAATTTTCCGCTGTATAAAATTTAATTCATTGTACAAACTCTGATATATGTATAAAAAATTCATTTATGTAAAATATCATGATTATTCTGTGATTCTGTGGCTGATTCTATTTAAATGTTATAAACTGAATAACAATCCGTCATTTTGAACGTCTCAAGTTGGTTTAATTACCGACTGGGGGCAGTCAGGGCGGCGGGTCGTTACAAAAGTGGTATCAGAGCTTTGGTTTACACAAAGCTCAGTTTATGATGTTTAATATGAATAGTTACTAGGATCACTTTAAAGAAAATGTTTTTCAAATTTAAAATAAGTATGAAATTGTTTTCTTTGAAAAGTAAAAGGTATTTTGAAAATTCAAATCTTTTTTGGAAATCTTCCCCCCTTAAAATATGAACTTTAAAATAAAATATTAGGTTTGTGATAGTTTCGATCATTCGAAAACAATTATCGAATTGTTGAGATTTATGAAAAATAAAATATAAGTGAAGTGAATTAATGAATTGGTTTAAATCAAATATTTTGAATATCTCCAAAATAATAAATTGTGAAATAAAATGACGTGTCAATTTAGTATAACCAAGAGGATCATTGAACTATAACTTGGGAATTTGATTCTAATTTTTTTTTGAAAATTGATTTCAAATGTTTTGAAGAATGATTTAGTAAATAAATGGATTATAAGCATTTAACTTATAAATGGATTTTTGGTATATAATGGAGTTACATAAATTGAATTGATAAAGAAGATTTATAAATCGAAGTTTATAAATAGAAATGGAATTTGTAAAGATTGTTTATAAATTCGAAACCAATTGAATTTGATAAATGAAAAATAGAAATTATTAAAGGAGATATATTCGTGATTTTGGACAGCGAATTATCCTTTAAGTTAAATATTGTGATAGAAAATGTTGGTTGGGAATTTTATCCACGATTTTGGACAGTGGATAATCCTTCAAATAAATGTGTAGAAACACTGAATTGAATAAATAAGTATATTCACGATTTTGGACAGTGAATATATTATTGAATAAAACGGATATGTTTTAGGGAAGTGATATTATGAAATGAAGTTAAATGGTTAATGTGGAAATATAAATTTAATGGAACCAAGTTGATGAATGGCTTACTAAAGAACTAGTTGATTATTTTTGAAATAGAAAGCAAATGCAAAGTTCAAATGAGAATTTAAATTTCAAATTGGAAGTTTTCAACATGATAATCCATAATAGGTTTAATAAATTCAGTGATGAATTTGAATTTAAACGTGCGGAAAAATTAAGTTAAGTGAAAAACTTAATATTGAAAAGTTTGAAATTGGTTTAAAACTAATATTATGAAAAGTATGAGGAATCCAAACTATGAATTAAGTTGAAGTTGAAATTGAAAAAGTTAATGGTTTTAAAGATGTTTTAAAATGCATTAAGTATCGAATACATAGATTTCAACATTCATTGTTGAAATAGGCGTTTTCGAGAAATAAGGAAATGGTGGACTATAACACTGTTGTTATAGTAAATGGTTTCCGAAAGGAAATGTTGTTTATAGTATTGGGATTTATATATCTATCTTAAAATTCGAATCCCTATACTAGTGAATTTGAGTTGTCGTAACGATGTTTTACGCAACATTCGTTTTCACTCAAATAAATGTGTTTAAAAGAACGCTTTCCTTAAAGAATGGAATATATACTTAATTTTGATTCAAGTATATTGAATATTTTCCGTGTTGAAAATAAATGAACTTGTGAATTACTTATTAAATAAGTATGGAAATGTTTTCCAATAGGAAATGAAAGGTTTGAAATTTTATCTTTTAAAGATAAATTGAAAAAAATGAATATTTGAAATTTGTTTCAAATGGTTAAGTTGGAAAATTATATATCTTGTAAAGATATTTTTGGGAAATTTGAACGATCGGTTCAACTTGAATATTTTCCAAAAAGATTGAATCTTGAGTTAAATTGAGTTTAACTTTGACATCAAAAACAATATAAGTTGAGTTTTGAATTTTGGATAGTCGATTTGGATTGTATGTCTAGCATTGTGAATTGATGACATAGCAATTGATCTCTATTAAATATATATCTGTTGGTGGCGGAGAATTTATTCTTTTAGCTTAACACCCTTCTCTGAGACGTACGAACTTAGAGGTTATATATCGATAGACACCAATTATGTGTTGAGAATTGACGATGTAACGTGAAATCCAAATCGAATGTGAAGTCGATAATGAATTGGATTATGAATGTGAATTAGGTTTGAGATAACCTTAAATTTTCAAATCGATTTAGAGGAAAATTTTAAAACGAGATGGAAAATTTAGAAATCCTCTATTTGTTATGAATGTGAATTGAGTTTTCGTAACTTATGTATGTGAATATAATAATTCGAAAACCATCAGTTTGGAAAGTCATTATTATGAAAAGTCCTGTGTAGGTTTACATAGGTATGATATGTACGAAATGTGAAATGAAGTACTATATGTATATGACATATGTTTTCTAAAACTGAGGATATGGAAATTACCTTCCATTTATTATTTGTGAAGGTGATTGGAACTCGGCGTGAGTGTCCATTGGAAATCGTAGCTACGTAGAATTTCCATTAGTGGAATGTCCGTTGGGACTGGAATCCCCCACGATGGATCATCGTGTTGGGATTATGTGAATTGGTGCTGGCGTAATTCGTGGGGCGTGATGCCTACAGTTACAAGCGATTCCACTGGGATAGTGGCGCAACCGCCGTGTAAACTGCGATCTAGAGGCCGATGCGTAATTTGAGGGGCGAGATGCCTACGGTCACGAGCAATTCTACTGGGATAGTAGCGTAACCGCCGTGTGAACCGCGATCTATGGCAACAACCATGGCGAAATTCAAGAGAGATGTGAAATCTACAGTTACAAGCGATTCTACTGGGATAGTAGCGTAACCGCCGGGTAAACTGTGATCCATGGGGGAACGTGCTTTCCATATCCATTTTTAAAAAGTATTTTTAAAAAGTATTTTCACTGGGAGTTGAAACAAGTATATTTAGTATTTGAAGATTTTTAGACTTGCGCCTGGCCAGCGTATGCCTAATGTCTGTGAGAACGAAGATGGACTTGTTAAACTTCGAGTTAGCAAGTATTTTCAAAACTTTGAATAGCAAATCAATAGTCTGAAATTAGAATTACATAATTCTTACCTAATGAATTAAGGAAGAAGATTTTTAAAATATCTTGAAAGCACACAGCTTTGGAAAAGATATAATATATCTAGCATGAAGAATTTCAAGTTTAAAAAAATCTGAGTTTTGTAAGTCAAAATTTTTGGTAAAAGGCTTTTGCGTCTTGATTGTAGAAATCGATGAATAAAGCTAGTGAGATAATATAAAAGAAATGAATCCTATATTTATTTATAAGATTCGAACTTGGTAAAAAAATTGTGTAGGGTATAAATATCAGTGAGATTTTAGCAATCGTTTTCCTAACTTATAATTTCGGGACGAAATTCTTTAAGGAGGGAAGATTGTAACAACCCTGAATTTTGAACAATTTAAAAATGAAAATATTTAATTAATTTTAAATATTTGAATGATAATTTAAATTGAATTCCCAATATAACTATGAATTGGCGATTAAATTTTAGAATTTAATTTATTTAAAGTTGAATAGAATTTAAATTTGACTTTGGAGTTAAATTGAATATTGAATTTGTATTTTAAATTCAAACTAATGACTTAGAAAAAATAATTAGGATACAAGAATTATTATTTATGAAAATTAATAAATTTGTGGTTAGTCTCAATAACATTTTTTCTTAACTTAAATAAAATGGAATAAAATTTTATCAATACAAAATACAAGTATAAAATCTAATTGTGAAACACGTTAATATAAATTTATGTTTGATAGTTGAACTGCAAAACGTTTATATGTTTATTTAAGAAAAATAATTTACAAAACAAAATTGAATTCAAAATAAAAATAAAAATATAATAATATATATAATAAAAAAAAGAAGAAGAGTACATTGCCTTACTTTCATCAGCTACATACACGCGACCTCCTTTAATCACGCCGTTACACACGCCATAACTCACGATCTCCTTCCCCATAAAACACGATACCCCCTTTCCTCCATCCCTTCAGATTTCATACGAAAGAAAGAAAAAAAAATGGCTGTCGTTCCTTAATTCTCGTTCGTCCCCCTTCCAAAATTAGGGTTATTCAAAATTGAAGGCGCCGGCGACAACTTCGTTCGAGTTCGATTCTTCCTTCATCAACTTCGCTCACATCTTCCTGTTCGTTCGTCTTCAAGCTCGCATGCTCCTCGTTCGACTAATGTGAGTAATTAAATTTACTCACATCTAAAATTAAACTGTCTAGCTTATTTAAATCTTGCGATTTAGTTATTTCCTTTGTTGTTTGGGATTTTTGAAGTTGTTTAATTTTTTTATCTCGGCCATTCGATTTTGTTTGGTGTTGATGATTTCTCTGTTTTTGTTGATTTCGTATGATTGATGTTTTTCTGGCTCTGGTTTGAAACCTGCAAGCTTTAGTTTGTGAAAACGTTTTAGACGAGAATTCGATTCTGTCTTCGCATTTGCTTTAAGTACCTGGCTCGGCCTCCAGGGTGGAACGTGTTTCTGACTCGTTCCAATTTGTGTATGATGGACTATTTGATTTCATGGCATTGATTTTGAACTGTAGATGTATGATGCACATGTTAGTCCTCTGACCTATGCTGTATAAACATCTTGTAGCCTTCTTTAACATGTTTCCATTATTTACTTTGGCTATAAAAGCAACATTTTAATGCCTGGCAAATTACATCTGTTCATTTGAAAGTATGCAGGGGTTATAAAACCTGATTGCAAGCATATGTTCCATGCGCATGTTGTTTAAATACAGATTATACAGACCTCATACATGTATTATTTCATAAATTTTATTGCTGGATTAAATTGTACAAAACATAGTTGAGTAATAGTTAAGCTTCTTACCTCTTATTTCACAGTGGAACTGATAAGCGGTATGAACTTTCGAAAATTGTTAAAGTAATGACAGTTCTTTTGAAGTTGTTGAATTTGTTAATCTGGCTTGCTCTTTAACTTGACAAAATTGCTTAAGAGTTAAAGCACTTGTGCTTACTTACTGAGTTCATACTCATTTTATGTTGCCTCTGTTCCATATAAACCTATTTTATGTGAGTAACCTGCACTTAAAACATTTTTAAAACCCACTTGTATCTTGATCTGTATGAAATGATTACTTAAGTTTGATAAAAAAAACTGCTTGCATGTATATGTATATATGTAAAAGTGAGAAAAACAAGAACAGTTGCTCTGTTCTAGCATTACAGTGTTTAAACAAATATGTTATGATTAACATAAGTCGATGCCAGAATTTTTTTTAAGTAGAATTAGTGAAACATGCTCTAGAAATTAGAGGACATAGGTAAAACTCAAAGCATGATAGAAATTCAAGCATTAGGGTATCTTGTTTGATTATAAAACAACTATATCTCTGTTCAACATTTATACAAATGTGTGAACAACCCCATCTCCTGTTTAAAATTGTTGCCTCTGATGTACATATTGAATAGGCATTGTGATAATTGTTTGTATGAGTAAAACTATGCTTGCATGTTTGTTTGAAAATGAAGGAATATATATGTATGTTAAAAATAAAATAGAATAATATGTGAGTGCATGTTTGAACAACATAACACCTACTTGTCAACCATTTGCTGTTGCCGCCTCTGTTTGCATTTTTATTGTGTCTTGGGTTCCTTCATGTTATTGGATCTGGTACATGTGCATTTCTACTGCTGCTATGCACATGCTTCACTGTGTTTTGCAAATTGAAGCTATATTATAGTTGCTATTCATACTTCGTGCACTGTGGTGTACTGGGCTTTGGACTTTGACAAATTTGAGCTTGTTCTTTTGAACTGTATCATTTATGTGGTGACTGCAGTTTCGATTTGTATGCGTCTTGCCCTTGTTGGTTTGCGTTGCATTGATGCAATTGGATTTGTTTTTAGTTACACTTGAGTTGAATCCAGCTCGTAGCTTGGATTTGACCTTGTATTGCATTTTGATGCACTGTGCTTTTATGTATTTCATCACTATTGTGGCGAGGCAGTGCACGCGTGCGTGTACTGCAGTCACACAGTATTGATTTTAATTTATATTTCTTTTGCTTTTGATCCATTGATCCTTTGCGTATTTCATATGCCGTATTGGCGAGGCAGTGCACGCGTGCGTGTACTGCAGCCAATCGGTTTTGATATTTTTAAGTGACATTTCAATTATTTGAATTAATTTGATTTAAATTTATGATTTTGTTGTTAATTGCCATTTAGGCAATTATAATGTTTTTTCTAAATTATCTTCATTTAAAATTCTTTCATCTACCTACGTTGAAAATTTGAATGTGCAGATTTATTGTTTTAACACTGTTAAGTGTTATATTTACCGTTATCCGATTTCTTGCAAAGGATCGGATAGGTGAATTTATCTTTGACTGTCGTCTAATTGCTATTTAATTATTATTGCCTCTATGCACTAATAACTGAGTTTGAATTAGATTGACCCGTGTATTATTTTCTTTTTGAATGTAATACTCGGGTCAGACCCAGTATTTTACAGCTTGAAGATTTTCAGGCCGCGAAGTTAGAGAGAGTAGGGGAAATTGCTTCACTTTATCTTTTCAGGGATTCTTGTACTTAAAAGAAATTTTCCGCTGTATAAAATTTAATTCATTGTACAAACTCTGATATATGTATAAAAAATTCATTTATGTAAAATATGATGATTATTCTGTGATTCTGTGGCTGATTCTATTTAAATGTTATAAACTGAATAACAATCCGTCATTTTGAACGTCTCAAGTTGGTTTAATTACCGACTAGGGGCAGTCAGGGCGGCGGGTCATTACACAACCACGTGCTTCACCTGCCGCCACCATCCGCCCTGCCACGCTGCTGCCACATGCGTCGTTTTGCCAATAAAAGGCGACTGTTTATGAACATGGCTCCTTAGCCGCCACATCGAGCCTCGATTCGATGATCCACAACCATGGACGAGTCTGTGGAGTCGACCTCTACAACTTTCATGTAGGAAGCTTCGTCAAATTCTTCTTCGATCGACGCGGACGATATGGGCCGTGGGTTAGCCTTTAGTTAATGGCGGCTCTGTTTTGGTGGATTAGGGTTTGAAAAAAGATGAAATGGCTAAGTCCTTTTATAGAAAAATTGATAAAACACTATTCATTCATCAAATTTTTCGAACTCCAAATGAGATATGCCGCCTGGCGTTCTATATGTTATATCTCTATTCCGAACACAATGCAGCTAGTCTTAAAGCCTAGATCGATCATTATAGAAGATGTCTTTTCAAACCCAGTGATATTAAATTAAATTTCATTAATTAATTTCTACGCGTTTTGATCTCGCATGGCTAAACGATAAAGCCAATCACCATGAAACTCATCAGCATATTACAGTTCATTCTTATGGATCCAGTGAAACTGGTTTTGTCGAAATCCGAGACAGTGCCCCGGAAGGGTATTTTTACATGTTAATTAAAACGAATAATTTCCAAAATTAGTTTAAATCACTTTTAATTCCGATTTAAAAGTTTACTATCTTCATTCTTAGTCAACAAAATTTAAATACGCTTTGAAATCATTTTTACCTAATTTAAATCCAAGATTCAATTATTTTAAACATTTCATTTAACTTATTAATTTACTATTCAATATTTTAACAATTAATTTAATATTCTAAATTCAAATGAATGACATTCTGCGTCGTTACATTTTTCCTCCTTTAAAAAGTTTCATCCCCGAACTTTCCAAGGTAAGAAACTGCCTTACACTCACTTGCTTTTCAAAACCAATTAGTTCCACTAGATTCTCAAATTCTTCTAAGCCTTTAACTTCAAATTTCAATTTGTTAAAACTTTATTATCACTTTCAAAGTTTTTAGTTTCACTCATAGATAATAACAAAAACCATTCCAAGTTAAACCCAAAAATCCAAATTTTTATTATTAATCTCATTTTCAAAATCGTCCAAAAATTTCTGATGCCTTAATTTACAGAAAATTTCGCCAGAGCCTCCATTGTGCGGCCCGATCGAAATTTTCTACAGTATATATAATAATAAATATACATCTCATCATCATGGATGAGGCATCCCATTGAGAAAAATATAAAAGTATGATATGTAATCAGAGATGTGCACCTTATTTTAGTTTTAGCAAGCATATACAACCAATATAATGCAAAAGCGAGCTACAAATGTGAAGCTTTACGACATCCGCACCTACTAACATATATATAGGAAGTACATCACTATATATAATACATACTATAAACTACATGTAATTTCAGCAACGTAACAAGAGAAACCTTCCAACAATTAATATTCATCCAATTTATTTTTCATCATACCATTTATATTTTTTAATGTCAACATTATATTTATATACTCTCATTTCTTATTAACAATTAATTTGATTTGTTTTCAATATATTTATGTTCAATTTATTCTCATTCAATTGATGTACATTCAATTATTAACATTCACTTTATTTACACTCGATTCATTTACGTTCATTTATTTACATTTCTTACATCTAATTTATTCACATTCAGTAAATCCATAT
The DNA here is from genome assembly GCA_030765085.1 of Allium cepa. NCBI lineage: Eukaryota > Viridiplantae > Streptophyta > Magnoliopsida > Asparagales > Amaryllidaceae > Allium > Allium cepa. The sequence continues at coordinate 685,483,914 of CM060932.1, read as the reverse complement.
TATGTTTAATAACATTTCATTTCATATTTATTTCAATTTTGGATCATTTATAGAATCATTTCACTTTAACTTTTTCCTAAGTTAAACTTTATTTCATTATCACTTAGTATATTTCTTTTAATACTAATATCACTTAAGAACCATTCCATCAGATTATTTAAGTTCATTTTAAAACCTTTTATGCAACCCTTCTTATTTTATTATCATTCAACACTTCAGTTCATATGAAATTCTATCGAACAACATTCTAACCATTTTCAATTCATTCTTGCAATTCAAATTCATATCCATTCCACAATCTAAATTGTATTTTATTCCACAACTCAAGTTCATATTTCATTTCACTAATTCATTGCAAATCAAATTCAATTTTCTTAACTTCATTTATTTGACTTTACTTAAGTTAAATCTTTTAATTTCATATCTCAACTTCAAACCTCTTTTCTCATCAATACCATTTCCAAATTAGAAGTTGAAAAAAAACTTATATCTTATGTTTCCCAAAATTTAGATAATTTTTATGAGGATTTTACACACCTGGTTTTATTTTAAATCATTTTGAAATCATAGACACACACACACACATAACTCCTTTATATTCCAAATTACACTTCTGGAATCTAAGACAAATCTTTTTGATCAAAAAAATTCAAAGGTAGTAATCCATCACTTAGAAACTCGAAAATGAACACTAATGATGTTGTAGTCAACACCAGAATTATTTTCCAATGACTGAAGTAGGTTTAGTGATTTTTATTTTCTTTTAAATCCTTTCAAAAATTTCCATTCAAACTATTTTCCAAATAATAATATTATTATTTCTTCCAAAACCTTTGAAAACAATTTATAAAATCAACGGGACTTAAATTCTCAAATTCCAGGTTTTAAATCCACTTTTATTTACCGTATCTTTGAATATACCTAGGAATTTCATTTCCTTTCCATTTATAGATCACGTTAGTATATCATATTTATATAATCTCATTTCTTATGTAAAATCATTCCACGAATGTCGATTATTTAATTATAATCAGTACTTTATAATTTATACTTATAAATTTATTTTCTTATATAGCTAAATTTACAAATGTTTGCCTTTGTTTAGAATATAACAGTAACAACTTTTATTAGAACATCCAACATCAAATGATAATAATCAAATTTTATCATTCATTAACATCCAAACACGCTGTATATAAATAAAATAATTTTTGAAAAGCTATTCTGTTATATATAAAATATAATTTAGGTAAAATTATTTCATTTGCTAATTCTCAAATAATATTATGTCGGCTTACCTTGTGCAAGAGTTTAGAAACCCCTATCGATATCGTCGTGTCCTACGTATCGACGAGAATACATAAGCCATTCAATAAATAAATTAACACAATATAAAATATTTTTACATCACTAGGAAATACACTCTCATATATATACTACACTCAAAACTCATCATAGGGCATCCATTATCTTGAGTTCCCCACCAAAGCCAAGGTTATCGCTTAACCTTCAGCTCTGATACCTACTGTAACGACCCGCGAACTCGTACAACCCGAGTTGACAATAAACCACACATGTACAATTCAAAATTGAACGGAAAGTGCAAATAGTTATAGGAAAGAAAGAAGAAGAGAAGAAAAAAGAAAGAAACTAAAACAACACAGAATCTCACAATCGCAGTGGAGCAATATATTATATAATATCAACGATCTTTACAAAAGAGAAACTGCTATTTACATACATCAATTAGAGTACAACAACAAATCTTAATCATCAGCCAGGACAATTATAACAGTCTATCCTCACAAATGCTGATGATCAACCACAAAGTAGCGAAAAATAAATATATATACTTGAGTACGACTTAAAGACCTTTAACTTGTCTCCTAAGCTCCAATGCATCTAAAGCAATATGTTAATATACTTAATCTGGCCCGAGCATTATAATAAAATAACACTCGAGTCAATCTGGAAACCATCATGAGAAAACACACCCAACTAAAATTTAAAATTACAGGAAACCTTTGAAAAATCAAAGTATCCCGTAAGTCTATGTCACATATAAACACGGATGGATTTTTACCTTACAACAACTAAAATATTTTATACAAAATCCTTTGATATTATAATAATGTTTAGAATACAAATACCTATTAAACATAGCCCACTACAACAATTTGGACTTTTAATAGTGTTTATAAAATGCTATTAAAGGCTTTTATAGCATTTTTATAAACGATGTATATCAACATGTTGTTAAAAATTTGTGATCTATGATAAAACACCAAAAACGGTATAAATGAGTTCTTTTAACAATGTCTGGAAAATGCTGTAAATTGTTTTAATGGCATTTTAGCACACGTTGTAAAAATACATGTTATAAATAAGAAGGATTGTTAGATAGCAAGAACAAAATGCTATAAAACGTTCCTAACAGTAGCGTTTTTCCAACTGTATGAAAACTCTCTAAACAATTGCATTTTTGGACCGCTATAAGTAGTTGCATATTATAGCGCTTTAAAAACACTATTGTTACCTTTAATAGCATTTTTTAATGCATCATCTTATTGCATAAGATTTTCCGTGCTTCTTTTTGACGTTTCAATGCATATATGTATAATGAATTTAAATACCACATTTGATTACCAATACGTATATGTAAACAAATAAAAGTACACCAAAACAACATGTGTTCATTATATTTCATAACTACGTATGAAGGTTACAAATTCAAGAAAACAAAATTAATATTATACGTAAGCAATATTACCAAAACGATCATAGAAGTATTCAAACACTAATGATACACATGACACTGTATATTACTTCAAATCATCTTGTTGCCACTTGGCAGCACCAAATGTATTAGTTATAAGTAAAGAAAAAGTTCAATAATTAGTCATAATAGACTAGATTCATGAAAACATGCATAAAAAGTGACACTTCTAAACAATAATATATGTTGTTTATGAACTTATTCAATTTTAAACCACGGTTGTATTTAAATGAGTACAGATACCATGAGTTTTTTAAAACTTATTCAATTTTTATAGAAATTGATTTATTTTTATTATACCAGTTTAATTTTTGGAACTTAATTAACTTAGCAAAATCTTTATGATACTTACTAAATTCTATAGAAACTTTGTTAATTTAGTTAAATTTTTATAAAACACAATTAATTTTTTTTACTTGGATAAATTTTACAAATTTAATTAATTTTGTCAAATGTTTATAAAACTTGGTTAAATTTTATAACGATTAGTTAAATTTTATTAACTATTTATTTTTATAAACTTCATTTTTTTTAAAAACTTAATTAAAGTTTATAAACTTAGTTATTTTTTATAGACTTGCTTAATTTGTATAAAACTTAGTCAACTTATTTGAAATTAGTTAAATTTTATAAATCAGGTTGATTTTTATAAATTTATTTAATTTTTATAAAACTTAGATAACTTTGTTAAATTTTTATAAACTTAATTACTATTTTATAAATTTTCTTACCTTCTACAAAATTTTGTCAATATTTAGATAATTAATTCATATACAACTTGTTTAACTTATTTAATTTTTTACACAACTTAGTTAATTTGTATAAATTTATTTTTAGTTTTCTAAAACATAGTTAAGGTAGAATTTATTTACTTTTTATAAAACTTGGTTAACGTAATTAATTTTTATAATTTATCTAACTTATTTTAATTTACAAAAATTAATTAAATTTTTATAAAACATAGTTAGCTTTATATAAAATTTAGTTAAATTTTAACAATTTATTTAATTTAATCGGTTGTTTATAAAACTTGGTCAAATTTTATAGAACTTAGTTAAATTTTATTAACTTTGTTATTTTTAGTTACTTGTTAAAACTTAATTATCTTAGTTACTTATTTTAAACATAGTTAATTTATTATTATTATTACTATATAACTACTACTACTATTATAGTATATTATTATTATTCTTTTAAATTTAGTTAATTTTTATAAACCCAATTAATTTTTTATAAAACTTAGTTAACTTAGTTAATTTTTATAAAAATTAGATAACTTTTATAAAACTTAGTTAATTTTTATAACAATTTTACAAAGATTTCAAAATAGAGAACATGATTTTTATAAAACTAAATTAATTTATCATAAACTTTAGTTAATTTAATTTAAAAATTTAAATGTTGTTGATTTTTATCAAACTCAATTAACTTAGTTAATCTTTACATAACTTGGTTAATTTTTTTTTTTTGAAATGGTACTTTATATACAGCAAATCATTGGGACAACATATCCCATGTCAATAAACGTTCGAAAGAAAGTTTCGAACTTGGTTAATTTTTATATACTTTAATTAATTTTTATAAAACTCGCTTAATTAACTTAGTTGAATATTTATAAGACTTAGTTTATAAATTAGTTAAATAGTTTCTGTTAATTTTTATGTAACTTAATTAAATTTTAAAAGAATTAGTAAATTTTGTTATCAAACTGTAAGGTAATGCCTCATAACTTCATTTTATGAAAAATATTCTGTAAAAATCCTATTACACAAATATGGGTTTCAGTTGAAAAAAACTACAAATATATGCCTCATTTTGAGTACAAAATACATAGACTACAAAGCCTGCACTAGCTAGGATATATTCTTATTTTGACTTACCAGTATCCTATACAAACAAAGTTATGGGTTTAAGAAGTTCTAGAAATGCAAACATGCACTCAATAAAGAATAGTGAATAATTAAGTAAATAGCTAACGTATTTGCTAAGATAATAAAAGCTTTTAGATTTAAAAAAATAATATAAGAATACCTTAGAAGTATATGATATATATATATATATATATATATATATTGTTTAAACTGAACTAAGAAAAGATGATCAAATAAGATAAATTCAACATAAGAGATCTAGCAGGAAGAAAACGATTACACAAGATTAGAGTAACGACCCGAAAATTTTAATGATTTTAATAGCGTAATTAATTAATTTTTTCTTGAAATTAAATAATAAAATTTATTAATGAAAATTTGATTTTTGGTATGCGTCTATTTAAACATAGCAAATGGAAGATTTTCATTGGAAATATAAAAGTTTGTTCTGTTGTGTAATTTTCAATTTTAAATTTAAATCAGCTAAAATTGATGAAAATAAAATATTTTCAAAATTTGAATATTTTTATATAAATAAAATGAAAATCATTTTTTGAGTGGGACGTCATATTTCGTTTCACCAAATTTGTACTGCTCTAGCCCCATTTTTCTTATTTTCGGCGTTTTAGCAGCATTCTTTTCCTATAGCAGTCCGCTCTCGTCACCTGATCTCTTCCGTCATGACCTTCATCTTTTCCTATACCCAGACCCACCGCCCTACCTATTGGAAATCTTCCAACACCCACAACCGTTCACCCTTGTCACAACAGCTAAATATTCTATATATATGCATAACTTGTATATATATTTGTTGCTTGCTTTGTTGGTGAGCTCTAGGTCACGTTCCTTTGTACTTCAAGAAATTTTCATAATATAGGTTATATATAACTTTATCTGTTACTTCTTTTTTTCCTTAAAGGAAACCTTGCCAAATTTCATATTTTCCCCCAAAGTAGCTCTCAAGCCATTTCCTTAATCTTCATTGCTTATATATATATATATATATATATATATATATATATATAGCTTATAAATATAAGCTTACCTGTATTATTGATATTGAAATCTAAAAAATTTAATTTTTTTTGTTCTGAAATTTGTTTTGAAAGGAAATGAGTGTGTGTGTGTATTTGTTTTTCTTCGACCTAACCTATATACATATACATACATACATACATACATATATATATATATATATATATTTGAATCCAGTCACTTAGATTTGCTTTTGTGCTTAACGCAGCTCTTTGACGGTCGTGTCCCTATCCATATCCGTTGCTTCTTATTCTCGTTATTTTCTCTAGCCTTGAAAGGTGAGAAATCACTCACGATTAGCATTCTTATGTTTAGTAAATTGATTTCACATGAAATGACGATTGAAATATGTTGTTAGATTTAAATTGTTTGTTATTTAATTGTCGAATATGATATGTTATCATTTAAAATTGCTAACCTATGTTAATTGCAAATGACACCATAACCTGTTATATATTTTATTTAAATTGTTAATTATGATTACAGATGCTTACCAGTGATATGTATATCATTTTATGCTGTTATTTGTTGTTCTCACCCTGCAAGTCCCCTGTTAGTTTAGAAATTTTCTATGTGTTGAATTGATACATACCCGAACGAACTTATAGATTTGAGAAAATCATTGTAGGTTGAAATGATAAACCCAAGAGATTTTATTTTGAATTTTGGATTATGGGTTGAAGTGGTGTAACGACCCGTTAAATTTATGATATTTAATAAAATGAATTAATATAATTTCTAATTTGGTTAAGAATAAATGTAGAAATTTGGTATAGTGGTTGCAATTTAGTGTAACTATAAAATTTTATGATAATAGATGTGGATAATGTAAATTTTCACAACTTGATTTAAAGTAATTTTGAAGAAACAAATAAATGTTGAATTTGTGAATGTTAGTATAAATATTAACTTAAATGGTGTCCATTAATACAAAGATGTAATTAGTGTAGATAGTAATAATTTATGCCTGTAGTGAAAGGAAAAGAAAACTAATAGAAACATAAAATTTATTTTATGTAAACAAAAGTATAGTTTTGAACAAACTTATGAAAATTGATAGAAACAGTGTTTGTAATCAGTTTGGTTATTTTATATTTGAAAGATAGAGATGTGTAAATACGTTAATGAATTTAAAATGGGAAGGAATGGTAGAATGAAAAGAATATATATAATAATAAGCATTTGATTCAATTAAGGGAATTAAATTATAATAAATGGTCATTTAATAAATTCAACGTTTGTGAGAAATCATAATAGTTGTGTAAAATGTGTACAAACTTGGATTTGGAAGTTTATTGGATTTATAACGGTTTTGTTATTAAGTGTATGAGTTTAAAAGTTATTCCCTTTTGTAAAGTAATAGAAGAATGCATAAAGATATAAACAGGGCTTAATAGAATTGACACTTAATGAATTGAATAAATTACCCATTTATGAAGATGTGTATAGTGGACTATAAATGGCCTAAGCAAATATAAAATGGAATAATCATTGAGATTTGTACTATGAAAATAAATAGTAACATTTATTTGCAAGGAATAAAAGACTATTTAGGTGACTAGAATTTGGAGTAATGACTATTGTATGTTACCTACCCTTGTTTCTTGTTAATTTAGATTTTGGGAATCAAATTCAATTTATCCGCCAATTTACCGCAGTTAAAGTGAAATGAATTGGTGATTGAGAAATGTTGAATACAAATAAGATGTAAACCAAAGAAAATCCCATTTGTAATAAATTATGTAGAATAAAGTAAAGAAACTAGGAAATGAAAATGTGAAAATGTGGATGCAGTGAGATCTTAAGTGATAATAACCTTGTTAGGCAAGTGATAACGGAATTTTGTGTATATGTAATATTTACTGGTGTGTCAAGTAATAAACACATAGATGCAGAAAAAGGAAAGTTGGTAGCAATCTATATATGTTATTTATCTTACTTAGTATATTAAATAAGGTTTGGAATTCAAATTTTAATTAAAGGAGTTGGTAGCACGTTAGTAGGAAATAATTGTAAGGGTGGGATAACAACTACTATAAACTACCTAATTTAAATGAGTCAATGAACTTATTTGAAATAACGTTCATCTAAATATGAGTAATTAAAATGGCGGGGTCAACAATAAACGTTACTTTAGAATTAATTTATATTTTAACGGAAGTGTGAAAGTAAAGCAATAGAAGCGTAAACTTATCAAGGTAGAATTTAGTAGTGTAATGAAAAAATGTTAAGAATGTTATAGTATAATGATTGATTGGAAATCAAAATTTACTTGTTTGAATGTAACTTTAGGGAAATTGGATTTAATTAAAATAAAAAGGAAGAAAAAAAATTGGATGAAATTTAATGTTGGAATATTATGTAAATATAAACTTAGACAAAATTTAAGGATATCTACGTAATAGAGTGTAAAACCAATGTTTATTTCATCTATTTAATACTAATAGGTTAATAATAGAATGAAGAGTAAATTTAATGTTAAGTTAATATGAATTAAGGTAATATTGGGGAATAGTGTGAATTTTCTTCATAATATGATAAGTTGTAGAATACAACGTAAACTTAAGTATAACCTTTGGATTGAAAACATTGTTAAGGGTTACCTGTTAAATTTGGATGGAATTGGCAATAAATGTTACACTTATGGGTAAGGAAATAAAAATGTCCAGAATTTGAGTATATTAAGAAATGGGGATTGAAATTGAAATCTTGCAACGTATCTAATAATACGTTACATAAGTGTTAAATTAAGGTAACATTTGGAAAATATGATAATGATTTTCAAATTGAACAAGTTGTGGAATTAATATTAGTAAAGAAGAATGAGGGAAGAATAATTTGAAAACATAGCAATAGATATTAATGTAAGGTTACCTTAAATAAGTTAAGGCAAACTAATGGAGAATAATATAGATACCTTTATAATATGATGTTTGTGTGTGAAGGAAATGTGAATAAAGTTATTAATAATTTGGAATTTTATTTATGGTAAAAAGTTTATTTGCAATCAAATGAGTTGGAATGGAAATCAAATCTATTTATCTAATTGGATTTAAGTGAGAGTATAAGAGTATATGATTTAATAATTTGATTTATTGCGAATAATTGTAATTTAATTTGGTAATTGGCGAAATGATTAATGATTGAATTAACATAGAACTTGTTGTTAGTTATTAAAATTGTTTAAGAAATCAAAGGAGAGAAATTTTATAAAGTTTTAAATTTTGTAATTGGATTGGCTAAAGTGGGAAAGTGGAATTAATCAACGTTGTTACTTTTATCTCCTTCCCTATTAGATCCTTATGTGATTGCATCCACATTTATTGTTGATTATTCCTATATATTGTCACCAATTAATCGTACTTGATGTATGTTTAGCAATTTTGTCACACAGTTAAAGTATGAATATATATATGATGTATTCAAACTTTTCTATATCTAGCACTTAATTAATTTAGAATCAAACTAACGAAACGTGTCATTTATTTTGTCCCTCCATATTAATTCCCTTTCTAATAAATAATTACCTCTTTTGAATACCTGCTACTTTTAAAAAGGTTGTTCATATTTACTTTATTTCTTTCCAATAATTATAAATAACCTACTTCTTATTCTTCTATTACATTTTGTTGCTCCTAACTCTAACCCTAGCCTCCATGCTATTCTTCTTCTTCTTCTTCTTCTTTTTTCTTGTTTTTCTCAAAGCTCCTTATTATCTCTCATTTTAATTTTTTTTTTTTCCTTTCTCTTCAAATATTCTTCTTCTTCTTCTTCAAATTTACTTCTATTTCAAACTTTCTTCTTTTCAAATCTAGATCTTCTCTTCCGTTTTCAGTTCTTATTTTAATCATTTTTTTTCAATTCTTCTTTTTCAAATCTTCTTTTTCTTTCAAAGCTTTTAAAATACATACATTCATATAATAAGGAGGAAAATTAAAGTAAATCGAAATAAAAGAAAAATTACGGAACAAAGTTAGCAATCAAGAAGAAGCATATGCGTTTTTCACGAGGGAAGGTGGATGTGGCACGGTATTTTATTTTTGTTTTGTTTATTTTTAATTTTTTTTTATTTCAATTGCAAATCGTTTAATTGTGATAACTTTCACATACGAACTCCGTTTCACACGAAATTTCTTTTGTTAGGATCGTAATTAAATTCCGGATCTGATGACGCTGGTTTGGATAAATTTAGAGACCGTCAAATTTTGGGTTTAAATCGGATTTACATTCGATTTAAATTCAAAAGGTGAGTGTTTTAACTCACTCACAATTACTAGAAGCTTTTATGTTTGTTAAATAAATTTTAGAAATGAATAGAAATTTATTTATGAGCTTTTGGCATGTTATTTCACCCATATCTGTTGAATTGCATTTTTTTGAATTTAGCTGTTAATTAAATTGATTGATTGCGTACTAATTGGCTGTTAGAAATTATTGTTTGCATAAGAACTGCTAGTTAACAGTTATGTCAATTATCACTGAAAATAAACTGTTAGATTTATAGTTGATAAATATAATTTGAATTAAACTGCCAATTATTACCTGTTGTATATTCCCAAACATATTTTGTTATTGGTTGATATTGCTTGATGTTTGTGACTGGATGATGGATGTGTTGTTGAATGGATGTTTTATTTGATATCATTAAACTGCAAGTTAGCATACATTTTACATTTCATTCGGGATTGTGGTTTGAAATGATAAAACCGCAAAGTTTTATTTTTTTAAATTGCGGATTGAAATGATAAATATCCGTATCACTTGACCATAGGATAGAAAATTATATACAGGCACCGCGGTCTATATATAACTATTTTAATGTGATTTCTATGGTTTGGATTGAATACGGTTTATAAATCTTAAATTTATATTGTATAAATATTTTATTCCATATTTATATACCTATGAAGTTGAAATTTTGAAATTAAAAGGAATATAAATTTCTTTATTGAAAATGGAAGAAATTTAGAAAATGGAGTTTGGTAAATTTATATCCTATGTTTAAATGTAAAGTTGGAAATTTTAAGATATGATATTTGTAATTGGATTTTCCCAAAATAAATAGAAATGGATATTCTAGTATAATTTGAAGTGGAAAAATTCTCTCTCTCTATATATATATATATATATATATATATTTTACTAGAAATTGAAGTCTTATTAATTATGGATTTTATGTGAATGGTCAAGATTAATTAATAGAATATTGATTTTGAAAGGATAAAAATCCAACTTTAGTTGAAATATTAATGCTCAAAAATGGATATAAATATATATAAAATTGAAATGGTTTTGGGACTTGAAGTAATATTTTGGATTTTGGTTTAACTTTAAAAGAAAAATATTTGGAAAGCCATGTAATTTATTTCTTTATAAAGCAACAGTAAAGTTAAACCTTTTTAATTCGCATACCGTTGAATATCCAAACCATTTAGTTTTGAAAATAATGGTTTTAAAATACTATGGATTTTCAAAGTACTATGTTGAAAGTTACAAACAAAATATTGGTTACATGGGATATTAAATAATAAAAAGTGACATAATTTTTGGAAAGGAAAATTTTATTTGGGAAACGATATCATTGATTTGCGCTTTTATAAAATAATATGAAAATAAATTGTTTGTGTTTTAAAGAAGAAATGATATCGTAATATTATGGTTTTGAAAAGGATTATATTCTGGTTTTAAAGTATAAACTGTTTTTAAATAACCGCGGTGTTATAATAACGATTGGTTGGCAAAGAGACCGGGATCGGATATGGACATACTCTCTGTCGATACCGAAAACCACTTTGACTAACCGTGTACGCGGTGGAGATTCCAGAATGAAGTAGGTGGTGGCGACGTTTCCTGTAAGGTAAATACGTGGACCCAACTCCCGTGAGTTGGCATAAGGTGGCTAAAACAGGAGCGATTCTCAGGCCAATGAGGTCATTCCTCTGATCGGACGCTCCTCTTCGATATTATACTTTGACTTGGATTTGATTCAGTGGCCACTTCTATATTTTGATTTTGGGGAGTTAGTCCGAGGTGGGCGGTAACTGCGGCTACGCGTTTCCACCAGCCTGGATAGCAATTGGTATATCTACCCTGGCATTGCCTAGTTGTGCCGTGTCACCTACCATACCGAGCCTTTACTACGAGTTTCTATTTGTGTCGTACCTATGGAGTATCCTCTGGTAGCTTCCCGATCAGGAGGTATTACGGTACTGTATAGACTATTGGCATTATTTGTGTTAAGGGCTATATGGGTAACCCCTTAACGCTATTAAAAAGTAAGTTTATTTTACAATTAGACACTATTATAATAGCGCAATATACTACATAGTAAATAGTTTAACGGATCCTTAAGAGATGTAAATCCCGAGCATCTCTTAAGTTACAGTACTCATATTTATTTCTGTAAAATTTAACTTACATAAGATCTTTTAGTTCTGACTCGAGTGTTTTTGTCTTTTCAAATTCGCTCGGGTCAGTCCGAGCGTTTCAGGATTTGAAGATTTAGCTTTGGAGGACGAAGACGAAGATTTGTATTATTATTATTTATACTAGTGCACTACACCATTTAATTCCGCTGCATTGTTGTATTGGTATGTGTAACTCTGATATTTATTGCACAAGAAAAATAAATTATTTTGTAAAACAGTTTCATGAACTGTATATTTGATTATTATATTTTATCCTTCCGCTGTGAGATTCTGTTTTGTTTTATTTCTTCTCTATCTTTCTCATTTACCCCATAACAATCCGACCTTCCGTATGGTTTGAATTGGCACGTGTGTCGGTTTAAAGTGTGCGAAAAGGCGGGATGTTACAAGTGGTATATACCTATAAATTTAAATTATTGTGGATTGAAATGATAAATACCCATATCACTTGACCATAGGATAGAAAATTATGTACGGACACCGTCGGTCTATTTTGGCAAAATGATTTTATAGTTTTGAAAGAAAATATATGGGTTCTATAAATATTGATTTTTAAAATCTAATATAGAGATTTTATTTTAATATGTGTAAAATTTTAGATTTTAAATTATATATTTTGGAAATTTTAAAATTATAAGTTAATTTGTGATGTGTAAATTTTAAGATTTTACTTATATTTTATTACTTTAAAAATATATAAAATAAGACTTAATTTAATACAATTTAATTGAATAAAAATTTAATTAATTAGTACTAGTATGGGACTGTGCTTCGCACACGGGCTTTTTGTGTTATTGTATCGAAAAGCAAGGGCATTTTTGGAATTTCAAAAAGACGCCGAGTAAATTAGTTCAACGAATTTTCTTTATTATTAGTAGAGATATATAATATGTATAAGTATTTATTTAAACTATTTATATTTAAAAAAAGAATTTGTAATAACATTAATAAATTAAGGATGGAAGGATAAATTGAATTGATTTGTAATTTTATTTGTTAAGAAGTGAATTTAAAATAAAATTGATTTGGACTTATTGATTTTGAGATTTTAAAGATAGGAAATTATGTAAATTGATAACTTGATTTTCAATTAAGAGTGATTAAATAAATATTTCTGAAGTTCTCTGTTAGTTTATGATGTTATTTATTATTCCCACCCTGTAAGTTCCCTGTTAGCTTAGAAATTCCCTACGCGTTGAAATGATACATACCTATATGAACTTATAGATTAGGGAAAATCGTTATGAGTTGAAATGATAAACCCAAACGATTTTCTTTTAAATTTTGGGATTGCGTGATGAAATGATATATACCCATAAAATTAAATTACTGTGGATTGAAATGATTATTATCGCACCACTTGACCATAGGATATAAAATTATATACGGACATCGTTGGTCCATTTTGTCAAAATGGTTTTATAGTTTTTAAAGTAAATATATGGGTTTTATAAATATTGATTTTTAAAATCTAATGTATAGCTTTTATTTTAATATATTATTGAAATTTTAAAATTATAATTTAAGATGTGAAATGTTAATTTTAATATTTTACTTATATTTTATTACTCTAAAAATATATAAAATAAGATTAAATTTAATCAAATTTCATTTAATAAAATTTAACACAATTTAATTTAATAAAAATTTAAATTAATTAGTATATATAATATGTTTAAGTATTTATTTAAACTACATTAATATTTAAAAATAGATTTTGTAATAACATTAATAAATTAAGGTTGGAAGGATATATTAAATTGATTTCTAATTTAATTTGTTAAGAATTGAATTTAAAATAAAATTAATTTGGACTTATTGATTTTGAGATTTTAAAGATAGGAAATTTATAACTTGATAACTTGATTTCAATTAAGGGTAATTAAATGAATATTTTTGAATTTAAATAAAATTGATTATTTAATTTTGATTTAAATTTGTAATTTGAGATTTTATTTAAATATTCATAAAAATGTGATTAAGTGAATAATTTAAAATTAAATATAATTGAAGTTAGATGTTCAATTTTGATTTAAACTTGTAATTTGAGATTTTATTTAAATGTTATTAAAATGATCAAATGAATAATTTCAAAATTAAATAAAATTAAAGTTGAATTTTGAAATATAAATGGAATATATCAAATTGAGTTATTATGAATTGTTTGAATATGTAAAGTTCGAAATCCATTGAATTGAAAGTGGTTTAAAATGAGTGGTTCAAACCTAGATTTGAAATCGATATAAACCGAAATGGGTTTAATTAGAACTTGAATTTGAACCTTTATTATTTTAATTGAAATCGCCGAATTGAGATTGAATTAAATTGAATTTGGACTAAAGTTTTATCGGAAGAAACAATTATAATTTCAAATTATTGTCGATATAAACTCTTTTAGTATATAAACTATTTTAATCTATAACCTATTTTAAATATACAAAATATTTTAATGTATAACTATTGTAATATATACAAAAAGTATTTTCAATATTCAAACTAAAAGTTGGAACTGTTATGAGTTTAAGTGAATAATGATTTCGAAATTGAATATGATTTCGAAAGTGATATGATTTTGAAATGAACATGATATTTATATGAAGTATGAATTGTTTAAAATGAAAATGACAGCGGTACGAAATAAGCGTTTGGTTGCTAAAGAGACCGGGATCGGATATTATCATACTCCTTGCCAATACCCAAAAACACTTTAAAAACTGTGTATATAGTGGAGAATCCAAAACGAAGTAGGATGGTTTGCCAACGTCTATATGAGGTATGAACGCAGTACTCACTCCCACGAGTCAGCTTGATGTTACTAAAACAAGAGCCATGCCGGGCCAAGTGAAGTCGCACCTCCGATCGAGCATGCTTCTTCGATACCATTCTGTTACTTTATGATTTGATTGGATGCACCTTTGATGATGGGGGTGTGTCTCGAGGTGGGCAGTAGTAGCTGCTATGAATTACCACCTGTCCAGATCCGTAAACGGTAGTATCCTACCTTGGACATTGCTTCGCATGCCTTGTCATATGCCTTATCGCACCCTCTACGAGTTTGTTTTGTACCATACCTATGGAGTGCTTTCTGAGTATACCACCGGTTTTGGGGAGTGTATAGACTACCGGAATATATAAAACGTGTTAAGGGAAATATGAGTAACGCCATAACGCTCTTTTAATAGTTTACTTTACTATAGACATTATCTATGTAGCGTATTGTACTATGCATGCATATAGTTTAATGGATCCTTAAAGGACAGGAATCTCAAACATCCTTTAAGTTATTTATATTTCAGATGACATTTCACTTGAATTGATCTACGGGTATAAGAATGTTAATCCTGACTCGAGTGTCTTGTGTTTTTCTTTATGCTCGGGTTAGACTGAGTGTCGCGGCATTTGGGACTTACCTTTGAAGTTTAGAGCTTTGCTTGAAGATACATCGCTATCTATTCAACTTGCAGTTACTTCTAGTTATTTCTATTTGGACTTATCATTTATTTATGTATTAGTGAGTGCTTTGTAGTTGGGATTTTCTGTTGTATTTATTTCTGACTCTAATGTTTTTGTAGTAGCTTCACGAACTACTATTTATCTATTCCGCTACTTACTGTTGTACAACTCTACGTTTGTAATTCTGTGATTGATTTATTTACCGTATATGCTAAGTTTTGCCAAATATAAATTTACAATCTGTTGTTTTGAGCAATTCGAGTCGAACATGTGTGGATGATTGTCAATTTGAAGGGTTCAAAATGATAGGCATTACAGTTGGTATTAGAGTTCTGGTTTAGGCAAAACGTAGCGTATGGAGTAAAAATTCATTAGAGATAGGGCAGTGATACCCTAGAATGAGTAGAATTAATTACAGAATCATCTTCATTTGAGCTTGAAGTTCTTTGTTAGGATCCTCTTTGATTAGGATTTCTTTTGAGTTTTGGAACTATCCCTTTGTTCTAAAATCCCATCCTATCCTTTCCTGTTCGTGTTCTTTTTGATACTGGAGCATCCCAACACTCTATTTTTGTTATTTTCTGTAATATATTTAAGCGTCTTGCAACCTCTGTTGGCGACTTCATCATTAATCCCATCGGCGGTTCCGCCTTCCTCGGTACGATTTGTAAAGATGGTGAAACTCCTTTACAATAGGTGTCGATTCATCGAAGATTTCTACGTCCTCGGTTTTTAATGCTGTAATTTCTTGAAAAGCCTGAATCATTTCTTTAGTACATGTCCAGGGTAATTCTCTTGTGATTTAATGTTGAATGCCTCGCGATTATATGGACAGTTTTATCTTTTCGCTTAATTCTCAGCTTAGTGATCTTCACTCCATCTCTGTTGTCCAACTCTTTTCGGATGACTGTGGTGAGGTCACTCCTCCTTCCTTCTAAGCGGGAAATTGAATTCTGTATCGATCCTATTCCTGGAGCTCAACTGTTGTCCCTTCTCCTACGAATGATTTCCATGAATGGTTATTCGTGCCCTTTGGATTAACCAATGCTCATGTCTTCTTCGTTGATCTCATGAATTGTGTTTACCACGATGATTCTCAATCAGTTTGTCTTGGTTTTTGCTAATGATATTCTCGTTTTTCTAAGTCTCGGTTGACTCGGTTATGGTCGACGCAATTAATATAAGTCTATCCATCTTTCCTCTTTTTTAATTCAATTATCTTACCTTATTCTTAAGCCTATCTTCTTAGTTGAAATTCTTTTTTATTAAGGTCCTACTAATTTGAATCCCTATCCATGTTCTATAATCCATTCTTGAATCATACAGTGAGGGAGTGTATTTGTAATGATATAAAATATTTTATATTGTGTTGTTTGAGTTGTTAAATTTGAGTTTCGATCGATTCGTCTGGCCAACGCTATCGATAAAATTTCCAATACACTAAGACAGAGCAAACTAACACAATATTGTTTTCAAAATTTGAAAATAAGATGATTTTATATATGACTATATTATATCTATGAAGGGACAATTTTCTGAAATTAGATAGTTAAATGAATTAGTTGTTAGAAATGGTAATACTAAATTATCATTTACTGTTTTGTCAACATTTCCTAAACCATTAACTATTATTATATGTTATAAGGAGATGAATTTTTAAAACATGGTTTATAAATCTGATTTGTAAATGAAATGAACTTAAACTAAGGATTTGAGAATTAAGTTTTCGGTGCTTTTCAAAAAGCTGGTTTTCAAAGTTTTGGAAAAAAAATACTATTTGAAAGTATTTTCGAATAAAATTTATTTTCAAAGAATTTTAAAAGAAGTAAGTTAGCACTCTCCTATTTTATTGCTGGAAAACAATTTCGGTGATGACTATAGCATCATCGACATTCATTTTCGAGTCTCGTAGTGGAGCGACCATTTAGTAGCATTGCTACATTTTTGTTTTGGAAAATGGATTTGATTTGAATTTCTTGAGTATGATTTGAGTATAAAATAAATATATGTATATGTTTATATCAAAATGGTTTGAGTGAAACTGGAAACTTAACTCTTAAGTTTTATGTAGTAATGGTTTTCAATTATTGAAATAAAGAATTTTTTGAATAATTGGAGTGTCTAATATGAGGATTGAAATTGAAACAACTTGAAACAGTTAAGTTAGGATAAAATTAATTTGTATAATACTCAGTTGCATTTTAAAACATATATAACTTACCTGAAATAAAAAAGTTAAACTGTTGACATGTATATGTAATTGAAGGTTATACAAGACAAAACTTAAGTAATAAATATGTTCAAAAAAAAGTTTTGCTTAATAGAAATGTCGTAAATAATTAAAATGAAATTTTATGGTTTTGAATTGATTATTGTATCTTGTGCTATGTATTTTGAATCTATCTTTCCTTTAGGATGTTTCTATTATTCTATTACGTTCCTTTTTGGGAAGGAAAAGTTTTGGGTGGAGACTCGAGAATTTTAACGATTTTAATACGTAGTTAATTAATTTTTTCTTGAAATTAAACTATAAAATTTATCAGTGAAAATTCGATATTTGGTATTCCTCTGTTAAAACATAGCAGATGGAAAATTTTCATTGGTAAATATAAAAGTTTGTTCTGTTGTGTAATTTTGAATTTTAAATTTAAATCAGTTAGAACTGATGAAAATAAAATATTTTCGAAATCTGTATATTTTATATAAATAAAATGTAAATCATTTTCCTAGTGAGGCGTCATACTTCGTTTCGCTAGTTTTGGATTGCTCTAGCCCCATTTATCTTATTATCAACATTTTAGTAGCATTCTTGGTAGCGAATATCGAGTTTTGATAGGATGGTCGTATCAATGTACCATTCTGTTTGTCTCGTCGTGCTGATCTTGTAATGACCTATATTTTTTTATTGTTTAATTTTGACTATTTGAATGGTTTTAGGTATTGATTTGGAATATAAATCGATTTTTTAATATGAAAGTTTGGTTTTAATTTATAAAATAAATTCAGAATTTGAATATAGCGATTTGCTGGATAATCCAATCATTGAATTTTATAATTTAATATTGGTTAAATTATTGAATCTTGAGTTTTATGCTTGTTAAAAATAATTTAAAGGCTTGAAAAATATATATTGATAATAATAAAGACAATAAAATTTTGAAAATTGAATTTAAAAGTGATTTGTTCAAAAATATATCGTTAAAATTAACGTATATTAAATAGCCTTTTGGGGCACAGTCTAGAAATTCAACGAAACCATTTCCATTGGATCCATAATAACATATTATTATCGGATTTCAACTTTCGTAGCATTTGGAGTTATCGTTTGGTTGTACGAAATAGGAACGTGCTGAAATTAATATTGAAATTCAATATAATAATTGGGTCCCAAAAGCTATCTTTTCCATACGATCGAATTAGGACTCGAAATCTTTTCCATTGTGTTCGAAATAAGGATATAACATTATAAACGCCTACCAGCATGCCTTGATAGGGATTTGTGATTTTAAGCTATGCAATCGAGGTAGATTGAAGGTTTAAATAATATACATATATTTTATTTGACCATACCCTTCACATTTGTCTATTTCTTTCTATCATCCACCCTATGATTTACCACGAGACAACCTACCCTCTGGTACGAGCCAATTCCATGTTTCATTTTAAAAACCCAAGCCCTTCCCTCTTCTTCTTCAATTTAGAAATTAAAATCACGTACATTTCTTTTGGCTTCCTTTCAGAAAACGAAATCATGATTTTTTTCTTTTCTTCCTCAAATATCGTTCGAAAGAAAACTATTTAAAAAAATTGAAGTTAAAAATTGGGAAGAGTACGCAATTTTAATCATGATTGCGCGGTGAGTTGGAGGTCTGGGCGAAGGGCAAAAGTGAGCCGGCGTAGATCGTTGGAGCTTAGAGGCTTGGGCATGAAGCGGGACAATTGCGAGTACGCATTGTCGACGATCGTATGGATGGCAATGCATTGATAGGAGTTGGAGGAGCATGATGCCATTGCTCGGTTGTGACGCCCCACCTCTATACCCACGCTAGCCAAGAACATTACGGTGAATGCTGTCGACTAGCACGGAGAATAAGGCTGTTGAGGAGCGACCATCCATGTAATTTCTTTGCGCGAGCACCGATATGTCAGATAATATAACATGCATTCTATTTCAAGAGGAAATCCGACATACCGACACAAACTCAAAGCTACTACACGGTGGCTATATAAATCCTTCGGAAAACAAATATAGAAATAAGCATAACACAAATCAGTCACAGGACAATTCATATCACAAAGGCGGAAATAGATATGAATACTACACATGAAAGTGTACATCAGAGTAGTGGTCTAAAAAGATCCACAATAATACAAAAGAATAGCAACACGTGCTATACAAAAGAATACATCTATGAGTCTAAATCTCAAGTGTTTACAACAAAATAAACTACTAATCTAAGTAGTTTGCCAAAAGTCGGGATGATAGTCCGATAAGGAGTCAAGCAGAAGCACCTGTAAAATCTCAGTCTGACCCGAGTATTATTTAAGAAGAAGATAATAAACGGATCAGTCTAGCTATAAATATCAGATGAAGTGATATATAATAAGAGATATGACATAAACATATAATAATCACAATGCCAAGCTGTGATAAATAAGTAATTGAAAATCAACAAGAGATTAATCAATATCACAATAATCTACTCAAGATAAAAAGGAATGTCATACTCCTAATTTCATTCACCAAGCCACAATATATGACACATATATCAATGCCCATCGTAAAAGTTGGTGAAACATAAATTCCAGAATTCAACACACGAGATCCAGAAATCACAAGGAAAGGATCAACGACGTCGTACAGCGGGACATCCGATGAACCAAATCACAATCAAAGGGAACAACGACGTCGTACAGCGGGACGTCCGATGAACCAAATCACAAAGACCTAGCACGATGCTAGTCTAAAACCTAAAATGATCGTCATGATCAAAGAGAAGTGTCGATTACACTAAGCTAGTAAATATATGAGCTTAGCTTCATGTCCCATAACCACTAGCTTAACTTAAATATTTACGAACAAATTGTATATCTCCACTAGAAAATTGTCACAAGAGATTCAATCGAACAAGTCCAAGAATTAACCGACGAAGTAAACGCAAGCGTTTCATACCACTCGTTTTACTAAGTCGTTTAATTAGATTTCTCATACGAGTGAGGTAAAGGTTTGTATATACTAATAGATTGGAAAACGGTTTTATAAACGAATTTGGTATTAAAATAGTATCGAAATCGTTTGAGAAAAGAGTTTTGATATTTACTACTAGTATAGAAAACCTTTATATTTTTAAAGTGACAAATCACGAAGAAGATTGTAAGAACAATCAATCACAAAAATTCACATACGAAGACGTGAATAAAATCCAACGAAATCGATAAAGGGTCCATCGAAATGGATATTCAAAAATCCCTAAAAAGAGTCATCAAAGTCATAATAGATGATAACAACAAATAGGATTATCACGAATCGATTTAAATTGGAATTTCAATCAAAAAAGGCAAATTGGACTCAAACAACAGGTTCAGTCGACTGAACAGAGTTTTCAGTCGACCGACCCTGTTCCTGGCAATTTTCCAGGTTCAGGAAACTTTCTGTTTCCAGTTTCAGTCGACTGTGCAGAGTTTTTCAGTCGACTGAATCATGCCTGGAAACTCTCGGGTTTCAGGTTCAGTCGACTGAACAGAGTTTTCAGTCGACTGAATCATGCCTGGGCTGTTTTTCAGCCTTATTCAAATGAATAGCAAACTCTTCCAAAATGCAACCAGACGAACATTGGCTCTAAGGATTTATGCCAATCGGCAACCCGGCCCTATATGCTCCTCGGTGCATCACCAAAAACATGATCAAACATCCATAAAAGGATTTCACACAAATTTGACTTAAAAACCCAAAAATTGGAGTATTCACAAAACCAATCCAAATCAAGAGCAAATGCACATGAAGAAGTGTTAGGAATTCATACCCAACAACCAAAGATAATTATAGTCATAGATGTGAGATAAAAATCTCACCTTTGAACTAAAATTTATGAAGATGAAGCTTGAAAGCAAAGAGGAATCAACCACTCTTCAAGTCCAACTCTAGAAGCTTGAATCTAAGCTAAAAAGAAGAACATTTCCTAAGTTAGGTTTAGGAAATTTCTGAAATTCAAAGAGAGAATGAGTTGGAGAAGAAGAAGAGGAAGCTTACCAATGGGTTCTCATGAACTTTGGAGCAAGGAGATGGATTTGCAAAGCAAGCTAGGGCTTAGGAATTTCTATTTCCCATTCTCTTCCTCCATTTTTGCTTGAGCTTGAGTGTTAGGAAAATAGGAGAGAAGTGAATGAAGAGGAGAATGTTGGAACTGAGTTAAGTGGTTAATTGGCTCAGCCCAACCAAAGCCCTAAGCGGGAAAAAGTAGCAAAAATCAACTTTCTCCAAACATATCGAAGCTTATACTCAAAAAGGTCGCAAACGACATTTTGAACTCAATGGAGGTGGTCTCGAGTCCTAATTCTACCGTATGCAAAAAGTAGCTTTTCGGACTAAAATCCGACGAACGATAAAATATTTAAATAAAATATTTAAATATAAAATCGATAAATATGCGGGTTGTTACATCGGTCGTTATTTAAAGGAACTCATGCTCGAGCTACAGGCGATTCGTGACAGAACCATGATGACGTTTAGGAATACGAGAAGATGGGGCTATAGTGTCGCATTTAGGTAAATAGTTGCGATGCTCAGGAGAAAAACCGAGCTCTTAGAGATGGAGTTGGGATGATAGTGCTTGTGAAGGAGAGTTGGTATTTGAGGTTGGCACATCGGTTCGTTGAGGATCGAAGTCGAGATCGGTGGAGGAATTTAGGGAAGTGGATGTCTGTATTTATCACATGCCTGTGCACATGTCTTTGAGGAGGGAGGTAAATTTTAAATTTCGATAATACTAAAGTAATTAGTGGGAATTTTATCCAACAATTATTATTTTACAAAAATCCATATCGTGTTATACGAGGTCAAATATGAACAAACAAGTTACACTGAGCCGTTGAACAAAAAGGGTTAAATTGGAACGTTCAACAGAAGAAAAAAAATCAAGGTGAGTTAATCTCACTCACCTTGGGATTACTAGTAAAAATTTAAATAGTTAAAATTAATTATTGGTGGATTGGATAATTAGATGATTATTGTTTCCAGTTTGGATGTTATGATATATATATATATATATATATATATATATATATATATATATATATATATGTAACGACCCGTATTTTACGTGTCGATAGATCGTAAAATTTACAGGTTATTAGTGTTGTTTATGTTGTCTCTAGCATGAGTCGTAGGGGGAGTTAACTCGTGTGTTTAGTGTTGAGTCGTGACTGACTCATAGGCTTAGCTGACTTAAGGATTGAACGAGTCACGGCTTATAGGGTTTGGATGAGTTAAAGGGTGGCCGACTCATGAGGGTATACGACCTAAGATTTGTGACCATGTTAGAATCTGACCGACTCATGGGATAAGTTGTGACCGACTCATAGAGGTAGCGACCTATAGATTTGGCCGAGTTAGTGAGTTGCCGAGTTAACAGGTCAAGGTAGTGAGCGACTCAGTGTTAAGTCGTTTGACCGACTTATAGGTAGAGCGGCTTAAGGGGTTAAGGCTTAGGACGTGGATAGTTGAGTCGGTAGGGGGCTTAGGTCGGTAGGGTGTGTTATCTCGTGAAGTTGTTAAGTCGTGAGTCGGTATGTGTTCTGGGTTTAGGTCGGCAGGGAACTAGGTCGTGTGACCCTGTGTGTGTGTGTTGTGTAGTTGGGTCGGTATACTAGTTAAGTCGGCAGCGACCTAAGTTAGGTCGGAGGCTTGGATCTCATCGTTGTTGAAGGTTCTAGTATGCTCAAAAGCAAGAGTACATGGGGCGCCCATAACGACTACAGGTAGGTAGTCGGGACACCCAAAAGACTACAGGTAGGTAGTTGAGTACTCTGGGCAGAGTAGGTAAGTCCTAGGCACGGGTCACGATGACGTGCGGAGCTATGCCTAGAACCGGGGTTACCATTAGCCCTTGACGGATGGTCATTCAATCAACGGTGAAATCAAAGCAAGGATAACAGTGATAGCCAGAGTCATGGACGTTTGGACGTTTGGTTGTATCATCATTCGGTCTCAAGAGCGGTATTTTCTAGGTGCTTATCTGATCTTGGTTTAGGCCTTGGGGGTTTGTATTTGGAAAACATCGCCCTTGACTCGAGTGATTATTGCTTTACCTTAATTATCTGCTATGTTATGCTTACTTCTCCTTGGTGTGTGTCTGGGGGCTATCACTGTAGAAAGAGGTGGAGTGGGATGGTTTGGTTCCTATTCCTTTTATCCTTTATGCTCTTTTGGTATGTTTGATAGTTGATTTACTGCTCACTAAGACTTTGTCTGACTCAAGGTTTTATGTCTCCTCTTATTACCTTGGGCTGTTCATCCATGTTGGGATGGGCAGACTAGGTAGCAGGTGACAGGTGCTGTTCTTAGAGATCTACGCTGATGATGACGAAGACGAGCAGGAGGCTTTGCATACTAGTTTTCTTACTATATGTACTGGGTGTTCCGCTGTTATATCTGATTGAGTGTTTGTAGTGAGGCTTTGATGTATGGATGATTCATGTTTGTATAAAACTACTACGATGCTTATATGATGATTTTTCTGTTATGGAGCTTCACTATATATTTCTCTATTGTATTTTATCCATGCGCTGTGAGTTGTACGATAGAGTTTGCTGTTTTATTTTACCCTGACTACTGTCTATGGCTACCTGGCACGCCCTTCAGCGCTCTTTTCTCTTGTTTTGGTGCGGGAGTCATGGGCGGTCGTCACATTTGGTATCAGAGCTTTGGTTAATCGATTTTAGCCAACGCTCGCTGACGTAACTACGTATGAGAGACGTAATTGTATTTTGATGGATAATTACTATATATAATATAGTAGCTTAGAAGGATTTGAACTCCTTATGCAGTTGTTTCTTAAGGTGTTCTAATCATTCTTATTACAGATATTAAGGATGAGTCGAAGAGGGAGACCAGCTGCAAGGGAAAGCCGTGCTGATGAAGGAGCTGTTGATTATGGAACTATGTTCGAAGCGATGATAACTTCGATCATGAGAAGGATACCAGCTTCAGGATCATCAGTGGATGTGGGAGTTCAAGTTCAAGCTCCAAGACCGGTGGATTTTGCTAAGCTTTGCAAGGATTATACTTCTCTTGGAGGAAAAGCTTTCTTGGGGACGGAGTCGACTATTGAGGTGCAGAGATGGATTGATGCATGTCGAAGGATCTTTGGTGACTTAGGGATTGAGGATGCAACTAAGAGAAAGCTTGCATCGAGACAGCTTCAGGGAAGAGCTGCTGATTGGTGGAATTCTATCACCATAGATACTCCAAAAGAAGAGATTACTTGGGAGCAATTCCAAGTTTGATTTGAAGCCAAGTTCATCTCTACGGCTCAGAAGTCTATTTTGTTTAAGAGGTTTGTAGAGCTCAAGCAGGGTGGGAGGCCTGTTCTTGAGTATATTTCTGAGTTTGAAGCTTTGTCTAAGTATGCCAGATCATACATTGATTCTCCCTATCAGAAGAATGAGAAGTTTGTGACTGGTCTGGATGCTTATCTTGGGAGGCAGTTAGTGGATCATTTGGACGATCCGTTTGAGAAGCTTGTGGAGAAAGCTCTCAGGCACGAGAGTTTGTTTCCTAAGGAAAGTTCTGTTGTTGCTGTAACCAGGGAAGGATCCAAACCACAGCAGAGTGGCAATAGGAAGAGGAAGCAGCAGCAGCAGAAGGGTAGGGATGGCCAGAAGAAACCGAAAGGTGAGGTGACTTGCTATAATTGCCAGCAGAAGGGCCATCTCTCCAAGGATTGTAGGAATCCAAAGGCGCCGGCGAAATGCCACAACTGTGATAAACCAGGGCATTTCAGGAAGGACTGTCCAGAACCGAGGAAGGACAGGCAGATTGTGCAAGCTTATGCTTTGGGAGCTGTGCCGTCATCTTCAAAAGCTCCTACTGCTGAAGAGAAGGGGAAGAGTGTGGTGGTTCAAGGTACTCTTTCTATTTGTGGTGTTCCAGTTAGAGTGTTGTTTGATACTGGAGCGTCGCATTCTTTTGTTTGTAATGATTTGGTAGACCGGTTAGGTTTGAGACCAGATATTATTGATAGACCATTGGTTGTGACTAATCCAGTTGGGGGTTCGTCATGTTTGTGTATGATATGCCGTGGTCTAGTTGTGTCGAGTCATGATTGCTCGTTTGTTTGTGATTGTTTTGTTCTGAACTTTGCGGGGTTCGGAATTATTTTGGGTATGGACTGGCTTAGGAAGTATGCGACAAGGATTGATTGTGAGAGGCTTGAGGTGACAGTCGGGAATGTGGAAGGGCGAAAGGTTGTGATACGATGTAAGCATGAGGAAGGCGTCTTCATGAGCTTCATGTATTCGCTGGTTGTTCCACGGGATGGACTGTCATCAGTGCCTATTGTGAATGGATTTGAGGACGTCTTTGACGAAGTCAAAGGGTTACCGCCGCATAGGGAGATCGAGTTTCGTATCGATCTAGTCGAGGGAGCCAGACCTGTTGTGATGCCTCTTAGGCGGATGGCGCCTAGGGAGCAGCTAGAGTTGAGGGTGCAGGTTGATGACCTTTTGCGGAAAGGATTCATTCGGAGAAGTGTGTCCGAATGGGGTGCACCAGTTGTGTTCGCAACCAAAGCGGATGGATCGTTGAGGTTGTGTGTGGATTATCGTGAGCTAAATAAGTTGACTAAAAAGAACAAGTATCCATTGCCGAGAATAGATGACTTGTTTGATCAGCTTCACGAGGCTAAGGTGTTTTCTCAGATGGATTTGGCAATGGGATTTCACCAGTTGAGAGTGGCAAAGGATAGTGTGCCGAAGACTGCTTTCAGGACACCATCCGGATTTTATGAGTGGCTGGTAATGCCGTTTGGATTGACTAACGCGCCAGCATATTTTGTGGATCTTATGAATAGAGTGTTCAGAGATCAATTGAACAAATTTGTACTTGTGTTCGTGGATGATATTTTGGTTTACTCCAGAACTGAAGAAGAGCACAAGACGCACTTAAGGATTGTTTTGGAAATCTTGCGGAAACATCAGCTGAAGGCTAAGTTTTCGAAGTGTCACTTCTGGAAGAGTGAAGTGAGGTTCTTAGGCCATGTTATCTCTGGAAATGGAATAGCGGTTGATCCCGCTAAGGTGGCAGCAATCCAGGATTGGGTTAGACCTAAGAATGCATCTGATGTGAGGAGTTTTCTTGTATTAGCAGGATATTATCGTCGGTTTATCAAAGACTTTTCCAAGATAGCTGCACCGTTGACAGGATTGACGAAGAAGAACCAAGTGTTCAAATGGGATGATAAGTGTGAGCAAGCTTTCGTAATCCTGAAAGAGCGACTGACGAGTGCTCCTGTTTTGACTATTCCAAGTGGGAATGATGAGATGGTGGTTTACACCGATGCATGTGGCACTGGACTTGGAGCAGTGCTAATGCAGAAGGATAAAGTTGTTGCGTATGCAAGTCGACAACTGAAGCCGCATGAAAGAAATTGTCCGACTCATGATTTGGAGTTAGCGGCGATTGTGTTTGCTTTGAAGATGTGGAGACATTATCTATTGGGAGTTAGATTCGAGTTGTTTACAGATCATAAGTCGTTGAAGTATCTGTTCTCCCAAAAGGATTTGAATCTTCGACAGCAAAGATGGCTAGAGTTCTTAGTATCTTATGATTTTGGTATAGCCTATACTCCGAGAAAAGGTAACGCAGTGGCTGATGCGTTAAGTCGAAGACATGCGGGATTGGGAGCCATGATTTCGGAATGGAAGAGTCTTGAGTATTTGGCTGAGTTTGACTTCAGGCCCAGATGCGAATTGGAACCTGAGATGTTGGCAAACTTATCGATAAGACCTACTCTTGTGGAAAGGATTGGCGAGAGCCAAAAGAGAGATGATAAGCTTGTTAAGATTATCCGAGATTTGGAATCCGGATTGGACCCAGAGAAGGATAAAGGATTCGAGATCGATCGAGAGGGATGGCTTCGAAAGCAAGGACGATTGGTTGTTCCCGACATTGATGGATTGAGAGATGAAGTTCTGAGGGAAGGTCATCACTCGAAGTTGACAATTCATCCAGGTGGGAATAAGATGTATCGGGATATGAAGAGAACTTACTACTGGGAAGACATGAAGAAGGATGTTGGAAGTTTTATTTCCAAGTGTATGAACTGCCAGTTGGTGAAAGCTGAGCAGAAGAAGCCCAGTGGATTGCTTCAGCCATTAGAGGTTCCTACATGGAAGTGGGAGCAAGTGTCGATGGATTTTATCGATGGTCTACCTAGGACAAGGGCGGGAAATGAAGGGATTTGGGTCATAGTAGATCATTTGACCAAGAGTGCAAGGTTCATTCCTGTTCGATCAACTAGGACTGCATCGAAGTTGGCTGAGTTGTATGTTAAGTGGATAGTTCGATTCCATGGTGTTCCGAAGAGTATAGTGAGCGATCGAGACCCATTGTTCACTAGTGGATTTTGGAAGAGCTTCCAGGAAGTTTTGGGAACCAAGTTGTGTTTGAGTACAGCTTATCACCCTCAAACAGATGGTCAGACTGAGAGAGTCAACCGAGTTTTGGAAGATCTCTTGAGAGCATGTGTCTTGGACTTCGGAGGATCATGGGAAGATCATCTTCATTTGGTGGAATTTGCATATAACAACAGTTATCAGTCGAGTATTGGTATGGCACCATATGAGGCATTATATGGAAGACCGTGTAACTCTCCAACATGTTGGTTGGAAACCGGAGAAAAACTGATACTTGGGCCAGAGATGATTCGACAGACTTCGGATTGTATAGAACTCATTCGGCAACGAATAAAGGCAGCCCAAGATCGTCAGAAGAGTTATGCCGATAATCGTCGTAAGGATTTGGAATTCGACGTAGGTGAGATGGTTTTTCTGAAGATTTCTCCGTTGAAGAGTGCTATTAGATTTGGGAAGAAAGGAAAGTTAATTCCGAGATTTGTTGGACCATTCCCGATTATCGAACGAATTGGAAAACTCGCTTATAGGTTGGAGTTACCGGAAAAGATGGCGGGTGTGCACAATGTCTTTCATGTATCTTATCTACGGAAGTATGTGCATGACCCAACTACTGTGGTTTCTGCTGATAGCTGTGAAGACTTAGAGGTTGATCCAGTGGTTACGAGACCTCGTAAGCCGCTTCGTATTGTTGAAACCGATATGAAACAGCTTAGGAGGAAGACGATTACGTTGCTCAAGGTACAATGGAGTGATGATGTTAACAACTGTACGTGGGAGGAGGAAGAGAGGATGAAGGCAGCTCATCCCGAACTCTTCGAGGTATGGCCCTAAAGTGTCGTGACATCTCATGAATTTGTAGCTTGTTCTAAGTCTTAGAATTCTGCATGCTAGGCTAGAATTGGATGCATGGTTTGTTGATTGCTATGGATGGTAGGCATGCAGAATATCTTTGATTGCTGTTGTTTGCTTGGAATTTCGGGGGCGAAATTCCTAAGGGGGAGAGAATGTAACGACCCGTATTTTACGTGTCGATAGATCGTAAAATTTACAGGTTGTTAGTGTTGTTTATGTTGTCTCTAGCATGAGTCGTAGGGGGAGTTAACTCGTGTGTTTAGTGTTGAGTCGTGACCGACTCATAGGCTTAGCTGACTTAAGGATTGAACGAGTCACGGCTTATAGGGTTTGGATGAGTTAAAGGGTGGCCGACTCATGAGGGTATACGACCTAAGATTTGTGACCATGTTAGAATCTGACCGACTCATGGGATAAGTTGTGACCGACTCATAGAGGTAGCGACCTATAGATTTGGCCGAGTTAGTGAGTTGCCGAGTTAACAGGTCAAGGTAGTGAGCGACTCAGTGTTAAGTCGTTTGACCGACTTATAGGTAGAGCGGCTTAAGGGGTTAAGGCTTAGGACGTGGATAGTTGAGTCGGTAGGGGGCTTAGGTCGGTAGGGTGTGTTATCTCGTGAAGTTGTTAAGTCGTGAGTCGGTATGTGTTCTGGGTTTAGGTCGGCAGGGAACTAGGTCGTGTGACCCTGTGTGTGTGTGTTGTGTAGTTGGGTCGGTATACTAGTTAAGTCGGCAGCGACCTAAGTTAGGTCGGAGGCCTTTGTATCGTGTAGGTCGTTGGGTCAAAGCACTGCCTGTGTTTGAGTCGTATGAGAGTTAGGTCGGCTATGCCGATGAGTCGTGTGGCAGATAGGTCGTTGGGTCGGTAGAGGCTAGTTGAGCTTGTGTCGGTAGGATTGGCTTGAGTCGTGGACGACTCATGGGTTAGGTCGGGGCCGACCTAAGGGGCGACGACTCAGGGGAAAATCAGCCTATAAATAGAGGACTTTGGCTCACTTTTTGGCACTGATTTTTGAAGCGACGAAGTGCTGCCATTTTGAGAGCTCGACTACAACATTTCTTCATATTCTTTTCTCCATTTCAATCTAGTTATAACATCCATCCAAGATCGAAGATCGAGATCAAAGATTCAAGGACCAAAGTTGAAGATCTTCATCCAACGAAGTTAGATTTTGTCGTTTTAAGCGAGATTTCGCCGGATCAAGCCTTGATCTTCGCTGTCCAGATCTGAAGTGTTTAGTTTTGAGGTGTTTAGGTGATTTGGTGAGTGGTGGTTATCTCTCACGCGGACCCAAAGGAGTATATTGGATTGGTGGTTTGTTGGAGTGTTGTAGATAGTGATTTTGTGCATTTTCTTAGATCCAAGTGTAGATCCATTGTTTGTGAAGATGTTTACCTATGCAAGTTCATCCATCAAGTTGTAGGGACAATACCCATGTTTTATATTTGCTAGATCTATGCTAAAAACCCATGATTCATGTATGTTAGTTCTATGCTCATTTATTTACGAAATTGCCATTGTAGTTATAAATGCCTAATTAGATCTTGATTGAATACTTATTTGTTTGGATTAATGTTTTCCTTGATTGATTGTTGTGAATGAGCTATCTAGTTGATAGATTTGGACAAGTATGGTCAAAGATGATTCAAAAGCTACAGAAGAGGCTCTTGAATGGTGAAAGCTGTTAAAGGCATATGTGGTGGATGTTGAAGCTCATATGTATGGATTGAATGATGTTGAGATGGAACTTTGCCATGATGCGATGAGGCAAACCATGTTGTTGAGTTGAGACTTTGCTATGGTGTGATAAAGCGAAGTATGATGTGATGTAGACTTGGCGTAATCCAGGCAGGGATCATTCCAAGCATGTTGATAACTCGAGGGATGGTTCGAGTTGGTTGATAATGGATTGCTCGAGAGGTAGCTTGAGCTAGTATGAGGATAGTCGTCAAGGAGGATGACTAGGAGGCTTGGATCTCATCGTTGTTGAAGGTTCTAGCATGCTCAAAAGCAAGAGTACATGGGGCGCCCATAACGACTACATGTAGGTAGTCGGGACACCCAAAAGACTACAGGTAGGTAGTTGAGTACTCTGGGCAGAGTAGGTAAGTCCTAGGCACGGGTCACGATGACGTGCGGAGCTATGCCTAGAACCGGGGTTACCATTAGCCCTTGACGGATGGTCATTCAATCAACGGTGAAATCAAAGCAAGGATAACAGTGATAGCCAGAGTCATGGACGTTTGGACGTTTGGTTGTATCATCATTCGGTCTCAAGAGCGGTATTTTCTAGGTGCTTATCTGATCTTGGTTTTGGCCTTGGGGGTTTGTATTTGGAAAACATCGCCCTTGACTCGAGTGATTATTGCTTTACCTTAATTATCTGCTATGTTATGCTTACTTCTCCTTGGTGTGTGTCTGGGGGCTATCACTGTAGAAAGAGGTGGAGTGGGATGGTTTGGTTCCTATTCCTTTTATCCTTTATGCTCTTTTGGTATGTTTGATAGTTGATTTACTGCTCACTAAGACTTTGTCTGACTCAAGGTTTTATGTCTCCTCTTATTACCTTGGGCTGTTCATCCATGTTGGGATGGGCAGACTAGGTAGCAGGTGACAGGTGCTGTTCTTAGAGATCTACGCTGATGATGACGAAGACGAGCAGGAGGCTTTGCATACTAGTTTTCTTACTATATGTACTGGGTGTTCCGCTGTTATATCTGATTGAGTGTTTGTAGTGAGGCTTTGATGTATGGATGATTCATGTTTGTATAAAACTACTACGATGCTTATATGATGATTTTTCTGTTATGGAGCTTCACTATATATTTCTCTATTGTATTTTATCCATGCGCTGTGAGTTGTACGATAGAGTTTGCTGTTTTATTTTACCCTGACTATTGTCTATGGCTACCTGGCACGCCCTTCAGCGCTCTTTTCTCTTGTTTTGGTGCGGGAGTCATGGGCGGTCGTCACAATATATATTAGTATATATTAGTATTTGGAGTGATATTCTCTCATATAAAAAGCGGATGACCCTATGTGCCCCGCATAATAGCGGATAACTCTATATACCGTGGTATCTCCCTCGAAGTGGGATTGGTATTATTCTATATTGTATTAACATCTGTGGATGTAGGAAAATAGGTTAGAGGGATCCAACTGGATTTCTCAAATATATTGTTATTTTTCATAAATAGTGATATATGATTTGTGTCGAATAATCCATTTTCGATTATCGTCGAAATTTGAATTTTTTGGATGCTATTGTAGCACTGGGCTGAATTTTAATAATTTAAATACTAAATATATTTTAAAAATTTATGGAATTAAAAGGAATTTGATATAAAAAAATGAATTAGGAATATATATATATATATATATATATATATATATATATATATATATACTGGAATTGGAGTTATTTTAAAGAAAATGAAGTAGGAAAACTATATTTGATTTTTGGCTATGCTTTACTGTTGTGAAATATTGAATGGAGATTATTTTAAAAATAAATTATATAAGAGAGTTTATAAATGGTATTCCGGAATATGAAAAAAGAGGCTAAAATCAATACCGAAAATAGATTGGAATTATAAGGGAATTTATAAGGAGTGAATTTATATAATGGAATCTAAATAAATAAGATTTTTTTTATGAACAGGTAGAATAAGGGGTTAAGAAATTTATAAACGATGTTATAAATTAACGGATTCAATATCAAATGGAAATTTGGAAAATACATAAAACAAGTTTGAGAAAAATAGTTGATTCTACTTTTAAAATGAGAATGGTTAGGAAATCGACAATAAATCAAGACGTTGTGAAATTGATAGGAAGTTATAAATTAAATTGGTTATTGAGATTTAAAAATATATTTTAAAATTTTAAGAAGTGAGTTTGTTTTGAAAAGGAAATTTATTATTTTAAAGCTATGAAATTTTAAACCAGTTGAGATTTAAAAACTTTGGTAGGTAGGTTTTCAAATGTTAAGTATTTATTTAATAAATTCTAAGCTTTAAATTAAGCTTGAAAATCTATTTGCTCTTAAAAAAAAGAGTTATTGATAATATAAAAGTATTTTGAATATTTTAAGTAATAACTTAAACATATTTAAATAAATTACTATTATTTAAAATACAAATTGTACACACACACACACACACACACATATATATATATTTGATATGATTGGAATTTATTTATAAACTCTCTCGAGATGTGTAGATGGGTTTATTAAAGGATGAGATTTTTATAAATGGAAGGTTAGAGATTTAAGAAATTTTCACGATGTTTAGATGGGATAACTTAAGGAATATTTTTAGTTCATTTAAAGGAGTTATAAATGGTTGGTTGGGATTACAAATAAGTAAAATTGGTTTGGAAGTAGTAGGAAGAATTTATTAAAATTTCGAAGACTTATGGGATAAGTTATGAAATATTTCCTAGTAAAACATTTAAATGATTTTGAAGATTTTACGTATAAATAATTCCCTAAGTATTGAAAGGAAGGTTTTGGAAACATTTTTAGGGGGAAATGATTTGGGATAGAAATATTTTCTAAATGTTATAAAATGGAAGTTGGAAAAATATTTCTAAGTATGGAAAATGGTGAAATGTCCTGTATGGATTTAAGAATTTGAAAATGT
The DNA here is from genome assembly GCA_030765085.1 of Allium cepa. NCBI lineage: Eukaryota > Viridiplantae > Streptophyta > Magnoliopsida > Asparagales > Amaryllidaceae > Allium > Allium cepa. Next base: position 685,450,220 of record CM060932.1, on the reverse strand, counting down.
TTTCAAAAGTTGGAATATGGAAAGGAAATTGAATATATACCTATGTAAAGGTATTTGAATGGATATTTTTGGAAAGAAAATATAAATTGGGCCTAGTGACTGCTTATGGATGTTTTATTGATAGTTAAATAACTGACTATCAATATTGGCCAGTTTCGAAGAGACGGGGATCAGATTTAATTATCCGAAAACCACTTCGATCCGGCTTGAACGTAATGGATGAATACCGTGAATATGATGAAGATGGTGATTTGGTTTGTCCTGACCCAGGAGAACTTGTATGGACGAATGCTATCAGAACATCGTCATTGGAGGACGATGAGCATTCTAGGTAATATTTGTTCTTGAAAGGTAACGCTTAGCCTCAAACCTCATAAACTAGGAATGACTAAAACAAGGGAGATGCAGCAAGGATAAGTGGGTCGCACCCAATTAGGGTATGTTATCACTTTTCTAGATGTCCTTGGAAACCTTTATATTATGGATATGGTTGTTCATGGAAGGAGCGCTCGATAGTAAGGTTGGGAACACCATGGGTGATAACATATTCGGTCTATCCAGGTCAGGGGTAGGCTAGTCTTGTGTTGCAAGGGAACCCAACGTGGTCCTCGGTACATTGTTCTAAACGTGTATTGTGGTGGGCGGTACCCCAGTGGCCTAGTCATTCATTGGAATCCGTTTTTCAATACTAGCTTACGGTTTTGTTTGTAGAGACTAATATGCTAGAAATTAATTAATGTAATAATTTTAGATATTTGAATAAATATTTGTACTTAGACACTATTATAATATCACTGGATTTTCTACAAAAATGTTTTGGTTAACGTAAGGTAAAAACCCGTCATGTTTATATGTGACGCGGTCATACGAGATATCTTTGTTTTTTCAATGGATTTTGATAACGTTAATAATTCAAATAAAGTGTGTTTTTGTGACGACCCGGAATTTCTAACAATTTAAATTGGAATATTTAATTGATTTTAAATATTTGAAAGGTTAATTTTAACTTGAATTCCAAATATTACTATTTACTTGATAGTTAAATTATTGGATTTTATAATTTGAAATTGGGTAAAATGTTGAATCTGCAGTTTTAAGCCTGTTAAAAATAATTTGAAGGCTTATAAAATTTATAATGATGTTACTGAAGATAATAGAATGGTTAGAACTTAATTTAAAGGTGATTTGTTCAGTTTTGGAATTATATCGTTTAAATTGACGTTTAAAAATAGCCTTCCTAGGCACAATGTCGGAATTTGACAAAACCAGTTCCGTTGGATTCATAATAGTTAGTTTTTATCGGATTTCAATTTTCATAGCAATCGGAGTTGTCGTTTGACCCTGGCAGCTCAAAACACAGAGAGACTATTTTGATCGATTTAATTTAAAATTGGTCGTTAATTCCCGTAACTTTCACCTATGACCGAATTAGGTTCCGAAATACGTTCCATCATGTTCGGAATACGGGTAAAGCCTTATAAACGCCTGGCGGCATGTCTGATTCGAGTTCGAGATTTCGAGTTATGCAAAACGAGATATTTTTGGAAATATAATAATAATAAAAAATTATTTAATGGGTCAAACCAGCCACCCTATATTGTACTCGAGCCACCCTAAACCTGAATTGCGTCGACCTATCTATCTCCTTTCTTTTTATTAAAGCCGAGTACTTCGAAAACCAAGATAAAAAAATCTTCAGAAAAAAAAGGAATCAAAAAGAAAATAAAATGGCGACCGAATCATTTCGATTAATGGAAATAGGCGAGTCGCTCGTCTCGTTTAGTTTTGGAGTCGCGGTAGGCGGCCACGAACGCCGAGAAGGGGCGCGAGTTGAGCGGCAAGGTTGGAGGAGTTCGAAGGGGGATCTCGATTAGGGGAGAGGCGTCGATGGTCGTGGCACTCGAGCTCGAGATCGCGGTGTTTAGGGTCTTCGGCATCTCGACTTCGAGGGGACTCGTGATTTCGAATCGCGTGCGCGAGTAGGCAGGAGCATGGGTTGTTTGGCTATGTATGATGGTGGTAGCAGCAACTTTGGGTAGTGTCGGAGGCTGGTGGTTGATGGTGGATGGGGTAGCATCATAGCAGTGAGGTATCCTCGTTTTTTCCAATTTATATTTAATTTATTTGCAGTAGAAAAAGAAAAAAATTACAGTAAGAAATTACTGCTTGTTTAGGGAAATAAAATATTGATAAAAATTAATTATATACAGTTAAGGAAAAGTAGAATACAAGCATAAAAGTATATACACATACACATATTACATATACGTATACATTTTTTAAACATTATTTTAGAAATAATGGATTAACTCATTTTAGTTACTAAAAGTTTTTTTTAAAAAGGAAAAATTATTAGTTTAGAACTGAATTATTAGTTAATTAATTATAAAATGGAAAATGATTGTTCAGTTATTTCGGATACTAATAAATTGTAAATTATTTATACAACGTCCAAATGTGGAGAAATTAATCGTGATGGGAATGGATTGCAAAACCAAAATCAAAGGTGAGTAAATCTCACGCTTCTAGATTTTTATTTAAATTTAAATGGTTAAATTTAAATAATTCGTTGCACGATTGAATTGTTTGATGTGCTATATTATATATAGTAGTATATAGGATATACTGGAGTGATTAATATTCTGTGATGAATATTATTGGCAATTGGAATATTGAATGTTGTGGTTTGCTTAAATATTTTGGTACCCGGGGCTATCAAAATATATAGAATCAGATTTTTATAAAAGTAAAATTTAGAAGTGAAATAGTTATAGAATAAAAATAAGAATGTATTGGAAAGAAATGAAAGTGATATTTAAAAAACTGAAGCTAAATTGTAAAGTAGACATTTAGAAACAAGTTTTAAATCAAAGTTAAATCTGGCATTTGAGTTTGTGAATCTCATTTTTTTTAAACAAATAAAGTTTTTAAATATTAAGTGTTTTAACAACTTGAATGTTAAAGTGCATTCGTAAATTGATTTGAATTTAAAAATAAATTTGGTTTTAAATTCCTTTAAGCTTCTATTATAAAATGAGTAATTAATTTATTTAATGAAGTAAATAAAAAGATAGATAATTAAAAGATGAGATAAATCAAGAGTGATTAATATTTGTGGTTAAATTAATAATTAATAATTAATTATTTAATGTAATTTAATTAGACTAGGATAAATTGAAATGTAAATGGAAAATCATTATTTATGTAATCAATGACGTAATTATAGCTTGATTAATTAAGATTAATTAATCAATAATAAGTTATTTATGAGAAATTAAATAATAAGTAATGAAGGGGTAATGTAATTAATTATAGTTAATTAATTTGTGAAGTAATTAAAGATTAATTATTGATTTTAGTTAAGAATAATTAATTTGTGAATTAATTAAAGATAATTACTTGAAGGTAATTGAAGAATAAATAATCCAGGGTGATCAATTAAGATGAATAATGAAGGGATGATTGATTAATTGATTTTAAATCAATTAATGTTAAATGCAAAAAAATCTAAGTGATTGAGGTTAGTAATTCAATCAGGATTAATTAAATTAAATTTGTATGTGATTAATCTTTGCTTACGGATGATTGAATGGTATTGGATGCATTGAATGAGACTCGAAGAGATCGGGGTCGGGTATTGGAAAATACCCGAAACCACATTGAATTTTTATAGATTGATATGTGAAATCTATAGGCTGGAATGAAGTGATTTAGAGAAATTGGACTATTTAAATCTAAATCTTTTATACATAGAAAACTTAAGTGTGAAATAAGTGATATCTATAACATATTATGAACTTGTAAATTGATTCGAGTTACCCCGGGTTTTATATAAGTTGAATGCTTTGTATTCCATGTTAGATGGGTTTACTCACGCTGGTTTCCAGCCTGACACCAGTGTGACCCGGGTGTTACTTTGATGTAATGCTCGGGTCAGACCGAGTATTACAGATTTTCATGTAAGAACGTTCTGGAACTTGGGAGATGGCTGGATGGCAAGAACGTATAGAATATCTCTGCTGTATTATATTACTGTAAATCTGAGACATTGTAATTGTATATATCCAGTGTCTGTACATATGTGTAACTCTGATGTAATAAAATGTAATCGATAGATATAGTATTCTTTTGTAAACTGTTATTATTTATTATTATATTTTATCCGCTGTGAATGTGAGATGTTGATGTTTCTGATCTTCTTCTTCTTATATTTTTTTTCTTCTTTTTCATAACTATCTGGAATTTTCGGAATCGAAAATTTCGGGTCGTTACAGTTGGTATCAGAACTGAAAAGTTAAGCGAGAACCTTGGCTCTGGTGGGGATAACTCCTTAAATAGAGTCTGTAGCACTCTAGAATGAGTAGAGTATACACACACACACACACACACACATGTATGTATGTATGTATGTATGTATGTATGTATGAACGCGTACTTGTTATTTTCTTATATAAAGGTTTTAAATGATTTTATATAAAAATATATTTTGATATATAAAGCAATATTTCCTTCTAATAAATATTAAAGTGATTGGTTGTTAAATTATTGGAATTAAATTAAGGAGTAATATAATACAACCAAATTGAAATCTTGAATTGGGATTAAATTAAGTGGTAACAGAAATACAACCAAATTAAAATTAAATTGATTGAAAATGAAATTCTATAATTTGAGCTTAAGAATTAAATTGTTTAAAAACTTTAAATAAAGGTTAATTTGGTTTAAAAAGTTAAACCAACCTTTGAGAATTTATATAATTCGAGATGGTTTAAAATTAAGATTGAAATTGAATTAGTTCAAAATTGAATTTGTGATTGAAGATGGATAAGTTTTAAAATTTTAATGGAAAATTAGAATTGGATTGAATTGAAATGATTGAAATTAAAGTGGGTTCAATTGATATTAGTCCAAATTGATTGGAATAATTAGGAATTGTAATTAAAGTTGAATAGGTTTAAAATCAAATGGAATTTGATTTGAATTAGGAAGGAAATGAAGGTTGATTCAACTTGAATTGGGATAAATCAATTTCAATGGAAATTGAAGATTATTCAAATTGGAATTGAGTCTATTTAAATGGAAGTGGAAATTTAAATTGAATGGATAGGGAAGTGAATAGTTTTGACTCTGGACTATTTTCAATATAAATTGTTTTAATATAAACTTATTGTTCCAAGCTATTTAATATATATACAACCTTTCTTTTTAAAGCCAAATTATTTCATATTTGTTTTACGATTATTTTTGGAACTATTTAACAATTTTTCAACTGTTTATAAACTAATTACTATTTTTCAACTATTTTACAAATTAATTACTATTTTACAACTATTTTGCAATTATCTAAAATTTCTGAAACTATTAAACTATTTTCAAACTATTTTACAATTAGTTAACTATTTTACAGATATTTTGCAAACTAATAATTATTTTCAACCACTTATCTATTTTTTAAAAATTTCAAGCTATTTTCTAAATATAAACTGGTCGGAGTTCAAACTATTATTGATTAAATACCCAACTGAGGTAAGAATTGAAGTGATAATCCAATGGAATTGAAGCAATTGTAAATATATGGATAGTTTTAAAGGAAATGTGAATAGAAAGGAAATTGATTTAGTTAATAATCAATGAAGATAATTACGTAGGATGTATGTATATTATTCTATTCGCATAGTGATTTGATTCAGATTCGAGCATAGAATTTCGAGATAGTTTATCAATCCGAGTTGGGATTTTTTTCACTCGATTATCGACGACGAACCTGGATATGGATTCTTAATTGGTTTCGGATATTCTCTATCATGGTTATGGATATACAAGGAGAATGACGGTTTCTGATCAAGAAACCAGATCTGAGTCCGCACTAGAAAGTCAGGTGGACGATGCTAGTTCGGAAGTTAATTGTGTGATCGAGCGAGCGATCAGATTGGTATAGCGTACGGATGATAAGTGTACATCGTACAGATTTGAATGAAATTGATATTGAAAAGAGTAATCAAATTTGAATTTTTGATTTTGAATAAAGAAAGTTATATATCTTTGTTATATAAGGTAAATTTCCCCTTGTTGTATCTATTGACGTAAGAAAAGGATTTTGAAAGTGTTTGAAGTATAAAAGGAGTTTTATACAAGTTTGAAATGATCCAAAGTTTTAAAAATTGTATATATCTGTATATAAATATAAAGGATCTTATGCGGATTTTGGAAAAAGGTTTTGGAAACCTGTGGATTTGGAAAGGCTTTTGATTTTCGGGTAAAATCAATATTGGGATTTGGAAAGCCTAGTTTGAGAATTATCGATTTTTGAATAATCGATTTTGTGTAGAGGAGCTTTGTATGGGATCATACTAGCTGTATGATTTGAAAGATACGATATGTGTATAATATAAAGTGTTTTGATAATGGCTCTGGGGAAAAAGGCGCTCCCTTGAAATGAACTTCTCAGGAGTGCCACCGGGTCGTGCTGCCTTGAACCCTAAGCGGAGATTCTAAAGTTGATCCTGTGAGGAGTACGGACAAAACTACTTCCTGAGGATTATGAGTAGTGTGTAACGAAAGTCGAGGGGCGCTGATGCCTACAGAGGCATTTGTGTTATGGTGTCGCGATAGTGTAACTCGATGTCACTACGATCTACTGCAGACCATAGCGAAAGTCGTGTGTGCTGCTGAGAGCCAAAAGTCTATGTTTGATTTTATATCGGTAGACTGCGACCTATGGTAACATAGCGAAAGTCGTGTGTGCCGATGAGAGCCAACAGTCCGCGTTTGGTTTTACATCGGTAGACTGCGACCTATTAGGAGTGGAGAAGTTTCATTTTGACAGCAAAAATCGAGGACGCTGATGCCTATAGTTACATGGACTTTTGCTGTGATGGCAATGTAACCCTGGAATGTAACCGCGATCTGTTGTGGGTTCGATGGCGTAATCGAGGGGCGCGGAGTGCCTACAGTTACATGGACTTTTGCTGTGATGGCAACGTAACCCCGGATGTAACTCCTACCATGGATGGGGGTGATGATTTCCAGAGTATTCTCACCAAGATATTTCCTCTATTTTCAAAAACTGTTTTCTTCATTTTCAATAAAATTATTTTCCCAAGTATTTTCACTGGGTGTAGAAACAGGCTTACCAAGTACCTATTGTAACGCCCCACTCCGAGACCCACTCTAGTAAGGAGTATTACGGAGTAATACCGTCTACTAGAATGGAGAATAGAGTATAATGGAAGCGACCATATGTAATCAAGCTATAATTAACTACCGAATACGTCGAATAGGTGGTTTTCTTTTCTCAAGTGGTTCGACATATCCAATAGATATTTGTAACGAAATAACAATGGCTAAGGAAAATAGGTTCAGAACAAACATAATACTAAATGATAACATCATCATCACAGAACAGTCACATAACAGTCACAGAACATAGGTACAATATATCGTCAATACAGATCCAAATATCAAAAGGTGGGTACAAAGCCACCGCTCACACATGTGAGTCAAAAATATGTACATAAGAGACTGAATAATCAGAGTATCAAAATAGTGGACAAATATAAAGAGCTATCTATCAGCATAGCAGATAATGTCCAAGCGGAAGCACAGAAAGCTAAGTCCAGAGACCTAACCTGAAACAACTCGGTCTGACCCGAGCGAAAACACTCGGGTCGGGCTAGCTGAACAATCAGTAATAACTGAAATATATAATAATGCAGTACATAAATCAAACGGAACTTCTCCAAAGAGGAGTAATATGGACTACATGAACATAATGACGATCCCTAATCATAAATAAACAGTAAAAATCTCCAAAGAGAATATCAACACAAAGTGTTAAATAAATAAAATCGCCTCATATCATCGGCGTAGCCAAAGCTATATGAAGTTGCCGATAGGCAATAATCCCAAGAGTGACCAGAGTCTGTAATCAATACCCAAGCGAAGATCGATACTCCAAGGAGCAATAGGGATATACTGAAAAGTAAATGAAATCGAATACTGAAAAGCAGTGTCCAGAGACACTGTGAATCCACAAGGTAACCGCACTTACATGGTATGGTTCCATAGAACCAACACCGAATGGCGGTACTCGAATGGATATAAAAATCATCAGATAATACAAGTATTGCACATGCACCGACCAGAGTCGTTATTGCCAAGTACTGTAGAGTTGTGATCGATCACTCGCACAGATGCAGAACGCACGAGACGGCGAGATCCTTCCCAGAAGGATAAAGGCCCAGAGGCACATGCCGAAAAACTGCTCCATAGAGCAGGTGTCCAGAGACGGTTGCCCAGAGGCGTGGTGACCCAGAGGTCCAGTACTGGCCGCCCAGAGGCTAATGTGTCATAAACTTCTTGGAGAGGAACCCGTAAAGTGTTAACAATGAGTCCCATACCCCACGTTCGCACTAAACGGTTTACTAACCAATAGCAAGCTCACACTCCACACAATAAAAAGTCCACCTCGTATCATCGGTAAACTAGAACCAAAGGTCAAAACGATCAATCGGATAGGTCGGGGATTAACCGGAAAGAAAATACACACGGTTCCATAGACCGGAGATTTCCTAACCGTTTAAGCACCTTTCAACTTCGCTCGACGTGCTAAAAGTGAGTATGTGAGATTTTTATTATAGAAAATAATGGTGCGAAACGTATTTTTAACTGATCTTGAAATCACTTTAAAACGGCTTTTGAAAACTCTCCTATTATGGAGTAATTAATTTAATAATTAAAAATAATATTATATAATAATTTTGAAAGCCATTTAGGAGTGAAAAATCCTTTTAAAATAGTTCATAAAAACCCGTGTACGAAATCCAGAGACAAATCTCAAAGAAATCGGTAAATCAGAAAATCACTGAAAACCAATATTCGCGTTGGAAAATATTCCGAATGGTTGTGAACCAAAGTTCGACAATTTTTGATTAGCAATTGAAGCCCAAAGGTTCATTGCAGAAACAATCAATTTGAAGCGGTTGCACCAAAATGGTGCAACCTGGACTCGGTTGCACCAAAATGGTGCAACCGGTGGGTCGGAACCCGGCTGCACCAAATGGGTGCAGCCTATTTTTTTTTCTTTTTTTTTCTTTTTTCTTTTAGAGAACCGGCTACACCGCATGGTGCAGCCCGGTCCAGCCCCCAGCCCGCATGGGCCGGGGAGGATTAGCAAAACCCCAGCCCGCATGGGCTGGGGAAATATGTGGCCGGCCCACACGGGCAGGGGATTTGTGGCCGACCCAGCCCACACGGGTTGGGGATTTGGTGGCCGCCCCAGCCCACACGGGCAGGGGATTTCGCGGCCCACCCCCAGCCCGCACGGGCTGGGGATTTAGCGGCCGCCCCTAGCCCGCGTGGGCTGGGGACCTGCGGCCGGCCCCAGCCTGCATGGGCTGGGGACTTCGGTCCAGCTACTGGCTAGCCCAACCGGGCTAGCCTGCTGCACCCGGGCAGCAGCCTGGGTGCAATCCAATCCTGCCCTGGTGCACTCAGAATTGTGTTTTAGCCTGTTTTCAGGCTGAAGCATTTCCAGCCAGCTTAATATGCAGTTTTTGATGGTTTTGGGGTGGTTTTTTTAAAGTTTTTGGCATCAAATTTCACCAATATCAATCTCAAGCTACTATACAATGATTACTACACCATATTAAAGGAAACATAGGCCAAAGTTTAGCATTACCTTATGAAGCAATATCACAAACACCTTATGTGCACACCCAAAATGAAAGCAAAGATGATCAAAGAGCTATGATTCACATGTTACATAATAAAACATGTGTTACTAAATGATTTCTGAAATCAAAAGAGGATTAAACACCTATTAGAAGAGGTTTTTAGTAATAACCTCTCTAGAAAGCAACAAAGACCACTATAGCATCAACCCAAGTTAGCAAAAGATGATTAGGAGGCTATAAGATCAAAAAAACACATAAGACATGTGTTATCAAACTAATTTCAGAAATTAGAAAGATATAAAAATGGATTTGAGGTGGGTATTTGCATTACCTTTGCATAGAATGACTTGCGTAAGCTAAAACTAGAAGCAGATGAAGATAGAGGCCATTTTTGTTAAGAAAGCTTTAGGAAATGATTAGGGTTTTGATTAGGGATGAATGAATGAGGTTAGGAGAGTTTGAGATAATTTATAGAGGAGGTTTAGGGTGGGTTATAGGGTTAGGTTTGGTAACCCAATAAGAAGAGGGTTATTTACATGTTTCTAAAAATTAGTCTAAGTGTTCATGTATGTTTATGAAACTCATTTTTCTTACCCAAACCCGTTTTAAAATCTCTCCTAAAATATTTAACTTTCCAAAAATAACATTTTATCCTCATTTTAAAATCCCATATTTCCCATTTAATTAAAATAGTCTTTTTCAAATATATTTTGTTATTCCAAATCCTTTTACGCTTGTTTAAAATAAATGAAAATCCTAACTTTTATTTATTAATTGGTAATGCAAATCCCGGGTTTTTACAGACTCTCCCTTAAGAAAATTGCATCCCCGCAGTTCCTTAAGATAGATGTCGTCTATAACGTCAAATCCACAAAAGAAGTGATAGAGATAAAATAGAGAATTCGTACCCGCAGAAGAAGATGGGAGAAACCCAGGATAAGAGCGCTCGATAGATTCTCTGGTCTCCCAAGTGCAGTCCTTAGGATTCGGCGACCATTGAATCTTCACGAGTGGAACCTCTTTGTTGCGAAGGTGTCTCACCTCGGAATCAAGCACATGGAGAGGTTGCTGCTCCAAAGATAAGTAAGGTAAGATCTCTAAATCAGGCACGACATGAGGCTCAGTGTTAGAATCAGGATCGCGAATACACTTGCGAAGCTGAGAAACATGGAACACGTCATGCATTCCAGAAAAATGAGCAGGTAGAGCCACACGATAAGCAACGGGGCCGATGCGTTCCATAATAGGAAATGGTCCAACATAGCGAGGAGCCAACTTCCCTGTAGAGCTGAAACGCACAACCCCCTTCATAGGGGAAATCCTAATGAAGACAAAATCACCAATGGAGAACTCAATAGGCTTCCTACGATTGTCTGCGTAGGATTTCTGGCGGTCCTGTGCCTCTTTCATTCTCTGACGGATAAGAACAATCTTTTCAGAAGATTCCCGAACTGAATCTGGACCAAGAATAAGCTTGTCGCCAGATTCTAACCAACAAGCAGGAGAGCGACATGGCCTTCCGTAGAGAGCCTCGAAAGGTGCCATGCCGATACTAGACTGAAAGTTGTTGTTGTAGGAGAACTCTACAAGCGGTAAGTGATCCTCCCAACTACCTCCGAAATCCAGAATATGACAGCGCAAAAGATCCTCCAAAACACAATTCACCCTCTCAGTCTGACCGTCGGTCTGAGGGTGATAAGCAGTCGAGAGATTCAGCTTTGAGCCCAAAGCTGACTGTAGGCACTTCCAGAAGTGACTAGTGAAAATGGTGTCTCGGTCACACACGATGGAGTTAGGAATGCCATGAAGTCGAACGACTTCCTTCACATAGAGCTTGGCCAACTAAGGTGCAGTCCGAGTGGACTTAATCGGAATGAAATGAGCCGATTTGGTCAAGCGATCAACAATAACCCAGATAGAACTATGGTCTGACCTCGATCGAGGCAGACCGTCAATGAAATCCATGGATATCTGATCCCATTTCCATAACGGAATCTCTAGAGGCTGAAGAAGACCAGATGGACGCTGATGCTTGGCCTTGATCTGTTGACAAGTCATGCAACCACTCACATAATTTTCCACATCTCTCTTCAAACCCTCCCAATAATATAGCCAGCACATATCGGCATACATCTTACTCGAACCGGGATGTATAGTATACTTAGTGCGATGGCACTCGTCCAGAATGTCACGCCTAAGTGATAAATCAGATGGTACAACAATACGGCTCTTCCTACAAAGACACCGATGAAAATCAAGCGAATAATCCAGCAATGTCTCATCACTGGATCCCGACTCGAGAAGGTGAATAAGATGCAATAAGTTTGGATCCTGCCGCTGAGCATGGGCAATGCGATCCAATAAGATAGGACGAACTTCCAAGCTAAATAATAAGACCGGAGAATCAGAGGATGGAGCTCGATCTCTAGTATCACACAAAGATAGGGTCTCGAGAATACCCCACTCGGCAATCATCATAGAAACTACCGCCGAGTTCTTGCGACTGAGCGCATCTGCAACACGATTTCCATTGCCAGGGGTATACTGAATATCTAAATCATATGAGGCAAGAAACTCAAGCCATCGCTGCTGCCTCATATTGAGATCCCTCTGACTGAATAGATACTTCAACGACTTGTGATCGGTGTAAAGAGTGAAGCGTTCGCCTAATAGAAAGTGATGCCATGTCTTCAAGGCAAAGACGATTGCTGCTAACTCAAGATCATGAGTAGGATAGCGAACCTCATTCGGACTCAGTTGCCTGGAAGCATAAGCAACTACCCGATCCTTCTGCATAAGCACAACACCGAGCCCGCTACCACAAGCATCGGTGTAAACAACCAGATCCTGGTTACTCTCAGGAACCACAAGAATAGGAGCATGAGTAAGAAGTTCCTTCAGTCGCTGAAAGGAAGCTTCACACTTATCAGACCAAATAAAGCGAACACCCTTACGAGTCAACGTCGTAAGGGGAAGTGCAACTCGAGAGAAATCCTTAATAAACCGACGGTAATACGCCAGACCAAGGAAGCTGCGAATATCATGAACGTTCTCGGGCTGCTTCCAATTCTGAATAGCTTCGATCTTGGCAGGATCGACATAAATACCCTCAGATGATATAATATGGCCCAAGAACCTGACCTTGCTCTCCCAAAAATGGCACTTGGAGAGCTTGGCCTTAAGTTGATGCTGACGAAGAGTATCCAAGACGATCTGCAAATGATGAGCATGCACTGTCTCGGATCTAGAATAAATAAGAATATCGTCGATGAAAACCAGAACGAATCTATCGATGTATTCCCGGAATACTCGATTCATAAGATCGACGAAGAAAGCCGGTGCGTTCGTTAAGCCGAATGGCATGACCAACCACTCAAAAGAACCATAACGAATGCGGAAAGCGGTAAGAGGAATGTTATCGTCCGCAACACGAAGCTGATGAAATCCGGTGACAAGGTCGAGCTAGGGAAAGACCTTCGCACCGCTCAACTGATCAAACATATCGTCTATCCATGGCAATGGATAACGATTTCTGATGGTCAACTCATTAAGCTTGCGATAGTCAATGCAAAGCCTAAGAGAGCCATCGGGCTTCTTAACGAAGACCACAGCAGCACCCCATGGCGAAGAACTGGACCGAATGAACCGCTTCACCTCAAGCTCAACTAACTGCTTCCTGAGTTCCTTATTCTCCTTAATAGACATTCTCGTAGGAGGACGCCCAACTGGGTGGGAGCCTGGAATGAGATCGATGTGGAACTCAATGGCCCGCTTTGGCGGTAGGCCTGATACTGGCTTGAATATATCGGGGAAATCCTGAACAACAGGAATACGAGATATGTCCAAATCCTCATCTCGTGAATCAAGAGAAAATAAAGTAATATCAGAAATCCCAACATCCTGAAGAGCAATAGCTAACGGAGCGGACGAGTCAGGGTGACGAAGAAATAATATCCGCTCCGAACATATGATTTTGGCGTCGTACTGAGCGAGCCAATCCATGCCAAGAATCATGTCAAAGCCCAAATACTCCATAACGTGCAGATTCGCACGGAAAGAAAATCCACAAAGATCAATATCTATATCCTCACAAAGCAAGCTAAGGGTCGTGGATCCGCCGATGGGATTCACAATCCTTAGTGAAAAAACCAAACAAGTAGCATCCAAAGATAATTTATCAACTAGTTCCTTTGATACGAATGAGTGAGAGGCACCCGTATCAAAGAGAACTCTACAAGATCTACCATGAAATAAAATAGAACCTTCGAAAACGGAAGGATGCATACCTCGAGGCTGAGCTGAAGATGTAGGAGCTTTGGCAGCATTAAGCTTGCCAGATCTAGGAGGTGCAGTAGGACAAGTGGAGATCCTGTGTCCCTCCTTCTTGCTGAAGGTGCAATAGAGAGGTTTGGGACACTCTCGGATAAAGTGATCTAGAGAACCGCAGTTGAAGCATTTCTTCGGGGGACGTGTTCCACTAGGCTGAGCAGGAGTCTGGGACTGAGGACGAGTCTAAGGCTGAGTCTAAAAAGTAGAACTGCCAGTCTTCTTCTTCTTGTTCCAAGGCTTGGTCTTCTGAAATGGTCCCCGCTTCTGATTGGGGTTTTTGGAACCCTCACCATCTCCATCGCTTTCTCTCTCACGCTCAATCGCTTCAAGGTGAAGCGCTGCGTCAACTAGCTCATCAAAAGGGAGCTTAAGCTGGAGCACAAGCTATTTCTTCAAATCTTTCTTCAGGCCTTCAACAAATTTGAGATTCTTCTTATAAGGAGTGCTGATGAACTCGAGGCCATACTTGGACAGGGCCTCTAAAGATGATTAATAGTCAGCAACAGAGGTCTTCCCTTACTTAAGGTCAATAAAGCGGCGTGCAAGGGCTATCTTCTCGGACTCGGGAACAAACTTGAGCATGAAACGCTTTCGGAACTGATCCCAAGTGAGAGTGGCCTCATCGGTCTCAGAAATAAGGAGCTCGTACCAATCCAAGGCACGACCCTCAAGATGGCTAGAAGCAACAAGAACTCTGTCATGGTCAAGAAGGGTCGTGCGAGTAAAATTACGCTCGCAAACTCTGATCCAAGCCTGGACCTCAAGAACAGTCTCGGAGCCATTGAACGGCTTCCCTCCAAGATGAATAAAGTTGCTGCAGAGGCGCGCAAAAGCAGACTTGCACGGTGCATCAGAAACTGGTGCAGGAGACTGAGAGTGCGACTGAGACTTATGAACCAGCTCCATGATCTTGTCCGTGGTAATGTATACGCCCTCTGGATGAGGGTTGCTGGACTGTCCAGCATCAGCAGAACGGAGGTTCCTAACTCTCCCAACCATACTGAAAGATAAGGTAAGATTTAGTTAAGCACGATTCAAAGATAGATAATTCATTAAGGAATATTACGGAATATAACAGATTCCTACAACTATTCCTAACTTATCTATCTAAAGGTGGTGATGTTCAATTTAGATCGTATTGTAACGTATTATACTACGTGTCTATTCTGTGTTTGTTATGCTTAATTCTGAACCTTAGCTCTGATACCAAGATGTAACGCCACACTCCGAGACCCACTCTAGTAAAGAGTATTACGGAGTAATACCGTCTACTAGAACGGAGAATAGAGTATAATGGAAGCGACCATATGTAATCAAGCAATAACTAACTACCGAATACGTCGAATAGATGGTTTTCTTTTCTCAAGTGGTTCGACATATCCAATAGATATTTATAACGAAATTACAATGTGTAAGGAAAATAGGTTCAGAACAAACATAATACTGAATGATAACATCATCATCACAGAACAGTCACATAACATAGGTACAATATATCGTCAATACAGATCCAAATATCAAAAGGTGGGTACAAAGCCACCGCTCACACATGTGAGTCAAAAATATGTACATAAGAGACTGAATAATCAGAGTATCAAAATAGTGGACAAATATAAAGAGCTATCTATCAACATAACAGATAATGTCCAAGCGAAAGCACAGAAAGCTAAGTCCAGAGACCTAACTTGAAACAACTCGGTTTGACCGAGCGAAAACACTCGGGTCAGGCTAGCTAAACAATCAGTAATAACTGAGATATATAATAATGCGGTACATAAATCAAACGGAACTTCTCCAAAGAGAAGAGTAGTATGGACTACATGAACATAATGACGATCCCTAATCATCAATAAACAGTAAAAATCTCCAAAGAGGATATCAACACCAAAGTGTTAAATAAATAAAATCGCCTCATATCATCGGCGTAGCCAAAGCTATATAAAGTTGCCCATAGGAAATAATCCCAAGAGTGACCAGAGTCTGTAATCAATGCCCAAACAAAGATCGATGCTCCAAGGAGAAATAGGGATATACTGAAAAGTCAATGAAATCGAATACTGAAAAGCAGTGTCCAAAGACAATGTGAATCCACAAGGTAATCGCACTTACATCGTATGGTTCCATAGAACCAACACCGAATGGCGGTACTCGAATGGATATAAAAATCATCAGATAATACAAGTATTGCATGTGCACCGACCAGAGTCGTTATTGCCAAGTACTGTAGAGTTGTGATCGATCACTCGCACAGATGCGAAACGCGCGAGACGGCGAGATCATTCCCAGAAGGATAAAGGCCCAGAGGCACATGCCGAAAAACTACTCCATAGAGCAGGTGTCCAGAGACGGTTGCCCAAAGGCGTGGTGACCCAGAGGTCCAGTACTGGCCCCCCAGAGGCTAATGTGTCACAAACTTCTTGGAGAGGAACCCGTAAAGTGTTAACAATGAGTCTCATACCCCACGTTCGCACTAAACGGTTTACTAACCAATAGCAAGCTCACACTCCAAACAATAAAAATTCCACCTCGTACCATCGGTAATCTAGACCTAAAGGTCAAAACGATCAATCGAATAGGTCGGAGATTAACCGGAAAGAAAATACACACGGTTCCATAGGCCGGAGATTTCCTAACCGTTTAAGCACCTTTCCACTTCGCTCGACGTGCTAAAAGTGAGTGTGTGAGATTTTTATTATAGAAAATAATGGTGCGAAACGTATTTATAATTGATCTTGAAACCACTTTAAAACGGCTTTTGAAAACTCACATATTATGGAGTAATTAATTTAATAATTAAAAATAATATTATATAATAATTTCAAAAGCCATTTAGGAGTGAAAAATCCTTTTAAAATAGTTCATAAAAACCCGTGTACGAAATCCAGAGACAAATCTCAAAGAAATCGATAAATCAGAAAATCACTGAAAACCAATATTCGCGTTGGAAAATATTCCGAATGGTTGTGAACCAAAGTTCGACAATTTTTGATTAGCAATTGAAGCCCAAAGGTTCATTGCAGAAACAATCAATTTGAAGCGGTTGCACCAAAATGGTGCAACCGGTGGGTCGGAACCCGGCTGCAACAAATGGGTGCAGCCCATTTTTTTTTTTTAGAGAATCGGCTGCACCGCATGGTGCAGCCCGGTCCAGCCCCTAGCCCGCATGGGCTGGGGAGGATTAGCAAAACCCCAGCCTGCATGGGCTGGGGAAATATGTGGCCGCCCCAGCCCACACGGGCTGGGGATTTGTGGGCACCCTAGCCCACGCAGGCTGGGGACTTGTGGCCGCCCCAGCCCAGCGGCCCGCCCCCAGCCCGCGTGGGCTGGGGACCTGCGGCCGGCCCCAGCCCGCATGGGCTGGGGACTTCGGTCCAGCTACTGGCTAGCCCAACCGGGCTAGCCTGTTGCACCCGCGCAGCAGCCTGGGTGCAACCCAAGCCTGCCCTGGTGCACTCAGAATTGTGTTTTAGCCTGTTTTCGGGTTGAAGCATTTCGAGGCAGCTTAATATGCAGTTTTTTATGGTTTTGGGGTGGCTTTTTCAAGTTTTTGGCATCAAATTTCACCAATATCAATCTCAAGCTACTATACAATGATTACTACACCATATTAAAGGAAACATAGGCCAAAGCTTAGCATTACCTTATGAAGCAATATCACAAACACCTTATGTGCACACCCAAAATGAAAGAAAAGATGATCAAAGAGCTATGATTCACATGTTACATAATAAAACATGTGTTACTAAATGATTTCTGAAATCAAAAGAGGATTAAACACCTATTAGAAGAGGTTTTTTAGTAATTTACCTCTCTAGAAAGCAACAAAGACCACTATAGCATCAACCCAATTTAGCAAAAGATGATTAGGAGGCTAAAAGATCAAAAAAATACATAAGACATGTGTTATCAAACTAATTTCAGAAATTAGAAAGATATAAAAATGGATTTGAGGTGGGTATTTGCATTACCTTTGCATAGAATGACTTGCATAAGCTAAAACTAGAAGGAGATGAAGATAGAGGCCATTTTTGTTAAGAAAGCTTTAGGAAATGATTAGGGTTTTGATTAGGGATGAATGAATGAGGTTAGGAGAGTTTGAGATAATTTATAGAGAAGGTTTAGGGTGGGTTATTGGGTTAAGTTTGGTAACCCAATAAGAAGAGGGTTATTTACATGTTTCTAAAAATTAGTCTAAGTGTTCATGTATGTTTATAAAACTCATTTTTCTTACGCAAACCCATTTTAAAATCTCTCCTAAAATATTTAACTTTCCAAAAATAACATTTTATCCTCATTTTAAAATCCCATATTTCCCATTTAATTAAAATAGCCTTTTTCAAATAAATTTTGTTATTCCAAATCCTTTTACGCTTCATTAAAATAAATAAAAATCCTAACTTTTATTTATTAATTGGTAATGCAAATCTCGGGTTGTTACACCTATAGATTTTCAGTCCTACGCCTGATCAACATATGACCGAATGTCTGTGAGAACAAGGATGAACTGGTTGAGACATCGAGTTATAAGAAGTATTTTTATAAAAAGCTATTTTAATAGTATTATCTGAATTTAAAGGCATTTCTAAAATTTTAAAATAAAAGTGTTGGAATTTTGAAGAAAATGAAAGAAAATCCAACTGGAATTATCAAAAAATAATTTGAACTCAGGAAAATTTAATAAAGTGATTTTTTGTAATAAAATAGAGTATTGATTTAAAAGTTGGAAGTAAGCTAATTAGCTAAATAAATTATTTAATAAAGTATATTAATAAAATTCAACACGGTTAAATAAATGGATTGTAAGTTAATAATGGAGTTTGGAATGAACTCGAATTTTAAATAGAATTCGACTTGGGTTTGATAATGAATTAAAATAAGTGGAGATGTTGTAAAAATAAAATTCAAGTGAGTTATAAATAATATTTAACGTAATTTGCTAGTAAATTAGATATAATGGAAGTGTTGTCGAATGAAATAAAAGTGAATTATAATAGAAATGGTTTGAGTTACAAATAAAACCCAGGTGAGTAGAAATAAATTGAAAATGGCTCTGTATTAATAAAATAAATTTGAAAATGAATTAAGTAGGCGAATTAAAAATCTATAATGGGATGAATAAATGGATTAATTGAATTAAATAATAAATTGATGAAGTCTGGTTGAATAAAAACTAAATCAAACTTTTAATTGGAATTGGGTTATCAGAGTGAACTTGAGTTATGAGGCATATTAATTTGAAGTAAAATTACTTAAGTCAATAAAGGCTTGGTTTCGAGTAAGAATGGAAGACCATTAAATGACAGTTTGGGTTAAATTTGTTTGGAAAAAAAATTGGATATTAGTATAAGCATCGAATGTTGTCAAGATCAATGAAATAATTTTAAAATGAAACCAAGGCGGTGATGAAATGTAATGCAAATGTATGGTTGGAGAATAAATTAGAAATGAAATGGAATTAAATACAAAATGAGTTCAAATTAATTTGAAGTAGTTATAAACTAAAGTGGATACTCTATTAAGCAAATATCGCCAAATTTACATAAAAATAGTTGTCGTTTGACGTAAAACAAAAAAATTATAATTCTATAAGTTGGTAGAGATTGAATAAATTAATCTTAGGATCAATTGAATTGAATGTGAGCTTGATTGGCTTAAAAATAAACTGAATGTAAGAAATTGAGTTGTAAACCATTAAAATTGAATGAAATGGCATATGAATTGGTTGGAAGCAATTGAATTAGCTTTAAATCATATAAATCGCTTATGGGAAGCGTTTGGTGCTTGTTGCTTATGAGATACGTGTGTTTAGCGATTGAAGGTAAGTTAAATGCTAATAAATTTTCTATATATGGCACTTACATATCTAAATTGAGTAAGTACGGGTACTAGGAAGCCATTTGGCTGGATTTGGTTACGCTAATTGCTAAACTAATAAGCCACTTGTTTAGAATGTTAAATAAAGGTATGCCTACGCAATAAAAATAGGAAATATGAATTGTTTTTGCTTTTCCAACCGGGTGGGTCGATGTATATATATTTATATCTCTTGTCAAATTGCAAAAGCTTCTCTGTACAAAGGAGACTCCGTCAAAATTTTCCGAAAATTTTGGAAGTTAGAAATTTTTTTGTTAGCGACAAAACAAATTCAAATTTGAAATTGAAATAAATTAGTGAATGAAACTAATTTAAGATAATGATATGAATCAAATAAATGGAAGATAAAAAATCAATATTTAGAGATAAAGATAAATTTAATTCATATGGAAACGAAAAAACTAATCTGAATAAAGGTAGATATGAAAACTTCTATAAGGAAAGGTATAAAATGATTTTTAAGGCTATGATTGGATATTGTTGCCAAGTAGGATATGTAGGTATTATAAAGGGAAAGGAAAATTGGTTTTGATTTTCGAAGGTAAATTTGAATTTGCTCGATAAAAGGTATGCATTTAAATTTCTGTATGAAATTGAATTGGGTTTTTGATCTAGCCACTTGGCTTTTGGTTTTCTTTTGAAACTTGGGAGCCCGTAGAGGCATTTTGTAGTTGTACCGAGCTAGCCGCGCAAAGGAGACGCTGGCAAAAATTTTCGAAAATTTAGAGAGTTATAAAATTTTTGAGGAAGTTATGATAATTTAAATTTGAATTTTAAATTTAAATTTGAATATGTGGAGTAAAACATTTTGTTGGAAACTATAGAAGGTTTTGGGAAGTTGGTTAAAGTGATAGTGGGTCTTTAATAAAAGATAGGTTATGGCAAGTTGGTAAAAACCTATTTAGTTTTGGGTAAATAGTAATGGTATTGAATCATTCTTCTTAACTAGCAATTTCGAGGACGAAATTCTTTTAAGGGGAGGAATGTGACGACCCTGAATTTCTAACAATTTGAATAAGAATATTCAATTGATTTTAAATATTTGAAAGGTTAATTTTAACTTGAATTCCAAATATCGCAATTTACTTGATAATTAAATTATTGGATTTTATAATTTGAAATTGGGTAAAATGTTGAATCTGGAGTTTTAAGACTGTTAAAAATAATTTGAAGGCTTATAAAATTTATAATGATGTTACTGAAGATAATAGAATGTTTGTAATTTAATTTAAAGGTAGTTTGTTCGATTTTGGAAATATATCGTTTAAATTGACGTTTAAAAATAGCCTTCTGAGACACAATCTCGAAATTCGACGAAACCAGTTCCATTGGATTCGTAATAGTTAGTTATTACTGGATTTCAATTTTCGTAGCAATCAGAATTGTCGTTTGACCCCGGCAGCTCAAAACGCAGAGAGACTATTTTGATTGATTTAATTTAAAATTGGTCGTTTATTCCCGTAACTTGCACCTATGACCGAATTAGGTTCCGAAACACATTCCATCATGTTTGGAATACAGGTAAAGCCTTATAAACTCCTGGCGGCATGTCTGATTCGGAGTTCGAGATTTCGAGTTATGCGAAACGAGATATTTTGGAAATATAATGATAATAAAAAATATTATTTAAAGAGTCAACCCAGCCACCCTAGACCTAAATTGCATCGACCTAGCTATCTCCTTTCTTTTTATTAAAGCTGAGTATTTTGAAAACCCAAATAAATAAATGAATCTTCCAAAAAAAGGAATCAAAAAGAAAATAAAATGGCGACCGAATCATTTCGATTAATGGGAATAGGCGAGTCGTTCGTCTCGTTCGTTTTTGGATTCGCGGCAGGCGGCCCAAACGCTAAGAAGGGGAGCGAGTTGAGCGGCGAGGTTGGAGGTGTTAGAAGGGGGATCTCTATTGGGGGAGAGGCGTCGATGGTCATGGCACTCGAGCTCGAGATCGCGGCGTTTAGGGTCTTCGGCATCTCGACTTCGAGGGGACTCGTGCATTCGAATCGCGTGTGCGAGTAGGCAGGAGCAAGGGTTGTTTGGCTGTGTACGATGGTGGTAGCGGCGACTTTGGGGAGTGTCGGAGGCTGGTGGTTGATGGTGGGTGCGGTAGCGTCATAACAGTAAGATATCCTCGTTTTTTCCAATTTAAATTTAATTTATTTGCAGTAGAAAAAGGAAAAAAAATTACAGTGAGAAATTACTGCTTGTTTAGGGAAACAAAATATGAATATAAATAAATTATATACAGTTAAGGAAAAGTAGAATACAAGCATAAAAGTATATACACATACACATATTACATATACGTATACATATTTTAAACATTATTTTAAAAATAATGGATTAACTCATTTTAGTTACTAAAAGTTTTTTTTTTAAAAAGGAAAAATTATTAGTTTAGAACTGAATTATTAGTTAATTAAATTTTAAAATGGAAAATGATTGTTCGGTTATTTCGGATAGTAATAAATTGTAAATTATTTATACAGGGTCCAATGTGGAGAAATTAATTGTGATGGGAATGGATTGCAAAACCAAAATCAAAGGTGAGTAAACCTCACGCTTCTCGATTTTTATTTAAATTTAAATGGTTAAATTTAAATAATTGGTTGCATGATTATGTGCTATATTATATATAGTAGTATATAGGATATACTGGAGTGATTGCTATTCTGTGATGAATATTATTGGCAATTGGAATATCGAATGCTGTGGTTTGTTTAAATATTTCGGTACCCTGAGTTATCAAAATATATAGAATCGGATTTTTATAAAAGTAAAATTTGGAAGTGAAATAATTATAGAATAAAATTAAGAATGTATTGGAAAGAAAAGAAAGTGATATTTAAAAAACTGAAGCTAAATTGTAAAGTAGACATTTAAAAACAAGTTTTAAATCAAAGTTAAATCTGGCGTTTCAGTTAGTGAATCTCAGTTTTCCTAAACAAACAAAGTTTTTAAATATTAAGTGTTTTAACAACTTGAATGTTAAAGTGTATTTGTAAATTGATTTGAATTTAAAAATAAATTTGGTTTTAAATTCTTTTAAGCTTCTATTATAAAATGAGTAATTAATTTATTTAATGAAGTAAATAAAAAGATAGATAACTACAGGATGAGATAAATCAAGAGTGATTAATATTTGTGGTTTAATTAATAATTAATTATTTAATGTAATTTAATAAGACTAGGATAAATTGAAATGTAAATGGAAATTCATTAATTTATATAATCAATAACATATTTACAGCTTGATTAATTAAGATTAATTAATCAATAATAAGTGATTTATGAGAAATTAAATAATAAGTAATGAAGGGGTAATGTAATTAATTATAGTTAATTAATTTGTGAAGTAATTAAAGATTAATTATTGATTTTAGTTAAGAATAATTAATTTGTGAATTAATTAAAGATAATTACTTGAAGGTAATTGAAGAATAATTAATCCAGGGTGATTAATTAAGATGAATAATGAAGGGATGGTTGATTAATTGATTTTAAATCAATTAATGTTAAATGCAAAAAATCTAAGTGATTGAGGTAGTAATTCAATCAAGATTTATTAAATTAAATTTGTATGTGATTAAACTTTGCTTATGGATGATTGAATGGTATTGGATGCCTTGAATGAGACTCGAAGAGATCGGAGTCGGGTATTGGAAAATACCCGAAACCACTTTGAATTTTTATAGATTGATATGTGAAATCTAT
This sequence comes from Allium cepa, assembly GCA_030765085.1. Taxonomy (NCBI): domain Eukaryota; kingdom Viridiplantae; phylum Streptophyta; class Magnoliopsida; order Asparagales; family Amaryllidaceae; genus Allium; species Allium cepa. Next base: position 685,426,629 of record CM060932.1, on the reverse strand, counting down.
AGGCTGGAATGAAGTGATTTAAAGAAATTGGACTATTTAAAATCTTTGGTACTTAGAAAAATTATGTGTGAAATAAGTGATATCTATAACATATTGTGAACTCGTAAATTGATTCGAGTTACCCTGGGTTTTATATAAGTTGAATGCTTTGTATTCCGTGTTAGACGGGTTTACTCACGCTGGTTTCCAGCCTGACACCAGCGTGACCCGAGTGTTACTTTATTTTAATGCTCGGGTCAGACCGAGTATTACAATTTTTCAGGTAAGAATGTTCTGGAGCTTGGGAGACGGCTGGATGGCAAGAACGTATAGAGTATCTCCGCTGTATTATATTATTGTAAACCTGAGACATGATAATTGTGTATATCCAGTGTCTGTATATATGTGTAACTCTGATGTAATAAAATGTAATCGACAGATATAGTATTCTTTTGTAAACTATTATTATTTTTTATTATATTTTATCCGCTGTGAATGTGAGATGTTGATGTTTCTGATCTTCTTCTTCTTCTATCTTTTTCTTCTTTTTCATAACTATCTGGAATTTTCGAAATCGAAAATTTCGGGTCGTTACAGTTGGTATCAGAGCTGAAAGGTTAAGCGAGAACCTTGGCTCTGGTGGGGATAACTCCCTAAATAGAGTCCGTAGTACTTTAGAATGAGTTGAGTGTGTGTGTGTGTGTGTGTATGAGCGCGTACTTGTTATTTTCTTATATAAAGGTTTTAAATGATTTTATATAAAAATATATTTTTATATATAAAGCAATATTTCCTTCTAATAAATATTAAGGTGATTGGTTGTTAAATTATTGGAATTAAATTAAGGAGTAATACAATACAACCAAATGGAAATCTAGAATTGGGATTAAATTAAGTGGTAACAGAAATACTACCAAATTAAAATTAAATTGATTGAAATTGAAATTCTTGAATTTGAGCTTAAGAATTAAATTGTTTGAAAACTTTAAATAAAGGTTAATTTGGTCAAAAAGGTTAAACCAACCTTTGAGAATTTAACTCGAATTTATATAACTCGAGATGGTTTAAAATTGAAATTGAATTAGTTCAAAATTGCATTTGTGATTGAAGATGGATAAGTTTAAAAAATTTAATGGAAAATTTGAATTGGATTGCATTAAACTGATTGAAATTGAAGTGGGTTCAATTGATATTAGTCCGAATTGATTGAAATAATTTGGAATTGTAATTAAAGTTGAATAGGTTTAAAATCAAGTGGAATTTGATTTGAATTAGGAAGGAAATGAAGATTGATTCAACATGAATTGGGATAAATCAATTTTAATGGGAATGGAAGATTATTCAAATTGGAATTGAGTCAATTTAAATGGAAGTGGAAATTTAAATTGAATGGATACGGAAGTGAACAGTTTTGACTCTGGACTATTTTCATTATTAATAGGCCTACTTGAATTCTCATTTGATTTGTCATTGACATTTAGGAAATGTCAACTAGAATCGGTACTCCGAGGTCAGAGAGAACTAACTGCTCGATGAGCGTAGCGCTGCTTCTTCATTGTGGCGTCTTCGAGGGCGGAATCCGAATGGAAGAAATTCGATTGTTTTAATATAAACTTGTTATTCCAAGCTATTTAATATATACAACCTTTCTTTTTAAAGCCAAATTATTTTATATTTGTTTTACGATTATTTTTGGAACTATTTAACAATTTTTCAACTGTTTATAAACTAATTACTATTTTTCAACTATTTTACAAATTAATTACTATTTTACAACTATTTTGAAATTATCTAAAATTTCTGAAACTATTAAACTATTTTCCAACTATTTTACAATTAGTTAACTATTTTAAAGATGTTTTGCAAACTAATAATTATTTTCAACTACTTATCTATTTTTAAAAAATTTCAAGCTATTTTCTAAATATAACTGGTCGGAGTTCAAACTGTTATTGATTAAATACCCAACTGAGATAAGAATTGAAGTGATAATCCAATGGAATTGAAGCAATTGTAAATATATGGATAGAAATTAAAGGAAATGTGAATAGAAATGAAATTGATTTAGTTAATAATCAATGAAGATAATTACGTAGGATGTATGTATATTTTTTTATTCGCATAGTGATTTTATCTAGATTTGAGCACAGAATTTCGAGATAGTTTATCAATCCGAGTTGGGATTTCTTTCACTCGTTTTTCGACGGCGGACATGGATATGGATTGTTGATTGGTTCTAGATATTCTCTATGATAGTTATGGCTATGCAAGGAGAATGACGGTTTCTGATCAAGAAACCCGATCTGAGTCCACACTAGAAAGTCGGGTGGACGATGCTAGTTCGGAAGTGAAATTGTGTGATCGAGCGAGCGATCAGATTGGTATAGCATACGGATGATAAGTGTACATTGTACATATTTGAATGAAATTGATATTGAAAAGAGTAATCAAATTTGAATATTTGATTTTGAATAAACAAAGTTATATATCTTTCTTATATAAGGTAAATCTCCCCTTGTTGTATCTATTGACGGAAGAAAATGATTTTGAAAGTGTTTGAAGTATAAAAGGAGTTTTATACAAGTTTGAAATGATCAAAGTTTTAAAAATTATATATATCTGTATATAAATATAAAGGATCTTCGCTCCTTTTCTTTCTGTCGCTTCTTTTTCTCCACCTCCCTGCTTCGTTTCCCATGAGAGCTTCTTCTCTGCCCCCTCTCATTTCCATCCCCCTCTCTCCCTCTTCAACTAGGTCTGGCCGTGTTTTCAAGCCCATGTCGTCGGTGTCTGTACGTCCCCCTGCCATCCATTCGCCTTCTGAGTTTCCACCATTGCAACTTTCACGCGTACGTCCATGTGTATTGGATGATTGTGACACATCGCTTGAAGCCCTGCATCGTTCTGTTGCGAGTGGGCAAAATGTTTGTAAGCCAATAACGTTGGGTTGTGAAGTGGGCAAGGCTACTGAGTTTGATGAATACGTTCCTAGTGTGGTTGATGGTGTGTCTGATCTTGTACAGGGGTGTGTTTCAGCTAATTCTCCTTGTAGTCGTCATGGCACAACAGATGTTTGTGTAAATTCCCCAAAGAACTCTGTTCCTAATGTCCCTGTATTTCGCTCTGATGCAACTATTCCCTCTGCCGCAAGTGCCCCCAGTGTTGTGGAGAGCCGTGACGCTGTTGGTTCGAAGCATATCTCAAAATCGTGGTCTTCTCTTTTCACGTCCTTGCCCCGTAATGCGGGTGCCTACACCCCGATTGATTTTGATTTGGTTGAGGAAAATGGAGTGATGATTCCTCCCCCTAGTGTTTTGCTAGCCGGTGAGGAATTTTGGTCAGACTACTTGGTTGGTTTTTTTCTGGAACCTCGTCACCGAATTTCGGATGCCGCTGCGGTACTTCAGAGGGCTTGGAAGCTTCGTGGAAATTTGCATGTGAAGCTGATCGATTCGATGTATTACTTAAAGTTTTCCTCTTCTGAGGATCGTCGGCTTATTTTGGATTCTGAGCCTTCTTTTGTTGATGGAAGGCCTTTTATTGTCACCCCCTGGTCTCCTACCGTGGCGTGTGCTCGTGAGCAAGTATTTACTATCCCTGTTTGGGTTTATTTCTCTCAGATTCCCTCTGTCTTACAGCCTCTTATTGGACTGAATTGGTTAGCTTGTAATGTTGGTAAGCTGAAATGCTTTGACTCTAATACGGTGGCACGTGATAAGTTGATGTACGCAAAGGCTCTTGTCGAGATTTCCCCCTCTAAGCCTCTCCCTACTTCTATTCCTGTTCAGCTTGCTGTCGGTCATGTTGTGGAAGTCAGAGTTCGCTATGGATGGGTTCCGGATATTTGTACCTTCTGTCACTCCTTTGGACACCTGACTATCGATTGCCATCATTCTGAAGCCTCCGCGGCTGCTCCGAAGTCACCTTTACCGCGCCCCCGTCGTAGGATCTGGGTCCCCAAGGTTTCAGTCCCTCCCAATCCTGCTCCTGAGGCTATGTTGTCAGATCTGAGTTTTCCTTCTTTGCCTCTAGTTTCGCATGTTTTACATCCTGGTTCAGAGGTTCCTAGTGTTGCTCCTGTCATCCCATTAGATGCTCCTGACCCTTCCTCACTGCTGCCTCCTGTAGCTTGGGATGTGGCTGAAGGGTGCTGGATTGATCCCATTTCTGATATGAGGTATAACCCGGTTGATGAATCCTTCTTCCGGTTTGTTTCTGATGATCAGCTGGACCTTAGATGCCTCCGCTACAAACAATCTGGTGATTCTCTAGTTCTTGATATGGACGGTTTGGATGCGAGTGCAAATTCTGACATGCTTGCTGATCCATCCTGGGATCGATCTTTTGTCTACTGTTCTGATGTTGTGGATTATGACCCTTGTCTTGCTCTCCGGTTTCGCCCCTTTGCTGGTCTTTCTGGGTCTGTCCCATTGACCTCTTCTTTGGTGACTGGGTTTGTTGGTGATTCTCCTTCCTCGGAGGAGCGCTAGTTTTTTTTGTGATACTTATAGTTACCGTGACATAGCTGTCACGTACCTGTGCTGTATTTTCTGTATTTTTAGTAGTTAAGGTGCTTTTACCTTGCTCCTGTACTTCAATTTTTATTACGTTCGTAATAAAAAGTGGACGGTCCACTATAAAACCGGCTGGCCTTGCCAAAAAAAAAATATAAAGGATCTTATGAGGATTTTGGAAAAAGGTTTTGGAAACCTATGGATTTGGAAAGGCTTTTGATTTTCGGGTAAAATCAATATTGGGATGTGGAAAGCCTAGTTTGAGAACTACCGATTTTTGGATAATCGATCGTGTGTAAAGGAGCTTTGTACGAGAACATACTAGGTGTATGATTTGAAAGATACTATATGTGTATAGTATAAAGTGTTTTGATAATGGCTCTGGGGAAAGAGGCGCTCTCTTGAAATGAACTTCTCAGAAGTGCCACCGGGTGGTGCTGCCTTGAACCCTAAGGGGGAGTTCTAAAGTTGATCCTGTGAGGAGTCCGGACAAAACTAGTTCCTGAGGATTATTAGTAGTGTGTAGCGAAAGTCGAGGAGCACTGATGCCTACAGAGGCATTTGGGTTATGCTGTGGCGACAGTGTAACTCGATGTCACTGCGATCTACTGCAGACCATAGCGAAAGTCGTGTGTGCTGCTGAGAGCCAATAGTCTACGTTTGATTTTATATCGGTAGACTGTGACCTATGGTAACATAGCGAAAGTTGTGTGTGCCGCTGAGAGCCAACAGTCTGCGTTTGATTTTACATCGGTAGACTGTGACCTATGTAGGAGTGGAGAAGTTTCATTTTGACAGCGAAAATCGAGGGCGCTGATGCCTATAGTTACATGGACTTTTGCTGCGATGGCAACGTAACCCTGGAATGTAACTGCTACCGTGGATGGGGGTGATGATTTCCAGAGCATTCTCACCAAGATATTTCCTCTATTTTCAAAAACTGTTTTCTATATTTTCAATAAAATTATTTTTCCAAGTATTTTCACTGGGTGTTGAAACGGGCTTACCAAGTACTTATAGATTTTCAATCCTATGCATGATCAACGTATGACCGAATGTCTGTGAGAACAAGGATGAACTGGTAAAAAAATCGAGTTATAAGAAGTATTTTTATAAAAAGCTATTTTAATAGTATTATCTGAATTTAAAGGCATTTCTAAAATTTTAAAATAAAAGTGTTGGAATTTTGAAGAAAATGAAAGAAAATCCAACAGGAATTATGAAAAAAATTGAACTCAGGAAAATTTAATAAAGTGATTTTTTGTAATAAAATCGAATATTGATTTAAAAGTTAGAAGTAAGCTAATTGGCTAAATAAATTATTCGATAGAGTATTTTAATAAAATTTAACCCGCTTAAATAAATGGATTGTAAGATAATAATGGAGTTTGGAATTGAACTCGAATTTTAAATAGAATTCGACTTGGGTTTGATAATGAATTAAAATAAGTGGAGATGTTGTAAAAATAAAATTCAAGTGAGTTATCAATAATATTTAATGTAATTTGCTAGTAAATTAGATATAATTGAAGTGTTGTCGAATGAAATAAAAGTGAATTATAATAGAAATGGTTTGAGTTACAAATAAAACCCAGGTGAGTAGAAATAAATTGAAAATGGCTTTGTATTAATAAAATAAATTTGAAAATGAATTAAGTAGGTGAATTAAAAATCTATAATGGGATGAATAAATGGGTTAATTGAATTAAATAATAAATGGATGAAGTCTGATTGAGTAAAAACTAAATCAAAGTTTTAATTGGAATTGAGTTATCAAAATGAACTTGAGTTATGAGGCATATTAATTTGAAGTAAAATTAATTAAGTCAATAAAGGCTTGGTTTCGAGTAAGAATGGAAGATCATTAAATGGCAGTTTGGGTTAAATTTATTTGGAAAAAAAAAGTGATATTAATATAAGCATCGAATGTTGTCAAGATCAATGAAATAATTTTAAAATGAAACCAAAACGGTGATGAAATGAAATGCAAATGTATGATTGGAGAATAAATTAGAAATGAAATGGAATTAAATACAAAATGAGTTGAAATTAATTTGAAGTAGTTATAAACTAAAATGGATACTCTATTAAGCAAATATCACCAAATTTACATAAAAATAGTTGTCGTTTGACGTAAAACAAAAATAATTAAAATTCTATAAGTTGATAGAGATTGAATAAGTTAATCTTAGTATCAATTAAATTGAATATGAGCTTGATTAGATTAAAAATAAATTGAATGTAAGAAATTGAGTTGTAAACCATTAAAATTGAATGAAATGGCACATGAATTGGTTGGAAGCAATTGAATTAGCTTTAAATCATATAATTCGCTTATGGGAAGCGTTTGGTGCTTGTTGCTTATGAGATACATGTGTTTAGCTATTGAAGGTAAGTGAAATTCTAATAAATTTTCTATATATGGCACTTACATATTTAAATTGGGTAAGTACAGATACTAGGAAGCCGGTTGGATGGATTTGGTTGCGCTAATTGCTAAACTAATAAGCCGCTTGCTTAAAATGATAAATAAAGGTACGCTTACGCAATAAAAATAGGAAATATAAACTGTTTTTACTTTTCCGACCGGGTGGGTCGATGTATATATATTTATATCTCTTGTCAAATTGCAAAAGCTTCTCCGTACAAAGGAGACTCCTAAAATTTTCCGAAAATTTTGGTTAGAAAATTTTTTGATAGCGACAAAACAAATTCAAATTTGAAATTGAAATAAATTAGTGAATGAAACTAATTTAAGATAATGATATGAATCTGATAAATGGAAGATAAAAATTCAATATTTAGAAATAAAGATAAATTGAATTCATATGGAAACGGACAAACTAATCTGAATAAAGGTAGATATGAAAACTTCTGTAAGGAAATGTATAAAATGATTTTTAAGGCTATGATTGGATATTGTTGCTAAGTAGGATATGCAGGTATTATAAAGGGAATGGAAAATTGTTTTGATTTCCGAAGGTAAATTTGAATTTGCTCGATAAAAGGTATGCATTTAAATTTCTGTATGAAATTGAATTGGGTTTTTGATCTAGCCACTTGGCTTTTGGTTTTCTTTTGAAACTTGGGAGCCCATAGAGGCAATTTGTAGTTGTTCCGAGCTAGCCGCGCAAAGAAGAAGCTGGAAAAAAATTTCGAAAATTTAGAGAGTTAGAAATTTTTTGAGGAAGTTATGATAATTTAAATTTGAATTTTAAATTTAAATTTGAATATGTGGAGTAAATAATTTTGTTGGAAACTATAGAAGGTTTTGGGAAGTTGGTTAAAGTGATAGTGGGTCTTTAATAAAAGATAGGTTATGGCAAGGTGATAAAAATCTATTTAGTTTTGGTTAAGTAATAATGGTATTGAATCATTCTTCTTAACTAGCAATTTCGGGGACGAAATTCTTTTAAGGGCGAGAAATGTGACGACCCGGAATTTCTAACAATTTAAATTAGAATATTTAATTGATTTAAATATTTGAAAAGATAATTTTAACTTGAATTCCAAATATCACAATTTACTTGATAATTAAATTATTAGATTTTATGATATGAAATTGGGTAAAATGTTGAATCTGGAGTTTTAAGCCTGCTAAAAATAATTTGAAGGCTTATAAAATTTATAGTGATGTTATTGAGGATAATAAAGTGGTTGGAATTTAATTTAAAGGTGATTTGTTCGGTTTTGGAAATACATCGTTTAAATTGACGTTTAAAAATAGCCTTCCGAGGCACAGTCTCGAAATTCGACGAAATCAGTTCCATTGGATCCGTAATACTTAGTTATTATCGGATTTCAATTTTTGTAGCAATCGGAGTTGTTGTTTGACCCTGGCAGCTCAAAACGCAGAGAGACTATTTTGATCGATTTAATTTAAAATTGGTCGTTTATTCCCGTAACTTGCACATGTGACTGAATTAGGTTCCGTAACACGTTCCATCATGTTCGGAATACGGGTAAAGCCTTATAAACGCCTGGCGGCATGTCTGATTCGGAGTTCGAGATTTCGAGTTATGCGAAACGAGATATTTTGGAAATATAATGATAATAAAAAAAATTATTTAAAGGGTCAACCCAGCCACCCTATAATTGTACTCGAGCCACCCTAGACCTGAATTGCGTCGACCTAGGAATCTCCTTTCTTTTTATTAAAGCTGAGTATTTTGAAAACCCAAATAAATAAATAAATCTTCAAAAAAAGGAATCAAAAAGAAAATAAAATGGCGATCGAATCATTTCGATTAATGGAAATAAGTGAGTCTCTCGTCTCGTTCGATTTTGGAGTCGCGGCAGGCGGCCACAAACGCCGAGAAGGGGCGTGAGTTGAGCGGCGAGGTTGGAGGAGTTCGAAGGGGATCTCGATTGGGGGAGATGCGTCAATGGTCGTGGCACTCGAGATCGCGGCGTTTAGGGTCTTCGGCATCTCGACTTCGAGGGGACTCGTGCTTTCGAATTGCGTGTGCGAGTAGGCATGAGCAAGGGTTGTTTGGCTGTGTACGATGGTGGTAGCGGCGACTTTGGGGAGTGTCGGAGGCTGGTGGTTGATGGTGGGTGCGGTAGCGTCATAGCAGTAGGTATCCTCGTTTTTTCCAATTTAAATTTAATTTATTTGCAGTAGAAAAAGAAAAAAAATTTACAGTAAGAAATTACTGCTTGTTTAGGGAAATAAAATATGAATATAAATAAAATATGAATATAAATAAATTATATACAGTTAAGGAAAAGTAGAATACAAGCATAAAAGTACATACACATACACATATTACATATACGTATACATATTTTAAACATTATTTTAAAAATAATGGATTAACTCATTTTAGTTACTAAAAGTTTTTTTTTTTTAAAAGGAAAAATTATTAGTTTAGAACTGAATTATTAGTTAATTAAATTATAAAATGGAAAATGATTGTTCACTTATTTCGGATATTAAAAAATTGTAAATTATTTGTATAAGGTCCAAATGTGGAGAAATTAATCATGATGGGAATGGATTGCAAAACCAAAATCAAAGGTGAGTAAACCTCACGCTTCTCGATTTTTATTTAAATTTAAAGGTCAAATTTAAATAATTGGTTGCATGATTGAATTGTTTGATGTGCTATATTATATATAGTAGTATATAGGATATATTGGAGTGATTGCTATTCTGTGATGAATATCATTGGCAATTAGAATATTGAATGTTATTGTCTGCTTAAATATTTCGGTACCCTGAGTTATCAAAATATATAGAATCAGATTTTTATAAAAGTAAAATTTGGAAGTAAAATAATTATGGAATAAAAATAAGAATGCATTGGAAAGAAATGAAAGTGATATTTAAAAAACTGAAGCTAAATTGTAAAGTAGACATTTAAAAACAAATTTTAAATCAAAGTTAAATCTGGCATTTGAGTTAGTGAATCTCAGTTTTTTTTAAACAAATAAAGTTTTTAAATATTAAGTGTTTTAACAACTTGAATGTTAAAGTGCATTTGTAAATTAATTTGAATTTAAAAATAAATTTGGTTTTAAATTCCTTTAAGCTTCTATTATAAAATGGGTAATTAATTTATCTAATGAAGTAAATAAAAAGATAGATAATTACAGGATGAGATAAATCAGGAGTGATTAATATTTGTGGTTTAATTAATAATTAATTATTTAATGTAATTTAACTGGACTAGGATAAATTGAAATGAAAATCGAAAATCATTAATTTATATAATCAATGACGTAATTATAGCTTGATTAATTAAGATTAATTAATCAATAATAACTGATTTATGAGAAATTAAATAATAAGTAAGGAAGGGGTAATGTAATTAATTATAGTTAATTAATTTTTGAAGTAATTAAAGATTAATTATTGATTTTAGTTAAAAATAATAAATTTGTGAATTAATTAAAGATAATTACTTGAAGGTAATTGAAGAATAATTAATCCAGGGTGATTAATTAAGATGAATAATAAAGGGATGATTGATTAATTGATTTGAAATCAATTAATGTTAAATGCCAAAAAAATCTAAGTGATTGAGGTTAGTAATTCAATCAGGATTAATTAAATTATATTTGTATGTCATTAAGCTTTGCTTATGGATGATTGAATGGTATTGGATGCTTTAAATGAGACTCGAAGAGATCGGAGTCGGGTATTGGAAAACACCCGAAACCACTTTGAATTTTTATAGATTGATATGTGAAATCTATAAGGTGGAATGAAGTGATTTAAAGAAATTGGACTATTTAAATCTAAATCGTTGGTACTTAGAAAACTTATGTGTGAAATAAGTGATATCTGTTGAGTGGTATATAAATTCTGTTCGAGTAATGGGAGACCACTAATTCGATAGGAGTTTCTAAACACTTGAATAGAGTAATTTGACATAGTATGATTTTGAAGCGGGTTGATGAAATAATTTTACCCAAAATATAATTTATATAAAAGGAATAATTTTATAAAATTATTATGGTATATTTGGAGTGGTTGGATAATAATATTATAATCAAAAAAAGATTTAAAATCTGGAGTTGGTTGTATATAAACAAATTGAAATTGTATAAGTATGGATTATACAATTGAATGAAAAACTAAGCCTTGATTAAAACCAGAGTTTGAAAAATTAAATCCCAAAGATTTTTGGAAGTGTTTTCCAAAGTATTTTGAAATAAATAATAACATTATTCTTTTGGAGATATTTTTGAATAGAACAATGTTTCAAATGTATTTTGGAAGTAATATAGCGCTAAACTCACTTCAGTCACTAGAATTTCCCGCTGATGACTGCACAACATCATCAGTATTCATTTTCGAGTTTCTAAGTGACGGATTACTACCGTAATTGATTTGTTCGGATGGGTTGGGTAAACCAGTTTTGTTTTGAAAATTCCATAGGGAATTGTTTTTGAATAAAAACCAGGGTTGGTTTAAAAAAAATAAAAAGTGTGATTTGGAATATTGAGATTTCAAAATGATTTTAAATAAATACTGGGTATTTGAATTTTTAAATCCTTATTTAAATAATTTAGAGATAATCAGGAAATAAGTTATAAACTTTTAAATCGAAATGATTCTAGATAAGAAAGAAAATATGGAAAAGTGAATTTTGGAACATATTCTAACTTTAGAAAGTCAAAATAGATGAAATTGAACTTAAGCTAACTTAAGTAAAAAAAAAATTGGGTTGAATTTGGATCGATTGAAATAGAACTGAATTGAATTATAAATGATTTTGAATGGAATAAATAAACTTCGGTGGCTTATAAAAATCAAAATGAATTGAAATAAAAATATATTTAGGCTATAAATAAATGTGCAGTCTTGAGTTAAAAATAAAATAGGAATATACTCGGGTATCGAATTGATAGAAATATGAAAACTAAGTTGTGTGACTTATAAAATTAGAAATTGGAATAGATAAGCCGAAATAAAAACCCAAACTTGAAATATAAAATAAATTTGAACTCAAGTAAACTGGTTGAAGTGATTTTTGAAATAAATATCAGATATTGAATTATAAAGTGAAAATGAACTAACTAGATAATTAATTAGTCAATTGGATACAAAATGGGCTTTAACTGGGTTGAATAAATTTGGATTGTGGGTTAAAAGTGGAATTTGAAAATGAAACTTGAGTTATAAAATCAACTTAGATTGCAAGTGAATTAAATACGATTTGAAAACGTGTCGACTAAAATGGAATTGAATGGAAATAGAAATGGGTTGAGTTGCAAATAAATCCGATTTGAATATGAATGAATTAAATATGGCCTTGAATATTATTTTAATGAATTGAGTTCGGAAATAAAATTGAAGTGGATTGGATGAATGAACTAATTAAATTAATTGGTAAACAGAATGAAAATTGATTGAATAAAAACCAAATCAGTAATTTGAATTGGAAATTGTTTACAAGAAAAATAAACTTAAGTTATGGAGTTGAAATAATTTGAAGTAAATAAATTAACTTAAGTAAATATTTTAAATGGAAGCTTGGCTTAAATTAAATTGTGAAATGGTTATTGATATAACAACATGGAATGTTTCCAAGCCAAACTAAATGGATTTGTGTATAGTCAAAGTGAATGTGAATGGAAAGCAAAATGAATTGATCAAGAATCAATTAGAAATGGAATAGAATCAAATATAAGTTGAGTTGGGATCAATTTAAAATAACTACAAACTAAAGAGGATATTTTATTAAGCGAATATCGTCGAATTTGGATAGAAAAATTGTCGTTGACGTGAATGAAACTAAATAAATTCATGTGAATAAATGGCAAGTGAATAAAATGATTTTTAATCAATTTGGAATGGTATGAATTTGTTTGGTTCAAAAGTGAATTGAATGAAAAATAATTTTGTCATAAATCATTCTGAATTTAATGGAACGGTATGAAAATCGAGGGAAAGCAATTAAATTAGTGTTGGAACATTGTAGTTGCTTATGAATATTTCTTAGCATGATAGTTCATGAAACTTATGTGTTTGCACTAGTTAAACAAATAAAATATCATGGAATTTCGTATATTTAGTAGTTATGTGTTTAAATTGAGTAAGTACAGGTACTTGGAGCTGTTTTGTTTGTCTTTGATTATGCGAATTGCAAAATAAATAAACCGCTTGCTCAAAAATGCTAAATAAGGTACCTTTTTGGATTAAATACCACGAAATATAAAACATCGATATATATTTTTATTTTTCGACCGTGTGGGTCAATGATATATATTTATCTCTCTTGTCATATTGCAAAAGGTTCTCCGTACAAGGGAGACTGCCAAAAATTTTTGAAAATTTAGGGTGTTAGAAAAAAATTTGAAAATTTTTGAACTTTTTTATTAATGACAAATTGATATCGAATCGTAATTGAAATATAGGGTTTTGGAAATTAAAAACCAAGGGATTGGGTGAAACTAAAAGGATTAGGAAAGTGAAATGTCGATTTTCACTAAGTGGGTTTTAGTAAGTTAATAGTTTTGAGCATTTTTCTGCCTTAGCAATTTCGGGGACGAAATTCTTTTAATGGGGAGGAATGTAACGACCTAGATTTTTCGTTGTTTAATTTTGAATACTTAAATGGTTTTGAATATTGATTTGGAAAATAAATTGTTTTTTGAATATGAAAGGTTAGTTTTTATTTATAAAATAAATTCATAATTTACATGTAGAGATTTACTGGATAATTTAATTACTGAATTTTATAATTTAATATCGGTTAAATTATTAAACCTTGAGTTTTAAGCTTGTTAAAAATAATTTAAGGGCTTGTAAAATTTATATTGATTATAATAAAGGCGATAAAAGTTTTTAAATTGAATTTAAAAGAGATTTGTTCGATTTTAAATATATACTGTTAAAATTAACGCATATAAATAGCCTTCTGGGGTACAGACTCGGAATTCGACGAAAACAGTTTCACTAGATCCGTAATAATATATTATTATCGGATTTCAAATTTCATAGTGTTTGAGGTTATCGTTTGGTCATACGAAATAGGAACGCGCTGAAATTAATATTGAAATTCAATTAAGAGTTAGGTTCCCAAAGCCATCTTCTCCATACGATCGATTAGGACTCGAAAACTTTTCCACTGCGTTCGGAATATGGGTATAACATTAATTATAAACGCCTAGCAGCATGCCTCGATAGGGATTTTAGATTTTAAGCTATGCAATCGAGACAAGTTGAAGGTTTAAATAATACACATATATTTGATTTGACCATGCCCTTCACATCTGCCTATTTCTTTCTATTAGCCACCCTATGATTTACCACGAGACAACCTATCCTTTGGTACGAGCCTTTTCCCTCTTTCATTTTAAAAACCCGAGCCCTTCCCTCTTCTTCTTTAATTCGGAAATCAAAATCGCGTACATTTCTTTTGGCTTCCTTTCATAAAATGAAATTGTGATTTTTTTTATTTTCTTCCTCAAATGTCGTTCGAATGAAACTATTCAAAAAAAATCGAAGTTAAAAAGTGGAAAGAGATACACGATTGTGCGATGAGCTGGTAGCCTGGGCGAAGGGCAAAAGTGAGCCAGCATGGGTCGTTGGAGCTCAAAGGCTTCGGCACGAAGCGCGACAGTCGCAGTTGCCTATCGTCGATGGCGGCATCGATGGCGATGCTTGGATAGGAGTTGGAGGAGCACGAGGCCGATGCTCAGTCGTGATTTGAAGGAACTCGTGCTCGAGCTACAGGCGATTCATGGCAGAACCATGATGATGTTTGGGAATACGAGAAGATGGGTTGTAGTGTCGCATTCAGGTGATAGTCGCGATGCTCAGGAAACCAACCGAGCACTTAGAGATAGTGTTGGGATGATAGTGTTCACGAAGGAGAGTTGGTCTATTAGGACGTTGCATCCGTTCGTCGAGAATCGAAGTCGAGATCAGGGGAGTAATTTAGGGCAGTTGATGTTTGTATTTATCGCGTGCCTTTGCACATTTCTTTGGGGAAGGTGGTAAATTTTAAATTTCGATAATTATTAAGTAATTGGTGAGATTTAATTTTATCCGACAATCATTATTTTACAAAAATCCATACCGTGTTATACTAGGTCAAATCTGAAGAAACAAGTTGCACTGAACTGTGAGATTTGAACAAAAAGGGTTAAATTGGAACGTTCAGCAGAAGAAAAAAAATTTAGGTGAGTTAATCTCACTCACCTTTGGATTACTAGTAAAATTTTAAACAGTTAAAATTAATTATTGGTGGATTGGATAATTAGATAATTATTGTTTTCACTTTGGATGTTATAATATATATTAGTATATATTAGTAATTGGAGTGATATTCCCGCATATATATAGCAGATGAGACCCTATGCACCCCGCATAATAGCGGATGACCCTATATATCGTGATATCCCCCTCGTAGTGGGATTAGTATTATTTTATGTTGTATTAACATCTGCGAACGTAGGGAAATAGATTGGAGGGATCCAACTAGATTCCTCAAATATATTGTTATTTTTTCATATATCACTGTATATGATTTGTGTCGAATAATCCTTTATCGATTATAGTTGAAATTTGAATTATTGGATGCTAGTGTAGCACTAGCCTGAATTTTGATAATTTAAATACCAAATATATTTTAAAAAATTTATGGAATTAAAAGGAATTTGATATAATGAAAATGAATAATTTAAATACCAGATATATTTTTAAAAATTTATGGAATTAAAAGGAATTTGATATAAAAATGAATTAGGAACATATATATGTATGTATGTATGTATATTGGAATTGGTGTTATTTTAAAGAAAATGAATTAGGAAAAATATTTATTTGATTTTTGGTTATACTTAACCATTATGAACTATTGAATGGAGATTTTAAGAAAATATGTATGAGAATTTATAAATTGTTTTCTGGAATATGAAAATAAAATGGTTAAAATAAATATTGAAAATAGATTGGAAGTATAGGGGAATTTATAAGGAGTGAATTTATATAATGGAATTTAAATAAATAGGATTTGTTTTATGAATAGGTAAAAACGGGTTATGAAATTTATAAAAAATGTTAAAAATAGTGGGATTCGATATCCGATGGAAATTGGGAAAATACATAAAACAGGTTTGAGAAAAACAGTATATTCTATTTTTGAAATGAGAACGGTTAAGAAATCTACAATAAATCGAGATGTTGTGAAATAGAGAGGAAGTTATAAATTAAATTGGTTACTGAGATTTTAAAAATATATTTTAAAATTTTAAGAAGTGAATTTGTTTTAAAAGGAATTTTTTTTATTTCAAAGCTATGAAATTTTAAACCAGTTGAGATTTAAATACTTTTGTAGGTAGGTTTTCAAATGTTAAGTATTTATTTAACAAATTCTAACCTTTAAATTCATCTTGAAAATATATTTGTTCTTGAAAAACATGAGTTATTAGTTTGGAAATAGTTGGAAGAATTTATTAAAATTTCGATATGGGATAAGTTATGAATATTTCCTAGTTAAATACTAAAATGATTTTGGAGATTTTATGTATAAATAATTCCCTAAGTATTGAAAGGAAGGTTTTGGAAACATTTTAAGGGGGAAATGATTTGGGATAGAAATATTATCTAAGTGTTAAAAAATGGAGGTTGGAAAAATATTTCTAAGTACGGAAAATGGTGAAATGTCCCGTATGGATTTAAGAATTTGAAATTGTTTTCAAATGTTGGAATATGGAAAGGAAATTGAATATATACCTGTGTAAAGGTATTTAAATGGATATTTTTGGAAAGAAAACATAAATTTGGCCTAGTGACTACTTATGGATGTTTTATTGATAGTTAAATAACCGACTATCAATATTGGCCAATTTCGGTAATCGTTTCAAAGAGACTGGGATCAGATTTAATTATCCGAAAACCACTGCCGATCTGTTTGAACGTAACGGATGAATACCATGAAGATGATGAAGATGGTGATTCGGTTTGTCCAGACCCAGGACAACTTGTATGGACGAATGCTATCAAAACATCGTTATTGGAGGACGACGAGCATTCTAAGTAATATTTGTTCTTGAAGGGAACGCTTAGCCTCGAACCTCATCAACTGGGAATGACTAAAATAGGGGAGAAGTAGCAAGGCTAAGTGGGTCGCGCCCAATTAGGGCATGTTATCACCTTTTTAGATGTCCTCGTAAACATTTATATTGCGGATATGGTTGTGCATGGAAGGAGCGCTCGATGGTAAGGGTGAGAACACCCGGGTTGATAACATATTCGGTCTATTCAGGTCGAGGGTAGGCCAGTCTTGTGCAGCAGGGGATCCCGACATGGTCCTTGATACATTGTTCTAGAGGTGTGATGTGGTGGGCGGTACCCAGTGGCCCAGTCATTCGTTGGAATCCATTTACAAATACGAGCTTACGGTTTTGTTCGTAGAGCATAGTATGCTGGAATTTAGTTAATGTAACAATTTCAGCTATTTGAATAAGTATTTGTCCTTAGACACTATTATAATATCACTGGATTTTCTATAAAAATGTTTTGGTTATCGTAAGGTAAAAATCCATCGTATTTATGTGTGACGCGGTCTTACGAGATATCTTTGTTTTTCAAAGGATTTTGATAACGTTAATAATTCATATTTTCCTGAACCCAAACCCACTGCCCTACCTATTGGACATCTTGCAGCACCCATAACCGTTCACCATTATCACAGCAGCTAAGTATTCTATATATATGCGCAGCTTATATATATATATATATATATTTGCTTGCTTTGTCGGTGAGCACCAGGTTACATTCTTTTCTACTTCGAGAAATTTTCATAATATAGGTTATCTATAAGTTCATCTGTTACTTATTCTTTTTTCCTCGAAGGAAAACCTACCAATTTCATATTTTTCCACGAAGCAGCTCTCGAACCGTTGTCCTAGCCTTCTTTGCTCACATAAAAATATAGCTTATAAATATAAGCTTACCTTTATTAATGATCTTGAAATCCTAAATTTTTAAATTGATTGTTCTGAATTTTTTTTGAAAGGAAATGAATGTATGTATATCATATATATATATATATATATATATATATATATATATATATATATATATTTGTTTTCTTCAATCTAAGCTATATATATAAGTATACTTATAAAAAAAATTATTTTTGAATCCAGCCGCTTAGATTTGCTTTTGTGCTTATCGCATCTCTTTGACGTGTTATTTACGTATCTGTGTCCATTGCTTCTCAATTCTGTTGTTTTCTCTAGCCTCGAAAGGTGAGCAATCACTCACGATTAGCGTTCTTATGTTTAGTAAATTGATTTCATATGAAATGACGATTGAAATATGTTATTAGATTTAAATGGTTAGTTATCTAATTGCCGGATATGATATATTATCATTTAAAATCGTTAACCTATGTTAATTGACAAATGACACCGTAACCTGTTATATACATTGTTTAAATCGTTGATTATGATTATATATGCTTGTCATTGATATGTATGTCATTTTATGTTGTTATTTATTATTCTCACCATGCAACTTCCCTGTTAGTTTAGAAATTCCCTATGGGTTGAAATGATACATACCCACACGAACTTATAGATTAGGGAAAATCGTTATGGGTTGAAATGATAAACCCAAGCGATTTTCTTTTACATTTTGGGATTGCAGGTTGAAATGATATATACTCGTAAATTTAAATTATTGTAGATTGAAATGATTAGATCTGTACCACTTGATCGTAGGATAGAAAATTATATAGGACACCGTTGGTATATTTTGCCAAAATGGTATTATAATTTTTAATGGAAATATCTGGGTTTTATAAATATTAATTTTTAAAACCTAATATATAGATTTAATTTTAATATATCTAAAAATTTATATTTTAAATTATATATTTTGGAAATTTTAAAATTATAAGTTAAGTTGTGAAATATAAATTTTAAGATTTTACTTATATTTTATTATTCTTAAAATATATAAAATAAGATTTAATTTAATCAAATTTCATTAAATAAAATTTAGTACAATTAATTTAATTAGTATATATAATATGTTTAAGTATTTATTTAATCTATATTAATATTTAAAAATAGATTTTGTTATATCATTAATAAATTAAAGTTGGAAGGATAAATTGAATTATTTGTAATTTAATTTGTTAAGAATTGAATTTAAAATAAAATTGATTTGGACTTATCGATTTTGAGATTTTAAAGATAGGAAATTTATAACTTGATAACTTGATATCAATTAAGGATGATTAAATGAATAGTTTTGAATTTAAATAAAATAGATTATTTAACTTTCATTTAAATTTGTAATTTGAGATTTTATTTAAATATTTATAAAAACGTGATTAAGTGAATAATTTCAAATTAAATATAATTGAAGTTAGATATTCAATTTTTATTTAAACTTGTTATTTTAGATTTTATTTAAATGTTATTAAAATGATCAAATGAATAATTTCAAAACTAAATTAAATTAAAGTTGAATTTTGAAATATAAATGGAATGTATCAAATTGAGTTATTATGAATTGTTTGCATATTTAAAGTTTGAAACATATTGAATTGGAAGTGGTTTAAACTTTATGGTTCAAACCTAGATTTGAAATTGATATAAACCGAAATGGGTTTAGTTAGAATTTGAATTTGAACCTTTAACCTTTTAATTGAAATCGCCGAATTGAGATTGATTTAAATTGAATTTGGACTAAAGTTTTATCGAAAGAAATAATTCTAATTTGAAACTATTGTCGATATAAACTTTTTTAGTATATAAACTATTTTAATCTATAACCTATTTTAAATATACAAACTATTTTAATGTATAACTATTTTAATATATATTAAAACTATTTTCAATATTCAAACTATAAGTTGGAACTGTTATGAGTTTAAGTAAATAACGATTTCGAAAGTGAATATGATTTTGAAAGTGATATGATTTTGAAATGAATATGATATTTGATATGAAGTATGAATTGTTTAAAGTGAAAATGACAACGGTATGAAATAAGTCTTTGGTTGTTAAAGAGACCGGGATCAGATATTATCATGCTCTTTGCCAATACCGAAAACCACTTTAACAACTGCACGTGGTGGAGAATCGAAAACAAAGTAGGATGGTTTGGCAACGTCTATATAAGGTATGAATGCAACACCGACTCCCGCGAGTCAGCTCGATGTGACTAAAACAGGAGCCATGCCGGGTAAAGTGAGGTCGCACCTCCGATCGAGCATGCTTCTTCGATACCATTCTATTACTTTATGATTTGATTGGATGCATCTTTGATTATGGTAGTGTGTCTCGAGTTGGGCGGTAGTAGCTGTTATCGTTACCACCTATCTGGATCTACAAAACAGTAGTATCCTACCCTGGACGTTGCCTCCTGTGCCTTATCACATGCCTTATCGCACCCTCTACGAGTTTGTTTTGTACCGTACCTATGGAGTTCTCCCTGAGTATCCCGCCAGTTTGGTGGAGCTTACTGTATCTGCATAGACTACGAGAATGTATAAAATATGTTAAGAGGGATGTGGGTAACGCCTTAACGCTCTTTTAATAGTTCACTTTACTATAGACATTATTTATGTAGTGTATTGTACTATATATGTAGATAGTTCAATGGATCGTTAAAGGATGGGAATCTCAAATATCAGTTAAGTTATTTGTATTTCAGATGACATTTCACTTGAGTTGATCTACTGGTATAAGAATATTAATCCTGACTCGAGTGTCTGTGTTTTGCTTTATGCTCGGGTCAGACTGAGTGTCACACCATTTGAAACTCACCTTTAGAGCTTGGAGCTTTGCTTGATGATCCGTCTCTATTTATTCATTTTGCGGTTATTTTCTGTTATTTATATTCAGACTTGCCATTTGTTTATGTATTATTGACTACTTTGTACTCGGGATTTTCTGTTTTATCTATTTTAGATTCTGATGTTTCCACAGTAGCTTCATAAACCATTATTTATCTGTTTGCTGCTTATTGTTGTAAAAATCTATGCCCGTGGTTTTATGATTGATTTATTTACCCTCCATGCTAAGTTTTTCCAAATATAAATTAACAATCTTTTATTTTGAGCAATTCAAGTCCGACATGTGTAGATGATTGTCGATTTGAAAGGTTCAAAATGACAGGTCGTTACAATTAGTATCAGAGCTCTGGTTTAGGCAAAATGTAGCATATGGAGTAAAAATTCATTAGAGATAGGGTAATGATACCCTAGAATGAGAAAACTTAATTACAGATCATCTTCGTTCGAGCTTGAAGTTCTTTGTTAGGATCCTCTTTGATTAGGATTTCTTTTGAATTTTCGAACTATCCCTTTAATCCCTTTTTGTGCTTTCCTGTTCGTGTTATTCTTGATACGGGATCATCCTATAGCTCTATGTTTGTTGATCTTTGTAATAAATTTGAACATCTTACAACCTCTATTGGCAACTTCACCCCTAGTCCTATCGGCGGTTCTGCCAACCTCGGTATGATTTGCAAAGAGGGTGAAACTCCTTTACAATAGGCGTCAATTCATCGAAGACTTATATGTCCTCGGATTTTGATGCTATTATTTCTTAAAAAGCCTAAATCGTTTCTTTAGTAGACAACTAGGTTAATTCTCATGTGATTTAATGTCGAATGCCCCAGGATTATATGGACAGTTTTATCTTTTCGCTTAATTCTCAACCTAATGATCTTGACTCCATCCCTGCTGTCCAACTATTTCCGAATGTCTGTGGTGGAGTCACTCGTCCTCTCTTCCAAGCGGGAAAATGAATTCCGCAACGATCCTATTCCTGGAGCTCGATTGTTGCCCTTCCTACCGGACGAATGGTTTCTATGAATGGTAGGAAGGGCAATTAAGTCGTGTTTTTCGCGATGATTCTCAACCAGTTTATCCTGGTTTTCATTGTTGATATTTTCATTTTTCTAAGTCTTGGTTGACTTGGTTAAGGTCACCATGATTAATAAAAGTCTATCCATCTTTCCCTTTTATTAATTTAATTATCTTATCTTACTTTCGAGCCTCTCTTCTTAGTTGAAATTCTTTTTGATTAGGGTCTCACTAATTTGAATTTCTATCCTTGTTTTATAATCCATTCTTGAATCATACTATGAGGCAGTGTGTTTGTAATTAATATAAAATATTTTATATTGTGCTGTTTAAGTTGTTAAGTTTGAATTTTGGTTTTTGATTGATTCGCCTGGCCAACATCATCGATAGGAGTTCCAAAGCACTTGAATAGAGCAAACAAACACAATATTGTTTTCGAAATTTGAAAATGAAATGATTTTATGTATGACTATGTTATATCTATAAAGGGATAATTTTATGAAATTAGATGGTTAAATGAATTAGTTGTTAGAAATGATAATACTAGATTATCATTTACTATTTTGCGAACATTTCCTAAACCATTAACTATTGTTACATGTTATAAGGAGTTGAATTTTTAAAACATGGTTTATAAATCTGATTTGCAAATGAAATGAGTTTAAATTAAGGATTTGAAAATTAAATTTTCGGTGCTTTTCAAAAATTTGGTTTTCAAGGTTTTGAAAAAAAATACCATTTTAAAGTATTTTCGAATAAAAATTGTTTTCAATTTTTTTAAAAGAAGTAAGTCGGTACTCTCCTATTTTGTCGCTGGAAAATAAATTCGGTAATGACTACAGCATCATTGACATTATTTTCGAGTCTTGGAGTGGAGAGACCAATTGGTAGTTTTGCTACACTTTTGTTTTGGAAAATGGATTTGATTTGAATTTCTTGAGTATGATTTGAGTATAAAATAAATATACATATTTATTTATTTCAAAATGGTTTGAGTGAAACTGTAAATATAACTCTTAAGTTTTATGTAGTAATGGTTTTCAATTATTGAAATAAAGCAATTTTTCGAATAATCAGAGTGTCTAAAATGAGGAATGAAATTGAAACAATTTGAAACAGTTAAACTAGGATAAAATTAATTTGTATAATACTCAGTTGCATTCTAAAACACATATAACTTACCTGAAATAAAAAATATTAAAATGTTGATGTGTATATACAATCGAAGGTTATACAAGAAAAAACTTAAGTAATAAAGATATTTAGACAAAAGTTTTGCTTAATAGAAATGTTGTAAATAATTAAAATGAAATTTTATGGTTTTGAATTAATTGTTGTATCTTATGCTATGTATTTTGAGTCTATCTTTACTTTTGGTTGTTCCTATTCTCCTATCTCATTCCTTTTCGGAGACGAAAAGTTTTGAGTGGGGAAGAGTGTAACGACCCGAGAATTTTAACGATTTTAAAAACTTAATTAATAAAAAAATTCTTGAAATTAAACAATAAAATTTATTGGTGAAAATTTGATATTTGGTATACGTCTATTTAAACATAGCACATGTAAGATTTTTATTGGTAAATATAAAAATTTGTTCTGTTGTGTAATTTTCAATTTTAAATTAAAATCAGTTAGAATTGATGAAAATAAAATATTTTCAAAATCTAAATATTTTACATAAATAAAATGTAAATCATTTTCTGTGTGAGATGTCATATTTCGTTTCACTAAAATTGGATTGCTCTAGCACCGTTTATCTTATTTTCGTTGTTTTAGCAGCATTCTTGGCAGCGAATATCAAGATTTAATAGGGTGGTCGTATCATTTATATTGGTATACCATTCTTTCGTCTCGTCGTGTTGATCTCCATGGTATATTCGTTTGTGCTTTTTGGTATCCGGTAAGTGGCGAATTCTGTAACGATCCGCCTTTTTAGACAGTTTGAATCGACGATAAACCACACACGTCAGACTCAAACTATTCAAAAGAGAAGATTGTTATTGGGGCGAATAAGAAAAGGCAGAAAAAACAAAACAGAATCTAGCGGCGGAATGACAAAATATAATAATCAAATAACTGTTCATGAAGTTGTTTACAAAACATTTGATTATACTAATACAATACAGAATCAGAGTTACACATATCAGTGGTAAATAAATAATGCAGTGGAACAGTATGAATGCAGTGGGTTAAATATAGTAAATAATAGTAGCACAAATCTTCATCTTCGTCCTCCAGAAATAAGGTCTTCAAATCCTGAAATGCTCAAGCTGGCCCGAGCGAATTGAAAAGACAAAACACTCGAGTCAGAACTAAAAGATCTTATGTAAGTTAAATCATCGGTAAATAAATAGGAGTGAAACGGCGTCAGAGATGTTTACGGGGTTTGACATCTCCTATCCAGTGTCTAACATGAGTGTAGTAAGTTAAGAGATGTTCGAGATTCACATCTCCTAAGGATCCGTTAAACTGTCTACTATGTAGTACAATACGCTATTATAATATGTCTACAGTAAAGTAAAAGTATCAAAGTAGGGTTAAGGATTTACCCATATACCCCATAACACATTTTATATATTCTCATAGTCCATACAGTACCGTAATCTCCCCCATACTGGGCGTCATCAGAGGGCACACTATTGGTATGGTACAAAACAAACTCTTAGTGGGCTCGATATGGAAGGTGACACTACACAACTAGGCAATGCCAGGGTAGATATACCAATTACACTTCCGGACTGGTGGTCATGCAAAGCAACTACTACCGCCCACCTCGGAACACACTCCCAAATAAAAAATAACGATGGCTACAATAGCAATATTTGAAACGATTCCCCTCTTTATTCAATTTTAAAATTATTTATAAACTCCATTATAATTCCACAAACCAATTATAAACTCCTTTTTCTTTTTAACAAATCTTCCTTTATGTTTTCCAAAACATGTTATAAGACTCGTCTTATAATCCACATCTACTTATAAAACCCTATTTATAAATCTCGAAAACATTCATAGTATAAATTCTAATCGTCTACTCAAAAACACCATTATATAATAGTAAACAATTTAAATAATAAATAAATACTAACTTTAAAACATATTAAATGATAATTAATAAATTCCATAAATTGCAAAACATTCTTAAATAAATAATAATTTATCTTCAACATTATTGTAAGTAAAAATAATAAATTTCCTAAACTATATTGATAAATAATCGTACTTAATTTCAAACCATATTAATAATTTAAATAGTTAACTTCTAATTGTTTAAAATATTGATAAAACAAAACTAGTAAAAATAAACAACTTTTTAAAAACATAAATATTTTTCTTTTATTAAAAGCCATACTTAACTTTCCACATAAGCCTTCCCATATTTATAAAACTATATTTATAAATCTCCTTTTCTTTTTATAAAACTTCCTTTCATAAAATCCATTATTTAGGAACTCCATTTATAGCTCTATTCCTTTATAAATCACTTATTCATAAATCCCATTTAAAAATACCAATCACTATCTATTTTTAACGTTGGCTCCACATCGATGAATTCCTATTTAAAAATGCCTTTCTTTTTGTAAATATCATTTAACATTTCCCTTCAATTTCCAATGTAGAATCGACTACTTCTAAAATATCATTCCACTTCTTATTATAAATCCATAATTTTTTGATTCATTTCCCGATTTATCCAATGATAAAAGTTTTTCTTAATTTATAAACACCATTTATAAATCCATGCGTTTTATTAACAAAATATGATTTTACAAACCTTCACTTCATTTGAAAAATATCACTTTTATAAATTTATCACATTTATAAATTTCCATATTTATAAATAAATGTTAATATATGTTAGATATACATATATATCACTCTACATAAATGGTTAACAAATATTTATAACAAAATATTTCTATCTTCCTTTAAAACCATACCCCTTTATTGTAAAAGATGGTCTTAAGATTTCTAAAACCTTTATCACAGTTCAAAAATATCAATTTTAAAATATTTTATATAACTTTATTATCTCTACTTTTAATTTTAAAATGAACTACTTCTCTAAATAATTCAAGAAAATTATTAAAGAATGTATAATTCCCAAACCACTTTGAAATCCATCTTTAAATCAAATCATTATTTTATAAATTTTAAAATATCAAAAATAAGGCCCAATGTTACTAGCATTAGATAAGAAAAATCATATCCATATCATCAAATATAGCATCCAACCGGTCATACATCATAATATATATATATATATATATATATATATGAAAAGTAAAATCAACATTGTGCGGAATCCCATTGGATCCCTCCAACCTGACCTTCTGCATCACATACAATATATAACCAAATAATATAAAAATCAACATCTTCGATGCGGGATTCATATACAAAGGGTCATCCGCTCTTACACGAAACATAATAGGGTCTCACCCGCTCCAGGAGCGGTAATATATCCAAACAAACTGATATAAAAAATTAAATCATCCAACAGCCAATACCTGTCAACAATAAAGTATCTACACATCAAATAAATAATTTTTACCGACTATATAATATTTTCTGATTAACCATAAATGTGAGATTAACCCACATTGATTTCTTTGAATTAAAGTTGAACAGACGTATAATGTTAACCACAATTCCCACTAGCTCTGAATCCATTCAATCCAACTCCGCAGCATAGAATTCGTTGATACAATCCTAATACAACTTGTCGTGCGCAAAACCGACCTCGTATGAAAAAGTTATAGATTAATGAAAATTTGAATAATTAATTTAAAATTAACTTAAATTAAGTAAAATTTCAAATTAACCTATTCCCTCTACTTCTTCATTCGCGATTCTAGACCGAGTACTCTCTTTTTATTTATTTATTTTTTTAATTTCATCGATCGCAATCTTATTCAATGCGCCGCCGCCGCTAGCCTAGTTCCGCGCCTCACCTGTCGCCACCATGCGCCCTGCCACGCCATCACCATGCACGTCATTTGCCCAAAAACAAATGCAACTGCTTATGAGCAATGTCCTTAGTGTGACGGCCTACCTTTCATTCCATAGGAAGAATGTATCATCATTAAGAAAAGAAATAGGTAGAAAAAGAATAGATAGAAAGAAAGAACTAAATAATATCAGAATCTCACAGCGGAAACGGAACAAAATATAATATTTCACATAAAGATTACATAGTCATTACATCAGTGTTCGTCGACGGAAATTCTATCGGTTTAGAAAACCGTCGAACGAATTTAAATTAAAAATAACCGCAAGCGCACGGTGTACGAATGTAGCACGTGGCGAATATGGGTCGATCCGTAGGGAATTGATGATTTTAAAATTCTATTCAATCAAATTAAACCAAAGTTGAAGAGAATGTTAAGCTAGAAAATTAGAAAATTAACTAACTAACAAAAAGAAAAGAAATGCAAATATGAGAGTTAAATGATAATTAGAGAATAAATCCACTCTCTAGATCATGTAGTTCAATACATGAAATCATGATCTCTCTTTTATGGTCAATAGTGTTTTAATTGATGTGTTTATCATAAGTATGACATATTTGAGCTATTAATTGCCAACATAAGTCATCAAACTATAACACACCCCTTAAAACACTTACTAACTTTCATGGAACTTGACAAAGAAAATGAGAATGAGATCTATTTTAAGTATGGCCTATTAACTATTGATTAAAAACATAGACCATCAAATTTTAATTTCAAATCACTTTCTTATGCCATGATCATATATTGATGAAGAGGCATTTGTGTTAGTGATTGTTTAAGCATAGCCTATTTGGTGTCAACAATATAGACTATCAAATTCAACATAAAAACAACAAATAAAACCACTTCTATCATCATCATTAAGCACAAAAAGAGAGCATGAATTAACAAAATGTTGAAGCTACATTAATTAGAGAGCTTCATTACCCCTAAATTGAAGGGGCTTAGCTTCTCATATTTGTCATTTTATTAACAAATGTAGCTAACAACATGAAAGCAAAATGAAGAGGAAAAAGAGAGCAAAATGAAAAGATAAGCTAATTAACTTGCATAAAAGAAAAGAGATCTACACTACAACATGAAAGTAAATGAACATGAAAAGGAAAGAGCATGTATTAAATTCCATAAAATAAAAATGGCTAAGTAGCCATGAAAAGAGAAAGAGGAGCTTTCATTTTATTTTTGATCTAAACTAAACTAAAGAGAAGGAGGCCTAAGAGAGACTAAGAGAAGAGATAGGAGAGGTTACATGAAACATATGGGTATTTGTACATGTATGAAACCCTAATTCATATTTTTGGGGAATGCCCAAAATGCCCCTTAGGAAGTGTGGAGGCCAAGTAACCATTAACATGTCTTAATCCCCCATTAAGTGTACATGAAGCCATTAACTCCAAAAGCATGTGCATTAGCCTTTAATTTGTACATTAAGGTAGGTGGGTAGGTGGGGTCCTCCATGTTCTTCACTTTGAATTATTTCCATCTTCATTCCTTTGTATTAATTTTGTGCATGCATATCTTCATGAAACCACTTCTATTTGAGATCAAATTCCTACAAAAATATATAAAAATTTTCAATTAATTTTTCTCAAATTAATATACGCACAAAAATGACCATTTTGCCCTTGGATGAAGATGAATATGTGACAATTTCAAATAATATGAATTTTGGTTTAAAAAGTTAAAATACCCAATATGATCATTTATTTAATTTAAAAAGAATAAATATGATGATAAAAATATGCACATTTAGTGCACATCAATCAGAATACACAGTTATACAACATCATCACATTAGACAGTCGTACAGACCTGTCAATCCATTACATTTCAAATACAACAGACAAAATTAGACACAACACAGCGGAGAGATATAGATATAGCTTCGCCAGGACTCCACTCCAAGCTTTCCAAAATTCTTCTAGCAAGACCTGATCACTTGGCTACTCATAAAAGTTTGAGTACCCAAGAGTTTTAAGAAAACAAAATAAACTCTAGGTCAAACATGGGTCTGGTGTGAGTAAACGGTTAAGTTGTTTAACTTGAAAAACCTTTGAAATAAAAGGTATCTCGTGAGACTCTCTGCAAATAAACACTGACAAGTTTTTCCCTTACGATAACCAAAACATTTGATAAGAAATCCAGTT
The DNA here is from genome assembly GCA_030765085.1 of Allium cepa. NCBI lineage: Eukaryota > Viridiplantae > Streptophyta > Magnoliopsida > Asparagales > Amaryllidaceae > Allium > Allium cepa. The sequence goes on along the minus strand of CM060932.1, from coordinate 685,397,686 downwards.
ATATTATAATAGTGTCTAGGGTTTTCAATATAAAATACAGAAATAACAGGAATGCTTACATCTCACGTTCCAACATAGTTGGGCACAATCAAAACCATACAGGCACTTATTGGAATTGGATTCCATATAATGGCAGGACAACTGGGGTACCGCCCATCACAGTACGTGGCCTAGATCACCGTACCGAGGATTCACCCTGATCCCCTGCATCACAAAGCCGGGGCTGCCCCTTACTAGATAGTCCGAATAAGACAACCCCACAGCTGTGGCTCATAACCGCCCATACAGCCGAATAATTAAGGACCTCTAGACTGGTGAAAATCTTATCCTACTTGGGTGATACCCACTTAGTCTTGCGTGCACCTCCCATGTTTCAGCTATTCCCGATTGATAAGGCTTGAGGCTACGATTATCTTTCGAGAACACTTTACTTGGAATGCTCATCGTCCTCCATTGACGGTGGTCTGATAGCATTCATCCATACAAGTTCGTTCCGGGTTCGAACGAAACTGAAGGCATTATCTCGTTACACTCGCTTTGGAATCACCCTCAGAGTTAACGAAATAACCCTTGCACTTTGAAACTCCATCTCGATCTTCACTTGAGATTTCACAACCTATCGTTTACTTGGATCGATGTGGTTATCGGATAATCAAATCTGATATCCGATCCCGGTCTCATCGAAATCCAAACGCCACTTTAAAAGTCAAGTTATTTAAGGTTTAAACAATCCAATTCAATACTTTGAATTCACACAGCATTCATCATAGATAAATATCACACATTTATCACAGCCATATCTAATATCACATCATAGAATATCATAGATTATCAAACTGTAGATACCAATCAACACAGACATTCTACTCAACCAATCATCCACAGTAGGAATTATCAATCATTAATTAATTACAAACCATTTAATTAATTAATCATTCCTTAATTACCTTATAAATCAATTAATTAATCTTTAATTACTGATTAATTATACTTAATTATTAATTAATAAACTTTAGTTATTAATTAATAACTCTTAATTACAAATTAATTAATTCTTACTTACCAATTAATCAATCTTTAATTACCAATTGATTATCTCTAATTATTTAATTAATTGATGCTTAATTACAACTTAATTAATCTTAAATACTTAATTAATTAATCTTAATTACTTAATTAATTAATCTCTAGTTATAAATCAATTAATCGCAATTACTTAATTAATTCTTAATTACTTGATTAATTCTTAATTACTTAATTAATTCTTAATTACTTAATTAATTCTTAATTACTTAATTACTTAATTAATTAATTTCTAATTAATCAATTCTAACCTTTAATTATTAGTTAATTAATCCTTAACCATTAATTAATTAAATTAATAATTGCTTTATTAATTTAATTAATCTTAATCATTAAAACCTTAATTAACTTTAAGATAAAACAATATCTTTATTAATTACCCAACTATCATTAACATATTTAAGACATTTATCTTTATAATTAACTTACTTAATTAAATCGTTTAATTTAAGTTTTAAAATAAAATAAACATTTAACTTAACAAATTAAAGTCAACAAATTATATAACTTACTTAAATCAATTACTTAAAAACATTTATTTTATAAAGAATAGATTTAAGAAATAGTTTAAAACTAGATTTCATTTTAAATTTAAAACTTACTTTTATTTAAATTTAAAAACTTGTTAAGCTTACTTCGGGTTCGACCCGATCCTCACCCGAGTTCAACCTCGAGTACTCCTCTTTCCCTTTACTTTTATTTCAAAAAAACTCGTTAAAACTTTAAATCCTGTAAATATGTAAACACACACGAGCCTACATGAGACTAACCCGAGACATTACCCTTGTTTCCCCGAGTCACACCCGAGTATGCTTCCTCTTCCCAAGACACAACATCACTGACGCCGCCCAACCACATATGCACATGCACTTTCAATCGCCGGGGATTCAGCCTCCAAGACCAATGTCGACGAGTCCCTTTCAACCACCTCTAGCCATCTGACCATCCAGAAACTCCTCTCTAACTCGAAAACTATATCGAGCTATCTCCATCAAATTAGCATAGCAATCATCACCTGAAAACTGCCTTGGCACTACTCCAGCAAGCAAAGATCATGAAACCCCGTCCTAAGCTCCGTTTAGTCATCCACTCTTCCATCGCCCCAAGTCCAATGAACTCCGATTCACCAGAGACGCCGTAGAAGCTAAATTTCTGACCTCAACCCACTTTGGGTTTAAAACCCTACTCCGACCAATTTCCGCCGCCACGGTGGCAAAAACCCACCAACCATATTTCCCGAGCTCGCCTTTACCCTAACCTCCTCCAGGGAAGTCCCCGACCACCTCGAGTACCTCGATCACCGGAAAAACCCCAAAGTTCTATTTGTGGTCATCTTCGAATAACTCACTCGACCCCAATCTAAAAATCCTGATTCATCTCTTAAATCTTGATGGTGATTTCAGTTATATAAGTGAATTGAAGATTTATGATGCTTGAATTTTCAACATGCTTAAGTTTCTACTGTATATTCCATGATTTCCAGAGATATACAAACTTACTTTGCTTAAATATATTTTTAAACCTTAATTTATTTTTAAACAAACATATTTTGTTTGAAACCCAAAGCCTAACAGAGATTAGTTAAGGAGATTTTGAATTTTTGATTTATTTTTAAACTCTCTAACTATGAAACAGAGATACACGCAGATATATCAGACATGCATACTTCAAACACATTCATATATACAACGATTTCACTTTTATATATATACATACAAAGCAATCTTCATTTCAGGAATTCACATGCAATAGATTACCATTTAATTAAACTTTAATAAAAATGTTTACTCACTTGTTGATGTACAGAGTGCTTTTGAAACAGTTTTGAAATTTTGAAAACTTGAATTGATTTGATCTATTAAAAATGGAAAATACTTGATCTTTAAAACTGAAATCCTTGTTGTAGAGATGATCTAAGCTTTAAAAATGAGATGATCTTGATTGCCGATGATTTAGATTGAAATATAGTTGATTGCCTGATAAATTTTCTGGTTTGAAAATGTTTTATAAGCTTTTGTTTTTGCTACAGGTTTTGTTGAGAAAGTGGTTGTTGTTTTAATTCCCTGCTTAGAAATGAATTACAGGTTTTGTTTCGAGTTTTTGAAATGAAGATAGGAAAAAGAAATGGAGGAGCAGAGATAGGTGTTTATATAGACTTAATTAGGATTTATTAAAAATAAAATAAAATTAAAATAAAAGTAGAGACACTTGTTAAAAAAATCTAGCATTTGTCATTTACAAATGTTTATCACCTTACATTTGTTAAAGTATAAATATTAATCTTACATGTGTAATTATGCATGTTTTAATTAATTTTAAAATGGTTTATAAAACTTTTATATTTAATTTACTATTTAATAAATACTTTTCTTAATTTATATAAATAAAATCCTTTAATGAAAATAATATAAAACAAGCCATATACTAATAAAATCATATACATATAATACATTTTTAAATCCAAATTTATTTTAAGATATCTATTTTTGAATTTCAAATTCAAATCCAAATTCAAATTCAAAATTAATTTTAAATCCAATTTAAAATCAACTCAAATATACACACACATATATATATACACATATATATATATATTTTTTAAGCAAACACATATCTAACTTAAAAATAAAAATTCTATTTAATATCTATTTATGAAAACAACACATTATTATTATTGTTTGAAAATAACAATTTTTCCAATTTTTAAATAATTTATGAAGGATATCATCATATTTTAATTGCTTGAAATTTCAGGATATCACACCTAGTCACCACGTCGACCCTCGATTCGACGATCCACGACCATGGACGAGTTCGTGGAGTCAAGCTCTACAACTTTCATGTAAGAAGTTTCGTCTGATTCTTCATTGATCGACGTGGACAGTATGTTTCGTTGGATGGCTTTGAGTCAATGGCGGCTCTGTATTGTTAGTTACGGTTTGCAAAAAAATGAAATGGCCAAGTCCTTTTATAGAAAAATTTATAAAACACTATTCATTCGTCAATTTTTTTTAAGTCCAAACGAGGCGTGCCTCTTGGCGTTCTATATGTTATACTCATATTCTAAACACAGCGAACTAGTCTTAAAGCCTAATTCGATCATATACATAAGATAGCTTTTCAAACGTTTTTAAGTAGTGTTTGATCTATTACGTATGAGTCAATATTCAATTGATTTGTCTGAGACTATTGACGAAAAAGATTTTCATAAGCCACTTTGCTTCGTTTTGTCCAAGCCACTTCTCTTTTTGTCCAAGCCATTTCTCCTTTTGTCCTGGGTTCCTCTATAAACAATTTACGCTAAAATTCAACATACTTTCTATACAATTGGAACTATCCATGGAGTACTAGGCCTCAAAATTTGGATATCTGTGGATGAAGAATAATAGACCTTTATTTATCTTGTCATTGTGACGACCCGCCATTCATCCCCACAGAATGACGCATCTCTTTAAGAAAGAAAGGGATAGGAAGAGAAAGAAGAAACATCCATTTATAAAGAAGTTTAAAAGAAATTTGAACCAAATTCATCTTTAAATTCAAATTAGTTCAAAATACATTTTAAACATTCCAAGTTATTTAAAAACAAATTTCAATTTAAAAATTTCCTTTAATTTCAAAACTGAAATACATATTTAATCTTTATTCCATATTTAAACTTAAATCTATAAAAGCTTTCCCTACATTTCAAATCTTCATTTTAAAATTCAAATCATTTAATCATATTTTTAAAGCATTTAGACAATTTAGATTGAAAACTTATTTTATTTTAAAAACTGAAGTTTAAACCCAATTCCAGATTTCAAAAACTCAGATTTAAACTTATTTTAAATTTATATTTTACAATTTTAAACTTCCATTTCAAATTCAAAACCACATATGCTTTTACACTTAAAAGTTGTTTTAGACCTAATTTAAATTTTAAAACTTAAATTATTTCAAATCTCACAATCAAACTACTTCGAACTCAGATTCAAATTCAGATTTTAAACTTAGTTTAAATTTTCAGTTTGCATTTTAAACTTTACTTTAAAATTTTAAAAAAGAAGAAGAACATAACAGGTTCTGTTTTGATTTGTAAAACCTGAAACAATTTAATGCTCGAGCAATCTTAAATTTTACTTCGAGTCCAAAGCTTATCTGCTTCGAGCTAAAACTCGAATTCCCCGAGACCAAAACGAGGCCATCAAAACCCAACCCAACATTTCACCAGCATATCCACATTCCCCTGTGTACCTGTACGGTACCTCCGGCCACCGCCGATCAACTGCGCGACCACTCCACAGTTGACAATCATCACCTCAGACCATACAAACAACAACCCAATCATCTCATAGTCGAAATCAAAATCGAGACCAAAATTCCCAAACCTGAAACAGACACTACCCACTTCCATCCAAAACCTGTCAACACCTCATTCACGCGCCTCCGGCCACCGCCTCTAAAACTCTGGCGAAGTCTTCGAGAACCCACCATCTTCCAATGCCCAAGATATTGTTGAACTCGAGCAACCGAGGAAGCCGGACCAAAGCAAACTCTCCAACCCATAAAAACTAGGGTTCAAGACTGCAATTCACAACCACCATCACCATAACCCTCTAATCAACTTCGCACTAATTTTCCTATCATCCATGATAACTCCTCCACCTCCAGAATCAAATTCAGCACCTCTAACCACTTGTGGCAACAGAGATGCCCCAAAATACAATTTACAGTAAAACTAGAATTGCTCACTGGTTCTAACTCTAAAATTTGTAATTTTTGGTTTAAAATTCATGTTTTTGTATGATGTTTTGATTTATAACCCTGAAACTTCAAATCATTGTACTTGGAATTTCACTAATTAATGATTGATCATCTGTTTATAGATTTCAGAGATGATACAGAGTTTTTTTTTAATCTTAAGTAAAGATTCCAGACCATAGTCTATGATGAAATAAACATAATTTGTTCCAGCCTTAAATCTAAACCAAGATTTAATCAAGAGAAAATGGATTTTAAAATCAAATAGAAGTTTGAAATTGAGAAACAGAAATATGACAGATAACAAACATACACACATAAATATATTCACATATATATATTGACAGCAAATTCATATTATATATTCATTTCTAATTAAAAGCATGAAAACAATTTTTACCTATTTAATTTCTTTTTTAAAAGTTGAGTTACTCACTGTTTTAAAAATGCAGAGAAGAGCTTTAGGTTTGAAAAGCTCTTGAATCTTTTGAAATCCTGCTTGAATGCTTTAAAAGCTTTAAACTTGAATGCTTGCTGATGTTTTACATTTGCTTTAATTCCCAGGTTTTACATGCTGGTAGCTTAAATTCCAGATTTTTTTGAAGAATGCAGGTTTTCTTGCTTGATTGAATAAAATGCAGACTTCAGATTTACAGGTTTTAAAGATGAGTTACAAGAGTTACAAGAGTTTGATTATGAAGAGGGATTTGCTTTGAGAACATGGAATGATTTTGCAGGTTTTTTACATTTCTATTTGAAAATGAACTGTGGGTTTTGATTCTTCAGATTTGGGTTTTGAGGATTGTTTAAAGTGGAAGGGATTCTCAGCTGAAAATTTCTTTGTTTAGGAATGAAGATGAGAAAAAGGAAAGGAATGGAAAAATGCATGTTTTATGTATCCTATTTTATGATTTATTTAAAATCAAAGAAAAATAAAAATAAAACTTGACACTTGTCTAAGATATTCACACTTGTCATTATCCTTACTTAATTAACTAACACATGTATTTAGCATGCATAAGAATTTAACACATGTTCTTTTAATTAATTAGTATTTTTAATTAAAGTGTTAACGAAAGTTTTTAAATAAATTAATTAGTTTTTAAATACTTAGCTATATATATAAATAATTTTTAAAAGAATAAAACCAAGTATAATTATAAATGAAAACAATAAATATGTTTATTATTTGAAAATAACATTTTTAATCATTTTAAATAAATCTATAAAAGTGGTTATAAATTACTTATTATTTATATGAATAAATGTTTCATTAATTAGATGTATTTTAAACTTCATATCTAATTTACAATCATATTTATTAAACAATATTTTAAAATGAAATAAAACAAACATTTTTATAACTTTATTTTAATCTAAATAAATATTCAAACTTAAGTTAAAATATATTTTAAACAAATCAAACATTTATCTTATGTTTTTAAATTCATATAGTTATTTATAAAATAGCTTTGAAAAGCTTAACATTAAATAAATCATAATTTCCCAATTACCAAAATATTGGAATCAGAACTTAAATAAATCATAATTTCCCAATTAGAACATTAAATAAATCATAATTTCACAATTAATCTCTAATTATTTAATTAATTAATGCTTAATCACAACTTAATTAATCTTAACTACTTAATTAATTAATCTTAATTACTTAATTAATTAATCTCTAGTTATAAATCAATTAATCGTAATTACTTAATTAATTCTTAATTACTTGATTAATTCTTAATTACTTGATTAATTCTTAATTACTTGATTAATTCTTAATTACTTAATTAATTCTTAATTACTTAATTAATTAATTTCTAATTAATCAATTATAACCTTTAATTACTAGTTAATTAATCCTTAACCATTAATTAATTAAATTAATAATTGCTTTATTAATTTAATTAATCTTAATCATTAAAACCTTAATTAACTTTAAGATAAAACATTATCTTTATTAATTACCCAACTATCATTAACATATTTAAGTCATTTATCTTTATAATTAACTTACTTAATTAAATCGTTTAATTTAAGTTTTAAAATAAAATAAACATTTAACTTAACAAATTAAAGTCAACAAATTATATAACTTCCTTAAATCAATTACTTAAAACATTTATTTTATGAAGAATAGATTTAAGAAATAGTTTAAAACTAGATTTCATTTTAAATTTAAAACTTACTTTTATTTAAATTTAAAAACTTGTTAAGCTTACTTCGGGTTCGACCCGATCCTCACCCGAGTTCAACCTCGAGTACTCCTCTTTCCCTTTACTTTTATTTCAAAAAAACTCGTTAAAACTTTAAATCCTGTAAATATGTAAACACACACGAGCCTACACGAGACTAACCCGAGACATTACCCTTGTTTCCCCGAGTCACACCCGAGTATGCTTCCTCTTCCCAAAACACAACATCACTGACGCCGCCCAACCACATATGCACATGCACTTTCAATCGCCGGGGATTCAGCCTCCAAGACCAATGTCGACGAGTCCCTTTCAACCACCTCTAGCCATCTGACCATCCAGAAACTCCTCTCTAACTCGAAAACTATATCGAGCTATCTCCATCAAATTAGCATAGCAATCATCACCTGAAAACTGCCTTGGCACTACTCCAGCAAGCAGAGATCATGAAACCCCGTCTAAGCTCCGTTTAGTCATCCACTCTTCCATCGCCCCAAGTCCAATGAACTCCGATTCACCAGAGACGCCGTAGAAGCTAAATTTCTGACCTCAACCCACTTTGGGTTTAAAACCCTACTCCGACCAATTTCCGCCGCCACGGTGGCAAAAACCCACCAACCATATTTCCCGAGCTCGCCTTTACCATAACCTCCTCCAGGGAAGTCCCCGACCACCTCGAGTACCTCGATCACCGGAAAAACCCCAAAGTTCTATTTGTGGTCATCTTCGAATAACTCACTCGACCCCAATCTAAAAATCCTGATTCATCTCTTAAAAATCATGAATCTTGATGGTGATTTCAGTTATATAAGTGAATTGAAGATTTATGATGCTTGAATTTTCAACATGCTTAAGTTTCAACTGTATATTCCATGATTTCCAGAGATATACAAACTTACTTTGCTTAAATATATTTTTAAACCTTAATTTATTTTTAAACAAACATATTTTGTTTGAAACCCAAAGCCTAACAGAGATTAGTTAAGGAGATTTTGAATTTTTGATTTATTTTTAAACTCTCTAACTATGAAACAGAGATACACGCAGATATATCAGACATGCATACTTCAAACACATTCATATATACAGCGATTTCACTTATATATATATATATATATATATATATATACATACAAAGCAATCTTCATTTCAGGAATTCACATGCAATAGATTTCCATTTACTTAAACTTTAATAAAAATGTTTACTCACTTGTTGATGTACAAAGTGCTTTTGAAACAGTTTTGAAATTTTGAAAACTTAAATTGATTTGATCTATTAAAACTGGAAAATACTTGATCTTTAAAACTGAAATCCTTGTTGTAGAGATGATCTAAGCTTTAAAAATGAGATGGTCTTGCTTGCCGATGATTTAGGTTGAAATATAGTTGATTGCCTGATAAATTTTATGGTTTGAAAATGTTTTATAAGCTTTGGTTTTTGCTACAGGTTTTGTTGAGAAAGTGGTTGTTGTTTTAATTCCCTGGTTAGAAATGAATTACAGGTTTTGTTTCGAGTTTTTGAAATGAAGATAGGAAAAAGAAACGGAAGAGCAGAGATAGGTGTTTATATAGACTTAATTAGGATTTATTAAAAATAAAAGAAAACAAAAATAAAAATAGAGACACTTGTTAAAAAAATCTAGCATTTGTCATTTACAAATGTTTATCACCTTACATTTGTTAAAGTATAAATATTAATCTTACATGTGTAATTATGCATGTTTTAATTAATTTTAAAATGGTTTATAAAACTTTTATATTTAATTTACTATTTAATAAATACTTTTCTTAATTTATATAAATAAAATCCTTTAATGAAAATAATATAAAACAAGCCATATATTAATAAAATCATATACATATAATACATTTTTAAATCCAAATTTATTTTAAGATATCTATTTTTGAATTTCAAATTCAAATCCAAATTCAAATTCAAAATCAATTTTAAATCCAATTTAAAATCAACTCAAATATACATATACATATATATATATATATATATATACACACACACACATATATATATATATTAAGAAAACACATATCTAACTTAAAAATAAAAATTCTATTTAATATCTATTTATGAAAACAACACATTATTATTATTGTTTGAAAGTAACAATTTTTCCAATTTTAAATAATTTATGAAGGATATCATCATATTTTAATTGCTTGAAATTTCAGGATATCACACCTAGTCAGCACGTCGACCCTCGATTCGACGATCCACGACCATGGACGAGTTCGTGGAGTCAAGCTCTACAACTTTCATGTAAGAAGTTTCGTCTGATTCTTCATTGATCGACGTGGACAGTATGTTTCGTTGGATGGCTTTGAGTCAATGGCGGCTCTGTTTTGTTAGTTACGGTTTGCAAAAAAATGAAATGGCCAAGTCCTTTTATAGAAAAATTTATAAAACACTATTCATTCGCCAATTTTTTTTAGTCCAAACGAGGTATGCCTCTTGGCGTTTTATATGTTATACTCATATTCTAAACACAGCGAACTAGTCTTAAAGCCTAATTCGATCATATACATAAGATAGCTTTTCAAACGTTTTTAAGTAGTGTTTGATCTACTACGTATGACTCAATATTCAATTGATTTGTCTGAGACTATTGACAAAAAAGATTTTCATAAGCCACTTTGCTTCTTTTTGTCCAAGCCACTTCTCCTTTTGTCCAAGCCATTTCTCCTTTTGTCCTGGGTTCCTCTATAAACAATTTAGGCTAAAATTCATCATACTTTCTATACAATTGGAACTATCCATGGAGTACTAGGCCTCAAAATTTGGATATCTGTGGATGAAGAATAATAGACCTTTATTTATCTTATCATTGTGACGACCCGCCATTCATCCCCACAGAATGACGCATCGTCTTTAAGAAAGAAAGGGATAGAAAAGAGAAAAGAAAGAAGAGAAAGAAGAAACATCCATTTATAAAGAAGTTTAAAAGAAATTTGAACCAAATTCATCTTTAAATTCAAATTAGTTCAAAATACATTTTAAACATTCCAAGATATTTAAAAACAAATTTAAATTTAAAAATTTCCTTTAATTTCAAAACTGAAATACAGATTTAATCTTTATTCCATATTTAAACTTAAATCATTAAAAGCTTTCCTTACATTTCAAATCTTCATTTTAAAATCCAAATCATCTAACCATATTTTTAAAGCATTTAAACAATTTAAATTGAAAACTTATTTTATTTTAAAAACTGAAGTTTAAACCCAATTCCAGATTTCAAAAACTCAGATTTAAACTTATTCTAAATTTATATTTTACAATTTTAAACTTCCATTTCAAATACAAAACCACATATACTTTTACACTTAAAAGTTGTTTAAGACCTAATTTAAATTTTAAAACTTAAATTATTTCAAATCTCATAATCAAACTACTTTGAACTCAGATTCAAATTCAGATTTTAAACTTAGTTTAAATTTTCAGTTTGCATTTTAAACTTTACTTTAAAATTTTAAAAAAGAAGAAGAACATAACAGGTTCTGTTTTGATTTGTAAAACCTGAAACAATTTAATACTCGAGCAATTTTAAATTTTACTTCGAGTCCAAAGCTTATCTGCTTCGAGCTAAAACTCGAATTCCCCGAGACCAACACTAGGCCATCAAAACCCAACCCAACATTTCACCAGCATATCCACATTCCTCTGTGTACCTGTACGGTACCTCCGGCCACCGCCGATCAACTGCGCGACCACTCCACAGTTGACAATCATCACCTCAGACCATACAAACAACAACCCAATCATCTCATACTCGAAATCAAAATCGAGACCAAAATTCCCAAACCTGAAACAGACACTACCCACTTCCATCCAAAACCTGTCAACACCTCATTCACGCGCCACCGGCCACCGCCTCTAAAACTCTGGCAAAGTCTTCGACAACCCACCATCTTCCAATGCCCAAGATATTGTTGAACTTGAGAAACCGAGGAAGCCGGACCAAAGCAAACTCTCCAACCCATAAAAACTAGGGTTCAAGACTGCAATTCACAACCACCATCACCGCAACCCTCTAATCAACTTCGCACTAATTTTCCTATCATCCATGATAACTCCTCCACCTCCAGAATCAAATTCAGCACCTCTAACTACTTGTGGCAACGGAGATGCCCCAAAATACAATTTACAGTAAAACTAGAACTGCTCACTGGTTCTAACTCTAAAATTTGTAATTTTTGGTTTAAAATTCATGTTTTTGTATGATGTTTTGATTTATAACCCTGAAACTTCAAATCATTGTACTTGGAATTTCACTAATTAATGATTGATCATCTGTTTATAGATTTCAGAGATGATATAGAGTTTTTTTTTAATCTTAAGTAAAGTTTCCAGACCATAGTCTATGATGAAATAAACATAATTTGTTCCAGACTTAAATCTAAACCAAGATTTAATCAAGAGAAAATGGATTTTAAAATCAAATAGAAGTTTGAAATTGAGAAACAGAATTATGACAGATAACAAACATGCACACATAAATATATTCACAGCAAATTCATATTATATATTCATTTCTAATTAAAAGCATGAAAACAACTTTTACCTATTTAATTTCTTTTTTAAAAGTTGAGTTACTCACTGTTTTAAAAATGCAGAGAAGAGCTTTAGGTTTGAAAAGCTCTTGAATCTTTTGAAATCCTGCTTGAATGCTTTAAAAGCTTTAAACTTGAATGCTTGCTGATGTTTTACATTTGCTTTAATTCCCAGGTTTTACATGCCGGTAGCTTAAATTCCAGATTTTTTTGAAGAATGCAGGTTTTCTTGCTTGATTGAATAAAATGCAGACTTCAGATTTACAGGTTTTAAAGATGAGTTACAAGAGTTACAAGAGTTTGATTATGAAGAGGGATTTTCTTTGAGAACAGGGAATGATTTTGCAGGTTTTTTACATTTCTATTTGAAAATGAACTATGGGTTTTGATTCTTCAGATTTGGGTTTTGAGGATTGTTTAAAGTGGAAGGGATTCTCAGCTGAAAATTTCTTTTATGTTTTATGTATCTTATTTTATGATTTATTTAAAATCAAAGAAAAATAAAAATAAAACTTGACACTTGTCTAAAATATTCACACTTGTCATTATCCTTACTTAATTAACTAACACATGTATTTAGCATGCATAAGAATTTAACACATGTTCTTTTAATTAATTAGTATTTTTAATTGAAGTGTTAACGAAAGTTTTTAAATAAATTAATTAGTTTTTAAATACTTAGCTATATATATAAATAATTTTTAAAAGAATAAAACCAAGTATAATTATAAATAAAAACAATACATATATTTATTATTTGAAAATAACATTTTTAATCATTTTAAATAAATCTATAAAAGAGGTAATAAATTACTTATTATTTATATGAGTAAATGTTTCATTAATTAGTTGTATTTTAAACTTCATATCTAATTTACAATCATATTTATTAAACAATATTTTAAAATGAAATAAAACAAACATTTTTATAACTTTATTTTAATCTAAATAAATATTCAAACTTAAGTTAAAATATATTTTAAACAAATAAAACATTTATCTTATGTTTTTAAAATCATATAGTTATTTATAAAATAGCTTTGAAAAGCTTAACATTAAATAAATCATAATTTCCCAATTACCAAAATATTGGAATTAGAAAATATGCTATATTAATTTAATTTAAAACCAAACTCATCTATTTAATATATATATATATATATATATATATTATAAATAGAAAATAGTTTATTAAATATAAAAGATAAATTCACAAATTAAATGTTAAATAAAAGAAGATTATTAAATCAATTCAAATTTATTTACAAAAATTATCAAATCAATTTAATTTTAAACACAGATTACTAATTTGATGTTGCCAAAAATTCCAGGATATCACAGTCATTCTATCCAGTAATACAGTGATACCTAGAAAAAAAACTAGAAACTTATTCTGTTGTTAAATGAGAAAAATAAAATAACGCAAATTCTATAAGGTCGAATAAAAAAGAAATTAACCATTTTTTATACGCATTTCTATCTCGTACAACCAAACGATACGTCCAATCGCCACGAAACTCGATGGCATGTTATAATTCACTATTACAGATCCAATGAAAGAGGTTGCGTCAAAATCCGAGACAATGCCCTAAAATGATATTTTTAAATGTTAATTAAAACGAATAATTTCCAAAATGAATTTAAATCACTTTTGATTTCAATTTATAAGTTTACCATCTTCATTCTTAATCAACAAAATTTACATATGCTTTGAAATTATTTTTTCCAATTTAAATCAAATAATCAATTATTTTAAACACTTCTATTATTAAATTTAAGAATTCAATTATCAAATAAATGGCCATATTTGAAAATTAAGTCATTCAACTTATAAATTTAATTTTTAATATTTTAAAAATCAATTTAGTATTCCAAATTCAAATGACTGGAATTCTGGGACATTACGATCGTCTAGTATTTTTAAAAATTGATAGCATCGATTTTGTTGAGTATCGTTCAAGGTATCGCTAGAAATCTGAAAGAGAAAAATTTGTGTTCATTATTTCAGAAATAGATTCCTCTCAGTCTGCTTAGAACTGAAAGACGACGTGTGTATCGTTGAAGTCTGGTCGAAGTGTAGGATTTTTGGTGCCACTTCGATGACATTCTGTGATGATGGTCGACAATCATTGAAAACTAGGGTTCGGGTTAGCTTACGATTCGAGTAGCAATGATTAATTTGGAGCTTGGAGTTGTATTCAGGGAGGAGAGGCACTCGAATGGTGAGATTTTGGTGGGATTTGGTATCGAAAAATGTCGTGTCTTCTTTAGCTTAGATGCGTATTTTGGTTCATGATGTACGGTTGGAATTTGAATGGTGGGTCGGAGGTGATGGGAATTAGTGCGTCGTGATAGGCCCATGGGCTAGAGTTTGATGGCAACTTCAGTTGGATCGATCGGTGGAGGGATCGCTAGTGTCGTGCACACCATGCATGGAAATGGGGAATCTGGAAGTGAAATTTATGTTTTGGGAAGAAACCACCTTTTTAAGTTTAGGTGGAGGATATCTAGGCCTTGGGCCGCGTATGTGGTCTGAATACTTTTTTATTTTATTTTAAATTTATTTATATATAAGCACTTGAATTCTAAATACTATATATTGCTCATATTTTGTCTGATTGACATGCGGGTTTTTGCGTTGTACTCGTATTAACAAGTACAATATTGTAGTATAACTTATTGATAGCTTTAGACAAATATAAATTTATGACATATTAAATAGACTGAATTTAAATCACATTATTTCAATTAATAACGTTGTTTAAGTTTATATACCTTAATTATAGATGTTTATTTGGCCAAAATAAAATATTTGTGAGTTAAATTAGATTGAATAGTGTAATTTGGGCACATTTTTAATGGAATAAACACTATTCCGCTAATTGAATTAATTTGGTCATTTAATTAGCAGAATAAATCCCTGTTCTGCTATGTTATAGATTTGAATATCAACATATATGTTGGCAATTGATATACCACTTTAAATAAGTAAATGTGTTATCAATGATGATTAAGTGTTGAATGTATTTAGATGTTGAGTATGTAAATATCAGTTATTATTTAGAAAGTTAAATTGAATGATATGGTAGCTTTTTTGAGTACCATTAGAGTTGCTAAGCATCTTTCTAATTTCGAAATTTAATTATTATTCAAAAGTTAATTGATAATTATTGTAGAAATGATTTAGAGTAAATTATTTTATTAATATTATTCGCTTAAAAATTTTAAAAATATTTAGTTGTTGTTTTGAAGTTATCTAATTATATTATATTTTAAGGTTAATTAATTATTATAATGTTTGAAATTAATTAATAATGTATTAATAATGTTTTGAAATATTGATTTGGAGTTAAATTATTAGTTAATTTAATTTATTATTAAGTGAATTCTAAAATTATTATTTTTAATAAGGTTTAAAAATAATTAAACGAGGAATGTTAAATAGTAATTCGGTTGTTAAAGGTGTTTTAAGTTATCAATTTATCAAAGAAACTTTATTGATAAAATTTCATGTCGGAAGTTTGTTTGAAATAAGGGAAGTTTATAAAAAGGGGTTTATAAATTAAAAGAGATCTTAGAATTGGAAAAGAGTTTGTAAATGATGTCGATATTTATAGAAGGATTGTAAATGGTTTGGTTTTTATAAAAGAAACTGGGAAATTAACCTGGTGATTTGTAAAAAGTTTTATAAATAGATTTGAAAATATAAAAATGAGATATTTACAAAATAAAAGAGATTTATGCACAGATGGGTTGTGGATCATTTATATCTCCATTTTAATATGATTTTTAATAGGAAATATCTCTAAGTGTTAGTGAATATATTTATACCATTTTATAAGTATGTTAAAGTAGTTTTCTAGGTTTTTGAAAGTGAAATGGGATTGTGAATATATTTATTCCACTAATATAAGTATATGGTTATATTTTCTAAGTACAAAAAATACAATGGTTCATGAATATATTTATCCTGTTAAGATAAGTATGAAATGGAGTGCGGATTAAGGATCTTAAAGCTAATTTAGCACTAGACAGGGGGGGTGGGTGGATAGTGTTTAATGGATTCTAAGACTTATATGGACCGAATTAAAATTATGACATGAAAAAATGCAGAACTTAATCACAGAACAATCACAAAATCATACACAGATGCAGAAAGTAAATAAAAAGTAGTAAAAGGAAAGAACACACCAGATTTTATACTGTTTCGGAGTTACCCTACATCCAGTCCTACACCAAGGCAAACACCTCGTATATATTTTTATTATACCAATGTCGAGATTAAAATCCGCGATTACTAAAGGCCTTGAGGTACTCTCCTGTCTTCGAGAACGGGGCAAACTCTCTTGATTTACGGGACACAAGATCACTCAATTGGTTTCCAGGCACAACCACACCTTATAGAGAGAGTCGATATACTTTTGATTATGAATTGATCCTATAACTCTGAATAACACTTTGATCTTCGAGAGAGAGCAGAGAATCAAACAAGAATGAGATTCTAATTTGACTCACTTGAAAATTCGATAGAATTTTGACACGATCTTAAAAACATGAAAATGTTAGAATATGAATTTGTGGAGAAGGAGTGAAGAAAATAAGAAAATAGTTAGTTAAAAAATTCGTTTGTGAAGGATATTTATAGACCAATAATGGTCATAACCATTCGTGAAGAGATTTAAACGAATAGACACTTTTTCTAAATTGAAACTTTTGAATTTAACGGCCACCATGTCAACATAGGGTATCCTATGATGTCGATATCCGTTAGTTAAAAACAATGTAAAATTTGTTTTGAAAATGGTATTGAAAGGAAAACAAGATAAAATGATTCTGGAGCAAAATAAACTAATTTTCCTATGTTTTAAAATAAAGAAGAGTAGAAAATATATTTTTAGAATGTATATGTAAATTTTATTTTAAATAAAGAATATTTAAAAATCAGAAGATAGTTTTAAAAATAAATGAAGTTTAAAATAAGAGTTTAACAAAAAAAAGAATATTTTAAGGCTAAAACAACTTTTTGAAAATCATTTGGAAAGATATTGTAACGCCAAGGAATTTTAGAAATTAAAATTTGAATATTTAATTTATTTTAAATATTAAGAAGTGAAATTTATAAGTCAGATAAATTTTTATTTGAATTATTGGATTTAATTGAATAATTAAATCGATAATTTAATATGTTAAATTATGGAAATAATTGAAAATTGAGTTAAATATGATTGAAAATGATTTGTAAAATTTTATTTTATCATGTTGGAGTTAGAACGATATTTTAGAACTTTTAAAATCGAATTAAGAGTTAATTTGTGAAAATTGAATATTTTAATATTTAAATCGACTAGTGAAAATAGTCAATTTTTGAACAGTCTCAGAATTGAACGAAACCAGTTCCATTGGATCCGTAATAGTTAGTTATTACCGGATTTCAAATTTCGTGTCAATCGGAGTTATCGTTTGATCGTGGCAGCTCGAAACGCATCGAATTATTTTTAATATTAATTTGGCGAGTTAAAATAGCCATTTTTCAAAAAATCTCGGATTTCGACGAAACCAGTTTCATCGGATCCGTAATGTGATATTATTATAAGGTTTCAAATTTCGTGTCAATTGGATTTACCGTTTGTCCGGTACGAATTAAAACGCCTAGAAATCGATTTAAATCGGTTTAATTCAAATTGAACGTTTATAGCCATAACTCGCACAGATGTCCGAATTAGCTTTCGAAACCTGTTCCATTGTGTCCGGAACGCGGGGTAAACCCTAGAAACGCTGGTTACGGCGCGTAAATCGGAGTTCGGAATTTCCGGGATGAATAGTGTTTCGTCGGTTCCTTATAAATAACCCACTATCTCAAAAAAAAAAAAAAAAAAAAAAAAAACCCTAGTTTCATACTGCAGCCGCCACTCCCCTATCTAAGGCCAGAAAACACCCACGTTTCCCCCTCGATTACTCCAAATCCGTCGACAATTAGGCTAAACTTTCAACTAGAATATTGAAGAGGGCGATGAGAGCTTCGATATGAACGGCTATGATCAAATATGGAGAGACGAGGAGGGAGCTATGGGGGGCCGTTTGCAGCGACTTGTGCATGCAACCCTAGGAGCATCAGGGGGCCGAGCTCAGGGTGCTTGGGGCCGAACATAGAGGAAGTTAGGGGCTACGCAATGCAACTACCTGATCGAGCTAGAAGTCGTTGTGGTGATCGAATTTATGAACCCTAGTTCTTGAGGGGTAGGTTCTTGCGTTCTGTACATGAACGAGAGAGAGGGAGAAGGAGGGTGCGGTGGTGATGGCTTTGCAGTGAGATCCTATGGCCCATGTTAGTGTGGGTTTAAAAATTTAAAATTTATGTTATAAATTTATGTATATAAAATCGTGTATCTTATAAAATACATAACTTTTTCATACGAGGTCGAAACCGCGCGAAACCAGTTGCGTTGGAATCGTATGGACGAGCACTACGCGATGAAATTGGATTGGAGTTGTTTGGAGTTAGTGAGAATTTTGGGTAAAACTAAACGTCCGTTTAATTTTATTCGAAATAAATCGTTAAAACGGAATATAAAATCAAGGTGAGAACTTCTCACTCAATCGAATCAGTTTCGATTTTATTTTGAATAGTTAGATTTAAAATATTTGAATGCATGTTTGAATGATGATTGTTATCTATTGATTGTTAAAATAGACATTATGCGCCGTTAGTAAGCGGATGTTAGTTATTAAAAACATATACCGCGAATATTTCATAAACAGTGAAATTGGTATTATATATAATAGCAATATATATATATTGGCATATGTATATATTGGAGTTATTGATTTCCCGCATTTTTTGTTTAGCGGATGAGACCCTATTGCGCCGTTATTAAGCGGATAATATTTTAAATCTCATATACCGCGATAATTTCGTACTGGAGCGAAATTGGTATTGTGCTAATGTTTGTGAATGCAGGAAAAACAGGTTGGAGGGATCCAACTGGATTCCTCAACAGTTTTTATTTTATTTCAGATATTTTGATATTTGATGGATTATCATATTGATATATGATATCGTTGTTGTCGTGATTGACTATTTGATATGTAGCATCATTAGACCAAATTTTGAAACTCTAAAATGATTTTTTAAAGTGATTTTTGAAAAAGTATACGTTTTATAAAATAATTTTGGAATTGATTCATTTTAAATAAATAAATGTTATAATTTTTATGTTATAAAAATTATGATTTTTGAGAAAAATAGTTAAAAACTGATTTTTGAGAATATGATGCTAATGATTTTATAAAATAGTTTAATCGGGATTTTAGAATTCATTGTGGAAAGTCTAAATATAGGATTTATAAAATTTAATTATTTTATAAATCAAAATGGTAAAATTATAAAGGAGATTAAAGACGTTTTGAAATAATAATATAAATTGATTTATATAAGAGATTTATAAATGGATATTTATAAATTAAAACGTTGGAATTATAAAACGAGTTTTTATAAGTGTTTGAATGAAGTGAAAATGAATTTCATAATTGAATGGAATTTATAGAATTTTAAACAGTGAAGTTATAAATGAAATTTTATAAACAGTAGGTTTATAAAATTTATAAAGTTATTGAAAGAATGAATTTTGGATAAATAAACAATCTTATAAGTTATAAGATTTATAATTTGGGAAGTTAAAAGAACGATTGTTGTAAAATAATCGTTTTATAAGTGTTTAACTTATAATGTGAATTTTTGTTTTATAATTGAGTTATAAATCGAATAGGTTAATAAAGGGATTTATAAAGGAAGTAGTTACAAAATAAATAGAGATGGAATTTATAAACGTTGTTTTATAAATTCGAAATGACTTATTTTGATAAGTAAATTGTTATGATTTATTTATGGAGTTATATTCACGTTTTGACTGTGAATAATCCTTTGAAATAAAATGAATAAAAGAATGAAATTTATTAACGTAGTATATTCACGTTTTTGAATAGTGAATAATATGTTAAAGGAAATGTTTAGCATGTGATATTTTAAATAGAATTAAAACGATCTAACGATGTTTTAAGATATGTTGAGATTCGAAACCATAGATTTCAACATTGATTGTTGAAATAGACGTTTTCGAGAAATAAAAGGAAATAGTGGACTATAACACTGTTGTTATAGTAAATGATTTCCGAAAGGAAATGTTTTGTATAGTATTGGGATTTATATATCTATTTTAATTTCGAATCCCTATACTAGTGATTTTGGGACGTCGTAACGATGTTTTACGCAACATTCGTTTTGGCCCAAATAAATATGTTTAAGAGAATGATTTCCTTAAAGAATGAAATATATACTTAATCTCGATTTAAGTATATTGAATATTTTCTAAGTGTTCAAAATAAATAAAATTTGTGAATTACTTATGAATAAATAAGTATGGAAATGTTTTCCAATATAAAGTGAATACTTTGAGAATTTATCTTTTTGAAGATAAATTGAAATGAATAATTGAAATCGAATATTCATGGATATTTTGGATTAAAAATTCACTATGGAATTTATAAAAGAAAGTGGAATCTGTTTAAAAATAAATATTGATTTATTTTTGAAGTGTGAAATTATATATCTAGTAAAGATATTTTTGGAAAATAAATATTTTGGAAAATTATTTGGAAACTGGTAATGTGTGCATATCCATGATAGTTCAATAACCGACTATCAATATTTCCCTTTGAATGGGTAATGGATGTGATTTATTTGAATTTGAATGCCACACTTATTTTTGAATAAGCGCTCACTATTCGGGTTAACCGGGAAAAGACCATGGGGTCGTATAACCCATTCCGAATATGTGATACGTCGTTGTGAATCGCATTGAAGATCGGTGTTGAAGACCCGGTATTTGCGAGAGCGATAGGATGACCTGTCGATTGACTCTGCACCGAGTAGCTACGGTATTGAGTTCTCCATATGTGATGGTGAATCCGATCAGGATTGTGACTATCCGGATTGCAAGGACTTCTTTGTAAGTGCCTTCGGTTTTGTTCGAGCCCGGAACAGACTTGTATGGATTGTATGTCTGACATTACAAATTGAGATGTAAAGCCGATTTCTTTCAAATATATTTCTGTTGGTGGCGAAGAATTTATTCTTTTAGCTTAACACCCTTCTCTGAGACGTACGAGCTCAGAGGTTATGTAGTTGAATGTTATCAGCGATATATTCCCAATTTGGTAATGTGACATGCTGAGTGTTGCTGTAAATGATCATTGTGTTGATTATTTGTGATAGGATCGTTTATTTGATCGTCTATCCTGGTGATCATTTCTATGATCATTTGTTGACCCAAAGCATGGCTTTTGTATAAAGTATGTTTTTGTGGACGTGACTTCGTCGAGCCTCATACCCCGTGAATTGTCAAAACAGGAAAGATGCAGCAAGGTTATGAGGGGTAGCACCCTTTAGGATGTGTGCATTTCCTTCTGGAAAAGGGTGGTATCATGGTATGGAGCCCAGATACTTACTCATGTTGAAAACACTTTATGATTGTGTGAATTGATTGCGAGCGCTCGGTGAAAAGGTCCCAAAGGACCGGGGGATGGCATATTCGGTCAGTTGTTACTCAGTTAGGGGTAACCCGGCCTTGTGTTGGTAGAGATCCGGTTTGGTTCTCGGGGATGTCCATCCAGAGGCATTCTCATGTGGTAATGGGAAGTTCCTTGGCCTGATCATTCGTTGGAAATCCAAAGAAACAATACGTGACTTGTACGGTTTTAGTTGTAGAACCTGCCATCTAATATGGTAGCTATTAGTAGGCATAATATAATGGTACCTATGCTGGCTAAGATTTATATTCTACTTTCGAAATGAATTTTTCCTACACTATGCACTAGCAATAATATTAAAATGTTCTTTTAAATGCGTATCAAGCATCTTTGACTACCATAAGGAGAAATCTCCTCCAAGTCTGCGTTTGCATTGTGTGTGTGACAGGAGGTCTTATGGTAGTCTCATTTTTAAAAGCATTGCGAATTGAATTTAAAAATATTCCTCTATTTTGATTTTAAAGATAAATAAACTATTTTGAGTTCTCACACCAGTCACATGACTGACTTGGAGTTTATTGTTTTCCTTGCTAAACTCTGGGTGCCCACCAATTTCTACACGGGCAGTCAAGAGTTAAGGTTTATCAGGATATTCTGGATATTCTGGAGTTGCTGGAGGCAAGCTGGATGGCATGGCGTATTACTAGTTTATATAGTATTTCTTTTTCCGCTGCACTGTTTGTTGTTGTTGTTGTACACTCTGATGATATGATGTAATGAAATGTGATGTAATGTAATAACTGATATAGTTCTTTGTTTAAAGATTATTCATTTATTATTATATGTTGTTCCGCTGCGAATTTTGAGATTCTGATGTTGTTCTGTTGTTTTCTGTTCCGTTCTATTCTCTGTTTTCTTTTCCCTCTATTTTCTTTTCTCTCTATTCTCTACCTTCTTATCTCTTCTTCTGTTTTTTTTCTTTTTCTTAAACCCTCAGTGTTCGGTTTTCCGTCGTTCGATTTCTCGGCAGTCGATAAAGTGAGTATCGATGTTGAATTTTCGGAAGACGAAGAATCGGGTCCTGACAATGTGGTATCAGAGCGTGTGGTTAAGCGACAACCATGGTTCTGTTGGGTATTACTCATTAGAGATAGAGTCAGTAGTACTCTAGAATGAGTTGAGTGTAATAATAGCTATGAGAGCGTATTTGTTAGTGAATATAAAATTGTTTTATATTGTGATGATTGGTTTATTGAGTGGCATATGAACTTTCGTCAGCGTGGTCCGCAAGACTATGCCGAAGGGGTTTCTAAACACTTGAATAGAACAATTCGGCACAATATTGATTTTAAAATTGGGTAAATGAAATAATTTTACTTGATTATATTTTTATATATAAAGAAATAATTTTTCAGAATTATTAAAGTGTATATAAGTTGATTGTTTAGTTGTTTGAATAATCTAAATTAAAGAATAATTATATAAGCAAAAGAATTATAAGAATGGAATTATAATTAAAGTGATTTACAATTGTGAAATAAACTTATATATATAAGAAGTGAAACTATATGGATATATTTATGAATATGAGTTGTAAATAAAAGTGAATTTAAAGTTAAATGGAGTATAACTTAAGTGATATTGAATGAAGTTGATATTGATATCAAAGTAAAGTAATAAAGTTAAGTGATAAATGTGAACTTAAGTTATATAAATGAAATTCAACTTTTGTAATTGAATTGAATTAATGGATTAAATGTAAATCAATTGAATGTGAATAAAATTGATATGAAAAAATGAATGTAAGTATAATTCATTAAAATCTAATGTTATTAGAAGTTGAATAGTTGAATAAAATCAATTTAATTAAACCAATTGATAAGCAAAGGAATTTGGTTGTAATTAATATATATTGATTGTTAGATGATTGTATATAATTCATTAAGAGTTAATGAAATTGAATTTGATTTGGAAGTGAACCAACTTGAATATGAATTAGTGAATATAAACTAATTGAAAATAAATGTTAGTAAGAACATCCACTATTAATGAATCAAATGTGATTAAATTGAAAAACCTATTTCATTGAATATTAATGAGAATATAAATGAATATTTATTGATAGTTGGTTGATGTTTGCATTTGTTGTTTTGTTTCATTTGCTATGTTGACATATATAGTTATTATGTTACTATATGTTGTATATCGATACTATTGTCTATATACATGATTCTCATGTTGTTTGTTGAGTGATTAGTAGGTGCGGATCGCGTTTGCTTCGCATTTGGAGCTCGCTTTCGCGCTATATTAGCCGTATATGCTTGCTAATAAAATATAAGGTACATATCTCGGATTACATACCGTACTTTTATACTTTTTCCCTTCGGGATGCCTCATTACTTGATGAGATGTATATTTGTGATATATATACTGTCATTTTTTTTCGGATCGAGCCGCGCAAAGGAGAATATGGCGAATTTTTCCGAAAATTTAAGGCGTTAGAAAAAAATTTGAGAAAATTTGGAAAATTTTGAAAACTTTAACTTTGATTTGAAGTTGAAAGTTAAACAATAGCAGTTGTTTTTGAAAAGATAACTAAGTATGATTTGGAAACTTAGTAAAGTATTATAAGAAGTTTAACTATGGATTTTGGGAAAATTAATAAATTCTATAACTTTTCTTACTTAACAATTTCGAGGACGAAATTCTTTTAAGGGGGGAAGATTGTAACGACCCAGGAATTTTAGAAATTAAAATTTGAATATTTAATTTATTTTAAATATTAAGAAGTGAAATTTATAAGTCAAATAAATTTTTATTTGAATTATTGGATTTAATTAAATAATTAAATCGATAATTTAATATGTTAAATTATGGAAATAATTGAAAATTGAGTTAAATATGATTGAAAATGATTTGTAAAATTTTATTTTATCATGTTGGAGTTAGAACGATATTTTAGAACTTTTAAAATCGAATTAAGAGTTAATTTGTGAAAATTGAATATTTTAATATTTAAATCGACTAGTGAAAATAGTCAATTTTTGAACAGTCTCAGAATTGAACGAAACCAGTTCCATTGGATCCGTAATAGTTATTTATTACCGAATTTCAAATTTCGTGTCAATCGGAGTTATCGTTTGATCGTGGCAGCTCGAAACGCATCGAATTATTTTTAATATTAATTTGGCGAGTTAAAATAGCCATTTTTCAAAAAGTCTTGGATTTCGACGAAACCAGTTTCATCGGATCCGTAATGTGATATTATTGTAAGGTTTCAAATTTCGTGTCAATTGGATTTACCGTTTGTCCGGTACGAATTAAAACGCCTAGAAATCGATTTAAATCGGTTTAATTCAAATTGAACGTTTATAGCCATAACTCGCACAGATGTCCAAATTAGCTTTCGAAACCTGTTCCATTGTGTCCGGAACGCGGGGTAAACCCTAGAAACGCTGGTTACGGCGCGTAAATCGGAGTTCGGAATTTCCGGGATGAATAGTGTTTCGTCGGTTCCTTATAAATAGCCCACTATCTCAAAAAAATAAAAAATAAATAAAAAAGAAAAACCCTAATTTCATACTGCAGCCGCCACTCCCCTATCTAAGGCCAGAAAACACCCACGTTTCCCCCTCGATTACTCCAAATCCGTCGACAATTAGGCTAAACTTTCAACTAGAATATTGAAGAGGGCGATGAGAGCTTCGATGTGAACGGCTATGATCAAATATGGAGAGACGAGGAGGGAGCTATGGGGGGCCGTTTGCAGCGACTTGCGCACGCAACCCTAGGAGCATCAGGGGGCCGAGCTCAGGGTGCTTGGGGCCGAACATAGAGGAAGTTAGGGGCTACGCAATGCAACTACCTGATCGAGCTAGAAGTCATTGTGGTGATCGAATTTATGAACCCTAGTTCTTGAGGGGTGGGTTCTTGCGTTCTGTACATGAACGAGAGAGAGGGAGAAGGAGGGTGCGGTGGTGATGGCTTTGCAGTGAGATCCTACGGCCCATGTTAGTGTGGGTTTAAAAATTTAAAATTTATGTTATAAATTTATGTATATAAAATCGTGTATCTTATAAAATACATAACTTTTTCATACGAGGTCGAAACCGCGCGAAACCAGTTGCGTTGGAATCGTATGGACGAGCACTACGCGATGAAATTGGATTGGAGTCGTTTGTAGTTAGTGAGAATTTTGGGTAAAATTAAACGTCCGTTTAATTTTATTCGAAATAAATCGCTAAAACGGAATTTAAAATCAAGGTGAGAACTTCTCACTCAATCGAATCAGTTTCGATTTTATTTTGAATAGTTAGATTTAAAATATTTGAATGCATGTTTGAATGATGGTTGTTATCTATTGATTGTTAAAATAAACATTATGCGCCGTTAGTAAGCGGATGTTAGTTATTAAAAACATATACCGCGAATATTTCATAAACAGTGAAATTGGTATTATATATAATAGCAATATATATATATATTGGCATATGTATATATTGGAGTTATTGATTTCCCGCATTTTTTGTTTAGCGGATGAGACCCTATTGCGCCGTTATTAAGCGGATAATATTTTAAATCCCATATACCGCGATAATTTCGTACTGGAGCGAAATTGGTATTGTGCTAATGTTTGTGAATGCAGGAAAAACAGGTTGGAGGGATCCAACTGGATTCCTCAACAGTTTTTATTTGATTTCAGATATTTTGATATTTGATGGATTATCATATTGATATATGATATCGTTGTTGTCGTGATTGACTATTTAATATGTAGCATCATTAGACCAAATTTTGAAACTCTAAAATGAAATTTTAAAGTGATTTTTGAAAAAGTATACGTTTTATAAAATAATTTTGGAATTGATTCATTTTAAATAAATAAACGTTATAATTTTTATGTTATAAAAATTATGATTTTTGAGAAAAATAGTTAAAAACTAATTTTTGAGAATATGATGCTAATGATTTTATAAAATAGTTTAATCGGGATTTTAGAATTCATTGTGGAAAGTCTAAATATAGGATTTATCAAATTTAATTATTTTATAAATCAAAATGGTAAAATTATAAAGGAGATTAAAGGCGTTTTGAAATAATAATATAAATTGATTTATATAAGAGATTTATAAATGGATATTTATAAATTAAAATGTTGGAATTATAAAACGAGTTTTTATAAGTGTTTGAATGAAGTGAAAATGAATTTCATAATTGAATGGAATTTATAGAATTTTAAACAGTGAAGTTATAAATGAAATTTTATAAACATTAGGTTTATAAAATTTATAAAGTTATTGAAAGAATGAATTTTGGATAAATAAACAATCTTATAAGTTATAAGATTTATAATTTGGGAAGTTAAAAGAACGATTGTTGTAAAATAATCGTTTTATAAGTGTTTAACTTATAATGTGAATTTTTGTTTTATAATTGAGTTATAAATCGAATAGGTTAATAAAGGGATTTATAAAGGAAGTAGTTACAAAATAAATAGAGATGGAATTTATAAACGTTGTTTTATAAATTCGAAATGACTTATCTTGATAAGTAAATTGTTATGATTTATTTATGGAGTTATATTCACGTTTTGACTGTGAATAATCCTTTGAAATAAAATGAATAAAAGAATGAAATTTATTAACGTAGTATATTCACGTTTTTGAATAGTGAATAATATGTTAAAGGAAATGTTTAGAATGTGATATTTTAAATAGAATTAAAACGATCTAACGATGTTTTAAGATATGTTGAGATTCGAAACCATAGATTTCAACATTGATTGTTGAAATAGACGTTTTCGAGAAATAAAAGGAAATAGTGGACTATAACACTGTTGTTATAGTAAATGATTTCCGAAAGGAAATGTTTTGTATAGTATTGGGATTTATATATCTATTTTAATTTCGAATCCCTATACTTGTGATTTTGGGACGTCGTAACGATGTTTTACGCAACATTCGTTTTGGCCCAAATAAATATGTTTAAGAGAATGATTTCCTTAAAGAATGAAATATATACTTAATCTCGATTTAAGTATATTGAATATTTTCTAAGTGTTGAAAATAATAAAATTTGTGAATTACTTATGAATAAATAAGTATGGAAATGTTTTCCAATATAAAGTGAATACTTTGAGAATTTATCGTTTTGAAGATAAATTGAAATGAATAATTGAAATCGAATATTCATGGATATTTTGGATTAAAAATTCACTATGGAATTTATAAAAGAAAGTGGAATCTGTTTAAAAATAAATATTGATTTATTTTTGAAGTGTGAAATTATATATCTAGTAAAGATATTTTTGGAAAATAAATATTTTGGAAAATTATTTGGAAACTGGTGATGTGTGCATATCCATGATAGTTCAATAACCGACTATCAATATTTCCCTTTGAATGGGTAATGGATGTGATTTATTTGAATTTGAATGCCACACTTATTTTTGAATAAGCGCTCACTATTCGGGTTAACCGGGAAAAGACCATGGGGTCGTATAACCCATTCCGAATATGTGATACGCCGTTGTGAATCGCATTGAAGATCGGTGTTGAAGATCCGGTATTTGCGAGAGCGATAGGATGACCTGTCGATTGACTCTGCACCGAGTAGCTACGGTATTGAGTTCTCCATATGTGATGGTGAATCCGATCAGGATTGTGAATATCCGGATTGCAAGGACTTCTTTGTAAGTTCCTTCGGTTTTGTTCGAGCCCGGAACAGACTTGTATGGATTGTATGTCTGACATTACAAATTGAGATGTAAAGCCGATTTCTTTCAAATATATTTCTGTTGGTGGCGAAGAATTTATTCTTTTAGCTTAACACCCTTCTCTGAGACGTACGAGCTCAGAGGTTATGTAGTTGAATGTTATCAGCGATATATTCCCAATTTGGTAATGTGACATGCTGAGTGTTGTTGTAAATGATCATTGTGTTGATTATTTGTGATAGGATCGTTTATTTGATTACTATCCTGGTGATCATTTCTATGATCATTTGTTGACCCAAAGCATGGCTTTTGTATAAAGTATGTTTTTGTGGACGTGACTTCGTCGAGCCTCACACCCCGTGAATGGTCAAAACAGGAAAGATGCAGCAAGGTTATGAGGGGTAGCGCCCTTTAGGATGTGTGCATTTCCTTCTGGAAAAGGGTGGTATCATGGTATGGAGCCCAGATACTTACTCATGTTGAAAACACTTTATGATTGTATGAATTGATTGCGAGCGCTCGGTGAAAAGGTCCCAAAGGACCGGGGGATGGCATATTCGGTCAGTTGTTACTCAGTTAGGGGTAACCCGGCCTTGTGTTGGTAGAGATCCGGTTTGGTTCTCGGGGATGTCCATCCAGAGGCATTCTCATGTGGCAATGGGAAGTTCCTTGGCCTGATCATTCGTTGGAAATCCAAAGAAACAATACGTGACTTGTACGGTTTTAGTTGTAGAACCTGCCATCTAATATGGTAGCTATTAGTAGGCATAATATAATGGTACCTATGCTGGCTAAGATTTATATTCTACTTTCGAAATGAATTTTTCCTACACTATGCACTAGCAATAATATTAAAATGTTCTTTTAAATGCGTATCAAGCATCTTTGACTATCATAAGGAGAAATCTCCTCCAAGTCTGCGTTTGCATTGTGTGTGTGGCAGGAGGTCTTATGGTAGTCTCATTTTTAAAAGCATTGCGAATTGAATTTAAAAATATTCCTCTATTTTGATTTTAAAGATAAATAAACTATTTTGAGTTCTCACACCAGTCACATGACTGACTTGGAGTTTATTGTTTTCCTTCCTAAACTCTGGGTGCCCACCAATTTCTACACGGGCAGTCAAGAGTTAAGGTTTATCAGGATATTCTGGATATTCTGGAGTTGCTGGAGGCAAGCTGGATGGCATGGCGTATTACTAGTTTATATAGTATTTCTTTTTCCGCTGCACTGTTTGTTGTTGTTGTTGTACACTCTGATGATATGATGTAATGAAATGTGATGTAATGTAATAACTGGTATAGTTCTTTGTTTAAAGATTATTCATTTATTATTAGATGTTGTTCCGCTGCGAATTGTGAGATTCTGATGTTGTTCTGTTGTTTTCTGTTCCGTTCTATTCTCTGTTTTCTTTTCCCTCTATTTTCTTTTCTCTCTATTCTCTACCTTCTTATCTCTTCTTCTGTTTTTTTTCTTATTCTTAAACCCTCAGTGTTCGGTTTTCCGTCGTTCGATTGCTCGGCAGTCGATAAAGTGAGTATCGATGTTGAATTTTCGGAAGACGAAGAATCGGGTCCTGACAGATAATTTATAAAGATAAAAACATTTTGAAAAGCAATTTTGAAAATCAATTTGAAGTAGTTTTGCAAGCTTCTTCCTACAAAATATTTCATCACATCAGAACTCGAGAACTTGCACAAAAACAGGATGTTCGTGAGTTTGTAAGCCACTTGTTGTAGGTTTGTAAGCTACTTGTCATGGGTTTGTAAGCCACTTGTCGTAGCTTTGTAAGCTATTTGTTGTGGTTTTGTAAGTCACTAAGAAGGTAGAAATGGGTTCCATCCCAAATGAAATTTGGAATGAAGATTTCCATGCTATTATGAAGTTTTAACAAAAATAGACACATATATTGAAATCTTGATGTTGGTACTCATGAGTCTTTAAACTTGATTTCTTCATTCTTGATCTTTATGTTGTACAGTCTTCAATAATCAATACATACCTTATATATATCTGGCATAATAACATTGATATATATCTATATAATAGTGTTAGTATATAAGTTGTAATAAATATGTTACAAAGGTTGTTGTCATCAAAACCACTATCTCCAGTTCCTAACAATCTCACCCTTTTTGATAATGACAACCTTATAAAATATACTTACTACTTCGATCATACCATAAGTCCCCCTTACACCAACAACTGTCCCTTACTCCAAGCCTACTATTTTATATAACTTCTCCCCCTTCGTCATCAATAAAAATAACCTATAAACCTTGAACTTAATAGAAAATGAGATAAATATACATATGACATAAGAATAATAACTATGTATGAGTGAAATATAACATCCTAAGTTAAATGGAATTCAAGATTTTATACACCAAAGATTGTTTTTAGAATAACATTAATTAAGAAAATACTTATATACAAATTAACAAAGCAATATACAATCAAGAAAGACAAAAATGAAAAACGCTTAACGAGGACCCTTAACTATCGGTGATTTATGGACCGAACAATTTAGATAGCGGAGACAAAAGTTTCCACATTGTTCGACCAAGTTCCCATTAGCATCAAAAAGGACCTCTCCAACGCGAATCACGCCATCTTCTTCATCCATATGAACACCCAGAATCAGCAGAGGATGCTCTTCTTCTTGATCCTCTTGTGGTTCATCAGAGGCTCTTCTTCTCTAGAATCCATGGCTTGTGATGATTCTTCAATGGCAATGGGATTGGCGTGGTTATCCATAAGGAATTTTTGTAAATTCCTAAGAATTATGCCTTGCCTATGTTGTTCTCTAGCCATTTGCAGTTGACTCACTTGAATTTCTATCATCATTTGAAGAAAATCTTTCATCTTCTCATGTAATTTGATGACTCGTACTGTGTGGAACGTTGAACAGGACCAGAATGAGGAGAAGTAGGTGAAGAAGGTTCACTATTAATGGAGGGAGCCATTGATTTGCTGTTTTAGAAGTTTATTACGAAAATAGAACAGAGAAAAGGAGTAAAAATCGAAATATATAAATATATAATCAAATAACTTCTTTTAGAGGGAAATTTAA
Source organism: Allium cepa (assembly GCA_030765085.1). Lineage (NCBI taxonomy): Eukaryota > Viridiplantae > Streptophyta > Magnoliopsida > Asparagales > Amaryllidaceae > Allium > Allium cepa. The sequence continues at coordinate 685,365,783 of CM060932.1, read as the reverse complement.
ATTTGAAAATCTCGGCCAGTATGTCGACATAGGGGGATGAGTCATGTCCACATGCCTAGTTCAACTTTTGAGAAATTTTTATTTATATTAATTATTAACTATGCTTGTATTATTTATAATTTATATTTTAGTTAATGAACATATACCTAATTCTCTTCTAAATCTAATAAAGTTTGTTCATTTAATGGTTTAGTTAATATATCAGCAATTTGCTTTTTCAGTATTAATATATTCAAGAGTTATGACTTCTTTATTTATATTATCTCTAAGTAAATGATTCTAATATCAATATGTTTTGTTCTAGCATGATGAGTTGGATTTTTAGATAGGTTTATTGCACTAGTATTATCACAATAAATTGGTCATTTAGTTATATTTAATCAAAATCTTTTAAAGTTTTTTTGCATATATATAACTTGAGAACAAGCTATAGCAGCAGATATATATTCTGCTTCAGTTGTTGACAAGGATACAGTATTTTGCTTCTTACTAAACCAAGAAATCAGAGAATGTTCTAGAAAGTGATAAGTTCCACTTCTACTTTTTCGGTCTGATTTACAACCAACGTAATCAGCATCACAATATGAAATTAAATAAAATACATCGTTTTTAGGGTAAAATAAACCATAATCTACAGTATGTTTTACATATCGTAAAATTCTTTTAACATCTTATAAGTGAGTTTCTTTAGGTTGATATTGGTACCTTGCACAAAGACAGACACTATGCATGATTTCAGGATGACTTGCTGTTATATAAAGCAGCGAACCAATCATTCACATATATAATTTTTGATCAACATCTTTTGATTTATCTTCTTTAATTAAAGCTACATTAATTGTCATTGGAGTTGATTTCCCACTAGAAGTGGTCAATCCAAATTTATTAATTAAATCCTTAGCATATTTTTCTTGACTAATGAAAATTCCTTTATCTAATTGTTTGATTTGAAGTCCTAAGAAGAAACTTAGTTCTCCCATATGACTCATTTCAAATTCTTTAGTCATTATATCTGAAAATTCTTTATTGATTATGTTATTAGTTGACCGAAATATTATATCATCTACATATATTTGTACTAATTGAATATCATTTTTGTTTCTTTTGAAAAAAAGAGTTGTATCTATTTTACCAATTTCAAAACTAGATTGTAGTAATTAAGATCTTAGTCTTTCATACCAGGCTCTAGGAGCTTGTTTTAGACCATATAAAGCTTTCTTTAATTTTAATACATGATTTGGAAATTTATTATCTTCAAAAAGTGGAGGTTGTTCAATATAAACATCTTCTTTTACAAAACCATTTAGAAAGGCACTTTTAACATCCATTTGATATAACTTGAAATTATTCTAGTTTGCGAAAGCAAGTAGAATCCTGATAGTTTCTAGTCTTGCTATGGGTGCAAAGGTTTCGTTATAAACAATTTCTTCTTCTTGATAATAACATTGCGCGACTAAACGAGCTTTATTTCTCATGACCTTACCAAGTGCATTCATTTTATTTTTATAAACCCATTTTCTTCCAATTATACTTTTATCCTCAGGTTTAATAGGAAGATTTCAAACATCATTTCTGGTGAACTGATTCAATTCTTCTTGGCATCTTGCATAGCAAGAATCCATGAATCATCAGATGATGCTTCCTTTGAATTTTTAGGTTCAATGGTTGATATAAAAGCTACATTACTCATACTATTTAGTTGATTTCTTGTTTTAACTATAGATTCAATATCTCCTAGTATATTTTCTACAGGATGATCTTTTAATAGCCTAATTCTTTTATTAGGTTGAAGATTTCACAATTAGTTTCATTAGGTTCATTGTTTATAGTTACAAAATCTTCTTCGTCTTCTATTTGTACAGTATCTTTAAAATTTTCATCAAAAGATACATGCATTGTTTCTTCAATAGTGTTAGTTCTTAAATTATAAACTCGAAATGCTTTACTTCTATTGGAATATCCGATAAAGATATCTTTGTTGGATTTAGGTTCAAATTTATCTGAATTATCTTTTGTATTAAGAATAAAATACTTACTACCAAAAACTTTAAAATAAGCTACTATGGGTTTCTTATTGTAAAGTAACTCATATGGTGTTTTATTAGTTAATGGTCTAATTAAAATCCTATTTAATATATAACAAGCTGTAGCGACTGCTTCAGCTCAAAAGTTTTTATGTAAGTTACTATCAGGAAGCATTGTTCTAGCACACTCTTGAGTCGTTCTATTCTTACTTTCTACTGCTTTGTTTTATTGTGGAGTTCTTGGAAAAGAGAAATTACGAGCAATTCCTTTCTGATTACAGGTATTCTTAAAGTTTTCATTTTCAAATTTTCCACCGTGATCACTATGAATAGTTTTTATTTTTAAAGAAAGTTGATTTTGAATTCTTTTAGCAAAATTCATAAATAATTCAAAAGCATCACTTTTAAGTTTAAGAAAAATTGTCCAAGTACAGAATAAGCATCTTCAATTACAAAAACATATTTATTGTGATTAATTGATTGAACTTGAGGTGGACCAAATAAATCTAAACGAAGTAATTCTAAAGGTTTAGAAGTAGAAATCATATCTTTTAGTTTAAATGAACTTTTCTTAAGTTTTCCTAATTGGCAAGCATCACATATAATATCTACTTTAAAGTTTAACTTGGGAAGACCTTTAACTAAGTCAAGTTTTGATAACCTAGATAACTGTTTGAAATTTAAATGACCAAATCTTTTATGCCAAATTCAAGGGTCACTTGTATTAGCGAAAAGACATAAGTTATCATTTGAAACTTTCATACTAATGATGCAAATGTTTTTCTTCCTAATTCCTTCAAAGATAATATTTGACTTATTATCTTCGATGTGACACTTATCTTTTTCAAATTTAATTTTAAATCCTTTATCATATAGTTGTCTTATACTAAGCAAATTATGTTTTAAATTCCTAACTAGCAAAATATCAGAAATAAGAGGAGTTTTAGAATTACCGACATTGCTGATGCCAATCACATATCCTTTTGAGTTATCTCCAAAGTTGACCAATCCATCATCTTGATATACAATGTTATTGAATATCTCGGGATTTCCAGTCATATGCCTTGAATAGCCACTATCAAGTATCCATTTATCTTTTTTCAATTTGCACAGTTTGTCCAACGGTTGTTGATTCTTCAAAAGCCATGTAACATGTCTGTTCTTGCATAACAAACCAATTCGGTAGATAACTTGATTTTTCATAAAAACTATATGTAGACTTATGATACTTAGATGAAATGCATAAATTCAAACTAGTATTAACAAAATTTCCTAGAAACGCCATTTTTAACTTTTCAAGTTTCATATTATGAAAACTATGAAAACCTACGCTCCGACACCAATTGAAAGAGAGTGCGGATTAAGGATCTTAAGGCTAATTTTACAGTAGAGGGGGGATGAATAGTGTTTAATGGATTCTAAGACTTATATAGGCTAAATTAAAATTATGACACAAACAAATGCAGAACTTAATCATAGAACAATCACAGAATCAAAAATAGATGCAGAAAGTAAATAAAAAGTAGTAAAAGGAAAGAACACACCGAATTTTATACTAGTTCGAAGTTACCTTACATCTAATTCTGCACCAAGGAAAACACCTCGTATGGATTTTATAATACCAATATCGAGATTACAATCCTAAATTTCTAAAGGCCTTGAGGTACCCTCCTATCTTCGAGTCCGGAGCAAGCTCTCTTGATTTACGGGACACAAGATTACCCAATTGATTTCTAGGCACAACCACACCTTATAGAGAGTCTCGGTAAACTTTTGATTATAAATTGATCCTATAACTCTGAATAGCACTTTGATCTTCGAGAGAGGGCAGAGAATCAAACAAGAATGAGATTCTAGTTTGATTTACTTGAGAATTCAACAGAATTTCGCCACGATCTTAAAAATATGAAAATTTTAGAATATGGATTTGTAGAGAAGAAGTGAAGAAAATAAGAAAGTAGTTAGTTAAAAAATTCGTTTGTGAAGGCTATTTATAGACCAGTAACGGTCATAACCATTCCGAAGAGATTTAAACGAATAGACACTTCTTTTGAAAATTTAAACTTTCGAATTTAACGGCCACCATGTCGATATGGGGTATCCCATGATGTCGACTAGGGCTGTCATAATTCAACCCGATCCTTTAACCCAACCCTTTTAACCCAAATTTAATAGGGTCGGGTCAAGGCGAATAACATTATTTTTGAATTGTGTGAATACCCACTTAGCTCAGTAAAACAGGACACAACCCATTTAACCCCTTTTACCCTTCCAATAAACCCTAATTTATTCCAATATCTCTGCTTAAGCCGCCATCAAATTCTTTATTCGTTCATTTCAATCGCCTTTTTCTTTCCACTAATTTTCCCGTCATCTAAGATTCCAGAAACGTATTTCACAAAGCTCAAAACAAGAAAGATTCAACAAATAGTATCAAATGAACTGCCGCATGGAGTCGAGACTGAAATCAAACCGTGGTTTGTTTTTTATTTCTCATAATCCTTTGTCAATGTTTTCTGATATCAATTTGATCTCGAATTTCTTTTTTTTTCTCGAAATTCCATCATGGAGAAGCAATTTCATGGCATATCTTACAAAACTGGTGCTTGTTTGTAAAATAACATGCTGCCTTTTGCACGGTGCCCATACTGAATTCAGTTGTACCACGATTGTTGGGAGTGGTTGGTTTTTTTCACTCAGCCGCCTTGCAAATTTAGTGCAGCCACAAGTAACTTTCTATTTTTTTTTTGATATATAATAGAGATCTGTAGCTTTCTGTAGAATCTTCTTTTAGTGCTAGAATGCATAACATAGTGATTTATTCCAATAAACCCTAACTGATGCACTTTTCAACCTGTACCATTTACTCATCTTTTGTTGGAATTTGGTACTTAACAGTTGCACTTCGCTCCTTGAGGTTTTATATGTTTAGTTGCCATGTATCTTATAACAGTGCAATTTTCAATTTCACATATCCTTAATATTATTAATATTATTGTATATTTTGTTCTGCCACTATTTTTATCCAACACACAAGGCATTTTTAAATCTCCATTTTGGTTAGCATTCTCTGAAAAAGAGAAGAAAAAAGAAGTAAGAACCAGTGTATTTATAGCCGTGTGTTAATTTTATGCTTATTTTTTCTATTTATTTAAGGAGTTCAGGATGATAACATGGGCCAGCTTCTGTATTTATGAGTTATATTAAACTAGAGCAATCTATGAAAAAGATTTGGTTTGTTGGTACCACTGCATGTTGTTGGGGTGAAGAATTAAAAGTAAAACTGTTAAATTTATTACTAAGCCTTAAAGAGTTTGAAATAGAAACTGCAATTTGTGATTGTGTGTTGCCTATAATTTACATGAACAAAATTAAATTTATGAAGTTTGAAGCATATGTATCAATTATTTGCTAGAAGTTGGACAAAGATGGATTCACATTATATTTGTATTGTAGGACATAGTAGAAGCTAAGGAATTCTTGAAGGAAAACGGGGTTGATGTGAGTACATATTGAAGTTCCAGGTGACTGACTTTCTTGCTAGATATTACACTTCCAGTTATTAGCATATATATATGAACAACATGCATATTTCTTATACATTCAAATTTTGATGACAAACATTACTGCTTATTAATTGACAAGTTGGAAATAAAAAAGGTTTATCTATTTTAGTAGTTTATACCTGTCAAGATGAAATTTCCCATTATTCAAGAAAAATTTAGCTGTTATGTTAAATTAACAAACAAAGTTTAATTTAACATAGTGATAGATTAGGATATTATTCAACTACTATTTGTTTTCTTAATATGTTATGTTAAATTTAACAAAGTTTTCTCTATTTTATCTGTAGGCTTTTATTATAACTTTATCTTTTTTTTCTTAATTGATTATAAGCCCTGTCAGCTCTTTGTACTGCTGTATACATGTCCCTACCCATACATGCCTATCCTAATATGTATTGTAGTTCATTATGTTGCTTTGTCTTGTCGGTTTATTTTTGTATGTACCTTGAATTATTAAACAAGCTTTGTCCAGTTACCTAGTGAGCATTGCTACATACACATCCCTGTCCTTGCATTTTTCAACTTTGTCCGCAGTTGAAACTCACTCACCTGAATTAGTATTTCTTTTTGTCGCTGAACCCAAACTGTATACCAAAACTTTAGATATTGCAGTATTATTTCCGTGCAATTCAAATATAAATATTGTCTCACTTGTTCTACTATTTTACAATGCAGGTCTGATTGGAATTAGGCTGAAGAAAGTTTCAAGATTAACGTGTTGTAAAAAGAATTATGCTGTTCTTGGAAATGTCACAATTTTTAATTGAATTACTTTTTTTTATTGTGTTAGTTTTATGTATGCAGATTTAAAACTTATTAGATGCAGTTTCAGTCTGTGTTATTTGGTGTTGTTTTATGATATTTAGTGCAAATTTCATGTTATGCAACAGTGTTTTGGGTTAAACAAGCATCTATGTATCGGTTCATGTAGTTTATATGCAATTTTATGTTTTATATATGCGGTTTTTATTATGTATTGGATGTTTTTTATTTTTTTATTTTTGATGTTTTTTAAACGGGTTAAACGGGCTGACCCATATATGAGACGGGTTGGGTCATATTGACCCTTTTAGTAAATGTATTAAAAGGGTTAGGTCTTAAAATGGGTCGGGTTAATTTTGACCCGACCCGACCCGTTTGACGGGTCTAATGTCGACATCCCTTAGTTAAATACAATGTAAAATTTGTTTGAAAATGGTATTGAAAGGAAAACAAGATAAAATGAATCTAGAGTAAAATAAACAAATTTTCTTATGTTTTAAATTAGAAAAGAATAGAAAACTATATTTTTAGAATGTATATATAAATTTGACTTTAAATCTCAAGTATATATATATATTATAAGGAATATTTGAAAATTAGAAGATAGTTTTAAAAATAAACGAAGTTTAAAACAAGAGTTTAACAAAAACAAAGAATATTTTAAGGCTAAAATATCTTTTTGAAAATCATTTTAAAAGACAATTTTGAAAGCTAAAACATTTTAAAAAGCAATTTTAAAAATCATTTTGAAAAACCATTTTGAAATAGTTTTCCAAGCTTCAACCTGTAGAATATTTCATCACATCAGGACTCGAGAACTTGTACAAAACCAGGATGTTCATGGGTTTGTAAGCCACTTGTCATAGGTTTGTAAGCTACTTGTTGTGGGTTTATAAGCCACTAAGAAGGTGGAAATGGGTTCCGCCCCAAATGAAATTTGAAATAAATATTTCCATGTTATTATGAAGTTTTAACAAAACTAGACACTTATCTTGAAATCTTGATCTTGATACTCATGGGTCTTCAAACTTGATTTCTTTATTTTTGATCTTTATACTATATAATCTTCAATAATTAGTACCTACCTTATATATATCCTGCATAATAACATTCATATATATCTAGACAATAGTGTTAGTATATAAGTTATAATAAAATAAGTTACAAAGGTTGTTGTCATCAAAATCATCATCTCCAGTTCCTAACAAAGTATATAGTGGTGATTTCCAAGTGTCGAAAAGTGATATTAAATCTATAAAAGGTAAAATTGAGAGGCTTAGTGATTCCATGTGAAATGTAATCTCGATTTGGATGTTCGTTAATTGGATAGTTAAATAACTAAGTGTCAAAATCTAAATGAAAATGTAACTTTGGAAATACATAAGAGAAACACAAGAATTATAAGGTACAGTTATGGTTGGTGGTATATTGGATGTATAAATTCATTTCATTCTTCCAGGATAAACGATAAAGAAATCCATCCACAAACAATTAGGAGGTGATCTCCGCTCTTATCTTTTATCTAATTATTTCCTAAAGAACTGGGTTTCAGTTTACCGAAAACTATCGAATGTTGTTTTGAAGAGACCGAGATTGAATATGCTATCTAAAAACCACTTCAATCAAACTCAAACGTTTCGAATAGAAGACATCTTAAAGAATTTGGAAAAAAAGACAGAGCTTTGAAGTGCAAGGACTATTTTCTCTTAATCCTGGAAGGGATTCCCCGAAATGGATGTGATAAAAATAGCGCCTTCGATTTCATTCAGACCCAAAACAAACTTGTATGGATGAATGCTAGCACTGCATTACTGCTTGAAAGGCAGTGTTAGCATTTCAAGTGGGATTGCTATTCAAAAAGGTAAAACGTTGCCTCAAGCTAAAGCAAGGGAGATGTAGTAGAGCTATGTGGGTCGCTCCCATTAGGATATGATCATCGCTTATCTCGAGTTAATATCATCTCTCATTTGTATGCTTTAGGACCTATTAACCAAGGGGTGATCTTATTCGATGCTACTAGTCAAGTGGTAGATTGGTCTTATGTTGGCAAGGGATCCTGGTGAGGTCCTTGGTATTATTTTATCTAGAATGTATCATGACAGACGGTACCCTAGTAGCCCAGTCATTGTATGGACTCCATTCTTCAATAATTACCCAACAATGTAGGAACATGAGATGCAAGCATTCTAGCTATTTTAATATTTTATTTTCACCACTAGACATTATTGTAATATCACTAGATTTTCTATAGAAACTTTTTGGTTGTCGTAACGTAAATACCCATCCCTGTTTATGTGCGGCGTGGTCTTAAGAACTAACTTTGATTTAAAAGATTTTACAAGTTACAATAAATCAAATTCCTTGTGATTTGAGTTTTTCACGCTGGTTTTACCAGACTGACCCAGGCATTGTTTTTTCTAAATGCTCGGGTCAGACCGAGCATATTTTTCAAAATTTAGCTTTGGATGCTTTAGGGATTAGAAGACAAGCTGGATGGCAAGGAACGTATTCATGTATCTTATATTCTACCGCTGTATTCTTTGTTATTCTTGCCTATAATTACAACACGTGTAAGGATGGGTTGTTATAACTATCCAAGGTTGACGATGGGTTAGCATTTTACTCTGACTGGTTGTATGCATATTAAACTTCTTTCTTTTTGTAAAGATTTTTTTTCTTGTATTATATATTGCCCGACACATTTGTGAGATTATGTGATTGTTTAGTTTCTTCTATCTTCTATCTCCTTGCTTCTTCCTACCATTAACGATCAGTGTTTCCGGCACTTGAATGCTTGGCATAAAATACAAAGGACATATTAGTGTCGATTTTTGAATTTCAAAAATTTCGGGCCGTTACAGTCAAGTAAAATAGTCTATCAAACGAGTCAAAGAAGCTTGCTAATCTTAAATCCATGTAGAAGCTTGCTAATTCGAAGAAATTGGCCTTGCTTGTCCTATTTTAGAAAACCCTAAAAAGACTCAACCAAAAAGAATAACAAACAGAAATCAAAACACTATAAAACTGAAATTAACAAGCCTATAAGATATACTAGGGCTTGGGAAGCTTAATTTGATTTTACTAGATTTTCTAGAATTTTTCTTGAAGCTCTCATAGTCTAGGGTTGAAGAGAAAACTTGTTTTTATTATTTTCAAAATATAAGATTTTGAACATACTGTATTTTAAGAAGGGAAGAACTTCTCCTTTACTATGTTCTAAATAGGCTTGTGTTGTAATTAGACTCAATAAGAAAAGAATTGTTTTTATTTCTTTTATTTCTTTCTTGTAAATCCTTTTCTTTTCAAAATTCATTTTCAATTCCACCACATTTCAAAATCCACTTTCTAATAATTATTACTAATTGATACTTACAATTTATCTTCTTTTCATGATATTAAATCGTATAATTTTTAATACAACTCCTTAAGTCAAATTTCTAAATACACTTCAAATCGGTTATATAGAAGATAATTATTTCTCAAACTATTCTTATCAATAATTAAATAATTTAACAATTAAAATCTCATTGTATCTTTTAAATTGATTACTTACAATTTAAACATTTCTTAGCTCCTCTTTAAAATAATAAAATGATTTAACAAAATAAAATCTATATTTCTCTTATAAAATTGATTTATTTATAAATTCCAAAATATTAGTTCCATATGTTAAATTTCCAAGTGCCAACCAAATTTAGAATTCTCATGCTTAAAGAATTTGTCATTTTTCATAAGAGAATACATATTTGAATTCTTCATATTTCAATACCTGAAAAAATTAGTTTCTCATTTAAATCTTGAATTTAAGTCATTATTTATTTTCTTAGAGTATTTTTTTTTGAAAACCCAAGAGAACCCAGCGGACCGATAAACTCCCGAGGATGGTATAGTAAAGTCGTCCGTTGATCCAAGCCCCATAGGGTAAATTTATATAGGATAGAGAAGCGCATGATAGGAATCGAATCTGAATCTTTTTATCAAAACTCAAGTCTTCTTTCCACCGCGCCGTACCCGTGGACTTTCTTAGAGTAATTTTAAAATCATCGTTGTTACAGGCTTCTCCCCTGAAAGAAATTGCATCCCCGCAATTATGCTTTTTAGAAAATTCTATTCGTTTTTCTAAAATTATACAATACATACACAATAATCAACCAATAAAACAATCATACAATAGAATCATTTTCAACCATAACCTGTAATGTTCCACATCTACTATCCCGGTCTAGCATGTATAGGGATCTACATTGACCCATCAAGTATTAAGTAGAGCAATCCAAAAACAATTATTAGACCCTTTTTTTATCGATGACTTCCTAAGACTCAGAACTAACTTCCTTGTCCATTACCTATAATATACTATTAATATTAAGTCCTCTATAAGTTCTCTAATTGCTTCGTGCCTTTTTCACTTCTTGTTCCTTTATTCTTTCTTTCTTTCTTTTTTTTCCTCAATTCTCTACGTGGCTTCCTCTAAAATTATCATTTATTTTGCTCATAGTTTTTCTTTTACATTGTTATAATTACAAAACTAATTCAATGTTAAACATATGAATGCTCATTTCTCATCTTCTCCATCACTGGCATTTAGTTTCCCTTTTTTGCAGTTGTACTATCTCAGCCTTGCCAATCCTATTATTATTCATTGCTTTCCTTATTTTACTAAGATCTGAAACCTTTTTCAATTTTTGTTCTGGCATAGTGAATTGGAACATTAGCTTTGTGATTGAGGCCAATTGTTTAATCGTTCATTGATTGAAGCATTGGAAGCTGTTGGAATAATTCAGCATTATGGGGCCACATATTTTAATATTTTTATGTATGAGCTATCTTGGAATTAAGTTTGATTATGTGATCTATTTGGAATAAATACAACAAGACTTAGGGGTACATTCGTCATGTAAATTTATAATGTGTGGATACCAGAGTGACAATTTTAGTTTGTTGAAGGGCCGAACTGAAAAATGTCACACACTATATATATGGGGTTATGGTCCCCAAATTACACAAGTCTTATCATATTCTCTCCACCCTCTTCTAAAGAGAATTTTCAGATCTAAGCTTGTGTCAATTTGAAGATCTAAAACCTAGTTGATCTTCTTTTTGCAAACATCAATGGATTCAGGTACGACTTCTGCTGAACTATTTAATTTCATATATTTGTTTCTCGATAGAATCAATATGGGTTGTATGTATTCAGATCTAGAATTTATTTATTTATTACAACAAGTGGTATCAGAGCCACCCATTATTAATTTTATTGAGAAATTCTTTGGTTTTAAGAACATATGAAATTAGGGTTCTTGGATTTACAATTTTGGTTGATTAATCTGATGCCTTGATTTCAGATCTGCGAAATTTGCTCTTTTCTTATTGATTCATCTGATGCCTTTGTTTCAGATCTATATAAATAATTCATGAATTAATTCTGCTTGTTCAAATCTGATGCCTTTAATTGTTGCTACTTGTATTATTCATATTTTATTGTCAGTGGTATTGTGACTGTACAATTTTTTTATTGCTATAGATGGTTACCATGTTAAGTTTTGTTTTCACACATATGGAAGCATATTCATGCCTTTTAATGTTCCTGTAATACGTATTGGATCACATAACGGTCAATTGCATTTAGTTTTTATCATAATTGCATTAAATGTGGTTGTTATAGTAATAAATAAATTAATTTATTATCATAAATGTAGTAAATGCGTCAGTTGCAATAAATTTAACGATACAGCATGTTTGTATTTGGAATAAGAAAGGACATATTGTTTATTATTTAATGCATTTATATTTTATAAATACATATATTTTATATGTATGGCCCGCTCATTAAAAAATAAAGTTTCACTTTCTGTAATATAATATCACATGTATGGACCATGCTATGTTAAAATTTGTTTTTTCTTCTGCCTTGAATATTGACAGTTAAATAAAATATGTAATATTTTATCATTAATTGTTATTGCAAATACCATTTGTTATATATTGCTGCAGTTTTAGTTGATGTCAATTTTTTTTTAATTACAACTATGAAGCCATATTTTCAATGTGCATAAAAGTAACAAAAAAATGAAATTTATGGAATACGCATAAATGAACGAGTTAAAATAAAATAAATTCATATACTATTTGGCGTCTTTTGCAAATTGATTGTGAATATCCTACATTACAAGTGAACTAATTGAAATAATATGTCACCAAAGTGACCTCTCTTATTTTAGTTGCTCATGAAAAATGTTTGACATTTGTGTGTATTTATTTATACGAATATTAGTCGGCCCAAAGGAAGGTTAATATCTGGCCAAATTAGATACACATGTGTGATGATAAATATATAACAATTATAAAGTTTTACAAGAAAATAATTAATCGACCCAACGGAAGATTATTATTTGACTTGAATTTATTGTTAATATTTGATGATTACAACAAGAATACCACTTACAGTTAATATTACTGTCCAAAGACTTGATATTAATGTTGTGCTAGGTATCTTGAGTAAAGACTTACCAATTATTTTAAATTTACTACAGTTGTTTTATAATGTAAGCATATTTGATTAATTTAAAATTACAGCTAATTTGACTACGGTATCTGCCAATCTGAACAACATTCCTATTCTGACTGGAACAAACTTTAAGGATTGGAAAGGGAACATATTGCTTGTTCTTGGCTGCATGGATCTTGACCTTGCACTTAGGATAGATGAACCCATCCCTCTTACGGATGAAAATTCTTCTGATATTATAAAGAACTTTGAGAGGTGGGATCGTTCAAACCGCGTGAGTCTAATGATCATAAAGCGTGGCATTCCGGAGGCATTTAGGGGTGCGGTATCTGAAAAGATAACCAATGCTAAAGATTTTCTTGCTGAGATTGAAAAACCTTTTGCTAAAAACGATAAGGTGGAAACAATCACGCTTTTTCAACTCTTGATTTCCATGAAGTATCAAAGCAAAGGAAACATAAGGGGGTACATTATGGAAATGTCTAACACTGCTTCAAAACTTAAGGCACTTAAGCTTGAGCTTTCAGATGATTTGCTCGTGCATTTGGTATTAATCTCTCTTCCTTCACAATACAACCAGTTCAAGATCAGTTATAACTGTCAAAAGGAGAAATGGACTCTTAATGAGCTCATTTCGTATTGTGTACAATAAGAAGAGAGATTGAAGCATGATAAGGCTGAAAGTGCTCATTTAGCATACACCTCTAAGGGAAAAGACAAAAAGAGAAAGAAGGATAAAGAAACTGCTAAGGGTTCGACTGAAAAGAAACAACAAAAGGAGACTGATGGTTGTTACTTTTGCAAAAAGGCTAGACATTTGAAGAAAGATTGTGCCAAATACCACGCATGGCGTGTTAAGAAAGGTACATCTTTTGCTTTGGTCTGTTCTGAAGTAAATTTAGCTACAGTACCCGGAAACACTTGGTGGTTAGATTCTTGTGCTTCTACCCACATAAGTGTTTCTATGCAGGGTTGCCCGAGCTACCGAAATCCAACTGATGCTGAAAGATACATCTATGTGGGTGATGGAAAATCGGTAGAAGTGGAGGTTATTGGGCATTTTAAGTTGTTATTAAGAACTCAGTTTTATTTGGATTTATTTGATACTTTTGTTATACCATCATTTAGACGGAATTTGGTTTCTGTTTCTAAGTTGGACAAATTTGGTTACTCTTGTTCATTTGGGAATGGTACTTTTAGTTTATCAATGAATTCAACTCTTATTGGAACGGGTTCTCTTAATGTTTATGATAACTTATATATGCTTGATGTTAATACCTCTTATAATGAAGCCTTGCATGTAGAGTCACGTGGTACTAAAAGAAAAGCTAATAAGGAAACTTCAGCCACATTGTGGCACAAGCGCTTAGATCATATATCTAAAAATAGAATTTAAAGGCTCGTGTCAGATGGCATTTTGGAATCCGTTGATTTTTAAGACCTTGATGTCTGTATAGAGTGTATCAAGGGAAAACAGACCAAACATAAGAAAATAGGTGTCAGTAGAGCAACTGACGCCTTAGAATTAATACATACAGACATTTGTGGGCCATTCCCTGAGACATCATGGAATGGTCAACAATATTTTATAACATTCATAGACGACTACTCAAGATATGGCTACCTATATCTTATTCATGATAAATCGGAATCCTTAGACATGTTCAAGAAATTTAAGGTAGAAGTCGAGAACCAACTCAACAAAAGGATTAAAACTGTCAGATCTGACCGTGGCGGTGAATATTATGGTAAATTTGACGGATCAGGTGAACAATGTCTAGGACCATTTACCAAATTCCTACAGGAATGTGGAATAGTCCCACAATACATTATGCCAGGTTCACCTAGCATGAATGGTGTTGCTGAGAGACGAAACCTGACTCTTAAAGACATTGTAAGGAGTATGATCAGTCATTCTACCTTATCAAAATTACTTTGGGGAGAGGCATTAAAGACAACAGTTTATATCCTTAATAGAGTACCCACTAAAGCATCTCCTAAAACACCTTATAACCTCTGGACAGGCAAACAGCCTACTCTAAAGTATTTTCACATTTGGGGATGTCCAGCTGAAGCAAGGCCATATAGGCCAAATGAAAGAAAATTGGACTCCAAAACAGTGAGTATGTAACGACCTAGAATTTATTTTAATTAAATTCATATATTTAATTGATTTTAAATATTAATAAGTGAAATTTATAAGTCGAATAATTTATATATGGAATATCTGCATTTAGTTGGATAATTAATCGATAAATTAATAGTTGAAATTACAGAAATAATTGAAATTTGGGTTTAATATGATGTAAAATGATTTGTAAAATTTTATTTAATCATATTGGAGTTAGAATAATGTTATAGAACTTTTAAAATCGAATTTAAAGTTAATTTGTGAAAATTGAATATTTTAATATTTAATTATCGACTGAAAAATAGCCATTTTTCAAACAGTCTCGAATTTCGACGAAACCAGTTTCATCGGATCCGTAATGTGATATTATTGTATGGTTTCAAATTTCGTGTCAATCGGATTTATCGTTTGTCCAGGGCAAGCCGAAACGCACAGAAATTTGATTAATCGATTTAATTTTAAATCGAATGTTTGTTGCCGTAACTCACACATATGATCGAATTAGCCTCCGAAACCTATTCCATTGTGTCCGGAACGTGGGGTAAACCTTAGAAACGCCAACCGGTACGCTTCGTTTGGAGTTCGGAAAATTTCGATGAATAGTAATTCGAGAAATTTTCTATAAAAGCCCATGTTATTCACAATTTGCAACAAACTCCACTCAGAAACCCTAGCCGCCTCCATATACGTTCAATGGCCGAAATATTCAGAATTTCTTCCTTTAAAATCTTCCAATCCGTTCACCTATTCGAAAAATCCCTAACTACAATGTTGTAGAACGTGGAGAGATCTTCACATCCATACCGTGGGTCGGCGCGAAGATCTTCGTGGTTGTCGAAATCGGGGCTCAAAGCCATCACGTTCGGTCGCGTTTTACGAGGCAAGGGTAGGGCCGATCTCTGTGTGGTTGTGGCCGAGCGCGTGCCATGGGTAGGCGAGTTGAACTATGGTCCTTGATCGAGTTGAAGTGGTCGAGGATAGGTTGCGTTATCTAGGGCATAGGGGTGGCGTTTGGGTTCGAACGAACTAGGGGAGTTGTTTCGCGTGGGAAGAGGAAGAAATAGCATGCGGCCGCGATGGTTGCAGACAAAATCTTACGGTCTGGATGAAAGAGGTTTAAAATTGAAAATAAAATGTAAATGATTATGTATATTAATTCGTATAAAACTTTGTAACATTATAACTTCATCATACGAGGTCGGAATTTCGCGAAACCAGTTGCGTTGGAATCGTTTTGTCGAGCACTACGCAATGGAGATGGATTGGAGTCGTTTGGAGCTAGTGTAAATTTCGGATAAAATTAAACGCACGTTTAATTTTATTCGAAATAAAACGCTGGAACAGAATTAAAATCAAGGTGAGAACTTCTCACTCAATCGAATTAGTTTCAATTTTAATTTCAAATAGTTAGATTTAAAATTGTTGATTGTTTGATTGGATGATGATCGTTATCTATTGATTGTTAAAATAGACATTATATGCCGTTAGTAAGCGGAGGTTATTTATTAAAAATATATACCGTGAATATTTCACCGTATGGTGAAATTGGTATTATTTATGTACTTGGAGTTGATTTTCCCGCATTATATAGAGGATGGGACCCTATTGCGCCGCATAATAGCGGATAGTATTTTATAAATTCCATATACCGCGATATTTCGTCTTGAAGCGAAATTGGTATTGTGCTAACATCTTTGGATGCAGGGAAACAGGTTGAAGGGATCCAACTGGATTCCTCAAATGATTGAATTGGTTTCAATGTTATGTGTTGATCTATTTATAATCTGCGTGATTATCTTTGTGATTGAGATTGTTAAAGGCTAAATTTTAGCCGAATATATTTTGGTATCGTTAGATGCCGAAATTAAATAAAATTTGATTTTTGAAAACTTAAGTTGAGAATTCAGAATAAAATTTAATTTTGGAATTTATTCATTTTAAATAAATAAACGTTATAATTTTTATTATTATAAGAAGGATATTTTTGGAAAATAATACTTAAGTATGATTTTGGAGTTATATAAGCTTTAATAACGATTTGTAAATTATTAAAAGGATTGGTTTATTTAAATTGGGATTTTTGAATTATTATAAATGATTTAAATAAAATATTTATAAAATTGATATTTATAAATTAAAAATATTAGAATTATAAAACAAGTTTTTATAAGTGTTAAAATGGAATATAAATGGATTTTATAAGTGAATGAAATCTATATATTTATAAATTGTGGAATTATAAAATGAACAGATTTTATAAAATAAAAGATTTATAAGTAATTGACTTATAAATTGGATTTTTGCGTGTAAATGGAATATGGATAGAATTTGTTAATAAAGTGATTTTAAAAGTTGAATTTGCCATAAAAATATAAATGGAATTTATAAACGTTGTTTTATAAATTCGAAAACGACTTATTTTGATAAGTTAATTATTATAGCTTATTAAAGGAAATATATCCACGATTTTGGACAGTGGATAATCCTTTAAATAGAATATGTAGAAATGTTGAGTATGGATAAGTAAATATATTCGCGATTTTGGACGGTGAATAATATATTAAAGAAATATTTTGGATAAAGTGATATTTTAAATAGAATTTAAACGATTCAAAAACGTTTTAAAATGTATAAAGTATCGAAACCATAGATTTCAACATTTATTGTTGAAATAGATGTTTCGAGGAATAGAAGGAAATGGTGGACTATAACACTGTAGTTATAGTAAATGATTTCCGAAAGGAAATGTTTTATATTGTATTGGGATTTATATATCTATTTTAAGTTCGAATCCCTATACTAGTGATTTTGGGTTGTCGTAACGATGTTTTACGTAACATTCGTTTTGACCCAAATAAATGAGTTTAAGAAGATGTTTTCCTGGAAGAATAAAATATATACTTAACTTGAATTTAAGTATACTGAATATTTTCAAAATGTTGAAAATAAATAGATTGGTGAATTACTTATTATTAAATAAGTATGGAAATGTTTTTCCAATATGAAGTGAATGTTTGAGATTTTATCTTTTAAAGATAAATTGAAAATGAATATTAGAAATCGATTTAAAAATCGTATATTCATAGATATTTTGGAATTGTAAATTCACTATGTAATTTATAAAAGAAAGGAAATTAGTTAAAAATAAACGTTGATTTATTTTGAAGTGTGGAAATTAATTACGGTTTTGGAACGTAAATTTAATAAATCGGTAAGGATTTATTTAATTGGTTTAAATGAACCATTTTGAAATGAAAGTTGTAAGGGTGTAAATTTATATGAAATTGGTTTTCAAATGGTTGAAGTGTGGGATATATATATATATCTTATAAAGATATTTTTGAAAATAAATAATTTGGAAAATTATTTGAAATCGGGTGATGTTGTGAATATTGATTGATAGCTAAATAACCGACTATCAAATATTGACCTTTGAATAGGTATTTGTTGTGAATTGGTTGAAATTGAAATGCTACACTTATTTTTAAATTATTGCGCTCATTATTCGGATTACCCATTTCGAATAGTGATACGACGTAATGGATAGCATTGAAGACCGGTGGTGAAGACCGGGTATTTATGAAAACGATAGGATGACCTATCGATTGTCTCTGCACCGTTAGCTACGGTATGGAGATTTCCTTTGTGATGGGAAATTCGATCGGGATTGTGAATACCCGGATTGCAAGGGCTTCTTTTGGAAGTGCCTTCGGTTCTGTTCGAACCCGGAACAGACTTGTATGGTTACGTGTCTGACATTACATTTTGAGATATAAAGCAAATTTCTTTCAAATACATTTCCGTTGATGGTGGAGAATTTATTCTCTTAGCTTAACACTCTTCTCTGAGACGTACGCGCTCAGAGGTTATGTAGTTGAAGGTTATCAGCGATATATTCTCAATTTGGTAATGTGGCATGGTGAGTGTTGCTGTGTGATGATTATTTATTGATCATTTGTTGATCAAAGCGTGGCTTTATGCCCAGCTTTGTGGACGAGACTTCGTCAGACCTCACTCCTCGGAAATGGTCAAAACAGGAATATGCGGCAAGGTTATGAGGGTCGCGCCCTTTAGAGTATGTCATTTCCTTTTGGAAAGGGTGGTATCATGGTATGGAGCCCAGATACTTACTCATGTTGACACACTATATTTATTACTGTGTGATGTTGGTTATCGAGCGCTCGGATAAAGGTCCAAAGGGACCGGGGGATGGCATAGTCGTGTAGTAGTTACCTAGTGACAAAGGTAACCCGGCCTTGTGTTGGCAGAGAGCTGGTTAAGTTCTCGGGACGTCCCGCCAGAGGCGATCCCATGTGGCAGTAGGAAGGTCTTTAGCCTGACCATTTGTTGGAAATCCAAATAAAACAATACGCACCTTGTACTGTTTTAGTTGTAGAACCTGCCATTCACTTATAGTGGCGCCCCACTGTTTGGATGGTAGCTATAGTAGGCATACGATAATGGTCGTATGTTGGCTAAGATTTATATCTTTACTTTCGAAATTATTTTTCCTACACTATGCACTAGTAATAATATCGAATGTTTCTTTTTAATGCGTATCAAGCATCTTTGACTATCATAAGAAGAAATCTCCTCCAATTCTGCGTTTGCATTGTGTGTGTGGCGGGAGGTCTTATGGTAGTCTCATTTTCTAAAAGCATTGAGAATTGACTTTAAAATTATCTTTGTTGTTGTTGTTTTAAAAGATAAACCGTTTAAATTCTCACGCCAGTCCCATGACTGACTCGGAGTTTATTGTTTTCCTTCCTAAACTCTGGGTGCACATAATTTCCCACACGGGCAGTCAAGAGTCGGGTTTATTAGGATATTCTGGAATTCAGGAGTTGCCGGAGGCAAGCTGGATGGCATGACGTATTCACTAGTATATAGTATTTATTTTCCGTTGTTTGTTATTGTACACTCTGATAATGTAATGTAATGTGATGTAATAACTGATATAGTTTTTTTTTGTTTTAAAGATTATTCATTTATCTATTATATGTTGTTCTGCTGCGACTGTGAGATTCTGATATTGTTTCTGTTCTGTTTTCTTATTTCTTCTATCTTTTTCTTCTACCTCTTCTTCTTTAACCCTAACAATTCGGTTTTCCGGCATTCGATTATGCGGCATTTGATACAGTGGACGTAAGAATGCCGATCTTCGGATCCCGAGATACAGTGGACGTAAGAATGCCGATCTTCGGATCCCGATAAAATTGTATCGTTACAGAGTAGCTACTTTATTGGTTATTCTGAGCGATCTAGGGAATACAAATTTTATGATCCCATACTGAGGAAAATATTTGAGACGAAAAATGCAACATTTTTTGAGGATGTTGAGTTGAAAGGGAGAAATGAAGTAAGGAACATTGTTTTTGAGGAGGAATCATCGTCTATGATTCCTACTACAGTTACTTCTTTAGACAATGTGCAGATTATTGTTCCTATCATTGATCAAGAAGTGAGTTCTGAACCCCAACAAAACAATGTTGAAGAAAATCCTCTTCAAGTTGAAGTTAATGTTCCACAAGAACAAATTCAACAACCTCAAAATGAATTGCCATTAAGAAGATCCACTAGGGAAAGAAGAAATGCTATTGCGGATGATTATGTTGTATTTCTTCAAGAGTCAGAGGATAATAATGGATTGATGGAAGATGATCCTATCAACTTTCATCAAGCCATGCAAGATATTAGTTCTCAAAAGTGGATTGAAGTTATGAATGAAGAGTATAAATCAATGCAAGACAATAAAGTTTGGGATCTTGTCCCTTTACCTGAAGGTAAGAAGCCCATTGGTTGTAAATGGATATTTAAAACCAATAGGGATGCAAAAGGTAAAGTGGAAAGATATAAGGCTCATCTTGTAGCAAAAAAGTTTTACTCAAAAGGAAGGCATCGATTTCAAAGAGACTTTCTCTCCGGTTTCATCGAAAGACTCTTTTAGAATAATTTTGTCACTTGTTGCATATTTTGACCTTGAGTTGCATCAAATGGATGTTAAGACTGCATTTCTCAATGGAGACATTGAGGAAACAATTTATATGGTGCAACCGGAAAACTTTATAGTCGAAGATCCAAAGAATATGATTTGCAAACTAAAGAAATCCATTTATGGACTCAAACAAGCTTCTCGTCAATGGTACCACAAATTTCATAATGTAATTACCTCTTTTGGTTTTGAGGCAAACATCATTGATAACTGTGTGTATCACAAGTTTAATGGGAGTAAATTTATATTTTTTATTTAATATGTTGATGATATATTGCTTGCCAGCAATGATTTAAATATGTTGCACGAAACTAAGAGATTTCTTTTAAATAATTTTGAAATGAAAGATCTTGGTGATGCCTCTTTTGTATTAGGGATCCAAATACATCGTGATCGTTCACGAGGCATTCTTGGATTGTCACAAAAGAACTATATAGAAAAGGTGCTTAAGAGATTTGACATGCAAGATTGTAAACCAGGTGATACCCCTGTCGTTAAAGGAGATAAGTTTTGTCTCAAACAATGCCCTAATAACATCATTGAAGTTAATGAAATACAGAAGATCCCTTATGCATCTGCTATAGGGAGTCTAATGTATGCTCAAGTATGTACGCGTCCGGATATTGCGTACATTGTAGGAGTGTTAGGCAGGTATCTTAGTAACCCTGGAATGGATCATTGGAAAGCAGCAAAAAGGGTTATGAGGTATCTTCAAAGAACAAAGGACTATATGCTTACATATAGAAGATCAGATCAGTCGGAGATCATTGGGTATTCTGATTCTGACTTTGCTGGATGTCCGGATAGCAGAAAATCCACTTCAGGATGCATATTTATGTTGAGTGGAGGGGCTGTATCATGGAAGAGCATTAAGCAAATGCTTATCGCTTCTTCCACTATGAAAGAAGAGTTTGTGGCTTTGTAACGGCCCGCAAATCCGTACACCTTGAGTCAATACTATTCTACAACAACAACTCAAGTTGTACAGAAATACGAACCATTTGGGTTAAAGAAGAAGAGGTAGAAGAAGAGAAAAAAAATCAATATCAGAATCTAACCATCGCAGCGGAATAAAATATAATAGATAATATATTATCTTTACTCAACATCAAATATTTCTGTTTATATATTACACATCAGAGTACATCAATCACAACTCAACATCACTATCATACAATGAATACACAACAACTCAGAATACACAACTCAATCAGCGGAAATATATATAAATAAGTACGAGAGTACGTGTCGTCATCCAGCTCGTCTCCTGAGCTCCACAGCATCTCCTGTATCCTATAATACTCGGTCTGACCCGAGCATTACAGTTAAATAATACCCGAGTCAGTCTGGAATACCAGAGTGAGAAAATCACACCCAATTGATTATTACAGTTTCGAAAACCCTTTGAAAACCAAAAGCATCTCGTAAGACCACGCCACAAATAAACATGTCAGGTTTTTCCCTTACGATAGCTAAAACAATTTTTAATAGAAATCCTCTGATATTATAATAGGGTCTATATACAAATACTTATAAAATAGCCGAAATTGTTACATTCATTAAATTCCAGCTACTAGCCACAAAAGTGGGTAATACAAACAAAACTCGTACAAGGCTCGTAGGGAGAATGGATTTCCAACAATGACTAGGCACTGGGGTACCACCTGTCACAGTACGGGGCCTAGATCACCGTACCGAGGACTACTCCCTTCATCCCCTGCAACATAAGGCCGGATCCATTCCTTACTGAACAGTCCCGAACAAGATAAACCCCGTGGTTGGCGCGACCAACCACCCACTAAGCCGAAATATATATAAGGGACATCTAGACAGGGGAATTATCTTGTCCTGCTTGGGTATGACCCACCTAACCTTGCTGCATATCCCCTGATTTTCAGTCATTCCCATTTGATGAGGCTTGAGGCTAAGCGTTACCTTTTTAGAACATTTCACTTAGAATGCCCATCGTCCCCCTGACGATGTTTCGCAAGCATTCGTCCATACAAGTCCGTCCCGGGTTCGAGCGGAACCGAAGGCACTATTCCTACTACATCCATTTTGGAAATATCCTCAGGATTAGTAGCGACTAGCCCTTGCACTTCACTGCTCATCTTCGACTCCGTACATGTTTTTCGCACGAAACGTACAAACCGGATCGAAGTGGTTTTCGAGAAATTAATCTCGATCCCGGTCTCTTCGAAACGATCAACGTATTTGTCCAATATTGATAGTCGGTTATTTAACTATCAATTTATATTCACAAACAACCATCAACCAATAAATAATTTTCCAAATTATTTATCTCCAAAAATATCTTCACAAGATATATTTTATTTTCAATCCTTTGAAAACAGTTTCAAACCATCTTTCTTCCCAGAATAAACTTTTCCAAATATTTTCTATCTCCTCTGAAATCACCAAGCATGAAACTAGATTTTAAAAATGAATTTTAAAACATTTTACTTTGAAATATATACTTTTAAACAGCTAAGTTAAATTTCTTCAATATTTGTAAAAATACTTACTATATGAGTATTTGAAAATAAAGTTACTTAATAGAATATAAAACTAGAATTTCACTTTTGAAAACAAAATACTAGGTCATCTTTTAAGTAATTACTACTATATTAGATTTTGAGAAAATACTTACCCTTTGAATTTTAAATATTGGATATAATAAATTTTTCAAAACTTGCTTTTTAAAAACAACTTTAAAACCCTTTTAACTTATATTTAAAAACTCGCTTTGAAAACATACTTGGTTATTCGAGGAGAATTTTCTAACTTCAATCAATTGAATCAATTTTCCAAATTGATTTTCAACTTATTTTATTTGAAATAAATTTCTTCACTTATTCAGTTCATTTCAAAATTCATTAATTATTGACTTAATTATAATTGTTATTATTTTCCCTTTTATTTTACATCTTTAACTGAAATATACATATTTCATATTTTTTTCCATTTCTTCTTTATTCTTCTAGAATAATTTAAATCCTAAATTTGAAATAATTGTTTTATTCTTTTAAACAGTAACATTGAAATTTTAAGTTTTCTTAACTTTCTGTTTATTCAAAAATTCCTTTCCATATACAGGATTCATTAATTAGCATTTTGGAAACACTAATATTCTTATCAATTCATTTTTAATTTATTTACATTCTTTATAATTATTTTCTTAAAAATTTACTTCTTTTATTATTTCTTTCCAAGAATCCAATGCTATATAATTTGATAACTCAGAGTTCAAGAATATATCCAAGCAGCTATAGCATTCAATATTTCAATATGATTCATCACAGAATATCCACAAAGCATGTCAGAGAATAATAAACAATATATATATGTTGAGGGACCCAGTTGGATCCCTCCAACCTGTTTTCCCTGCATCCACAGATGTTAGCACAACATAAACATCAATCCAAAATATATCATACTAAAGCACAACAATCAAATCAACCATTCCAACAATTATCTAAATTTAATCCTTTAAATTTAAATTAACTGAGTAAGATTAACTCACCTTTGATGTTTGCCATTCCAATCCAAAACTCGACTTGTTTCCATATAGTGTAAACCTTGTACAAACATTTATTCGGTATATTAATATTTGAATTAGTCTAACAGTTTGTATTATCATTTTTAAATAATCGACCCAACAATTACCCTTCCAAATAAGTCTAATTAGCCAGTATTTATTGTAAATACATAAATCCTCAAATCACTTTTATAAAATCTATTGGTTTTTCATAATTACTGTACAACAACATATCCTACGAGTAAATTTATTTTAAACTAATTCCCTTTTTAACTGAATATTATAGCATCCCAAAATCTCATAAAAATTTCTAGTATATATATATAAAAGTTTAACTTCTGAAGTTTAAAAAATTTAACAGTAAACATTTTCTTCTTGCTGTCTGTGAATGTAAACTGAATAAATGAATTATATATATATTTATTTATTTTCTTTTTAATTAAAATAACTAGTACATTGATTACCTCACTACTGCAAACACCACGATCGATCGTTCTTCGATCGAAACCCACGACCCCTCGGCAAAACGCGAAGTCGCCCACGCGAAGACCTATCTTTCCCTGAGTCGAACTTCCCATCACCATCAACAATCGAGACTCGTTACCAATCGCGACATCCCATCCTTTACTGCAATTGAATCGCCACCTCCTCCAACTGAACGCGGCTCAAACCCTAGAGAGGTGTGCCGATAGCTCGTCGATTTGAACGGCAGAGGACATCGCGAATAAAATGGAGGGCTCGACAACGTTTTCCTCCCTTCGGTCGAATCGATGGTGAAGACGATGACGCAAAGTTCTCGCGTGTTCACGCGAGTTCCCACCGTGTTCTGCCATGCTCTTCTTTTTTTTTCGATTTGGGGATAATTCCATTGATTACATTGAAAGAGGTGTGGCTCGGTTCTATTATATTTTTTTTTTTTGAGTATGCGATTTAAAGAGGAGACTTTGGTGAATCAATTAAAGGGAAATGAGCTTGCGTGAGAAGCTAAAAGTGTGAAGCTTCCACGAAAAGGTTTGACTTAAGAAAATTAATGTTAATTAGTTCTTCTATGAATTTACGGGTTATACGATCGAACAGTAAACCCAAACACTACGAAAATTGAAATCCGATAATAATACAATATTACGGACGCAATGGAATTGGTTTCATCAAATTCCGAGACTGTGCCTCGGGAGGCTATTTTTAAATTCAATTTAAACTATATAAAATTTCAAACTGAACAAACCACCGTTAAATTTCGATTTTACAACTTCTATTAATTCCAGTGTTATCAATATAAATTTTCAAATCTTCAAATTATTTTAACAGGCTTTAAAACTCTAGTTTCAACATTTTACCCAACTACAACTTATTTAATTCAATAATTTAACTATCAAATAATTGGTGATATTTGAATTCGAGTTAAAATTTAATATTTAAGTATTCAAAATCAACTGGATATCCCAATTTCAATTGCTCAAAAATTTCGGGTCGTCACATTCCTTCCCCCTTAAAAGAATTTCGTCCCCGAAATTACTAGTTAGGAAGAATGACCCATAACCCATTAACTATCTTCTCAACTCTAAATAGTTTTTATCAATTTACTAACAAATCTTTTTATCAATGATACATTAATCCTTTTCTTAACTTTTCAACTTATCCATAAGTCCCAAACCATATTACTTACTTAACAATTCAAATTCAAATTTAAAATCGAATTTGAATTGTCAAAATTTTCTAACTCCCTAAATTTCCGAAAATTTTTGCCAACGTTTCCTTTGCGCGGCTAGCTCGGTACAACTACAAAATGGCTCTACGGCCTCCCAAATCCAAAAAGAAAACAAAAAGCCAAGTGGCTCAATTCAAATCCAAATCCCAATCAAATTCCATACCAAATTTAAATACATACCTTTTTGTCGAGTATTTCAAATTTATCTCTTGAAATCCATCCAATTCTATTTTTCCTTTAGATTACCTGCATATCCTGCTTAATACTAATATCCAAGCACAATATCCCAAACATTTTATCAACTTTCTTACCAATGTCAATATTTATTAATCCAAATATCGACTTAGAATGTATATGTGATATTCCATTTCCAATTAAGAATGCACCATTTCATACTCAAGCTAGTATAAGTATTTTATGTGTTTCTTATATTTATTTCACTCCGACTTTAGTTTATATCTATTTCTATTCAAATCGATTCATTCATTTCCATATGAATTCAATTTATTTTTAACTCTAAATATATAAATCTTGTTTTTCATTTAAAACTAAGTTACGTCATTATTTTAGTTAATTTCATTTACTAATTCAGTTTAGTTTCTAATTTGAATTCGCTGGTCGTTAACACAAATTTTCCAAAGTTTTTCTAAAAAATTTCTAACTCCCAAAATTTCAGAAAATTTTTGGCAGAGTCCCCTTTGTACGGAGGAGCTTTTGCAATTTGACAAAAGAGATAAATATATATACATCGACCCACACGGTCGGAAAAACCAAAAACAGTTCATATTTCCTATTTTAATTACGTAGGCGTACCTGATTTAGCATTTTAAGCAAGCGGCTTATTAATTTTAGCAAATAGCGCAACTCAATTCAGCCACACGGCTTCCAGGTACCTGTACTTACTCAGTTTAAACATGTAAGTGCCAGATATATGAAGTTTAACAGCATATCACTTATTTGCAATAGTTAAAACATACGAATTCTAAAAGAAACTCATACCAAACATTTTTCCATAAGCAATTTATATAGTTTCCATGCTAATTCAACTATTCCAATTAATTTATAACCAATCTCATTTGATTTGAATGCTTTTATACTCAATCGCTTACATTAAACTTATTCTTAAGCAAACTGAACTCAAATTAAATTCAACTGCTTCCAAAATCACTTTATTTTACTTCTATCAATACATAGAATTTTAATTACTTCATTTACATTAAATGACAATTTACTTTATGCAATTCGACGAGATTTATGTGAATAAATAAGCACTTGAATTTATAATCAATTTAAGTTGACTCCAACTCAACTTACACTTAATTCTATTCCATTTCGGATTTATTCACAATCCATATATTCTTAGTTTCATTGCATTTCAATTTTATTAACCCAACTAGTCCATTCAAAACCATTAACAACTTAGGTTCCATCTCCATTACCAATTAAATTTCCTTTTTATTTTAATCCATTCACAAGCATTTATTTAGCTCGACACACTCCATTTAAATTTCATTTACAATCCATTTATTTACATTTCATTCCATATTTGTTTATTCCAAACTATTTTTATTTAGCTCGAAGATAATCCAAGCTATTTCATCCAATAACCATATTTCATTTGATACTTATTTATTCCATCCATTTATTTATTCAATAAAATTAATTTATCCACATTCACTTAAACCATTCTAATAAACTCGAAACATTCTATTTTCCTTATTGTCTCAAGTTATTCAATCCCTTAATAATTTTAAATGGTTTACAATTATTCATTCTGGAATTTCATTCCATTAATATCATTCATAACTCACCGAATTTTATTTCGATTAAAAATTTATTTTCACTTGATTTAAAACCAATCCAATATTATTAAACTTTGTTTAAGTTGAATTCAATTCAATTCTTCTTCATTCATTTAGCTTAAGTCCATTAACCTCAATTTATTCAAATCTTTTTTTTTTTTTTTTTTATTAAGCTCATTTCATTTTTCAAATAAATTCCTCTTTCACTTTAATTTGATTCTATCCCAATCCAATCTCATTTCAACTACAAATTTATTGGATTAGTTGTTATAAAATTTAACTTTCCAGATTTAACTCATTCAATTTATTACAAGGCCATTTCCAATTTATTTCTACTTATTCGGATTTTTACTTGCAATTCATATCATTACTATTCTAATCCATTTCATTTTTATTCGATACATTTCCAATTATATTTAATTCATTACCTCTTCAAGTTAAGTTCAAATTAATAACTCAAGTCATGATCCCACCATTCTCCTTTAATTTACCTTCCAATTTATTAACTCGCAATTTAATTTCATTCTCAGTTTATTTAATTAATTGCAAGGCCTTTTCAATTATATTTTCTTCATCGACAATTTAAGTTGAATTTAATTATAACTTGAGTTTTTATTTTCAAACCTCATCATAACTCACAATTCAATTTCATTAACTAATTTATTAACAAATTTGTTCTTTCCTTATTTATAATCCAACACTTGAATTTCAATTCCAAATATCACTTCATTTTATGTTCTTAAGTTCAATATTCTTAATTCAAGTTTGGATTTTATTCTATTATTCAGAACATCAAACAACATTTATTTTGGAATTGCTATTCCACTCTCAAAATCTATAAGTCACAACTCATTATTTACACAATTCCATTTATTATAGGCTTGAGTATATTTATCATTTATTTTTAACTCAAGCCCTCTATTTATTTATAGCCCAAGCATATTTCATTTCTATGGATTTCTAACTCTTTTACAAGTTATTCCAATTTAATTACTTCAATTCCGATCCTTATTCAATTTATTTATTTTTTCATTTATTTAAGTAAGAATATAATTCATTCATAGTTCAATTGAATTCTTATTCCAATTCAATTTAATTTTACTCCAATTTATTTAACTCAATTCGATTTCAACTTACTTCGAATACAACTGGATATTGATTTCAGCTTATCCAATTAATTTCAATCCAGTTATATTTTTATTTCATCAATCCAAGTTAATTTCATTTTAACTCTTCACTTTAGATTTATATTCTATTATCCAACGCTTAAATTTCTTCCTGATTTAAGAATCATTTCCAAAACTTTGGTTTCAAATTATTTTGAAATCTCCAACATTTCAAAACTACACTTCTCAAAAATTAAACCAACCCTGGTTTTATTCCCAACAAATTTCCTTTGAAATTTTCAAAAACAACCAGCTCTTCTGAGCAAATCAATTTTCGGTAGCAATCCATCACTTAGAAACTCGAAAATGAACATCGATGATGCTGCAGTCATCACCGAAGTTATCTTCCAGTGGCTGAAATGAATTCAATGCTATTTCACTTCCAAAATCCATTTTAAAACAAATTTCTATTCAGAATTACTTTCAAAACAATAATGCTATCATTTATCATTAAAACACTTCGATAAACATTTCTAAATCTCCGGAATTTTAAAGTTTCCAAATTCTATTTTAATTCAATTTTTAACTAAAATGCATTTGTATAGTTTATGCTTATACAAATTCTCAATTAATTATATTTCAAATTATAATTTGCATCTATAATTCATATTTATAAATTTCATTATAATATGAATTTATCCCTTAAATTTTAATTATATTTCAATTTCTAGTTAAATTTTCACTTAACGATGATAATAATTTAAATATCATCATTTCTAACATCCAAGCAACCATATATCAACTAAATAGTTTATAAAAATTTCCTTTATATCAAAATATGTTTTTGGGTAAAATTATTTCATTCACCCATATTTAAAACAATACCGTGTCGATTGTTCTATTCAAGTGTTTAGAAACCCCTTCAATACAGTTGCGCAGACTGTGTCGACGAAGGTTCATATGCCACTCAATAACCCAATCAACACGATATTAAAACAATTTATATTCACTAACAAATACGCACTCATATCTATTAATACGCTCAAACTCATTATAGAGTACTACAGTCTCTATTTTATGAGTAATTTCCACCAGAGCCAAGGTTATCTCCAACCTATGCTCTGATACCAACTGTAACGGCCCGCAAATCCGTACACCTTGAGTCAATACTATTCTACAACAACAACTCAAGTTGTACAGAAATACGAACCATTTGGGTTAAAGAAGAAGAGGTAGAAGAAGAGAAAACAAAATCAATATCAGAATCTAACCATCGCAGCGGAATAAAATATAATAGATAACATATTATCTTTACTCAACATCAAATATTTCTGTTTATATATTACACATCAGAGTACATCAATCACAACTCAACATCACTATCATACAATGAATACACAACAACTCAGAATACACAACTCAATCAGCGGAAATATATATAAATAAGTACGAGAGTACGTGTCGTCATCCAGCTCGTCTCCTGAGCTCCACAGCATCTCATGTATCCTATAATACTCGGTCTGACCCGAGCATTACAGTTAAATAATACCCAAGTCAGTCTGGAATACCAGAGTGAGAAAATCACACCCAATTGATTATTACAGTTTCGAAAATCCTTTGAAAACCAAAAGCATCTCGTAAGACCACGCCACAAATAAACATGTCGGGTTTTTCCCTTACGATAGCTAAAACAATTTTTAATAGAAATCCTCTGATATTATAATAAGGTCTATATACAAATACTTATAAAATAGCCGAAATTGTTACATTCATTAAATTCCAGCTACTAGCCACAAAAGTGGGTAATACAAACAAAACTCGTACAAGGCTCGTAGGGAGAATGAATTTCCAACAATGACTAGGCACTGGGGTACCACCTGTCACAGTACGGGGCCTAGATCACCGTACCGAGGACTACTCCCTTCATCCCCTGCAACACAAGGCCGAATCCATTCCTTACTGAACAGTCCCGAACAAGATAAACCCCGTGGTTGGCGCGACCAACCACCCACTAAGCCGAAATATATATAAGGGACATCTAGACAGGGGAATTATCTTGTCCTGCTTGGGTATGACCCACCTAACCTTGCTGCATATCCCCTGATTTTCAGTCATTCCCATTTGATGAGGCTTGAGGCTAAGCGTTACCTTTTTAGAACGTTTCACTTAGAATGCCCATCGTCCCCCTGACGATATTTCGCAAGCATTCGTCCATACAAGTCCGTCCCGGGTTCGAACGGAACCGAAGGCACTATTCCTACTACATCCATTTTGGAAATATCCTCAGAATTAGTAGCGACTAGCCCTTGCACTTCACTGCTCATCTTTGACTCCGTACACGTTTTTCGCACGAAACGTACAAACTGGATCGAAGTGGTTTTCGAGAAATTAATCTCGATCTCGGTCTCTTCGAAACGATCAACGTATTTGTCCAATATTGATAGTCGGTTATTTAACTATCAATTTATATTCACAAACAACCATCAACCAATAAATAATTTTCCAAATTATTTATTTCCAAAAATATCTTCACAAGATATATTTCTATTTTCAATCCTTTGAAAAACAGTTTCAAACCATCTTTCTTCCCAGAATAAACTTTTTCAAATATTTTCTATCTCCTCTGAAATCACCAAGCATGAAACTAGATTTTAAAAATGAATTTTAAAACATTTTACTTTGAAATATATACTTTTAAACAGCTAAGTTAAATTTCTTCAATATTTGTAAAAATACTTACTATATGAGTATTTGAAAATAAAGTTACTTAATAGAATATAAAACTAGAATTTCACTTTTGAAAACAAAATACTAGGTCATCTTTTAAGTAATTACTACTATATTAGATTTTGAGAAAATACTTACCCTTTGAATTTTAAATATTGGATATAATAAATTTTTCAAAACTTGCTTTTTAAAAACAACTTTAAAACCCTTTTAACTTATATTTAAAAACTCGCTTTGAAAACATACTTGGTTATTCGAGGAGAATTTTCCAACTTCAATCAATTGAATCAATTTTCCAAATTGATTTTCAACTTATTTTATTTGAAATAAATTTCTTCACTTATTCAGTTCATTTCAAAATTCATTAATTATTGACTTAATTATAATTGTTATTATTTTCCCTTTTATTTTACATCTTTAACTGAAATATACATATTTCATATTTTTTTCCATTTCTTCTTTATTCTTCTAGAATAATTTAAATCCTAAATTTGAAATAATTGTTTTATTCTTTTAAACAGTAACATTGAAATTTTAAGTTTTCTTAACTTTCTGTTTATTCAAAAATTCCTTTCCATATACAGGATTCATTAATTAGCATTTTGGAAACACTAATATTCTTATCAATTCATTTTTAATTTATTTACATTCTTTATAATTATTTTCTTAAAAATTTACTTCTTTTATTATTTCTTTCCAAGAATCCAATGCTATATAATTTGATAACTCAGAGTTCAAGAATATATCCAAGCAGCTATAGCATTCAATATTTCAATATGATTCATCACAGAATATCCACAAAGCATGTCAGAGAATAATAAACAATATATATATGTTGAGGGACCCAGTTGGATCCCTCCAACCTGTTTTCCCTGCATCCACAGATGTTAGCACAACATAAACATCAATCCAAAATATATCATACTAAAGCACAACAATCAAATCAACCATTCCAACAATTATTTAAATTTAATCCTTTAAATTTAAATTAACTGAGTGAGATTAACTCACCTTTGATGTTTGCCATTCCAATCCAAAACTCGACTTGTTTCCACATAGTTTAAACCTTGTACAAACATTTATTCGGTATATTAATATTTGAATTAGTCTAACAGTTTGTATTATCATTTTTAAATAATCGACCCAACAATTACCCTTCCAAATAAGTCTAATTAGCCAGTATTTATTGTAAATACATAAATCCTCAAATCACTTTTATAAAATCTACTGGTTTTTCATAATTACTGTACAGCAACATATCCTATGAGTAAATTTATTTTAAACTAATTCCCTTTTTAACTGAATATTATAGCATCCCAAAATCTCATAAAAATTTCTAGTATATATATATATATAAAAGTTTAACTTCCGAAGTTTAAAAAATTTAACAGTAAACATTTTCTTCTTGCTGTCTGTGAATGTAAACTGAATAAAAGAATTATATATATATTTATTTATTTTCTTTTTAATTAAAATAACCAGTACATTGATTACCTCACTGCTGCAAACACCACGATCGATCGTTCTTCGATCGAAACCCACGACCCCTCGGCAAAACGCGAAGTCGCCCACGCGAAGACCTATCTTTCCCTGAGTCGAACTTCCCATCGCCATCAACAATCGAGACTCGTTACCAATCGCGACATCCCATCCTTTACTGCAATTGAATCGCCACCTCCTCCAACTGAACGCGGCTCAAACACTAGAGAGGTGTGCCGATAGCTCGTCGATTTGAACGGCAGAGGACATCGCGAATAAAATGGAGGGCTCGACAACGTTTTCCTCCCTTCGGTCGAATCGATGGTGAAGACGATGACGCAAAGTTCTCGCGTGTTCACGCGAGTTCCCACCGTGTTCTGCCATGCTCTTCTTTTTTTTCGATTTGGGGATAATTCCATTGATTACATTGAAAGAGGTGTGGCTCGGTTCTATTATATTTTTTTTTTTTTTTGAGTATACGATTTAAAGAGGAGACTTCGGCGAATCAATTAAGGGGAAATGAGCTTGCGTGAGAAGCTAAAAGTGTGAAGCTTCCACGAAAAGGTTTGACTTAAGAAAATTAATGTTAATTAGTTCTTCTATGAATTTACGAGTTGTACGATCGAACGGTAAACCCAAACACTACGAAAATTGAAATCCGATAATAATACAATATTACGGACCCAGTGGAATTGGTTTCATCAAATTCCGAGACTGTGCCTCGGGAGGCTATTTTTAAATTCAATTTAAACTATATAAAATTTCAAACTGAACAAACCACCGTTAAATTTCGATTTTACAACTTCTATTAATTCCAGTGTTATCATATAAATTTTCAAATCTTCAAATTATTTTAACAGGCTTTAAAACTCTAGTTTCAACATTTTACCCAACTACAACTTATTTAATTCAATAATTTAACTATCAAATAATTGGTGATATTTGAATTCGAGTTAAAATTTAACATTTAAATATTCAAAATCAACTGGATATCCCAATTTCAATTGCTCAAAAATTTCGGGTCGTCACAGGCTTGCTATGAGGCATCTAATCATGAAAAATGGCTGCGAAATTTTGTCACTGGGCTGCGCATTATAGATAATATTGAAAGACCACTAAAGTTGTTTTGTGACAAAAGATCGGCAGTATTATATTCTAATAACAATAGAAGCTCAAGTAAG
This sequence comes from Allium cepa, assembly GCA_030765085.1. Classification (NCBI taxonomy): domain Eukaryota; kingdom Viridiplantae; phylum Streptophyta; class Magnoliopsida; order Asparagales; family Amaryllidaceae; genus Allium; species Allium cepa. The sequence goes on along the minus strand of CM060932.1, from coordinate 685,331,259 downwards.
TCAAATTACATTGACGTCAAGTTTCTAGTTGTGAAGGAAAGAGTGCAAAATGAGTTAATATCCATAGAGCATATTGCGACAAATTCCATGTTAGCGGATCCACTTACAAGAGCATTACCACCCAAGGTCTTTCATAAGCATGTTGCTAAAATGGGTGTATCTTTTATGTAAGAATATTTTGGTTTAGGAGGAGTTTGTACTAAATCATTTTTTTTGACATTGCTCTATGTTTTGATTGTGATATGCTTCAGTTTTTCTGATCAAAAATAAAGTTTTTTTTAATTGCACTCAAATTATTTATATATGTTTAGATTTTGATCTCATTAAAGTAAGATAGGACCAGTTGGAAATAGACATGTAAAAATCACATTTCATGTAATTTTCGTGCTACACATACATGATTGATCTATGTCATTTGATTGTATTGATATACGTGACCATTGACGGGTTTAGTTACACTAACGATAATGAAAACCGCTTTGATCCTATGTTAACACAATCAATGGACGAGATTGTTTTGGATATACCATATTGTCAAGATAGCTATTTGAGAGCTCATAAAGTTAAATACATTCTATAAGGTTACATATGTGGCCCAGTGGGAGATTGTTGGAATAATTCAGCATTATGGGGTCACATATTTTAATATTTGAATGTATGGGCTATCTTGGGATTAAGTTTGATTATGTGATTTATTTGAAATAAATACAACAAGACTTAAGGGGTATATTAGTCATGTAAATTTATAATGTGTGGATACCAGAGTGACAATTTTAATTTGTTGAATGGATGAACTGAAAAATGTCACACACTATATATATGAGGTTATGGTCCCCAAATTACACAAGTTTTATCATATTCTCTCCACAGTCTTCTAAAGAGAATTTTCAGATTTAAGCTTCTGTCAATTTGAAAAATCTAAAACCTATATTCTTTTTGCAAACATCAATGAATTCAGGTACGACTTCTGTTGAATTATTTAATTTAATATATTTGTTTCTCGATAGAATCAATATGGGTTGTATGTATTCAGATCTATAATTTATTTATTACTACAGAAGCAAATAAAGAAAATGTAATCCAGATTTGCGGTTCTAAATAGTCCTTTAATCTACAGTGGAGTGGGCTTGGTTGTTAAAATTGAAGTGATAGGAACAAGAGGTGAATTTTCATTCACTATATTGTACAGATGTTGATTTCATGGTCTCATATTCAAGTTTAATAGTGGTGTTTTGTAATTATTTTTGGGAACTTTGTACATCTCTTACGGTTTCAAAGTAAAGTTCTCTTTGAGAAAATTTATCCCCGTCCTTTGAATTCACTATAAGGATTTGTTGCTCAAGAGCTATTACTGAAGATGATTCTCTACTATGAATTTGCAAGGACCAATTCAATCAAAAATGACCTGATAATACACAAAAAAAAGAATAATGCAGTTACTCAGTTTAGTGAGTGCATATTCGTGATCAATCAAGGATTTTATAAATCTTGATTTGCTTCTTATTTTAATTTTAGTTTTCTCATGAGCAACTAAAGCTGTTTTTTTACGTAATAGGATACAATACATTTTCTTAATACTGTTAAGCTTCCTCGTGTAAACGCAGAACAAAATAATTTTTTTCGAGGAAGGAATCGTTGTTTTTTTACTGCTTCTTTATTGTGAGATTTGATAGTTGATTGTGCACTTGTGTTGTGTGTACAATTATATATTCGTACGTGTATAACTACATACATACGTGTACTTGTGTCTGTGTGTTTGGGAGTATTTATTTTGTCATGGTTAAACTTTAAAGGAATTATATATATATCCATAATTTAGATTACAATAGTTTTTCATAATAGAGGTTTATGTTATAGTTGTAAATAATAATTAATTTAAGACTCGATTATGTTACACAAAATTTTCCGTTTGGATTTATTGGTAAACCGCTGAAAGTGTTTCAACCGCTTTTCCCACTTGAATAAGCACGCGCTTTATACAGACATGTTAGGGTATTTTTCAACAATGGAAATTTTATTTATTTTTCATTCTAACAAATTTTATTATTTGATGGGATTTAATGAGTTATTATGATTTTTGACCATTATTTAGAAATGCCAGGAGTAATAATTGAAATCACTATAAGATGTTCATATATTTTACTCATTACTAATATAATCGAATCTCATTTTCTTTCTGTCTATTTTTATGCTGATGTCTGCATGTATGATAATTAGTACAGTGTAATCAGTTTTCAAGATTTGAAACTTGGTAATTAAAATTAGGGATTGAATGATTGAGTATGAGCATTATTCTTTCAATTAGTACAAGTTACTTGATAATTAGCGCTATCTCTATCAAGAGAAATTATTTAGCATGAAGAAATAGTAATGAGCGGATTAGTAGAAAAGAGTAGATGGATTGTCAATTCAAACCTTATTAGGAGAAATAAGCACGTGCAGGGAGAAGCATTAGGGAAGTGACATAATCAACACCCAAAATACCTTAAATATAACAGCAATACAACCTTTATTTTTAATTTGTATTGTTGTATGCTTAGTGTCTTAGTTGATTGCCTCTCTAGTACCATTATAATTTTTACTTGTACTTATGTTTTACATTTTTGGGAAAGAAAGTAAAAAAGATATGCACCCAAGTTAGTCCTTTCTGCAATCATTTCCACCAACCATGAAGATAATTTCATAATATTTGCTATTAACAAGGAAACTTTCCATGACTTTATTTTACTATTAAAACTACCAAATAATTTTTGTTATGCATCATCAATACAGCTAGTCAATTCATACATCTACTATAACTTTAAGTTGAGCATAACAACATTCTCTTTCTCTATCAAATGTGAATAGAAGTTAAAGTTACTTAAGAATATAAGGCTACATTTGCATGCCTATTACAAATGTCAATAGAGTATTTGTTGGAGAGCCCTTCCTACCATTAGCTATTTGTGGATGATATCTTCCCAATTTGTTTGGCATTTTAACGAGTGATCAGGCTGATAAGAAAAATAGAAATTCAGTGGTAACTTACTCTTTGTTTTATCTCTTGAGTTTCTTACACCAAGAAAAGCACAAGTCCACGAGTTCCTAAACATGTTTCTATACATCACTGCTAAGTGAATCCAAATTCTTTGGAATAACTGTGTATTTATCACAACTTTTAATTATAGCATAAGAACGTGTTGGTGATTTGGGGGAACTATCGATAATAAAAATTTAATAACTTAATTTAATTTGTATATGTCGTACAATATAAACCAATAACTCGATTGGGACCATCAAACCTCCGTGTTGGGACTAGCTTAAATCCCTTCTAGGATTGACGGACGCTATATACACACACACACACATATACATGTGTGTGTGTGTTTGTGTGTGTATTTGATTGTTATGCATAAGTCAAAGTGACGGCTAAATTCGTACTTAAATATTGTAGTTACTTTAGTATAGTAGCCTTATGTTGACCAAAACATAAAATGCATAAAAAGGTTGGACAAAAAATTTCAACATGTGAATTATGCCCATTTAATATCGGGTTTATATAAAGTGATTAAAAATATAATTTTTCATATCACAGTCTATAATAATAAATTGAATATATATTATTTACATACGTCCTTTTCCTTGGGTTAAAACTAATGCATGTTAAAGTATTGTGAATTTTTTTGCTGGAATACACTTTACTAACGAAAAATTAGGTAATCCATATATTTGGCTTTTTAAATTATAAAATTCATACTACTGTACCAAAATTATGAATTCACGTCTCTAAAGAGATGTACAATTTTTTTTAATGACAAAGGAAACAGAAGGCAATACAAGCTACGGTACAGTTTGGTTCGTTATTTTGAATTTTGAATTTTCGTACGTACAAAAGTGCACATGACGCATTTATATTGTCGAAAATGACCAATATAGAAAACGAAGTTAACATATAAAATAGAAAATAACTTCTTCTTTCGTGTTTTGAAAAAAAAACACAACAATGTGAAACAATCTATTATTCCATCGTCCCTCCGTTCTCTTCGTTTTTTCATGGGTCCTTTTTCCATACTCTTCATCGGTCCTCCATCTTTCTCATGTTTGAAATACATACTGAATATTAAAAACACAAATAAACCAAACACCAGCTAATTTTTCTTTTTAAGTTTTATTTTTTGTTTCCGAAATGCTTTGTTGAAGTCAAGGTTCATGCAGATAAAGGAATGTTGAACTTCTCAGCCTATTCCAAGTCTAACATATCTCAGTCGGTACTGCTGGACACATGAAAACGAAACATATAGCACCGGTATCACTACTATTGTTTAACACAATCAAACCAATGAAGAGAACATGATTTGACATGATCCCTTCCCTGTAGACCCGTAGAAATAACAAAGCATATTTACTTCGATTAACAATAACTGAATGATAGAAATACCTGCTGAATATTGTATATTGCACCGCATCTTCTTTAGTAGATCATATATTAGATTAGCTTAGTTTACATAAACGCAAGTCAATCTTTAGGACAATTAAGTGGCCAAGGACAATTAAGTGGCCAAGAAATGGAGATATTATAATTAACTTTAGGCATTTTTTTTTACCTTTAGGTAAGAATCGTATACAGTGAAAAAATTCAATTTAAGGACAACAAATTTTATTTTTGAACTGAAACAAACTCTATAATAAATTAGGTTGAAAGACAATGTTAATTATAGTTAGCATTTGTACAGTATAAAACCGAATATAATGCAAGTTATAACTAGCATTTTTTATAGTGTAAAAACTAAATATAGTCCTACTTATAACTAGTATTGTCTTTCAGTCAAAAAATGAAACTTGTTATCCTTCCGTCTAAATTATTTTCAAAGTTTATTCTTCCTTCTAAACTCTTTTTGAAAAAACTATTAAATGATATATTTTTATGCTAAAAGTTTGCCTATAATTCTGTTTCGCAACAATGTTTGTGGCGATAGCATTAAATATGAATAACATGCAACAAAAATGTTTGTTCCTCACTGGCAGTCAATGTGTTAAGTGCAATTGTCCAAAAATCATTTATGTTAACATTGTTGCAAGCGTTCTTTTCTTAGAACAGATTTTTGTTCTCCAACCCAAATTATGCGCACAGTAACAAAATAGTTTAATCTGTATTTATGGACAACAAAAAAGATAAATTTGTAGTAAATCTATATGATATTTTCCTGCAGTTTTTTCTCAAATATGGATAACTTTCATTTATATTTTTTATCTTTCCAATTTAGGAAATTAATACTTGTCGCAATGACATGTATTAACAGTTGACATTCTTTGATGTATCAAGGTAGAGCAAACTAGTATTTGAAAACAAGCCAAGACCAAAAGATAAGCTTTCATAGTCGAAAATGAAAAGAACAGCTTGATATCAAGTTATCCAAAGAAAAAGACTGAAAGCATGTCGGTCCCTCCCGAAAGTGAGCCGCTATATAAGACGAGTTTGAAAACATGTTGAACAAGCCTGAAATTGAGACGGGTTTGAAAACATGTTGAACAAGCCTGAAATTGAGTTATCAAAAGACGAGCCTTAAAACACGTCTAACTCGCCTGAAATGAGTCATCAAAAAACGAGCCTAAAAACACATCGAAGCGATCATTTCTATTTGAAGTGTTAAATATTTCAGTTAGTAACCAAACGAGTATCGTCCAATGTCCCATAATCATTTGGCGATACTTGAATATTTACTAACATGTAGATTCCATTCAAGTAAAATAGCCTATCAAACGAGTCAAAGAATTAAGCGATAAAGTGATAGTGTTTCATACAACTTATACAACTTATATAAATGTATGTATGTATAGTTTTATTACCATTTTCAGAACACTATTACCATTAAGAGCTCTATAATAATCTTTCTTCTTCAAAATACTTTTAAATATAAGATTTAAATCTATATTTTAAAATCCGAATTTTGAAATCAATAATGTATTATATATATATATATATATATATATATATATATATATATATATATATATATATATTCTAAAAGTGATTATTACAGGATATATTTAATATAACCATTCAAACATAATTTTTCATACTATATATAATTAACATATATGTATATGTATATTATTTTAAATAAACTAGAATAATGAAATTCTCCAAAGTATGAAGCTATCAAAATTCCAAAAATTGTAGAAATTCAGAAAGCAAAAGAAACACAAGAAAACAGAAAATGCAAAAAGAAGCAAAACAAAACTGTTCCACATATTAATTGCTCGAAGCTATTCAAGCTCCAGGCGCTTCAACCGGTTGAGCTAGAGTCCCAACTGGTCAGCCATTAGCAGTCGATCGGTGAACCTACCGATTGACCGCTGTCGTTGTTTGGAGCCTGTAAACTCCAAGCAACGGTTTAGTGTTGAATTCTATAATTGCGACAACTAAAATATAATCAAAAGGGAACTGATAGATCATATAAAAAGACATGCAATCATCCAAAGCAAGCATACAACTTTCAGAATCAAGGAGTAGAACAATAGCTTACGATTTCAACCATTTTAGACTTTCAGCAATATTACTTCAAAAATACAAATAGTACACACACAATAGCGACTAAAATTATCAACAATAAACTGATGCAGTAGTACGCAGTCCAGGCAGAGATAATGGTGAGGTTTACTCTACTTAAATCCTTATAAAAGCTTGCCAATTCAAAGAATTGGCCTTGCTTTTCTTATTTCATAAAACCCTAAAATGAATTAACCAAAAGAAAAAAAAGTTGGAATTAAAACACCGTAAAACTGAAATTAACAAGCCTACAAGATATATTAGGGCTTGGGAAGCTTACCTTGATTTTATTAGAATATCTAGAATTTTTCATTAATTTAATTTAAAGCTCTCCTAGTCTAGGGTTGAAGAGAAAACTTGTTTTCTTATTTCTTAGTTACTGGATTTTGACATACTGTATTTTGAATAGGGAAGAACTTCTCCTCTACTATGTTCCAAATGAGTTTGGGTTGTAGTTAGACCCAATAAGAAAAGAATTGCTTTTTTCTTCTTTAAATCGTTTTCTTTTCAAAATCATTTTCACTTCCACCACATTTCAAAATGCACTTTCTGATAATTATTACTAATCAATTCTTCCAATATATCTTATTATTAAGATATTAAATCATATAATTTTTAATACAACAATTTGAGTCAAATTTTTAAATACAGTTTAAATTGGTTATTCACAAGATAATCATTTCTCAAACTCTTCTTATTAATAATTGAATAATTTAACAATTAAAATCTCAAAATATCTTTTAAATTGATTACTTACCATCTAAACACATCTTGACTCTTTTTAAAATAATAAAAGGGATTTAGCAAAATAAAATCTCCGTTTCTCTTATAAAATAGATTTATTTATAACTTCTAGAATTAATTTCATATCTTAAATTTCCCAATACCAACCAAATTTAAAATTCTCATACTTAAAGAATTTATCATCTTTTATAAAAGTATACGGATTCAAATTCTCCATATTTCAATACCTAAAAAAAATCAATTTCTCATTTAAGTCTCCAATATTTTAAGTTAGTTTTATTTTTTATTAGAGTAATTTTAAAACCATGGTTGTTACAAAAGCCATTATTGTAGCTTTGTTTAACCAGTAAGGTAACATAAAGCATTTCCAGAGTAAGAGAGTAATATAGAGATAAGCGATGACCACTTATATTGACGCATTGAGGGAAAAAAGTCAGTGTAGAACCCAAGCAAATGAATGTAATTATTAACTTTAACAACAACACAAAGGATTCATCCATAACTCCCTATAAAGCTTCACCCATGTTTCCTTAGGTAATAAGCTATGTATACTAATCATAAGTACTACATAATAGTATGGCATATTTTATCAACTCTCAATTATTATGTATTTTCTTACAGTTTATGTTTGTCAAACTCTCAATTATAACATATTTCATCAAAGTCTAAACGTTATCATTCATTTTATGCTAAGCATGTATGTATGTATATGTATGCATACATATGTATGTAATAACTCGAAATTTCGAACACTTTGTATTTATATAGCAGAACTATTTAAATATTTAAATCATGGATTAAATGTTATACTGATTAATAACCTAGTTAACCCTTTTTTAATAATAACTAATGATGGTAAACTTATTTTCTATATTTATTTACAAAATTAATTACTTCAAAGGAATACCGATAATGTGACCGTAAATCGATTTACCGATAAATAGTTTTTTAATCGATATAAATTGTTCGAACTCTTTTATACTAAGCTAATGAACATACGAATGCATGAGCAACTAATTAATGTACTTTGATTCATAAACTAAAAGGAAAGGTTCTAGAAACTTCCAATGAATAATGATATTAGTATGTTAAGGGTATTAAAGAATTTAGTTAAAAGAAAGAGGTATAAAGGAAGTAATGGGCATATGAAGGGGTGAGCCTTCCATGGCTTGGTGAGGGGGGAGGGGGTGAGAGCAAGCTTAGGCAACACCATACGAAGCTTATAAAAAGATAGGCATACTCTTGAATTATAATTACAAATTTACAAAGCAAAAGCAAGGTCCCTTTCATGTCTTCCTCTTCACAAAATTTCTAAAGAAAATAATTTCAAATCGACTCAAACTTCGCTAGAAGCCTTAATACGACATCTTCTACCAAGTCAAATTTTGAAGAAGTCAAGGTCCCTCTCCATTCATCGGCCGTAAGCAATGAAGGCATTATTGCATTAGAAAACCAAGTTTGAAGCTAGAAAGGAGAAGGAAGAAGGTGGTTACAAGGTTGAGGTTGGATTTGGGATGCTTGGACTTACTTGTTTTTTTGCGTAAAGACGAGCTTACTCACCACTTTGAATGAAAATATGGGGTATATTGTATTTGATTGTGTGTATGTTGTTCGAATTGATATTGACATATGTTAGGATATTGGTTTTGATTTTTCCTTTAAAAGCAAATGACATATGTAATCCATATGTATGGACTTGTAGGGACTTTTATGGCTTGCAGACTTGCCTTGAAATAAAGTTCATAGATTACAGTTGGACTTTGGTTCAGATTGGACCTGGATTTGGAGGTGTTGTTATGGTGATAGCCCTTATAGATGCACTTAGGAATTTTTTATATTCGGCGATTTCTGTGGAAATTTGTAAAGAGATTCTTAGGTGTTTCTCACTATGTTTGTGATGTCTGATATATGCGCTTGCTTCCATAAAAAGTTTGGATGTTGAAATGTTGAATAACATATCGAAAAGTAGTTAAATTTACACTTGTGCAAAACTGCCCCATATAGCCTTTGTTTTTGAACATTAAAAGCTTGGAAAGGACTTTTAAATCAAGTATTTGGTTTCATTCTTTTTACAACTATTTTTTAATTCTTATGAGACTATTTTAAAAGTGGTTTGACATTTCTATAAATTTTTAAGAATTAGTTATGAATTTTTAAAGAAGAAAGTTTACTTTAAAATATAAGGAAAACACGGTTCCCCAAGTGTCGAAATAATTTATAAACTTATTATTTTATAGTAATATTTTGAATGAAGGTTTTAAAACCTATTATAAGCAATTTAAAGTATTTTAAGTATATATAGTTTTTGGAAAATATGTTGGCTATTTTATCAAAGTGTAAATAACTAACATAATAAAATATCTTTTAAATTATTTTATTAAACATCTTGTTTTGTAAATAAATTACTATACTTATATATACCATTTCTAAAAGAGTTTCAATTATGAAAGCCGACAAAGTAGCTTACTTATTTATGAGAGTTTAGATTGATGTTCGAGTAGGGATAAAAGCAACAATGCTCTAACATACCGGCGTCCCTCTTCACTAAGGAATAGTTAAGTCGGGTATGTCGAAAATGTGTTAATCGTGTTGATTTCTTACTAATTTATAAACATCATTAACATTATGCTTAACATTAAAAGCCAACGAGACTTTTTGTGACGACACGGAATTTTAGATATTTGAAATTGAATATTTAATTAATTTAAAATATTTAAAAGTTAGTTTCTAACTTAAATTTCAAATATCTCTATTTATTGGACAATTTAAATATTGAATTTAATAATTGAAAATTAGGAAAAATTGTTGAATCTGGAGTTCCAGGCCTACTAAAAATATTTCAAAGGGTTTTAAAATTTATATTGGGAATACTGAAGATAATAGAACTTTTATAATTGAATTTGAAGATGGTTTGTTCTGCTTTGAAAATATATCGTTTAAATCGATATTTAAAATAGCCTTCCGGGGCACATTCTCGGAATTCGATGAAAACAGTTCCATTGGATCCATTATATTTGTTATTATTGGATTTCAATTGTTGTAATGTCTGGAGTGATCGTTTGACTATACGGTAAGTAAACGTGCTGAAAACTATATCGATAATTCAATATAATAATTGGATCCAAAAAGCTATATTCTCCATACGATCGAGTTAGGACTCGAAACTTTTTCCATTGCGTTCGGAATAGAGGTTTAACATTATAAACGTCTCGCCTTGATAGGAGTCCGAAATTTTAGACTATCTAAATCTAGTCGATTTAAATTTGAATTTGAATTTTATTGAATATATTTATACTAAACAACTACACTTGAAATTATATATACATCAATATTTTTGCCTTCCCCATCACAACCTTTTCCTATCACTATAGATGACCCTGTAACATCCCATCGTGTCCCCTATTTTCGTTTAAAACTCGCATACTCGTCAGAAAATAAAGCAGAGAGAAGACTTTCCTTTTATAAATAACAGAGACCGTACTTTTCCTTTCTCTTCAATTTTGTTCGAAATTCTCTTCACTCTAAAAAAAAGGGGATTGGGAACGTAAATCGAATCGCACGAACGAGATAGGTACACGATTTGAGATCGAAATCCTATATCTCGCGAGGGATGTTCGTGTCGAGCGCAGATGAGGCTGTGTCGATCGGGTCGGGGGTCGCGGTAGCAAGGATCGACGCTGTAGCGTGTCAGAGGAGGCACGTAAGCAAGGCGAAGGGGACGGTGACTTCGAGCCCTAGGATTTCGGCGCTTGTGTGTGTTCGCGAGCTCAAGGCAGAGGTCGATCGTGGTGGCGATGATGAAAGGAGACTGCGCGTGGGTTTGGGTATGGCTTCTTCCTTCTTTTCGATTTTGGCAGTTCTTAAACAAAATTACAGTAAGATTTGAAAAAAAGAATTATGTTTTGAATCTATATATATCTGTGTGTGTATGTGTATTAGTAAATGATTTTACGGTAAGGTATAAATTTTTATTTCTTTTAAAATTTATTTTTCAATTTAAATAAATAAATAAATAAATATATATAACTCGGAAATTGATTTTTCAGTATGAAATATATATTCATGTAGATAAAATTATATAATTGAGATTTTAAATTTGCAGTGAGATTTTAAAGGCAAAAGTGTTTTGAAATTTAAATGTGTATATAGGCTAGAAAGGGATTTTTATTTTATTAGAATTTAGTCAATATATATATATAAACAGAAAATATATGTACATAAGATTTTGGAAAATAAATAGGAATTTTAAGTGTTGTAAAGTTTATACAAAAGAATTTGATTTTTTTATAAACATACATATATGTAGTTCTTAATAAGAAATAAAGTATAAATACCTATATCCATTTTGATTTACTAGTTTAGATTAAAAATAATTTATTAAGGTGATTAATGTGGTTAATAAACTTATTTAAATTATTTTGTTACTAAAAGATATTTTAAAAGGAAAATTGATTTAAACTAAATTATTAGTTGGTTAATTTATTAAAAAGGAATTGATTGTTCAATTTGTTCGAGTATTAATAAACTGTATAAATATTTATTCAAGGTTTAAAATCATGGAGAAACAAGTTGAGATGGGAGTGCGTTGCAAAACAAAAATAAAGGTCAGTTAATCTTACACAACTTGGATTTCTGGTTAATTTAAAATGTTAATTTAAATTTTTAGTTGGTTTATTGAATTGATTGGATATGGTATATTATATATAGTAGTACATATTTATTGGAGCGATTGATTCCTGGATTATATAGTGGATGAGACCCTGTGCGCCCCTTATAATTGGACGACCCTTTATACCGCGATACCCCGCCTTGAAGCGGGATTGATATTTTAAATTGTTGTGCTAACATCTGTTGATGCAGGAAAAACAAGTTGGAGGGATCCAACTGGATTCCTCAAATGTTGAATTTATTTTATATTCAGTAATGTGATTTATGCGATAATCTGTGATGGATTATATTGGTTTTATTTGGAATTAAAAATTTTAAATGCTATGGCTTGGATGAATATATACATATACATATACATGCATATATATATATATATATATATTAGCATTTGAGAAAAATGAAATCTATATAAAATTGAATTTTTTAAAAGGAAATAAAAGGGAAACTTTTATAGTTAATTCAAATAAATTATAGGAATGAATTTGGAAATGAGATAAAGGATTGATTTGATTCTATATATCAAATTCAATGATGGGAGAAAATAGGGATTTGAATAAATGGAAAAAAGGGTTTTATTTAAAATAAAGAATTAAGCAATATTGTTTGTAAGTACGAAGAATTTTATTTTTAAAATCCAAGATTTGAATGAGTTTGAGGAAAAGAAGAAGAATTTTAAAATAAAGTATAGAATTTGTATTTTCAGTTTACATAAGATTTTAAATCATAATAAAGGAATAAATTTGAAATTAATGGGTTTTGAAATAAATTTGGATAAGTAAAGAAATTTATTTTAAAGTGGAGTTGGTTGGAAATCAATTTGAAACCAACAAAGTGTTGAAACTGTGAATAAGGAGAATGAGTTTGTAAAATTTATAAACAGGTTTATAAATAAAGTGAAATATTTATCAAAGTATAATTTGGAAGTATAAGTTCAGGATGGGAATTTATAAAGGATTGGGCAATTTTTTTTAAAAATAAATAGGGGTTTATTTTTAAAGGTGTGAAAGGAAAGTGTATTTTCCTGAAAAGCCAAGCACGTTTTCAAGCAGATTTTTTTTTAAGTTAAGTTAAAAGTTTTAAAGTTGTTTAAAAAAAATGTTTTTGAGGATTATTATTTAAATTGATTAAAATTTTAGAGGTAAATATTTTTTTATTAAATTAGTTATAGTTGTAGTCATTTTAAAAATGTTAATTGGTACTATGATTTAAAAGGGATAATTATTAATATTTATATTTTATAAGTAGTTTTATTTTAAAGACAGTTTGACTGTAATTTTTATTTGAAAAACTTGTATAAAATTTCATAACTTTTATTTTAAAATTTGTTTTGGCTTAAGCTTTACATGAGAAATTATTTTAAAATTTCATAACTAGTATTTTAAATAAAGTGTTTTAAATAGTTTTATTTCTAATATTTTTAAAGTATATATATTTTTGGATAGAGTGATTTAAATTATTTTAAAATCTAAAGTATTTAGACTTAGTGATTTTAGTACAAATAGACAATATTTGAAAATTTATTCCGCGAGAGAAAAGTGATTTGAAAACTGTTTTCCAAAGGGTGAAGTGTAGATAAATATCTTGCGAAGATATTTTGAAATAAATAATTTGGAAAATTATTAAGGTCTGATGATTGTTGTGAATGTTGTTTAATAGTTAAATAACCGACTATTAATATTGGCCAATGCGCAGATCGTTTCGAAGAGACCGGGATCAGGATTAATTTTTCGAAAACCACTTCGATCCAGTCTGAACATTTCGTGAGGAAGACAAGAGTTGGTAGTCGAAGATGGAGCAGTGAAGTGCAAGGGCTAATCGCTACTAATCCTGAGGGTGATTCCAAAATGGATGTAGTAGGAGTAGTGCCTTCGGTTCCATTCGGACCCGGAACGCACTTGTGTGGATGAATGCTTTCAAAACATCGTCAGGAGGACGATGAGCATTCAAAGTGAATATATGCTAAAAAGTTAACGCATAGCCTCGAGTCTCATCAACCGGGAATGGATAAAAAGGGAAGGTGCACATAAGGCTAAGTAGCTAGCAACCAATTAGGGTAAGGTCATTCCTGTCTAGAGGCTCCTTTTATTCGGCTGTGTGGGCGATTGTTGATCCCAACCGCGAGGTGATCTTATTTGGGCTAGCCAGTAAGCGGTAGTCCGCTCTTGTGATGCAGGGGATCAGGGTGGATCCTCGGTATGGTGATCTAGACCACATACTGTGACAGGCGGTACCCCAATGCCCTACCATTGATGGAAATCCATTCTTCCTACGTGCCTTTACGGTTTTGTTTGTAGAACCTAGTATTGCTGGAATTTAATGAATGTAACAATTTCGTCTATTTGAATAAGTATTTGTATATAGACACTACTATAATATCAGAGGATTTGATAAGAAAATGTTTTGGTTATCATAAGGTAAAAATCCGTCTTGTTTATTTATGGCGTGGTCTTATGAGATACCTTTGATTTCAAAGGATTTCGAGAACTTTAATAATCCAATTGAATGTGTTTTCTCACGCTGGTTTTCCAGACTAACTCCGATGTTATTTAACTATAATGCTCGGGTCAGACCGAGTATTATAGATACAGGAAAGGATGCTGTGGAGCTTACGAAAAGAGCTGGATGGCGAGACGTACCACATGTATTTGATGAATATTCCGCTGTATTTGATTAACTACATAGTCAGTTTTGTGAGGATAGGTTATGATAACTGTCTAATTATGTGTTATGAATTTTGTTATACTCTGATGATGTAATGTAAATACAGATGTAATTCATTTTGTTTTAAAGATTAGTTATTTATCTATTATATATTGTTCCACTGCGATTGTGAGATTCTGATATTTATTCTGTTTCTTCTTCTACCTCCTTCTTCTTTAACCCTAATGGTTCGTATTTCCGTTCACTTTGAGTTGATATGATGGAGAATAGTGTCGATTCAAGGGGTACGGATTTGCGGGCTGTTACACTTTTTTATTTGCGAGGTTCAAGAATGAAGCGTCTAAGCAAGGATTTGATATGCAACCGGTGCTCTAATTATATATTTTAACTCTTATGATATTATACGTTGGAATGAAAAAAATGAGTTAAGTATACAAGCTGCGATTTCTATAAGTGATCATTTTTAACTAGATAGTCGATTAGTCAACTATCAAACTTAACCAATATTAGCTTAGATCTTTAAAAGATGCTTTAAATATAATATAAGTACGGAATGGCATTGTGTTTGTTAGGACAATGTGTTGATAACATTTATCTTTAACCCTTTTTTATTATAATTATGAATGTAAATAGATCTTTAAAAGAATGTTTTAAAGATAGGCACAAGTGAAATGGTTTTGACTTTGTAGTGATAATGTTCATGTAACATTGGTCTTAAAACCTTTGAATGGATTTATGAACGTACTTAGATCCTTAAAATGGATACTTTGAAGGAAATTATAAGTATGGAATTTTTTGAAAAAAGATAGAAAAGTAAAGGTTTAAGTAAGAAATCATATTAATGACTTGTGAATATACTTATACCGATTAAGGAGAGTACACAGGTACTTTTTGAAATGTTGAAAGAGTCCAAATAAATATTAGGGAATGATAGATGAGGTTATATCAGGCAAAATGAAATTTTACTAATAAAAGAGGTTTTAAGTAATAAAAAGTACTAATTAAATAAAAAGGAGATTGTGTGACTTAACCGTGCTTTGTTTGATATTTCATTTGGGATAAGTATGTGAGACTTGGTTTCCAATTATGACATATATCTTGTATTTGATTAGTCGATTATCGAAATTGATCAAAATAACTTAGGAAATATCCACAACACCATAATCATCATTTCTCGCCAGTTATAATCGTTGCACATCAAATTTGTAACGATTATGACCATTAGTATAGGAACGTGGCAAAATAAGTAACATATTTCCCAACGGTTATAATTGTTGCCAATATGGAATTTCCCAACAGTTATAACTGTTGGAAAATTCCTAGTTTCCAATGGTTATAACCGTGTGGAATTTTGGTATAACTGTTGGAAAATTCCTAGTTTCCAATGGTTATAACCGTGTGGAATTTTGGTATTTTTCAATGGTTAAAATTTTTGGGAATTCCTTGCTCCCAACGGTTATAACCGTTGGAAAATATGTTGCTATAATAGGAAATTTCCAATGGTTCCAACCGTTAGTAAATGCATTATTTACCATAGCAAGGGTTATAACCATTAGTAACCATTTTGAACTGTAGCACTTATAAGTGTTGCAAATTTCTCATTCAGCATCTTATACTCTCACATGCTATTTCATTTAGCAGCACAATTTTAAATTTGTAGCAAAAAAAACTTGTAACCAAACTTCAAAGCCAACGTATCACCAAATTTCAAAACATACGTCAAAACGATAAATACTTCATACCAAATTTACAAAGTTTATTGAATGATAATTTCAAATTTAACTACCACAAAGCATCTAGAAGCTTACAAAGTACATTCAGTGAGTTTTACGTATTTTACCTTAGATGTGGAACTAATAACAGGCAATAACTTTATTTGTCATTTTCAACAACGACAACTCTTTCGAAATCTTCTGAACTAATTACTTCTTCACTACCATTAATACTCGCTTCTAATTTTTTCTTTTCTTCTGTAGCTTTAGTTAATTCTTGCATATTCAGAAACAATGTTCGGTTTATAAAACAAAAGGGAAAAATATAAGAAGAAAAAATAACAAATTGTTTTAAAAAAAAACCAAGCTCTGCTCAGCTTTTTAAAAACTGAGCAAACTGCTTAGTTAAGAATTGAGCAAACCCAATTCATTTAAGAACTGAGCCGAAGCTTAGTTATGAACTGAACGCTTTTCTCAATTATAAATTAAATGCTTAACTTAGTTATGAACTGAGCAGTATGCTCAATTATAAACTGAGCAATCAGCTAGTTAAAAACCGAGCTTAGTGCAGTTTATAAACTGAATGGTAAAGCTCAATTAAAAAATGAGCTACGATTGATTATAAACATGGAACACCGTCTGTCATCGACCACTTTGCACCATAATATGCAATATTGTCCCTAAGGATACTTATCCACCAATTAAACTCAACTAGTCATGTAACAACCAATGAAAGTCCATAGTTACAAATTAATTCAGGTGTTGATAAAAAAACAAAACTAAGATAAATTAGGGGGAACTCAATTCTTTTACTGTGATTAAATAGTATCGTGGAGAATTTCTCCTGTATGAGTTAAACTGAATTCTTTTCTTTATGGGTAAGCATGGAACTAAGATAAAACAGTAATGTGGAGATTTCCTTTATGAGTAATAACAATGACATAAACCAAATTCTTTTCTAAAAATCAAAATAGCATTCCATTTTTGCATATTCCAACAATAGATTCATTTCTAAACAACCAACATTCTTTGTTAAACTTAGATAAGAGATATATGAAAGTTTTATCATGATGGACGATTTGTTTTGTCTTATGTTTTTTTATTTAAAGTAGATATGAAACACATAATTCTAACTTATTAGTATGTGCGTGGCAAGGTAAGAATGAAGTCCTCGATGCATTTTACCACAGTGTTGAAGAATGTGGGTTCATAGAAGGTTGCAAATATTTTTCTCAAGTCAAAATTGTTTACTTTGGCTATATTTTCAGTCTAATCATTAATATAAATCTTACTAAGTCTTTTGTAGTTTCTAAAGATAGCAAAAATAATATTATAACTTATGTAACTCCTGATATACAAATCAAGAAAATAAATAAATATTTATATGTATGCAAGTAAGCTTATTTAGCTTGATTCACAATGCAATAAACAATAACCGAGCTTACCATTCTCCATGGACATCAGTAACTATTCGAATAAGTTTCTACTTATAAGTGCATGTTCATTATAATTACCAATCAGGCTTATGATTAAGGCAATTTGAGGGGTGTAGACGAACCACCTGCATGTCAACAATGGAAATTAGATTCTACAAGGCTAACCATTACAAGTAAGCAATCTAAACTCAATTATTTTAATTCTTTTACAACTTATTTTGCATCATAAACCATAAATTTTTAAAAGACATAGGATAAATTACTAGGGAATTTCATAATATTTTACCTGGTTATCTTTAACTGTTAAATAATGTCCAGTTATTTCAAGATGAGCAACTCGCATGAAATATCCAAGGGTCGTAGCCTTTACAATAATCACATAATAATCACAACCGTTAAATTATGTGTTGCATAGCTTAAGGTTGTATCTTGCCATAATGCGCACAAGTTGTTGCCTAACATTAACAGCTTGTTTCATAGCTCTATGGCTGATGAAATTCTTATAGCACCATTGAGAATCTTTACCTGAAACGATCAAGAATTTTACCGCCTTAATTTGTGAATGTTTAATAAATGTTAAATACTCAAATAATAGGTTTTATAAATTAAAAATAATGTGACTGTTTTAATAATAACAAATGATGGTAAAATAGATTTATAACGACCCAAGTTTTGCCATTTTGAAACAGACTATTTAAATATATTTTATATAATTAATAAATGGATTTTTATTAGCAAATAAACCTATTTTAATTATTTAATAATGATGGTAAAATAATTTTTACTTTTTTTACCAATATAGATAGTTCAAATAAAAATAGAAAATATGACCGAAAAATGTTTTCTGAAATTTCGACATATTGACACCCGAAAGAGATCGAAAACGTTGTGCACATTTGTGTAACATACCTACACACACATAAATATGTATCATAGGATTAAAATGAGTTTATAATAAACTAAAGTAAGTATTAGATTAAGATAATGGTGATTTGACTTAAATTAATCAAGCATGGCGTGAATAGTGTCAAATAGTAACATAAATACCCTAAGTTAAGCTCATCCATCACCTATATCACCAAGACTAGTATATAAGAGCATGGGAGTGGGGAAATCGCGTGAAGAGGATGGTTGGGAGGTGTGGTGAGCATGCTTTAATGATAAGTTTATATTATTTTTACTAAAGTCATTTTACTAAATTACCACTCTCATTTTCTATAGATACCACCTATCTCTACACATTCTTCCTTTACACCATCATTTCTATATTCATTATGTCTACAAGTTCATCCATTGCTTCCAAGAGAAATTCCTAAACTAAAATTTTGTGTATACACATCTAAAATAAAGTTTAAACCTTCCTACTTCACTTCGAGTATCACTCCTCTCCAAAACAAGCTCTACCATCCCCAAACTAATCTAGGCTGAGCCCAATACTAGTAAAGACCGAGCCAAAAATGTCCCTCCAAGGCCACATAAAGTCATATTTTCAAGTTAAGGCAGTTTGCTAGGAGTATATTCAAGTTCGTTGGAAGTTGGGCTTAGTTTCGGTTCACTTTGGTGGGTAAAGTTCGTGTATTTAGAACTCAAGTTACTAACTTTTAAAGTTGCAAAACCTATAAGTTAATATATTTCTTAAGTATGTATTAGTGTTATATGTTGTGTATGTATGCATATATGTTGATTTGGTATTGGTTGCTTATGTCGAAGTTTGGGTAGGCGATAAAGATTTTACCTTGAATATTGGAAAAGTGAGTTAGTATTGTGAAGTAATACTTTGTTTATGATAGTGCTTTAATGTTATGATATGATATTATGATGGAATGTTGTATATGGGTTCATGACACAAAGGTGGCGCTAACCAAAAGCGACGTATAATCAGCATTTTGTCGAATGTATGATTTTATTTTCAAAATATTTTTTTTAAGTTTAAATCTTTGATTTTGGTTTTAAAAGTTTGTTTCCATGTTTTAAAGAAGATAAGATTTAAAAGTTTGAAAATCAAAATTTCAAGTTTTGAAATTACGGGTCTGTATAGCAATAGTCGCTATACGCGCAGTTCGCAAAAAATTAATTATTTCCAAATTCGAAACTTGTTTCCACCTATAAACTTTTTAGAAAATGTTTTCTTACTTTGTTATAATTTTTTTTTGAAATGGTATTTATATACAACAATTCATTGGGACAGCATATCCCATGTCAATAAACGTTCGAAAGCAAGTTTCGAGCTTGTGACCTCTTGCACCAAAGCCGAATCAATTAACCACTTGGACAATGGTGCTTGTCAATTTGCTTAAAGACCGAGTTTTGAAATTACGGGTCGTATAGCGATAGTCGCTATACGCACAGTTCGGAAAATGTAACTATTTTTCTAATCTAACCATGTTTTAACTTGAAATATTTTTAGAAAACGGTTTCAAACATTAATTAAGTAATTATAGACCAATTTTTTAATTAGTGATTAGTTAATTAATAAAAGTAATTAGTACTTAATCATTGTTAATAATGATTTATAAACTTAAGTATTAATCAATTATGTTAATCTAGATTGGTTATTTAATTAAAGTTAATTATTATTTAATTTTAATTAAGGATTAATCAATTAGTACTTAACTATTTATTTAAGATATTTTTTTAATTAATTATTATTTTACAAAGGTTTTAAATTATTTTAAAATCATTTTGAGTTTAAGTAATCAGTTTTGTTTTAACTGTTTTCTTTACGAGTTTGTTTTTAAATCAAGAGATTTCTATTTTTCTTACCCTTAAGTAACCTCATATGATCAGGTAAACTAAATGACATCCATTAGTTAAACAAAACACCATTCTGCTATTAAAATTAACTTGGATATTTATTTAAGTCAATTAATTATTCTGTGTTGACCCTTTATATACATATTGTTATGTGATGCCATGATAGATTGGATTAGTAAAACGAAAATAAAAGCGCCATTGTAGTTGCTAAGCCTTTATTTGATTTGTAAGGATAAATATTTCATTTCTTTTTGAAATGGTTTCAAAATTATTACATTTTGAACAATTGACAGATGGTTTTCTAAAGATGTTCTTAACTAATTAGAATGGTTTTCCATGTTATAAAAAGAATTTTTATAAAGGAGTTTGAAAATTTGTAAAGTGTGTTTGATAAATAGATTTGAGTTTTTAAGCAAAGAAGATGTCAAAAATAAGGAGATTTATAAAATGGATTTGCTTATTTAAGGAAGCTAATTTGATTATGGTTACTCAAGAAGTTGTTTAAACAGGAAAGTTTCATAAAGAAGTTTGTAAATGATTTTGGGGTATTTAAAGAAGAATTTTTAGAAAATGATTTGGACATTCATAAAGGAGTTTATAAAAAAGTTTGGAAATTTATAAGGAATTTATAGAAAAAGTTTGGATATTGATAAAATTAATTTATTATAAATGTTTTAAATATTTATAAAAGGGTTTATAAATTAATTTGGGAGTTTGGAAAGTATTATGAAATGGATTTGTATTTCAAGTAAAAGATTTCATGAATGAAATGGATTTGATTAAAAAGGATTTATCGAAGAAGTATAAAAATAATTTGAGATCTGGGTTTCTCTAAACTAACCTTTCAAAAATGGTAGTATGAAACATCTGTTCCACACTTAACAGCGAGGGAATAATGTTTAGGATTGTCCTTACCTCCAATTTAAACAACATTTGTTTAATCCTTTTTAACATGATTTGGAAGTAAGAAGTTACTCACAAATGTTTTGTGTTTAAACTTATGTCTGAGAGATAAGCATATGAATGTTTCAGACAAGCATTTTGAAAAGAGATTTATTAAATAAAGATTTGTTTTGAGGCTTAGTGGTTGCTACGGATAAATAAATCCCAAATAGAATTGGCTGTTGTTTATTTATTTGATAGTTTAATAACCGATTATCGAATTTGTATCAAAAACATAACTTTGGAAATATCAAGGAGGAACACGTGAGTTATATAGCACAGTCATCTCCGATGATGTTGTACTGTGCGCATAAATCTCGTTTCATTTTCCTAGGATAAATGATAAGGAAACATGTCCACTAACGGTTATAAGATGATCTCTGCTCTTTTCTTTGACTATTTATTTTCTAAAGAACTGGGATTGAGTTTACCGAAAAATATCGAATGTTGTTATGAAGAGACTAGGATCAGATATGTTATTTGAAAACCATTTCGATCCAACTCAAGCTTTTCGAACTGAAGACATCTTGAATATGAACGAATTAAAGTTGAAGCTCTCAGACGTTTCGTTCAGTCCTAGAACGAACTCGCATGGATGAATGCTGGCATTGCATTTCTGTTTGGAGGACAATGTTAGCATTCCAAGATGTTCTGCTAAGAGGAAGAAGGTAAACATGTGACCTCATGAGCCTCACACACCGGGAAATGACGAAAACAGGTATGCAGTAGAGCAATGTGGTCAGTTACCATTAGCAGCCGCCATTCCATTCTAGATTGTCCATATTTGAATATTTTCGCGTGCAGACACCGTGGTAGTATAGGGCCTCGGTGTCAAAAAGCGATGGGGTAATCTGGCTCATCATGTTAAAAGGCCAGTCAGCTCTGTGTAGCAGGGGTGTAAGAATTTCTTGTCAGACTCAAGTGCATTTTTTAGGGGTGTGCCATCGGAAGGTAGTCCCTTGCCTTGCATAGTATGGAATCCAATCTCCAATACATACCTTTATGGTTTTGATTGTAGAGCTTAATGTGTTGGAATTTAATATGGTAACAATTTTATCTATTTTGATATTTATCTGAAACCATAGAAATTATTATAATATCACTGCATTTTTACATACAAATGTTTGATTATCGTAAGGTAATAACCCATCCGTGTTTATGCGGCGTGGTCTTACGAGATGCTTTTGATTTAAAGGTTTTCATAAAGTTAACAACTTATTCTTTACTCACACCAAGCCCATGTCTAACCCGGAGTTTATTTTCCCTTTTTCTAAACTCTTGGGTGCTCAAATTTGAATAGGCAACCAAGTAGTTTAGGTTTTTTTCCACAGATTTATCTTGGAGGAGCTTGGAGCAGGTGGCTTCATTGATGGCTAGTTATTGCCTTGTTTTTTGCTGTATTATATGTATATGGTATTCGTTAGGTAGGGACAGGCTATTATAACTGTGCTAGGGTAGAATTTGTATTAGTATGACTTTGATGTAATATTTTTAAAATGACTTTGCAATACATTATGTGGAGTAATACAAAAAATTTCCGTTGCATTATGGGATTCTGTGTTGTTAAGTTTCTTCTCTTCTATATTTTTTTCTTTCACCCCTAATGACCCATCTTTTGGACGACTAAACGATCGGCACGTGAATACTGATGATGTATTAAGTGTTATCTTTGGTAATAAGAAATGCAGATTGTTACATTTGGTATCAGAGCCTAGTTGAGCGAACACCTAGGATTGGTGGGATAAACTCATTATAGATAGGGTCAGTAGTGCCCTAGAATAAGTTTGAATGTAATACACACACACATACAGAGATGAGTGCGTATTTGTTAGTGAATAAAAATATTTTATATTTTGTTGTTTGACCCATTAAGTAGCTTAAAAATTTTGGTCGATACGCTTGATCAATATTATCGATAGAGATTCCTAAACACTTGAACAAGTTAAATTGACATAATATTGTTTCAAATTTGGTAAATGAAATAATTTTAACAACAAATATATCATTTGTATATAAAAAAGATGATTTTCAAAACCTATATAGTTATCATTGAGGAGAATATGTTAGGAGTTAATGATATCTAAATTATTAGCATTTAGGGTTTAACTAGTCATGCTCATCCAGTTTTGAGCACTGGCTATTACCATTAATGGTACATTTCCTTTTTCCATCATGAGTTGGGTAGATAGAATTTGTAGGAACATGGAATCAAACACCTTGTGAATTATGTTTCACAATTTGACTATAAGGCGTTTGACGATATGTAATGTTAAAAATTGAATTTTAATAAAGGTGTTTATTAAAAGAAAATCTTAAGATAATTTTATAAGATGAATTAAAAGAGATGATTTTACAAATCAGAACTATTAAATGTGTTTTAAAAATGAAAAAGATTTTGAAAATGTTAAACTCTGGTGACTTTGATAAATTCGCAATGATTTTGGAAAATAGTAGTAATCTTTCTTAAAGATATTTTAAGATGTAGATATTTTAAAATAAAGCTAAGAGTATGGTATTCTCTGGACAGTTCGGGAATAGGTCTTGATCTGTTTTGTAATAATCAGAATAATCTTCTAAGTGACAATTAAATGTTTTCTTAGGCAGATATGATGGTGCACACAGTAAATTATTCTCTTTGTCATTGTACAATCGGGATGAGTTCAAATCTGAATGAATCCAAAGCAAGTGAATGATTTTGTTTAAAAACTATTTGTTTATAAATAGTATTATTTCAAGAAGAAATTTGAAAAATAAAATAAAATAAGGAAAATATTTTTATTAACTAGTTCTAATGTCTCGAAAATGACTAAAAATAGATAAGAGATGTGTTCGGATGGCAAACACTTCTCTTGAGTAATGCCCTTCTTAGTAAAGGGGTATATGATACTATTTGGTAGCACCTAGTTCCTTGACATCTATCTGTGCATTTTCAAATGTTTTTGAAATAAAACCCGGGTATCGTGTTCTTAGATCTCTTAAAAGGAAGAGTCTTTGAAATAAAAGGATATTTTGATTAAAAAGGTGGGCTAATAAATAAAGTTTAATTAGGTTAAATTTAATAAGAAGGTTTAATGAAATTTGTTTATTTAAATTGTTTTTTGAATTTAATATCTAGTATATGAAAATTTATTTGATGTTATTAGGCCGGAGAATAGACATTTTTACTTTAGTAGTGTCTAAGAAAAAGTAGAATTCAGGATGGAGTTTGGATACCACCTTCCCATTCTTCTTAGCTACTTACTAGGAAAATTACGGTAAAGAGGTTGATTTGGTCGACATAGTTTCAAGATGCAGGTTGTATGAAGATCATTTCTCCTTTTTATATAGTTCCCAATCCTAGATTCAAGTATCTGACTGAAGGTGTTTTACACCATTCAGAATAAGGATTTATCATAGAATTTTTTACGGTGAGCGTTAGTGAATGTTCTTATATGGAAACAAAGTTGTTTCTCATAGTTTATGGCTATGCAAGGAGAATAGAGGTTTCTAACTTAAGAGGTCTGATCAAAGTTTGCACTAGGAATATGGGTGAGCGATACTAGTTTAGAAGTGAAGTTATGTGCACGAGTAAACGATCAAATCAGATTTTACATAGGGATGATCTATGTACATCATATGAGTTGATGAATAATTTAAGTGTTTCTGGGAATTAGGGTTCTGGTACAATTTTTGGGACGAAATTTTTTAAGAGGGGAAGAGTGTAATGACCAGGAATTTTACCGGCTTGATTTCTGAATATGTAGTGAACTTTGAATATTCGAATAATAGGTTTTATAAATTAAAAGTAATATCAGTCTTTTAAATAATAACAAATGATGGTAAAATAGATTTGTAACGATCCAAGATTTTACCACTTTGGAACAAACTATTTAAATATATCTTATATAATCAAGAAATGGATTTTTATTAGAAAATAAACCTTTTTTAATTATTTAATAATGAAGGTAAAATAGTATCTATTTTTTTACGAATATAGATAGTTTGAATAAAAAAGTGACCGAAGAAAGTTTCTTGAAATTTCGATTTTTCGACACCCGAAAGTCATCGGAAACATTATGCACATCAGTGTAACATACACACACAAGCATAAATATGTATCATGGTATTAAAATGAAACTAAAGTAAGTATTAGATTAAGATATGATGATTTGACTTAATTAATCAAGCATGGTGTGAATAGTGTCAAATAGTAACATAAATACCCTAAGTTAAGCTCATCCATCACCTATATCATACATGCTATAACATGAGAGAATGGGAGGGGGAAGGATGGTAGAGAGGTATGGCAAGCATGCTTTCATGATAATTTTATTATTATTTATACTAAAGTCATTGTACTAAATTACCCCTCTCAAATTCTATAAATACAATCTATCCCTACACATTCTTCCTTTACACCATCATTTCCATACTCATTTTATCCTCTTCATGTCTATAAGTTCATCCATGGATTCCAAGAGAAATTCGTAAGTTAAAATTTTGTGTATACACTTCTAAAATCAAGTTTAAACCTTCCTACTTCACTTAGAGTATCACTTCTCTCCAAAATAATATTCATCATCATCAAACTAACCTAGGCCGAGCCTAATAATACCAATTCCCGAGCCAAATTTGTTCCCCTAAGGCCACACAAAGTCATATTTTCAAGCTAGGCAGTTTGCTAGGAGTGTATTCAAGTTCAGTGGAAGTTAAGCTTAGTTTCGATTCACTTTGGTTGGTAAAGTTCATGTATTTAGAACTCAAGTTACTAACTTTTAAAGTTGCAAAATTTGTGAGTTAAAATATTGCTTAAGTATGTATTAGTGTTATATATTGTGTATGCATGCATATACGTTGATTTGGTGTTGGTTGCTTATGCCAAAGTTTGAGTAGGCGATAAAGATTTTATCTTGAATATTGGAAAAATGAGTTACTATTGTGAAGTAACTTTGTTTATGATGGTTCTACAATGTTAAGATGTGATATTATGGTGGAATGTCGTATGTGGGCTCATGACACAAAGGTGACGATTTGCTAACCAAAAGCGACGTAGAAATCTGCATTTTGCCGAAAGTATGATTTTTGTTTTCGAAGTGAAATTTTTTTAAGTTTAAATCTTTGGATTTGGTTTCAAAATTTTGTTTTCATGTTTTAAAGGAGAAAAGAGTTAAAATTCGAAGTTTTAAAAGTTAGATAATCAAAATTTCAAGTTTTGAAATTACGGGTCAGTATAGCGATAATCGCTATACGCGCAGTTTGCAAAAAACTAAACTATTTTCAAATCCGAAACTTGTTTCCACCTATTAAACTTTTTATAAAATGTTTTCTAACTTTTTTATAAATTTTAAAGTGTGAAATAGAGTTTTGCGGTTAATTTACTTAAAAACAAAGTTTTGAAATTACAGATCCATATAGCGATAGTCGTTATACGCACAGTTCGGAAAATATATCTATTTTTCTAATCTAACCTTGTTTTAACTTGAAATCTTTATAATAAAAAAATTTCTAATTTTAATTGTAATTAGAGAGAAATTAATTAATTAGTTAATGAATAATTAATTAATTTGTTAATTAAGGTAATTAGTACTTAGTCGTTGTTAATAATGATTTGTAAACTTAAGTGTTAATCAATTAAGTTAATCATGATTGTTTATTTAATTAAAGTTAATTATTATTTAATTTTTAACTAAGGATCAATCGATTATTATTTTATTATTTATTTAAGATATTATTTAATTAAGTATTATTTTAAAAAGAGGTTTTTATTTAATTTGTCTTTAGTTAAAGTTAATTATGTTTTAATAGGGTTTAATTACCATTAATTACAGTTAATTACTATTTAACAAGGATTTGATTCTCATTTACAAAGGTTTTAAATTATTTTAAGATCGCTTTGAGTTATCACTTTGAGTTTAAGTAATCAGTTTTATTTTAAGTCGTTTCTTTTCGGACTTGACTTTAAATCAAGGAATTTCTGTGTCACTTACCCTTAAGTATCCTCATATGATAAGGAAAATTAATGACATCCATTAGCAGCACAAAATACCATTATGCTATTACAATTAACTTGGACTTTACTTAAATCGATTAATTATTATGTGTTGTCCCCTTATACTTGTTGTTATGTGATGCCATGATAGACTGGATGAGTAAAACCAAACTAAAAAGTACCATCGTGGTCGCTAAGCCTGCGTTTGATTTTGTATGAATAAATATTTCATTTTCTTTTTGAAATGGTTTCAAAGTTATTGCATTTTGAAGAATTGACAAATGGTTGTCTAAAGATGTTCTTAGCTAATGAGAATTGTTTTCCATGTTATAAAAAAGAAATTTTATAAAGGAGTTTGAAAATTTATAAAGTGTTTTTGGGTAAATGGATTTGAGTTTTTAAGCAAAGAAGATGTCACAAATAAGGAGATTTATAAGATGTATTTGCTTATTAAAGGAATCTAATCTGATTAAGGTTATTTAAGAAGTTGTTTAAACAGGAAAGGTTTATAAACGATTTTGGGGTATTTATAAAAGAAGTTTAAGAAAATGATTTGGATACTCATAAAGGGAGTTTATAAAAAGATTTGAATATTTATAAAGAATTTATAGAAAAGGTTTGGATATACATAAAAGCAATTTGCTGTAAATGATTTGAATATTTGTAAAAAGGTTTATAAATGAATTTGAGAGTTTGGAAAGTATTTTGAAATGGATTTGGATTTCAAGTAAAAGAGATTTCATGAATGAAATGATTTGATTAAAAAGGATTTACCGAAAGAAGTATAAAATTGAGATTTGTGTTTCTCTAAACCGACCTTTCAAAAATGGTGGTATGGAACATCCGTTCCACACTTAACACCAAGGTAATAATGTCTGGGGTTGTCCTTATCTTCAATTTAAACAACATTTGCTTAATCCTTTTTAACATGATTTGTAAGTAAGAAGTTATTCACAAATGTTTTGTGTATACACTTATATCTCAGAGACAATCGTATGAATGTTTTAGACAAGCATTTTGAAAAGAGATTTATTAAATAAAGATTTTTAGGCTGATTGGTTGCTATGGATAAATAAATCTCAAATGGAATTAGTTGTTGTTTGTTTATTTGGTAGTTAAATAATCGACTATTGAATTTGGACCTAAAACGTAACTTCGAAAATATCTAGGAAAAACACATGAGTTATATGGCACAGTCATCTTCGATGATGTTGTAATCTAGGTATAAATCTTGTTTCGTTCTCTTAGGACAAATAATAAGGAAATTCGTCCAATAACGGTTAGGAGATGATCTCCGCTCTTATCTTTGACTATTTATTTCCTAAAGAACCAGGGTTGAGTTTACCGAAACCATCAAATATTGTTTCGAAGAGAATGAGATATGTTATCCAAAAACCATTTCGATCTAATTCATGCTTTTCGAAGTGAAGACATCTTGAAGATGAAGGAACTGAAGACGGAGCTCTCAAACATTTCATTCAATCCCAGAACGAACTTGCATGAATGAATGCTCACATTGCATTGCTACCTGGAGGGTAGCGTTAGCATTCCAGGATGTTCTAATAAGAGGAAGAAGGTAAAGACACAACCTCATGAGCCTCACAAGCCGAGAAATGGCAAAAATAGGGTATGCAGCAGAGCTATATGGTCAGCTACCGTAAGGAGCTGCCATCCCGTTCTAGATTGTTAATATTTGAATTGTTTTGCATCCAAACACTGTGGTAGTATAAGGCTTCAGTGTCAAAAAAGGATGGGGCAATCCAGCTTGTCATGTTAAAGGGGCAGCCTGCTCTGTGTAGCAGAGGTACAAGAAGTTCTTATCAGACTCCGGTGCATTTTCTAAGGGTGTACATCGGAAGGTAGTCCTTACCTTGCCATAGTATGGAATCCAACCGCCAATATGTGCCTTTACAGTTCTAATTATAGAGCCTAGTATGCTAGAATTTAATATAGTAACAATTTTAGCTATTTTGATATTTATTTGAAACCATAGACATTATTACAATATTACTGGATTTTTATATACAAATGTTTGGTTATCGTAAGGTAAGAACCCATTCGTGTTTATGTGTAACATGGTCTTGTGATATGCTTTTGATTTAAAGGTTTTTATAAAGTTAAAGACTTATTCTTTACTCATACCAGATCCATTTCTGACCCGGAGTTTATTTTCTCTTTTTCCTAAACGCTTGGGTGCTTAAATTTGAGTGGGCGTCCAAGTAGTTCAGGTTTTTTCACAAATTTACCTTAGAGAAGCTTAGTGCAAGTTGTAGAAAATACTAGTATGTGATTTTTGTTTGATGATAATAAACATGTATATATATAAACAATTTTTTTATTACAAAATCGAAGAGTATGAATTTGAGATCTCGCTAAATATATATTTTCAATTACAATACAATCTCGACTACATTACAATTTTCAACTTACATATTACATCTCACTACATATTCGCTCAACATTTGTATTTTTATCTTCGACTCTATTCCAGCCTGAATTCAGCATCTGAGCTATCTATAGAATAAACGTTGATGTAGTAAAATTGAAAAATAAATTATTTTTCTATGTACAAAAAATATGTGTTGTGAAAATATTGTTTGCCTCGGTTATTTGGGTTGTTCGTCATTATTTATTTTTTAATTCATCTTATACAAACAACTTATGACATGCACAATGTATCACTGTACATGCCACAAGGTCGTGCAGACCGATATACACTTGCTTGATAGAATTACAGGGACAGGTGAGCACAAGGTCAAACCCAAGCCAAAGGCTGGATTCAACTCAAGTGCATATGAGTCTCGACCAAGTCAACTTAACCAAACTCAAAGAAAATCCAGATCAAAAGTCAACATTAACATGAATGCAATGCTTCAGCACAAAATACAATATATACATGCATGTTCACATTGTATACATGTATATACATATAGTGGCAAAACAATCAATGGTGGTGACTTCAGAAAAAACAGAACACACTTGAACATTTCACAAGTCAGTACAACACGAAGATCGTCAAATGGACAGTATGGACTTTAAGTCCGACAAGCAGTGATGACCATATGACCCTAATGCAAACACAAAATCAATAGTATGCACAAGACTACAAACACATGAAATGGTACAAGAAATGTACAAGTTTCATACGCACAGACTCGAAAAAATATGCACACATGGACAAGGCATGCAACCAAACTCCACAAAAGGGCTACACCAATGTGGATGGTCAGAAGCAACGCATGAAGACCACATGACCAAATGACAGTGTATATGAACAAAATGAGGAGACTACAAGCTTAATTTCAACAATGCTACATGAAGTCTCAACACAAAAACTCAACCAGACTTCAAGAAGATCACACAAACATGGATGCAATGCTCATGTACACATGAAACCAGAACTACAATAAGAAAGGCAACAATGCATCACTAAAATGCAGGCTACATGAAGTATCAGACCTCAACTAACCAAAAACAGACCAGACCAAATCAAAAGTTCAGAGGCATGAACTCACAGACTCAAGTAGAACCAACATACAGTGAATGCAACTCTAAGGAAACATGAAATGCAGGTATGAGCAAGCAGTTCAACATGGACTGATACAATTGCACTTGTCATAGCAATATGCAGTGACAACCAGTATATTGCAAGCCAGAATGAATTGCAACCCAGACATATCAATCAAAGTGACATGAACAGGTGAAATGTAATGAACAAATACAACATGACAATAGGTACAAGCAATATAGGGCTAACAAGACCAGATGAGTCGAAGCAACTATCATTTAAGTATGAAGTAGTTTACAATTCTCAAATGTACATAAATCCAATTACATGAAGACTCATATCAAAGCAGTGGAATAAGACCCCAAATTTATAAAGGCAAAAGCTCTACATAGAAATGACAACAAAAGCTCTCAAGTTCAATGCAATGATCAGGAGTTCAAAATAACAACTGCCTAAATGACAACATGCAACAAGACCATCACACATGAAAACTCACTATGCCAGCAAATATGGAACAGTGAAGCAACATGTACATATATATGCAATAGAGTGAAATGCAAGGCTACCAAGTTCAAATATACACAGTAGTAGTTTGGGTAACAAAGTCAAGTTGTTGAAAAAGAAGCAGTTTGAATAGAATTTCAAAATAAACAAGTCGAAGTCAAAAATCAAGTCAACCTAATATATTATCTCAAATATTCAAATGGAAAAATCAAAAGAGAAAAGGATGAAACTAGAATTCAAGTACATGGAGTATATATATAAGATGGAACAAGTCAGAAAATATCATATCATTCGATCTAAAATCCATGACCGGACATAGTAAATCAAAGCAAGAGATAAAATCCTGAAGAATTCAAACATATTTATATGAAAGAAAATATAAGGTGTTCAAACCCTATAAACTCAACTCAAATCATCATCGACAAATTCATTCGAGTTCGAGATAAATCAGAGAGCATACTTAGAACCAATCATAGAAAATATCCAAAACTCCAATCAAACAAGCTAAGCAATAATCAATATCAAAAAGGGGCAAACCACATACCATTTTTGTACCATTTGAGCTCGACGCAAGTGAAGCGACCGCAAGAAGAGAATGGAACAAGGAGCATCGAAGCTAACTAAGAGACGATAGGAAATTGATATGAATTTTCAACCCGTGCTTCAAATTTCAACAAACCCTAATTTCAGATCGCAAGTCACAAAAGAAGCGGCATGGACTAAAGGAGATACGTGCCGAAGTAAAAGAGAATAAAGGGAGTGTCTTCATTTTAATTATCTAATTGGGCCATGCTTATTATAATTGTTTAGGCTTCAATGATTAAATAGGGTTTTGCTTTGTTTTGTTTATTTTCTTTTGTAATTTTCTTTTAAAATTGTGTAACTCTCTAGTCGTGTGGCCAAGTTACGAACTATGGTGGAGTAGTTCAAGAATTCGCAACTCAGTGGTTGAGTTATGGTAGGTTTTGAGCGTAGAGTTAGGTTAATCATTAGAGAGTGTCACAAGTTTACGTGTGCAAGCGTCTGACTACTTAATTTCTAGTAGAAACCTTGGGGGAAGCACGTAGGTCGGGTTTTTCTAAAGCTGGGTAAATATGCATGTGATCTTTTCTATTGTTTTTATTTCCACATTAATTCTTATTATTATTAGTATCACCCTATTCACCATCCTTCAGGGTGAAAACAATCCTACAAATGGTATCAGAGTAGGTAAATAGAAAGGATGTCTGACCCTAGTTGTAAATCTAGCGAAAGACAGTCTAGTATTATTCCCCTATTTTTGATGGAATTAATTTTTTAATTGAAAATTAAAAATGGAATTTTATTTAAAGTTTGTTAATTATAAATGTTGGGATATTATTAAAAATGGGTATGATACTGTAGATAAGAAAAATTCTTTGATTAATGCTCTTGCTATGCATATACTATATTCTCATATTAATTGAGATAATTTTAACCATATCTCTTATTGTGAAAGTGCACAGAAAATCTGGAATACTTTTTATGCCATATATGGTGCAAAAGTCAACAACGGTGAGAAATCCTCCATAACTGACTATGTTGAAGAAACGTGCTTGACAAGATTTGCAAAAGACAGCAGTAATGAAGATTCAATAGCCGATGAGATAAATGATCTTCTATTCAATGATAAAGTTCTCTTGTGTCGAAAATTAGTTGATAATAATGAAGCTCTTGAGTTGAAAAATAATAAGTTGATAAGGAAACAATCTAAACTACATTAATGAAATAATGATTTGGAAAATGAGGTTAAAAATATTAAGAAAAATAAAAATTTCAATTGCAAAAAGTGGTTTGACCATGAAAAGAATTCGAATGTTTTCATGAAAACTTTCAAAGGTTAGAAAACAAAAATTTTAATTCGGGAGAAAAAAAAAACTTAGTTGATTTGTAAAAATAATATTTTGCAAAAATAGTTGGAGAGTTTTAAGAGGTCGGAATGTTCTAAATGTGAGTTTTTTTTAAAAAATTAAATGAGATCAACGAAAATTTCAAAACCTTTGAGAAAGAAAACGTGATTTTGAGCAAATCTGAAATTATTCAATTAAATCACGAGTTCGAAACCGAGATGTTAGAAATTGAGACTAAAATTAGATAGCTTGAAAGTGAAATTATGGGCTCGAAAAACGAATAATTTTGAAAAGAGAAATAGTACCATTAGTTGTTGTTCGAAGCTAATAAATGAAAATAAACTTTTAAAATCCAAAGTTAATAAACTTGAGTTGATTACTCGGAAATTTTTCGCTAGAGAAAAATCATTCAATATGCTCTTAGAAAATCAACTCTGCGTGAATAAAAGGAAAGGACTTTGATTTGCAAAAGTGTCAAAATATGAACAAACGACTAATAACACTATCAAGGGAAAAAGTGTGATATCCAAATGCATAAAGTGTGGCAATATTAAACATGGCAAGAATAATTGTCGAAATATATACAAACACAAAACCGTTAAACAAATATGGATTCCAAAAAGTACGAATATAAATGGTTTGAAATTTGAACAATTTTGGATTTCCAACTGTACAATTGTAGATGCTAATGGTATTTTATATAGACAAATTTGGGTACCAATAATTTCAATAGGTAATAATAGTGGTCCCACATCCTTAATTAGACCACTTGCCTTCTCCAAAATTTAGACACACAAGTGGGCTAAGGAACAAATTTGATGGAGATAAATTTCGAGTTGTTCTAAGTGATTGATAAGCTAAAATTTAAATGTTCCTTAGCCTATAAAGATTAAATGGAGATCATCGCATTTCAAATATCACGGAATAGAAGGAAAGTGAGGTATAATCTCTTAACTTAATTTTGTTCACATATAGTTAACTATGTTTTGATCGACATTGTTGAAGTACTTATGCCATATCTTGAACATCTCAACTTTGATTTGTGAAATTCTTGAAGTTCTGGAAAGCTAATCGATAATGCTAAAACTTCTTTTTTATCGATTCACTTTGGAATGTCATGAAAAACTGTTTTGACGAATTTTTGTGAATGTGTGTTTTTTCTCAATATGGATTACTTTACTTGTGCTTGATATAAATGGACGTGCTAAAAAGTAAAAGAAAAAAAAACAATTCAAGTGTTGTGGAGTACACGTTTTTCTTATATACCATTATATATCGCAATGAATATCTCGAAAACAAGTGGTATCTGATATCATCTCATGTTGAAATCGTTTTAATTATTTATATTGATTTTCAACTAGAAGTCATTTTCATAAAATCCCCTTACAGAAAACTTATTTTATTTTTTTTGAAACTTGGGCTTTCTCATGTTGAAAATACTCTAGTTTATTTCAGTAAGGAGATGTACTCTAGAAAAGATAATCATTGACTAATTGAATCTTTTGGAACTCATCAAAATTATTATAATGCTTGAAAAGTGATGGATAGTGATTAAATTATATTTCATAACAAGAGGAATTATAATTTTATAATTTCATGAAAATTAAACAAATTTTATGATATTTTTAGATTAGTACTTATTCCATGATCATTTCTAGTACTTTCACCTTCTGCCAATCCATACATCATAACATATTGTGCAGAATTTCGTATTTCAAAATAAGAAAACAATTTTTTGGCAAAATAATTATATCCTAAAGTATCCACTCTTATTTAAAAGTCCTCGCGGTTATGCATGGATCATTTAAAAGTCCTCACAGTTATGCATGGTTAGAAAATACTTGACATATTTTTTAAAAAAAAAGGGTAGCTGCTAACCTCATTTAAAAGCCCTAAAGGTTATGCATGGTTAGTCAGTGCTTTATATTTTTTTTGTATAATATTTGAAAAGAGAAAATGCACAAGTTACTCCTTTATTGATGATATCGAACTCTTGTCACTATATAAAATTTTCCATAATCCTACAATTTCTGCAAAGTGGAGTTTGTTTCTAAATATTAAAATACAATGATTTTTGTTTGATTAATTGAAATTTGAAATTAATATTTCCCTCTTGATTTGATTTTATATTTTTAATCAAAATGGTTGCTATTCAATTACTATTATTATTTTTGATGATAATAAAAGGGGGAGAGGTTAAGATTTTGATTTTTGAGCAATATTCTACTAATATTCGAGAGTATTTTTATTTTAAGTTAATTTTAATTAATTTTTCAGTTTTAACTACACGCATCTGTGTAAGGGGAGCTTTGTTGTAGGGGGGCATTCAAATAGGGAGAACTAATATAATTCATCAAAACCAAATACATTTAATAGAGCCAAAATCTTAATATATGTTTGTTATCATCAAAAAGGGAAGATTATGGAATATACTAGCATATGATTTTTGTTTGATGAAAATAAACACACACACACATATATATATATATATATATATATATTCATTTAAATTTATTTGTTGTTGTACTATTTTATTTTTCACATAATTAAATAAATATTTGTTGAATAAAATAAATAACTTAGAATTCATATTCAAGCAAATATTTTATTCAAACAAATATTTTATTACAAATTCAAATAGTACAATTTGAGCTCCCACTACATATATATTTTCAATTACAATACAATCTCGATTACATTATAATTTTCAATTTACATATTACATCTCACTGCATATTCACTCAACGCTCGTATTTTTATCTTCAACTTTATTCCAGCCTGAATCCAGTATCTGATCTATCTGCCAAATAAACACTGACGCAGTAAAATAGAAAAAGAAATCATTTTGTAGTGTACAATATAATGTGTGTTGTAAAAATATTGTTTGTCTCAGTTATTTGGATTGTTCGTCATTATTTATTTTTTAATTCATCTTACACAAACAACTTGTGACATGCACAATGTATCATTGTACTTGCCACACGGCCGTGCACACCGATATACACTTGCTTGATAAAATTGCAAGGACATGTGAGCACAAGGTCAAATCCAAGCCAAAGGCTGGATTCAACTCAAGTGCATATGAGTCTCGACTAAGTCGGCTTAACCAAACTCGAAGAAAATCCAGATCAAAAGTCAACACTGACATGAATGCAAAGCTTCGGAACAGAATACATATATACACACATGTTGACACACATATGCATGTATATACATATAGTGGCAAAACAATAAACAGTGGTGGCTTCAGAACAAAACCGAACACACTTGAACAGTTCACAAGCCAGTACAACATGAAGACCAACAAATGAATAGTATATACTTCAAGTCTAACCAGCAGTACAGACTTCACGTCAACCCAATATATTATCTCAAATATTCAAATGCCAAAATCAAAGGAGAAAAGGACGGAACCAAAATTCAAATACATGAAGTATACGTACAAGATGGAATAAGTCAGCAAATATCATATCGTTCAATCTAAAATCCATAGCCGAGCATAGTAAATCAAAGCAAAAGATAAAATGATGAAGAATTCAAACAAATTTATATGAACAAAAATTTAAGGTGTTCGAACCCTATAAATTCAACTCAAATCATCATCGACAAATTCATTTGAGTTCGAGATAAATCAGAGAGCATACATAGAGCTATTCACCGAAAATATCCAAAATTCGAATCAAACAAGTTGAGCAATAATCAATATCAAAAAGGGAAAATCACATACCATTTTTATACCATTTGAGCTCGACATAAGTGAAGCGACTACAAGAAAATTGCTGAGCACAAAACAAGAAGCATCAAAGCTAACTGAGGGATGATAGGCAATTGACTTGAATTTTCAATCGTTGCTTCAAATTTCAACAAACCTTAATTTCAAATCGCAAGTCATAAAAGAACGACATCGACTAAAAGAGATATGAGCCGAGGTAAAAGAGATAAAGGGAGTTCTTCGTTTTAATTATCTAGTTGGACCATGCTTATTATAATTGTTTGGGCTTCAATTATTAAATAGGGTGTAGTTTTTTTTTGTTTATTTTTTTTTTGTAATTTTCTTTTAAAATTATGTAACTCTCTACTTGTGTGACTAGGTTACGAACTAAGGTGGTGTAGTATGAGAATTCGCAAGTCAATGATTGAGTTGTGGTAGGGTTTGAGTGCAAAGTTAGGTTAGTTGTAACGACCCGAAATTTTCGAACCCGAAAATTCCAAATAGTTATGAAAAAGAAGAAAGAGATAGAAGAAGAAGAACAGAAACACCAACACCTCACATTCGCAGCGGATAAAATATAATAATAAATAATAACAGTTTACAAAAGAATACTATATCTGTCGATTACATTTAATATACATCAGAGTTTCACATATATACAGTCACTGGACATATACAATTATCATGACTTAGATTAACAATAATATAAACACAGCGGAAATACTCTATACGCTCTTGCCATCCAGCTCGTCTCCTGAGCTCCAGAACGTACCTACCTGGAAATCTGTAATACTCGGTCTGACCCGAGCATTACACCAAAGTAACACCCGGGTCAGGCTGGAAACCAGCGTGAGTAAACCCATCCAACATGGAATACAAGCATACAACTTATATAAAACCCAGGGTAACTTATATCAATTTAACCAATTCACAATTTGCTATAAACAACACTTATTTCACATATAAATTTCTAAGTACAGAACTTAGATAAATAATCCAATTCACTTAATTCATTTCATTCCTGCCTATTGATTTCACAAATCAATTTATAAAAATTCGAAGTGGTTTCGGGTATTTCCCAATACCCGATCCCGGCCTCTTCGAGTCTCATACCATCCTATCCCAAGTTACCCAAATGAAAAACACAACATTTCATATCAGAGATATCAACTCATTCAAAGCATCCAATACCAATCAATCATTCATAAGCAAATTTTATCGCTTCCAAATTAATTCAATTGATTCTAATTAAATTTCTAACCTCCAATCACTTAGATTCTTTACTTGTCAATTACTTAATTCAAAACAAATACGTCAATCATCCGTTCAATATTCATCTTAATTAATCAACCCGAATTAATTATCCTTCAATTTCATTCAAGCATCTATCTTTGATTAACTTCACAATATTAATTATACTTAACCAAAATCAATAAGTAATCTCAATTTCTTCATGAATTAATTAATTATATTAATTGCGTTAATTCTTAAGTACTTACATTAATTACTTCTTCATACATCACTTGTTATGGATTAATCAATTCCAATTTATCAATCTTTAATTACAACATAAGTTATATAAGCTTATAATTTCCAATTATATTTCGATTTATCCTCAGCTAAATTAATTATATCAAATAATTAATCATTAATTGAACCGCAAACATTAATTTTTCTTGATTTATCTCAACCTGTGATTATCTACCCTTTCATTTACTTCATTAAATGAATTAATTCTCCTTAATTTAATTATGTTAATTTATCTCCTGTTTTATTACACCAGTAATTTTATTTTATTAATTACATTAAGTGTTTACTTATTAAACCATCCAATGATCATTCCAAATTGATATAAACTTAATTAATTAACTCAAATCATTAATTAATTAAATTCATTAGTTATTCATTTTAATTACACTTCAAATTTGATGAACCCGAATTCATTAAGCCCTTAACAACATTAGAATGAAAACATTCTCTTACCTTAAATCTAAAACAATTTAAAAACCCGAATACTTCGAGTCAAACCACAATTAACTCGAGATCCAACCAAAACAAAGTCACATCATCATCAGTAGCACATCCAATCAATTTATTCATCCGACCAATTATTTAAATTTAACCATTTAAATTTAAAAAGAAATCCATAGAGTGAGATTTACTCACCTTTGATTCCTGAATTTGAAACCCACTTCATCTCGACCATTATCCACATGATATATGGACCTTGTATAAACATTAAGTGATTATTAATACTTGAATTAAACGAAACAATTAATTTCCCTTAAATAAATTTAATTAACCCAAATTTTATTTAAACCAATTTTTTTCTCTAAAAAAAATGCATGTCTAGTTTTGTATAGTCATACATAGATATATTTTCCGAAATCAAAATGATTATCTATTTATCAAAATTCAATTTAAAGTCAATTACCTTTTAACACTTTAATTAAAAACTAAATTATCTTCGCTGTTATTTAACATTAAGTTGAATAATAAAATAATACCTCACCTACCCTAGATGCCTCGCACGCAACAGAGCAACCCACGTTGCTGCCATCATCGCCACTGCTTCGGTCACGCGCTTGCTGTCGCCGAACCCTTAACCACCGACCATCGTCACCTCTGCCTTGAGTTGTAGTTGAGAACTCATCACCAAAATCAATGATTTCGAAACCGAAGTGGCGCCTCATGACTTCAATTCACCATGCGACCAAACCCTAGCTCGAATTCGAGCTCCCGACCACTTTGTCAACGCGAAACTCACAAGGTCGCCCTTGCGAATCGCTGCTTCAAACAGTCACAGTAACTTCACCTTCCTATTTTGAGTTCGACGTCGCGATTCTTCTATGCGCGATCGATTTGGATTATTTTTTAAATTTTGAGGATGAGAAAGCCGAGAGAGACGCGAGGGACGAGAGCGACGGCCATTACTCGATTCGATTTTATATTCTTTTTAATATCAAACGAGATTGAAGATTTTCGGCTATAGATGAGATTTTCTGAGTGCTTCTAAAAGAAGGGCAGGTTTCCATTAAAATAGCGGAAGCTAGAGGCTTCCTTCAAAAGGTAAGGACGAGGTGATTTGATTGATCGATTTTTTTTAAATTAATTTTTTTTCTTTGAATCGTTTGGCGTTCTGACATTCCTAGCTACAATGTCAATTGAAACGAAGGCTAAACGTTTTGAGCTGTCAGGGTCAAACGACAACCCTGATTACTACGAAAATTGAAATCTGATAATAACTAACTATTACGGATCCAATGAAACTGGTTTCATCAAATTCCGAGACTGTGCCTCGAAAGGCTATTTCTACTTTCAATTTGAACGATAAATTATTAAAACTGAACAAATCACCTTTAAATTAAATTTCAACCATTCTATTATCTTCAGTATCATCATTTTAAATTTTATAAGCCTTTAAATTATTTAAACAGGCTTAGAAATTTCAGATTCGACAACTTACCCAATTTCAATTATTAAATTCAATATTTAAACTATATAATTCAAAGATTTAATTATCAAGTATATATTGATATCTTGAATTCAAGTTAACATTAACTTTTAAATATTTAAAATCAACTAATTACTCCGTTTTAAATTGTTAAAAAAATTCTGGGTCGTCACATTCCTCCCCCCTTAAAATAATTTCGTCCCTGAAATTTCTAGTTAGGAAGAATGAACCAATACCCGTTTACTTTTCCCAAAACTCACAATTCAACATCCTACCCACTATCTTTTATTAAAGATCCATTATCACCTTAACCAATTTCCCAAACCTCCTATACTTTCCAATAACATTATTTACTTCATTTATTTAAATCTAATTTAAAATTCAAATTTAAATTATCACAACTTTCTCAAAAAATTTCTAACTTCGTAAATTTCTGAAATTTTTTGGCAGTGCCTCCTTTGCGCGGCTAGTTCGGTATAACTACAAAAGGCCTCTACGGTCTCCCAAATTCCAAATGAAAACAAAAGCCAAGTGGCAGATCAAAAACCCAATCCAATTTCATACAGAAATTTTAAATACATACCTTTTAGTCGGGCAATTCAAATTTATCTTTTGGAATCACAATCAATTTTCCTTTTCCCTTATAATACCTGCATATCCTGCTTAGCAATAATATCCAATCGTAACCTTTCAAATCAATGTATACATTTTCCTACATAAGTTTCATATCTATTTCATTTTAGTTTTTCCCATTTCCATATGATTTCAATTTGTCTTTAATTCTGAATATTGAATTTATCTTCCATTTATAACTGATTCATATTAGTTTCACCTACTAATTTACTTTAATTTCCAATTTGAAATCGTTCTGTCGTTAACAAAAAAATTCCTAAAAATTTTCTAACTCTCAAAATTTTGGAAATTTTTTGGCAGAGTCTCCTTTGTACGGAGGAGCTTTTGCAATTTGACAAGAGATATAAATATATATACATCGACCCACCCGGTCGAAAAAAGCAAAAACAGTTCATATTTCCTATTTTTATTGCGTAGGTGTACCTTTATTTAGCATTTTAAGCATGCGGCTTACTTATTTTAGCAATTTAGTGCATCCAAATCCAGCCAAACGGCCTTCAGGTACCTGTATTTACTCAATTTAACATATAAGCACTATATATAAGGAGTTTACAACATTTCTCTTACTTAAAAAACTATAACACTTCAATTCTAAAAGAAATGCAATCAAAATAACTTCCATGCGCAATTTATATGTCTTCAAAACTAATTCAATTGCTTTCAACCAATTTATAAGCCATTTTATTCAATTTTAATGGTTTGCACCTCAATTTCTTACATGCAGTTGATTTTTAATCCAAACAAGCTCATATTCACTTCAATTAATTCTAAAACCAATTTATTTAATCTCTATCAACTCACAGAAATTTAATTACCTTTGTTTACGTCAAACAACTATTTATATGTAAATTCGGCGATATCCGCTTAATTGAGTATTCATTTTAGTTTATAACTACTTTAAATTAATTTTCTACTCATTCTGTATTAATTTCCATTTTATTTCCAATTTATTCACCAACCATACATATGCATTTCACTTCATCTCCGCATTGGATTCATTCAAAACAATTTATTAAGCTTGGTACATTCAAACTTATAAATTAATAACAATTTCCAAATTAATTTAACCCAGACTTTTATAATATTTTACTTTTTCTCGAAGCCAAACTTCTATTAATTTTAAACTTAAGTTAATTTACTTTCTTTAAATTATTTCAACTTCATAACTTAAGCTCACATCATTTGCAAACAAATTTTCTTTTCACCTTAACTTGATTTTATTTCATTCAAATCTCATTTCAATCTACGCATTCATTTGATTAGTCATTATAAATTGAATTTCCAAATTCAGTTTATTCACGACTCGTTTATCTAATTACAAGGCCATTTTCAATTTTTTCTACATATCTGGGTTTTGTTTGCAATTCAACCATTTCTATTATAATTCACTTTCATTTCATCCGGCAACACTTCCATTATATCTAATTTACTTGTAAATTTCATTAAATATTATTCAAATCACCCTTGAATTTTATTTGTAATTCAAACCATCACATTTTTCAATCCAACTCTATTTTATTTTTATTTTACAACATATCCTCTTACTTAA
Source organism: Allium cepa (assembly GCA_030765085.1). Classification (NCBI taxonomy): domain Eukaryota; kingdom Viridiplantae; phylum Streptophyta; class Magnoliopsida; order Asparagales; family Amaryllidaceae; genus Allium; species Allium cepa. The sequence continues at coordinate 685,288,617 of CM060932.1, read as the reverse complement.
TTCATTATCAAATCTAAGTCGAATTCTATTTAAAATTCGAATTCATTCCCAACCCATTATCAACTTATAATCCATTTTATTTAACCGAGTTAAACTTTATTAATATACTCCATCGAATAATAATTTAACCAATTAGCTTTCTTCCAATTTCTAAATCAATATTAGATTTTAATTACGAAATCACTTCATTAAAATTCCAGTTTGGATTTCCTTTTATTTCCCCAAAATTCCAACACTTTTATTTAAAAAATTTAGAAATACTTTTAAATTCACATCATACTAATAAAATAGCTCTTTATAAAAAAACACTTCTTATAACTCGATGTCTCAACCAGTCCATCCTTGTTCCCACAGAAATTCAGTCATACGTTGATCAGGCGTAGGACTGAAAATATATAAGTACTTTGTAAACCCGTTTTCAACACCTAGTGAAAATACTTGGAAAATAATTTTATTGAAAATATAGAAAATAGTTTTTGAAAATAGAGGAAATATCTTTGATGAGAATGCTCTGGAAATCATCACCCCCATCCATGGTCGCAGTTAACCCGATGGTTATGTTGCCATCCCGACAAAATCCATAGATAACTGTAGGCCTCTACTCCCCTCGATTATACCATGGAACCCACGACAGATCGCAGCTACAACTGGGGTTACGTAGCTATCACAGCAAAAACCCATATAACTGTAGGCATCAGCACCCTCGTATTTCGCTGCCAAAAATGAAACTTCTCCACTCCACTTGACCATAGATCGCAGTCTACCGATGTTGCGTTGCCTTCCCGGCAAAATCAAGTGTAGACTGTTGGCACTCATCCTCCACACGATTTTCGCTATGGTCCCCACAGTAGATCGAAGTAACATCGAGTTACACTATCGTCACAGCATAACCCAAATGCCCCTGTAGGCATCAGCATCCTCGACTTTCGCTACCCAATAATCCTCAGGAACTAGTTTGTCCGGACTCCTCACAGGATCAACTTTAGAACCCCCCCTTGGGGCTCAAGGCAGCACTAGCCGGAGGCACTCCTGAGAAGTTCATTTCGAGGGAGCGCCTTTTTCCCCAGAGCCATCATCAAAACACTTTATACTACACATATAGTATCTTTCAAATCATACACGTAGTATGATCTCATACAAGGCTCCTTTACACAAAATCGATTATCCCAAAATCGATAATTCTCAAACTAGGCTTTTCAAATTTTTAATATTGATTTTACCCAAAAATCAAAAGCCTTTCGAAATCCAAAGGTTCCCAAAACCTTTTCCAAAATTCTCATAAGATCCTTCACATATATATTCAGATATATATAATTTTTAAAAACTTTGGATCTCTTCAAACTTGTATAAAACTCCTTTTATACTTCAAACACTTTCAAAAATTCTTTTCTTCCGGCAATAGATTTAACAAGGGGAGTTTCATCTTACATATAACAAAGATATATAACTTTGTTTATTCAAAATCAAATATTCCAATTTGATTACTCTTTTCAATATCAATTTCATTCAAATCCGTACGATGTACACATATCATCCGTACGCTATACCAATCTGATCGCCCACTCGATCACATAATTTCACTTCCGAACTAGTATCGTCCACCCGACTTTCTACTGCGGATATAGATCTGGTTTCTTGATTACAAACCGTCATTCTCCTTGCATAGCCATAACTATGATAGAAAATATCCAGAACCAATCAACAATCCATATCTAGGTTCTCCATCGAAAATCGAGTGAAAAATCCCAACTCGGATCGATATATCTATCTCGAAATTCTGTGCTCGAATCTGGATCAAATCACTATGCGAATAGAATAATATATGTACAACCTACGTATTTATTTTCATTGATTATCAGCCCAAACAATTCCCTTTCTATTCACATTTCCTTTAATTCCCTTTCACCTATTTACAATTGCCTTAATTCTCATTGAATTATCACTTTAATCCTTATCTCAGTTGGATATTTAAATCAATAACAGTTTGAACTCCGACCAGTTTATATTTAGAAAATAGCTTGAAAATTTTAAAAATAGACATATAGTTGAAAAATAATTATTTGTTTGCAAAATAACTGTAAAATAGTTAACTAATTGTAAAATAGTTGAAAAATAGCTAAATGGTTTCAGAAATTTTAGATAATTGCAAAATAGTTGTAAAATAGAAATTAGTTTGTGAAATAGTCGAAAAATAGTAATTAGTTTATAAAACAGTTGAAAAATGGTTAAATAGCTCCAAAAATAATTGTAAAACAAGTATAAAATAATTTGGCTTTAAGAAAGAAAGGTTATATTATTTTAATAGCTTAGAAAAATAAGTTTATATGAAAAAAATTTATTTAAAATAGTCTAGAGTCAAACCGTTCACTTCCCCTACAACTCAACTTAAATTTCTATTTAAATTGACCCAATTCCAATTCAAATAACTCCAAATTCCATTGGACTTAATTTATTCCCAATTCAACTTCAGTTCTAATTAATTCAAACTAAACTCAATTTATACAACTGGAATCTAAATTTCAACTTTAACCCATCTCGAATTATATAAATTCGAGTTGAATTCTCAAAGGTTGGTTTAACTCTTTAAACCAAATTAACTTTCATTTAAAGTTTTTAAACAATTTAATTTCTGAGTCCAATTCTCAAAATCCCATTTTAAATTATCTTTACTTATGTATTTCAAGGTTCAAATAAGAGTTTAATATAATTTTATTTTTAAAATTTAATTTATTATTAAATTTTATCTTCCAGTTTGAAGCCAGTTCTTAAACAATTTTAATTTACAAACTCAATTATTGAAATTTTCAGTTTAAAGTGATTCCATATCCTTAATTTCTAATTAAATTTAGATTTTCCTTTTATCTCAATAATGGATATATTACCACACTTCATTTCTCATTCATTTAAATAAATCCAATTCACAATTTAGGGATTTTTTTTCATAACAATAGGATGACATTATCCAATTTATTTTTAAATGTCCATCCATTTCCAATTTTCAGATCTCAAACCCATTTTGAGATCACACAAACTACCAATTCAAATTAACCATTTAACTTTCCAAGTTAAATCTCGGTTTCATCTTGAAATTTTCAATTCAAGTTGTTCATTCAAACTTATTTAACTTTCCCCCAAGTTAAAATTCGATTTACTTAATCCAATCAACCTCATTTAATCCTTAAACTTCATAATAATAATCTTCCCACTTAAAAACTTATCACTTTGGGTATCACATCCCATTCCAAATTCAAACTCAACATTTAGAGTTTATTCAAACTATTTTTGATTTATGTATATTCCTTATTCATACAAATTATTTCCCTTACACACGAGGTCATCCTTAAATTTTAGACCACTTTTGTCTTTAATTCAAATCAAATTTTCAAACAACCCATTGTTTGCAACAAGTCCCAGTTATTCAAATAATACTTATTTATTATTTCTCATTACTTTGAAACAAAATTTTCAAATTCTGGGCCCAGATTTAGGGTTTCATTTTCAATTAATTAAATTTTAATTTGGTTGTATTTCTATTACCACTTAATTTAATTCCAATGATTTAACAACCAATCACCTTAATATTTATTAGAAGGAAATATTGCTTTATATATCAAAATATATTTTTATATAAAACCATTTAAAAATTTTATATAAGAAAATAACAAGTACACTCTCATATATATATATATACACGTATTCAACTCATTCTAGAGACTACGGACTCTATTTAAGGAGTAATTCCCACCAGAGCCAAGGTTCTCGCTTAAAATTTCAGTTCTGATACCAACTGTAACGACCCGAAATTTTCGAACCCGAAAATTCCAAATAGTTATGAAAAAGAAGAAAGAGATAGAAGAAGAAGAACAGAAACACCAACATCTCACATTCGCAGCGGATAAAATATAATAATAAATAATAACAGTTTACAAAAGAATATTATATTTGTCGATTACATTTGATATACATCAGAGTTTCACATATATACAGTCACTGAACATATACAATTATCATGACTTAGATTAACAATAATATAAACACAGCGGAAATACTCTATACGCTCTTGCCATCCAGCTCGTCTCCTGAGCTCCAGAACGTACCTACCTGGAAATCTGTAATACTCGGTCTGACCCGAGCATTACACCGAAGTAACACCCGGGTCAGGCTGGAAACCAGCGTGAGTAAACCCATCCAACATGGAATACAAGCATACAACTTATATAAAACCCGGGGTAACTTATATCAATTTAACCAATTCACAATTTGCTATAGACAAAACTTATTTCACATATAAATTTCCAAGTACCAAACTTAGATAAAATAATCCAATTCACTTAAATCATCTCATTCCTGCCTATTGATTTCACAAATCAATTTATAAAAATTCGAAGTGGTTTCGGGTATTTCCCAATACCCGATCCCGGCCTCTTCGAGTCTCATACCATCCTATCCCAAGTTACCCAAATGAAAATCACAACATTTCATATCAGAGATATTATCTCATTCAAAGCATCCAATACCAATCAATCATTCATAAGCAAATTTTATCGCTTCCAAATTAATTCAATTGATTCTAATTAAATTTCTAACCTCCAATCACTTAGATTCTTTATTTGTCAATTACTTAACTCAAATCAAATAATTCAATCATCCCTTCAATATACATCTTAATTAATCAACCCGAATTAATTATCCTTCAATTTCATTCAAGCATCTATCTTTGATTAACTTCATAATATTAATTATGCTTAACCAAAATCAATAAGTAATCTCAATTTCTTCATGAATTAATTAACTATATTAATTACATTAATTCTTAAGTACTTGTACTAATTAATTCTTCATACATCACTTGTTATGGATTAATCAATTTCAATTTATCAATCTTTAATTACAACATAAATTATATAAGCTTATGATTTCCAATTATATTTCGATTTATCCTCAGCTAAATTAATTATATCAAATAATTAATCATTAATTGAACCACAAACATTAATTTTCCTTGATTTATCTCAACCTGTGATTATCTACCCTTTCATTTACTTCATTAAATGAATTAATTCTCCTTAATTTAATTATCTTAATTTATCTCTTGTTTTATTACACCAGTATTTTATTTTATTAATTACATTAAGTAATTACTTATTAAACCATCCAATGATCATTCCAAATTAATATAAACTTAATTAATTAACTCAAATCATTAATTAATTAAATTCATTAGTTATTCATTTTAATTACACTTCAAATTTGATGAACCCGAATTCATTAAGCCCTCGACAACATTAGAATGAAAACATTCTCTTACCTTAAATCTAAAACAATTTAAAAACCCGAATACTTCGAGTCAAACCACAATTAACTCGAGATCCAGCCAAAAAAAAGTCACATCATCATCAGTAGCACATCCAATCAATTTATTCATCCAACCAATTATTTTAATTTAACCATTTAAATTTAAAAAGAAATCCATAGAGTGAGATTTACTCACCTTTGATTCCTGAATTTGAAACCCACTTCATCTCGACCATTATCCACATGATATATAGACCTTGTATAAACATTAAGTGACTATTAATACTTAAATTAACCGAAACAATTAATTTCCCTTAAATAAATTTAATTAACCCAAATTTTATTTAAACCAATTTTTTTTCTCCTTTTTTTTTAAAAAAAAATGCATGTCTAGTTTTGTATAGTTAAACATAGATATATTTTCCGAAATCAAAATGATTATCTATTTATCAAAATTCAATTTAAAATCAATCACCTTTTAACACTTTAATTAAAAACTAAATTATCTTCGCTGTTATTTAACATTAAGTTGAATAATAAAATAATACCTCACCCTACCCTAGATGCCTCGCACGCAACAGAGCAACCCACGTTGCTGCCATCATCGCCATTGCTTCGGTCATGCGCTTAATCACCGACCATCGTCGCCTCTGCCCTGAGTCATAGCTGAGAACTCATCACCAAAATCAATGATTCCGAAACCGAAGTGGCGCCTCACGACTTCAATTCACCATGCGACCAAACCCTAGCTCGAATTCGAGCTCCCGACCACTTAGTCAACGCGAAACTCACAAGGTGGCCCATGCGAATCGCTGCTTCAAACAATCACAGTAACTTCACCTTCCTATTTTGAGTTCGACGTCGCGATTCTTCTATGCGCGATCGATTTGGATTTTTTTTTAATTTTGAGGACGAGAGGGACGAGAGCGACGGCCATTACTCGATTCGATTTTTTTTTTAATATCGAACGAGATTGAAGATTTTCGGCCATAGATGAGATTTTTTGAGTGCTTCTAAAAGAAGGGCAGGTTTCGATTAGAATAACGGAAGCTAGAGGCTTCCTTCAAAAGGTAAGGACGAGGTGATTTGATTGATTGATTTTTTTTTTAATTTTTTTTTCTTTAAATCGTTTGGCGTTCTGACATTATAAATCGTTTGGCGTTCTGACATTCCTAGCTACAGTGTCAATTGAAATGAAGGCTAAACGTTTTGAGCTGTCAGGTCAAACGACAACCCTGATTACTACGAAAATTGAAATCCGATAATAATTAACTATTACGGATCCAATGAAATTGGTTTCATCAAATTTCGAGACTGTGCCTCGAAAGGCTATTTCTAATTTCAATTTGAACGATAAATTATTAAAACTGAACAAATCACCTTTAAATTAAATTTCAACCATTCTATTATCTTCAATATCAACATTATAAATTTTATAAGCCTTCAAATTATTTAAACAGGCTTAGAAATTTCAGATTCGACAACTTACCTAATTTCAATTATTAAATTCAATATTTAAACTATATAATTCAAAGATTTAATTATCAAGTAAATATTGATATCTTGAATTCAAGTTAAAATTAACTTTCAAATATTTAAAATCAATTAATTATTCCGTTTTAAATTGTTAAAAAAAATTCGGGTCGTCACATTAGTCATTAGTAGGTGTCGCAAGTTTACGTGTGTAAGTGTCCGACTACTTAATTTCTAGTAGAAACCTTGGTGGTAGCACATAGACAGAGTTTTGCCCAAGGTGGGTAAATTTATATGTGATCTCTTCTATTGTTTTTATTTCCACATTAATTTTTATTATTATTAGTATTTATTCACCCCTCTCTAGGGTGAAAACGATCCTACACGGGTAGCTTCATCGATAGCTAGTTATTACCTTGTTTTTCGCTATATTATATGTATATAGTATCCGTTAGATAAGGACAGACCGTTATAACTGTCCTAGGTTAGACTTTGTATTAGTTAGACTTTGATATAACATTGCATTGTTTACTTCCTTCTCTTCTTTCTTTTCTTTCTTTCACTCCTAATGACCCGTCTTTCGAACGACTAAATGATCGACACAGAATACCACTGATGTACTAAGTGTTTTCTTTGGTAGTAAGAAATGCAGATTTTTAATTATCAATTATTATACCAATAAAAAGGTTAATATTATTTATAATTTGTATCTTAGATTTAAAAGAATTGGGAGGTAGCAATGTTTATGTCAAATATATTTTTTCTAACCTCCATGGAGGTGAGTTAGATTGTAGCTTTGATATTAGAAAAAACTTAATCAATTAATGTTTGTAGAAGGCAATTATGACTTCTACGTTGAACTAAATAAAAATGATATAACTATAAATTAAAGACATGTACATCATCAAATAAGCTTAACCAAAATTAAGAATGATTGCTTACTGTTTTTCTTATAAGCATGGTAGATGCTGAGTAGAATAAGGTAGACGCCATAAATGTGTCCAAATCTAGCTTTAGCCACATAATCAGCTTTTTGAGTAGAGTAAGATGGTCGCCATCAATTTTGTTATTTGTTCCTAATTTAATAGTGTCTGAGGATGTTAAAACTGGTACTCTTGCTAATGACATTAAAAAAAGGTAATCTAAAATTAACGAAGAAATCAATATTCAACAACCGAACTGAATTGATTACAAAAGCAGTAAGCTGAAACTTTCAACTCTCAAAAATTAAAAGATGATGGAAGAATATTCATTCTTGATGAAGTTATGAAAATTAGGTCACTGTTTTTAGATTTTGGCTAATTTATGTTACTTTTGTCCATGACTTTCACGCTGGGCCAATTTTTTAGAAAGGGAAAATTTGATAAAAATTAACGAAACAGAGTCCCAATTTACGTGCAGTTATGGGTAGGGACATTTTGTGTCTGAAATCTAAGAATATGGACCTTACAAAAGCAGTAATCTGAAACTAAGTTTAGAGTTCATTCCAATGACTAAGGCGGACAAATGAATCAGAATTCATACAAATGACATTAATTAATATGCCACTTCCCATTTAGCATAGTAAAACTGAAAGTTCAAGTCGCTGTCCACGTAAACAAAGCAATGTGTAGAAATTAATAGCCAAATCAGTATTCACTAGTCCTCCAAATTATGGTTATATAAATACCATACGTGCATTATATATATATATATATATATATATATATATATATATATATATATATGTATGTATGTATGTATATATGTATATATACATGTAATATATGTATATATACATATATTATATATAGATGTATATATGTATATATATATATATATATATATATATATATATATGTATATATGTATATATGTATATATGTATATATATATATATGTATATATGTATGTATATATATATGTATATATATGGTTATATAAATTCAAGCACAACATAGATTATGGTTTTGCACAACTTTATAAGTCTATCCTTTACATATAACACATGAATAATCATAATACAGAATATGCTGATTGTTATAAATTAAGAACTATGCCTCAAGCTCCACATTAACATAAAAAAATTAACCTTTATAAGTCTAGGCCAGCATAAAATTATAAATGAGATGCTTTACTGGCAAGTGAATCATAATTGCAATGAAATTAAAATAACTAACAAACTCAAATTTTAATTATCTATTATATAATCAAATGATCTCATACACACACACACACACGCATGTGAATTTATTTTCAATGTTATTCACGTATTTATAATATAAGTATAGATCTTCATGTTAAATATTATGCTACTTGTAACCAAATACGCATTTATTGAAGATGAAATTAATGTGGGCCGTAAGATGATGTAAACCTTGATAGAGATCAACATATTTGCTGCAACACGTAATCGCATCTGTTTTATAATTGAAGATAAATTAGAGGCAAACATAAAAGGTGTTTAATGGTCCACATTAAATTCTACCAAAAGTGAAACATAATTAATGATCCCTATTAAATTCTACTAATTTTAATGGAAAAAAGGAATCATATTATTCCAAGAATGGACGACTGGTATAGCTAATATACTCTTTGTGCTTTTTGATAGTGGATTAGTTTAATCCAAATCAATTTTCCATATTATAAACCATCTAGAGATATATGCATTTAATGTCAAATAAAGTTACCTATCTAAATTATCATATTCACATGCACAATATAATCATTATACTATCTATAACCTAGTTACTGAGATGGTTTCTAGTCCAAAAATTAGATGAATACCTAAAAAGGGTAAAATAAATTAGATGAACCTGCGAAGATGATTTTGGGAGTGGCCATCAGCAATATCGAGACCGGGGTCAAGCTTTGCTAGAGATAGAAGCGAGATACACGAAACAGAGGGCACCATTGTTTTTCCCTTCGCGAGAAACACCACCTCACGAAATGCGTTTGAGCCCAGTTGGTCCTAACAAATTATGTCCATTTGATGGGGTGGGTCAGACCACTAGGTCGCATGTAAGGAGGAGGGCCAAACTCTGTTTCTTTGAGTCAATGGCGATGAGCTCACGTAGAGTGGCGAGTTGCAACAACCGGATCATCAAATCGTTGATTATCGAGCGAGAAATCGTGGGGAGAAATGTGGAGCAAAAGGGTTTTCTTGTATCTAAGGATATGCATATATAAGCACTAGTTTAGGAAGGAGGATTAGAAAAGGAAGGGTAATTAGCTTAAGTTAATTATTGCTTTAGTTAATTGATTATTTAAATAAACCGATAACTTGTATATTGCATATCTTTTGCATATGAGATCCTTTTTTAATGTTGTTTCTTGCATTGTACTCGTGATGGAGAGCTCTACGACTTGACGATGGTTTGGAACAATTTGGGTGAGGTGATTGATATTAGAATTAAAAGTATTTTAAATTAGTTTTAAATTAAATATCACATTTCTCCCGTTTATTGACTATTTCGACGTAATTGGTAAACTTAGGTTATTTTGATATTAATCCCACATTATTCCACATTGGTTGCTTGGATTGATTGTATTGCATTAATATATATATATATATATATATATATATGTATATGTATATGTTATTATAGACACTTCTATGCTTGTTGGTTGCATGTTCGCTTTTTTGTGTTGTTTGAAAATCCGTTCGAATGAGATATTGGAAAATCCCATTACATAAAGTTTAGTGCATATTGATCAAATGCACACACGATGGGGACTCAAATGATGTGATAGAGTTTCATGCATGTCCATTGAACACATAAACGATGATAAACTTGAATTGATGGGATAGAAATGTGGAGGAGTATTAGTGCATGTCGACTGATCTGAAGATGAAGGATGTCGGACTTGGATACGTGCTTCAGACTTCATGGAAGATGTCGGATGTTTTCATTTGTCTTGCATTCAACCAGTTTTAGTTAAATGCATAACCAAAGTGGTCGTTATCGACTACTCTAGAGTGGTCGATATATGCCACTATTGATCTTGGTCAATTTGGCTAATTTTGACATGGACGATGGAGAGGCTTCGAGGACATGATATGATGGTTCGTTTATTTGTTTGATGTTCGATTTTGGTGTTACTACTCTTCGATGAGTAGTTTTGGCGCTAAAGCGAAGACGTGACGCTTTGACGCGATGAATCCATGATTCGATGTGATGACTTCATGATTTGACGATGAAGATTCCACGATGGCAAGTGATAGCTTCGATGATGGATGGCTGTACTTGGGGATGTAGAGTAGGCGACGATGAGTCGGATGGATGGAACTGTCCGAGTAGGGTTATAGGGCACATGATGACACTCTATGACATATGATGTTCGTCTGGAGTAGTTTCCAACCACGAAGACATTAGACAGAAGTTGTAAGGACAATTCCAAAATGATATCTGATATGAATCATGTGTGCAAAGGGATCGTTGATATCCGTAAGTTTTGGTGTACTCATAAAGAAAGGGTATATGAGGATGCTCATATGGGTTAAAGAGTGTGCCTCAGATCAAAGGATTTTCATTGATTCATTTTCCGGACAATCAGACAGGTGATTTAGTTCCTAGCCGACTAAGGGGCATGGATCCAAGTATCGAGAAACCGGGATGTTGAGTAGTCCTTAGCTCTATGAGGGTGGCCATACGTGAATCATATATCCAATGCATTAAGTGAGTGAATGTGAGGATGGGTGATGGATGCCATGTTTGTTTAATTTTTTATTACCTTAGGGATGCCACACAATGTAGATATTACCTATGTCAATACCTTTATATCCTTAGCACTTTGATTAGTACACCCATGACGACTATCATAGAGTAGCGTATATTCAATATTGTGTGCTAATTCTATGGATGTAGGGACATGTCAGATATGATTTCCATACCTTCTGTTCCATATGCCATACCAACTTTCATAGTGTTTTGAGATTATTTATCGGTCACATCAGACTATTATCTGACTTGAGGTTTTATGCTTTGCTTCTTATTCTCTCGGATCCTCTTAAATGAGTAGACTAGATAGCATGTGTAAATAACACTTGGAGCCGTGAATATGGATTATCAGATGCTGACGCTTTCTTGTACTTATATTTTGAGTAATTATTGTTTATTCCATTGTGTGACATTGTGGAGCCTTGACAGCGTTAACTTACTATTATTTGGGACAATTTGTTAGTCAGTTTATTTATGAAACGACCCGCAGTTCCGTACCCCTTGAGTCGACACTATTCTCCATCAATCAACTCAAGATGCACGGAAATACGAACCATTTGGGTTAAAGAAAAAGAGGTAGAAGAAGAAAATAGAAAACAACATCAGAACCTAACCATCGCAGCGGAATAAAATATAATAGATAATAAATGATCTTTACACAAAAACAAATCTATTTATACATTACATCATCAGAGTATACATAACACACAACTGGACAGTAATCATAACATGTCCTCACAATCTGAATACACAGCAGAATATTTAACACAAATACGGAAGTACGTATTTCCATCCAGCTCGTCTCCCGAGTCTGTAGCATCCTTTAGTGTAATCTATAGTACTCGGTCTGACCCGAGCATTATAGTTAAATAACACCCGAGTCAGCCTGGAATAACAACGTGAGAAGACCACACTCAATTGGATTATTAATGTTTCAAAATTCTTTAAAAACAAAAGCATCTCATAAGACCACGCCACAAATAAACATGTCAGGTTTTTACCTTACGATAGCCAAAACACTTTTTATCAAAATCCCCTGATATTATAATAGTGTCTATAGAAAGATAAATAGAATCTAGCTGAAATGCTTGCATCTCACGTTTCAGCATTAGTTGGACACAATCAAAACCGTAAAGGCGCGTAGGGAGAATGGATTTCCAACTAATGACTAGGCACTGGGGTACCACCTGTCACAATACGTGGCCTAGATCACCGTACCGAGGATTAGTCCCAATCCCCTGCAACACAAGACCGGAACTACCCCTTACTGGATAATCCCGAGTAAGATTACCCCACGGTTGGGATCAGCAACCGCACTACTAAGCCGAATAAAAGGGACATCTAGATGGGGATGACCTCACCCTAATGGGTGCTACCCACTTAGCTTTGCTGCATAACCCCTGATTTTCAGTCATTCCCGGTTGATGAGGCTCAAGGCTAAGCGTTACCTTTTAGAACGTTTCACTTAGAATGCTCATCGTCCTCTTGATGATGTTCTGAAAGCAATCATCCATACAAGTCCGTCCCCGGTTCGAATGGAACCGAAGGCACTACTCCTACTACATCCATTTTGGAATCATTCTCATGATTAGTAACGACTAGCCCTTGCACTTCACTGCTCAATCTTCGAATCCAAACTCTTGTTTTCCACATGAAAACGTTCAAACCGGATTGAAGTAGTTTTCAAAAAATTAATCTCGATCCCGGTCTCTTCGAAACGATCAGCGCATTGGCCAAATTGATAGTCGGTTATTTAACTATCAATTAACATTCACAAACAACCATCAACCATAAATAATTTCACCAAATTATTTATTAACCTCAAAATATCTTCACAAGATATATTTCTACTTTTCAACTCTTTGAAAACAATTTTCAAACCATACTCTTCTCATGGAATGAATTCTCAAATATTTATTTCCACTAAAAACACCAAGTACAATACTTTAGATTTTTAAAATAATTTAAATCACTTTATTATAAAATATACTTTAACATTTAAATTGAAAACTACTTCAATACTTTATTAAAAACATATACTTTAGGAATATTTAAAATGAGGTTACTTTATAAAATATAAAACTAGATTTTCTCCTTTAAAACAAAATACCAAGTCACCTTTAAATAATTACTATGATAATAGATTTGAAAAATGCTCACTTTAGAATTTAAACATTTAAAAATAATAAATTTCTAAAACATACCTTTAAATCAACTTTAAATTTTTTACTTATACTTAAAATTTGCTTCGGAAACATACTTGGCTATCTAGGGAAATACACTTCTCTTTCACATCTTTTAAAAATAAATCACTATTTATTTTTCAATTTTTTTATCCATTCCTTTAATAAATTCCCACCGAGAATTTATTCTTTCAAATATCCACTGATATATTACTTCACTTTTATAAACCCACTTTATAAATTCCAAAGTCTTACTTCTCTTTTAAAAATACCGGTTTTAAACACTTAATCAACCTTCAAATTGATCTCCAAATTACTCCCATTTTGAAATAAGTTCCTTTTTCACTCAATTTTATCTCAAACCCATAGACTTTAGATTTTATTTATTAATTATGATTAAAATCTTTTTGATTGGTAATACCAATTTCATATTTTTCAAATTTATTCTTTATCCTTTCAAATAAATTTAAACCTTGAATTTCAAATAAATTCTTTATTTCTTGAAATAATATCACTTAAGTTTTAAAAATAAACCACTTATTCCCATTTATTAAAAATCTCATTTACCGCACTTGAAATTTTATTTATCAGAATTCAGAAATCACTTTTTTCTTTTCCAATTCATTTTTCATTCATTCAAATTTCTATGATTATTTTACCCAAAATTCACTCTTTTATTTTCTTTCCAGAAATCCCATTTCTATGGATTGTGATAACTCAGTTCATCAAAATATTTTAAATCAGCCATAGTATCCAACATTTCCAATTATCAATATAATTCATCATAGGATAGAAAATAATTATATCACAGAATATTTTAACAAAACTAAATATTTTGAGGAATCCAATTGGATCCCTCCAACAGGTTTCCCTACATCCACAGATGTTAGCACAATAAAATACCAATTCCACTTCAAGGTGGAATATCGTGGTATATGTGATTTATATAATATCATCCGCTAGCTATTATGCGGCGCATAGGGTCTCATCCGCTATATAATGCGGAAAATCAATCACTCCAATATATACTATATACTATAATATAGCACATCAAATCAATTCAATTATTCAACCAATTATTTAAATTTAACCATTTAAATTTAAATAGAAATCCAGAAGAGTGAGATTAACTCACCTTTGATTTTTGTAATTGCAATCCGACCCAAACCAGCTTGTTTTCTTCACGATTTCAGACCTTGAGTAAACATTACATGATTTTTAACATCAAAATTAATCGAACAATTAATTACTATTTATTTATTTAATTTAACTAATAATTTGATTTTAAACTAATTTTCCTTTTAATAAATTATTTTTAGTAAGTAAATAGCTAAATAAGTTTATTAAATAAATTAATCACTATAACACATTATATAAAATAAACTAATAGGTTTAATACTGTGTGTATGTATTTTTAAGTTATTTTTCATTTTCAAACTGCATATAAAAATAATCTATATATGCTTAAAAGTCTAACGTTTATATAAACTCTTATATTGCAAAATCTTATATATATTTATAAAGTCTAATAAAGATACAATTTCCTTTTAACTTATATATTAAAATAAAGTTACCTTATACCTTTACAAATTATTTATTATTATTATTTTTGCTATTTATTTTTCACTTTTATAAATTGAAAAACTGCATATATATTTTATTGAATTAAACAAAATACATTTGTACCTTACTACCTCACTGCCTGACGACTACAGCCAGAGCAAAGAACGAACAACACTCCCTTTCATAACAGCAACCCCAACCGCCACCGCTGATACTCAAGCACAACCTCTAGTGTCCAAAACCTAATTAGTCGACTTCGCCTGACCTCCCTTACCGTCGCCACCTATCTTAGCGTACGCTACCTTAAAGTCCACGAGCCTGTACCTCCCATCGCTCTCACTCTGCCAACCCGACACATCGCCGATGTTTACACCCAGGCACTACTCTACCCGACCACCCATGCCACTTAGTCCGATGCCCAAACCTTTCTCGAATACGAGACTAGAAAAGCCCTAGATCCTATCGTGACTTCGCCGCCGATTCCTTGTTCGAGCCCTTCTATTTCGATTTGCCTTAAGATTAATCGGAGAAGGGGAATTCGATTTCGAAGAAGGTGAAAAGAAATTCGCAGGCCATATTTCCAAAAGAGGGAGACTTTGATTCTTTTTTATTTATAAAAATGCTCGGCCATTACTCAATTTCTTTTATCATACGTGGTGATAAAAATTTCTCTAGGGTATCGGCCATTGTTGAAACATCTCATTCGATTCATTTTAAAATGCTTGACTATTAATATTAAAGAGGGGAAACGTGTTTTAAAAGGCTGAGGTGAAATAAGGGTTGCGTGAAGGAATTGCTCTTCTACAATGATCTGGAAAGGAGACGGAATAACAGCTGATGGGAAAGAATAAAGTTCTGATTTGAACAGATTTACAGCTGAAAGTTGACCATTTTATAAAAATATATAACTTTAATTGAATTCAAATTGTCTCGATAAACGCAACTTAAAATCTTGACCTCCTATCGAGGCGTGCCGCTACGCGTCTATAATGTTGTACCCCTATTTCGAACACAATGGAAAAGGTTTCAAGTCCTAACTCGATCATATAGAGAAGATAGCGTTTTGGACCCGGTTATTTTATTGAATTTTCGATATAAATTTCAACGCATTTACATATCGTACGCTCACACAACAACTCAAAATACCACGAAAATTGAAACCCGATAATAATACAATATTACAGATCCAATGAAATTGGTTTCATCGAAATCCGAGACTGTGCCTCGGAAGGCTATTTTTAAACGTCAATTTAAGTGATATATTTTCAAAACTTAACAAAACATTACCAAATTCAATTTCAACATTTTTACTATCTTCAGTACTATCGATATAAACTTTACAAACCCTTAAATTATTTTTAACAGGCTTAAAACTGAAGATTCAATAATTTATCCAATTTTAGTTTATTAAATCCAATAACTTAATTACTAAATAAGAATAATATTTGAATTCAAGTTAAAATTTAACTTTTAAATATTTAAAATCAATTAAATATTCCAATTTCAAACATCCAAAAATTCCGGGTCGTTACATTCCTCCCCCCTTAAAAGAATTTCGTCCCCGAAATTGCTAGTTAAGAAGAATGATCCAATACCCATTACTATTTTCCAAAACCAAACAGTTTTATCAACTTGCCATAACATATCCTTTATTAAAGACCCACTATTACTTCAAACAACTTTCCAAAACCTTCCATAGTTTCCGACAACATTATTTACTCCACTTATTCAAATTTAAATTTAAATCCAAATTTAAATTATCAAAACTTTCTCAAAAATTTTCAAACTCTGTAAATTTTCGAAAAAATTCGCCAGCGTCTCCTTTGCGCGGCTAGCTCGGTACAACTACAAAATGCCTCTACGGTCCTCCAGATTTCAAAAGAAAACAAAAGCCAAGTGGCTAGACTAGAAAATCATCAAATGTCATACAGAAATTTAAATACATACATTTGCCGAGCAAATTTTAATTTATCCTCTAAAATCAAAAATCCCAAATTCACTTTCCTAATTCTTTAGTTCCAACTAAACAATTAGTTTCAATTTCCATTTCCAAAATCCCTTATTTCAATTCCAATTTGAAATCGTTATGTCGCTAACAAATTTTTTTAAAAAATTTCAAAAAAATTTCTAACTCCCAAAATTTTCGAAAAAATTTGGCAGAGTCTATTTTGTACGGAGGAGCTTTTGCAATTTGACAAGAGATATAAATATACATACATCGACCCACACAGTCGGGAAAACAAAAACAGTTCATATTTCCTATTTTTATTGCGTAGGCGTACCTTTATTTAGCATTTTTAAGCAAGCGACTTATTATTTTAGCAATTAGCGCGTCCAAATCCAGCCAAACGGCTTCCCGGTACCTGTACTTACTCAATTTAAATATGTAAGTGCCAAAATCATGTAACTTAACAACATTTTACATATTTAACTAGCACACATATGAGTTTCTATAAGAAATGTAGGTTAAACAATATTTATAAGCAACTTATAGGGTTCCGACATTAATTTTAATTGTTTGCAACCAATTCATATACAAATTCATTCTATTTAAATGGTTTACAACTCAATTGCTTACATTCAATTCATTTTTAAGCAAAACAAACTCATATTCACTTCAATTGATTTTCAAATCAATTTATTTAATCTCTATTAGCCCATAGTATTTTAATTACCTTCATTTACGTCAAATGACAATTCATTCTATGCAATTTGATGATATCCATGTGAATAAATAATTACTTAAGTTTTATAGCCAGTTTAAATTGATTCCGACTCAATTTATTTTAAATTCCATCCCATTTTTGTTTATTCACCAACTATACATTTGCATTTCATCTCATCTCCGCATTGGTTTCATTTTAAAACCATTTCATTGAGCTTGACAGCATTCAATGCTTATATCAATAACATTTTCCAAATTATTTTTACCCAAACTTTTTATTTACTGAACTTTCACCCTTCCTCGAAGCCAAGCTTCTATAAATTTTAAACTTAAGTTAATTTATTTAATTTATTCCAACTTCAAACTAAAGTTCACTTCTATTTGATTCTCATCTAATCAAATGCCATTTAATTCAGTTAGCCCATCCGTTTTAATTTTAATTTTAATTCACATTCTCAATTTATCGAAATAATATCTAAGCACATACTTAACTCATTTATACTCGAATTGGATTTTATTTGTACCTCAAATCATTCCTATTATAATTCAAATCCATTTTACTTTTACAACATCTCCACTTATTTTAATTCATTATCAATCCAAGTCGAATACTATTTATAATTTGAGTTTATTTCCAAACTTCATTATTAACTTACAATCCATTTTATTTAACCGGGTTAAATTTTATTAACATACTCTATCAAATAATTTATTTAGCTAATTAGCTTACTTCCAACTTTTAAATCAATATTCGATTTTATTACAAAGATCACTTCATTAAATTTTCCTAAGTTCAATTTTTTTTCATAATTCCAGTTTGGATTTTCTTTCATTTTCCAAAATTCGAACACTTTTATTTCGGTTTATTTATTCCCTTTTTACATTTTTATAAGCTACTCACTCATTAATATTCATACTTCTCCATCCATTTACAGTCAATCACATTCACATTTTACTTTTAACTAGGGATTATATATTTTATTCCAATGCTTTTCAATTCTTTTATAAGCTTCCAAAGTTTATTTATCTCAATTCAATACTTACTTAGTTTACACTTATTTATTTAAGTAAGAATTTTTGCCTATTCATTACTATCTATAGCTCAACTGAATTTATTCCAATTCAAATTTTATTTATCTTAACTTTAGTTAAATCTAGCATCATACCATTCTCTTTAATCCACTCAATGCACTTGAATTTAAATTAAGTAAGAACTGACTTTCACTTAATATCATCTACATCTCAGTTTATTTCATTTCATTTCAATTTCAACTTAATTCAAATACAACTGGGTTTTATATTCAGCTTAATTCAATTATTTCAATTCAGTTAAATTTTATCTCCCAATCCAAATTTAATTTTTATTTTTCCATTCCAATCACATTCAAGATTTACTAATTATTTCTTCCAATCATCCATTACATTTTCCACTCCATATTAAATTTAACTAACCTTTTCATTTTAAATTTTAATTCCAACATTCAAAGCTCATATTTTCCTTCCTTATTTCAAAATCATCTCAACTTTATAAGTTTATAACTTACCTCATCAGGATTTTCAATTCAAATAAGGATTCAGGATTTCAAACATTCGACTTTTGGTTCAAATCATTTTATAACCACCATTATCCCAAAATCACATTTCTAAAATTTTTAAACCAATCCTGGTTTTTATCCCCACAAATTTCCTTTGAAATTTCAAAAATAAACTAGTTCTTATGAACAAATCAATTTGGCAGCAATCTGTCACTTATAAACTCGAAAATGAACACGATGATGCTGCAGTAATCACCAAAGTTATTTTCCAGCGACAGAAGTGACCTCAATGCTATATCCCTTTCCAAAATTTATTTGAAACAATTTCCTTTCAGAAATACTTCTAAAACAATAATGCTATTATTTGTCTTCAAAACACTTCGAAAAACGCTTTCAAAATCTCCGGAGTTTTAAATTTCAAATTTTGACTTAAATCAAATTTTAACTATAATTCATTTGTATAATTTATGCTCATACCATTTTTTTTCATTTGATTATACAAGTCATTCCAATTTTTGTAATCTTATTTGTTTAAAATATTATCATCCAAACATCCAAGTTATATAACAATTTAAGAAAATATTTCTTTTATATCAAAATATTTTTTTGGGTAAAACTATTTCATTCACCCATCTTTACGACAATACTGTGTCACTTTATCGTGTCAGGCATTTATAAACTCTTCTCGAATAGCGGCCAACTTACTCGACCAGAATTCATATTCCACTTAACCAATAAGTCAACACAATATTAAAAAAAATTATATTCACTAACAAATACGCGCTCATATCTATTAATACGCTCAAACTCATTCTAGAGTACTACGGACTCCATTTTCAATGAGTAATCCCCACCAGAGCCAAGGTTCTCGCTTAACCTTTCAGCTTTGATACCAAGTGAAACGACCCGCAGTTCCGTACCCCTTGAGTCAACACTATTCTCCATCAATCAACTCAAGATGCACGGAAATACGAACCATTTGGGTTAAAGAAGAAGAGGTAGAAGAAAATAGAAAACAACATCCGAATCTAACCATCATAGCGGAATAAAATATAACAGATAATAAATGTTCTTTACACAAAAAAAAATCTGTTTATACATTACATCATCAGAGTATACATAACACACAACTGGACAGTAATCATAACATGTCCTCACAATCTGAATACACAGCGGAATATTTAACACAAATACGGAAGTACGTATTGCCATCCAGCTCATCTCCCGAGCTCCATAGCATCCTTTCCTGTATCTATAATACTCGGTCTGACCCAAGCATTATAGTTAAATAACATCCGAGTTAGTCTGGAATAGCAGCGTGAGGAAACCACACTCAATTTGATTATTAAAGTTTCAAAATTCTTTGAAAACAAAAGCATCTCGTAAGACCACGCGATAAATAAACATATCGGGTTTTTACCTTACGATAGCCAAAACACTTTTTATCAAGATCCTCTGATATTATAATAGTGTCTATAGAAAGTAAAATAGAATCTAGCTGAAATGCTTGCATCTCATATTTCAGTAATAGTTGGGCACAATCAAAACCGTAAAGGCGCGTAGGGAAAATGGATTTCCAACTAATGACTAGGCACTGGGGTACCACCTGTAACAGTACGTGGCCAGATCACCGTACCGAGGATTGCTCCCAATCCCCTTCAACACCAGACTGGAACTACCCCTTATTGGATAATCCCGAGCAAGATCACCCCATGGTTGGGATCAGTAACCTCACCACTAAGCCGAATAGAAGGGACATCTAGACAGGGATGACCTCACCCTAATGGGTGCTACCCACTTAGCCTTGCTGCATAACCCTTGATTTTCAGTCATTCCCGGTTGATGAGGCTCGAGGCTAAGCGTTACCTTTTAGAACGTTTCACTTAGAATGCTCATCGTCCTCCTGACGATGTTCTGAAAGCATTCATCCATACAAGTCCGTCCCGGGTTCGAACGAAACCGAAAGCACTACTCCTACTACATCCATTTTGGAACCATCCTCAGGATTAGTAGCGACTAGCCCATGCATTTCACTACTCCATCTTCGAATCCAAACTCTTTTTTTCCTCACAAAAACGTTCAAACCGGATCGAAGTGGTTTTTGAGAAATTAATCCCGATCTCGGTCTCTTCGAAACGATCAGTGCATTGGCCAATATTGATAGTTGGTTATTTAACTATCAATTAACATTCACAAACATCTATCAACCATAAATAATTTCACCAAATTATTTATTAACCTCAAAATATCTTCACAAGATATATTTCCACTTTTCAAGCCTTTGAAAACAGTTTTCAAACCATACTCTTCTCATGGAATGAATTCCCAAATATTTATTTCCACTGAAAACACCATGTACAATACTTTAGATTTTTAAAATAATATAAAACACTTTATTATAAAATGTACTTTAACATTTAAATTGGAAACAACTTCAATACTTTATTAAAAATATATACTTTAGGAATATTTAAAATGAGGTTACTTTATAAAATATAAAACTATATTTTCTCCTTTAAAACAAAATACCAAGTCACCTTTAAATAATTTTTACGATAATAGATTTGAAAAATACTCGCTTTAGAATTTAAACATTTAAAATAATAAATTTCTAAAACATACCTTTAAATTAACTTTAAAACTTTTACTTATGCTTAAAATTTGCTTTGAAAACGTACTTGGCTATCCAGGGAAATACACTTCTCTTTCACATCTTTTAAAAATAAATCACTATTTATTTTTAAACAAATTTACCCATTCCTTTAATAAATTCCCATCGTGAATTTATTCTTTCAAATATCCACTGATATATTACTTCACTTTTATAAACCAAGTTTATAAATTTCAAAGTCTCACTTCTCATTTAAAAATCCCGGTTTTAAACACTTAATCGACCTTCAAATTGACCTCTAAATTACTTCCATTTTGAAATAAATTCCTTTTATTACTCAATTTTATTTCAAACCAATAGACTTCAGATTTTATTTCATAGTTATGATTTAAAATCTTTTTGACTGAAAATACCAATTTCATTTTTCCAAATTTCTTCTTTATCCTTTCAAATAAATTTAAACCTTGAATTTCAAAATAAATTTTTTATTTCTTGAAATAATATCCCTTAATTTTTAAAAACAAGACCACTTTTTACCATTTATTCAAAATCTCATTTCCCGCACTTGAAATTTTATTTATCAGAATTCAAAAATGACTTTTTATTCTTTTCCAATTCATTTTTCATCCATTCAAATCTCTACGGTTTTTTGCCCAAAGTTCACTCTTTTATTTTCTTTCCAGAAATCCCATTCCTATAGATTATGATAATTCAGTTCACTAAAATATTTTAAATCAACCATAGCATCCAACATTTTCAATTATCAATATAATTCATCACATGATAGCAAATAATTACATCACAGAATATTTTAACAAAACTAAAAACTTTGAGGAATCCAATTGGATCCCTCCAACCTGTTTCCCGGCATCCTCTAATGTTAGCACAATAAAATACCAATTCCACTTCAAGGTAGAATATCGCGGTATATAGGATTTGTATAATATCATCCGCTATTATGCGGCGCATAGGGTCTCATCTGCTATATAATGTGGAAAATCAATCACTCCAATATATAATATATACTATAATATAGCACATCAAATCAATTCAATCATTCAACCAACTATTTAAATTTAACCATCTAAATTTAAATAGAAATCCAAAAGAGTGAGATTAACTCACCTTTGATTTTTGTAATTGCAATCCGACTCAAACCAGCTTGTTTTCTTCACGATTTCAGACCTTGAATAAATATTACATGATTTATTAACATCGGAATTAATCGAACAATTAATTACTATTTACTTATTTAATTTAATTAATAATTTTATTTTAAACTAATTTTCCTTTTAATAAATTATTTTTAGTAACTAAATAGCTAAATAAGTTTATTAAATAAATTAATCGCTATAACACATTATATAAAATAAACTAATAGATTTAATACTGTGTGTATGTATTTTTAACTTATTTTTCATTTCCAAACTGCATATAAAAGTAATCTATATATGCTTAAAAGTCTAACGTTTATATAAACTCTTATATTGCAAAATCTTATGTATATTTATAAAGTCTAATAAAGATACACTTTCCTTTTAAATTATATATTAAAACAAAGTTATCTTATACCTTTAAAATTATTTATTATTATTATTATTTTTCACTTTTATAAATTGAAAAACTGCATATGTATTT
This sequence comes from Allium cepa, assembly GCA_030765085.1. Taxonomy (NCBI): domain Eukaryota; kingdom Viridiplantae; phylum Streptophyta; class Magnoliopsida; order Asparagales; family Amaryllidaceae; genus Allium; species Allium cepa. The sequence continues at coordinate 685,264,954 of CM060932.1, read as the reverse complement.
TATTAAATTAAACAAAATACATTTGTACCTTACTGCCTCACTGCTTGACGACTACAGCTAGAGTAAAGGAAGAACAACACTCCCTCTCATAACTGCAGTCCCAGCCGCCACCACTGATACTCGAGCACAACCTCCAATGTCCAAAACCTAATTTGTCGACTTCGCTTGACCTCCCTTACCACCGCCGCCTATCTTAGCGTACGCTACCTTAAAGTCCACGAGCCCGTTCCTCCCATCGCTATCACTCTGCCAACCTCACACATCGCCGATGTTTACACCCAGGCACTGCTTTACCCGAGTACCCACGCCGCTGAGTCCGATGCCCAAACCTTTCTCAAATACGAGACTAGCAAAGCCCTAGATTCTATCGTGACTTCGCCGCCGATTCCTTGTTCGAGCCCTTCTATTTCGATTTTCCTTAAGATTAATCGGAGAAGGGGAATTCGATTTCGAAGAAGGTGAAAAGAAATTTGTAGGCCATATTTCCAAAATAGGGAGACTTTGATTCTTTTTTTTATAAAAATGCTCGGCCATTACTCAATTTCTTTTATCGTACATGAAGATAAAAATTTCTCTAAGGTATTGGCTCTTGTTGAAACATCTCATTCGATTCATTTTAAAATGCTCGACTGTTAATATTAAAGAGGGGAAGCATGTTTTAAAAGACTGAGGTGAAATGAGGGTTGCGTGAAGGTATTGCTCTGCTACAATGATCTGGAAAGGAGACGGAATAGCAGCTAATGGGAAAGAATAAAGTTATGATTTGAAGAGATTTACATCTGAAAGTTGACCATTTTATAAAAATATATATCTTTAATTAAAATCAAATTGTCTCGATAAACGCAACTTAAAATCTTGACCTCCTACCGAGGTGTGCCGCTACACGTTTATAATGTTATACCCCTATTTCGAACACAATGGTAAAGGTTTCGAGTCCTAACTCGATCGTATAGAGAAGATAGCTTTTTGGACCCTGTTATTTTATTGAATTTTCGATATAAATTTCAGCGCGTTTACATATCGTACGCTCACACAACAACTCGAAATACTATGAAAATTGAAACCCGATAATAATACAATATTACGGTTCCAATGAAATTGGTTTCATCGAAATCCGAGACTGTGCCTCGGAAGGCTATTTTTAAACGTCAATTTAAACGATATATTTTCAAAACTTAACAAAACATTCCCCAATTCAATTTGAACATTTTTACTATCTTTAGTACTATCAATATAAATTTTAGAAAACCCTTAAATTATTTTTAACAGGCTTAAAACTAAAGATTCAATAATTTACCCAATTTCAGTTTATTAAATCCAATAACTTAATTGCTAAATAATAATAATATTTGAATTCAAGTTAAAAATTAACTTATAAATGTTTAAAATCAATTAAATATTCCAATTTCAAACATCCAAAAATTCTGGGTCGTTACAATTTATCAGTTGTGTAAACTCTATTACTATGTTGTATGACTGTATGAGCCCATGTACTCTGATTGTGTGGTTTATATAGTTATTATTGTCTCCTGAATTTTATATCTATGATTAATATTATATTTTATCTGATACGCTGTGAGATATACGACAGGTTACATGATCGTGTGATGTTTTATTTCCTTCTTCTTTCTTCTATTCTTCTATCTTCTTTTCAATTCCTCCTTTTAATTTCTTTTCTTTCCCTTGACAATTTTCCTATATTGACCGGATGCTCCAGCAGCGCACTATTTGATTATATGAGCATCCATGGTATATGGTGATCATTTCGTTTGTCATAAGAGCATAGGTTACATGATTAGCCTGAGTTGATACCGTTATTTAGTAGAGTAGGGTATGAGTTCTCACCCTTGACTGAATTGAGAGTATACTTATACATGAGGGAGTGTGCATTTGTTATATATATTTTGATTTTCAAAATATATAGATTAAGTTGTATTGCTTACACAAGCACTATTGATGTAGTTTTCTCTATGAGAGACTGATCATTCTTATTATTTATTAAGAGTGGTTTGGCATACAAGAAATGCTATTATTGACTCCATCTTTAGAGTTGAGGAATAGGTCAGATCGGGGACCACTAACCTCGATTTGCAAAATACGTTTGCAGAGACGGTGCGAAATATTATTCTGGAATACGTATGTTACTCCAAATGATTACGGTGCTCAAGTGCAGGTGCCTAAATTCTAACTTCCTCAGCTATATAAAGACTATATGAGTCCAGGAGGTAGATCGTTCCTTGAAACGGAGTCGACTATTTAGGTGCAAGATGGGATGATATTTGTGAAAGGGTCTTCAATGATTTGGAGTTAGATGATGCAATAAGGTAGATCTTGACCTCTAAATGACTCTAGGGATGAACAAAGCGAAGTGTCCTTATCGCTTCGATTCTTGAGGATTATTTTACTTGGGATCTGTTCATAGTTCACATGGAGAGAAATTTATCTTGACTTTTCAAAAGTCGATGTTGTTTAGGAAGTTCCCCAACTTGAAGTAAGGCGATATCTCTATGTTGGAGTGCATGGACGAATTCGATGTGCTGTCAAAATATGGTTTATCTCCATTAATACTCCATTATAAAGAATTCATCATTAGGTTGAGTGATCATCTTGATAGTTGATTGGTTAGTCATATTGATGGAAGCTTAAAGTTGATCGAAAAGGCTTTATGATGTGAGAATTTATACCTGATGTTGAAGGATTTCTAGAATGATCTGAGTATGGACAAATTGTGGAAGTATATGCATTGATTTCCATTTCTATTTCGTCGAGAACTCCATCGACGAAGGAGAAGGGAATGGGAATCACCACGTGAGGTATGCTTTCCACTTATAGTGGTTCCATATGTGTTTTATTCATTGTCGAGGTTTCGAATTCCTTCTGATCTAATGATTTGCAAATAGATTGGAATGGGACTCAAAATAGTGGACTGACCTTTAAATTATGACGAACCTTGCTGGGGGATCAACCAGACTATATGTGTAACATCCTATATTTTATCAACGGAAATCAATACTATGCATGACTGCAGCATTTGTAAAGCTTATTTTTGGGCCTCAAATGTGGAGTGTTATCACATGGTTTGTCTACAATTACTCTATACATGGTTTGTTTACATTTAGCCTATACATGATTTGTCGAAACTTTGTCTTATTGAGTCATGGATGTTTATCTGTTTGTTTGCTATTTATTGCTTTTGGTTTAATTAGGTCTAGTATTAGAGTTTAGGAATTGATTAGCTGGAGGGGTACATAATAGTGGTGGATCGCGAGGGGCAGTTTTGGTGATAGGGATTGAAGATGAGCGAAAGGTAGTGTACGAATGTCCATCTACTTACGAGGTGGTGGTTAGCTTTCTATATTCATTCAATATCATACACGATGAGTCGTCATCTGTTCCTATAGCTAGAGTGTTCGGACATATTCGATGAGGTGACCAGATTACCACCATACATGGATTGAGTTCCATATCGATCTAGTTAGAGGTGCTGGAGCATTAGTTATGCTTTTTAAGGCATATGATGCCTATAGAGTAGAGGAGACTAAGGGTGTGAGCCGATGATCTATTGATGCGAGTATTCATTCATAGTACCATATTTGAATGGGATGCACCTATAATGTTCAACACTAGAGCGGATTGCTCTTTTATGCTATATATTAATTATCGTAAGCTAATAAGATGGTGAACAAGTATCCACTCAGTCTTACCGATGGCTTTTTCAACCAGCTCCATCGCATAAATATGTTCTCTCAGTGGGACTTTTCGATCGGCTTCCATCCACTAAGAGTAATAAGAGAGCACGTGCCGATTATAGCGTTTTTGTACGCTACCTTGATTTTTGATTAGTTGGTTATGCTGGTTGGGCTAATCGATGCATCGACATACTTTGTTGATTTCTTGGACCGTGCTTCGAGGAATCATTTGAGTGATTCCACACTTGTGTTTGTTGATGATACTTTCGTCTACCTATGGACAAAAGAGGAGCATAAGGCATGATTGATGATTGTATTATAGGTGTTAAGAAAACATTGAATGATGATGAGAAGTTTTCTTGAATTAGCGAGATGTTATATACATTTTACCAAGGATTTCTCAAAGGTAATATCACCGTTAACCGATTTGATGAGAGAGTATCATACTTTTATTTGAGATGCGAGGTGCATATACACGTTAGTGAGTCTGACCGAGAGATTGATAAGTGCACCGATGCTACTCACTTCGAGCGAGAATGAGGAGTCGATAGTACACAAATGATCGTAGTGCTTGACTAGGTGCGGTATTGATGCCGAAAGGTAAGGTTGTCTGTATATTAGTGGACAACCAAAACTGCATGAAGGGAAGCATTCAACTTATAAATTGGAGTTGGTAGCTATAATATTTATTTTGAGTAAAAGATATATATCAGTTTAGGGGAAAAATTCCTAGAGTGGGCATTACTCAAGTTTATCACTGGTTATGACTTTAGAACTTGATGTGAGCTAGTGCCAAGACGATGGTTAGTTTGACCATAAGACCCACTTTGATTTGGCATATCATACTAGTCAGAGGCGTGAAGCTAGACATCGGAGATCATGGCTAAACTAAAGTAACAACTAGTGTCTGTAGAGGCGACGCAGTGCAGACTATACCAAGATGGTTGGCTTTGTAAGGATGAGATGGATTTCATCAATGGAGTGCCAAGGGTTAGAAGAGAATATGATAGCATTTGAGTTACTATTGGTAGAGTGATGAAAATGTCAAATTTATATTCATTAAGTCCAGTAGAATGGCATTCAAATTAGTTGAGTTATGTATGGAATGGATAGTGTGATTCCATTGGGGGCCGAGAACATTGTATGTGGCCAAAACTCGTTGTTCAGTGATGGGTTTTGGGAAGACTTAAGACGTTCCGAAATCTAGCTCCAAATTGACGGGACGTGGCTGAATCAGTAACTTTGAGACCTCATAGGCCTACTCGTACCAATTACGTGATACGAAACATGTTATGAGGAAGGCAGTGGAGTAGTAAAGGCTCAGCAAAGTAAAAGCGAACGCATTCCATTTTTCCGTCGGCTTTTAAGTTAGATATCATATTGAGTTTTATATTAGATAGTTTAGTATCGTGCATTCTAGGATAAGTATGGATGTTACTTTTTGATGGTTGATCTTATATGTGCCTATTGATGTTTAATTGTTGACATTTGATATGATTCCTTTTCTTATACGTCGTTAGGCATGCAAGCTATTTATGTTTTGATATAGCATGATTATTTGAGACAATTGCCATATATATGATCTGATGTACTTATTTACATCATGATGTTACTTATTTACATCATGATGTTACTATTTTGCTTAATCCTCTTTGTTGAGTACTTGATCAGGTACATGGAAGCAAGTGTTGTCTATTTGGATGCATACCCACTTATATTCTTATCTAAATAAAATTCTCTTGCTATAAAAGAGATTGTAACACTTGTGGTGTAGATTCAACAATATATGTTTGGTTGTCCTCAAAAGCAAGATGCCTTAGATATGAGATGTCACAAATATGAGATGTATATGTGTTTATGTTGTATCGGGATTTTCTCAAACCTAGCAACGCAAAGGAGGTGCTGCCGAAATTTTCCGTGATATTAGCCAAAATTGAAAGAAAAGTCAATATATAGGGTATTAGACATTGCCAATAGTCAAATTGAGTCGGTAATGTACGATTTTAGTTGACTTACCTTTTGATTAGAGAGGTGACGCTTCTGTTTTCCATTGTCCATTTCTTTAGAAATTAATGCCTAACTTAGACATTTGCTATAGCCATATTGATTTCGGATTTGATAATGATTGTACTTAGGGATGAGGATGATGTCTCTAGCTGATTTCGAGTCTATTCTCTTTGTTGTAATCTCTTTCATTGATCATTGTTGAGAGTTGATAAGCAATGACTTTTTTTGTATTGTTGCCTCTATGAGGGTGTTGGGTTGAGTCGCTTCGTCCTCGAGATTTCAAAGACAAAATCGTTTTGAGGAGGGGAGAATGTAACGACCCATATTGTTAACGATTGCGTATTTAAATAATTTAGTTAAACATTAAATTATTAATTAATTGAGGGTCCTAAAAATATGATTTTTCGCATATGATCGAATCTGGACTCAAGAATGCCTCAGTCGAGTTCGTATCGACGTTGCAAATTAAAATAAGTATGAACATCACTATATTTGGAGATCAGACGATTCGATGGCCAAAATGGTCTTGAAAAGTGAAAAATTATCATCCTAGAGCACTATCTTGAATAGCGAAGAAATTTATACCATCAGGAGTGGAGAAATAAGATGATACACGCAGACCAGTTTCGTGACAATCGGATGTGTCATTTGATTGTATGAGCTCGAAACGCATGATGATTTATTTGAGAATTTAAGTAATTCGAATATTATATTAATATAAATCATCACTAAACCTTCCTCCTTATTGGCCTACTATGTTGCAATGCCGTGAGAAAGAAAATATGGCCACCTTTCTCTTTCTAACTTCAAAAATCAAAATCTCTCGACTCTTTCAACGAAAAGTTCCAAAACCACTTTCAATCAACTCGTATCGACTAGATCTTCGAACCCATATCAAATTTGTTATATGCGGTGGTGATTTTGGGAATGGCCATTAGCAATATTAAGAATAGGATTAAGCTTTGCTAGAGATAGAAGTGATGATATGCGCAACAGAGGGCACCGATACTGTTCCTTTGGTGAGAGACACCTTCTCAAAAAATTTGGTCAAGCCAAGTTGTTCCTAGTGAATCGCATTCGTTTGATGGGATAGGTCGGATAACTAGGTCACGCATCAGGGATGAGGGCCAAGCTCAATTTCTTTGGGTCCACGGCAACGAGCTCGCACAGTATGGCGTGTTGCAACAACCGATTCATCGAATCGCTGACTATCGAGTGAGAAATCGAGGAGAGAAAATATGGAGCAAGTGGGTTTTCTTGTATTCGAGGGTGTGCACATACATGCACTTATTTAGGAAGAAGGGGGATTAGCAAATGAAGGATAATTAGCTTAAGTTAATTATTGTTTTAGTTAATTAATTATTTAAATAAACCGATAACTTATATATTGCATATCTTTTACATAAGGTCCATTTTAGATGATGTTTCTTGCGTTGTGCTCATGGTGGAGAGCTCTATGACTTGATGATGATTTGGATAGATTTGTATAAGGTGAGTGATAATGTCTCTCACTATACTATGATTGCCGACATATTATTAAAATTACATTTTGAAATGTTTTCTAAGTTTAAAATGTTATTTTGAAATACTTAAACTATTATTATTTTATAAAAAGAGTTAAAACTGTTTTACAATAGTTTTAAATTAAATATTACATTTCTTCCATTCACAGACTATTTCGACGATATTGCTAGATTTTGGTTATTCTGATATTAATCCCATACTGGTTGCTTGGATGGATTGTATTATGTTATTATAGATATATAGATTATTATAGATATTTTTACACTTATTGGTTGTATGTTTGCTTGTTTGTTGTTGATTGAAAATGTCGTTCATAGGTGACATAGGAAAATCCTATTACATAGAGTTTAATATCTATCGATCGAGTACACACACTATGGGGGCTCAAATGATGTGATAGAGTTTCATGCATATTGGTTGAATGCACAAACAATGATAAACTCATATGGATGGGATATATATGTGGAGGAGTATTGGTGTGTACCGACTAATCTGAAGATGAAGGATTACAGACTTGGATATGTGCTTCGAACTTCAAGGAAGATGCTGGACATTTTCATTTGGTTTGTATTTAACCATTTTTGGTGAAGTACATGATCAAAGTGGATGTTATTGAATACTCTGGAGTGGTCTATATCTATAACAAATCATGATGGGCGATTTGGACAATTTTGACATGGATGATGGAGTGGCTTCGAGGAGTAGGATATGATGGTTCATTCATTCGTTTAACGTTCAATTTTGGTGTTCTTGCTCTTCGATGAGTGGTTTTGGTGCTAAAGCAAAGATGTGATGCTTTGACGCGATGACTCCATTATTCAACAGGTTATGTGATTGTGTGATGTTTTTTTTTCCTTTTTTCTATTCCTCATCTTTATTTCTTCTTTCTCTTAACAGTCATCCTACATCGACCAGATGCTCCAACAACGCACTATTTGGTTGTATGAGCATTGGTGGTATAGGGTCATCGTTTCAAAACTTGTCTTTCTATTTTAGAACAAATGGTAAGGAAATCCGTCTGGATAGGAGATTATCTCTATCCTAATGTATTGTTTGTTTATTACTGGAAGAACATGGGTTAACTTAGCTGGAAATTCGTCGATTGGTTTAGAAGCGCCTAGCCAGTGGGGAAGTGTACTTATATGAGATGGCTTGAAACCGTAATTAGTTCAAAACCATATCTGTCCTCTACTATCTGTCTTGATGAGTATTCTAAGAGAGACAACAACATTAACATTCATTAAAGAATTTATGCAAAAATTTATGTGGAGATTCGAGATCTATTCAAGATGCTCGAACCCATGTAGCGATCCGTGATCTGCTCGAGATGACGGAATCCATTTGGGATTCATGTTCCATTCAAGTGATGAAGACTCGAGTGAGAGATTCTGAATGTAGCCTCGACATTGAAATGACAAGAACTAGAGTAGGGTGCATAGCAGTAGGGTTCAGTTAACCATACGTTTATATCAAATCCATATTAGAATATGCTTATCTGTAACAACCCACATATTTTACGATTGTATTTAAAAATACATCATCGTTAGTTGGATTATAGTCCGAAATGCTACTTTTTGCATACGGTCGAATTAGGACTCGAAACCACTTCCATTGAGTTCAAAACGCCGTTTGCGACCTTTTTGAGTATAAACTTCGATATGTTTGGAGCTAGCTAAAATTTGACCTATGCACTTTGGACTTTGGGTTTGGGTTAGCCTAAACTATTAACTCTAGCTCCACCCCCACTTCTCTTCATTCACTTTCATTTCCTAATACCTTCATGCTTTCATAAAAATGGAGGAAGAGAATTAGAATTCCTAAGCCCTAGTTCCATTGCAAATCCAAGTTATAACTCCAAAGTCAAAGTGAAGCTATTGGTAAGCATCCTCTTCTTATTCTCTAACTCATTCTACCTTCAATTTCAGAAATTCCTAAAGTCTAACTTAGGAAATGTTTTTCTTTTAAGCTTAGATTCAAGCTTCTTGGGTTGGAATTGAGGAGTGATTGTTTTTGTCTTGCTCCATAGCTTCTTGTTCCTTGTTTTTATGCAAAAGGTGAAACTTTTATCTCACATCTATGTCTATAACCTTCATTTGTTGTTAGGTATGAATTCCTAACTTCTATTCCATGTCCATTTGCCTTAGATTGAATTGGTTTTATGAGTATTCCAAATTTTGGTGTTTGAAGTCAAATCTTTAAAAATCATAGCTTTGATGTTTGATCATGCTTTTAGTGGTGTATTGAAGAGCCTATAGGGCCAGGTCGTCGATTGGCATAAACCCCTTGCAACCATTGCTCGCCCGGTTGAAATTTTGGAGGAGTTGCTCTTAAGTTGATAGGCTGAAAAACAGTCCCAGTGCCAGTCAGTCGACTGACCTTTGCGGTCAGTCGACTGGCTGTAGAAAATTAATGTTCTTGGGCTGTCTACAAAGGCTGGAAGTCTTTGTTTCCTGCAATCAGTCGACTGGCCTCTGTAATCAGTCGACCGACCTGCTTGTTTTTGCCTATTTTGCCTATTTTGCTTGAAATTCCAATTTTTATCGATTCGTGATTTTCCAATTTGTTGTTATCATTTATTATCGACCTTGATGACTTCTATTTTGGAATTTTTGGGTATATCCATTTTGATGGGTTGGGAATCGATTTCTTTGGATTTAATTCACGTCTTTGAACGTGAAATTTTGTTGATTGATTGTTCTTACAATCATCTTTATGGTTTGTCACTTTAAAACGCAAAGGTTTCTATACTAGTAGTAAATATTCAAACTCTTTCACAAAGATGATTTCAACTCTATTTTTAATAAAAAGTCCTTTATAGAACCATTTTCCAATCTATTAGTATATACAAACCTTTACCACATTCGTTCGAGAAATCCAATTAAACGACTTTGCAAAACAAGTGGTATGAAACGCTTGCGTTTACTTTATCGGTTAATTCTTATACTCATTCAATTGAAACTCTTGTGACAACTTTCGAGTGGAGATTTACAATTTGTTCGTAAATACTTAAGTTAAGCAAGTGGTTATGGGACATGAAGCTAAACTCATCTATTTACTAGCTTAGGGTAATTGACACTTCTTGATGATCATTGATGATCATATTTTTTGTGATTTAGACTAGCGATATGCTATGTCTCTTTGCCCACGTAGGGGACGGTACCTCATTTTATTGAGTTTCGTCTCATTTATTTTGTGGGCTAGCGACCCATGTTCTTTTATGGAGTTCGGTCCATCGGACGTACCTTTGTACTACGTTGTTGTACCAGCTTATCAGGATCATCGGGCGTACCGTTGTACTACGACGTTGTTTCGAATTATTCGAGTTTCAAGTTCCTCGGGCGTACCGATAACGTACTACGTCGTTGCACCGGCTCTATGGTTAGCGACCATGGGATAGCATCCCGTTTGTGATACATGTGTCGGTGAGTTTACATGCTCCCGTTTATGATAGGCCTCCCCCTTTGTGATTTATGGATTTCTAATTGATGATTTCTAGAATTTATGTTTCACCAATTTTTATGATTGGCATCGATATGAAGTCAATATTTGTGGTTTGGTGAATAGGGTAAAGAATATGACATTCTTTTTGATGTTATGAGATTTCTTGAGATATTGTATGATTTTTGTTGTTGTCAAACGTATACTTTTCATAGTATGGCATTATTGTTATCATACGTTTTGTTATATCTCTTATTCCATCTCATTTTATCTGATATTTATAGCTAGACTGATCCGTTTATTATTTTCTTATTAAATACTTGGGTCAGACCGAGATTAACTCCTCATCTGGGAGTATTACCTAACTTTTGACTAACTACACTATATCGGTAGTTTTTTTTGTTATGCATTCGAGATAGAGACTTCTTGATGTATACATATTCTTTTTCTAGCACTTGTTTCTATTCTTTTGTTATACTGTGGATCTTGTTTGACCACTACTTTGATAAACACTTCTAAGTGTTATATTCGTATCTGTTTCCGCCTTTGTGATATGGATATCCATGACTGATTTATGTTATGATTATTTCTATATTTGTTTCCGAAGATCATATATAGCCACTATGTAGATGCTTTGAGTTTGTATCGGTGTGTCGGATTTCCTCTTGTTATACTACCTAACATATCGTTGCTCGCACAAGGCAATTATATGGATGGTCGCTTCTTAACAGCCTTATTCTTCACGCTAGTTGACGGCATTACTCCGTGGCGTCCTTGGCTAGCGTGAGTATAGAGGTGGGGCGTCACATTATCTATGATACTGGGGGAGTTAATGATATTCGGGACCACAAGTGTTTGTGGGTGAACCTGCTATGTTTGCCTTATAGTATATTCTATCTAAAGATATCCGATGGTTGGAAGGAAGTTTCTGACCCTTGTCATGGAGTTCAAATTTGGCTTGATCCGTAGAGATCTCTATAAAAAAATCCATATCTCAACGCACCTTAGAGGTATTGATTGTATACATATTATTGTTGTGTTGTATGCACAACAAATATTTTTGATCTATGTTCTACACCCTGGACGCTATCTATTATATCGAGATACTTACTTAATAGATGGTTTTTCCTTTGAGGGGATAACTATTACGGTATTCCATGCAGCTTCAAAAGGTATTTTTATATGTCACACGTATTTCTAGAGTTTCTCATACTGCTTTACCAGACTGATTTGGATGTTATTTTCTTATAATAATTGGACCAATTTCGAGTGTATTTCTAAATTTATCTATGAAGGCTTTGAATCTTATAGAGAGGAGTTAGAGGGTTACCTACCATGGTATTTTTATTTCTGCTGCATTACTGTATTTGTATATATCATCATATGTAAGGATATTTTGTTATAACTATCTGGGCTGATGATAGTGCCTATTATTGTAACTCTGAAATTATATGTATCTTAGAGCGATAGTTTGTATTGTCCTTTGATATTATATGTTATCATTCCGCTATGAGATTCTAATGTTGTATTCTTCTCTCCATTATTCCATTTCTTTATTTTTATTTTCACCCTAACTATCTAAGTTTCTAAAGCTTAGGTGCTTGGCACATGAATATCGTGGATGTATTTAGTATTGACATTTGAGGGTCGAAAAGTCGGATCATTATAATATATATATATATATTGCATTGAACATAGATAAATATAAAATTTAAGGAAACAAAATAGAGATTAATTAGTACTTGAAGATAGGGATATAGCTCCCCTTCGATTTGGGTAAGTTTTTAATGTTTAGATTGTTTTGAATCTGCTGATTGCTAGTATAGATATCAAGTTCCAATTCAATATCCCAATATGTTTAATGCATGCGTAAAAAATAAAAAATAAATCAAGCAAATGGTACATAAAAAGACTAGGTATATTACTGCCATAAATTTGAAAAACTTTTATCAGCTACCTCTAGCAGAAAATAAACAGAAAGAACAAAGGCAAAGTATAGGATAGAAATTAAAGTGAATATGAATGAGTTATAAAGAGAATCATCCTGAATCAAATTTCTCACAAGTATAAAACTTGAAGATAAGAAATTTTAGGAAGCGTGCCTTTTGTTTAATTTGTAACAATGTTAGTAAATCCAGAAAGTATACTTCAAGATAGTCCCAGAAAGTATCACTGGAGATGCAACACCAACTTCTTCGAGTTGCATCGCGTAGGGCATGAATCACATTCGTGTTGCCTACCCAACTCAGCCATCCTCCATCGCACATCACCAATTGTGACATCATTCGATCGCATATGGCCTCCTTTCTCCCTTGTCACAAATTCAAGAGGCATACCTTCAAGTTGCCTTTTTTAACTTTGGAAGAAGGATTTGATTAGGGATTTGGAAGTGAATAGTTTGAAAAGAAGGAGCTATGAAAATAATTAGGGAACCCATCATGTAAAAATGCTACATACTCAATTCCTACCAAATAAAAAAAATTAAACAAACAATAACAGTATGAAATATAGTGTTATCTATTGGCATCATAAAAAGAAACTTTTCTTATGATGACTTCGGGATGAAGATAAAATAGATCAAATACTTGAGTGGATGCTTGGAATGATGAGATAAAGCATAATTTTTTTAAGTTATTTAGAATAAATCAGTTACGATCGGTTGCGACTACAACTATGGTTGGTACACGATGATTTCATGAGTGGAACCCACTTTTGAACAGTTGAGTGAATTACTACTATACTTCGTAGAAAAGAAAAGTCTCACAGTACTGACATGATTTGGTGGAGCAACTTTGAAAACTAAGCATGAAACTTGAAGATATACATACATACATACATACATACATATATATATATATCAGTGTGAGGAAGCAAGCTGTATGACAAAGAGCAATTATGCTCTATATCTACCATATTATGGTCGAAACAGGTATGATTTTGTTCACCAAAATCATAAACTGGTATGATTTTTGTTCACCAAAATCACACATTTTTTCTCTATTTTCATGAATTTATGCTCACCTAATATTTTGTGAGTTAGCAATTTTGGCGAATGATTTTGACTACAAATATGAAATTTAGAAAATTGTGAAGGGGACTTTTGGATTTTGGCTCTAATGCATCACCTTCCTCTCTGTCTTTCAACTTTTAACCCACGAACTGCTTTCAAACCCGAATTTACATTATTTTCTTGAATTGAAGCTTTTTAAATTATTTGTATTTGAGACAAATCTAAAAGCAATAAAGTTAAAGTGAACATAGGCCATGAAATGGGATGGAACCACTGTAAAATTCCTTGTGTTCTTATTGTTCTTCCTCTTTTATAATTGATTTACTCTCATTTATGATCAATTTGAGGTGTCATGCCACTTCTTGACCTAATAGATATAAATTAGTTAATATTTATGAAATATTAATTATTATTTTATATTTTATTTTATGTTAAATGCCATTAGTTTTTAATGAAACGCGTATATATAAAAGTTATGTACGCATGTTCGATGTACCATATTGATAAAATATTTAACTTTGGTTTAAATCAATTAATTGCTAAGTGTTTTTGGAAATTTTGGATGGCATATACAGCCCCTATCTTGGTCAGCTATGCATCATAAGGTGGGTTGATTTGATGAGAAATTTAAGAGGGAAGGTTTTAGTGAAGGAACTAGAAAGATTTCAATTATTCCTTTAACACTAAATTCATGTTCATGCATTCGTTAATTCTCGTAACAATTCATTTGCTCCTTCTCTCCTCTCTATCTCCTTTAGTCAAAACCCATGGTTTCTAATCCATAAAAATTCCCAAGACAAAATAAAATTACATAAATACAAAAGGTGGTACTTTAGATTGTTGTAATTTCTAAAGGTGATTCAATCGATCTAGGAATTTTTTTCATTCAAAATGTAATTTTTTTGCTTCATCAAAAGTTATTTTCGATGTCTTTTAATATATGCTACATCATGTCAGAATGGTTTGGATCTCCTATCCTTACATCTCATTGTGATTATATATTACATTTTGTTTATTTTTTTAGATCTCGTGTTTTATTTAATGAATTTATATATGCTTATGTTGTCCAATCTTTTGTTTGTTATCATTTTAGAAATTAAAGTTTGATAAAATAAATTCAAATATAGATCCAAGTATTCCTAGTTGAAATATTTTGTAATGTGTTTTATATACAAATATAAATGAAACACATGCATAATCTACTGAGATTATCTTATGAAGTTGAATGTGAGTTTCATGTGTGTGTGTATGTTACTTTGAATATCAAATAGTTTTGGTTGTTATATACATATGTTTATTTATATTATTTTAGTCCAAACTTATAAAAGGACGTTTGTGAAAAATCATAGATCAAATGCTGAATTCCTTCCTAATTCAAAATTAGATTTCAAATTGTTAATTATAAATTGTAAAACATAAAAATTGTAAGTTTTTCACACACACAAATACATACATATATAACTGTGTGTATGTACTTATGTATGTGTATATATGTGCGTTTGTAGTATATGTATGTGTGTAATGCTTTGAATTTAATATAGTTTGTTATATTTATATGTACGTGTATGTTATATCAGTCAAAATTTATGTAACACAACTAATTTTAAATAACATCATTCTGGAGATTTAATTAGATAAATTAAATAGAATAATGAATATATTAGTGTGATAAAGGGTTGAGATTTGAAAATTTATACGGAGTCCGTGATAAAATAAACACGAAGAATGAGTTTATGGAAATGGTTTATTAGATAATTAATAAGAGAATAAAACGAGGGCATTATGGGTGATAGCCGCACCAATAATCCCATCACCCTTAAAATCCCATTTCCATTTCTTTGCACGTCCATTTTTCAAAATACAAAAACGTAAGTCAAAGAAAAGCAAGCAGGCCATAACCTAGGGAAGGAAAAAGTGGAAAATCAATTAGCTAAGCAATTAAGTAAGTGAAATTAACCAAAGATCAAATCTTGAGTTCCTTATCCCAAGCAAGGTGAATAATAATCAAAACCATCTCTATTTTCGTTTTTAAGAGCATTTGCTTTTGGATTTTAAGTTTAAATCCATTATGATGATTTTTGATAATGAAATGTTTGGATTTCATGATATGTTATATTCAAATAAGTTTGTTTGATATATGTTTTATTTGATTTTGAGATTAATATCGTTTATATTGGATTTCATATGCTATGCGGATTTAATATGTTATATAAAACATTATTTTGGAAATGGGTTAAATTTTTATAATTTTCCGAACTATGGAAAATTTATTATGAATTTTTGAAAGAAGAAATAAATATCTAGGTTTAATTTTTATTTCAGCTGTTAAATGAAGGAATTTGGGTCAGAAATTTTAATATGTTGGATAACATATTGAAAGTGAATTTCTATGACTTTTAGGGATTGTTTCTAAGTAATTACTAAGGGAATTAAATTTATTTACTTTTAGGATTTTGATTTTTTAGTCATTTTTCTTAAGGGAAGAGCTTCTTTGCTAATTACCTTTATTTAGAACTGGAGTGAATGCGGCATTTTTTAGAAAAGAATTTGAAAAGTTTATGCCAACCAATTAAAATTTTACAAATAGGCAAGTTTGTTAAAAAGCAATTGCTTGAAAAGGATATAAAATAATTTTCGTATAGAAGTATGGTTTCTCCATTTCCATTAGTACCTTTCACCCCTATGCTTCTGCCTCAACCAAGTCAAAATCAATACATAAGGTATCAATGTGTTGGTATTTAAATAGCTTTCAAAGATTCTACTTTCCTTGTTTTCAAAAGAATGCTTTCGAAAGGGTTTAGAATAGCTTTCGATGAGGTTGCTGCTTTTTTGTTAAATTGTAGCTTTCAAATGAGTTACTCTGTTTTTTAGATCAATGCGTTCAAAAGTGTTGTTTAAACCAAGGCGACACCATGTTTTTGACCTTATACTTTTCGAATGAATTGAATTCATATATTAGTTCGAAAGGTAGTCTTTGTTTTATAAATATAATAAGCCATTTCTCAAAGCTTTCGAAAGAGCTCCAGTAGCAACATAAGGGTTTCGAAGCCAATGGGTTCAAAATGGGTTTCGAAGCTATCCTTCCAAATGTTTTACTTAAGTGACTAAAGCTTTCGAAAAGAAGGTTCTAAAGCCATTAGTTTTCCCCAAAATCTTTACAAAGGTTATTGGTTTCGAAAGGGGTACTTTCATTTATATTCACTTTGACCCATAAGATAATTTAAAGGTAAGCCCAATGGTTTTGAAAGAGGCACTTGTTTGAAGCAATGCTACTATGTATACTTTAATACTTTCGAAAGAATTGCTTTGATGGTTTCGAAAGGAAGGTTTTGTTGCTTTCAAAATGTTTCCAAAGTTGTAACGATCCGATTTTTTCGACACCCGAAAATCGACATTAATACGTCCGTTGTATCAAATGCCGAGCAATCGAATGCTGAAAAACTGAATCATTAGGGTTAAAGAAGACGAAGGTAGGAGAAGAAATAGAAAACAATATCAGAATCTCTCAAATGGAACAGAACAATATATAATAGATAAATGACTGAATCTTTATACAAAAGAACTATATCTGTTATATACATTACATCATCAGAGTACAACAAAATCAACAAAACAATTCAGGACAGTTATGACAACTCGTCCTCCCAAAGCTGAATACACAGCTTATACGGTACATCGGGATATACATCTATAGAAATACGCCTCGTCATCCAGCTCGTCTCCTGAGCTCCACAACAGTCCATCCAGAATCTGAACTCTAAGCACTCGGTCTGACCCGAGCATTATAGTTAAATAACACCAGAGTCGGTCTGGAAAACCAGAGCAAGAAAACATACTCAATTGGATTATTAAAGTTTTCAAAATCCTTTAAAATCAAAGGTATCTCGTAAGACCAATGCACAAATAAACATGCCGGGTTTTTACCTTACGATAACCAAAATATTTTTTATCAAATTCGTCTGATATTATAATAGTGTCCATATATAAATACTTATTCAAAATAGCTGAAATTGTTACCATTATTAAATTCTAGCAATACTAGGCTCTACAATCAAAACTGTAAAAGCACGTAGGGAGAATGGATTTCCATGAATGGCAGGGATACTGGGGTACCGCCCGTCACGGTACGTGGTCTAGATAACCGTACAGAGGATCAACCTTGATCCCTTGCAACACAAGACTGGAGCTACCCCTTACTGGATAGTCCGAATAAGATCACCTCGCGGTTGGGATCAGCAACCGCCCACACAGCCGAATAAAAAAGACATCTAGATAGGGATGACCTTACCCTAATTGGTTGCTAGCCACTAAGCCTTGCGTGCACCACCCCTATTTTAGCCATTCTCGGTTGATGAGGCTCAAGGTTATGCGTTACCTTTTCAACACACATTCACTTAGAATACTCATTGTCCTTCTAACGATGTTCTGATAGCATTCATCCATACAAGTCAGTTCGGAGTCCGAACGGAGCCGAAGGCATTGCCCTACATCTATTTTGGAATCACCCTCAGGATTAATAGCAATTAGCCCTTGCACTTCACTGCTTCATCTTCGACTCCAAGCTCTTGTCTTCATCACGAAAACGTTCAAACCGGATCGAAGTGGTTTTCGAAAAATTAATTCCGATCCCGGTCTCCTCGAAACGATCAGCGCATTGTCCAATATTGAAAGTCAGTTATTTAAATATCAAATAACGTCCACAAACAACCATCAGCATTAATAATTTTCCAAATTATTTATTTCAAAATATCTTCGCAAGATATTTTTCTACACTTCAACCCTTTGGAAATAGTTTTCAAATCACTTTTTTCTCGCGGAATAAATTTCCACCCAAATTTTTATTTCCACTAAAAATTTTCCAAGTCTTGATACATAGATATTTAAAATAATTTCAATCACTTTATCCAAACATATATGCTTTAAACACTTAAAATAAAAACTATTTTAAAACACTTTATTTAAAATACTAGTTATGAAATTTTATAATAATTTCTCATCTAAAACTTAAGCCAAAACAAATCTTAAAATAAAAGTTATGAAATTCTATTCAAGTTTTTCAAATAAAAGCTTTAGCCAAACTATCTTTAAAATAAAACTACTTTATAAAATATAAATATTAATAACAAGAAAATATGCATAAGGAAGAAATTTCGAAAAAATTTAGTCTCAGAGACAACAAGTTTGTTTTTTGGTCTGAAGAACACTTTATAGTGTAAACAGAAAATGATAGTTGCAACTATCATTCTGTGATTTACACTATAAAGTGTCCTTCAGACCAAAAAACAAACTTGCTGTCCCTGAGACTAATTTTTTTTGCAACTTCTTCCTTGTGCCTAAAAACCTCTATTAATAATTATCTATTTAAATCATAATACCAATTAACCCTTTTTAAAAATAATTACTATTATAACTAATTTAGTAACTATTTGCCTTTAAAATTTTAAACAATTTAAATAATAATTTCTCAAAAACATTCTTTTAAAACAACTTTAAAACTTTTAACTTTTACTTAAAAATCTGCTTTGAAAACGTACTTGACTTTTCAGGGAAATACACTTTTTTTCAAACCTTGAAAAATAAACCACTATTTATTTTTAAAACAAATTACCCATTCCTTTATAAATTCCCATCCTGAATTTATACTTTCAATTATCTTCTAATAAATATTTCACTTTATTTATAAACCTCGTTTATAAGTTCCATAATCTCATTCTTCTTAAATCCCAGTTTCACACATTTAATCAGTTTTCAAATCGATTTTCAAAACTACTCCATTTTAAATAAATTCCTTTACTTATCCAAATTTATTTTAAAACCCATTAATTCCATATTTACTTCTATATTTATGATTTAAAATTTTATTTACAGCTGAAATATCCATTACATATTTCATTCAAAATTCTACCCTTTTATTTCTTCCCAAACATTTAAATCTTAAATTTTGAAAATGAAATCCTTTAAATTTTTATCCAATATCACTTAAGTCTCCAAAACCCTTTTATTTTAATTTATTTAAAATTTCTATCTTCATTTCCATACACATAATTTATTTAATAGAATTTAAAAAATCAAACTTTTATATTTTTTTTCCAAATTCAATCTTTAATTTACCCAAATTCACTATATTATTTTACTTAAAAATTTCCTTTTTATTCCTTCAAAAATCCAAACTTATATATTTTTCATTCTCTCAAATACCAATATATATTCAACCAAGCCATAACATTCAATAATTTCAATTCCCAATATAACCAATAAAATCATCACAGATTATCACATAAATCACATATAATAAATTCAACATTTGAGGAATCCAGTTGGATCCCTCCAACCTGCTTCCCTGCATCCACAGATGTTAGCACAATATAAATTACCAATCCCACTTCAAGGTGGAAAATTGCAGTACATGGGATCGTCCGCTATTATGCAGAGCGCATAGGGTCTCATCCGCTATATAATGCGGGAAATCAATCACTCCAACACACACACACACACATATATGTACACACACAATTATATATAATATCACATCCAAATAGATAATAAATTATCAACTCTATCAATCCATCCAATAATTTAAATTTAACTATTTAAATTACGGTACTCCAAATGAGTGAGATTAACTCACCTTTATTTTTAATTGCACTCCGATCCAACCCGGCCATTTCTTCACGATTTAGACCTTATAGGAACAATTATGGTTTTATTAATATTTTAAAAAAAATTGAACAATCAATTATCCTTTTTAATAAATTTAATTAATTTAATTAATTAACACCTTTAATTGAACTAATCTAATGATCAATTTCCATTTAGATAAATAAGTTAGCCAATTATTTTATTAAACTAATTTTTCCTATACTAAATAAATTTTTAAGTTACAAAAATAATAAATTAAGTTAATGTCCCTAATGCACTATTTTAAAATAAAAAAGTAAGTTTAAAATGTATAGATGTATATTTATTTTTCATTTGAAATTAGACACACACACACACACACACACATATATACATATATACACTTATAAAATAACCTATATAGATTTAAAATCTAATCTTTATATATAAACCTTCAACATTCAAAATTATTTTTCAGAATCTTAAACATATATCCTCTGTTTACAATTTAAAATAGGCATGTGAATATATTTATATATTTTCATTTTACTACGAATAACAAACAAAATACAGAATTTATTTGAATTAATTACCTTAACGAGTCGTCAACCAAAACCCCACGACATCGCCATTGCTCAATCACCATCGCGACCCCAACATGCAAACCCACCATTGCCTTGACCTACCGACCTTGCACTGACAATGTGATTCCTAACCCATTATTCTTCCTCAACTTTAGCCCAAACCATCGCGAACCCCAACATCGCAGCAGGCAGAGCGAACATGACCTGCAAATCGATCTACAACATCACATGCCCCAAATCGAAACCCCCCTCGCGACACTCGAAAGCAACCTCAACTCAGAGCCTCTCGCGAATCGTCGCCGACCCCCACTAGAACTTCCACCTCGCAACGAGGCACTCACGGCCACTATCACTCAAGAACATGGAAACCCACCATCGAAATAAAGAATTTCGAATTGGGATTAAATTTGATTGCTCGACTTTGAGAAATGAATGAGAGCGGCCATTTTGATTACTTTGCTCTGCCATTTTAATTTTTGGTTCCGACTTTTTTAGGAGAGAAGGGTTCGGTTATTCTATATTTATTTATTTATTTGAACTTCTTGAGTAAAAAAACAAGATGAACATCTGGTATGTGAAGAACTGGCTATAGTGACATTTGTCTTGAGATTAAAAAGTTCTGATGTGAGCAGATTTACAACTGAAAGCTGACTGATATATATATATATATATATATATATATATATATATATATATATATATATATATATATATATATATATATATATATATATATATATATATAATTTAAATTTAAATTTAAACCATCTCGATTTTCGCAACCTAATTCTCGACCTCCTACTGAGACGTGCCGCCAGGCATTTATAATGTTATACCCCTATTTCGAGCGCAATGGAAAAGTTTTTGGGTTCTAATTCGATCGTATGGAGAAGATAGCTTTTTGGACTCATTTATTATATTGAATTATCGATATAGATTTCAGCGCGTTACATATCGTACTACCTCATGGCAACTCCAAACACTATGAAAATTGAAATCATATAATAATACACTATTACTGATCCAATGGAATTAGTTTCGTCGAATTCCGAGACTGTGCCTTGGAAGGTTATTTTTAAATATCAATTTAAACGTTTATTTTTAAAACTGAACAAACTGCTTTTAAATTCGGTTTTAAAAAGTTCTATTACCTTCATTATTGTTAATACAAATTTTATAAGCCTTTAAACTATTTTTAACAAGCTTAAAACTCCAGATTTAATATTTTACCCAACTTCCAATTATTAAATCCAATAATTTAATTATCCAAATAAATAGTGATATTTGAAATTCACGTTAAACTAATATTCAAATATTTAAAATCAATTAAATATCCGAATTTCAAATATCTAAAAATCCCGGGTCGTCACGTTCCTCCAACCTTAAAAGAATTTCGTCCCTGAAATTACCAGTTAAGAGGAATGGTCTAATTCCCATTAACTATTTTCCCAATCCAAATAGTTTTAACAACTTACCAACCATCTTTTTATAAAAGACCCTTTATCGTTCTTACTAACTTCCCAAACTCTCTTCATAGTTTTCAAACAACATTACTTACTCAACCACTCAAATTATAATTCAAGTCCAAATTTTAAATTATCAAAATTTTCTCAAAATATTTCTAACTCTCTAAATTTTCGAAAAATTTCACCAGCATCTCCTTTGCGCGGCTAGATCGGTACAACTACAAAATGCCTCTATGGACCCCCAAATTTCAAAAGAAAACAAAAACGCCAAGTGGCTAGATCGGAAAATCATCAAATTTCATATGCCAATTTAAATACATACCTCTTTGTCAGGTCATACAATCTATCTTCTGAAATCAAAAATCTCAATTTCCTTATGATTTTAAATACTTGTATACTACTAAGAAATAATATACAATTACAACATTTAAAATAACTTTATACATTTCTTTACAAAAGTTTCAAAATTTTCTTTACTTAAGTCGTAAGATGCACTTATATCATTCGTACGCAATACCAACTCTGATCGCTCACTCGATCACACAATTTCACTTCCGAAGTAGTATCGTCCATCCGATTTCCTAGTGCGGACTCAGATCTGATTTCTTGATCAGAAACTGTAATCCTCCTTGCATAACAATAACTATGACAGAGAATTTCTAGCATTAATCAAAAATCCATATCTAGGGTTCGCCGTCGAAAATCAAGTGAAAAATCCCATCTCGAATCGGTATAACTACCTCGAAATTCTATGCTCTAATTCGGATCAAATCGTTATGCGAATAAAATAATATACGTACATCCTACATATTAATCTCCAATTGATTATTAGCTGTACCAATTTTGTTTTATATTCACACTTATTTTGTTTTTCATTCACTTATCCCATTCCACACTTTACTTATCCCTCATTCATTATTAACTTGGAATATTTCTCCCATACAAATTTACTTAAGAATTTTGCTATCCACTTCTTAAGTTCGAAATAATTACTTTATACTCTTGTTATAATGATTTCCTTTTTGTCACTTAGATTTATATCCATCTATACAAATTTTTAAATTTCAAATTTCAATTTAAACTCAACTTATTTCCAACTTTAAACGTTGAATTCTATTAACCACATCTCAACACATGTTTACTTTTATAGTTATTATAATTAGTTCCACCCACTAATTTATTTTAAATCTCAATGGACTTTATTTCCAAACTCTTATGATTCTAGTCCACTTCGAACTAATTCTTTAACTTCACTTTACTTTGCACAATGTAAATTAAATAAGATATTCAGTTTCAATTTCATTTACTTACAAACGTAAATTCATTTGTTTATTCACAAATTTATTTTCACTTAAATAAATTTTATTTCAATAACCACTCCAGTTAGCTTACTTAGATTCATTCTCTTTGAGCTAAAATAGTTACATTCCATTCTATTCAAAATTTTAAACTTTCATAGTTTTCCAATTTATTTTCATTCCATTTACTAACCTTCTTTTAATTCTCTTCAATTAATTAGCTTACCATCCAACTTATTTTGTTTTCACACTTACTTTTATTTAACCCTTTTCAAGATGGATCTCATTCTGACCAATTTCAACACTATTTTGCTTAGCCTGCTTAGGCTTAAATTTCCCATTTTCTTTATTTCTCCTAGTTCATATTAATTCCCATTCCAATTAATTAACTTTTTTTCAAACCTTTATAAGTTTTAAACTTATAATATTCCATAACAAATAAGATTCCAGAGTTTAAATAATCACTTAAGTATTTCAAAATCATTTTTGAAATCAATTATTTCCAAAATCAAACTCAATTTCGCAACCAATTCAAAACATTCGGGTAGCAATTCCACTCTTGGAAACTCGAAAATGAACACCGATGATGTCACGATCGTCATTGGAATCATTTTCCAACGACCAAAAAGAGTTTAGTGATTTACCCCTTTAAAAACTCTTTCCAACCCAGTTCAAAAATATTTCTAGAATAGTACCACTATTATTTCTCCAAAACTTTTGAAAACCATTTCAAAACCCAAAGGAATTTAAAATTTTCTCAAAATTTCAAAATTTAAAAATTCTTCCAATCTATATTCAAACATTACTCTGGAATTTATCTCGCTTCAATTATAAATCACATTTATAATGCAAACGTGAAAATTCCATTCTGTTGTAAATTTATTCCTTAACCTTTGGTTATAATTTTAATCCCTAGTTCAATTTCCGCACAACAATGATAATAATTTAATATCATCACTTCCTAACAACTAAGCAACCTTATATAACAATAATAATTTTCGAAAAATTATTTCTTTTATATACAAAAATAATTCAGGTAAAATTATTTCATTTACCCTATTTTAAAACAATACCGTGTCAGTTTATCTTGTTCAAGAGTTTAGAAACCCCTATCGATACGGTTGTACTTCCCGTACCGACTAGAATTCATAAACACTCAACCGATAAGTCAACACAATATAAAAACAGTTTTATATTCATTAATAAATACGCGCTCATATCTATTAATGCTCTCAAACTCATTCTAGAGTACTACATACTCTATTTTATGAGTAATCCCTGCCAGAGCCAAGGTTCTCGCTTAACCTTCAGCTCTGATACCAAATGTAATGACCCGATTTTTTCGATGCCCGAAAATCGACATCAATATGTCTACTGCATCAAATGCCGAACAATCGAATGCCGGAAAACCGAACCATTAGGGTTAAAGAAGAAGGAGGTATAAGATGAATTAGATAACAATATCAGAATCTCACAAACTCAACGGAACAATATATAATAAATAAATGACTGAATCTTTGTACAAAAGAACTGTATATGTTATATACATTACATCATCAGAGTACAACAAAATCAGCAACACAATTCAGGACAGTTATGATAACTCGTCCACCTAAAGCTGAATAGACAGCTTATACGGGACAATAGGATATACATCTATGAAAATACGCCTCGTCATCCAGCTCGTCTCCTGATCTCCACAGCAGTCCATCCAAAATCTATACTCTATAATACTCGGTCTGACCTGAGCATTATAGTTAAATAACACCCGAGTAGTCTAGAAAACCAAAGTGAGAAAACATACTCAATTGGATTATTAAAGTTTTCAAAATCCTTTGAAATCAAAGGTATCTCATAAGACCACGCCACAAATATACATGCGGGGTTTTTACCTTACGATGACCAAAACATTTTTTATCAAATTTGTCTGATATTATAATAGTGTCTTATACAAATACTTATTCAAAATAGCTGAAATTGTTACCATTATTAAGTTCCAACAATACTAGGCTCTACAATCAAAACCGCAAAAGCACGTTGGGAGAATGGATTTCCATCACTGGCAGGGCTACTGGGGTACCGTCCGTTAGAGTACGTGGTCTAGATCACCGTATCGAAGATCCACCCTGATCCCCTGTAACACAAGACTGGAGCTACCCCTTATTGGATAGTCCAAATAAGATCACCCTGCGGTTGGGATCAGCGACCGTCCATACAGTCGAATAAAAGGGACATCTAGACAGGGATGACAGTACCCTAATTGGTTGTTAGCTACTTAGCCTTGCGTGCACCTCCCCTGTTTTTAGCCATTCTCGATGGATGAGGCTCGAGGTTATGCGTTACCTTTTTAGCACACATTCACAAAGAATGCTCATCATCCTCCTGACGATGTCATTCATCCATACAATTCCGTTTCGGGTCCGAACGGAACCAAAGGCACAACTCCTACTACATCCACTTTGCAATCACCTTCAGGATTAGTTGCGATTAGCCGTTGCACTTCACCATTTCATCTTCTACTCCAAGCTCTTGTCTTCATCACGAAAACATTCAAATAGGATCGAAGTGGTTTTTGGGAAATTAATCCCAATCCCGGTGTCTTCGAAACGATCAGCGTATTGTCCAATATTGATAGTCGGTTATTTAACTATCAAATAACATTCACAAACAACCATCAGCCTTAATAATTTTCCAAATTATTTATTTCAAAGTATCTTCGCAAGATATTTTTCAATACTTCAACCCTTTGAAAATAGTTTTCAAATCACTTTTCTCTCGCGGAATAATTTCCACCCAAATTTTTATTTCCACTGAAAATTTGCCAAGTCTTAATTCTTAGATATTTAAAATAATTTAAATCACTTTATCCAAAAATATGTATTTAAAACACTTAAAATAAAAACTATTTTAAAACACTTTATTTAAAATACTAGTTATGAAATTTTATAATAATTTCTCATGTGAAAATAGAGCCAAAACAAATCTTAAAATAAAAGTTATGAAATTCTATACAAGCTTTTCAAATAAAAGCTTTAGCCAAACTATCTTTAAAATAAACTACTTTATAAAATATAAATATTAATAATTATCTTTTTAAATCATAATACTAATTAACCTTTTTTAAAAGAATTACTACTATAACTAATTTAATAACTATTTAACTTTAAAATTTTAAAAAAGTTAAATAATAATTTCTCAAAAACGTTCTTTTAAAACAACTTTAAAACTTTTAACTTGCACTTAAAAATCTGCTTTGAAAACGTACTTGGCTTTTCAGGGAAATACACTTTTCTTTCATACCTTTAGAAATAAACCACTATTTATTTTTAAAACAAATTACCCTTTCCTTTAGAAATTCCCAACATGAATTTATACCTCCAAATTATCCTCTGATAAATATTTCACTTTATTTATAAACCCTGTTTATCAATCCTATAATCTCATTCTCTTTAAATCCCAGTTTCATATAATTAATCAGTTTTCAAATCGATTTTCAAAATTACTCCATTTTAAATAAATTGCTTTATTTGTCCACATTTATTTTAAAACCCGTTAATTCCATATTTACTTCTATATTTATGATTTAAAATTTTATTTTAAATTGAAATACCCACTTCATACTTCATTGAAAATTCTGCCCTTTTATTTCTTACCAAACATTTAAATCTTACATTTTGAAAATAAAATCCTTTAAAATTTTAGCCAATATCACTTAAGTCTCCAAAACACTTTCATTTTTATTTATTTAAAATTTCTATTTTTATTTCCATACTCAAAATTTATTTAATAGAATTTAAAAAATCAAACTTTTATATATTTTTTTCCAAATTCAATTTTTAATTTACCCAAATTCACTGTATTATTTTACTTAAAAATTTCCTTTTTATTCCTTTAGAAATCCAAATTATATATTTTTAGTTCTCTCAAATACCAATATATATTCAACCAAGCGATAGCATTCAATAATATTAATTCCCAATATAATCAATGAAGCCATCAAAGATTATCACATAAGTCACATCGCTGAATATAAAATAAATTCAACGTTTTGAGGAATCCAGTTGGATCCCTCCAACCTGTTTCCCTACATCCATAGATGTTAGCATAATATAAAATACCAATCCCACTTCGAGGTGGAATATCGCGGTATATGGGATCATCCGCTATTATGCAGGGCGCATAGGGTCTCGTCCACTATATAATGTGGGAAATCAAAAACTCAAATATATATACACTATTATATATAATATCACATCCAAATAGATAATAAATTATAAACTCAAGCAATCCATCCAATAATTTAAATTTAACTATTTAAATTACGGTAATCCAAATGACTGACATTAACTCACCTTTTTTTTTAATTGCACTCCGATCCAACACAGCCATTTCTTCACGATTTGGACCTTATACAAACAATTATGATTTTATTAAAATTTTAAATAAAAAATCAAACAATCAATTATCCTTTTTAATAAATTTAGTTAATTAACACCTTTAGCTGAACTAATCTAATGATCAATTTCCATTTAGATAAATTAGTTAGCCAATATTCTATTAAACTAATTTTTCCTATACTAAATAAAATTTTAAGTTACAAAAATAATAAATTAAGTTAATCTCCATAATGCACTATTTTAAAATAAATAAGTAAATTTAAAATGTATATATATATATTTATTTTTCATTTGAAAGTGTGTATATATATACGCTTATAAAATAACCTATATAGATTTCAAATCTAATCTTTATATATAAACCTTCAACATTCAAAATTATTTTTCAAAATCTTATGCATACATCCTCTACTTACGATTTAAAATAGGCATGTGAATATATTTATATATTTTTCCTTTTACTATGAATAACAAACAAAATACAAAATTTATTTGAATTAATTACCTTGACGAGTCGTCAACCCAAACCCCATGACATCGCCACTGCTCAAGCAACATCGTGGCCCCAACATGCAAACCCAATGTTGCCTCGACCTACCGATCTCGCACTGACAATGGATTCCCAACCCATTGCTCTTCCTCGACTTCGGCTCAAACCATCTCAAACCCCAGCATTGCTGTAGGACGAGTGAACATGACCTATGAATCGATCTACAAGATCACACGCCCCATATCGAAACCCCACCTCACGACACTCGAAAGAAACCTCAACTCAGAGCCTCTCGCGAATCATCGTCGACCCGCACTAGAACTTCCACCTCGTGACGAGGAACTCACGGCCACTATCACTCAAGAACATGGAAACCCACCATCGAAATCAAGGATTTCGAATTGGGATTAAATTCAATTGCTCGACTTTGAGAAATGAATGAGAGCGACCATTTTGATTACTTCTCTGCCATTTTAATTTCTGGTTTCAATTTTTTTAGGAGAGAAGGGGGCTTGGTTATTCTATTTTTATTTATTTGATCATCTTGAGTAAAAAAAACAAGATGAGCATCTGGTACGTAAAGAACTAGCTATAGTGACATTGTCTTGGGATTAAAAAGTTCTGATGTGAACAGATTTACAGCTGAAAGCTGGCTGATATATATACATATTTATTTATTTACTAATTTAATTTAAATTTAAATTTAAATCGTCTTGATTTTTGCACTACTGAGACATGCCGCCAGGCAATCATAATGTTATATCCCTATTTCGAATGCAACGGAAAAGGTTTTGAGTTTTAATTCGATCGTATGGAGAAGATAGCTTTTTGAACTCAGTTATTACATTGAATTATCGATATAGATTTCAGCCTGTTTATATATCGTACGACCTCATAACAACTCCAAACAGTATGAAAATTGAAATCCAGTAATAATACACTATTACGGATCCAATGGAACTAGTTTTGTCGAATTCCGAGACTATGCCTCAGAAGGATATTTTTAAATATAATTTTAGGCAATATATTTTTGAAACTGAACAAACTGCTTTTAAATTCGATTTTAAAAGTTCTATTACCTTCAGTATTGTTAATACAAATTTTATAAGCCTTTGAACTATTTTTAACAAGCTTAAAACTCTGGATTTAATATTTTACCTAACTTCTAATTATTAAATCCAGTAATTTACTTATCCAAATAAATAGTGATGTTTGAAATTCACGTTAAACTAACGTTCAAATATTTAAAATAAATTAAATATCCCAATTTCAGATATCTCAAAATCCTGGGTCGTCACAAAAGTCATGTGTTTTGAGTGTTTCAAAAGGCATATGTTTTGAAAAGATAATTTGGATACTTTCGAAGGAAGTTTTCCAATGGTTTCGAAGGTAAAGGTCTAAGGTTTCGAAATCCTTAGTTCAAAAACAAACAACCCAATCTCATTTTTAAAAGAAAACCCATGGCAAAATAAATGAGTTTTGAAATGGCTTTTATATATGGAGTTTTTGAAGAAATAGGTTAAAAGGGATTAACCATGTTTCGTACAAAAATGATTTCAAGGATATTAAACCGTAGATGTTGGTGTTATTATGTTATTATGTTCGCTTCTTCTAATGTAAATGTTCACTGCAAAATGGACCCATGACTGTATTTTGGGGAGAAAGAGAAGAATAACCAGTTAGGTTGATCCAGTAGTGAATATAAATTGAGTTAACTCTTGAATGAGTAGAATTGCATCTAGGAGGTCCGAAAGACTAGAATATAAGATGCCTAAATTCAGATTAAAGAAGTTGTCAGATAAATAGGTTCATAATGAACCCATGAATAATATGTTTAGCAAGAATTATTAGCAGGGGCCAATAGGTTTGTAATGAACCCATGAAAACCATATCCGGATTAAGTTATTGATAGAATTCAATAGGTTCCTAGTCAACCCATGAAAACTATGATATAAGAGAAGTTATTGGAGATGCCAATAGGTTTAGGGAGAATCTAAGAATAATGAAGTTATTGGCAGGGGCAAATAGTTTTTTAGTGAACCGATGAAAACTGTGAAACCGGACAGATATTCCACAAGCTTTAAACACGTTATTAGTCAGCCTATGAAGACTAGTATGTTAATAGTAACCCCAGAAACTATAACAATGACGGATTTTCAAATGAATAGGGATGGAAAATCCATAATGATTTACTTGTTTGCATACCATCATAACATTTTAAATTGTTATGTTTTTAACCGTTGTGGATGCAAGAGCACAATATATGGTTATCAGAAGTTTTTGATAATATACTAGCGAGGAGAAAACCCGTTCCGCTAAGCGGCGTAGTCTCACTAGATATCTAATGGTTTGAGATGGTAGGTCATTATTCATACCAGGCTTTATGTCTGACTCAAAATCTATTTTTTTCCCACAAACTCTTGGGTGCTCAATTAATTTTGAGTAGTTTGAGAGTTAAGGTTTTTAGGTTCTTCTTAGATGAACATGCTTCTGGAGACGTGTATGAGGCAAGCTAGCTAGTAGGAGTTCTTTTCTATTTTGATTCCACTATGTTTTGATGTAAAGGAAAAGTTGTTTAATTTCCTAGTTATACAAATACATACAAACATACGTACATACACACATACACGCGTGCACTCTGACCATCCAAGAGGGGATCTTCATATGTCGCTCTTGGTGCATGTTGTAATAATTATATTTTTTCTGAACATTGTTTTCGAATTTGGGATTATGTAATGAATTTGAAATGTTTGAAATGGAATGATAAAGTTGTTCAATGATTTTTTTTTTTCCATATCCATGTGTTTTTGTTATATCAACTTATCTTACACTACCGTATTTAATCGCCGAGGATTAATAACTATGGATCACTGCAATACCTTAGTTTTGGGCCTCTAAGTGGGGGATGTTACAATTTATAAAATGTTCTTTTATAAAATTACAGATCTAATGTTGAACTCCTTCCTATCTTAAAAACAAATTTTAAATTGTTAATCTTGGATTTCAAAATATGTAAAATAGTCAAAATCAATTTTAATATGCATGTCATTAATATTTTAAATATAATGCAAAAAAAGGACAGCAAAGGCATATATAAACGGTCAATTTTGTGGGTTGCAGTGTAAATTTTAGCACCTATAAACGTTTACGTTAACAACGTACATTGTTTATATGTTGCACTTTCACAATACACATACGAGTGCATTTAATACGGTCATTATAATATATTTTGTTTAAGCTATATGAAACTCCATTTAAATAAATTAATTAAAATAAGATTATATTTAAAATAATATTAGATTGGATCTAATAAACCCTCTTCTCATAAACCTAATAGATCCAAAGTAGAACCCTTCAAGAAATTTACCTATTTCGCTTAATACCGACTGGCCTAGTTCCTCAATGGTATCGGAGCCCAATAGTTTATGTGGTCTAAATTAGCAATATTAGTGTTGAAGTATTAAATTATACACATTTAGTAGGGTGTCCAAAAAAGTAATGTCTAAGGTTAGGTTTAGATAATCAAGTATCCTACCTTTCTTGGCTACTAGCCTAGGCCAAAGGATAACGTAAGCCCAAAAGTTAATTGCAATATAAATGCCAAAATTGTTTTGGGCCTTGGACTAATGTTTAAATTTAGTTTGAAAATTTAAAAGACTTCAAGACTAAATGTTCAGTTAAAAATTCAAAAGAAAATTTTATAAAACTTACAAAATGGCTTCAAAATTGAAATATGTACTTTAATCAATATAATTATTTAAATCAAGTAAAATAATTATTTAAAAATTAATTAACTAAAACATATATGTTGATGTATGTATATAACTATAATTGTTGTAGTTATTTATTTGTCTTAGAATTATTTATAATAAACTAATTTAAAATTTAAAATTAATTACAATTATTTTGTTAAACTGATTAATTAAATAAACTAATTAAATAAAAATAATTAAAATTTAATTAGTTAAAATGTATACATATATTTATACGTACACATAAACAAACTATAAATGTTATACCTAATAAGCTATCTTAAATAGTTTAAGAAGAGAGATATAAAGTTTTAGAAATTTTATATAAAAATAAATTAAAGAAATGAAATAAAATTTAATTAATAAAAATTGAAATTAGTTAAATAAATTTAATTAGTAATACATATAAGAGTATTATAAAAGTTAATTAAAATCATAAATGGTTGTAAATAAATTAAAATGTATAATATGAATGTAAAAAAATTAAGTGGAACCGTAAGTAAAACAATTTAGATTTAAGGAATATGACATGTGTATTGTACATATATCATGATTTCATATGTGTCTAACATTTAAATTACGAGGGTATTTCACAGGAAATACATCGTTCCCTAAATCGATATCACTCGATATATATAAATATATTACAGCTTATAAATCTTTGTTATATAATGTTGTCCTCTACTATTTACACACACACACACACACACACACACACACACACACACACACACAAATATTACTTGCATACTCCCTAATTGCTAGGCAAACTTAAGCTAGGGATGTTTTATGTAGTATTATTCACATATTTACTAGATGAGGTAAGATCCATGCATGTAATTACTAAGCAAACTCAAAGTATATGCCTTATACTTAGGCCATTATGAAACAGAAGTTATGAGTGGATAATCTCTTTGATTTGTTGAAAAACTAAAATTATGTATTGAGATTAGGGCATGACCATAGGTCAGGAGTTGCGTATGACAAAACGATAAAGTGTTGTCCATCGCTTATGGGCCTATGATTTGTTGAGAAAATTCATGTCAAAAACACAGGGCAAGCAAGTCCTAATGTCCATTGGAGGAATCAAAAGACTTGTGTATTTTTATTAAGGTTTCAAAAGCATAAATAAAATTTTAGGAGCCTTATTAGAAAAATAAAATGGTAACATTTAACTTTTATAATATTTTAAGAACATATGTTATGTAAAGTTAAAATAACCTACATCGTAAATTTATGTAATTGATATAAATTGATAAACGTTTATCAATTAAAATATGCAAATGAACTGAATCAAGATTAATGAAATAATTACACATCTACACCTACCAATGAATCCTTTCACATGTTGTCACATCAAGACCCATGCAAGAGCCAAATAGTACAACCACTAAATAATTTATACCTTGGTCACTTAAGAGTCTATTTCTCTGAGAATGCATATTACCTTTTATGGGATTTGAGCTTTTAATCAATACAAGAATATGGATATTTGATCCATATTTGGTCATATATAAATGTTATATGACGAATAATCACGAGTCATGATGAATGAAACTTTGATGAAATTATTTCATTCGAATTAATCAAGTAAACAGTAGTGCAAGATTATGTATTTAATATGATTTGTTATAGTATGGATCTTGTTGTGTCAGATATAGCACTAAATGAAGAGCTAATGTATTTAGGAATTCAATCACCGAAATTTCGATTTGATAAGTTGTCGTAAAGTGCATTTTATTTCATATCCTTCAACATTCCCAATGCATTTTTGAAAAGAGTTCATTATGTCCTATAGCAAGTGCCTCCTTTTGAATGGTTCGACCATTTGAAAGGAAAGCAAATATAGGTGGGTGGATATAATTTAGGCACGTTTGGGAAGCAAAGACTGGATGGTTACCTTTGTTTTATAAAGAGACATTGATAATGAGAATTGCATAATATACTAAAAGATACTTAATATGAAATGAGAATTGTGAATTTTGTCCTAAATATATTTTCATGTAGAAAATTATTTTCTATGAAAGTTATTTCTTCGATTTCAAGATAATTGATATGAAATTCTCGACTATAAAATGGTTGTAGTGTATGAAATTAAATCCTACGATAAGTGGTCGAATGAAGCTTCATATTTCATTAGCTATTACAGTAATGAAAGAAATGGTAGAAGCATACCAAATTAGGCTTCTTAGTGGATGCATCAAGTTTCGATTTTTTTCATAAATTTATCAGATATTATTTATGAAGTAATAATCGTTTTCAATATTGACTAAAAATAGACATAATTTAATTTCAATTTGGATGTTATGAATATTTGTTATAAGATAAAACTATAATTATGGTACTCTTTACCATAACAAAAGATGAACTAGAAAATAAAGAAGCATTTGAAATTTCACAACTATTTTGAAATCATAAACTAAGCCACATCTTTGAAAAATAATTTTTTTTCTTATATGATTATGAATCGCACCATACTGGTAAAATTTATCTTGAATGATGAAAAGCAAAGCACCCAATCAATGGAGCGACATAAGAGTTGCTAAACTTTAAGGATTGACACAGAATCATAAGTTTAATGGTACCAAAATGTTTACATGTACTTCATTAAATTCATCGATGAATTATCAAAATATAAGCACATGCATTTTATGCATATATAGTACATTTATAATAAGTTAGTGAAATATAAAACAAAAGTAAATAACATGATATGCAAAAAATGATTCGATTTGATCGAATAAGTGAGTATATTTGTAGGAGTTCCAAATATATTTTGAAACAAATAAGATTCAATATGAAAAGTTACTCCTACCTGTAATACATAATGGTTCATTGATAAGCAGTCATCAGACTTTATTGGATATAATATGATTGATGATGAGTGAAATTGAGTCAAGTTCTCTCTATAAGGGCGGCATTTATAAGCAAGTACATAAGGTTAAATTTAATTTCATCTAAAACAAAGTCTATAAAATCAAAAAAGATAAGAGTTGATGAAACAACCCCTACATATCCTATATCAAGGAGTTGATAGGTTGTAGTGACCTTAAAGTTCAAACACTTTGTCTTCAAGTATCGAAACATTTTAAAACATAGCTAAGTGTTATAAATGGGATTTATAACCATGTTAAACATCATTTAGTTAATGAATAATGATAAGAAAATTGTTTTTGAAAATTGTTAACAAAAATATATCCTTCAAAGAAAAATCGATATTGACCAGAAATCGGTTTATCGGCAAACAACTTTGTAATCAATATAATTTGTTCGAACTCTTTTGCACTTGTCTAATGATCAAATGAATACATTATCAGCTAATTAAAAATATTCTTTATAAACCAATGGAAGGTTCTAGAAGCTTCCAGGTGGATAAGAGATATTATCATTTAAAGGTCTACGTGTAAATTTGCTAAAGGAAGTGATCTAAAGGAGAAGTGACGTGGGGTAAGCCTTCCATGACATGAAAGGAGGGTGCACTACAAGAACTATGCATTTTAACGGCCTTTATTGTCAGCGTTTTATTACAATACGCTGTTATTTGATGTTTTAAAGCTTAAATAATATTAAGTATGCTCGCTAAAATGCTACTATAGACAATTACCCACGTGTTATTCATTTTCCTCCATTAGATACTTTGCTTCAATATACCTCTAAACCTAATCTCCAAGTTCCATTTATCTATTGTCGCCTGCCTCCATCGCTC
This sequence comes from Allium cepa, assembly GCA_030765085.1. Taxonomy (NCBI): domain Eukaryota; kingdom Viridiplantae; phylum Streptophyta; class Magnoliopsida; order Asparagales; family Amaryllidaceae; genus Allium; species Allium cepa. The sequence continues at coordinate 685,228,975 of CM060932.1, read as the reverse complement.
CATAAATTCCACTACGGCCCAAATTTTTCTATGTCCCCTCCCTCTATTCGGACTCCATCAAATTAGTGTCACCTATCAAATCACCACTATGCATGCTCTTAGAATCCAACTTTAACTCTGTCTCAAAACGCACCATCATTGTTTGCTATTTATTCAACAATTTTATAAACTTATCGTATTATTTGAATCATCGTTGCTTTCCTTTAAGCATAAATAAATTAATTCACGTTATAATGGTTATGAGGCATTCAAAAATTCGTAGGTATCAATTGAACTGAACCAAAGCCAGCCTAATTTTTTTTCTTTTTGTTGAAAACGTGGTTAAATTTAAAGAACTTACTACTCCCATTTTCTTTATTATCTAAACAATAATTTATTTAGTATAAATTCATTTTCTCTCCTTTAAGATCTTATTTCTTTGGAGCCTTATCGCTATGAGCAAGAGCAGTTACCATTGATCATATAAAATCTTTGGCTGGCAGTGATTAATACATTCTATGAAATATCTTTGATAGTTGTCTATGCCCGTCCTTCATTAAAATTATCATTGAGATGGTTATTACCTATGCTTCTTTCCAGAAGTAGATTTATTCTGAAATTGTTTAGCTAAACTGACGTGCATGTATGATATCATATTGGACATGGTATGTGGAAAACCATTATATCCATTGTTGTTGCTATCTAATTTTGTGTGTAAATTAAATAACAAATTGATAGTCAACTAAATCATTAAGTTTGTATTTGAGAAGTGAAGTGAATTTAACATTTCTTTATTTGTAATGTCACTTTAAGCTTAAGCTTACATACATGATTCTCTAAAACTGCACCATGACCAAATCTTTGTATATTGCTTGCACAGGGAGGAAAATAACATGGTGTATAGTCTATAGATGAAGACAAGCAATTGACGTTCCGGTATTTTGTTCTCTGATACTCCTATAAATATTGTTATGGATTTAATAGTTTTGGTTTTGTCTTCATTTCTGTAGCATTCATCATTCCACACTGAAGTTAACCATTATCAACTATAATAATTTTATCCTAAACTTTAGATAGCCAATTGGTTGTTTAAGATTTGATGAACTAATTATACCATGATAAATTTAATTGGTAATCCTCATAACCTAATCACTTACTCAAAAACACTTGAATATGTGTTGATTGTGCGAATATATAGGTCTTATCAATTTCTTGATGTTCACATTGTAGGAAACTACGAGGTCTAATGTTGCCAATTGAGCTAATTAAGACATTTAGAAGAAATGATACCAATGGTGTTGTGTGCAAGCCTCCTCTGTAAAAAGGTGCTACTTTATAATTCAAACCATCAAATGAATAATTACTGGAATAAATCTACAACAAAAAAGCCATATATAATTAGCAATGCAATTACTGTAAAAAATGTTTGGATGTGACAATTATTTTAAGTACACATATAATTTCTCTTTTCACTTAATTCTTTTTCTGAGTATTTATCATTCTTCTTCTAGTTTAATAGCTTAATCAATTCAAAATACGGTTAGTGTGATGAACCATTGGCCAACTTTTCTTATTAGATGTATCTTAACCATTAACATATATGAGTTTTCTTTAATAATTGATTTTAGTGGTTTGACTATGTTGAATCAGTTGTCGATTAATGAAATATAAACATAGCTAGCTTAACATAGGATAATATAGAATTAAATAAATGGAGAAGAATTTACTGACATAATATACATATACATAGCAGACTCAACATGACATAACGTGATAAAAGGACTTTTAACATAAACCTTACCTACAAATATTTCAAATGCATTGAATATTATGAAAATATATGAAACTATTAACAAAAATATTATTCCTCTAACTTGAAATTGGATCCCAAGAAGTAATCAAAAATAAATAAAAAATCCCTATCTACCCGTTTTATTATTAAAGCTAATCAGTCTATAAATGCATAATAACAAAGTAAAACAGTCCATTTTATCTCACGTTCTTTAGTTCTAAATCTTGACATGTAATTTCATTCATGATTAATTGTAAACTCTTTTGTAGCCGTCAAGGCAAAAGCACATGAATATGAGATGGATATGGTGCGAACTTAAGTTTAGATATTTGTTAAATATAGGGTGTAATTGTTTCCTTTTATTTACTTTCCTATTATAAACTACTTTCCTATTATAAACTTTCCTGATTTAACTATTTGGTGTGATATATAAACACCTCTTCTTGTATATCAATGTGATGGGATAAATAAAATAAGTTGCTTTTGCTTTCTCCTCTATGTCTGTTCTTACAATTATATTTGATACCAAACCAATTAACATGGTATCAGAGCCTTCTCAGAACAGTATCTTAAATCAGAAAATCAGAAAATCAGAAAATTAATCAAAACCTTTACAATCCCAATTCTAGAAAATCTGAAAATTCAATCTCATACTCCTTATCTTCTTTAAATCAGAAAGTTGTCGCTTGTAACTTCACCAGCAATCGCCTGTAACTTCCAATCGCCAGCAATCGCCTCAACCACAAGCTCAATCGCTAGACCCACCACGAATTGCCTCATCTTACTCAAACCCGTACCATCACTTCCAATTCCGCCTACTATAGCCTCCCTCAACTTCTACGGCCAACCACCACAACTTCAAATTGCCGGGTCCAATCTCCTCAAATCCGAAATCGACTGACTTGAAATTGTGCTTTCGTGAATTCGAATTTAATAAATTGTTTTCGTTTTTTTCTCTCGAATTGAAATCGTGGGAGACGATATATTTGTATGAAATATTTTCTAAAGTGGCTCCATTAAAGTAACTTCATATGTTCGGTCACATAGATCTTGAAGAAATAATTCTAAAGCTTTTGAAACTAAAAGAGGCACTGCTAATTCAATCTTCCCAACATCCTCATCAGCTTGCATTATATTCTTGATTCGTGAAGCAGGGAATCGAGTGCCAAGCTTCTTCCTTATGATTTGTCTCTGTGGTTTTTCTCTTTCGTTTGAATCTTGATCGAAAATTTGTAGGTCACAAAAGCGCATGTCCCGGATCTACAGATCTGGAATTTTTGATTTGGAAGAGAATAACGATGCCCAAGGATTAACAGTAGACTCAATATATGGAACTTGAGCACCAACAATGCAGACATGAGCGGAACTTGGGGTCAATTTTGAATAGCAGCCGTGGAATGCGTTGATATCAGTGAGGAATTTGAAAGAAGGTTATAAAGTATATCTTCTTCAGTTTCGTAATGTGGGTAAAAGGAAAAAGAGTTCCACGAAATAGTTTGATATTACCATCTTAATGTTATATGTTTTACATTTTTTCCTCTTGCAAATCTCGTGTTCATCTTGCCCCTCTCAAAAAATTCGATTCTCAATAAATTCGTGTTCAACCAGTAACTTGCCCCTCTCGTGGATTTTGTTTCTCAGAAAATTTAGGTTGTGGATTCTCAGAAAATTCGTTGATTGGGTTTCTCAGAAAATTTAGGTCGTGGATTTCAACTCTTAAATGAAATAGGGCTGAAAACTATTATTCAGGCTAAATTATGGTGTGATAACAAAGCTGCTATTTATATTGCATCTAATCCTGTGTTCCATGAACGAACCAAACACATAGAGATTGAATGTCATTTTGTTCGGGATAAAATACAAGATGGTTCAATATCTACAAAGTATATGGAACTGAAGAGCTGATTGCAGATATCTTCACCAAAGCTTTGAATGGATTCAGAATTAATTACTTGTGTAACAAGTTGGGCCTGATTAACATCTATGCTCCAACTTGAGGGGGAGTGTTAAATATAGGGTGTAATTGTTTCCTTTTATTAACTTTCCTATTATAAACTACTTTCCTATTATAAACTTTCCTAATTTAACTATTTGGTGTGATATATAAACACCTCTTCTTGTATATCAATGTGATGGGATAAATAAAATATGTTGCTTTTGCTTTCTCCTCTATGTCTGTTCTTACAAATTATATTTGACACCAAACCAATTAACAATACTAATTTGTTTCAATAATCTAAAGAATTTAGATCCAAACTTTGTAGCTTCATCTTCATATTTGTTTGATAAAATCATGGTATTCGATATAAAATCATGGGATACCATTTCATTAAATGTGTAAGCTTATGTTCAAAAAATGTACAGCCTATTTTTTTCCCTTCTTTTGTGTTGGTGCTTCAATAACTCTACTTCAAACTATTCAGATTACGTCGAAAGTCACATGCCACAAAATCATTACACAAAACCAGGTTTGCTTAGTTTTCACCACATATTGTGTTTCCATAATGTCTAGCTAGAATATGGAACATTATTTCCTTTATTGTGAAAGGTTGCTTGTATTTGTATATGTTTAGTTCTATTTTCTTGACTATTAATCAAAGTTGACCTTGAATTTTTTGTCTTTAAATATTTTGTTTAATTACATCTATCTTTCAGATGTTTGAGAAAGATTTCGATAAAAAATAATTTAGAGAAAAATATTTGCTATCCTCAAGAAATTCAAAAACGATCATTGCAAAGGCAATAGAGGATGAGGAGCTTGCTTTATCTTTGAAGCCAAATGACATAGTAGCCAGTGGATCATGGGAAAGGTATCACTTATAATTTTTGTTCTTATTGCGTGATGAATGTGTAGGGTTAAATTTTTATCCTTGTGAATAAAAAACGTTGTAGATGCAAATACCTAAAAATCGAAAACTGGATCATATGTTAATATACGAAAATAATAACGTTTCTGTTTAGAAAGGGCGTTTAGAAGTTTTATGGTTTATAATTATATTGTTGTTGACTCGTTCTTAATCAAAATTAATGTTAATTCTATTGCAAATCAATTGTGGGGACTCCTTGTTTTGACTATGTAATGTTAGAATATTTACCTTACATTTGATAAGCTCGCTTCAAGCTGATAAGATGGGTTAACCTTAGGGACAACTATATGCATCTATTTTATGTTAAACATCTTAAATCTATCATATCTGTTTGAATTAGATAACATACTATTAACATTATGTTACACATGCTAAATCAGTCGTATTTATGTATGATGCATATGTATTAACAATATTGATGGTTTTTATTAATTGCTCAAAAAGTTTACATATTAATAGCTCATTTGATATTGGTAAGTAAGTAAAAAAGGTACTGTTTGAAAGAAAATATAAGTAATTCTATTTTAGATTTGAAATATATAATCAGTGTATTTTTATATGGCTATTGGTTTGCTTATTGTTCATGTAAATTTAGTGTGTTAGGTAAAAAAATTGCCCTTTCTAGCTATTAAGAAGTTCTATAAAAAATTAACTATGTTGACTAAGTTTTATAAAAATTAACTAAATTTACAAAAGTTTGTAAGTTTATAAAAATAACTATGTTTATAAACATTAATAAGGTTTTATCAGAGATAACTAAGGTTATAGAAGTAACCAAGTCTATAAAACTAAGGTTTTTAGTCTTTTAATTAAGTTTACCATGTTTTATAGAATTTAAATTTCTTCTTAAAAATTATGAAGTTTTATAAAAAAAATATCTAAATCAACAAGTTTTATAAAAAATTACTTAAATCAACTAAGTTTGTCCAGTTTTCATTGTTCTAATCGCTAGTTTCTCATAGTGTCTTTTATTTTTGTTCTATTTTTTTTACAAACAATGTTCTACACAACATAGTACATACTGAATACCTTCAAGAAATTTAAATGAGTTTCATAAGAAAACTCATGAAGTGACAAAATAAAAGAAGCTCATATGGTGGATTTGTATATAATCCTTATAATTATGGATTCTTACACCAACTTAATGTTAAGGAATTAACTTCTTGACCGCATAATAGAGCCAAATGGAAAGTTTATCAAATTTGGTGCTGGCGGAATATGAAATTCATGTACAGATCAAACAAAATCTACATTCGTACTTTGATGCTATATTATCCCTTTGATGATCCAATGCCTTCTAATTTAGTGTGACGCCCCACCTCTATACCCACGCTAGCCAAGAACACTCCGGAGTAGTGCTGTCAACTAGCACGGAGAATAAGGCTGTTGAGGAGCGACCATCCATGTAATTGCTTATCACACGGTGGCTATAAATAATCTTCGGAAACAAACATAGAAATAATCATATCACAAATCAGTCACAAATATCTATATCACAAAGGCGGAAGAAGATATGAATATATAACTAACACATGAAAGTGTACATCAGAGTAGTGGTCAGTAAGATCCACGATAATACAAAAGAATAGCAACACGTGCTATACAAAAGAATACAACTATGAGTCTATATCTCAAGTGTATACAATAAAAACTGCTAATCTAAACAGTTAGCCAAAAGTCAGAGTGATGAATCCCTGGGAAGAAGTCAAGCAGAAGCACCTGTAACATCTCGGTCTGACCCGAGTATTATTTAAGAAAATAATAAACGGATCAGTCTAGCTATAAATATCAGATGACATGATATAACATAAAAGATATGGCATAAACATAAACATCCATAACGACATACCACTATAAGTATGTAAATAATGATCAACAGAAGATCAATCAATAAGAGATAATCAATATCACAAGAATCTTCTCAAAGATTCGAAGAGGGCATCATACCCTAAACTTGTACTCATAACAAGTCAATGACATAAATTCCAGAAATCAACACGAGAAATCCAGAAATCATAAAAAGGGAAAGAGGCCTATCACATGATGGTCCGAAGACCATGGGGAGCTACCCCGCATGTGTGAATGGAATCACACAGATTGAGGTCAAGACTAACCAAAAAGCAGAAAGGTATGTGTGAATGGAATCACACAAGTGGTGTCTAGTCTAACCTTGCAATGAAAGAGACATCGCGCAATTGCTAGTCTAATTCATAAAGCGATCATCAAGATCAGCGAGAAGTGTCAATTACACTAAGCTAGTAAATATAGAAGTTTAGCTTCATGTCCCATAACCACTTGCTTAACCTAAATATTTACGAACAAACTGTAAATCTTCACTAATAAAATTGTCACAAGAGGTTCAATCGAACAAGTCCAAGAATTAACCGACGAAGTGAACGCAAGCGTTTCATACCACTTGTTTTACTAAGTCGTTTAATTAGATTTCTCATCCGAGTGAGGTAAAGGCTTGCATATACTAATAGATTGGAAAACGGTTTAAGAAAAGAGCTTTGTTATTAAAAATAGAGTTGAAATTGTTTGTTAAAAGAGTTTTGATATTTACTACTAGTATTGAAACCTTTATATTATAAAGTGACAAAACACATAAGCAAGTGTAGAAACAATCAGTCACAAAGATCGCATACGGGGATGCGAATAAAATCCAAGGAAATCAGCTCAATGTTTTTCAGATAAGATCCCCTACGGAGGGGGGGTCCAGGGGGGTGGCAACCCCCCAAGGTGGGGGTGCGGGGGCAACGCCACCGCTTACGGGGTTCGACCTGCCCGGTCAGGTCGCGGGGGTCCAGGGGGCAGCGCCCTCGGCGGGGTGCGGGGCAGCGCCCCGACCAAAACGGTACGACCTAGTGAAGACAAAATGAGGTCTAACGACCTAAGAGGGATAGAGTCAAGCGACCTAATGGTTGCGACCTAGGGGTCTAAGGGCACGACCTAGTGGTCCAGCGACCTAAAGGGTAAATGTCATGTGACCTAAAATGGGTTCGCGATCTAAAGGTGTTCGCGACCTAACAAGGTTCACGACCTAACAGAGACAAGGTCATGCGACCTAAAGTGGTTCGCGACCTAAAGGTGTTCGCGACCTAATACGGTTCGCGACCTAAAGGTGCACGACCTAAGGTCTTTCGACCTAGGGGTATATATGTAACGACCCAGAATTTTTATTAATTGAAATTTGAATATTTAGTTAATTTTAAATATTTATAAGTGAATTTTTAAGTCAAATAAATTTTTATTTGAATAATTGGATTTAATTGAATAATTAAATCGATAATTTAATACGTTAAATTATGGAAATAACTGAAAATTGGGTTAAATATGATTGAAAATGATTTGTAAAGTTTTATTTTATCATGTTGAAGTTAGAACGATATTTTAGAACTTTTAAAATCGAATTAAAAGTTTATTAGTGAAAATTGAATATTTTAATATTTAATAATCGACTGTAAAATAGTCAATTTTTGAACTGTCTCAGAATTGAACGAAACTAGTTTCATTGGATCCGTAATAGTTAGTTATTACCGGATTTCAAATTTCATGTCAATCGGAGTTATCGTTTGATCGTGGCAGCTCGAAACGCATCGAATTATTTTTAATTTTAATTTGGCGAGTTAAAATAGCCATTTTTCAAAAAGTCTCGGATTTCGACGAAACCAGTTTTATCGGATCCGTAATGTGATATTATTGTAAGGTTTCAAATTTCAAGTCAATTGGATTTACCGTTTGTCCGATACAAATTAAAACGCCTAGAAAATCGCTTAAATCAGTTTAATTTAAATTGAGCGTTTACAGCCATAACTCGCACAGATGTCCGAATTAGCTTTCGAAACCTGTTCCATTGTGTCCGGAACGCGGGATAAACCCTAGGTACGTCAGTTTCGGCGCGTAAATCGGAGTTCGGAATTCCCGGATGAATAGTGTCGATCGGGTTTCCTATAAATAGCCCCTACCTCTCTCTAAATAAAAAAAAATATATAAATCAAAACCCTAATTCTCTATGCAGGCCGCCACCTATGTTTTCAACGGCCAGAAAACAATCGATTTATTCCTTCGATTTCTCCAGATCTATACATCTATTCGAAATATTATCAACTACAAAGTTGTAAAGGGTGTTGTGATCTATCGATTCAACGGTTGAGATCGAAAATAACGTAGTGGATCGCCAGAAAATCGAGCTCAAACTACCGTATTTCATGCGCGTTTTTCGACGCGATAGGGGAGCCGAGTGGGTGCGGTTTGAGGGTGGAGGTGGAGTCAGGAGCGAGCTTCGACGTGGTGGGGTGGTGATGGAGTATAGTCGAGTGGTTGAGGCGATAAATTAAACCCTAATGGACGTAAATGGGTTCGGCGGCCTCGTGTATTATCTGGAAGAAGATAATGCGTGAGAGAGGGAGATAGGATACACGGTCCAGTTGTGGAGGCAGCTGATCCAAGGGTCTATATAAGCTAGGGTATAAAATTTTATAATTTAGTTGTAAATTATATAATAAAAATCGTGTACAAACTTCAAATATTCATAACTTTTTCATACGAGGTCGAAAAAATGCAAACTCAGTTGCGTTGGAATCGTATGGACGAGCACTACGCGATGGAGTTGGTTTGGAGTCGTTTGGAGTTAGTGAGAATTTTGGGTAAAATTAAACGCGCGTTTAATTTTATTCGAAATAAATCGCTAAAACGGAAATTTAAATCAAGGTGAGAACTTCTCACTCAATCGAATCAGTTTCGATTTAATTTTAAATAGTTAGATTTAAAATATTTGAATGCATGTTTGAATGATGATTGATATCTATTGATTGTTAAAATAGACATTATGCGCCGTTAGTAAGCGGATGTTATTTATTAAAAACATATACCGCGAATATTTCATAAACAGTGAAATTGGTATTATATATATAATAGCAATATATATATATTGGCATATGTATATATTGGAGTTGTTGATTTCCCGCATTTTTTGTTTAGCGGATGAGACCCTATTGCGCCGTCTATTAAGCGGATAATATTTTAAATCCCATATACCGCGATAATTTCGTACTGGAGCGAAATTGGTATTGTGCTAATGTTTTTGGATGCAGGAAAACAGGTTGGAGGGATCCAACTGGATTCCTCAACAGTATTTATTTGATTTCAGATATTTTGATATTTGATGGATTATCATATCGATATATGATATCGTTGTTGTCGTGATTGACTATTTGGTGTGTAGCATCATTAGACCAAATTTTGGAATTTTAAAATGATTTATAAAGTGATTTTTGAAAAGTATACGTTTTATAAAATAATTTTGGAATTGATCTATTTTAAATAAATAAACGTTATAATTTTTAAAGTTATAAAAATTATAATTTTTAAGAAATATAGTTAAAAAACTGATTTTTGAGAATATGATGCTAATGATTTTATAAAATGATTTAATCGGGATTTTTGAATTTATTATAAAAGTTTAAATATAGGATTTATAAAATTTAATTATTTTATAAATCAAAAGGATGAAATTATAAAGGAGATTAAAGACGTTTTAAAAGAATAATATAAATTGAATTATATTAAGAGATTTATAAATGGATATTTATAAATTGAAATATTGAAATTATAAAACGAGTTTTTATAAGTGTTTGAATGAAGTGAAAATGGATTTCAGAAATGAATGAAATTTATAGAATTATAAATGGTGAAGTTATAAGTGAAATTTATAAATAGTAAGATTTATAAATTTTGTGAAATTATTAAAGAATATATTTGGATAAATAATTGAATCTTATAAGTTATAAGATTTATAATTATGAAGTTCAAAGGAACAATTTTTGTAAAGTAATCGTTTTATAAGCATTTAACTTATAATATGGACTTTTTGTTCATAATTGAGATATAAACTGGAATAGGTTAATGACGGAAATTTATAAAAAGGAAGTTTTTATAAATAAATAGAAATGGAATTTATAAACGTTGTTTTATAAATTCGCAATGACTTATTTTGATAAGTAAATTGTTGTAACCTATTAATGGAGTTATATTCACGTTTTGACTGTGAATAATCCTTTGAAATAAAATGAATAAAAGAATGAAATTTATTAACGTAGTATATTCACATTTTTGAATAGTGAATAATCCTTTAAATTAAAATGAATAAAAGGATGAAATTGTTAATGAAGTATATTCACGTTTTTGAATAGTGAATAACATGTTAAAGAAATTGTTTTGAATGTGATATTTCAAATAGAATTAAAACAATCTAACGATGTTTTAAAATGTGTTGGGATTCGAAACCATGGATTTCAACATTTATTGTTGAAATAGACGTTTTCGAGAAATAAAAGGAAATGATGGACTATAACACTGTTGTTATAGTAAATGATTTCCGAAAGGAAATGTTTTGAATAGTATTGGGATTTATATATCTATTTTAAATTCGAATCCCTATACTAGTGATTTTGGGTTGTCGTAACGATGTTTTACGCATCGTTCGTTTTAGCCCAAATAAATATGTTTAAGAGAATGATTTCCTTAAAGAATAAAATATATACTTAATTTCGATTTAAGTATATTGAATATTTTCCAAGTGTTGAAAATAAATAAAAATTGTGAATTACTTATTAAATAAGTATGGAATTGTTTTCCAATATGAAGTGATATTTAGAATTCATCTTTTTGAAGATAAATTGAAAATGGATAATTGAAAACGTATATCAATAGATATTGTGAAATGTAAATTCACTAAGGAATTTATAAAAGAAAGTGAAATTGGTTTAAAAATAAATATTGATTTATTTTTGAAGTGTTGAAAATTATATATCTAGTGAAGATATTTTGGAAAATAAATAATTTGGAAAATTATTTGGAAACTGGTGATGTGTGCATATCCAGTGATAGTTCAATAACCGACTATCAATATTTCCCTTTGAATGGGTATTTGATGTGATTTGATTGAATGTGAATGCACACTTGTTTTTGAATAAGCGCTCACTATTCGGGTTAACCGGGAAAGGACCATGGGGTCGTATAACCCATTCCGAATATGTGATACGTTGTTGTGAATAGCATTGAAGATCGGTGTTGAAGACCGAGTATTTGTGAAAACGATAGGATGACCTATCGATTGTCTCTGCACTGGGTAGCTCCTGGTATAGAGATCTCCTAAGTGATGGGAAATTCGATCGGGATCGTGAATACCCGGATTTGCAAGGGCTTCGTAAGAAGTGCCTTCGGTTTTGTTCGAGCCCGGAACAGACTTGTATGGATTGTATGTCTGACATTACAAGTTGAGATATAAAGCAGATTTCTTTCAAATATATTTCTGTTGGTGGCGGAGAATTTATTCTTTTAGCTTAACACCCTTCTCTGAGACGTACGTGCTCAGAGGTTATATAGTTGAAGTTATCAGCGATATATTCCCAAATTGGTAATGGGACATGCTGAGTGTTGCTGAAATGATCATTGTGTTGATTATTTGGGATAGGATCATTTGTTTGATCGTCTATCTTGGTGATCATTGTGTTGATCATTTGTTGACCCAAAGCATGGCTTTTGTATAAAGTATGTTTTTGTGGACGTGAATTCGTCGAGCCTCACACCCCGTGAATGGTCAAAACAGGAAAGATGCAGCAAGGTTATGAGGGGTAGCGCCCTTTAGGATGTGTCCATTTCCTTCTGGAAAAGGGTGGTGTCATGGTATGGAGCCCAGATACTTACTCATGTTGAAAACACTTTGTTATGATTGTGTGAATTGATTACGAGCGCTCGGTGATAAAGGTCCCAAAGGACCGGGGGATGGCATATTCGGTCAGTTGTTACTCAGTTAGGGGTAACCCGGCCTTGTGTTGGTAGAGATCCGGTTTGGTTCTCGGGGATGTCCATCCAGAGGCATTCTCATGTGGCAATGGGAAGTTCCTTGGCCTGATCATTCGTTGGAAATCCAATTCCCGATACGAAATTTGTACGGTATTAGTTGTAGAACCTGCCATTTACTTATGGTGGTCACCACTGTTTAGATGGTAGCTATAGTAGGCATACGATAATGGTCGTATGTTGGCTAAGATTTATATTCTACTTTCGAAATATTTCCTCTACACTATGCACTAGTAATAATATCAAATGTTATTTTAAATACGTATCAAGCATCTTTGACTATCATAAGGAGAAATCTCCTCCGATTCTGCGTTTGCATTGTGTGTGTGTGCGGGAGGCCTTATGGTAGTCTCATTTTTAAAAGCATTGCGAATTAACTTTAAAAATATCCCTCTATTTTGATTTTAAAGATAAATAAACTGTTTTGAGTTCTCACACCAGTCACATGACTGACTTGGAGTTTATTGTTTTCCTTCCTAAACTCTGGGTGCCCACCAATTTTCCACACGGGCAGTCAAGAGTTAAGGTTTATCAGGATATTCTGGATATTCTGGAGTTGCTGGAGGCAAGATGGATTGGCATGGCGTATTACTAGTATATAGTATTTCTTTTTCCGCTGCAATGTTTGTTGTTGTATGATGTTGTACACTCTGATGATATGATGTAATGAAATGTATTGTAATGTAATAACTGATATAGTTCTTTGTTTAAAGATTATTCATTTATTATTATATGTTGTTCCGCTGCGAATTGTGAGATTCTGATGTTGTTCTGTTGTTGTTTCCTTTCGGTTCTATCTTTTTCTATTTTTTTCTATTTTCCTTTCCATCTATTTCCTCTCTATTTTCTATTTTCTCTTCTCCCTATTTTCTGTTTTCTTCTTACTCTTCTTCTGCCTTTTTCTTCTTTTTCTTTTCCTAAATTTTTCTTAAACCCCTAAGGGTTCGTATTTTCGTTCATCTTGAATTAATCAATGGAGATTAGTGTCTATTCAAGGAGTACGGATTTACGGGTCTTTACAGTTGGTATCAGAGCTTATGGTTAAGCGACAACCATGGTTCTGTTGGGTATAATTCATTAGAGATAGAGTCAGTAGTACTCTAGAATGAATTTGAGTGTAATAATAGCTATGAGAGCGTATTTGTTAGTGAATATATAAAATTGTTTTATATTGTGATGATTGGTTTATTGAGTGGCATATGAACTTTCGTCAGCGTGGTCCGCAAGACTATGCCGAAGGGGTTTCTAAACACTTGAATAGAACAATTCGACACAGTATTGTTTTAAAATGGGTAAATGAAATAATTTTACTTGATTATATTTTATATATAAAGGAATAATTTTTCAGAATTATTAAATTGTATATAAGTTGATTGTTTAGTTGTTTGAATAATCTAAATAAAAGAATAATTGTATAAGTAAAAGAATTATAAGAATTGAATTATAATTAAAGTAATTTACAATTGAGAAATAAACTTATATATATAAGAAGTGAAACTTTATGAATATATTTATGAATATGACTTGTAAATAAAAATGAATGTTAATCAATTAAATGTAAATAGTTGATGTGAAATAATGAATATAAGTGTTAATTCATTTAAAATCTAATGTTATTAGAAGTTGAAAGATTGTATGAATATAAGCAAAGGAATTTGGTTGTAATTGATATACATTGGTTGTTATATGATTGTTAGTTGATTGTATGCAATTCATTTAAGTGTTAATGAAATTGGAAGCTATGAAATTGAATTCAAATTGAAAGTAAATAAATTTGAATAGAATTGAATTTGATTTGGAAGTGAACCAACTTGAATATGAATTAGTGAATATAAACTAATTGAGAATGAATGTTGATAAAATCCAATGTTAATAAATCAAATGTGATTAAATTGAAAACCCATTTCATTGAATATTAATGAGAATATGAATGAATATTTATTGGTTATGGATGTTAGTTGGTTGATGGTTGAATATATATTGCTATTGAATGCATTTGCTATGTTGGCATATATAGTAATTATGTTGCTATATGTTGTATATTGATACTATTGTCTATATGCATGATTCTCATGTTGTTTGTTGAGTGTTTAGTATGTGCGGATCGCGTTTGCTTCGCATTTGGAGCTCGCTTTCGCGCTATATTAGCCGTATATGCTTGCTAATAAAATAATAAGGTACATATCTCGGATTAAATATCGTACTTTTACACTTTTTTCCCTTCGGGATGCCTCATTACTTGAAGAGATGTATATTTGTGATATATATACTGTCATTTTTTTTTCGGATCGAGCCGCGCAAAGGAGACTATGGCGAATTTTTCCGAAAATTTAAGGCGTTAGAAAAATTTGAGAAAATGGGAAAATTTTGAAAACTATAACTTTGATTTGGAATTGAAAGTTAAACTATAGTAGTTGTTTTAGAAAAGATAACTAAGTATGATTTAAAAACTTAGTAAAGTTATTGTAAGAAATTTAACTATGAATTTTGGAAAATTAATAGATTTTGTAACTTTTCTTACTTAATAATTTCGAGGACGAAATTCTTTTAAGTGGGGAAGATTGTAACGACCCAGAATTTTTATTAATTGAAATTTGAATATTTAGTTAATTTTAAATATTTATAAGTGAATTTTTAAGTCAAATAAATTTTTATTTGAATAATTGGATTTAATTGAATAATTAAATTGATAATTAATACGTTAAATTATGGAAATAACTGAAAATTGGGTTAAATATGATTGAAAATGATTTGTAAAATTTTATTTTATCATGTTGAATTTAGAACGATATTTTAGAACTTTTAAAATCGAATTAAAAGTTTATTTGTGAAAATTGAATATTTTAATATTTAATAATCGACTGTAAAATAGTCAATTTTTGAACGGTCTCAGAATTGAACGAAACCAGTTTCATTGGATCCGTAATAGTTAGTTATTACTGGATTTCAAATTTCATGTCAATCGGAGTTATCGTTTGATCGTAGCAGCTCGAAACGCATCGAATTATTTTTAATTTTAATTTGGCGAGTTAAAATAGCCATTTTTCAAAAAGTCTCGGATTTCGACAAAACCAGTTTCATCGGATCCGTAATGTGATATTATTGTAAGGTTTCAAATTTCATGTCAATTGGATTTACCGTTTGTCCGGTACAAATTAAAACGCCTAGAAAATCGCTTAAATCGGTTTAATTTAAATTGAGCGTTTACAGCCATAACTCACACAGATGTCCGAATTAGCTTTTGAAACCTGTTCCATTGTGTCCGGAACGCAGGATAAACCCTAGGTACGTCAGTTTCGGCGCGTAAATCGGAGTTCGGAATTCCCGGATGAATAGTGTCGACCGGGTTTCCTATAAATAGCCCCTACCTCTCTCTAAATAAAAAAAAAAATATAAATCAAAACCCTAATTCTCTATGCAGGCCGCCACCTATGTTTTCAACGGCCAGAAAACAATCGATTTATTCCTTCGATTTCTCCAGATCTATACATCTATTCGAAATATTATCAACTACAAAGTTGTAAAGGGTGTTGTGATCTATCGATTCAACGGTTGAGATCGAAAATAACGTAGTGGATCGCCAGAAAATCGAGCTCAAACTACCGTATTTCGTGCGCGTTTTTCGACGCGATGGGGGAGCCGAGTGGGTGCGGTTTGAGGGTGGAGGTGGAGTCAGGAGCGAGCTTCGACGTGGTGGGGTGGTGATGGAGTATAGTCGAGTGGTTGAGGCGATAAATTAAACCCTAATGGACGTAAATGGGTTCGGCGGCCTCGTGTATTATCTGGAAGAAGATAATGCGTGAGAGAGGGAGATAGGATACACGGTCCAGATGTGGAGGCAGCTGATCCAAGGGTCCATATAAGCTAGGGTATAAAATTTTATAAATTAGTTGTAAATTATATAATAAAAATCGTGTACAAACTTCAAATATTCATAACTTTTTCATACGAGGTCGAAAAAATGCAAACTCAGTTGCGTTGGAATCGTATGGACGAGCACTACGCGATGGAGTTGGTTTGGATTCCTTTAGAGTTAGTGAGAATTTCGGGTAAAATTAAACGCGCGTTTAATTTTATTCGAAATAAATCGCTAAAACGGAAATTTAAATCAAGGTGAGAACTTCTCACTCAATCGAATCAGTTTCGATTTTATTTTAAATAGTTAGATTTAAAATATTTGAATGCATGTTTGAATGATGATTGATATCTATTGATTGTTAAAATAGACATTATGCGCCGTTAGTAAGCGGATGTTATTTATTAAAAACATATACCGCGAATATTTCATAAACAGTGAAATTGGTATTATATATATAATAGCAATATATATATATTGGCATATGTATATATTGGAGTTGTTGATTTCCCGCATTTTTTGTTTAGCGGATGAGACCCTATTGCGCCGTCTATTAAGCGGATAATATTTTAAATCCCATATACCGCGATAATTTCGTACTGGAGCGAAATTGGTATTGTGCTAATGTTTTTGGATGCAGGAAAACAGGTTGGAGGGATCCAACTGGATTCCTCAATAGTATTTATTTGATTTCAGATATTTTGATATTTGATGGATTATCATATCGATATATGATATCGTTGTTGTCATGATTGACTATTTGGTGTGTAGCATCATTAGACCAAATTTTGGAATTTTAAAATGATTTATAAAGTGATTTTTGAAAAGTATACGTTTTATAAAATAATTTTGGAATTGATCTATTTTAAATAAATAAACGTTATAATTTTTAAAGTTATAAAAATTATAATTTTTAAGAAATATAGTTAAAAAACTGATTTTTGAGAATATGATGCTAATGATTTTATAAAATGATTTAATCGGGATTTTTGAATTTATTATAAAAGTTTAAATATAGGATTTATAAAATTTAATTATTTTATAAATCAAAAGGATGAAATTATAAAGGAGATTAAAGACGTTTTAAAAGAATAATATAAATTGAATTATATTAAGAGATTTATAAATGGATATTTATAAATTGAAATATTGAAATTATAAAACGAGTTTTTATAAGTGTTTGAATGAAGTGAAAATGGATTTCAGAAATGAATGAAATTTATAGAATTATAAATGGTGAAGTTATAAGTTAAATTTATAAATAGTAAGATTTATAAATTTTGTGAAATTATTAAAGAATATATTTGGATAAATAATTGAATCTTATAAGTTATAAAATTTATAATTATGAAGTTCAAAGGAACAATTTTTGTAAAGTAATCGTTTTATAAGCATTTAACTTATAATATGGACTTTTTGTTCATAATTGAGATATAAACTGGAATAGGTTAATGACAGAAATTTATAAAAAGGAAGTTTTTATAAATAAATAGAAATGGAATTTATAAACGTTGTTTTATAAATTCGCAATGACTTATTTTGATAAGTAAATTGTTGTAACCTATTAATGGAGTTATATTCACGTTTTGACTGTGAATAATCCTTTGAAATAAAATGAATAAAAGAATGAAATTTATTAACGTAGTATATTCACATTTTTGAATAGTGAATAATCCTTTAAATTAAAATGAATAAAAGGATGAAATTGTTAATGAAGTATATTCACGTTTTTGAATAGTGAATAACATGTTAAAGAAATTGTTTTGAATGTGATATTTCAAATAGAATTAAAACAATCTAACGATGTTTTAAAATGTGTTGAGATTCGAAACCATGGATTTCAACATTTATTGTTGAAATAGACGTTTTCGAGAAATAAAAGGAAATGGTGGACTATAACACTGTTGTTATAGTAAATGATTTCCGAAAGGAAATGTTTTGAATAGTATTGGGATTTATATATCTATTTTAAATTCGAATCCCTATACTAGTGATTTTGGGTTGTCGTAACGATGTTTTACGCAACATTCGTTTTAGCCCAAATAAATATGTTTAAGAGAATGATTTCCTTAAAGAATGAAATATATACTTAATTTCGATTTAAGTATATTGAATATTTTCCAAGTGTTGAAAATAAATAAAAATTGTGAATTACTTATTAAATAAGTATGGAATTGTTTTCCAATATGAAGTGATATTTAGAATTCATCTTTTTGAAGATAAATTGAAAATGGATAATTGAAAACGTATATCAATAGATATTGTGAAATGTAAATTCACTAAGGAATTTATAAAAGAAAGTGAAATTGGTTTAAAAATAAATATTGATTTATTTTTGAAGTGTTGAAAATTATATATCTAGTGAAGATATTTTGGAAAATAAATAATTTGGAAAATTATTTGGAAACTGGTGATGTGTGCATATCCAGTGATAGTTCAATAACCGACTATCAATATTTCCCTTTGAATGGGTATTTGATGTGATTTGATTGAATGTGAATGCACACTTGTTTTTGAATAAGCGCTCACTATTCGGGTTAACCGGGAAAGGACCATGGGGTCGTATAACCCATTCCGAATATGTGATACGTTGTTGTGAATAGCATTGAAGATCGGTGTTGAAGACCGAGTATTTGTGAAAACGATAGGATGACCTATCGATTGTCTCTGCACTGGGTAGCTCCTGGTATAGAGATCTCCTAAGTGATGGGAAATTCGATCGGGATCGTGAATACCCGGATTTGCAAGGGCTTCGTAAGAAGTGCCTTCGGTTTTGTTCGAGCCCGGAACAGACTTGTATGGATTGTATGTCTGACATTACAAGTTGAGATATAAAGCAGATTTCTTTCAAATATATTTCTGTTGGTGGCGGAGAATTTATTCTTTTAGCTTAACACCCTTCTCTGAGACGTACGTGCTCAGAGGTTATATAGTTGAAGTTATCAGCGATATATTCCCAAATTGGTAATGGGACATGCTGAGTGTTGCTGAAATGATCATTGTGTTGATTATTTGGGATAGGATCATTTGTTTGATCGTCTATCTTGGTGATCATTGTGTTGATCATTTGTTGACCCAAAGCATGGCTTTTGTATAAAGTATGTTTTTGTGGACGTGAATTCGTCGAGCCTCACACCCCGTGAATGGTCAAAACAGGAAAGATGCAGCAAGGTTATGAGGGGTAGCGCCCTTTAGGATGTGTCCATTTCCTTCTGGAAAAGGGTGGTGTCATGGTATGGAGCCCAGATACTTACTCATGTTGAAAACACTTTGTTATGATTGTGTGAATTGATTACGAGCGCTCGGTGATAAAGGTCCCAAAGGACCGGGGGATGGCATATTCGGTCAGTTGTTACTCAGTTAGGGGTAACCCGGCCTTGTGTTGGTAGAGATCCGGTTTGGTTCTCGGGGATGTCCATCCAGAGGCATTCTCATGTGGCAATGGGAAGTTCCTTGGCCTGATCATTCGTTGGAAATCCAATTCTCAATACGAAATTTGTACGGTATTAGTTGTAGAACCTGCCATTTACTTATGGTGGTCACCATTGTTTAGATGGTAGCTATAGTAGGCATACGATAATGGTCGTATGTTGGCTAAGATTTATATTCTACTTTCGAAATATTTCCTCTACACTATGCACTAGTAATAATATCAAATGTTATTTTAAATACGTATCAAGCATCTTTGACTATCATAAGGAGAAATCTCCTCCGATTCTGCGTTTGCATTGTGTGTGTGTGCGGGAGGCCTTATGGTAGTCTCATTTTTAAAAGCATTGCGAATTAACTTTAAAAATATCCCTCTATTTTGATTTTAAAGATAAATAAACTGTTTTGAGTTCTCACACCAGTCACATGACTGACTTGGAGTTTATTGTTTTCCTTCCTAAACTCTGGGTGCCCACCAATTTTCCACACGGGCAGTCAAGAGTTAAGGTTTATCAGGATATTCTGGATATTCTGGAGTTGCTGGAGGCAAGATGGATTGGCATGGCGTATTACTAGTATATAGTATTTCTTTTTCCGCTGCACTGTTTGTTGTTGTATGATGTTGTACACTCTGATGATATGATGTAATGAAATGTGTTGTAATGTAATAACTGATATAGTTCTTTGTTTAAAGATTATTCATTTATTATTATATGTTGTTCCGCTGCGAATTGTGAGATTCTGATGTTGTTCTGTTGTTGTTTCCTTTCGGTTCTATCTTTTTCTATTTTTTTCTATTTTCCTTTCCATCTATTTCCTCTCTATTTTCTATTTTCTCTTCTCCCTATTTTCTGTTTTCTTCTTACTCTTCTTCTGCCTTTTTCTTCTTTTTCTTTTCCTAAATTTTTCTTAAACCCCTAAGGGTTCGTATTTTCGTTCATCTTGAATTAATCAATGGAGATTAGTGTCTATTCAAGGAGTACGGATTTACGGGTCTTTACAATATAGGTAACACGACCTAAAGATGTCACGACCTAAGGGGCCAAGCGACCTAGTGGGTCATACGACCTAAAGGAAATAGGGTCCAACGACCTAAGGAAAATAAGGTCCAACGACCTAAAGGGATGGGAGTCATGCAACTTAAAGGAGTATGCGACCTAAAGAAGTGCGCGAGCTAAATGAAGGGGGAACAACTCAGGGTCTAACGACCTAGGGGGGGCGACCTAAGGTCTAACGACCTAAGACCGAGGAGACGTTTCCAACAGAGGGAACGACTTAACGGCCTAAGCCTAACGACCTACGACCCAAGGTCCCACGACCTAATGAGGCAGGCAAGGCCGAACGACCTATACGCGAACGACCTAAAGTCCAACGACCTACGACCTAAATCCGAGGCGACCTAAATTCGAGGCGAACGAAATATGCAGGCCTTGACTTTTCCACACGCGCGAGCTAATGATTCCGAGCGACCTATACCTGGGCAGAGCGACCTAGCGCGATAACACGCGAACGACCTAAGGGTTAGGTCGCGAACGACCTAACTCCGAACACCAAAAATGGCCAGAACGACCTAAGTGCAGAAAATTCACCAAAACGCTAAAAATTGGAGTTTTTCGCCAATCCAATCCAAACCAAATGCAAATGTGCATGCAAAAGTCATAGGGAATCATTCCCAACAGTCCAATATAGTTATAGACTAGATTTGTGAGAAAAAAATCTCACCTTTGCACTAAAGTTTATGAAGATGAAGCTTGAAAGCAAGGAGAAGCAATCCAAAGCTTGAATCCAATATCTTCTACTTGAATTTGGAGTTGAATGTTGGATTTGCAATTGAATTTGTGCTTGGAGTTTTAATTTCCCATTCCCTCCACCAATAATGCCAAAGCTTGATTAGTTAGGAAATTTATGAAGAGTGAGGAGAAGAGGGTTGGAACTTGGGCTTAATAGGCTAAACTAACCCAAAGTCCAAAGCGGGAAAAGTTAGTGAAATTTCACTAACTCCAAACCTATCGATGTTTATACTTAAAAAGTTGTAAACGACATTTCGAACTCAATGGAAGTGGTCTCGAGTCCTAATTTGACCGTTTGCAAAAAGTAGCTTTTTGGACCAAAATCCGATTAACGAGTTAATATTTAAATAAAATATTTAAATACAAACTCGATAAATATGCGGGTTGTTACATTTAGTAATAAAAACTAGGAGTTATGCTTTAGGAACTTTATACTGCGTTTTCGATTCTTTGACTCAATTATAAATGTTGGAGCTTAATGTAAATTTGCATGGAGAAAGAGATTAATTTAACTATGGTAAGTTTACCTACCGTTAAAAAGTGCTTGTTCTACCACAGGTTCATTCTCTCTAAGACCTATATTGACATTCATCTTCCTTTTTCTATCATGCAATATGTTTGCAATATGTCTCATATGGAAGTGGTGCAAATATTAGCTAGGCACTGGTGCGACAGATAGTTCCATATCTTCCTTTCATCGTCCCTAAGAAAGACATGGTGGCTTCTCTAGTACAAGTTCTAAAATGATAGTGTTGAAATTTTATAAAGCTCCTCAAAAATCCGTTGCTACAGTGACTTATATTTTATTGACCAAAATAATAAAGAGTTTTATCTCATATATACATTAAATTATTTGTAGTAAATACCCATTTTGTAAAGCCATAGATTTATGTTGATGTTCCACATGTTTTTTTCTATTAATAAATGAATACACTTCATACTGTATGAGCTAAAGAACCTTTTCGAAAGCATTGCGGTATTTTAGAATGACAAAAAAGAAGTTAGATTTCTATTTGAAAACATGGATTTATAAGAAATAGGTAAATAAGCATAAGAAGTTGAAAAAAAATTTAGTCTCGGAGACAACGAGTTTGTTTTTTAGTCTGAAGGATATTTTTTAGTATAAACTGAAAATGGTAGTTACAACTATCATTCTGTGATTTACACTAAAAAAGTGTCCTTTAGTCTAAAAAACAAACTTCTTGTCCCTGAAACTAAATTTTTCTCTAACTTTTTCCTCGAGCCTAAAAACCCCTATAAGAAATAATAAAAATAATATTCCAGTAAGAATCAACTGAGTACATGCACCTAGGAAGAATTTTAGGAAACCGTTCATATTTCCCCTTTGAGTATAGTTAACTGATTTTCTAATTTTCGTCGCTATGTAACATAGAGTTGCACATAACCTTCTGCAGGGAAATAAAAAAATCTTAGTCCGATAATATTCATAAAGTAAAGATCTGTAGTAATACTATAATCAGTTTATTTTTTCTTATGAAACATTTACATAAACTGTCCAGTATTTTGTGTAGAAGCCAGATGTTGCAAACAGGATTTTTCACTCTGATTTTATGACTATGAACATTGTAGAGTTATTCTTACTTTGAAAACTTCTTTTAGAAGTTATTTCTTATTGAATTATCCTTATTAAACATTATTGTATCTATCTTTATCTGGTCCGCTGTGTAGTTCTGACCTATATAGGAAAAGAATATGTAGTGGCAATAGGAATGGACTTCTTTGGCCGTGGGAAGCTATTATCAACATATAATCGTTTTTTATAACTACACTGAAGTGATTTATTTCTGTCATGCATTATGCTCATGCCAACAAGCGTGTTTTTGCTAACATAGCCCATTTTTTCTGCTGCATACTGTTGTGCACATCCACCATCTTCCAACATGCTAGAATTTTGCGCCATCATGTACCCATAATCTTCAACACAAGCTAGCTCACTACCCTTCAGCACAGTTTCCTCATCCTTCTGTCCACATGTAGCCCTCACGTTCATACCTTGCCTATCATGTGCATGCTGCATTGCAACCCACTTTCTTCAACGCATTGCCTCGTGTATTTACGACCCCTATTCACCAACCTTGTTATCTCATCTGTTTGGCCTCATACTTCTATGTCTACACCTTGCTCCACATTTGCCTCATATACTTAAGTCAGCATGCTCGTTATCAAAGCTAGGTTTTTTATGAGTTGAATACAACCATCTGTTGAATATGCGAGTATATGATTTTTGTTTGATGATAATAAACATATATACATTCATTTAAATGTATTTGTTAATATACTATTTTATTTTCACAGATTAAATAAATATTTAATGAATAAAATAAATAACACAGAATTTGAATTCACACGGATATTTTATTCAAACAAATATTTATTACAATTTTTGAATAGTACAAATTTCAAGCTCTCACTATATATATACACAACTTCAATCACAATACAATTTTGATTAAATCACGATTCACATTTACATTGCACCTCACTACATATCACTCACACTCGTATTTTCTTCAACTTCATTCCAATGTGAATCCAGCATCTGAGCAATCTGCAAAAATAAATATTGATGCAGTAAAATTGAAAAAAAATATTTCTGCAGTATAAAATAAAATGTGGATTTTGAAAATAATATTGGCCTCAGCTATTTGGGTTGTTCTCATCATTTAAAGTCGAATTCATCATACACGAACAGCTTGTGACATGCACAGTGTATCACTGTACATGCCACAAGGCTGTGCACACCGATACATACACTTGATAAAATTACAAGGACAGGTGAGCACTGGTCAAATGCAAAAAGCCGGGTTCAACTCAAGTACAATAAAAATAATGTCACACTACAACAAAATTTGTTTTTGGTTGCATTAGTTGGTTGCGTTTCAAGGCATATGCCACCTTGGTCATTTTAGAATATAAAATGAAATGATGAAACGCTACTGATTGGTCCCGCCAATAATTCATCTATATTTTTCTAAAATTTTCTGTGGCCGCTTAAATTTCCTTTCACATCACTTTTTTCCTCCTCCCAAAAATTACGATGGGTACCAAAAAAAGTCACCATCTTCCGACCCCTCAGAGCCCTTGTCTTCGTCCTCAAAACCCCTTATCTTCCTGATCTGATATCCCCAAAATCATCTTCCAGTCCAGCACCGCCTCTCTCTTTAGTTTCCTCATATGATATCCCTCATCTTCCTCATCTGATATTCTACTGACCATGGACGCAACAAGTTGCAGCAGCTGCTACGGTAGTACACTGAACATATTCAATTTAAGGGGGTTCATGGATGAAGTGAAGATTAGAACTAGGTATATCCTACAAATCCCGAATTTTTGTTTCAAATTCACCTTCTCTTGTTTGCTTCTTAACTTTTGCATAAGAATCTGACATTGTTTATCGATCGATTCATGCAAGATTCGCTTGTTCATGTAGATGTAGTTAAATAGTATGTTATTCATTTAACCCACAGCATCCGTACTGTGCAAGCAGTAGAGATTCTTGCTAGCTCGGAAACTCTTGGTTCTGGAATTTGGGATGACTGGATTTTTGAGTTTTAATCTAACACATTTCCACACGTATTACTATATTCACATTTAAAAAACATGTGATCTTTAGTTTCTTCCTCTTTATTGCATAGCATAAACTCACTATTGGTTAGCATACCCAGATTTACTAGTTTGTTCTTGTATGGCACAAGATTTGTAATTGCTTTGAACAAACATAGTTCATCTTAGAGTTAGCTTTGATGTCCCAAATAAAGCTACGCGACTGCACTTTATTTGAATGAATTTTGATTGCATCTCATATTTCTTTGAATACAAATTTATCATTGATGTTTGTATTGCAATGCCAAAAATCTTCTGAATGGTTGTTATGAGTTCTGATTTAGCGGATTTCATTGCTAATGCCTCTTATTTGCTGTAATGTTTCTAGCTACCTTACATCATCATGTAATATTTGACTTACCTTAAGTGTTTCACCATCCAAGTATGCCAAGGTTTCGTAACCCGATTTGTTAATTAATCTTGCTCCATTTAACCATGAATTGATCCATAGACTTGTGTTTCTGCCACTCGCTATTTCCCTGTCAAACAAACTTAATGCTTTTTGTCTAACTCTCAACATGTTCTTCATAGGTCCAGATAGTTGACTTGAAATCAACATTTCCCAAACATTGTTAGAGTTAGTATACTTGTTGATAAACCATTTTTCCTCATCTGATGTTTACCTTTGCTGTCACGGAGAATAATAATAGTACTCCATCACAAAAAAATTTGAAAATCTAAATTGGTTGATCTACTTTAGCATATAAGCATGAAGCAAAGACGTTATAGTTCGGTTTTCCTCTTTTTATATTGATTTATGGCTCTAGGCTGCATCTTTTTCCAATGTTGTATTTCTTTTACAATATTTTGATAAATTATTTTGACTAATTGATTTAGCATCATCGATATTTTCTCCTACTGAACCCTATGAAATGCGACCGAGGAAGAAAATATAAAATCTTGGAACTATCTCGTACATTCACTCTTTTCACGTATTTAACATTTTTTATCATCATAATTAATTAAGCAATCAGATTAAATTACTGGCTATAGCTTTATATGTGTTAACATGTAGTACTTTTTTTGTACCGTGAACATGAATTTAATACTCCATTTATTATTGTAATGTACCATTTGATATAAGTTGAAACCAAATATGTCGACACATCAGAATAGAGTGTTGGATATTTTATTTAAAACATATTTATAATTTATAACTAATTTTATTATTTATCATTGAATTTGATTTGTAGATGGCTTGATGAAGTAACTTTGAGAACTATATGTGGCCCAAACAATTTGGAATCCAACTTATTATCATACTGACCGCCAAAGGTCATGATCATTTAGCTTTTACATGTAATGTATGTTTTTTTCTTCATTCTGTTGTGAGAAGCAGCAAATAGTAGGTGGAGTTTTATTATGATGGAGAAATTATAATGATATGCCGTTGTTATGTTCTAGAAGTTCAAAGTATGGTATTTGAACTTGAATAATTAAATATTTAGAACTTCACCACTAGTCTCTTCACTCATACATTGACAGAACAAAACCACACAAAGGTCACCATACCTTGTTCAGGCTTTAGCACCCACTGATCAACTTCAACATGAAACATTGGCTTCCGCACCCACTACTCAGCTTCCGCATGAATAGTTGGCTTCATCATACTTCTGACTTCAGAACCCCACTCAGAGAATAAAACCTCACTCACATCAGCAAACATTGACAAAACAAAAGTCTAATATTCAGGCTTTAGCATGCGTGTGGACCGTGTCACTCCTTACAGTTTGTTACAGCCATTCTCCACTACATGAATCATTGGCTTCATTATGGATATGATCATCAGCTTCCTGCGCCACCAAATTCTGCTCGGAGGTTTCAGCTTTTGCTTCAAGTTGCACAAAATAAATAGAATGTAGCTTCAGTTGCAACATTAACTTAGAACTTCATCTTTATTATTTATATGTTTTGATAACTACATAATGTGTACTCATGTATACCACATAAATTGTAATAGCATTTAATTTTCTTCCATCTTCTTTTGATTCCAGAGTGGCTGCTAAATTGCAAAACAAGTGGTTAATGGTAAATTTGCAGTCCAGAGATGAGTTTGGCTCTTTTATGGTATATTGACTATACATGTTGCATTTTAGGCCTTAATTATGTATACCCTAACTTCTAATTATGTAATTTTGATTGATTTATAAAGCTTAATAGGGATACATGGAGTGGTGAATCTGTACAAGATGCAATAAGCGCTGGATTCATTTTTTGGCAGGTCAGTTGTTATTGACTTCCTGCCTGTTAATGTTATATGATTTTTCCTCTATATATATTTCATTTGGATACACTTGTTATAGTCTACACTCTTCTTATCTGTATAATTATGGATGAGTATGTTAAAAGAAAACTATTTGATGACATTGTTTAAAAATGGCCTACGTTGTTTTTTGTGTTACATATAATTATACTCACAAATGCTTGCTTAATGTCTTATTCAATCCATGTTCTCATTCATTTGCAGATATATAACCACGAGTATGAGAGCAAGAAGGTTTGCAAATACTATCTTGTGTCCTCGTTCCCTACTATTCTTATCATCGATCCCATAACCAGGCAGCATTGTTTAGGTCATTGGTTTGTAATGCAAGGCAGAGGAGAATGGTAGATAGTGCGGGTGATGGTCAGTGATGAAGATGTATCAACAGTGTGGATTTTGGAAGAGGCAGGGGCTGTCGGTGGGCAATTGTGTTGGAGTGAAGTTGAAATGGTTGAGACGAAAGTATGTAGTTAATGGATGAAGTTGCTATTCTGTGGAAAGGTTTGAAAAGGTATTATATAGTGGTTTCTATTGCAATGCAGTAAGGTGAACGTGAATGGATGTGTTGATGGTGAATGAGAATTGCAGTGGTTTGAAGTGGTTGTTAGAGCTCTAAAATTCAGATTTACTAATAAAATTCGGTCGTTATAGAACGATCCGGCTAGTAAGCAACGTGTAAAACCAATTAACAGCGATGAAATCATTCAAATAACGTCTCAAAAATTAGACTACAGGTGACGTCACATACGACGAATTGCAATGAACCACTATCCTATAAAACGGGCACCTCTACCACATTTGTCTTCCACGCATGTTCTCCCAACATTTGTACACACATAAAAGGTACAAAGCTTTACTCTCCCAATATCAGTTTTTCTTGCTTGCAAATTAGGAATCAATGGCATCATCTCTTGAAACGGAGAATCCTCGAAAGGCCATCGGATGGGCTGCAAGAGATAGCTCAGGCCTGTTATCGCCTTTTGCTTTTTCTAGAAGGTATAATTGTGTATAATATATATATATATATATATATATATATATATATATTTTAATTGGAATGTTCACATATTTCGATTAACGTAAATTTTTGACAGCGCTGCTCATTATTTTTGCCTTTGTTTGATCTGATTTGTGAATTTATGATGTGGAAGTGAACTTGTGATTCTGGAAATAAATTTTGTTAGAAATAAAAATACTGAATCCATATAATTTTTTAGTAATGTATGTATGTATGTTTTGTGGTACTTAGTTTATGATTTTTAACAAATATGTTATTAACGTTCATGGTTTGTGGTACAAATATTTTCAGTATGGTCTTTCATTTCTTTCAAATTTTACTCGTTTGAGTTTCTTTATTGTTATTATTATATTTTTAATTTTTTCATGTTTGTTTTCATTAGAAAAATTCACAAATTACACAATGGCTCATCTCAAATGAGCTCACAAAACCCAAAAATACAATTACAGTCAGCACTTGGTGCAAGTAACCAAAGTACGAGAAGTCAAATAAGTGTTTTTTGATGAGTTTGAATGTACACTGATGATGTTGTTGACTTGAATGGCAAGAAGTTATGATGATGATGGAAATATTATGGTCAGGAAGTATCTGTTGGATGGTTGTATGATAAGATAGACTGTGGTGGTAGGATCTGCAAGAGGATGAATGTAGGGCAGTGGTAAGTGATGTGTTGTGACAAAAGTTTGCGGTTCAGAGGGGGTTGAAATGCACAGTGAAACAGAAAGTATGAATGTGCTAGGTACTTTTGTATGTATGGAGTGGGAGAAGAGTTGAGGTGGTTGCTTGAAGCGGTTGTGGATTTGATTGTGGATTTGGATGTTGTAGAGTAGTATGATGTAGTTTGGAATGGTGGTAGTGTGTCAGGTTTTAGTTTTGGGTATGGAGTAGTAATGAATGTGAAGAGTTACTGGTGGAGGAGGTTAGGGACAACTGTTTATTGTTGTGGTTTGGTGGATATGAAACAGAGGGGATGCACAGAACTGTGATATGTATGATTGTGAAGGCAAGTGAGAAGTATGGGAAGTTGGTGATGGCTACAGTAGAAGATCGTTGCCGTTATATATGTGTTGACTGGTTATATGCAACTGCAGCAGTGTGTCGGAGTTATTGGTTGAGGTAGATGGAGGATTGCAGAAGTTTGTGTAGTGGGTTTTGGTACGTACGTATGTGGTGGTTTTGAATGTTGTTGGTCAGTGAATTGGTCTAATTGGGCAGTGAATTGTATCGGTAGATAGTTGTTGTATGTGGTCGTGAAATAACTTGTTGTGTTATGTGAAGCTTTAGACAGAGCAGTGGTGGTAAGGAATGATGGATGTCAGAGAAGAATGGTTTGGCAGTTTTGTGCTAGAGTTGTTCGCTGAGAGTATATGTAGGCATCAGTGTAACCATAAACACTACTGCCCTTAGGTTCATCTGTGTAGCAGCGCTAATTCTATATTAATTCGGTTCAATCTGTGTAACTGCAATATGAATATGTGGCTGAATTTGAACTTTTGTTTGATGAGATGCAGAGAGGCTAAGTGGCAGTTTTATGGCTGTTTGTGCAAAATGTTATAGCTACCACTTTGAATAAACAAGGACACATAAAGATGAAAGGCTACGCTGAAGAGAGATAAAGAAAACTTTCGAAGTAAGTGAATATTGAGTGCTAAAACAAATGAGTACAAGCTGTGAAACAAGTGAGTATAGGTGAATTCTGAAATTTGTATATTATTTTAATTAATAATTCAACCATATATCTTACAAATATCTATTGATCCCTAATACTAACAGGTGCTTAAGCTTATCAAACATTATAAAGCTTTCTGAATTTCAAAGTTTATGGATGTAAGGAAATCTTTTGAATAACAGATATTGGCGCAGCTTCTCATGACATGATTTTAACAGGTTTTCATTTAATTTACTGCAAAGTTTTATTACCTATTAAGCATACAACTTCTTATTGACTGCTATTTTACCATCAGTGTATTTTGACTAGATCTCTAACAAAAATGCATACAACTTCTTATCGAGCACACAATTTACTGCAAAGTTTTATTACCTATTAGGTTCCCCACAAATGCATACAATTTACTACAATTTACTGCAAAGTTCACATCAATTTACTGCAAAGTTTTATTACCTATTAAGCATACAACTTCTTATTAGCTATTCAGTTCTGCTTCAAACCAATTACCTATTTTCAACTTTCTACTATTGTTACACTTATGTAAATTGCTTCTAAGCATTGGATTTTTCTTAACTATCAAAAATGCAGGTAAACATTAACCATAAGATTTATTTTGTTGTTTTATCTATTAGCAACGCTTATCATTTATATTGTTTTATTTACGGTTGTTCAAACATTTGTAGTAGTAATATAAGCAAACTGAATTTTAATAACAATAATAGTAAAATAATAAATTAACTAAGTTAACCGAGTTTTATAAATAATAATAATTAATTAATTAATTAACTAAGTTAACAAAAATTAACTAAGTTTTGTCAAAATTAAACAAGTTTTATAAATTTAACTAAATTTAAGTTAATTAAATTTTTATAAATAATAATAATATAACTAATTTAAAAAAAATTTATAAAAAATAATAATAATGATGATGATGGTGAATTAACTACGTTCATAAAAATGAAATAAATTCATTAGAACAACAACAACAATAATAAAATTAAGTTAAATCGAGTTTTAATAATAATAATAATAAATTAACTAAGTTAATCGAGTTATATAAATAATAATAACTATAATAATAAATTAACTAAGTTAACCAAGTTAATAAAAATTAACTAAGTTTTGTTAAAATTAATTAAACAAGTTTTATAAAATTAACTAAGTTTAAGTTAACTAAATTTTATAAATAATAATAATATAATTAATCTAACAAAGTTTTATATATAACTGTACGATTGGACTTTATTTATTTTTTATATCTTTGATTATTTATATGACGTTATTTATAGTATGATATGCTTATACAATGCTATAGGTGTTTGATATCAGGTTTAAAGTCCTACGAATTAACATAATTATTTGACTATATGTTGTGCTTTCAGTTATGCGGGCATTGGATTTCCGAAGAGAGCAAGGTTGGACTTTCATGGTTCTAGCTTTCACTTGTGCATGCAACAAAGAATTATGAGTAATCGAGCATTTTGTTAGCACCAGTTTGGTATAACATTTCATTAGTACTTGGTGTGCAAATTTGTATACTAATGTTTATTGTATGTGAGTTCAGTTATTTTATCAAAAAACTATTGCATTAGAATGGTTATGGATATACTATTTGATTATATGATTAATATGCTTTTTCAATTGTTTGAATATGATATTTATGTGAGAGATTGTTGATTGATATAGTAGAAGAAAAATAGACCATCAACATGAAATGATAGCATGAAAAAAATGGTGTAAAATGATCAATAACTTTTAGTAGCATTTCAAAAACGCTACGAAAATATATATAGTGGCGTTGAGTAAACGCAACCGTAAAGTAGGGGTAAAGTTGGAAATTCTATTAGTAGCATCAAAAAACATTTTGGTAGCGTTTGATACACGCTGCAAAAAATAATTTAGTGGCGTTTCATAAACGCTGCAGTAAAACGATTTACGGTAGCGTTGAACTAAGTGCAACTAAAAATCAGGTACTTTTAGTCGCGGGCTTTATAGCAGTGTTCATCAAAACGCTGCTGAAACTTTTAGTAGCGTTTTTTGAGCGCTACTAAAAATCAAAATTCTTGTAGTGTCACAATATTAACACAAGGCCAAACCCGAGCTCCAAGTTGTATTCAACATAGGTGCAATTCAAAAATCAAGATGAAGTTCAAGTGAAATCAAAATGAAAATTGACGCGCACAAGCACAAGAACATGTCGGAGAAGAAAGTGCACCAAAAACCAAACAAGGGCAAAACTGCCCAAATTGACAAAATAAAGAGGATAGTGCCAACAGACCAGAATGCAAGCAGTATTACTGCAAATTGAACAAGACTCGTGTGCTACCAAAACACAATGAACATATATACAAATGTGCTCAAGATAACGAAGCTAAATATGCTAACCAGAGTACATCATGAAATCGAAGTGCAAATGAAGGCATAGTGCAAACCACTGCACCAAGTAAATTGCAACGTCAACAAAGTAATACAGCAGTTCAGTGAACAAGTGACGCATCTTTGTTTATATGTGTAAATATATATATAGCAAGTTCAAGCTGCAGGTCAAAGACATAACGGCTGAAGTAAGTACATAAAGGAAATGCAAAGCCAACATCAAAGCATTCACCAGCTCAATATGCTATGCACAAGAACCAAAGTCAGAGGCAACATCAAATGATCATGTGACAGTGTATGCAAACTGCCCAAATGTATATGAAACTTCATCAAACCAGAGAATACAAACTCAAGACCACAAATCCAAACCAAGTTCAACAGTCAAAGCATTACCAACAAAGTGGTAAAAACTACATGAAGACACAGCAGAATGAAAGCATACATGTCCATGAAGATTCAGTGAAGCCAGAAGCTCCAGACAGTGGTGGCAAGTTCGAACAAATGCATAGCCACAACAATGCAGAACTATTCGTGACACAGATACAAGATGAAATACACAATGCCGCAATGCATCAGAAATCAAGGATACAAGTAAATAAGCTACAAGCCGAAGTCAGGTTATGTCGAAAAACTTTATGAAGCCAAAGCAAATGAACGAAGTGATAAACCAACAATGTAACAGTTTGTTTTTCTTAAAACATCATCAAAGATTATCACGTAATCAAAGCAAAGACAAAATCAAGTTTAAAAAGTCAAGGCCGATGCACAAAGTCAACTGCAGTTCAAATCAAACTATGCCAAAGTCACAGATACCAAATAAACATAGTGAAAGTTGTAGGCCGTCAAAGTAGTTTTCAAACTAATAGTAATGGTGACAGCAGAATATCAAGTTAACAAACACAAAGAAAGAAATCATCGTCACAGTAAAGTCAGAGCCTTGGCAAATCGAACCAATTTAGAAATCAAAACCGTGTTATTCAAGTAATTTGAACAAGTCAGAGATCAATCTCAAGCATCAACACAAAATCAACCGGACAAGATAAATTAAATGGCAAATTCAAAGCAACAGGAAAATAGGGATTCAAATCCTATATATACCCTAAACATCATCGGCAAACGGGTATTCGAGTTCGAGCAAAAGAGAACAATAATCATTCAACTCGAATTAAGATTGAGTTCAAGCAATCAAGCAGAAAAGCAAAAAAGGAAAATGACATACCAATTTTGATTCGAAATCGATCGAATTGAAGTAGCCGAAAGTGATCGATAGAGAGAAGAAAGAAATCAAAGCATCATCAATCAAATCGACAAAGCCGGCGACTTCATAACAAAAGCCCTAATTTTCGAGCAAGAACGAACCGCCATTTTCACCAAGAAGGACGCGGCCGAAGGAAATAAAAATAAAAGGGGAAACGAACTAAGTTTTCTTAAATCCAAGTTTTGGGCCTGCTTCTCTCAATCTTGAATTGGACTTTAATATTGAAATTGGGGTTTAATTGTTTTTAAATTGTTGTTTTTGTATTTTCTCTTTCAAAATTGTGTAAATTCTAGTCATGTGACTAGGGGACAAACTACGTGGTGTAGTTTGAGAATTCGTAACTTAGTCGCTGAGTTGTGGCAGGGTTTTGAGCGTAGAGTTAAGGCTAGTCGATAGCGGGTGTCGCGAGTTTACGTGTGTAAGCATCTGACTGCTTAATTTCTAGAAGAAACCTTGGGGGCAGCACGTAGGCACGGTTTTGCCAAAGCTGGGTAAATTCTATGTCGTTCTATTTCTGCATTTGTTATTCTGCTATTATCTGTGCTGCTATTATTTTTATATATCTGTGTTGAAATAATTTTATAAGCTTCCGCAATAATTTTTATAATTAATAGCATCACCTTATTCAACCCCCTTTAGGGGGAAATCGATCCTACAAGTGGTATCAGAGCTTGGAATAGAAGTCAAATTTTGTTTTTAAAAAATTCGATTTTCTTTCAAAAACCAATTTTTGTTTTAAAAATTTGAAATTTTAAAATGGCTTCTTTTAAAACTACTTTTGCTAAGGGTCAGTCCATAGTTAGACCACCAATGTTTAATGGTTAATACGCCTATTGGAATAATAGAATGAAATTTTTTCTGAAAACCATTGACACGTAAAATATTGTTGAGACAGGTTGTGGAGCACCAACGATAATTGTAAATAATCAGGAAATAAATAAACCGAAGGATCAATGGACAGAAATAGAAAGTAAATTACAAAATGCTAATGCTAAAGCTATGAATTCTATTATCTGTTCATCGAATCAATTTGAATTTAATCGTGTCTCACATTGTTTAACAGCGCAGGAAATATGGCACACACTTGAAGTGGCTCACGAAGGAACATCTCAAGTCAAAAAATCTCGCCTTGCCATGCTAAGCAGCGAATACGAGAACTTCACAATGGCGAAGGATGAAAATGTCAAAGAGATGTATGGATGACTTTCCAACATCGTATACAAATCAAAAGCTCTCGGAAAATCATACACAGAATTGGAAATAGTCCGAAAAATCTTTAGAGTCCTTCAACGAAGTTTTGAAGCAAAAGTGACTGCCATTCAAGAATCAAAAGATTTAAAACAAATCAAAGTTGAAGAACTCATCGGAAATCTCACCACTTATGTGCTAGAAATGAAATTCAAGGAAGAGCGTGAAGGAGGTGACACTCGAAAGAAATCAATAGCTCTTAAAGGAACAGTAGAAAGTGATGATGATGATGATGGAGCAGCAGAATTGGAGCTGATAATAAAGAAATTCAAAAGGTCGAGTTAAAAATACGGAAATCCAGCTCTAAATCAAAAAAATGAAAAGCAGAATAGTCAAAGCACTAGACAACTCAGACGAACATAAGATCATCTGTCACAAGTGCAACCAACCCGGACACATCAAGTCCAACTGTCCTCAAAACCGACATGACTTTGAAAAGAAAACAAAAAGGATAAATTATGCAGCCACATGGAATACAAGTGATGAAGATAATCAATGTACTAGCAGTGAGAGTGAGAAAGCAGATATGTGCCTTCAAGGTAATATAACTGACAGCGACGATGACGAGCCAATCGAGGTATCAAAACTTACTCATTCAGAATTACTTATATATTTCCACGAAGTAAATGGCTATTTTGAACGACTTAGGGAGAAGTATGCCAAATTTGAATCACAAAAAGATACTTTGATAGATCTAAATGATCAGCTTGAACAATTAGTTAAAACTATCAAAATAAGTGTCCTAAGTGTGACAAGTGTCCATTGTTTGAAGAAGAAATTAAAAAATCAGAAATTAATATAAAATCTCTTGAAAATGAAATTCTGATTTTGAAAGAAAGTGAAAATACAAGACGAGAAAATTCTATTAAAAGGTGCACATAATTGTTAAACGAAAATGAATCTCTCAAAACACAAGTCCAACAACGATCAACGACCTTAGATAAATTTTCAAAAAGTGAAAAATCGTTGAATATTCTCTTAGGGAAACAAACTGTTAATACAGTCAGACAAGGACTTGGATATAATCAATCTGAACCTATTAAAAGAGAAATTAATCAAGTCAATTCAATGTGCACAATTTGCAGAAAATTTGGACATAATCAAAATAATTGTTGGTATAGACCCAAACACGTAAAAACCATTCCAATTTGGGTTCCAAAAGGCACAAATATAAAATTTCTCAAAGTTAAACAATTTGGGTGCCAAAAGGAACATATATAAATATTTTTGGGTCTTCACAAAATTATTTTTCAAAATATTCTGCCACTAACAATCAGGGACCTATAAAAACAAATAGGCCACAAAAATCTTTTATCGTGTAGGAGTGGTGGCAGGCTAAGGAACAACAACTGTGTTATCTGGATTCTGGCTGCTCCAGAAACACAACGGGCGACAAAGCAAAGTTCCTTAGCCTAGTATAAAGATGGCAGAATCACAGTGGACAACAATGAAAAATATTGTAAAGGTAAAACAGGTAATGGTATATTTGTTTTGAACGATATATAATGTGATAATCTGCACAGTATTCAGAATTGAATCAGCCAATAACGTGATGATGAAATAAACGATGATTTTGATTCTGACTTATTCAAAATTGTTGGCCAATTATATTCTTATGCCAAGAACACTATAAAAATCTCTAGAGTCTTTGAACTACTTCATATATATTAGTTTGGATTAATAATAGTGTTTTATTGGATGATAATATATTTGGTTATTTTACGGCTGACTCTATATTCACGGTTTTTGATTATTTACACGGCTTCAATTAAAATTCAAGAGAATTTAATTTAAAAAGTTGTTGTTAAAAATGATTTTGAGATATTTTGTTGCACAACTCATGATCTGGTTTGAAACATTCAACTAATAATAAGTTTGAGTGAAAAGAAATTCATATGCAGATTACACTGGTAATCTAGTTGATAGAAAAATTACTAGTAGAACGTGATTTTTGTTGAGACATTTAGTAACTGCATCGTTTTTCAAAGAAAATATCTGCATATTTTTGATTTCAAATAATTTTCAAATAACAGAATTTTTTTTCTCATAAAAACCCTTCTAGAAAATCATTTTTGACCTTGTTTTCAGATTGGTCATTTCTAGAAAAATTGATTTTATAATTATTTTTGAATTAAAATTTTAAATTATAACATTGACTAATCTGACTCCCTACTAATTATCAAAAAAGATAAATAGTGATTGGAAAAGAGATGAGTGTTGACATATATCATATATTATGACTCGAGACGGTATAATTAGTAAATTTCTTTAGAAATTTAAACAAGGGTTATAAAACTTTTTGTTGGTAAAAATTCCATGACCATCTCTATTTCTATCATATTTCTAACGACCATCACTCATCAAAATTCTATATAGTTTTGTCGATATGTGGTACTTTAAACAAGAATAATTCGTTTTTCATTTTATATTTTTAATAAAAAATAATAATAATATATATAATAAAATAAAATAAAATTCAAAGTATTCACTCTCATTTAAAAGTCCTCACGGTTATGCATGTACGTAACGCATATCAAAATTAAATAAACAAGTTGACTCTAATCCCATTTAAGAGTCCTCACGGTTATGCGTGGTTAGAAGATACTTGAGTTCATTTTTTAAAATAAAATTGGAATACTACTAATCTCATTTAAAAGTCCAAACAGTTATGCATGGTGGGTAGATATTCAAATTCCTGATATAAATATACCACAAATAGAAACAACTGTATGGTTTTATATGATGATATCATTCCCATCATTCTAAAAGTGGAATATGCGCCTAATAGAGTATTTATGATTTTTGTTTGATTTTTTTATTGAAATTTAATATTTATATTCGATTGAGTTTTAATGTTGTATTAATATCTATCGCTTTATCTCTATTTTTATAACACTATTACTCTTTTGCTGATAACAAAAGAAGGAGAGAAAAGCTAAGATTTTGACAAATAAAGGTCAAATATTTTCTATTTGCATCTTGGCTCATTTGCATATTTTTAATTATATGCATATATGAAGGGGGATCTTTGTGTAGAGAGGAAGCATTCAAATAAGGGGAGCAAATGGAATCATCAAATACATTTAATATATTCAAAATCTTAAATATATGTTTGTTATCATCAAAAGGGGGAGATTGTTGAATATGCGAGTATATGATTTTTGTTTGATGATAATAAACATATATACATTCATTTAAATGTATTTGTTAATATACTATTTTATTTTAACAGATTAAATAAATATTTGATGAATAAAATAAATAACATAGAATTTGAATTCAAACGGATATTTTATTCAAACAAATATTTATTACAATTTTTGAATAGTACAAATTTCAAGCGCTCACTATATATATACACAACTTCAATTACAATACAATTTTATTTACATCACGATTCACATTTACATTGCACCTCACTACATATCACTCACACTCGTATTTATCTTCAACTTCATTCCAATGTGAATCCAGCATCTGAGCAATCTGCAAAAATAAATATTGACACAGTAAAATTGAAAATGAAATATTTTTGCAGTATAAAATAAAATGTGGATTTTGAAAATAATATTTGCCTCAGTTATTTGGGTTGTTCGTCATCATTTAAATTCGAATTCATCATACACGAACAGCTTGTGACATGCACAGTGTATTATTGTACATGCCACAAGGCCATGCACACCGATATATACACTTGATAAAATTACAGGGACAGGTGAGTACAGGTCAAGCCAAAAAAGCGGTTCAACTCAAGTGCAATAAAATTAATGTCACAATATCAGCACAAGGTCAAACCCGAGCTCCAAGCTGGATTCAACACAAGTGCAATTCAAAAATCAAGATGAAGTTCAAGTGAAATCAAAATGAAAGTTATGTGCACAAGCACAAGAACAAGAACATGTCAGAGAAGCAAGTGCACCAAAACCAAACAAGGGCAAAACTGCCCAAATTGACAAAATAAAGAGGATAGTGCCAACAGACCAAAATGCAAGCAGTATTACTGCAACTTGAACAAGACTCGAGTGCTACCAGAACACAATGAACATATATACAAATGTGCTCAAGACAACCAAGCTAAATATGCTAACCAGAGTATATCATGAAACCAAAGTGCACATGAATGCACAGTGCAAACTACTGCACCAAGTAAATAGCAACATCAACAAAATAATACAACAGTTCAGTGAACAAGTGAAGCATCTTGTTTATATATGTAAATATATGTACATCAAATTCAAGCTGCAGATCAAAGAAATAATGGCCGAAGTAGGTACATAAAGGAAATGCAAAGCCAACATCAAAGCATTCACCAGCTCAATATGCTATGCACAAGAACCAAGGTCAGATGCGACATCAAATGATCATGTGACAATGTATGCAAACTGCCCAACTGTATATGAAACTTCATCAAACCAGGGAATACAAACTCAAGAGCACAAATCCAAACCAAGTTCAACAGTCAAAGCATTACCAAGAAAGTGGTACAAACTACATGAAGGCACAGCAGAATGAAAGCATACCTGTCCATGAAGATTCAGTGAAGCCAGAAGCTCCAGACAGTGGTGGCAAGTTCGAACAAATGCATAGCCACAACAATGTAGAAATATTCGTGACACAGATACAAGATGAAATACACAATGCCACAATACATCAGAAATCAAGGATACAAGTAAATAAGGTACAAGCCAAAGTCAGGTGATGTTGAAAAATTTGATGAAGCCAAAGCAAATGAACGAAGTGATAAACCAACAACGTAATAGTTTGTTTTTCTTAAAAGGTCATCAAATATTAGCATGTAATCAAAGCAAAGACAAAATCAAGTTTAAAAAGTCAAGGCCGATGCACAAAGTCAACTGCAGTTCAAATCAAACGGTGCCAAAGTCACAGATTCCAAATAAACATAGTCAAAGTCGTGGGTCATCAAAGTAGTTTTCAAACTAACAGTAATGGTGACAGCAGAATATCAAGTTAACAAACACAAAGAAAGAAATTATCGTCACAGTATAGTCAGAGCCTTGGCAATCAAGGAATCGAACCAAGTCAGAAATAAAAACCATGTTACTCAAGTAATTTGAACAAGTCAGAGATCAATCTCAAGCATCAAGACAAAATCAACCGGCCGAGATAAATTAAATGGAAAATTCAAACAAATGGGAAAATAGGAATTCAAATCCTATATAAACCCTAAACATCATCGGCAAAGGGGTATTCGAGTTCGAGCAAAAGAGAACAATAATCATTCAACTCGAATTAAGATCGAGTTCAAGCAATCAACCAGAAAAGCAAAAAGGAAAGTAACATACCAATTTTGATTCGAAATCGATCGAATTGGAGTTGTGATGCCCCACTTCTATGCTCACAATAACAAAGAGTATTAAAAGAAATACTGTCCGTTATTACGAAGAATAAGGCTGGATAGGAGCGGCCATCCATAGTTAGGCCTTACACTAGTATTGGTTATCTCGATAGGAGTGGTATTTTTTTCATCTCTTATTTATTTACACCCATCAACATATCCAATTCCAGTGTAAAACGAACTACGATGGTTCATAATAGTTTAGGACAATAGATATAATAATAACACAGATAATTCAAATGCAGAACACAGATAAACAAAAATCTCATATATGTAATAACTGATGTCAGTTACAATACATGTGATATAGTACATAAGATACAACTACAACTGTCGACTCAGGAAGTTACATATACAAGTACATTATCGTGAATAATATACATGAATATACAACCTCCTATACAAATACACTGACTACTTTAAATGATGACGACTACTCCAAAAGTATGAAAAGACTTCATAGCTCTAACAACAACTCAAAGTAAGATATCAATAACCCGTAGATACTCGGTCTGACCCGAGTATTAAATTCAAAAGAAAATAATACACGGGTCAGTCTAATTCAAACTAAGTTATTAGTGCACAGAAGCAATAATAATTAAATAATGAATAGACGACAGTCACAATAAATCTCGTCTATCCGATCCTTAAATAAAGAAATCAGATAATGATAAATATAACACGTAATAGTGTTAAACCACAAATCAGCAAATTCAAATCATCAACAAAGATAAGTGAAAAGAATATCGATGAAGATAATTTAAAAACATCAGAATTGCCTAAACGGCAATTAACAACAAAATCATCATATTAACCAATCAAAATACAACTCCAAAACAAAATGAAATATCAATTAAAATGCCAACTCGGGTAGGGCTGCAGTACATGCACGCATGCACTGCCTCGCCTCTACGGAATATGGAATACGCAAAAGATCCATAAATCGAAACAAAATAGAATATCATACACGCCATACCGTGTGGCTGCAGTTCACGCTTGCGTGCACTGCCTTGCCACTATAGTGATGTCATGCCCAAAAACTCAATACCGTGAGGCTGCAGTTCACGCTTGCGTGCACTGCCCTGCCACTACGGTGATGATGTACACAATGAAAATTCACAAATGAGCACAAGGTCAAACCCAAGCGTTTAAGCTGGATTCAACACAAGTACAAAAATCAAACAGCAAACTACATGTTGAACAATATGCAGTAGTGACCAAAGTCAAAGCAAAATCAGGTCGAATAGAGGCTACAAGTAGTGAACTGAACAAAGCAAGGCTACAGAGCTCTAGCTTATGCAAAGTCGACATACACAACATAAATATACATTAAAGTAACTCAAGATCAAGTCAAGCTACCCAAATGAAAACATGAACCATGACAGTATGTTAAAACCAGACTCGAGCACAAACATAACATGCTCCAAGTAAACACATGAATTGCAGCCCAACTAACAGACTGAACCATAAAGAGGCACATGAACAACAACCAACAGACTCAAGTTCATCAGGTCAGGGACCAAAGAATGGCTAGAGACAAGACACTAAGCCTAGTGCAAAAGTGAGCAAAAATGTTTAAAACCCTATGCAAACTGAAACAAAGGAGTAGACCATTTTTCAAAGGAAGGAGCAACAGAGCAACCACGATCAAAGTCGAGGCTCAATGTCACAAATAACACAACGCAATAGGACATGGCGGTATGGCAGTAAACAATGCATAGTGGAACAACAAGGGACAAAGGCTACAGATGAAACAAGCAGGTGTACCCAAGATAAGGCAACATAGAACAAGCACAAAGGCTACAGGCTTCAACCAAAACAGGTGCACAAATGTCCACAAAAATCAACATGGCACATAGGATAATCAAAGTCTACAAGAGTGGACGTATGCACATGTATGAATGCACATACATGTCTAAATCAAATGAAACAGCACTTAGTATAAACAAGTGCCAAAAGTAGTTCAAAGAAATTAATAACAAAACTAGCAGGAACTAGTAAATATTTCACATGAACAAAAGCGAAAAATTCACAAATGAATAAATCAAAAATGTCAGGTGACCGAAGTCAACTTCAAGTATAGTTTAGAACAAGACTTAAGTGCCAGAGTACTAAAAACACTTTTTAAAGTAATCAAAATAGCAGGTTTATTTCATAAAATCAACTTATTTACAGCTAGCCAAAGTCAACTACGAACACCAATGTTTACAAAAACCAACAGAGAGTCCAAAACGACAGTTAATGGCTGAAGTCAAG
This sequence comes from Allium cepa, assembly GCA_030765085.1. NCBI lineage: Eukaryota > Viridiplantae > Streptophyta > Magnoliopsida > Asparagales > Amaryllidaceae > Allium > Allium cepa. The sequence goes on along the minus strand of CM060932.1, from coordinate 685,186,331 downwards.
AAGAACGACAAGGCCGAAGTCAAAAAGAACGACATCAACATCGTCAATCCGAGTAAACAAAATTATATGACATGAACAAGTCAGAATTCACCAACAACAAAACAAAAATCAAACTGCCGAAGCACAGAGTTGAACTAGATGTGAGTGAGGGTTCACTCACCTTTGATTTGACGAGCAGAGCCCAAATCGAAGCCGAAAGCATCTCGAAGACGAGCGTAGCCAAGTGCAACCGAAATCCTAATTTGAAAAGGGGAATGAAGGAGGACGAAGCCGTCGCCATTTCCGTTCGCTTTGATTTTATTTCTTTTAGGGTTACGAAGAAATGAAAAAGGAATAGGGGTCGGTTTGTCTTGGATAGTTATTACGATACAAATACATGGGCCGAGATTAAGATTTTTTTTTAAAGCCCAAACTATACTTAACAAATCTCTCAAGAATTTTAAACCCGATTACAAACTCCCAACAACAATTAGCTAGCACGATAACCGTTTAATGACTATTATAAATTGGGGCTAAAATCCAGGTTGTTATAGACTCCCCTCCTTATAAAAATTGCGTCCCCGCAATTTCTATAATTAAAGGCGTCAATAACAATAATTTTTCTAACATAAACTGGTTAAGCTAGAAAAATAAAGGTCAGGAACGCAAACGCCAAAAAAAATCTTTTAATTTCATAAAAGAAGTTCACAAATACCCAACAAAATCTAATTATCAAATAGATAATCAGAATACAGAAATCGCAAAACAGCAATATCTAGTTACCAAAACAGTAATCAGAAAACAACAAAGGTCTAATTACCAAAAACGATAATCAGAATTCTCAAATCAACAAATATTCAATTATCAAAACAATAATTAAATCGCAAATCAAACAAATATTTAATTATCTCAAGCGATAATCAAATCTTAAATCAACAAATATTCGATTATCAAAAACGATAATGACAAATATTCGATTATCAAAAACGATAATCAAATCGCAAATCAACAAATATTCGATTATCAAAAACGATAATCAAACCGCAAATCAACGAATATTCGATTATCAAAAACGATAATCAAACCGCAAATCAACGAATATTCGGTTATCAAAAACGATAATCAAACCTCAAATCAACGAATATTCAATTATCAAAAACGATAATCAAACCTCAAATCAACAAATATTCGATTATCGAAAACGATAATCAAATCGCAAATCAACAAATATTCGATTATAAAAAACGATAATCAAATCGCAAATCAACAAATATTCGATTATCAAAAACGATAATCAAATCGCAAATCAACAAATATTTGATTATCAAAAACGATAATCAAATCGCAAATCAACAAATATTCGATTATCAAAAACGATAATCAAATCTCAAATCAACAAATATTCGATTATCAAAAACGATAATCAAATCTCAAATCAACAAATATTCGATTATCAAAAACGATAATCAAATCGCAAATCAACAAATATTCGATTATAAAAAACGATAATCAAATCGCAAATCAACAAATATTCGATTATCAAAAACGATAATCAAATCGCAAATCAACAAATATTTGATTATCAAAAACGATAATCAAATCGCAAATCAACAAATATTCGATTATCAAAAACGATAATCAAATCTCAAATCAACAAATATTCGATTATCAAAAACGATAATCAAATCTCAAATCAACAAATATTCGATTATCAAAAACGATAATCAAATCGCAAATCAACAAATATTCGATTATCAAAAACGATAATCAAATCGCAAATCAACGAATATTCGATTATAAAAAACGATAATCAAATCTAAAATCAACGAATATTCGATTATCAAAAACGATAATCAAATCGCAATTCAACGAATATTCGATTATCAAAAAGGATAATCAAATCTCAAATCAACAATATTCGATTATCAAAAACGATAATCAAATCGCAAATAAACAATATTCGGTTATCAAAAACGATAATCAAATCTCAAATAAACAAATATTCGATTATCAAAAATGATAATCAAATCGCAAATCAACAAATATTCGATTATCAAAAACGATAATCAAATCGCAAATCAACAAATATTCGATTATCAAAAACGATAATCAAATCGCAAATCAACAAATATTCGATTATCAAAAATTGTAATCAAATCGCAAATCAACAAATATTCGATTATCAAAAACGATAATCAAATCTCAAATCAACAAACATTCGATTATCAAAAACGATAATCAAATCGCAAATCAACAAATATTCGATTATCAAAAACGATAATCAAATCGCAAATCAACAAATATTCGATTATCAAAAACGATAATCAAATCGCAAATCAATAAATATTCGATTATCAAAAACGATAATCAGAATCAACAAATATCCGATTATAAAAAACGATAATCAAATCGCAAATCAACAAATATTCGATTATCAAAAACGATAATCAGAATCAACAAATATCCGATTATCAAAAACGATAATCAAAATCAACAAATATCCGATTATCAAAAACGATAATCAAATCGTAAATCAACAAATATTCGATTATCAAAAACGATAATCAGAATCAATAAATATCCGATTATCAAAAACGATAATCAGAATCAACAAATATCTAATTACCACAAGCGATAATCAGAATTCATATCAACAAATATCCAATTACCTGCAGATAATTGGAAACAACAAATATCTAAAATCAATTAAGATAACTAGAAAATCAACATAAAAGGTGGATCGATCCCAACAAATGGCGAGTTTTTAAGCTAGCCGCACGTGCATCAACAAATGGCCGAAGCCTACCAAGTACCCAACATAATTTTGGCGTCCAACAAATGACCCGAATGTCCAACAAATGACCCGAAGGTCCAACAAATGACCCGGAGGTCCAACATAGTGGCTCGAAAGCACACGAAAATCATCAAATATTTCAATTAACGAGTCCAGAAATAACCAAAATAGCAAACGCACATGTCCCATACCATGTGTTTTACTAAATCATTTAAATCTCTTCATCGTTTCCTTAAAAGTGCAAAATTGTGTATTCCAAAAATAACATTTCACATTCTCAAACGGACAAGTCCGGAATTAAGCGAATCAGTAAAAGAAAGGGGTCATAATCCTCGATTTTGCTGAAACGTTTAAATCGCTTCCTCATTCCTTTGAAAGCGCAAACTGCAAAACTTCTGAAAACAATTTCATTTGTTTTATAAAAGTAATAATTTACTCAAACGGAAAAGTCCGGAATTAAGCGAATCAGTAAAAGAAATGGTTCATAGTCCTCGATTTTGCTGAATCGTTTAAATCGCTTCCTCATTCCTTTGAAAGCGCAAACTGCAAAACTTCTGAAAACAATTTCATTTGTTTTATAAAAGTAATAATTTACATTCTCAAACAGAAAAGTCCGGAATTAAGCGAATCAGTAAAAGAAAGGGTTCATAGTCCTCGATTTTGCTGAATCGTTTAAATCGCTTCATCATTCCTTTGAAAGCGTAAACGATAAAAATTTGGAAAACAATTTCATTTTTAAAACAATTTGTAAATTTGTGATAAAAACAGCAACATTAGTGACAATTTCGACAAGGAAATTGCGCTTCTCAAAATACCGTAAAACGGACAACAAAATCAGCATCGCAGAATAACCGCTTTAAAATCCACTTTAAAATTTGACGGTTACTGAAGTCAAAGCGACAGTAATTTTTTGAATGTCAAAATCTCATCAAAATAATTTACATCAAAATATAATATCAGAGAATTTTCATTCATCAAAATGTCAACAAAACACCGTGCTTCAAATTTTTTTTAGCATCGATGTAAAAATCCCGTTATAAAAATAACGACAAAATACGTTCAGAACCAAACATCGATTCAACGTAAAAATAATGCAATAATGTGCAACATAAATTTGCACGTATATGAACAAAGAAATCATTCAAATATATCTTCAACGAAGATAATTAAAAACAACAAAAATCTCAACAAATTCACATAACTGCAATCGCTTCGAATCCTCAAATCAGAAATTTTCAAAGAAAACAAAATGAACACAGCTAGGTAAACAACAAATGAAATTTATTTCAATTTCATAATTTTATTTTCAAATCAAAAAGGTTATCAGCCGTACTCAGCGAAGACAATCTCACTGTTTCCTCTGCGCACTCTGATAAACCAAACACGAATCAACCTATCATTAAACCACAGTTTCACTTTTTATTTTTAAATAAAGATATTTAAAAATTTCAACATATTTTCAAAACTTTAGTTTTGACTCAAAGCACAAATAAAACATCGAGTAATAGTTGTAACACATGTTCCATCCAAGTTATGTTTTATATTATGTCCAAAACCCCAAGCTCTGATACCAACTGTGACGCCCCACCTCTATGCTCATTGTCCGTTATTATGAAGAATAAGGCTGGATAGGAGCGGCCATCCGTAGTTAGGCCTTACACTTGTATTGGTTATCTCGATAGGAGTGGTGTATATATATATATATATATTTCATCTGTTATTTATTTACTCCCATCAACATATCCAATTCCAGTGTAAAACGAACTACGATGGTTCATAATAGTTTAGGACAATAGATATAATAATAACATAGATAATTCAAATGCGAAACACAGATAAACAAAAATCTCATATATATAATAACTGATGTCAGTTACAATACATGTGATATAGTACATATGATACAACTACAACTGTCGACTCAAGAAGTTACATATACAAGTACATTATCGTGAATAATATACATGAATATACAACCTCCTATACAAATACACTGACTACTTTAAATGATGACGACTGCTCCAAAAGTATGAAAAGACTTCATAGCTCTAACAGCAACTCAAAGTAAGATATCAACAACCCGTAGATACTTGGTCTGACCCGAGTATTAAATTCAAAAGAAAATAATACACGGGTCAGTCTAATTCAAACTCAGTTATTAGTGCACAGAAGCAATAATAATTAAAAAATGAATAGACGACAGTCACAATAAATCTCGTCTATCCGATCCTTAAATAAAGAAATCGGATAACGATAAATATAACACGTAATAGTGTTAAACAACAAATCAGCAAATTCAAATCATCAACAAAGATAAGTGAAAAGAATAACGATGAAGATAATTTAAAAACATCAGAATTGCCTAACGGCAGTTAACAACAAAAACATCAAATTAACCAATCAAAATACAACTCCAAAACAAAATGAAATATCAATTAAAATGCCAACTCGGGTAGGGCTGCAGTACACGCACGCGTGCACTGCCTCGCCACTACGGAATATGGAATACGCAAAAGATCCATAAATCGAAACAAAATAGAGTATCACACACGCCATACCGTGTGGCTGCAGTTCACGCTTGCGTGCACTGCCTTGCCACTATAGTGATGTCGTGCCCAAAAATTCAGTACCGTGTGGCTGCAGTTCACGTTTGCGTGCACTGCCCTGCCACTACGGTGATGATGTACACAATGAAAATTCACAAACGAGCACAAGGTCAAACTCGAGCGTTTAAGCTGGATTCTACACAAGTACAAAAATCAAACAGCAAACTACATGTTGAACAATATGCAGTAGTGACCAAAGTCAAAGCAAAATCAGGTCGAATAGAGGCTACAAGTAGTGAACTGAACAAAGCAAGGCTACAGAGCTCTAGCTTATGCAAAGTCGACATACACAACATAAATATACATTAAAGTAACTCAAGCTCAAGTCAAGCTACCCAAATGAAAACATGAACCATGACAGTATGTTAAAACCAGACTCGAGCACAAACATAACATGCTCCAAGTAGACACATGAATTGCAGCCCAACTAACAGACTAAACCACAAAGAGGCACATGAACAACAACCAACAGACTCAAGTTCATCAGGTCAGGGACCAAAGAATGGCCAGAGACAAGACACCAAGCCCAGTGCAAAAGTGAGCAAAAATGTTTAAAACCCTATGCAAACTGAAACAAAGGAGTAGCCCATTTTCCAAAGGAAGGAGCAACAGAGCAACCACTATCAAAGTCGTGGCTCAATGTCACAAATAACACAACGCAATATGACATGGCGGTATGGCAGTAAACAATGCATAGTGGAACAACAAGGGACAAAGGCTACAGATGAAACAAGCAGGTGTACCCAAGATAAGGCAACATAGAACAAGCACAAAGGCTACAGGCTTCAACCAAAACAGGTGCACAAATGTCCACAAAAATCAACATGGAACATAGGATAATCAAAGTCTACAAGAGTGTACGTATGCACACGTATGAATGCACATACATGTCTAAATCAAATGAAACAACACTTAGTATAAACAAGGGCCAAAAGTAGTTCAAAGGAATTAATAAAAAAACCAGCAGGAACTAGTAAATATTCCACATGAACAGAAGTGAAAAATTCACAAATGAATAAATCAAAAATGTCAGGTGACCGAAGTCAACTTCAAGTATCAGTTTAGAACAAGACTTAAGTGCCAGAGTACTAAAAACACTTTTTGAAGTAATCAAAATAGCAGGTTTATTTCATAAAATCAACTTATTTACAGCTAGCCAAAGTCAACTACGAACACTAGTATTTACAAAAACCAACAGAGAGTCCAAAACGACAGTTAATGGCCAAAGTCAAGAAGAACGACAAGGCCGAAGTCAAAAAGAACGACATCAACATCGTCAATTCGAGTAAACAAAATTATATGACATGAACAAGTCAGAATTTACCAACAATAAAACAAAAATCAAACTGCCGAAGGACGGAGTTGAACAAGATGTGAGCGAGGGTTCACTCACCTTTGATTTGACGAGCAGAACCCAAATCGAAGCCGAAAGCATCTCGAAGACGAGCGCAACCAAGTGCAACCGAAACCCTAATTTGAAAAGGGGAATGAAGGAGAATGAAGCCGTCGCCATTTTCGTTCGCTTTGATTTTTTTAGGGTTACGAAGAAATGAAAAAGGAATGGGGGCCGGTTTTTGTCTTGGATAGTTATCACGATACAAATACGTGGGCCGAGATTAAGATTTTTTTTCAAAGCCCAAACTATACTTAACAAATCTCTCAAGAATTTTAAACCCGATTACAAACTCCCAACAACAATTAGCTAGCACGATAACCATTTAATGACTATTATAAATTGGTGCTAAAATCCAGGTTATTACAGAAGTAGCCGAAAGTGATCGACAGAGAGAAGAAAGAAATCGAAGCATCATCAATCAAATTGACAAAGCCGACGACTTCATTACAAAAGCCCTAATTTTCGAGCAAGAACGAACCACCATTTTCACCAGAAGGAAGCGATCGAAGGAAATAAAAATAAAAGGGAAAACGAACTAAGTTTTTTTAAATCCAAGTTTTGGGTCGGCTTCTCTCATCTTGAATTGGCTTTAATATTGAAATTAGGGTTTAATTGTTTTTAAATTGTTGTTTTTTGTATTTTCTCGTTCAAAATTATGTAAATTCTAGTCGTGTGACTAGGGGAGAAACTACGTGGTGTAGTTTGAGAATTCACAACTTAGTGGCTGAGTTGTGGCAGGGTTTTGAGCGTAGAGTTAAGGCTAGTCGATAGCGGGTGTCGCAAGTTTACGTGTATAAGCGTCAGACTGCTCAATTTCTAGTAGAAACCTTGGGGGTAGCACGTAAGCAGGGTTATGCCGAAGCTGGGTAAATTCTGTGTCGTTCTATATCTGCATTTGTTGTTCTGCTATTATTTGTGCTGCTCTTATTTTGATATATCTATATTCAAATAATTTTATAAGCTTCCGCAATAATTTTTATAATTAATAGCATCACCCTATTCACCCCCCTCTAGGGTGAAATCGATCCTACACCATCATGACTGCAGCTTTCAAGCTCGTGTTTCCACATGCTAGATCCATCATTATTACAGTTTTTCATTCCTATGTATGCATTCTTACAATGCATGCTTTTAATGCATGTTGAAGCTTTTACTATATGCTTCATGCATGTGACAATGCAATTCTTAGGCACATCTTTCGGCAGGTTCTATTTGCACTTCCTAAATAAACATGCTCAAGCAGTACAATATTTCAACAAGCCCGTTTCCAACATTACCTGTAACCTTACAATAGATTACAACATTTCAAAATGTCATACTAAATGAATAGGTCCCTATTGAAATTATAGATCTAAATTCTCAGAATTTATATAAATTCAAGGTTTCGGTTGAAATTAGATAAATGAGGTAAACGCCTCAAAATTTTCTGAGTTAAGCGCATTAGATTTTCTAAGGCAAGTGCTTAAAAAACTGAGACATTCACCTCATTTCATTCACTTTGTATATAAGATATCAAAAAAATAATATAAATAGATAAGAAAAGAAAATCTATGATATGAGTAAAAGGTAGAGTAGTTTGATTACTAGTGAATTAATCTTTGGCAAATAACTAAGGGTCTATTTAGACACATACTCATAAAAAATAGGAGACGTGTCTCTACTTTGTCACTCTACCTTGTCACTCTTTTACGATTTTTTTGATACCTTATGTATTAAGTTGGCAATTAAAAGGCTTATTGTTCCATGCCAAGAGAACTATATGGTCTAAAACTAAAAAATACATGGTTCAATTCAAATTGCAATAATAGATTTATTCCAATATGTTTATTTGATTCCTATATACTCCTTGTGTTTACTCTGAATAGGATGTTTTAATGCATTAAAAAGATCAAATTATAAAATATGATATTTTTTCATAATAGTGCTTGATTTAAAGGATTAACCCTTGCCATATGAATATAGTTTTGAGATAATAGGAATGAAATTACAAGCTAGAATGCAAAAGCAAGCGCTGATCTAGAATGTGCTAATGTTGGCTTTTACCAAGTATTGAAAGTACCTTTTTAAAGAGATTTGATAACACGTCAGAGGACTTTATGGGATCACATGTCATAGCAGTGCTTGATTTAAAGGTATTTTTATTTTTTAGTTAAAATTGGATTGCATTGTTAGTTTTGTATGTTAAACTAAATTTTAAATTGCTTGTTTTGAACATGGGCATGAAATTAAACTGAACTGTTTTGATTGAATCTCCTTTATATTTGTGTATTTTGATTATGCTTTACTATCTAGTGAGATTAAGAAAAAAAATATCTGTGCAAAATTAAATATAATTTTCCTTTATCCAGATAGATAAATTTTGAAACTGTCCATGTAACAACCCCGTATTTTCAACCGTTCGCATCCACACATGTCGGACTTGAATTTCTCAAAATACCGCATTGTAAATAAAATTGGGCAAATCTTAGAATATACAGTAAATAAAAATCACAGATCACAGACATAGAGTAATAATAATGCAGCGGAAGTAAAAAAAAAAATAGTAGTTCATGAAGCTGCTATATAAATATGTCAGAGTTATATAAGATACAACAGAAGAAATAAAGTACAAAAGAAGTCTCAATACATAGAAGTCTACTAATACAAGAGCTGAATTAGAACAACAGTCTGAAAAGGATAAAACTAGACAAGTAGATAATCTCCAACGATTCCAAATCTCCAAAGAGTGGAAATCCAAATCTGTGAATACTCAGGATGACCCGAGCGTAAATAAAAATACAAACATTCGAGTCAGGACATACATACTTATACAATGTAAATCAACTCAAGTGAACTGTAGTAAAAGTACAAGTAACTTAATGGATGCTTGGGATCGTCCATCCTCTAAGGATCTGTTAAACTATTTACTATGTAGTAATATTGCGCTATTATAATAATGTCTATTAGTAAAATAAGCTTACTTTAAAATAGCGTTAAGGAGTGACCCAATATTCCCCTTAACACAAATAATGCCAGTAGTCTATACAGTACCTGCATATCTCCTGATCGGGAGACTATGAGAAGATACTGCATAGGTACGGCACAAATAGAAACTCGTAGTAAAGTCTCGATGTGGTAGGTGACACGGGACACAAGGCAATGCTAGGGTAGATATACCAATTACGACACTCGGGGTGGTGGTAACGCAGCAAGCACATATGCCCACATTGGAACGCATTCCCAAAATCAGAAGGGCGCCCAAACAATCACAAAAGCAATAGAATGGTAACAAAGAAATGCGTCTGACCAGAGGAGCTACCCTTTTGGCCCGAGACCGCACCTGTTTCTGCCACCTTATGCCAACTCACAGGATTTGGGTCCACGTAATATACATCAAGAACGTCGCCACCATCCTACTTCATTCTGGAATCTGCACTGCATACAAAGTTGTCAAAGTGGTTTTCGGTATTGACAGAGAATATGCCCATATCCGATCCCGGTCTCTTTGCCAACCAATTGTTATTATAACCCGTGGTTATAACTTAAAAATAATATTTTATACTTCAGAATAAAATATCATTTCAATCCAAATCTTTATCAAATAAAGATTAAAGCATTTCCAAACCATTTCAATATATCAACATACCATATCTTTCAAATTCAAATATTTATCAAAATAAATATTAAGTCATTTCCAACCATTTCAATATATTAAATTATCATATGCTTTCAAAACTTCCTTTCAAATCATTTTAATACATAAATATCATATCTTTCAGAACTTCATTTTCAAATCATTTTAATATCAAAATATCATATCTTTTCAAAGCTTCATTTCCAAATCATTTTAATATCAAAAAATATCATATCTTTTAGAACTTCATTTTCAAATCATTTTAATATCAAAATATCATATCTTTCAAAACTTCATTTTCAAATCATCATATAAGTTCAAATTCAAATAATCAACTTTAAATACCTTCTAAATTGAAGATAACGTTCATTTATTATCCTTTCAAATTACCTTCTCAAATGATTTATTTTCCAATTAAATTTATTCATTTAAATCATTTAAAAGCGAATTTATTATTCTTTCAAGTCAAGTATTCAATGTCTAATGTTTCAAACCATTCTGAGCTCATTTACTTAGTTAAATCCATAAACATTGAAAATTTCAGCCTTACTCAGCATTTAGAAAAAGCTGTTATAAGTTATGCTTGAAAATATTTTATTTCAGCAAGGACAGCATTTAAAAACTACTGTTTTATTTCATTTTAGTTGAAATTTTAGTTTAAAACCGCAAAGACAGTATTTCCAAAAATGCTGTAATAGCTCGGGTTTCAAATTAAAGGTTTTACTAATTTCAGCAAAGACAGCGGACCACTACAGCATTTACACAACTACTGTAATAGGCCTTTATTAAGTTTTTAGCCTTTTAGTTTACTTCAGCAACCACAGCATTTCAGAACCGCTGTAATAGCCTTTTATTTAGGTTTTTAGTTCATCTACAGAAACCATAGCATTTCTGAATGCTATTAAAAGTATTTTCTAGATTTTAGTGTATTTCCAGCAAATATCAAACTTCAATTTAAACCCTTTAAACATTATAAAAATCATATTCTAACATTCAAGAATGTTCGTTGACATACCTTTAACATATGATTTTTATAAAATAAATTTCTTATAAATAAATCAAATTTTTCAATAACTTTACTTAACAAATTCTAGTGTATAATTTCCATTACTTCACATATGCAATTTATTAATACTTATATTTTTGAATTTCCATTTCACAAATTTAAACTAAATTTCCAATTGATTTTATTTAACTAAAACCTTTAACTAAACCAAATTACACATTTCCAAGTCAAGTTGTATTTTAAAATTACGCATTTAAGCATTCATTTATTTAACCATTAAATTCATAGAAACATCAATAATACTTTAATAAATCACTTAAATTCACATTTAAATCAAATTATCATATTTACCATTTTCCAAATTAAATTAGATTTCCGTATTATCTATATAACTTAAATACCATTGTAAAACCAAAATTTTCCAAATTTCCAAACTTAAGTTATATTTCAATAATTCAATTTAACCATTTATTTATTTAACATTTTTAACTCATGGACAAATCGTAAGTTCTTTATTTTATAACATTTCAAAATCTATTTAAATCAAATTTCATAAATTTATATTTTTAAACCACTTAAAATTTTATTTATATAGCTTAAATATCATATTAAAAGCCAAAGTCCAAATTTTCAAATTTAAGTTATATTTCAAAAATTCAATTTAATCATTTAATTATTCAACATTTTTAACTTATAGAAAAATCAAAATTTCTTATTTAAACATTAAAAATCCAATTTAAATCAAATTTTCATAAATTTACACTTTTAAGAATACTTAAAAATATTCAAAATACTTTATAAAATACCCACGGGCCTGTATATAGTTTTCTAACCTACGTCAAGTGATACGGATATATATCATTTCAATCCGCGGTTTACAAAGAAAATCCGGGCTCTATCATTTCAAACCCGCAATCCTAAGTAAAAATAAATAAATAAAAACCGTTCAGGCCTATCATTTCAGCCCATAACAAGTTTCCCTATTCTAAAGTCCGTTCGGGTATGTATCATTTCAGCCCATAGTGATTTCTAATCTAGAGGGAACTTGCAGTGTGATAAACAGATATAAATGACAGTCAACAGCATATAACAGTAATAGATGAGATTACATGTAAATAAGCATCTTTAACATCATATATTAATAATCACAGGCAGTTATAACATTTCATAATATTCTACAAATTTAATTGTTGTCAATTCACATAATTGCATATGCATGAATGTCAGGTGAGATTTACTCACCTTTAAATGCTGGAGATAACAAAACGAATGACACAACGGAATCAAAAGCACGATGAAAAGACTACGGACTTGAGTGGAGAGAAAATCCAAGCAAAAAATCTTGTGTACAACCCATAACAAAACCAAATATTAATATAAATTCAACACAACATTCGATTTGAAACAACTTTGAAATAAAATGCAATATTGGGATGAATGCTTTTGCCTTGCTTTCTGCATTTGCTTGCACGGCCTAGGGGATGTTTTTGGCTCGGGTTTGGACATACTTTGGCTCGGGTATGGACACAAGAATGCACGGCTACAAGGCATTGAAGTGGTGGAGGTTACAAAGCATGAAGGTGAAGAGGCTTATGCAACATAACATGGTTTTGGTTCATCAAAGTGGTTCGGCCATGGGTCCTTGGGCTCAGCCAGTGGGTGCTACAGTCATGTTAGTGGCTGGAGTGGCGTGTGGTGGTCTGGTCAATGAAGTGGTGGCAGCCTATGGTGGTGGCTATGGTGGTGAAGCAAGGTGGCTCAAACTAGCATGGTTTTCAAGGCCTAGCTGCATATTTTGTGGAGTTTAGCTTCATGGTAGGCTCGGCCATGGTCAAGACCATAAGAGTAGCCGGTGATGATGGCAGGGAAGAGGTGTAGGAGGTGATGGCCATGACTATGGAGGAGAGGCCGATCAAAACTATGGAGAGAACAAGGCAAAAATATGAAAAAAAAAATGAGAAGAAAAGTGACAAAAGAGAAGCCATTACCAAGGAAATTTCTCTAGCCGTGAAGAATCATGAAAGAGGAAATGTTTCTACGTGAAAAATAATGAAACTCATGGCTAAGAAAGTATATTGCATGGCCAAGAGGAGTAATGGAGAGGTTATGGCAAATGAAAGGACTTTCGGAGGTGAAAAGACTTAAGTTTCAAAAGCTTTTAAAACCTTTCATATTTCCTTTTAATTTAAATCAAATAAAGCAAAATATAATTCAGCAAATACTTTTAAAATCCGAAAAAAAGTGAAATAAAATGAAAATAAATAATAAAATTTAAAGAAAATAGAAGAATAAAAGAAAGTGCTTAAAAATTCAAAACAGGGTTTAAAAATTACAATTAAAACATCACTGGCTTTGGAAAAATATCTACTTCATTTTAAAAATATTCTAAAGAAAATTTTTGAAATAAAATAATTTTTTTAAAACATATTCAAAGTGAAATGAATAATTTAATTTGGACAAAATAGAAAAATAATTAAAGAAATTGTTTAAAAATTAGAAACAGGACATGGCATTACAAATAAAATACCATTGGCTCTAGAAAATTTCTATTTCGCTTTAAAACAAATAAAATGTCAAATAAATAAAATAAATGAGGAAAAAAATAAAGTTGGGATGAGAATAAAATAAGTTCTTAGGAAAATAGAAAAATAATTAAAGAATTTCTTTAATTAATTGAAGTTGGAAATTAGAAATTGTAAACAAAAAACAACTGACACTGAAAAATGTCAATTACACGTTCAAAAATGTTTAAAACCAAAATAAATACAATACATATTATTTTACCCATATAAAAATAAATTAGAACATTACATGACCAAAAAATATATTATTTTATTTTCAAAATAAACAATTTTGTTAAATATAACAAATTTTACACAATAGTTAAAAAGGCATAACTTTCACATTCTAAATCAGATTTCAAAGAAACGAAAACAGTGTTCTAAATTTTTTATTTACTTTCGTAATAAAAGATAAAATTCAAATTTTCATACTTTCTTATTTTTAAATTTAAAATTCAAAGTTGACCGTATTGGCCAAAATTCACTTTTTTGTAAGTTATTCAATTACCCTTTATTATATTTACCTCTGTTAATCATTTTATAACTAAAATTTAAGTGTATAACATTTATTATAACCACTCCAATTTTATTTATAAAATCTTTTTATATTGTATATTATCCAATTACATTGTTAACTTCTGAAATTAAGGTAAGTTATATTTGAATGCAATTGTATTATACAAATAAAAATTTCAATTAAATCATTTCATGCTTGAATATTCATCCAAAATTTTGATTTTCTTTTTATAATTGAAATTATTCTTTAAAATAAAATTCAAGAATTAAATTTTCGATTTCTTCAAACCACTTAGAGATAAATAAATATGTATGTAATTTATCAAATCAAGTTTATATCATATATCTATATATATTATAAATCAAGTCATACTTTAGAAATTAAATCAATTTGATTTCCCAAAACAAAGCTGTAGCAAGACTACAGAGCGGTCTCTTCACTTCGAAACTCGAAAACGAATGTCGATGATGCTGCAGTCATCACCGAAATTATTTCCTAGCGACAAAGAGGAGAGTACTGATTTTTAAACTTTAAAATTCTTTGGAAACATGTTCTTATTCGAAAATACTTTAATATACTTTAAAACTTAAACATGTGGTTCGAAACCACCGAAAATTAAATTCTCAAATTTCTTGTTTTAAATTCATTTAAGTTCCCAAATCAATTTATAAACAACTATTTACAAATTCATTTATAGAACAATAAATGATAAATCAAATACTATCATTTCAGAAAATCAATTTTATTCAATTTATTAAGTCCAACATATTTACTTAAATATCAAAATTTATTTCATTAACCAAATTTTAAAATAATGTTGTGTCAATTTGTTCATAAAGCTAGTATATAAATATATCAGAGTTACATAAGATACAACAGAAGAAATAAAGTACAAAAGAAGTCTCAATACATAGAAGTCTACTAATACAAGAGCTGAATTAGAACAACAGACTGAAAAAGATAAAACTAGACAAGTAGATAATCTCCAACGATTCCAAATCTCCAAAGAGTGGAAATCCAAATCTGTGAATACTCAGGCTGACCCGAGCCTAAAATAAAAATACAAACACTCGAGTGAGGACATATATCTTATACAATGTAAACCAACTCAAGTGAACTGTAGTAAAAGTACTAGTAACTTAAAGGATGCTTGGAAACGCCCATCCTCTAAGTATCCGTCAAGCTATTTACTATGTAGTAATATTGCGCTATTATAATAGCGTCTATCAGTAAAATAAGCTTACTTTAAAATAGCGTTAAGGAGTGACCCAATATTCCCCTTAACACAAATAATGCTAGTAGTCTATAAAGTACCAGCATATCTCCTGATCGGGAGACTATGAGAAGATACTGCATAGGTACGAAACAAATAGAAACTCGTAGTAAAGTCTCGATATGGTAGGTGACACGGTACACAAGGCAATGCCAGGGTAGATATACCAATTACGACACTCGGGCTGGTGATAACGCAGCAGCCACATACGCCCACCTCGGAACTCATTCCCAAAATTGAAGGGGCGCCCAAACAATCACAAAAGCAATAGAATGGTATCGAAGAAATGCGTTCGACCAGAGGAGCTACCCCTTTTTGCCCGAGACCGCACCTGTTTCTGCTACCTTATGTCAACTAACGGGATTTGGGTCCACGTTATATACATCAAGAACGTCGCCACCGTCCTACTTCATTCTGGAATCTCCACCGCGTACACGGTTGTCAAAGTGGTTTTTGGTATTGACAGAGAGTATGCCCATATCCGATCCCGGTCCCTTTGCCAACCAATAATTATTGTAACCTGTGGTTATAACTTAAAAATAATATTTTATACTTCAGAATAAAATATCGTTTCAATCCAAATCTTTCTCAAAAAAAAGATTAAATCATTTCCAAACCATTTAAAATATCAACATACCATATCTTTCAAATTCAAATATTTATCAAAATAAATAGCAAGTCATTTCCAGCCATTTCGATATATTAAATTATCATATGCTTTCAAAACTTCCTTTCAAATCATTTTAATACATGAATATCATATCTTTCAGAACTTCATTTTCAAATCATCTTAATATCAAAATGTCATATCTTTTCAAAGCTTCATTTCCAAATCATTTTAATGTCAAAATATCATATCTTTCATAACTTCATTTTCAAATCATTTTAATCAAAATATCATATCTTTCAAAACTTCATTTTTAAATCAACATATAAGTTTAAATACAAATATTTAACTTTAAATACCTTCTAAATTCAAGATAACGTTCATTTATTATCCTTTCAAATCACCTTTTAAAATGATTTATTTTCCAATTAAATTTATTCATTTAAATCATTTAAAAGCGAAGTTATTATTCTTTCAAGTCAAGTATTCAATTTCCAATGTTTCAAACCATTCTGAGCTCATTTACTTAGTTAAATCCATAAACATTGAAAATTTCAGGCTTACTCAGCATTTAGAAAAAGCTGTTATAAGTTATACTTGAAAACATTTTAATTCAACAAAGACATCATTTAAAAAATGCTGCTATATCTCATTTTAGTTGAAATTTTAGTTTAAAACCGCAAAGACAGCATTTCCAGAAATGCTGTAACAGCTCGGGTTTCAAATTAAAGGCTTTTACTAATTTCAGCAAAGACAGCAGACCACTACAGCATTTACACAACTGTTGTAATAGGCCTTTATTAAGTTATTAGCCTTTTAGTTTACTTCAGCAACCACAACATTTCAGAACTGCTGTAATAGGCTTTTATTTAGGTTTTTAGTTCATTTACAGAAACCGTAGCATTTCTGAATGCTATTAAAAGGATTTTCCAGATTTTAGTGTATTTCCAACAAATATTAAACTCCAATCTAAACCCTTTAAACATTATAAAAATCATATTCTAACATTCAAAAATTTTTATTAACATACCTTTAACATATGATTTTATAAAATAAATTTCTTATAAATAAATCAAAATTTTCAATAAATTTACTTAACAAATTCAAGTGTATAATATCCATTCCTTCACTTATGCAATTTATTAATACTTACATTTTTAAATTTTCATTTCACAAATTTAAACTAAATTTACAATTGATTTTATTTAACTAAAACCTTTAATTAAACCAAATTTCACATTTCCAAGTCAAGTTGTATTTTAAAATTGCACATTTAAGCATTCATTTACTTAACCATTAAATTCATAGGAACATCAATAATACTTTAATAAATCACTTAAATTCACATTTAAATCAAATTATCATATTTAACATTTTCTAAATTAAATTAAATTTCCATATTATCTATATAACTTAAATACCATTTTAAAACCAAAATTTTCCAAATTTCCAAACTTAAGTTATATTTCAAAAATTCAATTTAACCATTTATTTATTTAACATTTTTAACTCATGGACAAATCGTAAGTTCTTTATTTTATAACATTTCAAAATCTATTTAAATCAAATTTCATAAATTTATATTTTTAAACCACTTAAAATTTTATTTATATAGCTTAAATATCATATTAAAAGCCAAAGTCCAAATTTTCAAATTTAAGTTATATTTCAAAAATTCAATTTAATCATTTAATTATTCAACATTTTTAACTTATAGAAAAATCAAAATTTCTTATTTAAACATTAAAAATCCAATTTAAATCAAATTTTCATAAATTTAAACTTTTAAGAATACTTAAAAATATTCAAAATACTTTATAAAATACCCACGGGCCTGTATATAGTTTTCTAACCTAGATCAAGTGATACAGATATATCATTACAATCCGCATTTTACAAAGAAAACCCGGGTTCTATCATTTCAAACCTGTAATCCTAAGTTAAAATAAATAAATAAAAACCGTTCAGGCCTATCATTTCACCACATAACGATTTTTCCCTATTCTAAAGTCCGTTCGGGTATGTATCATTTCAACCCATAGTGATTTCTAATTTAGAGGGAACTTGCAGTGTGATAAACAGATATAAATGACTGTCAACAACATATAACAGCAGTAGATGAGATGACATGTAAATAAGCAGGTTTAACATCATATATTAATAATCACAGGCAGTTATAACATTTCATAATATTCTACACATTCAATTGTTGACAATTCACATAATTGCATAAGTATGAATGACAGGTGAGATTTACTCACCTCTAAATGCTGGAGATAACAAAACCAATGACACAACGGAATCAAAAGCATGATGACAAGACTACGGACTTGAGTGGAGAGCAAATCCAAGCAACAAATCTTGTGTACAACCCATAACAAAACCAAATATTAATATAAATTCAACACAACATTCAATTTGAAACAACTTTGAAATAAAATGCAATATTGGGATGAATGCTTTTGCCTTGCTTTCTACATTTGCTTGCACAGCCTAGGGGATGTTTTGGCTCAGGTTTGGACACACTTTGGCTCAGGTATGGACACAAGAATGCACGGCTACAAGGCATTGAAGTGGTGGAGGTTACAAAGCATGAAGGTGAAGAGGCTTATGCAACATAACATGGTTTTGGTTCATCTAAGTGGTTCGGCCATGGGTCCTTGGGACTGCCCATCCTCTAAGTATCCGTTAAACTATTTACTATGTAGTAATATTGCGCTATTATAATAGTGTCTATCAGTAAAATAAGCTTACTTTAAAATAGCTTTAAGGAGTGACCCAATATTCCCCTTAACACAAATAATGCCAGTAGTTTATACAGTACCTGCATATCTCCTGATCGGGAGACTATGAGAAGATACTGCATAGGTACGAAACAAATAGAAACTCGTAGTAAAGTCTCGATATGGTAGGTGACACGGTACACAAGGCAATGCTAAGGTAGATATACCAATTACGACACTCGGGCTGGTGGTAACGCAGCAGCCACATATGCCCACCTCGTAACACATTCCCAAAATTGGAGGGGCGTCCAAACAATAACAAAAGCAATAGAATGGTATCGAAGAAAATGCGTCCGACCAGAGGAGCTACCCCTTTTGGCCCGAGACCGCACCTGTTTCTGCCACCTTATGCCAACTCACGGGATTTGGGTCCAAGTAATATACATCAAGAACGTCGTCACCATCCTACTTCATTCTAGAATCTCCACCGTGTACACGTTTATGAAAGTGGTTTTCGGTATTGATAGAGAGTATGCCCATATCCGATCCTAGTCTCTTTTTCAACCAATCATTATTATAACCCGTGGTTATAACTTAAAAATAATATTTTATACTTCAGAATTAAATATCATTTCAATCCAAATCTTTATCAAAATAAAGATTAAATCATTTCCAAACCATTTCAATATATCAACATACCATATCTTTCAAATTTAAATATTTATCAAAATAAATATCAAGTCATTTCCAACCATTTCAATATATTAAATTATCATATCCTTCCAAAACTTCCTTTCAAATCATTTTAATACATAAATATCATATCTTTCAGAACTTCATTTTCAAATCATTTTAATATCAAAATATCATATCTTTTCAAAGCTTCATTTCCAAATCATTTTAATATCAAAATATCATATCTTTTAGAACTTCATTTTCAAATCATTTTAATATCAAAATATCATATCTTTCAAAACTTCATTTTCAAATCATCATATAAGTTCAAATTCAAATAATCAACTTTAAATACCTTCTAAATTGAAGATAACGTTCATTTATTATCCTTTCAAAATACCTTCTCAAATGATTTATTTTCCAATTAAATTTATTCATTTAAATCATTTAAAAGCGAATTTATTATTCTTTCAAGTCAAGTATTCAATGTCTAATATTTCAAACCATTCTGAGCTCATTTACTTAGTTAAATCCATAAACATTGAAAATTTCAGCCTTACTTAGCATTTAGAAAAAGCTGTTATAAGTTATGCTTGAAAACATTTTAATTCAACAAAGATAGAAAATGCTGCTATATCTCATTTTAGTTGAAATTTTAGTTTAAAACCGCAAAGACATCGTTTCCAGAAATGCTGTAATAGCTCGGGTTTCAAATTAAAGGCTTTTACTAATTTCAAGAAAGACAGCAGACCACTACAACATTTACATAACTCTTGAAATAGGCCTTTATTAAGGTTTTAGCCTTTTAGTTTACTTCAGCAACCACAGCATTTCAGAACTGCTGTAATAGCCTTTTATTTAGGTTTTTAGTTCATTTACAGAAACCATAGCATTTCTGAATGCTATTAAAAGGATTTTCCATATTTTAGTATATTTCTAGCAAATATTAAACTTCAATTTAAACCCTTTAAACATTATAAAAATCATATTCTAACATTCAAAAATGTTTATTAACATACCTTTAACATATGATTTTTATAAAATAAATTTCTTGTAAATAAATCAAATTTTTCAATAAATTTACTTAACAAATTCAAGTGTATAATATCCATTCCTTCACATATGCAATTTATTAATGCTTACATTTTTTAATTTCCATTTCACAAATTTAAACTAAATTTCCAATTGATTTTATTTAACTAAAACCTTTAATTAAACCAAATTTCACATTTCCAAGTCAATTTGTAATTTAAAATTGCACATTTAAGCATTCATTTATTTAACCATTAAATTCATAGAAACATCAATAATACTTTAATAAATCACTTAAATTCACATTTAAATCAAATTATCATATTTACCATTTTCCAAATTGAATTAAATTTCCATATTATTTATATAATATAAATACCATTTTAAAACCAAAATTTTCCAAATTTCCAAACTTAAGTTATATTTCAAAAATTCAATTTAACCATTTATTTATTTAACATTTTTAACTTATAGACAAATCATAATTTCTTTATTTTAAAACATTTCAAAATCTATTTAAATCAAATTTCATAAATTTATATTTTACACCACTTAAAATTTTATTTATATAACTTAAATGTCATTTTAAAAGCCAAAGTCCAAATATCCAAATTTAAGTTATATTTTAAAAATTCAATTTAATCATTTAATTATTCAACATTTTTAACTTATAGAAAAATCAAAATTTCTTATTTAAACATTAAAAATCCAATTTAAATCAAATTTTCATAAATTTACACTTTTCAGAATACTTAAAAATATTCAAAATACTTTATAAAATACCCACGGGCCTGTATATGGTTTTCTAACCTACGTCAAGTGATACAGATATATATCATTTCAATCCGCAGTCTACAAAGAAAATCCGGGTTCTATCATTTCAAACCCGCAATCCCAAGTTAAAATAAAAAAATAAAAACCGTCCAGGCCTATCATTTCAGCCTCTAACGACTTTTCCTTATTCTAAAGTCCGTTCGGTTATGTATCATTTCAACCCATAGTGATCTCTAATCTAGAGGGAACTTGCAGTGTGATAAACAGATATAAATGACAGTTAACAACATATAACAGTAGTAGATGAGATGACATGTAAATAAGCAGGTTTAACATCATATATTAATAATCACAGGCAGTTATAACATTTCATAATATTCTACACATTCAGTTGTTGTCAATTCACATAATTGCATAAGTATGAATTTCAGGTGAGATTTACTCACCTCTAAATGCTGGAGATAACAAAACCAATGACACAACGGAATCAAAAGCACGATGACAAGACTATGGACTTGAGTGGAGAGGAAATCCAAGCAACAAATCTGGTGTGCAACCCATAAACAAAACCAGATATTAATATACATTCAACACAACATTCAATTTGAAACAACTTTGAAATAAAATGCAATATTGGGATGAATGCTTTTGCCTTGCTTTCTACATTTGCTTGCATGGCCTAGGGTATGTTTTTGGCTCAGGTTTGGACATAATTTGGCTCGGGTATGGACAATGCACGTCTACAATGCATTGAAGTGGTGGAGGTTACAAAGCATGAAGGTGAAGAGGCTTATGCAACATAACATGGTTTTGTTCATCAAAGTGGTTCGGCCATGGGTTCTTAGGCTCGGGCAGGGGGTGCTACAGTCAGGTCAATGGCTGGAGTGGTGTGTGGTGGGCTGGTCAATGAAGTGGTGGCGTCCTATGGTGGTGGATGAAGTGGTGAAGCAAGGTGGCTCAAACTAGCATGGTTTTCACGGTAGGCTCGGCCATGGTCAAAACCAGAGGAGTAGCTGGTGATGATGACAGGGAAGAGGTATAGAAGGTGGTGGCCATGGCTATGGAGGAGTGGCCGATCAAAACTATGGAGAGAACAAGGCAAAAATATGAAGAAAAAAAATGAGAAGAAAAGTGACAAAAGAGAAGCCATTGCCAAGGAAATTTTTATAGCCGTGAAGAAGCATGAAAGAGGAAATGTTTCTACGTGAAAAATAATGAAACTCACGGTTAAGAAAGTATATTGCACGGCCAAGAGGAGTAATGGAGATGTTATGGCAAATGAAAGGACTTTAGAAGTTGAAAAGACTTAAGTTTCAAAAGCTTTTAAAACCTTTCATATTTCCTTTTGTTTGAAATCAAATAAGGCAAAATATAAATCAGAAAATACTTTTAAAAACCAAAACAAAGTGAAATAAAATGAAAATAAATAATAAAATTTAAAGAAAATAGAAAAATAATAAAAGAAAGTGCTTACAAATTCAAAACAGAGTTCAAAAATTACAATTAAAACATCACTGGCTTTGGAAAAATATCTACTTCATTTTAAAAATATTATAAAGAAATTTTTTAAAATAAAATAATTTATTTAAACATATTCAAAGTGAAATAAATAGTTAAATTTAGAGAAAATAGAAAAATAATTAAAGAAAATGTTTTAATAGGTTTAGGAAATTTCTGAAATTGGAAGGAGAATGAGTTGGAGAAGAAGGAGATGCTTACCAATGGGTTCTCTTGAATTTGGAGTTAGAAGTTGGATTTGCAAAGAAAGCTAGGGCTTAGGATTTCCTAATTCTTTTTCTCTTCCCCCATTTTTGATGAAGCTTGAATGTATTAGGAAATTATGAAGGAATGAAGAGGATAAGGGGTTGGGACTGAATACATAAGTGGGGTTATTGGGATTAGCCCAAACCAAAGCCCTAAGTGAAAAAGTGGCAAAAATCAACTTTCTCCAAACATATCGAAGTTTATACTCAAAAAGGTCGTAAACGTCATTTTGAACTCAATGGGTGTGGTCTCGAGTCTCAATTCGACTGTTTGCAAAAAGTAGCTTTTCGGACCAAAATTCGACGAGCGATAAAATATTTAAATATAAAATCGATAAATATGCGGGTTGTTACATTTATTTACTGTATATTCTGATATTTGCCAAATTTTATTTACAATGCGGTATTTTAAGCAATTCAAGTACGACATATGTGGATGTTAATGGTTGAAAATACAGGGTTGTTACAGTTGGTTTTAGAGCATTGGCATTGGGGCAAAAACTTAGAATATAAGGTAAATTTATTTACAGAATCACTTTCGTTCGAGTTTGAGTCTTTCCTCTTTGATTCGAATTACCTTTGAATTTTGGAACATTCCCTACGATTTCAAAATCCATTTGTGTCCCGCACTAGTCATCTTCTTTTGATTCTGGAGTATCCCATAACTCCACTTCGAATGATCTTTTTAGTGAGTCGACGGTCTCGCCAATTTCAAATTGAATTGTAAAAGAGGGAAACTCCTTTACAACAAGCATCGATTCACCAGGATTTATATTATCTTTGGTTTAGATGATAATATCTTTTGTTATTCCAAACTCTATCTCTTGAGATCGAACGTAGATTTACCCCAGAAAAATCCACATTAATCTTATTCTTTAAGTCAGGGTTGACCCGGTTAAGATTGCCTACGATTTACTTAAGCTTACCCATCTCCCTACTCTGTTATTTAATCATCTTGTCTTTTGTTCCCAATCTATTCTTCCAAACATTTTGAATTGTACATGTAAATTTATAATTTGTTCTATATATTGTGTTGTTTGAGTTGTTGATGTTGATTTGGATTTCCGATCGATTCGTCTGATCAACGCTATCGGTAGGATTTTTAAAACACTTTGACAGAACAAACTGACACAACATTATTTTAAAATTTGGTTAATGAAATAAATTTTGATATATAAGTAAATTTTTTGGACTTAATAAATTGATTTAAATTGATTATCTGAAATGATAATACTTGATTTATCATTTATTGTTCTATAAATGAATTTGTAAATAGTTGTTTATAAATTGATTTGGGAACTTAAATAAATTTAAAACAAGAAGTTTGAGAATTTAATTTTCGATGGTTTCAAACCTCGTGTTTAAGTTTTAAAGTATATTATTTAAAGTATTTTCGAATAAGAATATGTTTCCAAACAATTTTAAAGATTAAAAATTAGTGCTCTCCTCTTTGTCGCTAGGAAATAATTTCGGTGATGACTACAGCATCATCGAAGTTCATTTTCGAGTTTCGAAGTGAAGAGACCGCTCTGTAGTCTTGCTACAGCTTTGTTTTGGGAAATCAAATTGATTTAAATTTCTAAAGCATGACTTGATTTATACTATATATATAGATATATGATATAAATTTTATTTGATAAATTACATATATACATTTATCTATCTCTAAATGGTTTGAAGAAATCGAAAATTTAATTCTTAAAATTTATTTTAAAGAATAATTTCAATTATAAAAAGAAAATCAAAATTTTGGATGAATATTCAAGCATGAAATGATTTAATTGGAAAGTTTTATTTGTACAATACAATTGCGTTCAAATATAACTTACCTTAATTTCAGAAGTTAACAAAGTAATTGGATAATATACAATGTAAAAAGATTTTATAAATAAAATTGGAGTGGTTATAATAAATGTTATACACTTAAATTTTAGTTATAAAATGATTAACAGAGGTAATATAATAAAGGGTAATTGAATAACTTACAACAAAATAATGTTAGAAGAACTAAGAATAAAATAAAGCAATTATAATAAGTTTAAGTATATTTAACATAAGTGATAAATATATTGAGAGAAATAAATTTAATTTTTATTAGGAATAAAGAAGAATTAAATTTATTAAGTACATTATGAGTATAATAAATGATTATTTTTCAAACCCATGGTTTCAAAATTGTTATTTTGAGGTAATTGGATGATAAGATAATGAAATTTGAGGTAGTTAACATTTATTTAACTTGTGTAAAAATTTATTTTCTATTTAAGCTGAAATTTCCATGGTTTCAAACTTATTTCCTTATTATTTTTTTCAAACTATCTTTTGGTTGTCCATATTATCCTTATCTTACTGCAGATTGGTATAGGCGCCTTTCTATAATCTTTCTGGTTAGAAATCTTTCTATAATCTTTGGTACTCATTTTTAATCCACTTTTTGCATACTTGTGTTCATGATTCTGAAGGATCTGGAAAGATCATATCCACCTTGTTAAACTTACCTATAACAACAGTTATCGGGTATAATCTTAATCTTCTTATCACCTTGTCTTAATCTTATTTCATTTCTATCTTTCTGTGCTTTCCCGTACCCCATTCCTTTTCGGGGACGAAATTTTTTGAGTGGGGGAGAGTGTAACAAACCTGTATTTTGTAATTATTATTTTTTGAATTTTTGTTTAACTTTATTTTATTTATTTAACTTATATAATTTTGTTATTTCAAATATAAACTTTGATTTTGATGTGAATTAGAACTCGAAACATGATTAAATAGAATATTTTACAAAAAAGTGAATTTTGGCCAATATGGTCAACTTTGACTTTTAAATTTAAAAATAAGAAAAGTTGAAAATTTGAATTTTATCTTTTACTATGAAAGTAAATAAAATTTTAATAATACTGCTTTTCGTTTCGTTGAAATTTGACTTATAATGTGAAAGTTATGCCTTTAACTATTGTGTGAAATTTGCTGTATTTAACAAAATTGTTTATTTTAAATTATATATAATATATTTTTTGATAATGTAATGTTTTAATTTATGTTTATATGGGTAAAATAATATGTATTGTATATATTTTGGTTTTAAACATTTTTGAAAGTGTAATTGACATGTTCCGGTGTCAGTTGTATTTTGTTTACAATTTCTAATTTCCAGCTTCAATTAACTAAAGAAATTCATTATTTATTTTTCTATTTTATTAAGAACTTATTTTATTCTTATCCCCACTTTATTTTATTCCTCATTTATTTTATTTATTTGACATTTTATTTGTTTTAAGGGGAAATAGAAATTTTCCAGAGGCAATGGTATTTTATTTGTAATTTTCATGTCCTGTTACTAATTAGGAAATGTTTCTCTTTTAAGCTTAGATTGAAGCTTCTTGAGTTGTTGTTGAAGAGGAATTGATCTTAGCTTGTTTTTAAACTTCTTCTTCGTTGATTTGGGTTCAAAGGCGAGATTTTTATCTCACATCTATGCTTATATTTATCTTCGATTGTTAGGTACGAATTCCTAACACTTATTCGCGTGCAATTGCTTTTGGTTTGGATTGATTTGGTGAATATTTCAATTTTTAGTGTTTTGGGTTCAATTCTTTAAAAATCATAGATTGATGTTTTGATCATGTTTTTGGTGATGCACCAAAGAGCTTCTATGGCCGGGTAGTCGATTGTCATAAACCCTTAGCGCCGTTGCTCGTGCGATTGCAATTTGGCCGACATTTGCACCTCATTTGAAACAGGGCATGGGAGTGCCAGCAACAGGTTCTGTCGACCGAGCCCCTGGGCCGGCCGACCGACCTGTAGAACGGGCACTTCCTGCCTCTGTTTGGAAGTGTAGGCTACAGGGCTCGGTCGACCGAGCTCAGGGTCCGGTTGACCGACCTGCTACCCCGTGCACTTCTGTTTTTGGTTCGGTCAACCGACTCAGGGAGTCCGGTCGACCGACCTGCTGCTATTTGCCAACTATGCTTATTTTGCCTAGTTGTCTGAATTTCCAACTCTAATCGATTTGTGTTATTCCTTATTTGTTGTTATCATTTGTTATTGACTTTGATGACTTATTTTCTTCAGGAATTCTTGGAATATCCATTTCGATGGATTCAGTATCGATTTCTTTGGATTTTATTCACGTTTTCGAATGTGAATCTTAGTGATTGATTGTTCCTACAATCTTCTTTGCGATTTATCACTTTAAAAATATAAAGGTTTTTCTATACTAGTAGTAAATATCAAAACTCTTTCTTCAAACGATTTCAACACTATTTTATAAGAAAGCTCGTTTTCTCAAACCGATTTCCATATCTATTAGTATATACAAACCTTTACCTCACTCGTATGAGAAATCTAATTAAACGGCTTAGTAAAACAAGTGGTATGAAACGCTTGCGTTTACTTCGCCGGTTAATTCTTGGACTTGTTCGATTGAATCCCTTTTGACAATTTTCTAGTGGAGATCTACAATTTGTTCGTAAATATTTAAGTTAAGCTAGTGGTTATGGAACATGAAGCTAAGATCATATATTTACTAGCTTACTGTAATTGACACTTCTCTTTGATCATGACGATCATTTTATGTTTTAGACTAGCATTGTGCAATGTCTTTGTGTTTTTGGTTCATCGGATGTCACGCTGTACGACGTCATTGTTCCCTTTGATTGTGATTTGGTTCATCGGATGCCACGCTGTACGACGTCGTTGTTCCTTTTGATTGTGATTTGGTTCATCGGATGTCACGCTGTACGACGTCGTTGTTCACTTTGATTGTGTTTTTGGTTCATCGAATGTCACGCTGTACGACGTCGTTGTTCCTTTTGATTGTGTTTTTGGTTCATCGGATGTCACGTTGTACGACGTCGTTGTTCCCTTTGATTGTGTTTTGGTTCATCGGATGTCACGCTGTACGACGTCGTTGTTCCCTTTGATTGTGTTTTGGTTCATCGGATGTCACGCTGTACGACGTCGTTGTTCCCTTTGATTGTGTTTTGGTTCATCGGATGTCACGCTGTACGACGTCGTTGTTCCCTTTGATTGTGATTTGGTTCATCGGATGTCACGCTGTACGACGTCGATGCTCCGAATATTTGATTTATGGATTTCGTGTGTTGAATTCTGGAATTTATGTTTCACCAACTTTTACGATTGGCATTGGTATGTATGTCATTTATTGTGGCTTGGTGAATCAAAGTAGGAGTATGACATTCCTATTTATCTTTGAGAAGATCCTTGCTATATTGATTAATCTCTTATTGGTTTTTCAATTACTTATATATATCACAGCTTGGCATTGTGATTATTATACGTTTAGTCATATCTCTTATTCTATATCATTTCATCTGATATTTATAGCTAGACTGATCCGTTTATTATTTTCTTCTTAAATAATACTCGGGTCAGACTGAGATATTAAAGGTGCTTCCTCATGGCTTCCTATCTGGAACCATCTTCTGACTTTTGCCAAACTACTTAGTAGTAGTTTTTGTTGTATACATTTGAGATACAGACTCTATGATGTATACTTATTCTTTTGTATAGCACATGTTGCTATTCTTTTGTATTATTATGGATCTTTTTGACCACTACTCTGATATACACTTTCATGTGCTAGTTATATATTCATATCTTCTTTCGCCTTTGTGATATGAATTATCTGTGATTGATTTATGTTATGCTTATTTCTATATTTGTTTCCGAAGGATTTATATAGCCACTATGTAGTAGTTTTGAGTTTTTATCGGTATGTCGGATTTCCTCTTGAAATAAAATGCATGTTATCCTATCTGATATATCGGTGCTCCCACAAAGCATTTACATGGATGGTCGCTCCTCAACAGCCTTATTCTCCGTGCTAGTCGACAGCATTACTCCGTAGTGTTCTTGTCTAGAGTGGGTATAGAGGTGGGGCGTCACAGCTTGGTATCAGAGCCAAACTTCGGAACAATGTAGAATAATTTAACAAGGATCAATGGATGTACCATTATTATACTACATCATTGTTCCGGTTTATTGGTTCATTGGACGTACCGTTTTTGTACTACGTCGGTGTTCCGAAATTATTCGAACTTTGGTTCATTGGACGTACCGTTTTTGTACTACGTCGGTGTTCCAAATTATTTGATTTTCTAGTTTCTCGGGTGTACTGTTATTATACTACGTCGTTGCACCAGCTCAATTTTCTGCTATTCTTGACGTTCTCCACGTCTTTTATCTACGAAAATGCCTTAGGGATTCCGGTTTTTATTCTTGAGCCTGGTGTTATTGTAGAAATTGAAGTTTCACCAGATCTGACTTATGAGCAACATCCCATTCGCATCATTACATCGGGGGTTGAGCGCCTTCGGAATAAAGATGTTCTTCTTGTGAGAGTTCAATGGTTCTCAAATCCTAGGGATTACTCTTGGGAATCTAGAGAATTCATCGAGCGATCCCGTTCGTGCTAACTCTTTCGTGCTCTTTATGGTGAACTTCTTATTTCAATTTTCTTTTGTGTTGATATGCTTCTATGGTTGTTACTTCTTATTTTCTTCTTAAGTATTGCGATGGCGCAATTTCTTTAAGGAGAGGAGTCTGTAACAACCCACATATTTATCGATTTTATATTTAAATATTTTATCGTTCGTCGGATTTTGGTCCGAAAAGCTACTTTTTGCAAACAGTCGAATTGAGACTCGAGACCACCCCCATTGAGTTCAAAATGACCTTTGCGACCTTTTTGAGTATAAACTTCAATATGTTTGGAGAAAGTTGATTTTTGCCACTTTTTCATTTAGGGCTTTGGTTTGGGCTGAGCCCAATAACCCCACTTATGTATTCACTCCCAACCCCTTATCCTCTTCATTCCTTCATAATTTCCTAATACATTCAAGCTTCATCAAAAATGGGGGAAGAGAAAAAGAATTAGGAAATCCTAAGCCCTAGCTTTCTTTGCAAATCCAACTTCTAGCTCCAAATTCAAGAGAACCCATTGGTAAGCATCTCCTTCTTCTTCTCCAACTCATTCTTCTTCCATTTTCAGAAATTTCCTAAACCTAATTTAGGAAATGTTTCTCTTTTAAGCTTAGATTGAAGCTTCTTGAGTTGTTGTTGAAGAGGAATTGATCTTAGCTTGTTTTTAAAGCTTCTTCTTCGTTGATTTGGGTTCAAAGGTGAGATTTTTATCTCACATCTATGCTTATATTTATCTTCGATTGTTAGTTATGAATTCCTAACACTTATTCGTGTGCAATTGCTTTTGGTTTGGATTGATTTGGTGAATTTTTCAATTTTTAGTGTTTTGGGTTCAATTCTTTAAAATCATAGCTTTGATGTTTTGATCATGTTTTTGGTGATGCACCAAAGAGCTTCTATGGCCGGGTAGTCGATTGGCATAAACCCTTAGCGCCGTTGCTCGTGCGATTGCAATTTGGTCGAGATTTGCACCTCATTTGAAATAGGGCATGGCAGTGCCAGCAACAGGTTCGGCCGACCGAGCCCCTGGGCCGGCCGACCGACCTGTAGAACGGGCACTTCCTGCCTCTGTTTGGAAGTGCAGGCTACAGGGCTCGGTCGACCGAGCTCAGGGTCCGGTCGACCGACCTGCTACCCCGTGCACTTCTGTTTTTGGTTCGGTCAACCGACTCGGGGAGTCCGGTCGACCGACCTGCTGCTATTTGCCAACTATGCCTATTTTCCCTAGTTATCTGAATTTCCAACTCTAATCGATTTGTGTTATTTCCCTATTTGTTGTTATCATTTGTTATTGACTTTGATGACTTATTTTCTTCGGGAATTCTTGGAATATCCATTTCGATGGATTTGGTATCGATTTCTTTGGATTTTATTCACGTTTTCGAATGTGAATCTTAGTGATTGATTGTTCCTACAATCTTCTTTGCGATTTGTCAATTTAAAAATATAAAGGTTTTTCTATACTAGTAGTAAATATCAAAACTCTTTCTTCAAATGATTTCAACACTATTTTATAACAAAGCTCGTTTTCTCAAACCGATTTCCATATCTACTAGTATATACAAACTTTTACCTCACTCGTATGAGAAATCTAATTAAACGGCTTAGTAAAACAAGTGGTATGAAACGCTTGCGTTTACTTCGCCGGTTAATTCTTGGACTTGTTCGATTGAATCTCTTGTGACAATTTTCTAGTGGAGATCTACAATTTGTTCGTAAATATTTAAGTTAAGCTAGTGGTTATGGGACATGAAGCTAAGCTCATATATTTACTAGCTTACTGTAATTGACACTTCTCTTTGATCATGACGATCATTTTATGTTTTAGACTAGCATTGTGCAATGTCTTTGTGTTTTTGGTTCATCGGATGTCACGCTGTACGATGTCGTTGTTCCCTTTAATTGTGATTTGGTTCATCGGATGTCACGCTGTACGACGTCGTTGTTCCTTTTGATTGTGATTTGGTTCATCGGATGTCACGCTGTACGACGTCGTTGTTCCCTTTGATTGTGTTTTTGGTTCATCGGATGTCACGCTGTACGACGTCGTTGTTCCCTTTGATTGTGTTTTGGTTCATCGGATGTCACGCTGTACGACGTCGTTGTTCCCTTTGATTGTGTTTTGGTTCATCGGATGTCACGCTGTACGACGTCGTTGTTCCCTTTGATTGTGATTTGGTTCATCGGATGTCACGCTGTACGACGTCGATGCTCCGAATATTTGATTTCTGGATTTCGTGTGTTGAATTCTGGAATTTATGTTTCACCAACTTTTACGATTGGCATTGGTATGTATGTCATTTATTGTGGCTTGGTGAATCAAAGTAGGAGTATGACATTCCTATTTATCTTTGAGAAAATCCTTGCTATACTGATTAATCTCTTATTGGTTTTTCAATTACTTATATATATCACAGCTTGGCATTGTGATTATTATACGTTTAGTCATATCTCTTATTCTATATCATTTCATCTGATATTTATAGCTAGACTGATCCGTTTATTATTTTCTTCTTAAATAATACTCGGGTCAGACTGAGATATTACAGATGCTTCCTCATGGCTTCCTATCTGGAACCATCTTCTGACTTTTGCCAAACTACTTAGATTAGTAGTTTTTGTTGTATACATTTGAGATACAGACTCTATGATGTATACTTATTCTTTTGTATATGTTGCTATTCTTTTGTATTATTGTGGATCTTTTTGACCACTACTCTGATATACACTTTCATGTGCTAGTTATATATTCATATCTTCTTCCGCCTTTGTGATATGAATTATCTGTGACTGATTTATGTTATGCTTATTTCTATATTTGTTTCCGAAGGATTTATATAGCCACTGTGTAGTAGTTTTGAGTTTGTATCGGTATGTCGGATTTCCTCTTGAAATAAAATGCATGTTATCCTATCTGGCATATCGGTGCTCGCATAAAGCAATTACATGGATGGTCGCTCCTCAACAGCCTTATTCTCCGTGCTATTCGACAGCATTACTCCGTAGTGTTCTTGTCTAGCGTGGGTATAGAGGTGGGGCGTCACAATAAAAATCACAGATAACAGACACAGAGTAATAATAATACAGCGGAAGTAAAAAAAGATAGTAGTTCATGAAGCTACTATATAAATATATCAGAGTTACATATGATACAACAGAAGAAATAAAGTACAAAAGAAGTCTTAATACATAGAAGTCTATTAATAGGAGAGCTGAATTAGAATAACAGACTGAAAAAGATAAAACTATACAAGTAGATAATCTTTAGCGATTCCAAATCTCCAAAGAGTGGAAATCCAAATTTGTGAATACTCAGGCCGACCCGAGCGTAAATAAAAATACAAACACTCGAGTCAGGACATACATACTTATACAATGTAAACCAACTCAAGTGAACTGTAGTAAAAGTACAAGTAACTTAAAGGATGTTTGGGACCGCCATTCTCTAAGGACCCGTTAAACTATTTACTATGTAGTAATATTGCACTATTATAATAATGTCTATCAGTAAAATAAGCTTACTTTGAAATAGCGTTAAGGTGTGACCCAATATTCCCCTTAACATAAATAATGCCAGCAGTCTATACAGTACCTGCATATCTCCTGATCGTGAGACTATGAGAAGATACTGCATAGGTACGACACAAATAGAAACTCATAGTAAAGGCTCGATATGGTAGGTGACACGGCACACAAGGCAACGCCAGGGTAGATATACCAATTACGACACCCGGGGTGGTGGTAACGCAGCAGCCACATACGCCCACCTCGAAACACATTCCCAAAATCGGAGGGGCGTCCAAACAACCACAAAAGCAATAGAATGGTATCGAAGAAATGCGTTCGACCAAAGGAGCTACCCCTTTTGGCCCGAGACCGCTCCTTTTTCTGCCACCTTATGCCAACTCACGAGAGTTGGGTCCACGTAATATACCTCAAGAACGTCGCCACCATCGTACTTCATTCTGGAATCTCCACCGTGTACACGGTTGTCAAAGTGGTTTTCGGTATCGACAGAGAGTATGACCATATCCGATCACGGTCTCTTTGCCAACCAATCGTTATTATAACCCGTGGTTATAACTTAAAAATAATATTTTGAAGTACAAAATATCATTTCAATCCAAATCTTTATCAAAATAAAGATTAAATCATTTCCAAACCATTTCAATATATCAACATACCATATCTTTCAAATTCAAATATCTATCAAAATAAATATCAAGTCATTTCCAACCATTTCAATATATTGAATTATCATATCCTTTCAAAATTTCCTTTCAAATCATTTTAATACATAAATATCATATCTTTTAGAACTTCATTTTCAAATCATTTTAATATCAAAATATCATATCTTTTCAAAGCTTCATTTCCAAATCATTTTAATGTCAAAATATCATATCTTTCACAACTCCATTTTCAAATCATTTTAATATCAAAATATCATATCTTTCAAAACTTCATTTTTAAATAATCATATAAGTTCAATTTCAAATATTCAACTTTAAATACCTTCTAAATTCAAGATAACGTTCATTTATTATCCTTTCAAATCACCTTTTAAAATGATTTATTTTCCAATTAAATTTATTCATTTAAATCATTTAAAAGCGAAGTTATTATTCTTCGAGTCAAGTATTCAATTTCCAAAGTTTCAAACCATTCTGAGCTCATTTACTTAGTTAAAACCATAAACATTGAAAATTTCAGTCTTACACAGCATTTAGAAAAAGCTGTTATAAGTTATACTTGGAAACATTTTAATTCAGCAAAGACAGCATTTAAAAACTTCTGTTATATCTCATTTAGTTAAAAGTTTAGTTTAACACTGCAAAGATGACATTTTCAGAAATGCTGTAATAGCTTGGGTTTCGAATTAAAGGTTTGTATTAATTTCAACAAAGACAGCAGAACACTACAGCATTTATACAACTGCTGTAATAGGCCTTTATTAAGTTTTTAGCCTTTTAGTTTACTTCAGCAACTATAGCATTTCAGAACTGCTATAATAGCCTTTTATTTAGGTTTTTAGTTCATTTACGGAAACCATAGCATTTCTGAATGCTATTAAAAGTATTTTCTAGATTTAGTCTATTTCCAGCAAATAATAAACTTCAGTTTAAACCCTTTAAACATTATAAAAATCATATTCTAACATTCAAAAATATTTATTAACATACCTTTAACATATTATTTTTATAAAATAAATTTCTTATAAACAAATCAAATTTTTCAATAAATTTACTTAAAAAATTCAAGTGTACAATTTCTATTCCTTCACATATGCAATTTATTAATACTTACATTTTTAAATTTTCATTTCTCAAATTTAAACTAAATTTCCAATTGATTTTATTTAACTAAAACCTTTAATTAAACCAAATTTCACATTTCCAAGTCAAGTTGTATTTTAAAATTGCGCATTTAAGCATTCATTTATTTAACCATTAAATTCATAGAAACATCAATAATACTTTAATAAATCACTTAAATTCACATTTAAATCAAATTATCATATTTACCATTTTCCAAATTAAATTAAATTTCCATATTATCTACATAACTTAAATACCATTTTAAAACCAAAATTTTCCAAATTTCCAAACTTAAGTTATATTTCAAAAATTCAATCAAACCATTTATTTATTTAACATTTTTAACTCATAGACAAATCATAATTTCTTTATTTTAAAACATTTCAAAATCTATTTAAATCAAATTTCATAAAATTATATTTTTAAACCACTTAAAATTTTATTTATATAACTTAAATGTCATTTTAAAAGCCAAAGTCCAAATTTCCAAATTTAAGTTATATTTCAAAAATTCAATTTAATCATTTAATAATTCAACATTTTTAACTTATAGAAAAATCAAAATTTCTTATTTAAACATTAAAAATCCAATTTAAATCAAATTTTCATAAATTTACACTTTTAAGAGTACTTAAAAATATTCAAAATACTTTATAAAATACCCACGGGCCTGTATATAGTTTTCTAACCAAGGTCAAGTGATACAGATATTTATCATTTTAATCCGCAGTTTACAAAGAAAACCAGGGTTTTATGATTTCAAACCCGCAATCCCAAGTTAAAATAAATAAATAAAAACCGTTCAGGCCTATCATTTAAGCCCATACCGAATTTTCCCAATTCTAATGTCCGTTCGCGTATGTATCATTTCAACCCATAGTAATTTCAAATTTACAGGAAACTTGCAGTGTGATAAACAGATATAAATGAACAGTCGACAACATATAACAGTAATAGATGAGATGACATGTAAATAAACAGGTTTAACATCATAGTTAATAATCACAGGCAGTTATAGCATATCATAATATTGTACACACTCAATTGTTGTCAATTCAAATAATTGCATAAGTATGAATGTCAGGTGAGATTTACTCACCTCTAAATGCTGGAGATAACAAAACCAATGACACAATGGAACCAAAAGCACGATGACAAGACTACGGAATTGAGTGGAGTGCAAATCCAAGCATCAAATCTTGTGTACAACCCATAACAAAACCAAATATTAATATAAATTCAACACAACATTCAATTTGAAACAACTTTGAAATAAAATGCAATATTGGGATGAATGCTTTTGCCTTGCTTTCTACATTTGCTTGCATGGCCTAGGGGATGTTTTTGGCTCAGGTTTGGACATACTTTGGCTCAGGTATGGACACAAGAATGCACGGCTACAAGGCATTGAAGTGGTGGAGATTACAAAGCATGAAGGTGAAGAGGCTTATACAACATAACATGATTTTGGTTCATCAAAGTGGTTCGGTCATGGGTCCTTGGGCTCGGCAAGTGGGTGCTACAGTCGGGTCAGTGGCTGGAGTGGTGTGTGTTGGTCTGGTCAATGAAGTGGTGGCGGCCTATGGTGGTGGCTATGTGGTGGATGAAGTGGTGAAGCAAGGTGGCTCAAACTAGCATGGTTTTCAAGGCGTAGATGCATATTTTGAGGAGTTTAGCTTCATGGTAGGCTCGGCCATGGTCAAGACCAGAGGAGTAGCTGGTGATGATGGCAAGAAAGAGGTGTAGGAGGTGGTGGCCGTGGCTATGTGTAACAACCCGTAAATTTAACTAGTTTTAATAACGTTATTAATTGAAATTTTGTGAAATTTTAAACTATAAAATTTTGAAATATAAATTTGATATTTGGAATGCGTCTAGTTAAATATAGCAACTGGTAAATTTTCGTCCAAAAATATGAAGTTTATTTTCGTGCGTAAATTTATTTCAATTTAATCAGTTAAGAATCGATGAAAATAAAACGTTTTCGAAACCCAAATATTTTTACATAGAAAAATTCTAAATCGTCTTCTGAGAAAGGCGTCATTTTTTGTTTTTTCAAATTCGGACTTCTTTAGCTCCGTCGATCTTATTTTTCTGCGTTTTCTTGCATTTTCAGCTAGTAGAAAATTTGAAATTTTATAATTCGATCGAATCACTGATATATGTATACCGTTTTGATCGTATCGTCGTGCAGATCTCTATGGTATATTCATTTCTTTGTTTTGAAGTCCGGTAAACAGCGGAACACGTGAAATGTTTAACCGTAGCGGTCCATCTTTTATTTTCTTGTGACCATTTATTTTTCCGTCATTCAAAAAAAACAAAAAACAAAAAAACCAATGGTCAGCAGCTTTAAATTTTTCTTGGGAATCACGTATGACTTTTGACCGTTCCACTGTTCAATATTTTTGTTCATTTCCATTGTTCTCTGGTTGGTTCATTTTCATTTCTTTCTTTCACTTTCCTCTTCTCTTCTCTCTGTTTATCTGCAATACTAAAAAAATATGAAGATATATACAAAGGCAAACTCATGCAAGCTTTGGCCGAGCACAAAAATTTTCTCCTCCCCTTGCTCGCAACTACCACCAAAGCAAAGCACATTGGACCAACGCCTCATCGCACCACTCCTCAGCCTTGCCACGTCAGCCCCTTTCTCCTTCCCGTATCACAACTCCAAACAACGACCCAAAGCCTTCCATCAACGCCGGCCCATCAACTTTCCCTATGCCGAAGCAACCTCCTCCGCCTTCACCAGTTCGCTCTCATCAATGGCCGCAGTAGTGCTTTCCTAGACCCCTGCCTTCGTTTGCCACTTGTCAGCACACGGAAACCTCGTCTTCATCCAACCTGCATTGTATGAAGCCGAGCCTGCCCTCCCATCAGCCGTGTGCTCAGCCGCAACCCTACTCTCCAACTCGTGTCAACCTCGTCGGCCTTTACCCAACAACCGACTTCTCCTTTGACCTCGCCTGCAACCGCCGAGTGTCTCCACCCACCTCGCACCGTAGCATAGCCGATGCTCCTCCATGTTTTCCTTCCTTCACCATCGACAACCGACCCATGCTCGCTCCTTCCATATTCGTTGCCAAGCCTGCACATCTCCCTCCCGCCTCTTGAGTCGCACTCACTAGCCATGGACGTGCTTTCTCTTCCTTACTAATGCTTAAACAAGACAAGTTTTTCATATATATCTAGTTTATGCTTTTGGTCTGTCGACACATACAAAACAAAAAAAGGTTATACAATTGGTTTATATTATAGTGGTTACAATATACAATTGATATAAGCTGAATAAAATTTGTTTTATAGTATATGTGGTTAGGTGTTCAAAGTCTTGAAGTTTTTATACATATAAAAAGTTATACAAGTTGCTTATTTATGCTATATATTATATAAGCTACTTTTGTATATATACCTGCTTATATCAAGTCTGCATAGTTTATTGATTATAGTTTATATAATTTTACACAATTATATATATAAATACAGTCTGTATTTATATATCGAGTAATAAATATGTGTATATAATGTATATGTTCTGTCTATATAAAAGTATATATATTATAAGGTCTGCATGTATGTACAGCTGTTAAGTCATGCATGTAGGTTGATGTACATAGTACCTACAAATCGGATATTCATGGATTTAAAGTCTCTTTCTTGTTACTGTTTAAAGTTTTACATATATTATAATAAATTACTTATATTGATTTTAATGAAAATTGATGTGTTTATAAGTATATATATTCATTTATTTCAATTTATACCAATTAGATTCATCGATCCAACTCTGATTTGATTTTGTCTATTCTTGTTGATCAGCTTTGTTCGTCCATTCATTTCTAACCTTGTGTTGATTTGGAACTCGTGCTTAGATCCGTAACCCATTTCATTGTCTATTCTCTCTAGCCTCGGAAGGTGAGCAATCACTCACGATTAATGTTCTTTTATTTATTAAATTTGATTTCAATTGAA
The DNA here is from genome assembly GCA_030765085.1 of Allium cepa. Classification (NCBI taxonomy): domain Eukaryota; kingdom Viridiplantae; phylum Streptophyta; class Magnoliopsida; order Asparagales; family Amaryllidaceae; genus Allium; species Allium cepa. Next base: position 685,147,275 of record CM060932.1, on the reverse strand, counting down.
ACGACAATTGAAATATGCTGTTGTTAGTTATATACATTGTGATATATATGTTATTACCTGTATCATTTCACCTGTGACATCTGACACCATTATCTGTTAATTATTTGTGCAATAATAATCCAGTTGGTTGATAATTGATTGATTGTTTGATGTTTACATTGGACGCTTAATTGTTAATGGTTAAAGTTATAAATAATATGCAATTGAATTTTCTATAGGATAGTTACAAACTGGATTAGTTAAATTTGTATAATATGACCCCTTAAATGTTTAATTACTTGACATGTAGAAAATAGAGTTAATTATACCTTGAACCATTTAATTATATGTTCTATAAATCGATATGGTATGAAATTGAATGATTGATGTCAAGTGTAGAACCATATAAATATTAGTGCAATAAATCTTTAATCTACATGAAATGATAGTGTAGATTCTAGAAATAATTATATTAATTTGCACAATCAACAACGTAAATTAATACGATTATTTCGAGATTATTTGTATAAATTATTGGATTGTTATTGATGGTTGCTATTACTTGTTTATTTACTTTGACACCATCCCAGTTATCACACCGTAAATTTCCTTTGCTATGCTTTGATTTTTGAATTAAAATGGAATTGGGTTGAAATGATAAATACCTAAATAAACTTGACCTAGGACAGAGAATTAAATAAAACTCGATTGGTTGATGATTTGATTTAAATAAATAAAGATTTTATATGAATAATAATAAGGTTTTGAAATAAAATTGGAATTTAAATTTACTGAAAGAAAATATGGATATTTGAAATCTGAAACAAATATTAAGATAGTAATTGACGTAAGAACATTGTTTAAATTTTAATTATTTAATAATAAAGTTTGGAATTATTAATAATTAAGTATTGTAATTACTAATAATTAAGTTTTGAAATCAATTAATAATTAAGATTTGAAATTATTTGATAATTAAATAAGAATAAATTATTTAATAATTGAATAAAATTTGGATTCTTTAATAAGTGAAATTGAATCTCTTGAATAAGTGAAATTTGGTTACTTTATTTATTTGAGTTTTGAAATTTGTAACTAAGTTAATAAATAAGCAAAATTGAATTTCCTGAACAAGAAATAAAAATGTGATTTATTGGAAAGAATGTAAGACTTGAAATTTAAAGAATCTGATTTGATGAATTTAATTTAATTCAATTTATAGGTTTGAGATAATGGAATTAAACTTAAGTAATTGATTTAATGAATTGGAAATTAATAGAAATTGTTTTGAATGATAAAATTAACTTAACGAAGATTGAATGAAATCGATCAATGAATTTAAATTGATTTAAACATTAAATTAAATTTATTTTAAATGATTACGGAATGAAACTTATATACGAACTTGAATCATATTTGAATTGTATTAAATAAAAGTTGAAATTGAATTGTAAGATTTTGAATTGGTAATTTGGAAGTTTTGAAATGTAAATTATGGAAATTGATATAGAAAGACAAACAGAATATTGGTTCACAAATTCTAATTGAAATCTAATTTGATTTTTTGTTTTGAAAATTATTAAACGACCAATCGGTGTAATAATCACGAAAGTTATTAAAGAGACCGGAATCGGTTAGGGACATACTCGCTGTCTAAACCGAAAACCACTTTAATAACTATACGCGGAGTGTGATCCAGAATGAAGTGGTTGGAATGATGTACGTGATGACTGAAGAAAGAGAACGACAATGGATAGCCTTGACACTTGTGTCAAATTGGAAATGACTAAAACAGGAGCCGTGCCGGGCCATATGGGATTAGCCGCCTCGAGTGAACACACTTCTTCGTAAACTACTCATTACTTGTTATTGATTGGTGCACCATCGGAATTTTGGGAGTGTTGTTTTGTGGTGTAGCGCTCGCTGCGGCGATGTGTTTTCACCAGTCCGGATTAGGCAAACGGTAGTTTCACTACCTTGGGTATTGCCTCATGTGCCTTGTCATACTTGTATCCCTATATACACGACCACTACGAATTTGTTTTGTGTTACACCTATGGAGTACTCCCTGATATCCCACAAGTTTATGGTGGAGTTTACAGTGCTGTATAGACATGATGCTTATATAAAATGTGTTAAGGGGGATAATGATAACGCCTTAACACTATTTTGATACTTTATATTACTGATAGGCATTATCTATTTAGCATACACTACTACATAGTAGATAGTTTAACGGATCCTTAGAGGACGGTTATTCCAACATCCTTTGAGTTACTTGTATTTCAGTTGTTATTTTACTTGAGTTGGATTTATTGATATAAGAATGTTAATCCTGACTCGAGTGTTTTGTGTTTTGCTTTACGCTCTGGTCAGACTGAGTGGTTCAGCTTTTGAGACTCACCTTTAGAGTTGGAGCTTCGCTTGGAGATCCGGCTATCTATCCAGCTTTCAGATATTCAGTTGATTCTAGCGATATATTCTGATTCTTGTATTTGACTATTATATTCGAGACTTCTGTTGAAACTTATTTAACTCTGTTATATGTATATATAGTAGCTTCATGAACTACTATCTTTTGTTTCCGCTGCATATTATTACTCTATGTCTGTGATTCTGTGATTATTTATTTACCATATATGTTCAGTTTTGCCAAATTTAAATTAACAATTCGGCATTTTGAATTATTCAAGTCTGACATGTGCGGATGCGAATGGTCAAAAATAGCGGGGCGTTATAGTTTGTATCAGAGCTTTGGTAGCTATAGGCAAAACTTAGCATATAGGGTAAATGTATTTACAGAATCACTCTCATTCGAGTTTGAATCTCTTCTTTTGACTCGATTCCCTTGAATTTTGGAACGTTCCCTCGGTTCCGAAATTCATTCTTGTCCCTCGCTATTTGTATTCTTTTGAACTCTAGAGTATCCCACAACTCCAATTCGAATGATCTTTATAATGAATCGGCGGTCTCGCCAATCTTCGAATTATTTGTAAATGGGTGAAACTCATTTACAATAGACATCGATTTATTGGAGATTTCTGTATCGTCGGTTTACGATGCTATCTATTCCCTGCTATATCTGAATTCCATCTCTTGAGATCGAATGTTGATTTACCTCGGAATTCAGCATCGATCTTATTCTTGAAGTTACAGTCGACCCGGTTAAGGTTGCCCATGAATTAAATAAGCTTGTCCATCTCCCAATTCTGTTAATTGAATTATCTTATCTTCTGTTTCGAACTTATTATCGAATCAAAATTCTCTTTGATTTGATTTCCATCAAATTTTGAATCTTTATACTTGTTTTGAAATCCATTCTTGTATCGTCGAGCGAGGAATTGTATCCGTAAATTAGTGTTAAAAATGTTTTATATATTGTGTTGTTTGAGTTGTTGATGTTGATTTGGGTTTTCGATCGATCCGTCTGATCAGCGCTATCGATAGGATTTCCAAAACACTTGAGCAGAACAAACTGACACAATATTATATTCAAATATGATAAACAAAATAGTTTTGTATGATTATATGATATATAAGTATATGTTTTTTGAAATTAAATTGTTAATGAATTTGTTGTCAGAAATGATAATATTTGATTTTCATTTACTATTTTGTAAACCATTGACTATTGCATAATATAATGAATTTATATAACTTGGTTTTAATTTGATTTGGAATTTGAAGTGAATTTAAATTAGAATTGAGAATCTAATTTCCGTTAATTTCGAACTATGGTTTTAAAGTTTAAAATGTATATTATTCAAAATATTTTCGAATAGAAATGGTTTTCAAAGAAACTTTTAATGGTTAAATTTGAGCTCTTCTCTTTTGTTGCTAGAAAATAATTTCGGTGATGGCGGCCGCATCATCGACATTCATTTTTGTGTTTCGAAGTAGAGAGACCATTCTGTAGCTTTGTTATAGTTTTGCTTTGAAAAATTCAATTGATTTGGATTTCTAAAAGTATGATTTGATTTATAAAATATATTAATATATGGTTTTAAATTTTATTTGATATCTATAGTATATATATTTATTTATTCCTAAATAGTTTGAAGAGAATCAGAAATTTAATTCTTAAATTTTTGTTGAGAGTAATCTCAAATATAAAATGAGCCAAAATTTTGAATAAATATGTAAGCTCGAGATAATGGAATTAGTGAATTTTACTGGTATAATACCCAATTTCATTCTAATATAACTTACCTAAATTTTCAAAAGTTAACTATGTACTTAAATATTATACAGTAGAAAATGATATCAAAGGAATTTTTAAATAAATTTGAGTGGTTATAATAAATGTAAATATACTTAATATATATGTGATAGGATATATTTAGTAGAATAAATTTAATAATAATTTGGAATAAAGTAGAATTAAATTTGTCGAATAAAGTATGATTATAATAAATGACTATTCGAATTTATGATCTTTAAAATTGTTAATTTAAGAAAATTGGATAATATACAATATAAATTGTCTTTATAAATAAAATGTGAGTGCGTATAATAAATGTTATTCACTTAAATTTTAATTATAAAATGTTTATGGAGATAAATAGAATAATAAGTTAAATAAATAATAGGTGTGATTAATAGTAGAAAAAAATTTGTTTTGAAAGTTAATAAATTGAATTGAATCAACTTAAAGGAGTATCTTGAATTTAAATTGAATTTTATTTAAAAGAAACCTTTTGTACCTAACATTAATAAATGTGAAATCAAATCAATTTAATGAAAATCTTGAATTTAAAAACAAATTGTTGAATATAAATTTGTTTAAATTGAAATTTATATGGTTTAAATTAATTGTTTGTTATGTAATTCAAGTCTATTTTCTTCTGGTTGTTTCTATTCTCCTACTTCCTTCCTTTTCGGAGACGAAAAGTTTTGAGTGGGGGAGAGTGTAACAGCCCGTAAATTTAACTGGTTTTAATAACGTTTTTAATTGAAATTTTATGGAATTTGAAACGATAAAATTTTGAAATATAAATTTGATATTTGGAATGCGTCTAGTTAAACATAGTAACTGGTAAATTTTCGTCCGAAAATATGAAGTTTATTTTCGTGCGTAAATTTATTTCAATTTAATCAGTTAAGAATCGATGAAAATATAACATTTTCGAAACCCAAATATTTTTACATAGAAAAATTCTAAACTGTCTTCTGAGAAAGACGTCATTTTTCGTTTTTCCAAATTCGGACTTCTTTAGCTCCATCGATCTTATTTTTCTGCGTTTTTCGTGCATTTTCCACTAGCAGAAAATTCGAAATTTTATAATTCAATCCAATCACTGATATCTGTATACCGTTTTGATCGTCTCGTCGTACTGATCTCTATGGTATATTCATTTCTTTGTTTAGAAGTCTGGTAAACAGCGGAACACGTGAAATGTTTAACCGTAGCGGTCCGTCTTTTATTTTCTTGTGACCATTTATTTTTCCGTCGTTCAAAAAAAAACAAAAAAGGAAAAAACCAATGGTCAGCAGCTTTAAATTTTTCTTGGAAATCACGTATGACTTTTGGCCGTTCCACTGTTCAATATTTTTGTTCCTTTCCATTGTTCTCTGGTAGGTTCATTTTCATTTCTTGCTTTCAGTTTCCTCTTCTCTTCTCTTTGTTTATCTGCCGTACTCAAAAATATATGAAGATATATACAAAGGCAAACTCATGCAAGCTATGGCCAAGCACAAAATTTTTTTCCTCCCCCTGCTCGCGCCTACCACCAAGGAAAAGCACACCTGACCAACGCCTCATCGCACCCCTCCTCAGCCTTGCCACGTCAGCCCTTTTCTCCTTCCCGTATCACAGCTCCAAACAACGACCCAAAGCCCTCCATCAACGCCGGCCCATCAACTTTCCCTGTGCCGAAGCAACCTCCTCCGCCTTCACCAGTTCGCTCTCATCAATGGTCGCAGCAGTTCTTTCCTAGACCCCTGCCTTCGCTTGCCACTTGTCAGCACACGAAAACCTCGTCTTCATCCACCCTGCATTGTATGAAGCCGAACCTGCCCTCCCATCAGCCGTGTGCTCAGCCGCAACCCTACTCCCTAACTCGCCTCAACTTCATCGGCCTATACCCAACAGCCGACTTCTCCTCTGACCTTGCCTGCAACCGCCGAGTGTCTCCACCCACCTCGCGCCGCAGCACAGCCGATGCTCCTCCATGTTTTCCTTCACCATCGACAACTGACCCACGTTCGCTCCTTCTATATTCGTTGCCAAGCCTGCGCGTCTCCCTCCCGCCGCCTGAGTCGCACTCACTAGCCATGGTCGTGCTTTCTCTTCCTTACTAATGCTTAAACAAGATAAGTTTCTCATATGTATCTAGTTTATGCTTTTGCTCTATCGAAACATAGAAAAGAAAAAAAAGGTTATACAATTGGTTTATATTATAGTGGTTACAGTATACAATTGATATAAGCTAAATAAATTTTGTTTTATAGTATATGTGGTTAGGTGTTCAAAGTCTTGAAGTTTTTATACATATAAAAAGTTATAAAAGTTGCTTATTTATGCTATATATTATATAAGCTATTGTTGTATATATACCTGCTTATATCAGTGCGTTTATAAAGTCTGCATAGTTTATTGATCATAGTTTATATAATTTTATACAATTATATATAGACACACACACACACACGGTCTGTATTTATATATCGAGTAATATATATGTGTATATAGTGTATAGGTTCTATCTATATAAAAGTATATAGATCATAAGGTCTGCATGTATGTACAGTTGTTAAGTCATGCAAGTAGGTTGATGTACATAGTACCTACAAATAGGATATTCATGGATTTAAAGTCTCTTTCCTGTTACTGCTTAAAGTTTTACATATATTATAATAAATTATTTATATTGATTTTAATGAAAATTGATTTGTTTATAAGTATATATATATTCATTTATTTCAATTTATACCAATTAGATTCATCGATCCAATTCTGATTTGATTTCGTCTATTCTTGTTGATCAGCTTTGTTCGTCCATTCATGCCTAACCCTGTTTTGATTTGGAACTCGTGCTTAGATCCGTACCCCATTTCATTGCCTATTCTCTCTAGCCTCGAAAAGTGAGTAATCACTCACGATTAATGTTCTTTTATTTATTAAATTTTATTTCAATTGAAACGACAATTGAAATATGTTGCTGTTAGTTATATACACTGTGATATATATGTTATTACTTGTATCAGTTCATATGTGACATCTGACACCATTATCTGTTAATTATTTATGCGATAATAATCCAGTTGGTTGAAAATTGATTGATTGTTTGATGTTTACATTGGACGTTTAATTGTTAATGGTTAAAGTGATAAATAATATGCAACTAAATTTGCTATAGGATAGTTACAAACTGGATTGGTTAAATTTGTATAATACGACCCCTTAAATGTTTAATTACTTGACACGTAGAAAATAGAGTTAATTTTACCTTAAACCATTTAATTGTATGTTGTATAAATCGATGTGGTATGAAATTGAATGATTGATGTCAAGTGCAGAACCGTATAAATATTAGTGTAATAAATCTTTAATCTATATGAAATGATAGTGTAGATTCTAGAAAAAATTATATTAATTTGCACAAACAACATTGTAAATTAATACGATTATTTCGGGATTATTTGTATAAATTATTGGATTTTTATTGATAGTTGTTATTGCTTATTTATTTACTTTGACACCATCCCTGCAACAACCCGCATATTTATCGATTTAATATTTAAATATTTTATTTAAATATTTTGTCGTTAATCGGATATTGGTCCGAAAAGCTACTTTTTGCAAACGGTCAAATTAGGACTCGAGACCACTTCCATTGAGTTCGAAATGCCGTTTACAACTTTTTTAAGTATAAACTTCGATAGGTTTGGAGTTAGTAAAATTTCACTAACTTTTCCCGCTTTGGACTTTGGGTTAGTTTAGCCTATTAAGCCCAAGTTCCAACCCTCTTCTCCTCACTCTTCATAAATTTCCTAACTAACTCAAGCTTGGGCATTAATGGTGAAGAGAATGGGAAATTAAAACTCCAAGCACAAATTCAATTGCAAATCCAACATTCAACTCCAAATTCAAGTAGAAGATATTGGATTCAAGCTTTGGATTGCTTCTCCTTGCTTCTCCTTGCTTTCAAGTTTCATCTTCATAAATTTTAGTGCAAAGGTGAGATTTTTATCTCACAAATCTAGTCTATATCAATATTGGACTGTTGGGAATGAATCCCTATCATGTTTGCATGTATATTTGCATTTGGTTTGGATTGGGTTGGCGAAAAATTCCTATTTTTAGCGTTTTGGTGGATTTTCTGCTCCTAGGTCGTTCTGGCCTATTTAGCTCGTATCGGAGTTAGGTCGTAGGTCGCATGGGCCTTAGGTCGTAGGTCGCATGTGAGTTAACCCCTAGGTCGTTCTGGCCTTATTAGCTCGTATCGGAGTTAGGTCGTAGGTCGCATGGGCCTTAGGTCGTAGGTCGCATGTGAGTTAACCCCTAGGTCGTTCTGGCCACTTTTCGTGTGTTTGGGTTTAGGTCGTTGGACCTTTAGGTCGTTGGACCTTTAGGTCGTTGACCCCCTTGAGTCGTTAACTAGTTAAGTCGCTCGCTACTTGACTCCATTAGGTCGCTCGTCACTGGATGCAGTTAGGTCGCTCGACTCCCTTACCCACTAGGTCGCGTACTTAGTTAGGTCGCGTGACCCCATAACTGTTAGGTCGTTAGACCGTTAACCCTATAGGTCGCTTGGCCTATTTGTTTAGGTCGTAGGTCGTTGGACCTTACCTCGATAGGTCGTTTCCACTTTTGGACGTGTGCACTCTAGGTCGCTAGGCCGCCTCTCTTTAGGTCGCGTGACCCAATACAGTTAGGTCGTTTGACCTTATGTTCTTTTAGGTCGCGTCTCCTTTAGGTCGCGTCTCCTTTAGGTCGCGCCTCTTTTAGGTCGCGTCTCCTTTAGGCCACGCCTCTTTTAGGTCGTTCGAATGCTAGGTCGCTCGGCCCTTATTGCCTTAGGTCGCTCGGTCTCGTTTATGACCATAGGTCGCTCACCCCCTCTTCGTTAAGTCGCGAGTCATCGTTAGGTCGCGAACACCTTTAGGTCGCTCGACCCTATCCCTTTAGGTCGTTAGACCTCATTTTGTCTTCACTAGGTCGTACCGTTTTGGTCGGGGCGCTGCCCCGCACCCCGTAAGCGGTGGCGTTGCCCCCGCACCCCCACCTTGGGGGGTTGCCACCCCCCTGGACCCCCCCTCCGTAGGGGATCTTATCTGAAAAACATTGAGCTGATTTCCTTGGATTTTATTCGCATCTCCGTATGCGATCTTTGTGACTGATTGTTTTTACACTTGCTTATGTGTTTTGTCACTTTATAATACAAAGGTTTCAATACTAGTAGTAAATATCAAAACTCTTTTAACAAACAATTTCAACTCTATTTTTAATAACAAAGCTCTTTTCTTAAACCGTTTTCCAATCTATTAGTATATACAAGCCTTTACCTCACTCGGATGAGAAATCTAATTAAACGACTTAGTAAAACAAGTGGTATGAAACGCTTGCGTTCACTTCGTCGGCTAATTCTTGGACTTGTTCGATTGAACCTCTTGTGACAATTTTATTAGTGAAGATTTACAGTTTGTTCGTAAATATTTAAGTTAAGCAAGTGGTTATGGGACATGAAGCTAAACTTCTATATTTACTAGCTTAGTGTAATTGACACTTCTCGTTGATCTTGATGATCGCTTTATGAATTAGACTAGCAATTGCGCGATGTCTCTTTCATTGCAAGGTTAGACTAGACACCACTTGTGTGATTCCATTCACAAATACCTTTCTGCTTTTTGGTTAGTCTTAACCTCAATCTGTGTGATTCCATTCACACATGCGGGGTAGCTCCCCTTGGTCTTCGGACCGTCATGTGATAGGCCTCTTTCCCTTTTTATGATTTCTGGATTTCTCGTGTTGATTTCTGGAATTTATGTCATTGACTTGTTATGAGAACAAGCTTAGGGTATGATGCCCTCTTCGAATCTTTGAGAAGATTCTTGTGATATTGATTATCTCTTATTGATTGATCTTCTGTTGATCATTATTTACATACTTATAGTGGTATGTCGTTATGGATGTTTATGTTTATGCCATATCTTTTATGTTATATCATGTCATCTGATATTTATAGTTAGACTGATCCGTTTATTATTTTCTTAAATAATACTCAGGTCAGACCGAGATGTTACAGGTGCTTCTGCTTGACTTCTTCCCAGGGATTCATCACTCTGACTTTTGGCTAACTGTTTAGATTAGCAGTTTTTGTTGTATACACTTGAGATATAGACTCATAGTTGTACTCTTTTGTATAGCACGTGTTGCTATTCTTTTGTATTATCGTGGATCTTATTGACCACTACTCTGATGTACACTTTCATGTGTTAGTTATATATTCATATCTTCTTCCGCCTTTGTGATATGGATATCTGTGACTGATTTGTGATATGATTATTTCTATGTTTGTTTCCGAAGATTATTTATAGCCACCGTGTGATAAGCAATTACATGGACGGTCGCTCCTCAACAGCCTTATTCTCCGTGCTAGTTGACAGCACTACTCCAGAGTGTTCTTGGCTAGCGTGGGTATAGAGGTGAGGCGTCACAATCCCAGTTATCACACCGCAGGTTCCCTTTACTATGCTTTGATTTTTGAATTGAAATGGAATCGGGTTGAAATGATAAATACCCAAATGAACTTGACCTAGGATAGAGAATTAAATAAAACCCGATTGGTAGATGATTTGATTAAAATAAATAAAGATTTTATTTGAATAATAATAAGGTTTTGAAATAAATTGGAATTTAAATTTAATGAAAGAAAATGTGGATATTTGAAATCCGAAACAAATATTAAGATAGTAATTGACGTAAGAACATTGTTTAAATTTTAATTATTTAATAATAAAGTTTGGAATTATTAATAATTAAGTTCTGTAATTACTAATAATTAAATTTTGAAATCAGTTAATAATTTAGATTTGAAATTATTTGATAATTAAATAAGATTAAATTATTTAATAATTGAATAAAATTTGGATTCTTTAATAATTGAAATTGAACCTCTTGAATAAGTGAAATTTAGTTTCTTTATTTATTTGAGTTTTGAAATTTGTAACTAAGTTAATAGGTAAGTGAAATTAAATATCCTGAACAAGAAATTAAAATGAGATTTATTGGAATGAATGTAAGACTTGAAATTTAAAGAATCTGATTTGACGAATTTAATTTAATTCAATTTGTAGGTTTGAGATAATGGAATTGAACTTAAGTAATTGATTTAATGAATTGGAAATTAATAGAAATTGTTTTGAATGATAAATTAACTTAACGAAGGTTGAATGAAATCGACCAATGAATTTAAATTGATTTGAAAGTTAAATTAAATTTATTTTAAATGATTATGGAATGAAACTTATATACAAACTTGAATCAATATTTGAATTGTTTTAAATAAAAGTTGAAATTGAATTGTAATATTTTGAACTGGTAATTTGGAAGTTTTGAAACGTAAATTATGGAAATTGATATAAAAAGACAAATGGAATATTGGTTCACAAATTCTAATTGAAATCAATTTTTTTTTTGTTTTGAAAATTATTAAACGACCAATCGGTGTAATAATCACGAAAGTTATTAAAGAGACCGGAATCGGTTAGGGACATACTCACTGTCTAGACCGAAAACCATCTTAATAACTATACGCGGAGTGTGATCCGGAATGAAGTGGCTGGAATGATGTACGTAATGACTGAAGAAAGAGATCGACAATGGATAGCCTTGATACTTGTGTCAAATTGGAAATGACTAAAACGGGAGCCGTGCCGGGCCAAATGGGGTTAGCCACCTCGAACGAACACACTTCGTCGTAAACTACTCATTACTTGTTATTGATTGGTGCACCCTTGGAATTTTGAGAGTGTTGTTTCGCGGTGTTGCGATCATTGCGGCGATGCGTTTTCACCAGTCTGGATCAGGCAAATGGTAGTTTCACTACCTTGAGTATTGCCTCATGTGCCTTGTCATACTTGTATCCCTATATATGCGACCACTACGAATTTGTTTTGTGTTATACCTATGGAGTACTCCCTGATATCCCATTAGTTTACGGTGGAGTTTACGGTGCTGTATAGACTATGATGCTTATATAAAATGTATTAAGGGGGATAATGGTAATGCCTTAACACTATTTTGATACTTTATATTACTGATAGGCATTATCTATTTAGCGTACACTACTACATAGTAGATAGTTTAACAGATCCTTAGAGGACGGTTATTCCAACGTCCTTTGAGTTACTTGTATTTCAGTTGTTATTTCACTTAAGTTGGATTTATTGATATAAGAATGTTAATTCTGACTCGAGTGTTTTGTGTTTTGCTTTACGCTCGGGTCAGACTGAGTGGTTCAGCTTTTGAGACTCACCTTTGGAGTTGGAGCTTCGCTTGGAGATCCGGCTATCTATCCAGCTTTCAGATATTCAGTTGATTCTAGTGATATGTTCTGATTCTTGTATTTGACTATTGTATTCGAGACTTATGTTGTAACTTATTTAACTCTGTTATATGTATATATAGTAGCTTCATGAACTACTATCTTTTGTTTCTACTGCATATTATTACTCTATGTCTGTGATTCTGTGATTATTTATTTACTTTATATGTTCAGTTTTGCCAAATTTAAATTAACAATTTGGTATTTTGAATTATTCAAGTCCGACATGTGCGGATGCGAATGGTCCAAAATAGAGGGGCGTTACACTGTGGAGGAGAGGCCTATCAAAACTATGGAAAGAACAGGGCAAAAATATGAAAAAGATGAGAAGAAAATTGATAAAAGAGAAGCCATTACCAAGGAAATTTCTCTAGCCGTGAAGAAGCATGAAAGAGGAAATGTTTCTACGTGAAAAATAATGAAACTCATGGCTAAGAAAATATATTGCACGGCCAAGAGGTGTAATGGAGAGGTTATGGCGAATGAAAGGACTTTAGGAGGTGAAAAGACTTAAGTTTCAAAAGCTTTTAAAACCTTCATATTTCCTTTTATTTTAAATCAAACAAACAAAATATAATTCAGCAAATAATTTTAAAAACCGAAAAAAGTTAAATAAAATGAAAATAAATAATAAAATTTAAAGAAAATAGAAAAAGAATAAAAGAAATTGCTTAAAAATTCAAAAATAGAGTTCAAAAACTACAATTAAAACATCAATGGCTTTGGAAAAATATCTACTTCATTTTAAAAATATGCTAAAGCAAAATTTTGGAATAAAATAATTTTTAAACATATTCAAAGTGAAATAAATAATTAAATTTAGAGAAAATAGAAAAATAATTAAAGAAATTGTTTAAAAATTGAAAACAGGACATGAAAATTACAAATAAAATACCATTGGCTCTAGAAAATTTCTATTTCGCTTTAAAACAAATAAAATGCCAAATAAATAAAATAAATAAGGAACAAAATAAAGTGGGGATGAGAATAAAATAAGTTCTTAAGAAAATAGAATAATAAATAAGAATTTTTTTAATTAATTGAAGCTGGAAATTAGAAATTGTAAACAAAATACAACTGACACTGAAAAATGTCAATTACACTTCCAAAAATGTTTAAAACCAAAATATATACAATACATGTTATTTTACCCATATAAACATAAATTAGAACATTACATGACCAAAAAAAATATTATTTATATAATTTAAAATAAACAATTTTGTTAAATACAGCAAATTTCACGCAATAGTTAAAAATGCATAACTTTCACATTATAAATCAGATTTCAACGAAACGAAAATCAGTGTTCTTAAAATTTTATTTAATTTCATAATAAAAGATAAAATTCAAATTTTTAAACTTTCAAAATTTTAAATTTAAAAGTCAAAGTTGACCATATTAACCAAAATTCACTTTTTTGTAAAATATTCTATTTAATCATGTTTGGAGTTCTAATTCACATCAAAATCAGAGTTTATATTTTAAATAACAAAGTTATCTAAATTAAATAAATAAAATAAAGTTAAATAAAAGTTCAAAAAATAAATACAGGGTTGTTACAGTCCATAAACTTTCAAGAAATTATGCACTAGTTATTTTTTGTTGCTACTTTCAATGACCTGTAGTATTCCGGGAAACTTAAGATTGAATGTTGTTGTTGACACCTATAAATACCAGTCCCATTTATCGTTCTTATGAAGCAAAAAAGGCAAGCCTATGCATATTAGAGTTTTGATTGTGGAAAACATACCAAGTAATCTTTTTTATAAACAATCCTCTTATGATTAGAATGATTTTTGATTATTATATTGCCATTTGTTATACTCTACAGTAAATCTACTATACTATAAGCTTGTAAATTTATTAATGCATTATATTTCAATCATATATAGTTAATTAATGTGCTTCATATAAAAATAGGTATTGTGTTACTTATAAATTGTTAGGAATACCCTCTTTGAATAAAAGAATTTCTTGTAAATGATTATTCATTAAAACGAGCAATTTTTGACCCTCACACAGCAAAGAATTTTGGGCATATGTTTTCATTTTATATGAATATATGCTTGGCGATACATTGCACATAAATTGATCAGATGTAGTGTCCTATATTATAGACATGCTTAGTTGGCTACTAATTCAATACAACTAACAGTTTTCAAAAAGTACAAAAAATAACCTAAATAATTCTTTAAATCTCAATTTTTTCAGTTTTCTCTCTTAATATGTGCACGTCTCTCTCCATACATACATACAAACACACACACGGGTGCGTGTGTGCATGCATGCATGTGTAATGGAAATACCTCTCTCACATCATGTTGTACCTAGTCATTTAGGTAACTATAGTGTGAATTTCTTCAACTTTCTGTGTTGCACAAGTCTAAAGACCAAGACTATCAACATAAGCACTTTTTATAAAAGTATTATTCAATGTTTCGATGATATCTATACTACTGAAATGACATACATTTTAATTGTATTACAGGAAAATAGTCCATGTTTGTTTCTTCATATCCTGAGATTATCATTCATTGCAATGGGCTTTTCAAAAGCTCACGTGGGCAAAGTAACCAAGGAAAATGGTACACTACAGCGAAATAGTTATATTTTCCCTTTGAAATGTATATAGCATTTAGAATTTCTTGTTTTTTATTTACAACTCTTAGTTTTAGTTATGAAGATATCAAGAACGATGTGATATATTCTCTCAATCCATGAGATCAAGATGAAAACATGCTACTGGAGACTTTCATTAAAAACTCTGTAAGCTTTCAGACCAAATATTGGCTATCTATTTTATGATAAAAATGCATATGACATGAAGGTCTAATACTAAATAAGCCTGGATTTGTTTTAAATATTCATGCACCTAAACATATATCTCCAAAACACAAAGTAGAATAAAAAGGGTTTCATATTGAAGTGTGTGTGTGTGTGTGTATCATATTTTGCATTTAAAATATGTCTTCTTTGCACAGAATGGTTTCTCCTCAAAAATATTTTTCTTCAGTGGATGCTATAATAGTTAGCTCGCTATCTTTAGGTTATGATTAGTGAATGGTTGATCTTATTGCTTGTAAGCATCTTTGAACTTTTGAATTTGTTCTATAGGACAACTGATATGAAATTAATTGATAGCATTAGGCGGCTCGCGTGCTTTTCTTAATCAATTATGTGCATTTCAAAGATAAAAACGCTTCTTCGGATAAATATTCTTTTGAATTTTGCTTTTAAAAAACACTTCTTTTCAAACAAACTTGGAGCAACTAAGCCCCCATTTGCAGCAGTCGATCCCCCAAATTCTTGGGGTCAATTTTCTATTGACGAGAATATTGGGGAAGAAAAGCCACATGCTTTATTGTAATGCTATCACATTTATTTTGTAAGACTTATTAGTATATCATGGCATGTCTTATTGTTGAAATTGTTTTTACTTATATTGCATGCATATTTATATTGGAAATGGTATGATAGAAACTGTGAATATGAATATTTCGGAAGGGGATTAGAAGCAAGTGAAGGCATTTTGATATATCAACGCATGCATAAACTGATTTTACAAGCGGAAATTTTGAACCAAGGTCCAGTGATAACATCCTTGTAAGTGACCTACTGCATGCGATAGGAAAACGAAAAGATAATGTTTTATATATTACCTATTCACATTGTAAAACACTTATTTCTTATTACAATGTCATTGCTTTTCCATTAATAGGTGATAGAATGAAATTAGCTGCTAAACATCATGATATAGATTACAGTTTGTATAGATTACTTGTACACCTGCTGCATGTTTTACTTATAGACCTGATGCATGTTGTACTTATAGAACCGCTGCATGAATAGGTGTCACAATATAAACTTATAGACCTGCTTCATGTTTTACTTTATTTAACATTAAATAGATTACACATAGTTCGTATGTATATAGTATAGTTTAGTTATATACAATACCCACTGCATTAGCTTGCTACATCATATTTTGAGTCCTTGCTATATATTTTTTCTTCCTTTAGGACTCTTTTATTTTATGAATATTCGATAAAGAAATTACTAACATCCTGATTTCTTATTTATATTGCAGATGTTAGAGAGAGAATTTCAAAAGAAAAGCAAGATGAAATCAAATGTTTGACTGTTCTACAAGTAAGTTGATGCAAATTAGTATGAAATATTATGTATGAACATGGAAAAAGTTGCTAGAAAAATATGTATGAAATACAATGTTCGGATATGGCAAAAGTTGTTTGAATATGTATGAAATACCCTTTTTGGATATGCCAAAAGTTTGAATATGCATGAAATACTATCTGGATATAGCAAATGTTGTTTGAATATGTATGAAATAATGTGTTGTAATTTACATATTTTTTGTATGTGAAAATATGTTATATTTATATGAAGAGAAGAGAAGAATTGGGTAAATGGATATTGTATATGTGAAAAAGCTGAAACGCCAACAAATAAGATCTGCAAATAAACATTACATTTAATATCGTTTGAGAAACACGGTATTAAAAACAAATGCCATAGAACATAACGATAAGATGTTATTTACCCAACGTTATAATAACTAAATAAATGTTATATAAATATGTACAAAATACGCTATACAAATATGCAAACCAATACATTAGAACTATCATATCAACCGCTGTAAAATATTCATAAAAACACTATAGAAATATGCAAAAAATGCTATTGAAAGTAACCATGGGATAATATTCCCTATAGCATTTTAGGTTAATAGCACAATCAAAACGCTATAGAAATATTATTTTTTATAGCTTTTTTTTTGCTGTTATATAAAGCTGAAGGTCTACCATAGCATGTCGTTCCTTAGCATTCTCTGAAACGCCATGGTAGGGTACAATAGCATTTTTCAAATGTTATGAAAGCCCTTGTTTGTTGTAGTGGTGAGAAAAAGGTTAAAGAGCACCATTCTTAAGCCTACATAAGAAGAAGCATACCCTTGATAATAATTCATAAATTCACAAAGCAAAACCAAACAGTTTCCATGTATTCCTCTTTATAATTTCCTAATGTAAAATAATTGCAAAACTCAAAAATCAACTCAAACTTGAAGTGGAGCCTTGGGAAAACCTTTCAACAACTTCCACCTAAAGTGTGTTGGAAGAAATGAAGCACATCTTTCCACATCTACATTGATCGTGAGCTTCTAGTGGGTTTTGGGCAAAAAGAAGGCGAAAGCAAGGAGGAGGAAGGAAAGGAAAGGCGTTGTAAGGGTGGGGTTGGACTTAGGTTGCTTGGACTTGGTTGTCTGTTTGATTAAAGGTGAGATAACTCACCAATTTAATTTAAAATGTAACATATATAGGTTAATGTTTGATTGTGTTTAAGTTGTTCAAATTGATAGTGACATATGTTGAAACTTTGGTTTTGATTCTTGCGTTGAAAGCATGGGGCCCTTGAACGGACTTGAATAGAATTGTATAACATGTATCATAACCTTGAAACAAAGCAAATAGGTCATATTTGAACTTTGGGTTAGATTGAATACGGATTTGAAAATGCACTCATAGCGATAGTCGCCGTGGATAAACTTTGGAATTACCTTATATTTTTGCGATTTTTATGCAACTTCATAATGAAGTCCTTAGGGGTTTCTCACTGTATATGTAATGTTTTATATGTATATTTGTTTCCCTAAAAAGTTTGGAAAGTAAAAGGTTAAGAAACATCTCGAAAAGCAACCAACACTTCACTTGCGCAAAATTGCCCTGTTTAGCCTAAAATTTTGGACTTTAAAGTTTTGAAAAGATGTTTCAGTTTAAGTATTTTATTTCATTCTTTTTATGAGTATTTACTAAATCATATCAGAGTATTTCAAAAGTGGTTTGAGATATTATGAATTTTTAAGAATTAATTGTGAATTTTAAAAAAGATTTTTTTATAATGAAAACTTGTTTTCTAAGTTCTAAAGGATTTTTAAACTTGTTATTTTCAAGTAATATTTTTAGTAAATGTTTTAAAACCTATTATAATTAACGTAAAATATTTTTTAAACGTAAAATATGTTGATTATGTTATATCTTATGTGATAAATATCTTTTAAAAGTGGTTTATTTAATATCTAGTTTTATAAATAAATTACTATGCATATATATCATTTTAAAAAGGGTTTTAAAAGTACAAACAAGAGGTTAAGAAAGAGCTAGAAATTGCTTAACGGAAAAATGGTTAATTTTTTAGTTACTTTTTGAAAGGTAATTAACTATGCTTACCACTAAAATCCAGTGAAGTGGGCTCATCTATTTGTACGAGTTAAGATTGATGGTGGAGTAAGGATATGAGAAATAGAGCTCTAACCTACTGGTTTCCCACTTGACCGAGGAATAGTTAAATCGAGAATGTCGAAAACGTGTTAATCGTGTTAATTGCTTACTTGCTTATGGAATCATTGATACTATACTTAACACTAAAAGCCAATGAGGATGACTTATCTATTTGTAAGATTAAAGAATAAAGTGTCTTAGTAAAGCTTTGATGTAACTAGGGCTCTAACTTACATAGCTTCACTCTTAGACGAGGAATAGTGAAGTTCGAATGCCGGAAACGAGTTAAGTATACGAATATTAATTTGTATAAGCAATTGATTTTTACAAGATAATTGATTAGTCGACTATTGAACTTGACCTAATATGACTCAAGAAGTATTAATAGGCTTCGCGATTTCATACCAATGAGAACCCCCCGGGAGGAGCACTGAAATGCACGTAAAAGTGTATATTTTTACTTCCATATTTATGTGAGAAATTCGGATTACAGATCTTAAGGCTAAAATTAACAATAGAGGGGGGGGGGTGAATAATGTTAATAAAGAATTACTAAATCTTTTTGAGTTTATGTTAATTTAGACACAAAATATGCAATATACAGACACAGATATGATCACAGAAAAAACCACAAATGCAGAAAAAAATAAAAGCAGTAAAGGAAAGAACACACCGGATTTTATACTAGTTCGGAATTACCCTACATCCAGTCTCGCAACACAAGTACGGATTTCCTTTCAAAAACAATTGTACAATTACACCCTCGGTTTCAAGGGTACGAGGTACACCCTCCAGAATTTCGATCCTCTGAATAGAGATACTTGATTTCCAGGCCACAAGTTTACCCAATTGATTTACCAAGGCTACAATCGCACCTTTTCCCTTTTGATTGACTTCCAAGGCTACAATCACACCTTTTCTCACTTAATAGATTACAAAGAAGTCTATAACTCTGAATAGCACTGAGAATCTTGTAGAGATAGTGATAGAGAATCAAACTAGAAGTAATAGAGTATGATTCAATGTTGATTTCGGCAGAGTAATGATATGAATATGTATTAAGAAATGAGGAAGAAGAAGAGAAGTGAAAACCAGAAAAAAGTGATTGAAAATTCATTGAAATTGACCTCTATTTATAGAAGAACAATAGCCATGACCATTCATGAAGAGTTATGGCGAATAGACACTTCTTTTGAAATTTGAATTTTTGAATCAAACTGTCACCATGTCTGCATGGGGTATATAGGCATGTCGACATCCCAAAGCATTTTTTGATGTTTTGATATTCTTTGAAAATAACCTTTATCTTGTATTAAAACTAAATTAAACTTTATAAATATACTTGAATATAGTTACAATTCATAAGTAAATATAGAGAATAATATATATAGAATTTAACTCTAATTTTATATTTTAAATCTAAGTATAAATATTTAAAAGTTAAATATATTATATTAAAAGATAGTTTAAAATCAGAAGTAATTTGAATTTGAAAATAAAGATGTTTTTGAGGCTAAAATTATTTTAAAATCAGGATCGAGGGTTTTGAATCTTTTAAAAGGAAAGTTTTGAAAATATTTTGAAAACAGGATATAATTTTAAAAAATCATTTTGAATAAAAGTTAGCGGATACAAAACAATGTTCCACTAGATTTTTCGTAGGTTTCTCCGGGACGCCCCACCTCTATACCCAAGCTAGCCAAGAACACTACGGTGTAGTGCTGTCAACTAGCACGGAGAATAAGGCTGTTGAGGAGTGACCATCCATGTAATAGCTTATCACACGGTGGCTATAAATAATCTTCGAAAATAAACATAGAAATAAGCATAACACAAATCAGTCACAGACATCCATATCACAAAGGCGGAAGAAGATATGAATATATAACTAACACATGAAAGTGTACTTCAGAGTAGTGGTCAAAAAGATTCACAATAATACAAAAGAATAGCAACACGTGCTATAAAAAAGAATACAACTATGAGTCCATATCTCAAGTGTATACAACAAAAACTGCTAATCTAAATAGTTAGCCAAAAATCAAAGTAGCAAATCCCGGGAAGAAGTCAAGCAGAAGCACCTGTAACATCTCGGTCTGACCCGAGTATTATTTAAGAAAATAATAGACGGATCAGTCTACCTATAAATATCAGATGACATGATATAATAAAAGATATGGCATAAACATAAAATATCCATACTGACATACTACTAAAAGTATGCAAATGATGATCAACAGAAGATCAATCAATAAGATATAAATCAATATCACAAGAACCTTCTCAAAGATCCAAAGAGGGAATCATACCCTAAACTTGTACTCATAACAAGTCAATGACATAAATTCCAGAAATCAACATAAGAAATCCAGAAATCACAGAAAAAGGGAAAGAGGCCTATCACATGACGGTCCGAAGACCATGACGAGCTACCCCATATGGGTGAGTCGGAATCACCCAAATGAGGTCTAGGCTAACCAAAAAGCAAAAAGGTATGTGTGAGTGGAATCACACAAATTGTGTCTAGCCTAACCTCGCAACAAAAAGGTATGTGTGAGTGGAATCATACAAATGGTGTCTAGACTAACCTTGCGGACAAAGAGATATGTGTGAGTCGGAATCACACCCATGAGGTCTAGTCTAACCTTGCAAACAAAGAGACATCACACAATTGCTAGTCTAAATCATAAAATGATCGTCATGATCAATGAGAAGTGTCAATTACACTAAGCTAGTAAATATAAAAGTTTATCTTCGTGTCCCATAACCACTTGCTTAACTTAAATATTTACGAGCAAACTGTAAATCTTGACTAGAAAATTGTCACAAGAGGTTCAATTGAACAAGTCTAAGAATTAACCGACGAAGTGAACGCAAGCGTTTCATACCACTTGTTTTACTAAGCCGTTTAATTAGATTTCTCATCCGAGTGAGGTAAAGATTTGTATATACTAGTAGATTGGAAAACGGTTTAAGAAAAGAGCTTTGTTATTGAAAATAGAGTTGAAACCATTTTGTTGAAAGAATTTTGATATTTACTACTAGTATTGAAACCTTCATATTTCTAAAGTTGTTATCCCGCCTTTTTAACAAGGCCATGATACCATAAAATCGACCGAGAAGCCAAAGATAGTTTGTCTCGAAGAATGGTCAACACAACATCTCAACAAAGCAAGTTCTGTTGAATGTTTTTCAGATAAGATCCCCTACGGAGGGGGGGTCCAGGGGGGTGGCAACCCCCCAAGGTGGGGATGCGGGGGCAACGCCCCTGCTACGGGGTTCGACCTAAATAGAACGGCCTAAGGTTGAAGGCCTAGCGACCTAATGTCCAGCGACCTACGACCTAATGGACTCAAGCGGGGTCAAGGTGGAACGACCCAACGGCACGCAACGAACAAAAATGGTCCAACGACCTAGTGGTTGCGACCTAGAGGTCTTGGCGACCTAATGGGAAAGGGGGTCAAACGACCTAATGACACAATGGTCGTGCGACCTAACTGGAATTAAGGTCATGCGACCTATCTATGTGAGCAACCTAAGGGTTTAAAGGCCACGCGACCTAACGCCTTAACTAGGCTGAGCGACCTAACAAATATCGCGACCTAAAAAGGGAACGACCCAAAAGGGGAACGAAGGCGTACGACCTAAAGTCCTAACGAGATAAGGCCTACAACCTAAGGCCCTAACGTGCTAACATTTGTCGCGACCTAAATGGTAACGATCTAACAGGGAAAGGCTGAGCGGCATAACGCTGCAGAGGGGATTTAAGGCCAGAAACGACCTAAGTGTTAACGACCTAGCGACCTATAGGCCAAACGACCTACGACCTAATTCCGAGGCGACGTTTCCAGGCAGTGCGACCTAAATGCAGAAAATTCGCCAAATCGCTAAAAATTGGAGTTTTTCGCCAATCCAATCCAAACCAAATGCAAACGTACATGCAAAAGTGATAGGGAATCATTCCCAACAGTCCAATATAGTTATAGGATAGAATTGTGAGATAAAAATCTCACCTTTGCATCAAATTTATGAAGAAAAGCTTGAAAGCAATAGGGAAGTAATCACAAGCTTGAATCCAATATCTTCTTCTTGAATTTGGAATTGAATGTTGGATTTGCAAGAGAATTTGAGCTTGGAATATTAATTTCCCCTTTCACTCACCATTAATGCTAAAGCTTGGTTGTTAGGAAATTTATTAAGAGTGAGGAGAAGGAGAGAAGTGGTTTGAGTTATAATGGCTAATCTAACCCAAAGTCCAAAGCGGGAAGAGTAAGTGAAATTCCACTAACTCCAAACCTATCAATGTTTATACTTAAAAAAAATTGTAAACGACATTTCGAACTCAATGGAAGTGGTCTCGAGTCCTAATTTGACCATTTTCAAAAAGTAGCTTTTCGGACCAATATCCGATTAACGACAACATATTTAAATAAAATATTTAAGTATAAAATCGATAAATATGCGGGTTGTTACATCCATCCTACTTAGGATTCTATCCCTTTAACAGGCTCGAAGTGGATCCCATTCCATGAATAAATTGGATTTTAAGATGCTAGTGCTTTTCTACGAGTTTTAACAAAAATTCCTAATAATAAAAAATACTTATCCTTGAAATCTTGAACTCTTGATAGTCTTGATACTCATGAGTCTTCTATCTTGATATTTTATCTTGATATCTTGAATATCTATATTGTACGGTCTTCATTCTTAGTACTTGCATGGTTAAATCCTGCATATACATATATATTTAAACTTATAATGTTAGTATTTATACTTTATAATCTATTCTAAAGTTGTTGTCACCAAAACCATCATCTCACGGACTAACAATCTCCCCCTTTTGATGATGACAACCTTTGTTTATAAAATATTATTTCTATTCTAATAACTCCCTCTAAAACTAACAACTCCCCCTTAATCTATACCTAACTACCCTATTTTATATTTCTCTCCATTTGTCATCAACAAAAACTTACTCCCCCTCATTCTTGGACTTCAGTACCTGCATTGATAAACCATACAACGAAATACATAGAGCAGGAAATAATTATATTTCTAAGCATGATAACTAATTTAAAGATTATATACATTTCAATGTATATATATATATATATATATATATGTTTTACATACCAATAAGAAATCAATCCACATAAGGTATCAATTCAAACCAAATCAATTCAAAAAAATCAAACAAAATAAATAAAAAATCAAATGTTACGTGGAACTTCCACCCATCCTTCTTCTCCAAAGATTGGGTCTGCCTTAATAGCATCCCAATTATCATTGTCATTGGTGAGAGAGACAGGAGGATGTGCTTCCTTATCATCCTTGTGCAGAGAGGAGATCATCCATCGTATCGCATCGAAGTGCCTTTCTTGTTCCTTTATCATCTGCATTTGACTTAATTCTAAATGACGCTGGTTTCGTAGATTAAATGAGAGAATATTCTTGAACGAATTAAGAGTTTCTTCAAGATTTTCGAATAAATTGTGAATAGGATTAGCCATAGTTGAATTTGTGAAAGAAATGGAGGATATAGATGATAATAAATTAAATTTAGTAAAGAATTCTGGAAGAAACAGGTATATATAGGTGTAGAAATTCGTTTGAATTGAATAGACATGTGGTAGTTATTCAAATTTCAAATTCAAAATCAATTGCCATTTCTGACCAGTACATGTCGACATGGTCACATAAGGGATGTCGACATGGGTTAGTGAAATGTTATGACTAATTTTGATTTTGTGAATAATTGTGTGTGTGTGTATATATAATATACTAACATTTATTCTAGAGATAAGATAAGGTAGATAACAGAAAGAAAATTTCATTTCATTGCATACTACGATAATACAATGATTAAGCATACAACAAACTACATGAACATTCAAAATAAAGCAAACCAAAACAAATACAACAATATACGAAAAGATAAAACTAGTTAGAGGATGAAGATGATGAAGATAGTCTAAGTTTCTTACTGACTTTTGAAAAGAACTTGTTCATCTTCGAAGAAATGTTATCCAACTTTTTACTAACGGCGTTTTAGAATCCATTGATTCTCCACAATTATCTTTTGGTTTTTGAGAAGGGTTTTGTTGGATGGATTGGAAGGATATTCAATACTTTCAAAGACGTTTCTCCTTCTTCTTCTTCTTCAGTTTCCATTTCATCCCCTTCTTCTTCTTCAACTTCCTCTTCTTCCATTTCCTCATGAGCCAAACGCTTTTCCTTTTCGGTAAGTGTCTCATAAGGTTGAAAAACAAATGGAATTTTCATAAGCGAAATGTTGGAATGATTGAAAACTTTTCTAGAAACAAATTCTTCGCCTTTGAAATCCACTCCAAAATAGTTAAAAATTCGAGTGAGATAAATTCCATGGTATAAAGTATTCTCACCCATTTCAAGATTTTTAGGACAAAGTTCATCCAAAATAACTTGCGCCCAATTTATGTCATAGTTTTGGAAAATAGCAAAAGGAGCTTTGCAAACTTTTGAAGTAGGATCGTTAAAATTTCTCGATCTTAGGGTCAAAGTATGTTGCAAAAGAAGATTAACAATTCTTGCTTTTGGTCGAAAATTTCTATTTTTAAAATCAAAATCATCATCTCTTTCGAAAATGTGATGAAATGTCTCATGATCATGTTCATCGATTTTAAAGTCAGAAAGATCCATTTCCGAACTCTTTCAATTGAGAATGGTACCCAAAAGATCACAATTCAAAACAATTTGAGTGCCTTTGACACTACTTCAAATTTCATCTTCATTTCCAACATAAAATCCGCGATTTAAATTCGCACAGAAAATTTTGACAAGATTAGGATAGCAAACAAAATCATTTTGACAAGCATCAATAAGACTAAGAACACCATTGTTTGCAAAAAGAGAATCAATTTCATAAGAAGAAAAATCTTGAAAAATAGCAAATTTTCCAGGATGGACTTTAGCATAGTTAGCATAATTGATGTATGCTTTAATTGCCTCCGGATAATTGAATAATTGCTCTTTGATTTTTCTAAAGATTCTCATGGTTGAGGGGTTGCTTGAAGAAGCCATTAGAGTAGAGAGTAGAGAGCTTGAAGTTATGAAGAGAGAGTTTGAATTTGAAAATGAAAGTAAAAAGTTATGATAAAAGATAGTGAATAAATAAATTCTCAAAGGACATATTCTCTAGTCAAAAGGTATCTTTTCAAATAATTGAATGATGTAAAAAGGTGGAGGGAAATTCAAACATTTGAATTCAAATTTTGAAATTCAAATTCAGGTAGTCATGTCGACATCATGGTAGGGACCATGTCGACATGTGCTTTTGAATTTTTATGAATTGATTTTTCCTAAGATTTCTAATGTATATATTATTATTATAAATGTCTATTATAATAAATGTCTATTATATATTTCTGAAATATTATTATACTTACAATATATTTCAGAAATTATTAAAAATAATAAAAATAAAAATAAAAATAATAAAAATAATAAAAAATAGAAATTAAATTTTAAAATTCAAACAACACACCAAATCAAAAAACAATCAATCAAACAATCAAGCAACTAATTCTAAGCAATCAATTCAACCAATTGTATTGTAGACGTGTACCTTTTTCTGAGTCCGTTTCTCTGAATTCGTCGGAGTCGTGAAAAGCTATGAAACAAAAATTCGAATTATCCGTCTTCTGATTATCATCACTTGAGGACGTGTCTGAGTCATCTAGAGTAGCAGTATATACACGCTTCCATTTCTTTGCTGGTTCATTGTTCATAGGAGGATTCCGCCTTTCTGGATACAGACAGTCTCTTTTGGAGTGGTCTGGTTTATCATAGTTGTAACACTTGACATTATTTGGCACTATATTCTGATTTTCAAAATTCTTATAGTTGTTTCTCTTGAGATTATTCATCTTTCTGTATTTCAGGAATCTCCTAAAATTTCTGTTCATAAAGGCTATTCTTCATCATTATCGTTGTTTGAGTCTGATCCATCGGTCAATGCATTGAATGCCATTGATTTCTTTTCAGATGCTTTACTTTCTCTTCTCCCGATCATTTGAACTTCATATGACATTAGATTTCCAATTAATTCTTCTATCTTCAAACTACCGATGTCATTTGCCTCTTCGATCGCAAGTGTCTTTTGATCCCATTCTGGAGTTAGAGAATTTAAAAAAATTCCGACTTGATCTTCTTCAGAAAATTCATTTCCCAAAGATATTAGAGAATGCACAATATCCTGAAATCTACTATAAATATCTGAAATAGACTCATTAGCATTCATTTTAAATAATTGAAACTGATTTGTGAGCATGGAAATTTTGGTCTGTTTAACTTTGCTTGTTCCTTCGTGAGTAACTGGAAAAGTTTTCCAGATTTTGTATGCAGACTTACAAACTGACACTCTATTGAATTCATTTCTATCCAGTGAACAAAACAGAATATTCATTGCCTTAGAATTATTTTGTGCAATAGTCTTTTGCTTAGCAGTCCACTGTGCAAAATCAATTGTGGGTTCAGAATATTCAGTTCGTGTGATATTCCAAGTGTCTAATCCTATAGACTATAAATATATTTTCATCCTACATGCCTAATATGCATAGTTACTGCCATTAAAATGTGGTGGTCTGACAGTAGACTGACCATCTACAAATGAACTAGTGACAGGGATGATGGTGTTAATAACAGTACCAGTGTTGGTAGCCATTTTGAAAAATTTTCAAAAATCTGATTATGAAACTTTGAAAACCTTGCTTTGATACCAATTGTGAGAAATGCGGATTACGGATCTTAAGGCTAAGATTAACAGTAGAGGGGGTGAATAGTATTAATAAAGAATTACTAAATCTTTTTGAGTTTATGTTAATTTAGACACAAAAGTATGCAATATACAGACACAGATATGATCACAGAAATAATCACAGATGCAGAACTAAAATAAAAGCAGTAAAGGAAAGAACACACCGGATTTTATACTGGTTCGGAGTTACCCTACATCCAGTCCTGCAACACAAGTACGGATTTCCTTTCAAAAGCAATCGTACAATTACACCCTCGGTTTCAAGACTACAAGGTACACCCTCCAAAATTTCGATCATCTGGGTAGAGATACTTGATTTCCGGGACACAATTTACCCAATTTATTTACCAAGGCTACAATCACACCTTTTCTCTTTTGATTGGTTTCCAAGGCTACAATCACACCTTTTCTCGCTTAATAGATTACAAAGAAGTCTATAACTCTGAATAGCACTGAGAATCTTGTAGAGATAGTGATAGAGAATCAAAGTAGAAGTAATCGAGTATGATTCAATGCTGATTTCGGCAGAGTAATGATAAAAATATGTGTTAAGAAATGAGGAAGAAGAAGAGCAGTGAAAACCAGAAAAAAGTGATTGAAAATTCGTTGAAACTGACCCCTATTTATAGAAGAACAACAGCCATGACCATTCATGAAGAGTTATGGCGAATAGACACTTCTTTTGAAATTTTAATTTTTGAATCAAACTGTCACCATGTCGACATGGGGTATATAGGCATGTCGACATCCCAAAGCATTTTTTGATGTTTTGATATTCTTTGAAAATAACCTTTATCTTATATTAAAACTAAATTAAACTTTATAAATATACTTGAATATAGTTAAAATTCATAAGTAAATATAGAGAACAATATGTATAGAATTTAACTCTAATTTTATATTTTAAATCTAAGTATAAATATTTAAAAGTTAAATATATTATATTAAAAGAAAGTTTAAAATCAGAAGTAACTTTACTTTGAAAATAAAGATGTTTTTGAGGCTAAAATTATTTTAAAATCAGGATCGAGGGTTTTGAATCTTTTAAAAGAAAAGTTTTGAAAACATTTTGAAAACAGGATATAATTTTAAAAAATCATTTTGAATAAAAGTTAGCGGATACAAAACAATGTTCCACTAGATTTTTCG
Source organism: Allium cepa (assembly GCA_030765085.1). Classification (NCBI taxonomy): domain Eukaryota; kingdom Viridiplantae; phylum Streptophyta; class Magnoliopsida; order Asparagales; family Amaryllidaceae; genus Allium; species Allium cepa. Next base: position 685,118,503 of record CM060932.1, on the reverse strand, counting down.
TAGGTTCCATCCTACTTAGGGTTCCATCCCTTTAACGGGCTCGAAGTGGATTCCATTCCACGAATAAATTGGATTTTAAGATGCCAGTGCTTTTCTACGAGTTTTAACAAAAATTCCTAATAATAAAAAATACTTATCCTTGAAATCTTGAACTCTTGATAGTCTCAATACTCATGAGTCTTCTATCTTGATATTTTATCTTAATATCTTAAATCTCTGTACTGTACAGTCTTTAGTCTTAGTACCTGCATGGTTAAATCCTGCATATACATATATATCTAAACTTATAATGTTAGTATTTATATTTTATAATCTATTCTAAGGTTGTTGTCATCAAAACCATCATCTCAAAGACTAACAATTTAATCTTCTTCTAATTAAATAAATGAGCATGTTAGGGTATTTTACATGTTTGAACCAAAATTTAAATTGTTTTCAAATCATCATTCATTCATCTTCATTTAGGGGTAAAGTGATAATTTTATGTATGAATTAATTTTGAGAAAATTTATTTGTACATTTTCATTTGTAATCGTAGGAAATGAAGTGCAAATATGAAGAGATTTCATGGATGCTTGCATGCACATATGTTGAAGGCAAATGGTGAATGGTAATAAAAGAATTCATGCAACATGGAGGAGCCCACATACCCACTAACATATGGACCATAATTAAAAGAACATGCAAATGTTAATGGAGGCTTAGTGGCATGTTTGTGTGATTAATTAATTCCGTAATGATTACTTGGAGGTTACATTTTCTCAATGGCATTTTAGGTGGTCCCCTAAAATATGAACTAATGTTTTAAGCATGTATAATTACCTCTTATGTTTCATGTAATGATCTCCTTCTATTCATGCAATATTGCAGCTACAAATCAAAGTTAAATAAAAATTTCTTTAATGGTTTTTTAGCATTATTTTTACTTCCATGCAATTTTTATTTTATGCTTTTTTTCATGCTATTTTTATTGCATGCTCTCCAACTTAGTTTATGCTTTTCTTATTTAATGTTAGTAGCATAGATTTATTTCTTGTAATTAGCTTATCTTTATTGCATGCAAGTAGTTAGCTCTCTTTTCTTTTAATTAGCTTTTATTTTCCTTTTTTATGTTGAAATCATTTACGTTAACATGTTTTCAAATATGAGTAGCTAAACCCCTTTAATTTAGGGGTAATAAAGCTCTCATGGAACATATTCAATTAACCAAACGATTTCATTTGTGACTTCACTTATGTGCTTTTATGGAAATTATGAATGATGGTGGTTTATTTTTCTTTTTTAATGAATTTTGATATCCTATGTTGACATCTCAAATAAGTTATGCTTCATTCCACTTTAAACATAAACTAATTGATCAGTTGCCTAAGTGATTTTGACATTGAAAGTCAAATTAGAATCAAAATTTGATGGTTTATATTATTAATTCGTAGTAAATAGATCATACTTGAAATAAATTTTATTTTTAATTTTATGTCATTTTCGTGAATGTTGATAAGTGGATTTGAATATTGTGTTAGTGTTTGATGATTTAAGTTGTGTTAATTAATAACACAAATAAATCATACTTATAATAAGCACATCTATCATTTATACTTAATATTTTAATGAGAGATTATGAATTAATTTTGTGCTGATTTATATAAATGATTGAAAGTAGATTTGCCTCTAAATTATTTCTTAATCTCGTAATTTTATTCATCTTTGCTCTAGTTTATTTTCTACAATTTTTCTTAGTTTAAAACAAAATTCTAAATTTTAGGCTAATTTGATTGAGTATTATTAAAACTTAATTATTCGCTATGGATAGACCCGTACTACGACTGTGCGCCGTGCACTTGCGGTTTTATAACGATTTTATTTTTAGCGATGGTTTTCTAATCAATAGAAATTTCCGATATTATCAACCAGTTTTTGGTGTCATTGCTGGGGAAAGCAATTTGATTTTGATTTTACTCTTCTAATTAATTTTAGTTTACTGGTCGTTGTCCTTAAAACAATATTTATTGAGTTGTTCGTTTCTTTACATTTGCATTAAAAAAACAACATCGTCAACATATCATTCCATTTGTATTGTGTGTGTTTTTTTCAGTCGTACTTTTAAATTCTGTTCACTTTCATTTTGTTTTCAATCTTGTTACAAGTACTGCTGCATTTCCTTGAACTTAATTTTATTTTTATTTCTCTGTTTCATTTCCCTACTCAAGTCCATTTCCAGTTTCTCTGTCACAAAAAAAAATCTATATTTGCTACAAGCATTCTCTATATTGCATTTCCCTGTTATACATCTTTCTGAGTTTTACATCTTTCATGTTACATTGCTATTGGCATAATTACATTTCCTTTTTATACTTATTTTCATTTTCTGATACAATTTTTTCTTTACGGCCTTCACTCACTTGTACCCACCTTCAACCTATATAATACTTCCCTAGTTCCAGCCTAGAACCTCCACCATCATCAGTCAACTGGTCATGCCATTGCCTTGTCACGGCCTTCAACCTCCATCTGCCTCTCCAACTCCTCCTTCAACCTAAAATAGCACTTCAGTCCCACTGCTTCAACAACAACATCCTTCTTCTACCTGATTTTCCCTCTGCCATCAAAACTTTCTTCCCTCACCATACTTCAACTGCATACTGCCACCTCTTTAATAACATTTGCATCACCTCCTCCACCATCTCCTACATAGACTTCCTCTACTCCCCAGATCAACAACAACAACACAATAACCATCAACATTCACTGCCTCTATCTTCATTGCCTTCGACCATTCCATCCTCACCAATTCGTCCTCAAATCACATAGCTACATCAACTACATCCATTACCAAAAATGGCCTCCTACTGCCACCAGCAGACCACCATACTTCACCATCCTCCGTCCCCTATCAGTAAACCATCGACTGCCTCAAATTCACTTCTGCACCACTTCAACTCACTACCAAACATCACCTACCTGTCTTTATTAACTCAAAAACCACCATCTCTGACCATCCAGCTGCAACCAGAAACCACCATCACAAAACCCAAAAGCAACCACACCTCCATCACCACTCCTCTAGATATAACCTCATTAGATTTACTCTCCACGACCACTCCTCGAATCCGAAAGACCAAGAAACTCCATCTCTTCAAACAACAACTTTTGATTGCCTTCACCACCACCACCAAACCACCCGAACAACCAAACACTACCTCGAACTGGTGCATCACTGCCACCATTCACACCGCATTCATCACCATTAAAACCAACTTCCGCAAAACCAAACACACCATTTCCAAAGCAATGACACATCAACCATTAAACAACATGAGTCCATTACTTCCAAACCCACTTCATAACCAATCTACAACCGAACTGCTCCTCGCCTCCACCCTGCTTTATATCACCCAAACAAACTAACTACAATCCAGTCTCGACAAACTCTACCGCCAACCACTTCCACAACTTCACAAAACTTCTGACCATGTTCGGAAATTCAATTTCAACTTGGAATTCGAGATGACAAAATTTTGTTTAGAATTCTAATTTTAGAATCTGGTTTTCGAATTTCAACTATAGAATTCGTGACATGCAATATTTTAGGAGATTAAGTAATTTGTTGTGTGAGTTTTTGGGTTGAGAATTTCATAATTGGGACGACGTTTGACATTTGTTTGTGTGGTATATCTTATGTGTTGTGTGTGTTTGGGCCAGGGCTGAGTTTTTCAATTTTTTAGTGTAATATTTTTTTCCCTTTTTTCACTTTACTTCTGTAAATCATTTGTTTCTGATAACTTGGGTTGTTTAGAATTGGTAATTTAGGTTGAATTCCCTTTAGTGAAAAAAAAAGAAAAAAAAAAGAAAGATAAAACTTTGTTTTTTGTTTTCTTTATTTTGGATTAAAAAATTTCTTTAATTATACATTACTTCAAAAAAATTTCAATGTCCTTCATTTGGCTTTGAAAAAAAATAAACCATAACAAAATCTAACAAAAAACAAATTTATTTTATTTTATTTTTATTTTTTGTGAAATAAATTCATTTTCTTTTGTTTTTGTTTTATTCTTTCAAAGTAAAAAAACAACAAAAGAAAAAAAATTATTATTATATATATCTTATTCAAATTTTCAACTTGCAAATTATAGGTTGCAAAAGTAAAAAACCAAAAGGAGAAGAAGTGCTTGTAAAATGGCTTATCAAAAATTAAAAAATCGCTGTTTTTTTAAATTGCTATTAATTCTACACACTCTGGTACTGTGTTCTTATCTCTTATTTTTATTTCTCTTGCATTGTTGGTTGCTTGCATTTGAAAAAAAACAGAAACAAAAACAAATTTCATTCATAATTGCATTGTTAAATCACGTTTAATTTTTGTTTTTCATTCATATCATCTTATTTTTTTCTAAGAACAACACCCAAATCCACATAAGGTGGAGGATTTCATCACTCCTTGGCCCACAAATTGCATTTTATCATTGAATTTGACTAATAATAATGGTTAGATGTTAGACTTAAGGCTGTCGCGAGCTTATATAGGGCTTAATTGTATCTTGGAAAGTTGTCTTCTTTCGACAATCTAACTTCTTGGTGTCTAGACTACGGTACAACAATAATCATATTTAAATATTACGGTGATTCATAAATATTATAGTGATTTTTCTCTTAAGGTACTAAAATCTTTGGTTGCATTGCTATGGTGATTCGTGGTGCACCGATAACCCCTGTCCGTTACCTGGTCAAGAACTATTTTATTGGATTAAGAAAAAGTGTGATTATATAATTTCTGGTTATGAGCGACTAAGGACAGAAAATTTGTAATTAAGTCCTTGCATTCATTTAGTTGCATTAGTTCATGCATATAGAAAAAAACATAATCCAAAAGTAAAAAAAAAAGATTTTTACATTTTACTTAGTTTTTTTACAATTCAAAAAAAAAATCTTTTAAATCTTTTCCTTTAACAAAACTAAATAAAGTCAAAAATCCAAAAATAAGCATTGTTACTTTAGTTAGTTTTAAAAAAAACATAAATCCAAAAAATCTTTTCAAAAACTAAAAAAACATCCAAATTCCCAAAAAAAACAAAACAAAATTCAAATCCCCCTTTTGAAAAATAAATTCCTTTTGTTAAATTTTTTCCTTTAAAAAAACAAATTTTCACTTTATTTCATTTTCTAAATCATGCTTCATTCTCTTAAACTTGATTCCCACTTTTTTCTCTCCTTGACTTTTTTACTTATGCATGAGTACTTGGACTCGTAAAACAACAACGAGTCATTTAACTCCAAATATGGCAAACGAAAATGCCCCTCGATCTCTCATGGATAGAATCCTGCCTAATAGAGTTTTTATTCCTTCTTGTATCACATTACCAGCCCTAGCAGAAAACCACTTTGAAATTCATTCCAATCATATTACCATGCTCCCGAAATTTAGCAATTTTGAACATGATGACTCACACATCTTCTTAAAGAAATTTGAACAAGTATCCACACCATTAAACTTCCGCAATTACACGATGATGGAATCAAACATCAGTTAAATCCATTTACCCTTACCGATTATGTTGAAAAATGGTTGTATAACTTACTGTCAAACTCAATCAAAACTTGGAAAGAATTCGTTTAAGTTCTTAAAAACAATTTACCCCTTGGAAAAAAGAACTAAAATCCGAAATGAAATTATGAATTTTAATCAATTCATGGGTGAACCTTTCAAAAAATATTTTGAAAGATTTAAAGAGCTTTTGACAAAACGTCCACACCATAATTTCGAAAAATGGACTTTTTGCCAAATCTGATACGATAGACATGATTAAAACTAACGAACCATGCTTAAATCTATGTGCCAAGGTAATTTTTCCGTCCAACATCACGACGATGCTTGGAAGTTCCTTGAAAACTTGGCCGAAAAGTCATCATAATGGGAGCTTTTTAACAAAAAATCCATTTACTCACGATCGAGCACACACTCGATAGGATCATCTTTGGCTTTGGAAGCTAAAATCGATGCAGTGATCAATAAATTCAACAATGTTTTCTCGTCCAACCAAATGAACCAAGCATCCTAATCAATATGTTATAAATGCAATGATCCGAATCACATAGCCGAATAAGCGTCCTAATTCGATATATTAACTCAGTGCTTTTAACAAGGTTAAAAATGACCCGTTTTCTATAATATACAACCCTAGTTGGAGAAATCATCCTAACTTCGCATGGAACCAAAATAATTCCTACATGAATTTGGTCTGTCCCAACTTTCAAACATTTTTGAATTATGCTTAAAATCCTCCTTGTCAACCCATTCATTTTCAACAAAATTTTGCAGGTCCATCTCAAAATCAACCGCAACAATCTTTCACTCCCCAAGACGATTAACGTTTGACTTCACTTGAGAAAAGTATTAAAATTTTGGCTAAACAACCACTTAAAGCCTCCAATCAAATAACAATTTGCAAAATTTTTTAACCTCGTACATGTAGAATACGAGTCAATCGATTGCTAAGCTTGAAGTGCAAATGAGTCAATTAACAACATCTATGAGTGAAAGTGAATGAGGCACATTCCTAAGTTAGCCAGTTTTGAATTCTAGAAATCAAAACACGAACTCAAATCAATCCTTTGTTGTTCGATGTAACAATGTGAACCAAATGAATGCTATCACGACTTTGCGTTCTGATAAACAAATCGATAACCAAGTTGTTAATCCAAACAATTTACTGGAAGCCCCTCTTGACATTTCAAAAACGATAAGCAATTTAGAACAAAACAATGAGCCAAACATCGAATCAAATTCCACATCAAATTCTTCTTCTACTCAAGTAGACCGATCTATTGAGTATCATGTTCCATTTCCATATTGCCGTCGACCCAATAAATATTATGATAATATTCAAAGTTAACATTCCGCTTCTTAATATTATTTAACAAGTTCCAACTTGAGCTAAGTTTCTCAAGAACTTGTACTCAAAAATGACACACTCATATACCCAATAAAGTTTTCCTCACTGCCGGTCTTAGCGAAATCTTGTCCCAATCAATTCCCGTCAACAAAGATCCTGAATGTCCAACTATTTAATGCACGATAGGATACAAGACGAATAGTAAGTGCTTATTAGACTTGGTAGCACGTGTCAATTTGACTCCTTATTCAGTTTACCAGTAATTCGGCTTAGGTGATCTAAAACCAACCAAAGTAACTCTTCAACTTGTCGATCGTTCAGTAAAAAAGCCCATGGGAAAAATCGAGGACGTACTCATCAAAATTGGTTAATTTATATTTCCCATCGATTTCATCATTTTAGAGACAGAACCCATGAACAAATCAATGAGTCAAATTCTACTGATTTTAGGCCGACCTTTCTTGGCTACTTCAAATGCTCCAATCAATTGTCAAAATGGTTCGATGAAAATTTATTTTGGAAACATGACATCGTTATTAACATTTTCAATCTCAAAAATCAATCAAACGATTCACTTGACCAAACACCGGAAGTTAGCTCTATTCAAGAAAATTTTGACAATGAAATAGTTGACCTAAACCGTGAACGCGAGAGACCGAATACGAACAACTGCTTCGAGATGCAACCAACGAATTTGAAAATGCGCTTCCATTTGAACCCCTCATTATTGAGTCGTAACTTCAACCGAATTCTTAGATTATGCAACCACCTAGGTTGGAACTCAAATCCCTTCCTGATCACCTTAAGTATGCATACGTAGGTGATAATGAAACATTTCCTACCAAAATATCTTCAACTCTCTCTCTTGATCAAGAAGCTTTAGTTCTTTCAATTTTGACGAAAAACAAAGAAGCAATTTGATGATCAATTAACAATATAAAGGGAATTAGTCCCACTCTTGTTCAACATCATATCCATTTAGTTGACGATGCCAAACCTGTTCGTAACACACAACGAAGGCTTAACCCAAAATGAAGGATGTGGTTCTTAACGAAATTCTTAAAATCCTCGATAATGAAATCAGATATCCTATCTTCAATAGTTCATAGGTTATCCCAATTCATGTTATGCCTAAAAAGTCTTGACTTAATGTTATCAAGAATGACTCTAACGAACTGATTCCAACTTGTACTCAAACTGGTCGGCGTGTTTACATTAATTATCAGAAATTAAATGCTGCAATACATAAAGATCATTTTCTCTTTCTTTTATCGACCAAATGCTTGAACGATTAGCCAGCCACTGCTTTCTTGATGGTTACTCCGGTTATAACCAAATTCCAAATGCTCCTTGATATCCATAGAAATGACTTTCACGTGTCCGTTTGGCACCTTTGCATATCGACATATGCCTTTTGCCCTTTGAAACGCTAAAGCTACTTTTCAAAGATGCATGGTCAGCATCTTTTGTGATATGATCAAACGCTTTCTTGAAGTGTTTATGGATGATTTTTCCATTTTTGGTAATTCTTTTTCTGAGTGCTTACACCATCTTGAGTTAGTTCTAAATCGATGTAAGGACAAAGACTTCCATTAAATTGAGAAAAATGTCATTTCATGGTCAAACAAGGCATTATCCTTGGGCATGCCATTTCAAAAAAAGGCATTGAGGTAGACAAAATGAAAGTTGACATAATTGCAAATCTATCCCTTCCCAAATCTGTCAAGGACACTAGTTCATTTCTTAGACACGTTGGTTTTCATCGATGCTTTATAAATGACTTTAGTAAAATTGCCCGACCTCTGACAACCTTTCTTGGAAAAGACATTTCATTTGACTTTAATTTTGATTGTTTTTCTACTTTCGAACGTCTCAAAAATGAAATCATTTTCGCTCCCATCATTTGTTCAACCAATTGGGATCTTCCTTTCAAAATTATGTGCGATGCCTCTAATTTTATAGTTGGTTCTATCATAGGACAACGAATTAACAAAATTCTATACGTCATCTACTATGCAAGTATGACTTTTAAACGATGCGCAACTCAATTATGCAACTACTAAAAAAGAGCTTCTAGCGGTAGTCTTTGTGCTCGAAAAGATCTGACCATACTTGATTGGCTCACGCATCACTGTTTACATTAACCACTTCGCCCTTAGGTACCCTATCTCTAAAAAGGATGCTAAGTTTCTTTTGTCCCTTTGAATCCTATTACTCCAAGAATTTGACCTTACGATCAAAGATAGAAAAGTATCCAATAATGTCACTGCTGATCATCCGTCGTGTCTTCCAAACGCACCATCTTCCTCACCGATCAACGAGAATTTTCTCGATGAACAACTCCTTTCCTTTTCCATCAATCCATGGTATGTCGACATAGTGAACTATTTAGTCACTAAGGAAGCTCCTTCATTTTGATCGAAACGAGATAAATATAAATTTCTTTCCTAAGTCAAGTAATTCTTTTGGGATTATTCACACTTGTTTAAGTATTGTTCCGACCAAATCATTTGATGCCGCATTTCAGATTGTGAAATAAAGAGTGTTCTTTTATTTTGTCACGACCAAGCTTGTGGCGGTCACTTCGGTTCAAAGAAAACAGCGGAAAATGTGCTTCAGTGTGGTTTTTACTGGCCTATGATTTTCAATGATTCATTCGAGTTTTGTAAAACTTGTGATCAATGCCAAATGTTAGGAAGAATCTACCAATGAAACATGATACCTTTGAGCCCCATTCTTACGATCTAAGTCTTTGACGTTTGGGTAATGACTTTTTAGGGCCATTTTCCAATTCTTTTGAAAATCTGTACATTTTTCTTACTGCTATTTACATCTCGAAATGGGTTGAAGAAATTCCTTGTAAAATAAATAACCACAAAGTTGTTATGAAATTCATAGAGGAAAACATCTTTTCGATGTTTGGGTTACCCCGCACAATAATAACCGTAATGTAACCCGTTTCTGTAATCATTCAATTGAAACTCTAATAAAGAAATACTCGATAACCCACAAGTTATCCACTCCTTATCATCCTCAAACTTATGGCCAATTTGAAGTTTCAAATCACCAAATCAAACAAATTTTGGAGAAAAACGTGAATAAAAATCGAAAAGATTGGTCATAAAAATTAACAAATGCGCTTTGGGCTTACATAACAGCGTACAAAACCAATCTTGGGGTGTCTTCTTTTAGCCTGATATATGGAAAAGTATGCCATTTACCCATCAAACTTGAACATAAAGCACTGTGGGTAGTTAAGAACATAAATTTTGATCTTGAGAAAGCTAGCGAAAATAGAAAATTGCAAATCAATGTATTAGAGGAAATTAGGAACAATGCGTATGAAAATGAGAAAACTTACAAAGAAAGAACAAAAGTTTTTCAGGACAAGTCAATCCTAAGGAAAACGTTTTCGTCAAATCCAAAAGTTCTTTTGCATGAATCTCGACTTTATTTGTTCTCTGAGAAATTAAAATCAAGGTGGAAAGGAACGTATATTGTACATACTATTTTTCCACACAGTGCCATAGAAATAGAAAACCCTAAGGATGGATCGATTTTTAAAGCCAATGGTCACCATTTGAAACCTTACTTGGAGTTGGTGAGTGATTGAGAGTAGGAGCTCATGATTCTTCATGGGCCATAATATATCTAGTACGAAATTTTAACCCTCTCTTGTAAATATGTACATATTTTTCCCTATTACGCTTATTATATCATGCATTGACTGTGAGGATACAGTTAAAACTAAGTGTGGGAGGAGTCTCATGTTCATTTTGATTTTTTATGGTTTATTTTTTGCATTGCCTTTTAAAGAAAAAAAATCCCAAAACAAAATTTCCTTTTTAGCAATTGATTTACTTAAACACTATAGGATAAATATATGTTATTTGATATTAAATTGAAATTTTTAAAAATTTACTTTTTCAAAAAAATTAGAATAGAAGTTTGATTACAAGTTACTATGCTTTAACTAGTATATAAGAAGGTTCATAGGTGATAATTATGAAGTATGTCCTAGTTGTAATCTTTGGTTATGTGATGACCCGGAATTCGGGGCAATAACAATTTGTTAATCTTCATTTAAAAATTATTTAAATTGGTAATATTGATTTAAAATTGATAATATTGTTTAATAATTTTATTTTATAAATATTTAAATTTGGCAAAATTTATCTTTTGAACTAATAATATCTAATTGGTAAATTTTGTCTTTTAAAGCTAATAATATTTTTTTCTATTTATAATGTATATATATTGGTACACATATTGTAAATAGAAAGTCTTGGGCTTTACTTTAATAAAAGAATTTTCAAATTGTAATATATATGTATATATTGTGATTCGAAGCTTTTTTTGAAAATTCAATTTACGATTTTCAAAAGTTAATTTAAAATTTAATTGAACACTTTTGACACTAATATTTATTTATAATTATCAATTTAAGTATATTAGCTTGAGTTTGAAATAGAATTTAGTTAAAAGATTTAATATCCTTTCTTTTAAATCTAACATGAACAAATGTGATTTGTTTATTTATAAATTTTAAAAACATAATACATAAGTTATATAAAACATAAAAAAGATTAAAATAAAGGATTAACACTCTTTCTTTTAAATTACACTTGCATAAAGATAATTTGTAATATATAAAAAGATTTAAAACATAAACATATTTATATAGAACATAAGTAACTAAGAAAATTTATATTTAATTAAGAGTTTGAACATTTTTAAACATTTAAATATAGCTTTTAAACATTCGTAAAAAAGATAATAACACATTTGACATTTTCTCTAAATTGTGACATGCATTAACAAGTGGCAAAGGGTGTTTTCATCCAAATTTTAATTTATATAATTAAGTATTTTATAAAGAAACTAGTTATTTCATTTGCATATTCATTTCTAAAATCATCTTTCTCTCATCTTCTTAAAAACTAAAGAAAAAAACAAAATCAAAATAAAACTACAACCTATCTCAAGTCCAACTCAACAACAACTTCATATGTTCAAATTTCAACTTGAGAAGCTTCAAATTCAACTCGGCATGAATTCAAATTCAAAGATCAAGCTAGCAACCAAATTAACTCAAAACAAAGTGCATTCAAAATTGTGATGACCCGGAAATTTTAACAAGTTAAACTGGAATAATTAATCGATTTTAAAATATTTAAAAGTTAATTTTAACTTGAATTTCAGGATATCAATATTTACTTGATAATTAAATCATTAAATTGTATAGTTTAAATATTGAATTTAATAATTGAAATTGGATAAATTGTTGAATCCGAGATGCTAAGCCTGTTTAAAATAATTTGAAGGCTTATAAAATCTATAATGATGACACTGAAGATAATTGAATGGTTGAAATTTAATTTAAAGGTAATTTGTTCAATTTTAATAATATATCGTTTAAATTGACATTTAAAAATAGCCTTCCGAGGCACAGTCTCGGAATTTGACGAAATCAGTTCCATTGGATCCGTAATAGTTAGTTATTATTAGATTTCAATTTTCGTAGCAACCGGAGTTGTCGTTTGACTTTGGCAGCTCGAAACGCTTAGATTTATTTTGATCGATTTAATTTAATATCGATCGTTTAATTCCGTAACTCGCACATATGCTCATATCAGCTTCCGAAACACGTCCCATTGTGTTCGGAACGCGGGTAAAACCTTATAAACGCCTGGCGGCTTGTTTGATTCGGAGTTCGTTCGAACAGCTTGTAAAATATAAGAGCATTGATAAAAAAAAAAATAAGCAACCTTCCTCAAGACGCCGTCTCTTCCTTTCGCAACACGCCACCCATTTCCTCTTAAGGCCATATCTTCTCCACCTAAAATTCATTCCCTTCCCTTCGAATTCCTTTTCTCGGCATCGAGTAAAAAAAAAAAGGCTGCTCGCTATTCAAATTATGGCCGAGTCTCCTCATTCGAAATCAATTCGACAACCTAACAGTGAGTAGCCGAGCAATCTTCGCTCATCTACGTTTAATCTGCACTCGCGCTTGAAGGGAGGGGGCGCGAGTTGAGCGGCGTGCTCGTGGAGAGTCGCGGAGGGCAGACGAAGCATGAGGGGGTCTGAGTTTCGCGCGTTGGTCGAAGGGAGGCGCATGCGTGGTTCTGGTCGAGGCGCGGGCTAGGGTTCGCTGATTTTGGGGGAGGAGGGAAGGGCGGTGGCCACACAGAGAGTTTCGAACAAGGGCTTCGGCATATCGACATTACCGAAGCAGTGTAGCTTGGTTTCGACTTCTGCAACATTTATTTATGTGAGTAATCTTCGATCTGTGCAACTGATTTACTGCTATGAATTTATGAAAGCTTTGGTTATATTGGTTGTTGCTATTTATCTGTGTTGGTTGAAAGAAATTGAAATTAAAAAAAAATGAATATGACAGAAAATCCTTTAAATGTGATATGGGAATGAGAAGTAAATCAGCTATAAAATGATATTTTTAAAAGTTAATTAATTAAAACTTAAAGATAATAAATCAAGTGATAATTACCTAACAATCAAATAATTATAATTATTTAGGGTTGTTAAGGAATAAGTACTTGAATATTTAAAGGGGGTTAATTACTTAAAGTAATTAATTTAGTAATTAATTGAAATATGATTTGTTAAAGGTTAGTTAATTTCTGAATAGGATTTGTTAATGAGAAATGGAAGAATGAGATTGATGGAAATAATTAAGGATGGTTGATTATTTAATTAAAATTAACTAGATGGAAATTGATCATTCAATTAGTTCAAATATTAATTAAATCATATAACTGTTTATACAAGGTTATAATTTAAAAGGAAACAAGCCGGATGGGAATGGATTGCGAAAAACAAATCAAAAGTGAGTAAAACTCACTCTGTTGGATTTCTATTTAAAATTTATATGGTTAAATTTAAATAATTGGTTGAATGTTTAAGTGGATTGGTTGTACACTGATAATGATGTGACTTTGGTTTTTGGTTGATTCTCGAGTTAATTGTTGTTTGACTCGAAACATTGGGATTTTTAAATAGTTTCAAACTTAAATTGTAATAAGGAAATAGTTTAGTTTAAAAATCAATAAAGGTTTATTGATTGGTGATTCATTAAATAGGTAGGATAATTCAAATGAATAATTAATTTAAGTTTAAATTAATTAGAATGATCATTTGGTGGTTTAATTAGTAGTTATGTAATTCAATTAATAAAATATAATTGCTTTGAAAATTTAGCTAATTAAATTAAGGAGAATTACTTTATTAATGAAGTAAATAAAAGGGTAGAACATTTCAGGTGGAGATAAACTAAGTATGATTAATAATGTGGTATAAGTGATATAATTAATTTAGATTTAGATAAATTGAGATATAATTGGAAATCAATAACATATAAATTAATGAAGTAATCAAAGGTTTGATTAAGTAAGATTAATTAATCCAAAATAAGTAACTTACGAGAAATTAATTAATTAAGGATTAATGAAATTGATATAGTTAATTAATTTATGAAGTAATTAGGATTACTTACTGAATTTGGGTTAAGAATAATTGATCTTGTGAAATTAATTGAAATAAATTTCTTTAATATAATTGAAGATAATTAGTCCAGTGTGACTAATTAAAATGAATAATGAAGGATTGATTTATAAATTGTTTTGACATTAATTAATATTTAATGAAAAATCTAAGTGATTGAGGTTAGAAATTTAATTTGAATCAATTGAATTGATTTGTATGTGATGGATGATTGAATGGTATTGGTTCTGAATAAGTTGATATCTCAGATATGAAATGTTGTGTATTTCACTTGGGTAACTTGTATTAGGTTAACGTGAGTTTCGAAGAGACCGGGGTCGGGTATTACGAAATTTCCGAAACCATTTCGGAATTAAAAATAAATCGATGAGTGAAATCAATAGGCTGGAATGAAATAATTTAAGTGAAGTGGGTTATTTTATCTAAGTTTGGTACTTAGAAATTGATGTGTGAAATAAGTGTTGTCTATAGCAAATTGTGAATTAGTTAAATTGATATGTTACCCCGGGTTTATATAAGTTGATTGCTTGGTATTCCATATTAGTTGGGATTACTCACGCTAGTTTCCAGCCTGACCCGGGTGTTACTTTGATGTAATGCTCGGGTCAGACCGAGTATTACAGATTTTTCAGGTATGTACGTTCTGGAGCTCAGGAGGCGAGTTGGATGTAATAGCGTATGGAGTATTTCCGCCGTATTTATATTATTGTTAATTTGAGACATGATAATTGTAAATATTCAGTGACTGTATATTATGTGAAACTCTAATGTATATTAAATGTAACCGACAGTTATAATATTCTTTTGTAAACTGTTATTATTTATTATTATATTTTATCCGCTGCGAATGTGAGATGTTTGGTGTTTTGTTCTTCTTCATCTATCTCTTTCTTCTTTTTCATAACTATCTGGAATTTTCGGGTTCGAAAATTTCAGGTCGTTACATTTGGTATCAGAGTTGAAAGGTTAAGTGATAACCTTGGCTCTGGTGGGAATTACTCATTAAATAGAGTCTGTAGTACTCTAGAATGAGTTGAGTGTGTGTGTGTGTGTATATATATATATATAAATATATGAGCGCGTACTTGTTAGTTTCTTATAAAAAAGATTTTAAATGATTTTATATAAAAATATATTTTGATATATATAAAGCAATATTTCTTTCTAATTAATATTAAGGTGATTGGTTGTTAATTATTGAAATTAAAATTAAGAAGTAATAAATACAACCAAACTGAAGTCTAGAATTGGAATTAAATTAAGTAGAAACAAAAATACAATCAAATTAAAATTTAATGGATTGAAATTAAAATTTTAAATCTGGCTCTAGAATTCGGAAAATTTGGTTTCAAAATAATGAGAAATAATAAATAAGTATTATTTGGATAACTGGGACTTGCTGCAAACAATGGGTTGTTTGAAATTTGATTTGAGGTGGTTTAAAATTTTAAAACATGGCTGGAAGGACCATGAAATAAATATGTAAATATGTATGGATATACATGATATCAAAGATATTTTGAAATAAAATCTAAGGGGTTGAGTTTTGATTTTTTCCCTGAAGTGATGTAAGAACCCAAAATGATATAAGTTTTGAACTTATAAGAGGGAAAGCATTTTTTTGAAGTTGAAGCGGGAATTCAAATTGAGTAAGAGTATTTGGATTAAGTAAGATTAGAATTTAACTTGGAAATTTAAATGTTGATTGGAATTGGAAATTTGTGTTATCTCAAAACGGGTTTGAGATTAAAAAAAATGAAAATGGATGGACATTTTAAGATAAATTGAGTGATATCATCCTATTGTTAATGAAAATCTTTAAATTGAGAATGGTATTGTATAAATAAAATGAATTTGAATAATTAAATTGTAAATTAGACTTGTTTAAGAACTGGCTTCAAACTGGAAGATAAATTTGAATAATAAACTGAATTTTGAAAACAAATAAAATTGTATTGAGCTCTTATTTGAATTTTGAAATATATAAGTAGAGATAATTTGAAATGAAGAATTGGACTCAGAAATTTAAATTGTTTAGAAACTTTAAAATAAAAGTTAATTTGGTTTAAAGAGTTAAACCAACCTTTGAAAATTCAACTCGAATTTATATAATTCGAGATGGGTTAAGGTTGAACAGGATTAAAATCAAATGGAATTTGATTTAAATTGGGAAGGAATCAAGATTGATTCAACTTGAATTGAGAATAAATCAAGTCCAAGGGAATTTGGAGTTATTTGTATTGGAATTGGGTCGATTTAAATGGAAATTTAAATTGAATTGTTGGGGAAGTGAACAGTTGATTCTTGACTAGTTTCAATATAAATTATTTTAAATTAAATTTATTTTTCTAAGCTATTAAATATATACAATCTTTCTTTCTTAAAGCTAACTTATTTTATACTTATTTTACAATCATTTTTGGAGCTATTTTTTTCAACTGTTTTATAAATTAATTACTATTTTTCAACTATTTCACAAACTAATTTCTATTTTACAACTATTTGGCAATTATTTAAAAATTTATGAAACCATTTAACTATTTTATAGCTTAATTGCAAACTAATAATTATTTTTCAACTACTTATCTATTTTTTTAAAATTGTTAAGCTATTTTCTAAATTGGTCGAAGTTCAAACAGTTATTGATTAAATACCCAACTGAGATAAGGATTGAAGTGATAATCTAAATGGGGATCAAGGCAAATGTGAACAAGAGAATGAAAATTTAAGTGAATGCGAATAGAAAGGAAAATGATATTGAAAAGAGTAATCAAATTGGGATATTTGGTTTTGAATAAACGAAGTTGTATATCTTTGTTATATGTAAGATGAAACTCCCCTTGTTAAATTTTTTGCCGGAAGATAGGATTTTTGAAGGTGTTTGAAGTATAAAAAGGAGTTTTATACAAGATTGGAAAATCCAAAGATTTTGAAATTTTATATATCTGAATATATATAAAGGATCTTATGAGGATTTTGGAAAAGGTTTTGAGAACCTTTGGATTTGGAAAGGCTTTTGATTTTTGGGTAAAATCAATATTGAATTTGGAAAGCCTAATTTGTGAATTACCGATTTTGGGATAATCGATTTAGTGTAAAGGAGCTTTGTATGAGATCATACTAGGTGTATGATTTGAAGATGCTATATGTGTATAGTATAAAGTGTTTTGATGATGGCTCTGGGGAAAAAGGCGCTTCCTTGAAATGAACTTCTCAGGAGTGCCACAGGGTGGTGCTGCCTTGAGCCCAAAGGGGTTCTAAAGTTGATCCTGTGAGGAGTCCGGACAAGCTAGTTCCCTGAGGATTATGTGAGTTGAGTATACCATAGTGTAAGTCGTGTGTGCCACTGAGAGCCAACAGTCTGCGTTTGATTTTATATCGGTAGACTGCGACACTATGGTATACCACATAGCGAAAGTCGTGTGTGCCGCTGAGAGCCAACAGTCTGCGTTTGAGTTTATCTCGGTAGAATGCGACCTATGTACGAGTTGAGAGGTTTCATTTCGATAGCGAAATCAGAGGCCGCGGAGAGCCTGCAGTTACATGGACTTTTGCTGCGACGGCAACGTAACCCTGGATGTAACTGTGATCTGTTGTGTGGGATCCATGGCGTAATTGAGAGGCCGCGGAGAGCCTGCAGTTACATGGACTTTTGCTGCGACGGAAACGTAACCCTGGTATGTAACTGTGACCATGGATGGAGGTGATGATTTTCAGAGCATTGTCACCAAAGATATTTACTCTATTTTCAAAAACTGTTTTCTATATTTTCAATAAAATTAGTTTCCAAGTATTTTCACTGGATGTTGAAAACGAGTTTACCAAGTACTTATAGATTTTCAGTCCTACACCTGATCAACGTATGATTAAATTTCTGTGAGAACAAGGATGGACTGGTTGAGACATCGAGCTATAAAAAGTATTTTGATAAAGAGCTATTTTATTAAATATGATGCGAATTTAAAAGCATTTCTAAAATTTTTAAATAAAGATGTTGGAATTTTGGAAAATAAAAAGGAAATCCAAATTGGAATTTTAATGAAGTGATTTTGTAAATATAATCGAATATTGATTTAGAAATTGGAAATAAGTTAATTGGTTAAATAATTGTGTGATTGAGTATGTTAATAAAATTTACTTGGGTAAATAAATTGGATTGTAGATTGATAATGGGTTTGGAAATGAATTAGAGTTGTAGATAATTTTCAACTTAGATCTTATAATGAATTGAATAAGAGGAGATGTTGTATAATAAAAACAAATAAAATAGAGTTGGATTGAAAATGTGATGATTTGAATTACAAATAAATTCAAGTGTGATTTGAATATAAATTAGTTATAATGGAAGTGATGTCGGATGAAATAAAAATAAAATAGATATGGTTTGTGTTGCAAACCAAAACCCCCCAATAAATTGAGAATGGCCTTGTATTAATAAATAAATTCGAACATGAATTAAGTACGTAAATTAAAATTTTACAATGGACTAATTGAGTTAAATAATAAATGGATGAAATCTAATTACATAAAAACTAAATCAAAGTTGTGATTGAAATTGGATTATCAGACTGAACTTAAGTTCGGTGGCATATTAATTTGAAGTATAAATGAGTTAGGTATGTGCTTGGATATTATTTTGATAAATTGAGAAGGTGAACTTAAAATTAAAATTTAAAATTGATAGGCTAACTGAATTTAATGGAAGTTGATTAAATGAGGATCAAATGGAAGTAAACTTAAGTTTGGTGTTGGGATAAATTAAAGTAAATTAACTTAATTTTAAAATTTATGAAGCTTGGCTTCGAATAAGCGTGAATGCCCATTAAATAAAAACTTGGATTAAATTATTTCGGGAAATAGTTAATAATTTATAAGAATGGAATGTGCCAAGCTTAATAAATTGTTTTGCATGAATCTAATGTGGAAATAAAATGAATGGTTGGTTAATAAATTAGAAATGAAATGGAATTGAATACAGAGTAAGTTGAAATTAATTTAAGTAATTATAAACTACATGAATACTCTATTAAACGAATATCGTCGAAATTGATTAAAATGGTCGTCATTCGGCGTAAATAAAAGTAATTAAAATTCTATGAGTTAATAGAGATTAAATAAATTTGATTCTGAATCATTTGAAGTGAAAATGAGCTTGTTTGGATTATAAATCAATGGAATGTCAGAAATTGAGTTGTGAACCATTAAAACTTAAATGAAACGATATATGAATTGGTTGAAAGGGATTGAATTAGCTTTAAAGCATATAAATTGTTTATGGAAAACGTTTGGTGCTTGTTGTTTATGAAATGTATATGTTTGGCTATTGGAAGTAAGTGGAATGCTAATGAATTCTTTATATATGGCACTTACATATTTAAACTGAGTAAGTACAGGTACCTGAAGGCCGTTTGGCTGGATTTGGATTGCGCTAATTGCTAAAATAAGTAAACTGCATGCTTAAAATGCTAAATAAGGTACGTCTACGTAATAAAAATAGGAAATATGAACTCTTTTTGCTTTTTCCGACCGGGTGGGTCGATGTATATATATTTATATCTCTTGTCAAATTGCAAAAGCTCCTCCGTACAAAGGAGACTCTGCCAAAATTTTCCGAAAATTTTGGTAGTTAGAAAATTTTTGAGAATTTTTGAGAAAATTTTTGTTAAGCAATTAAACGATTTTAAATATGAAACTGAAATAGATTAGTAGATGGAACTAATAAGACTCAGTTAAATGGAAAATAAAATTTAATATTCAAAATTGAAATAAGTTGAATTCATATTAAAACGGGAAAAACGAATTTGAAGAGAAGTAAATATGAGAATCTATATAAGAGAATGTATATAATGATTTGTAAAGTTTCGATTGAATATTGTTGCTAAACAAGATATGCAGGTATTAAAAGGAAAAAGGAATTGGATTTGATTCCAAAAAGATAAATTTGTATCGCCCGACAAAAAGGTATGTATTTAAAAATTTTGAATGAAATTGGATTGGGTTTTTGATGTAGCCACTTGGCTTTTGTTTTCTGTTGGAACTTAGGAGCCCGTAGGGGCCTTTTGTAGTAGTACCGAGCTAGCCGCGCAAAGGAGACGCTGGCAAAAATTTTCGGAAATTCAGAGAGTTAGAAAAATTTTTGAATTTTTTTTTGATAATCTAAATTTGGTTTTAAATTGTAATTAGATGATTAAGCAAAAAGGGTATTGTTTGAAACTATAGAAGGTTTGGAAAAGTTGGTGGACGTGATAGTGAGTCTTTAATAAAAGATAGTTGGTAGGGTGTTAAATTGTGTGTTTTGGGAAAAGTAAACGGGTATTGGTCCATTCTTCCTAGTTAGTAATTTCGGTGATGAAATTCTTTTAGGGGGGAGGAATGTGACGATCCGGAAATTTTAACAAGTTAAACTGGAATAACTAATCGATTTTAAAATATTTAAAAGTTAATTTTAACTTGAATTTCAGGATTCAATATTTACTTGATAATTAAATCATTAAATTGTATAGTTTAAATATTGAATTTAATAATTGAAATTGGATAAATTGTTGAATCCGAGATGCTAAGCCTGTTTAAAATAATTTGAAGGCTTATAAAATCTATAATGATGACACTGAAGATAATTGAATTACTGAAATTTAATTTAAAGGTAATTAGTTCAATTTTAATAATATATCGTTTAAATTGACATTTAAAAATAGCCTTCCGAGGCACAGTCTCGGAATTTGACGAAACCAGTTCCAATGGATCCGTAATAGTTAGTTATTATCGGATTTCAATTTTCGTAGCAACCGGAGTTGTCGTTTGACTTTGGCAGCTCGAAACGCTTAGATTTATTTTGATCGATTTAATTTAATATCGATCGTTTAATTCCGTAACTCGCACATATGTTCAAATCAACTTCCGAAACACGTCCCATTGTGTTCGGAACGCGGGTAAAACCTTATAAACGCCTGGCGGCTTGTTTGATTCGGAGTTCGTTCGAACAGCTTGTAAAATATAAGAACATTAATAAAAAAAATAAGCAACCTTCCTCAAGACGCCGTCTCTTCCTTTCGTAACACGCCACCCATTTCCTCTTAAGGCCGTATCTTCTCCACCTAAAATTCATTCCCTTCCCTTCGAATTCCTTTTCTCGGCATCGAGTAAAAAAAATAAATAAAATAAGGTTGCTCGCTATTCAAATTAAGGCCAAGTCTCCTCATTCGAAATCAATTCGACAACCTAACAGTGAGTAGCCGAGCAATCTTCGCTCATCTATGTTTAATCTGCTCTCGCGCTTGAAGGGAGGGGGTGCGAGTTGAGCGGCGTGCTCGTGGTGAGTCGCGGAGGGCAGACGAACCATGAGGGGGTCTGAGTTTCGCGCGTTGGTCGAGGGGAGGCGCATGCGTGGTTCTGGTCGAGGCGCAGGATAGGGTTCGCTGATTTTGGGGGAGGGGGGAAGGGCGGTGGCCACACAGAGAGTTTCGAACAAGGGCTTCGGCTTCTCGACATTACCGAAGCAGTGTAGCTTGGTGTCGACGTCTGCAACATTTATTTATGTGAGTAATCTTCGATCTGTGCAACTGATTTACTGCTATGAATTTATGAAAGCTTTGGTTATATTGGTTGTTGTTAGTTATCTGCGTTGGTTGAAGGAAATTGAAATTTAAAAAAAAATGAATATGACAGAAAATCCTTTAAATGTGATATGGGAATGAGAAGTAATCAGCTATAAAATGATATTTTTAAAAGTTAATTAGTTAAAACTTAAAGATAATAAATCAAGTGATAATTACTTAACAATCAAATAACTATAATTATTTAGGGTTGTTAAGGAATAAGTACTTGAATATTTAAAGGGGGTTAATTACTTAAAGTAATTAATTTAGTAATTAATTGAAATATGATTTGTTAAAGGTTAGCTAATTTCTAAATAGGATTTGTTAATGAGAAATGGAAGAATGAGATTGATGGAAATAATTAAGGATGGTTGATTATTTAATTAAAATTTACTAGATGGAAATTGATCATTCAATTAGTTCAGATATTAATAAAATCGTATAACTGTTTTGACAAGGTTAGAATTTAAAAGGAAACAAGCCGGATGGGATGGATTGCGAAAAATATATCAAAAGTGAGTAAATCTCACTCTGTTGGATTTTTATTTAAAATTTATGTGGTTAAATTTAAATAATTGGTTGAATGTTTAAGTAGATTGGTTGTACATTGATAATGATGTGACTTTGGTTTTTGGTTGATTCTCGAGTTAATTGTTGTTTGACTCGAAACATTGGGATTTTTAAATAGTTTCAAACTTAAAATTGTAATAAGGAAATAGTTTAGTTTAAAAATCAATAATGGTTTATTGATTGGTGATTCATTAAATAGGTAGGATAATTCAAATGAATAATTAATTTAAGTTTAAATTAATTAGAATGATCATTTGGTGGTTTTATTAGTAGTTATGTAATTCAATTAATAAAATATAATTGCTTTAAAAATTTAGCTAATTAAATTAAGGAGAATTAATTTATTAATGAAGTAAATAAAAGGGTAGAACATTTCAGGTGGAGATAAACTAAGTATGATTAATAATGTGGTATAAGCAATATAATTAATTTAGATTTAGATAAATTGAGATATAATTGGAAATCAATAACGTATAAATTAATGAAGTAATCAAAGGTTTGATTAAGTAAGATTAATTAATCCAAAATAAGTAACTTATGAGAAATTAATTAATTAAGGATTAATGAAATTAATATAGTTAATTAATTTATGAAGTAATTAGGATTACTTACTGGATTTGGGTTAAGAATAATTGATCTTGTGAAATTAATTGAAATAAATTTCTTTAATGTAATTGAAGATAATTAGTCCAGTGTGACTAATTAAGATGAATAATGAAGGATTGATTTATAAATTGTTTTGACATTAATTAATATTTAATGAAGAATCTAAGTGATTGAGGTTAGAAATTTAATTTGAATCAATTGAATTGATTTGTATGTGATGGATGATTGAATGGTATTGGATGTTCTGAATAAGTTGATATCTCTGATATGAAATGTTGTGTATTTCACTTGGGTAACTTGTATTAGGTTAACGTGAGTTTCGAAGAGACCGGGGTCGGGTATTACGAAATTTCCGAAACCACTTCGGAATTAAAAATGAATCGATGAGTGAAATCAATAGGCTGGAATGAAATAATTTAAGTGAAGTGGGTTATTTTATCTAAGTTTGGTACTTAGAAATTGATATGTGAAATAAGTGTTGTCTATAGCAAATTGTGAATTGGTTAAATTGATATGTTACCCCGGGTTTATATAAGTTGATTGCTTGGTATTCCACATTAGTTGGGATTACTCACGCTGGCTTCTAGCCTGACCCGGGTGTTACTTTGATGTAATGCTCGGGTCAGACCGAGTATTATAGATTTTTCAGGTATGTACGTTCTGGAGCTCAAGAGGCGAGTTGGATGTAATAGCGTATGGAGTATTTCCCCCGTATTTATATTATTGTTAATTTGAGACATGATAATTGTAAATATTCAGTGACTGTATATTATGTGAAACTCTTATGTATATTAAATGTAACCGACAGTTATAATATTCTTTTGTAAACTGTTATTATTTATTATTATATTTTATCCGCTGCGAATGTGAGATGTTTGGTGTTCTGTTCTTCTTCTTCTATCTCTTTCTTCTTTTTCATAACTATCTGGAATTTTCGGGTTCGAAAATTTCAGGTCGTTACAAAAATAAACATCAAGTTCATATTTAAAACAAAGTTCCAGAATCAAAATTCAAAAAAAAAACTGCTCTCTTATTTATAAATACCAGGTGAGTAGACCTTATTTCAAAAACAGTTTAAAATCTGTAATAATTTTTTGATATGTGTGATAAATGTTGTAGTAACATGATATCCAATGTTTACTTGAATGTTGGATGTGAATGCACGTTTACGTAAGAGTTTGTTTGTGAAATATATGTGCATATGTATGTTCATGCTTCTCTGTTTTTGTTTCAGGCTCCAGATTTTCATTAAAAATTTATATCTACCTATATAATCATATTCAAGCTATGATTCCTAAAAGGGAAATAATTGTAATAATGCAATATAGATTTTATAAATGGGTAAAAGTATTTAAATTTAGATATTATTTCAGGAATAGGAAATTACAATGGAAATTAAAAAAATGGGTTAAAATCAAACATGATAACTGCAATTTTTGATCATAGAATTTGAATTATAGTGCAAAATGATGAATTTAGGTGATGAACTCTTGATTTTTAGTATGGTGTAAGTTGAGATAATTGGAGTTAATCGATTTTGGATATTTTGCCGATTCCTGTTGATCGAAGGTGACTAGAGGTTTGTGGTTGTTCTTGGACATGGAGGACAGCTCGATGGTCTCGGGAAAAATAGTAGAAGATTTTATTAATAGCTGGGGTGGCCGACCAGCGACGAATTAGGGTTCGAAGGGGTGTTTTGGTCGAAGGAATTGGTGAGCTTCGTGCGACGTCGACCGATCACCGGAGGTGATCGCGATAGGGGGATATGGTTCGTCGGAGTGTGAAGTAGCTTCGGGTAGGTCGAAAGGTGATCCAGTGGTTGAACGTGGTGGTTGGGGGTGATTTTATACGATCGATTTTGCTCCAATTTTTGATCGAAGTGCTCGATTTCAATTCGTAGGTGTTTCCGTCGATCTAAGTTCTCATAAGGGACGGCGAGGCTGTCATTGACTGGCTGATGATCGGAGGAAGGGTCGCAGAGTGATGGTTTGACGGCGCACGTACACGAATTTGTTTTCGTGTCAGTGTTGGTTTTGGCTCGGGGAATATGGAGATATCTCGGGTCGAACTCGAGTAGTTCTGTGGGTTGACTCGAAGTAGCAGTGTTTCGCGAGAGAATTCGAGGTTTTTGCTTGATTAACTCGAGTTTGTCTAGGGTTTGTATTTTATTCTTAATAGCTAGATTTTTAAAAATCAGTGAAACGTGAAAAGATTTTATAAAGAAAAGATATCTAGTTCTATTAATAAATAAAATGTTTAACAAAAGTTTCAAAGTTTAAAGGTAAATCAAAAACATATTTTCCAAGCTAATTATTGTTTAAAGTTCCAAAACAAAGTAAGTAATCAAGTATTATATTAATAAATGATTTGATTTCAAAAGAAGAATATTAACCAAGTTTGAATATATTTAAAAATTGAATAAATTTTAAAAGGAACTGATAAATTTTCATGAATAGTTATTTATTTAATTTATTCTAACAAGTTTTGAACAAGTTTCGAAAGCCGCAGATTCAACCGTAAAAATCCGATTCGTCGGAGCTTATAATACATTAAGTATAACAACACAGCGGAAGAAAATTGAATATCATTGATACAACAATGAATACAATATCTGATACAATATGGTAAAACAATATCAGAAACAATAAGCAACAACGGAAAAGATAACAAAGGAAGAGATAACTCCAATATGATTTTCAATAGAGAGTGAATCCACAATCTACATCTCTAATCCAAAGCTCCAAAGATCTCCAACCTCCAAATCGAAAGCTCAGACCACCATAAAGTTCGACTTAAGCAAGTCTGATCCCGAATGTTGAGGAGAATCACAAAGCGATAGCCAAAATCCAAAGACTTCCAAGATATCGAATCTACATCTACTAGCTGATTAACTGGAATCTAACTCTAGGCTGCCCGTGTGGAAAATTGTGGGCACCTAGAGTTTAGATAGGGAACAATAAACTTCAGGTCAGTCATGGGACTGGTATGAGAAAACGAAAAAGTTTATCTTTAATAAGAAATAAAAAGAAATCCATAATGCTTTTTGGAAAATGAAACTGCCATAAGGCTTCCCGCCACACACATAATGCAAGCGCACACTTGGAGGAGATTTCTCCTTATGACAGTCAAAAATGCTTGATACGCAAAAACCATTTTATATTATTATTAGTGCATAGTGCAGAAAAAATTTCGAAAGTATAATATTAATCTTAGCCGGCATAGACATTTCGTACTATGCCTACTATAGCTACCAACTAAACAGTGGGTCACCACCATAAGTAAATGGCGGGTTATACAACTAAAACTGTACAAGGCGTGTATTAGTGATTGGATTTCCAACAATGATCAGGCTAAAGAACTTCCTCACCGAATGGAATGCCTCTGGAGGGACGCCCTCAAGAACTTAACCAGCTCTCTGCCAACACAAGGTCTGGTTACCCCTGCCCGTAAGTAACACCTACAAGTATGTCATCCCTGGTTGTAACAACCTTTATCCAAGGCCCCAACAACCAATAACAACATAAGTAAAGTATCTGGGCTCCATACCATGGTACCACTTTCAAAATCAACATAAGTAAATATCTGGGCTCCATACCATGATACCACTTTTTAACCAGAAGGAAATGGACATACTCTAGGGGCGTGACCCTTAATAACCTTACCGCAACTTTCTTGTTTCGACCATTTTCGAGGTGTGAGGCTCGACGAAATCTCATCCATAAAGCTACGCTTTTCACAAAAGCCATGCTTCGATCAACACATGATCAGCAGCACTTCGTATGCCACATTACCAAATTGGGAATGTATCACTAGTAACCATCAACTACATAACCTCTGAGCTCGTACGTCTTAGAGAAGCGTGTTAAGCTAAGAGAATAAATTCTCCGCCACCAAACAGAAATGTATTTGATA
This sequence comes from Allium cepa, assembly GCA_030765085.1. Lineage (NCBI taxonomy): Eukaryota > Viridiplantae > Streptophyta > Magnoliopsida > Asparagales > Amaryllidaceae > Allium > Allium cepa. Next base: position 685,091,412 of record CM060932.1, on the reverse strand, counting down.
GAAACTAGCTTTACATCTCAAAGTGTAATGTAAGACACACATCCATACAAGTCTATTCCGGGTTCGAACAGAACCAAAGGCACTTCCAAAGAATCCCTTGCACATCCGGATAATTCCTAATCACGTCCGGACTGCCCATCACAAAGGGTGATCAGATCTCTATACCAGGGATCAGCCAGTGCAGAGACATTCGATAGGTTATCCTTTCGTTTTCGAAAGTATCCGGTCTTCATCACCGTCTTCAAATGCGATCCATTTCATCGTATCACTATTCGAAATAGGTTTTGTGACACAAAGGTCCTCTCCCGGCTAAACCGAATAATGAGCGTATATTTTAAAACCATATGGATATATGGGATCTTAGTTAAGTCGCAACTTAAAACCCAAAACCTTTCTTTCAAACGGTTTAAACAAATTACCATTTCAAATCTTTTAACAAAAAGATTCACTTCACAAATTTCACCAATCTTTCACAAAGATTAATTCATAGCTTTCAAAACTATTCCACTTCAAATCTTTTATACAAAAGACACGCCTTTAAGATCCTCTTATATTTGAAAACAAACTTTCACCAATCTTTCAGAAAGGTTCATTCATAGCTTTCAAAACGATTTCATTTCAAATTTGAAAACCTTTCAAAAAAAATTGAAAATCCTTTCTTTGTTTGAAAGCCATTATCATTTGAAAACAAATAGTTTCATTTCGAAAAAATCCAATTACATTTGCACAAGTCAAAGCCCTTCAAGTATACAATTTGGGTTAAATTCAAATTCCTAAAACAATACTTTTAATATACTTCAAAAGTGGTTTAAAAACCCACATATATGGTATAACTTGTATAATCCTTTCAAAACATAGTTTCCAAAATAAATTTCAAATCTTAAATAAGACATATTATATTCAAACTAAATTTCAATTTCAAAACTTTTTTTTTTCAAAAGCTTTTCGTATTCAACCCAATTCCATTTCCAAAACCATTTGGATTCAAAATTCAACTTTAAACCATTTCATTAAATTCAAATATCTATGACTTAACCAATTTCTCATGTAATCCATATTTGTATATGTATATAGTGTAGTCCACGGGTTTTACACAATAGTGCAACATCATCAATCTTTACAGTTCAAGCAATAGCAATATCGATAAGCGGTATAATCTTATAACGCTTATCTTCATTCATAGATTCATAGATTCACAGATTCACAGATAAATAATATAAATTCATCACAAATAAATAAATTATATTCATCACAGCTCAAATCAAAATAATTCATATCATCAAACATCACACATCAGGGATATCACACAATTCACAGCATTCAATATAATACAATCATCCATAAGTAAGATCAATTAACATCTGATTAGTTTTAAACGAGATTAATTACTTATGAGTAAATTTCTAATTTCGGTTAATTAATATTAATTAACTACAAACCATCTTAATTAATTAACCTTTAATCATCTATTAATTAACCTTAATTAATAAATAAATTAATCATTTATTAATTAATCAACCTTAATTAATAAATCAATTAACCTTTAGTCACTAAATAATTAACCTTTAATTATTTAATTATCCTTTAAATTAATTACCTTTAATTAATTAATAAATAAATTAACCCTTAATTAGTAAATCGTCCCTTAATCACTTTCATTAATTAATCATCCTTAAATTAATTAACTTAATTAATTAATCACATAATTAATTATCCTTTAATTAATTATTGTCTAATCACTTGATTAATCAACCTTTAATCATTAATTAATTACTTTTAATTAAGTAATTATCTTTTAATCATTCACATTAATAACTAACTAAATTCTTTAAATTCATTTCATAATTAACTTGACCTTTAATCATTAACAAACTAATTAGTCTTTATTTATCCAAGGCCTTAATTAATTTAAGATAAACCACTTATCTTAATTACTTACTAAATTAAATAATTTTTGAAAATACTTAAAGATTTTATTAAACAATTATCCCTATACATAATTATTTTAAAAACAAAACAACTTTCAAACATTTACTTTAACACTCAATCTTTGAAACTTGTCTTAATAATTGCTTGAAAACTTGTACATTTTCTATTTGCTTTGAAACTTTAAAAATTTTCTTTATTTTAAAACTTTGATATCATCCCCAAGTCAAACACATCCTTTTCCCAAGCTATTTTGAATTTTACCCGAGTAAACTCACGCCCACGATTTCTTCGAGTCAAACACTCCAATACACGCAATAAAACCTGAGGAAACCCACCTCCTTCTTCCTCCTCCTCTTCGTACTAATACAATGGATATCGAGCGCACGTGTACAATCGCCAGATCAACTTCCGATCATCGCTGAGTCCTCCGGCATGACGATGAACACGTCCTCATCTATCACGAACACAAAAACATCGAGAAACAAAATTGAGCATTCGAAACGCTCAGTCCCAGACTCGATCATCAGAAAACGTCACGCGCCACCAAAACCAATCACCAGAGGCCCAGATGTTCCACCCAGAGATACGCCATGAACCCAGATGACTATCCCCCTTAGTCCGATCAACTATGATCCACCATCGACGTCGCAAATGTCTCGTGAACCCAGACTACCAAAAACACCCTTAAAACCCTATTCCTCCCCCGCTGCGCCACCACGAAAACTTTTAATTTCTCCAGTCATTTTTCTGATGTACATCATCACACTAGCTTCCTTATCCAATAATCACGATATATAATTTGTCACCGATCGACAAGGATTGACTAAAACGAGTTTTCTACTCAACTTAAAAATTCTAACTCAATTCAAAGCTAAAAATCTTGAATCTTACTTTAAAAATCATGATTTTCCAAATAGAACTTGATGATGTAAGTGAATCAATAAACTTTAACACTCAAATTTTAACATGTATTTAAAATTCACTGTTTATCTTTTAGCCAGACAAAACTATTTTCTGCTTCAAATATTATTTTTAGAACTTAAGTCTTGATTTTACAACATGTTTTGCTTAGATTTTCAAACCTAACAAGAATTATAGGAAGAGGATTTGATTTTAGATAGGTTTTGAAACTTGGAACTAAGAACAGAAGCAATTATTTCCTGTTCCAGACAAGCACAGGCAAATATAAACAAATATACACACAGACATGCATGCACATTAACATACATACAAACAACTTCAACTATATATGGGTTCAAGGGTTTGCTCACCTTATATGAAGAGCAGAGACCAGGTTTTGAAAGATCCGGGAATGTTTTTGAGTTTGATCTTTTACTTGATTTCAGTTTGAAACTGGTTTGAATTAGTTGCTGTTGAATCTGATCTGAAGACTGGTTGTTTTATGAGCTGAAGCCTTGATCTTTGTTGAGTTGATTTACTATTGAATCAAATTCCAGATTGAAGAACCTTTGCTGACCTTTGCTTTGAGTTGCTCGGGTTTTAAAATTTTGAATAGAGAAATAGGAACTTTAATGATGACTGAGACTTTGTTTAAATCTTGATCTGGACTTGATCAAGTTGAGTTGTTAGCTTACTTCCAGGTATTTTTTGAATTTGAATCTGATCTGATTTGCAATTTGATTAAGATTTTGATCTACACTTGATCTTTGAATTGCTTTCAGATTTGTTTTGCATTAACGCTTTTCTGGTTTTGGATTAGCTTTAGATGATCTGAAGTTTAGTGTTCAGGTTTTACATTTCTGTTTTCTTTATTTTTAGTTCTGTTTTGCTTTATCAGATTTTTGAAAATGAATGAAAGAGATTTTAGAAACCTGGTTTTCTATTATTAAAACATGTTATTATAATTTAAATTAAAAGAAATTCTTATTTTGCCACTTGTCTATATTTGTTAACACTTTAATGTTTATTCTTTTTAACTTACCCTTGTTAAAAACAAGTAATTTTGTGTATAAGTCCTTAATCTTTAATTAGTTTATAAATTTTATTTTAAACCCTTAACTTAACTTAATTTATGAATTTCATTTTAAACCTTACGTCATTATAAATTATGTTTTATATCTTTCCTCTTTATTCTTGTCTTCATATTCATACATTTTATATATTTACAAAACATTCCTTTTTATATTAACATATCTTTATATTTTTAAAAGATTAAATCTTGTTATCAAATTTTAGTTTTAGTTAAAACTTATATACTTTATTAAATATCATATTATCTTGAACTACTATACTTATTAATAAATATTTATTTGAATTTCAAACCCATAATTCAATTTACAATCTATTTATATAATTAAACATGCACAATTTTTATTTAATTTGAAAAATTCAAATTAATTCACAATTTAATCCATAAATTTCTTTTAATTATCAATTTAAAATTGGTTTAAAAACGGGATCATTACAGAGATTGTATGTAATTGATTGAAATAGGTTAATATAGAATACAAAATCGTTTTTGGTAAGCAATTTATAACCCTTGGTTGTAACTAATAAAATAATGGATATGAATTATTGTTATAAACGACTGTTTAGTTATCTTCTCATTAATTTATTCGTTTGAATATTGAATGCGTAACTAATGGAATTAAAGCAATTGAATGTTAGAATTATATAGTGTTAATTGATATAGGTTTATTATGAATTGGGAAATCAATTTATTAGTGCATAAATTTATTGGGTTTTGTTCTTAAATAATAAACTTAGAAGTGTGTTTGATTTATTAGTGTATAATAATTGCTTTAATTATCATTTTTTTATTTAATCCATTTAAATTAGTTTAGCAATCGATAAAATTTTATATAATTGAAATATTGTAATTAATATGAATTAGGATGATAATTGTAGAATATCAATGTAATAAGGTGTAAACCAATGTTAATTATATCCATAAAATAATAGTTGATTCAATAATAAGAGTGATCAAAATAAAATAATTATTAGAATTAAAATTATAATTAATGAATCTATTGCAATTGCAAGTGAACACTCTAATTAGTGAAATATTTAACATTGGATTTGATATGGAAATTTATTTTAAAATATTATAGATTATTAGGTAATCAAAAAATGATAAAATTTGTTAATTATAAAATTTAAATTTAAAAGGTGATTTAATTAATTTAATAATAATATATTTAATTAATGTGAAAATAGAAATTTTGTCCATTGTCTCGGATTTCGAAGAAACTAGTTTCATCGGATCTGTAATAATGAATTATCATAAAATTTCAAGTTATATAGCGATCGGACTTTCCATTTGATCATGTGGGCTCGAAAAGCGTAGAAATTGGTTAAAAGGCTGTATGCAATGGAATTAGGGTTCGAAATTAGTTCCATTGAGTTTAAAAATACTGAAAGCATATATTTTTATATATTGGATGACCCATTTTCGTTTCGAAAATGAAACAGGCTTTTCGGGTCGTTGTTATCGTTTCGATCCAACCCTGCCTATATATAGGCTGTTATAAACCATAGTTGTTTCTCATTTCATTAATTATGTACATACATTTCCTTCTCATCTCCTCTTTCTTTCCAATGTCAGAAAATCCAAATTTTAATTTCAAAACAAAAACAAAAAAACAATAAAAATTGCGGATCTAGGGTGACTTCGTGTCGCGCTTCGGGTTCTAGAGGCAAAAACCCTGCAGCGACTTCGAGTCAGGCACCAAATGACTCGGGTCTCGGGTCGTTTTGGTAGAAACTTAGAGCAAGCACCGGGAATTTGAGTTGGCGGACCAAATTAGGATTCGAAGCCGACTCAGGGCCTAAATTAATTGATCAAAACTACTATAGCCAGGTATTACTCCAAGAAACAAAAACAACCTGTTTATATTTTGTTATCGAATACCAAAGGCATTACGCAGTTTCGCTTATTGCAATTTAGGCAATCCTTGAGAAAATAAGTACTTCTTTCGATAAATATTTGGTGTATATTCTATTTGTTGAATATTCAGTTTATTTTTCTTATTGAATATTCAGTTTATTTTTCTTATTGAATGTTCAGTTTATTTTCTGTTGAAAAATTAACTAACCTACAACAAAGTCTAACATAAATACCTATTGTGATGTTCACTCCAGAGCAACTGCCGAAGGACATGTAATTTGTATTTATCTATCTTCGTTTATTTATATGTCCGTAAAATATTCAACTTTAGAACACTATATTATTTATATATATCATTAAATAAATGTACTAATGTCATTTTTATAAAATTCCAATTTTAGACAAAATATGAAAAATCATTCTTTTTACATTTAGCATTACGCCAAGTAAACTATTATTAACCTAGCTATAATCAAAATCCTTAATAAACAGCAAAATATTAAATGTAGTTACTACCCATATAGGACAGCCACATTTACTATTCAACTTCAAAAAATTGCACACAATTGGTTCTCTGTCTTCAAACCTAAACCCATATACAGCATAATTTTTCCAAACTCTTCTCCTAACACCCATTTCTCTTCATCTTTCCCTTTGAAAAAATAGAGGAAAGGAAAAATAGATAAACTAAAGCAGGAAAATGTTAAATGTTAAATGTAATTAAACGATTATGTTGTTTGCAAAGATGACGATATGAACAAAATTGAATGTCAAAATCCAAAGAAAAGGTGAAAATGCTCTTCAAGTGGATAGAGCTACTACGTATGGCAGTAGTCATGTTGCTGCTCAACGAAATCCAGAGCTACAGCTCAACACTGGCCTATGTTATCGAATATAGCAACACATAGAGCTGCCGCTTAGCATCAACCTAAGATGTTGCATATAGTAGCAGATTGAGCTGCTGCTCAGCTGAACACAACTCTATTTTTCCTTCTTCTTTTCATATCCTACACGGCATTGACCATTAATTAAGGCATAAACTATCATTTGAAAGTGGAAATGGATAACAATTTTCACAAATAATGTAGGAACATAGTTATCTAATAAATACATCCAAATCTTGTTATGTTTCTAATGTTCGAGCTTAAATTATAATAAACCATGCTTTATTTATTGAATTTGTTCCACTTCAATAAACACTTTGGTTATTACATTTGAACAATTTCCATGAGAAGTAGTATAAGTTGTTTCATACATATGGTAAAAAAACGAACATTAAATCTTTATAAATAGATTGAACATTGAGTTACTTCAATTTTATTTCTCAAATATATCATTAAAATGAACAGACATCTAACAGAGGTAAACAAAAAAAGTAAGCCAATCTAAAAGTGGAAATCATTACTAATAATAATCTACACTTTTTAGTCAGTTACATATAATAGGGCAGTTTATGAATTACGACTGCAATACTATTAACAGAGCACATCTAAAATACATAATTAGCAAAACCTAATAAGTACATATTTTAATGTTCGATCAAGCATAACTACCGGATGATCCCGAAACCTTGTAATTCCAACTTTTGAAACTTTAGAATCATGACTGAATGTAAATAATGCTAGTGTAGGCACTCATTTAGGAGATTCGCCAAGGCCAAAGGCAGAAGATTAGGCTGCGGCAGAGTAAATTTGAGTAGGCGGAGTACAAATTTGATGGATCACTATTTTTATGTTATATTGGGAAGATTTACGTTCGGGAAAAATGAATGGGAAGGTGTTGCATAGTGAGAAAGAAATGAGATCAAGGGTTTTGAGTTTTAGGAAGGCAAGAAGAATCAGAAGCAAGAAACAAAGGCAAGATGCAGAAAGGGTATTATAGGAATTTCAAAAAGACACGATTGATATTGTATTCACGGAAGTATCGTTATTAGTAGTAAAGATGAAATGTAAATGCTAAATAAGCCGAATGTTGTATTAAACGGTAAAATTGTATGTAATTAATTGGAATTGACTAAAATAGAATAATTAATCTGCATTTGAATTTATTAGTTTTGTTAGTTAATAATAAACATAGAATTTTGTTTGAAATTGTAAGTTGTAACGATGGTTTAATTATTGTAATATCCCAGAATTTCACACCGAATTTAAATATGATAATCTATATAATAAATTAATTTAAATTGATAAATTTGTAAATTTTTCAACAACTAATAAATGAACAGTAAATATAGATTTATTTCAATTAAAAACTAATATAAGGAATTGAATGTATTAAGATTTTATTCATACCAAATTTGATTTTTAATTGGATTTTTTTTAGAATTCAATTTGTGTTTGAATTGATATATTGAAGGATTTAAAACTATGTTAAATTTTATTTTAAATTTTACTTTGAATTTTGAAGAATATTCTCATAATTTTAATTATGTTATAACATTGGTTTTATATTCATTATTTAAAAAGGGAAATTGATTTTTCTAAGGACTTAAAATATAAACATATATAAGAAAATCAATTAAGTAAATATTTAAATTTCATTTTTGCATGAAATAAACATATGTTAACATCTAAGCTTATTAATAAAACATGTGTTAGGAATTTAACCCTTAATTTGACAAGTGTCATAAAATTTAGATTTTCTTTTCTCTAAATTTTGTAAAACAAATCATTCATGCATACTTTCTCATTTTATTAAAAAGAAATTTTACATCCTCCATTTTCAAAAATCTGAACTTCATCAAGCTTTACATCTTCAACCAATTTCTGAAAACAAATCTACACTTCTTCAACCAAATTTAAACAAACATGCAAGCCTCTTTTCAAAACTAAAACCTGCAAGTCTTAGCTCCTGAATCTTCAACAAAATTTCTATAACAATCACAAAGTTTAGCATCAACTTATTCAAGATTTAAAGCACCAACATCAAGTCATCTCAGTTTTAGAAGCCTGCAGTTCTTACATATTTTGTTCTTGCAAGTTTGAATCTTCATCAGAGAAAAAAATAAGGTGAGTAAATTTTTAAATTAAACTCAAAGTATGGAAATGTTGCATGTTGAATGCTAGTGATATAATGCTTGCATGTCAATTATTTTGTGAAGTATTTGTTTTCAGATTTTAAATTTATGTTGTGCATGTTTAAGGAAGTTGTACCTCTCTGTAAACTCAAGGACAGAGTAAATTACTGAAAACAAAATTTCAAATCTAAATTTAGCAAAGTGATAGTGAGTTGGTAATTCAAGTATGGAGTTTAAATTAAACATGATTTAAGTGATTAGTTAAATATGCAATGAACAGATTAGAAAGAAAAAAATGTAGAATGTAAACATGCAGTAAAACAAAATTTAGCATATAAATCTTGTTAAAATTTTCATGAATCAAATATGTATACTGATTCTAAAATGCAAAATATGAATTTTAACCCTGAAATCAAAATTTTTAACATACAAGTGAATTTAAATTTTTAAATTTACAGTATTTGGGACTTTTGTCAAATTCTTGTAATTGGATTGATTTCAACTTTTGAAATTTGAACTGGAGATAGTTTAGATGATGATTATCACTAGAAAAATACTATTTGAATTTATCATGCGACATAGAAATTGAAACTTGGGTTTGTAGGGTTTAAGATACTGTGTTTTTCGAGCTTGGAAAATTCGATCACGAGATTTATAGAAGGGACCGAGCTTCATATGGTTTGAGGAGGAGTGACGTGTGGTTGTTGTGCACGCATGGCCGGAGTTTGGTGCCGGAGTAAGGTGAGATGGTCGTGGATGATGGGGTTTTCTCTTTGCGTCTACAGTTTTGAATTTTGGCTCGAGCACTCAATTTTCGTTTGAGATCGAGTTGTTGATTTTTGGGGTGACATACTGGAACAGGGGACGAAGAGTGGTTTGCGCATATGGCCAGCGGTGGCGATGTGGTGCGGTGGCATTGTGCAGGTGCACGAGGCCGTGTGCGTGTATCAGTGCGTTTCGTGTGTGCGTGAGTTGAAGCTCGAGATTGCGCTCGAGTTAGGCTCGTGTTTGGGTCGCGTGATTGTCGTGTGTGGCTCGGGTCGAAGGGTGAGTTGTTGCGTAGTTGGAGTGTTGGGTTCAGGGAAGTATGGTGAGAGGTAGGAAGGAGATGGAGTTGGGTCTGGGTAGTGAATTGGGTCGGGTTTTTAAACTAATTAATGAAGTTGAGTTTAGTTGTTTTCAAACTTCAATTTTGTTTTAAGTTGAATTTAAACACTTTATACTTCACAACTTATTAAATGTAAAAATTCTATTTTAAAAGTAATCACATTTTATTGTTGAAGTTTTGAAATGGATTTACATTTTTAGATCTAACATTTTCAAAAGTAATTAGTTTTTAATAAAATTGAATACTTAAATATGTAAGAGTTTTGAAGATAAATGAATATTGTTTTGTTTAAAAGTTAATTAAATTTTGAAATTTAAGTTACTTTAGTTTATTAGTAATTAGTGATGGAATTAATTAATTAATTTTGATTAATTAATTGTTAAGATTTAATTAATTAATTAGGAATTAATTAATAGGTAATTAAGGATTAAATTAAATAACAATTAATAGATTATTAATTAATTTATTAATTAATTTAAGATTAATTCATAAGTAATTAATAATTGATTAATAAATTGATTAATGATTAATAATTTAGTGATTAAGAAGTTAATTAATTTATGGATTAAGAGGTAATTAATTAAGTAATTAAATATTAATTAATTTATAATTAATAGTAAATTAATTAATGATTAAGTCTTAATTAATTAAATAATTAAGGATAATTAAGGAATAATTAATCAAGTAATTAAGATAAATTAATTTGTAATTAATTAAGAATTAATTAAGGTAATTAAGAATTAATTAAGGTTAATTAATTATAAATTAAGGGTTAATTAATAACCAATTAAGGAATGATTAATTTTTAATCGAAGTTTAATTAATAAATAATTATAGTAATTAATTGATAATTAAATAAAGATTATTAATTAGTTAAGTAGTAATTAATTAATAATAAGATAATTAAGAGGTGATTAATTAATTAAATGGTTGTGATTAATTAATTAATGGTTGTTAAAGCAAGATTAAGTGATTAATTCTTAAGTAATTAATTTAATTTAAATTAATTAAATCAATATGATATGAATTAAGTAGTGCTTGCTTGTGGATGATAGTTTGAATTGATATCTGAATATGGTTGATATCTGTTGAATGATAGTTGAGTTATATTCTGTGATGAGATGTTGTATATCAGTGATAGATATTGATTATTATATATTGATAATGTTATGTGATGCTATGTTTAAATCTGAATTGAATTGTTTAAAACTTTAAACAACTTGGACCTAAAAGACACGCTTTGGATTTCGATGAGACCGGGATCAGGTTTCCATATTTGGATATCCGAAAACCACATCGATTCCAAATAACGTTAGGTCGTGAATGTTATGTGAAGAGTGAAGACTCGAGGTGTAAGGGCTATACGTCAGTGTAACTCTGTGGGTGATTTCGTAATGAGTTGACGGAATAGTACTTATAGACTCGAGATGGAGAATCAGAGTGCAAGGGTTATCGTCGTTAACTCTGAGGGTGATTCCAAAATGAGTGTAACGAGATAATGCCTTCGGTTTCGTTCGAACCCGGAACGAACTTGTATGGATTGAATGCTTTCTGATCATCGTTAGGTGGACGATGAGCATTCTAAGAGATGTGTTCTTTATAAAGGTAATCGTAGCCTCAAGCCTCATCAACCGGGAATGGCTAAAACAGGGGAGGTGCAGCAAGGCTTCGTGGGTAGCCCCCACTTGAGAGTGAGATTTACCCCTGTCTAGAAGTCCCTTATTATATATTCGGCTGTGTGGGCAGTTGTTGGCCACAACTGCGGGGTTGTCTTGTTCGGAACTATCCAGTAAGGGATGGGTCCGGCCTTGTGTTGCAGGGGAGTTAGGGTGGCTCCTCGTTACAGTGATCTAGGCCCCGTCCTGTGACGGGCGGTACCCCAGTAGCCCTGCCATTGTATGGAATCAAATTCCCAATAAGTGCCGTACGATTTGATTGTGCCCAACTATGTTGGAATGTGAGATGTAAGCATTTCAGCTATTTCTGTATTTTATTTTAAAACCCTATACCCTATTATAATATCACTAAATTTCCTATCAAATGTTTTGGTTAGCGTAAGGTAAAAACTTACCCGTGTTTATTTGTGGGAAGTCTTACGTGATACTTTTTGGTTTCAAATGATTTTAAAGTTAAGCAACTTTAACTGATTTACTCACACCAGACCCATGTCTGACCCGGAGTTTATTTTGTTTTCATAAACTCTTGGGTACTCAAATTTTTATGAGTAGCCAAGTGATTAGGTTTGGATTAGCATATGTTTTGGAAGCTGGAGCTAGAATCCAGACGTTCTATCTATCTATATCCACTGTTGGGGCATTTTGGTGTTATGTTTTGAATTGTATGGGTTGGGAAACTCTTATGAATGGCTGATGTAATGGAATAGTATTATTTTGTGAACTCTGATATGTAAATTATGTAAGGGATATATGTAATATTATATTTTGTTCGTTTCCGCTGTGAGATTCTGATGATTGTTGTTTTTCTTCTATCTTTCTATTTCTATATCTTTCTTTTCTTATTGATGATACGTTTTTCTGTGGAATGAAAGACGGGTCGTCACAGTTGGTATCAGAGCCAGGTTGAGAAACACCTAGGCTCTGAAGTAGTATCTCTATTGAGAGTGCGTATTTGTAATTTTCTTATATAACTATATCCCTATCTAAATTGATTGGATTACCTGTTCAGGTAGCCAATATGAGTTCAAGAGGCCGAAGGGGAAGAGTTGTTGGAAGTGGATCAACTGGTAACAGAAGAGAGCAAACTGATGATGAGACTGTTAATCCAGTTACGTCTTCAGCCAGTTTTGCCGCCTTATGCAAGGACTTTGTACATCTTGAAGGGAAACCATTTCAAGGATCAGAAACTATAATAGAAGTTCAAGCATGGATTCGCTCCTGTGAGAAGATTTTTAAGAGCATGAGGTTATCAGATGAGCAGAAGAGAATAATGGCTGCGTTGCAGTTGTAGAGTGGTGCTGCAGTATGGTGGAATTCAGCGATTGCTAATATCTCGGAGGATGGTATGTCTTGGGAAGAATTTAAGGAGAGGTTTGAGGAAAAGTATATGCCTGCTGCAGGAAGAACTCGGCTTTATCAAGATTTTCTGAATCTGAAACAAGGGAATATGTCCATAGCTGAATACGAGACAAAGTTCAACGAGTTATCTTGCTACGGACCAGGACTTATAGACACACCTCTTAAGAAGAACGAGATGTTTGTCCAAGGGTTGAGGCCCGAGTATCATGAGAGAATGACTGCACATCTGAAAAGGTCTTTTGTGGAGCTTATTGATATGGCGTTAAGGTATGAAGACTTGATGAAGAAGAGGTCAGTGGCACAAGTTGCTGCATCAGGAGGGAATTCTTCTAACCAGAATAAGAGGAAATTCTATCTTAACTGGAAGAAGCAAAATAAGAAGAAGTCTGGGAACAATAATGGACCCCAGAAATGTTATAATTGTAGTTAAGTGGGACATTTGGCAAATCACTGTCCTCAAGAAAGGAAGCAACAGCAGCAGCAACAGCAGTATAGTGGACCATGGTCGGCTTTAGTTCAGAAGTCGCTTTGCTTTAACTGTCACCAACCGGGACACATGATGAGAGACTGTCCGCTCCTTCATAAGGTTCAACAGAACAAAGTATTTGCTTTGGAAGGCGCACCATCAAACTCATCGAAGGGAAAGGGAGTTTTATAAGGTACTTTACTTTTAAATGGAAAGTATATTAAAGTCTTATTTGGTTCTGGTGCTTCTTTAAGTTTTATTTCCCTGGGAACTGTAGAGAATTTCTTACTTACTCCTAGTACCGTAGACAATCCCATTTGTGTATCAAATCCTATAGGAGGGGTAACCAAATTGGATAGGATTTGTAAAGATTTGAGAATCTCCTATCTATCCCATAGTTTTTCCTGTGATCCTTATGTATTGGATTTTCAAGGTTTCGACCATATATTGGGAATGGATTGGCTTGACAAATATAAAGCTATCTTAAATTGTGATGAAAGAACAGTTTCATTGGAAACTGATCTGGGTAGGATTGCCAGAGTAATGTGTGATAACTCTGGAATCCACTTGAGTAGTCTTTTACATGGAGTGGAGACTTCTCAAGAGGAGGTAGTTGATATTGAAGTAGTCCGAAATTTCTTCGACGTATTTGAGGAAGTTAAATGTTTGCCTCCGCATCGGGAAATTGAGTTTCGTATTGATTTGGTTCCTAGAGCAGTACCTGTAATTCAACCAAGTAGGAGGATGGCTCCAAGAGAGAGGGAGGAATTAGTGAAGCAAACTCAAGATTTGTTGGAGAAGGGTTTGATTAGACCAAGTTTTTCCTGTTGGGACTCTGCTGCAGTTTTTGTCACTAAGTTGCATGGGTCGCTAAGGTTCTGTGTAGACTACCGTGAATTGAACAAGGTGACCATTCGGAATAAGCATCCTCTTCCTCGCATTGATGATCTCTTCGACCAGCTTCATGGTGCATCTGTCTTTTCTCAGTTAGATCTAGCATCAGGTTTCCATCAGTTAAGGGTAGGTGAAGACAGTATTCCCTTAACCGCATTTAGGGGACCTAATTTTTTCTATGAGTGGTTGGTTATGCCTTTTGGTTTAACCAACGCTCCTGCTTATTTTGTTGATCTGATGAACCGAGTCTTTAGAGATGTTCTGAATAAGTTTGTTTTGGTCTTCATCGATGATATTTTGGTTTATTCTAAATCGGAAGAAGAGCACAAGCAACACTTGAGAAAAGTTTTGAAAACTTTGAGAAGGCATGTGCTGAAGGCGAAGTTCTCTAAGTGTCATTTTTGGAAATCTGAAGTAAAATTTTTGGGCCACATTGTCTCTGGTGAGGGAATCTCTGTAGATCCTGCTAAAGTTGAGACTATTCTGGAATGGAAGCAGCCTCGGACTCCTACTGAAGTTCGCAGTTTTCTTGGATTGGCCGGTTACTACAGGAAGTTTATTAAGGATTATTCTAAGATCTCTTCTCATCTAACGAAGCTGACAAGGAAGGGAGCTAAATTCAAGTGGACACCGGAGTATGAGGAAGCTTTCCAGAAACCGAAGACAAAATTGACAAGTGCTCCTGTTTTGGCTATTCCTGATGGTAAGAGCAAGTTTGAAGTGTATACTGATGCCTGTATTGTTGGATTGGGAGTTGTGCTTATGCAAAATGGTAGAGTTATTACGTATGCGAGTCGGCAATTGAAGCCACATGAGAGAAACTACGCTACACATGATCTTGAGCTGTTGGCTATTGTTTTTGCTCTTAAGAAATGGAGGCATTATCTTTTAGGAGAAAAGTTTGAGTTATTCACGGATCACAAACCGTTGAAATATCTTTTCTCTCAGAAAGATCTTAATTTAAGACAGCAGCGATGGGTTGAATTCTTGGCGTCATACGATTTGGATATTCTGTATACTCCAGGGAAGGCAAACGTTGTAGCAGATGCTCTTAGCAGAAATGCGGTTCTTTCTCTTTTGGAAGATGTTCCGTCTCTCCAGGATAGAATAATAAGCAAACAAATGGAGGATAGGTCTTTTGAAGAATTGATTCTTGGAACCCAGGATGGTCGATATTCGGATTTCAAGATAGACAATCAAGGAGCATTAAGAATTAATGGTCGATTGTGTGCACCGGACATAGATGGATTGAGAGACGAAGTATTGTCTGAAAGTCGTTGCTCTAGATTAAGTATCCATCCAGGAATCTTGAAGATGTACAAGGATATGAAGAGAGTTTTCTGGTGGCCGGGCATGAAGAGGGATGTAATCAGATTTGTCAATAATTGTGCTATCTGCCAGCAAGTGAAGGGAGATCAGCAAAAGCAAGCCGGTTTGTTACAACCTTTGGAGATCCCGACATGGAAATGGGAGATGATTGCGATGGACTTCATCGACGGTCTGCCTAGAACTAAGAAGGGTAATGAAGGAATATGGGTGATTGTGGATCGTCTTACCAAGAGCGCCCATTTTATACCAGTTAAAACAACCCGAACTGCAGTTTCTTTGGCTGAAATTTTCTTGAAGGAGATTGTGAGATTGCATGGCATTCCAGTCAGCATTGTAAGTGATCGAGATCCGATTTTCACCAGCAAATTCTGGGAGGCATTGCAAACAGCTTTGGGAACTAATTTGAGATTGAGTACAGCATATCATCCACAAACAGATGGACAAACAGAAAGGCTTAACCGAATTCTAAAAGATATGCTGAGAGCCTGTCTATTAGATTTTGGAGGATCTTGGGAGGATCATCTACATCTAGTGGAGTTCTCGTATAATAACAGTTACCAAGCAAGTATCAAGATGGCTCCTTTTGAAGCATTGTATGGAAGGCCGTGTAGATCTCCAGCTTGTTGGATAGAGTCGAAGGACCGTATTGTGCTGGGACCAGATTTAATCCGAGAAGCATCTGCTAAAGTCGAGCTGATCAAGAAAAGAATGAAGGCTGCTCAGGATCGACAAAAGAAATATGCTGATAAGAGACGAAGACAATTGGAATTCGAGATTGGTGATTTGGTCTTTGTGAAAGTTTCCCCTATTAAAGGACCTGTAAGGTTCGGGAAGACAGGGAAACTCGCTCCGAGATTCATTGGTCTGTTCAGAGTTCTCGAGAGGATTGGTGCTGTTGCATACATGATTGAACTGCCAGTCCGGATGGCTAGGATTCACAATGTTTTTCATGTATCTCATCTACGGAAATATGTGCATGATCCATCTCTTATTATGGAGCCAGCTGTGCAGGAGGAATTGGAGGTTGAGCCGGACTTGTCAGTTGTCCGACATCCTGTTCATATTGTTGATCAAGATGAGAGACATCTCAGAAGCAAGATTGTGAAGCTTGTTAAAGTCCAGTGGAGTGAGGATCCCAGAGATTGTACCTGGGAGACTCTGGATAGTATTAGGAAGGCTTATCCGGATATGTGTCCGGATAGCTAGTGGTGTTTGTATTGGATGTTTGTTTGATGGTTGCTTATGTATGGATGTTATGTATGTTTGAAGTGTTGAATAAAATGAAATTTTTTGGATTATCTTTTGTTTAAATTTTGGGGACGAAATTCTTTTAAGGGAGGAGGATTGTAATATCCCGGAATTTCACACCGAATTTAAATAAGATAATCTATATAATAAATTAATTTAAATTGATAAATTTGTAATTCTTTCAACAACTAATAAATGAATGGTAAATATAGATTTATTTCAATTAAAAACTAATATAAGGAATTGAATGTGTTAAGATTTTATTCATACCAAATTTGATTTTTAATTGGGTTTTTTTAAGAATTCAATTTGTGTTTGAATTGATATATTGAAGGATTTAAAACTATGTTAAATTTTATTTTAAATTTTACTTTGAATTTTGAAGAATATTCTCATAATTTTAATTATGTTATAACATTGGTTTTATATTCGTTATTTAAAAAGGGAAACTGATTTTTCTAAGGATTTAAAATATAAACATATATAAGAAAATCAATTACGTAAATATTTAAATTTAATTTTGCATGAAATAAACACATGTTAACATCTAAGCTTATTAATAAAACATGTGTTAGGAATTTAACCCTTAATTTGACAAGTGTCATAAAATTTAGATTTTCTTTTCTCTAAATTTTGTAAAACAAATCATTCATGCATACTTTCTCATTTTATTAAAGAGAAACTTTACATCCTCCATTTTCAAAAATCTGAACTTCACCAAGCTTTACATCTTCAACCAATTTCTGAAAACAACTTCTTCAACCAAATTTAAACAAACATGCAAGCCTCTTTTCAAAGCTAAAACCTACAAATCTTAGCTCCTGAATCTTCAACAAAATTTCTGCAACAATCACAAAGTTAAGCATCAACTTATTCAAGATTTAAAGCACCAACATCAAGTCATCTCAGTTTTAGAAGCCTGCAGTTCTTACACATTTTGTTCCTGCAAGTTTGAATCTTCATCAGAAAAAATAATAAGGTGAGTAAATTTTTAAATTAAACTCAAAGTATGGAAATGTTGCATGTTGAATGCTAGTGATATAATGCTTGCATGTCAATTATTTTGTGAAGTATTTGTTTTCAGATTTTAAATTTATGCTGTGCATGTTTAAGGAAGTTGTACCCCTCTGTAAACTCAAGAACAGAGTAAATTACTGAAAACAAAATTTCAAATCTAAATTTAGCAAAGTGATAGTGAGTTGGTAATTCAAGTATGGAGTTTAAATTCAACATGATTTAAGTAGTTAGTTAAATATGCAATGAACAGATATGAAAAAAAAACTACAGAATGTAAACATGTAGTAAAACAAAATTTAGCATATAAATCTTGTTAAAATTTTCATGAATAAAATATGTATACTGATTCTAAAATGCAAAATATGAATTTTAACCTTGAAATCAAAATTTTTAACATACAAGTGAATTTAAATTTTTAAATTTACAGTATTTGGTACTTTTGTCAAATTCTTGTAATTGGATTGATTTCAACTTTTGAAATTTGAACTGGAGATAGTTTAGATGATGATTATCACTAGAAAAATACTATTTGAATTTGTCATGCGACATAGAAATTGAAATTTGGGTTTGTAGGGTTTAAGGTACTGTGTTTTTCGAGCTTAGAAAATTCGATCGCGAGATTTATAGAAGGGACCGAGCTTCATATGGTTTGAGGAGGAGTGACGTGTGGTTGTTGTGCACGCGTGGCCGGAGTTTGGTGCCGGAGTAAGGTGAGATGGTCGTGGATGATGGGGTTTTCTCTTTGCGTCTGCAGTTTCGAATTTTGGCTCGAGCACTCAATTTTCGTTTGAGTTCGAGTTGTTGATTTTTGGGGTAAGATACCGGAACAGGGGACGAAGAGTGGTTTGCGCATATGGCCAGCGGTGGCGATGGTGGCGCGGTGGCATTGTGCAGGTGCACGAGGCCGTGTGCGTGCGTCAGTGCGTTTCGCGTGTGCGTGAGTTGAAGCTCGAGATTGCGCTCGAGTTAGGCTCGTGTTTGGGTCGCGTGATTGTCGTGTGTGGCTCAGGTTGAAGGGTGAGTTGTTGCGTGGTTGGAGTGTTGGGTTCAGGGAAGTATGGTGAGAGGTAGGAAGGAGATGGAGTTGGGTCTGGGTAGTGAATTGGGCCGGGTTTTTAAACTAATTAATGAAGTTGAGTTTAGTTGTTTTCAAACTTCAATTTTGTTTTAAGTTGAATTTAAACACTTTATACTTCACAACTTATGAAATGTAAAAATTCTATTTTAAAAGTAATCACATTTTATTGTTGAAGTTTTGAAATGGATTTACATTTTTAGATCTAACATTTTCAAAAGTAATTAGTTTTTAATAAAATTGAATACTTAAATATGTAAGAGTTTTGAAGATAAATGAATATTGTTTTGTTTAAAAGTTAATTAAATTTTGAAATTTAAGTTACTTTAATTTATTAGTAATTAGTGATGGAATTAATTAATTAATTATGATTAATTAATTGTTAAGATTTAATTAATTAATTAGGAATTAATTAATAGGTAATTAAGGATTAAATTAAATAACAATTAATAGATTATTAATTAGTTTATTAATTAATTTATTATTAATTCATAAGTAATTAATAATTGATTAATGATTAATAATTTAGTGATTAAGAAGTTAATTAATTTATGGATTAAGAGTAAATTAATTAAGTAATTAAATATTAATTAATTTATAATTAATAGTGAATTAATTAATGATTAAGTCTTAATTAATGAAATAATTAAGGATAATTATGGAATAATTAATCAAGTAATTAAGATAAATTAATTGGTAATTAATTAAGAATTAATTAAGGTAATTAAGGATTAATTAAGGTTAATTAATTATAAATTAAGGGTTAATTAATAACCAATTAAGGAATGATTAATTTTTAATTGAAGTTTAATTAATAAATAATTATAGTAATTAATTGATAATTAAATAAAGATTATTAATTAGTTAAGTAGTAATCAATTAAAAATAAGATAGTTAAGAGGTGATTAAGTAATTAAATGGTTGTGATTAATTAATTAATGTTTGTTTAAGCAAGATTAAGTGATTAATTCTTAAGTAATTAATTTAATTTAAATTAATTAAATCAATTATGATATGAATTAAGTAGTGCTTGCTTGTGGATGATAGTTTGAATTGATATCTGAATATGGTTGATATCTGTTGAATGATAGTTGAGTTATATTCTGTGATGAGATGTTGTAAATCAGTGATAGATATTGATTATTATCTGTTGATAATGTTATGTGATGCTATGTTTAAATCTGAATTGAATTGTTTAAAACTTTAAACAACTTGGACCTAAAAGACACGCTTTGGATTTCGATGAGACCGGGATCGGGTTTCCATATTTGGATATCCGAAAACCACATCGATTCCAAATAACGTTAGGTCGTGAATGTTATGTGAAGAGTGAAGACTCGAGGTGTAAGGGCTATACGTCAGTGTAACTCTGTGGGTGATTCCGTAATGAGTTGACGGAATAGTACTTATAGATTCGAGTTGGAGAATCAGAGTGCAAGGGTTATCGTCGTTAACTCTGAGGGTGATTCCAAAATGAGTGTAACGAGATAATGCCTTAGGTTTCATTCGAACCCGGAACGAACTTGTATGGATTGAATGCTTTCTGATCATCGTCAGGTGGACGATGAGCATTCTAAGAGATGTGTTCTTTATAAAGGTAATCGTAGCCTCAAGCCTCATCAACCGGGAATGGCTAAAACAAGGGAGGTGCACCAAGGCATCGTGGGTAGCCCCCACTTGAGAGTGAGATTTACCCCTTTCTAGAAGTCCCTTATTATATATTCGGCTGTGTGGGCAGTTGTTGGCCACAACTGCGGGGTTGTCTTGTTCGGAACTATCCAGTAAGGGATGGGTCCGGCCTTGTGTTGCAGGGGAGTTAGAGTGCCTCCTCGGTACGGTGATCTAGGCCCCGTACTGTGACGGGCGGTACCCCAGTAGCCCTGCCATTGTATGGAATCCAATCCCCAATAAGTGCCGTACGATTTGATTGTGCCCAACTATGTTGGAATGTGAGATGTAAGCATTTCATCTATTTCTGTATTTTATTTTATAACCCTAGACCCTATTATAATATCACTAAATTTCCTATCAAATATTTTGGTTAGCGTAAGGTAAAAATTTACCCGTGTTTATTTGTGGGAAGTCTTACGTGATACTTTTTGGTTTCAAATGATTTTAAAGTTAAGCAACTTTAACTGATTTACTCACACCAGACCCATGTCTGACCCGGAGTTTATTTTGTTTTCATAAACTCTTGGGTACTCAAATTTTTATGAGTAGCCAAGTGATTAGGTTTGGATTAGCATATGTTTTGGAAGCTGGAGCTGGAATCCATACGTACTATCTATCTATATCTGCTGTTGGGGCATTTTGGTGTTATTTTTTGAATTGTATGGGTTGGGAAACTCTTATAAATGGCCGATGTAATGGAATAGTATTATTTTGTGAACTCTGATATGTAAATTATGTAAGGGATATATGTAATATTATATTTTGTTCTTTTCCGCTGTGAGATTCTGATGATTGTTGTTTCTTTTCTTCTATCTTTCTATTTATATCTCTTTCTTTTCTTATTGATGATACGTTTTTCTGTGGAATAAAAGACGGGTCGTCACAATTATCGTTGCATTATTTAATCTGTTGAAACCCAATTGTAAATCAATTGCAATAATGTAGCTAAACATTGTGTTAATCTGAATTAAGATGGAAATTATAGAATACTGATGTAATAAATGGAAAACCAACGTTAACTATGTCTATAAAGTAATGATTAATTGAATTGAAAGATTGAAATCAAAATGAATCAATTTATTGGGTTTTAAATTATAATTAATATATTTATTACAATTAAAATTAGAACGTTGTAATTTGCGCAATATTAATAGTTGAGTTTGGCATGGAATTTTTTTTTTAAAAGATTATAATTACTAGTTAATCCAAAGTGATAAAATTTTGTTAGTTATGAAATTTGAATTTGAAAAGTGATAAATTTAATTTAATAATAATTTATTTAATTAACATGAAAATAGCCATTTTGAAAACTGTCTTGGATTTCGAAGAAACTAGTTTCATCGGATCCAAAACAGTGAATTATTGTAGGGTTTCAAGTTTCATAATTAACGACCGGACTTGTCGTTTGATTATGCGGCCTCAAAACGCATAGAAATAAATTTAATGAAATCAGTTTAAATAAGATGATTTTAAAAGATAACTTCTGCATACAATTGAATTAGGACTTGAAAATTATTCCATTGAGTTTAAAAATATCGAAAACCTATACTTCGATATATGGGATGACTCATTTTCATTTTGGGAACAAAATGGGCTTTTCGGGTCATTGTTATCGTTTCGATCCAACCCTACCTGTATATAGGCTATTATAAAACCTAGTGTTTCTGATTTTATTTTTTCTATACATACATCTTCTTCCTCCTTCTCAAATGTCAAAACATCAAACCTATTTCCCAAAATTCCAAAACCTAATTTCAAAAAAAAAATGGTTGCTCCAGATTTACTTCGAATAAAGAAGAGGTTTGCTTCGAGTTCTAGAGACGAAAACCTTGCATCGACTTCGGGTCAGAGAGAGTTCTATGCCAAACAAGACGGATATGGTCGTGCTTCGAGTCCCAGAGGCGAAAACCCTACAGCGACTTCAGGTTAGAAGCCAAATGACTCAGGTCTCGGGTCGTTTTGGTAAAAACTCAGAGCAAGCACTGGGTAATTGAGGCGGCGATCCGAAGTCAAAATTTTCCAATCTTCTAACTTTAATATTTTTTCATACAAGCTCGGATTCATGCGTGGTTTTCTCATTTGCGATCGTATCGAAATTCCAGACATTTTGGAACTAGGTTGGCTGCATTCTGAGATTGTTAAATTTTTAGGCAAATTTTGGATTCTAAATTGACGACAAATCAAAGGTGAGCGTTTTAGCCCATTCACAACTACTATATAATCTTATGTTAGTTAAATTGAAGTTATGATGTGATTAGAAATTTATTGGTTGATGTTTGGTATATTTAAGTTGTCATTCCAGTTAAATCTGACTTTTATTGAATTTAATCTCCATTTAGTTTAATATCGACTTTTGAATTGCATGTTAATATCTATTATTGATAATCGGTCAATTGTTGTTATCTATTTGTTAATTTGAATGGTGATTGTGATGGTTGTTTGATTGTTGATATTGGATGACTGGATGTTATATTTATGTTGTTATAACACTGCAAGTTCCCTTAAATTCTATATGGGTTGAAATGATACATTCCCAAATGATCTGTAGATTAGGGAAAAATCGTTATGCGTTGAAATGATAAACACGAGCGATTTTATGGATTTTGAATTTTATTTGGGATTGCGGGTTGAAATGATATATATCCATAAATATAAAATATTCACGGATTGAAACGATAGATATCCGTAACAATTAACTATAGGGTAGAAATTTATATACGGACGCCGGATTGGTTAAATTAAATGATTTTAAAACCTTAAATTTTTGAATCCAATTAGATGATATTTTAAAATAAAATTTGAATTTATATAAACTGAATTATTTTCAAAAATCAAATTTTTAATGATTGAACTGGAATTGGTTTAAATGAATTGTTAAAGAATTTAAATTGAAAATTTGAAGTTGGATTTGAAGTATAAATGAAATTCATCGAAACTAAATTATTGAAATATTTAAATATTTAATTTTTGAAATCCACTAAATTGGAAATAGTTCTGATTTATTGTTCGAACATGGTTTTGAAGTCGAAATTGATTAAATGGTTTTAAATGAGAATTTGAATTGAAAGACAAAATTTAGCTATTGATTTGAAAGCTGGACATGGTCCAAATATGTTGAAATGAAAAAAATAGTATAATTTGATATTAATTTCAAATTTATTATTTTATTATAAACTATTTTAAAATATATTATTTTAATCCTGATTACTAAGATTTTCAAACTATTAAACTAATTTAATCTATTTTAAACTATTTTAAACAATTTAAACTATTTTAACATATTTTACTCTCTTTTTTCTATATAATCCAATTTAATCTATTTTAAGCTATTTTAAGCTAACTAACCCATTTTAATCCAATTTAAATCTATTTAATATATTTTAGATCTATTTAAATCATTTTAAATCTAATTTAATCTATTCTGAATCTATTTAAACTATTTAAATTATTTAAAATATTTTAAAATATTTTAACTATTTTAATCTGTTTTAAACTATTTTAAATCATTTGAACTATTTTAGAGTATTTTAACTATTTTAAACTATTTTTAAAACTACTTATGACTATCTAAACTATTTTCTAAAATTTAAACTAAGTAAAGTTGAAGTATTTATATTAAAATCCTTGATGATGATATAACCTAAGTTGGGATTTCAAATTGATACCTTTTTGTGAAATCTCATATTTGAGTAAATATGATGATTTTGGAATGAGGATTTTATAACCTATCTTATCGATAATTTCAAAACTGAATATGATTTTGAAAGTGAATATGATTTCGAAAGCGATATGATTTGAATTGAATATCATATTTGATATCAATTATGAATTGGTTTTGAAAATGTAAAAGAACCATCCAGTGTGAAATAAGCGTTTGGTTGTTAAAGAGACCGGGATCAGATATTGTCATGCTCTCTGCAAATACCTAAAACCACTTTAACAACTGTATACGTGGTGGAGATTCCAGAATGAAGTAGGATGGTTTGGCGAACGATTCTGTATGAGGTATTAACATAGCCCCGACTCCGGTGAGTCAGCTTGATGTGGCTGAAACAGGAGCAATGCCGGGCCAAGTGAGGTCGCACTTCCGATCAGACACATTTCTTCCATTCCATATTATGACTTTATGATTGATTTGGTGGCCACCCCTCGATTTAATTTTAGGAGTGTGTTCTGAGGTGGGAGGTAGTAGATGCTATGCGTTACCACCAATCCGGATCCCCAAAACGATAGTATCCTACCCTGGGCATTGCCTCACATGTCTGTCACATGTCTTGTCACACTTTCTACGAGTTTGTTTTGTACGGTACCTATGGAGTGCCCTTTGGGTAAACCATCGGTTTGGTGGAGCTTACAATACGGTATAGACTATGGGAATATATAAAATGTGTTAAGGGAGATATGGGTAACGCCTTAATGCTATTTTAATACTTTACTTTACGATAGACACTAGTATAATAGTGTATTGTACTATGTATGTAGATAGTTTAATGGATCCTTAGGAGATGTAATCCCGAATATCTTTTTAGTTATTGCACTCACGTTAGACATTGGATAGAAGATGTCAAACCCCGTAAACACCTCTGATGCCATTACACTCATACTTATTTACAGTGGATTTAACTTACATAGGATCTTTTAGTTTTGACTTGAGTGTTTTGTCTTTTCAATTCGCTCCAGTCAGTTTGAGCTTTTCAGTGTATCGAAAACTGCTTTTGGAGGACGAAGATGAAATTTTAGTACTTTGATTATTTACTATATTATGTCCACTGCATCATGTTGTTCCACTGCATTTATTTATTTATTCATGTTGTATGTAACTCTGATTTGTATTGTAAAAGTAGAATCAAATGTTATTTGTAAATAGCTTCATGAACTATTTATTTGATTATTATAATTTTTAATTCCGCTGAGAGATTCTGCATTTGTTTTCCTTTCTCTCTCTGTGTTTTCTTATTACCCATAACGATCCTCCATTTGAATGGTTTGAGTTTGACATGTGTGTCGGCTTACACACTTGGCGGGTACAACATGATAGGGGGTTCTCGCTTTTGAGTTTGGTAGCGAGTGGATGACTCTTACTCCTTCAAGTCCCGCGGGGTTGGTGCAGTCGAGAGGCTAGCCGTAAAAGCAGAACACAGATGCCATTGTAAGCTATGGTGGGCGTTACCCCACTGGCGTTGTCCCGTTACAGCCGGTATCAGAGCTTCGGTTTGGCGATAACCTTAGCTTATGGGGTTCGACTTATTAAGAATAGGGTAGTAGCAACCTAGAATGAATCCTTGAGTGTATACATATGAGAGAGCATATTTGTTAGTGTTACAAAAGGTTTTTGTATTTTGTTAATTTGTTCTGTTTAGTATTTATGAATTTTGGTCGGTACATTGGACGCTATGACACCGATAGGGATTTCTAGACACTAAATAGGGCAGACCGACACAATATTGTTTTGAAATATAGGTAAATGAAATAATTTTACCTAGTATTATATTTTGTATATAAAAGAAATTTTTTAAAAATAAAATGATTAGATGTGAAATAATTGTTTGTTACGAAGTGGAATTTATAAATCTTGGTTGTAAAATAGAATCAACAAATAAATTAAATATAAATTGACAATTTGAGAACTTAAGTTTCAAGACTTTTGAAAATTGATATCAAAAGATTTTGGAATATAATATTAATATTGTTTGGAATTATTTTCTGATATAAATATTTCAAGACGATTTGAAAGAAATGTTTAAAGGGATTTTGAAAGGAAATAAGTTTTGTACTCCCCTCTCTGTCGTTGGAAAATAATTTCGATGGTGAGTGAACGGATCATCGAATTCATTTTCGTGTTTCAAAGTGGGAATGCCACTGTAGTAGTTTTACTCCACATTTGTTTTGATGAATAAAATTTAATTTCTAAACATGATTTGATATATAAAAGATGTGAATATATGTACATATTTTGAAATGATTTAAAAAGGAAACTCGACATTCGGTTCTTAAGTTTCATTAAATCTCAATTATTATAATGAATGAAATCTTGACTATTTTAATAATTGGAAATTTCTAAAAGGAAAAAAAAAGAAACTAAGGGTTAAATGTTAATGAAATGTAAAGAAATTGAAGGTTGTCACCTATGAATTAAAAAGATATGAAATTTTGAAAATGTAATTATTGAACATTTCGTTAGCCAAAGTGAATGAGATAACTTGTGTAACTTTCAATTGCATTCTTAAGACATATATATAACTTACCAAAATGTTAAAACTTGTAATGTTAAATATGAATATGTACTGGAATATTATACAAATGAAACTTAGATAATGAAAGCATCAATAGAATTTTTTTATAAATAAGAATCCCGATGTTATAAAATGTTGTAAACTTAAGTTAATAATTTAAAGTGCTACTAATTGAATTTAATAGAAAGGTGAATATTGCAAGTAAATGATTTATAAACTTATGTTAATGATTGAAATAATTTATAATTAAAAGTGAATAGTAAAGGTGAATCCCATATTAAGTGAATGCTCATAGCTCCAGAAAATGTTGAAATGATTAGAAATAGATTTAATATTCAACAATGCTAGATATGAAGGAGATAAATATAAAGAAAAAAGTAAAAACTAAAATTATAAGTATGATTTGATTCATAAATGAATATTGATAATGAAAAAAAGAAGGAATTGACATAAATGAAAATGGTGAATTAGAATTACAAAGAAACTTACATTTTAAAATATTTTGTAAATAAATGGATGTAAAGTAATAGAAAAATGGCATTGTATGAATAAATAAAAAATGAAATTTTTTAGGCAACAAAAGTAAATTAATGGGAAAAGAGCTTTGTATGAATGAAAAAAATGAGCAGTAAATAATACGAAAGGAGATTAATAAGAATAAGCCCACATGACATTTGAAATTATTGTTTGTTTTAGCTTATGGGATGGATGGAAAAGGATACATCTAACTGTATAAAGGTGTATAAATAATCTATTAAGTTTTATCTAAGACTGTTAAGTGTATGGTATGCTTAGTAGTTTATTTATCATTTTTACAATTAAAAGTTTCTGAACCTAAACAAACCATTTGTTTTGGTTGTTATGAATGGATGGTTGATATCATATGATGATTGTATTGTTTTGTTTATATTGACTATGGTTATGCTATGCAGACTTGTTTTGTTATTAATTGAAACAACTTAAACACTTCTCTTTATTATTAACCTCTTTGGATTGTATAAGTATAATACAGGTTTATGGAAGCAATTGCTACTGCTTTTGGTTTTATAAATTAAGCGTTCAGTGTTGCATGCTCAACAAATAGGTACGTTTTTGAATTTTGGTTTTCTAGCAATATTATATTGTTTTGATGTGGTTTGGGATATTTTATTTTGAAATATGTGATATATACTGTTCTTATTGATATTATTTTTCTGTTGGACCTCTCCATACAAAGAAGACTCTGCCGAAAATTTCCGTGTATTTTGGACTTAGAAATTTTTTATGAAAATGTTTTTCAATTTTTATTGAACTTGAATAAGAAAGGATTTAATTGTTTATAGTAACTGACACTTTTTTTTAAATTACTTAATTATGTAAATTTATAGTTTATAAATTGAACTCTTTGAATAAAATATATTTCCTTAATTCCTTCTTTTTCTTTTTCGGGGATAAAAAGTTTTGAGTGAGGGAGAGTGTAACGACCTGTAATTTTCGATGAAAAGAAAAATAAAATTTAATTTAAAAAGATGTTGGTGTTAATATTGAAAGAAATAAAAATTTGTGATTTATTAATAAGAAAAATAACTAGAAAGTAATGTTAATAATGTTAGTTTAAGGCAATCGATAACTATTTTAATGCAATCTCAATTAATTAGAATGATTGGAAAGTTATAATTGGTCATCAAGTGTAAATGGTAAATAAACCAAATGTTGTATTAAACGGTGAAATTATATGTAATTAAATGGAATTGATTAAAATAGAATAATTAATCCGCATGTGAATTTATTAGTTTTGTTCGTTAACAATAAACATAGAATTGTGTTTGAAATTTATAAGTTGTAACAACGGTTTAATTATCATTGCATTATTTAATCTGTGGAAACTTAACTGTATATCAATTGCAATTAATGTAAGTTATTATCGCATTAATATGAATTAAGATAGTAGAATATTGATGTAATAAATGGAAAACCAGTGTTAGCTATGTCCATAAAGTAATGATTGACTGAATAAAACGATTGAAATCAAAACGAATCAATTGTTTGGGTTTTGAATTATAATTTTTTATTACAATCGGAATTGAAATGCTGCAATTACCGCAATATTAATAGTTGAATTTGGCATGGAAAATTTGTTTTAAAATATTATAATTACTAATTAATCAAAAGTGATAAAAATTTGTTAGCTATAAAAATTGAATTTGAAAAGTGATAAATTTAATTTAGTAATAATTTATTTAATTAACGTCAAAATAGCCATTTTGCTTACTGTCTTGGATTTCGATGAAACCTGTTTCATCAGATCCATAATAGTGAATTATTGTGGGACTTCAAGTTTCGTAGTGGCCACACTTGTCGTTTGATCCTACGGGCTCGAAATGCGTAGAAATAAATTTAATGAATCACTTTAAATAAGCTGATTTTAAAAGATAGCTTCTGTATACAATTGAATTAGGACTTGAAAATTATTCCATTGGGTTTAAAATTATCAAAAACCTATATTTTGATATATGAGATGACCCATTTTTGTTTTGGAAACGAAACGGGCCTTTCGGGTCGTTGTTATCATTTCAATCCAACCATGTCTATATATAGGCTGTTATAAACCCTAGTTTTTTCTCATTTTATTTTTTTCTATACGTACATCTTCTTCCTCCTTCTAAAATGTTAGAACGTCAAAACTAACTTTAAGAAATTCCAAAAAAAAAGTGGTTGCTCCTGGTTTACTTCGAGTCGGGAAGAGGTTCGCTTTGGGTTCCAGAGGCGAAAACCTACAGCGATGTTGTGTCAGAGAGAGTTCCATGCCAAACAAGGCGGATCAGGTCGTCCTTCGAGTCTCAAAGGCAAAATTCATGTAGCATTTCGGATCAGGAGCCAAATGACTTGGGTTATTTTGGTAAAAACTCAGAGCAAGCACCAGGTAATTGAGGCGGCAACCCAAAGTAAGACCCCAAGTCCAAATTTTCCAATCTTAATAACTTTTGCATACGAGCTCCGAATCAGGCATGGTTTTCTCCATTGCGATCATATCGAAATACCGGACATTTTGGAACTTGTTTGGTTGCATTCTAAGACTGTTAAATTTTCAG
Organism: Allium cepa; assembly: GCA_030765085.1. Taxonomy (NCBI): domain Eukaryota; kingdom Viridiplantae; phylum Streptophyta; class Magnoliopsida; order Asparagales; family Amaryllidaceae; genus Allium; species Allium cepa. The sequence continues at coordinate 685,061,473 of CM060932.1, read as the reverse complement.
GGTAATTTTGGATTTTAAATCGACGACAAATCGAAGATGGGTGTTTTAGCCCACTCACAACTACTAAATTATCTTACGTTAGTTAAGTTGATTTTATGATGTGATTAGAAATTTATTAGTTGAAGTTTGGTATACTTAAATTGTCATTCCAGTTAAATCTGACTTTTATTGAATTTAATCGCTATTTATTTCAATATTGACTTTTAAATTGCCTATTAATATCTATTATTGACAATCAGTCAATTATTATTATCTATTTGTTGATTTGAATGGTGATTGTGATGGATGTTTAATTGTTGACATTGGGTGACTGGATGTTATATTTATAGTGTTATAACACTACAAGTTCCTTATATTGCGTATAGGTTGAAATGATAAATACCCAAACGATCTATAGATTAACGTGAAATCGTTATGGGTTGAAATGATAAGCCCAAGCGATTTTATGGATTTTGAATTTTATTCGAGATTGTGGGTTAAAATGTATCCGTAAATATAAATTATTTGCAGATTGAATTGATAAATATCTGCATCAATTAACCATAGGGTAGAAAATTATATACGGACATCGGATTGGTTAAATTAAATGATTTTAAAACCTTTAAATTTTGAATTCAGTTAAATGATATTTTAAGATAAAATTTTGAATTTATATAAACTGAATTATTTTCGAAAATCTAAGATTTAATGTTGAAATTAGAATTAGTTTAAATGGATTGTTTAAAGAATTTAAATAGAAATTTTGAAGTTGGATTTGAAGTATAAATGAAATTTATCAAAATTGAATTATTGAAATATTTGAATATTTAAGTTTTGAAATATACTAAATTGGAAATAGTTTGGATTTATTGTTCGAACATGGTTTTGAAATCAATATTGATTAAATGGTTTCAAATGAAAATTTTAATTGAAAGACAAAATTTAGTTGTTGACTTGAAAGCTGGACATGGTCCAGATGTCTTAAAATGAAAGAAATAGTATAATTTGATATTAATTTCAAATTTATTATTTTAATACAAACAGTTTTAAATATATTTATTTTAATCCTGATTATTAAGATTTTCAAACTATTAAACTAATTTAATCCATTTTAAACTATTTTAATCTATTTTAATCAATTTAAACTATTTTAACTTATTTTATTCTATTTTATCTATTTTAACCTATTTTAAACTAACTAACCCATTTTAATCTAATTTTAATCTATTTAATATATTTAAATCTATTTAAATTTTTTTAAATCTAATTAAATCTATTTTAAATTTATTTAAACTGTAACGATCCAGAATTCCTGTCATTTGAAATTCTTATATTTAATTGATTTTTAATATTAACAAGTAAAATTTGTAAGTTGAATAAATTATATTTCTAATATCTAGATTTAATTGGATAATTAAATCGATAATTTAATATTTGAAATTGCAGAAATAATCGAATATTTGGTTAAAAGTGATTAAAATTGATTTGTAAAGTTTTACTAAATCATATTGGAGTTGGAATGATGTTATAGAACTTTTAAAATTGAATTAAAAGTTAATTTGTGGAAATTGAATATTTTAATGTTTAATTGACGAGTAAAGATGGCCATTTTTCAAACGGTCTTGGATTTCAACGAAACCAATTTCATTCGATCCGTAATGTTAAATTATTGTAATATTTCAAATTTCATGTCAATCGGATTTACGGTTTGTCCGGGGCATGCAAAAACGCGCAGAAATCGGTTTAAGTGAATTTGAAATTTAAATAGTCGATTTGAAAACCTATCTTCCAAATACGATCGAATTGACTTTCGATATATATTCCATTACGTTCAGAATAGGGGTAAAACATTATAAACTCCAGGCGGCACGCTTCGTTTCAAGTTCGAATTTTTTTTGGGTGAATAGTGTTTTGCAATTTTCTATAAAAGGCCCCCTATTTTCACATTTTCAACAAAACCCTAGGGTTTCAAGCTTCAGCTGCCACTTTTGCAATCAGTAGCCAAATTCGTTCGTTTCTTTTCCCCTTAATCTCTCTTAATCCGTAAATAATTACGCAAAATGTATAACTAAAACATCAGAGAGGGCATCGAGATCTTCAGATCCATACGGTGATGATGATCATCATAGCATTATGGAGGCCAAATTTTAACCGTGAAGTGGCGCATTTCATGTTCGTTTTTCGGGGCACCAAGATGACCGAGTTCGATGCTATCAAGGGCATTGATGGAGTCGGCTACGGGCTACGAAGTGATGGTGTTCGATCGAATTGAAATTTATTGATGGGGGCGCGTTGATTTAGGGTTAGGGGCGGCTGTATTGGGTTGTTCGATCGTGATCTTTCACCTGGGGAAGAAGAACGTGAACAAGGCCAGGATCTAAGGTATGAAATCGACAGTCGTGATTCAGTGAGGTTATAAAATATAAAAAGAAAATTGATTATATATATATATATATATATTAATTCGTACAATGTTTAAAACTGCATAACTTTGTCTTACGAGGTCGGAAATTCACGAAATGAATTGCGTTGGGTTCGTATGGACGAGCACTACGCGATGGAGCTAGATTGGAGTTGATTGGAGCTAGTGTGAATTTTGGATAAAATTAAACGCGCGTTTAATTTTATTCGAAATAAAACGCTGAAACCGCTATAGGAAACAAGGTGAGAACTTCTCACTCAAGTTTCGATTTAAATTTTAAATAGTTAAATTTAAAATTTCTTGATTGTATGATTTAATGATGTTTGTTATCTATTGTATTGAAATATACACTATACGCCGCATGTTAAGCGGAGGTTATTATATTAAACACATATACCGCGATATTCCACCTTGAAGTGGAATTGGTATTATATATGTATTTGGAGTTGATTTTCCCGCATTATATAGCGGATTAGACCCTATTGCGCTACATAATAGCAGATGATATTTTATACAAACCCATGTACCGCAATATCCCGTCTTGAAACAGGAATGGTATTGTGCTAACATCTGTGGTTGCAGGGAAACAGGTTAGAGTGATCCAACTGGATTCCTCAAATAGTTGAATTTGTTTCAATATTGTGTGTAGATTATTTATAATCTCTGTGTGATTATCTTTGTGATTGAAATCGTTGAAGGCTAAAATTTAACCGAATATAATTTTGGTATCGTTAGATACCGAAAATAAATAAAAATTTGATTTTTGAAAATTTAGCTTGAAAGTTTATATTAAAATTTATTTTTGAGAATTGGATAAATTTAAAAGAAGGAATTCTAAAATAATAAAGTTTTATTTTTTAATCTTATTGAATAAAATTTCAAAATTTGGGAAAAACTTTAATAAATTGATTTTGGGTAATATTATTCAAAGGTCGAAGGATTTATTCAAAATACGGATTTATAAGAGTTTGAAAAATAAAAGAATTTGTTTTCTTTAAAAGGAATTTATTTTTAAAAGGAAATTAAATTTGAAATCCATTTGGGAATTGATTTTTCGTGATTGAATTTAAATCTTTTGAAAATCCATTTGGAAATGTATTAGGTGTTTTGAAAAGAATTTGGAATCAATTTGAAAATTGATTTGGGGTTTAGTAGAAATTGATTTCAATTTGAGATTTGAATAAAATTCACTTAGTGTTTAATTTCTTGGAAAATCAATATGGATTTTGATTTGGTTGTTTTTGAAATCAATTGAAAATTTGAATTGTTGTTGAAAGTGAACAATTGAAATCGATTTGAAAAATCGTATATCAATGGATATTTGGAAATTTAAATTCACCATGGAATTTATAAAGGAAAGGGAAATTTGTTTACAAATAAACATTGATTTATTTTTGAAGCGTGGAAATAAATTTACGGATTTGGAACGTAAAATTAAAGTAAATCGGTAAGGATTTATTTAATTGGTTTAAATGAACCATTTTGAAATGAAAGTGTATTCTCCCTAGAAAGCCGAATAAATTTCTGAATAGCTTTGAAAGATATATATATATATATATATATATATATATATATATATATATAATTCTAGAATTGGTTTTTGAAAAGGATACTTTGGAGAAATTAACTTCTTAAATTGTTTTGAATCCTTTGAGTAATGATTTATTAAGTTGATATAGAAATGATTATTTCTGCGATTTAATCAATAATTGTTTTAGAAAATAGTTATTTAAATAGTTATACTCTATCTACAAATTTTATTTTGAAAATTAGTTTGGACTCAAGTTATATGTAATATTGGTATAATATTTTTATAATTAATATTTTTAGTAAAGTGTTTAAAGAAAAATAGTTTTATTTCTAAGTGTTTTCCCAGTATATTTTGGATGAGTGTTATAAACTATTTCAAAGTATTTGAACTCGGCAGATTTCCAGTGAAAATGAATGAATATTTGGAAGTGTTTCCGTGTGAGGAAAATGATTTGAAATTTGTTTTCAAAAGTTGTAAAGGTGAAAGGCGATTTGAAATTAGTTTTCAAATAGTTGAGGTGTGGTAAAAAATATATCTTGTAAAGATATTTTTGGAAAATAAATAATTTGGGAAATTATTTGGAATCTGGTGATGTTGTGCATATCAATTGATAGCTAAATAACCGACTATCAATATTTACCTTTGAATGGATATTTGTTGTGATTTGCTTGAATTTGAATGCTACACTTATTTTAAAATAAGCGCCCGTTATTCGGTTTAGCCGGGAGAGGACCTTTGGGTCATAGATCCCATTCCGAATAGTGATACGTCGTAATGGATAGTATTTGAAGGCCGTTGTTGAAGACCGGATATTTTCGAAAACGGAAAGATTACCATCGAATGTCTCTGCATCGGTTGATCCTTGATATAGAGATTTTATCACTCTTTGTGATGGGAAGTCCGGACGTGATTAGTGAATTTTCGGATTTGCAAGGGCTTCTTTGGAAGTGCCTTCGGTTCCGTTTGATCCCGGAAAGGACTTTTATGGATGTGTGTCTGACGTTACGATTTGAGATGTAAGCTGGTTTCTATCAAATACATTTCTGTTGGTGGCGGAGAATTTATTCTCTTAGCTTAACACCCTTCTCCGAGACGTACGAGCTAAGAGTTTATGTAGTTGATGGTTACTAGTGATATATTCCCAATTTGGTAACGTGGCATGCTGAGTGTTGCTGATCTTTTGTTGATCAAAGCATGGCTTTTGTGAAAAGCGTACCTTTGTGGACGAGACTTCGTCGAACCTCACAACCCGGTAATGGCCAAAACAGAAAGAATGCAGCAAGGTTATTTGGGGATAGCGCCCCCATAGGGTATGTAAATTTCCTTCTCGATAGAGGTGGTATTATGGTATGGAGCCCTGATACTTAACCTATGTGGTTGCTGCAAATTTATTTCTTTGTGGTTGTTGGTGAATCCCGGGACAAAGGTCGGTTACGACCGGGGGATGGCATACTCGTGTTAGTAGTTACCTAGTTCAGTGGTAACCCGGCCTTGTGTTGGCAGAGATCCGGTTAGTTTCTTGGGGCGTCCTTCTAGAGGCGTACCCATGTGGCAATGGGAAGTTCCTTGGCCTGACCATTTGTTGGAAATCCAAACTCCAATACGCACCTTGTACAGTTTTAGTTGTAGAACCTGCCATTTACTTATGGTGGTCACCACTGTTTAGATGGTAGTTATAGTAGGCATACGATAATGGTCGTATGTTGGTTAAGATTTATATTATACTTTCGAAATGTTTTCTGCACTTTGCACTTATAGTAATAATATCAAAGAAATTTGTGTATCAAGCATGTTTGACTATCATAAGGAGAAATCTCCTCCAATTCTGCGTTTGCATTGTGCGTGTGGCGGGAGGCCTTATGGTAGTTATATTTTCTAAAAGCATTGCGGATCTATTTTAAAATATTTCTTTGTTTGTTTTTTTAAGATAAACTGTTTTAAGTTCTCACACCAGTCCCATGACTGACCTGAAGTTTATTGTTCCCTTCCTAAACTCTGGGTGCCCACAAATTTCCACACGGGCAGTCTAGAGTCAGGTTATCAGGTCATTCTGGAATTCAGGAAATGCTGTGGGGATCAAGAGCAAGCTGGATGGCGAAGCGTATCACTTGTATATGATATTATCTTTTCCGCTGTGTATTCAGTTGTGAGGACAAGTTTATATAACTGTCCATTATTGTGTTGTGTTGTATATTGACTCTGATGATGTAATGTATAAAATGTACAGTTCTTTTGATTTAAAGATTATTAATTTATCTACTATATGTTGTTCCGCTGCGACTGTGAGATTCTGATATCATTTCTATTGCTTTTTTTTTCTTTCTTACTTCTTCTATCTTTTTCTTCTTCTTAAACCCTAAGGGTTCAGTTTTCCGGCATTCGATGCACTGGACGTATTAATATCGATTTTCGGAAGTCGTAGAATCGGTTCCTGACAATTTTGGTATCAGAGCATTTGGTTAAGCGACAACCTTGGCTCTGTTGGGAATTACTCATTAGAGATAGAGTTAGTAGTACTCTAGAATAAGTGTGAGTGTAATAATAGATATGAGCGCATATTTGTTAGTGAATATAAAATTGTTTTACATTGTGATGATTGGTTTGTTGAGTCGTATATGGATTCTGGTCGGTATAGTCCGTATAACCCTATCGATAGGGATCTCTAAACACTCGTACAGAACAATTCGCCGCGATATTGTTTTAAATTAGGGTAAATGAAATAATTTACCCAAACTATTTTTGTATATAAAAAGAATAATTTTCCATAAATTATATAGTACATGGTTGCTTGGTTGTTAGGAAGTGATAATATTAAATTGTTATCATTGATTATTGAATAAGAATTGAAATCATAACAAAGAACTAAGAAAATGAAAAAATCCATATACAAATGAAATTTGAGAATGTAAATTATAAATGTGAATTATAATTAGAAATAGAATTCCAGAGAAGTTTTTGAAAATGTTTTTGAAAATATTTGCAAATATAAATTGTAAACGTAATTTATAATTTGAAATAGATTCCAGAAAAGAATTTGAAAGGATTTGAAGTTTTGAGATTTGGGAAAAAAATCAGTATGGAAATTGTAGTAACTGAGTTGTAATTGAAAATGAATTTGAACTATGAATTGAAATTGTTGAATATAAGTGAAACGAGTTTTGAACTTATAATATGAGATAATAAATTTAGCTTTGGTAAAGTTAAAGAATTTGGGTTAATATAGTAAATATATGGTGTGAAAAATTAACTAAAGGAAGTTAAATAAATTAAATCAGATTTGAACTAGATTGGATAAGTTAATGGATTTGGAAGTTTAAATATATAAGTTGTATAACTTCTAAAGTGAGAAAATGCAAGTCTTAATTCATTAGAAGCTAATGAAGTTGACAAAAATTGAATAATTGAATGGAAGTCAATTTAATATCAACCAATTGGAATTAAACGTGTTAAACCGAATTGAATGTGAATTTAATAATTTGGTTATGTTGGTTATGATTTGGTTGTTATATGATTCTTAGTTGATTGTATATAATTCATTAAGTATTAATGAAATTGAATTGATAAATGGAAAGCTATGTAATTGAATTTGAATTGAAAGTGAACTAATGTGAATTGGTTGTAAGCAATTAAAATTTGTATCGAAACCTTATAAATTGCTTATGGGAATATTTTGATTGCATTGCTTATGAAAACTATGTGTTTTCTATTGAAAATTAGTGAAATGTAGATGAATTTCCTATATATGTCACTTACATGTTTAAATTGAGTAAGTATAGGTACCGGGGCTGCAGTTGGCTGGATTTGGTCATGCTAAAATGCTAGTAAATAACTGCTTTGCTTAAAAATGCTAAAAAGGTACGCCTGCGCAATAAAAATAGGAAATATGAACTGTTTTTCTGTTTTCTGACCGTGTGGGTCGATGTATATATATTTATGTCTATTATGATATTGCAAAAGCTCCTCCGTACAAGGGAGACTCTGCCAAAAAAATTCGTAAATTTTGGGAATTAGAAAAATTTTGAAAATTTTTAGAAAATTTTTGTTAACGAAAAGTCAATTTCTAAATTGAAATGAAAATGTAGGAATTGAACTAGAAAAGTGTAACCATCGGATTTTGGAAAAGTTACGAAATTAAAATGAATCTGAAATCGAGTTGGAACGGTATGTTTTTGAAAAAAAAAAGTTAATGGATTTCAAGACTTTTTTTTACTTGGCAATTTCGAGGACGAAATATTTTTAAGGGGGGAAGTTTGTAACGAGCCAGAATTTCTGTCATTTGAAATTCATATATTTAATTGATTTTTAATATTAACAAGTAAAATTTGTAAGTTGAATAAATTATATTTCAGATATCTAGATTTAGTTGGATAATTAAATCGATAATTTAATATTTGAAATTACAAAAATAATTGGAAATTGGGTTTAAAGTGATTAAAATTGATTTGTAAAGTTGTATTAAATCATATTGGAGTTAGAATGATGTTATAGAACTTTTAAAATGGAACTAAAATTTAATTTGTGGAAATTGAATATTTTAATATTTAATTGACGAGTAAAGATAGCCATTTTTCAAACAGTCTCGGATTTCGACGAAACCAGTTTCATTGGATCCGTAATGTTAAATTATTATAAGATTTAAAATTTCGTGTCAATCGAATTTACGTTTTGTCCGGGGCAAGCTAAAACACGTAGAAATCGGTTTAAGTGGATTTGAAATTTAAATAGTCGATTTGAAAACCTATCTTCCAAATATGATCGAATTAGCTCTCGATATATATTCCATTGCATTCGGAATAGGGGAAAAACATTATAAATGCCAGGCGGCATGCTTCGTTTTGAGTTCAGATATTTTTGGGTGAATAGTGTTTTGCAATTTTCTATAAAAGCCCCATATTTTCACATTTTCAACAAAATCCTAGGGTTTCAAGCTTCAGCCGCCGCTTTCGCAATCAATGGCCAAATTTATTCGTTTCTTTTCCCTTTAATCTCTCTTAATCCGTAAATAATTACGTAAAATGTTCAACTACAACATCAGAGAGGGCATCGAGATCTTCAGATCCATACGGTGATGATGATTATCATAGCATTATGGAGGTCAAATTTTAACCATGAAGTGGCGCATTTCGTGCTCGTTTTTCGGGGCACCAAGATGACCGAGTTCAATGATGTCAGGGGCGTTGATGGAGTCGGCTACGGGCTACGAAGTGATGGTGATCGATCGAATTGAAATTTATCGATGGGGCGCGTTGATTTAGGGTTATGGGTGGCTATATTGGGTTGTTCGGTCGCGATCTTTCACCTGGGAAAGAAGAACGTGAACATGGCCAGGATCTAAGGAATGAAATCGACGATCGTGATTCAGTGAGGTTATAAAATATAAAAAGAAAATTGATTTTATATATATATATATATATATATATATATTAATTCGTACAATGTTTAAAACTGCATAACTTTGTCGTACAAGGTTGGAAATTCACGAAATGAATTGCGTTGGGTTCGTATGGACAAGCACTACGCGATGGAGCTGGATTGGAGTTGATTGGAGCTAGTGTGAATTTTGGGAAAAATTAAACGCGCGTTTAATTTTATTCGAAATAAAACGCTGAAACCGCTATTGGAAACAAGGTGAGAACTTCTCAATCAATCGAATTTGTTTCAATTTAAATTTTAAATAGTTAAATTTAAAATTTCTTGATTGTGTGATTGAATGATGTTTGTTATCTGTTGTATTGAAATAGACACTATACGCCGCATATTAAGCGGAGGTTATTATATTAAACATATATACCGCGATATTCCACCTTGTAGTGGAATTGGTATTATATATGTATTTGGAGTTGATTTTCCCGCATTATATAGCGGATGAGACCCTATTGCACCGCATAATAGCGGATGATATTTTATATAAACCCATGTACCGCGATATCCCGTCTTGAAACGGGATTGGTATTGTGCTACATTTGTGGATGCAAGGAAGCAGGTTGGAGGGATCCAACTGGATTCCTCAAATAATTTAATTTATTTCAATGTTGTGTGTTGATTGTTTATCATCTCTGTGTGATTATCTTTGTGATTGAAATCGTTGAAGGCTAAAATTTAGCCGATTATAATTTTGGCATCGTTAAATACCGGAAATAAATAAAAATTTGATGTTTGAAAATTTAGGTTGAAAGTTTATATTAAAATTTATTTTTGAGAATTGGATAATTTTAAAAGAAGGAATTCTAAAATAATAAAGTTTTATTTTTTAATCTTATTGAATAAAATTTCTAAATTTTAAAAAAAACTTTAATAAATGGATTTCGGGTAATATTATTCAAAGGTTGAAGGATTTATTCAAAATACGAATTTTTAAGAGTTTGAAAAATAAAAGAATTTGTTTTCTTTAAAAGGAATTTATTTTTAAAAGGAAATAAAATTTGAAATCCATTTGGGAATTGATTTTTGGTGATTGAATTTAAATCTTTTGAAAATCCATTTGGAAATGTATTAGGTGTTTTGAAAAGAATTTGGAATCAATTTGAAAATTGATTTGGGGTTTAGTAGAAATTGATTTCAATTTGAGATTTGAATAAAATTCACTTGGTGTTTAATTTCTTGGAAAATCAATATGGATTTTGATTTGGTTGTTTTTGAAATCAATTAAAAAATTGAATTGTTGTTGAAAGTGAATATTTGAAATCGATTTGGAAAATCGTACATCAGTTGATATTTGGAAATTTAAATTCACCATGGAATTTATAAAGGAAAGGGAAATTTTTTTAAAAATAAATATTGATTTATTTTTGAAGCGTGGAAATAAATTTACGGATTTGGAACGTAAAATTAAAGTAAATCGGTAAGGATTTATTCAATTGGTTTAAATGGGCCATTTTGAAATGAAAGTGTATTCTCCCTGGAAAGCCGAATAAATTTCTGAATAGCTTTGAAAGATACACACACATACACACACACACACACACATATTTATATATAATTCTAGAATTGGTTTTTGGAAAGGATACTTTGGAGAAATTAACTTCCTAAATTGTTTTGAATCCTTTAAGTAATGATTTATTAAGTTGATATAGAAATGATTATTTCTACGGTTTAATCAATAATTGTTTTAGAAAATTGTTATTTAAATAGTTATACTCTATCTACAAATTTTATTTTGAAAATTAGTTTGGACTTAAGTTATATGTAATGTTGGTATAATATTTTTATAGTTAATATTTTTAGTAAAGTGTTTAAACAAAAGTAGTTTTATTTCTAAGTGTTTTCCCGGTATATTTTGTATAAGTGTTATAAACTATTTCAATGTATTTGAACTCGGCAGATTTCCAGTGAAAATGAATGAATATTTGGAAGTGTTTCCGCATAAGGAAAATGATTTGAAATTTGTTTTCAAAAGTTGTAAAGGTGAAAGGTGATTTGAAATTTGTTTTCAAATGGTTGAGGTGTGGAAAAAAATATATCTTGTAAAGATATTTTTGGAAAATGAATAATTTGGGAAATTAATATGGAATCTAGTGATGTTGTGCATATTTATTGATAGTTAAATAACCGACTATCAATATTTACCTTTAAATGGGTATTTGTTGTGATTTGCTTGAATTTGAATGCTACAATTATTTTAAAATAAGCGCTTGTTATTCGGTTTAGCCGGGAGAGGACCTTTGGGTCATAAATCCCATTTCGAATAGTGATACGTCGTAATGGATAGCATTTGAAGACCAGTGTTGAAGACCGGATATTTTTGAAAATAGAAGGATTACCGTCGAATGTCTCTGCATCGGTTGATCCTTGATATAGAGATTTTATCACCCTTTGTGATGGGAAGTCCGGACGTGATTAGCGAATATCCAGATTTGCAAGGGCTGCTTTGGAAGTGCCTTCGGTTCAGTTCGATCCCGGAACGGACTTTTATGGATGTGTGTCTGACGTTACGATTTGAGATGTAAAGCTGGTTTTTATCAAATACATTTCTGTTGGTGGTGGAGAATTTATTCTCTTAGCTTAACACCCTTCTCCGAGACGTACGAGCTCAAAGGTTATGTAGTTGATGGTTACAGTGATATATTCCCAATTTGGTAACGTGGCATGCTGAGTGCTGCTGATCATTTGTTAATCAAAGCGTAGCTTTTGTGAAAAGCGTAGCTTTGTGGACAAGACTTTGTTAAACCTCACAACCCGCTAATGGTAAAAACAGGAAGAATGCAGTAAGGTTATTTGGGGATAGCGCCCCCATAGGGTATGTAATTTCCTTCTGGATAGAGGTGGTATTATGGTATGGAGCCCTGATACTTAACCTATGTGGTTGCTGCAAATTTATTTCTTTATGGTTGTTGGTGAACCCCGGGATAAAGGTCGGTTACGACCGGGGGATGGCATACTCATGTCAGTAGTTACCTAGTTCGGAGGTAATCTGGCCTTGTGTTGGCAGAGATCCGGTTAGGTTCTCGGGGCGTCCTTCTAGAGGCGTACCCATGTGGCAATGGGAAGTTCCTTGGCCTGACCATTTTTTGGAAATCCAAACTCCAATACGCACCTTGTACGGTTTTAGTTGTAGAACCTGCCATTTACTTATGGTGGTCACCACTGTTTAGATGGTAGCTATAGGCATACGATAATGGTCGTATGTTGGCTAAGATTTATATTATACTTTTGAAATGTTTTCTGCACTTTGCACTTATAGTAACAATATCAAAGAAATTTGCGTATCAAGCATGTTTGACTATCATAAGGAGAAATCTCCTCCAATTCTGCCTTTGCATTGTGTGTGTGGCGGGAGGCCTTATGGTAGTTACATTTTCTAAAAGCATTGCAGATCTATTTTAAAATATTTCTTTATTTGTTTTTTTTAAGATAAACTGTTTTAAGTTCTCACACCAGTCCCATGACTGACCTGGAGTTTATTGTTCCCTTCTTAAACTCTGGGTGCCCACAAATTTCCACACGGGCAGTCTAGAGTCAGGTTATCAGGTCATTCTGGAATTCAGAAAATGCTGTGGCGATCAAGAGCAAGCTGGATGGCGAAGCATATCACTTGTATATGATATTATCTTTTCCGCTGTGTATTCAGTTGTGAGGACAGGTTTATATAACTATCCATTATTGTGTTGTGTTGTACATTGACTCTGATGATGTAATGTATAAAATGTACAGTTCTTTTGATTTAAAGATTATTAATTTATCTATTATATGTTGTGCCGCTGCAACTGTGAGATTCTGATATTGTTTCTGTTGCTTTTCTTTCTTTCTTACTTTTTCTATCTTTTTCTTCTTCTTAAACCCTAAGGGTTCGTTTTTCCGGCATTCAATTGTTCGGCAGTTGATATAGTGGACGTATTAATGTTGATTTTCGGAAGTCGAAGAATCGGTTCCTGACATAAACTATTAAAAGTATTTATTTAAAAAAAATTAAAATCTTTTAACTATTTAAACTATTTTATTCTATTTTAAACTATTTTAAATCATTTAAACTATCTTAGAGTATTTCAACTATTTTAAACTATTTTGAAACTATTTATGACTATCTAAACTATTTTCTAAAATTTCTGACTGTGTAAACTTGAAGTATTTATATTTAAATCCTTGATGCTGATATAGCCTAAGTTGGGATTTGAAATCGATACTTTTTGTGAAATGACATATTTGAGTAAATATGACGATTTTGGAATGAGGATTTCATTAACATATCTTATCGATAATTTCAAAAGTAAATATGATTTTGAAAGTGAATATGATTTCGAAAGCGATATGGTTTAAAATGAATATGATATTTGATATCAATTATGAATTGGTTTTGAAAATGTATAAGAACCATTCGGTGTGAAATAAGCATTTGGTTGTTAAAGAGACCGGGATCGGATATTGTCATACTCTCTGCCAATACCGAAAACCACTTTAACAACTATGTACGTGGTGGAGATTCCAGAATGAAGTAGGATGGTTTGGAGAATGATTCTTTATGAGGTATTAACTTAGCCCGACTCCCGTGAGTCAGGTTGATGTGGCTAAAACAGGAGCCATGCCAGGCCAAGTGAGGTCGCACTTCCGATCGGACACATTTCTTTGATACCATATCATGACATTTTGATTGATTTGGTGGCCACTCCTCGATTTGATTTTGGGAGTGTGTTCTGAGGTGGGCGGTAGTAGCTGCTATGCATTACCACCAGTCCGGATCCCCAAAATGGTAGTATCCTACCCTGCGCATTGCCTCGCGTGTCTTGTCACATGCTTTATCGCGCCTTCTACGAATTGGTTTTGTACCGTACCTATAGAGTGCCCTCGGAGTAAAACACTGGTTTGGTGGAGCTTACGGTATTGTATAGACTACGGGAATATATAAAATGTATTAACGGGGATATGGGTAACGCCTTAATGCTATTTTATTACTTTACTTTACTGTAGACACTATTATAGTAGCATATTGTACTATGTATGTAGATAGTTTAATGGATCCTTAGGAGATGTAATCCCGAACATCTCTTAAGTTATTGCAGTCATGTTAGACACTAGATAGGAGATGACGAACCCCGTAAACATCTCTGATGCCATTACACTCATATTTATTTACAATTGATTTAACTTACATATGATCTTTTAGTTCTGACTCGAGTGTTTTGTCTTTTCAATTCTCTTGGATCAGTTTGAGCTTTTTATTGTATCGAAGATTGCTTATGGAGGACGAAGACGAAGATATAGTACTATGATTACTTATTACATTATGTCCACTGAATCATGTTGTTCCACCACATTTATTTATTTATTCATTTTGTATGTAACTCTGATTTGTATTGTAAAAGTAGAATCAAATCTTATTTGTAAACATCTTCATGAACTGTTTATTTGATTATTATATTTTGTTATTCCGTTGTGAGATTTTGTATTTGTTTTTCTTTCTCTCTCTGTTTTTTTCTTATTTACCCATAACAATCCTCCCATTTGAATGGTTTGAGTTTGACTTGTGTGGTTTATTGTCGATTTAAACTGTCAATAAAGATGGGTCGTTACATTATGTCTATATCTCTGTTACCCTATGGGTTGAAATGATACATACCCAAATGATCTTCTAGATTAGGGAAAATGGTTATTGGTTGAAATGATAAACCCTAGCGATTTTGATTGATTTGAAAATTTTGATTTTAGATACTGGTTAAGATGACATATACCCATATAATTTCTTGAATTTGGATTATTTATTGGAATTGAATTATTTGGAAGCTTTAGGTTAATTTAAGCTTTGGATTTATTTTAATTAAAATGATTAAGATTGGTATTTTGAATTATTTGAGGTCTTTTGAATAATTATATTCACGTTATACACCTGATAGAAGATGGAAATCTCGTAACATCATTGAAGCCATTGCACTAATATCTCCGTTTTACTTATTTTGATTTAACTTACATAAGATCTTTTAGTTCTGACCCGAATGTTTTTGTTTTTCATTATGCTCGGGTCAGTTTGAGCTTTTCAGTGTATTGAAGATTATTTTTTGGAGGACAAAGATTCAGTATATTATTACTATTTATTATAACTATTCCACTGCATCCTGAGTTCCGCTGCATTATTTGTTTATTTCTGATGTATGTATAACTTTGATTTGAATCGTAAAAGTGTAATCAAATGTTATTTGTAAAACAACTTCATGAACTGTTTATTTGATTATTATATTTTGTCATTCCGTTGTGAGGTTCTATGTTTTTTCCTTCTTTTTCCATTATTTTCTTATTTACGTAAATAACAATCCTCCCTTTTGAATGGTTTGAGTTAGACATGTGTTGTTTGCTATCGATTTAAAACATCCAAAAAGGTGGTCTTACAGAATGCATGGACTCGAGCTTCATAAGTGATATCGAGTATAGTTTGTCAATCATAATTTCATGTTTAATCTTAAGTTAAGAACTTTAAGTTGGAAATGATCCTAACAATAAGTAGTGGCTTATTTAACCAAAGCTAAGAATATCACCTTAAATTACGGTGTAATATAAGAAGTATAAATGTACAAAATTGTAATTGAGATAGGGTGACTCCAAATGATGAGAATTTTACAACATGTTATGAAATAGTCAATATAAGAACTTAAAGCTCGCTAAAAGACCAAATATTATCCTAAAAGGTCCATATGATAAGATAGTTTATGAGCAATGATAGTTAATTGACATAGTGGATAATTAAAATGATATAGCTTATCTGTTCGCCAAGGGATTGGCTCGGTTGGTTTTTCAGAAAACTGATCGAATGAGTTGGAATATGGTTCCATAATTGACCCCAAGTGCAAGATTTAGGTTGATAGACTTAAGGGTACGCCCTAAGAATAATTATGCAATCTGTTGCATATATCAAACTGAATAAAAAATCTTGTGCATGATAAAACAGTTTGATTTCTATAATATATTTTGTTATATTATGATATAATTAGTTAAGTGATTTATTTGAAGTATATAAGTAGAAAATCCTTAAATGATATATTATGTGATAGTAATTATAATACGTTGTAATTAAAAGAAATTTATCACATTAAAATAGTTTATTATTTAAATATTTCTTGTCATGTTGTTTGGAGACATGATATCGATACATCCGTTGATACTAGAGTACATAATGCTCTTCAAAAGTTGGACAGTGTATTGTTCAAAGCTGCTAGGGAACCAAAGAGTTACATATTTATAGTTTTGGATAATTATTGAATGCTTAACTCAAGAGATTTCTGTTGGTTAATATTACTATGGTTAAACAGAGAATCTCGAAGTGACGAAACTACATAATTCCTTTCAGTTGAGAATACTTTAGACCTTCAATATGGACACTCCGCTTTGATTATAATTAAATTATCTTATGGCGATCTATCGAGTATCGTTGGGTCTGAGTTAAAGTATTGAAAACAAAACTCCATACAATAGAGAATTCGTCTCTTCGGTTATAAGGGGTTTGTATCACGGTCAACTTTAGTCAATTAAAATTCATAGTCGGTGCCCAGAGCAGTAGGTTAATTATTATTACTATTATGGTACCAAGGATTTTGTATTTTGACTAATCAAGTTGAATGTGGATGATATTGGAATTTTGACCAAAACAAAACTCCATAAGTCCTAAAGTGATATAATTTTGGCGAAAAGAATTGATGTAAATAATCATTACTAACAAGTAGTGCTTATAACAGTGAAAATGGATTTTCACAGAAAAGATATATAAGCGATAAATTCTTCCAAAATGTCACACCATTAGAAAAGGTGATGCATGAACATTAAAAATAAAATTGTTACTAAAAGTAGTTGACTAAATTTAAACCACTGAGTTGCATAATTAATACATAAATACTAAGGATCAAAAATGGAATTTGAGAAAAATTCATATTTAGTTCATGAAACTTGCACTATTGTGCTCGTGGTGACTATCTTAGCAACTTTCCTATATAAAGTTTTTCGATCAGTATTCAAACGAAGAAGTTATCAATGTTTGAAGCTTTAGGAACGAATATAATTAAAATGAAACAAAAGGAAATAAATAATTATAATCATTTAGACCCTACCGATTGACCCCCTCTTTAGGCCAGTCGACCACTAGCGATTGACCGTATATTAGGGAGCAGTCGACCAGTTCGAGTGAGGTGGCTAGGGTTTGAACCTCGACCTAACGATCTAGATTTAATTAATTTAAATCTAACATATACAATTGAATCGAGCACCCTTTAAATACATGTCTAGCCCCTTATTTTTCTTCTCGTATTTTCTAATCAGAGCAGTGGAGCTCTGTCATTTTCCATTATCCACTATATTGTATTATATATATATATATGTAATATGATAAGGGTAGAAAATGAAAAAGAAGAAGAGAAGGAGTGAATCAATACTGTGAAAAAGGTAAATTTTATAATTATAAATCTATATGCCACTTAGTTCAAATCTTCTCTCAGACCTATAATTTTAATGACGGTGTATATATCTTATTATACATATTTTTGGATTAGAAAGGAAAAGGAGTCAATTAAAGGGATAAATTCGAATTTAGGAGATTTGGGAAGCTTGAAAGGTGGTGTGAAAATATATGATTTATATGTAATACTGAAATATATATTATTGAATTTTATTTAATTATTATGCTTATGTAAGACCTATTGAGTCGTAGGCTTAAAATGAACTTTCCATTTGTAATATCGCCTACATATTCTGTAGGTTAGGTAATTGTGATGGAATGGTATAAACACCTTAATCTCGAAACTGGCAATTGGTTCCTAAGATTTTTAATGTAGAATATTGATAAGGTTGTAAAGTTTATTCCATATTTATGATAATTGGGTTGAAAATTGTTAGTATTAGTTTGGATAGCCCTAATTTGATTTGGAATATAAACTTCTATGTACTAATTTATTCGGAGCATGAGGGTATAATTTAGTCATATCTATTTGCATATAGTTCTCCTAAATTATCCAATTCCACAACTATGTATAAAAAGTGCATCATTTGAAATAATAAGGAATATACCAAAAAGAAAGAGTGTACAGTATGGATGTTCTCCTCCATAGTTTCCACTATCTATTTGAATAAAAGAAAAGAGATAATTCCTTGTAATCTAAAACAAAGAAAAATTCTCACTTTTGGATAATTTATGGAAGGTTATAATGGTAATTCTTTTTAGGAATGATAGCTCTAATATATTAAAATATGGAAATGAATATTCTTTACAGAATATATATAAAAGTGTATGTTTTGGAATTCCTAGGCTTAGGAATCAATGAGTTAGAGATCGGAATACACACACACATGTATAATTGTGCCTACTAATTAAAACTATATATATATATATATATATATATGTATAAGGTAACAAAAAAAAGCGCATATTGGTATTTGTATTAGTTATAATTAGGACGACTAGTTATTAATAGCATAGTAAAACATTGGGCAAGAAGGTTGAAATGGAAAAGAGATAGTAACTCCAAAATTTATGAACAATGATTGCAAATTTGGTGGGCAATAAATGTGTAGTCAATATAGAACTACCAAAGTTAAATAGGGACACAAATGTGTTTAGTGAGACTGATTAAAGAATTTAGTATGGCATTTATGGGGAAACGAAATAGGCATAATAAACTGAATTTGAAATGGATAAATAAATGTCATTAGTGATTTTCAAATTTGAATGATAATGATCATTTATTATGGACAATTGACATTTATGGGAAATAGAAGGAAGTGTGGAATACAGGAAATAAGCATAGGAATAGTTTCGTAGCAAGTAAGTGAAATTAATATTATTAAATAAGCTTAGGAGGCAATATAATTTTCATGGTAGGAAATTATATAGCCTTAATAATACGTTTATGATGAGCTTGAATTAATGGGCTAAGCCCAATATTTAGGCCTAGGATAATTAGTTTCGTTTAGAATGGGTTAGGATGCCAGGTCGATAAAGTTACACAATAAAAGTCTGCCCTTCACTTAGAGGCTGCCAACAGTTGTGTATACAGATTACTAATGTGGGGACATCTTCAACTATAGGACTCGTGAGAATGGTATATACATTCGGGGTGGAATGTACTAATAGGGAAACGAGGTTTTCTTTGTTTCTAACAAGAGGTATTAAGTAACTAAGGTGGGTGTGTTCCTTGGCTTACATTAGGTTAGTCTTAATGGGATTTCAGATGCGGGAGGTCGGCGGACTCATTATTACTGTTTGATCGGTATTTAGTAATAGGCCTAACAAATAGGCTTTGAGTACCAGCAGTTCCTTTAGCAAAGATTTGGGTTATACCCTAATGGAATTTGCTTTTTACTAACGTAGATTCCATATAGGACAAGGGTGGGCTAATTAAACCTTATATAAATCTTTAACATGCATTAGTAATACAATAATTAAATTATAATGTTGTATCTATGGGTCATAGGTCTCTGTAGTGAGAGCCGATTAATTAACGATTACGGTATGGAGGGCTCGCTTCGAAATTAAGGTATGAAGTGGTCGATGGTCTTCATCCTCCTTGTCTAAGAGATATTAAGTGGTTGGGGTTTTATTTTAGGTACTACAACATTTATATATATATATAGATATATATATGTTTATTTATTTACCTCGAAGAAGGTTAGATATATCGTATGTGCTTATGGAATTAAACGGATAAGCCATGGATAGTAGACATAATACTTAAATGGAAATAAATCGGTATAAATTAATGTTGTGGATAAAATATGTAATTTTCTAATCACTAGAACGTTGTTCTAGGCCCCTCCTCGTTACAACCCACTTAATAGATTTAAAGGGACAAGCTACAAGTGCAAGACGGGAATGGTAGACGGTGAAGTGTTCTGTAACATCCCTAATTTTTTATAACATTATTAAAGAAATTTAAGCAGATAAATCAAATAGAATAATGATGATAGGGAGATTTAGATTTGAATAAATTATACATATACGGCCGTGCTTATTAATAAAATAAATGGGATTAAAATAGGTCTATAAGATAATTAACTTACATAAGGCCTTATTAGTAAAATAGCCACACTTTATATTCACGGCTAAACATTTGCCTTTGTCCTTTCACGTTCATTTTATTTCTCAAATCAAAACAGATGTAAGAACCCTAATATAGTCGGCCATTAACAAGGAAGGGAAAAAAGAAAATTTCAATCAAAAGATAAGATCAAATGTAGTAAAGGTTAAGCTACAACAAATATAAATATCCTTATCAACTCTAAGGTGAATAATAATCTTCTACCATCTCAAATTTATTTTATGATTATATGGTTTCGGATTTATGATTTAAATTTGTTTTTATGATAAAATGGATGATGATAAGCTTGAGTTATATTATGATGGTTTGTTTTAATTCATAACCACTTGAATTTGTATGGATTTAGTATAAAACAGAGAATATGTGATTTCAGATTGCCATGGAAATTTTTTTATGTTAATTAAAACAAGATTGTGGAGATGGATTTTAATTTTCAGAATTTTCCAAGCAATGGAAATTTTATTATGAATTTTTAATGAAAAATATGATATAATTGGGTTTAAAACTTATTTCGAGAATTTCAAGAAGAAAGTTGGTCTAAAATTTTAATAAGTTTGATTACATGATGAAATCGATTTTCTATGATTTTTGGCGATTTTCGCCAATTGATCTACAAAGGGAAATAAATTATTTTAAAAGAAGGGCTTTTTAGAAAATGTCGGTTTTTGGTTATATGGAAAGGTTTTAACGTTTAAATCCTTTAATTTGGATCTGAATAAATGCGACAGTTTTAGATGTAAAGTATTTGAAAAAATTTATGGTAGCCAGTCAGTGTTTTACAAATATGCAAGTTGTTAAAAGAAGAAATTACTTAAAGTTGCTATAATGCAGCCTTTAAATCAAAAAAAGGTGTTTCGCCTCAATTAGTAAGAACCTTTTGACTATTCCGCCTCGTCCTAGTCAAAACCAACCCAATCAATAACCATAGTCGGAACCAATGCACAAGATATCTTTAGATGGTATGCGGTGATTGGATGGAAGGCGGAAGTGTCACTGTTGAAAGGGTAGCTTTCGAGGGAGTCGAAACCCTGCTTTGTTTTCAAAAGTTAAAGTCTTGCCTAATTTTACCAGAAGCTTTCGACACAGTTGAAAGCTATGCTTTCGAAAAGCTTTATTTATTAGCTTTCGAAGAAGGTTATCATGTTGTATTAAAGTATTTGCTTTCGAGGAGTGACTTTTTCCTTTAATAATTGCTTTCAAAAGGGTTGGTTTCATCTCAGCCGAAACCAAGCCGCTAATCCTCTTTCGACTACACTGAAGTCATCTATGTTGTCAAAACGGTTACTTCTATTTTAACCTAAGCCTTTTTCCTGAACGCTTTCGAAGGGTTTGAGGGTTTCGAAGGTGATGGAGTCGAAAAGAGGTTTCGACTCTGTCCTTTGATGTTTTGATTTTAAAAGTCTTTTGCTTTTGACTAAGATGGTTCCAACACCGTCAGTTTTTTCCCAAACTAATTTTTGTTGGTTTCGAAAGAGATACTTTCATATATAACCATTTTAACCAAATGATTTTTAAAGAGTAAACCCAATGCTTTCGGAAGAGGTACTTTCATTTGTTTCAAACCTTTATGTTTTAAAAAGATAATTTGATACCATTGAAAGGTGTCATAGGTTTTGAAAGAAAATGTTTACTAAGAGCTTCGAAAGGTATGAATACAATGTTTTGAAAAGAAGTCTTTGCTTTCGAAGGAGGCTATCCAGACGTTTTGAAAGAGATGTTTTTATGGTTTCAGAACATAAACCCAATCTCAATTTAAAGTAATAACCATAGCATAAGTAATGATTTCGAAATTTTATTTACATTGTTACTAACCCATAACTGTATTTTGGGGAAAGGGCAGAATAACCAGTTATGTTGACCCAGTAGTGAATATTTACATTAACAGATGTTAAAAATTTAGTTAAAGATATTGGCAAGGGCCAATACGTTAACAGTAAGCCCATGAAATCTTTATGATATTGGCACAGGCAAATAAGCTCATAGTCAATCCATGAAAACTATGATTTGATACTTGTAGGGGCCAGTAGGTTTGTAGTTAGCCCATGAAAAAAAAATTCGGATTAAGATATTGGCAGTCAGCCAATAGGTTCCTAGTTAGCCCATGAAAATTAGGATAAGAGATAAGATATTGAAGTTACCATTAGGTTCTTAGTGATCCCATGAAAAGTAATTAATTGGACAGATAGTCCTTAACATTTAACAGGTTAATAATAACCATAGAAAAAATAATTGAGATAGATAGCAGAATGAATGGGGATAGGTAATCCCAAATTGAATTATTTGTTTTGCATATCATCACAATGTATTGAAATACTATGTTTTAACCATTGTGGATGCAGGAGCACAGTATACGGTTTTATAAATGTTTTAAGATACTAGTGAGAGGAAAACCCGTTCTACTAAGCGACATGGTTTCACTAGATATCTGAATGGTTTGAGATGGTAAATTATTATTCATATCAGGCTTTATGATTGATTTGAAGTTTTTGTTTTCCCCTTAAACTCATGGGCACTCAATTTATTTTGAGTAGGTTGTGAGTTAAGGTTTCCATGTGTTCTTTTAGAATAACAAAGCTTACGAGGATGTGCAGGAGGAAAACTTGCCATTAGAGTTTTTTTATTTCCATTGTGTGTTATGTTTATAAAGGCAAATTGTTTTATTGGCTATCTATATACTCTGATCTACCAAAGGGGTATCTTCATATGTTGCTCTTGGCGTATTTTGTAATAATTATATGTTATCTAAATGTGGTCTGCGAATTGGGATATGTAATCAATTTGGAATATTTTGAAATGTAATATGGATTTTTTTTGCTAATTTTTTCCATATTCTTGTGTTTATGTGTATCAACGTGTCTAATATCGCCGTGTTTTGTTGCCGAGGATTAATAACTATGGATGACTGCAACATCCGTAGTCGTTAGTTTTGGGCCTCCAAATAGGTGGATATTACAAGTTGGTATTAGAGCATAGGTTTATGAAACTTTAAAAGAAACTTAAACCTCAAATATTTTCCACGCATAATCCAATGAATCAGATAATAAGATTGGGGTTTGGGTTAATGCTACAGTAGCGTACTTGTATTTTCTATATATGGTTATATGTATAAGTACGTATCCTCCATTCTCTTAGACCATTCTTCTGTATCTTACTAAAGCTCATATGCAGATTTACGAGAAAGGAGTAATTGAAGCAGGAAGCGGAAGAGGAAATCTAGGTGGAGGAAGCACTATAACAAATGGTAATGCTCGACCCACTACTAGGAGAAACCTGGGTTTATCGACTAATGCTAGTAACCAAAATGCTGAAGCCAACGTGGGTGCCAGAAATCCCCCAGTAGATATGGGGGCGATGTATAAGTTTTTAGCCGGTTTGATGCAAGTAGGAGTTGCTGTTGGAGTTGTTGGAAACGTAGGAGGAGATAATTCTATGGCTCCAATTGAGAATATTGCTTTGTTGGGTAGAGATTGCACCAGTTTAGGTGGGAAGATATTCTTTGGAACAGAGAGTGCTGTAGAGGTTCAAAATTGATTGTTGCATTGTGAGATTATATTTACTAATTTGGGTCTGAATGATGGGCAAAAGAGAAGGTTGGCCTCTAGGCAGTTACAGGAGTCAGCACTGCATTGGTGGAATAGTGTTACCGCCGGAGTGCCGGAAAAGTCATTAACTTAGGTTGATTTTAAGATGTAGAAGTTTGTATTGGAGTTTGCTAAGTCTGAGCTAATGAGGAAGTTTATGGATTTAATACAAGGAGAGATGTCAATAGTTGAGTATGCTACTAAGTTTGAAGAGTTGTCTAGATATGGATATGCTATTATAGATACTGACATCAAAAGGAATGAAAATTTATTTGGGGACTAAGGCCCAAGCATGCTAGGATGACCATGACCCATGTCAATGATCGTTGTAACATATTGGTGGAGATGGCCATTCGCCATGGGGAGTTGCTTGCTGATTTAGTTAAAGAGAAGTCAATGGAAACCTAAGGTTCTTAAGGGAAGAAGAGGAATTTCTTTAAGAAGAAAGGAGCCCAGTGGGGGGACACTGCTAAGAGGTCAAAGACTGAAGTAGTTTGCTATAAGTGTGACAAGAAGGGCCACTTTGTTAATGAACGTCGGTCAGGAAATGGGAGGAAAGCTGCAATTAAGAAGAATGTGAAATGCTTCAATTCTGATCAAGTTGGGCATTACAAGAATCAGTTTCCAGAGCCAGTTAGGGAAAGACTATGATGGAAGGTATGCTTTTGATCCAAAATATTTCAGGTAGAGTACTTTTTGATACCGGTGCATCACATTCATTTATATCTCAGTGTTTGATTGATAGATTATGTCTAGAACCCACCTACCTTGTTACTTCCTTAAGGGTTGTAAATCCAATGGAGAGTATGCAACTCTAGGGTTAAGATATGACCATTTAGAACTTGACTTGTTATGTCATAAGTTTGCATGTGGTTTGTATGTTATTGATTTCGTAGATTTCAGGATCATTTTGGGAATGGATTGGTTGAGAAGGTATGAGGCTAGAATATTTTGCCATGATAAGGAAATATCACTGAGACATCCTAAATATGACGACCCACATTTCGAAAGATTTAAATGGACAATAATTCACGCATATCCAATTCAAACAAGCCGAAACATAGATAATCAATGGGGTAATTAAGAAAAATAAGGAAAGAAGAAGAAAACAAACATAGAATCTCGTAGTGGAAAGAAAAAATATAATAATCAAATAAACAGTTCATGAAGCTGTTTTCTATACATTTGATTATAATTTTATACAACATTTATCAGAGCTATATATACAGTAGAAACAAAATATAATGCAGTAGAACAATATAATGCAGTAGAACAATATAATGTAGGGAATAATAATACTAGTAGTAATAACATACATAATCTTCATCTTTGTCCTCCATAAAATGATGTTCAATACGCTGAAATACTCAGGGCTGACCCAAGCGTAATGAAAAAACAAGCACTCGAGTCAAGACTAAAATATCCTTATGCGAGTCAAATCGATATCACATAACATGAGTATTAGATATGTTTACGAGATTTCACATCTTATCTAGTGTATAATATGCGTGCAATAACTCAAAAGATGTTATGGGATTTTCCAACTCTTAAGGATCCATAAAATTATTTATATATATAGTAGAATAAGCTATATATAATGCCTAATCAGTAAGATAAATATTTTTCTTATTGTTAAGGCTTTATATTAATCCCCCTTAATACAATTTTAAGCATTATTGTACAGTTTGTATATAATGCTCTAGTAGCATGTCAGGGGATAGGGATGCACCGTGATACAACAACACTAGACCAAAATCATAGTATTCTCGTATAGAGATAAAAGGATCACAAGGCACGTGAGGCAATGCCCAAGGTAGGATACTACCAGTTCGGGTCGCAGGGCTGGTGGTAACGCATTGTAACCACGATAGCCCACCTCTTACATCCATCCCGTATCGAGTCAAAGAGAGGTTATCCTAAAATCAAGGTGCATCAATCGAAACCAACAACAAGAGTAATAATATGGATAGTGTCTAACAAAATCGAAGAATGGATGCCCGCTAAGGGTAGCTATCCCATTCGGCCCTATCAAGCCGTCATGTTTTAGTCATTTCAAATTGGCATGAGCGTTGCGGTCTATCCATCGTCGTTCTCTTTCTTCAAATCCAGCAAATGACACTAAATCCAACCACTTCGTTCTGGAGTCTCCACCGCCCACACAGTTGTTAAAGTCGTTCCAATATTGACAGAGAGTATGCCAATAAGAGGCCATGGTATGTTTAACAACCAAACGTCGTTTTACACACCGGTTGGTGCTTTTACATTCCAAAAACGATTCATAGCTGATATCAAAATATCATATTCTCTTCAAAATCATTTCATTTCAAAATCATCATATTTACTTTAAATTATCATATTCGGTTCGACAAGTCATTTTTACATCAAAATTCAATTCAAATTACAATTTAGGTTATAACTTCAATTTAACCCAATTCGCATTTATACCCACGATTTAAATATAAACATTCCAACCTTGACCGGTTTGAAATTTTAGAAAATAGTTTGAAATAATTTTAAATAGTTAAATAAATAAAATGGTTTAAGCACTGAAAATGGTTCATATAGGAAAATAGTTTGGAAAATCAAATAATTGGAATATTTTAAAAAAAATAGATTTTTTATACAGTTTATATTAAAAATAATTTATTTTAAAAATAGTTTCAAAGTCAAATTGATTCAAATCAAAATCTTCCAATTCAATCATCTTCGATCTCAATTCAATTCATATTGGTTCCATTCCAATTTCTATTTGAATTAACTTCGATTTAAATTTTAATTCAAATCGATTTAGATTTAGATTTTCATTTTCATTTTTAATTCAATTTCCCTTTCAATTCCAATTAATTTCACTTTCAATCCCCAATTGAATTAAATTCAATCGAATTCTCAATTCTTAAACCATTTCAATTTATACCAATTCCAAGTTCACTTTCAGAATATTGATTTAAATCATTTAAATTAAACATAACTTCGATGTTCAATCTAAGGATCAAATCTTCCAAATAATTCAACTTCGAACCCACATTTGAAATATCCATTTAAATCACTTTTACATAGTAATATTTCAAAGTTCGAATAAAAGTTCGAATCTTTTGAAACAAATCAATTTCTGAAATTAAAATCATATTTCAGTTATACTACAAAATCTCAAATTCGTTTTTTTGTAAACTATTCCTATTAACAAATTTCAATTTCAACATTCGATCTCAAGTTCGAAAACAATCTAATTTTCATAAATTCGATTCTTAACACTTTAAATCAAACTCATTCAAATAATTTCAAATCAACATTTTGAAATCATTTAATTTTACAAATCCGGTGTCCGTGTATAATTTTCTATCATATGGCCAAGTGAATCAGTTATTTCTATTTAATTTCAAGGACAGATATATATCATTTCAATCCAAAGTAAATGTCAAAGGTATATATCATTTCAACCTATTTCTTAATTTACTTGAAATAATTCGATTTATAGTTTTATATACTATAAATAATTTAAAGGATGATAATATTATATATATATATATATATAATAAATGAACAACCAATCATCCAAATATCAACCAATTCGCATCCATCACAATCAATCATCCAAGCGGTCAAAATATCACCACAATTAACTGGTTATCAATAATTGAGAGTTTACTTGTAATTTAGTTCCAATTCAATTTAATTGTCCATTCAAATTTCTATAAGCTAATTTGAATGTCAATTTAAATGTCAATTAAAAGTATTCAACAGCCATCAATAAATTTAAATTTAACTAATATAAAAATATTCTAATACTTCATGAGCGTTATAAACACCCACCTTTTATTTGAAACCGAATTTTTTCCAGCATCACATAAATTCCAAATCAATCCCATATCATAGATGACGTCGATACGAATCCACTGTAATTCGTTTCGTCCAAAACGAGCCTCGTACCCAAAAGATATATGATAATTAATATAACAATTATAATTAACATATTAATCAACTTAATAAAAATAATTAACAAACCTAATTACCTTTATTCACGGTTTCTCTCTTCTTCCAGCACACAATGACGCAAGCGAAACCTCCCTATTTCCCATATCAAAGTCGCGACCTACTACCTTCATTTCTTTTCTTTTACGACAATAAACGATCGACATCACCCTCATAACGCCAACCTTACCCTCCACCACCCCTCCAGGTGAACCGCCGCCACAGAAATATGTAGCCGTGCTACCATCATCCTCACGTATATGCGAACTCAGCGCGAAACATAAACCCTACAGTCGAATGCGACCCTACCAGAGCCGTCGCTCACTCCAATCGCGCCGCGCTCCTCTAGGCCATCGCGACTTCGGTCGTTCTTTTTTCTTCCTTTTCTTCTTTTTTTCCATCTGCAGATTTTGAACTAAGGGCAAGAGGGAGGGTACAGGGGGACAAAGAAGTAGGCGGCCTCATATGAAATGTTTGGGGAGGGAAAAAATATGTATTATTAAAAAATAGAAAATATCTAGCTTCTCACATCTGAAATTCTCAACCCCCAAACGAGGCGTGTCGTCTGTCATTCTAAATGTTTACCCCTATTTTTAACGTAATAGAACTAGTCTCGAGGCTTAATTCGATCGTATTTAGAAGATAGCATTTCAAAATCAAATTATTTTAATTAAATTCCTTTAATTAATTTTTACGCATTTGAAGCTTGCACGGCCAAACGATAAGTCTGATCGCTATGAATCATGAAATCCTATAATAATTCACTATTACATATCCGATGAAACTGGTTTCGTCAAAATCCAAGACTGTGGCAAAAATGGCTATTTTTACCCATTAATTAAAATATAAAATTTTGAATTTCTATTGATTCACTTATAAACTCAATTTAAAGGTTCAAAATTTTCATTCTTGCTAAATAAAATTTAAATCCACTTTTGACATCATTTTTATTCACATCAAATTCAAGATTCAATTATTTAAATAATTTTCAATATTAAATTTTAAACAATTCGATTATCCAATAATAAGATCTCAATGAATTTTACTCATTGACAATTTATTTATTTTCAACTAAATAAGTCAACATATGTTATTCAATCCAACTATTGATTATAAATACATTCAATACGTAAAATTCATTCAATATCTTTTATAGCCCAAATCTTCGAAATTGGTTACTCAAAATTTATCCAAATTCATATCCAGTAATTATATTAATAATTCATTAAATTTTTGTTTCTAACCACTTTTATCAATAATCATATTAAATTTAATAATTTAAAACGGTTAAAAATACGGGTTGTTACATTCTTTCCCACTCAAAAAATTTCGTCCTCAAAAGGGGTTAAGCAAAGAATTTAACATACATTATATTTTATTGAAAATAATCAACATACAAAAATTTAAAATCTCATCTCCCGAACCATTATTATGCTTCTACTATGCCACTCCGATCGGTTTATGGAAATTACAAGTTAGTTATCAAAACAAGTTATAAAATTTTAAAACCTCAAAAAATTTCTAACACTTGGTTTACGGAAACTTTCGGCAGAGTCTCCTTTGCGTGGCTCGATCGAAAAAAATTTCCAATATGATATATAACACAAATATATACCAAATATATCAAATATACATCTCATCTCAGTGATGAGATATCCCGTAAGGAAAAAAATAAAAGTGCAGTATCTAATCCGATATACGCACATTATTATTATTAATACGAGCGAGTTCGCTTTTATTAAGCAAAAAAAACATATTAAATCCACATATACGTCCAACGGTCTTCGTATATACCAATCTCAACTCAATTTAGAATATTAGTCACTTATAATAAGATATAGAATATGTATAAGTTTAATAAACCCATACAAGATGAATTCTAAATCCAAATCACAAGCACAAGCATCAATGCACAAACATCGATACACAACCATAACAATCATATGCAATCAAAACAGTTATAACTATGATTTGCAACAAAAGAAACCATTCAACTATCAATATTCATCTAATTAATCCAATTAATTCATAACTATGTGAATTTACATTATCCAATGTCAATATTTAATTTATTTGCTTCATTTTTTTTATTAACATCCAATTTTTATTAACAATTAATCGGTTTACTTCCAATTTATTCACATATATTTCATTCACATTCAATTTATTTAAATTTAATTTATTAAATTCCAATTGTATCACTTTTTGTTTAACATGTTTTATATAAATTCATTTATAAAGCATTTTATAAAATTATTCCATTTAACCTTGTTTAAGTTTAATTGATTTTATTACCACTTAGTATATTCTCTTTAATACTAATATCATTTATAACCCATTTAAGATTATCATAAACATTTTATATAACACAACTCATGTTTATTATTATTACTTCATATCTCAAGTTCATATTAATTCATTGATTCACTTTATTTATTCATTTCATTTACTCAAATTCATATTAATAATCTTACTTAAGTAAATTTTATTTTATCACTCAAATTAGTATTAACGAATTTTCTTTTTATCACAATCAATTTTATTCAAATTCTTTTAAGTTAACTTCCATTTTATGATTTATTTCATTAACTTATTTCATATATTCATTTATTGAGATTATAATCATTTTATATAGATGATTCTTCTTTACACAATATTATCCAAATTATAATTATCTTAGAAACCTACAATAAAATCTTAAATTATCCTCTATAAATATATATATATATATATATATGTATATATATTTCAAACAATTTACATAGATATGATTTAATTTGTTATTTGTTTACCTTCTCTTAAGTTCATATCTGAATATTATTTTCCTTTTACTATTCAAATTTTTTATTTAACATTTCTTAGAATATTAACTAAGTTTATAACATTTTTTTACAACTTAATTTAATTTTATAAACATTTCTTTAAACAAAATTTCAATTTGGAATATTTCTTTACAAATCTCTTATTACTCAAGTTCAAACTTGTATAATATTCTATTACCACTCATATTTAACATTTCAACTTTTTGAACATTTCTGGTAACATATATATGTTTTTAGAATGTAATTGAATGTTATACAAATTTATCTTATTCATTTTAGTAGTCAAGAATGTTCAATAATTTACACAAGTTTAAATTTCTATTATCTCGAAATTGAAGAGTTATAATTTAGTTTCTCCTAGTTTATTTAAACATTTAGCTTCAATTTATTATCTCCCATTTTAGAAGTTTCCAATTATTTAAAATAATTCATTTTATTTCCATAAATGAAAATCATTAATTAACAGAAACTCAAGAAATCAAATACCGGGTTCATTTCAAATCACTTTGAAATAATATGTATACTCGTATCTTTCATACACACACACACACACACACACACACACACACACATATATATATATCAAACCACTTTTAGAAATTTTAAATCAAAATCTGTTTATCAACTCAAATACGTAGCAAAGCTACTAAATGGCCTCCCCAACTTCAAAACTCCAAAATGAATGTCGATGATGCGGCCGTTAGGGCAGTCAATGGGTTGGGTTGCGTTTGATTCGGGTTGGGTCAAGTCGGGTTTGGGTTGATTTTAAATGGGTTGGGTCAACCGGTTTATTAAACAAGTTCGAAATAGCTCAGCGTGAACCTGACCCGATTATAAACGGGTTGACCCGACCTGTGTAACCTGATTATAACCGGGTCAGGTCGCGTCGGACCGTAAACAAGTTGGGTCAACCCGTATAAGGTATAAATGGGTCGTAAACGGGTTGTAAATAGGTCAAATTCGGGTTCATGGGTCATAATCGGGTCGGGTAAACCCATATAAGTACAAAGGGTTAATAACGGGTCAAATTTTGGTTCACGTAAGGAGGGTGTAACACCCCGTAATTTGACGTTAGCTATTTAATTAGTTAGTTAATTAATTAGGCTCCAAAAATGGAATTGGTGCAAATGATGGAATTTGAACATGAAAATTGCACCATTGCATTCGTGGTGAAATTATGAGCAACTTTTATATTTGAAGTTTTGCGATTGGAGTCCAAACGAAGAATTTACGGAAGAAAAACGAATTCGGAACGAAAATAAATAAACAAGAAAAATTAGCGTTTTTAAATTTATTAGATTGGGTCCATAGGTTAACCCACATATTACAGAGGTTGGCCAGGGGTGGTTGTCCCCTAGGAAGGTGGCGGTCAACCACTTCATGTGTGTAAGCTCCAATAACACAAGACACGTACGACCTGGATTTAATATATTTCGATCTAACGGTTCTAATTGGTTCTAGCGTCTATAAATTCAGGCCCAGCCCTCCCTTCTATTCTCATATTTTTTTTGAAGACAGTAGCGAAGTTCTACCTTTTATTCTTTTCTACTTTCTTTCTAAATTAAAAAAATAAGATATCTATATTCATACAAATTGGAGAAGAATAGAAATTAAATAAAAAGGTGAAGAGAAGAAAATCAACTATATGCGTATTTGAGGTTATATGTGTGTGTGTGTGTTTGTGTGTGTGTGTGTCTATTTCCCCCTCAATCCCAAATTTCTTCTCGGATCTATGATTCTAATGTATGTACATACCCTTTTTTCGCATATTCCTTGGATTTTAAAGGATTTGGAGATGAATCAAAGGTTCTACTTTGGATCTGGAGATTTGGATCGCTTTTTAAAATGAGTAGGAAAATTTATAGATTGTTATAATATGAAAATTATCTCATTGGTGCTTATTTGATTATTATGTCTAACTGGATAATTGTATGTAATAAACGGGATTATTGACCCTTGAAAATTGACATAAATATATTCATTGTATAACATGTCAAATATAATATATAAGTGTCGGAAATATAGATTGCTAATGGTAGATAAGAAAGAGATTGAAGAAGAAAAAAACAACAACACGGAATCTCACAATCATAGCGGAACAAAATATAATATATAATAATAGATTTTAAATACAAGAACCATACTTTTAATATACATACCATTATCAGAGTACAATAGACAATAATCAATCTAGACAGTTTAATAACTTGTCCTCACACAGCGGAAAAACAAATCAAGTAGGAAATATGTCTTTGTCATCTAGCGCGTCTCCTAAACTCCAAAGTGTTCTATCCTGAATCTGGAATACTCGGTCTGACCCATGTATTATAATAAAATAACTCCCGAGTCGGTCTGGAAAACCAGCGTGAGACAACACACTCAATTTGAATTATTAGAGTTATCAAAATCCTTTGAAAAACAAAGGTATCTTGTAAGACCGCGTCACACATAAACACGACGGGTTTTCCATTTACGATAACCAAAACATTTTATCGAAAATCCAATGATATTTTAATAGTGTCTAAGTACAAATACTTATTCAAATAGCCGAAATTGTTACATTAATTAGATTATAGCATACTAGGCTCTGTAAACAAATCCGTAAAGGCATGTATTGGAGAATGGATACCATACAATGACTGAGCTACTAAAGTACCACCCGTCACAGTACACTTCTAGAAATATATACCGAGGACCTCGTTGGGATCCCTAGCTACAAAAGACCGGCCTACCCTTAACCTGGATGGAACCGAATATGTTATCACCCCGGGTGTTCACACCCTTAAAAATCAAGCGCTCCCTTTTTCATGCACACTCATGTCTATAATTTATATTTTTGAGGATATCTAGAAAAGTGATAACATACCCTAATTGAATGCGATCCACTTAGCCTTGCTGCATCTCCTCTGTTTTAATTATTCCCGGTTGATGAGGTTTGAGGCTAACGTTACCTCACAAGAATAATTCCACTTAGAATGCTCATTCGTCTTCCAATGACGATGTTCTGATAGAATTCGTCCATACAAATTGTTCTGGGTCTGGACAGACCAAATCACCAACTTCACTTATCTTCATTATATCCATTCGTAATGTTCAAATCAGATCGAAGTGGTTTTCTGATAATTAAATCTCATCCCGGTCCCTTCGAAACGATCAATGAATTCGGCCAAAATTGATAGTCGATTATTTAACTATCAATAAAACATCTATAAGCCTACAACAGGCTTATTATAAATTTTCCAAAAATTTATTTCAAAATATCTTTATAAGATATATATATTCAAATCCCTTCCAAAATTGCCAATCATTTGAAACATTTTCAAACCCTTATATCTTCAATGGAATATTCCCAGCCCTTCCAATACTCAGAATATTTTTCCAACTCCGCTTTTATGTTCAACACTAAGGAAATTCAATTTATTTACTATTTTCTCAAATCATTTATAAATTTATTTGTTAATTCTTTAACTCGTTTAGAATGAATTCTATAAGTTTCGGTTTCCTTAATTAATTTCCTTTAATATTTTCCAAGTCAACACTTGTCTAAAATTCCATATATCCATTTCTATCTTCTTTCATGAATTCTAATTCATTTTTCAAAGTTCACTTTTATTTAACTATTTCATAAATTTTCTTACTTCTTCCAATATTCCATAAGACAATTTCTCCTATAAATCCAACATACTGAACTAATTCCGTTTTCAAACCTCAAGAAGATTTATAAATAAATTTTAAATCATTATAAAACTTTATATATATAATAAGTATTTAAAGAATTAATTATTATTAAAGACATGCTCAAATAATTATCTAAAAAAACCAAACACTTTTTAATAAACATTAATAACTCATTTCAAATCCAAGTATTAAAATATTCCAATACTAACTATTTTAAAATTTCAAAGTTAAATAAATAAAATTTCCCTTTTTAAATCAAAATTTAACTTCCTAAAAAGATTTTTTTTAAAATCCCAGTAATCA
This sequence comes from Allium cepa, assembly GCA_030765085.1. Lineage (NCBI taxonomy): Eukaryota > Viridiplantae > Streptophyta > Magnoliopsida > Asparagales > Amaryllidaceae > Allium > Allium cepa. The sequence continues at coordinate 685,026,686 of CM060932.1, read as the reverse complement.
ATTCAATTTATTAATCCCTCTCAATTTACAACACATCGATTTCATTTCCGTTCCCTTACCCATTCTCACATTTCAAAAATAGAAACAACCATTTTTCTTCAAACCGATTTCCATACTCTGATTTAAATTCACCCTATGAATTTATATTCCCAATTTATCAATTGTATCGTTTTACCCTTATTTATAAGCATCGTTATAAATTTGTAAACTCCTTTGAGTTTCCACTTATTTATAAAACTAATTTCATTTATTAAATCCCATTTTATAAATCAATTTCTTAATAAATTTCATTTATTCCACAAATCTATTTAAAATATCGACTTCAACTCCTTTCCATATTTTTCAGAAATGTAATTTTAAAAATCCATCGTTTGAAAATCCTTTATATAAATTATTTTAAAATCTCTATTTAAAATATCTTTTTACGAATAGTTAATGCAAACCAAAATCAATTATTTTTTTATCCAAATCATTTTCTTAAAAATAATCCAAATTTCTATATGAATATTTTTATATTCAAAATATCCTTTTGAAACCTTCCAAATTCCAAGAATAATATTTATGGTATTTAAAATACTAAAAGTTAGGCCATTGCTGCTATAGCATCCAATAATTCACATCACAACAATAATTTGTAATAGATTATTATAACACATCATAAATTATTATATATGAAAACAATCAATATAAATTTGAGGAATCCAGTTGGATCCCTCTAATCTGTTTCCTTGCATCCATAGATGTTAATACACCATAAAATACCAATCCCACTTCGAGGGTGATATCGCGGTATATATGGTCATCCGCTATTATACAGGGCGCATAGGGTCTCATCCGCTCCAATCGTCGGGTATATATCCAACTACTAGTATATATACACTACTATATATGATAACATCCAAACAGAAAATAATTTATAAATTCATCCAAACAACCAATAATTTAAAATTCAACATTTTTAAATTATAACTAGCAATCCAAATGAGTGACATTTTTCTCACCTTGATTTTTAATTGCAATCCATTCCAATTTTAGTTCTATTGTGTGATATTCCTTTATACGACTCCGGCACTGCTCCTTTCGTGCGATTTCAACCATGTATGCGAAAATTACACGATTTATAAGTTTTTCGATTTGTATATATATATAACTATTAAATCTTGAATTAAGGTAACTAACAACTAATTACGTAACTAATACCTTAATCATCCCTTCCAAAATAGTCGCACCCTTCATAATATATACCGAGATGAAGCTCTCATTTCCAGGATCCTCTCTTTATTCAATTCTTTTATATGGCAAATGAAACATTGGTCGATCCATTTCCTGACGAAGTCGAGTATCCATTTCTAGCTTTCTAATATAATAGACAATCTTTGTTACCTTCAAAACACAGGTCACGTGGTTGCACAAATAGTTTGAGCAGCATGTTGAATTCATCAAGGAAGAGAACCAAACTTCCAAGCCAATAATTAGATCTAGGAAAATTCGAACAGTATCATTATAATGGCGGTAGATCTTTCAACAAAAAGAACCTCATATTCGAGTTTGATAGCACCATCAAACCCAGTCGTTCTTCCAGAACTGCGCCTGACCACATCACCATCACCAGAATGCGTCGCCTCCTCCATATAGCCGCACTCCAGGCATATATGTGCGCTTGAAGGGATCCACGTCCCACTACGAATTCCTAAATCATGCAATACCCTTCTCCATCACCTTTGAACTCCATCGCGCCACCCCTATCGCCGTAGTAGCCTCGCACCCATCCACGCAAGCACCCATCCCTCTTTCGCTCGAACGAGATTCGAGCGCCTCCTTTTTTAATTTGAACGAGTTCGATTTTGACTTCGTGAATAAGAACTGAAGAGAAGGAAAATGGAAGAGTTTGCGATTTTAAAATGATGAGGAGGCGTGCGATATTAATTGATGGAGAAGGTTTTGTGTGATTTGGTCAGCGCTCAAATCAGAATGGGGTGGCTATGATTTGAAAGAATGTGGTTGAGGTGATAACGATAAGATATATATATATATATATATATATATATATATATATATATATACGTATATATATATATATATGTATTCAAAATACTTAGATATTATGTTCGATCCCCTATCGAGGAATGTTGTCTGGAATTTTTAATGTTCTACCCCTCTTCCGAACGCAATAGACAAGCTTCAAGCCCTAGTTTGATCGTATGTGGAAGATAGGTTTTTAAATCGACTATTTAATCTAATTTCGATTAAATTATTTCCAGGCAATTTTATTCCATATGATCAAAAAGTAACTCCAAACGCTGTGAAATTTGGAATCCGATAATAATACACTATTACGGACCCAATATAACTGGTTTCTTTGAATTCCGAGACCGTGCCTCGAATTGGTACTTTAAAGCGTCGATTAAATCGACGATTTCCAAAATTTACGAAATCACTCAAAATTTCAGTTTTAAAATCTTACTAACTAATTTTTGATTCAAATAGAATTTATGCCAACATTGAAAATCTTTTCGATTCATAAACAACTCCAATTTCCAGTTATTTAACGATTTTTAATTATAAATTCAACAGTTAAATTTATTCTGTAAATCGCTATATTTCGAATTTAAATTCATTTTAAAATTTTCAATAACCGTCTTCATATTCAAAAATCAAATTATATTCCAAATCCATATTTAAAACCACTTAAATATTCAAAATCAAAAGACGAAAAATCTTGGTCGTTGCATTGTATACGGGTTGTAGGCAACAAATTGAATATGATCTTAATGTAATAAATATTGCCTACATATTCTTATTTATGAATTGATTTAGAATTTTTTACAACCTGATCGAGAAATCAGTGCCAAAAGTATGGATTTATAATATTGATTTGATTGAAATTTATTCCAGATCTGGAATAGATTGTATAACGATGTTATGAATTTAGATTATTATCCCAATCGTGTTTGAATGTTTATTTCTCTATGCTCGGAATTGTTGGAATTTAGATCCATTTAATATTTGTAAATTAGCCGCTTTCTTTCCCATTTCGGAAGAATACAACGTTTGATCTATCAAGGGATATATGCAAATAAAAAGAGAAGAGAAGTGTAAAGTATGAATTCGTTGTAGTTTACACCGACTAGCAGTAATAAAAAGATATGATATTTCTTATAATTTCAAACGACGTAATCTTTTATACGTTAAAGTTAAATATTTTATTATGGACCAATTTATCGAAATTATACCTTATAATCTTTTTCTATATGATTCCAACAATTGAACATGTAAAAGAATATTCTAGTGAAGATATATAACTAGATTATATTCGGTAAATGTGGAATTTTTACGTAATTTATTGTGCTTATAATAATAAAACTTAGCTAATAATGGGCTTGCATGTAATATTCACAGTTAGAATAATTAATAAATGGGAAAGTAATTTAAAAGGTTGTAACTCCAATAGATGAGGAATAAATGGTAATAAATATGGTATTGCAATAATCTGATAAGGTAAATGGATTAACGGGACTAATAAAAATGAAATAGATATAAAAGGTTACTAATTTGAAATCAGTAATCATACATAAATATCTTAGGAAATGTTCGTTAGGATTTTATGGGCAAATTGACATTTATGAGCATTAAAAGGGGACTTATTAGTTGATAAATATTTAGGATAAATCTTAATGCCTTAAATAAAAAGTGAATTATTAAGATAAGTCCAATGTCTACTTAAGATAATATAAGTAAAGACTTAGGATGGTTAAATAGACTTAGTAGGTTAGTGATACGAGGTCAGTAGAGTCACTCGACGGAAGACTGCCCTTCATTTTGAGGTCACCAACAGTCGGGTGTGCTTACTACTGATGTGAGATATCGCTAATCCTAGGACTCATAATGACGTGAGGGATTGAGCCTGCTTTCTTAATTGGAAAGTATTAAATGGTCCAAATTGAGAATTAGGAGTGGTGAGGGATATCTCCATAGGCATTTGCTTTTGGTTTAAGGTATTAAGTGGTTGTAGGGTTCGCCTCTCTCCTAAATGGAAGTATTAAGTAACCTGATGAGATTTCAGATAAATAAGGATGTCTCTAAAAGGGTTTACTTCAGTTTTGAGGTATTAATTGGCTGTAAGGCCCGTATTCCTACCGAAAGAAGTAACTTAATGGAATTCCATATTTATAATTAAGAGTGATAGTGGATATCTTGGGAAGGGTTCACTTCGGGTTTAGGGTATTAAGTGACTGAAGGGTTCACCTTATTCGTGCAAGAGAAGTATTAAGTAGCCCAATGAGATATCAAAGCAATGTCAGCTAAATAGTACCAATGAGGACTCTACCGTGGGGTTAGGTATTAAATGACAAAGGCCTACCTATGTTAAATGGTCATAGGTCTGCCTAGTCCTTATTAATGACATATAAAGTGGTTAGGATACAGTCTCTCACATTGCTAAGTCCGTAATAACGATAGTACCATTGAGAGGCACAACTTGGAAATAGATATTAACTGATGGGGTTTGCCTTAATTAAGGTATTAAATGACCAGATTCTGCCTATTTTCCAATAAAAGGTATTAAGTGACATGAGCAACATTTATTACATGGCTACGATTTTATCGGCGACCGATGCGGTAATAGTTGGACATTAAGTGTCAGAAGCCTTAAATAGTGGTTCGAGGTCTTTGTAGCTAGGACACACCGACCAATGACAACATAGTTAGAAAACCACCTTTGGAATATTTCATAAATGACGGAATCTACCTTGATTAATGTTTTACCGCTTTATATTCATAAGTATTGAGTGGCAAATGGGTTTGGTAGTATTGGATGGTTGATAAGGCTTCATCAGTATTTTGTACCTTAGGAAGGGGTAAGTAAATAAATTGTGTGTGCAATACAAGGTTAGATTAGAATTGCTAACCTTAATGGATATAACTATTAAATGGAAATCAATTGGTATAAATTTATGTTACAGACAATTTATAGATTTTCCAGTCACCAGAACGTTGTTCAGACCCCCTCGTCATTACAACCAATTAGATAGATTGAGAAGAACGTATCATTGGAGCTCGATGTACTTTGTTGTTGGAGAAGTTATCTTTTTCTCTCATGCTCGATGCTGATGTGATAGTCTATTATCCAAGGAATACCACTAAATCCAAGGTAGTATTCATAATCATTATTCTCATCCTATTATTATTTCCGTTGTGAGTTTAGATTTCTATCAATCCTTGATAATGCTTATGCTTATTTGTAGGTACCAAATCCTACGATCTATGCTCTGATTGACTTGGGTTCCGACTTTTGTCGAAATTTAGGTCGTTAATGTATGAGTTGTTACATTTGGTATCAAAGCCTAAGTTATTTGATCGTAGGAATTAGGATAATTTGAGAGAAAGTATTCCTGCTTTCATATCCAGTAATACTATATTTTTATGCTAGATTCTAAGATTTCTAACTATAGAAGTAGTTGTAGTTCCACTCCAAAGGAATGGGCAAAACAACTACGAGTTGGAAATATCTTAGATCTAAGATTTTCATGCTGACTCCTAAGTACTCCATGGAATGCTAACGATGCATAAAGCGCTGTTGGTGAAGAGCCGGAGTATGACATATTGCAGAATCCCGGAGCTAGAGGTGCTCGACTTAATGGTTGAGATTCTAGCTACCTTATTTTTGGATTTTGAATTCCATTCAAAGACACATTTATCCCTGATGGATGGAAAATTAGAGTCCGCATGTTGCAATTGTCTGGAAGCAAGTTTTTGCTATGGTGCATTCATTGATTACCTCTTTGATGGATAATGGGATCTTAATTTGGAGAATTAATTTCAATTTCTTGGTTAAAAACCCATGAGAGAATTTTTATAAAGGATGTTCTGAAAATGCCTTAGATTTTGAAAAAAGGGATTTCTTTTCCCAAGGATTTTTATGGAAACTTTGTTTTGAAATAGTTTTAAAATTTCAATTTTCAGGGAAACACGTACACCACTATGTTAGTCATGTTAAGAAATTTTTTGTTTATAAAAGATTAATTCCTTAAATCCTTATATTTACACACATTGGTAAAGAGTTGATTTTGATTTTTGGCAAGGAAATTGTTTTCCAATTTAAGAAATTTGTGTTTTAAAAGAAGTTTTTGGAAACCCTGAAATATGTGTATATATAAGTTTGATTTTAAAGGAATGTTTTGATATGAAATAGTTTCTATTATTCAGAAATAAGTACAAAGCAACATATATTTTGCTTAATGGTTTTTCAGTTTATAAAATAGAATTTTTTTATTTTCTCTCTTTATGGTATGGATAAAGTAAGAATGACATTCAACTTTATTGAAGGTTGTAGTTTGAAGTGTTTTTATACCCACCGGCTATTGGAAGAAATATTTCTGTACGGAGTATGTAGGAAATAGCAGCCAAAATATTTTTGTAACATCCCCCTACTTGGAGGTCCAAATCTAACGGCTACGGATGTTGCAGTCATCCATAGTTATTAATCCTTGGCAACCAAATACGGCGATATTAAATACATTGATACATAGAAACACAATAATATGGGAAACACTTAAACCGCAAACAAATTCCACATTCCATTTCAAAATATTTCAAAATGATTACATAATCCCAGTTCGTAGACCATGTTCAGATAACATATAATTATTACAAAATACGCCAAGGGCGACATATAAAGATTCCCCCTTGGTAGATCAGAGTATATAGATAGGAAAGAAAAAAAATTTCCTTTATAAACAAAACACACAACAAAAATAAAAGAACTCTAATAACAAGCTTCCCTCCTGCACGTCCTGGAAACTTTATTCGTCTAAATGAATTTCTGGAAGCCTTAACCCTCAACCTACTCAAAATCGATTGAGTACCCGAGAGTATAAAGGGAAAATAAAGACTTCGAGTCGGACATAAAGCCTGGTATGAGTAATAATTTACCATCTCAAACCATTTAGATATCGAGTGAAACCACGCTACTTAGCAGAACGCGTTTTCCCTTCACTGGTATCTTAAAACATTTACAAAACCATATACGGTGCTCCTGCATCCACAATGGTTAAAACATAGTATTTCAAAAATTATATAATGATATGAAAAACTAGTAAATCAAATCTGTATTACCCATCCCTAATCATTCTTCTTATCTGACTTAGCTATAGTTTCTAGGATTACTATTGACCAGTTAATGGTTATGGACTTTCATCCAATATCGTAGTTTTCATAAGATCACTAACAACCTATTGGTAACTTCGCTATCTTATCTCTTATCATAATTTTCAAGGGTAATTAGAAACCTATTGACTGAATATCAATATCTTAATCCGGATATAGTTTTCATGGGCTAACTACAAACCTACTGGCCCCTATCAGTATCAAATCCTAGTTTACATAGGCTAACTATGAACCTATCATCCCCTGCCAATATTATACAGTTTTCGTGGGCTTACTGTAAACCTATTGTCTCCTGCCAATATCTTTAATTAAGATTTTAACATCGGTTATGTTATATTCAATACTGGGTCAACCTAACTGGTTATTCTGCGCTTTCCCCAAAATATAGTTATGGGTTAGTAACAACATGAATAATATTTCCAAAATCTTCATTTAATCCATGGTTTTTTCCTTTAAAATGAGAATGGGTTATTTGTTTTGAAACTTTAAAACATCACTTTCTGACCATTGGATGACCTCCTTCGAAAGCATAGAAAACCTCTTTTCAAAACTCTAAGCATGTACCTTTCAAAACCAACGATATCTTTAGAAGGTATCAAGAAAGCATTCATTAAAACATAGCTTCGAAACAAATAAAGCATCCTTTAGAAAGCATTGGGTTTACTCTTTAAAAAAATCATTTGGGTCAAAATGGTTATATACAAAAGTATCTTTTTCGAAACAAACTAATACTAATTTTGGGAAAGTTGATAGTATCGGAACCATCCAGTCGAAAGCAAAGACCGTTAAAAATTAAAACTTCGAAGGACAGAGTCGAAACCCTTTTTCGACTCCATCACCTTCAAAACACTCAACCCCTTTCGAAAGTAATTAGGAAACAGTTTAACATAGGTAAAAGCAAAGATGACCTTTCGAAGGTATTGATGACTTCGATACTTCGGAAGGAAATAGTGGTTAGTTTTCGACTGGGTCGGAACAAACCCTTTCGAAAGCCCTTATTTGAAGGAAAAAGTCACCCCTTCGAAAGTTGATAATTCTTTACATATTACAGCAACGTTCTTCGAATTCCATTTATAAAACCTTTTTCGAAAGCATGCGTTTTGACTATGTCGAAAGCTTTGAATAAAACAAGGCAAGACTTTAACTTTTGAAAACAAAGCACGGGTTCAACCCTATTGGAAGCTTACCTTTCGACACCAAGGCCTTTGCCTTCCTTCCTATCCACTGCGTATCACTAGCTGATACTTTGTATATTGGTTTCAACTATGATGGTTTCAACTAGGTAGGTTTCGACTAGGATGTGGTGGAATCATTAGAGTTGAAAGGGGCTACTAATTGAGGTGGAACACCTTTTACTAAATTAAAGGCTGTAATGTTGCTTCTTTTAATAATTGCTTTATAACAACTTGCCTATTTATAAACCATTGATTGACTGCCATATAATTTTTCAAATACTTTACACTTAAAACTCCCGCACTTATATCAGATTTAAACCATAAAAATGTTACGTTTATGCCCTTCCATATACAAAAACCAATTATTTCCAAGAAGTCCTTCCTTTAAAATAATTTACTTTCCTTATTAAATCAATTGGGAAAAATCCCCAAAAGTCACAGAAATTCGATTTCATCATTTTAAAATTTTGACCCAATTTCTTCCTGAAATATTCAAAATAAATTTTAAACCCAATTACATCATATTTGTCATCAAAAATTCATAGTAAAATTTCCATAGCTTGGAAAATTCCAAAAATAAAAATTCATTTCCAAAACCTTGTTTTACTTAACATAAAAGATTTCCATGGCGTTTTAAAATCAATGACCCATGGCTTTTACCCTAAAACCGTATGAATTTTGTGTATAAATAAATTGTTTAAATCAAACAATCCATGAATTTAGCATATCATCATCCCAAAATAATATACGAACGAAATAAACACTTAAATCCAAAATCATATGATTATAGAAACAAAAGCAAAATCAATAAAGAGATGGAATGAATTATTATTCACCTTAAACTTGATGAGGAATTAGAGTTTTGTTGTTCATTAATACTTTCTAGCTTTGGTCCTTAGCTTTAGATTGAAATTCTCCATTTTCCTCCTTATTAATAGCCGACTCTATTTTGCTTTAATTTTCGTTTGTGAAAAGATGAAAATGGAACGTGAATGGGCAGTTGCAAAAGGTCATAGCCGTGTATAATAGATTGGCTAACTTACTAATATGCTCATGTGCAATTTGATTAACCTATAAACTAATTTAAACCCATTAAATTTTATTATTAAGCATGAACCATCATTTAATTTATTCAAATCTCAATCCCCATATCATTATTATTCTATTTAATTTATCCAACTGAATCTTTTGAATGATGTTATCAAAAATTAGGGATGTTACAGGTTCCCTTCCTTAAAGAATTTCGTCCTCAAAATTCAGTAAGGATTAAATAGTAAACATAGAAATAATCTATAACAACTGCTAACACCCATACTAGTCTAATTGACTAGCAACTATCCATATGAATATAATATAGAAATACCCTCAATTCATATCAGGATAAGTATTTCTAATCATGTCCTTTGTCTCCTAAGTACAGTTTTTCTCGTTGTTGCTCCACCGAATTTTCACCAACCTGACTGTCTTGTTCCTCAATCTTTTCTCATCTCTGGCTACAACCCGAACGCCAATCACATCCAACCAGAGAACGCAGGTTCATCTTTTTTTCTCAAATTCAACCAACCGAATCCAACGGCTTTGATTCATCGAAGCTACTCAAGGCGATTTCAGGTCATGTCATCAACTAAGAAAATGTCAGCGATGACAAGATATATGCAATCAATGGTGGTGATATAGTATCATGGAGCAAGGCGGCTGCAAAGGAGGGATGAAAGGCGGTAGTGGTTTCGTCTAATTAGACGAATTGGTACACTTTGGGGTGATGTGTCATGAAGGAGAAATGCAGGGGACGACTAGGGCTAGGCTTGGCCAGAGCTTGGTGGCGTGGCATGGCCAACGGCAGCAGGAAAATGGAAATTAAGTTAAGAGGGGAGTTAGGAATTTCCTCCGGCGACTTGCGGTAGCAGCAGGTGACTTGAAGCGGCGGTGCCACGATTGAAAACGCGGTCGGTGTTGGGTCATTACGTGCTTGGGTGTTAAACAAGAATGAGAACGGAAAGGTAATTAGTTTATAAACTTTGTTAATTTAAGTAATTAAAATTATAAATATTCTCAAACGTTCATTAACTCATATCTAAATCATATGGGGTCCAAATCAAACGCGATGAGTTGCGTTGGGATCGTATTGGTTAACACTACGATATAGAATTGGATTGGATGGATTTGGAGCTAGTGGAAATTTAAGTTAAAATCGAACGCCTGTTTAATTTTAATTCAGACCTGAATGTTTCGGCGATAACTAGAATTTCAGTGAGTTAAACTCGTCTTTTTGATTAACCCAGTAATATAATATAGTTGATAAAAATTGTGATTGAATGTTTGGATGATTTATTGCTTTATTAGTTGGCTTGGGTTTATTATCTCCCCTGGAGAAGATGACCTTTTTATATACCCGTCTAGTAGCGAATGATCCACATTATATGATTATATAGTTTGTGATGCATGGGAATAGGTTGGAGGGATCCAACAAGATTTCTCACCATTGTTGATTTTAATTTAAATAGTGTTCCTATCATATGAATTATTGAAGATTAAACCTGATTGTTGGCTCTATTGATTATGACATTGTTATATGCTCAAACTTAAACTCTCTAGTGATACAATATTGATTAAATGTTTAGTAGTTATTGGCCTCGAATTAGTATGTTAAAAATGCTATAAATTGTCGTTTGAGTTGGAGTTGGTTTTTGAGATACGAAAAGATTTGTAATCTAAAATTTTGTTTTCAAAAATATTTTGTTTTAAAAGATTTAACTTCTTTTTTTACTTCAACTTTTTATCTGTCTTTTCAAAGTTATTTATTTATATTTAATACTTGTAACGTCCCCCACTTGGAGGCCCAAAACTAACGGTTGTGGATGCTGTAGTCATCCATAGTTATTAATTCTCGGCGAGGAAATACGGTAATGCTAGATAAATTGATATACCAAAAGCACATAGATATGGGAAAAGTTTAAAATTTCAAAACAACTTTCATATTCCATTCCAAAACCATTTCAACATTCTTTACATAACCCCACGACGTTAATCACGTTTAGAAAAACATGCACTACAACAAAAAGTGACTTTTATAGCGGCATATAGCCGCTATTAATCACAACCATAACGGTTTGATAAGCGCTGTATATCGACATGTTATAAAAAACTGTTGAATATTTATAACACAAAATATGCCGCTATGGTTGAGCTTAGTTTTATAACGCAAATTCGCCGCTATGGTACGTTAATTCAATAGCTCATTATAGTCGCGATAATACAGCTAAATCACAACGAAACTGGAAATCTTTATAACATCATTTTGCCGCTATAAAATATTTATTCAATAGCTCATTGTAGCCGCTATAATACAGCTAAATCTCAACCATTCAATAGCTCATTACAATGTACAAACATTAAAGCAAGTGCATAACCATTGAATAAAACATAAGCTTGCAGCCAAATTAACACAGAGAAACAGAAAATAATGTCAATTTAATAAGTGTACAAACATTACAGAGTAAAACATTAAAGCAATCCTTTCAAATATTACAGAGTATAAACATTACAGAGTTCCAACATTCTGCCATACATTTCTAACTGCTATTTCTTGAATGCACCCATGAAAATACAACATATCCTTCCACCGCGTGCTCCATACGTTACAAACTACAAACAGCCACCAACTGACATTACTGCCTCTTCCCCACTGCACAAAACTTCACATTACAAACTACAAACAACCATCATCCACATCCATCTGAAATTACTGCACCGACTTCATACAACCACCTTACAAACACCATACATCCGCTATACAAACCATCCCTTAACACTTCATATCCTTCACTGTCCTGACCACTTAGCAGCTCCACCACAATCACATACATTTCTGTCCAAACCAACCACACACTACAGTTAACATCTGACCACTGTGCCATTGCTACCATCAACCAGCCCCACTTGCCTGCACACTTCAAATTTCACAACCCCAAACTGTTTGTCGTCAAATTACTACCATCACTGTCATTTACAATCATACTTCTAGCCTGTGCACCTCCTTACACACAACCCTGACCGCAGGACCAATATATCATAGGAATTCCACTTTGCACTTCATCTCCATACAAAAACTTCACAACCATATCACGTCACCTATGCACATCTTCAACTGTGCCACTGCAACATCAAACATAACATTTCTACACATCCCTCTGCAACCTGACTACTGCCCTTCCACCACTGCTTGCTGCTACAATCCTACTTCACACATCCTCACCACAAAACTGACCACTTCCCATTATTACAATATTAAAACTTCTGATATTCAACACTTCTATGCATTCACATTATTCAACAATTCTCATTATTCAAAACTTCTCATTATTCAGCACTTCTCTGCATTCACATTGCCTACAACATCTACTTTATCTACCACTTCTCATTATTACCATCTGCACATTCGCTACTATGCGCTGTATACTATGCACATCCACCCTTCTTCTACAAAAAAAGAGAGAAAATAACCACACAAAACTGTACAATGCGTATAAAATACCAATCTACATCACCACTGCAAAATCCCACTTCAAGCCACATTTCAACTTACACTGCTCCAACATTCAACATACTTGTTATAACAGTGTTGCAGTGCCTATTTGCAACCTCTGACCATCACTGCCAGTTCGCAACCACCCACTGCTCCTTCCATCATCATCACCTCTGCCTGACCACAACCCAAACCACAACCGAACCCACCTCTTCTCCTCAAACGCAAATTATAATCACATCGACAACCATCTGAATCACCACTGCCAACTGCAACCGCCTGCTCAACAACAGCAGCATACCTGACATACGAAAGCAACTGCAACACCACCTGAACGACCTCATCAACTCCTCCTCGAACATTAGGAAACTGATGAGGTTTTTTCATTTGGAACAAGCTAAGATCAAATTAATTCAAGCAATTAGGTGATGCCTAAGTCAGGCGATGCATATATATTAAGTTGGTGAATGCTAAACAAGTAAACATGTATCACACAAGTATTTATATATGTACCATAAGTATTTGAAAAGTATGAACTTACTATAGCATCTGCAGCAATCAAATTCACCGGTTCACCATTTTTCTTAGTGCGAGATTTGATCCAAACTTCACTTCTAGGGATAGAAGAGCGATCACCACTTTCATTTTTCTACATTAAAAAGAACACCAAACAACAAATTTCATTAACTTAAAAGTTTTCATAAATACTGCAGTAAATAAAACTACTATTTTCTTACCAAATCTTCAGCCAGTCGAGCAATTTCTCTACGACTGCATGTTGGTGTGTATGCAAACACAGCAAAATTAGCTGTTAATATCCAAATCACATACCAAAAATTTGTCTATGTTTAGCTAAGAACAACTAAATATCACATACCAAAAGGCAGTTCATCTACACCCCAAATGTAGTCAATATCCAAATCCTGCTTTTTTCGGACCTATAACAAACGAGATAAAGATATGCAATCGATTAGAGCTACATAATTAAATAGAACGTTATGGACATATACTCTTAAAGTAAGAGTATGGTTGTAGATATGACTGTTATTTGGATGCAAATGATATAGGAATACAAAAATTACTTCAACATGCATTGTTGGGTGCTCTATCTGTTGCAATAAATAGTTAAATTTGGGATGGACATCAAGCAATCAACTAGTGAGTGAAAGCACGGTGTACAATAACTGGTCATTTTCAATTAAACATGTCCGAACTATAATAGAAATAGTGCATTTTTGAGTGGTCTATCCGATCATAGCTCATCGCTTCAATGATCCGAGGATAGTCTGATTCAGCACCCATTACTGAAGCCTCAGTTCTGATATAGTTCATATTTCATATACATTCCAACATTGCAATTCTCAGCCTCGGAATATCCGGACACGTCTATTATTTGTTTTTCATACTGCAACTCATGACCTTTCAGTCCAGTTACAACTCAGTCTCAGCTTAATACATCACAACCATCCTCCGATGACATTGTGGGTTGCTATGCCTCAACAGTCTATCCCTATATTTGGTGCAGCTATTGCTAAAGAGATGGTAATGCATTTTAACTCTTCACGTTTGCTTCGGCCACACCTGCAAGCACTTCAGTCTAGCACTTAACAGACAATCTAGTATGTTTTTGCTATAGTATCATGCATTTTATTCAAGCCCTTCTGCACAGTTTTTGTTTCAAAACAACACTTCAGCATATTTAATGCAGCAGCTTCAACTCAGGCTACTCAAGTCACAATTACAAAGCATCCTTCCTTCATTCACCCTTCCATCATTTTCGCACCTACAATGAAGTACTTAAGTCGGGTTGCTCAATTCATCCTCCACAAGCTGTCCTTGTGTTCTTGGATTTTTGCTTCAAATGCCATGGGCAAAAAAAGATGATTAACCACCAGAGGAATTTAAGAAAATATAGTAAAAGTTTCAGAGTTCTCCATTCGACCAAAAACTTCTACAGCTACTTGATTTACGATGGCAAACTAAATGTTTGCAAGTGTCGATTTCTAAAGACAGGACATGCTAGGGAGACCATTTTACATTTTATGTACAAAAAGTGGCAATTTTTTGATTTCCAACATCTGTCTTTTAAAAACCACCAAATACGTTTGTTTCAAATAAATGACAGGCCCAATCTGCATTATGCAATCCTCCTGACTATCTTGAGGTATTTGATTGCACTTCATGAGAAAAGAATAATTTTCTCCTCTTTAACCAGTGTACTTTGCTACTAGAAACAGGCTCATATATATTTTAGGTCACCATTTCATTCTATACAAAGCACTCATCAAAAAAATTCAGTGCAAACACAAAGATATCTCAGTACCAATCTCATAACAACTTTGTTCATTAGAACAGTATAAACTTGTTGCCAATATCGTTAACATCAAATATAGCATGCGTCTAGAAACATGTTGCAAAGCACTCGCCAATATCATTAGAACAATATAAAAATTAGAACAGTATAAACTTGTTGCCGATATCTCATAATGTGTTATGTGCATCAAATAACACTCGGCAATCAAATGAACAGATTATGGCATTTCTATATATACTATATCCTATATCTAGAAACATGTTGCAAAGCACATATTGGTTGGTGGAAACAGTAAATAGATTGTGACGAATATGACAACCAAAGGTAGATTTGAAATTTAAATACTTACTAAAAAATTCATTCCATTACAAAAATGGCTTTTATGGCTTATAGTCCTACTAACAAAGTAAAACCAACTTGTATTTCGCACACATTCGATTCCCAATTCCTCAAACTAACCAACGGTTGATATTTTTCTACATGGTGTTGCTAGCTACATTGTTGTTACCAATGGAATATTCTTATTATGCACTTATAAAGATTCTCAAGCCTTAACCATTTATGCTAATTACATGCTAAACAATATCTAACCTTTATGTGCTTGTTCTTATAAAGATATTACTACTCTATTTGACCTCCCACTTTATTGAAAAGGCAAGTACTTCCTAGACTGAAAATAGTAGATGAGAGTTAATATTGAAAGGACAACTATTGGTTTTATAAAAATAGAAAACTGAGGTTAGGTTTAAATTCCAAAATTAAAGATTTAGATACATAGTTTGTTTCCGAACATTTTAAAATTTACCTTGCAAAGTTTCATCATTCTTCCATAATTTTATTCCCCATTTCCGCCATTACAAAATAATATGATTTTATGCCAAAATAAAAAAAGCACACGTTATAAATATGAGAGTATTAACAACCAAATATTGGTAATTTTAGTATTAACAATTTTTTAACTATAGGAAGCTATTAAGCTTATGTTGTAACTTTTTGGGCCATTTCGCAATATAGTATCCTAACTAAATAAGTACTCTCCACAATTTGTTCTTAATTTAATAAAACTCGAGCACAAATGCTCAAAAAAATACTATTTGACAAATTATAAAGAAATTGGTTAGAGGTAGATAATCCATGTATTAATAAAAGGAATTAGTAAAATAAATAATGATTTTTTTAATGTCATGAAAGCATTATCTACGGTATTCGCTGCTCTTTGCTCAAATAAAATAGTCATTGATCTCTTCCGAATATACGTTAAATAAATATTTCAAATTGAACATATGACGGTAAATGAAGAGCAAAATCATTTATAAATTATCATGTTTGAGAATATACCTTCGAATAAATGTTCCAAGATGTCAAATGTGGCAGATATTGATGAAGAGCAAAATCGAAGATCAAAGATTAGAGTTCTAGATATCGTTGAGTCGATTGTTGAAGAACGAACTATTGAAGTGGAGTGGAATGGCCGAAGTTCGGAGAATAGAGATGGAGATGGAGCAGACGGTTTTGATTAGGGTTATGTTGTTATGAGAGGGAGATGAAAATTGTTAAGTATTATTTTGGGAGGGAGACGAAAATGGTTTAAGTGTTTTTGGGAGGGAGAAAGAAATTTTAGGGCCAAAGCGTTACATATGTACAGTACAAAAAAAATAGAGTAAAAAAACAAATAATTAAAGTTTGATAATAACGCTTTAGAATAGTGTGTCATTAAATGGCATTATAAATAACATATTTTCTTGTAGTGATAATTTTTACAGTATCCCCCAAGAGCGACATATGAAGATGCCCATTGGTGATCAGAGTGTATAATAAGCAAAAAAACAACTTTGCCTTAACAAAACAACACACCGGAATCACATGAGAAAGAACTTAGATAACTACATGCCTCCTGCACGACTCTGGAAGCTTTTTCATCTTAAGAGGTGCCTGAAAACCTCTAATCTCAAACTACTCAAAATCAATTGAGTACCCGAGAGTTTAAGGGGAACTTCAAGTCATACATAAAGCCCGGTATGAATAATAATATTTCATCTCAAATCATTTATACATATAGTTAGACCACGCCACTTAGCGGAACAGGTTTTCCCTTACTAGTAACTTAAAACCTTTATAACAATTTTTCTGTGCCCCTACTCCACAATGGTTAATTCAATTCAAAACATTATTATGTGATGATATGCAAAACAATTGAATCAATTTTGGATTACCCATCCCAAATTCATTTTGACCATCTGTCATTATTATAGTTTCTAGGATTATTACTGATCTAATAGTTTTCATGGGCTAACTAATAACCGGCTAAACTTTTAAGGACTCTCTGTCCAATTATATAGTTCTTATGAGATTACTATGAACCTATTAGTAACTCCAATATAATTTCTTTTATCATAGTTTTCATGAGATGACAGGAACCTGTTGACTAACAGTCAATATCTTTCTTTTACCCTAGTTTTCATGGGCTAACTAGGAACCTATTGACTTTCTGTCCATATTTCGTTTTCTTATCTGGATATAATTTTCATGTGTTTACTATAAACCTGTCTAACTGACAACTTCAATTTTACATAGTTTTCATGAGCTAACCATAAACCTATTAGCCTTGCCAATATCCTTCTATGGTTTTCATGGGCTTACTATTAACCTATTGGCCTCTGCTAATATCTTTTACTTATTCACTACTAGGTCAACCTAACTGGTTATTCTACCTTTTTGCAAAGTACAGTTTTTGGACTCATTATAAAGTGAATATATACATCTAATGAAGAAGCAAACAGTATAACTTGGTTAATTCTCAAAATACTTTGCTTATTAATATGCCATGGTTTTTCTTTTAAATGAGATTGGGCTATTTATTTTGAAAATTATTCTTTCAAAATCTTACTTTCAACCTCATGGATAGCTCCTACGAAAGCATATATCTCTTTTCAAAACACTAGACTTTTGACTTTAAAAACACTTTAAAATCTTTCTTTCGAAACCTTTCAAATATAACAAAGAGTTACTTATTAATCAGTAGAAGCGTAGCTTCGAAACCATTGGAAGTATCTCTTCTAAAAGCATAGAAAGTCCCCCTTTCAATATCATTGGGCTTACTTTTTAGAATATCATTTGGGTCTAAGTAACTATATAAATGAAATTTTCTCTTTCGAAACCATTCTTTACCATATAAAATATTGGGGAATTTATGATGGCGTCGAATCCATCTCTTTCGACAGAGTCAAAAGCTTACTTTAAAATATTTAAGAATAGCTTCGAAACCCCTTTCGAAACCATTACCTTCGAAACCTATAACCCTTTCGAAAGCATTTAAAAAGTGGCTTAATTAGCTTTGAAACAAATAATACCTTTAAACAGTATTGATGACTTCAATACACTAGAAAAGCAAAAGAATCGGCAACAGGGCTTCGAATAGATCGGAACTCCTTCTTTCGAAAGCATCGATTCATAATTAAAGGAACTCCTTCGAAACCCCTTTTCCTTTTAAAAAAACATGTAAACCCCTTCCAAAGCCATTATAAAACTCCTTTCAAAAACATATGTATCGAGTAAGTCGAAAGCTTAGCAAAATAAAGGTAGTCACTTATCATTTTAAAACAAACTGAGGTAACAACCCCATCGGAAGCTATGCTTTCGACACCATAGCTTTTGCATTTCTCCAATCCATTACATATCATCTAGATGATGCCATGTGTATTGAATTTAACTTAATGAGGTTTCGACATAGTCGAAAGCGAAAGGTAAGGGCGAAATGTACTCTCAATATAGGAGACGCCTATTTTTTTGGATTAAATACTAAATTAAGCAACTTATACAAACTAACCTACCAATGCAAAAATTTCTTATTGGTTCCCTAAACTTTTCCCGTGCTTTTCAAAACTAACCGTCTTTTTATTTTGGATAAGTATCAAACTTAAACTTTTGCAAATGGAACCTTCCTCTTTATTTAAACGTAAATCACTTTGATCCATTTCTCAAAATAATTTATTTTGTATATCAAATCGCTTAAGAAAAATCCCCAAAATTCACAAAAATTCCATTTGTTCATGTTATCTAACATATCCAAATTTCAAATCCAAATTCTCAATATATTTTGAAAATAAATTTTTAAACCCAACGTGCTATATTTTCATTCAAAAACTCATAATAACCTTTCCAAAGCGTGGAAAATTATCAAACTTAAAACCCAATCTAAAATCCTGTTTAGCATAACATATAATTTTTCCACGATATTTAAACATCAATATCACACGGTTTTGATCTAAAACCATACGAACCATTATTTAAACAATCTTGTTTAAATTTAAAAAAACCATAATTCAAGCATATCATCATCAAACATCATATATACGAATTTAAACTTAAATCTGAAACATATATTTAACAAATAGAGATGGAAATTATCATTCATCTTAATCTTTGATAAGGAAAATGGATTGAGATGAGTTTGGTTCCCCTTTTTACCTTCTCTTCTTTTTCTTTGAATTTCCACTTCTTCTTTTTTAACGGCCGACCTAATCTTCTTACTTACATCTTTATTTTTATTTTATTTTTTGTAAGAGATTGAATATGAGTGTGAATGGCTTAAGGGTAAACATATATATATATATATATATATATATATATACATATACATATACATACATACATACATACATACATACATACATATATATATAAAGGTAAGGTTAGGTGTAGTTAAATCCCATTATACCCTTTCATAATTTAGTTAGCTTATAAACCATTCTTTAGCCCAATTTAACTAATAAGCACGATCACTTATATTTATTCAAATCTTATTCCCCTTATCATTTAATATTTACATTATTCTATTTAATTTATCTAATAAAATATCCAGAATAGCGTTATTGAAAATTAGGGGTGTTAAAGCTCCCCTCCTTAAAGAATATCGTCCTCAAAATTCAATAAGGACTGAATACTAATAATAGCAATCATCTGTAACCACTCCTAACAACTATACAAGTTTTTCTGGCTAGCGATCATCTATATAAATCTAATATAGACATATTATTTAAAACAGACCTTCTCGTTGACGCTACACTGAAATTTCACCAACTTAACTGTCTTGGACCTTAATCTTTTCTCATTTCTCACCACAACCCTAACTGGATGTCTAACAACTGTCAAATTAGGCTCTACTACTAAATCATCTAGCCCTATTAGAGGAATAGTAATCTCTGGATCAAGCACATACTTTCAAAGATGAGACATATGAAATAGATTATGGACACCCGCCATATTGCTATACTCTGTACATGAGCTTTCCAATCCTTTCTGTAATCTAGAATGGACCAACATATTTCGATGCCAGCTTCCATGACTTTTCGAATCATATCACTCCCTTCATCAGTGACGCCTTAATAAAAACCCTGTCTCCAACTGAGAACTTTAGGACTTTACACCTTTTATCTACGTAACTCTTCTATCTAGACTAATCTTCCTTCATCCGATCTCAAATCAACTCAATCTTCTCTGAGGCCTCTCTAACCATATCTGCACCTAAGACTAATCTGTCTCCAGTCTCTAACTAACATACGGGTGGTTTGCATGGCCTTCCATACAAAGCTTCATAAGGCGCCATTGCTATACTAGTCAGAAAACTATTATTATGGAAAAACTTAATCAAATGCAGGTGATCTTCCTAAGATTCATCAAAATATGGTACACAAGATCTCAACAAATCTTTGAGTACCTTATTGACTCTCTCAATTTTCCCATCCGTCTGTGGCTGACATGATGTACTCATCTTGAGCTTGGTACGTAATACTCTCTATAGACTTCCTAAAACTTTCTAGTGAATAATCCATCTCTATCGCTTACTATGACACTAGGAATTCCAAGAAGTCTAACTATATTCTTCATGAACAACTTCGCCAAAACAGGTGTCGTCCTGGTTGACTTGACTGGAATAAAATGGGGACTCTTGGTCAATCTGTCCACTATGACCCATATGCTTTCATTTCCCTTGTTCGACCATGGCAACACGTCTATAAAATCCATGGATATAGAATCCCACTTCCAAACAGGAATCTCTAAAGGCTGAAGCAACCTGCTTGGCATTTGGTGTTCATCTTTCACTTGTTGACAACTAGCACATTGTCTAACCCACAATCCAACATTTTTCTTCATGCCTTCTCAATATAAGCTTCTCTTCATATCTTGATACAACTTGGTTCCCCAGGATGAATCATAAACTTGGATCGATGACACTCGTCTAGAACTTCTCTTCTCAAGTTCTCTACATTCGAAACACTAATTGTCCCTTCTTCCTCAACCATCCTTTCGGGTCGATGCCAAAATCTTTAAGATCATTGGTCTCGGATCCCACCTCAAATCTTTTAATTTTATCGACTGTTTATGGATCCACTTTTTTTTTAGAAGCAATCCTCTCGATCAGTACTGGTCAAACCTCTAAATAGGCCAACATAGCAGAACTCTGACTAGAATCAGCAGTCCATCTCGACTTTATACTACATGTAACCAAAATTTATAAATCTTTCCATTCTACCAACATTTCTAACACCACATTTTGATGTTTCATGCTAAGGGCATTCGCTACCTTATTTCTTTTCCCAGGAGTATATTCTATACCAGAAACATAAGTAGCGAAAAACTCCAGCCACCTCTACTGTCGTATATTCAACTCTTTCCGATAGAATAAATATCTTAAGGACTTATGATTAGTGTATAACTCAAATCTCTCCCCAAGAGATAATGTCACCAAATCTTCAATGCAAAGATCACCGAAACCAACTCCAAATCATGGGTAGGATATTTTACTTCATGCGGTCTAAGCCGTCAAGAAGTATAGGCAATGACTTTACCATTCTGCATCAATACAGCTCCTAATCCTGTTCCACATGCGTCAGCGTAAACCACCAACCCTTGGTTTCCATCTAGAACAACTAACACTGGCGCGTTGATCAATAAATGTTTTAACTTAAGGAACCCTTCCTCACATTTGTCGGACCAAATGAACTTCACATCCTTCCTGGTCAGCTTAGTTAAAGGTGCTGATATTTGCGAAAAACCTTCGGTAAATCTCCAGCAAGTCCAAAAAACCTTCCGATCTCTGTTAGCGTCTGTGGTCTCCTCCAATTATTGACAGCTTCGATCTTAACTAGATCTGCTACTAAACCTTCCTTCGAAACTACATGACTGAAAAACTTGACCTCTTTCTTACAAAAAAGTATATTTAGAAAACCTCGCCTTCAGCTGATGCTGCCTTAGCGTCTCAAGCGCTACTCTCAGATGATTCTCGTGCTCTCTCACATCATTTGAGCACATCAAAATGTCGTCTATGAATACTAACATGAACATATCCAAGTTTTCTTGAAAAACCTGGTTTATCAAGTCCACGAAGAAAGCAAATGCATTCGTTAACCGAATGACATCACTAACCATTTATATGAACCATACCTAGTTCAAAATGCTGTCAAAAGAATACTATCCTCTACCACTCTCAACTAATGGAAACCGGTTGCCAAATCTAATTAGGAAAACACTCTGGCTCCACTCAAATGATCGAACAGATTGGCAATTCATGGCAAAGATTATCTATTCTTGATCGTCCTTTCATTCAACTTATGGTAGTCGATGCACATCCGCAATGACCCATTTGACTTCTTCAAGAAAATCGCGGCCGCTCCCTAAGGGTAACTACTAGGTCTAACAAAATTTCTTCCTTCTAGATCCACTAGTTGCATCTTTAATTCCTTCATCTCGGTCAATGTCATTCTACTAGGTGGTCTACTGAAAGGTTCAGCTTCTGGTAAAAAATCTATCCGAAACTCAATAGCTCGTTTCGATAGTAGTCATGTAATCGGCTCAAATATAGCTACAAACTCTCTTGCAACTCGAACCTGACTTAACTCCTCCGTTGCTTCCAAGATACTTAACACAGCACAAACACTTCGGTCGGAATTCTCTACTGAGAAAATGATCCGATTATGACTATTTAGGTGCCTTACCGATATTTCCCTATCTTGGCAAAATATCCTAGCCTTATATCTACCTAACCAATCCAAACCCAACATGATTTTGAAATCTACAAAATCAAAAACATATAGACTGCATGCAAACATATGACCTAACAAATCAAGTTCTAACTGGTCATATCTCATTCCTAGAGTTGCATACTCTCCTATCGAATCCGTAACCCTTAAAGAAGGAACAAGGTAAGAGGGTTCTAAGCATAACTTATTAACCAAATTCTAGGATATAAATGAATGCGATGCACCAGTATCAAATAGTATCCAAACTGTAATACTTCGAATCAGAAATATACCTACCATCATAGTCTTTCCCTTATCTTTTGTAGTTGATTTGGAAGAAGACGGTGGTCCAATAGAAAAAACCTTTCTCTTTTCTGCCCTAATTAGCTTTGGACACTGGTTCTCGTAATGCCCAACTTGATCGCAGTTGTAGCACTTAACATGCTTCTTATCCGCAGCCTTCTTCTACACCGTACTGACTGGAACTTGTTTGCAAAATGACCCTTTTTGTTACCTTTGTAGTAGACTAAAGCAGCTTTTGACTTCTTAGCTGAATCTCCCTTCCGAGTTCCTTTCTTTTTGAAGAACTTTCTCTTCTTTCCTTGAGAACCCTGAGATTCAATAGGCTACTCTTTGGCACAAATAGCAAGCATCTCTTCATGGAAAATGGCCATCTTCACCATTACATTACAGGGATCGCAGATATGAGTTAGGGTCGCCCTAGCAAGCTCGGGCCTGAGTCCTCGAATGAACCTTTTTCCTTTTGATGTCGGTGTCAATAATAGCATATCCATATCAAGATAGCTCATTAAATCTATTTGCATACTCGATAACTGACATATCTCCCTGAACAAAATCCATAAATTTTCTCATCAATGCTGACTTGGCAACTTCAGAAATAAACCTTTGTTCGAATCTCCTTCAAAAAATGGTCCAAGTCAACTCTTCCTCTGGAACTCTGGCAGTCACACCATTCCTCCAGTGAAGTACTGACCCTTGCAATTGTCTAGAGGTCAACCTTCTCTTCTGCGCATCTTCTAAACCCAAATTAAAGAAAATCCTTTCACGGTGTAACAGCCAATTCTCCACTTCTACAGCATCTTCTGTTCCCATAAATGGCTTTCAACCCAAATTTGTGTAGCCTTGGTTTAGCTTGGCATAATTATTCCCAACGGGAATCACGGGATTTGCTTCTTTAATATTTTCAACCACTCCAGCAATTCCTGCTTGCATCAAATTAGCAAGGAACTGAGACATCATCCCTGCATCCACTAGCAGATTCATAACATACACGTTAGCTTCTGCATTTTGATTAGCGTTAGCCTGTCGACCTTGGTTCCTCCGAGTGTTTGGTCGAGCATTTCCATCATTTATGGTGCTTCCTCCACCTAGATTTCCTCTTCTGTTTCCTACTTCCATATCTTCTTTCTCATAAATTTGTATACAAATCTTAGCAAGATATGGAAGAGCGGTCTAAGTGAAAGGAGAATTACGTACTTGTATATATATATATATAAGAGTTACGATACGCGTTTCGTGCGTGAATTATTTTCCTTATAAATTGCATATGTATAAATCAGTCAAAAAGAATGATTTTTTATTTTCAAGTGATATTAAGATTTATATATTTGTAAAGAAGTATTTTGAATTTATAAAGAAAGTATAAGTTTAGGTCCTATTTTTAGAAGCCTTTTGAATTTATAAAGCATGTTTAATTGTTAGATCCTACATTTAGAGCGTTCGAATTTGTAAAAGAAGTTTAATATTAGATCCTATTTTTAAGTGATTAAAATTTGATGATATATAGAGGGTGTTTTTGGTAGTTCATGTTGATACCAAAAAAGTGTGACACCAAAGCTATTACAACTATTATTAAAGATATATATATATATATCAAATACAAGTACGTTACAATTGCGTTAACTCAAACCCCGATCAAATTTTTGATTCATTAGATTATGTTTTGAAAATCTTTTAGGTTTTAATTACTTAAATTTTCATAAACTTATGCTCTGATATCAACTTGTAGCATCTCCCACTTGGAGGCTAAAACTAACAGCTACAGATGTTGGATTCATCCATACTTATTAATCCTCGGCAACCAAATACAGTAATGTTAAATAAATTGATATACCAGAAACACATAGATATTAAAATTTCAAAACTATTTTCAAATTCCACTCCAAAATCATTTCAACATTTTTTCCATAATCCCACAACGTTAAACACGTTCAAAAAATGTAATTATTAAAATACTCCTCAAGAGCGACATACAAAGATGTTCCCTTGGTGATCAGTGTGTATAATAGACAAAAAAAAAACAACTTTGCCTTAACAAAACAGCAGGGCAGAATCACATGAGAAAGTACTTAAATAACTACATGCCTCCTGCACGACTTTGGAAGCTTTTTACTTTTCATAGGTACCTGAAAACCTCAAATCTCAAAGTACTCAAAATCAATTGAGTATTCGAGATTTTAAGGGAAAACATAAAATTCAAGTTAGACATAAAGCCTGGTATGAATAATAATGTACCATGTCAAATCATTTAGATATATAATGAGATCACGCCACTTAGTGGAACGAGTTTCCCCTTACCAGTATCTTAAAACATTTATAAACCATTTTCTATGCCCCTGCATCCGCAACGGTTAATTCAATTCAAAACATTATTATCTGATGATATGCAAAACAATTGAATCAATTTTGGATTACCCATATCCATTTCATTTTGACTATCTGTCATAATTATTGTTTCTAGGATTACTGTTAATCTAATAGTTTTCATGGGCTAACTAATAACCATTTAAACTTTTAAGGACTCCCTATCCAATTATATAGTTTTCATAGGATTACTACAAACCTGTTGATAACTCCAATATAATTTCTTTATCCTGTTATCTCTTTTGAAACCATTCTTTACCATATAAAATATTGAAGAATTTATGATGGCGTCGAAACCATCTCTTTCGATAGAGTCGAAAGCTTACCTTTAAAATATTTAAGGATAGCTTCGAAACCCCTTTCGAACCCATTGATTTCTAAACCCATAACCCTTTCGAAAGCATTTAAAAATAGCTTAATATAGCTTTAAACAAATGATACCTTTCGACGGTATTGATGACTTCAATACACTCGAATGGCAAAAAAATCGGCGGTAGGGCTTCGACTAGGTAGGAACCCCTTCTTTCAAAAGCATAGATATATAGTTAAAGAAACTCCTTTAACACCCCCTTTATCTTTTAAAACAAACACGGCAACCCCTTCGAAAGCCATTATAAAACTCCTTTCGAAAACATACGTGTCGACTAAGTCGAAAGCTTAGTAAAATAAAGGCAAGCGCTTATCTTTTTAAAACAAACCAAGTTAACGACCCTATCCGAAGCTATGCTTTTGACACCATAACTTTCTCCTTTATTAAATCCACTATGCATCATCTAGATGATACCATGTGTATTGAATTTAACTTAATGGGGTTTTGACATAGTCAAAAGCGAAAGGTAAGGACGAAAGGTACTCTGAATAGAAGCGACACCTGTTTTTCTGGATTAAATAATAAATTAAGCAACTTATATAAACTAACCTACCTACATGTAAATTTCTTATTGGATGCCTTAACTTTTCCCATGCTTTTCAAAACTTACCACCCTTTTATTTTGGATAAGTATCAAACTTAAACTTTTGCAATGAAACCTTCCTCTTTAATTAAATGTAAATCGTTTTGATCCTCTTCTCAAAATAATTTATTTTGTATATCAAATCACTTAAGAAAAATCCACAAAACTCATAGAAATTCACTTTGTTTATGTTATCTAAGATATCAAAATTTCAAATCCAAATTCCTAATATATTTTCTGAAATAAATTTTGCAACCAAACGTGCTATATTTTCATTCAAAAATTCATAATAATCTTTCCAAAGCTTGAGAAATTATCAAACTTAAAACCTAAATCTAAAATCATGTTTAACATAACATATATTTTTTCCATGATATTAAACATCAATATCACATGGTTTTGATCTAAAACCATATGAACCATTATTTAAATAATCTTGTTTAAATTTAAACAAACCATAATTCAAGCATATCATCATTAAATGTCATATATAAGAATTTCGACTTAAATCTGAAACATATATTGAATAAATAGAGATGGAAATTATCATCCACCTTAATCTTTGATAAGGAAAATGGATAGAGATGAGTTTGATTTCCCTTTTTTACTTTATTTTCTTTTTCTTTAAATTTCCTCTTCTTCTTTTCTTTTTTTAATGGCCGGTACGATCTTTCCTTACATTTTTATTTTTTATTTTTTTGTAAGAGAATGAAAATGAGTGTTAATGGCTTAAGGGTGTGTGTGTCTATATATATATATATATATATATATATATATATATATGTGTATATATATATATATATGTATGTATGTATGTATGTATGTATGTATGTATACACATAAAGGTAAGGTTAGGTGTAGTTAATCTCATTATACCCTTTCATAATTTAATCAGTCTATAAACCATTCTTTAGCCTAATTAAATTAATAAGCACAACCACTTATATTTATTCAAATCTCAATCCCTTTATCATCTAACATTTACATTATTCTATTTAATCTATCTAATCAAATATCCAGAATAATGTTATTTAAAATTATGGGTTTTATAATATTGTTTTAAATATTATTTATATATATTTAATATCGTTTGAAATATTTATTTATTCTTAATATTGTTTTAAAATTATTTATCAATATTTTAATTTTTAAAAGGTTAATTATTTAAATAATTAATATGGGTTGAAATTGATAATAATGATTTATTAATAATGTTTTGGAGATAAATTATTATTATTTATAATAACAGTAAAGATTAATTATTATTGTTTATTTAATAATGTTTTGAAAATTTTAATTATTAATTTTAGGATGTTTTAAATTAATAAATATTATTTATTTAAAATGTTTATTGTTAATAATTATTATTATATAGTAATGTTTTGAAGTAAATGGTTTTTATTTATAAATGTCTCTAAGACTTATAAATAGAGTATAAATAGACTTGGGTTTTATAAGAGAAGTTTATAAAATGGTTTGAAGACTTAAAGGAAGATTATTTACAAGGTAAAAGAGTTTCATAAATTGTTAGATAACAAATTTTAGAAATGGGTTTATAGATTTATAAGAGAAGTTTTATAATTAGTTTTATGGATTTATAAAGAGTTTGAAAATGATTTGAGAAATAATTTAGAGACATTATAAATGATTTTTAGAGCTTTATAAAATAGTTTTAATGGATTTTAAGAATTTATGAAGGAGCTTATAAATGGTTTTAAAATTGTGTAAAAAGGAAATCTTCCTCCGTTCTATGAATGTACTAATACCATTGGATAAGTATATGGATATTTTCCCAAGTATTGAAAATATAGGGATTTGCGGGTGTATCTCTATAAAAAAAAGTTTCTACAAGTAATTTACAAAATGTTTTAATTAATAAAATGATTTATAAAAGAGGTTAGCGATTACTTATGTGCTTAAGTAAATGTTAGTTTTCCCTTTGGAAATAAATCCCTAATTTGAATGTATGTTTGTGGATAGT
Organism: Allium cepa; assembly: GCA_030765085.1. Classification (NCBI taxonomy): domain Eukaryota; kingdom Viridiplantae; phylum Streptophyta; class Magnoliopsida; order Asparagales; family Amaryllidaceae; genus Allium; species Allium cepa. The sequence goes on along the minus strand of CM060932.1, from coordinate 684,997,892 downwards.
TAAATAACCGACTACCAAATATGGACCTAAAACGTAACTTGAGAAATATCTAAGACAAACACGGGAGTTATATGACACAGTCATCTTCGATGATGTTGTACTATGCATATAAATCTAGTTTTATTTTCCTAGGACAAATGATAAGGAAAGCTATCCACTAATGGTTAGGAAGTATCTCTGCTCTTATCTTTGACTGTTTATTTCCTAAAAGAATCATGTTTTAGTTTATCAGAAATTATCGAATATTGTTTCAAAGAGACCAGGATCAGATACGTTATCCGAAAAACACTTCGATCCAACTCAAGCATTTCGAAGTGAAAGCATGTTAAAAAGCAAGGAATCAAAGATGGAGTTTTGAATTGTAAGGCTATTTTTATTTTCCTTCGGAGGGATTCTCCGTAATGGACGTCATAGAAGTAGTGCCTTCGATTTCGTTCAGTCCCAGAATGAACTTGTATGAGAGAATGCTAGAAGTACGATAATGCCTGGAGGGCAGTGTAGCATTCCATGTGGGTGCTACTTTAAAGGTAAATACATATCGTTAAGCCTAACTAGGAAATGACAAAAATCGGGGATGTAGTAGGGCCATGTGGGTCGCTCCCATTAGGGTGTGGTCATTCCAAATCTAGGTCGATTATTATCTACTCGTGTATGCTTCGGGACCCAAAGTGGGGTGATCGTACTACTAGTCAAGTGGCAGGCTAGTCCTGTGTGGAAGGGGTACAAGGTGTTCTTGTTAGACGCTTGTGCATTTTATATAGAGATGTACCATAGAAAGGTAGTTCCTTACCTTATCATAGTACGGAATCCATTCTCCAATGCAAGCTTTAGGACTTAACTGTGTCCAACTATACTGAAATGTGATATGCAAGCATTTTAGCTATATTCATATTTTACTTTGATCCCTAGACATTATTATAATATCAAGGGATTTTCAATTCAAAATGATTTTTATTATCATAAGGTAAAAACCAGTCCGTGTTTATGTGCGGCGTGGTCTTATGCTATACTATTATTTGAAAGATTTTGGTAAACATTAAATACCATTTGGGTGTGTTTTTCTCACGCTGGTTTACCAAACTAATCCGAGGGTTCTGTGTAACATCCCTCACTTGGAGGCCCAAAACTAATGGCTACAGATGCTGTAGTCATCTATAGTTATTAATCCTTGGCGACCAAATACGGTAATGTAAGATACTTTGATATAACATAAACACGTGGATATGAAAAATTGTAAAACCATTAAACAAACTTCTCATTTCATTTTAATCATATTTCAAATTCATTACAAAATACAATTAGAGAACCGCGTTCAGAGAAAATATAGTTATGACAAACTATGCCAAGAGCAACATATGAAGATGACTCCTTGGATGATCAGAGTACATATATAGACAATTAAACAACTTTGCCTTTACATCAAAATGCAGCGGAATCAAATAGAAAAGAACTCCTTATTAGCTAGCTTGCCTTCTGCATGTCTGTGAAAGATTATTCGTCTAAAGGAGAACCTGAAAACCTTAACTCTAAAACTACTCAAATTAATTTAGCACCCGAGAGTTTAAGGGGAAAACATAAACTTTGAGTCAGACATAAAGCCTGGTATGAATAATAACCTACCATCTCAAACCATTTATATATCTAGTGAAAACACGTCGCTTAGCGGAACGGGTTTTCTCCTCACTAGTATCTTACCCAAAAATTTATAATAACCATATACTGTGCTCCTACATCCATAATGGTTAAAAATATAGCAATTTAAAATATATCATGATGATATGCAAACAAGCAAAATATCATGGATTTCCCATCCCCATTCATTTGACTCTCTATTTCAGTTATAGTTCAAAGCTTATGGACTATCTGTCTAGTTTCGTAGTTTTCATAGGATCACTAAGAATATATTGCCCCTTTCCAATAACTTCAACATTTCATTGGTCCTCTCTAAACCAATTGGTATCTTCAATAACTTCTCTTATATCACAGTTTTAATGGGTTGACTATGAACCTATTGACTTCTATCAATAACTTTATCCAGATATAGTTTTCATGGGATCACTACGAACCTATTGGCCCCTACTAATAACTATATCCAAGCACAGTTTTCATGGGTTTACTATGAACCTGTCTAATCTAACAACTTCTTTGATCGGTCTTTGGGCACCTTATGTTCTGGTCTACCTGACCTCCTGGATGCAACTCTATTCATTCAGGAGTTAACTTAAGTTATATTCACTACTAGGTCAACCTAGTTGGTTATTCAGCCTTTACTCCCTAGAATACATCTATGGATCCATTATATAATGAATATATTTATAGAAGAAGCACATACAATAACCTAACAATACCAACATTTATGGTTTAATATCCTTTAAATCCTTTCCACATGAAATTTGGTTAATCCCTTTAACCCCTCATTTATCTCAAGGAAAGCTTCTTCGAAAATTCCAAATTAAAAGCCATTTCAAAGCTCTTTTATATTACCATGGATTTTCCTTTAAAAATGAGATTGAATTTTTTGTTTTGAAAACTAAGGCTTTCAAAACTTTAGACATTTACTTTCGAAACCATTAGAATATATCTATTGAAAGCACTCAAATCTTCTTTTCAAAATACTTAAACATATTCTTTTCGAAACACTCAAAATATCTCTTTTGAAAGCATCAAAACCTTTCTTTCGAAAACATCAAAACATTCCTTTCGAAATTATTAAAGCATATCTTTTCAATAGAGGCACAGCTTTGAAACCATTTGAAAGTACATCTTTCAACACCATTGGGTTTATCCTTAAAAACAACTTTTAGGTCAAAGTGAATATCTCAAAACCACTAAACTTGAAGCAAAAGAGTTTGGGGAAAACAAATGGCTTTGAAACCACACTTTCGAAAACTTTAATCTTTTAAGTAAACAATTGAAAGGATAGCTTCGAAACACCTTTCGAAGCCATTTCCTTCGAAATATTTAGTTTAAATGGCTATTGGAGCCCTTTGGAAAGCAATAGGAAGCGACTTATTATACTTATAAAACAAAAGCTTGCCTTCCGCACTCGTTGAAGACTTTCAACCTATTCGAAAGGTATGAAGATGGCAGTAGGGTTTCGTTACCCTTTCGAAAGTGATGTGCACGTAAAAATGTATAGTTTTACTCACACATTTAATCTCATTTAAATAAAATAAATGTCATAATTGGGTGTTTTTACATGTTTAAAATCAAATTTCAAAAATGCTTTAAATTCATCATCCATGCTTCTATATGGGGACAAAATGGCAATTTTCGTGTGTGAATTAATTTGAAAAAAAATATTTGCACATTTTAATTTGTTTTGTAGGAACTTAGATTCAACTTGGAAGTGGCTTGATAGAAATATGCATATACAAGAGTTGAAAGTCAAAAAAATGAAGAAATAAAAGAATTCATGAAATCAGGGAGGACCCCACCTACCCACTAACTAATGAACCACAATTAAGAGCTAATGCACGTGTTAGTGAGTATTAAAAGCATCAGATTTAATAAAGGACTAATTTCATGCTAATGATAACTTAGAGGCAACACTACCTCAAGGACATTTTAGGGAGTTCTCTAAAAGTGGATTAGGGTTTGAGTCATGTATAAATAATCCTTTTATGTTTATGTAATAGAAATATTGTTATCTTATTTTATTATGCAAGTTCTAGCCATAAAATTAATGAGAAATAAAATGGCTTCCTAAGCCTCTTCTTCTTTGTTCTTTACATGCTTTTATTTTATTTTATACTCGTTTTTATTTGCATGCTCTCTTTCCTTTTATGTTATTGATTAGATTTCTATTTATGCACTTAGTTTAATTTTATTTTTATGCAAGTAATTAGTTCGTTTTATTTTAATTTTCTTGCACTTTCCTTTTTTGTTCTATGTTACAATCTACATGTGCTGAAATGATTAACAAAATGAGAAGCTAAACCCCTTCAATTTAGGGGTAATGAAGCTCTCTTAAATCATGTAGATTCAACATATTTGTTAATTTATGATCTCTTTTTATGCTACATGGGTAGTTAGATGTTGATGTAAATTTATTAGTGAATTTGATAGCCTAGGTTGTTTATCATAAATAGGCTATTCTTACTCAAATATAAACACAATTTTCATTAACATCTAACTGAGTAATTTTGATCATGAAATTAAAATTGAATCAAAATTTGATGATCTATGTTACTAATCAGAAATAGTAAATAGATCATGTTAAAATAGATTTTGTTTTAGTTTCATTTTCATGACATTTAATAAGTGATTTTAGTTATTGTACTAAAGTTTGATGGTTTAAGTTGTGTTAATTAATAACACAAATAGACTATGATAAATATATTACTAATTCTACTTAGATTAGAATGAGATATCATAGATGGATTTTATGTTGATTCTATGTGGGAGTATGAGGGTAGATTTGCCTCTATATTGTTGGTTAATCTCATATTTTTATTCACTTTTGTTTTAATTAGTTTTTATATTTCTTTTTAGTTAAAACAATTTCAAACTCTATGGGTTAATTTGATTAAGTAGAATTTAAAATTTAATTTATTTCCCTACGGAACGATCCGTATTCGCATATGTATTACAATTGTACGCCGTACGCTTGCAGTATTTAACAATTATATTTTTAACGGCGATTTTCTAACCGATGGGAAATTCCACCAATATCAACAAGTTTTTGGCGCGGTTGCCAGAGAATTTGAAATTTCATTTTAATTTTATTCTTCGAATTATTTTTATTTGATTTTATTGTGTGTTAAATTGCATTTAAAAAAAGATTATGCTGCTTTCTGTGTTTGTTGTGTGATTTTTGCTTTCATTTGATTTGTATTTTTTTTCTATTTGCATTTCTATTAAAAAAATATATGCATACATAATTTCATTTCAAAACAAATACACACACATACATACATACATAATATATACACACATACATACATAATACATACATACATACATACATAATGTGTGTGTGTGTTCCATTTCATTTTTGCATTACATTTTCTTTCCATTTTCTCTGGTACAATTACATAACCAATTTCTATGCATTGCAAACTTCACTATCCTTGTTTTTGTTTCATTTTGGCTTCTCTGTGCATTTTCACTTTTCTATTCCATCCACCTCTTTCTAACCATGACCACTGCTGCTCCATTTCTCTGGCCACCCCATCATCACTGCTGCTTGCAAATTTCCCTTCTCTGGCACTACTGCAATAGTCACCAACCCCCCTCACCGCTACAACTTCCCATTCATCAAACCAACTTACCCTGCCTTACTGCCTCTATCCAACATCTACTCATACCACAATAGTGCATGCATACATTCAGCATACCAAAAACCTCACAACATCCCACTGTTTCATATCACTGCCTACTTCAACAAACTTTTCCCACTACATCACATCAATAGTTTGCCTCTGTTCATACATTTCATAACACTGTTTCATTCATCACAGCAGAGATACCAAAAGTTTGCCTCTGTTCAACTTAAACCCACACAACAACCATCATCACTGCTGCAAAACCACCCATCCACTACTATCATTATCACTGCCATCAAATTAAACCATCTCTATGCAGTTTCTTCTTGCAACTCCATGCTCCACTACTTCTTCCATCACTAGAAATCACTTACCCCCTACTTAACTACAACCTCATCACCGTCCACCACCTTCCCACTCCAATACCAGACCATCTTCCCTCCACTCCACTTACAGAACCAACAGACCACCTAACCCAACCCACTTACAATTCACTGTTGCCACCAGTCAACAACAACCACTTCACTTACATTCAACAGCAACTGCATTTCATCTACCACTGCCGCAACCTCACTTCAACTTCCATCCTTACTTATTTCAAACATCCATCAAATACCAATACCTCCTTCTTACTGCCAACCAATGCTTCACCACCAAACACACAGCATCACATTCACCACCAAATCGACTGTCACACCTTAAACATCCCCCTACATGCCTTCATCCTCAACATCCATACCTTACGTTATCTCCATAAACTAAACCAACTGCCATGACAAACCATTACTGTCAAATACACCACAGCCACTCCCACTTCCATTCAACCACTATCTCGCTGTTTCAACAACACCCTCCCCCTGCTTCCATCATCATCAGTTCAACTTAAAACAGCACACCTCAAAACAACTGCATTGCCATATAACCAAGGTCAGCCAAACAACATCACTCATCTCCAACCTGTGCAAACTATGCATATGTGTGCAATTCAACTCCTACATCTCCACTGCAGCCAAGCCACATTACTACCATCAACCAGACCAAACATCAACGCCTATGTCGAACTTCACTACTGCAGCCATCTTCTCACAACACTCCATACTGCTACAAGCCACATCAAAAACTTCACTGACCAAACCACATGCTAGAAAATCACCTTCATCACCAAACAGAATCATCACCAACCCACGAACTCCTCTGCATCACCTAAACAGCGAAACCTGCCACTACAACCCCTGATCCCAAACCGCCTCCAAAACAACCAGTCGAATGCTTGAATCAAACATCAACGTCGCTTGAAAATTTCCTAAACCCATAAAAAAATCATTAATATTAGTTTCGGAATTTTGAATTTCGAAGTGGATTCGAAAATTTCAATATCTGTTTTTGCTAAAATTGCGTGATTACGAATGTTTGTGATTGTCCTAGAAAGGGGATTTAGTAAAATTTGTTAAAGCATTCTCATTTGTTTGGTTCGGCCTGAAATTTGCAGAAACTTAAAAAAATAAAAATAAAAAAATAAAAACCTCATTCATAGTTGCATTGTTAATACAAGTTTATTTTCAGTCTGCATTCATCCCATTCTTTTCAAAGGGCAACACCCAAATTCACATACTGTAAGGGATTTCATCACCCCTTTGCTGGCCCATGAATTTCATTTCATAGTAGAATCTGACTAATAATAACGATTAAACATCGGACTTAAGTGTGTCACGAGGTCACCTAGAGCTTAATTGTATTTTGACAAGTTGTCTTCTTTGAACAATTTATATTCTTGATGTCTAGGCTACGATAGAGCAATAATCATATATTAATATTACGGCGATCCGTAAATATTATAGTGATTGTTTCTCTGAAGGTACTTATACCTTCGACTTTATTACTACAATGATTCATGGTGCACCGATAAATCCTGTCGATTACTTTGCTGAGAACTATTTTGTTGAATTAAGAAAAAGTGTGATTATATAAATTTGATTTGGAAGCTACTAAGGATAGAAAATTTATAATTAAGTCCACGCATTCATTTAGTTATATTAGTTCATGCATGTCTAAAAAAACAATAAAATCCAATACGAAAAAATTTTTGTACATTTTACTTATCCTTTTTATAAAAAATATCCGAAAACCAAAAACAATCTTTTTAAATCTCTTCCTTTGTTAAAAAAAAACATTTCAGACAAAATCAAAAATTCAAAAAAAACAAGCATTTACTTAAGTGTTTTTTCTAACGAAATTCCCAAAAAAAAATCTTTTTGAAAACAAAAACTAAAAAAAAGAGCAAAAACATATAAAAAATTTGAAAAATCAAAAACCCGAAAAACAAAGTAAATAAAAAATCTCCCTTTGAAAAATAAATTTCTTCTAGTAAATATTTTTCCTTTAAAAAGAATATTAAAATAACAATTTTTCACTTAATTTCACGTTCCAAAATCTTATTTCTTTCTCTTAAATTTAATTTTCGCTTCTTTCTCTTCTCCACCTTTTCTTGTGCATGAGTACTTGGACTGGTGACACAAAAACAAATCGTTTAACTCGATCAAACGATACTCCAACAATGGCAAACGCCCCTCGTACACTCGTGGATAGAATCTTTCCCAATAGAGTTTCTATCCCTTCTTGCATCACTTTACCCGCCTCAATGGATAATCATTTCAAAATTCATTCCAATCATATTGCCATACTCCTGAAATTTGGCAATTTCGAACATGATGACTCATACACTCTTAACGAAATTCGAACAAGTTTGTGCAACCATTAAACTTCAATAACTTTATGATGCGGAATCAAACTTCGATTAATTCCATTTGCTCTTACTGATTATGCTAAAAAATGTTTGTATAGCTTACCATCTAACTCAATCCAAACTTGGGAAGAATTCGTTAAAGTTTTCTTAAAAAAGTTCTATCCCTTTGAAAATACAACTAAAATCCGAAACAAAGTTGTCAATTTTCATCAATTTAGGGGTGAACCATTCGAAAAATATTTTGAATGATTCAAAAAGTCTTTGGTAAAATGTCCATACCATAATTTTGAAAAACGGACACTTGCAAAATCTTCTAAGATGGACTTGAAAAAAAGCTCACAAACCATGCTTGAATCGATGTACCAAAGCAATTTTCTCGTGCAACATCATGATGATGCTTGGCAATTTCTTTAAAACCTAACCAAAAAATCATCCCAATTGGAACGTTCTAATGAAAAATCTATTTACTTACGATCGAGCGCACACCCGATAGGATCATCTTTGGCTTTAGATGCTAAGATCGATGCAATTATTAATAAATTCGATAATGTTTTCTCATCCAACCAAATAAACCAAGCTTCTCAACCCAGTGTTATAAATGTAACGCTCCAAATAACATAGCCGATCAGTGCCCTAATTTGGTCGAACAATTCAATGCTTTCAATAAGGTTAAGAATGATCTGTTTTCTCCAACGTACAATCCTGATTGAAGAAATCATCCGGACTTTTCATGGAACCAAAATAATTCCAACACGAAGTTGGTTCATCCCAATTTTCAAGCATTTCCAGACTATGCTTTAAATCATCCCTTTCAGCCCAATCATTTTCAACAAAACTTTACGGGCCTGTCCCAAAATGACCTGCAACATTCTTTTGTTCCCTAAAACGATAAACGATTGAATTCACTTGAGAAAAGTCTTAAAAGTTTGGCTAAAGCAATCACTCAAAATATCTTATCAAATAGTGATTTGCAAAATTTGTTAACCTCGTACATGCAGAATACGAGTCAATCGATTTCTAAATTTGAAATGTAAATAAGTCAATTAGTATGTCTATAAGTGAACGTGAACGAGACACATTCCCAAGTCAGCCAGTTCCAAATCCCGGAAATCAAAACATGAACTCGGATAAGCCCATCTTATTCAAGATACCAATTTAACCCAAATGAATGCTATCACAACTTTGCATTCTATTAAATAAATCGATAATCAAGTTATTAATCCAAACGCCGCTCGACACATTTAAGACAATAAATGAATCCGAACAAAGCATTAAGCCAACATCGAATCAAATTCCACTCCAAATTCTTCTTCTACTCAAGTAGACCACCCATTGAATATCGTTTTCCATTTCCACATCATCTTCGACCCAAGAAACACTCTGACCAAATGGAAAAGATGTTGGAAATTTTTTAATAATCAAAATTAAAATCCCACTTCTTGATATCGTCCAGCAAGTCCCAACTTACACTAAGTTTCTCAAGGATTATGTACTTAAAAATGACACATTCATGTATATAAGAAAGTTTTCTTAGCCACCAGAGGTCCAGACTTAGTGAAGTCTTATCTTAATCAATTCCCATTAAATACAAAAATCTTGGATGTCGGACAATCTCGCACACGATAGGAGACAAAACGATTAACAAATGCTTACTCGATTTGGGTGCGAGTGTCAATTTGATTCCTTATTCCATTTACAAGCAACTTGGCTTGGGTGAATCAAAACTGATGAAAGTAACTCTTCAAATTTCGATCATTCGATAAAAAACCATGTGGTAGAAATCGAGGATGTACTCATCAAAATCGGTCAATTCATATTCCTCGTCGATTTCATCGTTTTGGAGACTCAACCAGTGAATAATCCTATGAGTCAAATTCCATTAATTTTAGGTCGACCTTTCTTCGCTACTTCGAATGCTTTAATAAATTGTTGAAATGGTTCGATGAAAATTTCTTTTGGAAACATGTCTTTGGATCTTAACATCTTCAATATTGAAAATCAATTGAATGAATCACGTGAATAAATATTGGAAGTTGGCTTCATCCAAGAAAATTTTGATAACAAAACAGTTGACCTAAACCACGAATGCGAGACCGAATACGAACAACTATTTTAAGACGATCCTAACGAAATGGAAATTACAATTTCGTTTGAATCCCTCACCATTGAGTTAGAACTTCTACCAAACTCATTGATTGAGTAACCCCCGAGGTTGGACCTCAAACCCCTTCCCACTACCGTAAATATGCATACTTAAGTGACAACGAAACGTTTCCCGTCATAATCTCTTCAACTCTCTCTTGATCAAGAAGCTTCCTTACTTTCAGTTCTACCCAAAAACAAAGAAGCAATTGGATAGTCGATCCGATATAAAGGGAATTAGTCATGCTCTTGTTCAACATCGTATCCATTCAGTTGACAATGCCAAGCATGTTTATGATGCGCAACGAAGGCTTAACCCAAAAATGAAGGATGCAGTTCGAGACCAAATTCTTAAGCTCCTAACAGAATCATATACCTCATTTTTGATAGTTCATAGGTTAGTCCAATTCATGTCGTGCCTAAAAAGTCTGGATTTACCGTTATCAAGAATGACTCAAACGAACTCACCAACTTGTACTCAAGTGGATTGGCAGTTTGCATTGATTAATGAAAACTAAATGTTGCAACACGTAAAGACCATTTCTACTTCCTTTTAATTGACCAAATGCTTGAACGTTTAGATGGCCACGAATTTTATTACTTTGTTGATGGTTATTCCGGCATAACCAAATTCCAATCACTCCTGAAGATCAAGTGAAATGACTTTCACATGTCCCTTTGGCACTTTTGCGTATCGATGTATGCCATTGGACTTTGCAATGCTCCTGCTACATTTCAAAGATGCATGGTCAGCATCAATTCCAATATGATTGAATGCTTTCTTGAAGTTTTGAAGGATGATTTTTCCATCTTTGGAAGCTCTTATTCCGAGTGCTTACACCATCTTGAGTTGGTTCTTAATCGATGTAAGGACAAATACTTAACGTTAAATTACGAAAAATGTCATTTGGTCAAACATGGCATTGTCCTTGGACATGTCATTTCAAACAAAGGCATTAAGGTAGTTAAAGCTAAATTTGACGTTATTACGAATCTACTCATTTCCAAATTTGTTAAAGACATTCGTTCATTCCTTGGACATGCTGGTTTTTATCGATGCTTTGTGAAAGACTTCAGTAAAATTGCTCAACCACTTATGACTCTTCTTGGAAAAGACGTTTCATTTGATTTCAATTATAACTGTGTTTCCACTTTCGAACTTCTAAAAAACGAGCTCATTTCTTCTTTCATCATTTTCTCACCCAATTGGGATCTTCCTTTTAAAATAATGCGTGATGCTTCTAAGTTCACAGTTGATGCTGTCTTAGAACAACGTATCAACAAATTGTTCATGTCATCTACTACACTGGTCTAACTTTAAACCGCTCAACTCAATTATACGACCATTGAAAAAGAGCTTCTAGCGTAGTCTTTGCGCTCGAAAAATTCCAGTCTTATTTGATTGCACACACATTACTCTTTACACTGACCATTCCGCTCATAGGTACCTTTTCACTAAAAAGGATGCTAAGTATCATTTGATCCGTTAGATTCTCTTACTCCAAGAATTTGACCTTACGATCAAAGACAAAAAGGATCCGATAACCTCATTGTTGATCATTTGTCATGTCTTTCAAACACACCATCTTCTTTACCAATCAATGAGAACTTTTCCAATGAACAACCTTTTTCCATTTCTGTTGATCCATGGTACGCTGACATAGTGAACTATTCAGTCACTAAGGAAACTCCTTCATTTTGGTCAAAACAAGGTAAATATAAATTTCTTTTCCAAATCAAGTACTTCCATTTGGTTGATCCGTACTTGTTTGAATATCGTTCCGGCCAAATCATTGGACGTTACATTCTAGATTGTGAAGTCAAAAGTGTTCTTTAATATTGTCACGACCAAGCTTATGGTGGTCACTTCAGTTTAAAGAAAACTGCGAAAAAGATGCTTTAATGTGGTTTTTACTAGCCTATGCTTTTTATAGATGCATTTGAGTTTTGTCATACTTGCGATCGCTGCCAATGTCAGGGAGAATATGAAATATGATGCCTTTGAACCCTATTCTTACGATTTAAATCTTTGACGTTTGGAGTATTGATTTTAGGGGACCGTTTCCCAACTCTTTCAGAAATTTGTACATTCTACTTGCTGTTGATTTTGTCTCTAAATAGGTTGAAACCATTCCTTGTAAAGAAATGACCATAAATTTGTTGTGAAATTCATAATAGAAAACATCTTTTCGAGGTTTGGAACACTTCGCACAATTATAAGTAATGATGGAACCCATTTCTGTTATCGTTCATTTGAAACTCTAATGAAGAAATGCTCGATAATTCACAGGTTATCCACTCCTTATCATCCTCAAACTTGTGTTCAAGTTGAAGTTTCAAATCGTCATATTAAACAAATCTTGGGGAAAATTGTGAATTAAAATCGTATAGATTGGTCTCAAAAATTGATGGATACGCTTTGGGCTGCTTTTAAAACTAACCTTAGGATGTCCTCGTTTCATTTAGTTTATGGTAAAGCATGCCATTTTTACTAGTCAAACTCGAACATAAAGAATTGTGGGCAATTAAGAACATAAACTTTGATCTTGAGAAAGCTGGCGAAAATTGCAGCTCAACGAGTTAGACGAGATTAGGAATGACGTGTATGAAAACGAAAAATTTTACAAAGAAAAAATAAAAGTTTTCCATGACAATTCAATGCTAAGAAAAACATTTTCGCCAAATCAAAAAGTTCTTTTGTATGACTCAAGACTTCACTTATTCTATGGAAAATTAAAATCAAGATGGACCAGACCATATATTGTACATACTGTTTTTCCACATGGTGCCATCGAAATAGAAAACTCTATGGACTATTCGATTTTTAAAGTCAATGGTCATCGTTTAAAGCCGTACTAGGAGTTGGCAAGTGATCGAGAGGAGGAGCTCATAACTCTTCATGAGCCATTCTACGTGTAGCAAGAAATGTTAAACCTCTCTTCTAAATATGTACATATTTTTCCCCGTCACACTCATTATATCATGCATGGACCCTAGGGACATAGTCAAAATCGAGTGTGGGGGAAATCTCATGTTTATTTTTGTTTTTTCGTGGTTTATTTTTTGCATTTTCTTTCCAAAACCCAAAACTTAAAAAAAAATCCCAAAACAAATTTTCTTTTTAGCATATTGATTTACTTTAAAGAAACTCTATTGGATATGTATATGTTTTTGGTTATTAAATTAAAAGTTTTGAAAATTTATTTGTCTCAAAAAAAAAGTTCGATTACAAGTAACTATGGTTTAATTAGTATCTATGAAGGTTTATTGGTGATAATTATAAATTATTTCCTAATTGAAATCTTTTCTTAAAAGAGTGGCTGATTTATAGTAAAGACGATAACGCTTTTGACCTTTTAAGTTAAGTGGTGCTAAGATGATTTTGCAAAACTCTCACTTCATAAAAGAAAAAAGAAAAAAAAGATTTTATAAAAATAAAAATACCTAGAGTCAGGTGTTCACACGCAAGTATGTACACTCGCCATGCTCTATACCCTTCTCACCTAAGCCCGAAAGGCAGTGCATAATCGGTATATCTGGTGTCGGTTTATCTGAGTTAGGTGTATGTAAATAGATTTAATAAAAATAAACACCTAGATTCATGTGTTCTGTATGTACACTCATCATGTTCTGCACCCTTCTCACGTAAGCCTGAAAAGCGGTGCATAAATAGTATATCTGTCCTTAGTTTATCTGAGTTAGATGCGTAAAAATAATAATGTTAACACTTTTCAAAAATAGAGAGAGCAAGCATTTGAAATACAAGCACTATTTTCACTTAGTTGACTCGACTTGTTATTCAAAAGAAGTAAAAATACCACTTTGAAAAAATTTGATAATCAACTAAGGATCCATTTCATAGTTGCACATGTTAAACTAGAGTCTAATTGTGATGATAACTTAATTTTTATTGGAAGTTTTGATGAGTAAAAGGAACAAAATTTATTGATAATGACCGGAACTTATATTTAAATTATTGGTTTTAATCTAAAAGTAAGTTCTTCATTTATAAATATTTTCAAAAACTTGCATTTATATCTTTGTAAATAAATCTTCATTAGGAATTTTTAATGTTATATTTGAATTTTGTGGGTAGTATCCGTTGAAAATCCTTATGAGACAACATTGTCCTATTAGGGGTATCTAGAGGTTTAACGGCTTGTTGCATATGCTCAATGCAATTGTGCTCCATATGGAAGTAGATTTATCTTAGTTTTTCTTTATGCGACGATGAATAAAAAGATAAGTGTGGAGGTATTTGATGTGCACGTAAAAACGTATATTTCTACTCATGTACTTAATCTCATTTTACTAAAATAAATGTCATTATTAAATTTTTTTTACATGTTTAAAACCAGATTTCAAAAATGCTTTTAATCATTATCTATGCACCTACATTGGGAAAAACAGTAATTTCCATGCGTGAATTAATTTGGAAACAAATTAATTGCACAATTTAATTTGTTTTGTAGAAATTTTGATTCAACTTGGAAGTGGCTTCATGGAAATATGCATATACAAGAGTTGAAAGCAAAAAAATTAAGAAATAAAAGAATTCATGTAATCATGGAGGACCCCACCTACCCACTAACTAGTGAACCACAATTAAGAGTTAATGCATATGTTAGTGGGGATTAAAAGCACATGCACATTTAATGGAGGATTAATTTTATGCTAATGATAACTTAGAGACCACACTACCTCAAGGTCATTTTAGGTAGTTCTCTAGGAATGGATTAGGGTTGAGTTATGTATAAATAATCCTTTTATGTTCATGTAATAGAAGTTTTATTATCTTATCATATTATATAAGTTGTAGCCACAAAGGCAATAAGAAATAAAATGGCTTCCTAAGCCTCTTATTCTTCTTTGTTCTTTAGATGCTTTTATTTTATTTTATACTCATTTTTATTTACATGCTCTTTTTCCATTTATGTTAAAGATTAAATTTCTATTTATGCACTTAGTTTAGTTTTATTTTATGCAAGTAATTAGTTCTTTTATTTCAATTAGCTTGCACTTTCCTTTTTTCTTCTATGTTGCAATCTACATGTGTTGAAATGATAACAAAAAAGATAAGCAAAACCCCTTCAATTTAGGAGTAATGAAGCTCTCTTAAATCATGTAGATTCAACATATTTGCTAATTTATGATCTCTTTTTATGCTTCATGGATTTTAAATGTTGATGTTAGTTTATTAGCAAATTTGATAGCCTATGTTGTTTATCACAAATAGGCTATTCTTACTCAATTATAAACAGAATTTACATTAACATCTAATTAAGTGATTTTGATTATGGAATTAAAATAGAATCATAATTTGATGATCTATGTTACTAACCAAAAATAGTAAATAGATCGTGCTTAAAATAGATTTTGTTTCAGTAATATTCATTTTAATGACATTTAATAAGTGGTTTTAGTCATTGTATTAAAGTTTAATGGTTTATGTAGTGTTAATTAATAACACAAATAGACTATACTTATGACAAAGACATCACTAATTCTACTTAGATTAGAATGAGAGATCATAGATGGATTTTGTGTTGATTCAATGTGAGATTCGAAAGGTATGGGGTCGAAACTATATAAATGCAATTCACCTCTTTCGAAAGCATCCATTAAAAGCAAGGTAAGTAGCACCTCTTTTGAAAGCAAAGCAAAGACATTCGAAAGCTATTTTAAAATGATCTCGACTACTTCGAAATCATGCTTTCGACTCTATACCTTCCTCCTTTCTTCAATTATCTATGTATGGAAGCATTAATACCTTGTGTATTGGCTTCGACTTGGTTAGGGACGGAGGTATGGGGTCGAAAGGTTGCAACTACAGCGGCGAAACAACAAATCCCTATAAATCTATTTTGGTTCCTTTTTACGTGAATGGTTTTCAACTAACTTGCATATTTGTAAAAATAAAAATGGTTGCTATAATCTTTACCAAAATCTTTTTTAAAGACTGTCGAATTTATCCAAAATTAATTAAAACTAATTTATAAAGTATCCCTTCCCTTTAACAAAACAGTTAAGATATTTGAGTTCTCCAACTAAATTACTTAGGAAAAATCCAAAAAAATCATCATAATTCACTTGTAATATGTTATCTAACATATATAAATTTCAGGCCCAAAACTTTATATAATTGCCGAAATAAATTTTAAACCCAATTATTTATTTCTTCCTTTAAAAATTCATAGCAAATTATCTTATAGCTTGGACGATTATGAAAATTCAAAACCATCTCCAAAGTAATGTTCTTCATAACGTATTAAATCCTCATGGCATTTGAAATCCAGTACATACTAGTTTAGCCTTAAAATCAAATAAAACATTTATCAAACAAATTTATTTGAATCAAATATATCATATAATCCAAGCATATCATCATTAAAATCATCATAAAGGTTTTTAACTTAAAACCCGAAATCAAATGCTCTTTAAAAAAGAAAATGAGATGATTTTGATTATTATTCACATTGCTTTGGATAAGGAACTTGAGATTTGATCTTGCTTAATTCTCCTTTCTTGATACCTTAGCTTTTACTTGATATTTAATCGTCTTATCCCCTAAGTTACGTACGACTTTGAGCTTCTTTTTTTATGTTTTTAAATTATGAACATAGGGAATGAAAATAGGAATAAAGGTTTAGGGTTAAAGGTTATGGTGGGCGGCTATTCCCCATAATACCCTTGCCTTATTTTCTTATTAGTTAACTTATAAAACCATTTCCATATACTCATCCTTTTAATTTTGTTTGGTTAAGTACGGCCGCTATTTTAAATTTTCAAATCTCAATCTCCTTATCTCTCTCATCTTTACATTATTCAATTTAATATCTAATTAAATCTTCTAGATAATATTATTAAAATTAAGGGTGTTATAGGCTTCCATTCTTAAAGAATTTCGTGCTCAAAATTCAGTAAGCACTAAATATTAAGCATAACAATCATCTGTAACATCTCCTAACTACCATACTAGCCTGCTTGACTAGCTACAGCCCATGTAAACAAAATATAGAATCGATTCTCATAGTAGATCAGGATAAGTATCTCTTAATCATGTCTTTTATCTTCCAAGTACAGTCCTTCTCATTGTCGCTCCACTGAACTTTCACTAACTTGACTATCTGTTTCTTAACCTCTTCTCATCTCTCGCTACAACCTCAACTGGTTATCTAATAAAAGTCAAATTTGGTTCTACTATCAAATCTTCCAACTTTGTCAGAGGAATAGTTGTTTCTAGATATGTACATACTTACGAAGATGAGATAAATGAAACACATTATGGACACCTGCCGTACTGCTCGACAACATTACTCTTTATGCAAGCCTCCCGATCCCCTTTATAATTCAGAACGGACCAACATATCTCAGGGCCAGTTTCTCTTACTTTCCAAATCGTACAACACCCTTCATCGGTGATGCCTTAATGAAAACTCTATCTCCAACTGAGAATTCTATATCTTTATGCCTCTTATCTGTGTAACTCTTCTGTCTAGACTGAGCTTCCTTTATCCTTTCTCAGATCAATTCAATCTTCTTTATCACCTCACTAACCAGATCTGGATCCAAGACTATATTTCTCTAGTTTCTAACCAATATGCTGGTGATTTGCATGGCCTTCTATACAAAGCTTCAAAAGCCACCATTTCTATACTAATTTGATGACTGTTATTATAGGAAAACTCAACTAAGTATAGGTGATCTTTCCAAAATCCATCAAAGTCTAGCACACAAGCCCTCAATAAATCTTGGAGTACCTTATTGACTCTCTCTGTCTGCCCATCCATCCTTGGGTGATACATTGTACTCATCTTGAGCTTGGTACACAAAACATCTTGTTGACACTTCTAAAATTCACTAGTAAACAAAGCATCTCTACCACTGTAACACCCCTAATTTTGATAAAATTATTAAGGAAATTTAATTAGATAAATTAAATGAAATAATGTAAGCATTAGAGTGATAAGGGGATTGTGATTTGAATAAATAATTAAAGGCCATGATTAATTATTTGAATGGGCTTAAGAATTGCTTATAGGCTAATTAATTTACAAATGGGCTTATTAGCAAATAGCTGCACCTTATTACCATATCCCTTATAATCTATGTTTCATTCTTTCTCGCGTTAATTTTTACAACATACAAACCATAAACAAAAGAAGAGCAAAGCCGTCCATTAGAGGAAAAGAGGAGAAAATCAATCTAAAGCCAAGGCTTCAAGCTAAGGGAAATGAATCTCAATAAAATCTCAAGTTCCTTATCCTAATAAAGATGAATAGTAATCTAGATCATCTCTATTTTGTTTTGAGATCATTTATTTTTCGGGTTTAAGATTAGATCCATTATTATGATGATTTTTGGTTGATGATATGCTTGGATTTTGACATATTGGATTCAAACAAAATAATTCGATAATTATTTTACACGGTTTTAAGTGTAAAACCGATTATAGTAATTTTTGTATGCCATGAGAAAATTTATGTTATGTAAAACATGATTTTAGATGTGGGTTTTAATTTTTATAATTTTTCAACCTATGGAAATTTTATTATGAATTTTTAAAGGAAATATGAATAGTTGGGTTTAGAAATTTATTTTGGTTATTTTATGAAGAATTTGGGTTTGAAAATTTTATATGTTATATAACATATTGAAACTGAATTTTTATAATTTTTGGGGATTTTTCCTATGTAATTTACCGTGGAAATAAAATTATATTAAATGAAGGATTTAATTATTTTATGGCTTGTTTAATGAAAGGGATTATTTGTTAAAACTGTTTGATGTGATTTTTTGTTTGATGATAACAAAATATATATCAACATATATATGTGTTTGCAGTTTGGACTATATACAGAAAGGAAGAAATATTCATATTAAATAATTATACTATTGCACAGAATTTATATAATTCAACCAGTATTTTTTATTCAATATAATATTTTATTACAACACTTAAACAATACAAAGTTTTCAGCTCTCTCTATATATACATACACCAGTTCATACATTTTACACTACAACACTCAACACTCAGTTTTTCACTCTGTCTGCACATCTGCATCTATCTGCATTATCCAGCTCCACTTCTTGTCCTGCCTCCTGTGTACCTGTATAATTAGCAACTACAACAGTAATCTGAAAACAAACAAATTCGAATTTGCAAAAATAGAAATTTGTTTGTGTCTCAGATACATGGGTTATTGTCATCATCTTTGATTGTGTAATATCTGTGCATATCAGTGTTCTTACAGATAATCGTGAGTGGCTGCAATACACACATGTACATCTATACACGTGTGCACTGCCTCGCCAACTCGTGTGCGTTATCAACAAAAGCAATCAATACTTCAACGAATTCAACATGAAGCAGTGCAAACTCCCGAAGACACAACAGTGAAGGAAACTGCATCACAGCAGCATGAAAAAGTGTATATAACATCAAGACACACAAACTATGGAAACTGCACCAATGCAAATCAAAACAGAGAGTATATATATAGTGATGCATAGCAACTGCATAGCAGCTACACAACAAAGCAATGACTAGAACACAAGTACAAGCAAATAAATGCAATTTGAAGTGATATAACAGCAATTACAGGTACTCAACAAGGTGAAGCAGTAGTAAATCAAAGTGTGCAACTCGAGAATGGATACAAGTGACTCAGACCAAATGCAGTGACATACTGCAACAAACAAAGTCTCGACCAAAATCAGTGACTCAATGCAAATACAACAACAAAGCACAATGCACAGAAATCACAAACAAGGTCAAACCCAAGATAGGTTCAACTCAAGGCAACTTGAAGCATACGAGGTCAGACAAATCACTGCAACAACAAACTCTGTGCACATGTGAAGCCAGAAGAATTACACAACTACAAGTACAGGGATGAATACAACATGATGAAGCAGTGGAAACAAACTCAAGTGCAACAGTGAAGTTGAATACATGAACAAGTGTAGCATCTGATACAGTGAAAAAGCCCAAGTCAAGATGGAGCTACAATAAATGCAACTACATGAACAACAGAGAAGATGGCCAGAGACGAAGCTCACAGGGGCCAGAGAATCAAAGCCGTGTAAAGTCGAAAGCAACAGTGGATGAACATGATTCAACAGTGCAGAAATCAAGCCGAAGTTAAAAATCAAATTCGTATCTTTAATTAAGTCAGAGAAATCTAATTTGGAAAGAAATCTCTACATCAAATTTCTCGACTACATATATGGTCAGTGTTAATTCAAATAGGGGCCGAGACAACAAATATAGGAAGAAATTTTCGAATTAATTAATTCGAAAACAAATATGGACAGCAATAATTCGAAATTAAATCAAGAAAGGAATACTCCAAATCCAGAACAAATTCAGGAAAATAATCAACGACGTGTAGAAATCAAATCTGACAGTGGTTATTAGGGTTTCAACCCTATAAATAAACCCCAAGAAATCATCACAGAACAATTGAGTTAAAAAGCAAGCAATCAGACAAGCAACAAAAGAAATTACATACCGAACCATCAACAACTCGATCATCAGAGAGCGAGCGCGAACACGAGCATCAAAAATCAGTCAAAGCCCCAATTTGGATCGCAAGGGAAAGAAGCCCTAATTCAGATCGAATAAACAGAGGGCCGCCATTTTTTTTCACAAACAAAAGACAAAGGACCGGGTGAAATAAGATAAGAGGGAAGTGACCGCATATTTCGTTTGTTTTGGGTTAGGGTGTTTTTTTTTTATATTTAAGGGCAAGATAATTTAAATTGTTTTTAAATTTAGTGCTTGCTCTTATAATTTGTTTTATTTGTCTGTTCTTTTCAAAACAAATCATGGTAAATCATCACCTAGGGTTTAGGTGTTGTCAGATTGTCTACTTAGAGTTAGTCCAGTTAGCAGGGTTTGCGAGTTTGCAAAACTCTATAGGCGGTAGCAGGGTTTGCAAGTCTGTTAGAGTGTTTGTAAGCGGGAAACTGTTTAATTCTAATAGAAATCTGGGAATGCAGCAGTAGGCAGGGGTTGCCGAAGCTGGGTAAATTTTGTGTGTGATTTATTTTTCAGCATATTTATTTCTGCAGTTTGCTTCTGTGTTTAATTCGGAAAAATTTGCTATAACCCTATTCACCCCCCCTCTAGGGTTAATCTAGATCCTACAAGTGGTATCAGAGCAAGGTATTTTACTTTAACTCTAGAGTCATGAATCCACCAAATAATGCTTTTTCTGAGGGGGCAATCTATTGCTAGGCCACCCAGGTTTAATGGGAATGATTATGCTTATTGGAAAGTTAGGATGAGTATTTATCTTAGTTCTGTCGATTATGATGTTTGGGATATTATTGAAACTGGCTATAAATCTCCCACTATAGTTATTGGTGATACTGAGATTCCTAAACCTAAGGATAGGTGGGATGCTCACGATAAGAAATTAAAAACTACAAATGCCAAAGCAATGAACGCTTTGATCTGTGCTCTTGATAAAAATGAGTTTAATAGAATTTCTCATTGTACAACAGCACAGGAAATTTGGCACACTTTGGAGGTGACACACGAAGGAACTTCTCAAGTCAAGGAGTCACGTCTAGCTCTATTTAGCAATGAATACGAAAACTTTGTGATGGAAAAGGGCGAGAGCATAAAGGATATGTTTGGACGTTTTTCAACTTTGGTGTACAATGCTAGAGCGCTTGGGAAGGTCTTCACTGAAGTAGAGCTTGTGCGGAAGATACTGCGAGTCTTACCAATGAACTTTGAGGCAAAAGTCACGGCAATACAAGAATCGAAAGATCTGAGTAAACTAAGCATGGAGGAGTTGATCGGAAACTTGATGACATATGAGCTTGAGCTAAAGGCAAAGGAGGAACGTAACAACTCCGAATCAAAAAAGAAGACAATTGCCTTAAAGAGCAAAGAAGAAAGCGATGAAGAAGAAGAAGATCTAATTGAAGAGCTTGCGATGGCTGTCAATAATCTTAGAAAATGGTCAAAATTCAGGCCATGCAAGAAGAAAACAAGTGGTAATAGGTCAAAAGATTCTGACGATTCCGATAATGAATTGGCATGCTTTAACTGCAAAAAGCCTGGCCACTTCAAACAAAAATGCCCACTTCTCAAAAACAACAAAGGAAAGAAAAAGAAGAAGAAGGCCTTTGCAGCAACTTGGGATGATGAAGAAGGAGAAGAAGTTTCGGATAATAGCTCAGAAGAGGCTAACTTGTGCCTTATGGAAAAATCAGATTCAGAAACAAGTTCAGAGGAATCCAGTGAGGTACGTGACTATTCTTATAAAGAACTTGTTTTGATGTGTTATGATCTTACTAATACAATTGACACTCTTGAAACTAAAATTGAAAAATTGAAGTCTGACAGGAGAGAACTTGTTCATGAGAATATTAGGTTAGAAACTGAACTTGAAAATATTCAAAACCTAGACTGTAAAAAATGTAAAATTTTAGATTCAGAAATATCAAGACTTAAGAATAGCTTCGATAATCTTGAAAAAGAAAACTCGAGTCTGAAGGAAATCGTTGACACTAGGAAAAAGGATTTTATAAATAGATGCACCACACTTGTAACTGAAAACACAACACTAAAAACCAAAGTCCAAAATCTTGAGAAATCTCTGAATAACTTTTCAAGAGGAGAAAAATCATTTAACATGTTATTGGGAAATCAACTCTTTGCTAATAACAGAAAAGGACTAGGTTTTGGGAAAACACAGGTTGATGATTATGCAAAAGGTAAGAGTGTCTTTGTTAGAAGTGAAATTGGACATCGTGTTGAAAATTGTAGTCATAGGAACAAGAACACAAAATTTATACAAGTTTGGGTTCCTAAGAATTCTACAAACAAATTCCATGTCTATAGGAACAAAAATGAAAGGACAAAACAAGTTTGGGTTCTAAAGGGATTGTTTGTTCACAATGCTTCAGTTACTAATATCATTAGACCTAAGAGTTTCTCTAGGTCATCCTCCTCTCTCTTTATGTAGGTCTGTTGGCGGGCTAAGGAGCAACAAGAATGGTTTCTAGATTCAGGTTGTTCTAGACATATGACAGGTGATAAATCTAAGTTCCTTAGCCTAGAGAATTTTAGAGGTGGAAATGTGATCATGGGAGACAATAGCAAGTGTAAGATTATTGGGAAAGGTGAAGTAAGTAACGGTACTTTTTCCTTGACTAATGTTTTATACGTTGATAATTTGCATCACAATCTCATTTCTATTAGCCAACTACGTGACAAAGGTATGAATGTGGTTTTTGATAGTGATACTTGCAAGATCATTGATAAAACTTCTAATAACATAGTTTTTATGGGCAAAAGAAAAGGAAATGTTTACTCGCTTTCGTTTGACAATCTAAATCTTTCCAGATGTTTAGTAGCCACTGACGAAGAGGCATCTTTATGGCATAGGAGACTTGGACATGCTAGCATGAGTCTCTTAAAAAATCTTGAAACAAAAGTATTAGTCAGAGGGTTTCCACATCAGAAATTTAAAGATAACAAAGTGTGTAAAGCATGTTTCTTGGGCAAGCTTAGTCGATCATCATTTTGCCCTAAAAACATTGTTAGCACATCAAGGGTCCTCGAATTAATTCATATGGACTTATTTGGACCAAATAAAATTGCAAGCTTGAATGGAAAACGTTATTGTTATGTATTGGTTGACGATTATTCTAGATTTACATGGGTTTATTTCTTAGCCAAAAAGTCTGAATCCTTTGATTATTTTTCAAAATTTGCTAAACTTGTTCAAAATGAAAAAGGAGTTTCAATTAAAACTTTAAGAAGTGATCATGGAGGCGAATTTGAAAATTCGGAATTTGAAAACTTTTGTGAAGAAAATGGTTTAAAACATGAATTTTCTGCTCCACGAACACCTCAACAAAATGGGGTGGTTGAAAGGAAAAATCGTACATTGCAAGAATTGGCTAGATCCATGTTGAGTGAGTATAAACTACCTCTAACTTTTTGGGCAGAGGCGGTGAATACTTCGTGCTACGTAATGAATAGAGTAATGATTAGACCAATACTTGGAAAAACGGCTTATAAAGTGTGGCATGAAAGGAAACCTAACATCTCTTACTTTCGTGTTTTTGGATGCCCTTGTTTCATTCTTAACACAGGTGATCAACTTGGAAAATTTGAATCAAAGGCCGATGAGGGAATTTTCGTGGGCTATTCAACCAGGAGCAAGGCTTACAGGATATACAACAAACGAACAAAGACAATTGTTGAATCAATCAATGTGAAATTTGATGAATCTGATCTGGAAAGGACGACTGAAAAAACGGTTGATGATGGGGCAGATCATGAAGGCATTAAAGAAGGGACATCTAGTGAGAAAGATGAAAGTAGGACTGTTGATGCTGATAGATTGAAGTTCAAATCCAATCATCCTCCTGAATTGGTTATAGGAGATCCTACGGAAGGTATACGCACTCGCTCTTCATTTGATAAAAATTTGTGTGCGTTTTGTTGTCATAGTGGTTTTATTTCTGAAATTGAACCTGATTCTGTTGAAATGGCTCTTAATGACGAAAGTTGGATTCTAGCAATGCAAGATGAACTTAATCAATTTGAGAGAAATAAAGTTTGGAAATTAGTTCCTAGGCCAAATGACTATCCAATTGTAGGAACTAAATGGGTGTTCAAAAAAAAACTTGATGAATCAGGAAATGTAATTAGAAACAAAGCTAGGTTGGTCGCAAAAGGATATAACCAAATAGAAGGCATAGATTTTGATGAAACATTTGCTCCAGTTGCTAGGTTAGAAGCCATTAGGATTTTGCTAAGCTTCGCTTGTTATAAAGGTTTCAAACTTAAACAAATGGATGTAAAAAGTGCTTTTCTAAATGGTGATTTGAAAGAAGAGGTTTTTGTTGAACAACCCCCCGGTTTTGAAAATCACGATTTTCCAAATCATATGTATAAACTTGAAAAAGCATTATATGGTCTTAAGCAAGCTCCTAGAGCTTGGTATGACTGCCTTTGTACATATCTTTTGGAAAATGGCTTTAAAAAGGGGAGTGCTGACACGACATTGTTTCTATTACATAAAGGAAGTGATTTTTTGATTGTTCAGATTTATGTAGATGATATCATTTATGGCGCTACTAATGAACTCTTGTGCGAGAAATTTGAACAAGTCATGCAGGCTAAATTTGAGATGAGCTTGGTTGGAGAATTGAAATATTTCCTTGGATTTCAAATCAAGCAAAGCAGTGATGGCATTTTCATTTCACAATCCAAGTATGTGTTGGAACTGTTGAAGAAATTTGGAGTTGAGAACTCCAAACCATTGAGAACTCCGATGAGCCCATCAACAAAGTTGGACAAAGACAAGAAAGGAAGTGCTGTTGATCAAAAGAAATATCGAGGGATAATTGGTTCACTTCTCTATCTTACTGCTTCTAGACCTGATATTATGTTTTCTGTGTGTCTGTGTGCACGTTTTCAATCTAATCCTAAAGAATCTCATTTGAAAGCCACTAAACGAATTTTGAGATATCTTTCACACACAAACAAACTTGGGTTATGGTATCCTTCTTGTGAAAATTTTGATTTAGTTGGCTATTCTGATGCTGATTATGCTGGTTCATTGGTTGACAGGAAAAGCACTAGTGGAACATGCTTTATGCTAGGACACTCGTTAGTTTCATGGTCAAGTCGAAAACAAAACTGTGTTGCATTATCCACCACTGAAGCAGAATATATTGCTTTAGGGAGTTGTTGTGCTCAAATTTTATGGATGATGCAAACTCTTTCTGATTTTGGCTTAGTTTATAAACAAGTTCCATTAAAATGTGACAGTAAAAGTGCAATAGACTTATCAAATAATCCTGTTCATCATTCACGCACAAAACACATTGATGTGAGACACCACTTTCTTAGAGATCACATTGCTAAGGAAGACATTTGCATTGAATATATTTCAAGACTCAACTTGCTGATATTTTCACAAAACCCCTCCCAGAAGAAAGATTTTCCAGATTACGTTTGGATTTGGGGATTATAGAAATTGACTAACCATTTTTCATTTCTTTGTTGAAATATTCTTGGATATATACTTTCAACTTAAATTTCTAGGATTCTAACCAGTTTTGGATATTATCCAAAGTTTGATTCGAATATGGTATTCAGTACTGGATATTACATAATATA
Organism: Allium cepa; assembly: GCA_030765085.1. NCBI lineage: Eukaryota > Viridiplantae > Streptophyta > Magnoliopsida > Asparagales > Amaryllidaceae > Allium > Allium cepa. The sequence continues at coordinate 684,971,578 of CM060932.1, read as the reverse complement.
ATTAACTTGGTAACTTATTCCACGATCATTTCTATTTCTACCATCTTTCTATCGTTCATAATGGTTTTGTAAAATAAGAAGAGTAATATATATATATATATACAATTTTAATAATAAATAATAATAACTCTCATGCATCCATTCTCATTTAAACGTCCTTATGGTTATGCATGGATGGAGCATGTGAGTGAATTATTTTTATCATTACTCCATTCTCATTTGAAAGTCCTTATGGTTATGCATGGATGGAGTATGGTAACTAAGTATTCTGGTCTCACTTAAAAGTCCGGATGCTTAGACTAATAAGTAACTGCTAATCCCATTTAAACGTCCTTATGGTTATGCGTGGTTAGTAAGTGCTTATTTTTTTTATGCGTAAATGTCAAATTAATGTTAAAATATCTCTCTTCTTAAACCGATCATCGATCCATTCTCTACAATGTGGAAGTTGTTATCTCGTTATGATATATTATTTTTTGTTCCTAATGTTCCATTGTTTTTTGTCAGTCTTTTGATAATGCCAAAAGGGGGAGAAAAGAACTAGATTTTGATAAGGAAGTAAATATTTTTTGGAATACTTCAACAATATTTGTTTAATGTTGTTAGATAATTTTCCTTAGTTCGTTTATTCATCAGTAATTTTTGTTATCTTCTAAATAGGGAGTGGTCTTGGTTGTAGGGGGAGCATTCAAATAGGGGGAGCTAAAACATTTCATGCTCAAACACATGTATTAGCATTTCAAAATCTTTAATATATATGTTTGTCATCATTAAAAGGGGGAGATTGTTTGATGTGATTTTTTGTTTGATGATAACAAAATATATATCAATATATATATGTGTTTGCAGTTTGGACTATATACAGAAAGGAAGAAATATTCATATTAAATAATTATACTATTGCACAGAATTTATATAATTCAACCAGTATTTTTTATTCAATATAATATTTTATTACAACACTTAAACAATACAAAGTTTTCAGCTCTCTCTATATATACATACACCAGTTCATACATTTTACACTACAACACTCAACACTCAGTTTTTCACTCTGTCTGCACATCTGCATCTATCTGCATTATCTAGCTCCACTTCTTGTCCTGTCTCATGTGTACCTGTATAATTAGCAACTACAACAGTAATCTGAAAACAAACAAATTCGAATTTGCAAAAATAGAAATTTGTTTGTGTCTCAGATACATGGGTTATTGTCATCATCTTTGATTGTGTAATATCTGTGCATATCAGTGTTCTTACAGATAATCGTGAGTGACTGCAATACACACGTGTACATCTATACACGTGTGCACTGCCTCGCCAACTCGTGTGCGTTATCAACAAAAGCAATCAATACTTCAATGAATTCAACATGAAGCAGTGCAAACTCCCGAAGACACAACAGTGAAGGAAACTGCATCACAGCAGCATGAAAAAGTGTATATAACATCAAGACACACAAACTATGGAAACTGCACCAATGCAAATCAAAACAGAGAGTATATATATAGTGATGCATAGCAACTGCATAGCAGCTACACAACAAAGCAATGACTAGAACACAAGTACAAGCAAATAAATGCAATTTGAAGTGATATAACAGCAATTACAGGTACTCAACAAGGTGAAGCAGTAGTAAATCAAAGTGTGCAACTCGAGAATGGATACAAGTGACTCAGACCAAATGCAGTGACATACTGCAACAAACAAAGTCTCGACCAAAATCAGTGACTCAATGCAAATACAACAACAAAGCACAATGCACAGAAATCACAAACAAGGTCAAACCCAAGATAGGTTCAACTCAAGGCAACTTGAAGCATACGAGGTCAGACAAATCACTGCAACAACAAACTCTGTGCACATGTGAAGCCAGAAGAATTACACAACTACAAGTACAGGGATGAATACAACATGATGAAGCAGTGGAAACAAACTCAAGTGCAACAGTGAAGTTGAATACATGAACAAGTGTAGCATCTGATACAGTGAAAAAGCCCAAGTCAAGATGGAGCTACAATAAATGCAACTACATGAACAACAGAGAAGATGGCCAGAGACGAAGCTCACAGGGGCCAGAGAATCAATGCCGTGTAAAGTCGAAAGCAACAGTGGATGAACATGATTCAACAGTGCAGAAATCAAGCCGAAGTTAAAAATCAAATTCGTATCTTTAATTAAGTCAGAGAAATCTAATTTGGAAAGAAATCTCTGCATCAAATTTCTCGACTACATATATGGTCAGTGTTAATTCAAATAGGGGCCGAGACAACAAATATAGGAAGAAATTTTCGAATTAATTAATTCGAAAACAAATATGGACAGCAATAATTCGAAATTAAATCAAGAAAGGAATACTCCAAATCCAGAACAAATTCAGGAAAATAATCAACGACGTGTAGAAATCAAATCTGACAGTGGTTATTAGGGTTTCAACCCTATAAATAAACCCCAAGAAATCATCATAGAACAATTGAGTTAAAAAGCAAGCAATCAGACAAGCAACAAAAGAAATTACATACCGAACCATCAACAACTCGATCATCAGAGAGCGAGCGCGAACACGAGCATCAAAAATCAGTCAAAGCCCCAATTTGGATCGCAAGGGAAAGAAGCCCTAATTCAGATCGAATAAACAGAGGGCCGCCATTTTTTTTCACAAACAAAAGACAAAGGACCGGGTGAAATAAGATAAGAGGGAAGTGACCGCATATTTCGTTTGTTTTGGGTTAGGGTGTTTTTTTTTATATTTAAGGGCAAGATAATTTAAATTGTTTTTAAATTTAGTGCTTGCTCTTATAATTTGTGTTATTTGTCTGTTCTTTTCAAAACAAATCATGGTAAATCATCACCTAGGGTTTAGGTGTTGTCAGATTGTCTAGTTAGAGTTAGTCCAGTTAGCAGGGTTTGCGAGTTTGCAAAACTCTATAGGCGGTAGCAGGGTTTGCAAGTCTGTTAGAGTGTTTGTAAGCGGGAAACTGTTTAATTCTAATAGAAATCTGGGAATGCAGCAGTAGGCAGGGGTTGCCGAAGCTGGGTAAATTTTGTGTGTGATTTATTTTTCAGCATATTTATTTCTGCAGTTTGCTTCTGTGTTTAATTCGGAAAATTTTGCTATAACCCTATTCACCCCCCCTCTAGGGTTAATCTAGATCCTACAAAAACTAATCCATGTTTAGATCCAAATCTATGCGGCAGTTATTTTTGTAAAGAATTTGAAAAGTCATTGCAACCAATCAAATGTTTTCAACTAGGTAGGTTAGATATAAAGTATTTTCCTTAATTGGCATCAAATTGGTCTTTACCCAGTAAAGTGGGTTCCACCTCTTTAAGAAGCTTCTTTTGACTCTATGCTTCCACTTCTACCATGTCGAAACAGACATTGCTGAAACCAATACACAAGGTATCATAAGTATGGTACGTAGTGGAATGGAAAAAGGCGGAAGGCATGGCATCAAAACCTTTGCTTCCAATGGGGTTGAAAACTTTGTTGAGTTTCATTTGACAAGTGCCTCCCTTGTTTTACTACAAGCTTTCAAAGGAGCCGAAATATATTCTTTTGAAAGTGTTTTTTTAAAAATCTTTCGAAGAGGGTTTCCATCTTCTATTTTAAAATATAAGCTTTCAAATGAGTTCCTCTATTTACAGAACAATGATTTCGAAATGGGTGGTTGAGACCCAGTCGAGACCCTATTGTTATTCTTTTGGCCTTTCAAATGTATTGAAATCATCAATGCTTTTGAAGGATGGCATTTGTTTTAAACTTATACTAACTCACTTCCTAAATTCTTTCGAATGGGTTCAAGGGTTTTCAAAGGGAATGGTGCCGAAAGGTGGTTTCGATGCTATCCTTTATTGTTTTACATAAGGTTCTAAGTCTTCAAATGGATTGTTTCGAAGCCATCAACTTTTCCCTGAACAATTTTATATAAGATAAATAGTTTCGAAAGGGTTACTTTCGTATGTATCCACTTAGACCAAAAGATGTTTGTATGCAAAACATAGTGGTTTCGAAAGGGGTACTTTCATTACTTTCGAAGCTATGCTTCTAAGGGATATAAAGTAAAGATTTAATACTTCGAAATGTTTATTTTAAGGATTTCGAAGAGATATATTGGTTCTATGAAAAGAAGACTTTAAGATTTCGAATGAGGTTATCCAATGGTTTCGAAACTAAAGTTTTAAAGAGTTCGAAAGCCTTAGTTTTCAAAGCTAATAACCCATTCTCATTTTAAAGGAAAACCATGACATCATAAAGAATTTTGAAATTATTTTAAGTATGGAGTTTTTGAAGAAGTCTTCCTTGATTAATAGGTTAAAGGGATTAACCAAGTTTTATATAAAATGATTTCAAGGATATTAAACCACAGGTGTTGGTATTATTATGTTATTATGTATATATGTGTATGTCTGTGTGTGTGTGTGTGTGTATATATATATTCACATGGTAATGGACCCATAATTGTATTTTGGGGAGAGGGTAGAATAACCAGCTAGGTTGATCTAGTAGTGAATATAATTTAAATTTACTTTTGAGTGAGCAGAATTGCATACAAGAGGCCAGATAAACCTAAATGTAGGATTCCTAAATAGTGAAGTTGTTAGATATATAAGTTTATAGTAAACCCATGAAAACTATGCTTAGGAAGAATTATTGGTAGGGGCCAATAAGTCGTAGTGAACCCATGAAAACTATATATGGATTTAGTTAATGATAGAAGTCAAAAGATTCCTAGTCAATCCATGAAAACTAGAAAAAGAGGGAAGTTATTGGAGATACCGATAGGTATAGGGAGAACCCATCAAACATTGAAGTTATTTGCAAGGGCCAATGGGTTCTTAGTGATCCCATGAAAACTATGATATTGGACAAGGAGTCCATAAGTGTTGAACAGTTTAATAGTCAGCCCATGAAAACTATTAGGTTAATAGTGACACCAGAAACTATAAATGAGACAAATAGCCAAAAATGAATGGGAATATGTAATACAGAACTGATTTGCTTGTTTGCGTATCATCGTATTGGTTTGAATTGCTATGTTTTAACCATTGTGGATGCAGAAGCACGTTATATGGTTTTAAAAAGTTTAGGATACTAGTGGGGGAAAACCCGTTTCGCTAAGCGGTGGTCTCACTTGATATCTAAATATTTTGAGATGGTAGATTATTGCTAATACCAGGCTTTATTTCCAACTCGATATGTTTTTCCCTTAAACTCTCAGTGCTTAATTGATTTTGAGTAGTTTGAGAGTTGAGGTTTTCAGATACCTTTGTAGACGAATAAGCTTTCGGAGACATACAAGAGGCATGATGGATGTTTAGATTTCTTTTCTATTTTGATTCCGCTGTTTGTTGCTGTAGAGGCAAAGTTGTTAATTGCCTAGTTATATACTATGATCATCCAAAGAGGCATCTTTATACGTCGTTCTTGGCATGTTGTAATAATTATGTTTTATCTGAACATGGTTCCCGGTTATGTAATGAATTTGAAATGCTTTGAAGTGAAATAAGAAAGTTGTTTGTTAATATTAATTTTTTTTTCATATCCATGTGTTTCTGTTATATCAATGTATTACAATATTTGGTCGCTGAGGAATAATAATTATGGATGACTACAGCATCACTAGCCATTAGTTTTGGGCCTCTAAGTGGGAGATGTTACAAGTTGGTATCAAAGCATAGATTTATGAAATTAAAAGAAATTTAAACCCAAAAGATTTTTCGAAACATAATCCATTGAACCAGAAAATAATATCAGGGTTTGGTTTAACGCTATAGTAATGTACTTGTATTTAATATATAGACATATATATAAGTGTTATTTTCCTCTCTCTTAGATCATTCTTCTGTATCCTACTAAGGCTTGTATGCCGATTTATGCAAAAGAAAATATGGAGGTAGAAAACGGAAGAGGAAATCTCGATGGAGGAAGCACCACAACCAATAGAAATGTTCGACCCACCAGGAGGAACCCGGGTCGATAGGCTAATGCTAACCAAAATGTCGATGCCAATGTGCGTGTTGGAAATCCACTGGTTGATATAAGGATGATGTATCAGTTTTTAGCCAAAATAATGCAAGCTGGAACTGCTGCTAGAGTTGCTGAAAATGTTGGAGGAGCTAATCTTGTGCCTCCAGTTGGGAATAATTATGCTAAACTGAGCAAAGATTGCACCAATCTTAGTGGGAAGCCGTTTATGGGAATGAAGGATGCCATAGAAGCGGAGAATTAGCTATTGCATTGTGAGAGATTCTTTGTTGATTTGGATTTGTATGATGAGCAGAAGAGTAGGCTAGCCTCTAGGAAATTGCAAGGGGCATCACTTCATTGGTGGAATAGTGTTACTATTGGAGTTTCGAAGGAAGAGTTTATTTGAGAAGACTTTAGAAGGAGAATTGAACAAAGGTTTTTATCCGAAGTTGCTAAGTCGACGTTGATGAGAAAGTTTATGGATTTGGAGCAAGGAGAGATATCAGTAATTGAGTATGCTACTAAGTTTGATGAATTGTCCCGATATGGGTATGCTAATATAGACACTGTCATCAGAGGGAATGAGAGGTTCATTCAAGGATTAAGGCCAGAGATTGCCAGGGCGACCCAAACACATATCCATGATCCTTGTAATATAGTTGTGGAGAAGGCAATCCACCATGAAGAGATGCTTGCTATTTGTGCTAGAGAGAAGCCAATTGAAACCCAGGGTTCTCAAGGAAAGAAGAGAAAGTTCTTTATGAAGAAGGGAGCCCAGAAGGGAAAGGCTACCAAGAAGGAAAAGGCTAATTTAGTTTGCTCCAAGTGTGACAAGAATGGTCATTATGTTCATGAGTGCTGGTCAGGCAAGGGGAAGAAAGCTACATAAAAGAAAGGTGTGAAGTGCTTCAATTATGAGAACTAGTGTCCAGAGCCAGTTAAGGTGGACAATGTAAAGTTTTTTGCTGTTGGGCCATCATCTGCTAGGCCAACTACAGCTGAAAAAGAAAAGACTGTGATGGAAGGTACGTTTTTGATTCAGAGTATACCGGTTAAGGTAATATTTAATACCGGTGCATCACATTCATTTATATCTCGATGTTTGATTAATAGGTTTTGCTTAGAAACCACATACCATGTTACTTCCTTAAGGGTTGCGAATCTAATAGGAGGGTATGCAACTCTAGGAATGAGATGTGACAAGTTGGAACTAGACTTGTTAGGGCATAATTTTGCATGCAATCTGTATGTTTTTGACTTCGTAGATTTCAAAATCATTATGGGTATGTATTTGTCGAGCAAGTATGTGGTTAGGATATTTTTCTAGGATGGGGAGATATCACTAAGCCACCCTAATAGTCATAACCAAATCATATTCTTAGTGGAGAACTCTGACCGGAGTAAGTGTGCTTTACTAAGTGCTATGGAAGTTGGAGAAGATCTAAGTTAGGTTTGAGTAGTAAGAGAGTTTGCAGATTCTCTGAGCCGGTTATAGGACTACCACCAGAAGCTGTTGAGTTTCGAATAGACCTTGTGCCAGGAGCTGAACCTATGAGTAGACCACCTAGCAGGATGACACCGACAGAGATGATGGAACAGAAGGTGCAGATAGTGGATCTAAAAGGAAGGTATTTTATTAGACTAAGAAATTCACCTTGGAGAGCGGGTCGCGGCGTTCGTAAAGAAGCCAGATAGTTCGTTGAGGATGTGTATCCACTATCGTAAGTTGAACGAGAGGACGATTAAGAATAAGTATCTTTTGTCGAGAATAGATGATCTATTTGATCAGTTGTGTGGAGCCATAGTGTTTTCTCAGTTGGATTTGACTACGAGTTTCCATCAGTTAAGGGGGCAAAAGATAGTATTCTTTTAACAGCATTTCGGAAAGGTATGGTTTGTATGAGTGGTTAGTAATACCGTTCGGGTTAACAAATGCACATGTTTTCTTCGGGGATTTGATAAACTAGTTTTCCGAGAATATTTAGATAGGTTCATATTGGTATTGATATATGACATTTTAGTATACTCCTAGGATGAAAGGGAGTACGAAGCCACCTTAGAGTGGTGCTTGAGACATTGAGGTAGCATCAGTTGAAGGCTAATTTTTCCAAGTGCCATTTTAGAAAGAAAGAGGTTTAGTTTCTTGGTCACATGATTTCAGAGAAGGGCTTGTCTGTTGATCCAGATAAGATTGAAGTTGTTAATAATTGGAAGAGACCGGAGATGGTGACTGTGATTAGAAGTTTTCTTGGACTTGCTGGCTATTACTGGAGACTCATCAAGGATTTCTCGTGGATAGCAGCACCTTTGATTAAGTTAACCAGGAAGGCGGTGAAGTTTTTCTGGTCCGACAATGTGAGAAAGAATTCCTTAAGTTAAAGCATTTGTTGACCAATATATCAACGTTAGTATTTCCAGACGAAACCAATGATTGGTGGTGCATACAGATGCATGTGGGACTGAATTTGGTGTTGTGTTGATGCACAATGGTAAAGTGATTGCCTACACTTTACGACATCTTATACCGCATGAAGTGAGATATCCTACTCATGATTTAGAATTGGCTACGGTGATCATCACACTGAAGATTTGGAGACATTATCTCTTAGGGAAGAGATTTAAGCTATACATCGTTCTTAAGTCTTTAAGGTACTTATTCTCTCACAAGGAGTTGAATATGAGACAGTAGAGGTGGCTGGAGATTTTGGCTGCTTATGATTTTGGTATAAAGTATACTCCTAGGAAAAGAAATAAAGCAGCGGATGTTCTTAGCAGAAAACATCAGAATGTGGCGTTAGCTATGTTGGCAGAATGGAAGGATATAGAAGCTTTGATTACTTGTAGGGTGTAGTTAAGATCAACTCCTAGTTCTAGTAAGAGCTTTGCCATGTTGTCTTACTTAGAAGTTCGACCAGTGTGGATCGAAAGGATTGCTTCAAAGCATAAAGATGATCCAATATTAGCCTAGAAGATTAGAAGGCTTGAGGATGGAACTAAGATCGATGATCTAAAGGATTTTAGTCTTGACCAGAGAGGATGGTTGAGAAAGGAGGGGCGATTGTGTGTTTCGAATGTTGAAGACTTAAGATGTTCTTGGAGCATGTCATCGATCCAAGTTTACAATTCATCCTAGAGGGACCAAGATGTATCAAGATATGAAGAGGAGCTTCTATTGAGAAGGTATAAAGAGGGATGTCGGCTTATAGGTTAGGCACTATGCAAATTGTCAACAAGTGAAGGCCGAACATCAGAAGCCGAGTGGGTTGCTTCTACCTTTAGAGATTCTAGTTTGGAAATGGAATTCGATATTCCTGGATTTTATTGATGGGTTGCCAAGGTCAAATAGAGGAAATGAAAATATATGGGTTATAATTGATATATTAACCAAGAGTGCCCATTTCATTCCAGTTAGGTCAACCATGTCGGCACCTATTTTGGCTAAGTTGTTCGTGAAGAGCATAGTTAGACTACATGAGATTCCTAGTAGTATCGTCAGTGACATGGATACTTTTTTAACTTGTGAATTCTGGAAGAGTCTGCAGGATGTATTAGGTACCAAGCTTAAGATGAGTACTGCGTATCACCCTCAGACAGATGGGAAAATGGAGAGGGTCAATGAGGCACTCAATGATCTATTGAGAGCTTGTGTATTGGACTTTGGTGGATCTTGAGAAGATCACCTATACTTGGTTGAGTTTTCCTATAATAATAGTTATTAGACTAGTGTAGGAATGGTTCCTTTTGAAGTTTTGTATAGACGACCATCCAAATCACCTGCATGTTGGTTGGAGAATAGAGACAGATTGGTCTTAGGTCCAGATCTGTTTAGAGAAGCGATAAAGAAGATTGAGTTAATATGAGAAAAAATGAGTGAAGCTCAATCCAGACAGAAGAGTTATGCATATAAGAGGCATAAAGACCTAGATTTCTCAGTTAGATATAAGATTCATTAAGGTATCATTGATGAAGGGTGTGATACGATTTGGAAAATTAGGGACTGAGATATGTTGGTCCATTGCATATTATAGGGAGGATTGGAAAGCTCCATATGGAGTAGAGCTGCAGAGCAGTAGGCTAGTGTCCATAATGTGTTTCATGTAACTTGTCTTTGCAAGTATGTGCATTATCCAGAGATTAATATTCCTCCGATAGGGTTGGAAGATTTGATAGTGGAGCCTAGTTTGATTTTTATTAGAAAACCAGTTCGAATTGTAGCGACAGATGAGAAAAGATTGGGGAACAAGACAATCAAGTTGGTGAAAGTTCACTGGAGCGACAGCGACAAGGACTATACTTGGGAGACAGAAGATAGGATTAAAGATACTTATCGTAATCTGCTTTGAGGGTATGTCTATATAAGTTTTATATAGATAGTTACTAGTCAGATAGGCTACAAAGGTTGTCAGGAGTTGTTACAGATGATTACTATGGTAAGTATTTAGTCATCACCGAATTTCGAGGACAAAATTCTTTAAGAAAGGGATCCTGTAACCTTCTAATTTTGATAACCTTATTCAGGATGCTTAATTAGATAAATTAAATGGAATAATGTAAACATTGAAGCAATAAGGGGATTGAGAATTAAAATAATAATTAAAGGCCATGATTATTTATTTGAATGGGCTTAAGAATGGCTTATAGGCTAATTAATTTACACTAGGGCTTATTAGGAAATAGTCGCACCTTATTACCATAACCCATATAACCTACGTTCCATTCTTTCCCACATTCATTTTTACTACATACAAAATGTAAACAAAAGAAGAGCAAAGCCGGCCATTAGAGGAAAAGAGGAAAAATCAATTTAATGCTAAGCGTCCAATCTAGGGGAAATTAATCTCAGTCAAATCTTAAGTTCCTTATCCTAATCAAGGTGAATAATAATCTAAATCATCTCTATTTTGTTTTATGATCATTTGTTTTTCGAGTTTATGCTTAAATCCATTGTAATGATGATTTTTGATTGATGATATGCTTGGATTTGGACATATTGGATTCAAACAAAATAATTTGATAATTATTTTACACGGTTTTAAGGGTAAAACCGAGTATAATGGTTTTTGTATGCCATGAGAAAATTTTGTGTAATGTAAAACATGATTTTAGAGATTGGTTTTAATTTTTATTATTTTCCAAGCTATGGAAAATTTATAATAAACTTTTAAAGAAAATATGAATAATTGGGTCCAGAAATTTATTTCGGTTATTTCATGAAGAATCTGGGTCTGAAATTTACATATGGTAGATAACATATTGAAAGTGAATTTTTGTAATTTTGGAGGATTTTTCCTAAGTAATTTATTTTGGAAATAAAATTATTTTAGATGAAGGAATTAATTTTTTATTGGTTTTGTTTAATGGAAGGGCTTATTTGTTAAAATTAATCCATGTTTAGATATGAAATTATGCGGCAATTGTAAAGACTTTGAAAGTTATGGCAACCAATCAAATGTTTACAACTAGGCAGCTTAGAATTTGCTTTAATTGGTATTAAATCAATCTTTACCCAAAAAAGTGGGTTCTGCCTCTTTCAGAAGCTCCTTTCAAATATGTGCTTCCTCTTCTACCATGTCAAAATAAACATTGCTGAAACTAGTGTACAAGGTATCATAAGTATGGTACATAGTGGATTGGAGAAAGGAAGAAGGAATGGCGTCGAAACCTTTTCTTCCAATGGGGTTGAAACCTTTGTTTGCTTTCAAATGATAAGCGCCTGCCCATTTTTACTAAAAGCTTTCGAAGGAGTCAAAACATATGCTTTCGAAAGCGTTTTCTAAATAGCTTTCAAAGAGGATTGCCATCTTCTATTTTAAAGTATAAGCTTTCGAATGATTTCCTCTATTTATAGAACAATGTTTTTGAAAAGGGTGGTTTCGACCCAGTCGAGACCTTGCTGCCTTTTTTTGGCCTTTCGAATGTATTGAAGTCATTAATGCTTTCGAATGGTAGCTTTTGTTTTAAACTTATCTAATTCGCTTCCGAAAGGCTTTCGAATAGGTTTAAGGGTTTCGTAGGCAATGGTGTCAAAAAGGAGTTTCGATGCCATCCTTTATTGTTTTACTTAAAGTTTTTAAGTTTTCCAATGGATGGTTCCAAAGCCATCAACCCCAAACAATTTTATATCAGTTAAGTTGTTCCAAAAGGGTTAGTTTTGTATGTATTCACTTAGATCCAAAAGATGTTTGTATGCAAAACCCAATGGTTTCGAAAGGCTTACTTTCATTGGTTTCTAAGCTATTCTATGAGATATTAAGTAAAGCTTTAGTACTTTTGAAAGGTTTGTTTTGAAGATTTCTAAAGAGATATGTTAATGTTTTGAAAAGAAGATTTTAAGCTTTCAAAGGAGGTTATCCAATTCTTTTGAAATTAAAGTTTTAAAGGGTTAGAAAGCCTTAGTTTTCAAAGCAAATAACCCAATCTCATTTTAAAGGAAAACCATAGCATAATAAAAAACTGAAATGATTTAAATATGGAGTTTTTGAAGAAGTCTTCCTTGATTAATAGGTTAAAGGGATTAACCAAATTTTATACAGAATGATTTCAAGGATATTAACCACAAGTGTTGGTATTATTATGTTATTATGTTTATATATATGTAGTATATATATTCACATTGTAATGGACCCATAACTGTATTTTGGAGAGATATGACAGAATAACCAGCTAGGTTGAACCAGTAGTGAATATAATTTAAATTAACTCCTAAATGAGCAGAATTGCATCTAGGAGGTCAGATAGACAAGAATTTTAGGATGCCTAAATAGTGAAGTTATCATATAGAAAGGATCATAGTAAACCCATAAAAATTATGTTTATGAAGAGTTATTGACAGGGGCTAATAGATTTGTAGTGAATTCATAAAAACTATATCTGTATTAAGTTATTGACAAAAGTTAATAGGTTCCTAATCAACGCATGAAAACTAGGGTAAGAGAGAAGTTATTGGAGATACCAATAGGTTCAGGGGGAACCCATGAAACATTGAAGTTATTTTCAGGAGGCTAATAGGTTATTAGTGAACCCATGAAACATATGAAACTGGATAAGGAGTCCATAAGTGTTAAGCAGGTTAATAATCGGCTCATGAAAATTATTAGGTTAATAATGACCCTAAAAACTATAACTGAGACAGATAGCCAAAAATGAATGGGGATGAGTTATGCAGAATTGATTTACTTGTTTGCACATCATCATAATGTTCGGTATATGGTTTTATAAAGTTCTAGGATACTGGTGCGGGGAAAACTGTTGCGCTAAGCGGTGTAGTCTCACTAGATATCTAAAAGTTTTGAGATGGTAGATTACTATTCATATCAGGCTATGTCTGACTCGAAGTTTATGTTTTTCCCTTAAACCCTTGGGTTCTCAATCGATTTTGAGTAGTTTGAGAGCTGAGGTTTTCAGGTACCTCTTTAGACGAATAAACATCCAGAGACGTTCAGGAGGCATGATAGTTATTTAGAGTTCTTTTCTATTTTTACTCGTCGTGTGTTGTTGTAAAAGAAAAGCTGTTAATTTCCTAGTTATATACCCTAATCATCCAAGGGGGCATCTTTATATGCCGCTCTTAGCGTATGTTCTAATAAGTATATTTTATCCGAATGTGGTTCTCGTATTGGGATTATGTAATGAATTTGAAATGCTTTGAAATGGAATGAGAAAGTTGTTTGTTGATTTTAATTTTTTTTCATATTAATGTGTTTCTATTATATCAATGTATCTAACATTACCGTATTTCCAAGTCGGGGATGTTACTATTACTAACTATACTACTAGGAATTCCATGCAGTTTAACTATGTTTTTCATGAACGACTTAGAAAAATTGGTGTCGTCTTGGTTGACTTAAATGGAATGAAATGGGCACTCTTGGTCAACATGTCCACTATGACCCATATACTTTCATTTCCCCTATTCGACCTTCGCAACCTGTCTATAAAATCCATGGATATCGAGTCTCATTTCCAAACTGGAATCTCCAAAGTTTGAAGTAATCCACTCGGCTTCTCTTGTTCGACCTTCACTTGTTGACAGTTCGCACATTGCCTAACCCACCAGCCAACATTAGGAATGGCAATGGGGCGGGTTTTTTTAGTGCCCCAAACCCGTCCCGGATTTTTTAGACCTTGCCCCAGACCCGCCCCGTAAACCCGGTGCGGGTCTGGAATTTTGCCCCGTACCCAGGACGCGCACAGGTGAGGGTAGACCCGACCCGCCCCAAAAACCGATGAGTCTCATGTATTGATTCAAAATTGTGTACCAACTTACATATATTTATTTATTTTTATACTCGTTATCACCAAATAATACATGAAATACAAATAACAACGTGTCTAAAGAAAGTTAGTAAAAATGATGTGTACAATAACAATTCAGAAAATATATACATATGTTATTGTATAGTTATCAATGACGCAACTTAATACTCTAATTTTTTTATATAGATTATTTATTAGAGCATTTTAATATCCATGCTAGAATCACTTATATCTAAGAAGATTAATAAATCATTATAGTAATAAAGCGGTTTCATGAGATGTTAGTAGTGCAGGTCGGGTTGGGGCGGGTCAACCGAGCCCTGACCCGACCCTAGACCCGGAGCACTCAAGAACGGGTCACGGGTCTACCCTCCCCAATGACCCAATGGGGCGGGTCTGGACGGGCCAAAACAGGGACGGGTCGACCAGGTTTGGACCCTAGACCCAACCTACCTTCTTCATACCCAGTAGAAGCTCCTTTTCATGTCTTAATACTTCATGGTTCCTCCAGGATGTGTCATAAATTTGGATCGATGACATTACTCAAAATTCTTTCCTCAAGTCCTCAACTATCGGAACACACAATCGTCCCTTTTTTCTCAACCGTCCACTTTGGTCAAGACTAAAATCCTTTAATCATCAATCTCTGACCAGACCTCAAGCCTTTTAATCTTCTTGGCAAATAATGGATCATCTTTTTTCTTAGAAGTAATCCTTTCAATCAAAACCGATCGAACCTCCCAACAGGACAACAAGGCGGTGCTCTGACTAGAACTAGCAGTTGATCTTAACTACAGACTGTAAGTACTCAAAACTTCTAAATCTTTCCATTCCGCCAAAATAGCCAACACCACATTCTAATGTTTTCTACTAACAGCATCCGCTACTTTATTTCCTTTTCCAGGTGTTTACTCTATACCAAAATCATAAGCTACTATGAATTCTGGCCACCTTTGCTATCTCATATTCAGCTCTTTCTGAGAGAATAAATATTTTAAGGACTTATGATCTACATATAGCACAAATCTCTCCCCTAAGAGATAATATCTCTATATCTTTAATGAAAAGATAACCATAGTCAATTCTAAATCATGAGTAGGATATCTCACCTCATGTGGTCTAACCTGTCGCGAAGCATAGGTAATGACATTACTCTTCTACTTCAACACGGCTCCTAATTCGGTTCTGCATGCATCAGTATACATCATCAACCCTTGGTTTCTGTCTAGAACCACTGACACAGACGCATTGGTCAACAAATGATTTAACCTAAGGAATTCTTCCCCACATTTGTCATACCAAATAAACTTCACGTTCTTTTTGGTTAACTTAGTCAAAGGTGCAGCTATCCGCGAGAAGTCCTTAACGAATCTTCGATAATAGAAGGCAAGTCCAAGAAAACTTCAATTCTCAGTCATCGTCTCTGGTCTCTTTCAGTTATTAATAGCTTCGATCTTATTTGGATCGACTGACGAAACCTTCTCTGAAACCACATGACCAGGAAACTTAACCTCTTTCTACCAAAAACGACACTTGGAAAACCTCGCTTTCAGCTGATGCTGCCTTGGCGTCTCAAGCACTACTCTAAAATGAATTTCATGCTCTTTTTCATCTCTAAAGTATACTAAAGTGTCATCAATAAATACCAACATGAATCTATCTAAGTACTCTTGGAAAACTCGATTCATCAAATCTACAAAGAAAGCTGGTGCATTTGTTGCCAGAATGGAATTACTAACCACTTGTATGAAGCATATATAGTACGAAATGATGTCAACGAAAACTTTCCTCTTTCACTCTTAACTGGTGGAAACACATCGCCAAATCTAATTGGGAAAATACTCTTGCTCCACACAAATGATCAAATAAATCGTTGATTCTCGACAAAGGGTACTTATTCTTGATCGTCCTCTCGTTCAACTTACGATAGTTGATACATATCATTAACGATCCATCTGATTTCGTCACAAACACCACAACCGCACCCCAAGGCGAACTACTTGGTCTAATAAAATTTCTCCATTCCAAATCCACTAGTTGCATCTAATTCCTTCATCTCGATTGGTGTCATCCTACTAGGTGGTCTACTTACAGGTTCTGCTCCTGGCATAAGATCTATCTGAAACTCAACCGCTATCTGAAACTCAACCGCTCGTTTCGATGGTAGACCTATAATCGGCTCAAAAATGTCTGCAATTTTTCCTACCACTCGAACCTTACTCAACTCTTCCTTTGCTTCCATAGTACTCAATAGATCACATGAACTCTAGTCAGAATCCTCCACTGAGAATATAATTCGATTATGACCGTCAAGGTGTCTCAGTGATATTTGCCTATCTTAGCAAAATATCCTAGCCTCATATCTACCCACCTAATCCTTACCTTAAATGATTCCGAAGTTCACAAAATTGAAAACATACAAACTACACGGAAACTTATGACCTAACGAATCAAGTTCTAAATAGTCACATCTCATTCCCAGAGTTGCACATCCTCCTATCGGATTCGCAACCCTTTAGGAAGTAACAAGATATGTGGGTTCTAAACATAACCTATGAACCAAACATTGAGATATAAATGAATGCAATGCATGGGTATCAAATATTACCCTAGCTGATATACTTTGAATCAAAAGCGTACATTCCATTACATCCTTTCCCTTCTCAACGTTAGTTGGCTTAACTGATCATGGTCCAATAGCAAAGACTTTTCCCTTGTTCCTCCTGACTGGTTCTGGACACTGATTCTTATATACCCAACCTGGTCGCAGTTAAAGCACTTCGCACTCTTTTTGTCTATGGCCTTCTTTCCCTTGCCAGTTCGGCATTTATGAGCATAATGACCCTTCTTATCACACTTATAGCAAACCAGATTAGCCTTTGCCTTCTTAGCAGCTTCTCCCTTCTGGGTTCTCTTCTTCTTGAAGAACTTCCTCTTCTTGCCAAGAGAACTTTGGGTTTCAACCTGTTTCTCCTTCCCATAAGTAGCAAGCACCTCCTCATGTCGGATTTCCATTTCCACAACAACATTACAAGGATCACAAAGATGTGGCAGGGTAGCCCTAGCAATCTCGGGTCTCAATCCACGAATAAAATTCTCCTTCCTCTTGATGATAGTGTCAATGGTAGCATGTCCATATCTGGAAAACTCATCAAGCTTCTTGGCATAATCAATCACCGACATCTCATCTTGCACTAAATCCATGAACTTCCTCAACAATGCTGACTCGGCAACTTTAAACAAAAACCTTTCCTTGAATCTTCGACTTAATTCTACCCAAGTTAGCTCTTACTTGGGAACTCCGGTAATGACACTATTCCACCAATGAAACATTGTTCCCTGCAACTGCCTAAATTCTAGTCTCCTCTTTTGCTCACATTCAATCCCAAGTTAGCAAAGATCCTTTCACAATGCAAAAATCAATTCTCGACTTCTATAGCATCCTCCGTTCCCAAAAAAGGCATCCCACCATGGTTGGAATAATCTCTACTCAACTTAGCATAGTTGTTTCCAGTTGGAGCCACAGGATTAGCTCCACCAACATTCCCAGCATTACCCCCAGCTACACCTATGGCAGCTCTCGCTTGCATTAGGTTAACGAAGAAATGATACATCATCCTCATATCAATTGGCGGGTTTCGAGCACCTACGTTGGCATTTGCATTCTGGCTTGCATTTGCCTATCGACTCGGATTTAGTGGGTCGAACGTTTCCGTTTGTTATGGTGCTTCCACCACCGAGATTTCCTCTTTCGTTCCCTTCCTCTACATCTTCCTTTCTCGTAAATCTACATATGAGCCTTAGTAAGATACATAAAATGGTCTAAGAGAGAGGGGAATATGTACTTATATATATCAAGTACAAGTACGTTACTATAGCGTTAACCCGAACATTGATCTTACTTTCCCGATTCATCAGATTATGTTTGAAAAATCTTTTAGGTTTAATTTCTTAAGTTTTCATAAACCTATGCTCTGATACCAACTTGTAATATCCTTTGTTTAGTGGCCTAAAATTAACAGCTATAGATGCTGCAGTCATCCATAGTTATTAATCCTCGAAGACCAAATGAGGTAACATTAGATAATTTGATATAACAAAAACACATGGATGTGAAAGTTTTTAAAACCATTAAACAAATTTTTCGTTCCATTTCGATCATATTTCAAATTCATTACATAATCCAAATTCGAGAACCACGTTCGGGGAAAATATATTTATTACAAATTACGCCAAGAGCGACATATAAAGATGGCCCCTAGGATGATTAGAGCGTATATATAGGCAATCAAACAACTTTTCCTTTATATCAAAACGCAGCAGAATCAAATAGAAAAGAACTTATTAGCTAGCTTGCCTCCTACACGTCTCCAAAAGCTTATACGTCTGAAGGGGAACCTAAAAACCTCAACTCTCAAACTATAAAAAATTAATTAAGCACCCGAGAGTTTAACGGAAAAACATAAACTTTGAGTCAGACATGAAGCCTGGTCTACCATCTTGAGTCATCTAGATACCTATGAGACCACGCCGCTTAGCGGAACGAGTTTTCCCCTCACTAATATCTTACCCAAAAATTTATAATAACTATATACTGTGCTCCTACATCCATAATGGTTAAAAACATAGCAATTTAAAATATATCATGACAATATGCAGACAAGTAAAATATCCTGGATTTCCCATCCCCATTCATTTGACTATCTGTCTCAGTTATACTTTCTAGGGTCAATATTAAACTATTGGTTTTCGCGGGCTGACTAATAATGTAGTTTAAAGCTTATTGTAATATCCTGTATCTGGCGGCCAAAACATAAGCACTACTGATGCTGCAGTCATATATAGTTTTAACTTTTGGTGACAAAATATGGTAATGCTAATGGTATCCACAATATCAGAAGCACTTGAATATGAACCAAATTACATATTCAAAAAACAACATTTTACTGATTACATTTCAAAACAATAATTCATATCCATGTTACATGATTCCTTAACGTTTCCAGGCAATGATCAAATATACCAATTATAAAATACGCCAACAGTGATATATGACGATGCTCCTTCGGTTAACCATAGTCAATATAGTCATATTTGACTTAATACACACAGAGGAAATAAACAGAATAAACTGTAACTCCTAATTAGTTATCCATCAGCCACCTGCTCGTCTTTGGAAGCTTATTCGCCAAAATTACTAAAACCTGAAAACCTCAACACTTTGCCTACTCAAATCAATTTTGAGCACTCGAGAGTTTAAGGGCAAAAACAGAAACTTCGATTCAGACATAAAGCCTTGTGTGTGTATAATACTATACATCTCGGTTATTTAATATTAAGGGAGACCACGCCGCATAGCGGAACAGTTTCCCCTCACTAACATCCTTTTAAAACATATATTTTGCAAATCTTTTCCTACAACCAAAATTGTTAAAATTTGTAAAGCATCATTATGTAAACATACATATCAAGTAATAGATGAACTATATGTTCGAACATTATAGTTTTTTTGGGCTAGCCATTAATTTTTGGCTGACTTGGGCCTACTAGACAATGTAAACCAAATTTATCAAACATCTGTTAAACACTCTTCTAAAGAATGGTCTGTATTTAACTATCTATTAAATATTTCTCTTTTGGATGGTCTGTCCCTAACTTATCATCTCCCAGGGTCACCTGATCCTAATGGTTTTGCAGGCTCACTAATAACCTATCTGTATACAAACATATATTCCTTCTGTATGTAACTAAAATTTTAGTCTTACCTGTGACAAAACCCTACATACTAGAATTTTGGACCAAATTAGCTGGGGCTAATAGCTAATGTATATGGCGAGACCTATACCAGTCCCATCTGGTATTCTAATATCCAAGTCATTTTACTTAGGGAAACCTTCCCTTAAATTTTCCTTGAAAATCTTTTCAAAATGATTTAAAATGTTTAAATCAAACTCATACACAAGGAAAATACAAATGCTCTATGCTTTACTCAAAATCACCTTGCCATGTTACACACACACACATGCACGCACACACATACACTTTACTCAAATTTTAGTTGCTGAAAACATTTAAACCTCTGAAACTACCCCTTTCCAATCCATTGAAAATACCCCTTTCAAAACCAGTAAAATCCTTTATTCAACTTAGGCCGAAAGGCCAAAATCTTTCTTTCGAAACCATTTATAGAATCCTTTTAAAATCATTGAAAAACCTACCTTTTGAAAGCTTTAAAACCATAGATATTTTTCCTTTTAAACACTTTAAACCGCCTTTTGAAAACACGGGAAAAATCTTTCCTTTTAGACCTTTTGAAATCATTAGGGAACCACCCCTTCGAAACCTGCATTTAAACCCCCTTCGAAAGCATTATAAAACTAAAACTTTTGAAAGCCTTTGGGATCAATTTAAAAAATATGGAAACCTTTCGAAGCCATTCAAAAATTTACTCCTTCTAAACCTTTGAAAAACATTTCGGTTGAAACCATTTGAATTATGCCTTCAAGTAGAGCAAAAGGATCATAAACCCATTAAAGTCGAAAGCATTCCTTTTGAAATCATTCCTAAGTAAAGAAGTGATGATATCGAAACCATCCCTTCGAAAGCATTGGAGAAGTGGTCAAGTTTAAAAAGCAAAGCAACCCTTTCGAAACCAATCTAGGTCGAAAGGTAGAAAGAGGCAGTCAGGTGTTTCGACCCGGTCGAAAGCATTTATTTAAAAAGAAAGGAGCAACCTAATCGAAACTATTTCTTTAAAACCATTTTGACCTGGTCGAAAGCCAACCAAGTCAAAAGTTATTCAGTCGAAAGCAAGCAAGATCATTTTCATTTAAAAGAAAAGTATCGCTTTAACCCCTTCAGAACCACTGGTTTCGACCCTATACCTTCCGCCTATATTCAATTCACTACGTATCAAGTACCTAATACCATGTGCACTGGTTTTGATAGAGTCGAAGGCAAAGGTAAGGTGGCAAAAGGCAGGTGCTGAAAGCATCGAAATAATAAAAACCATGTAGATTTGTCCTTTAAAAACTATTTTGTACCTAACTTGCCTTGTTTTTCAAATTGCGATTGGTTGCAATTTTTCTTTTCCAGAATTACTACCGATTTCTAGAAATAACAAATTTCAATTATTTACAAAAACCCCCTTCTCTTTTTATAAAGATATAAAGCATTTAAGTCCCATACCTTAAACAATATTATATATCCATTTAAAACACTTAGGAAATTCTAGAAAAATTTCAAAAAGTCGCTTTTAATATGTTTTCTAACATATACAAATTTCTGACCATAAGCCAATAAAATTTGATCGTAATTAACTTTAACCCAAAATAACATTTTCTTCACTATCAAATTCATATAAAATCCACATAAATTCAAAAATTTATGAAAATTGTAATCCATCTCTAAAATACAATTTTTGATCTACACAAAAAATCGCAAGGTATTTGGATGTCATTTAATAAGATTTTCATAACAAAATATGTCATAAAATCTATATGAACAACCATAAATCATAAATAAGCATATATAATCATTCCATCATTCAAAAATATGGAAAGTCGTTGCAAATAGGTTAGGATTTTATCTTAAAACCAAAAACATAAGAAATAAGAGATGCAATCATTATTCACCTTAGATTTAGAGATTAAGGAGCTTGATATTTGAATGGATTTAATTTAAGCTTCTCTACAATTTCTTTTTCTTCTTCCTCTTTCTCTTGTTAACGGTGGTCGGCCTTAAGTTTAAAAATTTTAATAAATGAAAAATGAACATATATGGAGATACATGGCCAAGGGTTATGGATATAGGAATGGTCTCCTTCCTATTTTACCCCTGCTCTATTTCATTTTTACTCTTCTTTTTATTCATTGGTTAAATGGCACGGCTACCCGTTAATAAAAATCAAATCTTAATCCTCTAATCAACACATTATTTTATTTAACTTAACTAATTAAATATCCTAAATAATGTTATAAAGAAATATGGGGTGTTACAGACTCCCTTCCTTAAAGAATTTCGTCCTCGAAAATTACGATAAGTTACACAACAATTCAATCAAAAAGTTAAAACATATCATCAAACAAGTCAGGATAAGTATCTATAGTCCTGCTCTTAGTCTTCCAAGTATAGTCTCTCTCATCGTCACTACAATGGACTTTCAATAATCTGGCCGTCTTATTCCTGAGCCTCTTTACATCTCTCGCAACTATACCAACTGGCTTTCTAACTATGGTCAAGCCCGGTTCCACTACTAAATCATGTAACATAGTTGGTGCTACAGTAGTCTTCGGGTCTCTAACACACTTCCTAGGATGATAAATAAGGAAAATATCATGGACTCCTACCAAACTAATCGGTAACTTTACCCTGTACGTGAGTTTTTCGATCCTCTCAACAATATGGAAAGATCCAATGAATCTCGGTGCCAACTTTCCCGATCTTCCGAATTTTGTCATACCCTTCATTGGTGACACCTTGACAAAAACCTGATCTCCAATTGAGAACTCTAAATCTTTCCTTTATCTGCATAACTCTTCTGCCTAGTCCGAGCCTCCTTCATTCTAGCTCGAATGACCTCAATCTTTCCTATAGCTTCTCTAACTAAATCTGGACCAATAACCAACCTATCCCTGGTCTCTAACCAACAAATAGGAGATTTGTGTGGTCTTCCATAGAAAGATTCAAACTGTGCCATCCCAATAATAGTCTGAAACTGTTGTTATACGAAAACTCGACTAAATGCAGATGGTCTTCCTATGATCCCCCAAAATCTAGAACATAAGCTCTTAACAAATCTTCCAAGACTTTGTTAACTCTTTTTGTTTACCCATTTCTCTGCGGATGGTAAGTGGTACTCATCTTAAGCTTAGTTCAAAAACTTCCTATAGACTCTTCTAGGACTCTCTAGTGAAATGAATCTCTATCATTAACTATATTACTTGGAATTTCGTGCAGTCTAACTACATTCTTCATGAATAACTTCGTCAAAACAGGCGATGTCCTGCTTCACTGGAATGAAATGGGCACTCTTGGTTAGTCTATCCGCTATGACCCCTCTACTAGATCTTGGTAACCCATCAATAAAATCCATAGAAATAGAATCCTGTCTCCAAACCGAAATATCTAATGGTCGAAGCAATCCACATGGCTTCTAGTGTTCAGCATTTTCATGTTGGCAATTTAAGCACCGCTTTACCCATAAGCCAATATCCCGTTTCATACCTTCTGTTTGCGCCAAAATTGGTCACAAACCCCGAATACCGTAAAAGCATCAGTTCATGAATACAAATCAATGATATTCAAACACAAATCTTAGATCCCAGCAAATATTAAACAGCAATCCAAATGTAAAGAACAGAGACACAAGTTTTATAGTGGTTCGGCTATCTCCGGCCTACGTCCACTCCAAAGTTTTTATCCTTTTATTGATTATCCTTGATAATTACAGATGATTACAGCAGTTACAAAGTCCAAAACTTGAAATAAATAGCAGTAATGATGTTACGGAATGATTCTGGCAGCGTCCGGGTGTGCTTTTTCTCTCCAAATTCTCCGACCCCTTTTCTGAATGACCAGGGGCTCTATTTATAGGTGTAGGAGGCTGATATTTCTCCTAAAAATCCGGTAGACCGCTTCTAGCACGTGAGGGGGCCCACACGGCCGAAACCTGGAGATCCGGGCCCACTTTGGGATCGATTCGAAGTAAGGTTCGAATCGATCAAGAAACCATCCAATCGAGCTGAAATTTGGTATGAACATTCTTCAACATGTATGTAAGCTCCTGTTAAAATTTCATTGCATTTGGATCAACGGTTTGGAAGATATGATGGATTCGAAATTGGGGTTGTCCGTTGCCTGTCGCCTTCGAATCCATGCTTCGAACCCATGCTTCGAATCCATGCTTCGAACCCATCCAAAGCGTGTGCGTACCGATGTCATGGCGCTATTTCTCTGGGTCGATCCCCCTTTGTCGCCGTGTTGAATTCTTTCCTTCCTGAAGACGCGTTCGTATCCATTTTCCACGCTTCGTCCTTATCCATAACTTCACAACGGTCATGTTCGTATCCATTAACTTGCGTCTCTCTTCGCATCGGTTCCTGGAGTTCACTTCGAATCGATCCCACATGATATGGTCAACTCGAAATGAGTATGGGGGTATCGATACGAAGTGGTCGTGAAAGATGGATACGAACGAGGCCTCACCTGATGGATTCGAACGAAGCTCTCACCTGATGGATACGAACGAGACTGGAGTCGAAATGAGCCATCTGTACCCATCCTGATCGATGCGAAGCACATCGATTCGAAGAACCTCCACATGCTTGCTACCACTCTAGGTTTGTTGCCATCGAATCGAGATCCATCTACCCTTCCTATCTGATCGATACGAGCCTATCGAGTCAAACCAGTAACTCGATCGATTCGAACACTATCGAGTCGAACCAACATCTGATGCAAACTTCACAGAGCCGAATCCATACCAATCGATACGAAGTGTATCGATTCGAACCTTGTGTTCCTTCGATCTATTCGAACCTGATGGGTTCGAAACGAACACCTTGATGGGTTCGAACAGTCATGCCCTTCCTACCTTGCATCGATCATAACTCCTTCATATAAAATCCGATTAACCTGAAATTTGAAACATAGCCTTTCCTAATCCTTATCATCATCTCCAATTAATTTCATCCCGATCGGAGTTCAACCAAATTTTGACGATATCGATCGTAGCCTTGATTCCAACCGATCTCCAATCCTGACATCCATCATTCCTCGTCCATTTGTTGATATTCCAGTTTTGACCAAAAATGGGATAACACTTTGCCCCCCAAAACATGCCTTTTGATAACAAGGCGTGTTTTGAATAGTTCCGAATCCAATATCCGAAGTCCATAGCCATATCGCCAGAGTATGTCATCCTTGACTGCTTCGAGTCGATGCCCAATTCCAAATCCCGTAACCAAAGCCTTAGCCAATTCCATATCCATTCGAACTCGACAGCCGAGTCCTGATCCATCCTTATCCAATAGCCAATAACCAGATCCAGGACCTCTCCGGGTCGATATCCAAATCCATAACCTCTCCGGATTCTTGCCAAGCGTAATCCACACCTGACGACCATGGTCCAGTGTCCCTGGACGTTAAGCAATGCCGTGGCTTAAGTCCTAAGCCGAATCCTGGTCTCTCCGGACCCTTGTTGAGCATAGTCCATACTCAACAACCTGAAATAGCAATTGATAATGCAGGGCCTAAGTCCTAGGCCGAATCCTGGTCTCTCCGGACCCTTGCCAAGCATAGTCCATACTTGACGACCTGAATGAGCCAATTTACCACGTTCGGGCAAAGTGACTCACCCCTTGCCAGGCATAATCCATACCCGACGACCGTTTATAAAAAACCAGATAAAAATCCAATCAAAATCCAATCCAGGATCAAAATCCAAATCAAAACCAAAGAATCAGAAATCCAAACCAGCATCGAAAACCGAAAACAATCATCCAGTGGAAAATCCAAATCAAAAAATAAGCAAAAACCAGGAGTTCGATCCGAACTCCAAAACCAAATCCAAAGAGAAAAGCAGTGTCCAATCAAAAAGCAAACGATAAATTTCACAAACCACAGCATCGCAGTTTATCGTCATTCAGAGCATGCCTAGGGGATATCTCCGTCTCCATACATGTGTAAATGACTTAGTTGCTTGCCAATAGTTCGCTACTTATTCCATATTATCCTGGTCAATGGATGATCAATCGACCATCGTCCCTGGGCCTCACATCATCACGGTGTGAGGTGGTCGGTGGTTGCTCGTGCTCCACCGTTGCGTTCCGTGTTCCGACGTATTGCCGTAACTGTCCATTCCTTACATGCTCCTCGATTATATCCTTTAAGTGCCTGCAGCTGTTGGTGTCATGTCCGTCTAAATCATGGAAGAGGCAGTGCCTTCCCGATGTCCTTTCCCGTTCTGACGGTTCTCTCCTAGCTGGCCTCCGGTAAGGAAGGCGATTCCGGGTATCCAGGTATATCTGCTCCAGCGTCTCGTTCAATCCGGTGTATGTGGAAAACTTTGGATCCTTCCATCGCTTCCTAACGTTTCCAGAATCATCATCTAACTTCCTTTTTTCCTTTGTCTTTATCCGAACCACTGCTAGATACTGCTCCAACCTCAGTTGCACTAACCTTTTTCAACTTTAAATCCGTACTTGCATCTTCTTGCCGAAGGAACCTTTCTGCCTCGTGAAAGAACTCATCGAGATCCTGTGGGGGATCTCTTATCAAAGAAATCTTGAAATCCAAGTCCTCCCTGACTCCTGATACTGTTGCCATTAAAACCATCGATGGATCAGGCCGATCCACCGAAGCGACTGCCGCACTGAATCGAGTTAGAAAAGCTCTAAGCGATTCATCCATCCTTTGCTTCACCGATGTTAATGTCATCACATTCTTCGGCCTCTTGACGTGAACCCGAAACTGTCCCAAAAACTTTTCCACCAATTCCCTCCAAGTCCTGATAGATCCTTCTCCCAGCTGCCTAAACCACATTGCAGCTAAGTCCGTCAAATATAAAGGGAAGCATCGAGCCATCACTTCCTCCGATGTCCCCAGCACCTCCATGTGTCTGGTGTACCTCATCAAGTGATCCGTTGGATCTGCCTTGCCATCATATACCTCCACGCTTGGTAGCTTGAACTTAGGTGGATTCTGAGCCATCCTTATTTCCTGATCGAACGGACTCCTATTCACTCCTCCCAAATCTCTGTTGGTCAAACCACCTTGCATAGTTCTTCTGATAATTTCCACTAATCCGGTATTGTCTATTGGGGGTTGCCCCCATGCCCCCGAGGGAACTCCGGTACATATTCCTCGTGTGTTTCACCAGCAGCAATGTTTGCTCTAGCTTGTTGAACTCCTTCCAAAGGTCCTCCTGTGTTAGATCCCGAGGGCCTGCCCCCAAGCCCTTGTTGATTGCCTTCTGACTCCGTATCTCGTCCTCCATCGGGTTCCACGACCCTAGTTCCTTGTCCTGCATCCACAGCGGCTGTAGATGCTCCTAAGTTCTGCATCGCTGCAGCTCTCATTTGCTCGAAGAAAGTCTGCATCATTTCCTGTTGCCTCTTCAACAATCTCTCCTGCAAAGAATTTGCCATAGCCTCCATTTCATCCCGGGTTATGTAGATTGAAGTCTGTCCTTCCCCAGCTCCGGAGGATGCTTGTTGACTTCCTTCCTGTTGGCTTCTCTCAGCCCTTTGCCTTCTACTGTTTTGCCTAGCCATCGTCCTCAAATCTGAACTCCCTAAAACCTTCAAATCCAAACTTCAAATCCGATGTAGCGGATGCTGGCCTTCTCAGTAAAAGCACCAAAGTGTTTGCGCCAAAATTGGTCACAAACCCCGAATAACGTAAAAGCACCAGTGTATGAATATAAATCAATGATATTCAAACACAAATCTCAGATCCCACCAAATATTAAACAGCAATCCAAATGTAAAGAACAGAGGCACAAGTTTTATAGTGGTTCGGCTAACTCCGGCCTATGTCCACTCCAATGTTTTTATCCTTTTATTGATTATCCTTGATAATTACAGATGATTACAGCAGTTACAAAGTCCAAAACTTGAAATAAATAGCAGTAATGATGTTATGGAATGATTCTGGCAGCGTCCGGGTGTGCTTTTTCTCTCCAAATTCTCCGACGCCTTTTCTGAATCACCAGGGGCTCTATTTATAGGTGTAGGAGGCTGATATTTCTCCTAAAAATCCGGTAGACCGCTTCTAGCACGTGAGGGGGCCCACACGGCCGAAACCTGGAGATCCGGGCCCACTTTTGGATCGATTCGAAGTAAGGTTCGAATCGATCAAGAAACCATCCAATTGAGCTGAAATTTGGTGTGAACATTCTTCAACATGTATGTAAGCTCCTGTTAAAATTTCATTGCATTTGGATCAACGGTTTGGAAGATATGATGGATTCGAAATTGGGGTTGTCCGTTGCCTGTCGCCTTCGAATCCATGCTTCGAACCCATGCTTCGAATCCATGCTTCGAACCTATCCAAAGCGTGTGCGTACCGATGTCATGGCGTTATTTCTCTGGGTCGATCCCCCTTTGTCGCCGTGTTGAATGCTTTCCTTCCTGAAGACGCGTTCGTATCCATTTTCCACGCTTCGTCCTTATCCATAACTTCACAATGGTCATGTTCGTATCCATTAACTTGCGTCTCTCTTCGCATCGGTTCCTGGAGTTCACTTCGAATCGATCCCACATGATATGGTCAACTCGAAACGAGTATGGGGGTAACAATACAAAGTGGTCATGAAAGATGGATACGAACGAGGCCTCACCTGATGGATTCGAACGAAGCTCTCACCTGATGGATACGAACGAGACTGGAGTTGAAATGAGCCATCTGTACCCATCCTGATTGATGCGAAGCACATCGATTCGAAGAACCTCCACATGCTTGCTACCACTCTAGGTTAGTTGCCATCGAACCGAGATCCATCTACCCTTCCTATCTGATCGATACGAGCCTATCGAGTCGAACCAGTAACTCGATCGATTCGAACACTATCGAGTCGAACCAACATCTAATGCGAACTTCACAGAGCCGAATCCATACCAATCGATACGAAGTGTATCGATTCGAACCTTGTGTGCCTTCGATCGATTCGAACCTAATGGGTTCGAAACGAACACCTTGATGGGTTCGAACAGCCATGCCCTTCCTACCTTGCATCGATCATAACTCCTTCATATAAACTCCGATTAACCTGAAATTTGAAACATAGCGTTTCCTAATCCTTATCATCATCTCCAGTTAATTTCGTCCCGATCGGAGTTCAACCAAATTTTGACGATATCGATCGTAGCCTTGATTCCAACCGATCTCCAATCCTGACATCCATCATTCCTTGTCCATTTGTTGATATTCCAGTTTTGACCAAAAATGGGATAACACCTTCCTAGAAGAAACTCCTCTTCATATCCAAATACATCTTAGTACCTCCTAGATGAATATTAAACTTCAAATGATGACATTCCTCCAAAACTACTTTCCTTATGTTCCCTACACTCAGAACACATAAACTCCCTTTCTTTCTCAACCATTCATTCTGGTCAAGACTGAAATACTTTAACTCATCGCTCTCGGTTCCATATTGTAACATCCTAATCCATTTTCAGGTAACACCGGTTCCTCCTCTTATTTAGAAGCAATCTTTTTGATCATCACCATTCGAAATTCCAAACAAGATAATACAACAGTCTCTCCACTAGACCTAGCCTTGGATCTCCATTGAACTCTACAAGCTGACGATGCTTCTAAATCTTTCCACTCAGTAATCATCGCTAATACTGCATTCTGATGTTTCCTACTAAGTGCATCTACAACCTCCGTGCCTTTTCCTGATGCTCACTCAATACCAAAATTATAAGCAATAATAAATCCAACCACCTTTGCTGTCTCATGTTTAGCTCCATTTGAGAGAATAAATACTTTAACGACTTATGATCTGTATATAAATCAAACCTCTCTCCTAAAAGGAAATTCCTCTACACCTTCAAAGCAAATATCGCTGCAGCCAAATCCAAATCATGCGTCGGATATCTAACCTCATGCGGTCAAAGCTATCTAGAATCATAGGCAATCACTTTACTTCACTGCATCCGCATAGCTCCTAATCCTATTCCACACGCATCTGTATAAACCATCAAATCCTGACTTCCTTTCAGAAGAACTAACACCGACGCATGGGTCAATAAGTGTTTCAAACTTGGAATGCTTTTTCACACATATCGATCCATACAAACTTCATATCCTTTTTTGTTAGCTTGGTCATCGGTGCTTCTATCTGTGAAAAATCCTTTATAAACCTCTGATAATTACCAATTAATTCAAGGAAACTCTTTATCTTGGTCATTGTCTCGGGTCTCTTCCAACTATTTACCTCATCAATCTTAGTCGAATCTACTGACAACCCTTACTTTGAGACTAAATGACTAAGAAAATTCACTTCCTTCTTTCAGAAATGACACTTCGAAAACTTCACCTTTAGCCGATGTTGTCTCGGCGTCTCAAGCACCACTCTAAGATGAACTTCATGTACTCTTTCATCCTTAGAGTATATAAAGATATCATCTATGAAAAACAACATGAACCTATCCAAGTGCTCTTGGAAAACTCAGTTCATCAAATCCACAAAGAATGTCGGTGCATTAGTCAGTCCAAACGGCATAACTAACGATTCATATGATCCATATGTTGTCCTAAACACCATCAAGGGTATACTATCCTCTGCTACTCTATGCTTATAAAAGCTATCGCCAAATCCAACTGGGAAAATACCTTGGCTCCACTTAACTGATCGAATAAATAATCAATCCTCAGCAAAGGATATTGATTCTTTATCGTCTTCTCATTCCTCAAATGATAATCGATACATAGCCTTAACGATCCACACGGCATTTTAGCAAAATGACTACTCCCTAAGGTGAACTACTCAGTTTGACAAAAGTCTTGCCTTCCAGATCCACTAATTGCACCTTCAACTCCCTCATCTCTATAGGGGTCATCCTACTTGGCGGTCCACTCATAGATTTTGCTCCCGAAACCAAATTTATTCGAAATTTAATGGCTCGTTTCGGTGGCAATCCAACCACAGGCTCAAAAACATCCATGAATTTTCTAACCATGAAAATGCGATTCAACTCGTCCTCTAACTCCACAATACCAAACAAAGCATTCACCTCATCCCTAAGGCTTTCTACGGTATAAACAATTCTGTCGCTATAATCAAGCTGCCTAAGCGATATTTTCCTATCATGGAAAAATACCCTAGCATTGTACTCACTTACTAATCCATCCCAAGAATAATTTCGAACCCCACAAATTCAAACATGTGCAAACTGCAAACAAAAGTATGATCTAACAAGGCAAACTCTAACTGATCACATCTCAACCCTAGAGTTGTATACCCTCCTTTTGGATTCACAACTCTTAAGGAAGTAACTAAATGTATTGGTTCTAGGTTAAGTTTATCTATCAAACATCTAGATATATAAGCATGCGATGCACCAGTATCAAATAGAATGCTAACATACATACTAAGAATCCGAAGCCTACCTTCCAAAATTGCCTTTCCCTTTTCTTGAGCTATTGGCTTTGAAGTAGAAAGCTCCAATGCATACACCTTGCCCTTTCCATCCATAGCAGGCTCTTTGCATTCATATAGCGGCCTATCTGGTCGCAGTTGAAGCATCTGATGTTCTTTTTTCGATGACTTCCTTCGCCTTTCTAGTACGACACTCATTAGCAAAATGACCCTTCTTATCGCACTTAAAACAAACCACCTCAGATTTTCCTTTCTTAGCTGCTTCACCCTTTTGAGCACCCCTTCTTGTGGAAAAACTTCCTTTTTTAGCCTTGCCCAACCTGGACCTCCTTCACCTTACTCTTCTCTTGACAAGCAAGCATCCCCTCGTGCCTCAAAGACATCTCCACAACCACATCACATGGATCTCTAATATGCGGTAGGTAGCCCTGGCCAACTCAAGCTTTAATCCCCTGATAAAATTTTCATTCCATTTCATCACCGTGTCCACTGAAGCATACCCATATCTGGCTAAGTCTTCCAACCTACTCGCATACTCCAAAATAGTCATTTCTCTCTAATCTAACTCAGCAAACTTTCGGATCAAAAAAAACTGCTCCATCGCCGACATGAACCTCTCTTGGAACTTGTTTTTAAACTCCGTCCATGTCATTGTCTAATAATCTGCAACGATCCGGATTTTTTGACATTTGATTTGGAATATTTAAATGGTTTTAAATATTTAAAATTTAATTTTTAGCTTGAATTTAAAATAAAATTATTTATTGGATAACTTTGTTATTGAATTTAATAATTGGAAAATGGTTAAAATATTTATTCTTGAGTTTAAGCTTGGTAAAAATAACTTAAAGGCTTATAATTTATAATTATAATATTAAAGATAATAAAAAAATTTAAATTGAATTTAAGTGATCTATTCAATTTTAAAAAATAGCTTTTTTAAATTGACATTTAAAAATAGCCTTCCGGGACATATCTCGGAATTCGACGAAACCAGTTCCATCGGGTCCGTAATAATTTATTATTATCGTATTTCAAGTTTTGTAACATTTGAAGTTATCGTTTGATCGTACAGAATATAAACGTGCTGAAATTAATATCAAAAATTCGATATAATAATTCGGTCCAAAATGCTATCTTCTCCATACGAGCGAATTAAGACTCGAAATTTGTTCCATGGGGTCCAAGATAGCGGTATAACCTTAGGAACGCCAGGCGGCACGCCTAAGTAGGGTTCAAAATTTTGAGATATGAAAATGAATAATTTGAGTGGATAGATATGAAATCAAATCAAGGTCAAAACCCTATCACCATCAGCTCACCCAAACCCATTCAAGCATGCTACGGCCCCTTTCTTATTCAAAAACCGCATACCTATCTTCAACCTTGTTAGTCCGTGAAATGATGGTTTTGATGACAACAACCTTAAAATAAATTATAAAATATAAATACTAACATTATAAGTTTAGAAGTATATGTATATGCAGGATTTAACCATGCAGGTACCAAGAATGAAGACTATACAGTATAAAGATTCAAGATATCAAGATTGAAGACTCATGAGTATCAAGATTATCAAGAGTTCAAGAGTTCAAGTAATTTATTTTTTAATTAGTAATTTTGTTAAAACTCTTAGAAAAGCGTCGGCATCTTAAAATCCAATTTATTCGTGGGATGGAATCCACTTCGAGCCTGTTAAAGGAATGGAACCCTAAGTAGGATGGAACCTACGAAAAATCTAGTGGAACATTGTTTTGTATCCGCTAACTTTTTATTCAAAATGATTTTTCAAAATTATATCTTGTTTTCAAAATGATTTCAAAACCTTCTTTTTAAAAGAATCAAAAACATCTATCCTGATTTCAAATACTTTTAGCCTCAAAATAATCTTGAATTTCAAAATCAAATTATTCTTGGTTTTAAACTATCTTTTAAAATAAAAGTATATTTAATTTTTTAATATTTATATACTTAGATTTAAATATAAAATTATAGTAAAATTTTATATAAACCAAAATATTATTCTATATATTTATTTATGTATTTCAACTATATTTAAGTATATTTATAAAAGTTTATTTAAAATAAGATAAAGGTTATTTTCAAAGAAAAACAAAACATCAAAAATTCCTTTGGGATGTCGACATGCCCAAGTACCCCATGTCGACATAGTGTCAGTTGAGTTCAAAATTTAAATTTTCAAAGAAGTGACTATTCGTCATAACTCTTCACGAATGGACATGGCTGTTGTTCCTCTGTAAATAGGGGTTGGTTTTAATAAATTTTAATGTAGTTTTTCTGGTTTTTCACTCCTCTTCTTCTTCCACGTTTCTATATACATTTTCTTACCATTACTCTGCCGAAATCAATATTGAAATCTAACTAGATCATTTCTGATTTGATTCTCTATCACTATCTCAACAAGATCCTCAGTGCTATTCAAAGCTATAGGAATTTTGTAATCAACTTAGCTAGAAAAGATGTGATTGTAGCCTTGGAAATCAATCAAGCGAGATAAGGTGTGATTGTGGCCTTGTTAAATCAATTGGGTGAACTTGTTGCCCGGGAAATCAAGTATCTCTACCCAGAGGATTGTGATTCTGGAGGGTGTACCTCGTTGCCTTGAAATCGAGGATGTAATTGTACAATTGCTTTTGAAAGGAAATCTGTACTTGTGTGCAGGACTGGATGTAGGGTAACTCCGAACCAGTATAAAATCCGGTGTATTCTTTCCTTTATTGCTTTTAGTTTATTTCTACATTTGTGTTTGTTTCTGTGATCATATCTGTGTCTGAATATTGCATATATCTGCGTTCAAATTAGCATAAACTTAAAACAATTTAGTAATTCTTTATAAACACTATTCACCCCCCCCCTCTAGTGTTAATCCTAGCCTAAGGTCCACAATCCGCATTTCTCACATTTGGTATTAGAGCAAGGTTTTCAAAGTTTCATAATCTGATTTTTGAAAAAGTTTTTAAAATGGCTACCAACATTGGTACTGTTACAAACACTAGTATTCCTGTCACTAGTTCATTTGTAGAAGGTCGGTCTACTCTCAGACTACCACTTTTTAATGGCAGTAACTATGCATATTAGGCATGTAGGATGAAAATATATTTACAATCTATTGGATTAGACACTTGGAATAACACACAAACTGAATATTCTGAACCCACAACTGATTTTGCACAATGGACCGCTGAGCAAAAGACCGTTGCACAAAATAATTCTAAAGCAATGAATATTCTGTTTTGTTCACTAGATAGAAATGAATTTAATAGAATGTCAGTTTGTAAGTCTGCATATGAAATCTGGAAAACTTTGCAAGTAACCCACGAAGGAACAGGCAAAGTTAAACAGACCAAAATTTCCATGCTCACAAATCAGTTTCAATTATTTAAAATGAATTCTAATGAGTCTATTTCAGATATGTATAGTAGATTTCAGGATATTGTGCATTCTTTAATATCCTTGGGAAAGGAATTTTCTGAAGAAGGTCAAGTCTGAAATTTTTTAAATTCTCTTACTCCCGAATGGGATCAAAAGACACATGCGATCGAAGAGGCAAATGACATCAGTACCTTAAAGATAGAAGAATTAAATGGAAATCTAATGTCATTTGAAGTTCAAATGATCGGGAGAAGAGAAAGCAAAGCATCTGAAAAGAAATCAATGGAATTCAGTGCATTGACTGATGGATCAGACTCAAACAGTGATAATGATGAAGAGATAGCCTTTATGACCAGAATTTTAGAAAATTCCTAAAATATAGAAAGATGAATAATCTCAAGAGAAACAACTATAAGAACTCTGGAAATCAGAATGTAATGCCAAATAATGTCAAATGTTTCAACTGTAATGAACCAGGCCATATCAAAAGAGACAGTCCTTATCCAGATAAGCAGAATCCTCCTATGAACAATGATCCAGCAAAGAAACAGAAGCATGCATTTACTGCTACTTTAGATGAATCGGACTCGTCCTCAAGTGATGATGATCAGAAGACAGATAATTCAAACTTGTGTTTCACGCCAGTCACGACTATGATGAATTCAGAGAAACGGACTCAGAAAAAGGTACACATTTACAATATAATTGGTTGAAATTACATGCTTAGAATTAGATACTTGATTGCTTGATTGAATGATTTGAATTGGTGTGTTATTTGAATTTAAAATTTTACTATTATTTTATTATTTTTATTATTATTTTTATTATTTTCATAGCATAATAATATATTGAAAATACTATAATTTTAGTAATATTCCAGATATATATATATATATATTAAATATAATAAGTGTGTGTGTGTATATATATATTAGAGTACTTAGGAAAAGTAAATCATAGAAATTCATAGGCACATGTCGACATGCTCCCTACCATGATGTCGACATGGGTACCAGAATTTGAAATTCAAAATTTGAATTCAAATAGTTGAATTTCCCTCCATCTTTTCACTTCATTCAATTCTCTGAAAAGACATCTTTTAACCAAAGAACATGTCCTTTGAGAATCTATTTATTCACTATCCTTTATCATATCTTTTCACTCTCATTTTCAAATTCAAACCCACTCTTCAAAACTTCAAGCTCTCTACTCTCTACTTTAATGGCTTCTTCAAGCAACCCCTCCACTATGAGAATTTCTAGGACGATAAAAGAGCAACTCTTCAATGATCCGGAGAAAATAAAAGCATACATCAATTATGCTAATTACGCCAAAGTCCATCCCGGAAAGTTTGCTATCTTTCAAGATTTTTCTTCTTATGGAATTGATTCTCTTTTTACAAACAATCAAATTCTTAGTCTTGTTGATGCTTCTCAAAATGATTTTGTTTGCTATCCAAATCTTGTAAAAAAATTCTATGTAAACCGTGGATTTTATAATGGAAATGAGGATGAAATTTGGAGTAGTGTCAAAGGTACTAGAATTGTTTTGAATTGTGATCTTTTGGGTACCATTCTCAATTGCAAGAGTACGGGAATGGATCTTTCTAGTTTTAAAATCAATGAAAACGATCGTGAGACATTTCATTACATTTTTGAAGGAAATGATGATTTTGAATTTAAAAATCGAAACTTTCGACCAAAAGCAAGAATTGTCAATCTTCTTTTGCAACATACTTTGACCCCAAGATCGGGGAATTTTAACAATCCTACTTCCAAAGTTTGCAAAGCAGTTTTTTCTAGTTTTGGAAATTATGACATTAATTGGCGCGAGTTATTTTGAATGAACTTCG
This sequence comes from Allium cepa, assembly GCA_030765085.1. Classification (NCBI taxonomy): domain Eukaryota; kingdom Viridiplantae; phylum Streptophyta; class Magnoliopsida; order Asparagales; family Amaryllidaceae; genus Allium; species Allium cepa. Next base: position 684,934,996 of record CM060932.1, on the reverse strand, counting down.
TCCTAAAAATCTTGAAATGGGTGAGAACACTTTGTATCATGGAATTTATCTCACTCGGGTTTTTAACTATTTTGGAGTGGATTTCAAAGGCGAAGAATTTGTTTCTAGAAAAGTTTTCAATCACTCCAATATTTCGCTTATGAAAATTCCATTTTTTTTCAACCTTATGAGACTCTTGTTGAAAAGGAAGAGCGTTTGGCTCATGAGGAAATGGAAGAAGAGGAAGAGGAAAAAGAAGAAGGGGATGAAATGAAAATTGAAGAAGAAGAAGGTGAAACCTCTTTGGAAAGCATCGACTATCCTCTTAATCCATCCAACAAAACCCTTCTCAAAAACCAAAGGACGATTGTTGAGAATCAATGGTTTCTTAAACGATCCGTTAGTAAGAAGTTGGACAAAATTTCATCCAAGATGAACAAGTTCATTTCCAAAGTCAGCAAGAAACTTGGACTTTCTCCATCGTCATCATCCTCTTATTAGTTCTACCTTTTCGTATCCTTTTGTATTTGTTTTAATTTATTTTGATTTGAATGTTGGTGTAATTCTTTATGATTAATCGTTTTATCGTCTTAGTATGAAATGAAATGGAATTTCTTTCTACTATCTAGCCTATGTTATCTCCAGAATAAATTTTAGTATATTATATAAATATATATATACACAGTTATTCACAAAATCAAAATAAATCATCAAATTTCACTACACCATGTCGACATACCCCTTGTGACCATGTCGACATGTACTGGTCAGAAATAACAATTCATTTTAAATTTGAAATTTGAATAACTACCATATGTCTATTCATTTGAAACGAATTTCTACACCTATAAATACCTATCTCTTCCAGAATTCATCATCGAGTATTATTTCATATCTTCTCTATCTCTCATTCTTCTCACAATTTCAAATATGGCTAATCCAATTCATAACTTCTTTGAGAATCTTAAAGAAACTCTTAATTCATTCAAGAATATTCTCTTGTTCATTTTTCGTAACCAGCGACACTTAGAATTGAGTCAAATGCAGATGATCAAGGAGTAAGAAAGGCATTCCGATGCGATACGATGCATGATTCCTCCCCACACAAGGATGATAACGAAGAACATCCTCCTGTCTCTCTCACCAATAACAATGAAAATTTGGATGCCATTAAAGCAGACCCTATCTTTGGAGAAGAAGGATAGGTGGAAGTTCCTCGTAACATTTGATTTTATTTGGTTGCTTTGTTTGAATTGTTTGCTTTGATGATTTGATTTCATTTGCTTTGGCCTGGTTTGATATTGATTGATATTTAGTGAGGAATGATGTTTGTCAAACAAAACATGTATAATTATACATTGATATGTATATAATCTTAAATTCATTATTGTGTCTATCAATATAATTATCTCTTAATTCTATATTTCATTGTATAAGTTTATTAGTGCAAGTATTTTAGTCCAAGAATGAGGGGAAGTTATATAGTTTGGATATGTTTTTTTTGTTGATGACAAAGGGGGAGAAGTACAAAATAGAATAGTTAGGCATGGATTAAGGTGGAGTTAGTAGGATAGAAGTAATATTTTATAAACAAAGGTTGTCATCATCAAAAAGGGGGAGATTGTTAGTCCGTGAAATGATGGTTTTGATGACAACAACCTTAGAATAAATTATAACATATAAATACTAACATTATAAGTGTAGATATATATATATGTATATGTATATATATATATATATATATATGTATATGCAGGATTTAACCAAGCAGGTACCATGTATATGCAGGATTTAACCAAGCAGGTACCAAGAATGAAGACTGTACAGTATAAAGATTCAAGATATCAAGATTGAAGACTCATGAGTATCAAGATTATCAAGAGTTCAAGTAATTTATTTTTTAATTAGGAATTTTTTTAAAACTCCTAGAAAGGCACTGGCATCTATAAATCCAATTTATTCGTGGAATGGTATCCACTTCGAGCCTGTTAAAGGGATGGAACCCTAAGTAGGATGGAACCTACGAAAAATCTAGTGGAACATTGTTTTGTATCCGCTAAATTTTTATTCAAAATGATTTTTCAAAATTTATCTTGTTTTCAAAATGATTTCAAAACCTTCCTTTTCAAAGAATCAAAAACATCTATATTGATTTCATATACTTTTAGCCTCAAAATAATCTTGAATTTCAAAATCAAATTATCCTTGGTTTTAAACAATCTTTTAAAATAAAAGTATATTTAATTTTTTAATATTGATATACATAGATTTTAATAAAATTATAGTAAAATTTTATATATACCAAAATAATATTCTAGATAATTATTTATGTATTTCAACTGTATTTATGTATATTTATAAAAGTTTAAAATAAGATAAAGGTTATTTTCAAAGAAAAACAAAACATCAAAAATTCCTTTGGGATATCGACATGCCCAAGTATCCCATGTCGACATAGTGTCAGTTGAGTTCAAAATTTAAATTTCAAAAGAAGTGTCTATTCGTTATAACTTTTCACGAATGGACATGGCTGTTGTTCCTCTATAAATTGGGGCTAGTTTCAATGAATTTTAATGCAGTTTTTCTGGTTTTTCACTCCTTTTCTTCTTTCACCTTTCTATATACATTTTCTTACCATTACTCTACTGAAATCAACATTGAATCTAACTAGATCATTTCTGGTTTGATTCTCTATCACTATCTCAACAAGATCCCCAGTGCTATTCAGAGTTATAGGCTTTTTATAATCAACTTAGCGAGAAAAGGTGTGATTGTAGCCTTAGAAATCAATCAAGCGAGATAAGGTGTGATTGTAGCCTTGGGAAATCAATTGGATGAACTTGTTGCCCGGGAAATCAAGTATCTTTATCCAAAGGATTGTGATTCTGGAGGGTGTACCTCGTTGCCTCAAAATCGAGGGTGTAATTGTACAATTGCTTTTGAAAGGAAATCCTTACTTGTGTGCGGGACTGGATGTAGGGTAACTCCAAACAAGTATAAAATCCGATATGTTCTTTCCTTTACTGCTTTTACTTTATTTATGCATCTGTGTTTGTTTCTATGATCGTATCTTTGTCTGAATATTGCATACATCTGTGTTCAAATTAACATAAACTTAAAATGATTTAGTAATTCTTTATAAACACTATTCACCCTTCCTCTAAATTTAATCCTAGCCTTAAGATCCGCAATCCACATTTCTCACAATCCTCTCATCCTTAAAAAAAGGAAAGGAGTAAATGAAATCGAATTTCATCGTATCTATATAAAAAAATCAAATCATGTTCCAGTCACGGCCTGATGAGGCGGCAGTTTGGAGGCAATTGAGGAGAGAGTCAATGGAGGGGAGGTGTTCGCGTAGGATCATCGAAATAAAATTTCTTGTATTGGGCGTGCAATGTCGACTGAAGATCGAAGCCACGAGGGTGGTTTCAAGGGACGCGATGGCGTGGTTGTCAGGACAGGCGCGTGCGATCTAGGTTTCGTCACGTCAATGGAGGAAGTCGCGATAGGGCATTGGATTCGAACTTGATCGCGTGGGAGGCTGTGGCAAGGTGGGGAGTGGAGGTGCGAGGCAGTGATGAGAAGTGATGTTAATTGGTTCATGAGTAGTCTGACTGTTTTGGAGGGCGGTGATGTTATCGGTTGCTCGAACAGTGGTCTATAGTGTGGAGTTATGGGCAGAGAGAGGGGCGGCCATGGCGAGTTGGTGAGCAGCGGGTTATCAGTGAGATTTGTTTTATATATTGGTATGAATTAATAAAATAATTAGTGTAATTCAATTTGCCAATAACTTATAATTTCTATATCGTCTGGTGCATGTAATGAGTCGTTGGGTTCGTAACAGAAAACTCTATGTGATAAAACTAATGTCAGAATTTCTCAGTCTATTGGATTGCCACATTAAATTAAATGTTTAAATTTAAATTGATTGATGCTTGATTGGATTGATAAATTATAATTATCTGTTGGATGAGCATATATATTAGTATGTATATATTAGTAATTGGAATGATATTCCTGCATGTTAAAGCGGATGAGACCCTAAGCGTCCCGCATAATAGCGGATGACCACATATACCATGATATACCCCTGGAAGTAGGATTGGTATTTTTATCAGTGTCTAACATCTGTAAACGTAGAGAAACAGGCTGGAGGGATCCAATTGGATTCCTCAAAATATATTTAGTGATTTTCATATATATATTTATATATATGATGTGATTAGATAATCTGCCGGATTATTATGTGTTGTTAATTTTAAAATGATATAATAGTAGAGAAATTAACTCTGGTATATTAAATACCATAAATACTATTTTAATTTTTTTTAAGGGAATAAAAGGAAATTTCCAATATAAAAATATGTATATTGGAATTTGGATTATTTAAAAGAGGTCGATTTGAATAAGCAATAATTGTTTTTTAACTTACTAAACAATGTGGGAAAAATACTTTAAATGGAGAATTTAAAATAAATTATATAAAGGAATTTTTAAAGACTGGATTTTAAAATGATATTCAAAAAAGAATACGGAAAGAATTTGAAATCGAAAGTAAAAATAGATAGACCGAAATAAATGGAATTTATAAGAAATTGAATTTATAAAAATGGAATTTTATAAATGAGATTATCTTTAGTGAAACTTAAAGAGTTTAAAATTTATAAAGGATGTTTATAGATAAAAGAAATCGATATCAGATGATAAATTGGAAATATAAATCTATAGGTAGAATTTATATTTAAATATGGAAATAGGGTGAGAGAAAAATAGTGGGTATTATTTTTGAAGTGGAAATGGTAAAGGGGACCGAAGTGGAAGTGATATGATTGAAATCGAGAGGGATTATAAATTGGAATTTGGTTATTAAGATTTAAAAATATAATTTTATTACTAAATTAGTTTTTATTTTGAAAAAGAAGGTTTTAGTTATTAAATTATGTAATTCAAAGTTAGTTAGTATTGAATACTTTAGAAGTGAATCTTTCAATTACTTAATATTTATTTTAATAAATCCTAGATTTTTAAACCAGATTTGAAAGTGATGTTATAAAATTGTTTTAATATTTAGATAATTATTTGTACATGTCTTGGGAATAAATAATTATTATTTTTCTTTAAAACACTTATTTACATATGTATATATAGAGTTTGGAAATTGACTTAAATGTATTATAAATCTTCTCGAGAGTTGGGGAAGGGTTATTTAGTAGATGGGATTTATAGGAGGATTATCAAAACGAATTTGGGAAAAGTAAGAAAATTTCCGAAGAAGTTAAATAGAAATGAACTCCGAGATATGAAATAGAATTCATAAAGAAGTAGGAAAGGAAAAAATTAGAATTATAAGTAAATATATTTGACATTGGAAATATTGAAGGGAATTAATTAAAGATTTCCTGGACTTATAAAAATTCGTTATGAACGAGTTAAGAAATTTAAAAATAAATTGTAAATGATTTTAAGGAAAAGAAATAGGGAATAAATGGAATACTTCCCAAGTGTTGAATATAAAATGAAGGGGAAAAATATTCTACGTATTGGGAAGGGGTGGAAATATTCCGCTGAAAATATAAGGATTTGAATACTGTTTTCAAATGTTGAAGTACAGGAAGTAATATCTTATAAAGATATTTTAAAAATAATTTTGGAAAAATTTGAAATAATGCTGGTTGTCTGATTTTGGATGTTTGTTGATAGTTAAAAATCCAACTACTAATTTTGGCCAATTTCGCTAATCGTTTCGAAGAGACTAGGATCGGGTTTAGTTATCCAAAAACCACTTCGACCCGGTTTGAACATAACGAATAAATACCGTGAAGATGACGAAGACGGTGATTTGTTTGTTCAGACCCAAGGCAACTTGTATGGATGAATGCTACCAGAACATCGTCATTGGAGGATGATGAGCATTCTTAGTAAAATTGTGTTCTTGAAAGATAATGCTTAGCCTCGAGCCTCATTAATCGGGAATGACTAAAACAGGGGAGATGCAGCAAGGCTAAGTGGGTCGCACCCAATTAGGGTATGTTATCTTCTTTCTAGATGTACTTGGAAACCTATATATTATGGATATGATTTTGCATGGAAGGAGTGCTCGATGGTAAGGGTGGGAACACCCGAGGTGATAACATATTCGGTTTATCCAGGTTAGGAGTAGGGGATCCTGGTGTGGTCCTCGGTACGTTGATCTAGAGGTATGTTATGATGAACGATGCCCAAGTGGCCCAGTCATTCATTGAAATCAATTCTCCAATACGAGCTTGTGGTTTTATTTGTAGAGCCTAGTATGCTGGAATTTAATTAATGCAATAATTTCAGCTATTTGAATAAGTATTTGTATTTAGACATTATTATAATATCACAAGATCTTATATAAAATGTTTTGGTTATCGTAAGGGAAATACCCGTCGTATTTATGTGTGACACGGTCTACGAGATACCTACATTATTATTGATTTAGTTTATGCGTGGACAAAAGGAGCAATAGAATGGTCTTAGCTGAATATACGGACAATAAAAAGAAAAGAAGGAAAAGGTAATATTGAGATAGTTATGAATTTGATTGATTTTCAGTTACTTGACCAAAAAACCCACAATTTTCAAAGGATTTGATAACTCTGATAATTCAAATTGAGTGTGTTTTCTCATGCTAGGTTTCCAGATTGACTTGAGTGTTATTTTATTATAATGCTTAGGTTAGACCGAATATTACAGATTCAGGATAGAATGTGGAGCTTAGGAGGCAAGCTGGATGATAGAGACGTATCTCCGTAAGTTTTATATTTCTGATGTATGAGGACAAGTTATTAGAACTGTCCAGAATTGATGTACTGATTGTTGTATTCTGATGATTGTAATTATATATATATATATATATTGTTATAGATTCCTTAGTGTAAAAATTTGTTGCTATATATTATATTCTGTTTCGTTGCGATCGTGAGATTCTGTGTTTTTTGTTCTATTTTCTTCTACCTCTTTCTTCTTCACCCCTAATGAACTAGTATTTTCGACACTCGACCGCTTGGCATTTTATACAGTGGGTATATTAATGTCAATTTTCGAGGGTCGAAAATCCTGGGCCATTATAGTCTACACCAGCTGTCACTCTATTCAACCCAAACAAAGCGGGTCCTTGAAGCTGTCCCGAAGCAAGCCTCCTCTCCTGCTCATCATTGAGCCTCAAGTCAGCAAATAAACTCTCACAGAGCAACAACTAGTTTTCCGCCTCAATGGCATGCTCGGTTCCAATACGACTTCCCTCCAAGCTCAGTATAATATCCATCAACTTAGCATAATCGTTAACTATGGACTTCCGGAACTCCTGCTTCTGCAGCACTACCACTTTAGTTGTAATTCTAGCTTGCATCATATTCATGAAAAACTGATGCATAACTCCCATATCCGCTTACGGGGCTCCAGCACCTATATTCTCTAAAACACCCCATGCCCCTTAGTATACCCAAAAGGACACACCAGAGGGAATAGTGCGTTGTAGGTATAAACTAAAACTAGCAGAGACTAAGATTCACAAGGCAGAAATAGGTAAAAACATAGGAGACAATTTAAATAATAACATATTTAGAACAGAACTTCGTAATTACTTTAAAATCCAATTAAGCCACCAAATACTAAATACGTCACGTGTCAAAATACCATACATATATTTCTTATGAAATCAAAGAAAATCATAGTCTCAAAAATTAGAGTACAACTATTCCCCAACATGTGCCAGTGCAAGTAAAGAACAAAAGGCTGAAATAAAAGAAGTGAAAGTACATAGTGGAATCTCCTTCAAAGAAACCTCTAAGAAACTGCAACCAACTATCCTCTTCCTTGATTGTCTATGGGAAGGAAAAGGGGGAAATAGAGTAGTGGGTCGGACTAAAGGTCTGGTGAATGATAGTAATTACTAGAATTTTTAAGCAAAGTAAAAGTAATAGACCTTACAATAGTTCTAGTATATATAAAGGAAACAAAGAGAATAGGAAGAAAAAGGAATAAGCTGGAAATAAATACGAATTACTAAATTAGCGCAGTTGACTAACTTTGATTGTTTTCACTTGTCTTTGATAGCTGCTTTGATTAGGCTGAATTCCTAATCCTATAATTAAGCTGAAATCCTAATTCTACCCTATGATCGGCCTGCTGCTCTATACACCTTACTACGGACTAGATGTTATATAACTACCTACACAAAAATGGTGTCTATGAATGACATGCAAAGTATTTATTGTGGACTAGACGTTATATAGATCTCTACAGAGAAGGCAATGGTGCCTACGAAAGGCACACAAACTAAGCGCTTGGAACTCATAACGGTTACCGAACACCTGAATGGAATTCGAATGCGTAACCGCTAACATGCCCATGTTATCTGTTGTTCCACCTATTAGGTCTTCTTATTACCTCAAGCTCCAGCATAAGCATGCCCGTAATCCCACTTCAGGCTAATATGAGATCATCATGTCATAGAAAATAGGGAAAATGTCGTTGGTACTGGCCTATCATCCAAACAATATCTAGTTGCGCCACTTGCTCAAATCCACATGATTTGGACTTCTGCTTAGTGACCAATTACTAGCATTATTAGCATAAGCGTGCTCCTCGTCTCACTTTAGGATTATGTAAAACACCATGTCCATAGAAATAATAGAAGAACGCTATTAGGTCCTACTTTAATTCGTGCTTATTAACTTAGATAAATTATTTAGACAAGCCTTTACTTTTGTTCTTGCTATTTGTGCTTATCAATTTATCCTAAGTCGTAAAACAAGCTTTATTCTATTTATTTATTATAACATACATTATAATCATGCTTATCACTTAATCCCAAGGACTAAGTGTAAAAATAAGCTTCTTTCATCTTATACTCTTTTTACTTATAATTCTAAATTATAACTATGCCAATTATCTTTAATTAGTCAAATTCTAACATTAATATCATAATTAGGCTCAATTTTAGTCGTAATTCCATTTTTATTACAGTCTTTACAATTTACATCTTATCTTCTGTTATTTCAGTATTCTTATAATTTTAATCCATATTCATGTTTAATCTATTCTAATCCATATGTGAAGAAGAAGGGGAAATAAAAGAAAACTAAAAATAGAAGAAAATCCAAAGCGTAGAAAAAAGATGTAAATAACGCATAAATAATAGTAAATAAATTAAAATACCGTAAATAAACTGTAAATAAATGGAAAAGCTATTATTAAGAAAATTAAACTAAAACCAACTGAAAAAAATTTCTAAAAGAAATAGAATGAAAATAATTCTAAAAACTATAAATAAATTACTAAATGGTTATTCAAAAAGTCGTAGTAAAAACTACAAGTATTGGAAACCCTATTATTTATATTACTTAAAAAAAATTTAAAAATTTACGTTCACTCATCTATAGTCCTAAACTCTTCCCTTTTGGTCTTCCCTGATTCACTTGAGGGTATTAAAATATTTCTATTAAAAAGATTCTCTCTTTGGAAAATTATTCATTTTAGGGTCCTTTCTGAAAAGGTGAACCCAAGCGGAGAAAATCTAAAATGATAAAAAGTGTTAGGCCTAAGGTTCTATTTATAGGTATAGAAATGGATCTTGAACTGTTGGATTTGAGGATTTAACAGGGTGCAATCTGTCACAGGCTGAATAGGAGCCATCGGATGCAAGAACGAAAGGACCGGATTGGTTAAAAGAATGCAAATGACGCGTACAACGTTCGACTGAACGAAACGAACTTTTGTTCGTTCAAAAGGTGAGGCGGGTCGACTGGTGGTCGACCGTCCTGGTGTCTAGGTCGAATGGTCAGTCTACCTAGCCTATATTATATATATATATATATAATTCTTCTTTATCTTTGTTTAATTCATAACTCGCTCATATTAGCTCGAATTCTGACATTCTATATATAAAAATTAACTAGAAAATTACCACGAACACAATGGTGCAACTCTTGTGGCTCAATTCTGATAATTTCACAAAGTTATTTTATTATTTCATTAATTAACGAATTAATTATTATGGATTAAATTTCGGGTTGTTGCATTCTTTGCTTGTGCCTGACCTTGGGTCCTCCTAGTATTAGGTCTGGCATTCCCATTGGTGCCCTCCCCTCTTGGGTTAGCTCTTCCTCTTCTCCATCCATATATGTGTTCAAACCTCATAAGATATAAGAGAGTAACCTAACAAAGATAAGAGACAAGAGATAAAGCATATACCTATATATAGCAAATACAAGTATGTTACTATAACATTATCTCATGCCCCAATCTTACTCTAATTCCTCGGGATTATATTTTTGAAACCATTTTTAGTTTAACATTTTTCATAAACCTATGCTCTGATACCAAGTTGTAACATCCTGTATCTAGAGTCCAAAAGCTAAGCACTACAGATGCTGTAGTTATCTACAGTATTAATTTCTAGTGATAAAATACAGTAATACTAATGATATTCATAATATCAAAAACACTTGAATATGAACAAAATCATGGATTTCGAAAAACAAAATTTTATTGATTACATTTTAAAATAATAATTCATATTCAAGTTACATATCCCTCAACGTTTCCTAGGCAATGATCAAATATATCATTTACAAAATACGCCAATAGCGACATATGACGATGCCCCATTGATTGACCAAAGTCAATATAGACATATTTGACTTAATTCACACAACAGAAATAAACAAAATAAACTGTAACCCCTAATTATCTATTCCTCAGCCACCTACTCATTTTTGGAAGCTTTATTCGCTAAAATTACTCAATCCGAAAACCTTAACCTTCAGCCTACTCAAATCAATTTTGAGCATCGAAGAGTTGAAGAGGAAAACAGAAACTTTGAGTCAGATATTAATCCTGGTGTGAATAAAACTATACATCTCGGTTATTTAATACTAAGTGAAACCATGCCGCTTAGCGGAACGGGTTCCCTCTCACTAACATCCTTTTAAAACATTGCAAATCTTTCCTACAACCAAAACATGTTAAAATCTTTAACGCATCATTACATAAACATAGATATCAGGTAATGAATGAACTATTTTTTCGAACACTATAGTTTTGTTCAACTAACCATTAACCTTTAGCTGATTCGGGCCTACCAGACGATATAAAGCAAATTTATTTAACATCTATTGTACACTCTTCTTTCGGATGTGAAAGTCTACCGGGTGGGTCGTGTAGTGTATATGCAAGTATATGTGACAAAATATATGATGCAACTAAAATAATATTAATCTAAGTAAATATAGAATAAGCACACCGTAATTTTGTACTGGTTCAGACCTTCCATCCTACATTCAGTCCCGAAGCTCCCCTTTAAAATTCAACTATTAAAAACCCTCGCTTCGCCTAGAGGAAAAGGCTTGGTTACAATAAGTTATACTTGTTAAATGTGTGTTCTAATACAACACGGATGTTGACTAATTAGTGCAATTGCTTCCAATATATATCTAAAGAATATTGTCTATGAAGAACTGAGTATATGGAAGAGTGAGTACAAGTAAAGATTACTAGAGTGTAGAGGTCAAGAATATAGTATAGAGTATAGAATTAGAAAGCATAAGTAAGTAAGATAAGTTTTTTCTCTTGATTCTTGATGCTATATATAGTTGTAGATAGGTATCTTGAGTAGTTGCATCCATTAAGAATGCTCTAAGGTTGCTTCTATTGATGTTGAAGAATTGTAGCGAAGAGAAGAGGAGATGTCCATTCGCATGTGGCAGTTGCAGTTCTTTTCTAAAGTTCGAGTTTGAATTCAAACATCTGGTATTTGTTTCAGACTTCTGATACTATATTTTTTTTGAACATTGTAGATTTTCAGATGTCTGAGCGCTATTGCGAGATGTCTGGTTTAGCCTGTTTGTTGTTCCAGAGAACTTTTCCAGACGTCTGGCTTGTGTACCCAGACGTCTGATATTGGTGCATTTCGGTTTTGTGCATCTTTTCTTTTGCTTCTTTGTGCCTATCAATTTGTAGTCTCTTGTAGTGTCCTTTGAGCCTTGTTTTTGTCTGTCTAGTGATGTTGTTCTAGCAAGTACCTGTATATAAATATATATATATATATATATATATTTGATTTCTATTGTATAGTTGTTGTCCTCGAAACCGTGGATTGGATTTCCTAACATTCTCCCCCTTTTTGATGATGACAACTACAATGTACTTAGATATAATTTTATAAATCTCTCCCTGAATATGTGCTTACCATTATTTATCTTCCTTTAGCATTATCAAAAAGTATGAATATCTATAATGTAGATAGCATGTACACACTGTTAATTTGGAATATTTACAAATTACTGAAAGGTTATAACAAATTATGTAGAAGAAACAAACCAAAAAAGCACTTTCTATAATCATTAAATATAGTAATTACATGAATACATTTTTTATTTCATTACAAAAGATGAAACTTATTAAAAAATATCTAAGGATCTTTTGGGGAAGCTTGAGTTTGATCATCTCCTTCATCTTCATTCTTTCAAGAACTAGCTTGTTTTTTAGCAGATGTTAAAGTATGTTCAAGAGATTCTTTTTCCTCTTCAAAAAATTTAGAGTGTTTTGAAGGAGGAGGAGAAGGCATTGGAGTTGGCCAATCTTCCGAAGGTGGTGTAGGGCCATGGACTCATTGAAGAACCTCATTTAAAACGGATAAAGTGATTGAAAGAAGTGTTTCAACTGTGGCTAGGAGAAAAGAAAACGTTGTTTCAAAGCTATCAATACGCTCAACCAATATTTTTGATTTCTTGATAAGATATGTTGATTTTGGAGAGTTAAGTCTTGAATACCTTCATTTGGATTGGTCTCAGTGTGAGTCTTAAAAATGTCATCTTGGCCTGGATAGTCAAAAGGTGCAGGAGGAGGAGGAGTTTGTTCATGATGTTGTTCCTCTTCTGGTGATGGTTGTTGATGAGGATGAGGCCTAGCTTGTCCTGCTTGTTGAGGATGTTGCGTCCACTCTTCAAATGACATAAAATCCGGAGGATTTTCATGTAAGTGCATAAGAGAGAAGAATTTTGTGGAGGCATGCTTGGGAAAAATCTCTTCAAAAGTCGATAAATATGATGGAATATTGTGAGCTTTCGAAAGACGCATGATATAGGTAGGGTAGATGATAGATGGACGTGATCGAGTCCAATAGTGTTTAAGCTCATCAAATATGAATTTCGTCCAATTTACCCTCATTCCACTAAAGATGGCATATAGCGCTTTGTGCTCTAATTTTGTTATTTTCTCATGACTGCCAAGGCGAGGAATGATTGTGTTGATAATTATCCTGGTGAGGAGTCTTGCCTTAGGTCGTAAGTGTTTGGAAGCAAATCTTGGCATTTCATCTTCTCAAATTTGATGAGTAACATTATCTTTTGGTTCTAGGCGCATATCCGGGATGTTATATAAATCTTCTCCGAAATCGGAACAATCTAGAGTACGGCCTATTATTCCCGGAGTTAGACGAACGTAAACACTTGACCAAAGCCAATTGTCATCATTTTCGGTATTCCATACGGCAGTGCTATCGAGATTAGCATAGAAAAGGAATATGGCGAGCTGATTGATTTGGACATTATTGGAATTGAAGGAAATCAATGTTTCTAACCTAGCATTTTCGCACATTTCATCCAAATCGTACATAAGAAATTTAAGAAAATTATAGAAAGGACCTGTATGTAGCTTCTTCTTCTGAATATCATCATATCTTTTGATTGAATGAGGCACTCTATTCATCCATCTCTCAATTTTATCATCAGAGCACACTTGCGGGTTGGAGGATATGGCTTGCTCTTGCTTTCTCTTTGAAATTTTAGGGTTTTTAGTTTTGGACGCAATGATATCGTGTGAATTTATGGATTTAGCGATTTGGAAAGTTAGGGTTTTAGATATGAAAAAGAAAAGAAATGAAATGTGAGGTAAAATATTGGGTAAAATAGTCGTTATAAGGTTACTGAAGGCCGTCGACTGAATTCAGACGTCTGGGAAGTTAGTCAGACGTTTGATTTTAATCTAGAATGAAGACAGTAAATATTGTCAGACGTTTGGAAGTTGTTGGTAGACGTCTGGAGTAAATAGAGTTTGTAAATTTTGATGACAGAAAGTGTTGTAAGACGTCTGGATATAGAAATAGACGTCTGGAATAGGCAGAAGTGTTTTTTTTTTTTTGAAGACGGATTCTTTTCTCAGACGTCTAGATATAAGATCAGACGCCTGAAAATGGCCTGAATTTGTATCTTAAGGAGGTAGAGACTTTATTCAGACGTCTGGTCATTATTTCAGACATCTAAAATAGATTGTTTTGTATTTTTTGTGAGGCATAAATAATTTTCAAACGTTTGGAAGTTTATATCGGACATCTGATACATGCACAGTAGTAAAAAATGGTGTGTCACAAAGGTGTCAGACGTGTTAGGGCATTTTATAAACGTCTGAAGTCTTTAATATGTCTAAAAATAGTCTTATTTTTGAAGGTTATGCGTGATTTTCGAGAGAGATCAATTTTATTGACACATAATATTATTATTTTTGAAAACAAAAACAAATATAAGTAGATTAAAAAAACAATAAACAAATTTGTTGAGATGAAGATGAAGCATTGCGATCTTCAGAGGTGTTATCCTTCCACGGCTTGAGTGGAGACCAAATATTTCCACGTTCGTCGGTTCTTGGGGAACTAGAAAATTGCCTAGGTGGAGGACCCCAAGGTTACAATGAGATGTAGAAGGATCCATAGGATTGCAAGGAATCGAAAGTGGTTCATGTACATCCATTTTTCGCGAATTGCACAATTTAATCGCTACTTGCTCTAGAAAACTAAGTCGTCGCGCAATGACTTTTTGTTCAAAGTATAATTCTAGTTGTAAATCTATTTGTTGCTTTTGGTAATGTTGTATCTCATCGATTTTCTCCTTGGTGTTAGGAGAGACAAATAGTCGTTTGGGCCATTTTTCATCGAGAGTGAATCCTGTGTGGTAGGAGGACCACTTATAAGTTGGCTCTTGACTTGGTGTAGGAGTAGGAAGTCGAAGAGGGGTATCTACTGAACTATCCGAGGTTAGTGTTGAGAAGGAGAGATGAGAGTTGTCGGAGGACATGTTTTTGTTTTCTTTTTTTTGTAAAGGAATATGAAATCTATATATATATATATATATATATATATATATCTATGTATGTATGTATGTATGTATATGTATGTATGTATTATTTTACTTTTTGTTTTGTAAAAAGAAAGGCTATTTATACATGGATTAAAAGGTTCTACATAGTTAATTTCAGAAGAAAAAATTTCTAAAAAATTGTTGGTTAGTGCTAAAATTTTGATTTGTGGATAAAAAATTTTTTAACCAAAAATAGAATGAAATGTAGAATTAGCTGAGAAGACAATTAAGAGAACATATTCCTACGTCATGTCGCAGTTTAACAAACGTTTGTTCATTTAGTGGTTTTGTGAAAATATCTACGATTTGATTCTCAGCATTTATGTATTCTAATGTAATAATTCCTTTTTCTACATTATTGCATAAAAAATAATGTCGTATATCTATGTGTTTAGTATGTGAGTGATTTACACGGTTTTTTGATAGATTTATTGCACTATTATCACAATATATTGGTGATTTATCGATAAATTTTTTGAAATCTTTAAATGTTTTTTGCTTGTAAATCACTTGTGCACATGCTAAGGCCGCTGAAAAATATTCGGCTACTCAAGTGGATAAAGAGACACGGTTTTGCTTTTTGCTAAACCATAAAACCAACGGTTGTCTGATAAAATGACAAATTCCGCTTGCACTCTTATGATCTGTTTTACATCCACCGAAATCCGCGTCACTGTATGAAACAAGTTTAAATGATGACCCCTTAGGATAAAACACACTGTAATCTCTAGTACTACATAAATATCATAAGATATATTTAACAGCTCTTTGGTGAGACTCTTCTGGCTTTGCTTGAAATCGGGCACAAAGACGTACGTTCATCTTAATGTCAGATCGACTGACCATCAAATATAGTAAGGAGCCAATTATACTATGATATAATTTTTCATCAAAATCTTTTCCGTTATCATCTTTTCCCAAGTGAACACTAGTACTCATTGGTGTTGGTTTACTTGAAGTTTTGTCCACTACCAAACGACGTAATAAAACGTTACAATATTTTTCTTGATGAATAAAATATCATTTTCAAGTCGTTTTATTTGTAAAACTAAAAAGAAATTCAATTCATCCATGTGAAACGTTTCAATTTCGTTTTTTATAATATTTGAAAATTGAGTACAAAGATATTCTTTAGTTGAGCCAAAAATAATATCTTCTACGTAAATTTGTATAATTAAGATGTCGTTATTTTCTCATTTAATAAATAAATTCATATCTATTTTAACTATTTGAAAACCAGGTGTAATTAAATGATTCTTAAGACGTTCGTATCAGGCACGAGGAGCTTGCTTTAAACCATATATGGCTTTGTACAATTTAAAAACATGATCGGGATATTTTTTTCGTGAACAAATAATGGAGGTTGTTCAACATATACGTTTTCTTTAACAAAACCATTTAAAAAAGCACTTTTGACATCCATTTGAAATAATTTAAAATTGTGATGGCTTGCAAAAGCAAGTAATGTACGTATGACCTCGAGTCTTGCTACTGGAGCAAAAGTTTCGTCGTAGTTGATACCTTCTTCTAGATTATAACCCTGAGCGACTAAACATGCTTTATTCCTAACTATATTTCCATTTTCATCTGTTTTGTTTTTAAATTCCCATTTTGTTCCAATAACTGATTAATTTTTTGGTCTTGATACTAATTCCCAAACATTATTACGTTCAAATTGATTTAATTCTTCTTGCATGGCTATTATCCAAAAATTATCGTTTGAAGCTTCTTTATAATATTTTGGTTCAAAACTTGACACAGATGCAATATGACTTATTTGATTAAGTTGGTTTCTAGTTACTCTGGAATTAAGATATCCAATGATATTACCTTTTGGATGATCTTTTAGAATTCTAGGGGGTAATATTAAAGTATTATTTTATGCATTTATGTCATTATTAGATGGATTTGTTGCATTTGTGGAATAATTTCTTCATCGTCGTTGGTATTATGATTAAGAAAATTTTCATCAAATGATACATGTAAACTTTCCTCAATTGTGTTAGTACGTTTGTTAAAAATTATATACGCCTTGCTACAATCAAATATCCAACAAAGATTCCTTCATCGGCCATTGGGTCGAATTTTCCTAAATTATCTTTTGTATTTAATATAAAACATTTTGATCCGAAAGTTTTAAAGTATGATACTTCAGGTTTTCTTTCAAAAAATATTTCGAAACAAGTATGTTTAGTCATAGGTCGTATGGTTACTCGATTCAAAACATAACAAGTCATAGCAATAGCATCAGCCCAAAAATGTTTTGGTAAAGCACTACTATTTAATAGTGTTCGTGCATATACTTGTAGTGTTGAATTTTTTCTTTCTACCACACCATTTTTTTGAGATGTGCGGGGAATGGAGAAATTATGACTTATGCATTTTTTATTACAAAAATTAGTAAAAAAATCATTTTCGAATTCTCCATCGTGATCACTCCAAATATTCTTCATTTTCAAATCCATTTGAATTTTAGTTCTTTTAGAAAAAAATTTAAACATACCAAAAGTGTCTCTTTTATGTTTTGAAAATAAGGTCCATGTATATCTTGAAAAATCATCAACTATTACGAAAACATATTTGTTGTGATTTGTAGATCGTACTTGAGTTAGACCAAATATATCTAAATGTAATAATTCTAATGGTTGTTTTGTAGAAATATTATTTTTAGATTTAAAAGCGCTTTTCTTTATTTTTTTGATTTGACAATCATCACATAAATTTTCTACTTTATAATTTATTTTAGGTAAACTTTTAACTAGCTCATATTTTGCTAATTTATTAATATATTTAAAATTAATATGATAGAATCATTTATGTCACGACCGTGGATCATCAAGTTTGGCGGTTAAGCATAAGTTTGAATTTCGATTTATATTCATATTTAAGGTATAAACATTTTTGTTTCTAAAACCCTCAAAGATAAGTTTTTTGTTATTGTCGAAAATATTACATCTATCTTTTTCGAAATTAATTTGGAAACCTTTACCGCATATTGACTAATGCTAAGTAGGTTGTGATTAAAGTTTTATACTAACAAAACAATTGTAATAATAGGAGAGTTAGAAATACCAAAGTTGATGACTTCCTCGATATCAACGACGTATCCTTTGGAGTTATCTTCAAAAGTTACCGTTCCACCATCGATGTGTGCTATATTTGATAACATTTTCGAGTTTCCGGTCATATGCTTGGAGCAGCCACTATCAAGTATCCATTTCTCCTTTTTTTATTTTGGGTACCTGCAAAATAAAAAATGATTTAATTGGTACCCATATACTTTGTTAGGGTCCGAGATGTTAGGAGGAGCAGGTAGCCACACCCAAGAAAGTTTGGTACCTTTATGAACATAATTTTTATTATAGACTACATCATCTAAAAAATTATTAATATGTTTTTGTATAATTAAATTATTATTTGTCTTAGGAATCCAAATTTTTATATTTTTGGTATTCGTATTAGACATAGGTGATCTTTTAATCTTTTGATAAATAAAACTATATTTCTCAATATTATTCCCTTTTTGTTTAGGAATATTTTTAAATCTTATTCCATTTCTATTACCTGACGGTTTTGATGTCTTGATAAGATTTTTCAAATCTTGTTTTCCTTTATTGAATTTTGAAACATTATTTATAATTTTATCTAATTTTTCTTTTAATTCACAATTTTCAATTTTCAATATTTCTATATTACGTTTCAAGTTGATATTTTATTTTAACAAGTTATCCTTTTCTAGTTTAACTTTTCCAAAATAAATAGATATAGTCTCATTTTCAACTAAACTATTTTTATTTTTTTCTTGAGATAATTCTAGTTCCTCCTATAAAATAATTTTATCATCTTTAAAAATTCCTATTTCAAGTTCTAATATATTTATTTTGGCAATGTGTTCTTTATTTAATTTTTTATTTTGTCTAAATTTATCATCTAATTCCATGCCAAGCTTTAATAATTCATTATAGCTAAGTTCGGGGCATACCTCATAAGTTTGTTCCATAAAACATACATTAGCTTGTTCTTTGTCACTATAGCTGTCACTTTCTTATGATGATGAAGAGTTTGAATCATCCCAGATACTTTGAAAGCTTTATTCTTTTTGAATTTTTCAAATTTGTTCTTCTTTTTATCATTGTTGAGCTTGGGACAATCTTTCTTCATATGTCCAAATTGATCACATTCGTAGCGTTTGATTGACGTTTGATTTGTTGAGCTTGACTTTCCTCCTTTCTAAATCTGGTCATTTTTCTAAACTTCTTGAATTTGTTGCATTTTTTGGCAATAAGTACGGTTTCTTCTTCATCTAAGTCGGAGTCTTCATTTATTGCTGGAAATGCTATGTTTTCTTCTTCGAATTTTGTTCTTTTCTTGCCTACAAATTAGCTTCATAGGATATTAAATTTCATATCAATTCTTCAACTAAGAGTGTTCAGAGGTCATTAGCTTCTTCGATAGCTAATACTTTTCTTTCCCACTCTAGAGTTAAAGAATTGAGTATTCTAGATACTATATCAAAACTTGTGAATTTAACTCCAAGTGCCATTAAATCGTGTTGAGTAGTTCGAAATCTAGAGTACATGTCCACTATAGATTCATTTGTTTCATTTTAAATGATGAAAATTGATTTTGTAAAATTGAAATTTTAGTTTGTTTAACTTTGTTTGCGCCTTCGTGTGTAACTTGTAAGGAACGCCAAATATCACACGCAGTGTTACATAACATGACACGTGAAAATTCATTCTTATCTAATAAACAAAATAAGACAGCTTTGGTATTATTAGAAGTTGCGGTTTTTTGTGCATCATTCCATGTGTTCATAGCGGTGTCAGGTGCTTCATATTTATTTTGAGTGGCTGACCAAATTTCTAATCCATTAGCTTCCATAAAATTTCTCATACGTGTTGACCAATATGCAAAATTAGAACCATTCAAAAGTGGGGGACATGCCGTGGATTGTCGTTCTTGAAAAATACTTGCCATATTAAAGTGATTCAAATACGTGTTACTGTACTTTGATCAAACCTTGCTCTGATACCAAATTGAAAGTCTACAGGGTGTAGTGTATGTGCAAGTATATGTGACAAAATATATAATGCAACTAAAATAATATTAATCTAAGTAAATATAGAATTAGCATACTAGAATTTTATACTGGTTCAGACTTCCTGTCCTACATCCAGTCCCCAAGCTCCCCTTCGGAATTCGACTATAAAAAACCCTCGCTTCGCCCAAAGGAATAGGCTTGGTTACAATAAGTTGTTTTTGTCAAATGTGTGTTCTAGTATAACACGGATGTTGAAAAATTAGTACAATTGCTTCCAATATATATCTAAAAAATGTTATCTATGAAGAATTGAGTATATGGAAGAGTGATTACAAGTAAAGATTGCTAGAGTGCAGAGATCAAGAATTTAGTATAGAGTATAGAATTAGAAAGCATAAGTAAGTAAGATAAGTTTTTTCTCTTGATTCTTGATGCTATATATAGTTTTAGATAGGTACCTTGAGTAGTTGCATCCATTAACGGACACTCTAAAGTTGCTTCTGTTGATGGTCAAGGGTTGTAGCGAAGAGAAGCGGAGATGTCCATTCGCATGTGGCAATTGCAGTTCTTTTCTGACGTTCGAGTTTGAATTCAGACGTCTGGTATTTATTTCAAACGTCTGATACTATATATTTTTTGAACATTATAGATTTTCAGACGTCTAAGTGCTATTACCACACATCTAGTTTAGCCTCTTTGTTGTTCCAGAGGACTTTTCCAGACGTCTGGCTTACGCACCCAGATGTCTGATACTGGTGCATGTCTGTTTTATGCATATATTCTTTTGCTTCTTTGTACCTATCAACTTGCAGTCTCTTATAGTGTCCTTTGAGCCTTGTTCTTGTCTTTCTAGTGATGTTGTTCTAGAAAGTACCTGTATATATAAATATTTATGTATATTTGATTTCCATTGTATAGTTGTTGTCATCGAAACCGTATTGGATTTCTAACAGGATGATCTGTCCTTAACTATCTGTTAATTACTTTTCTTCTAGACGGTCTGTCCCTAACTTATGATCTTTCAAGGTCACGTGATCCTAATTGTTTTGCAGTCTCACTAATAACCTATATATATAGAAACATAGATTCCTTATGTGTGTAATCCTAAATTTAGTCTTACCTATAATAAAGCCTTACACATTGGAATTTTGGACAAAATTAGCTGGGGCTAATAGCTAATGTATAGGGCAAGACCTCAAGTTTAATTCTGATAAATGAAAAATGAACGTGTATGGAGATACACGGCCAAGGGTTATGTATATAGGAGAATCCCTTTTCCTATATTGCCACTCCTATATTTCATTCTAACTCTTCTTTAATTCATTGGTTAAATGGAATGGCTACCCCTTAATAAAAATTAAATCTCAATCCTCTAATCAACACATTATTTTATTAATTTAACTAATTAAATATCCTAAATAATGTTACTAAAAATATGGGGTGTTCCACTTATGGACCATCCGTCCGGTTACATGGTTTTCATGGGATCACTAAGAACCTATGGCCCTGCCAGTAACTACAGTATTTCATGGGTTCTCTCTGAACCTATTGGTATCTCTATTAACATCTCTTATACCATAGTTTTCATGGGTTGATTATGAACCTATCGACTTCTGTCAATAACATTATTCGGATATAGTTTTCATGGGATCACTACGAACCTATTGGCGCTGCCAATAACTCTTCCAAACATAGCTTTCATGGGTTTACGATGAACATGTCTAATATGACAACTTCTTTGATCAGTCTTTGGGCATCATGTTATGGCCTACTTTACCTCCTGGATACTCTATTCATTCAGGAGTTAACTCAAGTTATATTCACTACTAGGTAAACGAAGCTGGTTATTCAGCCCTTACTCCCCAAAATATAGTTATGTGTCCAATATCTAGTGAATATGTTTATAGAAGAAGCATATACAATAACATAAAAGTACAAGCATTTATGGCTTAATATCCTTAAAATCCTCTCTACATGAAATCTAGTTAATCCCTTTAACCCATCATTTTTCTCAAGGAAATCTTCTTCAAAAACTCCAAAATTAAAAGCCATTTCAAAGCTCTTTTATATTGCCATGAGTTTTCCTTTACGAATGAGATTGAATTCTTTGTTTTGAAAACTAAGGTTTTCGAAACCTTAGACCTTTACTTTCGAAACCATTAGAATATATCTATTGAAAGCATTCAAATCATCTTTTCAAAACACTTAAAATATGCTTTTGAAATACTCAAAATATCTCTTTCGAAAGCATCAAAACCTTTCTTTCAAAATTATCAAAACATTCCTTTCGAAATTATTAAAGCTTATCTGTCCAACTTATAGAGGCATAGCTTCGAACTCATTTGAAAGTACCTCTTTCAAAACCTTTGGGTTTATCCTCAAAAAATTTTTTTGGGTCAAAGTGAATATAAATGAAAGTAACCCTTTCGAAACCATTAAACTTCAAGTAAAAGAGTTTGGGGAAAACAGATGGCTTCGAAACATCCTTTCGAAAGAGTTAATCTTTTAAGTAAACGGTTGAAAGGATATCTTTGAAACACCTTTCGAAGCCATTGCCTTCGAAACCTTTAGTTTAAATGGCTACTTGAGCCCTTTTGAAAGCATTAAGAAGCAGCTTATTATAATTAATAAACAAAAGTTTTCCTTCTGAATTCATTGAAAACTTTCAACCTATTTGAAAGGTATGAAGACAGTAGTAATATTTCGACTTGGTTCAAAACTACCCTTTCAAAAAGCTTCTCTTTAAAATATAGTATACGGCAGCTGATTCGAAAGCTGTCCTTACAAAAAGGAGGCAGCCCCCTTCAAAAGCTATATAAATGTAATTCACCTCTTTCGAAAGTACCAATTAATAGCAAGGGGAGCGGCATCTCTTTTGAAAGCAAAGCAAAGACCTTCGAAAGCTATTTTAAAACGTTCTCGACCCCTTTGAAAGCATGCTTACGACTTCACACGTTCCGCCTTTCTTTAATCCACTACTTACCAAAGTATTGATACTAGTGTATTGGTTTCAACTTGGTTGGGGACGGAGATATGGGGTCGAAAGGTTGCAATTGGAAGTGAAGAAATAATAGATCTGCACAAAACATTTTTGTTGCCCTTTTAAGAAAATGCTTTTCAACTAACCTGCCTATTTGTAAAAATATAATTGGTTGCCATAATCTTTACCAAATCTTTTCTAAACACTGCCGAATTTATCCGGAATTAATTTAAAATAATTTACAAAATAGCCTTCTCTTTAACAAAAGAATTAAGATATTTAAGTCCTCCAACTTAAGTTATTTAATTTCCTTGGCAAATTACTTAGGAAACATCCCCAAAAATCATTATTATTCACTTTAATATGCTTTCTAACATATATAAATTTTAGACCCAAAATCTTTTATATAATCGTTGAAATAAATTATAAACCCAATTGTTTATTTCTTCCTTCAAAAATTCATAGTAAATTATCCATAGCTTGGATAATTGTGAAAATTTAAACTCATCTCCAAAATAATGTTTTACATAACATATTAAATTCTCATGGCATATGAAAACCAATATATATATATGATTTTAGCCTTAAAATTGAATAAAACATTTACCAAAAAAAATCATATAATCCAAGCACGTCATCATTAAAATCATCATTAAGTTTTAAACTTAAAACTCGAAATCAAATGCTCTTTAAAAACGAAAATGATACGATTTTAATTATTACTCACCTTGCTTTGGATAAGGAACTTGAGATTTGATCTTGCTTAATTCTCCTTGCTTGATTCCTTGGCTTTTTCTTGAAGTTTAATCCTCTTGTCCCCTAAGTTATGGCCGGCTTTGACTCCCCTTTTTCTTATGTTGTTAAATCACGGACATATGGAATGCAAAAAAAGGAATAAGGTTTTAGGGTTTAAGGGTTATGGTGGGCGGCTATTCCCGATAATACCATTGCCTTACTTTCTTATTAGTTAACTTACAAAACCATTTCCAAAAACTCATTCTTTCAATTCTATTTAGTTAAGCATGATCTTTATTTTAAAATTCTAAACCTCAATCTCCTTATCTCTCTAATATTTACATTATTTTATTTTATTTATCTAATTAAATCTCTTGAATAACGTTATTAAAATTAAGGGTGTTACATTCTTTCCTTTCAATGTTTGGGTCAGACCGAGCATATTCACATATTGCTTTGGATGTATGGAGCTCAACAGATGAGCTAAAGTTCCAAGATGTATTGTAACAGCACGCAAATCCGTACCCCTTGAGTCAACTCTATTCTACAACACTCAACTCATGTTGTACAGAAATACGAACAATTTGGGTTAAAGAAGAAGAGGTAGAAGAAGAAGATAGAAAACAATATCAGAATCTAACCATCGCAGCGGAATAAAATATAATAGATAATAAATGATCTTTACTCAAAATCAAATATATATGTTTATATATTACATCATCAGAGTACATCAATCACAGCTCAACATCAATATCATACAAATGGATACATAGCAACTCAATACAGCGGAATATATATATATAACAAGTATGAGAGTACGTGTTATCATCCAGCTCGTCTCCTGAGCTCCATAGCATCATATCCTGTATCCTATAATACTCGGTCTTACCCGAGCATTACAGTTAAATAACACCCGAGTCAGTCTGGATTACCAACGTGAGAAAATCACACCCAATTGATTATTAAAGTTTCAAAAATCTTTTGAAAACAAAAGCATCTCGTAAGACCACGCCATAAATAAACATGTCGGGTTTTTACCTTACGATAGCTAAAACATTTTTATTAAAATCCTCTGATATTATAATAGTGTCTATAGAAAGTAAAATAGAATCTAGCTGAAATGCTTGCATCTCACGTTTCAGCAATAGTTGGGCACAATCAAAACCGTACGGGCGCGTAGGGAAAATGGATTCCAACTAATGGCTAGGCACTGGGGTACCACCTGTTACAGTACATGGTCTAGATCAGCGTACCGAGGAGCCACCCTAACTCCCCTGCAACACAAGACCGGAACCATCTCTTAGTGGACAGTCCCGAGCAAGATCACCCCGCGGTTGGGATCAGCAACCGCCCACTAAGCCGAAATAAAAGGGACATCTAGACAGGGATGACCTTACCCTCCAGTGGGGGCTACCCACGAAGCCTTGCAGCATATCCCCTGATTTTCATCCATTCCCATTTGATGAGGCTTGAGGGTAAGCGTTACCTTTTTAGAATATATCCCTTAGAATGCCCATCGTCCACCTGACGATGTTTCGCAAGCATTCATCCATACAAGTCCGTCCCGGGTCCGAACGGAACCGAAGGCACTATTCCTAGTACTTCCATTTTGGAAATATCCTCAGGATTAGTAGCGATTAGCCCTTGCACTTCACCGCTCCATCTTCGAATCCACAATCTCTTACACGAAACGTACAAACCGGATAGAAGTGGTTTTCGAGAAATAAATCTCGATCCCGGTCTCTTCGAAACGATCAACGTAGTTGTCCAATATTGATAGTCGGTGATTTAACTATCAATTTATATTCACAAACAATAATCCAACAATAAATAAATTTTCCAATTATTTATTTCCTTCAAAATATCTTCACAAGATATATTTCTATTTTCAACCCTTTGAAAACAGTTTTCAAACCATTCTTTCTTTCCAGAATAAACTTTCTCAAGTATTTTCTATCTCCACTGAAATTGCCAAGCACAAACTAGATTTTTAAAATAATTTAAACACTTTACTTTAAAATATACTTTTAAAACATTTAAGTTAAACTACTTCAACAATTTGTTAAAAATACATACTATATAAATATTCAAAAATAAGGTTACTTTATAAAATATAACTAAATTTTTAATCTTAAAACAAATTCCTAAGTCACTCTTTAAATAATTACTACTATAATAGATTGAAAAGGAAAGACTTACTTTATAATTTAAATATTTAGAAAAATAAATTTTCCAAACTTGCTTTTTAAACCAACTTAAAAACTTTTAACTTATATTTAAAAACTTACTTTGAAAATGTACTTGGTTATCCAGAGAGGAGATCCAACTTCAATCACTTAAATCAATTTTCCCAAATTGATTTCAAATTTATCTCATGTGAAATAATTTTCTTTAATCACTTAATTCATTTAAAAATTCATTAAGTATGGACTTAATTATCGTTGTTATTATTATTTTTTATTTGATTCCAAAACTTTTAACTGAAATATACAAATTCCATATTTTCCCAATTTCTTCTTTATTCTTTCAATAATTTAAATCTTAACTTTTAAATAAATGTTTTGTTCTTTTAAATAATAACACTGAATTTTAAAATTCATTAACTACCTATTTATTCAAATTTTCCTTTCTATACTCACAATTTATTTATTAAAAATTTAAAGTCACTTTATTTCTTCTCCAAGTCATTCTTAAATTTATTTGAATTTTCCTATAATTATTTTACTTACCATTTCACTTCTTTTATTTTCTTTTCCAAAATCCAATTTATATATTTTTGGTAATTCATTATACCCAATTATATCCAATCAAACCGTAACATTCAATATTCCAATATCATTCATTATAGAATATCAAATAATCACAACGGAGGGTATTAAACAATTTAAATAAATGTTGAGGGATCCAGTTGGATCCCTCCAACCTGTTTTCCCTGCATCCACAGATATTAGCACAATATAAAATGCCAATTCCAAATATATCACACTATAGCACATCAATCAATCCAATCATTCAAACAATTATTTAAATTTAATCATTTAAATCTAAATTTAACTGAGTGAGATTAACTCACCTTTAATTTTCATTCACAATCCACTCCAATATTGCCTTGGATTTCCAGATGTTTGACCTTAGATAGATAATTTATATGGTTCATTAATATTCGAATGGTTAGAGCAATTTATTACTATTCATTTATTTAATTTAACTAGTAATTTGGGTTTAAATTAATTTCCTTTTTGAATAACCCTATAGTAACTAAAAATAAATTTTAAATAAGTTAACTAAACATATATATTACCAAAATTCTTTGTCAAAAATACACTAGAAGGTAAATAAAAAAAATATGTATATTTATTTTCCTTTCTGATTCCATATATATAAAAAAATCCAAAATCTTTCTATACATATATTCCTCTTTTCACCTTCAATTTAAAATAGGCAGACACATATATAATTTATAGATATACCAAATTTAAACTGAAACTAGAAATCCCCTTTCAAATCCTCTGCAAAAGTAAAGTGTATATATATAGATTTATACTGAACTTCTCTTTGTTTCGACCTTACTGACCTTACTGACAAACTCTTTTTTTTTCCTTTTTATTTATTTATTTAGAATATAAGTGAAAATAAGTAATCAATATACCTAATGCAGAAAGAAAAACGAACCCAGCTCAACACGAATTGCCCAAACCCGCCTGTCTCGAACTTCGCCCAGAGCACTCACGACACAGCTTCGCCCTTCCAACGCTGTTGTGCTACCGCCGAAGATCGCCTCTCACTTGCACGCCTTCGCCTCATTGCCAAAGCCTCACCATCGAACAGCTTGGGCTCGGCCGCGATTTCGAATCACTTTTCTCCTCGAGATTAAAATTGAACGAGGCGGTGGGTTGACGCGATTCCGAACGAGGCTCGGCCTCGATTTCCCCTCTTCCTCGATTTGATTTCGCGCGGGGCTGCAAGATTTTTTTTATCTCTTTCGATCGGCTGTGTAAACAAGCGAAGGAGGATAGATGAAGCTCGATTTGACAGAGGGGAAAACAAAGTTGCGTGATTATATACGAAAAAAAAAACATTTCGGCTTGGCTTTCAAAGGAAGACGTGAGTAATACATATTTTATTATATATTTATTTATTTATTTATTTAGGCTTGCAAAGGAAGGGACGAAGTTATAAGTCTTCTTCGATTCGATTAGCGGAATAAAAAGAAATTTTTCGATATAAAATCCCAGCGCGTTAGTATATCGTATACTCACACATTAGCTCCGAATACCACGAAAATTGAAATCCGATAATAACTCAATATTACGGATCCAGTGGAACTAGTTTCGTCGAAATCCGAGACTGTGCCTCGGAAGGTAATTTTTAAATTCAATTTAAACGATATAAATTTTAAAATTGAACAAATCACTATTAAATTCAATTTTAAAACTTCTATTATCTTCAGTGTTTTCAATATAAGTTTTATAAGCCTTCAAATTATATTTTAGCAGGCTTGAAATTCCAGATTCAGCAATTTACTCAACTTCAAATTATTCAATTCAATAATTTAATTATCAAATAAATAGTTATTTTTGAATTTAAGTAAAATTGCTCTATTGAATATTTAAAATTAATTAAATATTCTGATTTTCAATGCTTGAAAATTCCGGGTCGTCACATTCCTCCCCCCTTAAAAGAATTTCGTCCCCGAAATTACTAGTTAGGAAGAATGGTCCAAAACCCGTTTACTTTTCCTAAAACCAAACAGTTTCTAACAATTCAACATCTTACCAACTATCTTTTTATAAAAGACCCATTATTATTCTTATTAACTTTCCAAGTTTTCCATAGTTCCTAAATAACTATGCTTATTCCCTATTCAAATTACATTTCAAAACCAAGTTTAAATTTTTCAATATTTGTCGAAATTTTTTTTTCTAACTCTCTACATGTTCGAAAAATTTCGCCAGCGTCTCCTTTGCGCGGCTAGCTCGGTACAACTACAAAATGGCTCTACGGCTCCCAAATCCAAAACGAAAACAAAAAGCCAAGTGGCTCAATCCAAATCCCAATCAAATTTCACACCAAATTTAAATACATACCTTTTTGTCGAGCATTTCAAATTTTTCTTCTTTAAATCAAATACCAATTCTCTTTTCCCTTTTATAATACCTGCATAACCTGCTTAGCACTAATATCCAATCACAACATCCCAAAAACATTTTATCGATTTCCTCACCAAATGTCAATATTCATCCAAATATCAACTTAGAATATATTTGCAATATTCAATTTCCAATTAAGAATTGACCATTCTTTACTTAAGTTAACATAAACATTTTATACGTTTCTTATATTTATCTTCACTTTACCACATTAGTTTATATCCATTTCTATTCAAATCGATTCTTTCATTTCCATATGAATTCAATTTATCTTTAACTCTGCATATATAAATTTCATTTGTCATTTATTTCTAATTCATGTCATTACTTTAAATTGGTTTCATTTACTAACTTATTTTAGTTTCCAATTTGAATTCGTTTGTCGTTAACAAAATTTTCCAAAATTTTCAAAAAAATTCTAACTCCCAAATTTTCTGAATTTTTTTGCAGAGTCTCCTTTGTACGGAGGAGCTTTTGCAATTTGAAAAAAGAGATAAATATATATACATCGACCCACCTGGTAGGAAAAACCAAAAACAGTTCATATTTCCTATTTTTATTGCGTAAGCGTACCTTAATTAGCATTTTAAGCAAGCGGCTTATTATTTTTAGCAAGTAGCACAACCAAATCCAGTCACACGGCTTCCAGGTACCTGTACTTACTCAATTTAAACATGTAAGTGCTGAATATATGTAGTTTAACTATATTCCACTTAGCTGCAATGGTTAAAACATATGAATTCTAAAGAAATGCACATCCAACATTTTCCGTAATCAATTTTTTTTTTACAACTTTCATAGTAATTCAACTATTTCAATTAATTTACAAACCATTTTCATTCAAATTTGAATTGTTTAAAACTAAATCGCTTACATTTAATTTATTCTTAAGCAAACTCAATTCATATTTAATTCCATTGCTTTCAAAATCAATTTATTTTACTTCTATCAACTCATAGAATTTTAATTACTTCCATTACATAAAATGACAATTTATTCCATGCTGTTTGACGAGATCTATGTGAATAAACAAGTATTTATGTTTTTTAACCAATTTAAATGGATTTCAACTCAATTTATACTCAATTCTATTCCATTTTTAAATTTATCCACAACCATATATTCTCATTTTCATTGAATTTTAGATTTGGATACATTCACTTGCATTTCATTTCATTAACCAAACTAGTTCATTCAAAACTAGGAATAACTTAGGTTCATCTTCATTACCAATTAAATTTCCCTTTTTTTTCACGACCATTTATTTAGCTCGACCTATTCCAAGCTTACATATTACTATCCATTCCAAATTTGTTTATTCCAAACTATTTTATTTTGCTCAAAGACAATCTAAGCTATTTCATTTAATAACCATTTCAATTCTTTAACATTTTAAATGGTTTACAATTATTTAATTAAGAATCCCCTTCCATTTGTTTATTCCATATAATTAGTTTATCCGCACAATCCATTAGGAATTTTCATTTCTTTAAATATTATTTATAACCCACCAAATTCTATTTCTATCCAAATTCATTTTTACTAGATTTAAATCCAATCCAATATCATTACACTTAGTTTTAAGTTGAATTTAATTCAACTCCTCCATTTGTTTAGCTTAAGTCAATTTACTTCACTTAATACTTAAGCTCATTTCCATTACACAACTTAATTTTCTCTCAATTAAATCTCATTTTAAATTTGCAATTTCATTTGATTGGTTATTATAGAATTTAACTTTCCAGATTCAACTCATTCAATTTATTACCTGGCTATTTTCCAATTTATCTTCACTTATTTGGATTTTATTTGCAATTCATACCATCACTATTTTAATCCATTTACATTTTTATTCGATACACTTCAATTATATTTAATTTATTAACACTTCACGTTAGATTGTAATTAATAACTCAAGTTCTGAATCCATTATCCATTTTCAATTTACCTCCAAATTTCATGAACTCACAATTCAACTTCATTCTCAATTACTTTCACTTCATCAACAATTTAAGTCGAATTTAATTTATAACTTGAGTTTTATTTCAAATCTTCATTATTATCACACAGTTCAGCTTTTATTTAACTGCATTGGGTTCTCATTACATATTTCATTATCTAATTATTATCTAAATAGTCTTTCCCCAACTTATAATCCAAAACTTGATTTTAATCTCAAAATCTCTTCATTTAAATTTTCTTAAGTTCAAATTTATTTTATAATTCAAGTTTTGATTCATCACAAATATTTATTTTGGGTTTTCTATCCCACTTTTCAAATTTTATAAGTCACATCTCATTATTTACACAATTCCATTTATTGTAGGCTTGAATATATTCTTCTTCCTTTTTTTTTAATAACTCAAGCCTTATGCTTATTTACAACCCAAACATATTTTATTTCTATGGATTTTTAATTCTTTTACAAGTCATTCTAATTTATTTATTTCAATCCAATATCTTTAAACTTATTATTTTCCATTTGTCCAGATAAAAATCTAATCCCATTCAATAATTCAATTGAATTCTTATCCCATTCAATTCTATTTTAGGCTCAGATTGATTTAATCTTAATTCGATTTCAACTTGATTCGAATACAACTGGATATTATTTCAGCCTACTTAATTACTTCAAACCAGTTAAATTTTATTTTTAACTTTTCCCTTTTTAAATTTAAATTTTCGACATTCAAAGCTTATATTTTCCTTCCTGATTTAAAAATCATCTCAATTTATAAGCTTACAACCTATCTCATCAGGATTTTCAAACACCCGGTTATTGGTTTTAAAACATTTGAAATCTCCAACATCCCAAATCACACTTCTCAAAAATCAAACCCATCTTGGTTGTATTCCCAACAAATTTCCTTTGAAATTTTCAAAACAACAAGCTTTTCTGAACAAAACAGTTTTTGGCAGCAGTCCGTCACTTAGAAATTCGAAAATGAATACTGATAATGCGGCCGTCATCATCAGAATTATCTTCCAATAATCCAAGTGATTTCAATGCTATTTCACTTTCAAAATCCCTTTAAAAAAAAATTCCATTCAGAAATATCTCCAAAACAATAATGCTATCATTTATCTTTAAAACACTTCGACAAACACTTCCAAAGTCTCCGGGATTTTAAATTTCCAAATCCTGCTTAAATTAATTTTAACTATAATTCATTTGTACACTTTATGCTTATACAAATTCCCATTCAATTATATTCCAATTTTATAAATTACGTTTATAATTCATATTTATAAATTCCATTTCATAATTGAATTTATTCCCTTAAATTTTAGTTATCTTCCAATTTCTAGTTAAATTTTCACTTAACAATGATAATACTTTAATATTATCATTTCTAACATCCAAGCAACCATATATTAGCTAAATAGTTTACAAAAACTTTGTGTATCGAAAATATATTTTTGGGTAAAATTATTTCATTTACCCATATTTAAAACAATACCGTGTCGATTGTTCTATTCAAGTGTTTAGAAACCCCTTCAACACAGTTGCGCAGACTGCGTCGACGAAGGTTCAAATGTCACTCAATAAATCAATCAACGCGATATTAAAACAATTTATATTCACTAACAAATACGCGCTCGTATCTATTTATACGCTCAAACTCATTATAGATACTACGGACTCTATTTTAAATGAGCAATTCCCACCAGAGCCAAGGTTATTACCAACCTATGCTCTGATACCAAGTGTAACAGCCCGCAAATCCGTACCCCTTGAGTCAATTCTATTCTACAACACTCAACTCAAGTTGTACAGAAATACGAACAATTTGGGTTAAAGAAGAAGAGGTAAAAGAAGAAGATAGAAAACAACATCAGAATCTAACCATCGCAGCGGAATAAAATATAATAGATAATAAATGATCTTTACTCAAAATCAAATATATATGTTTATATATTACATCATCAGAGTACATCAATCACAGCTCAACATCAATATCATACAAATGGATACATAGCAACACAATATAGCGGAATATATATATATATATATATATATATATATATAACAAATACGAGAGTACGTGTCGTCATCCAGTTCGTCTCCTGAGCTCCATAGCACATATCCTGTATCCTATAATACTCGGTCTGACCCGAGCATTGCAGTTAAATAACGCCCGAGTCAGTCTGGATTACCAGCGTGAGAAAATCACACCCAATTGATTATTAAAGTTTCAAAAATCTTTTGAAAACAAAAGCATCTCGTAAGACCACACCACAAATAAACATGTCGGGTTTTTACCTTACGATAGCTAAAACATTTTTATTAAAATCCTCTGATATTATAATAGTGTCTATAGAAAGTAAAATAGAATCTAGCTGAAATGCTTGCATCTCACGTTTCAGCAATAGTTGGCCACAATCAAAACTGTACGGGCGCGTAGGGAAAATGGATTCCAACTAATGGCTAGGCACTGGGGTACCACCTGTCACAGTACCTGGTCTAGATCAGCGTACCGAGGAGCCACCCTAACTCCCCTGCAACATAAGACCGAAACCATTCCTTACTGGACAGTCCCGAGCAAGATCACCCCGCGGTTGGGATCAGCAACCGCCCACTAAGCCGAAATAAAAGGGACATCTAGACAGGGATGACCTCACCCTCCAGTGGGGGCTACCCACGAAGCCTTGCTGCATATCCCCCTGATTTTCAGCCATTCCCATTTGATGAGGCTTGAGGTTAAGCGTTACCTTTTTAGAATATATCCCTTAGAATGCCCATCGTCCACCTGACGATGTTTCGCAAGCATTCATCCATATAAGTCCGTCCCGGGTCCGAACGGAACCGAAGGCACTATTCCTACTACATCCATTTTGGAAATATCCTCAGGATTAGTAGCGATTAGCCATTGCACTTCACCGCTCCATCTTCGAATCCACAATCTCTTACACGAAACGTACAAATCGGATCGAAGTGGTTTTCGAGAAATAAATCTCGATCCCGGTCTCTTCGAAACGATCAACGTAGTTGTCCAATATTGATAGTCGGTGATTTAACTATCAATTTATATTCACAAACAACAATCCAACAATAAATAAATTTTCCAATTATTTATTTCCTTCAAAATATCTTCACAAGATATATTTCTATTTTCAACCCTTTGAAAACAGTTTTCAAACCATTCTTTCTTTCCAGAATAAACTTTCTCAAGTATTTTCTATCTCCACTGAAATTGCCAAGCACAAACTAGATTTTTAAATAATTTAAACACTTTACTTTAAAATATACTTTTAAAACGTTTAAGTTAAACTACTTCAATAATTTGTTAAAAATACATACTATATAAATATTTGAAAATAAGGTTACTTTATAAAATATAACTAAATTTTTAATCTTAAAACAAATTCCTAAGTCACTCTTTAAATAATTACTACTATAATAGATTGAAAAGGAAAGACTTACTTTATAATTTAAATATTTAGAAAAATAAAATTTCCAAACTTGCTTTTTAAATCAACTTAAAAACTTTTAACTTATATTTAAAAACTTACTTTGAAAATGTACTTGGTTATCCAGAGAGGAGATCCAACTTCAATCACTTAAATCAATTTTCCCAAATTGATTTCAAATTTATCCCATGTGAAATAATTTTCTTTAATCACTTAATTCATTTCAAAATTCATTAAGTATGGACTTAATTATTGTTGTTATTATTATTTTTCATTTGATTCTAAAACTTTTAACTGAAATATACAAATTCCATATTTTCCCAATTTCTTCTTTATTCTTTCAATAATTTAAATCTTAACTTTTAAATAAATGTTTTGTTCTTTTAAATAATAACACTGAATTTTAAAATTCATTAACTACCTGTTTATTCAAATTTTCCTTTCTATATTCACAATTTATTTATTAGAAATTTAAAGTCACTTTATTTCTTCTCCAAGTCATTCTTAAATTTATTCGAATTTTCCTATAATTATTTTACTTACCATTTCACTTCTTTTATTTTCTTTTCCAAAATCCAATTTATATATTTTTGGTAATTTATTATACCCAATTATATCCAATCAAACCATAACATTCAATATTCCAATATCATTCATTATAGAATATCAAATAATCACAACGGAGGGTATTAAACAATTTAAATAAATGTTGAGGGATCCAGTTGGATCCCTCCAACCTGTTTTCCCTGCATCCACAGATATTAGCACAATATAAAATGCCAATTCCAAATATATCACACTATAGCACATCAATCAATCCAATCATTCAAACAATTATTTAAATTTAATCATTTAAATCTAAATTTAACTGAGTGAGATTAACTCACCTTTAATTTTCATTCACAATCCACTCCAATATTGCCTTGGATTTCCAGATGTTTGACCTTAGATAGATAATTTATATGGTTCATTAATATTCGAATGGTTAGAGCAATTTATTACTATTCATTTATTTAATTTAACTAGTAATTTGGGTTTAAATTAATTTCCTTTTTGAATAACCCTATAGTAACTAAAAATAAATTTTAAATAAGTTAACTAAACATATATATTACCAAAATTCTTTGTCAAAAATACACTAGAAGGTAAATAAAAAAAATATGTATATTTATTTTCCTTTCTGATTCCATATATATAAAAAAATCCAAAATCTTTCTATACATATATTCCTCTTTTCACCTTCAATTTAAAATAGGCAGACACATATATAATTTATAGATATACCAAATTTAAACTGAAACTAGAAATCCCCTTTCAAATCCTCTGCAAAAGTAAAGTGTGTATATATATATATATATAGATTTATACTGAACTTCTCTTTGTTTCGACCTTACTGACCTTACTGACAAACTCTTTTTTTTTTCCTTTTTATTTATTTATTTAGAATATAAGTGAAAATAAGTAATCAATATACCTAATGCACAAAGAAAAACGAACCCAGCTCAACACGAATTGCCCAAACCCGCCTGTCTCGAACTTCGCCCAGAGCACTCACGACACACCTTCGCCCTTCCAACGCTGTTGTGCTACCACCGAAGATCGCCTCTCGCACGCCTTCACCTCGTTGCCAAGGCTTCGCCATCGAACAGCTAGGGCTCGGCCGCGATTTCGAATCACTTTTCCCCTCGAGATTATAATTGAACGAGGCGCTAGGTTGACGTGATTCCGAACGAGGCTCGGCCCCGATTTCCCCTCTTCCTCGATTTGATTTCGCGCGGGGCTGCAAGATTTTTTTTTCCTCTTTCGATCAGCTGTGTAAACAAGCGAAGGAGGATAGATGAAGCTCGGTTTGACAGAGGGGAAAACAAAGTTGCGTGATTATATACGAAAAAAAACATTTCGGCTTGGCTTTCAGAGGAAGACGCGAGTAATACATATTTTATTATTTATTTATTTATTTATTTTAGGCTTGCAAAGGAAGGGACGAAGTTATAAGTCTTCTTCGATTCGATTAGGAAAACCCGGAATAAAAAGAAATTTGTCGATATAAAATCCCAGCGCGTTAGTATATCGTATACTCACACACTAGCTACGAATACCACGAAAATTGAAATCCGGTAATAACTCAATATTATGGATCCAATAGAACTAGCTAGTTTCGTCGAAATCCGAGACTGTGCCTCGGAAGGTTATTCTTAAATTCAATTTAAACGATATAAATTTTAAAATTGAACAAATCACTATTAAATTCAATTTTAAAACTTCTATTATCTTCAGTGTTATCAATATAAATTTTATAAGCCTTCAAATTATATTTTAGCAGGCTTGAAATTCCAGATTTAGCATTTTACTCAACTTCAAATTATTCAATTCAATAATTTAATTATCAAATAAATAGCTATTTTTGAATTTAAGTAAAATTGCTCTATTGAATATTTAAAATTCATTAAATATTCTGATTTTCAATGCTCAAAAATTCCGGATCGTCACATGTATTTACGTATTTCTTGGTTCCGATGTGTTGTCTACTGGTTGTATTTATCGGCAAATTATAAGGACGGGTTGTTATAACTGTCCAGGTTGAGATAGGTTAGTGTACACTGATTGTATGTTTATGCTCCGTGTAATGATCCAGAATTTCAGTAATTTGAATTTGGAATATTTAATTGATTTTAAATACTAAAAAGTAAATTTATAAGTTAAGCAGTTTAAATTTCAAATATAATGGTTATTTGAATATTGGAAATGTGTAAATAATTGAGTCTTGAATTTAAGGTGAAAAAATTTCAGAAGCTTATTTAAATTTGGTTTAAATAAGAATGGAGATAGCAAACTTTTAAATTTGAATTAAAATTTATTTGAATGGTTTTAATAATAACTCATTTTAATTAACATGTTAAATTATCGATTCAGGAAACTATCTCATATTTTGACGAAACTAGTAATGTTGTATATGTATTAATGAATCATATATGACATCAAATTTCATGGCAATTAGACATATTGTTTGGTCATGCGAGTTCGAATCAAGTAGAAACTAATCAAATGAATTCAAAATAATATAATTCAATTTGGAAAGCTAACTTCTGTATGCGATGGAATCGGGTCTCGATACTAGTTCCATTGTGTTTGGAATAGGGGTAATTAGTATCGAACGCCAGTCGGCGCGCTTAGGTTGGAGTTCGGAAATTTCCAACACGAATAGTGTTTGGTTATTTTTTTATATAAGGACTTGAATGCTCATTATTTTTAAACCCTATTTTCTAAAACCAAATCCACCTTCTTCTTTCCCCTTCATCCAACGGCCCATGTCTAATGACGCTACCACAGGCCATATCGGTCATCGACTCCAACTAGCAAAACGTAGAGCACACCACTACGAACATATTCAATGGTGGGATCAACTTAGATCATGATGAGGAAAAGGAAAATAGCCTCCGCTCGGAGGTAGCAATGGGTACAGTTTTCATGTCGGTGGTGGAGCTTTAGAGGATTGGACCTATCGCAATCAAAGCAAGAGGATCGGGCTACGCTTGGTGAAGGTGCGGTGGTTTCAGGCGCCACGATGACAGCGCTGTGGATGCTCAGAGTTGCATTTAAATGGGTTCGGCCTGGAAGATGGTCACAAATTTGAAATTAGAGGGAAAGAGTTAGGGTGGATTAATTGGTGATTAGCAAATTTAATGATGTAATTAATATTATATTATAAAATTGAATGCTTATAAAAGCTATAACCATTTCATACGAGGTCGGATTTGAATGGGACAAGTTGCATTATGCTCGTTACAACGAATACTACATTATGGAATTGGTTTGGTGGAATTTGGAGACTATAGGAATTTGTGATAAAATCGAACGCCCATTTGATTTTAATTCAAATTAAAACGCTTTGGCGATAACTAGAATTTCGGTGAGTTAAACTCACCTCTCTTGCCCACTTATATTTTATATAATTGTGGATATTTTTATGTTGATTGTTGTTACTTGTTTGGATATATTTCCGCCCCTAGAGCGGAAGTGATATTATACATTCACGAATATGAGCGGATGACCCTTTGTATATGATCCTACCTCGAAGCGGTTGATTTATATTTTATGATTATATAGTGTATATGATGTAGGGGACAGGTTGGAGGGATCGAACAGGATGCCCCATCACAGTTGATTTTAACTTTTCTTATATTATTTTATATAATCTATTGAAAATTATGTTGTGAATGGTTGAAGCAATATGGTTGATATAAATGAGCTTTAAAATCCTTGAAATTAAACATGCGTTTATATTGGATGAATTGTGATATATATATATATATATATATATATATATATATATATATATATATATATATATATATATTAGGTTGTTTACACACGTTTTAGCGTGTTGGACATAAATGGATAACTTGGGAAGTTATTACCATTGGATAATAAGTGGTGATGGAAACATTTGATTTGATAAAGTAAAAAATGATTTTTATTTTAAATATACTTCCAAATCTTTCTAGAAGTAACTTTGCAACTAATTTAAAGTTAAAAATAAAAAAGTAGTTTTGAAGTTAAAAATGTTTTATAATTATTTCTAAATTTCAAATGTAAGGGATTTGCATTTTAAACACGTTTTGTGGATTTTAAATAATTAAGGGTCTAAATATAATAGTTTTTAAAGTAGTTCTAATAATATAATAATTTTTAAAGTATTTTAAATAATCTAAAAGTTTTTAAACTAAATTTTAGTGTATATATATAGTTATTAGTTAATAAGATAAATATTTTATTTAAACTAAATTAAAGTTTTATATTATATTATCATTTTAAATCTTTCTTAATATCAAATATTTTACCTTATAAATAAATCAGTGTATATATATAAAAATATTATTTTAAGTAGTTTTAACATATTAGTATGTATTTTAAACCATTTTATATATTTACAAGTTTTAAGTATTAATTAAATATTCCATTAACATAATAAAAAAAGGGATTTGGGTTCTAACACTTAAGTTAAATAAGTGGCTTGGGAAAATTTGACTAAAGGTGTATTATCTAAATTTATGGAAGTGTAGACATGCTAAATCTTTAAATAAATGTTTAAAGGTTCATGATAAGAATAAGTAAGGGTTTTGGGTTATTGTAATTGGCGTTTGAGCAACATTTATTTTTAATCCTTAATACTAATTATAACTGAAAATATAATTATATATTGACAACTGAATATTTGGTGAATAAATACAAGTAATTAGTTTTGGGCCATGAAGATTTTTTAAACAACATTTGTCTTTAACTCTTAAATGAAATTGAACTTTAGAACAGAGTTTTAAAGCTAATGATTAAATGTGAAGTGTTTTGGATTGCTGTAAACAATATTTTTAGTGACATTCGTCTTTAAGCTCTTGAATTATATTTTAAAGTGGAAAAGTGTTATAAACATAACTAGAGTTTTTAATAAGAACTGTTTAAAGATAATAACAAGTATTAAGATCTTTTATACAAATATAGAAAAGGTTATAAGATAAATTTATAAAAGGATTTGAGATTTGGATTTCCCTCAACTAACCTTCTTGATTATGGTGGTGTGGAACTTTCGTTCCATGCTTAACACCGATGAGATATTGTTTGGGGTTATTCTTATCTCTAACTTAAATAACATTGATTTTAACCTCTTTGAGTTTGTATTCAAAGTAAGTAAACTTGTTTAGTGATTATGAATATACTTATACCATCAGAATAAGTAAGTGAATGCTTTTAAAGTATTAAAAAGGTATAAGTGAATAATCAAATATATATAAAAGTATGTATCTTTTGAAAGAGAATATATATATATATTAAGGAAGTTTTGTATAATAAAGGGGTATTAATTTATAAAGGAAATTTTGATTTATAAAAGGAGTTTCATTTGATAAAAATGCGTTTTACTAAATGAGTTTTAAATCAATAAAGGGTAAATTAATCAAGTAAGGGATTAAATGTCCGCTTACACGACTTGTTCATGCTGAGAATGAAATGATAGCGCGGTATGATTATTTTTTACGGGAAGTATATGGGAATTAGTTCCCTTATGTGATCATTCACTCTATTGTTGAATATGACCAAATTTATCGACTCATTCTTGAAGAGACCGAGGTCGGTAAGTGTCCTACTTATCAAAATCACTTTAAGATTGAGACTCAGGTTTTCTATTTTAGAAGTGAATGAGGAAAACCATAAATGGTTTCAGAATCCATTGAGATGACGGAATACATGTGGGATTCATTATGTGGTCGAGTTTGTTAAAAACTCGTGTGAAGATGTCGAATGTGCCCTTGACATTGGAAATGGCTAAAAACATAGTAGGGCCATAGCCAACAGGGTTTAGCTAACCTCATAGGGTACTGATCAAATCTATTATATAGAGTATGTTTATCGATTGTTGCTAGCGGGAGTTGATCATA
Organism: Allium cepa; assembly: GCA_030765085.1. Lineage (NCBI taxonomy): Eukaryota > Viridiplantae > Streptophyta > Magnoliopsida > Asparagales > Amaryllidaceae > Allium > Allium cepa. The sequence goes on along the minus strand of CM060932.1, from coordinate 684,894,107 downwards.
TCCCGGACACGTTTTCTACGTGAACCATCTATGATTTCCTTATTTGGTATATTTTATCTAGAGATGTACGGCCCTCAGAAATGTACCTTCTGACCCTCGCCAGGAGACTTGCCATGAGGTACTGAGGACCCTCCGATGGAAAATCCATATACGAACGTGCCTTAGCGGTTTTTGTTTGTATAAGTAAATATGCTATCAAATGTAATCAATGTAACCATTTCAACTATGATTAATATTTGTTTGAAACACCCTAGGCATTATTATAATATCACTAAAATTTCCTATAAAATGGTTTGGTTATCATAAGGTAAAAACCCATTTATGTTTATGTGGGGTGTGGTATTACAAGATACCTTTATTTTTAAAAGGTTTTATAACATTAAATAATTCACATGACTTGAGTTTTCTTATGCTGGTTTACCAGACTGATCCGGGTGTTATTTTTCTTATAATGATTGGGTTATCCCCATGTATATTTCCAGGTTTCAGTGATGATCATTGGAACTCTTGGAGAGAGGAAGTGGATGATTTCCTACTGTAGATTTTATTTCAGTTGCATTGCTTGTTTATATTTATTAATAATTGTAAAGATAAGTTGTTGTAACTGTCTAATCTGATGATAAATTAGTTTTACTTTGATTGTTATATGTATGTTAAAACGTTTATTTTGTAAAAGTATCATTTTGGTATTATATGATATTATTCTGTTGTGAGATACTGCTACTGTGTTCTCTTCTTTGTTGTTCTTTTTCTTTCTATTTTACCACAACGTTCTATCCTTTTGGCACTTGGATTCTCGACACGTGAGTACCATGGATGTATTAGTGTTGACATTTGATAGTCGAAAGGCGATCGTTACATTTTGGTATCAGAACTTAGGTTGTGCGAACAACTAGGCTTTGGTGGGGTACTCATTATATATAGGGTTAGTAATACTCTAGAATGGGTTTGAGTGTGTATATATAAGCGCTTATTTGTTAGTGATATAAAAATGTCTTATATTGTGTTGATTTATATGCTTAGTAGCTTATGGATTCTGTTTAATACAAGTAATTAACGTTATTGATAGGCATCTCTAAACACTTGAATATTGCAAATCGACATAGTATTGTTTTAAAATAGGGAAAATGAAATAATTTTACCTTGAATATATTTTTATATAAAAGAATAATTCCATAGAAATTGTTATAGTAATATATAGTGTGTTTGGTAGTTAGAGAACGATAATATTCAAGCATTAAAATTAAAGTTTAATAGAGTTGTTTATTTTAATGTAAATAAAGTTATATAATTGTAAAATGAGTCATACAGGAAAGTGAATCTATAAATGTGAATTATAAAGTAATGAATACAATTAAAATGATCAAAATTTGTGAAATAATTTTATCCAAACAAAAGAAATTATGCAGATATGATTTATATATGTGATTTATAAATAAAAATGAAATGAAATTACATAAGTATGATTTATAAAGATGATTAATAAATATGATGGATTTGAACTGAGAATTTGAGGATTTAAGTCTCAGAGATTTTAGAAATTGTTTTTCAAAGTTTTGTGAAGAATAATAATGGTATTACTCGGGAAGTATTTTTGTATAGACATATTTTAAAAGGATCTTAAAAGAGATAGAAAGTACTGAACTCACTTTGACTGTTGGAAAATAATTTCAGTGATGACTGCAGCTTCATCGACATTCATTTTTCAGTTTATAAACGAGGGATTGTTATCATAGTTTGCTATAAAGCTTTGTTTTGGCAAACAAAGATTGTTTTAGATTTCAGAAGTATGATTTAACATCAAAGGAGCAATGTATATATATGATTTCAAAATGATTTGAAATCAGAACTGGGTGATTAAATTCAGAGAATTTTTATCTAAATGTTTTGTGAAAATATAAGAAAATAAGTTTGTAACTTATAAGTTGAAAAATAGTAAGTTAAAATAAATTTTAAATTTTCTATACATTCTGGTTAAACAAAGTAAAATTGGAAATTTTATATATATACTCTTAGGATTAGAAGAGTATGAAATAAATATAAACTTAAGTTGTAAAAAGATTATATCACCATAAATTGTAATTATAAAATGTGAATGAACTCAAATAACGGTTTTTGAAATTGTGAGTAGATAAGTTTGTATCACTTATAAATTAGGAAAAATGGAAAGTAAAACCAAATTTTAAAATTGGTTAAATATTTTTGGTTAAGTAAAAAAAATTGAAATTGAGCTTTGAAATGGAAGTTAACATAAGTGGAGTTAAATGACGTAAATTAATGAATATGTGTGAGAAATGCGGATTACGGATCTTAAGGCTAAGATTAACACTAGAGGGGGGTGAATAGTGTTAATAAAGAATTACTAAATCTTTTTAATTTATATTAATTTAGACACAAAAGTATGCAATATACAGACACAGATATGATCACAGAAACAATCACAGATGCAGAAATAAAATAAAAGCGGTAAAGGAAAGAACACACCGGATTTTATACTGGTTCGGAGTTAACCTACATCCAGTCCCGCAACACAAGTACGGATTTCCTTTCAAAAGCAATCGTACAATTACACCCTTGGTTTCAAGGCTACGAGGTACACCCTCCAGAATTTCGATCCTTTAGGTAGAGATACTTGATTTTCGGGCCACAAGTTTACCCAATTGATTTACCAAGGCTACAATTACACCTTTTCCCTTTTGATCGATTTCCAAGACTACAATCACAACTTTGTCGCTTAATAGATTACAAAGAAGTCTATAACTCTGAATAGCACTGAGAATCTTGTAGAGATAGTGATAGAGAATCAAACTAGAAGTAATCGAGTATGATTCAATGTTGATTTTGGCAGAGTAATGATAAGAATATGTATTAAGAAATGAGGAAGAAGAAGAGGAGTGAAAACCAGAAAATTATGATTAAAAATTCGTTAAAACTGACCCCTATTTATAGAAGAACAACAGCCATGACCATTCATGAAGAGTTATGGCAAATAGACACTTCTTTTGAAATTTGAATTTTTGGATCAAACTGTCACCATGTCGACATGGTCATGCTAGGCATGTATACTTCCCAAAGGATTTTTCGGTGTTTTTGATTTTCTTTGAAAATAACCTTTATCTTATATAATAACTATTTTAAACTTTATAAATATACTTGACTATAGTTAAAATTCATAAGTAAATATAAAGAATAATATATATAGATTTTAACTATAATTTTATATTTAAATCTAAGTATAAATATTTAAAAGTAAAATATATTATTTAAAAAGATAGTTTAAAATCAGGACTAATTTGACTTTGAAAATAAAGATGTTTTTGAGGCTAAGATTATTTAAAATCGGGATCGAGGATTTTGAATCTTTTAAAAGGAAAGTTTTGAAAACATTTTGGAAACAGGATATAATTTTGAAAAATCATTTTGAATAAAAGTTAGCGGATACAAAACAATGTTCCACTAGATTTTTCGTAGGTTCCACCCTACTTAGGGTTCCATCCCTTTAACGAGCTCGAAGTGGATTCCATTCCACGAATAAATTGGATTTTAAGATGCCAGTGCTTTTCTATGAGTTTTAACAAAAAATCCTAATAATAAAAAATACTTATCCTTGAAATCTTGAACTCTTGATAGTCTCGATACTCATGAGTCTTCTATCTTGATATCTTGAATCTCTATACTGTACAATCTACATTCTTAGTACCTGCTTGGTTAAATCCTACATATACATATATATCTAAACTTATAATGTTAGTATTTATATTTTATAATCTATTCTAAGGTTGTTGTGATCAAAACCATCATCTCACGGACTAACAATCTCCCCCCTTTTGATGATGACAACCTTTGTTTATAAAATATTATTTCTATCCTAATAACTCCCCCTAAAACTAACAACTCCCCCTTAATCTATACCAAACTATCCTATTTTATATTTCTCCCCCTTTTTCATCAACAAAAACTCTATCTAAACTAGATAACCCCAAACTATATAACTCCCCCTAAAACTATTACTCTATGACATGTGATTATAATGATAGTGTTATCATAAATAATCAACACTTAAGTCTAATACAAAAACATAGTCCTAAACTATAAACTATCCTAACTAAGAATTCACAATAATACTTATAATAAAAACACATATAAGAACACGAGTTATTTATTATGTATATGGTTGTATTTACATTTGCGTTTGAAAACATAAAAACACAAACAACAACGGAAAGAAAGAGAAGAAGCTAATGTGTGTTTCTGAACATAGGAGATCTATGAATCGAACAGTTTGGATAGTGGAAACAGAAATTTCCATGTTGTTCGACAAGATTTCCATTTTTGTCGAAACATACTTCTCCAACACACACTACTTGGTCATCATCCTCCTCGTGTGCTTCTTCAATGGGATCTTCTTCTTCTTCGTCGTCGTTGGCCTCTTGTTCTTGATTGAGTGAAGAGTCTCGATCGATCAAGATAGGGTTGGCCTGGTTGTCCATTAGGAATTTTTGCAAATTCCTAAGAATCTTGCCTTGCCTTTCCTATTCCTTTGCCATATGAAGTTGAGTTACTTGAAATTCAGTCAACTTCTGAAGAATATCCTTCATAGATTCCTCCATTTTAGTCACACGAGCGAGAGTAGTGCATTGGAATGGACCAGAAGTAGGAGAGGAAAATGGGAAAGTTGATTTTATGTTTGATTTTGAGGATGAAGCCATGATTTTATTTATTTCAGAAGAGAGAATGAAGAGAAAACAGAGAGAGTGAATGAAAAGTCGAAATTGAGAAGAATATATAACTAAATTTTTGAATTTTGGTAGGAAAATTTTTAAAAAAACAAAAACGTTATATGTCGACATGTATACCTAGGGGATGTCGACATGGTCTTTTTAAAATTTAACTCTTTGATTTATTTTGATACCAATTGTTAATTATACTTGTTATTTATATTTTATATTTCAGTTATAGAACAAATACCTAATTCTCTTCTTAATTTAGTAATTGTTGATTTATTTAAGGGTTTTGTTAAGATATCAGCAATTTGATTCTCAGAATTGATATAATCGAGAGTAACTACTTCCTTACTTATATTATCTCTGAGAAAATGATGTCTGATGTCAATATGTTTAGTTCGAGAATGTTGAGTAGTATTTTCGGATAAATTTATCACACTCGTATTGTCACAATAAATTGGAGATTTTGAGAAATTTAAACCAAAATCTTTTAAGATTTGTTGCGGATATATTACTTGAGAACAAGCCAAAGCAGCAGAAATATACTCAGCTTTAGTTATTGATAAAGAAACTGTGTTTTGCTTTTTACTAAGCCAAGAAATCAGAGAATTCCCCAAAAAGTGACAAGTCCCACTTGTACTTTTTTGGTCTGATTTACAACCAGCATAGTCAGCATCACAGTAAGATATTAAGTCAAAAGAATCATTTTTAGGGTAGAATATACCATAATCAGACGTGTGTTTAACATATTTTATGATTCGTTTCATGGCTTTTAAGTGAGTCTTTAGGTTGGGATTGATATCTGGCACAGAGACAGACACTATGCACGATATCAGGTCTACTAGCAGTAATATAGAGTAATGAGCCAATCATTCCTCTATATAATTTTTGATCTACATCTTTCAAGAGATATTCTTTACTAAGATACTCATTGGTTGCCATAGGAGTGGGTTTTCCACTCGCAGTGGTCAAACCAAATTTACTAATTAGGTCTTTAGCATATTTTTCTTGACTAATAAAGATACCATTATCTAATTGTTTTATTTGTAATCCTAAAAAGAAATTTAATTCACCCATATGACTCATCTCAAATTCTTTTTTCATTATTTTAGAAAATTCTTTATTCATTTCAAAATTAGTTGAACCAAAAATGATATCATCTACGTAAACTTGTACTAGTTGAATCATTTTTATTTCTTTTAATAAAAAGAGTATTATCTACTTTACCAATTTCAAAATTAGATTGCAACAAATAAGATCTTAGTCTATCATAGCAGGCTCTAGGAGCTTGTTTTAGACCATATAGTGCTTTTTTAAGTTTGTAAACATGATTTCATAATTTATCATTTTCAAAAAGTGGTGGTTGTTCGACATATACTTCTTCTTTTAGAAATCCATTTAAAAAGGCGCTTTTAACATCCATTTGAAATAATTTGAAATTATTATGATTTACGAAAGCAAGTAGAATTCTAATGGCTTCTAATCTTGCTACGGGAGCAAAGGTTTCATCAAAATCTGTTCCTTCTTCTTGACAATAACCTTGAGCGACTAATCGAGCTTTATTTCTAACTACCTCTCCTTTTTCATTCATTTTATTTTTATAAACCCATTTAGTTCCAATTATAGTTTTATTTTTTGGTCTAGGAACAAGTTCCCAAACGTCATTTCTAGTAAATTGATTTAATTCTTCTTACATAGCCAAAATCCATGAATCATCAGTTGATGCTTCTATTGGATTTTTGGGTTCAATAGTTGATATAAAAGCTACATTACTCATTTGACTTAGTTGGTTTCTAGTTTTAACAACAGATTGCATATCTCCCATTATATTTTCTGTAGGGTGATCTTTTAAAAGTTTTGTCCTTTTATTAGGATGATCAATTTCATTATCAGTTTCAATAGGTTCTTGATTTTGAGTGATTAAATCCTCTTCATCATTTGTATCTTCAAATTTTTTGAAATTTTCATCAAATGAAACATGCATTGTTTCTTCAATGGAATTAGTTTTTAAATTAAATACTCTGTATGCTTTACTTCTATTAGAATATCCGATAAGACATTTGTCGAATTTAAGATTAAATTTATCTAAATTATCTTTTGTATTTAAAATAAAGCATTTACTTCCAAAAATTCTGAAATAAGATACCTTAGGTTTCTTTGAATAAAGAAGTTCATAAGATGTCTTATCAGTTAGAGGTCTAATTGAAGTTCTATTCAAAATATAACAGGCGGTAGCAACTGCTTCTGTTCAAAAATTCTTTGATAAATTACTATCTGTAAGCATAGATCTCGCACACTCTTGAATCATCCTATTTTTACGTTCTACTACTCCGTTTTGTTGTGGAGTTCTCGGAAATGAAAAATTGTGAGTTATTCCCTTTTTATTACAGAATTCCTCAAACTTTTCATTTTCAAATTCACCACCGTGATCACTTCGAATAGTTATAATTTTTAGAGAAAATTGATTTTGAATTCTTTTTGAAAATGTTTTAAAATATTCAAAAGTATCACTTTTATGTTTTAAAAATATTGTCCATGTAAATCTAGAATAATCATCTACAATTACAAAGACATATTTACTATGATTAATTGATAGAATTTGAGAGGGACCAAATAAATCAAGATGAAGTAATTCAAGAGGTTTTGAAGTTGAAATCATATCTTTTAACTTAAAAGAAATTTTTCTAAGTTTTCCTAATTGACAAGCATCATATAAACTATCTACTTTAAATTTTATTTTAGGGTGACCTCTTACTAGATCATGTTTGACATTCTAGATAGGAGTTTGAAATTCAAATGCCCAAATCTCTTGTGCTAAATCCAAGGGTCACTTGTATTTGCCAACAGACACAGGTTATCATTTGAAACTTTCATACTAAGAATATATATTATTTTTCCAGACTCCCTCAAATATAATGGTTGAATTATTATCTTCAATGTGACATTTATCTTTTTCAAATTTAATTTTATAAGCTTTATCACATAGTTGACTTATACTTAGCAGATTATGCTTCAGATTCTTAACTAGCAAAAAATAGTAATAGTAGGAGTTTCAGAATTACCGACTTTGCCGATGCCAATCACATATCCTTTTGAATTGTCTTCAAAGTTAACCAATCCTCCGTCTTTGTATATTATATCATTCAGTATATCTGGATTGCCAATCATGTGTCTAGAACATCCACTATCAAGTATCCATTTGTTCTTTCTGACATGCACAAATTTCCATTGTGGATTGATTCCTGAACACCCATAAAGCATGATTCCTGCACATCGAACAATTTTGGTAGATATCTTGAATTTGAATATTGATTATATGCAGACTCATGAAACAATGATGATTTGAATACTTCTAAATTAGTATTGACGAATATAGCCATTTTAAAAACTTTTCAAAAATCAGATTATGAAACTTTGAAAACCTTGCTCCGATACCAATTGTGAGAAATGCGGATTACGGATCTTAAGGCTAAGATTAACACTAGAGGGGGGAAATAGTGTTAATAAAGAATTACTAAATCTTTTTAATTTATGTTAATTTAGACACAAAAGTACACAATATACAGACACAGATATGATCACAGAAACAATTGCAGATGCAGAAATAAAATAAAAGCAGTAAAGGAAAGAACACACCGGATTTTATACTGGTTCGGAGTTATCCTACATCCAGTCTCGCAACACAAGTACGGATTTCCTTTCAAAAGCAATCGTACAATTACACCCTTGGTTTCAAGGCTACGAGGTACACCCTCCAGAATTTGGATCCTCTAGGTAGAGATACTTGATTTCCGGGACACAAGTTTACCCAATTGATTTACCAAGGCTATAATCACACCTTTTCCCTTTTGATCATTCATGAAGAACAACAGTCATGACCATTCATGAAGATTTATAGCGAATAGACACTTCTTTTGAAATTTGAATTTTTGAATCAAACTGTACCATGTCGAAATGGTCATGCTAGGCATGTCGACATCCCAAAGGATTTTTTGGTGTTTTTGATTTTCTTCGAACATAACTTTTACTTATATAAAAACTATTTTAAACTTTATAAATATACTTGACTATAGTTAAATTTCGTAAGTAAATATAAAGAATAATATATATATATATATATATATTAACAATAATTTTATATTTAAATCTAAGTATAAATATTTAAAAGTAAAATATATTATTTAAAAAGATAGTTTAAAATCAGGAGTAATTTGACTTTGAAAATAAAGATGTTTTTGAGGCTAAGATTATTTAAAATCAGGATCGAGGGTTTTGAATCTTTTAAAAGAAAAGTTTTGAAAACATTTTGAAAACAGGATATAATTTTGAAAAATCATTTTGAATAAAAGTTAGCGGATACAAAACAATGTTCCACTAGATTTTTCGTAGGTTCCATCCTACTTAGGGTTCTATCCCTTTAACGAGCTCAAAGTGGATTCCATTCCATGAATAAATTGGATTTTAAAATGCCAGTGCTTTTCTACGAGTTTTAACAAAAATTCCTAATAATAAAAAATACTTATCCTTGAAATCTTGAACTCTTGATAGTCTCGATACTCATGAGTCTTCTATCTTGATATTTTATCTTGATATCTTGAATCTCTATACTGTACAGTCTTCATTCTTAGTACCTACATGGTTAAATCCTGCATATACATATATATCTAAACTTATAATGTTAGTATTTATATTTTATAATCTATTCTAAGGTTGTTGTCATCAAAACCATCATCTCACGGACTAACAATATGAACTTAAGTTTTGAAGTGATAATGAACATAAGTAACGTTGTATAAAATGTTTATAATAAACTTAGGTAATGGTTTTATGGGATGGTATCTAAGTTGTGTTAGTATTAAAAGAAGTATACTAAGTTAAATTGAGGTTAATCAAATAGATGTTGATCAAATGAATGAGAATAAATGAATACGAAAAATGAATGTGAATAAAATGAATATGAATAAAAAGAATTTGGTATAGTTAAGAAACCAATTGAAATAAATATATAATTTGTACGTAGATCATTTTATTCGCATAACTATTTGATCCAATTTCGAGTATATGATTTCGAGGTGATTTACACCGATCTGAGTTAAGACTTCGCTCAATTCTTGACGGTGAACACTGAATATGGACTTTTGATTTGAGTCTGGAATTCTCTATCATAATATATGACTATGCAAGGAGAATGACGGTTTCTAATCAAGGAATTAGATCTGAGTCCGCACTAGAGTGGTCGATTGGACGAACTAGTTCGAAAGTGAAATTGTGTGATCGAGTGAACGATCAGATTTGATATGGTGAATGGATGGCATATGTGCATCATACGAGCCATAAATAAATTATATGATGTTGGCTTTGTATGATGCAAAAAATATGGTTATGAATTATATGGTTTGATGGTATTCGTAAGTAAGGATGACTGATGGTTTCTTTGGTGCATATGATTGTTATATTAGTCTATGATATATAGTGATTTTTATTTCAATATACTTGTTCTCATTGGTTGTTGAGTGTTTAGTTGGTGCTCACGGTGTATGCTTTGCATTTTGAGCTCGCTTTCACGTTATATTGATGGTGTATGCTTGCTAATATAATAAAAGGTACACATCTCGGATAACATATCCTACTTTATATTTTTTTTACAGAATGTCTCATCCTCGAAGATGAGATGCATATTTGTGATTATATATATAGTAAAATTTTCCGATCGAACCGTGCAAAGAAGAAGCTGGCGAAATTTTTCGTAAAATCAAGGCATAAGAAAATTTTGGAAATTTTTTGATAACTACAATTTGAGTTTTATGTTATAACTTTGAGTGGTATTAGTTGAAATCCGTGAATGAATTATAAAGATTTAGAAAAAGGTGATAACAAAGTTTCAACAAATCGATTTTGAAAAGTTAAAGGCTTAAAACTCCCACTTATAATTAATATACTAGCACCTCCTGTCCGTTCCGACCGGCAATAGCCAAGTCTCCCTAATGTTTATATCGGACTTGGTATACTAGGCACCTGCCGAGCCCCACCCCCCAGCAATAATGGTGTGACCTAGGTCAACTAATATGAGTAAGATACAGTTCACTCAACGATTTCCTTTGGGTCCCGAACTTCATATGCGTAAGGAGCGTTGTTGTTTGTGAGGTCTCGGTCATTTACATGGACTCACTTCTCATTCCAATTGTGGTAATTTGATGATTTATAGACCGTCCCCAACGAGCGATCGGTTCATGTTTGAGCATAATGAATCACTTCGTGCCGACCTGTTGCCAATAAACTTTCTTGCCTCATATGAGAATGGAAAACTGGAGCATTTTCTGCATCGGTGGATGAAGAATCACGAACATCAAAATTTTTGGTTTACCATGTTCTCAGAAAAAATATAATTTTTTTCCATTCGAGAAAGGACAAGCACGACTGAAGTGGCTATACATACAAATCTATTTACGGATCGATTTGGCTCATCGTCATTTAGCTATTGCATTTATTTTTCTTATTGTTGGTCATATGCATAAAACGAACTTTGGAACTAGACATAGTATCAAAGAAATTTGGTAATACATTTCAACTAATTAGTTTTGAAAGGTTAATAGATTTGAGGCATTTTTCTTACTTGCTAATTTCGATGACGAAAATCTTTTAAGGGGAGAGAATGTAACGACCCAGAATTTCAGCCATTTGAATTTGGAATATTTGATTAATTTTAAATATTGAAAAGTAAATTTATAAGTCAAACAGTTTAAATTTCAAATATAAGGGTTATTTGAATATTTGGAATTGTGTAAATAATTGAATTTTGAATTTAATGTGAAAAAATATCTCATATGCATATTTAAATTTGCTTTAAATAAGAATGAAGAGAGTAAACTTTTTGAATTAAAAGTTTTTTGAATGGTCTTAATAATAACTCATTTTGATTAATGTGTTAAATTATCAGTCTGGGGCACTGTCTTGGATTTTGACAAAACTAATACCATTAGATTTGTAATAGCGAATTATTATAAGCCGTTGAATTTTGTGACGATCGGACGTATCGTTTGGTCGTCCGAGTTCGAAACGCGTAGAAATTAATCAAAGGAATTTAAATTAATATAATTAGATTTTGAAAGATAACTTCTATATGTGATGGAATTGGGTCTCGATACTATTTCCATTGCGTTAGGAGTAGGGGTAATTAGCATAGAACGCTTGTTGGCATGCTTCAATTGGAGTTCGAAAATTCTCAACGTGAATAATGTTTAGATATTTTCTATATAAGGACTTGAATGCTCATTATTTGCAAACACTATTTTCTAAAACCAGAGTAGTGATGGAAATTTAATCCGCAAGGATGGGTACCCACGGGGACCCGCCCCTAATCGGGTGGGGATTCCCCGACTTGGTGGGTAATGGAGCGGTGGTGGAGGATGATTTCAAAACCCGAAACGGTGTTGGGGCGGGTACGGAAGTGACACTATTTGCCCCATATCCGACCCGGTATACATATTTACTGTTAAAGAACATGTGTACTAAGTGTATATATTAAGTAGAAATATAAATTGTTGTGCTTGCTGTGTCTATTCAGTATAAAAAATAACTATAGTATCCTTTCATATGCATTGCTTACTGTGTCTATTAAATGCTCTTTAATAATAGTACCCTTTAATATTCATGCTGTGTCTATTCCATTTCTTTCTTTTTTGTATAAAAAGGAAAATATATGCATGTTAGTAAACAAACAACTTTCCACAATTCTTCTTCTCAGCAGCTCTATCTCTAACGTCTTGCTTGCTTCCTTCTTCTCCGGAGAAACCTATCACTCAGTAAGCATGTCAGTTGTATTATTCTGCTATTGAATTTGTAAAATGATTTATTAACATTTTATTTGGCGTTTGTTCTTTGTTCTTTGCAGTCTAACAATGAGTGAGACTGGAAGTTCTCCACAAGTTACAGCAGCTGATCTTCCACCTGCAATTGAACAAAATAATGAATCCGCACCATCTCCAGCTACAGAGCTCAATGCTTCAGTTCCACAGCTTGATTCTAATATCAGTACTCCACCACCAGTTATAGATTGTGAGACCAGTAGTGAAACAAAAAATAAAAGACAAACTTCTGTTGTTTGGCTTCACTTTAAGAAGCAAAAGATCAATGGAGTTGATAAGGCTATTTGCAACTACTGTGAGAAGAAATTAAGTGGAAAAAGCAAAAATGGGACTACACACTTGCATGAATATTTCAAGATATGTCCTCTTAGAAAGCATCGAGACATAAATCAATCCATCTTGAATCCTACTAAGAAAAAAGATGGAACTACAACAATTTTCAAGGGAAGAACTTGCTAAAATGATCATTTTGCATGAGTATCCACTTAATATGGTGGAACACATTGGATTTAGGAGTTTTGTTAACTCAATTCAACCATTATTCAAGCATGTATCTCGTCCCACCATTAGGAGTGATATCATAAAGATATATGAGAGTGAGAAGACAAAGCTAAAGAAGTTATTGAGTACCAATCAAGGTAGAATTGCAGTCACAACTGATATGTGGACTGCCACTAATCAAAAAAGAGGATACATGGTAGTAACTGCACACTATATCGATGATTCATGGATTTTGCACAGTCAAATAATAAGGTAACTTTCTTGTCGTTCTTAGAAGAAAATGAATTTTGAATTATAATTGATTGTTTGTATACTAAATAGGCTCTTTCTTGTAATTATAGATTTATGTATGTGCCTGCTCCTCACACAGCCAAAGCATTAACAAAAGAATTGATGGAGTGTTTGGTTGCATGGTCCATTGATCGTAAATTATCTACTTTAACTTTAGATAACTGTAGTGTTAATATTTCAATGATGGATAAGATGAAAGAAAAGTTGAGAAATGATAATTTATTGCAGAAAGGAGAATTACTTCATATGAAATGTTGTGCTCATATCTTGAATTTGATTGTTCAACAAGGATTAGGTGCAATTCAAAGTCGTATAGAAACTATTCGTGATAGTGTAGTTTATTGGACTGCAACACCTAAAAGAGTGGAAAATTTTGAGGAGGCTAAGAATGGATTATCTTTTCCAAATAAGAGGAGGTTAATTCTTGATTGTAAAATTAGGTGGAATTTTACTTATTTGATGCTTATGAGTGCCATTGTGTATAAGGATGTCTTTGATCGACTCATACACACTGAGAAAAATTACAAACAAGCACCTAGTGATCAAGATTGGCTTTTAGCAAAACTGATGTGTGACAAGTTGAAGTTGTTTTACAATGTAACCGAAATGTTCTCTGGGGCCAAATATCCCACTGCTAATATATTCTTTCCTAAAATTTGTGAAATTCGATTGCTGCTAAGGGAGTGCCTTAGATCATCATGCATGGAGATTAAGATGATGGCTGTAAATATGATTGAAAAATTTGATCAATATTGGTCTGTTATACATGCAATTCTAGCCATAGCAACTATTTTGGACCCAAGGTTTAGGATGAAGTTGATTGAATATTACTTTCCCCAGATTTATGGTGATGATTCACCAACTCAAATTGAGCGAATTAGAAATCTGAGTTATGATTTGGTGAAAGAATACAAACAAAGTAGCGGTAAAGAAACTCCTCTTGATTCTTCATTGCATAGTTCTGAGTTTGGCATGACTGTTGATGACTCTACAGATTTTTTGTCTGGTTATGATTTGCTTGTGAGTAGCACATCAACTGTGGATAATTGTAAGTCTGAGCTAGATTTTTATTTAGAAGAACCTGTTTTGCCAAGAAGTGGTGAATTTGATATTTTAGCATGGTGGAAGACAAATGGTCTCAAGTATCCAATATTGCAGCAAGTAGCTAGAGATATTTTAGCAATACCAGTGTCTACTGTTGCTTCTGATTCTGCTTTTAGTACTGGTGGAAGACATGTTACTCCTCATCGTAATAGGCTTCATCCTTATACACTGGAAGCTTTAATATGTGCACAAGATTGGTTATGGGATGACAAATTTGGTATGATTTTTCTAACTGATTCTCTTGTAATTTCATTTTCTTTTTTACATAATAAATTATTTTTGATGGTATTTATTTTTATTTCTTTCTAGATATAAACTCAAACAGAGAAAAATATCAAACGTTTTTTGAAGACATAATAGATGATGAAGCTGTGAGTTGTTTTTGTTTATTTTTGTTCTTTTCTTATTTACTAACAGTTGTGTTTGTGTACTGACTTTTTTTTTCATTTTTTAACTGGCATAGGATCCAAGTTTTGTGAGTTTTGATGCTTAAATCACGATGATCAAATGATGGTGCAAAACTGATGGTGAACGGCGATTCTTTATTTGAAGGGTGAAGGCTCAAGGCTGTGCAGAACTGTAGATGGTGCAACTCATGTGTTTTATTTTGAAAACACTGTAAAACTCAAAGTATCATTAAAGCCTTTTTAGATATAATAGCCTTCTTGATTTGAATTTTAATATCTTTATTTTGAAGACACTGTCATGCAGATCTGGAATTAACTTTGAGTTTTAACAATAATGTCTTGGTTTGGATTGACTGTGTACTAAATGCTCATATATTTGCTAATGGGATTTTGCAGTTTATGTTAATATGAATCTATATACTTCCAATTGTCATGAAAATCTATGTACATTTTGTAAATCTGGAATGATACATACAAATGCCTAGCTTAGTTAGGTCAATAATGTTTCATGCATGATTCACATTGCACTGTACAGAACTACAGATGGAAGGTTCTTTGTACTTAGGAATTTGAATTGTAGATGAAACCATTCAGACATTTCAAAGGCTCAGAGCTATTTTTTATTTAACATTTGTCATCTCTCCTTAATGGTTATCCGATTGGCCCTCCATAACCGTTGGGTATTCCCCTACCCGAATTCATTGGGCATTAGGCGGGCATGGGGGCGGGCATGAGGGACATAAATGGGTTGTGGGGATGGAGGCGGAGGATTTGTTCCCCGCATACTATCCGCCCCATTTCCATGCCTAAACCAGAGCCACCATATTCTTTCCCCTTCATCCAACGACTCATGTCCAATTACGCTACCACATGCCATATCGGCCATCGACTCCAACTAGAAAAACGTAGAGCACACCCCCACGAACCTATTTAACGATGGGATCGACTTAGATCATCACGAGGCAGAGGAAACATTGCCTCCATTCGTGAGCAGCAATGGGTTCGGTTTTCGTGGCGGTGGTGGAGCTTTAGAGGATTGGACCTATGGCAATCGGAGCAGGAGGATCAGGGGTATAGTTGGTGAAGGTGCGATGGTCTCAGGCGCCACGATGGCGGTGCGGTGGATGGTCAGAGTCATGTTCAAATGGGTTCGGCTTGGAAGATAGTCGTGAATTTGAAATTAGAGGCAAAGAGTTAGGTGTGTTAATTAGTGATTAGCAAATTTAATGATGTTATTAATATTATATTATAAAATTGAATGGTTATAAATGCTATAACTCTTTCATACGAGGTCGGATTTGAACTCGACAAGTTGCGTTGCGCTCGTTACAACGAATACTACATTGTGAAATTATATTGATGGAATTTGTAGATTGTAGGAATTTTTGTTAAAATCAAACTCCTATTTGCTTTTAATTCAAACTAAAACACTTTGGAAATAACTCGAGTTTCGGTATGTTAAACTCACTTCTCTGGCCCACTTATATTTTATATAAGTATGGATAACTTTATTGTTGATCGTTCTTACTTGTTTGGATATATTCCCACCCTTGGAACGGATGAGACATTATATATTCACGTGTATGAGCGGATGACTCTTTGTATACGATCCAGCCTCGAAGCGGTTAATTTATATTTTATAATTATATATTGTTTGTGATGCAGGGGGATAGGTTGGAGGGATCCAACAGGATTCCTCATCACTATTGATTTTTAACGTTTCATATATTGTGTTATATGATATGTTGGAAATTATACTGTGAATGGTTAAAGTGATATGTTCGTTATAAACGAGCTTTGAAATCCCTAAAATTAAACATGCATTTAAATTGGATAAATTGGGATAAATATACATTATATATATAGGGTTGGTTGCACACATTTTAGCGTGTTGGCCATAAATGGATAACTTGGGAAGTTATTACCATTAGATAACAAGTGGTATGGAAACACTTGATTTGATAAAGTAAAAAATGATTTTAATTTTAAATATATTTCCAAATCTTTCTAAAGGTAAATTTGCAAATATTTATTTAAATTTAAAAAAAAATTTGAAGTTAAAACTGTTTTATAATTATTTCTAAATTTCGAACGTAAAGGAATTGCATTTTAAACATGTTTTATGGATTTTAAATAAGTATTTTAAAGAGGTATATATTATAACGGTTTTTAAAGTAATTCTAATAGTATAATAGCTTTTAAAGTAATTTAAGTAATATAATAGTTTTTAAAGTGTGTGTGTGTGTGTGTGTGTATAGTTTTTAGTTAATAAGATAAATATTTTATTTAAAGTAAATTGAAGTTTTATTATATTATCTTTTTAAATCTTTCTTAATGTTAAATATTTTACTTTATAAATAAATCAGTGTATATATATCAAAAAATTATTTTAAGTAGTTTTAGCATATTAGTAAGTATTTAATTAATATATATATATATGGAAGTTCTAAGTATTAATTGAATTTTCCATTAATATAATAAAAAATGGATTTGGGTTCTAATGCTTAAGTTAAATAAGTAGTTTGGGAAAATTTAACTAAAGGCGTATTATCTAGATTTATAAAATTGTTAACATGCTTGACCTTCAAATAAATGTTTAAATATTTATAGTAAGAATAAGTAAGGTTTTGGGGTGTTGTAAATGGTGCTTGAGCAATACTTGTTTTTAACCCTTATTACTAATTATACTTGTAAATATAATTGGATATTTACAAATGAATATTTGGTAAATAAATACAAATAAATAGTTTTGTGTTTGTCGTGATGATGGTTTTCAACAACATTTGTCCTTAACCTTTAAATGAAACTGAACTTTAAAATAGAGTTTTAAAGATAATAATTAAACATGGAGTGCTTTGGGTTGTTGTAAACAGTGCTTTTAGTGATATTTGTTTTAAGCCCTTGAATTATATTTTAAAGTGTAATAAGCATAATTAGAGATTTTAATAAGGAAACTTTTAAAGATAATAACAAGTATTAAGATCTTTTATAAGAATATAGAAAAGGTTATAAGATAAATCTATAAAAGGATTTGAGATTTGGACTTCTCTTAACTGACCTTCTTGATTATGGTGGTGTGGAACTTTCGTTCCATACTTAACACCAGGGAATATTGTTTGGCATTATTCTTATCTATAACTTAAATAACATTGGTTTTAACCTCTTTGACTTTGTTTTTAATATAATTGAACTTGTTTAGTGATACTATCAGAATATATGTATATGAATGCTTATAAAGTATTAAAAAGGCATAAGTGAATAATCAAATATATATATATATATATATATATATATACACACACACACATATATGTATGTATGTATGTATGGGTGTATATATAGAGACAAACACTTTTGTTCAAGTGGTTAATTGATTCGGCTTTGGTGCAGTAAGTCACAAGTTCAAAACCTGCTTTTGAACATTTATTTGACATGGGATATATTGTCCCAATGATTTGTTGTATATAAAGTACCAGTTCAAAAAAAAATGTATGGGTATATATATCTTTTAATAGAGAATTAGATATATTTATATACATAAATATATCAATGAAGTTTTATTTAATAAGGGGTATTAATTTATAAAGGAAGTCTTGATTTATAAAAGAAGTTTCATTTGATACAGATGTATTTTACTAATGAATGGGTTTTAAATCAATAAAGGATAAATTAATTAAAAATGGAATTAAAAGTTCGTTTATATGACTTGTTCACGCCTGTGAAATGATAGTGCAAGGTTGATTACTTATAATGGAAAGTATACAAAAATTAGTTCCCTTATGTAATCATTCCTTTATTGTTGAATATGACCAGATTTATTGACTCGGTTGAGGAAATAGGGATCAGTAAGTGTTCTACTTATCGTAACCATTTTAAGATTGAGATACGGGTTCTCTATTTTGGAAGTGAATGAAGGAAACCGTGTGTGCGTTCGGAATCGGTTAAGATGATGAAAGTCATGTGAGATTCATTATGTGGTTGTGTTTGTTAAAAAGTCGTGTGAAGATGTTGGACGTGACTTCGACATTGGAAATGACTAAAAACAGAGTAAGGCCATAACCAATGGGGTTTAGCTAACCTTAGAGGGTACTGATCAACTCTATTATTTAGAATATGTTTATCGATTGTTGCTAGCGGAAGTTGATTGTATTCGGGATACGTTATCTGCGTGGACCAACTATGACTTTCTTATTTGGTATATTTTATCTAGAGATATACAGCGCTCGGAAAGATACTTTCGGACTCTTGCTATAAGACTTGCCTCGAGGTACTGAGGACCCTACAATAGAAAATCCATATATGAATGTGCCTTAGCGGTTTTTGTAAAAGTATCATTCTGATATTGTATGTATTGTTCCACTGTGAGATTCTGATATTGTGTTCTCTTCTTTCTTGTTCATTTTTTTATCTTAACGTTCTTTTCTTTTCGATGCTTGGATGTTTGGCACGTGAATACCATGGATGTATTAGTGTCGACATTTAATGGTCGAATGGACAGTCATTACACTCCGATACAAAATTGTCGTCGTAAAATCACCTAATGATGATTAAATAGCACTCAACAATGAAGAAATAACAAATTTGATGGTTATAGATGTGGTGAAACAAATAAATCCAATAGGGTATTCCAAATCAACAATTCATGCATGTGTGTGCGCAATAAAGAATGAAATGAAGAAATAGCAGTAGTAAAACTCATCTTGAACAAAATTAAACACACTGATTTAAATTATCTCCACTATCCATGTGACTATCATTATGGCAGAGAACTATTGTTATTACCTTGAGAATAAAATTATAAAGATTGGTTATACATCTCTTAATAAAGGAATTTCACAAAGAATAGAAAAGAAATAGGAAAGGTCCAATTTCCCTACTAAATGTGCTTCCCTTGTATAAAAGCTTTGGTTATTAAGGTTGAAGAAATCTTTTAATGTAGATAAATTAAAGTAACCTATAACGATCGACTATACATAATTTTTGCATGAAAACATATCAAAATCGGCATTCTCATTTATGACCAAAACCAGTATCCCTAAACCCCTTGCTACAGCTACTACAAAACTGACCAACAAAGCATCAGGGATGCATACCTTTTACATATATGTTCAAATACTTCAAAAAAAATTGTATTACATAATGGTAGTTTAAACTGTCTCTCCTTCAAAATATGCCGATTTATCCATCCTCCGGCTATCTTTTGAAAATTGTTCGTCTCGCAAATCTAGTAAATTGGCCCCTTCTTTCTATACGATTTGTTACAAGATATCGATTTTGGGAATTGTTGGGACTCATTTTGAATAATGGAGGCATGATTTTAGGAGTACTCCATCTACAAATAAATTTATTATGTAATTAACAAGATAAGATGAGCAAATCACACAACATGTCATTTCAGCCTTGTTTCAAAGTTAATTGGATAGCATCATATGGAAATATAAAAAATGATGGATGATCATTGTAAATCAGTCGTGAATTATTCAAACTAGTGTTCATGACTCTAGGTTAATGCAACCGCATTCAGTTTATTTTCAAAAGTGCTGAATTTTTTGATACCGATGTCCCTTCTTCTTATTCAAATTTTGTATTCCCTTTAACAACACCCTTGTTATTATAAAAGCATCTTTAGACTATGGTTCGTGAAAAAATTTAATGCATGGAAGCATCAACGTTTACCACCACTTTTTAGCATGTAACACAGAGCTTTTCTGCATCAAAAGTTAGACACACTATCGTATCGTAGTTTTTTCCAATTAAACTTACGAATAAGGATGTATTCCAATGAAATTTTGGCACAGCTAAGCAGGATTAAGCAGCAAACAAAATCAACAATACATACATAATAAAATGAATACTGCCAAATTTTCAGTGCCCAAGACAACACATGCCAGTTCTAGTATACAAATATAATGCAGCACTTGCTTCTTCAAAACAAACATAATCATGTAAAAGTAGCACACAACCTACACAGATACTCGGTAATGTAGACAGATAACCAACTAAAAATAGCAACTATAATAGCTGAAGCAAATTTTCTTTTCCTTTTTTTCAATTTTTTATTTTTTTTTTATTTTTTTTTTTAATTTTTTTTTGGGTGTGTGTGGGGGTGTTCATACTCCGATCACCTGGATTTCATCTGAGGAAAAGTGCATTGTACATCATGCACCTACAAGTACCTAAAAATCGTGTCTGATTCATCAAATAAAACAGCAGTATCTTTTACCAAGCTTTGCCATTCGCCTGGCAGACCTTGATTTTGCACGTTTATAAGAAGTACCATTTCCAGAATGCTTTGCTGATGTACCATCTCCACCGCTTTCAGATGAACTGGAGGTTGACGCTTCACTTTTACCTTTTCTCACCGCACCTGGAACTGAAGTGTTTTCAGATATTACCAAATGAAAAAGGAAAGCTCTGCAATTTATGCAACTACAAAATGGAATAAGTTTCTTGTAAAGATACCAAGAGAAATTGATGGTCGGATGACCGCTGGATCAGAGCTAACTGATGCATTCGCATTGTATATATCATTAGCAATATCCCTTATCATGGCTTCTGGATCAAATCCCATGATTTCCGAATCAAAGTTCTCATCCGAAGTCATTGACTTCACGCTCGTATTACCCGAAAAGGACGAGTTTCCATCTTCCGGACCAAATAAATCTTTCAATTCAATGAAATCTTCATGTCCAGCTTCCTCGTTCATTAAATAGTTTGACAATTCCAATTGCCCTTCAATTCCATCGCTCGCCTAAATAAAATAGAAACAAAAATAAAGTCCAATTAATATAGGGTGATATTTTCCATTTGAGTGCGTACGATGAACCCTACCTGAAATTCATTTTCACATTGCTTCAAAGAAGAGTTTCTTTCTTGCTGGTTTACCAAAAATGGCAACTTTGATTCTGTGTTCTCACCCCCAGTGCCGCTTTCTTCTTCATTTTTCACCTCATCCATTTGTGAGAAGATTCTAGACAATCTTGTTTCCTATTAAAAGGTAAAGCCAATCGAGTCAGGAACCATTAAACAAGTCACAGCAAAAGTAGGTAGAGTACCTTGAATTTGTTTTTGTCTTGTTCTACTAAATATTCATGCATCCCAAATGTGGTTTTATCCCCAGAAGTTCCATTGCCCAAGAGAAATTTTCTAGTAATTTTTCTACCAATTGTACGAGTACTGGTAGGCATGGATATACTGATGTTATTGATAAACTCCCAACATCCACTATTCCCTTTAATCATACTTCTCTCATCCACAGTGTCCAAAATGATTGACTTGTGCATAAACCAATTATCACCTGTGTCATAGAAAAAACATTTTGAAGTCCACAAATTAAAGTAACATCACATTATTGACTTCAAATCATGTGAAGAATATTTAAGAATAAATCAATCAAAAATTGACCAGCCAATGTATGTTAACCATTAAGTGATTGTTCTGGTTTACAAACCCATACCCATAAAATATGCATATCAGAACTCAAAAGAGAAGAAATAAAATTAAGCAGCAAAACGTAAAAGGTAAGCAACAGTTCAAAAACAATGGTATCACTATTTATATACACGTCATGCTAACATTGTCAAACTTCTCACAACTCCAAAGCAAAACTCACATAGTTACAAACCATGATCAAATATTCAATCAGGATGCGCTGAGCATGAAATTGCTTGTCAGTGACGTCCAATTGCACCACTGCCTGGCAAAACATGTATTTATCGCATAAAAGATCTTCCCATTATTAGAACTTTTTATTACAGGTCATCAGAAAAGAATATGCTGACTAAAAGGTAAAAGAAAAAAGATTGTATATCCAAATACAAAGCATGTGTCATTGTCACTCATCAATGAAGGCATAAAATATAACGACGAGGACTCTTAGCTCAAGTTTTAAACAAGAATGTTCTCAACTTTTGATTAGCATCAAGATCTGCGGTGGATACGGAATCACAAATATGAAAACCGAAAACAATAATTAGTTGCTGGATTATGTTTCTAACAATATTACAGGAAATAATCAGTTACCCACAAACAAGATGATAACACAAACCAATGAGCTCAGAATCCCCAATTACTATTACCAAATTCATAGTAGAAAAGTAGAAAATAACCACTGGTTAATAGTGTTGCACTCCAAACCAAAATGATACAAGTTCTCAAATTAGATAATAATCACCGGTTAATAGTTAATAATCAAATCCGTAATACCTAGCCTAGTTATAATTTTTAAAGATAAACCTGAAGAGAGTCGAGGGTCGATAGTGAATGGATCGACATCGGTAATCACATTAGATGGCATCGGATCATCAACGCTCCTCGAATCCAGAAACATCACAACAAATTCATCCGACGAATCGGCCGACAGAAGAGGCGGAATAGGACACATCCCGTTTAGAAATCTAAATTTGCCTTCAAGCTAGTTTCCGATTGCTGAATCAGTATTAAAATTGAACTTTTATGGAAGAAAGAACGAGATATTTGAACCAAGTCATGGATTTAGCTGAAAGAAAAGATTTTCTCCATGATTAACAATTTGAAAGCAAGAGTGACTCGCCTTATTGACTAGAATACTACAATAAAAGAAGAAAAATTCAGATCATAATTTAGAAATAGAGAGGGAGAAAGAAAAAAAACACAAGTTTACAAAAATGCCTGGAGAGAGATGAGGGGGAAGGACCAGCTGCGGACGTTTATATAGGAGATGAAGTGAGTGAGTGTATCGATGAGGATTGCCTGCTTTAGCTGGTATTCCAGTACATGCAAATTAGGGCTGTGATTAATCGGCAATGATGTGGGGTGCTAAAACGCACTGGTAGATCTCAATTTGAAGTTTCTAGATGTTAAATCTAACGGCTGATATTCATATTTTGATTGCAAATCAGAACGGAAGGGTCAGTTCAGTGAGGTTTAGTTTATTTGACTTCAGGATCACACGATAGAATGTATTATGACCGGATGATTGGCACGTGGCCTTTTTTCTTTAATGATGCTTCTTTCTTCTTACATATTTACTTGGATAAAAAAAAAAGCGATTCAGTGATATGATGCTTAGTCCTGCGCAAGGGGGGAAAAAACAAAATAAAATAACGCGGTCTGTTTGATTAGTTTCTGTCAAAGCATTTAACGATAATATGTTGGACAATTTTTTCTTATTATTGTAAAAAAAAATTAAAGATATTAAAGGAAATCTACTTTAAAGAACATATTAGCAATAAGAAAGAAGAAAAGGACGTATTGCTTTGACTTTGGAGAGTATAAGAAAAACACAAGGAATGAAATGTATTTGCAAAAAATAGAAAACCGGAGAATTAGCAAAAGAACAAAGAAAGAAAATACTATTTTGACTCCATACTATTTAATTTTGCATGTTAACAGCAAGGAGAATCCCTTTAGTAGACGTTTGATCAACACGCACAAACAAATACAATTATCATTGCGGATTGAATCCGTAGAAATAATGAGTAGTATTACTTTTATAAATTATAAAAAAAAATCACTAACGGGTTTGATTTATCATAGAAGATTAGGCCCCGTTTGGCCTGCCGTTTTTAGTTTTGTGATTTTGTCTATACAAAAACGCATCCGTTGTACGTATTGTTCAAAAACAAACAATTTTGAAAAATGAAATTAACATATAAAATAGAAAACAAGTTTATTTTGTTTTTCGTATTTCGAGGGATGACAAAAGCAGTAGAACAATCTAACTCCTTCGTTATCCGTTGGTCGTCGCAATGGCTAAGAATTATAAATCTTCTTCTCTTATTTCTTGCTATTTCTTAGTGCATGTTGAAAACATAAAACTCAAAATACAAAATGAAACCAAAAGGACCCTTAGTGTTTTAGTTTTCAATATTAAATAATGATATTATAATCTAGGCTTGCCACGTTTGTTGCTCTTGGTACTTGGAGCATGGAATAAAATATACTTTGAACCGATCATTTTATGACTAAAACATATGAGAATCTAAGTGAAGAAGGTTGCAAATAGAAATATTTCAGATTCGCTGTCATCAGGATCGGTTCTAACCTTTGGATTGCCCTAGGCAAGCACAATTTTTATTGCCTTTTATATGAAAATAAAATCAAAAATAATATTATAACATTATAAATAATTTTCATTAACTTTGCAAGACAACAAAACTTATCCAACATCCATATTTTAATAATCTTTAACTACACTTGCATAAAAAAATTCCCCAAAATATTTTCTAATTAATTCACATGCATACTCTAATATCTTCAACATATCAATCCATTCAGCGAAAGCAACTTCTTCTTGAATTTTGGATGCATACTCTTCAGTTATGTATTCATATTTTAAATTATCCAAATATCCATTTTAAACTCTTTAATATGGACCAGTACTTTTTTCCCAGCGTTATCTTTCTTGATCGATTAGGGATTCCATTTTTTCATCAATTGTTGCCTTCTCTTAATGACCTTTGTATAAATCAACTCATTTTATGAAATTTGCGATATGTTATGGATTGCTTTCATGCTCTTGTAGCTTGGTTGTAATGTTATGCTAACCATTCATTCATTCTCCTAATTATAAATTTTTTGTGGGTTTTGAAAAAGCGTGGAATAAAAACAAAAGACACCATTCCCTCGTTTGAGTAAACTAGAAATTTTCTTTCATGTTCTTCTTCTTTTGGATAGGAATTAAAATAGCGTATAAAGTAAAATATAAAGAATTAGGTATTGTATAAAGTAAAATATAAATTGAAATTTTTTTCCTAACAAATTAATTTTTTTTTTACTAACTTTGCTAAGTTCCATCTTCAACTTTGCTAACGAATTAAAACTTTATTGATTGATTAATAATTATTAATATGCAACAAATCCCAATTTTCAACATTCACTGTCAAAATTACTATATTCAGTCCCAGTTTTCGATTACTACATTCATCTTATCTGAATTTCAAAAATTTAACCATAAACATTAGCAAAATACCTTTCATGAAATCAAGCTTTCAGCCAATTCAAATCAACATCCACACTCCACAATCGTCGTCTTCCTTGTAAGCACTCAAGCCACCAGAGTTGTGGTCACAAGCAGCAGGTGAAAGAAGGAGATGACTAGGACGCAGCGGCAAGCGTTGAGTGGCTAGCATCAATCGTCGAGCGGCGATTTAGACGGGGCAAAAGAAAAAAGTCGCGATCTTGAATTAGGTTTTTTTCGATCGCTGGTTGCCCTCTGCGAGGGGTTGCCCTATTCGATGGCCTATAAGGCCTAGCCTAATAACCGGCCCTGGCTGTGATTAAATTGATTATCGCTGTATATAAGAGTCGACGATATACTCTAGTAAATAACATACAGGATGGTAGGAATAAACCTATCATGTATTATAAATCTCCAATATGATGTTTTTGTTGATTACATGTTGAATAGCTAAACCAGCTAACTGTATCGTAATTTCATTCAGAACTAGGAAGTATGCAGATGGAACCTGAGCGAATAAATAATACAAACCAGTTAGTGAAATAGCAAACAAAATTACAAGTGACACAACATCAAATTCACCACCCATTTTCCTCTAATTAAGGCAACATATCATGTTGACAAATTTATAAAGCTTAACCCCTACCAATTGTGCATATCAAAATTTTATCATCGTACGACCAAACTACAAAGATGAACAGGACAAGCAGGACATCCCTCTGTATAATAATGCATTCTCACACGTCCACGTGGCTCCTCCTATCTTTCCTGTGCAATTACAGTAGAGAATGATACTATGTGCACGTGAGGGATCCACTTATCTCAACCATTCATCATAAACAGCTAATAATCTAGAGTACCCAAGCCATTTAATACTTTCCTGTGGAAGATAAGCATACTCTGGTCATTTAAGACCTATTTACAGAAGCATGCTACTCAATGGTACCATTTAGGTACTATCACATGGAATCTCAATGGCTACTTACTATTTTTAATGGAAAATAGACAAACTCCGTCATTTAAGAGCTATTTTCAGAAGCGGACGTCTCAGAGATACCATCCAACGTAACCCTTAATCATTTAATACTTTATCTGGGGAAAAAGACGGGTTCAAACACTTAATACCTCAAACCCCGAAGCATGCCCTTCGTTTTATGACACATACCCGTAATCAGTCTCACATTAGTCCTCTATTCGTAGAAAGTGGTAGCCAGATTAGCTGCGTTGATTTCCCCTATAGAATTTAAACTAACCGTACATCATTACAGATATTATCATAAGGAAATATCACGTCAATAAAAGTGCACCCAACTATTAGTAGCCTCAAAGTGAAGGGCAAACTTCCGTCATATAACTCTATTGACCTCGTATCCCTATGACTTAGCCATAAATTAATTACTCTATACACACACTCCCTTCACTGTTTCATAAATAAGGCCTTATAATGAATCTTCCTTATCACGCCTTAAAATAATAATTAGTCTATATAAGAGTTTCCTCGAATTTTCGCCTCAAAATCAATTACCTTCATAATGGGGGAAAACACACGAATTTTACACGCTAAACAAGCGTGAAATGTCAATTCCCTAACCAACTATTATTACAAGTCATTTTTCTTCAATTTTTCAAGATTTCATGGAATTCTAATGTCCAAAACAGAGAATAAATATTCATAACCAAAATTGCAATAATGTAAATAAAATAAAAATTCAATTTACTACATCAATTCAATGCAATACTTTAACAATAAGAATTGCTCTAAATTCCATATACTGTTCAACTTCTTTTCCTACAAAAAAATAGATAAGAATAAGTGATATAAACTACGAAAAAATTTCGTAATCTAAACCCTTTATTTTATCGAAGGATGACAATTTAACCAACAGAAGAAGAAGTCGAATAAACTATGAAATTATCAAAAATTGCATAAACGAAGTAAATCCCATCAAATTAATGTAAATAATTGAGAATCTTAATATAGAATCGACGTTTGAAATAAAAATGAATTTTGGGAGATTTTATCTATCATATTTTCAAAATTCCAAATCCATAAGGCATATTCAAATCCAAAAGAAATATAACAAACAATTGCTGAAAAGAAATACTAAGGTTTCCACTTACATATTAACCTTAGTTTTACTCAAATGGATTTTTAGTCTTCTGATCTCTTGCAGAATCTCTTTTTATATATGTACACACACACACACACACATAATAGGGAAGAGGTGTGTATATATCCATTAGATTCAAAATAATTGGAGAAGGGCAGGATAATAGTAGATTGAATGAAGAAGAAACAAATAGGAAATAAGTTGAATCCCTACCTGAATTCCCTACGGAGTTTTTGAATATTATTAGAGAGATAGCAATAGAATAGTTTCGTCGTATTCTCCAAAATAATAAGAATAAAAGTGGAGAGGATAGGGTTCTATTTATAGGATTTGAAACGCAGCAGAACCGTAGGATGAAAGTTGGTAGGAAACGGGTAAATCTAGAGCGTACAACTGAATAAAACGTAACTTAATACCCTAGCCGCAACTGGCAACTGTTGTTGCGAAGCGGTCAACCGTCTTTGGACGATCAGTTGAAAGCCACGGTCGATCCGTTGACCTATTCAGGTCGACCGCTCCTTTTGTTCATGGACGTTTATTTATTTCCATTGCCGTATTATTTTATTCCCTAATTAACTTTTTTAAGTTAAGCGTTAATTAAACGTTTACTTGGATCTCAAGCTATTGTTTGAATTTTAAACCCTAAATTTGATTTCTCATTTAAATTTGAATTCAAACTAAATTAATTTAAATCCAAGAAATTGAAATGTTCATAACTTCTTTGCTTGAGCTAAGTTTTCAGCATATTATATATGGAAACAGATTAGAATTTCACCACGAATGCAATGGAATAACTTTCATCGTCAAATTTCAACTTTTATAAAATTTCCATATTCGATCCTTATCATATTTAATTCAATTTACTTTATTTATTTATTTATAGTTCGTTTTACAGAGTGTTACAAGCATACACGCCACTCTCGGAACTTCCAAACTAGACGTTTTCCAAACATGGGAATCCAAATACTTCACATCACCGCATGCATGCAACTGAAACCTCTTTGGATAGATGTAAACATACCTAATGGGATTGACCCATAGCTTGCCTCACACTTGCTTTTTGGTTTTAGTTATCTTCGGTGTTGGATGCAAACGCTCAAATAAGCTACAAATCATCTTAGATTGACAAAGCATAATGAAGGATATCAATGCTCCAAACAAGCAGCAAATTGTCTTGAACTAATGAAGAACAAAGAAGGATATAAATGCGCCAAACGAGCAACAAATAGTCTCGAACCGATGAAGCACAAAGAAGGATATTAATGTTCCAAACGTGCTACTAATCGTTTTGAATCGACGAAGCACTAAGAGGGATATTAGAATCGATAATAAATGAGTCAACTATCAAGGACAACAAAATGATCGTACATGGAAATTAAAATATCATATACTTATCACAACTCTCGTCGACAACGAACTAACACCACTCCATGGGAAACAATGAAGCCGGACACGTTAGGGCAGTGTTGCTTCCTTCCTTGACTTGACAGACATTCTTAACTTTAAGAATAGCAAGAGTTCCTTCAGCATTTTAGTGTCAAGCATATGCCTAAATCCTTTTCATATAAGTGATATCATTTATAGAAAGTAAGTCTCTTACACATATCACCACTTTTCGATCTCAAAATAGTACTACCCCATAGAAAACAATGAAGTAAGACAGGCTAAGGCAGCGTTGCTTCCTACCATGACTCGTTTGACATTCTTAACTATAAGAATTGCAAGAGTTCCTTTGACATTTTAGTGGTAAGTGTAAGACTAATTATTTTCTGTGAATGAAGCAAACTTTTAAAACATTCGACTCACACTTATGCTAGATTTTCACGTCACAAATATTTAAAAAAAACTTTAAAATCACTCTTTAAAATAATATTTTAAAGAGCTAACTATATTTCTAAGTGTGTTAAAAAGGAAAATTTTAAAATCAAATGTCATTAAAACATTGTCTACTATGAACACAAAACCAATTACACTTAGCTTTTTCTTTAAAACTCCCTTTTAAAAGGTCTTTTTATTTATGAAATATCATTTATAAATCAACTTATTATTATCTGTGAAACAAAACTCCTCCAAAAGATTTAAGAATATCAATACTTACTAAATCACTTAACAAGTTTTCGCAATAACTTAACGAAATCATTTATTATAACAAAGGTGTTATAATCCATGAATTCTTTCTCAATTTTCGGAAAACATGTACTACAATAATGATGTTGCAATCCACGCTTCCTTTTCACTTTTAATAAACTCAAAAAATACTTTAACTATAGTTTAAAACATCCATTCCAAATATTACTTAAAAAGAAAATCTCAAGTTTAGTATATATTAAAACTCAAAACTATTTCATCTCCTTATTTTCAAAATAAAACTTCTTCTCCGATATTTATATTAATCATTTAATATATATATATATATATATATATATTTCAAAATACTTTTTAAACACTTAAATATATGTTAGAAAAGTTCGCTTAAAAGAACTGAAAGAAAAATCAAGTTCAAAGCCATTTTATAAAAGTCGGAAATATTGTCGCAAAAGTGCCGCTAAAAAAGTATGGAAAATTCTTTTAATCCAGCTCTTTTCAAAATGGAATTTTCTCCCCATTATTTATAAAGTATGGCTGCTATATTTTATTTTTAGAAAAACATAATATGAGTCTAGTATGCATTCACAAAAATTTAGCGACTTTTGAAGTCAACAACGCACAATTGGAAATTGTTTCAAAACTTGACTTTCGGACAGTAAAACCGCGACCAAACATTTTTCAACTTTTAAACACTTTGGAGTTAGGTGTTATAACCTTTTCCTAGACAAATTTTTTTTTCAAACAACATTTTAAAAACTCAAAAGTGCGAGCAAATATTTAGTGACACAAACACAAGTACAAGATTTAAAAAAAATGAGATTTCAAAGTGTAACAATGCGATTTCAAAGTACGAAAGCGCGACTATCCCACTATTCAATATTTTACAACTTGAGCATATTAAACAACAACCAAACATTTATATAAGCAAGATGCATATAAATTTAAATCAATAATGGCGAGAAACCCCTTAGGGTCCCCCTACGAAAGTCCCCTGGAAATCACATATATGTATATTCTCCGATGTGTTCCGTAACAGCCTATTCGCTACGAACGCACTTCGACTTCCTCTTACTTTTGAACCCTGTAAAACAATGGTTACTTATGCCTTCCACTTTCAAGTGTGATCGATCTAAAAAAGTCATATACACAAGTTTAAACAATATAAACAACAATTTATATTTTATACATTTGTCGCTTTTTAAACTATTTTAGAAGTGAGATTAACTCACTTTTCCAAAGTTAAACTTCTTACTGCAACAAAGCATCATACCACAATTCCTACCCTTAACCCAAACTAGCTCCAAACTCGCCTTTTCCTCCAAATGCTCATGCCCAAGCTCCTTTATCTAATGAAGCTCACGGCCCAAGCAAAGAAATGGGGAAATGGCTCCAAAACTTGCAACTTTGGAATAATGGATATGTTTGCAATATCATTACAAGCTTACACAATGATTTAGAGGAGGAAGGGTCATGTTTTGACATGGTTTTACTTAAGAAAAATAATGGAGAAGAGAGGGAAGAAGAGAATGAAGAGAAGGAAAGTGGTAATGTAAAGTAAGAATGAGAATTGATTTACATTTATATAGAAGTATGGAAAGTGGTAAAAGGCCTTCCATACCCCTTAAAATTACCATAATAACCCTTTGAAAATTCAATCAAGGACTCTCTCTCCCACACACACCCACACCCGTCCATGTAACCATGGTACTATATTTCATGATGACATGTACTAATTAATACTAATGCACTTAAAATAAGAAGGAAATGTCCACTCTTACTTTATTACCTTAATTAATTACTTCTTTCAAAAACTTTAATTACACTTACTTTTACTACTCCTTTGTACACTAATTTGACTTGTTAGTATTTATGCAAATTTGTGTGGATATGCATGCAACAACGTTGGATAACTGCTATTCTATAAAAAGTCGAAAATCCGAAAAACAAATTTCGGTCAAGTTTTTAATTTTTCATCGAGCTATTTATTTATGTAAACTAATTTA
Source organism: Allium cepa (assembly GCA_030765085.1). NCBI lineage: Eukaryota > Viridiplantae > Streptophyta > Magnoliopsida > Asparagales > Amaryllidaceae > Allium > Allium cepa. Next base: position 684,862,074 of record CM060932.1, on the reverse strand, counting down.
CAAAATGAGTTTACCATCATTATTTATTAATGAATATGTGTTAAATAATGCTATTAAATTCATTTAATTAATATTTAATTTGCAATTCAAATATTTAAATATCTATATATTTGAATATAAAGTGTTCACATTTTTTCGAGATGTTACAGAAGTCTTTTGACTTCAATAGTGGGTTTTAGGACTCATCCGTTTTGGAATTCTGAACTTGAGTTTGCTCAATAAATCATAGCTTCATGGATGATGGATAACTCCTTATCGGTTGTTTCATAAACCCTTGGTACATTGTCCTAATCTCACTTTGACCTTGAGTTTGCTCAACAAATCGAAATGAAACTATTCACTCATACCTACAATATCGCGATGGCCTAAGTATAGTATATCTACCTCGAGTTTGCTCAACAAATATATATATATATATATATATATATCTTGTCTTGTCTATTCAATACAATAATAATATTACACATAAAATCCATAGCTTGAGTTATATAAGTAATTTATTAATATGTATGGTAGAGGACAACATTATATTGAAGATTCATAATATTCGATATAGTATATTCAGTAATATTGATTAATGGAATAATGTATTTCTTATGAAATACCCTCATAATTCAATTGTCGGACACATCAGAAATCACCGTATACGTACATTTACGTATTTATTTATTCCTTAGGTCTAGTTATGGTTTCTTTATGTTTCATCTTCAATTTATACATTCCTATTACGTAAGTTTCGTTATTATATAACTTCTATATTACATATTTCTTATATAATAGTCTTATGCAAAATATTATATTAATTTAATTTAGTTAAATTAAATTAATTAACATTTTAATTTTTTTATATTATCTTAATATAATATTTATATTAAATATTTATTATATATTACAAACTTTATAGTATAACATATATATCTTATACATGTGTATATTATTTAATTAATTAACCTTTTAATTAATTCATTTAATTAAACAATTTCGTTAAATTATATTAATTTCAAAATTCATTTCTTATAAATACATGTATACTTACGTTATTTGAAATATTGTAAAACAATGTAACATATATCATAATATATCATACATGCAAACATTTATTAATTGATTTACTTAATTGATTTATTTTATTAATCTTATTAATAAATTTTTAAAAAATTTAAAAATTAATTTATATTATTTTTTAAACATTTCAAAAATTTTGCTGTATAATATATTTTATAATATATGTATATTTTATTTTAAATTTAAATATTAAATTTAAAATCGTACATTTTTACAAACAATTTTGAAAATTATCTCAAGACCCGATTAAAATTGGGCCTTTGTTATTAGGGGCAACCTTTGGGCTCGCATATCTGTTCGGACCATGTTGATAGCCAAGTAGGGCAAAGTACTCGATTACTCAAATCCAATCTTAGACGCTACTTTTCTAGGCACACTACTATTTGGGCTATAAGCTTAATAGTTAACCCTAACATGACTTACGTTGACCACGTTGGCTATTGGGCTTTGATACCATTATTGGAACCGAGCCAGCCCATAGCTTAAATAATGGATGAATTTCAAGAAAAATTATTTTGGATCTTTATTGTGCCTATCAAGTCTAATTTTTTAGAACATTTCTAGATTTGCTTTCAAAATAAAGTCACTATTATATTAAATTTTCAAAATGATTTTATATTATTTAATTAATGTTATATTATATATATATAGGTATCATATACACACATATTTATGTATGTGTACATGTGTAACATACCAATCAATGTAAGGTATAACATGTCTGTGTATAGATGCTGAGATTTACACCATAATGGACACGTTTGCTCATCCAATACACGGATATATTGCCCAAATGTATGTTTAGATACTTCAATTTATATATACAAATGTTACAAATACATTTATATATACGTAGGAAACATATATAATTTTATTTATATAATTTACATACATACATACATATATATATTATAATCATATGTATGAAATTTTAACATTGTATACGTTTATAATTATATATAAATATATTTAAAACATTTATATATTATGATTTTTTGCTACAAAGCTGAAAAAATATAGATTTACATATATATATATATATATAAAATTAATCGATATATATATATATATATATCAAATACGTATATATATGTATAAAATATAATAATAAATATGTATATTAAAACATTTAAAATACACAATATATACTTGATTGTACGCATGGGTCGGAATTTTTTTTTTAATTTAAAAAATATATAATATAAATATGCTTAAGGATATTATATAAAAATTAATAGAAAATTATTTTTAAAACATAAATTAAAATTTTAAATTTTTAGTAAAATTTTGAATGGTATTTTGTACTTTTGAATATTTAATATAAAATTTTATAATTTTAAATCTATTTTAATTCTCGGTTGAGAATTAAATATTTTTAAATTATAAAACATATGTTTTTTTATTTTTATGCTGAGAATATGTTGAGTTTTGATTTAATTTTATTAAATATAAAAAAAGTTATATATCATATACATGTATACGTATTAATATAATCAACTTGTATAATTAATTGATTTAATAATATTTAAGTTGTATATATATGCATATATTTCTGTCGAAAATAGTATAACTACGAAAATTTATGTACAAAATATGTAACTGTATTTTGAATAAAGTATGATAAAGTATTTAAATTATAAACTATATATATATCAATGTTATATATTAATTTATTTAAAATAAAAATGTTTTTTATTTTAAACTTTGCTATTTATAGGTATATACATGACTGAATTTTTTTAAATATAAAAGTTTGCGTAAACTTACAGCCAATCAAAATTGTGATAATATATTTATATTTTGTCATCGTCGCCTAAATATTAATATTATATATATGAAATAAACATTATATATAAACATTAATGATCATAAATAGGTTAGGAATATACATTATATCTAATGCATGTATGTACACCTTGAAACGATGAAATCTACTCCTTGAAGCAGTTTTCAATTCAGTAGAGTGCTAGTCCCTAAACCGATGACTACCACCTATCAAATAAAATCTGATTTGATTTGATTTAACTTTGGAAATGGAGAGATGGGGCAGTGGATAATTCTTCCAAAAGTAAGTATAGATGAAGGCTCCAAAAAGTATAAAAAGGGAGTAGGCAGAAATGTTTATACACAGGAGGAATGAAGAGAGAAGTAGGATCAAAATCCATGTTTTTCTCTTACTCCTTTTTTTCCTCTTATCTACTCAAACCTAGCCCATCTTAGATGCCAACATATGGCCACCTATTATGCCCCATTAGAGTCTAACCAACCAGCTTCCCGTATAGTCTTTAAACCTATTTAAACCCGAATAAAATACTTTGCACTTAAATCCAATTTAAACGTGTACCGATATCGTATATCGATTAACATATTTATAAGTATAATAAACATATTTAATTATATTTGTTCATCAAATCAACATCAATTTTATAACTAATATTTCATAAATATTAATTAATTTAATTAATTTATAAAAATTACAATTTAATTAAGTCGTTTGCTCAAAGGAGTACTGAACGTTTCGGTTGTGTGATCTATTAGGTGTAAATTTAGTCACGACTAATATCAAACTATACGCGTCAGGTAGTGTAACATTTTGGCCAAATTTATCACTTAATTGGTTTCAGTAAAATCCACTTTTACTTTATTAAGCGTGAACTGATTATGAGTATTATTTACACCAATTTTCTTCGTTAAAATTATATTACTTTGGACTTATGGAATTTGGTAATGGTCAAAATTTCAATATCATCCATATTCAACTTTATAATCCAAACACAAAGTCCTTGGTTCAGTAATAACAATTATTATTGACCAAACTAATATGGCCAGAGATTTTGACTTTGATTTGACCGGATTTGACTGGAGTTGACATTGATACTAACCTTATATAACCGAGGAGACGATTCCTCTATTGAATAGTGCTTCACTTCCAATATTCCACTTGACCCAACTTTGGTCACTCAATGGAAGTCATGCCATGATTTGACTATAATCAAAGCAGAGCTTTTATATTGAGGATCAATAGTATTCTCATGTTGAGAAAACTGTGTAATTTAGTCACATCGATATTTTCTATTTGACTTTAGTTATATTAACTAACGAAAAACTATCGAGCGAGTCATTCAATAGTTATCCAATAACTAATAGTATGTTAACTTAGGTGCCTCCAGTAGTCACGAGTGATACACTGCCTAATATTTGGAAAGCAATACGTGCTTTAGTCTTAAAGAATATATCTATATCCAGTCTTGATGCATCTTGAATAGGAATATTTGAAATGATGTGTTCAGTATAATGTGATATAATACTCATGATTACAACTATTTGTAATGCTATCACAAACACACTACTTATGGATTTTAGTTAAATATATATTAATTAAATATTTAATTATTTATAACATTATGACAAACATATAACAAAATGAAAAACACCTTTATTACGAATGAGAATTAATTACAGAGTTAATTAATTTATAGTAAATTGCAGAATTGCCCCTAAAGCATACCCTTAGCTCTATCAATTCGAACCGTTGCAGAAAGTTAGTATTACTTGTTGGGTGTGTTTCGACCGGCCCCTTCCCTACCACCGAACCAACTCTCACCGGACCGGCTCCATACCATGCCCACGAACCATCAACCCACCGAATCAAAGCCACTCCTAGCAATGCCGGTCCAAGCTCCCTCTCCATCCACCACCGGTCCATTCATCTCCTACCACCGAACCACACGATACCAGACCAACCTACCTTTCCCACCACTGAATCACCTACCACCGAACCAAAGCCCCTCCTAACAATGCCGGTCCAAGGCCACTCTAGGCAATGCCGGTCCAAGCTCCTCCACGCATCACCGAACCAATCATCTTTCCATGCCCGCCGAGCCAACCCCTGCCGAACCAATGCCACTTCACTCACAATCGAATCGAACTCCATCCAACCCCTACCGGACCGCAAGCCGCTCCAACTATCTCCAGACCAAAGTCTTGCCGAACCAACACTGCCAGGCCAGATTGCTTCAACCCAGGCCCACCAGCAGCTATATACATCCAAGACCCCTGCCCCCAGCCTCACTCTATAAATAGAGGGGCAGGGGTACAACAATGGCAGACAAGTTTGAGAGCTCAAGCACGGAAGGAACTTTCAAACAACTTTCATATACTTGTATACAAAGCTTTGTACTTGTAATCTGAAAGAAAAAGGAGAATAACATATAAAGTGGACGTAGGCACGTTCTGGCCGAACCACTATAAATCTGTGTGTCTTTTACAGTTTAGTCCATCTATTTTATATATTTGCGTAAATCACCCAAACCATCCAGATCAACATAAAATCAACTAATTCATACGACTCGCAGGTGTTTGCCCATTTTTTGTGCAAACATTTTTGGTGCTTTCGCTGAGAATTAAAGGAGCTCGAAGCTTCAGCTTCTCCCACTCAACCCTTTTCCTATCAACACCGTTCATTGCTTGGCAAATATGGCTCCCGGACGGAAGAAAGATACTAACAAAGGAAAGAACGTTGCGACTGGAAGTATCCCAGATCCAGTGATCAGGGACCAAGACAATCGTCAGGTTCCGATGGCAAATTTAAATCAGGCAAATCCGACAGCCCCCGCTACGGAACAACCAATTACAAGGGAGGATCTGGACAGGATTATGGCTGAAGTAACTAACAGTTTCGCATCTCAACAAGAAGCCTTGGTGGACCAACTCATGTCACGCTTAAGGGATGCTGAAGAATCCAACCGCAACACTGAATCATGGGGTGAGTCCCGGTCTGGAGGATCTGGGAGGCGACAAAGGTCTTTCTTCTTCGAAGAGGCTAACAACAGAAACAACCATGGTAGGAGCCGAGCCCGGACTTAGCCCGAATTCCGACCCGAGGAAACACTTGGAACCGAACCCAACGGGGGAGGTGTCAGGTAGGGGTCAGATGTAGCTGAGCCTGTCATGCTACCTAACCATGAAAATACCAGTGGACGGGGCCGAGCTGGTGTCCGGCCCGAAATTGGACCCGAGGAAGTGCTGAGAACAGAACCCAGCAGGGGAAGATCAAGGCAAGGGCCAACTGTGGCTGGCCCCAGCATGCCCCCGGAAGACCAGAGGCAGCCATTGGAGAATGTCAGGAGAGATAAACGATACCATCCTTACAGGTCATCTGGATGGAATCAATCCCGCAGGGAAGAACCAAACTCATTTTTATCCGCTCCAAGTTCTGATGAAAGAATGGCGCGATTGTTCAGGGAGTGCGTCCAGCAAAGGGATCGAGGGATAGGTTCTAGGGTAACCAGCCCCTTCACCCGCAATATTGAAACTGCCATCACCCCCCGGGAATGGAAAATGCCAACGATGGAACCTTACAAGGGAACCTCTGACCCCATCATACACTTACAGAGATACACCCAGCATATGCTCATGAGCGGAGCAACGGAGGGAGTATTGTGTAAATGCTTCCCACTTTTCTTGGTAGACCTAGCTACCTCCTGGTTCTGCAACCAACCCCAAGGGTCCATCAGCTCATGGGAAATGTTGAAAGAAAAATTTATCAGCCAGTTCCGCATTCATGTGGAACAACCCAAGGACGCTTATTCCTTATCTAATATCAAACAGAAACCCGGAGAGACAGTGCAACAATATCTCACCCGATTCAACGCTGCGGCGGCCGCAGTCCAAGATGCCAACGAGAAACTTATCCTAATGGCTCTCTGCAGTGGTGTACATCCGGATACTAAATTTGCTAGAAGACTAACCAAGGAAAAGCCAGCTACTTTACCTGATTTCTTCCATGAAGCTGGAAAGTATATGAGACTTGAAGACGCTGCCACTGAGAGGCAGTCAGGGAAACAGGCTAAAACAGCCATGGACAGGGTTTCCGCTGCAACAAAGGATGTTCAGAGAAATGACTCTAGAGACAATGCTGGGGCAAGAAGGGGGAAAAGCGCCTATATCGACCTAGACCAAGATTTGACTCCTACACTCCTTTGAATGAAACGATCTAAAACATCTTCCTAGCCACTCAAGACGAAGTTAGATACAAGCGCCCCCCCCGCACAAGAAGGACTCAGATAACGCACTCAAGTCTGGAAAGTTCTGCCGCTTCCACGAATCCCACGGACATGACACCAATGAACGCCACCATCTCCGGGACTTGATTGAAGAACACATTAGAAGGAGGAGACTGGAACGCTATGCAAAAAGCCAGAGCAGGACTCCAGCTCCAGCCAATGAAAACCCAGGGTTACCCCACCCAGAAGAAGGCGGAGGAAATCGCAACACCAGTGGCTCTAGTCAAGAGAAAATAGTGGTCCATACCATATCAGGAGGACCACACATCGTCGACAGAAGCTGGGCAGAGATGGAAAGATACGGTAAGTCACTTAGAAACGCTGAAGGCTACGTTAATTCCGTTATGGAAGAACGCCACCCGAAACGGAAAGAGAATGACAACATCACATTCAATAGGCGTGATCTAGAGGGAAGACAGTACCCACACATGGATCCTATGGTCATCTCTGCCTGGTTCGGTCCAGCCAAAGTTTTCCGAATTTTAGTAGACACTGGAAGCTCAGTCAATATCCTATTCAAGCATGCATTCGACAAAATGAAGCTGTCAATGAAGGATGTGTCTCCCTGCAACAAACCACTACATGGTTTCACTGGAGATGCGAAGATGCCCCTCGGGCAACTGGACCTTTTTGTTGAAATAGGAAGTCATCCCCGCTCCGCTGTACGAAAACAAACATTTGTACTGATAGAGAACCACTCGGCCTACAACGCCTTTTTGGAAAGACCAGCCTTGTCTGACTTCCAAATTATCCTAGCCCCATGGTGCCTGAAGATGAAATTCCCAACAGATAACGGAGTAGGAGAAATAGAGGGAGATCAAGACGCCGCTCGAGATTGCTATGTAACCGAGCTTCGCAATAACCGCAGGAAGGATAAAGGGAAGGATGCAGAGACTTCTCTCTGCAAGAAAAACCTGGAAGCCTAGCAATTAAAGAAAGCCCCTCCTCTTCAATATACCAGCGATCCTTTCAACGAATTAGACCCCAGGGACAAAGAGGAGGAGGCCACCACCAAGCCTGCAGAGGCTATGGAATTTGTATCTGTAGACAAACACGACCCAAGTAGACTGCTGAGGGTCGAGTCTCAGTTAAGAGCGGAGTTGAAAGGTCAACTCGTCGATTTTCTTCGCCACAACATGGATGTATTTGCATGGACGCACGCTGACATGACAGGAATCTCTCCAGACGTAGCATGCCACATGCTGAACATCGATCCCACCAAGGTGCCAGTGAAGCAGAAAAAGAGGAGCACGGGGGCTAAACGATCAGCGCCCTCGAGGAAGAAGTAAAGAACTTACTCGCCAATGACTTCATACGAGAAGCCATCTACCCAGAATGGATCGCCAACCCGGTACTGGTAAAGAAAGCTAATGGGAAGTGGCGAACATGCATCGATTTCTCCAACTTAAATGACGCTTGCCCGAAGGACTGCTTCCCACTCCCCCGAATCGACCAACTCGTGGACAGCACAACCGGACACGAACTCTTATCCTTTATGGACGCATACTCGGGATAAAACCAGATCCCTATGCACGCCCCCGATCAAGACCACACTAGTTTCATCACTGACCGGGAATTGTACTGCTACAAAGTAATGCCTTTTGGACTTAAAAACGCTGGAGCTACTTATCAGCGCCTCGTCAATAAGATGTTTGCGAAATTAATAGGACGAACTATAGAGGTTTATGTGGATGACATGCTGGTAAAATCAAGGAAAGCCAACAATCATATAAACCACCTGGATGAGATGTTTCAAGTACTTCGCCAATATGGAATGAAGCTGAATTCTCTAAAGTGCTCCTTCGGAGTATCGTCGGGAAAGTTCTTGGGATTCATCGTACATGCCAGGGGGATTGAAGCGAACCCCGAACAAGTCCGGGCTTTGCAAGATATCAAGATACCATCCACTCGAATAGAGATGCAAAGCCTAAACGGGAAGGTGGCTTCCCTAAGCAGGTTCATCTCTAAAGCAACCGACAAATGCATCCCTTTCTTCGAAGCTCTTAAGAAGGACAAAGGAAAGTTCGAATGGACTGACGAATGCTCGACGACCTTCCTTAACTTAATCGAACACCTCCAAAGATCACCAGTACTCTCAACTCCAAATGAAGGCGAGGAACTATACCTATACCTTGCTGTATCATCCCATGCTTTAAGCGCCGCGTTGGTGAGAGAAGACGACCGCGCACAGCGGCTCGTATACTTTGTAAGAAAGAGATTTACAGAGGCAGAAGCCAGATACCCTAAACTTGAAAAGCTAGCATACTGTTTACTAATCACATCACGGAAACTGGGACACTATTTCCAATCTCATTCCATCAGAGTTTTAACCGATCAACCGCTAAGGCAGGTACTACATCGTCCCGACACTTCTGGGCGACTAATTAAGTGGTGCATTGAACTGAGTCAATATGATATTACCTACCATCCTCGCACCGCTATCAAGGGACAAGCCATAGCTGATTTCATTGCCGAATTCACTACTAACGAAGGTAAGGAGAAATCTGAAGTAGCGAAAAATATCAAGTGGAATCTCTTCGTTGATGGAGCATCAACTGAGCAAGGCTCGGGGGCAGGTGTTGTGATAATCACCCCCAGGGGAAGGAAGCTGCACTACGCCCTAAGGTTGGAGTCCGCTGCCACCAACAATGACGTAGAATACGAAGCAGTGATAGCCGGTTTAGAACTTGCCCTGGAGACTGGAGTCGGTTCTTTATGTCTCCATAGTGATTCTCAACTTATTGTAAATCAAATATTGGGAGAATTCCAAACTCGAGGAGATCGACTCACAGCATATCTAAAGAAGACCAAGCTGCTGCTCAATCAGTTGGATCACTATTTAATCAGACACATTCCTCGAGAGAAGAATCAGGAGGCCGACGAACTGGCAAAACAAGCTAGCATGAAGGACGACACCGCTTCCCGAACAATAACCATCTCGCAACAACTAGCCCTGAGTTATGAGACAATGAATATGATAGCTGCAATCGAAGAGGAAACTTGGATGACTCCTATCCGAAAATATTTACAAGATGGCACACTGCCCGACCGGCGTAACGAAGTCAAGAAAATCTTGAGGAAAGCTTCCCGCTATACAATACAAGGAGGCATCCTCTATCGACGCGGCTTCTCTAATCCCTTATTAAGGAGTGTCGCTGGAAGGGAAGCCAAGGAAATCTTGTCCAACATACATCGAGGAAGTTGCGGAGATCACACTGCTGGGCAGACTCTGGCAAAGAAGATACTCCGATATGGATATTACTGGCCCACCATAAACAAAGACGCCCTAGACTTCATCAAAAGATGTGACAAGTGTCAGAAATTTGCTAAAATTCCTCGGCTACCAACAAAAGAGATTACTCAAATGACCATCCCTTGGCCCTTTGCAATATGGGGAATTGACTTGATTGGCGAACTGCCAGTGGGCCGAGGCGGAGCCAAATATGCCGTAGTAGCAGTTGACTATTTCACCAAATGGGTGGAAGCGGAGCCTCTAAATAAAATATCTTCGGCAAAAGTTATTAACTTCTTGATCAAAAATGTTTTATGCAGGTACGGGGTTCCACTCAAAATCATATCGGACAATGGACTTCAATTTGACAGCGAGAAATTCGCTGAGTGGTGCCAAGAGCACGAAATTCACAAAAGCTTCTCATCTGTGGCTTACCCCCAGGCAAACGGACAAGTCGAAGCTGTCAACAAAATCCTCAAAACCCTAATCAAGAAGAAACTCGAAAAATCAAAAGGCGTTTGGGTGGATGAACTTCCTACGGCACTTTGGGCCTACCGCACATCTTACAGAACATCAACAGGGCATACTCCTTTCTCTTTGGCATACGGATCGGAGGCGATGCTCCCATTTGAAACTGTAGTGCCTTCCCACCGCAGGATCCACTACAACCCAGAAGAGAACGAAGAACTCCTCCACATGTCTTTGGATCTAATTGAAGAGAGAAGAAACGATGCAGCACTCAAAGCAGCAGCTCATAAGCAAAAAGTTGCAATACAATACAACTCCAAAGTCAAGTACCGCAGCTTACAAGAAGGAGATCTTGTCCTCAAGCGGATCTTCCCAGCCCCGGAGCGTTACATCCAATCTGGGAAGGACCCTATGTAATTCATAAAGATCTCCGCAATGGAGCCTATATTTTGTCAACAGTGGACGGAGAGGTGTTCCAGAGGGCATGGAACATCCGACACCTCCTTCGATACTTTTCTTAACTTTCCATATGAAGTGAATTAACAAAGAGAATCAGTGGACGTAGGCATTTTCGTGCGGAACCACCTTAAAAATCTTGTCTCTTTTTAACTTGTTCCTTTATATCTTGGCTGCTTGTTAAGCTTTATCCTTTTCTGTTGAACAAAATCATGTGTAACGACGTTTCCATACTGGAACTTCACGGCGCAACCTCACCTGGACAAGACCCAACAGGTACTATGTGATTCTTTGCACTCGCCAATGAGACACTTTTGCTCCAACATCCCTCTGCTGCGGGTTAACTCATTGTTCGCGACTGCCCTCAAAGCCAACTGTAATGAGCCGATTATAAACCATCAAGAAGGCCGATTATAGCCGATGGCAGCTCATTACGGCGTTCGACTCGCCGGCAACTGTGAACCTACTTTAAGCCCCAACATAAGGTGTGGCCAGCCAGGGGTAGTTCACGGTTAACAATCGGCACCCACGCTAGCCGGCCACAGTAAATCAAATAATACCTACGATTACGGGCCATAATGGCTCGGGTAGTTACTGTGCGCGATCTCGGCTCCGATATGTCTTAAGTGCGGCTGTGGTAAAAAAGATAAACTCCCCGCGGAGGCGTAAGATGGGTGACAAATGTGTCCAAGACCCACAGCTAGGGAAAGTGACTACAAAACCCGTTTGCCACGAACTTAAGCATATCGACGGCCTTCCGTGATTGGAAGTTTTACTGTTTCTCATATTTCCATTTCATTCAAAAACTTTCTTCCTATCCTATATAACAATCCTTAAAGTACAGGTCACAAAATAGGGGAACTCTCGCTTGTGGAAATATGAGCTCACATCCGGATGACGGAACACTCGGCTACATTCCATACTCAGTCACGCAAGACATTCAAAGCAACCCTCTACAACTAAAACACGAAGGGCGGTACTATCTTCTATTTTATACAAAAATGTAGCTTTAATTTATTCACACATCATATTGGCATCACAAGATATGAGATAATATTTTAAGCAGAAACTTAGCATTAAATACAATTAAGTCACATGCATAAACACGCAGCTGTATTTCTTATGCAGCATATCAAAATGACAACAGCATTCAAACATGGCAGAATAAGCTTATGTTATAAAATTACATAAAGTCATTCTTTACAAATAATATAATTACAAGTTACATTAATGTTTCGGACTAACATAGACAGCAACCAAAATATGTACAAGTCAAGTCAAAGAATCAGGGCTTCGTCTCCATCCCGCTAGCCCTCGGGATCTACTTAACTGCAGGATAGGAACTCCCAGCATGTGCTACTGAGGTCCCGCCTGCATAATTCAGAAGAGAATCCATCAATAATCACGAAAGATAAGCAATCAAATCATGAAAAGGTCAAAAGGAAAGACTTACCAGCACCTGCTCCCTGACCATCATCGTCTAGCTGCACGCCTACCTCATCCACGGCAAGCAGCCGCATGCCCTCCTTAACCGCCACCTTCTCTTCCTTAGTGAATTGGGCCGTAACCACATCCATCCTGAAAGCCGCGCCACCTTTCTTATCCGCATCGGCCTTAGCTTCCTCCAAAGCCCAGAGATATATGCTAGCCATAACCCGAAGATAATCATCCATCCAGGACAGGTTGCCCTGTCTCCAAGTACGAAAATACATGTCCTGGAGCATCTCGTCCATCATCCCCTCGTTCTCCTCAAACTCTTTCATCCGGGCCTCAGAAGCCGACAGTCGTGCGACAGCAGCATCTCTCTCCAATCGGTATCTCGAGCAGTCAGCTTGAAGGGACTTCCGCATCACTTCCATCTCCTCCTTCAGCTTGGCCTAAGAAAGCTCTGCAGCCTCCAGCCTCCCAGATAACTCTTCTACCTGCTCAAGATCCGCTCTCCGAACCTCGTCCACCGTTGCGATGTCCATATCAATCCGTTCCTTGCAGGCAGCCTCCATCTTTCGTAGTTCTGCCTTACTAGCCTCTTCCATAGTCTTCTTCAACCGCCCGAAGGCTGCCTCATGCTGAGAAATCTGAATGGCTTGATCAGCAAGCTGTTTGGCCTGATCAGCAACCTTTAGCCGCAACCGAATATTAGCACTCCTAATCTCCTCTCCAGCCTTGACCAGACGGGCATGATGCCCCATCAACTTCCTGGTCTCCTCCGCCAACCGGTCAATATTAGCCTTGGCTTCGTCCCCCATGGTAACTATCCGAGTAGTAAGCAAATCGAGGTCTAAGGACTTAGCCTCATCAAGCACCCGTACCATGGGATTGCGGGGAAGAAGATGCTCACCCGTGGCCTCGTCAAAAGAGATGTCCTGAAAACTCGGGTACAGATCCGGATGGCCGGCAAATGGGTTGCGAACCAAAGCAGGATGGCCTATCGGGGCGACGGTTGGATTTTCGAACGGATGTGGGGAAGGTATAAGCTTGGTATCCTCCTCAGTAATATCATGGATAGGCTGGACTGGAGGCTGAGGGCCAGGTGAAGGTTCAAACGAAGATCGGCCCCTCTTTCTCTTTTGCATATCTTCTTCAATAACTCCGAGAAGAGGGCGATATCTAACCGCATCTTCAGGACGGCTAGCTGACGGCTTTGGTTGGGCGGAAGCCTTGAGTAACTTATACTGTTCAAGGCGGTGCCGAATATCTGATGTCTTGGCCACCTTACCCATTCCTAGAATAAAAACCAAGTGTTACAAGCTTGCATGAAACTATGATTCAAGAAACATGTGAAGTTAAAAGAAGGAGATAAGAATTCACCTTGAACCGCCGGAGTTGCCTTAGCTGAAATACTCTCAGAAGATAGACTGGCACCAGTCCCGACCTTATCAGATTTCTTCGACTTCTCCACCAAGGCTGATCCTTCCTCCAACCCCTCAAAAGCCTGACGGAAGGCATCATCCGTCCACTCTTGAATCTCGCCTGCTTGCCCAGGAGGTAAAGCCTCGGCGCCATCACCACCACCATCACATTCTTTGTCGTCTCCACTCTCTGCCTCTCCTCCTACATCGCCTCCTTCGCCTTCACCTCTATCCTCCTCCACGTCTTCCTCCCCGGAGTAATTGGGCACGTGCTAGGGGAAGGGCCGTCGGACTTCTTGAGCTTCTTACCTCCAACAACCGGAGGTTTTGTGAAAGGCTTCCTCTTACTACTCTTCGCAGTGACCCCATCTTTAGCTTTAGCAGCCCTCTCCTCGGCTGTGTATCTCTGCTTAACCACCGATTGACGTGGCAGAATCAAGTTGTGCTCCAGGAGAGTAGCATTCCTGATCAGGTAAGAAGCCGACCTATCCCTTCCTGAGATAGCCTCTACCTCCGCAGCCATCTGTACAAGGTGATCATTCTCCACGACCGCAAAGCCACCTGTCGCTAGCAAGAAATAAAAGCACATAAGAAGAAGCATTGTAGTCGGGACAAAGAAATTACAAATGGAATTCAACTTACAGCCAGAAGTGAAAAGGCAAAAAGAAACGAAGTCGTCCTTAACGAAGAACCATTCCTTCTTGAACATGGTAAACTTCGAGTACAAGTCCAAGACCGACTTGAAGGACACGTCTGACTCTAAACTGATGTACAGAGACCCCTTCTTGTAGCCTCCCAGATTGTATAGATATCGGATTTCCCGATTAGAAGGGGGGCGCTCATATCTCCTCTGGAAGATAACGAATAGACACACTAAGATGGCGTAGGAGTTGGGCTGAAGCTGAAAAGGAGCCACTTTCAGGTAAGTAATAAAGCTGACTATCCACGCATTGATCGGAGGAATGGCCCCGCACATGCAATGGTATCGACTATACGTGAAATATCCTTCAGGGGGATTGTACGGCATCACTCCGTCCCCCGGCAACAGCATGCTCGCTCTGTCAATCCCAAAGGAGCGAGAGATAACATCAAGCTGCTCCTCTCTGAAAGAGCTCGGGAAGCAATCGAGAGGAGAATTCAGAAGATCTTGAGGGCCATATCCATCCACTAATGACCTCGGTGCAGGTCCATGTCGCGCTGGTTTCGGCTGGACTGGGGGCACGGCAGGGGACTCTCTTCTGTCCCTAGATTTCCTCATATCTGATCGGGTTTCCACTCTTTGAGACATTTATCTGCGACACAAGAAAGTATATCGTTAAGACACATAAACTAGGTAATCTAGAGTTTCACTAGCAATTCAAATATAAAAGTCCATCCGGTAAGGGGTTCATTCAACACTCGGAATCCCCGGGTTCGTTCAGTAAGGTCCAACCTAGGGTTCATTCGGCATTCCCATACAAGACTCGTCCGGCACTTGAGCTCCAAGGAGTTCATTTGGTGGTACAGAGTATAACCTCATTCGGCAATTCAAGGATAAAAGGACATTTGGTACTTCAAGGACGCCGAGCCCATTCGATAACTAAAAATAAAGTTCATTCGGCGGAGTAGATCCTCACCTGATTCGGCAAAGATTTTGATTCGGCTAACACTGATTCGGCAAAGATTTTGGTTCGGCTAACACTTTGATTCGGCAAAGACAAGGGAGTGGTTTGGCTGATAAAAAAAACGGAGGCGTCAGGCTCCTATTTATAAGCAAAAACCAATAGCCGAACTGGTTGGTTCGGCGCTAAAGACCGGATGAGAACACCCCAGCTTAAGGCAAAGCACGACATGTGCATGCACATGCCCTACTTTAGGGGGGCAAGTGTTGGGTGTGTTTCGACCGGCCCCTACCCTACCACCGAACCAACTCTCACCGGACCGGCTCCACACCATGCCCACGAACCATCAACCCACCGAATCAAAGTCCCTCCTAGCAATGCTGGTCCAAGCTCCCTCTCCATCCACCACCGGTCCATTCATCTCCTACCACCGAACCACATGATACCGGACCAAGTTACCTTGCCCACCACCGAATCACCTACCACCGAACCAAAGCCCCTCCTAACAATGCCGGTCCAAGGCCACTCCAGGCAATGCCGGTCCAAGCTCCTCCACGCATCACCGAACCAATCATCTTTCCATGCCCGCCGAGCCAACCCCTGCCGAACCAATGCCACTTCACTCATAACCGAATCGAACTCCATCCAACCCCTACCGGACCGCAAGCCGCTCCAACTATCTCCAGACCAAAGCCTTGCCGAACTAACACTGCCAGGCCAGATTGCTTCAGCTCAGGCCCACCAGCAGCTATACACATCCAAGACCCCTGCCCCCAGCCTCCTGCCCCCAGCCTCACTCTATAAATAGAGGGGCAGGGGTACAACAATGGCAGACAAGTATGAGAGCTCAAGCACGGAAGGAACTTTCAAACAACTTTCATATACTTGTATACAAAGCTTTGTACTTGTAATCTGAAAGAAAAAGGAGAATAACATATAAAGTGGACGTAGGCACGTTCTGGCCGAACCACTATAAATCTGTGTGTCTTTTATAGTTTAGTCCATCTATTTTATATATTTGCGTAAATCACCCAAACCATCCAGATCAACATAAAATCAACTAATTCATACGACTCGGAGGTGTTTGCCCATTTTTTGTGCAAACGTTACCATAATTGGTAGTCAAGCTAAAGCCAAAATCTCTTACCATGGTAAACAGTTAATCCATAAATGTTATCAGATTAACCAAGGGCTTTGAAGTGGCAAAACATAATTAACTATAGATGTTATTGGAGTTTCAAATCACTGACCAAATTTTAGATAACTTACCGATATAGTGATGATGAAAATAAAACGTCGAACAAATATTGATATAAAGGTGTAGCTCAATAAAGATTAGAAACCAGATTTTGCCTAAATGATCTATAAGTAACTGAACTAGTGTCGTACTTCAGCAATTTCCATGCATATTTCAGTATTATATTATTTAAATGTTACCAAGAACCAAGTTCACATCAAGGAGTCAACTAGTAGGATTCTTAGCTATTTTATGAATTCCACTAGTTTAAATTGATTTACATATATTATAAATTAATACTAAAAATCGATACAAATAGTGTCAAAATTTTATGGCATTTCATTTTTAATTGAGGTCTCAAAATTAATTAAAATAATATATAATTATTATATATTAATTTAATTAAATACATGGGCTTAATTAATTAATATATATATATATATATAGTGTATTAATTAGGCCTAACATCATGGATTGCCCGTAAGGATGGGGCCAAAAGCAAGGAGTGAGGGGATTTGATTGTGACTTTTGATCTACATTAGATCTAGATTTAAAAGAGAGGAATCGTGGAGATATTTTTTATTTTTGATGGCTATAAATAACACCACCACCTTTCATTCAAAACTCACAAAACTAATACATCCTTAGCCACACTAAAAACTATTAGAGCTTTGAAGCTAGGATTTGCACATCAAGCCTGAAGGAGAAAGAAACTGTAATTTAAGGAGGAAGAGCTAACATCATAATGTTTCAATAACCGATAGATGTAAGGCAATTTATATTTCAACTACTTTGTATATACATCTTCACTATTTTTTTGGCTATAAAGAAGAAAAATATATTTTCAAAAATTAATTTACAAACACACACACACACATATATATATTCATAAAAAATCTATTCGACCAACATACATAATATATATTATTTTAGTCATACATATGTGTATATATACATATTTATATGTATAATGTTCTCGACTTAAAAAATTCTTTTCATTTTTTATAAAAAAATTCTCTTCTCAGTTTACAAAAGAGTATATATATATATGTATATTTGAGTTGAACAAATTTAAATTTTAAATTTTTAGCTTTAAAATATATTTGTATATATAATATACATATATGAACACACACACATACACGTATATCTACCAAATATAAATACCTAAATATTTAATTTTTAATATGCGTGTGTCTATACATATTTATTTATTTTAATTTACCAGTGGAAGCCTTTATAAAAATAGTTTTTTTTATTATTACCAATCAAAATAATTACACACACACCTGCATGGCCAAAAATAAATCTTCATAAACCTATACACATACATACATACGTATGTATGTATGTATGTATTTGTTTGTGTATATCCACACACACACATACAAACATATATACAATCATGTACATCTATAAATATACACTATTAAGGAGCTATCCTTGATATTACATTCTAATGTTATAACCATAAAAACCAATGGTTATATATATAGAGACATACATATATAATATGTTATCACTCGCATAAATACCTTATGTTAGTTTATGCTAATTATGATGTTCACATTATAAATGTGAATTTCTACTAAATAAAATATAACAAAATAAATTAATAATAGTAAACTATAAATAATTTTAAGTTAATATATAATAAAGTATTAAAGGTAAAGTAAAATAAAACTCAAGTAATAAACCTCTCTTTTCATTAACATTCACTAAATATTATTTAGTACAAAGAAATTATTCATATACACACAAAATAAAATCTAATGCATAATTAATAAAAGGAAATGCTTTTAATTTTTTCCTCTTCTGCCTCATCGTCAATGCACTTGATCCAACAACAGTGTCAAAGTCCACATTATGTTCACATTGAAGGTACAGGGCCAGTCTACGACGGGTGAAATGTGTAGATTTCGTATTTTTCTCCCATTTAGATCATAATGTGCTTATGAAGTCTAATCGATTTCATTAGATTCAGTCTAGTAATTTTTAATAAAATCATATTTTATCAATATTGTCTTAATCATAATTAATTAAATCCATGTTAATTAAATGTGAAATTTGAAAAGATTTGAATATATCAAATATTTTCATATTTAAAATTGTGTGACAAACATGTGAAACAAAAAAGCAAGTGTAATTGTTAGATGTAAAAGATGCAAACAGACAAAAAATTAGATCTAAATGTAATCACATCAAGATCTAAAACGAGTATACATACATACATTTATCTATATAATGATTAATCCAAAACTTCTAATTGATTTAGAAACGAACATCCATATTATATATATTTTTTAATGTAGATACAGACATATGTATAACAAAATTTATTTATGAAATACATATATACATGTAAATAAAGTTTAATCCCAAATAAAATATTGTTTTTCTATTATTAAATAGTCAAAATATTATAACACCGAAATTACACATAACAAATCAAACAATATATTAATAATCTTTTAAAATATTCAAATAAAAACAATTAAAACATTAAATTGTATAACATGTTTAGGATATTTATTTAAGTAATTTTAAAACTTAGGTCCATGACCAAAACATTGGTTTAATTACATATAAAATTTAGTTTTGATTATTCAAATTAATAAACAAATCAAATTATTTAAATTACATCACTAAGTTATGAAGGTGAGGCAATAATACATACATATAAAATTATGATAAATATATTACATCTAAGAAAACAAATACAATTAGAATATACCTTTTAAATCTAGCCGACAAATTACACTTTAGTTTGAAAATCCCTCCTTAATCCTTAAATCTACACCCAACCATTGCAACGTAGCTCTTTATTTTATTTGATGTTTTAATTTGATTTAGAGTTGATAATTTTTAGAAAATTACAGATGGAATTTTGGCCATGGTTGAGGGAGGAAGAGATAAAAGAAATTGAATAAGGAAATAAAATAAGAGAAATTTGTTTCAATGGAAGAATGGAAACATTTCCTATTCTTTATATAAACCTTTCCATTATAATTCCTAATCAGTTCTCAATTAAGTCAAATCACCTTTTTTCCTTTGTATTACCAGCCAATCATATACACTTACGTGGACTAATTTTCCAAAAGCCCATTAAGTAAATAAATGTCTTTAAAGCCCGTTTAAACACATACCAATATCGTATATTACTTTGTGAATATGTAATTACTGCCAACGCCCAAAATATCAAATAATTTAATTATTATTCTTATTTCTTAAAAAATAATTAATTTAATTAATTTATAATATTTTATAAACTAATTAAATCATGTAATTTTTCAAAGAATTCATAACTGCGGTTATGACACTCAGAGGTGTGAATTAAGATAGCAATTAATGTTGAACATTTCAAATATTAACATTCACATGTCTCTTTAGCTAGTCGTATAACAGTTTGGCTGAATTCACCACTTCCAGATCATTTCGGTAATTTCCAATTCCATATTTTCTTAAGTGATACCTTTTAGCAAAGAATATTAACACGTAATTTTTTCTTCGACACTATATCAATTTAGATTTTATGGAATTTGATGGTGGTTAAAATTCAAATATCATCTTTATTCAGTTATCCATAAACAAAGTCCTTAGTTTAATGATAACATTTATTATCAATCACACTACTCCAGTCAGAGATTTTAACTTTGAGTTGACCACGTTACTAACCTCATGCAATTCTGGAAACAAATTCCTAATTGAATAGTGGTTTACTTCCAATGCTTCAACTCAAACCAATTATAGTCGCTCGATGGATCGAAATACCGTGATTTAACTATGATCAAAGTGGGGTATTCAAATTGAAGTTCTATAGTATTCTCATGTCGAGGAGGCTACATAACATTCCCACCATAATATTTCACGTTCGACCTAATTGTTATCAACCTACAGGAAACTCTCGAACGAGTCATTACATAGTTTTCCAATAACTACGAGTATGTAAGCCCCTAGTGCCCCCTTAGTAGCAATGTGTAATACAATGCTCAACATTTCGAGAATGTTACACACACTGGTCTAAAAGGCTGTATCGATGTCCTTTCTCGAAATATCTTAACCAATAAAATATAAAATAACGTATTATTTTATATTATGGTAATTTTCTCATGATTACAACTCCTTGTAATTGTTATTACATAACATATCATTTAAGGATTTCTATATTAAAATACTTAAATTAATTACTTAACTAATATATTACAGTATAACAAGTATATAATAGGAAATTAAACACTTTCATTATGTACAAGATTGGTTATAGAGTTAGATAAATGTACCAAATTACAAAATTGCTCATAGGGCGTACCCTAACTTTCTCAATCTCCCACATGCATTTAGATCAATTATGGAATCTCAATCCCATTTCTTCGGTCAGTTTTCTCAAAACGATCGAGCTAGTCCCTTTGAATGGATATGATATACCGTTTTAATAATCTATTCTATCAATCAACTCTCGCCATTCGTGATAAACCACCTTTATCATGTGGAATTTTTTTGGTTTTTTTCTCAACTTCCAGTGAGTTTTAGGTTCTTTCATGATCCTTATTGCACTATTATTTTCACAAAACCAAAATCATGGGATTCTCCACATTTGGATTTTCCCCTGGCCTAGTTATAAATTTGTGCATTATATATAGATATATATATGTGTGTGTGTGTAGTTATATCGTTTCCTATCGCATTATTCAAGGCGATGTACTCAGCCTTTTGGTTGAATCACCCATAATCTTTCGTTTGGAACAATTTTGGCTTAATGCTCCTTAACTTAGATTAAACATGAATTTATGATTGATATATGTTAACCTAAAAAATGGATAAACACCATGGATTGATTGTGAAAACACCAGCCATGTTCTTACATAGCAATAATATAGAGAATAAATGTAAATAGGGTAGAAATAGTAAAAAGACAAGAAGATTTGTATAGTGGTTCGGCTGTTAAAAGAAGCCTATGTCCACTTTTTAACTTTTCTTATTGACTGACTACTGTTACAAGTTGGATCTGTGTATAATGGAATTGAATTATGTAAACGGGATCAAGCCACCAATGCTAGAGTCCACCGGGGAATCATAGTGAACCATGTAGATGACTGTTGTAGGAGAGAAGAAGAATGAAGAATAGTTTTTGTAGAGCTTCAACAACCAGTCCAAAAGATTCTGTTTATGTTGCAGGTAGGATTATATTTGTAGAGGTTGGAAAGATTTTAGGTTAGGCCGACTTGACGGATGCTTGTAAATGGTCTTATGAAGTTGAACTAAAAGTTTCACAGTGAGCTAAATCAATTTGATGGTCACTAGCGATTCATGGGCTACGGACCGCTAGCGGTCCGTAGCTTTTGGATCGTTGACGATTCAACCGCTTGCGATGCTTTCCTTCATCCTCTTCTTTAACCGTTATGGCGACCTGGCTCAATCATATGGATCGCTAGCAATCTATAGTACATGTCGATCCATGTACTTAGAGTATTTGTGGACTTTGCCTTCTTGATTACTTCTGTTGTCTTGTGTTGCTGTTCTCCATGTAATTTCATAGTTTGTTGCCTTGTTTGGGTGATGATCCGCACACTGGTTGCATTGGACAGATGATTGAATTAGACAAATGCTCACTTCTCAATCTAATTAACTAGATTGGAATTCCATCTAACTTAGTCATCATTCCTAGAATGCCCATTGGATCATGCTGTAGAGGATTGATAGACCCATAAGCGAACATCATGGATCGCTAGCGATCCATATGAGATGGATCACTAGCGATCCATAACCTTAGTGTATTTTTGCTTTCTTTTTCTTTGACCCTCTTGGTTGGTTCTTCTAGTGTTGTTGTTTGGCTCTTAAGCTATTCCGACTCAACAAAGCTGTTATGTCTTCCTTTGGATTATGCTAGGTTAAAAACCTGGATAATATTTGCCCCTCAAAGTATGCTTCAATAGAAACAAGGTGTGCTCTGGAAGTAAATACCTTTGAGTTCTTGCTTGGCTGGGTTCAAGTAATCGTGTTAAGGCCATTACGCGAATTTGGCTTTTGGCTGTTCAACTACCCATTTAGTTTTGATGTGGATTATTATTGCTTGTTATCAAAAATCAATTTTGATCCCATAACTTTCAAGGTGCTTGCTAATAACAGGTGTATCATGCTTAGGGAATTTGGGGGAGATCGGACGTATTCTGATTGATCGCTAGCGTTCAAAGACTTAGTACTTTTTTAAGCCCAATCTCCTATTTAACTCAATCGAGCTGACCTATCCTATACTCTTACCATTCTCTTGCGACCTGAGCTAACTCCTAGTGACTCGATCCAACCTCGACCAAACCCTAAGTTCTTCCATCCTATCGTCGTCGCCGACCATCTGCCATCGAAGCCTCTCGCCATTGACTACTTTGAAGTTCGTTGTCGCCGGCCATCTACCATCGAAGCCTCTCGTCGTTGACCACTCTGAAGTTCGTCGTCGCTTTGAATCCAACTCTAGCTCCTGAAACCTCATCTCTATTCGATCGCTGCCGACCTGATCCATTTGGATCACCATCGATCTTCTCTCCTTGGATCGCCACCAAACTTCCCTTGGATCGTTGCTGACCCTTCTTACCATAGGCCACCAATCATTCCAAGTCTATTTGCGTCTTCTTTTTTATTCTTGATTATAGGTGGGTGATGTTGATTTTGGAGCTCATTTGGCAAAGGCAATTCGACGACGGGGTTGTATTGGTGACGATTGTTGTGAAAAATCCGAGTTGATTGCAATTTTGTGAAAGAAGATAGTAAATCAAGTCTTGAGTTCTTCATTAAACGACACTTGAGTTTTGCCGCAGTGCTTAACATGTTTTGCTGTCTTCGTCCATAGAATCAAAATTGACTTATACTGGGCTACATTGCTAATACAACACGACATATCGCGAATAGGTTTTTTTCCTTCCGTAGGGGAGTAACGGCTTAAGATAGTGTGTCTCAAGCAGCTTACGTTGTTATTACCTTTTGGATAGTTTGAATTTGTCTTATTTTTGCACACTCGGTGTACCTAACCTGGAAGAGCTTTCCGCATCGCTTTGGACAACAGATCTGTTACCGATCGTTGATCGATAAGGGTAGAAGAAATAATTTCAAAAAGTGATACGGAAAGCCCTTTTCATTCTTTACTGTGAGCAAGCTATCTACACGGGATAGAGTGTTTGTAGTGTTCAGGACATCGAGCTCAACCCAAATTGATAACACACTGCACCTACCCCGGTACATACTTGAAATCCGATGTGTCGGCATAGATTGATATTCCTTTGGAATTCAAGTGTTATACGGGAATTTTCAGTTAAAGATAGAATTATCTGACCGCGTTGGATGCAAGTTCTGTTGTATAGAATGAAGTATTCGTCTTCTCGTCGTAAGTCCAGTGGAGGAAGTCCGACATTGTCAGAAGCTGAATTGTCATCCTTCGCCCCTTCCTCTTCTGCTTCGCATGATGAATACGATCAACTAGTTTCGGTTGTCCCGATTGTAGATCAGACTCCATTGAATTTCATAGTTCTTCTTAGTCCACCGGAGAGTGCTTCCTCCATATTTTCTGCTAAGGTTTTGCATAACATTTGCTTGCAACATGGCATTCTGAAGAACGACATGCGCCTTTCGGAGAAGAATAAGTTTGCCAGTATGTCGCCTTTAAGATAGACCGCTTGCCACCGTTATATGTGCTTAAACTAAACAGTGTCTCCCATTAATGACTTCTTGAGAGAAACTCTTTCAAACTTGCTTCCTCTCACACTATTTCTATATCATAGCTTGATTAATTACAGCTAATATAAGAATAAATCTTCATTTGGGACTGGCTTTGAGGTTATAGGTGAATTGGCTAAGTTTTCCATTAGCACTTCAAACGGTGTTTTGCATTCTTCTGTCCATTTAAAGATTCTATCATTCTTGATTTGAATGAAGAATGAAATGCATTTATCGGTGACCTTAGAAATAAATTTTCTTAAGGCTTCCACGTTTCCATTCAAACTCATAACATCTTTAGGATTTTCCAGAATTTCATTTTCCTAATGGATTCGATTTTCTTGGATTTGGCTTCTATTCCCCTTGCACTCACAGTGTATCCTAGAAACTTCCCTGATTGAATTGCAAAGGTACATTTCAGAATGTCAACTAATTCTATAAACAGTTCACTGCTTCGATTTTTTTTTCCAATTTTCCCAATTTTGGTAGAGTCTGTGGGGTCTATTGAATATCTTCCAAGTCATCCACTGGTTTCAGATAATTTTCTTTCATTCTTAGCCATGAATATACTTCATCCTCTTTCTCTATGGCTTTAATGAAAGCTGTGATTTCCTGATCATGGGAAGTATCATAAAAGTACTGCAAAAATACCGAATCTATTCATCCATCCTATCATATGTGGATAATCTACTTTTGCCTTTCTCATAGATACTATAGTCGTAGATTAACCGGTTTTAGTATTTGTCTAGGAACCTAGTTTTGGTGCAGTTCTTTGAACTGGCTTATTAATTACATTTTCATTTTTTTTACAAAAATATGGGAAGACAATAGTATTATTTTGAAATTTTCTATTGCCAGGATTCAAAGTTGCATTGCACAATCTAACAATTGTTCACCTCTCGTACTACCAACTCCTATGGGGTATGAATCTTTATAAGCTGGTCTTTCTGAGAGATGATTACTCCAAGCCCTATCAACATAGGTCTTCCTAAGAAAGAATTCTATGAGGATGGTTAATCTATAATTATAAAACATTCATAAAAGGATTTGTGTAGTGGCATTGTTCCTATGGTAAAGAGGAGTCGAGCCATACCTATTGGAACAGTCGCCGTATTATTGAAGTCGTATATTAGTTCTGGCCTTGGCTTCAGGACCTCAGTTAGGAGTCCCATCCTATCATATGCATCTTTCAATATGACACTCATAGAACTTCCCAAATAAAAAAACCTTCTTCATAATGCAATTTGAGATTTCTATTACTATCGTCATGGGATCTTGATGCAAAATGTAACCCCTGCCGAGTCTACTGATGTGAATTTGATGTCTAAGGTAGGTTTCTGTCTGATATGGAACAAAGTTTTATGCCCAGTTCATAATTTTTGAATGTACCTCTCTTGTGCCTCCTTATTAGTGCCTACAAGATAGGATGTTCCATGAATAGAAGCAATGAGGGTATTTGGGTTCCCTAATAGATCTTCATGACGGTCTGGTGATTGATTTTATGCTATAATAACCATATTATCTTTCTAGAAAGGTTCCTAAGTTTCCCTTTTACATTCCTTTTAATTTCGCTCTTAGTGGCAACAATTATTGGTGTGGTGGTTGTTCACCCTATGAAATCCGCATTAAGCACAACCCTTATTTTGTTTAGGCTTATTTAATTTATTTAGGACATTGTAGGCTAGCTCAATCCTAGCCTTTTCATATATTTTCCCTAGGGTATGCATCTGCGGGGTTTTATTGTATAGTTGAAATCTCTTTGTCTTTTTGCGGGCAGGTTCCTGTAATTGTCTGCTACCCGTTTCTTTTCATTCTGAGCTAGAACATGTATCCATTAAGTTTCTCTTACTTCCTCAAAGTATATGTCCATTGGCCCTTTCATAGAAGACCTTCATACTCTTGCAAGGTTTTCTACTGTTCTTGTTCCACATTTCTGTGCTCATTTTCACTCCCGAGTGAGCTGCCACAAGTAATGCTTCCTCATTGCTCACTCCTATTCTCATCACTTCTGACTTAAAGTGTTTGGGGCTAACTATGCAAGCTTTTATTATCTCTTTTTTTTATGCGGGACAGAGTGTTGAGGCTTGAGAGACTTCCCTTCCAGTGTTGAATAGTCTACGAAAATCTGCTAATAACTATGCCCAAGAATGGATTTCTCTCGATAGGTACATTTTGAACCATTTGGAGGCTATCCCCATGAGGGATACTGGGAGTAACTTGCAATGGGTTAGACTACCCAGTTTCAATATATACATATGATATTTAAACGTGTATAGACGGTCATCTAGATTGGATGATCCATCATACTTTTCAATCGTTAGGGATTTGAAACTCCCTAGGAAATCTTATTCGATAATTCCCTCACTGAATGGAGAAAAGCATTCCTCCATCCTTTCTTTTTTATTATTTTGTTCACACAACTTTTCCAACTGCTCTATATAGGCTTTGAGCTCTCGTATCTCCTTATCCTTAGCGTTGACTCAGGTTAAGCCACCTTCGTAGGCTAAAGTGGCCTCATCCCCATTTTGGGCATGGTTATTGCACTTTCCTACCAGTAAAGGAGATAAGTTAGGGTTGCTCTAAGCTTTATTTTTAGCCTTTGGTCCTAAGCTTAATAATCCAGCTCTACCATCCTTATTGATAAGGTTGCCATATTTATTTGCTTCCAACACTCGTTACACAATAGAAGAAAGATGGTGAGGAGCTTAGGAGCCATGGGAATTAGATGGCCTGGATGGAGGATTTTGGGACATCATCCTGGTCATCCTACCACTAATTTGAGTTACAAATGCATCGAGGGACTCAAGTATAGAGTCATTTTTATTTTCTATGGTGGCAATATAGATTCAGACGAGGAGGTGAAAGGCATATTACCAGTTTTTGTGGCTAAGTGGTCAACCTCTTTTTGGAAAGGGCTAGAGGAATTTTTAGATTGCATTATTTAAGTTTGAGAGATTGTGGAAATCAAAGATGTGGGTCTTTCAAGTAAGATTTGTTAGGGGCTTGGCCCACCTTCTAGAGCTAAGATGTTAATAAGATTTTGCATCTTGCAACACCAATTTATTACGAAGTAACTATGGTGTTGGATGCTTTTATAATTGGGAATTAACAAAATTAATTGATATTAAATTTTCCTTCAAATGTGGCAATTATGTTGCTTAATGATTACACAATTAGGTAGATGACTTTATCTATTTGTTACAATATCAGTTTCAATTTAACGATCAACTAAAGTAAAATTAAACAAAATCTAGTGCTAAAAACGAGGAAATAAAATGTAGGAAATTAAAGACGCAAGGATTTACATGGTTCGGATGTTAAAGAATCATATGTTCATAGGTTAATGATTTTTCTTATATTCTTCGTAGTATAAGCTTTTAATAGTAGAGAGAGTACAAGTATTTTTGATATAAAATTTAGAGAAATTGTCAGAAGTCTCTTTTATTGCTATAGTGTCCTTCTAATTATAGTACCATGACATTAAATGAATTATTGACGTCATGGACTTGCATTTCTTCTTCACCGTCAGATCTTCTCTGTTTCCTTCCTATAGCCTGCCGGTTTGTGCATGGATTGCTTATGTTGTCATAAGCACGTGTAATTACTTTTGGTAGGAAAATTTGGTTGTACACGGGAGTTTTGAATTTAATATTAGGTGATAAATTTGAATTTTGATATATGGAGTTCTTGAGCCATACTTATGAGTGTGCCTGAGTTGTGGAATGTTCTACATTTGCTTGTTTTGTTGCTTCTGCATGGTTAATGTGTAACATGGTAGTTTATGCTGGATGTCGTCATATTGATGTAGTTTGGCCGACTATAGTGAGCCCTTTGTTCTTCAAGGGGGAAGAACAGTTTGACTTTTAAGTAGCAGCGTAGTTTTCTTTATTTCTACGTAGAAGTTTGCTTTGACGTGACGGCATAGTTTCCTTGTTGAAGTGGCAACGTAGTTTCCTTCATGGTGGGATTGTGGTTCGCATTAACGTTGGAGATGTAATTAGACCCTTGATCGACTATGTAATCGAATTTCGAAGTCATCCCTTGCATATTCCAAGTTGTGACATTTTATTATGGGGCATTTTACCTGAAGGACAAACTTTACAGTCCAATTAGTTTCTAGGACACACGTTCACAAAAATTAATTTCACGGCTAAAGTCAGCAGAATAATTACTTTTAAGGTCAAAGTCAGCAGTCCAATTATTTTCAAGGACATAATTTCATAAGTTTTTAGGCCTTAGAAACTAATTATTTTGCATTTTGTCCTTAAAAATAATTATTTCAGTTGTGTGTCCAAGAAATCAATTGCGCTTACTAAAGAGGCCCTTATGGAAAATTTCCACTTTTATTATTGACACAATTTACTTTGCTGGAGCATGTTGCCCGTTGCTTAACTTGAACTTGATACTTGCGTATGAGTCGGCAATTCATGCGATCTTATGCAGGTGCTTTCTATGGGTGTTTAGCTATTTAATTTCAAAACTTGGGCATTTTCCTTATACCGCAGGAGTGTCTGCTTGACCTCCTTTATTCTAGGCCGCTTGCTAACTTTGCCCATTTAGATCTGCACTATAAAATGTTATAGAGGCAAAAAAAGCGTGTAACATAAGGCATAGGTAAATCTTTGAAGTTGGGTTTACAAAAGTTAAACTGTATTATGTATAAAACACTGACTATAATAAATAATTTATAGGCCAAATAAAATAATCAAGTTTCCCAAATGACCGAGAGCCAAGGTCGGAAGCCCTCCCACGATGAGCCAAACTTTCATTTCATACAGCTGACCAGCGTGACGCACTCAATCTCGAGAAGCGCACATCGGCCTGGCATTGGCAACATTCCTAGGGTAATGACTCAAAAATCAATTAGTATTTTTAGCCTTTTAGTTGTCAAGTCTTAAATAATAGATAAACGGTTGCATACTTCAAACACAAATTTCATATTAAACTAGAAGCACTAAACTTAACCATACTCAATAAGGATGACCAAAACTTGATTTGTATTTTTAGTCCTTTAGATGCCCAAAAATTACTTAATCATAAAAGTATGAGCAAGATAATCATATGAACATTAAAAAAGTATCTAATAGTGTTTGGGTCGGACGGTCCTACGGGGACAAAAGGCAGCAATTCAAGTTTTCTTCTTGGATATCATATTTCAATTTTGATAATTTCTTCTAGCTTCTTGTTACAAAATTTCATAAATTAAACAATTATAGTTGTATAAAGAACCTATAGCTAAATCATTATTTAGGTATCTTTCTAGAGTTCTATGGTTACATAGGGTTGGTCTAATGTGAATGTCGCTTGATGTACATATTTTTTTTATTATGTCATCAACTATTTTATGAATAATGTAATATATATATATATATATATATATATATATATATATATATATGATCTTCTCTCTCATGTACATATTTTTATATTTGTGACACTAGCATGAATGCAACTATGTTTACCATGATAATAAAGAGTGCAAAAAATGTAGTGTGAAATTGCAATATCAGAAAAATACAAGCATGCTTCAATACATTTTTAGATGAACGTTCTCATACAACATTTGTTTAAACTCGAATGATTCAAACATCAGTATATACACTTTTAGATGAACATTAATCATCATCACTTCCATCCCACAAAGTGAGATTTTCTTAGGAGTCTTTTCAACTGAACAAAAATTCAATGGTTTTCACAACACCAAAAAGGTGTATTTGTAACGAATATAGTCGTTACAAATTAAATTTATAACAGATATAGTTGTGAGCGGTACAGGCGTGAGGAATGTCGTTACAAATATTTATAATGGCCTTTACCCGTTATTAGATATATCACTTACCAACGGACTTTGTCGTTAGAAATCTAAATTTTTGTAACGAAATAGGTTGTTATTATTTGCATCGGTTTGTAACGGGTATTTTCCGTTACTTAGTTTCCCCTTTCATGGTGGAAGAAGGGGTTGTCATTTTAAATTATCATGACCTTGTTTGTTACAAATTTCATCATTAGTAACGCACTTGTTCGTTACAAATTTCATCAATAGTAACGACTATGCTCGTTATAAATTTCGTCTTTAGTAACGAATATATTCGTTACAGCTACCAAACCATATAGACCTGCATTTTTGCTAGCATTTACACTAATGATTTGTCTATTATAATACAGTAGGTACATACATATCAAAAATTACAGAATTTCGATAACAATAAGCAATTACGCATCCAAACATCCAACTTAAATTGCATAAATATTTGACAATAAATTAAAGGAAGATTCGAAATTTCACAAGTTCATCATACATAACTAAAGAGTATGAAATCAAAATATTACAAGTTCTAACATTAATTCAAAATAAAGTCTAGATCCTACAAACAACAAACATGACACTCAGGCCAAATAACAAAACCTCCATCAATTATATCAAATAGCTTGTAATTACCATTTTGTGGCAATTACAAACCCCTTCACCATCTCCAATATCTGCAACAAATCATCACCGACCTGCTTGCACTTCATCCACTTACAAAACTGCTATACAACACAATTCAACATCCCATCTAGTGCACAAAACTATGCATCAACCATTTCCCTCTGATATCACACTACAAACTGCTGTTATACCAAATACATTACACTTCACCATACTGTTACACTACCCACAACCATTCATCAAACAAAACTGCTGCTCTTTATAAAACATCATCTCACACTTTCTTGCTCTCAGACTGCTGATCATCTCTCTGCGCCTTCATCTCCTTCTACCTTCGTTTCAATCACATTACTTCATATCAACCATACCCCAAGACCTACCCATACAACTCCATTACTTCAGAACTACCTTCCACCACTCAACTGACCACATATTCACACTATTACAACATACAACTCCTCATCTCTTCCCACTGTCTCAACACAACACTACTCCTGCATCCCACAAAACTCAGCACTGTCCATAACTAGTGCACTTCCATCTCACATACAACTTGCACGGTCACTACCTTCTAGCCAAACCACCTCATCAGCCTTTTACTTCCCCTTAATTGCCCCCCTCAACTGCTCCTCCTTGCACGATCACTACCTTCCTGTTATCATAATGTCACCTCATATCCTCCATCTACTCCTCCACAACCGCTCCTCCTTGCTAACCACCCACCTCAACCGCTTTCCTCTGAAAACTGCTGCAATACCCTCAACTCATATCCCCTCTGGCCATCCATAACATCAAAACAATAGTTACTATCTTGTTTCACTGCCCATTGCCTCATCTTTCCTTCCACTGTTGATGATGAAAAGCTACGATTCCTGATATTTGTTATCTTTTCTACATATTCAATAACCTATACACCATTGATATGCAGAGATAAATTGGTTTAGAGTAATCAAATTTCAAAATAAGGAAATAGGTTTATTTTTAAGCAAGAAAAGAAAAAAAAATTAAAACCTTTTTCTTTTCTTCTTTTTCCCCAGGGTAAAGGGATTTGAAGGCTTGCCGAAATGAATTATCCCCACAATAGGCACTGTTGTTTGAAGCATTGATATTATAGATTTGATAATCTGTTATCGGAGAAGCGTCAAACATATATAAAAAGAATTTAATCAAAATATTTATCAGGGAAATCCTATATGGGTACTGAATGCACAATGGTCAACTGGAGATAAAAGAATAAACCGGGCATTATTGAGCAATAGAATAGAATAAAGTGAATTGAGAAAATATCTACTGCAAATTAAAATTAAACAGATTTACAACAAATGAAATGAACAGCTCAAAAGATGAACTGATAGTACTTGTTGTTGGATTTGATTTTGACTGCTATACAATACATTCTCATTTCTCTTAATATTCTCAACAATCTCTGAAATTAAGAGGTTCCACACTAAGTTGAAAACCGTTAATGAATTTTCTGCAATATACAAAAATAAACTTATTAAGACAATGAAGAAATTAACTGTAAACATCACTAAATAAATGAAGAAATAACACAAACCTGAAATTCAGTGACATCAAAAACAGACATCACGCCATTGTAAAAAATTATCATTGGTCGATTACATGTTCCTTCCTCCACCGTAACAGTATAAGTATTAGATATATTTTAAAGATAAAATTATTAAACTGAGATTTATCAGCCATATGTGTGTGTGTGTGTGTGTGTGTATATATATATATATATACCTGCTTGATCTTGTAGACTCTATATTTGAACCAAGCTGTAAACCAAGCTTAAGATCACAATCACTTTGATCCATTATTTAATGTATTTTCAAACTGAAATGCCAAACAAACGAAACAGAGATGGAAGAAATGTAGTACAAGCAGTGCTATTTATCATATCGTTTAATGTAACTAACCATATTTTCAAAAAATGAGGCAGACAGAACTGATTTGGAAAGCACATACACAAGAGAGAAGTACAATGTAAAACACATGTTTAATCAAGTTTTCCTTCCCACAACTCTCACGTGCTTGTTCAACCATTTGTTAAAGTGCACATTTGAGAACGATCAAAATGATCATTAATATGTAAATCTTTATGTTTTTATTGATTAAGAAATAAATACGTGGCTAATTAAACGACTATTATGTGGTTTGTGAACCAAAGTGCCGTGTTTGACAAGTCATGGCTTTGAGTTACAGTGAGATTTTATGGTTGGTTTCTAACAATCATGCTAAAATACAAAGTACATTTAATGCTAGATGTGCACATGAATGAATATTAAATAAATGAAAAAAAAAAACATTTGTAATGAAATAAATAAAACAAACTAAAAAAAAAAATGTATCTACCACCTGCTTCTTGTAGAGAATTGCAATATCCTTAAAAAAGCACTTGTCAATTAAACTATCAGATGTAATCTCTAAGATTTTTTCAACAACAAATGCACATTGAGCATCTTCCGTATGGCATTCTTTAATTATAATCTGAAATGTGTAAAAAAACCAAACAAAAATTTATGATGATTATTGGACAGAACTTAAAAGGATAAAACATTAGTTGTGAAGTGAATACCTTATTGCCAACATAATTATCAGTCTCAACTTGCTTAAGTTGGCATCGTTTAACATTGTGGTGAATAAGAGACGATGCTGCCTCAACAATAAAGCGTGTGGAACGATAATTTTTTTGTAGCTTTACATGTAAGCAATTGTAATGAATATTAACTTTTATGTAAGATATGAGTTTATAATTCATGATAACATCTAAGCTAAATTTAGTTCTCTTTGTAAAATATATTGTCCAGAACTCTTTGTAAAAAAAATATATAATAAAAATAAAGCACTAATGAAGAAGCACAAAAAAACCTCCTTATGAATTGGAAAATCTCTACGAAATGAGTCGAATCCACTAGCATCAGCACCATTAAAACTGAATATAGACTGAGAACAGAGAGCAACTAATAAAGTCATGGTAGTCAAGAGCATTACAATGTTTAAGTATGTTATGGTAGTGCTCAAGTATCACAGCCTGATTCAATAACAGAGATTAAAGTGACAAAATATTTATATGAATATTAGGACTGTATAAAATAATCTCTAAAAGAGTTAGCTTGCTCCTCTTTCATCACCATTCTTCCTGCACTGTTCATCACCATAATATTATACCTTCAGTTTTAATTTAAATATTGAATAGTGGATATCAAAAAACTAATGCAGTCAAATTCAGGTGAATAACTTAAGCAAGACTTTACAGTATTAAGATAGATAAAATATCATATTAGCTATTTATATGGAAGTGATGACAGAGATGGCATAGGACTAAGTGATAAAATGTATATCTTATTACTATCTAGGCACTAAACAGTAAAGTCTGATTATTATGATATAAGTGGCTTCTTATTAGTTATCGCTAATGAAAATAAAAATTACCTGCATGATTAAATATTCCTGCAAAAATTTTGATTAGCAAAAACAACAAGAATCAAATTCTAATAAGATTCTCTCCTTTTTTACACTAATTTAATAGGATTTGTTTGCTTTTAGAATTACACTAATCAATTTTGTGTGTGTCCTTGTTGTTGTTTATTTTCATTTTGCATTGCATTTCTAAAAAAATCATATACAATTCAAAATGAAAAAAAAATACATTTCAAATTGCATTTGGTGATTTACAGCTACATTTGCTGGGGTAGATATGATTCTAATGCTATATTTGACACGGAATCCTGTTATACAAGAGAGGAATGCAGCTTGCACAATTTTATCAATTCAGGAATTGATTAATGGAAACTTCGTCCCCTCCCTTCTTCCATTCTCATCTTAAATCTTCTAAAAATGACTAAATATCTGCAGAAAAGTTGCATTGAGTCCTCGCAGAATCCAATGCCTTTATACTGAATCTGCATTTTACAGCTATTGAGGTTTTCGCATAATTTTATATCATATCTACCTACCTAGCCTTTCTTTGTTGAAATTGAACTTCAGTCGAACTTCAACACTCCAAATCCACCACTTACAACTTCATCCACAAGTGTAGCTTCTACCTCATATCAATACTTTCACTCACATACATCCCTCTTGACACTCCATAATTTTCCACTGCATTTCTATGCACATATTTGTGCACTTCTACTTCATTCCACAACTCAACATAACAACATACTGACCATCCTCCTCCGTACAATATACATCTCCACCAGACAGAAGTGCACAAATTCTCACAGTTATATTCCTGACCATTACAATCAAAATAGTGTATACAAAATATTTTTAACTAAAAAGACTCATGAGAACTACATAGAAGAAACAACAATTGGTGATCTACTCTGTTCATAAATAGCATTATGATTTCGCATACAACCAGTTTTAATAGTGGCAAACAAATGCTATATAACGTGGTTGTCTGATGACTATTGGTTGGTCAACAGTTAATAGATGAAACAAACAAGCCAGTAGCATAGCTCATCACAAATGATTTTTTCTATGACATTTTAATAATCTAAAATATAGGCATATCTGTATTTATATCCTAAAACATCTCCAATCAATTATGAACCATGCGCCATCAACGATGAAATCCTTCAAATAAGAAGTTGACAGAAAATGAATTAATAATGAATATTATAACCCAATATTCTACATTTCAATATTTTCCTAAATATAATTATCACAGAGGATTTACAAACACCTTTATGATAATGGGTTTTGTTCTCATTATCAAGTAAAAGAATATACAGTTCATCCAAATTCAGCAACCAATAAATTGAAAAATTGAAATCAAAATCATTACTGACTGAAAAATAAAAGAAACGTACGCTTTTATGTACATTTTTATATGTTATATTCATATCTGTTTCCGCCTTAGCGATATGAATATCCATGACTGATTTATGTTATGTTTATTTTATATTTGTTTTCAAAGATCACATAGCCACTGTGTAGTAGTTTTGAGTTTGTAATTGATGTGTCAAATTTCCTCTTGGAACGAAATGCATGCAACACTATCTGACATAACGGTACTCGCATAAAGCAATTACACAGATGGTCGATCCTCAACATCTTTATTCTTCATGCTAGTTGATGGCATTACTCCGTAGTGTCCTTGGCTAGTGTGAGTATAGAGGTGAGGCATCACAGCTTGGCATCAAAGCCAAACTTTAAAACAATATAGAATAATTTAGCAAGGATCGTTGTCCTAAGTCTTTCTTAGGAATTGCGCTTTAGGGTTTATCCGAGTCTTAGGACCCGTTCTGTAACGACCCGCTATTTTGAACCATTCGCATTCGCACATGTCTGACTTGAATAATTCAAAATACCGAATTGTTAATTTGAATTTGGCAAAACTGAGCATATACAGTAAATAAATAATCATAGATCACAGACACAGAGTCATAAATGCAGTAGAAACAAAAGATAGTAGTTCATGAAGCTACTATATATATAACAGAGTTAAATAAGGTACAACAGAAGTCTCGAATATAATAGTCAAATATAAGAATTACAACATATCACTAGAATCAACCATGAAAGCTGGATAGATAGCCGGATCTCCAGGCGAAGCTCCAACACCAAAGGTGGGTCTCGAATAATGGTACACTCAGTCTGACCCGAGCGTAAAGCAAGACACAAAACACTCGAGTCAAGATTAACATTCTTATATCAATAAATCCAACTCAAGTGAAATAACAACGAAAATACAAGTAACTCAAAGGACGTTGGAATAACCATGCTCTAAGGATCCGTTAAACTATCTACTATGTAGTAGTGTATGCTAAGTAGATAGTGTCTATCAGTAATATAAAGTATCAAAATAGCGTTAAGGGGTTACCATTATCCCCCTTAACACATTTTATATAAGCGTCATAGTCTATGCAGCACTGTAAACTCCACCGTAAATTAGTGGGCTATCAGGGAGTACTCCATAGGTATAGCACCAAAAAAATTCATAATGATCGCGTATATAGGGATACACGTATGACAGGAACATGAGGCAATATCCAAGGTAGTGAAACTACCGTTTACCTGATCCGTACTGGTGAGAACGCATCGCCGCAACGATCGCAACACCGCGAAACAACAATCCCAAAATTTCGAGGGTGCACACCAATCAATAACAAGTAACGAGTAGTTTACGAAGAAGTGTGTTCGCTCGAGGTGGCTAACCCCATTTGGCCCGGCACGGCTCCTGTTTTAGACATTTCCAATTTGACACAAGTGTCAAGGCTATCCATTATCGTTCTCTTTATTCAGTCGTCACGTACATCATTCCAACCACTTCATTTTGGATCACACTCCACGTATAGTTATTAAAGTGGTTTTCGATTTAGACAGAGAGTACGTCCATAACCAATTTCGGATTCTTTAATAAATTTCGTAATTATTTCACCGATTGGTCGTTTAATATATTTCAAACCAAATCAATTTCGATTCCAATTAGAATTTGTAAACCAACATTCCATTTGTCTTTCTAACACAATTTCCAAAATTTACGTTTCAAAACTTCCAAATTACCATTTCAAGATCTCGTAATTCAATTTCAATTTTTATTTTAAACAATTCAAATATTGATTCAAGTTCGTATATAAGTTTCATTCCGTAATCATTTAAATTAATTTAATTTAACATTCAAATCAATTTAAATTCATTGATCGATTTCATTCAATATTCGTTAAGTTAATTTATCATTCTAAACAATTTCTATTTAATTTCCAATTCATTAAATCAATTTAAGTTTTCCCATATTATATCAAACTTCCAAATTTAATTAAATTAAATTCGTCAAATCAAATTCTTTAAATTTCAAGTCTTACATTAATTTCAATAAATCACATTTCATTTATTGTTGAAGAAATTCGATTTCATTTATTTACTTATTTAATTTAAACAAATTTCCAAAACTTAATTATTTCAGAACTCAATTTCACTTATTCAAGAAGTTCATTTTCACTTATCAAAGAATTCAATTTTATTTAATTATTAAATGATTCAATCTCATTAAATTATTAAATAATTTCAAACTTAATTATTAAATAATTTCAAAATTTAATTATTAAATAATTTCAAACTTAATTATTAAATAATTTCAAACTTAATTATTAAATAATTTCAAAACTTAACTCAATCATTTCTTAAATTAAACAACGTTCTTTCATCAATTACTTTGTTTATATTTTGTTTAAGATTATTCAATATTAACATTTAAATTTCACTAGAATTCAAATTCCAACTTCATTTAGAACCCTTATTATTTTATTCAAATAAATCTTTATTTTTATTTTTAAATCAAATTATTGACCAATCGGTTTTTATTTAATTCTCTATCCTAAGTCAATGTTTATCTGGGTATTTATCATTTCAACCCGATTGCATTTCAATTCAAAAATCAAAGCATAGCAAAGGGAACTTGCAGTATGATAACTGGAATGGTGTCAAAGTAAATAAACAAGCAATAACAACTATCAATAACAATCCAATAATTTATTCAAATAATCCCAAAATAATCGTATTAATTTACATTGTTGTTTGTGCAAAATTAATATAATTATTTCTTGAATCTACACTATCATTTCATGTTGATTAAATATTATTACACTAACATTTATCCGGTTCTCCACTTGATATCCATTATTCAATTTTATACTTCATCAATTTATACAACATACAATTAAATGGTTCAAGGTGCAATTAACCCTATTTCTACATGTCAGTTAATTTAACCTTTAATGGGGTCATATCATACAAATTTAACTAATCAAATTCAACACATATATCAATTTAAATTGTTAACTATCCTACTTCAATTTCAATTTTAAATTATTTATCACTTCAAACATTAACAATTTAACTTCGAATATGAACATCAACAATCAATCAATTATCAATCAAACTGGATTATCATCGCATAAATAACAGATAATGGTGTCAGATGTCACAGGTGAACCTATACAGGTAATAACTTATATATAACAATATAAATAACTAACAGCAGCATATTTCAATTGTCGTTTCAATTGAAATCAAATTAAATAAAAGAATATTAATCGTGAGTGATTGCTCACCTTTCTGGGCTTGAGAGGATTTGACGATGAAATCGAGTTACGAATCGTAGCATGAATTCCGAATCAAAGTAGGATGGCACGATTTCGACGAAAAAAGCTGATATATAAAGATGTTGATGTGAACAAATTAGAATTAACACGATAGAAGCAATAATGATATATATTATACTTATCCATGAAATAAATATTTGATTTTAAAACAAATATTAAAATATACATTAAAATCATTGTTCTAAATTACAAAACCACAACTTACATTAACACACAGATTTAGAGGTCAGAACACCACTTTATTTAACAACATAATATCGCAATACTCTTAAAGACGTGATGCATCCATATGCATACTTTTACACATATTATGTACTACCCCACGCTAACCTAAACAAAAGTTTAAAGCAAAGTTTACACAAATTTCTTTACACGAAAAAGACTACAGCTCCCAAATATATACATATATTTCTTAAAGAATTAAAACATTAATGTATAATAAAATCAAAATTGTTATATATATATATTTACTTACACACATTACTAACATAAAACTGTAGCCAATCATAATATAACATATATAACTTACACGTGAAACAAAGTATAAGTTTGTACAAATATTCAAAAAAAATATAGATAGTTATATTTAAAACAAACAATATACTGCCCGCACACAAAACCGAACTCACACAATATTTACACAGTTTGTTTATGTATTATTATATATACGTTCGAGCACAACAGTTATAAACTAAGCACTCGTATATATATGACTTCTTAATATTATATACTGTGTAAACTTCCTAATATGCTTCAGCTCTACTAATATAATTTATATATATCTATACGACTCATAATGTAAACATCAGTTTCAATAGCTAATATAACTTATATATATGCGCACCATAATATAATAAATACGATATATATACATACCGAATACAAAAAAAGGCACGAGCTGCAAATGGTAGGCTACTGGTTGATGTTAGACTGGGCGAGGCTTCGACAGGCGAGCGCGAGTGGCGTGGTTGTCATGGAGCAGGTCTGGCCACTCGGTCTGGGATGAGGTAGCCGTGCTCGCGGTGTGGAGATGAAGGCGGAGGGGAGCAGTTTCTGGTTGTTCGCCGGAGGTGTAGGCCGAGAGAGGGGCGGTGATTGGTGATTTCGGTGGTTTGTGTTGCTTTGGATGAAGGGATGAATGGATTTCGAGCAAGGCGTGGTCGGTGGTATCGTGGAGGTAGGAGAGGCAGTGTGAGTTAGATGAACGGTGGATTTTTTTTTTTAAAGGAAGGTTAGGCTGCTTTGTAGAAAGAAGAGGAACATTTTTGTAGGCTTACATATAACTTTGTTGTAAAATAGATTTATAAAATGAACAGACTACATAAAATAAAAAGGAGGAGAAGAATAGAATAAGCTTTTACCGTATATATAAATTTTCTTTCACTAGCATGATAACAGGAAGAGAACCAAGAGGGAAGGGGAAACAAAGAAGTGAATAAATATGAGAATGTGACCAGGCAGGCAATTATAACTTTATATATAATATTTATGTTTCTTTTCAAAAGCAAATGTTAGAGCCGGGAAGAAAAAAAGCGTGAATGGACGAGCCACATGCACATTGAAACCTGGGAATAATAAAAGGCAGAGTTGAATTTCAAGAGTTTTAATTGCAAATGGCTGTTGGGTTTATACGTTGTTTGCTTAATACTTTGGGTAATTGAACAGAAGAAACAAAAAAGCACAACCAGTTACCGATATGTTTACCGATTAGGCAGATTCCGCTGCGTACTTGACTCCACAACATAAAAATAAATATACCGTAGAGATCAGCACGACGAGACGATCAAAATGGTATACAGATATTAGTGGTATGATTGAATTATAAAAATTCGAAATTTTCTACTAGCTGAAAATGCAGCAAACACGTAGAAAAATAAGATCGACGGAGCTAAAGAAGTCCGAATTTGGAAAAACGAAAAATGATGTCTTGCTCAGAAGATGATTTGCAGTTTTTCTATATAAAAATATTTAGGTTTCGAAAACATTTTATTTTCATCAATTCCTAACTGATTAAATTGAAATAAAATTACACACGAAAATAAACTTTCATATTTTCGGATAAAAATTTACCAGTTTCTATGTTTGACTGGACGCATTTCAAATATTAAATTTTTATTTCAAAAATTTTAGTATTTAAAATTTCAAACAAAAAATTCAATTTATTAAATTAATAAAACCATCAGAATTTACGGGTCGTTACACTCTCCCCCACTCAAAACTTTTCGTCCCGGAAAAGGAAGGAGGTAGGAGAATAGAGACAACCAAAAGAAAATAAACTTGAATTACAAAATTAAAATTAAACTATATAAATTTCAATTTAAATAAACTTATATTCAACAGTTTGTTTTTAAATTCAAGATTTCTGTTAAATTGATTTGATTTCACATTTATTAATGTTAGGTGAAAAGGTTTCTTTCAAATGATATTCAATTAAAATTCAATTAATTCAAGATATCTCAATAAGTTGATTTAATTTCAACTTATTAACTTTCAAAACAAATTTTTTTATGTTATTAATCACATCTATTATTCATTTAACTTATTATTCCATTTATCTCTATTATCATTTTATAATCAAATTAAGCGTATAACGTTTATTGTAAACACCAAATTTATTTATAAAATCAGTTTATATTGTATATTATCCAATTACATATTCAACTTTTGAATAATTTAGGTAAGTTGTATTAGAATGAAATTGGGTATTATACAAGTAAAATTTTCTAATTCAATTATCTCAAGCTTACATATTTATTCAAAATTTTGGTTCATTTTATATTCGAGATTATCCTCAATAAAAATTTAAGAATTAAATTTCCGATTCTCTTCAAACTATTTAGGGATAAATAAATATATATACTATAGATATCAAATCAAATTTAAAACCATATATTAATATATTTTATAAATCAAAACATGCTTTAGAAATCCAAATCAATTGAACTTTTCAAAGATAAACTATAGAGAAGCTACAGAATGGTCTCTCCACTTCGAAACCTCAAAATAAATGTCGATGATGCGACCGCCATCACCGAGATTATTTTCCAGCGACAAAGAGAAGAGCACTTATTAAACATCTAATATTTCTTTGAAATGATTTCTATTCGAAAATATTTTAAATAATATACATTTGAAAACTTTAAAACCTTAGTTCAAAATCATTAAAAATTAAATTCTCAATTTCTAATTTAAATTCACTTCAAATTCCGATCAAATTATACCCAAGTTTATAAAGTCATTTATTTATATTGCCAACTTCAATGGTTTACAAAACAATGAATGACAATCAAATACTATCATTACAACAATCAATTTTTAACAGTTTAGTTAAAGAAAATTCGTACTTATATATATATAATATAATCGTACAAACTTTATTTTATTTATCTAATTTGAAAACAATAATGTGTCAGTTTTCTCTACTCAAGTGTTTTGGAAATCCTATCGATAACATTGATCAGATGAATCGATCGAAAACCCAAATCAACATCAATAACTCAAACAACACAATATATATAAAACATTTTAATATTAATTTACAAATACACTTCCTCGCTCAACGATACAAGAATGGATTTCAAAGCAAGGATAGAGATTCAAATTTGATGGACTCAAATCAAAGAGAATTTTTTGATTCGAAGATAGGTTTAAAACAAAGATAAGATAATAAAATAATAAAATAGGAAGATGGATAGGTTTACTAAATTGCGGGCAACCTTAATCGGGTCGGCGGTGACTTAAAGAATAAGATCGATGAAGAATTCCGAGGCAAATTGACATTCGATCGCAAGAGATGGGGTTCAAGCATAGCAAGAGATAGATAGCATTGTAAACTGAGGATACAGAAATCTCTGCTAAATCAATGCCTATTGTAAAGGAGTTTCACCCCTTTACAAATCATTCGAAGATTGGCGAGACCGCCGAGTTATTATAGAGATCATTCATAGTGGAGTTATGGGTACTCCAGAATTAAAAGAAGACGAATAATGAGGGACACGAATGGATTTTGGAACCACAGGAAATGTTCCAAAATTCAATGGAATCAAGTCAAAGGAAGAGATTCAAACTCGAGTGAAAGTGATTATGTAAATACATTTACCATATATGCTAAGTTTTGCCTAGAGCTACCAATGCTCTGATACCAACCGTAACGACCCACTATTTTGGACCATTCGCATCCGCACATGTCGGACTTGAATAATTCGAAATACCAAATTGTTAATTTAAATTTGACAAAACTGAGCATATATAGTAAATAAATAATCACATATCACATATCACAGAGTCATAAATGCAGCGGAAACAAAAGATAGTAGTTCATGAAGCTACTATATATATAACAGAGTTAAATAAGGTACAACAGAAGTCTCGAATATAATAGTCAAATATAAGAATTACAACATATCACTAGAATCAACCGTGAAAGCTGGATAGATAGCCGGATCTCCAGGCGAAGCTCCAACACCAAAGGTGGGTCTCGAATAATGGTACACTCAGTCTGACCTGAGCGTAAAGCAAGACACAAAACACTCGAGTCAAGATTAACATTCTTATATCAATAAATCCAACTCAAGTGAAATAACAACTGAAATACAAGTAACTCAAAGGACGTTGGAATAACCATGCTCTAAGGATCCGTTAAACTATCTACTATGTAGTAGTGTATGCTAAGTAGATAGTGTCTATCAGTAATATAAAGTATCAAAATAGCGTTAAGGGGTTACCATTATCCCCCTTAACACATTTTATATAAACGCCATAGTCTATGCAGCACTGTAAACTCCACCGTAAACTAGTGGGCTATCAGGGAGTACTCCATAGGTATAACACCAAAAAAATTCATAATGATCGCGTATATAGGGATACAAGTATGACAGGCACATGAGGCAATATCCAAGGTAGTGAAACTACCGTTTACCTGATCCGTACTGGTGAGAACGCATCGCCGCAACGATCGCAACACCGCGAAACAACAATCCCAAAATTTCGAGGGTGCACACCAATCAATAACAAGTAACGAGTAGTTTACGAAGAAGTGTGTTCGCTCGAGGTGGCTAACCCCATTTGGCCCGGCACGGCTCCTGTTTTAGACATTTCCAATTTGACACAAGTGTCAAGGCTATCCATTATCGTTCTCTTTATTCAGTCGTCACGTACATCATTCCAACCACTTCATTTTGGATCACACTCCACGTATAGTTATTAAAGTGGTTTTCGATTTAGACAGAGAGTATGTCCATAACCAATTTCGGATTCTTTAATAAATTTCGTAATTATTTCACCGATTGGTCGTTTAATATATTTCAAACCAAATCAATTTCGATTCCAATTAGAATTTGTAAACCAACATTCCATTTGTCTTTCTAAAACAATTTCCAAAATTTACGTTTCAAAACTTCCAAATTGCCATTTCAAGGCCTCATAATTCAATTTCAATTTTTATTTTAAACAATTCAAATATTGATTCAAGTTCGTA
The DNA here is from genome assembly GCA_030765085.1 of Allium cepa. NCBI lineage: Eukaryota > Viridiplantae > Streptophyta > Magnoliopsida > Asparagales > Amaryllidaceae > Allium > Allium cepa. The sequence continues at coordinate 684,817,377 of CM060932.1, read as the reverse complement.
TATAAGTTTCATTCCGTAATCATTTAAATTAATTCAATTTAACATTCAAATCAATTTAAATTCATTGATCGATTTCATTTAATATTCGTTAAGTTAATTTATCATTCAAAACAATTTCTATTTAATTTCCAATTCATTAAATCAATTTAAGTTTTCCCTGTCATATCAAACTACCAAATTTAATTAAATTAAATTCGTCAAATCAAATTCTTGAAATTTCAAGTCTTACATTAATTTCAATAAATCACATTTCATTTCTTGTTGAAGAAATTCGATTTCACTTATTTACCTATTCAATTTAAACAAATTTCCAAAACTTGATTATTTCAGAACTCAATTTCACTTATTAAAGAAGTTCATTTTCACTTACCAAAGAATTCAATTTTATTTGATTATTAAATGATTCAATCTCATTAAATTATTAAATAATTTCAAACTTAATTATTAAATAATTTCAAATCTTAATTATTAAATAATTTCAAACTTAATTATTAAATAATTTCAAACTTAATTATTAAATAATTTCAAACTTAATTATTAAATAATTTCAAAACTTAATTCAATCATTTCTTAAATTAAACAACGTTCTTTCATCAATAATTTTGTTAATATTTTGTTTCAGATTATTAAATATTAACATTTAAATTTCACTAGAATTCAAATTCCAACTTCATTTAAAACCCTTATTATTTTATTCAAATAAAGTCTTTATTTTTATTTTTAAATCAAATTATTGACCAATCGGGTTTTTATTTAATTCTCTATCCTAAGTCAATGTTAACTGGGATAACTGGGATAGTGTCAAAGTAAATAAACAAGCAATAACAACTATCAATAACAATCCAATAATTTAGTCAAATAATCCCGAAATAATCGTATTAATTTACATTGTTGTTTGTGTAAAATTAATATATTTCTAGAATCTACACTATCATTTCATGTAGATTAAAGATTATTACACTAACATTTATCCGGTTCTTCACTTGATATCCATTATTCAATTTTACACTTTATCAATTTATACAACATACAATTAAATGGTTCAAGGTGTAATTAACCCTATTTCTACGTGTCAATTAATTTAGCCTTTAAAGGGGTCATATTATACAAATTTAACCAATCAAATTCAACACATATATCAATTTAAATTGTTAACTATCCTACTTCAATTTCAATTTTAAATTATTTATCACTTCAAACATTAACAATTTAGCTTCCAATGTAAACATCAACAATCAATCAATTATCAATTAAACTGGATTATCATCGTATAAATAATAGATAATGGTGTCAGATGTCACAGGTGAACTGATACAGGTAATAACATATATATAACAATATAAATAACTAACAGCAGCATATTTCAATTGTCGTTTCAATTGAAATCAAATTAAATAAAAGAACATTAATCGTGAGTGATTGCTCACCTTTCTGAGCTAGAGAGGATTTGATGATGAAATCGAGTTACGAATCGTAGCATGAATTCCGAATCAAAGTAGGATGGCATGATTTGGACGAATAAAGCTGATATATAAAGATGTTGATGGGAACAAATTAGAATCAACACGATAGAAGCAATAATGATATATATATATATATATATATATTATACTTATCCATGAAATAAATATGTTTTAAAACAAATATTAAAAGACACATTAAAATCATTGTTTTAAATTACAAAACCACAACTTACATTAACACATAGATTTAGAGGTCAGAACACCACTTTATTTAACAGCAAAAGTAACTATATGAGTATTTATTAAAAATCACAATACTCTTAAACACGTGATACATCTGTATGCATACTTTTACACATATTATGTACTACCCCACCCTAACTTAAACAAAAGTTTAAAGCAAAGTTTACACAAATTTCTTTATACGACAAAGACTACAGCTCCTAAATATATACATATATTTTTTAAAGAATCAAAATATTAATGTATAATAAAATCAAAACTGTTATATATATTTACTTACACACATTACTAACACAAAACTATAGCCAATTATAATATAACATATATAACTTACACGTGAAACAAAGTATAAGTTGTACAAATATTTTAAAAAATATAGATAGTTATATTTAAAACAAACAATATACTGCCCGCACACAAAACCGAACTCACACAATATTTACACAGTTTGTTTATGTATTATTGTAACGACCCGGAAATTTCAATCCCGAAAATTTCAGATAGTTAGGAAAAGAAGAAAAGAGAAAGAAGATGAAACAGAAAACAAGCCACAGAAACCTCACATTCACAGTGGATCAAATATAATATCAAATAAAATAGCAGTTATACAAAGAAAACTATATCAGTTAATTCACATTTTAATAACATCAAGGTTACACAAACACATAAACTCTGGACAAAACAATCATGTCCAGATACTACAATATCACAGCGGAAACTCTTCATACGTTCCTGCCATCCAGCTCGCCTCCTGAGCTCCAAAACGTCCTTACCTGAAAATCTGTATACTCGGTTTGACCCAGGCATTACATCAAAGTAACACCCGAGTCAGGCTGGAAACCAGCGTGAGTAAACCCATCTAACATGGAATACAAAAGCATACAACTTATATAAACCCGTGGGTAACTTATATCAATTTACAACTTCACAAGTTGTTATAGACATCAACCATTTCACACATCAATTTCTAAGTGCCAGAACTTAGATTTAAATGGTTCAGTTTACTTAAGCCATTCTACTTCAGCATATTTGTTTCACATATCAAATTATAAGAATCGAAGTGGTTTCGTGTTTTACTAATACCCGACTCCGGTCTCGTCGAAACCAATACCATCTTAACCCCTGTTATTCAAGTGAAACACAATTTCCACCTTTAAATACAAGATGTCACTTTTGTACATCAATTCATCATCGACAGATAATCACATAATCACTTTTCAAGATAAACATATCCTATTACAAACATTTCATATCAGGAATATCAACCAATCATTCATAAGCAAGATTTAATTAGTCACCCATTACTAATTCAGTCAAATGAATTACTTTAATTATTTTTATCTTGCTTACTTAACAATAATTAATTACAAACCATAAATTTGTCTTCCCCTAATTACCTTACTAATCATATTCGATAAATAGCCTTTAATTAAATTGCCACATTCATTAATCAATCTTGGTTAAGCATATTCAGAAATTAACTTTCCTTAATTACTTCTTCAAATAAACCAACTCCTTGATTAATTGTATAAATTAATCCTTCAATTACACTGAGTAATCATTACTTAATTTTTTCCATCAAGTAACTATCCTTTAATTACTTCCCATTAAGAAATTTTCTTTTATTAATTACATCCGGTAACTAATTTCTTCACTTAAAAATCACACCTCATTAATAACGTTAAGTAATTATACCTAACCCAACATCAAATGATTAACTTTAATTAATTAAACTGAATTAATTAACCAAAATTAACCATATCCAATTAATTAATCATACTGAATAATTAATTCCTTCAATTATTTCATTAAGTAATTATTCATAATAATTCTTTGTATTAAGTAATTAACCTCTTAATTACTTCTTACTTAGTTATTTCAAAATTAATTGACCTTGAGTAATCAATCTTTAATTTTCTACTTAATGATCTTAATTTCAATTTAATTAACCCTAAATAAATTAACTCTTAATCTTTAATCATTTATTAATGAAGATCTTAATCAATTTTAAGATAAACCCTTTTATCTTATTTACTTCAAAATTAAATGAAGTTAATTACTTCGAAAGAAATCATTTTAAACAAATTTAAAAATAAATTCGATCAATATTTTTTAAAGTTCGATTTACAATTTAATTTCAAACAACAAGTTTACTTTTATAAATTTGTTTCCCTCTTATATAAACTTGTTTATAGCTTTAATGCTTACCTAAAATTATTCAAACACAATATCTTATATCAATATACAGTATTACCAGAAACACAACGCCTAAACTCAAGTAAAACTCCTAAACTACTCGAGTCAGTCCCGAGTCCTACTCCCAGCTCCATCATCTTCGAGACCAACCCGAAGAAAACATGAGCGAGACTTCGGTAAAAACTCTTCTTCCCCAATTCACAAATTCCCAATGCATACATATGTGCACGGTGCACCCAACACATCACCTCCGACCAACTACGGTCATCGCGACCATCGACGTCGGTCGCAATATCACTCGCGACCCCAAAACATACCCAGATCCTCGAATTGGTATGTGAATCAAAATTTGACCTATTGCTCGAAAACTACAGCAATCTTCAATCACCAAAAACCCCATACGCCGACGAACCTGACGTCATTAGCCCACTCCCTCCTTACCAACAAAGCATCTCTACCTCGAGCCTCCATTTCCCCCAGTGCGAACATCCCCGATCCATTAATCCTGTCGCAAAATTCTCGGCACCCAAGTCGAACAAAACAAAGTCCTAAACCCTAGTTTGCTAAATTTCTAACAATCCAGCAAATGGAAAAATCCAATTGCATTTTTCCCAATATCCCCCATATATAAGCAAGCTTCGATCATAATATCAAATCAAATTAATGTGTATATCATCGACAGTTCACAAAAATTCCCAAAACATTCAAACCCAAAATCCTCATGATTCATCAAACTAAAAATTATGAAATGTATGTCTAAATTAATGATTCTTCATCACGATTACATACATGTAATTCAATTTTGAATTTAAGATAGTTAAATATTCAAGTTTCACTGTAACTTTAAATTTTACAGTATATTATCAAATATAATCACTTATAATTATTTTTAAAAGCAAGAATACATTGTTATTTACTTTTTTTCTTTCTATAATCAAAGTACAATTTTGATTTTGCAGAGATATAGGGATTAATTTGTAGTTAATCTTGAAGCAGATAATTACAGAGAACATACAACAGGCATGCATTCACATTTACACAGCATAAACAGAATTCCTTATGAAAAATCTAAGCAACAATCATGTTTATAACATCATCACAAAGATCAATCAACACCAAAGGATTTGTTTTTAAAAATGTTTACTCACCTCAAATATTGCAGAGCACAGCAGATTTAGACTTTCCAGGGCTTTAATCTTTAAATTTGAAAAAGCTTTGACATGCTTTGATTTGCTTTTTGATTTAAAATCCTTTTGCATACATCAATTTGTTGATTAAAAGATTGAACTGATGCTAAAACTGCTGATCTTCTTTTGAAATGCAGGTTGAAACAAATGTTGATTGCAGTTGAATTTCATTCCAATTGAATTGCCATTCATTTGAAGTAGCAGATTTCATTGATGTTGCAGGTTTGTAAATTTGAAGTTGCAGCTTTTAAATTTTGCTTTAGATTAAATTCAGATTTTTAAGGTTTTAAAGAAAATTTCAGTTTGAGTTAATAAATGAGAATAAATAAATTTGAGATGAAGAAAGAAAGTTGGAATAGAAGAGGAAACAAGTTTTCTTCTTAAAATAATTTATTAAAAATTAAAATGAAATGGTTGCCTCATGTTGTTAAACTTACATTTGTCATCTTAATTGTTTAATTGCTTTACAAGTGTTTATGAGAGGATTAACATGTTTACACATGTTTTAAGTGTTTTTAATTAATTTTTTACTTAATTTAAATGTAAATATAACTTACTTAATTTAATTCTCTTAATAAAATAAAATTTACATATGTATAAATAAATTTATTTTTAAAAGAAATATTCTAAAATTAATTATAATGCAAATACATTTTCTTATACATGTTATTTAAAATCTAAAACATTCATATATACATTTATAACCATATTTAAATTTAAACACTTTAAAATGAAAACAAAACAAAGCTTGTTTAAATCCTTTTTAAACTATCATATTTTAAAAACAAACAATTATCCTATATTTTGAAAACAAATGAATTAATCTTTAAATTAGCCTTTGAAGAATATTAATTTTTTTAAACAAAGCTTTTAAATTACAATTCATTCATATATAAATTAAATTTCAAAACAATATCAAATTATAACATTAAAACAATCATGCAACCAATTTATCACACATTTCTTCAGATATTTATTGCATGCAGCAGATCTTAAACAGATTAAACCATTTGTTAAATCAATATCCTATTAATTAACTCAATTATTTATCAATTACACATGTCTAGAATTTTGGGATATCACAATTATTAATATATACGTTTGAACACAACAGTTATAAACTAAGAACTCATATATATGACTTCTTAATATATACTGTGTAAACTTCCTAATATGCTTCAGCTCTACTAATATAACTTATATATATCTATACGATTCATAATGTAAACATGAGTTTCAATATCTAATATAACTTATATATATATACGCACCATAATATAATAAATACGATATATATACATACCAAATACAAAAAAAGACACGAGCTACAAATGGTAGGCTACTGGTTGATGTTAGACAGGGCAAGGCTTCGGCAGGCGAGCGCGAGTGGCGTGGTTGTCGTGGAGCAGGTCTGGCCACTCGGTCTGGGATGAGGTAGCCGTGCTCGCGATGTGGAGATGAAGGTAGAGGGGAGCAGTTTCTGGTTTTTCGCCGGAGGTGTAGGCCGAGAGAGGGGCGGTGATTGATGATTTCGGTGGTCTGTGTTGCTTTGGATGAGGGGATGAATGATTTCGAGCAAGGCGTGGTCGGTGATGTTGTGGAGGTCGGAGAGGCAGTGTGAGTTAGACGAACGGTGGAAATTTTTTTCTTTTTAAAAGGAAGGTTAGGCTGCTTTGTAGAAAGAAGAGGAGTAATTTTACAGGCTTACATATAACTTTGTTGTAAAATAGATTCATAAAATGAACAAACTACATAAAATAAAAAGGAGGAGAAGAATAGAACAAGCTTTTACTGTATATATAAATTTTCTTTCACTAGCATGATAACAGGAAGAGAACCAAGAGGGGAGGGGAAACAAAGAAGTGAATGAATATGAGAATGTGACCGGGCAGGCAATTATAACTTTATATATAACATTTATGTTTCTTTCCAAAAGCAAATGTCAGAGCCGAAAAGAAAAGAAAGCGTGAATGGACGAGCCACATGCACATTGCAACCTGGGAATAATAAAAGGTAGAGTTGAATTTCAAGAATTTTAAATGCAAATGGCTGTTGGGTTTATACGTTGTTTTCTTAATACTTTGGGTAATTGAGTAGAAGAAACAAAAAAGCACAACCGGTTACCAATATGTTTACCGATTACGCGGATTCCGCTGCGTACTGGACTCCACAACACAAAAATAAATATACCGTAGAGATCAGCACGACAAGATGATCAAAACGGTATACATATATTAGCGGTATGATTGAATTATAAAAATTCGAATTTTTCTACTAGCGGAAAATGCAGCAAACACGTAGAAAAATAAGATCGACGGAGCTAAAGAAGTCCGAATTTGAAAAAACGAAGAATGACGCCTTGCTCAGAAGATGATTTAGAATTTTTCTATACGAAAATATTTAGGTTTCGAAAACATTTTATTTTCATCAATTCCTAACTGATTAAATTGAAATAAAATTACACACGAAAATAAACTTTCATATTTTTGGATGAAAATTTACCAGTTTCTATGTTTGACTGGACACATTTCAAATATTAAATTTTTATTTAAATTTTTGTTATTTAAAATTTCAAAAAAAATTCAATTTATTAAATTAATTAAACCATCAGAATTTACGAGTCGTTACACGTTCTATCCTAATTTCTTTTGTGATGCCTTGTTTTATCAATCATGATTGTTTGATATCCATTTTGAGAATACATTTTTCCTCTTCTTTCTTTCTTTCATTCTTAAAGAAGAGAAATGGTTAGACCTAGCTATCACAGTCCCGGTCAATCTAGTGCTACTCCTCAGGATGGAGTGATTTTGTATGCCCAAGAGTTTTAGATCTTGTAAAGAATGCTCAAGCCGTCGGACCGATTCTAGAGCATACTCACCCTAAATCTGAGTTTGCACGCTTGTGCAGTGATTATACCAATCTGAGTGGAAAGCCATTCAAGGGTTTCAAAAGCGTTATAAAAGTCCAAGCTTGGCTTAGAACATGCGATCACATCTTTTTTCGCATGAATCTTATTGATCTCCATCGAGTCCAAGTGGCTTCTAACATGATCCAAGGAAGAGCAATGGATTGGTATGAGCTTTTGATTTCGGAAATTATTGAAGCGAATCTTACTTGGGAGTAATCTGTGAAAGATTCGAATTGAAGTTTGTACTAGAGGCTGAAAAGTAACTTTAGCTCGGCGCTTTATTGACCTTGTTCAAAGCAAATCTTCCGTGATAGACTATGTCGCATCTTTTGAATTTCTCTCGAAATATGGGGTCGAGTATATTTATACCCCATTAAAGAAAAATCAGAGGTTTGTCTATGGGTTGAATAAGAACCTTAAAAAGCCTTTGCTTCTGAAACTAGAAGTTTCTTTCGATCAGCTTGTTGATATCGCTCTTCGACTTGAAGAGGCCAATAAAGAAAGTGATGTTGAAGTTGTGGGTACCAAATAGAACTTCAACAACAACAAGAAGAGGCCTATTAAGTTCAAGCCTAATCCCAACAAGAAAGGGAAGCAAGCAACTTTGGTAGCAAAGACTCATACTCCTAATCAGGGACAATGCTACAATTGTGGTTCTAAGGACCATTATGTAAATAAGTGTCTGAAACCCCTTTATTGCCGCTATTGCAAAAGTTTGGGTCATCATATCTCTTCACGTCCCAAACTTCAAAGCAAGAAAGAGGGAAAGCTAAATGTTGTGCAAGCCCCTAGAAACACCTCTCCTAGTCAAGGTATTTCTTATTCTATCCTGATGGCATTATTGTGTTTCGTGATCATCCTATTCGAGTTCTTTTTGACACAGGTGCATCCACTCTTTTATATCAAAAGAACTTGTTGATACTTTTTCTTCAAATGTTATAGCTTTGATGACTTCATTGAGAATTGCGAATCTGGATGGTGGATCTGCAACACTCAGTTTGTTTTGTAAGGATGTCGAGATTATTTTATGTGATTTTTCTTTCCGAGCCATTTTGCGTATTATGCGTTATTTAGGCTTCGGCATGATTTTAGGAAGGGATTGGCTTAACCGTTATGAAGCCCACATCCTATGTCCTGAGAGGACTATTCATCTTAGACATCCTCAATCTGTTAAGAAGATTTCTATTGTTCTTAAAGATTCGAATTCCAATTTGGTAGCATCCTTTTATTCTCTAAATCCACATGATGACGATAATGATGATGGGGAAGATGTCATTTCCCTCATTCACATTGTTTGTGAATTTCCTGACATATTTGAGCCTGTTTTAGAATTACCACCTAAGCGAGCTATAGAGTTCAAAATTAATCTAATCCTTGGAGCTCTACCTATCACCCGTCCTCCTTATCATATGTCCAATAAGGAAAATGAGGAGATGCACAGACAATTATCTGAATTGGAAACGAAGCAATTTATTCGTTCTAGTTCCTGTCCAAAGGGAGCTTCAGCTAACTTTGTAAGAAATTCCGATGGTATACTTAGGCGTTGCGTTGACTACCGCAAACTTAATAATCTCACCATCAAGAATAAATGTCTGCTACCTCGGATTGATGATCTGTTCGATCAACTTTGCGGTGCTAGAGTCTTTTCACAGTTAGACTTAGCAACCGGTTTTCATCAGCTTCGTATTGTAGAGGATAGCATTCCTTTGACATCGTTCCGTACTCGTTATGGATCTTATGAATGGCTTGTTATGCCATTTGGTTTAACGAATGCTCCAGCTTATTTCGTTGACCTTATGTATCGATTTTTCAATCCTCGATCGATTTGTTGTCATCTTTATAGATGATATTCTTGTTTATTCTAAAATCAATGAAGAGCATGAAAAACATCTTTGGATTGTGTTGGAAACTCTTAGGAGCAATCAATTGAAAGAAAAAATTTCTGAGTGCCACATTTGGCAATCTCGTGTGAAATTTCTTGGACATATTATTTATGAATCCGGAATTTCTGTGGATCTTTCAAAGATTGAAGCGATTCAAAATTGGAAGAGACCGAAGAGTGTGACGGAAATTCGTAGCTTTCTTAGATTGGCGGGCTTTTACATCGGTTCGTAAAACACTTTTCTAAAAACTTCCATGCCTCTTACTAGTTTGACAAAGAAGGAGGTTAAGTATATTTGGTTAAATAAATGTGAAGCTTCTTTTTAGAAACTAAAAGAACACCTTTCTGATGCTCCTATTCTTGTGATTCCCGAGGGGAACCAAGACTTTATTGTTTATAAAGATGCTAGTCGTGTTGGTTTGGGAGCCGTTCTCATGCAAAGGGAACGTGTTATTGCTTATGCTTCTAGGCAATTAAATGCTGCCAAGAATGGATATGCCACTCATGATTTAGAGCTCGCGACCACAGTTTTCGCCCTTAGATTTGGCATCATTATCTTTTGGGAGAGAAATTTGTTGCTTATACTGATCATAAATCTTTGAAGTATTTACTTTCTCAAAAGTAACTTAATTTGCATCAACAACGTTGGCTCGAATTCCTTGCATCTTATGAGCTTGATATTCTTTATACTCCTGGAAAGGGAATCGTGTTGCCGATGCCCTTAGTCGTAAGCAACAAGCAGTTTGTTTCTATGGTGATATCCAAGTGGAATGATCTTGAGACTTTGTCCACTTGTGAGATTCGAGATCGTGAACCCAATTCATGTTCATCTCTTGTCTTATGTATCCTTGAGGCTTAACCTTCTATTTTTGACCGCATTCTTGATGCTCAAAAGCATGATCCCGAATTAGCTCATCTTTGCCAAAGTTGTAGGGATGGAAATATTGATGGGTTGAAAGACTTTGAAATCGATGCTCTGACGACATTCGAAAATTTGGTAAACTTATCGTGCCAAATATTAGTGATCTTCGTAAAGACATTATAGAAGATTCTCATTGTTCTAAATTTACCATTCATCCTGGTAGTAGTAAAACATACGCGGATATGAAGCGACTTTATTATTGGGATGGAATGAAATCCGATATTGTTAATTTCATTAAGCGTTGTATAACTTGCCAACTCATAAAGGCCGAGCATCAAAGGCCCGGTGGGTTATTGTAACTTTTAGACATTCCCGTTTGGAAGTGGGATCAAGTATCTATGGACTTTATTGATGGTCTTCCCCATTCTTGTCCGGGTCATGATAGTTTATGGATGATTATGGATAGACTTACAAAATCCGCCCATTTTATTCTCATTCGGTCCAATCGGACCGTACTTCTTTTGGTCAAACTCTATGTTAGAGAAATTGTTAAATTGCACTACTTCTATTGTTATCGATCGTGATCCATTATTTACTAGTGGATTTTGGAAGAGCCTTCAAAAAGCTTTAGGAACGAAGCTTAATTTTAGCACTGCTTATCATCCTCAGTCCGATCGACAAACAGAGCGTGTGAATCAAACTCATAAAGATCTTCTTCGTGCATGCCTTCTTGATTTTGGCGGAAGTTGGGAAGATCATATTTCCCTTATTGAGTTTTCTTATAATAATAGCTCCCAATCTATTATTGGTATGACACCTTTCGAGGCACTCTATGGAAGGCCACGCCGATCTCCTTTTTGTTGGCTTGAGGCCGGTGAGATGCTGGTTTTAGGTCCAGATTTTATTCATGATTCCACAGAAAAGATTGACCTTATTCGTCATAGGATGAAAGAAGCTCAAAGTAGTCAAAAATCCTATGCTGACAATCGAAGAAGGAATTTAGAATTTTCTATGGGAGATTTGGTGTTCATTCTGTTTCACTTATGAAGGGTGTTGTGCGTTTCAGTTGATCGAGAAAATTAGCACCTGGATATATTGCCCCATTTTTCATCATTGAACGTATTGATTCCGTAGCTTATCGCCTTTTATTACCGTCTTAATTTTCTGCTATTCATGACGATTTCCACGTCTCTCAACTACGGAAATTCCTTAGGGATTCTGATTCTATTCTTGAGCCTAGTGTCATTGAAGAAATTGAAGTTTCACCTAATTTGACTTATGAGCAAAATCCTATTAGTATCATTGCTATGGAGATTAAACGTCTTCATAATAAAGATGTCCCACTTGCGAAAGTTCAATGGTCCTCCAATCCTAAGGATTTTTATTGGGAATCTAGAGAATTCATCGAGCGAACACATCCGGACTTACTCTCTCGAGCTCTTTGAGTGAACTTCTTACTTCAAATTTTCTTTTGTGTTGATATGCTTTTATGATCGTTACTCTTAGTTTTCTTCTTAAGTATTGCGAGAATGCAATTTCTTTAAGAAGGGAGTCTGTAATAACCCGCATATTTTATGATTGTATATTTAAATGATTTATTTAAATATAGCATCGTTAGTCGGATTAAAGTCCGAAATGCTACTTTTTGTAAACATATGAATTAGGACTCGAGACCACTTCCATTGAGTTTAAAACGGTGCTTGCGACCTTTTTGAGTATAAACAACGATATGTTTGGACTTGAGTAGAATTATGCTATTTTTCTATTGGGCTTTAGGTTTGGGTTTCGGCCCATTAACCCAACATAATACCCTAACTCTACTCATCTTCATTCATTTCATTCCTCATTTCCCAATGCTCTTAAGCCCTAGAAAAATTGGGGAAAAGAAAAGAGATTAAAAATTCCTAAGCTCTAATTCTCTTAGGAAATTCAACTTCAAGTTATAAATCAAAGAGAAGCTTAGGTAAGCATACTCTTCTTCTTCTCTACCTCAATCTCTTTTTAATTCTTGAAATTCCTAAACCCTAAACTTAGGAAATATTTGCATGTAATCATAGATTGAAGCTTCTAAATTTGAAGTTGAAGAGTGGTTGATCTTTCCTTTGTTTTAAAGCTTCTCATTTGTTGTCTTTGGGTGTAAAGGTGAGTTCTTGAACTCACATCTATGTCTATATCTTTGATAGTTGTTAGGTATGAATTCCTAACACTTATTTCATGTTCATTTGCTTTGAATCAAATTGGATTGGTGAATTTTTCAATTTTTGGCATTTTGAAGTCAAAATTTGTGAAAATCCTATATTGGATGTTTTGACATGTTGTTTGGAGTGTATTGAAGAGCCTATAGGGCTGGGATGTCGCTTGGCATAAATCCTTAGCCATCGTGCTTGTCCGATAGATTCCGACATAATTTGGCCATCAATGGCCTATGCAAAATATTGCCCTGAGCTTCACTTCAGACGTCTGGTAGTATGCTCAGACGTCTGAAGCTACGGAATAAAAAATTCCAGACCTTCAGCCTAGACGTCTGAGCTTACTTTCCAGACATTTGGGCGATCTGGAAGAAAATTTCCAGACCTTCAGCGCAGACGTCTGGGGAAACCACTAGACATCTAACACTGTTAAATTAGGGAAATTGCCTATTTCTTTGTGGATTTCATTTTTATCGATTTTTGTTGATCCGATTAGTTGTTTATCACTTTATCGACTTTGATGACTTCTTTTCTCGATTTTTCGGAATATCCATTTGATGGGTTTGATATCAATTTCTATGATTTTAATTCATGTCATCGAAAGTGATTTTTTGGTGATTAATTATTTTTACAATCATTTCTGTGATTTGTCACTTTAAAATACAAAGATTTCTATACTAGTAGTAAATATTCAAACTCTTTCACTAAAATGATTTCAATGTTATTTTTAATACAAAGCTCACATTTTTCCAATTTATTAGTATATACAAACATTTACCTCATTCGTATGAGAAATCTAATTAGACGAGTTAGCAAAAGAATGGCATGAAATGCTTGTGTTTTCTTTGTTGGTTAATTCTTGGACTTGATCGATTGAAATCTTGTGATAATTTTCGAGTGTAAATCTACAATATGTTCGTAAATAATTAATTTAATGGGACATGAAGCTAAACTCATTTATTTACTAGTATAGTGTAATCTACACTTCTTATTGATCAATGGAGATCATTTTGTGGTTTAGACTAGCGATATGCGATGTCTTTTTGTCCACGTAAGGGACTGTACCCAGTTTTATCTAGCTTCATCTCAGTTTTAGGGGCTAGCGACCCCTGGTCTTTCTGACCGCTCGTGTAGCAATTGGCTCAATCAGTATGTGCATGGGGCATATTGTTTTAGGTGCGACGATGTTCGACTATGCATGTGGCATATCTTTTTAGGTGCGTCGTTGTTCAGCTTATTTGTCCCCAAGGGGGACAATACCCCGTATTTCCGTGGGACAACGTCCCGTTTGTGATACACGGGTTGGAGAATTTTCATGCTTCCATTTTTGATAGGACTCCCCCTTTGTGATTTCTGGATTTCTAATTGATGATTTCTAGAATTTGTGTTTCACCAATTTTTGCGATTGGCATTGGTATGTTTTGTCAATATTTGTGGCTTCGTGAATAAAATAAAGAATATAACATTCTTTTTGGTGTTTGAGAAAATTTAAGATATTGTATGATTTTTGTTGTTATCCGATGTATACTTGTCATAGTATAGCATTATTGTTATCATACGTTTTTGTCATATCTCTTATCCTATCTCATTTTATATGATATTTATAGCTAGACTTATCCGTTTATTATTTTCTTCTTAAATAATATTCGGATCAGACAGAGGTATTTCAGGTGCTTCTGTTTGACTTCTTATTAGGGTTCATCATTTGACTTTTGGGCTAACTACTTAGCTAGTAGTTTTTGCTTTATACATTCGAGATAGAGATTCCTTGATGTAACATATTCTTTTATCTAGCACTTATACCTTTTCTTTTGTGATGTAGTGGATCTTGCATGACCACTGCTTTAATGTTCACTTTCATGTGTTATATTCATATCTGTTTCTGCCTTAGTGATATTAATATCTGTGACTGGTTTATGTTATGTTTATTTTATATTTGTTTCTGAAGATCAAATAGCAACTCTGTAGTAGTTTTGAGTTTGTAATTGATGTGTCAGATTTCCTTTAAGAACGAAATACATGTAATACTATCTGACATATCGGTACTTGCACAAAGCAATTACACAAATGGTCACTCCTCAACAGCCTTATTTTTCGTGCTAGTTGATAGCATTACCCCGTAGTGTCCTTGGCTAGCGTGAGTATAGAGGTGGGGCGTCACAATGGTCGACCTTCCCCCTCCAAGGTCGACCGGTCGGTCAACCTAGGGGTTAGTTAGGTCAACACTTTGGTCGACCTAGCCATATATTATTATTATTATTATTATTTTCCTTGTTTATTTCGTTTCTCCTCCATACTAGCTCGAATTATGATGTTCTATATACGAAAGTTGATCAGAATATTACCACGAACATAATAGTCCAATTTCCGTGGTTCATTTCTGATAAATTCACAAAGTTATTTTATTATTTCATTAATTAACTAATTAATTATTATGAGTTAAATTTCAGATTGTTTGAAACATTTTTGTTACTTCAATACATTCACTTTGAAACTTCATCAGTTAAGTTGATCATTAACTTCAAATGCCATTAATTAAAAAGAGTAGAATACCTTTAAAACATTAGTAATACAACTAATTAATAAAATAAATATAATTAATTGAATTAATTAATAAATAGTTAAATTTCATATTTTAAAAATGATCTATTAGTTATAAACATCATTAAAGGAAAGATTAATTAATGTTAAAACATGTTGATTAACTTTAAATAAAACATTTATTAAAAAGATCTATTAATTTAAAAACATCATTAGCAAATTGATTAATTAACATTAATCCATCAATATTGAATGACTAATTATCCTTAAGAATCATTAAATAAAATGATTAATTAAATTAAACCTTCATTAACCAAGTAATTAGTTAAATTTAAAACATGTCATTAACTAAGTAATTAGTTAACCTTAATCCTTATCAATTAGATAATTAATTAAATTACATAATCATTATTAAAATGGTTAATTAATTTTGAAAACATCATTAATCAAAATCTTGTTTAACTTGTAAAACAATTCCAAGCATGAAGTTGAAACCAAACGATTTTAATAAAAGGTTATTTTCCAAAAGTGTCGATATAGCGACTATCGCTATACGGGCAGCAAACAAGTTTATGGCATTATCATTACAACCAAAAATTACATAGCAAGGTTCAAAGCCTTTGGTTCTGAGGGTGAAGTTTTACTCAAAAAAATCTTGCTATAACCAAACTTGCATCAACTCTTGAATGCGACTAGATCTAGGCTCTACTATACAAATGACTCGACTTTGTTGACCTTGGAATGAATGTTGGGCTCAACCATGGACTGTTTTGAGCTCATCCTAGGTTGATTTGAAGGGCGTAGGTCCTTGTTTGAATGGTTATGTTATTTAGAAGAGTAAGGAACTATGTTCTAGTGGATGGAAGAAGTTTAAAAGTGAAACAACTAGTGTTTTAAGCTATGAACAAGAAGATGGTGGCCATGGCTATGTGAATTAAGATGCGTTAGGAAAATGAATAGTAGGAATGTAAAGTAGAAATATGTGAAGAGGAGGTGGTACTTATAGGCATGCCGATCCATCTTCCAAGCACGTTACGTCGTTTACTCATCGACCATGCTTAATCTTGACTTCATATTAATTATCCATCCATTTAAACCAAAACCATCAGATTCCAGCCATGATAATCGTGAAGTTCGTTAGGTTGAATCTGCCTGTTTATGGCCTCGATAAAAGGTGGGTTAACAATGGACCATGGAGTGAATATTAGCTTTAGCCGTGGACTGTTTTGGGCTCGTCCTACATTGATTTGGGATGCATGGGTACTTGTTTGAATGGTTATGTGATTTGAAAAGTAAGGAACTAGTTTTAAGTGGATAGAAGAAGTTTAAAAGAGGAAAAACTAGTGTTTTAAGCTATGAAAAAGAAGATGGTGGCCATGGCTATGTGAATGAAGATGTGTTAGGAAAATGAAGAGTAGGAATATAAAGTAGAAATATGTGAAGAGAAGGTCTGAAGTTATAAAAAGAATAAACTAACCTTTAGTAATATAATATATATGCATGTCGTGTACATGACAACCACCATACCTCTCTCCATCACTAGCACATGTTGCCCTCCTTTACTCAGTAAATCATGCAAACAAAGCCATGTGTATACGTGAGGTATGGATGGGTTTCGTATATATACAAATGTGTGTGTGTATATGCATAAACTTTTATTTTCAATATAATTTGTCACATCATGCTTAAGTAAGAATAAGTATATGTTAATATTTTTATGTATGCTTTATTAATACTAATTCTAACTTATAAAAGTGTACATTGTTGCACAAAGGTGCATAATGTTCTCGACAACATTTCGATGTCGAGATGCCGAAATTTCGAAAAACGCTTTTCAATCATATTTTCTTTTGTTGTTTAAACTAGCTACATTGGTAAACAAAGTTTGAAAATGATTTTACCATCATTTTATTATTTAAAAGATGTTTACTTTGTTATTAAAATCCATTATTTAAATATTTAAAAATGATTTGAATATTCAAATACAAGTGACTAATTTACAGGTCGTTACACTCTCCTCCCATTTAAAGAATTTAGACCCCGAAATTATTATGGAGTGAAAGAAGTAATAACCAACCTAAGATAATTGATTTACTTGATTTTCAGTAAACCCGATTAATTATATTTTTTCCTACCATAAATATATACAATATAAACACTATAACAACCATATGCAATCAGGTAATAGGATGCAACCCAAAAGTAATGTAATAAATATTTGCAACAAGATAAAGATAATATTCTATAATGAATGCATGCATCCAATATTTTCCAAAATAATTTCAAAATTTAGAACTAAATTCCCAGGTTTTATATCCAAAATATTTTCAATTTTTTTTCAAAATCCCAAAAAAGAGAAGTAAATCAAAAACCAAAATCAAAAATGTCAAGAAGGTGGTCCTCCTAATAAAGCGTGTAAATTCTAGAATTAAAACAACATGGATTTTCGAGTGGTATTCCACTTCCTCTAAATACAACAGCCAGAGTGATCAATTATTATTTATTTTCCAATAATTTCCAGAATCACATTTCCAAAAGTACTGTGATTTAAGTCCTGATAAATAATAATTCAAAAACCTTAGTTTATAAATTTTAACTCTATCAACTATGGTATATAAGATCACCCAATCCATCAATTCAATCAAACCAATCATAATCCGTAAAGTAAAAAATCTAACACTTAACATTACTTAAAATGTCAAATGACTAACAACCGAATCTTAACTTAGGTTTACAACTTTCTTGATTGCCTAAGAATATAAATAATTTCATAAGCATACCATTTTGCTCATCAGGCTTTGGTTATTGCTTAGAGGATTACCTATGCTCCTTCAGACAAAATTGAAAGTCACTTTCTAAACTTACTGGTTTCTTAATTATACCAATATCTCTATATCACTTTAATTTGCTTTTAGTATTTTATTCAATACCAAAATTGTTTATGAATTATTTCATAAATTTTCACCTAAGTTTAAAAATATTTTATGAAGCCATTTCTTTAAAAAATACCAAATAAAACTTATTCTACTATATTTACTTGTATAATACTCTTTTATATCCTAATAGTACACACAAGTACAAATTTTATTTCACTTTTCATAATTTAGGTGAAGATCTAATCAAAATTTGGGTCTTTTAAAACTGAGTCAACCTCTCGGCCTCTTTAACTAGGAGTATTAAAAATGGATGATGTCTATGGGTTGACCTAAAACAATAAATAGTTTACACGGCTTATAGTTTTCAAATAAAAGCTATTGTTTTAATAACACAATGTCTAAAACCCTCCTATCTTTTTACATTAAGGTGTTATAATGAATGACGTTTATGGACTGGCCCAATAACACCAATTAGTTTACACTTGTTAGATGTTTAAATAAAATCTATGGTTTTGATGAAACAATGTTATCAAAACCTTCTATCCAATCTAACCCAATTAAATCACTGTTAAATTATCTCTTATCTTCTCTAAGTGTAAAAATTCATTTATCCCAAACAATCTTTTATCAAAAAACTATTTATTTGGAAATCAATTCCCTAGAAGGGAACTTAAAAACTACTTAACTGGTTTTATTTCAAAACTCCTTTTTTGGAAACGTACTATATTTCTTTATGAAGCAAAAAAATTCAAATGATTTTATTTGCTAAAACTCTCTTGGGTTCATTCAGATTTAATCTCATTTTGATCATACAACGATAAAGAGAATAATTTTCAAAGTACTCCACAACATTCGCCTAAGCAAATATTCGATTGTCACTTAGAAGATTACTCAGATTACCACAAAACTAATCGAAATGTTTTCCTCCAAATTATCCCAAAGAAAAAGCATTCTATTCAAAATTTCTTTTCCAAAATATTTATATTTTAGGAATATTTAAATTTTAGGAATATTTCCAAATAATACCAGTATTAATTTTTCTCAAAATATTTTGAAACCATTTCAAAAAAATTCCGGTATTTAAACTTTTCAAAAGTTCTTTCAAATGTCCTTTTAAGAGAAAAATATATAATACTAAGTGTATTAAAACAAAGGTAAAAAAGAAATGTCATTAAAACATCGTTTACTATAAAATCAAAAAAAAATTCATTTAAAAGACCATCATTTATAAATTTAAACCAATATTTATTATTCCAAAAAAAAAAACAATTTAAATACCTTTTATAAATTTAAAACAATATTAGTCATCCTGGGGGGATGATTTATAATATTCTTTTTAAAACCATAAAACCATATAAACTTTCCATAGAAATAAATCAAAATTAAATTCTTTTATTAAATTTAAAATAACATTAAATATCCCAAAAGATAATAAATAGTATTTATAATTTCTTTTATAAATCTAAAAATATATTAATTATCTCGAAATGATAAATAATCAAATTTATAATTTCCTTTAATAAACAAATCAATTATCTTTAATAAAATAGTTAATAACTTCCAAAATTCTTTCATCAAATCAATTAGGTTACATTAAACTCATTTATTAAATCATTTAACTAACTTAAAATATCATTTATCCAATGATTTATTAAATCTGAATAATCATTAATTAAAATGAATAATTAATCTCAAACTTTATTAACTAAAATAATTAATAAAACTTAAACACTATAAATAAAAATAATTAATTAAATTCAAATAATCATTAGTTAAAATGACTAATTAATTTAAAATATTATTAATCAAAATGGCTAATGAATGTTAAACAACCACTTTATGAAAGCATAAGCTCAAGTTCAAACAGACATACAAGGGATTAGGGGATGAAACTCAATAAATGACGGTCTAGTGACAATTGCTATAATGACACTTGATCGGTTTAAATGGAATATCAAGATTAATTTCTATTAAACATCCATTTCCAAACGAAAATTCAATCAATCAATCAAATAATTTAACATCTAATCAATCAACAATAGTTGATGGATCATTTATATGATGTAGTAAATTTTGAATGTGTTTTAAACTCATATTTAAATAATTCTCCTTCCTTATAGTTAAAATTTTCTCATATATTTATCCTCTAAATGTATTATCCTATCATTAAGATTATATTAAACAACTTTTATTACAATTTTACTTTCATCTTAACAATGTTAAAAGATAACTTTTTACTTAACCCTTTCACCGAACACCTTATAGTCAAACTGTAAAGCTGAATTCACAAGGGGTTCGTTAGCAAGGTTCCCAAATTCCTATTTACCTAACCCATATCTTACTAAAGAAAATTTCTTATGAACTGATTCAACAATAGCTAATACACAAACTGGACGAGCATAACTAAACAAATCCTAAATGATAACAATAAAATAATATCGTTTCCTAATAATCAACTCATCAATGTAGCTATATTAGTTTTTGAAAATCACCCTTTTATATATATAAAATACATTCCTAGGTAAAATTATTTCATTTACCATTTTAAAACAATACTGTATCGGTGGGTCAGTTCAAGTGTTTAGGAATCCTTATTGATGACGGCGATCAGACACATCGATCAAAATTCATACACCACTCAACGAATCAAACAATACCATATAAAACATTGTTGTAACTCTAAAAAATAAGCAGTCAATACACACACAGACACATACACATACATTATCAGACTTATCCTAGGACATTACTAATCCTATCCTTAAAGAATTTACCCTACCAGGCTTAGGGGTTCGCTAAACCTAAGCCCCGATACCAACTATGACAACCCACCTTTCTGACCCTTATGAATGACGCTTACTACATCCATGGTATTCATGTGCCATTGCCTAAGCTTTTGGAAGACAAGTTGTCATAGGGAAAAATAAAGAACAAAACAAGGTAGAAAAGAAAAACCTCACAAATAAATGCTTACATATAATGAAAAATGATATAGCACATAAAGTTGCTCCTTAAATAGAGCAATCCGAGTTAAACAAAAGTACTATATCTAATATATTTGCCGCTATACATTCTAACCTGTCATTTTTAGATATGAAATACATCTTCATAATCATACAGTGGAAAGGAATAACTAGATAACTAAGGAGCCGCCTGTTTGATCATCATCTTCAAAGAGCTCCAAAGAGAAACCTACTACTCTTGTACTACTAAAATATAATTGAGTACCCGAGAGTTTAGGGAAAAAATAACTAGGGTCAGACAAGATGTTTGGTATGAGTAAAACGCTAAAACAAAAGGGAGCGTATTTAACAATAATATGTTGGACCACGCCGCTAATGCGGACCGGGCTTTCTCCCACATAAATAACAACCGAACATAACAATGGAAGAGAAAAATGGGAAACGGATCCAAATATAGATGATGGGCAAAAATAGTATAAATATATGGACTTGAAAGAATTGAAATAGTCTGAACAAAACCCAAACTGGATAGAATGGATAACACAAGATAACAGTTAAAACTTGATAAAATGGACAAAACCTATAATTAAACACCGTGAAGAGTGGTTGGCTCTTCCTGTTGCAATTACAGAAAAACAATTCAAAGGTTTGAATCAAATAAGGAAACAAAAATTTTCAACAATGACTAGTGGGGTGCACCTCTCTAGAAGTATACCTCTAGTAATATACTTCTGAGAAGCTCATTTACTCAGTGACAATTCCCATAAATTTCCTAGCTGGATTCCGCCAAACCTTACCAAGCATCTGAATATTTCACTTCTAATAGTGCTACCGAATCCAATCTAGATGAGATGTGAAAGTATCCTAATGGGAGCAACCTCATATAGCTTGGGTCCCTCTCGTGCTTTGGTTTTAGTCACTTTCGACAAAGGATATCAAAGCTTAACTGAGCAATAAATTGTCTTAGAATGACGATAATAAAGAAGCTGAAGTAACAGATAGCCGAGAAACCAACTATCGAGGATATAAAACGATCGTACATGGAAATAAGTCTTGTATACTTATCATCACTTATTGAATTCAAACTTGTTTCTTAGTTAATGATAATACCGGACAAGTCAAGGTAGTGTTACCTTAAAGTCATGTCTCATAACTATTCTTAACATTCGAAATAGCGACAAGTCTACTACTTCGACATTTAGTGTCAAGCATACAAATAAATCATTTCCATATAAGCAATATTGCTTTACGAAAATTAATTCATTTCCATAAATGAATCATACTTTTTCCTTTAAAAATCGAATTCATGGTTGGCTTCATATTACAAGTATTAGCTTTAAAACACTTTGTTAAAAGTGTTTACTAACTTTGAAACATCATTATAAAAATGATTTAATAACTTAAAACATCTTTATTACTTTGATTAATCCACTTTAAAACTTCATTAACTAAGTGGATAAATTTACTTTAATGCTTTTAACTAAAAAGGATAAATCACCTTTAAAACATCATTAATTCAATTAATTAATTAAATATAATTAATTAAATTAATAAATATTTAATTGTAATTATTGAAATTGAATATAAAAAATCAAAACATCCCTATTGCTTTGATACATTCACTTTGAAACTTCATTTACTAAGTTGATAAACTAACTTCAAATGCCCTTAATTAAAAAGGTAGATCACCTTTAAAACATCATTAATTCAACTAATTAATAAATTTAAATATAATTAATTAAATTTCATAAAATGATTTATTAATTATAAACATCATTAAAGGAAAGATTAATTATAGTTAAATAAGTTGATTAACTTTAAATAAAACATTTATTAAAAGATATAATAATTTAAAAACATCTATAGAAAGTTGATTAATTAACTTTAATCCATCATTATTGAATGATTAATTATCCTTAAACATCATTAAATAAGATGATTAATTAAATTAAACCTTCATTGACCAAGTAAATAGTTAAATTAAAAACACATCATTAACTAAGTAATTAGCTAACCTTAATCATTATCAATTAAATAATTAATTAAATTAAATAATCATTATTAAATGGTTAATTACTTTTGAAAACATCTCTAATCAAAATATTACTTGTAAAACAATTCCAAGCATGAAGATGAAGCCAAACGGTTTCGATAAAAAATGATTTTCTGAAAATGTTGATGTAGCGACTATAGTTGTATGGCAGTTTGACAAATAAGTTTATGGCATTATCATTACAACCAAACATTACGTAGCAAGAATATAAGCATATAGACATGATAATTAACCATGATATAGCATGTAGATATCATTTTCTAACAATATAATTAACTTTAGTATCACTTTTTCATATAACTTACTGTTTGTTTACTAACTTTCTAAAACGATAGCTTTTAGCAAGATGACCCAAACCAAAAACCATTACATTACCAAACATATATAACAAAGCATTCATAAGTCACAAATATAAGCATTAAAATAGTTTAAAGACTTTGGTTTTGAGGGTGAAGTTTTACTCACAAAAATCTTGCTAACTTAACCATACTCGCACCAACTCTTGAGTGCGACTAGATCTAGGCTCTACTATGCAAATGGCTCGACTTTGTGGATGTTAGGGCTGAATTTGGTCACTAACACCCAAATCCAAATGAAAGCACCAAATCACAGTCACATATCACAGATAAAATGTATGTAGAGAGTATAAATATGAAGAACAATCAAAATTAAAAAGAAAGCAGTAAAGACTCAGAATTTATAGTGGTTCGGCTTACTCCGGCCTACGTCCGCTCTAGAAATTTCCTTTTTATTGCTGCAATAATCGATTACAGTTACAATCCAAAGTTTAACAATGGATGAATGCCTAAGCCTTAGAAAAAAGAAAGTCAGAGAGCAGAAAGAATATCCCTCATCTGGAGACCGACATGCTGTATTTATAGGCCAATCACGAGTTACTGGGCTTTATGGGTTATCCGGGTCCAACAGGACCATAGCCAAGCCAACATCCTTCATCATGACCGACCCACGCTGCCGTGCCGACCAGCCTATGCCGAACCACTCCACCTATGACCGAGCGGCCTTGTTTCCTTATCCATGACCGGGCCACCTCGGCCGATCCCATGCGACCGAGCGACACATCCCACACACTAACAACCGTCCCACCTTAGCTGAATTCTGGTACACCGAACCACATGACCTGATCCTTCCGAAGCCAGTCCCTTCCAAAATGAGCCACCCATGCCGAACAAACCGTAACTTCCAGACCGAGCCGCTGATGTCGAACGACCCATAACTCCGAGACTGAGCCGCCCATGTCGAATGACCCATAACTCCTAGACCGATCCGCCCATGCCGAACGACCCATAACACCTAGACCGAGCTGCTCATGCAAAACGACCCATAACTCCAAGGCCGAGCCGCCCTTGCCTAACGACCTATAACTCCTAGACCGAGCCTCCCTTGTCGAACGACCAATAACTCCAAGACTGAGCCGCCCATGCCGAACGACCTATAACTCCTAGACCGAGCCGCCCATGTCGAACCACCCATAACTTCAAGACCAGTCGCCCATGCCAAACGACCCATAACTCCAAGACCGAGCCGTCCATGCCGAACGGCCCACATCATGGAGAACCTCGATCCATGCTTTTTCTAATCCAGTCTATGCCGATCCATCTTCCAAGCACGCTGCGTCGTTTACTTATCGACCATACTTAATGCTAGCTTCATACTAATTCTATACATTTATACCAAATCCATCATATTCCAGCCTCGATAATCATGAAGTTGGTTGGTTGAATCCCCCGTTTATGGCCTTGACAAAAGGCGGGTTAACATTTACCCAACAAAACATGCCTTGCTATTGGAAGCTGTGTTTTGAATAGCCTCAAATCCGATATCCGAAGCCTATGTTTCGTTCATAACCATACCATTTGACCCATAATCCAATCCAATACCAAGCCATCCTATCCGTCAACCATGTTTTAAGCCATCAATAATCAATAGCCAAATCTATAACCTTTCTAGGTCGATATCCGAATCCGAGACCGCAGCGGGCCCTTTGCCAAATCCAAGACCTCACCGGGTCCATTTATCCGAAGCCAATATCCAAATCCCTTACCTCTCCGGGTTTAACTTTGAATATATAGACCCTGTCGGGTCACGTTATCTTGTTCTAGCCTCGACTCTCTGGTCAAGGGCTTTTATGTTCTCCTGCCTCGGCTCACCAACCGAGGACTTTCATATTTTCCAGCCAAAGACCTCTCTGGCTCGGCTCTTCGATCGAGGACTTCGTACATTCCCCAGCCTCGGCTCTCCGGCTAAGGACTTCTATATTCTCTAGCCTCGGCTCTCCGGTCAAGGACTTTTATATTCTCCGGCATCGGCTCTCCGGCCAAGGACTTCTATATTCTCTGGCCTCGGCTCTCCGGCCAAAGACTTTTATGTTCTCCGGCCTCGGCTCTCCTACTAAGGACTTCTATATTCTCCGGCCTTGGCTCTTCAGCCGAGGACTTTTATATTCTCCAGCGTCGACTCTTCGGACAAGGACTTTTTATATTCTCCGACATCGGCTTTCCGGCCAAGGACTTTTATATTCTCCGGCCTCCACTCTCTAGTCAAGGAATTTTTATATTCTCCAAGCTCGACACTTTAGCCAAGGACTTTTATACTCTTCGGTCAAGTACTTTTATATTCTCTGGCCTTGACACTTCAGCCAAGGACTTTTTATATTCTTCGGCCTCGGCTCTCTAGCCAAGGACTTCCCATATTTCTAGTCTCGGCTCTCCGGCCAAGGACTTCTATATTTTTTTTGAGTCCATTCCATCGCTCTCCGACGAAGGGACTTGTAACTTGCGATTACTTCCCCATCTCTCTGGTCGAGACTGTGATCACAAGTCCTGTATTATTTATTACATTGATCCAAATTCAATCATTACAGAATTCAGTTATCGAAGCGAAAGTTCCTACAACAAAGGGAATTAAATGTCCAAAGTACCAAAGAAGAAACCAGATTTTGAAGAACAATAGAAAGAAAATAGGATTTCATAGACCCAAGCAGTACGGTTTTTCATCATCTCATAGCACGCCTAGGGACCGTCCTCGATCTCGTACGTGTGTAAGTGACCTAGCCGTACTACTTGAATTCTACTACTTATTCAGAACCATAAATCCATTCAGTTGATAACAAGCCGACGCTGACCAGATCCAACACCATCTTGGTTCGTGCTAGGCGGAGGCCGCTCCCGTTCCACTGCTATGGCTCAATACCTTATGTACTTTTGCCGGTGACCATTCCTTACATGCTCCTCCATGATATCATTCAAATGCCTACAATCGTCTGTGCTGTGCCCGTCTAGCTCATGGAATAGGCAATGCTTTTCCTATGCCGCTCGTATTCAGAAGGTTCCCTCCTTGCCGACCTTCGCTACTGGAGGCATCCTCAAGTATCCAAGTAAATCTTCTCTAGAATCTCAGTTAAATCTGTGTAAGAAGAAAACTTTGACTCCCTCCGCAGCCTCTTCGAAGTGCCACTATTGCCATCCATTTTCCTTTTACCTTTATCATCTTTATTTGGATCCTCCCTGGATGGACCTCCACCCCTTACCGCATAAGCTACAGCCTTTCTCTTTACTCTTTCAGCCTGCGCATCTTTCTGCCTCAGAAACCTTTCAGCCTCGTGGTAGAACTACCCAAGATCCCTCCATGGGTCCCGTTCCAATGATATCTTGAAATCTGAATTATTTACAATCCCTAAAACTGCCGCCATCAAAACCATCGTTGGATCGGGCCGATCCACCGAAGCCACCGCCACATTGAATCTAGTCAAGAAATCCCTGAGCGACTCTCCCTTTCATTGTTTCATCGATGTAAAGGTTATTACGTTCTTGGGTCTGACTATATGGACTCGAAACTGCCTCATAAACCTTTCAATCAGCTTCGTCCAATTTCAATAGAACTGCTCTCCAGTTGTTTGAACCACATATCTGCGATATCAATCAAATATAGAGGGAATCATCGAGCCATGACCTCGTCTGATGCCTCCAGCACCTCCATATGCCTCATGTATCTCGTCAGGTGAACGATAGGATTTGTTCTCCCATCATACATCTCCAATGTTGATAGCTTAAAATCTGAAGGGTTCGTAGCTTGCCTGATAGTAGGAGTAAAGGGACTCATATTCACATTCTCCAAGTCTTTATTTACCAATCCACCTCTTACAGATAGTCCGACCATCTCCGCTACTCTGTCATTGTCTCCAAGTTGTAATCCTTGTCCGCTGCCTCTGATCTGTCCCCCGAGTTCACGAGGGAATCCTAGAACATACTCCTCATCACGTACTCAAGTATTCCTATTGGCGTCGTGCTGCACAGCGTCATCTGGTATCCCTCCATGGATTGGTCCAGCATTTCCTAGTGGTGTGCCCTTGAGCCTATGTCCATCCAGATTGATAGATGTTTGTTCATTGAGGGATGCCCCCTGTTGAACCACTCCATCTACTTGCTAGTCAAGTGCTTCTGATCCAGCTCCACGGATTTGAACTCTGTAATTCCTGCTTGTCCAACTTGTCTGAGAAGATTCTACATCATCTCCTCTTGCCTTTTCAGCATCGCTTCCATCTCATCTCTGGTGATTAGATGGATGCTTGACCTGCTCCAGCTCCACAGGAGGACTCTTAACTTCCCTCTTGATTGCTTCTTTATGTCACATACTTCCTTGCTGATGGCCTAGACATTGCCTCCTAGAATCTAAGTTCCTAGCTTCAAAATCCCTAAGTGCTTGCCTTCTCAGTGAAATCACCAAAATATTAGGGCCAAAATTGGTCACTAACACCCAAATCCAGATGAAAGCATCACAATCACAGATCACAGATAGAATGTATGTAGAGAATATAAATATAAAGAACAGTCAAAATTAAAAAGAAAGCAGTAAAGACATATAATTTATAGAGGTTCGGCTGACTTCGGCCTATGTCCACTTCAGAAATTTCCTTTTTATTGCTGTAACAACTGATTACAGTTACAATCCAACATTTAACAATGGCTGAGTGCCTTAGCCTTAGAAAAGAAAAAGTCAGAGAGCAGAAAGAAGATATGCCATCTGGAGACACACATGCTGTATTTATAGGCAAATCCCGAGTTACTGGGCTTCCTGAGTTGTTCGGGCCCATCAGGACCATAGCCAAGCCAACATCCTTTATAATAACTGACCCACACTGCCCTGCCGACCGGTCTGTGCCGAACCACTCCACCTATGACCGAGCCACCTTTTTTCCTTATCCATGACTGGGCCACCTCTGCCGATCCCATGTGACTGAGCAACACATCCCACACACTCACAGCCATCCCACCTTAGCTGAATTCTAATATACCGAACCACATGACTTGATCCCTCCAAAGCCAATCCCTTCCAAACCGAGCCAACCATGCCAAACGACCCGTAACTTCCAAATCAAGCCGTCGATGCCGAACGACCCATAACTTCGAGATCGAGCCGCCCATGCCGGACGTCCCATAACTCCTAGACCAAGCCGCCCATGCAGAATGACCTATGACTCGAAGACTGAGCCGCCCATGCCGAACGACCCATAACTCGTAGACCGAGCTGGCCACGCCGAATGACCCATAACTCCTAGACCGAGCGGCTCATGCCGTACGACCCATAACTCCAAGACCGAGCCGACCATGCCAAAGGACCCATAACTCCTAGACTGAGCCGCCCATGCCGAACGACCCATAACTCCTAGACCGACCCGCCCATGCCGAACGACCCATAACTCAAAGACCGAGCCGCCCATGTCGAACGACCCATAACTCCAAGACCGAGCCGTCCATGCCAAACTACCCACATTATGGAGAACCTCGATCCATGCTTATGCTAATCCAGTCTATGTCAATCCATCTTCTAAGCACGTTGCATCGTTTACTCATCGACTATGATTAATCCTGACTTCATATTAATTCTCCATCCATTTAAACCAAAACCATCATATTCCAGCCTCGATAATTGTGAAGTTGGTTAGGTTGAATCCACGTATTTATGGCCTTGACAAAAGGCGGGTTAACAGTGGATCATGGAGTGAATATTAGGTTCAATCCTAGACTGTTTTGGGCTCATCCTACATTGATTTGGGAGGCATGGGTACTTGTTTGAATGGTTATGTGATTTGAAAGAGTAAGGAACTAGTTTTAAGTGGATAGAAGAAGTTTAAAAGTGGAAAAACTAGTGTTTTAAGCTATGAAAAAGAAGATGGTGGCCATGGTTATGTGAACGAAGATGTGTTAGGAACATGAAGAGTAGGAATGTAAAGTAGAAATATGTGAAGAGAAGGTGTGAAGTTGTAAAAAGACTAAACTAACATTTAGTAATATAATATATGTACATGTCATGTACATTACAATCACCATATCCCCCTCTCCACCACTAGCACACGTTGCGCCCCCTCCCCTCTTTTACTCCCTAAATCATGAAAACAAAGCCATGTGTGTACTTGAGATATGGTTAGGTTTTGTATATATACAAATGTGTGTGTATACACAAGCTTTTATTTTAATCATAATTTGTCGCATCATGCTTAAGTAAGAATAAATATATGTTAATATTTTTAGATATGCTTTATTAGTACTAATTCTATCATATAAAAGTGTGTACATTGTTGCACAAGGATGCACAATGTTTTCGACAATATTTCGGTGTCGAAAAGTCAAAATTTTGGAAAACGCTTTTCAATCACATTTTCTGTTTTTGTTTAATCTAACTACATTTGTAAACAAAATTTGAAAATGATTTTATCATCATTAATTATTATTTAAAAGATGTTTATTATTATCCCACTTTTTGGCCAAAACTAGAATATCAACAAATTGGCAAGGAATGATGGATATCGGGATTAGAGATCGATTGGAAACAAGGCCACAATCGATGACATCAAAATTTGGTTAAGCTCCGATCGGGACGAGATCGATTGGAGATGATGATAAGGATTAGGAGAGGCTGCGTTTCAAGTTTCAGGTCAATCGGAGTTCGGATGGAGGAGATATGATCGATACAAGGTAGGAAGGGGATACTGTTCGAATCCATCAAGGGGTCGAGGTGATGCTCATTTCGAATCCATCAGATTCGAACCCATCAGGTTTTGTTCAGTTCGACTCCATCAGGTTCGCATCGATCGAAGGCATGGCGCAAGGATGGTTCGAATCGATACACTTCGTATCGATCAGGAAGTGAGGACTTCGTATCGATACCGTTCGTATCGATCGGCATGGACAAGGCTCGGTTATTTCGTATCGATCGGAAGAGAAGGTTAGGTGGACTTCGGCTCGATGGCAACACACTCAGATTGGTAGGCAAGCGTGCAGAGGATAGGAAGAGATGGCATGCTTCGAATCGATACTCTCGTATCGATAGCAGATGGACTTTGGCATTTTCGTATCCATGGGAGGCTGTCCAGGCTCGTATCCATCTGGTAAAATCTCGCTCGCATCCATCAGGTAAGGCTTCGTTCGTATCCATCATCGTGCATGGTTTCGTACCCATATGTTTGCCTTCCATTCGTATAGATAGCATTCAACATTTTCGTATCGATCGGATCAATACGAAATACTCCCCTTGCGATCGATACGAGAGCGAACGGTTGAGTACAAGAAGGAGTGATGGACACGTGCAAGCATGAAGCGTGGAACGTGAGCATCTCTAGGAAGGAAGCGTTCAACTCGGCGCGCCAAGTGGAGTCAACACGCCGCATGATTCGAACCGACCCGGGAGGATAGCGCCACGTCATTGCGCGCACGTGCATCAGATGTAGTCGAAGGTAATGGATTCGAACTGGCGGATTCGAAGACGACAGCCGGTGAAAAACCCAAATTCGAATTGATCATATCCCCTACACCGATGATCCAAATGCAATGAAATTTTCACAGCAGCTTACACACAAGGTAAGGAATGTTCCTGTCAAGTTTCAGCTCGATTGGATCATTTTCTGATGGATACGAAGTCACTTCGTACCCATCGCAGATCGAGTAGAAACTTGGTGGGGACGGTCGCGTGGGCCCACTCACATGCCAAAAGAAGTCTCCCGAAGTTTGAGCACGATCTCAGCCTCCGATGCTTATAAATAGAGCCCAAAGCCTACAGAAGAGGGATCTTTTGGCTATTAGACGTCCAGACTCTGCCGGATTCGTTTCTGTACTTCAATACAACTATTGTACTCGAAATTCTTCATTATTACTGCTGTAATCATCTATAATCAGTAAGGATTATCAATAAAAGGACAAAACTTTGGAGTGGACGTAGGCCGGAGATAGCCGAACCACTATAAATCTTGTGTTTTTGTGCATTATTTCTGAATTGCAGTTTGATATTTGTTGAGATCTGATATGTGTGCTTAAATATCACTAGTTTGTGTTCGTATACTGGTGCTTTCATGGTATTTGGGGTTTGTGACCAATTTTGGCGCAAACACTTTGGTGCTTTCACTGAGAATTGATAGCACCCGCTACATCGGATTTGAAGTTCAGGTTTGAAGAGTTTGAGGAGTCTTGATCTGAGGACAATGACTAGGAAAAATAGTAGAAGGCAAAGGGTTGAGAGAAGCCAACAGGAAGGAAGTCAACAAGCATCCTCCGGAGCTGGGGAAGGACAGGCTTCGATCTACATAACCCGGGATGAGACGGAAGCTATGGCAAATTCATTGCAGGAGAGATTGTTGAAAAGTCAACAGGAAATGATGCAGACTTTCTTTGAATAGATGAGAGATGTAGGGACGCAGAACTTAGGAACGGCTACAGCAGTTGTGGATGCAAGATATGGGACTAGGGTTATGGAACCCAATGGGGGATAGGGTACAGAGCCAGAAAGCAATCAACAAGGGCTTGGGGGCAGGCCCACAGGATCTAACACAGGAGGGCCTTTGGAAGGAGTTCAACTGGCCAGGGCTAACATTGATGCTAGGGAGCCACATGAAGAGTATGTGCCGGAGTTCCCTCGGGGGCATGGGGGGCAACCCCTAACGGACAATACTGGACAAGTAGAGATAATCAGGAAAACCGTGCGAGGTGGTTTGACCAATAGAGACTTGGAAGGAGTGAACAGGAGTCCGTTCGCTCGAAAAATAAGGATGGCTCAGAATCCACCTAAGTTCAAGCTACCAAGCGTGGAGGTATATGATGGCAAAGCAGATCCAACTGATCACTTGATGAGGTACACCAGACACATGGAGGTGCCGGGGGCATCGGAGGAAGTGATGGCCCGATGTTTCTCTTTGTACTTGACGGACTTAGCTGCAATGTGGTTTAGGCAGCTGGGAGAAGGATCTATCAGGGCTTGGAGGGAATTGGTGGAAAGGTTTTTGGGACAGTCTCGGATTCATGTCAAGAGACCGAAGAACGTGATGACACTGACATCGGTAAAACAGAGGATGGATGAATCGCATAGAGCTTTTCTAACTCGATTCAGTACGGTAGTAGCTTCGGTGGATCGGCCTGATCCATCAATGGTTTTAATGGCGGCAGTATTAGGAGTCAGGGAGGATTCGGATTTCAAGGTATCTCTGATACGAGATCCCCCGCAGGATCTCGACGAATTCTTTCACGAGGCAGAGAGGTTCCTTCGGCAGGAAGATACGAGTACAGATTTAAATTTGAAAAAGGTTAATGCAACTAAGGGTGGAGGACCATCCAGCAAAGGTTCGGATAAAGACAAAGGAAAAAGGAAGTTGGACGATGATTTTGGAAAAAATAGGAAGCAAGGGAAGGATCCAAAGTTTTCTACATACATAGGATTGAACAAGACGCTGGAGCGAATATACCTGGATACTCGGAATCGACTTCCCTACCGAAGGCCGGCTAGGTGAGAACCATCAGAACGGGAGAGGACATCGGGAAGGCATTGTCTCTTCCATGATTTGGATGGACACGACACCAACAGCTGCAGGCATTTAAAGGATATAATCGAGGAGCATGTCAGGAAGGGACTGTTGCCACAATATGTCGGAACTCGTAATGCAACGACGGAGCAGGAGCAATCGCCGCCTACTTCAAGCCACGATTGTGGGAGGCCCAGGAATGATGGTCGATTGATCATCCATTGAACAGGATAATATGAAATAAGTAACGAACTACTGGCAAGCAACCAAGTCATTTGTGCATGTATGGGGACGGAGATAGCCCCTAGGCATGCTCTGAATGATGATAAACTGCGATGCTATGGTTTGTGAAATTTATCCTTTTCTTTTGGATTGGACACTGCTTTTCTTTTTGGATTTTGGTTTCAGAGTTTGGATTGAGCTCCTAGTTTTGCTTGCTTTTTGATTTAGAATTTTCCTTGAATGATTCTTTTCGGTTTTGGATGCTGGTTTGGATTTTTGGTTTTCTGGTTTTGATTTGGATTTTGGATTTGATTTTGATTCGATTTTTATCTGGTTTTTGATAAACGGTCGTCGGGTATGGATTATGCCTGGCAAGGGGTGAGTCACTCTGCCCAAACGTGGTAAATTGACTCCTTCAGGTCGTCGAATATGGACTATGCTCGGCAAGGGTCCGTAGTGACCAGGATTCAGCCAAGGACTTAGGCCCCATATTATCGATTATTGTTTCAGGTCATTGAGTATGTACTATGCTCAATAAGGGTTCGGAGAAGCCAGAATTCGGCTTAGGATTTAAGCCATGGCTTTGTACAAACGTCCAGGGACACTGGACCACGGTCGTCAGGTGTGGATTGCGCTTGGCAAGAACCCGGAGAGGTTAGTACAAACGTCCAGGGACACTGGACCACGGTCGTCAGGTGTGGATTGTGCTTGGCAAGAACCCGGAGAGGTTAGCTCAACGTCCAAGGACACTGGACCAAGGTCATCAAGTGTGGATTACGCTTGGCAAGAGTCCGGAGAGGTTATGGATTCGGATATCAACCCGGAGAGGTCCTGGATTCGGTTATTGGCTATTGGATAAGGATGGACTTGGACTCGGTTGTCGAGTTTGGATGGATATGGAATTGGCTAAGGCATTGGTTATTAGATTTGGAATTGGGCATCGACTCGGAGCAGTCAAGGATGACATACTCTGGCAGTATGGCTATGGACTTTGGATATTGGAATCGGGACTATTCAAAACACGCCTTCTTATCACAAGGCATGTTTTGGGGGGCAAAGTGTTATCCCACTTTTTGGCCAAAACTGGAATATCAACAAATTGGCAAGGAATGATGGATATCGGGATTAGAGATCGATGGAAACAAGGCCACAATCGATGACGTCAAAATTTAGTTAAGCTCCGATCGGGACGGGATCGATTGGAGATGATGATAAGGATTAGGAGAGGCTGAATTTCAAGTTTCAGGTCAATCGGAGTTTGAATGGAGGAGATATGATCGGTACAAAGCAGGAAGGGGATACTGTTCGAATCCATCAAGGGGTCAAGGTGATGCTCATTTCGAATCCATCAGGTTTTGTTCAGTTCGACTCCATCAGGTTTGCATCGATCGAAGGCATGGTGCAAGGATGGTTCGAATCGATACACTTCGTATCGATCAGGAAGTGAGGACTTCGTATCGATACCGTTCGTATCGATCGGCATGGACAAGGCTCGGTTATTTCGTATCGATCGGAAGAGAAGGTTAGGTGGACTTCGGCTCGATGGCAACACACTCAGATTGGTAGGCAAGCGTGCAGAGGATAGGAAGAGATGGCATGCTTCGAATCGATACTCTCGTATCGATAGCAGATGGACTTTGGCATTTTCGTATCCATGGGAGGCGGTCCAGGCTCGTATCCATCGGGTAAAATCTCGCTCGCATCCATCAGGTAAGGCTTCGTTCGTATCCATCATCGTGCATGGTTTCGTATCCATCTGTTTGCCTTCCATTCGTATAGATAGCATTCAACATTTTCGTATCGACCGGATCGATACGAAATATTCATTTGCGATCGATACGAGAGCGAACGGTTGAGTACAAGAAGGAGTGATGGACACATGCAAGCATGAAGAGTGGAACGTGCGCGTCTCTAGGAAGGAAGCGTTCAACTCGACGCGCCAAGTGGAGTCAACACGCCGCCTGATTCGAATCGACCCGGGAGGATAGCGCCACGTCATTGCGCGTGCGTGCATCAGATGGAGTCGAAGGTGATGGATTCGAACTGGCGGATTCGAAGACGACAGCCAGTGAAAAACCCAAATTCGAATTGATCATATCTCCTGCACCGATGATCCAAATGCAATGAAATTTTCACAGCAGCTTACACACAAGGTAAGGAATGTTCATGCCAAGTTTCAGCTCGATTGGATCATTTTCTGATGGATACGAAGTCACTTCGTACCCATCGCAGATCGAGTAGAAACTTGGTGGGGACGGTCGCGTGGGCCCACTCACATGCCAAAAGAAGTCTCCCGAAGTTTGAGCACGATCTCAGCCTCCTACGCCTATAAATTGAGCCCTAGAGCCTACAGAAGAGGGATCTTTTGGCCATTAGACGTCCAGACTCTGTCGGATTCGTTTCTGTACTTCAATACAACTATTGTACTCGAAATTCTTCATTATTACTGCTGTAATCATCTGTAATCAGCAAGGATTATCAATAAAAGGACAAAACTTTGGAGTGGACGTAGGCCGATGATAGCCGAACCACTATGAATCTTGTGTTTTTGTGCATTATTTCTGAATTGCTGTTTGATATTTGTTAAGATCTGAAATTTGTGCTTGAACATCACTAGTTTGTGTTCGTACACTGGTGCTTTCATGGTATTTGGGGTTTGTGACCAATTTTGGCGCAAACATTTATTTGGTTATTAAAATCCATTATTTAATTGTTTAAATACAAAGTTATTAATTAACAAGTCGTTACACTGTCGCTATACGCACAGTTCGGCAAACAAGTTTATGGCAATAGCATTACAACCAAATATTTCATAGCAAGGGTATGAGCATATAGACTTGATAATTAACTATGATACAACATGCAGAGAGCATTTACTAACAATATAATTAACTTTAACTACCACTTTTCATAAAGCTTACTGCGTGTTTACTAACTTTCTAAAACGACAACTTTTAGCAACATGAACCAAACCAACAACCAATGCATCACCAAACATATAAAACAAAGCATTCATAAGTCACAAATATGAGCATTAAAATATTTTAAAGACTTTGGTTTTGAGGGTTAAGTTTTACTCACAAAAAGATTGCTAACTTAACCAAACTCGCACCAACTCTTGAATGTGACTAGCTCTAGGCTCGAATATGCAAATGGTTTGACTTTGTGGGCCTTGGAGTGAATGTTTGGCTTAGCCATGGACTATTTTGGGCTTAGCCTAGGTTGATTTGAGGGGAATGGTACTTGTTTGAATGGTTATGTGATTTAGAAGAGTAATGAACTAGTTTTAAGTGGATGGAAGAAGTTTAAAAGTGGAAAAACTAGTGTTTTAAGCTATGAACAAGAAGATGGTGGTCATGGCTATGTGAATGAAGATATGTTAGGAAAACAAAGAGTAGGAATGTAAAGTAGAAATATGTGAAAAGGAGGTGATATTTATAGGCATAAGAAGTTGTAAAAGGACTAAACTAACCTTTAGTAATATAATATATGTACATGTCATGCACATGACAACCACCATACCCTATCCATCACTAGCACATATTGCCCCCCTTTTACTCCTTAAATCATGCAAACAAATCTGTGTGTGTACTTAAGGCATGGAAGAGTTTTGTATATATAAAAATGTGTTTGTATACATAAGCTTCTATTTTAATCATAATTTGTCACATCATGCTTTAGTGAGAATAAATATATGTTAATATTTTTAAGTATGCTTTATTAGTATTAATTCTATCATATAAAAGTTACATTGTTGCATAAGGGTGCACTACGTTCTTAACAACATTTCCATGTCGAAAATTTGAAATTTCGGAAAACGCTTGGTCATATTTTCTTCTATTGTTAAAATAACTACATTGTTAAACAAAATTTGAAAATTATTTTATCATCGTTAATTATTATTTAAAAGATGTTTGTTTGGTTATTAAAATCCATTATTTAAATATTTAAAAATGATTTTAATATTCTAATACAAAGTGATTAATTCATAGGTCGTTAGAACGTATTACAACTTAAGCGACGTTCTAACTTGCTTTGGTTCCGAGATAAAGTGACAAAAGATGTCATGCACTTGAATCCATTACTAACTCTTATATGGCATGTCATCGCTCTTTTCACCACGTTTTTCTTGAGAGGAAGAAGCTTATGGTTCGGGTGGTTGAGGATTTCCGAAAGATTTATTTAAACATTATTGTTCAAGAAATGATGTTACGATGTTTAACTCGTGGTGGAAGTGCCACGAGACTTAAAGTTTAGGAGTTTAGACAACCAATGGTAGTCTATTCAATATTAGGAATATTGACTTGAAAATTCATTATGATCCTCATTATATATTCATCGTAATAAATTGTTTTGGCATTTAGATTGTGAAACGACCCAATTTCATCCATGAATACCTTAGACCAATTTACATGCTTTCCTCACCATAAGGCGTAGAGACATTGGTAATTATGCTTATATATCATTTCATAACAATCGGTTCTAGGTTGTAATGAGAGAGTGAGAACCATATGCATTATCCTAGCCTTGGGATGCAAGAACTTGGCTTTTAAGGTTATAAGGTCATCGATAATACATTGATGACTAATTCCATCATGTTCTAGCATGTTAACTTCAATGGCATCAAAATCTTCGCCATCTGAAGAACAATGTAAAATCATTCCTAATCATTGAATGAATAAAACAAACCTAATCCCACAACTAAACTCCAAATGATATCTTCACGGTTCTTTGATTTATGAAAGCCTAGATTTAGATTAGCATAAAATATTTTTGCCAATAGAGGACAACTTTTGACATTGTTAGCAACATAGCTAATAAGGGAATCAATGGCATATTTAGTATTTTTATGATATTCGAACTTGAGTACTTTTACAATTTTTAAAGAATATTTTATTAATTAATTTATTTATTTTTAATATATATATATATATATATATATATTTGTATATACATATCAATATGGAATACAATAGGTTAGTGACAATTTATTTATTTATTTTTAGATGGATGCCAAACTTCATTCGATGACCCTGTTTCCCAAGAGTTTCTTTGTTTTGAGTCA
The DNA here is from genome assembly GCA_030765085.1 of Allium cepa. Lineage (NCBI taxonomy): Eukaryota > Viridiplantae > Streptophyta > Magnoliopsida > Asparagales > Amaryllidaceae > Allium > Allium cepa. The sequence continues at coordinate 684,778,925 of CM060932.1, read as the reverse complement.
TGATCTTTGTTCGAATTTTCTATTAGATGAGGAGACCTTTGATGAATACTATCCTTTGTTGGTAATCGTCCACACAATGCCAAACTAAATCTTTTAAGAAAATTACGATGTGCTCTATGTCTGCGCTGTTCCCAATACATTTGTTTTAGAAGACCCATCATTTCTTGTTGATAATGATGTAACTCATTGATACGCTGTACATTGTGAGATGATGGTACAATGTTAAAGTTAATTGACTATTTAACTTTCTTTTCTTTCAGAGAGAAACCATTGTGATAGGTAGGTGATGGAATATTTTTAGTGAGGACGAACTAAAAGAAGGAGTTGTTTTGAGGAAGACGAATTTGTATTTTTAGAGGATGGGGAGCTATAATTTATTGTAGAGTAGGCTGAATAGTTACTAGATATCATTTGTGATTTTGTTGACATTCTTTTAGGAATTTTTACAAATTTTTTATTGTGATTTGAAAAAAGATTTTCTCGATTTTTATAATAGCATGAGATGTATAAATAGCATACATTCTATGTTTTTTATTTGTCGACCATTAATATTTTAAGTAAACTACTTATACTAATAAATTTTATATAGAATACTAAAAATAGAAAATGTTTGTTGGAAATAATTTTTTATTAATTCAAAAGTAGATATTGGTTATTTATTAATTATTGTATGTCCTGAAGTAACATAATACCAAGTTCATATCTTAGCTTGATAAACGTATTTTCATTTAGCGGATTTGTAAAAATATTCACAATTTTATTTTCTAAAGATACGAACTCGAGTGAAATTGCTTCGTTTTCGATGTTATCTCTTAGAAAATGATGGCGTATATCTATGTGTTTCGTTTGCGAATGGTTTATTAGTTTTTTTGATAAGTTTATAACACTTATATTATCATAATAAATTGATGATTATTTTAAATATATTCCAAATCCACAAGTGTTCGTTGCACGTATATGCCCTTTGCACATGGCAAAGCAGCAGAGATGTATTCCGCCTTACATATCAATAGTAAAACACAATTTTGTTTCTTACTGAACCATGATACCAGAGACATTCCGATAAAGTGGCATGTACAGCATATACTCTTTATGTCTGTTCGCTTTCTTCGAAGTCAGCATCGCTATAAGATACTAGCTCAAAAAAACATTATTATGGATAAAAGAGTCCATGGTTTCTATTATTGTTTAAGTAGCGCAAATGTGATTCCTTGGGATTTGCCGGAAATCATGCACACAAGCAAACACTCATCATAATGTTGGGGCGACTAGCGTTAGACATAATAAAGAGTCGATCATACTTCTATAGTGTTTTTTATCCATACACTTTCCGTTTCTTTTCTTTGTCGAGATGCCTCTTAATGCTTATAGGTGTCGGTTCACTAGATATGTTTTCCATTCCAAATTGTTTTATTAAGTTATTGCAATATTTTTCTTGATTAAAAAAATTCCATTACTTATTGTTTTATTTGTAAACCGAGAAAATATGAGAGTTCTCCATATATGAGATATCTTGAACTCACTTTTCATTATACTTGAAAATTCATCACACAAATTTTCATTTGCTGACCCGAATATGATATTGTCTACATAAATTTGTATAACTAGTATATCTTTCTTATCTCGTTTAATAAGTAAAGTTAGACCAACTTTTCCAATCTCAAATCCCAAATCTATAAGATAGCTTTTTAGTCGTTCATACCAAACATGGGGTGCTTGTTTTAAATCATAAAGAGCTTTCCTAATTTTTTAGACGTGATTAGGAAATTTTCGTGTTTAAAAAGAGGCAGTTGTTCTACAAGATTTTCTTTAATAAAACCATTTAGAAGTACACTTTTAACATCCTTTTGATGAAGTTTAGAGTTATGATTAAAGAAGAAGGTTAATAAGATTTGTATCGCTTTTAATCTTATGCTAGGAGCAAAAATTTCTTCATAGTATATTCCATCTTCTTGATTATAACTTTATGCAACTAATCTAGCCTCATTTCGGGTTATATTACCATTTTCATCAGCTTTATTTTTATACACCCATTTTGTGTCAATGAATACTTGATCATTTTGTCTAGGAACCAACTCCAATTGTCATTCATTCAAATTGATTTAGCTCCTCCTACATAGCTGAAATCCCATAATCATCGGTTGAAGCTTCTTTAGGATTCTTAGGTCTATCTTAGAGATAAAAGCTACATGACCCACTTGATTTAATTAATGTCTAATTTTAACATTAGTCTTAACTTCTCTATTTATATTTCCAATTGGATGATCTCATTAGATGCATGGAGGAGTTTTGAGTTCAGTGTCAATTTGATTTTCAGTAGCTTGTTGTTCTTCATTTTAAGTTATAGTATCCTGAGGTGGATTTTCAATAGTCAGTTGTTTAGTGATTTCTTCTTCATCGTCTTTATTATTTTTGAAATTTTCACCAAATGAAACATGTAGTGTTTCTTCTCTTATTTCTATATGTTTATTGCATATTCTATAAGCTTTGCTTTATTTCGTATCCATTAAATATTCCTTCATCGAATTATGGGTCAAAATTTTCTAGTTGTTTGTTGTATTTAAAATAAAACATTCTGATCCAAAAATTCTTATATAAGATATATTAGGTTTTTATCATTAAAATGCTCGTATGAAGTATATTTAGTTAAAGGTTGAATAGTGACACGATTTAAGATGTAGCGTGCAGTAGACACGGCTTCTTGCCTAGAAATGTTTTAGTAGTTGTCTACCACTAAGTAGAGCCCTAGCACATTCTTGTAACGTCTGATTCTTTCTTTCTACAACTCCATTTTGTTGTGGGGTTCTAGAAAATGAGAAGTTGTGGCTAATACCCTTTTTGTAACAAAAGTTGTCAAATAGTTTGCTTTCAAATTTTCCACCATGATCACTTCTAATATTTTTAATTTTTATACCTTTTAAATTTTAAATTCTTGTAGCAAAAATTTTAAATGATTCAAAAGTTTCACTTTTTTTTTCATGTCCATGTATATCTAGAGAAATCATCTACGATTAAAAATACATATTTGTTATGGTTTATAGATTGAACTAGATCGTGACCAAATAGATCCAAACGTAGTAGTTCAAGAGGTTGTATCATGGTCTCGGAGAGATGTACTGTCGGGGCTCGATCTTCCTTATTGTCCAAAGAGGGAGCCCCTGCTACCCAGGGACTTAGACATGTTTTCTGACTCGGTTTGGTACTCAGGCGCCATTTGTTAATAACAAGGAGCTTTGATCTCCCTCATGAACTGCACTGCCTGGAAATTAAGAGAGCGCCTGAATTGTCGCATGACGTTCTAAAACCAACTCATATACCACTTTCATCGGCGAACAATCGAGCCCTATGGACCTTCTTCAACCCTAGGGAGTGATGAGTCGACATCAAGGTGCCAAACGACTCCGTCGATAAGAGCATTTGGGAGTCATTAGCCTGTTATCCCCGGCGTACCTTGGATCCATTGAGCGAGAGCCCGTCCGCACTCTCGGATCCCTAACTTGTATAACGATCCAGAATTTCAGTCATTTGGAATTCGTACATTCAATTGATTTTAAATTCACAAGTAAATTTTATAATATGAATAGCTCGTATTTGAAATATAAGGATTTAATTGGATAATTAAATTGATAATCTAATATTGGAAATTATAGAAATAATCGAAATTGGAATTTAATGTAAATGAAAATGATTTATAACTAAATTAAAATCTAGTTGAATTAGAACGAGAACTTTTGAAATTGAATTAAAAGTTAATTTCTAGAAATTGAATATTTTAATATTTAATTAACGTGTAAAAATAGCCATTTTTCATATAGTCTCGGATTTCAACGATACCTATTTTATTGGATCCGTAATGTTATATTATTGTTGGATTTCAAATTTTGTTTCTATCGGATTTACAGTTTGTCCGTGGCAAGCTAAAACGCGTTGAAATCTGTTTAAGTGAATTTTAAATTTAAATAAGTCGATTTGAAAACCTATCTTCCAAATATGATAGAATTAACTCCTGATTATATTCCATTATATTCAGAATAGGGGTAAAACATTATAAATGACAGGCGGCATGTTTTGTTTAGAGTTCGAAAAATTTCCCGGTGAATAGTGCATGAAAATTTTCAATAAAAGGTCAACTTTTTTCTATTTTGCAAACCCTGATTCAAAGCTAGGGCTAGCCGCTGATTACAATTCAATGGCCAAAAAATACTATAACCTTTCCCCTTCAATCTCTCTCAATCCACTAGCTTTCACGTCTCGACTTCAACTACAAAGTCGTAGGGCACGTCGAGAACTTTCAATCCAACGGCTATGATCTGTTATGGCGAAGCTGATCGATGGAAAATCGCGTGTAAATCCACGTCGTTCACGCACGATTTCTATGTTGATACTCTAAGATTTTGATCAATGACAATGTTCTTTAACAAACAAGGAAGAAATATATGCAAATGCTAAAGGAAGATAGATGAAGACCAAACAAACTTAAAGTATGTTTTTATATATGTCTTAGCCTAGATGTATTGTTAAAATCTATCCTCAAGAAGCTTGCACGAACACTAGAAAATTTTTATAAACTTCATTTTCAATTAAGTTTTCACTATGCATGTTTTATAAGTTCAGTCGACTGAACAGGAACAACCAGTCGACTGAAACTGGAACAAATTTATACACATGCACAGTTTCAGTCGACTGAATTTCCTGCACAGTCGACTGAATTTGCTCCCGAAAATTTTACTTCATATTTTCAGTTGACTGAATTCCCTGCTCAGTCGACTGAATTTGAACCTGCGAATTTTCTCTGAAAAGACACCTTCTTCCTCCCAAGAGTTGCAACCATTCATCAATGGAAATGGAAGCATCTCTTGTTTGCAACCTTTGGCAACATATGCACCTCTTCTACAAGTATATATACATGATTCTAACATCATTTAATTTACCGAATTCTCTTGCTTTAATCTTACTATTCTCTTGTTCATATTTTCTAGTCAAAGCAATCACCAATCTATTACTTGAATCACTGTTTTTGTTTATAACATTCTTTTGATTCATAGCAATTCACAATTCCTAAATCTTCACAAACACATTGCATACTCTTGAGGATAAGGTTATAGGAATATTGTGCTACATTAGACTCATTAGTGTTGACAAGAACACAATAAGTCGAATATTGTATTTTAGTAATTGAGTTGAAGTCCTCTTCGGTAGTTGAGGCAAGAAATCCCGTTCGGTTGTTCGGGTAAGTTGTAAACCTATTCCTCCGGGTGAAGTGAGGGTGTTAGTTAGTGAAATTCCTAAGTGAAGCTTAGGGACTGGACGTAGGACGAGAGGTCCGAACCAGTATAAAATCCTGGTGTCTCCTTGCATTTACCTACTTTATCTACCTAGACTATTTTATTATTCCATATTACACGATCCTACCACATAGCCTCTTTCATTCTAATGCCATGGCGCAATCGAGCATGGTTGGTCTTCTGGTGTGGCGTATCTCAAGGCGAGCTTCCATTTGGCGGTGGCTGATCGACATCTTGTCGAGTGAAGGTGCACGATAATTAAAGCAAAAAACGGTGGCTATTGGGTTGCTTGCATCGTGATAGCCTGGGGGAGAAAAAGATGAACATGCGGGCCAGATCTCATCAAGCAAAAATCGAATGGTCGAATATGAGTGAAGGTTTTTAAATTAAAAGAGATTGTAGGTTTAATTTATATAAAATTCTATAAAATTTAAAATTGTATAACTTCTTCATACGAGGTCCGTTTTTGACGAAACAAGTTGCATTGGGTACATATTGATGAGAACTGCATTTTAGAGCTAGTTTGGAGTTGATTTGAGCGAGTGTAATTTTTGGACAAAAATTAAATGCTTTTTTAATTTTATTCGAAATAAAACACTGCAACTGCTATTGGAACCAAAGTGAGTACAACTCACTCTTTCTGATTCACTGATATTTTTATATAAGTGAGAATAAATTTTATTTATGATGATTGATGATTGTTCGGATGATATATGATATATTATCTATATTTATTGGTATTTGGACATATTCCTGTTTATTGGAGCAGATGATACCCTATATGTTCCCGTGTATGAGCGGATGACCTTTTGTACGCGACTCTGCCTCGAAGCAGACATTGTACACATGCTTATAATATGTATATTTGTTGCAGGTGACAGGTTGGAGGGATCCAACAAGTATCCTCACCAGTACTGGTTCTGTTTACAGATATTATTATATATGCAGTTATCATGTGATATACGATCTTTTGGATGCCGTGATTGATGTATTTAGTGTTGTTGCGGCATTGAGCCTATTTTTGATGATTTAAAATATTAAAGTGATGATTTCCAAATTAAAAAGGATTTAAGTGATTTTGAAAATAGATGTTTTATTAAATTTTGAATGTTTAATTGAATGAATTTATTTTAAATAAATAAGAAGTTATAATTTTTATGTTATAAAAATTATGATTTTTGTAAAGTAAATTGGAATGTGATTTTTGAAATATGGAGTTAACTATTTTGTAAATAGTTTGAATTGAAAATTTTGATTTATTATAATTGGTTTATATGTAAGATTTATAAAATTGATATTTTATAAATAAAAAGTGATGAAATTATAAAGGAGTTTTATAAGCGTTAAAATGGAGTTATAAATGGATTTTATAAGTGAATAAGATTTATAATTTGTGAAACTATAAAAAGAACGAATTTTGTAAATAAAGAGAATTATAAATGAATTAACTTATAATTGAATTTTGGCATGTAAATGGAATTTGTCAATAAAGGGATTTTATAAATGGAAGTTTTTATAAAATAGAAATGGAATTTATAAACATTGTTTTATAAATCCAAAATTAATTTAATTTGATAAGTTAAATATGAAAGTTTATTTAAAGGAATTATATTCACGATTTTGGATATTGGATAATCCTTTAATAAATGTGTAGAAACATTGAATTTGGTAGGAGAATTGTATTAACGATTTTGGACAAGGTATAATAATTTAAATTAAATAAATGTTTTGAAAAGTGATATTTTAAATAGAGTTAAATGGTTTGAAGATGTTTTAAAATGTGTTAAGTATCGAAACCATAGATTTCAACATTCATTGTTGAAATAGACATTTTCGAGAAATAAGGAAATGATGGACTATAACATTGTTGTTATAGTAAATGATTTTCGAACTGTGTTGTATATGGGATTTTTAAATCTATCTAATTTTCGAATCCATATACTGATGAATTTGGGTTGTCGTAACGATGTTTTATGCAACATTCGTTTTGATCTGATAAATTTGTTAAAGAGAATATTTTCCTTAAAGAATAAAATATAGACTTAATCGTGATTTAAGTATATGTAATATTTTATAAGTGTTAAAAATAAATTGAATTATGAATTACTTATTATTAAATAATTATATGGAAATGTTTTCCAATAATGAAATGGTTTTGAGATTATTTCTTTTTAAAAAGATAATTTGAAGTGAATATTTGACAAGTGGTTTGATAAATAAAATATTAATTAAAAGGGCCTAGTGATTGCTTATGGTGCTAAATATTTGTTTGTTTGCTTTGACAGTTATATAACCGACTATCAAAGTTGGCCATTTTAGTTCCTCGACTTGATGTGGGAACTATTTAGTTGTATACTTAGTACGTAGCCTTCTGTGTAGGCTTGATTATCGTTTGTGCCGAGGATGCTGATTTGTATAGTGCAGAGTATTACTCCAATCTATCGAGCTTCCTTCTTGGCCTGAAGGATAGCAAGTTGAAAGTTGGAGACGTGATAAGTCTATGAGACTTGGTTTCTGTGTGAGGTTGAGAAATGATTTTCCGTAGTTGGTGCGAAGAATCCGGGACCGGATTTATCTGAAAACCACTTCGGACCAACATTCATGCGACGATTGTGTAGGTTATTTATTAATGATATTGATATTTAGGATTTTCATAGTGAAGGACATCTTGTTGATTGTTCGGGGTTAAAATCCCAATATACATATAGTAGCAGTGGTCTCTTTATTATGAAATATCCAATGCAAGGACTATTCGCCACTAATCCTATGGATTTCCCGACAAGATGTGGTAGGAAAGTACCTTCGGTTTGTCCTGTTCCGGGATAACTTGTATGGATGTTTGTTTGACATTGCATTTTTATAGTTTACGTACATTGGTTTTTACAAACGTACATCAGTGGTGGTGGAGAAGGCAACTTCTCTTGGCTTAACACCCTCCTTGAGACGTATGAGCTCAAGGGTTGTATTTTTGTGGAAGGCAATTAGTAGTCAACGGAAATTGCCATGGGGCATTCAAAGTGATGTGATATGTGATTGTGAGAGGTAATCATTACCTCAGGCCTCATCAACTTGAAATGACCAAAACAGGGTTAGATGCAGCAAGGCTAAGTGGGTCGCTTCTAAGTAGGATATGATCGCCCTCTTCTAGACATATCTTTACATGCTATGACGTCGTGTATCTGATTATTGTAGTTTGTGTGCTAGAGAGCCCTGGGAAAAGGTCGGTAACGACCAGAGGATGATTTATTCGGTACCATCTAGTTAGAGAGTTGGGCCATTCTTGTGTTGGTAAAGAATCCTTTGTGATGGTCCTCGGTATATTCTTCTAGAGATGTACTGCCGGAAGGTAGTCCCTTCACTAGGTCATTTGTATGGAAATCCAAACTCTACTACGTACCCGCCATTTTATTTGTAGAGCCTATTATGCTGGAATTTAATAATGGTACTATTTTGAATATAATCTGTATACTAGACACTACAATAATATAAGAGGATTGGATATGAAATGTTTTATGTAAGGTAAAAACATGTCCGTGTTTATGTGTGGGCGTGTCTTACGAGATACTTTTTTTGATAAAGGAAAAGTTTTGGTAATGTAATAAATTCAGTTGAGTGTATTTCTCACGCTGGTTTACCAGACTGATCCAAGCGTTCTCCCCTTTCAATGCTCGGGTCAGACCGAGTATATTTATATGTTCAGATTTGATGCTTTTGGAGCTTCAAAAGGAGACCTGGAGATCTTCATTTTCGTTTACACGTATCTATTTTGATTATCCGCTGATTAGTTGTTTATTTTTGGCAATTCTGAGAACAGGTTATTGTAACTGTCCAGGTTGATAACTAGGATTGATTGATGAACTTTGATTGATGCATGTATATATGGTTTCTGTTTTGTAAAGATCATTGTTATGATATTATATGTTTTCTGCTGCGATGTGAGATTTTGTATTGTTCATTTTGGTTCTCTCTTATCTCTTTCTTCTCTTCTCTTCTTCTCTCTTCTTTTCTTTTTCATGACTTTCCGTCAGTCTGTGCTCTTTTGTTTCGGACATGTGTGATTTATTGTCGATTCAAAGGGTACAAATTTGTTGGTCGTCGCATTTGGTATCAAAACTTAGATTTTATATATTCCTAGGCTTTGATGTGTACTCAGTATAGATAGGGACAATAGCACCCTAGATTGAGTTAAGTGCATTATATATATAAAAAAAATTATATTATGTTTGCTGATCCGTTGAGTTGTTTGTAAATTATGGTCGGTACATGGGATGCCATATTATCGATAGGGATTTCTAAACACTTAAACGAAGAAAGTATTATTTTAAATTGGGTGAATGAAATAAATTTTCCTCTATTGTATTTTATATATAAAGGAATAATTTTTCAGAAATTATTATAGTGTACATAAATTGATTGTTGTTTTTTCTGAAAATGTAAATATAAAAAGAATTTTTAAAAGAATATAAAACACTGAATTCGCTACTGTTGCTGGGAAATAATAAGGGTGATGACTGTAGCATCATCTGAGTCATTTTCGAGTTTCTGTGTGATGGATTTGCTACCATTAGTAAGTTGAAATTGAAGTTTTCAAGTGATAAACATATTTGAATTTAAAATACATGTTGTAATTGATAAATATAAGTGAAATGAGTTTTGTACTTATGATATGGAATAAAAATTCACTTTGGTAAAGTTGAAATAGAATTGAGTTAGCATAATAAAGTATATGATTTGGATTTTAACTAAAGAAAGGTTAAATAATTTAAACTGGATTAGATATGTTATTGAAATGGAAATTAAACTTAAGTGGTAAGCGATTATATAATATGAATTTGGAAGTTTAAATACTAAGTTGTATAACTTATAAAATGGTAAAAGGTAAGTAAAACCAATTGTTAAAATGGTTAAGCAATTTTGTTAAGAAAAACAAAATCTGAATTTGAATGGTGACATGAATTTGACTTTAGTAAAAGTTAAATAAAATGACTTTTGAATTGGAATATGAACTGGATGTATAAGTTGAAATTTAACTTAAGTCAAGTAGAATGAAATGTTGTAAAGAAATTTAACTTAAGTTGTGATGATCCGCCTTTCATTCCACAGAAAGACGCATCATCATTAAGAAAGAAAGTGATAGAAAAGAGAAAAGATAGAAAAGAAAGAACTAAACAATATCAGAATCTCACAGCGAAACGAATAAAATATATTATATCACATAGTATATTACATAATAGTCACCATACATCAGAGTTACACGTCTTATATGTCACATATTAGACAGTCATGTAGACCTGTCTATCATTACAAGCCAAAATACAACACAGAGATACCAACACAACAGAAACACAATATCTATATATGCTGAAACCTCCTGCTCCAAATCTCCTCCATAAATTCGTCAAAGCCAGCCTAATCCCTTGACACTCATAAAAATTTGAGTACCCAAGAGTTTATGAAAATAAACTCTAGGTCAGACATGGGTCTGGTGTGAGTAAACGGGTTAAAGTTGTTTAACTTTGAAAATCATTTGAAAATAAAGGTATCTCGTAAGACCACGCCACAAATAAACATGTCGGGTTTTTACCTTAAGGTTACCAAATATTTGATAGGAAATCCATTGATATTATAATAGTGTCTAGGGTTTTCAAGTAAAATAGAAAATAGTTGGAATGCTTACCTCTCACGTTCCAACATAGTTGGGCATAATCAAAACGTACGACATTTATTGGAGATTGGATTCCATACAATGGCAGGGCTACTAGGGTACCGCCCGTCACAGTACTTGGTCTAGATCAGAGTACTGATGATCCACCCTGATCCCCTGCAAGACAAGACCGAAACTATCCCTTACTGGATAATCCCAAACAAGACAACCCCGCAGTTGGTGCGACCAACTGCTCATTAAGCCTAATAAAAAGGGACCTCTAGACGGGGGAAAATCTCGTCCTACTTGGACGCGACCCACTTAGCCTTGCTGCACCTCCCCTATTTTAGCCACTCCCGGTTGATGAGGCTTGAGGCTACATTTACCATTTTAGAACACATATCTTGGAATGCTCATCATCCTCCAATGACGATGGTCTGAAAGCATTCGTCCATAAAAGTCCATTCTGGGTTCGAACGAAACCGAAGGCACTATCTCGCTTCACTCATTTTGGAATCACCTTAGAGTTAGCGACAATAGCCCTTGCACTCTGAATCTTCATCTCAAAACCAAAAGCACTATCTCTATTACACTCGTTTTGGAATCACCCTAAGAGTTAACGACAAATAGCCCTTACACTTCGAGTCTTCATCTTGAACTTCACTTGAGATTTCACGACCTATCGTTTAATTTGGATCGATGTGGTTTTCGGATATCCAATTTGGAATCCGATCCCGGTCTCATCGAAATCCAAAACGCTGTTTTAAAGTCAAAGTTGTTTAAGTTAAAAACAATTTAATTTATAATTAGAGTAACATATGCACATAGATAGAATAATTCACGTTATCACAGATAGATAATCCATTTTATCACAATTCAACCAAAGTATCTCATATCACAGAGTAGCACATATCACATATCAGAGATATCAAATAATTCAAGGCATTCAGTATCATTCAATCATCCATAAGCAAGATTAATTATTCACACCATTTCTAGTTAATTTAAATAAATTAATTACTTCAATAACTTTTAAATCCTGCTTACTTAACATTAATTAATTACAAACCAATTAATTAATCACCCTTTAATTATCGTCTTAATTAATCATCCTTAATTAATTATTATTTAATTGCATTAAGTATTTAGCCTTTAATTAATTATACAAATTAATTATCCTTTAACCATTCACATTAATTAACCTTTAATAACTCACATTAATTAATTAACTATAATTAGTTGCATTGATCCTTAATTAATTATTCTATAATCACTTACATTAATTAATTTTCTTTTAATTAATCACATTCATTAATTATCCTTAAAATTACTAACATTAACTAACCCTTTAATTAATTACTTTAATTAATTAATCCTTTAATTAATTTACCTTAAGTAATTAATCCTTAATTACTTCCATTAAGTAATTATCCTTTAATTACTTAATGAAATGATTTCCCTTTCATTAATTACATTCAGTAATTATCTATTAATTACTCACACTAAGTAATTATACTTTATTAATTAAATTAAGTAATTATACTAAATCAATTTCTTTAAGTGGTTATCCTAAATTAATTAAACTAATTAATTATCTTAAATTAATTACATTAATTAATTATCCCTTAATCACTAGTTAATGATCCTTACATTAATTACATTAATTAACTATCCTTAATTTACCTTCATTAAGTAATTATCCTTTAAATAATTGTATTCATTAATTATTCTTAAATTAATCACATTGAATTGAACGATTAACTATCCTTCAATTACTTTTATCAAGTAATCTTAAGTAATTTCCCTTAATTGCTTTTATTAATTAACTATTCTTTAATTACATTAAGTAACTATATTTTAATTAATTACATTAAGTAATCAACCTTAAGGGCACATTAAGGGCTACAAACGCAAAAATGCTTCTCCAAAAGCGATGATGAAGCTCGACATTATGAAAGCTTTTGATATGCTACAATGGAATAGCATTGTTCGAATCATGGGTTACATGAACTTCCCTCCACACTTTATAGCTTGGATATATGAGTGTATCTCCTCTCCGACTTTCTCAGTTAATATAAATGGTATGAATGAAGGATTCTTTGTTAGTACGCAAGGGATCAGGCAGGGTGACCCCCTTTCTGCTTATATTTTCATTCTGGTCATGGAACTACTTACGAGGCTGCTGGATAGACTTATATACCAGGGTGGTTTCAAGATTCATCTGGCATGCAATGACCCTCAGATATCTGCCCTAATGTATGCGGATGATATAGTGGTGTTTTGTTCTCCTGATATAATCACAGTTACGAACATTATGAACACTCTTGACCAATTCTACAATATGACGGGTCTAAAGGTTAATTTGGCTAAATCTGATATCATTATAGCTGGAGTAAGTCCTGAACAGTGTACTCACATTTCTCAAATCACTGGCTTGACCCTAAATAATAACACTGTTAGTTACTTGGGTCTACCCCTGTCTACTTCGAGGATATCAACTAACCAATGTCTGCCGCTATTCGAAAGGATAACTTCGAAACTTATGTAACAACCCGCTATTTTGGACTATTCGCATCCGCACATGTCGGACTTGAATAATTCAAAATACCGAATTGTTAATTTAAATTTGGCAAAACTCAGATATACAGTAAATAAATAATCACAGAATCACAGACACAGAGTAATAATATGCAGCGGAAGTAAAAGAGATAGTAGTTCATGAAGTTACTATATAAATATATAAGATACATCAGAGTTTACAACAGAAGAATAATACGATACATCAGGTATAAATCAGAATACATCACTGGAATCATCGAATACTGAAGGCAGAGTAGATGGATGGATCTTCAAGCAAAGCTCCAACTCCAAAGATGAGCCTCAAAAACTGGTACTCTCAGTCTGACCCGAGCGTAAAGCAAAACACAAACACTCGAGTCAGGATTATTCTCATATCAATAAATCCAACTCAAGTGAAATAGCAATCGAAATACAAGTAACTCAAAGGATGTTGGAATCACCATCCTCTGAGGATCCGTTAAACTATCTACTATGTAGTAATATACGCTAAGTAGATAATGTCTATCAGTAATCTAAAATATCAAAATAGTGTTAAGGCGTTACCATTATCCCCCTTAACACGTTTTATGCAAGCATCATAGTCTATACAGCACTGTAAACTCCACCGTAAACTGGTGGGATATCAGGGAGTACTCCATAGGTATAACACAAAACAAATTCGTAGTGGTCGCGTATATAGGGATACAAGTATGACAAGGCACATGAGGCAATACCCAAGGTAGTGAAACTACCGTTTGCCTGATCCGGACTGGTGAAAACGCATCGCCGCAGCGATCGCAACACCGCGAAACAACACTCCTGAAAAGTACGAGGGTGCACCAATCAATCACAAGTAATGAGTAGTAGTTACGAAGAAGTGTGTTCGCTCGAGGTGGCTAACCCCATTTGGCCCGGCACGGCTCCTGATTTTAGTCATTTCCAATTTGACACAAGTGTCAAGGCTATCCATTATCGTTCTCTTTCTTCAGTCATCACGTACATCATTCCAACCACTTCATTCTGGATCATCACTCCGCGTATAGTTATTAAAGTGGTTTTCGGTTTAGATAGAGAGTATATCCATAACCGATTCCGGTTTCTTTAATAACTTACGTAATTATTACACCGATTGGTCATTTAATATATTTCAAAACAAATCAATTTCAATTTCAATTTCAATTCGTAAACCAACATTTCATTTGTCTTTCATTATCAATTTCTAAAGTTTACGTTTCAAAACTACCAAATAACCATTTCAAAGTCTTACAATTCAATTTCAGTTTTCATTTAAACAATTCAAATAGTGGTTCAAGATCGCATATATAAACTTCATTCCGAAGTCATTTAAATTAATTTATTTTAACATTCAAATCAATTTAAATTCATCCATCGATTTCATTCAATATTCGTTAAATTAATTATCATTCAAAACAATTCTATTCAAATTCCAATTCAATTAAATCAATTGCTTAAGTTCAATTTCATTATAACAAAACTTACAAATTTACTTAAATTCGATTCGTCAAATCATATTCTTAATATTACAAGTCTTACATTCATTTCAATAAACACATTTTATTTCTTGCTAAAGAAATTCAATTTCACTTATTTCTTTACTTAGTTACAAATTTCCAAAACTCAATTAATAAAGAAACTAAATTTCATATATTCGAAAAGTTTACTTTCACTTATTAACTTACTTAAATAATTTTCAAACTTTAATAAATAAAGAAACTCAATTTCATTTATCAACGAAGTTCAAATCCACCTATTTAAAGTTCACTTCCTCTTATCAAAGAATTCAATTTTTATTCAATTATCAAATAATTAAATCTCGTTCAATTATTAAATAATTTCAATCTTAATTATTAAAAATTTCAAACTTAATAATTACAAACTTGATTTTAAATTCAAACTTAATCATTAATTAATTTCCACTTAATTACGAATTCAAACTTAATTATCGAATCATTTCAACTTAATTATAAATTCAACTTGATAATTTCAGACTTAATTATAATTCCAACTTAATTATAATTTCGAATTTAATTATTAAATGATTTCACACTTAATAATTTCAAAACTC
The DNA here is from genome assembly GCA_030765085.1 of Allium cepa. Taxonomy (NCBI): domain Eukaryota; kingdom Viridiplantae; phylum Streptophyta; class Magnoliopsida; order Asparagales; family Amaryllidaceae; genus Allium; species Allium cepa. Next base: position 684,763,351 of record CM060932.1, on the reverse strand, counting down.
AATTATTACTAATTCCAATTTATTTATTAATAATTCCAAATTTAATTATTAAATAATTAAATTTCAAACAACGTTCTTTCACCAATTACTACGTTAATATTTGTTTTAGATTTAAATATTTGCATTTTCCTTTCATACAATTCAAATTCAAACTTTATTTCAAACTTATTCATTATTCGAATAAAATTCATTATTTTATTTTTAAATCAATTTATTGACCAATCGCATTTTATTTAATTCTCTATCCTAGGTCAAATTCATTTGGGTATATATCATTTCAACCCGATTCCAATTTCAATTCGCAATCAAGCATAATAAAGGGAACTTGCAGTGTGATAACTGGGATGGTGTCAAAGTAAACAAATAAGCAATAACAACAATCAATAACAATCCAATTCAAATAATCCCGAAATGATCGTATTAATTCGCATTGTTATTTGTGCGAATTAATATAATTATTTCTAGAATCTACACTATCATTTCATGTAGATTAAAGATTATTACATCACGGTTTTTCACTTGTCATTCAATTCAAATTTCAAAGTTTTATACTACAACAATTTATCCCATATACGTTCAAAGGTTCAAAGTGTAATTTATCAAATTCTATGTGTCAATCAACTTAACAATTAAAAATAGTCATATTTAACTAATCAAATTCAACATATATGTCGATTCAAGTTTTAATTATCCTACGTCAAATTCAATTGCATAATATTTATCACTTTATACATTTCAACTTAACATCCAATATAAACAACAATCAATCAATCAATTATCAACCAAACAGTATTATCGTCGCATAAGTGATTAACAGATAATGGCGTCAGATGTCATAGGTGAACAGATACAGGGAATAATAGTGTACATAACTAACAATAGCATATTTCGATTGTCGTTTCAATTGAAATCAAATTTAATAAATAAAAGAACATTAATCGTGAGTGATTGCTCACCTTTCGAGGCTAGAGAAAATAGGAGATGGCACGGATATGCACACTGATACGGACACTGAAATGGAGTTACAAATCCAAGCATGATTCTCAGAGAAAAGTAAGATTGGCACGAATCGACGAGCAAAACTGTTAAATAGGAATTTCCGAAATCAAATCAAAACATTCAACATAGCAACAATTACAAAACATGTCCTACGTCAAAGTTTAACAATATAATTCTATGTGCTACCAAGGTCGAAATGGTCAGAAATTTGGTACGAATAAAGATCAAAACTTGTATTTCAAACTGCAAAAAAAATCACTTAATTTGGACAAGAGACCAGAAAGTCACGATGTCACGAACATAGAATCAGGCCATGTTGCGACTGTCAAATGTTCAGGTCTGAAAACCCTCTGGGTCTGACTTTCAGGTAAGAAACAGAGGACTGAAACACCTCGTATGAAGCTAAAATTTCATATACAGAAAGTAGAAAACTTTATCTTTTAAACAAAAAAGAGAATCACTGTATTCCGACGTGAGACGGAGGAGATACAATGCGTCAAACATGAACTCAGGTCGTGTTCGCATCACTGTAAAATAAGTTTAAGTACAAAAGAACATTTGCCTGGGTCCAACTTCCAGATCCTCGACCACTAATCAAACGATGTCGGATTTTGCTGGAATTTGACATGAATAAACTAGGTAACTTCGACTCTTTTTTTAAAAATAGAATCAATCCATTCCGATAAAACATGAGTGAGATATGATATCGTGATCATGAAGTCTAACTGCTGTTCAAAAAAAATAAACATGCAACATATTCAAATACACATCCTATATTTTAAAATCAATCTTTAATTTATATATGAACATATTTTATCATATAATACTGTTATATAACTTATATATCATATTCAATAAAAATGCAGACCGAAATTCTTATACACATATGTATGCAAACCAACTATATAAACAAAGTTACTCAATAATGCTTGTATCAGATTTGTATATCTAATAAACTAGTATAACCAACATCATTTAAGATAAATATTTGTAACATAGTTTAGATCTGTCTTTATGAATACTGATCTATATAGGCTACTCAGTTCTCACAACCCAACTTATATGTACTAATGCATGCATATTATTATTTTGTAAACCGAAGCTACGTGTTATACAATACTTCATAAACACTATTATCCTACTCTATATGATAGTGTAGATATGCAGACAACAGTTTATAAGAAATATGATTTGTAAATCTTTTGTATTATTGTTATAACAGATATTATTATAAATATTTATACACAGCATGGCCTCTGTGCCAGCTTTGAAACCTGTATAAAAAGGCAAAATATGCTACAGGCGAAGACAATATTGGTTATCAGAATACAAAAGTCAGTAATATATACACCGATGCTACTCTATATAACTGTAGAATAGATCGGGACAAAAGTATGTTTGCTTATAGTATAAGTAAATTGTAAAATATATACGCAAGCAATTATATAAATATATAACTTATACTTTAATAATCAAACAACCAACAAACTTAATAAACAACAGACTTCATATATAAAATAAATTTGTACAGGCGACTTATATAAAATATGAAATCTAACACACATATAAATGTTCAAACACATGTACAATATACGTATGAATCTGTACACCATAAATGCTTTTAAACTCATATAAACTAACATATGTAAAGCTTATGTATGTTCAAACAGATAGACACTGCGTATACTTATATATAAAGTGACTAACAGACAACTTTAACATAATATATATATGATATTCGTTCATAAAACGCAACTCACTAAATATATAAATATACATCTTAAACAAATATGCAAACTCACTTTTCATAAACAAATAACTAAAAATATATATGCTTACATACACTTATAAATATAACTCTTACTTAAAAAGAAAATAAACTAATATACAAAATATATATATATATATATATATATATATATATATATATATATGTACTTACATAGGAGAATAGAAGGCCGTGAGGAGGCAAGGTGGAGAGACAGTGCTGTGTTGCTCGGCCACGGTGTTGGTGGCTACCGCGACTACGGTGTGCGGCGCAACTACCTATGCAGTGAGAAGGTTGCGTGGCCTTGGATGTTGACGCACGGAAGTGGTCGGCGCGGAGAGGACGGTTGATCGGTTGAAGGTGGTGGATGGGGCCGGGGTTGGTCTTAGTGGCGAAAGCAGCGGTGGCGGAGTGTCATGCATAGAGAGGAGCAAGGTGGATCGGCCATAGGCTGAGGCGGAGATAGGTGGTGACGCCGACAAACATCTCAGTGAAGTGGAGGAAGGTGCTGAAGTGATGCAAAATTTTGTGGAAGAACAAGGCTAAGCAGCCTGTGTTGAAGGATGCTTCATGGGCGGAGGCTCTGTGTAGAATTATTTTGAGGAAGTGGGAGGAGAAAAGAAAAGTGGATGATGTTATGAAGTAGTACAGGCCAAATGACTTATAAACTATTTTACTGAAAGAAAATGAAGGAATAAAACAGAGAACCAAGATTTTGGACGAAGCATCAATTATATTGGGACCAGTGGATGAAATCAAAAGTCATGTACTTTGTATTTAAGACATTAATCACAAACGGCTCATTGATGTATACGATGGAAATGGAAAGGTCACGACTTAAATTTGCGTAAACATTAATGGTAGTGGCTACAGTTTGAAATTTGGGTGGACACCCCAAATAAAAGGCTCGAAACGTACCGATATGATGAATAGCTTTACAGATTTCGTTGTCCGTCGAACGCCGAAACAAGCAAATGAGTATACCGTGGAGATCAGCACGACGAGACGACCAAAACGGTATATGGATATCAGTGGTACGATTGAATTATAAAAATTCGAAATTTTATACTACGAAAAATGCAAGAAAATCGCAGAAAAATAAGATCGACGGAGCCAAAGATGTCCGAATTTTGAAAAACGACAAACTGACAACTTGCTCAAAAGATGGTTTAAAATTTTTCTATGTAAAAATATTTTGGTTTTGAAAACGTTTTATTTTCATCGCTTTTTAACTAATAAATTGAAGTAATTTACGCGCGAAATAAACTTCCGTATTTTCGAACGAAAATTTACCAGTTGCTATGTTTAACTAGACGCATTCCAAACATCAAATTTTTATTTCAAAATTTAATCGTTTAAAATTTCACAAAATTTAAATTAATAACGCTATTAAAACTAGTTAAATTTACGGGTCGTTACAACTTAACTGTTGGACCACCAGGTCTCTAAGTCAAGCAGGTCGTCTCACTCTTATTAAGTCTGTTATATTTTCGATGCAAGTGTACTGGGCTCGGACATTCATTCTCCCATTCAAGTTGATAAATATGGTAAGAAGTACATGCATGAGATTCCTATGGAAGGGCACAACTACAGGTAAATACATTGCTCCAATTAATTTTGGAAGAATAGAAAGGCCTATGAATAAGTGGGGGCTTGGTATACTTAGTTTAAAAAACTGGAACACATCTGCTTTTGCGAAACACATTGACACATTCTACAACAGTACAGAAAGTCTATGGGCTTTGTGGTCTCATAAGAACGTGATTAGGGGGAGGAGTATGTGGAGCATGTCTAAGCCTCAAAATTTAAGCTGGACTTAGCAAAGTATATTCAAGATAAAGGAGTTGTTTCTTCCACACATACAAATGAACACTAACCCTACTTACAGTGTTAGCTTTTGGGATGACCCATGGTTAGACAAGGGGTATATTTTAAGTCGTCAACTTACGTACGGTGAGATACAGCAGTCCGGGATTCACATGGCTTCAAAGGTTAGAGATATTCTGCATACGTTTCTATCTTCACGTAATTCTAGTTCTAACCCGAGGATTCAAGATATTTGGGCCAGAATACGCACCTTTTCCTCTCTGTCCTCTAACTCTAGTAGTCTGGTTTGGGTGACAAGAGAGCTAAATTTAAGATAGGAAATGTTTACGAATTTTTAACGAAGAACAGATCTTGTCGTACATGGGTGTGGTGGAAGAGAACGTGGAGCAATGACAGTAGGATGAGGGAAAACCTCCTTCTTTGGAAAGTTCATAACCGTGCTCTGATGACCAAAGCTAAGCTAGTAAGCATGGGTATGAATGTTTATATATACTGCTCCTTTTGTTATGAACTACCAGAAACAATTGAGCTCCTGTTTCTTGAATGCGCGGTTATCAAGCAGATTTGGAATAACGTCAAAGTAAGGCTGCACAGTTTTGATGCATCCCTTGATAACAAAGATGAGTGGGAGAAGATATATGTGAAAACGGGAGTTAATTCTGAAACTAAAAGAACCTTCAATACAGTTTTGAAGTCCTTTATCAGCTCGGTTTGGAGAGAGAGGAACACGAGGTTGTTTGATGTAGTTAATGCTAAACCGGAAGTTAATTTTAAGCAGTGGATATTTCATGAGATAAGGATTGCCTTGAGTCTCCTCTCTTACTCAATTGACCCAGGGATTTATGCTTCCTTCATGTGATTGCAGGGGTGTCCTCCTTTTCTTGTTTCCTTTTTCTTTTTTTGTGTTTGTTTCCTTGTGCCTGTTGCACCTTGTCCACCCTTGTTTTCTTTGTTTGTTGTATGTGTTTTGTTCCGATGGTGCAGCAATATATGGTCGGGGCCATTTACCCCCGTCGGCTTTGCCAAAAAAAAATCAACCTTAATTTACCCAAATAATTTTCTTAAATTAATTACATTAATTAATTATCTCTAATTAATTATCTCTAATTAATTATCTCTAATTAATTAAGTAATTATACTTTAATCACTTTTATTAATAAGACCTTGATTAATTAAGATAAACCCTTTACCTTAATTACACTTACTTAACATTTATTTAATTAAATTAGATGCTTGAAAACAATTTATACAAAACATTTGAGAACTCTTTGATTTATTAAGGTTAAATACTCTTACTTTAATCACATCTTAATTCAAACATCATCTTATTACATTTGAAAACACTTATGAATTTAATTACATAACTAATCTAATATATAAATTTTTTTTTACAAAACAAATTTTAAAACTTTTAACTTAAAATTAAACCTTGAAACTTTTAAAAAACTTGTTTAAACAAATTATTTTGGAACTTTGGTTTATATTCTTTGAAAACATATTCATTTTAACATACTTTTAAAACTTGGCTAAAGATTCTTTTGAAAACTAATCATTTTAATAACATTTAAACTTTAAACCTTTTTAAACATTTTGTTTTTAAAAAAAACCTTTTCATGTTTTAATTAACTTTAAATCTGGTTATCTAACAAAAACTGTTTGCACAAAAAATGGACAAACACCTCCAAGTCGTACGAATTAGTCGATTCTATGTTATTTCTAGTGATTTGGGTTATTTACGCAAATATATGAAAAACAGAGACTAAATTGTAAAAGACACACAGATTTATAGTGGTTCGGCCAGAAGGTGCCTACGTCCACTTTATATGTTATTCTCCTTTCTCTTTCACATTACAAGTACAAAGCTTTGTATACAAGTATATGAAAGTTGTTTGAAAGTTCCTTCCGTGATTGAGCTCTCAAACTTGTCTGCCATTGTTGTACCCCTGCCCCTCTATTTATAGAGTGAGGCTGGGGGCAGGGGTCTTGGATGTATATAGCTGCTGGTGGGCCTGGGCTGAAGTAATCTGGCCTGGCAGCGTTCTGGTCAGGCATCCTCTTGGTTCGGAGATGGTTGGAGAAGTGGTCCGGAGGTAGGAGCAAGGTGGGCCGGTTGAGGTTGTTCATGGAAGTGCTGTTGGTTCGGTGGGGTGTTGGTCCGGTGGTGGCCAAGCGTAGTTGGTTCGATTGTTCATGGAGAGGGGGTTCGGTTCGGTAGGCACTGGTGAAGGGTTGGTTCGGTGTGGGCCGGTCCGGTGTGGAGATGGAGTTGGACCGGTAGTAGTTTGGAGAGGAGATGCTTCTGGTTCGGTAGTGGATGCACGTGGTTGGACCGGTGAGGCTTTGGCTTGGGCTGGACCGGTAATAGTTTTACCAGTGTGTTTGACTCGGTGGAAACCTCCTCGTGCTGGTTCAGTACCGAATGACTTGGTGGCTTCATCCTTACCCAGATTCGGGGGTGGCGAAAACACACCCAACACTTTCCCCCCAAAGTGGGGCATATACTCGTATATGCCGTGCTTTGTTTACTTGGACAATTCTCATCCGGCCAGAGAACCGAACCGGTTGGTTCGGCCGTCCAATTCTCCCCTATAAGTAGGAGCCCCAGTCCTTCGTTATTTCTCACCAAACAAAGCAGCCGAATCAGATTCTAAGTGGGTTGCCGAATTAGCTATTGTACCGGACCAATCTTGACTGCCGGATCAGGTAATTGCCGAATGTTCGGGATGGGGAATGCCGGATGAATTTCGGCATTGGGAATGCCGGATGAATCTCGGCATTGGGAATGCCGGATGAATCTCGGCACTGGGAATGCCGAATGAGCCATGGTATTTCGAATGCCGAATGAGATCTCGCTTCATACTGCCGAATGGGCTTGAGTGTTGGAGTGCCGAATGGACTCTCGCATTGTTTCACCGAATGAACTTTTATATTTGAACCTTGAGTGAAATCCTAGTCTTATATATGTTGGCTCGCTTTATACACTTGCTTGCTTATATTTCCATACTTCTTGTTCTAACACTATGTCTCTCGCCTTTGCGTATGCAGATAAATGTCTCAACGAGTGGAAACTCGATCAGATAAAAGGAAGTCCAAGGACAGAGAAGAGTCCTCCACAGTGCCCCCAGTTCGGGCCGAACGTCCTGGGCCTGTTTCGAGATCGCTAGTAGATGGGTATGGTCCCCAGGAGCTCTTGAATTCCCCGCCCGATTGTTTCCCTAGCTCCCTCAGGGAGGAGCAGCTTGATGTCATTTCTCGTTCCTTCGGGATTGACAGGGCTCACATGCTGTTGTCGGAAGAGGGGGTTATGCCATATGACCCTCCTGAAGAATATTTTGCTTACAGCAGATACCACTGTATGTGTGGGGCCATTCCTCCGATCAATGCATGGATAGTCAGCTTCCTTACCTATCTGAAGGTGGCCCCTCTCCAGCTCCAGCCCAATTCTTACGCTATTCTGGTGTGCTTATTCGTTATCTTCCAGAGGAGGTATGGGCGCCCTCCTTCTAACCGGGAAATTCGATACTTGTATAATCTGAGAGGCTACAAGAAGGGGTCTTCGTATGTTAGTTTAGAAGCGGCCGTGCCCTTCAAACCGGTCTTGGACTTATACTCAAAGTTCACCATGTTTAAGAAAGAATGGTTTTTTATCAGGGACAATTCTGTCTCCTTCCGCCTCTTCACTTCTGGCTGTAAGTTGAACTTTATTTACAATTTCTTTGTTCCGACTGCAGTGCTCCTTCTGATATGCTTCTATTTCTTGCTAGCGACAGGTGGCTTTGCAGTCGTAGAGAGTGATTCCCTGGTCCAGATGGCTGCGGAAATGAAGGCCATTTCGGGATGGGACAGGTCGGCTTCTTTCTTGATCAGGAATGCTACTCTCCTGAAGCACAACTTGATCCTGCCACACCAGTCCGTGGTTAAGCAGAGAGACACGGCTGAGGAGAAGGCTGCCAAAGCCAAGGAAGGGGCCACGGTGAAGAGTGGCAAGAGGGAACCTTTTACAAAGCCTCCCGTTGTTGGAGGTAAGAAACTTAAGAAGTCTGATGGTCCCTCTCCTAGTACTTTCCCAATTGTTCCGGGAATGGAAGATGTGGAGGAAGATAGAGGTGAGGGTGAAGGAGGAGATGGACAGAGCGGTAGTGGCGTTGGTGCCTTAACCTCCGGGCAAGCGGGAGAGATTCATGAGTGGACGGACGATGCTTTCCGTCAAGCTTTTGGGGAGTCGTAGGAAGGATCGGCTTTGGTTGAGAAGGCAAAGGAGGTCGGCAAGGCTGGGGCTGGCGCCGATTCATTCTCTAAGAGTTCTTCAGCTACGGCGACTCCAGCGATTCAAGGTGAACTTTTGACTTCTGCAGACTCCATTTACGATAGGGACTTAGGAATATTTTATGGTTCGCTTCCGTCCTGGAATGAGATTCAGGACTTATTACAGTATCCTACTCCTCCGCAGGGTTTGTATAATAGATGTGCCTTCTCACTCTTTTTATCTTAACATATATCTTGAATTGCGGATCATTGTATGTTCGTAACATTTGGTTTTTATTCCAGCAGCAGGTAAGGCGGCCAAGTCATCAGATATCCGGCACCGCCTCGAACAGTACAAGCTACTCAAGGCTTCTGCCAAACCAAAGCCGCCAACTAGCCGTCATGGGGATGCAGTTAGATATCGCCCTCTTCTTGGAGTCATTGAGGAAGATATGCAAAAGAGGAAGAGGGGCCGATCTTTGTTTGAACCTTTTCCTGGCCCTCAGCCTCCAGTCCAGCCCATCCATGATATTACTGAAGAGGATACTGAGTTTATGCCTTCCCCCCATCCGTCCGAAAATCCAACTGTCACTCTGATAGACCGTCCTGTTTTGGATCGCAACCCATTTGCCGGCCACCCTGATCTGGACCCGAGTTTTCAGGATATCTCTTTTGACGAGGTCACGGGTGAGCACCTTCTTCCCCGCAATCCCATGGTATGGGTGCTTGATGAGGCTAAGTCGTTAGACCTCGATTTGCTTACTACTCGGATTGTGACCATGGGGGATGAGGCCAAGGCAATTATCGAGCGGGTGGCTGAGGAAACCAAGAGGCTAATGGAGCATCACGCTCGACTGGCCAGGGCTGGGGAGGAAATCGGAAGTGCTAACATCCGGTTGCGGCTACAGGTTTCTGACCAGGCCAAACAGCTTGCTGATCAGGCTATCCAGATATCCCAGCACGAGGCGGCCTCCCGACGACTAAAGAAAACCATGGAGGAGGCTAGCAAGGCTGAGTTGCGAAAGATGAAGGCCGTCTGCAAGGAGCGGATTGACATAGCTATTGCTACGGTGGACGAGGTTCGGGGGGCGGATCTCGAGCAGGTAGAGGAGTTATCTGGGAGGCTTGAGGCCGCAGAGCTTGCTCAGGCCAGGCTAAAGGAAGAGATGGAGGAAATGAGGAAGACTCTCCAGGCTGACTGCTTGAGATATCGATCGGAGAGGGATGTTGCCGTTGCTAAGTTGCTGTCCTCCGAGGCCCGGGTGAGGGAGTTTGAGGAGAATGAGGGGATGATGGATGAGATGTTGCAGGATATGTACTTCCGTACCTGGAAGCAGGGCAATCTATCCTGGATGGATGACTATCCCCGAATCATGGTTAGGATATATCTTCGGGCTTTGGAGGAGGCCAAGGCCGATGCGGATAAGGAAGGTGGAGCGGCATTCAGGATGGGTATGGTTACAGCCCAGTTCTCAAAGGAGGAGAAGGTAGCGGTGAAGGAGGGGATGCGGCTACTTGCTGCGGAGGAAGCCGGTGTGCAGTTGGGGGATGAGGACCAAGAAGCGGGTGTTGGTGAGTTTTCTCTTTTTAGCTTTTCATAACTTGATCGTTCGTTGTCAGTTGAATGGACTCTTTTTCTGAATTGGACAGGTGGGGCCTCTGGTCATCATGCTGGGAGCTCCGATCCTGCAGTTAAGTAGATCTGGAGGGCTAGCGGGATGGGGGCGAAGCTCCGATTTTTTGACTTGAATCGCACATATTTTGGTTGCTGTCTATGTTAGTCCGAAACATTAATGCAACTCGTAATTATTTTATTTGTAAGGAATGACTTTCTGTAATTTTATAACATAAACAGATTCTGTTATATTTGAGTGCTTTTGTTATTCTGATGTGTTGCATAAGAAATATAGCTGTGTATGTGCTAGTGATTCAATTGTGTTTAATGCTAAGTTCTTGCTTAATATATAATTTCATATCTTGCAATGTTTGAATAAGTCCTAGCTACATGATTATGTACAAGAGAAAAGAGTACTGCCCTTCATGTTCTGGTTGTAGGGAGTAGCTTTGGACACCTTGGGTAATTGACCATGGACGTAGCTGAGTGCCTTGTCACCCAGTTTGTGGGCTCAGATTCTCGTGAGCGAGTGCCTCCCATTTAGTGTCATGTACTTTGGGGACCGTTATGCAGGATAGAAGAAAAGTATTTAAATGGAATGGAAATATAGGAAAAGTAAAACTTCCAGTCACGGAAGGCCGTCGATATGCTTAAGTTCGTGGCAAACGGGTTTTGTAGTCACTTTCCCTAGCTGTGGGTCTTGGAGACATTTGTCACCCATCTTACGCCTCCGCGGGGAGTTTATCTTTTTTACCACAGCCGCACTTAAGACACACCGGAGCCGAGGTCGCGCACAGTAACTACCCGGGCCATTATGGCCCGTAATCGTGGGTATTATTCGATTTACTGTGGCCGGCTAGCGTGGGTGCCGTCAACCATGAACTACCCCTGGCTAGCCACACCTTATGCTGAGGCTTAAAGTAGGTTCACAGTTGCCGGCGAGCCGAACGCCGTAATGAGCTGCCATCGGCTATAGTCGGCCTTTTTTGATGACTTATAATCGGCTCATTACAGTTGGCTTTGAGGGCAGTCGCGAGCAATGAGTTAACCTGCAGAAGAGGGATGCTAGAGCAAAAGTGTCTCATTGGCGAGTGCATAGAATCGCATAGTACCTGTTAGGTCTTGTTCAGGTGAAGCTGCGTTGTGACGCGTCTTGAATAGAAATGCAGAATTTTGTTCAACAGAAAAGGATAAAGCTCAACAAGTAACCAAGATATAAAGGAACAAGTTAACATGAGACAAGATTTTTAAAGTGGTTCGGCACGAAAATGCCTACGTCCACTGATTCTCTTTGTTAATTCACTTCATATGGGCAGTACAAGTTAAGAAAAGTATCGACGAAGGTGTTGGATGTTCCATGCCCTCTGGAACACCTCTCCGTCCACTGTTGACAAAATATAAGCTCCATTGTGGAGATCTTTATGGATTACATAGGGTCCGGCCCAGATTGGATCTAGCGCTCCGGGGCGCGGGAAGATCCGCTTGAGGACAAGATCTCCTTCCTGTAAGCTGCGGTGCTTGACTTTGGAGTTGTATTGTGCTGCAACTTTTTGCTTATGCACCGCTGCTTTGAGTGCTGCATCGTTTCTCCTCTCCTCAATTAGATCCAAAGACATGAGGAGGAGTTCTTCGTTCTCTTCCGGGTTATAGTGAATCCTACGGTGGGAAGGCACAATAGTTTCAACTGGTAGCATGGCCTCCGATCCGTATGCCAGAGAGAAAGGAGTATGCCCTGTTGATGTTTTGAAAGATGTGCGGTAGGCCCAAAGTGCCGTAGGAAGTTCGTCCACCCAAGCGCCTTTCAACCTTTCAAGTTTCTTCTTGATTAAGGTTTTGAGAATCTTGTTGACATCTTCGACTTGTCCGTTTGCGTGAGGATAAGCTACAGATGAGAAGCTTTTGTGAATTCCGTGCTCTTGGCACCAATCGGCGAATTCTTCGCTGTCAAATTGAAGTCCGTTGTCTGATATGATCTTGAGTGGGACTCCGTACCTGCATAGAATATTTTTGATCAAGAAGTTGATAACTTTTGCCGAAGATATTGTATTTAGAGGTTCCGCCTCCACCCATTTGGTGAAATAGTCAACCACCACTATAGCATATTTGGCTCCGCTCGGCCTGCTGGCAGTTCGCCAATTAAGTCAATTCCCCATACTGCAAAGGGCCAAGGGCTGGTCATTTGAGTAATCTCATTCGTGGGAAGTCGAGGAATCTTGGTAAATTTCTGACATCTGTCGCATTTCTTGACGAAGTCCAAGGCAACTTTGTTTAAAGTGGGCCAGTAATATCCATATCGGAGTATCTTCTTTGCCAGAGTCTGCCCTCCAGTGTGATCACCGCAATTTCCTTGATGGATGTTGGATAAGACTCCCCTGGCTTCCCTTTCGGCGATACACCTTAATAAGGGATTGGAGAAGCCGCACCGATAGAGGATGCCTTCTTGTAATGTATAGCGGGAAGCTTTCCTTAAGATTTTCTTGATTTCATTACGCCTGTCGGGCAGTGTGTCGTCTTGTAAATATTTTCGGATAGGAGTCATCCAGGTTTCTTCATCGATTGCATCTATCAGATTCACTTGTTCGAAGCTCGGGGCTAGTTGTTTTGAGACGGCTATTGCTCCCGAAAGGGAGTTGTTCTTCATGTTGGCTTGCTTTGCCAGTTCGTCGGCCTCTCGATTCTCCTCTCGAGGAATGTGTCTGATCAAATAGTGATCCAGTTGGTTAAGTAGCAGCTTGGTCTTCTTTAGGTATGTTGTGAGTTGTTCTCCTCGAGTCTGGAACTCTCCTAGTATTTGATTTACAATGATTTGAGAATCACTATGGAGACATAAAGAACTGACTCCAATTTCCAGTGCAAGTTCTAATCCGGCTATCACTGCTTCGTATTCTGCGTCATTGTTGGTGGCAGCGAATTCCAACCTTAGGGCGTAGTGCAGCTTCCTTCCCTTGGGGGTGATTATCACAACACCTGCCCCCGAGCCTTGTTCGTTTGACGCCCCATCTACAAAGAGATTCCACTTGATATCTTCCGCTATTTCAGATTGGTTCTTACCTTCATTAGTAGTGAATTCGACAATGAAATCAGCCATGGCTTGCCCATCGATAGCGGTGCGAGGATGGTAAGTGATATCATATTGACTTAGTTCGATGCACCACTTAAGTAATCGTCCAGAAGTGTCGGGGCGATGGAGCACTTGCCTTAGCGGTTGATCGGTTAAAACTCTGATGGAATGAGACTGGGAATAGTGTCGCAGTTTCCGTGACGTGATAAGCAAACAGTATGCTAGCTTTTCAAGTTTAACGTATCTGGCTTCTGCCCCTGTGAATCTCTTGCTTACAAAGTATATGGGTCGCTGCGCGCGGTTGTCTTCTCTCACCAAAGCGGCGCTCAAAGCGTGGGACGATACAACAAGGTATAGGTATAGTTCCTCGCCTTCATTAGGAGTTGAGAGTACCGGTGGTCTCTGGAGGTGTCTGACTAATTTAAGGAAGGCTGTCGAGCATTCGTCAGTCCATTCGAACTTTCCTTTGTCTTTCTTTAAAGCTTTGAAGAAAGGGATGCATTTGTCGGTTGCCTTAGAGATGAACCTACTTAGGGCAGCCACTTTTCCGTTTGGGCTTTGCATCTCTCTTCGAGTGGATGGTATCTTGATATCTTGCAAAGCCCGAACTTGTTCGGGGTTTGCTTCAATCCCCCTGGCATGAACGATGAATCCCAAGAACTTTCCCGATGATACTCCGAAGGAGCACTTTAGAGGGTTTAGTTTCATTCCATATTGGCGAAGTACTTGAAACATTTCGTCCAGATGGTTTATATGGTCGTTGGCTTTCCTCGATTTTACCAGCATGTCATCCACATAAACTTCCATAGATCGCCCTATCAGTTCTGCAAACATCTTGTTGACGAGGCGCTGTAAGTAGCTCCGGCGTTTTTAAGTCCAAATGGCATTACCTTGTAGCAGTACAATCCTCGGTCAGTGATGAAGCTAGTGTGGTCTTGATCGGGGGCATGCATAGGGATCTGGTTATATCCTGAGTATGCGTCCATAAAGGATAAGAGTTCGTGTCCGGCAGTGCTGTCCACGAGTTGGTCGATTCGGGGGAGTAGGAAGCAGTCTTTCGGGCAAGAGTCATTTAAGTTGGAGAAATCGATGCATGTTCGCCACTTCCCATTAGCTTTCTTTACCAGGACCGGGTTGGCGATCCATTCTGGGTAGATGGCTTCACGTATGAAGTCATTGGCAAGTAAGTTCTTTACTTCTTCCTCGAGGGCTGCTAATCGTTCTGCCCCCATGCTCCTCTTTTTCTGCTTCACTGGCACCTTGGTGGGATCTATGTTCAGCATGTGGCATGCTACGTCTGGGGAGATTCTCGTCATGTCAGCGTGCGTCCATGCAAATACATCCATGTTGTGGCGAAGAAAATCAATGAGTTGATTCTTTAATTCTCTTTTTAACTGAGACCCGACTCTCAGCAGTCTACTTGGGTCATGTTTGTCTAAAGATACGAATTTCAAAGCCTCTGCAGGCTCGGCGGTGGCCTCCTCCTCTTTGTCCTTGGGGTCTAATTCGTTGAAAGGATCACTGGTATATCGAAGAGGAGGGGCTTTCTTTAGTTGCTATGCTTCCAAGCTTTTCATGCAGAGAGTAGTCTCTGCATTTTTCCATTTATCTTTTCTGCGGTTATTGCAAAGTTCAGTTACATAGCGGTCTCGAGCAGCGTCTTGATCTCCCTCTACTTCTCCTATTCCATTGTCGGTTGGAAATTTCATCTTCAGGCACCACGGGGCTAGGACAATTTGGAAGTCGGACAAGGCTGGTCTTCCCAAAAAGGCGTTGTAGGCCGAATGGCCTTCTATTAGCACAAACGTTTGTTTTCGCACAGTGGAGCGAGGATGGCTTTCTATTTCAACAAAAAGGTCCAATTGCCCGAGGGGCATCTTCGCATCTCCAGTGAAACCATGTAGTGGTTTGTTGTAGGGAGACACATCTTTCATTGATAGCTTCATTTTGTCGAAAGCATGCTTGAATAGGATATTCACCGAGCTTCCAGTGTCTATTAAAATTCGGAAAACTTTGGCTGGTCCGAACTAGGCAGAGATGACCATAGGATCCATGTGCGGGTACTGTCTTCCCTCTAGATCACGCCTACTGAATGTGATGTCGTCATTCTCTTTCCGTTTCGGGTGGCGTTCTTCCATAACAGAATTAACGCAGCCTTCAGCGTTCCTCAGTGACTTACCGTATCTTTCCATCTCCGCCCAGCTTCTGTCGGCGATGTGCGGTCCTCCTGATATGGTGTGGACCACTATCTTCTCTTGACTAGAGCCGCTGGTGTTGCGATTTCCCCTGCCTATTTCTTGGGGGGGGGGGGGGGGGGTAATCCAGGATTCTCATTGGCAGGAGTCGAAGTCCTGTTATGGCCTTTTACATAGCGCTCCAGTCTCCTCCTTCTGATGAGTTCTTCAATCAAGTCCCGGAGATGGTGGCATTCATTGGTATCATGTCCGTGGGATTCGTGGAAGCGGCAGAACTTTCCAGATTTGAGTGCGCTATCTGACTCCTTCTTGTGCGGGGGCGCTTGTATCTAACTTCGTCTTGGTGGCTAGAAAGATGTTTTCGATCATTTCATTCAAAGGAGTGTAAGAGTCAAATCTTGGTCCTGGTCGATATAAGCGTTTTTCTCCCTTTTTGCTTCCCAGCATTGTCTCTAGAGTCATTTCTTCGAACATCCTTTGCTGCAGCGGGGAACCTGTCTGTAGCCGTCTTAGCCTGTTGCCCCGATTGCCTCTCAGTGGCAGCGTCCTCAAGTCTCATATACTTTCCAGCTTCATGGAAGAAATCAGGTAAAGTGGCTGGTTTTTCTTTGGTTAGTCTTCTAGCAAATTTAGTATCTGGATGTACACCACTGCAAAGGGCCATTAGGATAAGTTTCTCGTCGGCATCTTGGACTGCAGTTGCCGCGGCGTTGAATCGGGTTAGATATTGTTGCAACGTCTCTCCGGTTTTCTGTTTGATGTTAGATAAGGAATAAGCGTCCTTGGGTTGCTCCACATGAATGCGGAACTGACTGATGAACTTTTCTTTCAACATTTCCCATGAGCTGACGGACCCTTGGGGTAGGTGGCAGAACCAGGAGGTAGCTAGGTCTGCCAAGAATAGTGGGAAGCATTTGCACAACACTCCATCTGTTGCTTCGCTCATGAGCATATGCTGGGTGTACCTCAGTAAGTGTACGATGGGGTTAGAGGTTCCCTTGTAAGGTTCCATCGTTGGCATTTTCCATTCTCGGGGGGTGATGGCAGTTTCAATATTGCAGGTGAAGGGGCTGGTTACCCTAACACCTATCCCGCGATCCCTTTGCTCCCGTTGGACGCACTCTCTGAACAATCGCGCCATCCTTTCATCAGAACTTGGAGCGGACAAAAATGAGCTTGGTTCTTCCTTGCGGGATTGATTCCGTCCAGATGACTTGTAGGGATGGTATCGTCTGTCACTCCTAACATTTTCCAAAGGCTGTCTCTGCTCTTCTGGGGGCATGCTGGGGTCAGCCATAGTTGGCCCTTGCCCTGATCTTTCCCTGCTGGGTTTTGTTCTCAACGCTTCCTCGGGTCCAACTTCGGGCTGGACTCCAGCTCGGGCCCGTCTACTGGTGTTTTCATGGTTAGGTAGCATGACAGGCTCAGCTACATCCGACCCTTGCCTGGCACCTCCCCCGTTGGGTTCGGCTCCATGCGTTTCCTCGGGTCGGACTTCGGGCTGAGACCGGGCTCGGCTCCTACCATGGCTGTTTCTGTTGCTAACCTCTTCGAAGAAGAAAGGTCTTCGTCGCCTTCCAGATCCTCCAGATTGGGACTCGTCCCATGATTCGGTGTTGCGGTTGGATTCCTCAACATCCCTTAGGCGTGACATGAGTTGGTCTACCAAGGCTTCTTGTTGAGATGCGAAGCGGTCAGTTACTTCATCCACAACCCTATCTAGATCTGCCCTAGTAATTGATTGTTCCGCGGCGGGGGCTGTTGGATTTGTCTGATTTTCATCTGGTATTGCTGTTAAAATGGGATGACTCTCTTGATTCGGGGCCACTGGATCTGGGATACTGCTAGTTGCGACGTTCTTTCCCTTGTTAACATCTCTCCTATGCCTGGAAGTCATGTTGTCGGAGCGAGAAATGATGCTGTGAGGAAGAAGGTTGAGTAGGAGAAGCTGTAGCTTTTAGCTCGTTCTCAGTGAAAGCACCAAAAATGTGTGCACAAAAAATGGGCAAACACCTCCAAGTCATACGAATTAGTCAATTCTATGTTATTTCTAGTGATTTGGGTTATTTATGCAAATATATGAAAAACATGGACTAAATTGTAAAAGACACACAGATTTATAGTGGTTCAGCCAGAACGTGCCTACGTCCACTTTATATGTTATTCTCCTTTCTCTTTCAGATTACAAGTACAAAGCTTTGTATACAAGTATATGAAAGTTGTTTGAAAGTTCCTTCCGTGCTTGAGCTCTCAAACTTGTCTGCCATTATTGTACCCCTGCCCCTCTATTTATAGATTGAGGCTGGAGGCAGGGGTCTTGGATGTAAATAGCTGCTGGTGGGCCTGGGCTGAAGCAATCTGGCCTGGCAGCGTTCTGGTCAGGCATTCTCTTGGTTCGGAGATGGTTGGAGAAGTGGTCCGGAGGTAGGAGCAAGGTGGGCCGGTTGAGGTTGTTCATGGAAGTGCTGTTGGTTCGGTGGGGTGTTGGTCCGGTGGTAGCCAAGCGTAGTGGTTCGGTTGTTCATGGAGAGGGGGTTCGGTTCGGTAGGCACTGGTGAAGGGTTGGTTCGGTGTGGGCCGGTCCGGTGTGGAGATGGAGTTGGACCGGTAGTAGTTTGGAGAGGGGGTGCTTCTGGTTCGGTAGTGGATGCACGTGGTTGGACCGGTGAGGCTTTGGCTTGGGCTGGACCGGTAATAGTTTTACCAGTGTGTTTGACTCGGTGGCAACCTCCTCGTGTTGGTTCGGTACCGAATGACTTGGTGGCTTCATCCTTACCCAGACTCGGGGGTGGCGAAAACACACCCAACATAAACAAACCTGAGCTTATATTCTAAATTCCTAAGCTTGAACACTAGTCACTTGCTCCCGTCCAACTACTTCG
Source organism: Allium cepa (assembly GCA_030765085.1). Lineage (NCBI taxonomy): Eukaryota > Viridiplantae > Streptophyta > Magnoliopsida > Asparagales > Amaryllidaceae > Allium > Allium cepa. The sequence goes on along the minus strand of CM060932.1, from coordinate 684,744,759 downwards.
AGACAGACATGCAACTTCTTCGAGAACGAACCGAGCAAACATCATCTTCCGCAATACCTCAAACAAACCCAGACACAAATGTGCTCGCATGCATGTGTACGGTCGAACGATGCTCCTTCGACCAACTTCCCGGTCCTCGACAAGTCGTCGACAACCCCGTTGTCCTCCTCGACCTCCCAAATCAACAAATTCAACAGCAAATCAAAAACGAGCCCATCGATCAAATTCTGGAACCCAACCTGATCGGAAAAACCACCATTCACCGATGATTCCGACCCCGAGAATCCATGCCGACCACAACAGAGCATCGTCTCGACTCGATACTTCGATTCCACCCCTCGCGATCGAGTCCGATTCAACCTCGATGCCACAGGAACCTCGACAACCTCGTTGTCCTAATCAGGCCATCAAACCCTAGTTTGACTTCGTCGAGCTACTCCAATCATCATAAAAATTCCCTACTATTTTTCCTGTGATCATCATCCTTCCCTCTACCTCTAGTATCAAACACGACCCTCAACATGCTGTCGTTCGTCAGAAATCGACGATGAACCCAAACCCAATCAACTCAGAATATCTCAATTTATAAAAACTTTAAAACCTTGATTTCTTTATCTAAATTAACCATTTTCTAATACTATTATGGTTGTATAATCAAATTTTGAAATTAAGATGATTGATTTTTAACTTATTTTTAGATCATCATTGTTATTCGTTCTTTTGAAATAATTGCTAAATATAAATTCTTGAAACCATTTTTAAAATTGATATTAACTATTATAATCAATTCTCATTCAAAGGTCAGAGCTTAAATTTGATTGTATGAGGAGATATAATTTTTTTAGTGAAATTGGAGCCTGAAATAAGAACAGAGAATTATATATATACATATTTACAGACATCTCATGGACACACCATTATATATATATATTTATATATGTATGTATGTATATATGCATTCACATCCATACATTTATGCAAACATTATATACTATATTACTACAACATTTATCACATGTATCAAACATAAGAACAGATTTAAAATTGTTTTTAAAAGAAAGTTTACTCACTTGGACAAACAAAGAACAGACTCCCTTTTTATGCTTTGGAACTTTGTTTTTGATTTAGATCTGAACTTGATTTTTTATTTGAAATGATCTAAAGCTGATCATTGAATTTTCTTGCTTACTTGATTTACTGATGTTGAGTTGAATCATAGGATTTGCTACTTGCGTGAACTCAGGTTGAATTTGAAACTATTATTGTCTGTTTGATCTTTTTTCCTTTTTGTTTTAGTTTTGAAAGATGAAGAAGAAAGAATTGAGGAAAGTATGCATTTGAACTGAAACAGATCTCTCTAAACACTTTATTAATATAATTTAGTTTTAAAAGAAAATTGTGTTGCCACTTGTTATTTTAAATCATACCAAGCTTACAAATGCCATATTATCTTACAAATGTTAAATGCATGTATTATTATGTTTAAATCCTTGTTTCACTAAGTACTTATGTCATTATATTTATGTAATATTTATGTAATTTGAATTTATGTTTATATTTATTTATATATTACTTATATTTTTATATTTATAAATGTATTATATGTTTTTATATGTTTGTGGATTATGTTTTAAACTTTTATATACATTTGCAAATCATATTTAGACAAAGAAAATTTAAAAAGAAAGTAAAACAAACCTTTTATTAATTTTATTTAAATTTTAAACTTAAGCTAAAATATTTTTAAATAAATAAATATTTATAGATATTATATTTGTTGTTAAGAATATAAAGTTTAACTTTAAATAGCCTTTGAAAAGTATTATATTGAATTTAAAACATAACTTCCAAATCACAATATATATATACATATATATTATAATTTGAAAACATATATATTTATTCAATTCAAATCAAAGCTTTCTATCCACAATGTACATACATATATATACATTATAATTAGGAAACATTTTTATTAGCTTTGGAAATGATAAATTTTTCCAAATTTAAATAATTATTAAAAGATATTATTAAACCAATATTGCACATTTTAAATAATTATAAATGAAGATTATCAAATTGTTATTGCCAAAATTCCGGGTCATCACATTCCTCCCCCCTGAAAAGAATTTCGTCCCTGAAATTTAAAAGCAAAGATAATTTAATAATCCAACAAAAAAGAATTTATTTCAAACAACAAAGCATACATATCAGCCATATCAACCAATCTATTCAAACAAACAAACAAACTAATTGTCCTGACACAATTCAGGATAGGCCTTCCTAATACTATCTAAAGTTTCTTAGGTACAAGCACTGGGATCCTCGCTCCACGAATCTTAACTAGCTACACCACTATGATCCTGAGCTCCTTCTCAATATAATCTATAATCTAAACAGGATGTTCTGATCATGGTCAAATCTGGCTCAACTTCCAAATCTTCATGAATTGCTGGTTCTACAACCAGTGATGGATCAAGCACGTACTCCTCAGATGAGGTACATGAAACACATTGTGAATCTTAGCCATCAGAACTGGTGATTCAATCCTGTAGGCCAAAGTACCAATCCTTTGATCAGAGAAACCTTAACGAAAACCAAATCTTCGACTTCGAATTCCAAATTCCTTCGTCTCTTATCCACATACCTCTCTTGACGATCTTGGGTTGCATTCATCCTTCTTGATAAGCTCAACCTATGCAGATACCTCTCGAATCAAACCTGAACCAAGAATAAGACAATCTCTGGATTCTATCAACCAAATGGTCCTCCCAAGATCCACTGAAATCCAGAACACAAGCTCCACCCCATAAGCATAAGTAGACTTCGAACTTACTTCTCCAACCCGGAATAACCAGAACAGTTGCACTTGTCAACCTCGCCTTCAAATCCTAAAAAGCTTCTTCACACTTAGGGGTCCATTTAAACTTCGCTCACTTCCTAGTCAGCTGGGTCAAGCAAGAAGAAATCTTAGGGTAGTCCCGTATGACCTTCCTGTAGAAACCCTATAATCCAAAACAAATGCGAATTTCCATAAGAGTCTGTGGTTGCTTTCACTCTAGAACATCTGCTACCTTGCTTCCGCTGCGCAACTCTGATTTAGAGTAGATGAGAATGTCATTGATGAACACAAGCACAAACTTGATCAACACATTTCGGAAAACTTGGTTCATCGGGTCCACAAAATAAGCTGGGCGTTGGTTAGCCCAAAAGACATAACCAACCACTCAAAGAAACAGTTGTGTTCTGTGAATGCAATCAAGGGTACTGTCTTCAGTTACCCTTAGTTGGTGAAAACTCAAAACTAGATCTAACTGAGAAAACACAAAAGCACTAAGAAAAAGATCGGAAAGATCACCAATACGAGGTAAGGGATACTTATTCCTAATGGTCACCTTATCCAATTCTCGATGCGGGCAAATCTTTGACTTCTTCAAGAACATTCGGAAAAATCTTTGACAACTTCGATAGCTCCTACTTCCTCTTTAGATGCCTCGACTCCATGCAAAAGATTACTTAGGTGAACTCCTGAACTATCGCAAGTCACTCCTTCAATCCTACCCTGTTCAGTTTCCAAAAATACTGATCTCTCTTTACAAATCAGAATAACTTATGCTTGTTTAACCAATCCATTCCCAAATAAGGTCAAATCCTTCAAGAATGACTTTGCTTATCAGAAGAAGTTGATGGTCCACCTTCAAAAAAGAAAACATCTTGTTCCACTGAGCTTCCTGAAGAAGTGGGTAAGCTTTCACCATATGCCCGGGCTGCTGACGGTTAAAACACAAAGACTTATGAACCATCGAAGAAAAAGGTCCACTCTGCTGCTTCTAAACTCCACCTTTAGGACACTGCTTAGCCAGCAGACCTTCTTGTTGGCACACAAAATACTTTCGAGCTGCATCGCTGCCACAGATACCAAGGACTTCTAATCCATAAGCTCTTCGACCCTCAAAGGCCATATCAACCAACGAGCCTTAAGATGGGCAGTCATCTTCTCAAGAAATCGGGCCTCAAACCAAGCACAAACATCTCGTTGAACTTAGTCTCATCTCCGATAAAGACAAACTTCCTTACTTGAGATCCAGAAAATTCGTATACAGCTGAGTCTTCCCTGTGTAGGTATGGACTGCTACTCGAATACTTTCTTAAACTAGCTCCAAGAGAAAACATCTTCGGGAACATCCATAGTCACTGCGTCTCACCGCGCAGCAGCTCCTTCCTGAAGTTGCCAGGGTCCCATCACTTTCTTCTGCTCAACAGACAGATCCAAACTCTAGAAAATCCGCTCGCACAAGCACAACCAAGCTCACACTCCAATGATGGGCTTCTTACTTTTTGAAAGGCTTTCCTCCGAGACTGATGAAATCCTTGCATAAAGCTGAAAAGTTTACTCGAGGCGGTATTGGGTCTACAGCCTCGACAGATACTCTTCCACCTTTAAAACTGGGACCTCTTCAATTTGTGGTAGTCGTGCTACCCACACCTCTTCCCTCACTACCTCTAGAACTCATGTTGGCGAACCCGAACAGGTAACCCAACAAATCAGGTGGATATATAGATATATGTATATAAATATATAAATACATTCTCTCAAGATAGATATCACTCCAAAGCCTAGGTGTTCTCTTAACCTAGAGCTTTGAAACCACCTGTGACGACCTGCCTTCCATTCCACGGAAAGACGCATCATCATTAAGAAAGAAAGGATAGAAAAGAGAAAAGATAGGAAAGAAAGAACTAAACAATATCAGAATCTCACAGCGGAATGAATAAAATATATTATATCACATAGTATATTATATAATAGTCACCATAAATCAGAGGTACACATATTGTACATAACATAGTAGACAGTCATGAAGATATGTCTATCATTACAAGCCAAAATACAGCACAGAGATACCAACATAACGAAAACACAATATCTATATACGCTGAAGCCTCCTGCTCCAAATCTCCTCCATAAATTCATCAAAGCCAACCTGAGTCCCTTGGCTACTCGTAAAAATTTGAGTACCCAAGTGTTTAAGAAAACAGAAAATAAACTCTGGATCAGACATGGGTCTGGGGTGAGTAAACGGGTTAAAGTTGTTTAACTTTGAAAATTATTTGAAAATAAAGGTATCTCGTAAGACCATGCCACAAATAAACATGTCGGGTTTTTACCTTACAATAACCAAAAAAATTGATAGGAAATCCAGTGATGTTATAATAGTGTCTAGGGTTTTCAAGTAAAATAGAAAATAGCTGGAATGCTTACATCTCACGTTCCAACATAATTGGGCACAATCAAAATGTATGACACTTTTGGAGATTGGATTCCATACAATGGTGGGGCTACTGGGGTACCGCTCATCATAGTACCTGATCTAGATCAAAGTACCGAGGATCCACCCTAATCCCTTGCAACACAAGACCGAAACTATCTCTTACTGAATAATCCCGAACAAGACAACCCTGCAGTTGGCACGACCAACTGCCCACTAAGCCGAATAAAAAGGGACCTCTAGACATGGAAAAATCTCGTCCTACTTGGGCGCGACCCACTTAGCCTTGCTACAGCTCCCCTTTTTTAGCCATTCCCGGTTGATGAGGCTTGAGGCTACGATTACCTTTCTAGAACACATATCATGGAATGCTCATCGTCCTCCAATGACGATGGTCTGAATGCATTCATCCTTACAAGTCCGTTTCGGGTTCGAACGAAACCGAAGGCACCATCTCCCTACACTCATTTTGGAATCACCCTTAGATTTAACGACAATAGCCCTTGCACTCCGAATATTCATCTCGAAACTGAAAGCACTATCTCCGCTACACTCGTTTTGGAATCACCCTAAGAGTTAACGACAAATAGCCCTACACTTCAAGTCTTCATCTTGAACTTCACTTGAGATTTCACGGCCTATCGTTTAATTTGGATCGACGTGGTTTTCAGATATCCAATTTGAAAATCCGATCCCGGTCTCATCGAAATCCAAAATGTCGTTTTAAAGTCCAAGTTGTTTAAGTTAAAAACAATTTAATTTATATTTAGAGTAACATATGCACATAGATAAAATAATTCACATTATCACAGATTGATAATCCATTTTATCACAATTCAACCAAAGTTCTCATATCACAGAGCAGCACACATCACATATCAGAGATATGAAATAATCCAAGGCATTCAATATCATCCAATCATCCATAAGCAAAATTAATTAGTCACACCATTTCTAATTAATTTAAATAAGTTAAATTAATTACTTCAATCACTTTTAAATCATGCTTACTTAACATTAATTAATTACAAACCAATTAATTAATCATCCTTTAATTATCATCTTAATTAATCATCCTTAATTAATTATTCTTTAATTACATTAAGTAATTAGCCTTTAATTAATTACAAAAATTAGTTATCCTTTAACCATTCACATTAATTAACCTTTAATAACTCTCATTAATTAATTAACTATAATTAATTACATTGATCCTTAATTAATTACATTAATTAATTATTCTATAATCACTTACATTAATTAATTTTCTTTTAATTAATCTCATTCATTAATTATCCTTAAAATTACTAACATTAACTAACCCTTTAATTAATTACTTTAATCAATTAATCCTTTAATTAATTTACCTTAAGTAATTAATGCTTGATTACTTCCATTAAGTAATTATCGATTAATTACTTTCATTAAGTAATTTCCCTTTTATTAATTACATTCAGTAATTATCCATTAATTACTTACACTAAGTAATTGTACTTTATTAATCAAATTAAGTAATTATACTTAATCAATTTCTTTAAGTGGTTATCCTAAATTAATTACACTAATTAATTATGTTAAATTAATTATATTTAATCAATTATCCCTCAATCACTAGTTAATGATCCTTACATTAATTACATTCATTATCTATCCTTAATTTACCTTCATTAAGTAATTATCCTTTAAATAATTATATTCATTAATTATTCTTAAATTAATCACATTAAATAATTAATTATCCTTTAATTACTTTTATTAAGCAATCTTAAGTAATTTCCCTTAATTACTTTCATTAATTAATTATTCTTCAATTACATTAAGTAACGATACTTTAATTAATTACATTAAGTAATTAACCTTAATTAACCCAAATAATTATTTTAAATTAATTACATTAATTAATTATCTCTAAATAATTAAGTAAATATACTTTAGTCTCTTTTATTAATAAGACCTTAATTAATTAAGATAAACCCTTTACCTTGATTAAACACTTACTTAACATTTATTTAATTAAATTAGAAGCTTGAAAACAATTTATACAAAACATTTGAGAACTCTTTGATTTATTAAGGTTAAATACTCTTACTTTACTCACGTCTTAATTCAAACATCATCTTATTACATTTGAAAACACTTATGAATTTAATTACATAACTAATCTAATATATAATTTTTTTTAACAAAACAAATTTTAAAAATTTTAACTCAAAAATCAAACCTTGAAACTTTTAAAAAACTTATTAAAATAAATTATTTTGGAACTTTGGTTTATGCTGTTTGAAAACATATTCATTTTAACATACTTTTAAAACTTGGCTAAATATTCTTTTGAAAACTAATCATTTTCATAACTTTTAAACTTTAAACTTGTTTAAACATTTTGTTTTTTTTTCAAAAAAAATTGTTCATGTTTTACTTAATTTTAAATCTGTTATCTAACAAAAACAAACCCGAGCTTATATTCTAAATTCCCGAGCTTGAACATGAGTCACTTGCTCCCGTCCCACTGCTTCGAGACAAACACGCAACTTCTTTAAGAACGACCCGAGCAAACATCATCTTCTCCAATACCTCAAACAAATCCAGACACGAATGTACTCGCGTGCACGTGCACGTACACGGTCGAACGATGCTCTGTCAACTAACTTCCCGGTCCTCAACAAGTCGTCGATAACCTCGCCGTCCTCCTCGACCTCCCAGATCAACGAATTCAATAACAAATCAAAATCGAGCCCATCGATCAAAATCTAGGACCCAACCTGATCGGGAAAACCACCATTCATCGATGATTCCGACCCCAAGAATCCATGCCGACCACATCAGAGCTTCGTCTTGACTCGATACTTCGATTCCACCCCTCGCGATCGAGTGCGATTCAACCTCGACGCCACAGGAACCTCGACAACCACGTCGTCCCAATCAGGTCATCAAACACTAGTTTGACTTCGTCTAGCTACTCCGATCATCGAAAAAATTCCCTACTATTTTTCCTGTGATCGTCATCCTTTCCTCTACCTCGAGCATCAAACACGAGCCTCAACATGTCGCTGTTCGTCGGAAATCTACGATGAACCCAAACCCGATCAACTCAGATTATCTCAACTTATAAAAACTTAAAAATCTTGATTTCTTTATATAAATTCACCATTCTCTAATACTAATCTGGTTCTATAATCAATTCTGAAATTAAGATGATTGATTTTTAATTTATTTTTAGGTCATCACTGTTATTCGTTCTTTTGAATAATTGCTAAATATAAATTCTTGAAACCATATTTAAAATTGATATTACACTATTATAATCATTTTTCATTCAAAGGTCTAAGCTTAAATTTGATTGTATGAGGTGATATGAATTTTTTAGTGAAATTGGAGCCTGAAATAAGAACAGGGAAATATATATGTACATATTTACAGACATCTCACAAACATACCATTATATATATACATATGCATTCACATCCATACATCTATACAAACATTATATACTACATTACTATAACATTTATCACGTGTATCAAACTTAAGAGTAGATTTAAAACTGTTTTTAAAAGAAAGTTTACTCACTAGGACAAATAGAGAACACAATCCCTTTTCATGCTTTGGAACTTTGTTTTTGATTTAGATCTGAACTTGATTTATTATTTGAAATGATTTGAAGCTAATCATTGAATTTGCTTGCTTACTTGATTTACTTATGTTGGGTTGAATCATAGGATTTGCTACTTGCTTGAACTCAAGTTGAATTTGAAACTGTTATTGTCTGTTTGATCTTATTTTTTCTTTTTGTTTTTAGTTTTTGTTTAGTTTTGAAAGATGAAGAAGAAAGAATTGAGGAAAGTATGCATTCGAACTGAAACAGATTTCTCTAAACACTTTATTAATATAATTTATTTTTAAAAGAAAACTGTGTTGCCACTTGTTATTTTAAATCATACTAAGCTTACAAATGTCATATTATCTTACAAATGTTAAATACATGTATTATTATGTTTAAATCCTTACTTTACTAAGTACTTATGTTATTATATTTATGTAACATGAATCTAAGTTTATATTATTTATATATTACTCATGTTTTTATATTTATTAATGTATTATATGTTTTATATGTTTTTATATGTTTGTGGATTATGCTTTAAACCTTTATATACATCTGCAAATCATATTTAGATCAAGCAAATTTAAAAAGAAAGTAAAACAAACCTTTTATTAATCTTATTTAAATTTTAAACTTAAGCTAAAATATTTTTAAATAAATAAATATTTATAGATATAATCTTTGTTATTAAGAAATATAAAGTTTAACTTTAAATAGCCTTTGAAAAGTATTATATTCAACTTAAGACATAACTTCCAAATCACAATATATATACATGTATATTATAATTTGGAAACATATCTTTTTATTAAATTCAAACCAAAGCTTTCTATCCCAATGTATATACATGTATATACATTATAATTAGGAAACGGTTTTATTAGCTTTGAAAATGATAAATTTTTCCAAATTTAAATAATTATTAAAAGATATGGTTAAACCAATAGTGCATATTTTAAATAATTACAAATGAAGATTAACAAATTGCTATTGCCAAAATTCCGGGTCATCACATAAGTGATGTTGGATGAAGTTGGTTTTGATATCAAAATGAATGAAATGAAATTGAATTAATCAAATTGAAAGCTAAAGTAATTGAATCCAAATTGGAAGTGAAGTGAATCTAAATAGAATATAATTTGATTTGAATTTGAAGTGAACTAACTTGAATGTAAATTAATGAATGTAAACTAACTGAATTTGAATAAATGAATGTTAATAAAATCCATTGTAAATGAATCAGATGCGATTAAATTGAAAATCAATTCAACGAATATTAATCAGAAGTGAAGTTATATTGATTTGGTATGGATTGAGTGGATAGATATTGATTTGTTGGACGATAGTTGCTTGACGGTTGGATTTTTTTATTTTGATAGCATTTGCTGCAGTGGCCTATATAGTTGTTGTATTGGTATATGTTGTATATTGGTATTACTTTTCATATATACATGTTTTCCATTGTTGTTGAGTGTTTAGTAGGTGCGGATGACGCTTGCTTCGCTTTTGGAACTCACTTTCGCGCTATATTAGCTATATATGCTCGCTAATAATATATATGGTACATATCTCGAATTACATATCGTACTTTTATACCTTTACCTACGGGAGGCCTTATCCACGAAGATGAGATGTATATTTGTGATATATATATATATATATTTGTGTGTGTGTGTGTTGTGATCCTTCTATGACCGAACCTCGCAAAGGAGACGTTGGCATTTTTTTTTTGAAATTTAAGGCGTTAGAAATTTTTGAGAAAATTGGAGAAATTTGTGATAGCTAAAAATTTTGATATTGATATAAAAATTTGAAAAGATATTAGTTAGTTTTGAAAAGTTAACTACAGATGGATTTGAAAACTTAGAAAAGTTTTTACAAGAAGCTTAACTATTGGACTTTGGCAAAGTTAAAAGGTTTAAATGAATTTGAAATTTAGTTTGAACGAGTTGTTTCAAAAAGTTAATTGATTTTGTGACTTTTTTTACTCGGTAATTTCAAGGATGAAATTCTTTTAAGTAGGGGAGAATGTAATGACCCAGAATTTCAGTCATTTGAAATTCGTATATTTAATTTATCTTAAATATTCGAAGTAAATTTTATAATATGAATAGCTTATATTTGAAATATAAGCATTCAATTGGATAATTAAATCGATGATTTAATATTTGAATTAATAGAAATAATTGAAATTTGAATATAACATAAATTTAAATGATTTATAAAGTTGAATTAAAATCTAGTTGAATTAGGACGATGTTAGAGAACTTTTGAAATTGAATTAAAAGTTAATTTCTAGAAATTGATTATTTCAGTATTTAATTAACGTGTAAAAATAGTCATTTTTCATACAGTCTTGTATTTCAACGAAACCAGTTTCTTTGGATCCATAATGTTATATTTCTAGGATTTTAAATTTCATGACAATCGGATTTACGGTTTGTTCATGGCAAGCTAAAACGCGTTGAAATCAGTTTAAGTGAATTTTAAATTTAAATAAGTCGATTTGAAAACTTATCTTCCAAATATGATCGAATTGACTCCCGATATATATTCCATTATGTTCAAAATAGGGGTAAAACATTATAAAGGCTAGGTAGCATGCTATTTACAAATCAACGGCCGAAAATGCTTTATATTTTCCCCTCCGATCTCCCTCAATCCACTAGCTTTCATGTCTCGACTTCAACTACAAAGTCGTAGGGCAGGTCGAGAACTTCCCATCCAACGGCTATGATCTGATATGGCGAAGCGGATTGATCGAAAATTGCATGTAAAGCCGTAATGTTCACGCATGAATTCCAATGCCATGGCGCGATCGAACTCGGCTGGCATCTGGTGGTAGCGTATCTCGAGGCGAGCTTCCATTTGGCAGCGGCTAATCGACGTCTAGTCAAGCGAAGATGCACGATAATTCAAGTAAAAAACGACGGCTACTGGGTTGCTTGCATCGTGACTAGCCTAGGGGAGAAAAAGATGAACATGTGGGCCAGATCTCATCAAGCAAAAATCGAACGGTGGAAGATGATTGAGGGTTTTAAAATTAAAAAAGATTGTATGTTTAATTTGTATAAAATAAAATTCGTGCAAACTTTAAAATTGTATAACTTCTTCATACGAGGTCCGTTTTTGACGAAACAAGTTGCGTTGAGTTCGTATTAACGAGCATTACATTTTAAAGCTTGTTTGTAGTTGATTGGAGCTAGTGTAAATTTTGGATAAAATTAAACTCTTGTTTAATTTTATTTGGAATAAAACACTACAACTGCTATTGGAACCAAAGTGAGTACAACTCACTCTTTCCGACTTGCTGATATTATTATATAAGTGAGATTTATTTATGATGATTGATGATTATTTGGATGATGTATGATATATTATCTATATTTATTGGTATTTGGAAATATTCCTGTCTATTGGAGCAGATGAGACCCCATACGTTCCCGTGTATGAGCGGATGACCTTTTGTACGTGTGTCTGCCTCGAAGCGGACATTGTACATATATTTCTAACATGTATATTTGTTGCAAGTGACAGGTTGGAGGGATCCAACTGGAATCCTCACCAGTACTGGTTTTGTTTACAAATATTGTTATATATATATGCAGTTATCATGTGATATACGATGTTTTGGATGCCGTGATTGATGTATTTAGTGCTGCTGCAGCATTGGTCCTATTTTTGGTATTTTTAAAATATTAAAGCGATGATTTCCAAATTAAAAAGGATTTTGAAGTAATTTTGAAAATAGATGTTTTATTATATTTTGAATGGCTAAGTAAATGATTTTATTTTAAATAAATAAGAAGTTAAATTTTTATGTTATAAAAATTATGATTTTTGTGAAGTATAATTGAATATTATTTTTGAAATATGAAGTTAACTATTTTGTAAATAGTTTAAATTAAGATTTTTGATTTATTATAATTGGTTTATATATAAGATTTATAAAATTTATATTTTATAAATAAAAAGTGATGAAATTTTAAAGGAGTTTTATAAGTGTTGAAATGGATTTATAAATGGATTTATAAGTGAATAAGATTTATAATTTGTGAATTTATAAAAAGAAAAAATTTTGCAAATAAAGAGAATTAACTTATAAGTGAATTTTGGCATGTAAATGGAATTTGTTAATAAATGGATTTTATAAATGGAAGTTTTTATAAAATACAAATGGAATTTATAAACATTGTTTCATAAATCTAAAATCAATTGCATTTGATAAGTTAAATATTAAAGTTTATTTAAAGGTATATATTCACGATTTTGGACAGTGGATAACCATTTAATAAATGTGTAGAAACATTGAATTTGGTAAGAGAATTATATTCATGATTTTGGATAGTGAATAATAATTTAAGTTAAATAAATGTTTTTAAAAGTGATATTTTAAATAGAGTTAAATGGTTTGAAGATGTTTTAAATGTGCTAAGTATCGAAACCATGGATTTCAACATTCATTGTTGAGATAGACATTTTCGAGAAATAAGGAAATGATGTACTATAACACTGTTGTTATAGTAAATGATTTTCGAATGGAGACGTTTTGTATAGTATATAGGATTTATATATCTATCTAATTTTTGAATCCTTATACTGATGATTTGGGTTGTCGTAACGATGTTTTACGCAACATTCATTTTGATCCAATAAATCTGTTGAAGAGAATATTTTCCATAAAGAATAAAATATATACTTAATCGTGATTTAAGTATACGTAATATTTTCTAAGTGTTGAAAATAAATTGAATAGTGAATTACTTATTATTAAATAAGTATATGGAAATGTTTTCCAATATTGAAATGGTTGAGATTATATCTTTTTAAAAAGATAATTTGAAATGAATATTTGGCAAGTGGTTTAATAAATAAAAGATTAATTAAAAGGGCCTAGCGATTGCTTATGGTGCTAAATATTTGTTTTTTTGCTTTGATAGTTAAATAACCGACTATCAAAGTTAGCCATTTTAGTTCCTCGACGTGATGTGGGAACTATTTAGTCGTACACTTAGTGTGTAGCCTTCTATATAGGCTCGATTATCGTTTGTGTTGTGGATGTGGATTCGTATAGTGCGGAGTATTACTCCAATCTATCAAGCTTCTTTCTTCATATGAAGGATAGCAAGTTGAAAGTTGGAGACGTGATAAGTCTATGAGACTTAGTTTCTGTGTGAGGTTGAGAAACGCTTTTGCGTTGTTGATGCGAAGAGATCGGGATCAGATTTATCTGAAACCACTTTGGACCAACATTTATGCAGGGTGGTTATTGATGATATTGATATTTCGGATTTTCATAGTGGAGGACTGCTTGTTGATCGTTTGGGGTTGAAATCCCAGTATACATATAGTAGAAGTGGTCTCTTCATTATGAAATACCCAGTGCAAGGAATATTCGCTACTAATCCTAGGGATTCCCCGACAGGATGTGGTAGGAAAATACCTTTGGTTTCTCCTATTCCTGGACAACTTGTATGGATATTTGTCTGACATTGCAGTTCTGCAGATTACGTACATTGATTTTTACAAACGTACATCAATGGTGGAGGAGAATGCAACTTCTTTTAGCTTAACACCCTCCTTGTGACCTATGAGCTTAAGGGTTTATTTTTGTGGAAGGCAATGTGATTGTGAGAGGTAATCGTTACCTCGGGCCTCATCAACTGGAAATGACTAAAACAGGGTACGATGCAGCAAGGCTAAGTGGGTTGCTCCTAAGTAGGATATGACCATCTTCTAAATATATCTTTACACGCTATGATGTCATGTATCTGATTATTGTGGTCTATATGCTAGAGGGCCCTCGAAAAAGGTCGGTACAACCGGAGGATGATATATTTGGTACCATATTGTTATAGATGTGGGTTAGTCTTGTGTTGGTAGAGGATCCTTTGTGATGGTCCTCGGTACATTCTTCTAGAGGTAATCCCTTCACCTGGTCATTTGTATGGAAATCCAAACTCCACTAAATACCCGCCATTTTATTTGTAGAGCCTAGTATGCTGGAATTTAATAATGGTAACAATTTCGGCTATTTTGACTATTATTTGTATACTAAACACTACTATAATATGAGTGGATTAGATATGGAATGTTTTAGTTATCGTAAGGTTAAAACGTGTCTGTTTTTATGTGTGGGTGTGTCTTACGAGATAATTTTATTTTGATAAAGGAAAAGTTTTGGTAATGTAATAAATTCAGTTGAGTGTGTTTCTCATGCTGGTTTACCAGACTAATCAGGGCGTTCATCCCTTTCAATGCTCGAGTCAGACCGAGTATATTTACATGTTCAGATTTGGTGCTTTTGGAGTTTCAGCAGGAGAGATGGATATCTTCATTTTTGTATACACTTATCTGTTTTGATTATCTGCTACTTAGTTGTTTATTATCGGAAATTGTGAGGACAGGTTATTATAACTGCCTAGGCTGATAACTTGGATTGATTGTTAAACTCTGATTGATGTATATATCTATACAGTTTCTGTTTTGTAAACATCATTGTTCTGATATTATATGTTTTCCGCTGCGATGTGATTTTATGTATTGTTCTATTTGGTTCTCTCTTCTCTCTTTCTTCTCTTCACTTCTTCTTTTCTTTCTCATGACTTTCCGTCAGTCTGTGCTTTTTAGGTCGGACATATGTGGTTTGTTGTCGATTCAAATGGTATGAATTTACGGGTTATCACACACTGGGAGCCGAGGACTGGCATATTGATCGACTTTCTAGCTAAGTTTGTCCATCGGTAGCTGAATGGTTCGATTCATGGTCGCATCTGCAAATGTTTTATCGGGGGCATGGTACTTGTACGCTATCGGTCACGGTGGAGTATTTAGCCTTGCAAGGTGGTCCTTGCTGATTCACATGGGATCATACGTGCCTCATGCTACTTGGGTCAGAGCGTAAGCTAGTGATGCTTTCGGCTACTTGACTTTCGCCATCTAGGGTGCATCACTCCGCTGCTTCGCCTTGCAGCACGACTCTTGTATTGCTCTCCCACAACCTCGTTTTCATAGAAATAATTTTCTTAAATTTAAAAGATGATTTGGTTAATTTTCCTAACTAGCATGCTTCACAAGTATAATTTACTTTATAATTCATTCGTGGTAGACCTTCTACTAAATTATTTTTAGATAGTTCACCAACAGCTTTAAAGTTTATGTGATATAATCTTTTGTACCATAGCAAAGGATCGTTATCTTTGGCTATTAAATGCATGTCTATATTGCGATTAATTTTCATATTTAAAAGAAAAATATTTCTTTCTCTAACTCCTTCGAAAATTGGATTTTTATTTTAATCAACAATATTACATTTATCTTTTAAGAAAGATTTACCAAATAGTTTATCACATAGTTGACTAATATTTAGTAGATTATGTTTTAAATTTTTAATTAATAAAATAGTAGTAATAAAAGGTGAATTAGACAAATCTTTGTTGCTCATGTCTCCTTTTTTTAGTGACGTATCCTTTAGAGTTATCTAAGTGGATAATATTTGTTAGCATGTCTTCATTGAATTATCTGTATGGATAATATTTGTTAGCATATCTTTATTGTCCTTTATATGCTTGGAGCAGCCACTGTCGAGTATCCATTTTCCTCCTTTTTTATTCGGTACCTCAAAAAATATTAAATTACATTGGTGAGCACTTCCACCATTAAGGTCCTAAAAGTTAGGTCTTAGGAAGCCATGCCCAAAAGGGTTTGGTGTTCCCTTTGAAAATATAATTAGAATTTTCGCATATACAAGATATAAAAATCTGTTTATACTTATTTCTTATGGGATAGTTGTTAGTCTTCGAAACCCATATCTTTATATTTTTGGGCTTTTTTATTGATGTCTTTTGACTATCATCCTTCTTTTGAAACTTGTATATAATGAACTATATTTCTTGGGACTAGCTTTTATTTCCTTACTAGTTTTATTATAACCCAACCTTTCTTATTAAAAGAAGATTGTGAATTGTTAATAATTCTAGATAGGTTTTCTCTACCTTTATTAAAATTTAGAACATTTGTAGAAATATTTTCTAACTTTGTTTAAAGATATTTTACTTCTATGCCTAATGTATTAATATTAGTATTCAAATAAAAATTATTAATATTAGTATTCAAATCAAAATTTTCTTTTGTTAATCTACTATTTTCATTTTTTTTCAGTTTCCATTTCACTATTTAGTACAATATACTAAGATGTTAAATAAATACCAAAATCTTGAGATTTTACTAATTCTTGTACTAATATTTCTTTTTATCTTTTAATATGTCAACTTCTAATTCACTCCAATTTAAATTTCTTAAAGCGTCTTTGTATTTCCTTTTCAAATATATCAGTTTATCTAATAATTTAGAATTTATTTCAACTAGATCATCAAAAGAGAGTTCACTTACATCGTCATTAGTAGTTATGAAACATACATTTTCTTGTTCGGAGTTGCTATCACTATTTAGCGAAGAAGATGAGTCTGAATCATCCCAAGTTATCGCAAAGGCTTGCTTCTAATTTTTATGAAATTTCTCATTCCCGGTTGTTATCCGACCTTTTGACCCTGCAATATCCAGATTGATTGGATAAATTAGATTCTATGATAGACAAGGCAAACAGCACAAAGAGGACATCATTGAGTCCAAGGATCAAGCACAGACAATGATATAAAGCAATGATCAAGAGAAACCAAGAGATAGACTCTTCGAAATATTCTAAGTATGGATTTGTACCTCCCTTGGGCAGGGAATCGGTACCTATACCTTCTCCTAAGGGATTGGACTGTATTACTTCCAAGGCAGGGGATCTGATCATATTACTTCCCTACGTAGGGGATCGGATTATATTACTTCCTTAGGTAGGGAATCAGATCGTATTACTTCTCTAGGCAGGGGATAGGATCATAGCAGCCCAGCAATTCAATTCAATGGGAATCAATCGATATCTCCAAAAACATGTAGGAAACTATGCAAACAAACTTTAGAAACACGAAGCCAACATAGAGGTGGAGCAACATGAGGGATCTCATGACCTCTAGTGGTCATTTTGACCGATCGGCATCGATCGCTCAATACTGGGAGTTGGGCCATAAAAAATTTTGGGTGACTTCGTCTACATCTTAAGATTCTATCGGCGAAATTTCAAGAGGATATTCAGTTGTCTTCCTCTATAAAATAAAATAATCATTCTCTATAAAAGGGATCTTCTTTTTTTCTACTGAGGTTCTACCATTACTATTCCTTATTCTTGTAATATCGGATCCTGCCTAATCTAAAAATTCTTTTGATCGTATTCAAGTACAAGATCAACAAAAATCAAAGTGGACGTACACCTAGATTACCGAGCCACGATAAAAATTTGTCTCTGATTTATTTTTTTTGCTCTGTTTTAATTTTATTGTTCTTTTAATCCCTATAGAATTCAGTTGGGTGTTTGTGACTAATTTTGATGCAAACATTTTGGTTACTTCACTGAGTGAGAGATTTTCAACATCTATGAATCCCTATTTTACCGTTGGATTGCACAAATCGGAGGAAGAGATCTAGATTCATCTTCACTAAATTTCCTATTCCATTCAAACTTGAAAAAAGCCTATAAGGAAACTATTTGCAATGCCTCTTGGGAAGGAAAAGGCCAATACTACCTCCTCATGATCTACTAAGGAAGCAGTAGAGAATATTAAGATCACTCTTCTGGATGATGGAGTGCAATAGGGAGTCCCTATTACAAAGGCTCCTTCTAATGTGATCATTAATGCTGATATAGAGAGACTGTGGAGTGAGCTCCATGAGGCTCATGCAGAATCGCAAAAACAAATCCGTGAGAACAAGTCCTCAAAACCCACCTCTAACAGTCCCCTCCGTCTGACTTGTCATCGCCTACTCTACCTCTTGAAGCATAGTTATCCATCATTAAAGTCGTACTTCCCATTATGGACCACCCATCATCGAGTCATGGGTGGTCATTGTCAAATATCGTCGAAATGGTCATCGAAAAACTCACTTCAGGGTTGACCCGAAGTCAGACCCGAAGTAATCACCCATTTGACTCAAAGAGAACTATCAAAATTCTAGCCTAAAGTTAGACTAGGGTAAAACCAAGATTTTGCTGCAAGAAAACCCCAATCTGACTCCAAGTAGCATTTGTCACCGAACCGTACCTAGGGTTCGGTACTGAACCCTAGGCAAATTCGCAAATGACTCCAAGCACCATTCTTTACTAACCCTACGCTTCAAATTTCTGCGACTCCAAGCGAACCATGTGTTGACTCCAAGCAAATAGAAAATTTTCTTGGGTCGGACTCCAAGTAAGTAACCATCGATCCGTTAACACCGATCCAACTTCTTTTGCCCTTAATCGAGTATAATTACCACAAACGACTTGAAATTTGAAATGCAGCCTTATGGGCCTTCCATGTCACTCCATATTGATCTCACCCAGTTTCGGACAAAATTGGGGAAAGGTACCGATCCCTCCAATTGGGGATCGGTCCCTCCTCCATCATGATGATATGCAGCTCTCGCATTCTGGATTTGAAACTCAACTTAAAGACGGTGCATTCTCTCTACCCCCCATGATTGATCGAGGCATCGGGAACCAAGCGGCAGTTGTCGGACTGCTACCAAGGAAAGAACAAGGAACTATTACTCAAACGGTACTTTCAAAAGTCGCATAACCAAAGCGATATGGAATAGACTGGGATAAATTACCGGGCCAAGCTTCCGTGGTAGATGATGACTACTGCCAACTAGCTAGTTTCCAAACACCTGACTTGCCGGTCATGGCACTACGGCTCGTGAGAGAAACCAAAGCCAAAACGATGACGATTGGGGAGAGTCCCGAAGCTATAATCTTTTTACTAAAGTTATTCTGCATGCAAAGTATCCTCATAGATTCAACATGCCAACCATACCGACATACTCAGGTAAAATGACCCTGGAATACATCTAATGAAATATGAATGGCACATGGATTCCGGCATAGCGACGGGATTAATCAAACGCAAATGCTTTCCAATCTTTCTTAAAGGAGCAGTGACCATGTGGTTTACGCGACTACTGCACAGGTCCGCTCCATGTTTGACCAGCAAGTGCAAAGTTGATCGAGCAATTCCAAATACATGCGACTTGCCCTAAGAATGCGATGTCACTGTCAAACCTGTTCTAGGCGCCATGGGAGCCGCTCAAAGACTTCTTATAAAGGTTTAATGCCTCCATAACCAAAGTAAGCAATCCCAACAAGAATACCATACTAAAGGCGTTGATAAGGGGAATGGACGCCAAGATAGATTTTTTAGTGACTGGTTAGTTAGAAAGCCTCCTACCATCTTGGATCGCTTTTACTACAAGGAGAACCAGTATTTACACAAGGAGGAGGCAAAGTTGTCTGGGGAAAAGAAAAGTGTAGGCTCTTTGGCTAACGAGATTCAAAATAAGAGCAATGGCGATGCCCTCGATGAGGATTCGGATACTAGAAGATGACCTAGGATCCAAAAATTCGATGCATACACTCCATTGAATGATTCGAGCGAAAACATCCACCTAGAGACTCGCAACTCAGAGAAATACAAGAAGCCAGCCGTAAGAGGGTCCATCGAAACCCAGAAGAAATCCGAGAAATATTGCATATTTGATGAGACCTATGGCCATAGCACCGGCGATTGCAGACACCTCCAAGATGTGATCTAAGAGCTGGTTCACAAAGGAAAGCTTCAACAAAATCTCCAAGCCACATAGGAGGGTGGGCATCGAATGTCCGACCATTACCAATAAAGATTTTTGGTTATCAACTGGACCGTCGATGGTCGAATTCCAACTGAGAAGGGCTGGAGCAAAGTGGAATAGTGAGCACATGACACTACTTCACTTACCAATATGATTTATTTCAATTTTCATTAAGCCACTTCATTAGATGGACTTTGTTATTTCAATTTTTGAATCAAACGGCCCTTCGCTTGTGTAATTCTATCTTTATATAAATATGTTGTGAATTATGACCAACTTGAATTAAACTACATGTGAATGATGCAGGTGACCATTTACTCAAAGTTAGGTACCAAACAACCTCCATGGACCATGATCGAACCTTGGGAGTTTCATGAAGATGAGCACGATTCGACCGCTCATCAGCTACCACACGCTCTAACTTGTGGGCAAGAAACTAAAATGGAAAATGGGTGTGATTCGATCATCCACCTTTATTCTACGCTTCAACCCTGACAGAACATCTACGCCTTGCTCAGACCTAGGCAAAGTCAAACTCTAATACAAAGTGGACACGACTGACCGTCCGCTCATCAACCTCCACACTTGACTTAGAGACCCAAAAAAACTTGGAGTGGATATGACCCGACCATCCACTCCCTAACCTATACTTGAAGTTCATCAAGATACTTATGCCTCTCCTAAATCTCAGCGAGACCAGGATTAAACTAAAAGTGGACGTGACTTAGCCACCCATACATCAATTCCTGCCCTTGATGTGGGGGCAGTTTGGGAGCTCGACCTCCAGTAGGCATGACTGACCATCTACTCATCAACCACTACCCTCAACACGGGGAATGATTGTAGCTTGAGGTGGAGGTGACCTGACCGTCCACCCAACAATTCGCTCCCTCGATGTGCCGAGAGGAGTATGAAGCAAATTGGACATGACCTGACTGTCCAACCCAAAAATGGATGTAATCCAGCCATCCATCGCTTACTCCCTTCCTTGACTTGACAAATAGAGCTACAGTCACCAAGTGGACGTGAAATGATCGTCCACTCGCCAACTTCTATCCTCTGCGTTGGGGAAAAAAATTCCATTCCACAAATGAACGAGACTCAACCGTTCATTCAACAACTCCTACCTTGATTCAACAGGCGGAGTATAAACACATAAAAACGGGTGTGATTGACCACCCATTGTTTAACTCTAATTTCCAGAGTGTTGGACTGAAGTATAAACACAAAAATATGGATGCGGTTCGACCGTCCATTGATCAACTCTAGTCCCCAGAGATTGGATCGGAGTATAAACTAAATACGGGAGGGAATGACCACCCGTCGAATGAATCTGGTACCCAATGCACGGATAAGAGTATAAAATAAAGATGGATATGACCTAGCCGTCCATCGGATAACTCTGGTCTCCAGAGCATGGATAGAAGAATAAATCATCAAGGGGTGTGACTTAACAATTCATTCTCCAGCGTCCTCTTTCGATCCATCAGGAGGAGTATGAAACCAGATGAGTATGAATTGACTGCTCCTGTGCTAACTTTATTCCTTGATCCGACGGAAGAATATAAATAAAAATGGATGTGATTGACCATCCATCTCTGAATGAATGTGACACAACTGCTCATTTGCTAACTCTAACCATGATCCGACTAAAAAATCTATTCGAAACATACGTGACTCGACCGTTTTCTCTCCAACTTTTACCCTTGATTTGGGGCAAAAACATGACTCAAAGTGGATGCAACCGACCATCCGCTCCCTTGATTGAGCTTAAAGTTCACCAGAACATTCAACCAACTCCCAAGGCTCGGTAGAAACAGGATCCAAATGAAAGTGAATGTGGTATGACCATCCACGCGTCAACTCTTGTCCTGGATGCAGAGGGCAGTTTAAAAGCCCAAGTTTAATTGGACGTGATTAGACCGTCCAATCCAAGGAAGATGTGATCCGTCCATCTATGACCTTGATTGCGCCTGAAGTACAACGAACTATTCAAGCCTTGCTCGCGCATCAGTGAACCCAAAATCGAAGTCAAAAATCGAGCATGGTTCGACTGTCCGTCAGCTAACTCTAGTCCCCCAGCGTGGACTGGAGTATAAACACCAAAACATGGACGCGGTTCGACCATCCATCAATTAACTCTAGTCCCCCAGTGCGGATTGGAGTATAAACACCAAATGAGTGCGACTAACTATCCATCAACAAGCTCTGATCCTAGAGTGTGGATAAGAGTATAGACGGCAAATGGATGCGACTCGACCATCCACGAACTAACTCCGCCAATCTATGACTGGGGGCAGGAGTCCAAAATACTAAAAGTTGAATGCGGCAATTCACTATAGCTCTAGTTTAGTGTTCCTTACGACTTTAGGCAATGGCCGCAAAGAGGCCTTAATATAGGAACAATTAGAACGACGTCCGAAGTTACGAGCGGTCGACTACATCATACCACCGGATCGATGGTCAATGTCGATCCACACCAACCACAAATGGATGCAATTATGCATAGCTTAGTTCTTCTCCTCGATTCGACAAGGGAAGCATGAATCATGGAATGGATGTGACCCGACCAAGCATTCTTTAGTTCCTGCCTAAGGTATGGCGATGTCTGCACCAAAAGTGGACATGATTGATTGTCTTGTACTCAGCTCATGCCCGAAATCCGAATGAGCATCAAAATCTTCCCCCGAAAAGGAGAAACCAGAGTACAATCCAGAATAGGCGTAACCAACCTCCCATAAACTAATTCTGACCTCAGATTCGATAGAAAGAATATAAAACTAGAGCAGGCGTGACTTTCCCATCCACTTATCGACATTTTCCCCTGACTTGGAGAGCACGAGCAAGAATCAAGATGAATGTGATCCGACCATTCATCAAGCAACTTTAAGTCTGCGAAGCTTTGGCGGGAGTATAGAGACAACTAAGATGAGACTCGATCGTCCATGTAGTATATATATCAACCCAAGGCTAGGGGCAGAGGTGTGGTTATGCAAAAGCTGACTACGACAGCTCAATACCGTGACTCATGCCTAGTGTTTACAATGACTCAAGGCATGATCGAAAGGATGCCTAGAGATAGAATCATCGAATTGACACTCAGACACATGCGCAATTGACTATCATTCCAACCAGAACGACAAGCAATGGATCACGAGTACACTGAATGAAAGTGCGTTGCACGAATACAGAAGAAGATTCAAACTCAAAGCAAAAGCCAACTATGTAGTTGCATGCAACACATGGTTGAAATCTACTCAAGTTTTGATTTAACATGCCTATAAGCCTCATCTTCAACCATTGCAGATAATCGCTCAAAGCGCCTAGAACCTATTACTATCGAACTCAATAGATAATCATTATTGGATGGATTTACCTTTTCTCCGTGCAAGGTGTAATATAGTTTACTGTTGTGTTGTGCAGTGTTATACAGTTTAATGTCATACGATAGTTATAGAAAAACTTGGGAGTTCGACCAAAGCAACCATCATCGCTGACCGTCCCAACCAGATTTCACATCGATGGTTAAGCGTAAGAGTACGTTCGAGTCTAGGGATTGGCTATCGGTGCATAAGAGCATGCCATCAACATTTAGGGCATATGCATACATCTAAATTCACGTCTAAACATGCAAGCATGTGCATCCAAATTCGAGTTCGAGTTCATGATCAATACATATGTACGCTTTCAAAACCAAGTCCATATTGGTCCGCATATGCAAGTTCACAAGGCAGAGAGCTTATTTCTAGCATACAAGTCAATTCGTCATGTGTTTAAAATCTACCTAAGTATAGGATCGTAACCGATCCAATACCTAGTAGACATACGTGCATACGTCCATGATTTATATCCATGATCAACATTCTCATTTACATTAGACTTACAAGTAATAACATCCAAAATTGCTCTGTTAAAATCAAATCTAAGTTCTATTTCCAAATTCCAGTCAACTATCAAAGGATTGGTAGTGAGAAAATATCAAGAAAATGTGTTGGTTTCAATTTTCATCACCAAATAACAGCACAAGTGAAATTGAATTCTGAAATCCTGTTAAACATCCAACTCGATACAAATTGACAATAAATGAAGTGATCCACAAAGTATATGTAAACTTCTACAATTAAACTCCCATTTTTTGGACTACTTGAATCATGTAGAAAAGCTTTGGTTGGTATTAACAATGGCCAAATTCAGAATAACTACATCAAAAGAAAGGAAGATGACTACCGATCCCCTAAACCAATACCAATCCCTTGTGTGTTCTTTTTGATTTGCCACATCAATCCTTATGCTTCTAACCAGCAACCAATTCCTATACCAACCACCGATCCCCTACACACTGCTTCTCGAATAAGACATTGCTTCACTCAATACATCGAATGTCATAAATAGAGACGGAAATAGCAGATTTTTGTTTCTCAATTACAAGACAACTACTGATCCCTACCTATAGATTGTCTTCCTCAAAGGCTACATCAGATCGACAATTGATTCCCTATATCTCTCAACCTGTTACCATATAGTCCAACATTAACATGAAACCAAGCCTACATATGCCTTTATCTAGATCAAATACCGATCCTCGAACTAGAAACCCATCAATGTCAATTCATAAGTTAGATTGGTTATCTGCTTTGTTACTCCAACCCTTCACTAACCTATATATGCGAATGCGGCCAACACGAGGCGAGTCTAAATTAAATCAACGATGAGTTAATTGGGTGGGCCAACATTGGATTGAATTTCAGTGAGTTGGAACAACTAAGAAAAGGGACATGTTATAAGGGAGATGTATTATCGAATCGACATGGATTTGAGGAGACCGGGCGATTTTTGAAGCTCATGGAATCATTCATCATAGCTTGAAAGAGAAGCAAACTAGTTGCGAGAGGGAAGAATGCAAGCGAGTGAAATAAAGTGGAGATAAAGATTTAAGGGAGGTTTGGAGCGAGAAGGGAGCGGTGAACAAAAAAATGAAAGTGAAGACAGGGATCAATAATGAACAAAAAATGAAAGTGAAGAAAGGAGACTAAATAAATGGGTTGTATAGCCATACGTGTAAATCAGTGTATTCGGGTCCAAAGTGATGCGCATATGCAAAGAATACAATGCAATCTACTTGCCTAGTGTATTACTCGTCCCAATACGGGATCGACGTTGATCCCCCTATAAGGATCGATATCGAATCCTATCTGTATTAAATAAATAAATAAATAAATGTTGGAAAATTTCAATTCAATTACATTCGAACTACGAGGACCTGGCAATGACCTATATGCTTGTAAACATGTTTAGGAGCCTATAACAAAATGTGTACATAAATGAATGTACACATGTCCATATCCAACATCGATTTCTTGAATCGACGAATTATTACCTGAGAACTCCTAAGAGAAAAGACCAGTTCAAATAGCCGAGGCCTGCTAACTCAATCAACCATCCCATGGAACCAAGCATAAACGAAGACCAAGGATTACATTCCAAATTTATACTGCCAAATGTCGACTAAGCATCACAGTGAACAAAGGTAAATATAACTTTTTGAAAGGACCACTCGACAGAAGGATAATGACTGTTCATAAAACCGAATGGAATCCTTTCCCACAAATAAGACGTACTTTAGAGGCAAGTGTTATCTGGCCTTTTGACCCGACTATATCCAGATAGATTGGACGAATTAGACTTGATGATAGACAAGAAAAACAGCCTAGAGAAGTGATCATGGAGTCTAGAGATCAAGTGCAGACAAGATATGAAGCAACGATCAAGCGAGACCAAGAGATAGACTCTTCGAAATATTCTAAGTCTGGATTTGTGCCTCCCCTAGACAGGAGATCGGTACCTATCTCTTCCCCTGAGGGATCAGATCGTATTACTTGCCTGGGTAGGGGATCATATCGTATTACTTCCTTGTGCAGGGCAGGGGATCAGATCATATTACTTCCATAGGCAAGGGATCATATCATATTACTTGCATAGGCAGGAGATCGGATTGTATTACTTCTCTAAGCAGAGGATCAGATCATATCAGCCCAGTAATTCAATTCAATGGGAATCGATCGATATCTTCAAAACTCATGTAGGCGACTATGCAAACAAACTTTAGAAACATGAAGCCAACATCAAGACGGACCTACACGAGGGATTGCACAATACCTAATGGTTGTCTAGACCGATCAGCCTCGATCGCTCAATATTTAGAGTTGGACCATAAAATTATTTAGGTGACCTTGTCTACATCTTGAGATTTCATCGGCGAAATTTCGAAGAAATATTCAGTCATCTTCCTTTATAAATACAACGGTCGTTCTCCATAAGAGGGATTTTCTTTTCTACTGTCGAGGCTCTGCAATTACTATTCTTTATTCTTGTAATACCATATCCCAGCTGATCCAAACATTCTTGTAATCATAATCAAGTTCAATATCAATAAAAATATAAAGTGGACGTAGGCCTAGATTGTCGAACCACTATAAAAATTGTGTCTGATTATTTTTTCTGCTCTATTTTAATTTTATTCTTCATTTAATCTCTACTAGAACTCTACTGGGTGTTTGTAATCAATTTTGATGCAAACACCATTCATCTGTTAAAGAGTTTAGGATTTCTGAAATAGTATCAAAATCGGAGTAATTTTCTCCTAGTGCTAGAAGTGAATGATAGATGTCTTGAAATCTAGAGTACATATCATTTATAATCCCATCTTGCTTCATTCTAAAATTCTAAAATTTATTTTTAAGCATAGAAATTTTGGTTTATTTGACTTTGTTTGTATCTTCATGAGTTATTTTAAGCAATACGCCAAATTTCATTTGCAGATGTACACATACTTACTATTAAACTCAATTTTTTCTAGAGAGCAAAAAAGCATGATCATTACCTTAACATTACTAGTAACATCAATTTTCTGAGTATTTGACCATTATGCATAGGCGGTGGTAGGTACAGTGCATTTTGGTTGAGTGATATTCCAAATGTCATAACCATTTCCTTGCATGTATATTCTCATACTAGTTGACCAATAATTATAATTTAATCTGTTAAATAGTAGTAGTCATGTAGTAGATTGACCTACAACAAAAGTCAAAGTAGTGCTATCCATATTACTTGAATTATCAAAAACTTTGTTACAGTCATATGATAATCTAGCTCTAGACCAAATGTAAGTCATTGTGGATAGAGTAATATGAATTCATTATAATAAATTAATTTTTTTACATAATAGCAGAAATAAATAAAGTAAAGAGAATAAAAACGATCACAGTGGAGATTTTTATACTGGTTCGAACTTTCCCTTCTATGTCCAGTCCTATATTCCCTCTACATTTTAAGCAACACGCTAACTTAACCTGAAGGAATATGTTTCACAACTACCTGAGCCGTCGAACAGAACTTCTTGCCTAAAGATCTCCAACGGGACTTCGATTACAATGCTTTGCTAAGTTTGTGACTTGGTGTGCCCTTGAATAGCACGAATGAGTCGATAAGTACAACATTCTTATAATCTTTCTTAAAGTGTATACTTGTGTATACGTGAAGTATTGGAAGTGAGTTGACCACAAGAGAAGTATATATGAATGTGCAAGTGATCAAATTAAAAGCAATGTAAATATATTGAGTGCTTAGAGAATTCGAGATAAGATATTGAAAATAAAGAGAGTAGAATAACTATGAATTCAAGAATAAAGATTGCTTATACAGAGAATGATTAGATGCAACTATTGGTGAATCATGATAGCTTATCAAAGAGTTGCAGCCATTGTTGGAGGGAAGTGTCTCTTCATAGAGGAGAAAATTCATTCAAAATTTCTAATAAAAAATGATTGTTGCAGCGCTCAGTCAACTGAATTAAGTAATTTGGTCGACAGAATTACATGGTATTTTACCCTGTAAGAAAATAGTATAGAAAACTTTGGTTTCAATCCACTGAATATGCTAAGTTAGTTGACTGAATCCTGTTAAGTAATATTGTTTGCAAATGTAAATCAGTCAACTGAATTGCACTTGTCAGTTGACTGATATGTGCTAATTTTGTTTTTCAACACTTTAAAAATATTTCAATTGTGTGTATGTATGTGTATACCACTTTGAAGAGATTTTAACATGAATATACTCTAGGGAAAATGCTCTATGATTAGTATTAAGATCTTGTGTTACCATCGTATTTGCCTTTGCCATATAGATTTCTTTAAGTAGCTAATTTTTTGCAAATGCCGATAATATATGCAATACTTTCATGTATAATTGTCACTATTAAAATATGAGGTACAAACATAACATAATACAACATGAAAAAATCCCACAAACCATTTTTAATATAGGCCAAGATTCCATTCAGCAAAAACTAAGAAACCAATCACAAGGAGAACAAATGCCAAGCCACAAGAAGCAAGCAACATTCCAAAAGATTATAGATTTCCAACGCTACATAACATATGCCAAAAGAGAAAATGATAAATATGCCATTTGTCTACCATCCTCTTTCTTTTTCAGGAGGCATAACACTCAACAAAAAAAGTACAAAACCTTTTGCTCCAGCAGGCAGTCCTAAAGGTAATGGAATGTAAGGAGGGGAAAGATATAAAGAATAGGTTACGGGTGAAGTAAAACACAAACTATCAGTGAGCAAAGCTTATTGGCCAAAGGAACCAATCACACACACATAGAAGAGTCAGCATACAACATATCACAAAAGAAAAAGTACAATAACACAGTGACAAGCTGCTAGAGCAGAACCCCAAATGTAACAAAGGCAACAACAAAAATAAAATCAACCAACCAAACCAATCACCCAGAGTCCATGAACATAAGACATACGCCACCAAAAAAGAGCCCACATCCATTGCACCAAGATTGTCTCCATACAGACCAGTCGGTAGGAAGATGGAGAATGGAGTGGTTCTAGGTAAGAAAGAGATCAATGCTATTTGCATAATGTGAACATCATAAGGAGCTAAGGCGATGTCAAAAAACATCAGCTCAAAAAGGAAGCAGAGGTATCACACAGCGAGTATATCTCCACCGTTAAACATGCTATCGACATCTACAACCATGCCCCAAAAACATAATGGTTGCAACCATATTCCAAACCCAAAACAAGATCGATTAGGTGGCATAAACATCCACATTGCCAAAGAAAGCTTCTGATCTGAAAGCCAGACCCATAGAAATCACTCCAATTTGACAGGAGTTCTTACGTGAAGGACAACGCCACCGTCGACCATTATTTAGACCGACGAGTAGGTGATATATTGAACGAAGAAGGAGGATATGAGCGTTCTCACGTCACTAAACTAGAGCCACAATATCAGAGAGAGAAGCAAGAAAGGGCTCCGAAGATAGAAATCTCGATTAAGAACGCAAAATATGAGGACAAAGGTTTAGAATATGCTAATAATGATTTTTATTTGATGATAATAATCATATATATATATTCACTTTAATGTATTTGTTGTTATACTATTTCATTTTTCACATAATTAAATAAATATTTGTTGAGTAAAATAAATAGCTCAGAATTCATACTCAAACAAATATTTTAATCAAAAAATATCTTATTACAAATTCAAATAGTACAAATTTGAACCCTCGCTATATATATACATTTTCAACTACATTTCAATCTTGATCGCAACACAATGTTTAATTTACATATCACTCCACTCTACATATTCGCTCAACTATCAAATTTTTAACTTCAACTTTGTTCCAGCTTGAATCCAGCATCTGAGCTATCCACAAAATAAACACTAACGTAGTAAAATTGAAAAGGAGAATATTTTATAGGGCAAATTAAAGTGTGTGTTTGAAAATATCATTTGCCTCATTTATACGGATTGTTCGTTATCATCTATTTTAAATTCATCATACATGAACAACTTGTGGCATGTACAGTGTATCTACATGCCACAAGGCCATGCACACCACTATACACTTGCATGCTAGAACTAAAGAGGCAGGTGAGCACAAGACCAAACCTGAGCCAAAGCTGGATTCAACTCAATTGCATATGAGTCTCGACCAACATGAAAACACAAACCAGTACAACAAGATAAAAACTCCATCAACCAAAACACAAATTCACAAGCATAGATGGTTAAGCTAGAGAAACCACATGAATCAAAAAATGCAACAACGAAACTCATATGCGACTAAATACAAGTGAATGCAACTCTGAGGAAATAATGAAATGCAAGTACGATCAAAAAGTTTCAAACATGCTCAGAGGCACCATAGGAGACATCAACATACATGTGAAGATCAAATATAACTCAACAAGCCAGTGAAATAAGGATAGACTTCAACTGGAACTAGGCAGCAGATCAAATGTACAAAGACATGAGACCATACTTTGGTGCATATGTACATGAGTGCAAAGCATAATGGAACCACATACAACAATCTAGCATACATATATACATCCAAGAAAACACATGTATACATATATACATGCAGTAACAACAAGATCAGTCCAGTTCAGACTTCACAATGCACATGAGCACAGTGGAGCATGCAAATAGTTTAACTACAAGTAACTCAAAGCACAATGCAGATCGTATCGAAGCAATGGAATTCAAGACAAACGCAAATCATCATAATGGAGTTCAACATGGACTGTAACAAGTGCATTCATCACAGCAATATGTTAGAACCCTGAGCTTACGAGTTTGACAATGACAACTATACAATGGAAATCATATATATATATATATCATACAACTATACAGCAAGACAAACCACTACTGTGACAAGACGATGACCAAAGCACTGAAGATATTCATTTACCAAGTTGCATGAAGATCGAAGGGAGATGCACTCAAGAATAGACCCAGGAGAACTTCAATTAACAAGTTCAGGCGTCTGAATGCAGATCTTCAGACGTCTGAACGTAGAAGATGAAAAAAAAGACTCTCGGCCGTCTGAGAACACCATTCAGACGTCTGAAACTGGCTCGGGGCAGATAATTCAACTTACAAGTGTCATCTCCGAAGAGACACAACTCCATCTCCCCTCTGCAACTCTTCACCAGTGAAAAGTGACGACTCTAGATTGAAAGGAAAGAGATGTGACTACTAGAAGCAACCCTCTAAAACTATATAAACAAGAATCAAGATGAATCAAAGAACTTACTTATTTCTTACTTATCTAATTCACTCTACTATCTTGATCATCTCTTGTTCTAATCATCCACTTGCTATCCAATCTGCAAATCTGAAATCATACACTTCCATATTCTCTCGAACAATATTGTATTCAATCATTCAAGAGATATAGGAAGTTCATATGATATAGTCAAAATCTGTGTAATAGAGAACACACTCTTGACAAAGAAACTCTGCTATTGTAATATTGTTCCTCCGTGAGAAGTGAGAGTTATTTTGGTGAAAGGAAATTCCAAAGAGGAGCTTCGGGACTGGACTTAGCATGGGAGGTCCGAACCAGTATAAAATCCCTAGTGTGATTATTCTTATTTACGTACTTTATTATTGTTATACTATAGTTGAAATTAGTCATATACTTGTTATTTATATAATCAATCCACCATACGTTAGACTTTCAATTGGTATCAGAGCTTGGTTTAGTCAAAAATACAGTAACAATTTTTTGAATCACAAATATGGCAAGTATCTTTCAAGAAGGTCAGTCTACTGTCCGTCCTCCACTATTTAATGGCTCCAACTATGCATATTGGTCAACCCGTATGCATATTTTTATGGAAGTCAATGTATAGAAATATGGTCTGCTACACAAAATAAATATGAAGCACCTGACGCTACTATGGGCAAATGGACCGATGCAAAAAAGACCTAGCCTCAAACAATGCTAAAGCTATGAACGTTTTATTTTGCTCTCTAGATAAAAATGTATTTTCTGTTGAATATGCGCTTATATGATTTTTGTTTGATGATAATAAACATATATTCATTCATTTAAATGTATTTGATAATATACTATTTTATTTTTCACAGATTAAATAAATATTTGCTGAATAAAATAAATAACACAGAATTTGAATTCAAACGAATATTTTATTCAAACAAATATTTATTACAATTTTGAATAGTATACAAATTCAAGCTCTCACTATTCACTATACAACTTTGATACAAATTCAATTACATCACTATTTTACATCAGCACCTCACTACATATCACTCACACTCGTATTTATCTTCAACTGCATTCAAGTTTGAATCCAGCATCTGAGCTATCTGCAAAAATATAAACTAACGCAGTAAAATTGAAAATAAAATATTTTTGCAATATAAAATAAAACGTGAATTTTGAAAATGATATTTGCCTCAGTTATTTGGGTTGTTCGTCATCATTTAAATTTGAATTCATCATACACGAACAACTTGTGACATACACAGTATATTACTGTATATGCCACAAGGCCGTGCACGCCGATATATACACTTGATTGATTTACAGGGACAGGCAGGCACAGGTCAAACCCAAATGACAAATCGGGTTCAACTCACGTGCAATAACATTGAAAATCACGACACAAGCACAAGGTCAAATCCGAGTTTTGAAACTGGATTCAACACAAGGCGACATGACATGAATGCAACGAAGACCAACATTAAAATGGACTGCAACATGGATATCACAATCAAACTGCAACAAGGCAACTAGGAATGAACAGAACATAGCAGCTCAAGTCATCAAGTTCAAGTCAGACCACTGTAATAAGGCAGTAGTGTACATAGATACAACTACAACAATGACCAAAAGTGTACAGCAATGCAAGTAAAGATGACACAAATTCAAGCAAATGCAACAAAGATGCAAGCTGCAGCATACCAGTGACATGAATGCAGTGTACAACAATGGAACATGACTATCATGGTACAATTCAAAGCTCAAGTAACAAAAGTCAAGTGCAGCAATGAAACAAAATAGTATGACATGAAGCAAATGAATATAGTGAATGAAATGCACAAAGACATAGCATCTGTCTCAGGTTAATAAAACAGAAATGCACAGTGGAATGAAGTCAAGTAATGCACATATACTTGAAAGCTACAGCACCAAGTAGACCAAGTTCATATGCAATGAGAGGAACATCAAAGACAAGACTAAGTGCAGCATCAGTGAAGATAGTTACTTCACAATGAACAATGTGCACAAGTGAATCATATGAAACAGTGCAACATCTTCCATCAACACACTCAAGTGACTCAACAATGCAACAAGGTGATATGCAAACTACATGCAGGCCAGAAGCAAAATCTCGAGTGCAACAGTGAAGTTCAGCTATGCAAACAACAATATACAAGCTCGAGCACAAGAACATGACAGCAAACAGAAGTGCACAGCACCAGTAAGGCAATGCACAAATACAAGTGAATCAAGTGACCAACATACTACAGTGAACCATCAAAATGCAAGCACTAAGTGCACAGCAACTATTAACTGCCACAAGACCACCATGTAAAGACCAGAAGTACAGAATGGCCAAGCAAGTACACCACTAAACCAACAAACAAGACCAAGAAAAAGTGAAGTACAACATCACAAGCAATTGCAAGCACATGACATCTTAAGTCATGACCGAAGCCAACAGTACAAAAATTCCCAAATCAAAATAGTTCAAAATGGCCGAAGTCATCAGGTAAAAGAAGTTGAATTCACGATTCAAAGTCAGAGCCTTGGCAATAAAGCTATTCACATTGCCGTGTAAACCAAGTCAACCAAGAAATAATAAGAATAATTCGCATATGAATTAGTCAAGATAAATCGCAATCATCCAAGCATAAACGATCGGCAGAGATAAAATCAAATATATTTTGTGCGAACGAAAATCTAGGGTTACA
This sequence comes from Allium cepa, assembly GCA_030765085.1. NCBI lineage: Eukaryota > Viridiplantae > Streptophyta > Magnoliopsida > Asparagales > Amaryllidaceae > Allium > Allium cepa. The sequence continues at coordinate 684,710,353 of CM060932.1, read as the reverse complement.
AACCCTATATAAGAATATCATCATCGGCAATCTTATTATCAGAGTTCGAATACTAAAATTAAAAAAGTAACGAAGCATAAATTCGTACCAGAAGCAAAAATCGAACTCATCGAAGTAGCCAGTGAAAGCAACGAGATTCGATCGAGAAAGGCAACACTTATTCAACCAGAGATTCGATCAAATCTAATAGGCGCTTCGAAAAAGCCCTAATTTTTAATCAGGAAGAAGGAACGAAGGAAGCCGCCATACTTTCTCACAAAGGACTGAGCAAATAGAAGTGGATCGGGCCACATAAAAAGGGGACGGCTTGAATAATATAAAAGGATTCTTGTTTATATTAAGGGCTATTTACTTTTTATGTTTGTGTTTCTTTTAATCTTAAAATTCTCTTTTAAACCGTGGTAGTTTTCTAGTCGTGTGACTAGGGTACAAACCACGGTGTGTAGTTTGGGAATTCACAACTCGGTAGTTGAGTTGTGGTCAGGGTTTTGAGCGTAGAGTTAGATTAGTCAATAGCGGGTATAGCGAGTTTACGTGTGTAAGCGAGGGACTATCTAATTTCTAGTAGAAACCTTGGGGGCAGCACGTAGGCAGGTTTTTGCCGAAGCTGGGTAAATTCTGTGTTGTTCTATTTTGTTATTTATATTCAGCTATATCTGTGCTGCTATTCTGTGATCTGTGTTAATATTAATTAACTTCTGCAATTAAGTTTTTATAATTTACACTATCACCCTATTCACCCCCCCTCTAGGGTGAAATCGATCCTACAAGTGGTATCAGAGCAAGGAATAGAAGTCAACATTTGTTTTAAAAATTCTATTTTTTTTGAAAAAAATCAGTTTTTGTTTAAAAATTCGAATTTTTAAAATGGCTTCTTTTAATAATGCTTTTGCAGAAGGTCAATCCATAGTTAGACCACCAATGTTCAATGGTGAATATGCTTTTTGGAAAAATAGGATGAAATTTTTTTTGAAAACCATTGACGCTTGGGATATTGTTAAGACAGGTTATAGAATACCAACTATAACTGTAGATGATCAGGAAATAGAGAAACCAAAGGAACAATGGACAGAACTAGAAAATAAATTACAGAATACTAATGCCAAAGCTATGAATTCTATTATCTGTTCATTAGATCAATTTGAATTTAATCGTGTCTCACATTGTCTAACTGCGCAGGAAATATGGCACATATTAGAAGTAACTCACGAAGGAACATCTCAAGTCAAAGAATCTCGCCTTGCCATGCTAAGCAGCGAATACGAGAACTTTATAATGGCGAAAGAAGAAAATGTCAAAGAGATGTACGGACGACTTTCCAACATCGTATACAAATCAAAAGCTCTCGGAAAAACATACACCGAATTGGAAATAGTACGTAAAATCCTCAGAGTCCTTCCACGAAGCTTTGAAGCAAAAGTAACTGCCATTCAAGAATCGAAAGATTTAGAACAACTCAAAGTCGAAGAACTCATCGGAAATCTCACCACTTATGAGCTAGAAATGAAATTCAAGGAAGAGCGTGAAGGTGGAGATACTCGAAAGAAATCAATAGCTCTCAAAGGAACAACTGAAATTGATGATGAGAATGATGACGATGATGATGGAGCAGCAGAGCTAGCGCTACTAATAAAGAAATTCAAAAAGTGGAATCGCAAATACGGAAATCCAGCTCGAAATCATGAATTGAAAAACAGAATAGGCAAAGCACTAGACAACCCAGAAGATCAGAAAATCATCTGTTACAAATGCAACAAACCCGGCCATATCAAGCCACAATGTCCTCAAAAACGATCAAATCAAGGAAAGAAACTAAAGAAGAAAAGCTTTGCGGCTACTTGGGATGAAACTGACGAAGATGAAAGTGATAACACCGAGAGTGAGAGTGAAAAAGCAAATATGTGTCTTCATGGTGAAGTTACAGACAGTGATGACGACGAGCCAAGCGAGGTATCAAAACTCACTCATTCTGAATTACTAATTTATTTCCATGAAGTAAATGGCTGTTATGAACGACTTAGGGAAAAATATGCTAAACTTGAATCTCAAAAGGATACTTTGATAGAATGCAATAAACAACTTGATCAATTAGTTAAGAACTATCAATGTAGAATTCCTAAGTGTGATAAGTGTCCAACATTTGAAGAAGAAATTAAAAAATCGAAAATCAATATAAAATCACTTGAAAATGAAATTCTGATTTTAAAAGAGAATGAAAATACTAGGAGAGAGAATTCTATTAAAAAGTGCACACAGTTGTTAAACGAAAATGAATCTCTCAAATCACAAGTCCAACAATTGTCAACGACTTTAGATAAATTTTCAAAAAGTGAAAAATTGTTGAATATGCTATTAGGAAAGCAAACTGTTAATACGGTTAGACAAGGACTTGGATATAATAATTCGAAAATTGTTGAAAACAAGATTAATCAAGTTAATTCTATGTGCACAATTTGTAGAAAATTTGGACACGGTCACAATAATTGTTGGTATAGACCCAAACATGTGAAAACTATACCGATTTGGGTTTCAAAAGGCACAAATATAAAATCTCTCAAAGTTAAACAAATTTGGGTGCCAAAGGGAACAATTATAAATAGTTTTGGGTCTACACAAAATCATTTTTCAAAATTTTCTGCCACTAACAACCATGGACCTATAAAAACAAATAGGTCACTAAACTCTCTTCTCGTGTAGGTATGCTGGCAGGCTAAGGAACAACAGCAATGGTACTTGGATTCTGGCTGTTCCAGGCACATGACAGGCGATAAATCGAAGTTCCTTAGCCTAGAAAAGTACAAAGGTGGCAGAGTCACAATGGGGAACAATGACAAGTGTAAAATTGTCGGTAAAGGTAAAGTAGGTAACAATACATTTACCTTGAATGACGTTTTATATGTTGAAAATCTGCACCACAATTTGATATCAATCGGCCAGCTATGTGATAAAGGTATGAATGTTATCTTTGATTCTGACATGTGCAAAATTGTTGACAAATCATCAAAAGAAATCTTATTTTCAGGAAAAAGGAAAGGTAATATATATTCTCTATCTTTTGATGATCTCATCCTCTCTAAATGTTTGGTAGCTAAGGATATAGAAGTGAATTTATGGCATAGACGTTTAGGGCATGCTAGTATGAACTTATTAAACAAATTAAAAAGGAAAAGTTTGGTAAGAGGGTTGCCATCACATGAGTTTGAAACTGAAAACATCTGTAAAGCATGTACTTTGGGAAAACTTAGAAAATCATCGTTTCATGCCAAAAACAATGTAAGCACTTCTAGAGTTCTTGAACTAATTCATATGGATCTATTTGGACCTAATGACATTGCTAGCTTAGGAGGTAAGAAATATTGCTTTGTGTTAGTTGATGATTACTCAAGATATACATGGGTATACTTCTTAGCTAAAAAATCAGAAACTTTTTCATACTTCACAAGATTCGCAAAATTTGTGCAAAATGAAAAAGAAGTCTCTATTGTTTCGTTAAGAAGTGATCATGGTGGAGAATTTGAAAATTATGAATTTGAAACTTTCTGTGATGAAAGCGGAATCAAACATGAGTTCTCTGCACCACGTACTCCACAACAAAATGGGGTAGTTGAGAGAAAGAATCGTACTTTACAAGAATTGGCTAGGTCTATGTTAAATGAATATGAACTACCTCTGCATCTCTGGGCAGAAGCTGTAAATACAGCATGTTATGTAATGAATAGAGTTATCATCAGACCGATTCTTAACAAAACCCCCTATGAGTTATGGTTCAACAAAAAACCAAACATCGCTTACTTCAAAGTGTTTGGATGTCCTTGCTATATTCTTAATACAGGTGATCAGTTAGGAAAATTTGAAGAAAAGGCTGATGATGGCATCTTCATGGGTTACTCTTCGAGAAGCAAAGCTTATAGAGTCTACAACAAAAAGACTAAAACAATCGTAGAGTCAATCAATGTGAAATTTGATGAAGGCATTGACGAACAGAATACATCCAAAAGCAACGTTGAAGAGGAGAAAGAAAAAAATGAATTTGAAAAACCAAAAGAAACTGCTGATGCTAGAGAAACTACCACAACTCAAGAAGTCAGAAGAAATCTGGATCCAGAAAAGCTGAAATACAAAACTGACCATCCACCAGAATTGGTAATTGGAAACCCTATAGCAGGTATACAAGCTCGTTCATCTTTTAAAAATCTATGTGATCTGTGCTTATATAGTGGATTTATTTCAGAAATAGAACCAAATAACATAGATTCAGCCCTTAATGATGAAAACTGGTTCATGGCCATGCAAGAAGAGCTAAATCAGTTTGAACGAAATAATGTTTGGAGTCTAGCACCTAGACCTAAGGATTATCCAGTTATAGGAACAAAATGGATTTTTAAAAATAAATATGATGAATCTGGAAATATAATTAGAAATAAAGCTAGACTAGTTGCTAAAGGATACAATCAAATTGAAGGAGTTGACTTTGATGAAACTTTTGCACCTGTAGCTAGACTAGAATCAATTAGAATATTGTTAGCTTTTTCTTGTTACAAAGGATTTAAACTAAGACAAATGGACATTAAGAGTGCTTTTCTTAACGGAGTTTTAAAAGAAGATGTGTTTGTTGAACAACCAGAAGGTTTTGAAAGTCATGAATATCCAAACCATGTATACAAACTAAGGAAGGCATTATATGGATTAAAACAAGCTCCCAGAGCTTGGTATGAATGTCTTACTTCTTATCTCCTTGAAAATGGGTTCAAAAAGGGATGTGTAGATACCACACTATTTCTGTTGCATGAAAACAATGATATTTTGATTGTTCAAATATATGTTGATGACATCATTTATGGTGCTACTAACAAGTTATTGTATGAGAAATTTGAAAAAGTCATGCAGGAAAAGTTTGAAATGAGCTTGGTTGGAGAGTTAAAATTCTTTTTAGGATTTCAAATCCAACAAAGCAATAAAGGCACATTCATTTCTCAAACAAAATATATTAAGGAACTTGTCAACAAATTTGGATTGAAAGATGCTAAACCAGCAAGAACTCCCATGAGTACAACACTTAAACTTGACAAAGATGAAAAGGGTAAGACAGTTGATCAAAAGCTGTACAGAGGTATGATTGGATCACTCCTTTATCTTACCGCCTCTAGACCTGACATCATGTTTTCTGTCTGCTTATGTGCGCGTTTTCAATCTAACCCAAAAAAATCTCATTTAAAAGCTGTTAAAAGAATTATAAGATATTTATTGCACACCCCACGGTTTGGTCTTTGGTATCCATCAAATGATAATTTTGAATTGAAAGGTTTTTCAGATGCTGATTATGCTGGAAATTTGGTTGATAGAAAAAGTACTAGTGGAGCATGTTTTATGTTAGGACATTCATTAGTTGCATGGTCGAGTAGAAAACAAAATTGTATTGCATTATCCACAACAGAAGCAGAGTATATTGCTTTGAGCGGTTGCTCTGCTCAAATCTTATGGATGATACAAACTTTGCATGACTATGGCCTAAATTTTAAACGTGTACCACTAATGTGTGATAGCAAAAGCGCAATTGATCTCACAAATAATCCTGTACATCATTCGCGAACAAAACATATAGATGTAAGACATCATTTTATTAGAGATCATATTTCCAAAGAAAATATCTGCATAAATTTTATTTCAATTGATTCTCAATTGGCAGACATCTTTACAAAACCCCTACCAGAAAATAGTTTTTGTAAACTACGACTCAGTCTAGGTGTTTTAGAAATTTGCTGAATATTTAACATTTTTTTTCTCCCTACAAATCATTGAAAAGAAAAATAGTGATTGAAAAAGTGATGAGTGTTGATATTGATTATATATTATAACTCGAGAAAGTATAATTAGAAAATTTCTTTAGAAATGTAAACAAGAGTTATAAAACTTTTTGTTGGTAAAAATTCCATGACCATCTCTATACCTATCATATTTCTATCAACCATCACTCATCAAAACTCTATATAGTTTGTCGATATGTGGTACTTTAAACAGGAATCGTTCGTTTTTCATTTTTTTTAAAATAATAAAAAAAAAATTAATAACAATAAATAAATACCAAAGTATTCACTCTCATTTAAAAGTCCTCACGGTTATGCATGGGTGAATTACTTGAAATTTGTTATGTGCTTCCATGCTCATTTAAAAGTCCTCACGGTTATGCATGTATGGAACGCATATCAAAAGTTGATTTTTTTTTAAAAAAATAATAATAATAAACAAGTTGATTCTAATCCCATTTAAAAGTCCTCACGGTTATGCGTGGTTAGAAGATACTTGAATTCATTTTTCTAAAATAAATTTGGAATACTACTAATCTCATTTAAAAGTCCTAACGGTTATGCATGATTAGTAGATATTCAAATTCCTGATATAAAAATACCACAAACAGACACAAATGTATGGTTTTATATGATGACATCATCTCCATCATTCTAAAAGTGGAATATGCGCCTAACAAAAATTTTATGATTTTTGTTTGATTTTTTATTGAAATTTGATATTTATATTCAATTGAGTTTTAATGTTGGATTGATATCGATTACTTTATCTCTATTTTCTCTAACACTATTATTCTTTTGCTGATAACAAAAGGGGGAGAGAAAAGTTAAGATTTTGTCAAATAGAATCAAGCAAAGGTCAAATAATTTTCCATTTGCATATAGGCTCATTTATATATTTCTATTTGTATGCATATATGTAGGGGGAGCTTTGTGTAGAGAGGAAGCATTTAAATAGGGGGAGCAATTAGGATATATCAATGATCAAATACATTTAACATATTCAAAATCTTAAATATATGTTTGTTATCATCAAAAAGGGGAGATTGTTGAATATGCGCTTATATGATTTTTGTTTGATGATAATAAACATATATTCATTCATTTAAATGTATTTGATAATATACTATTTTATTTTTCACAGATTAAATAAATATTTGCTGAATAAAATAAATAACACAGAATTTGAATTCAAACGAATATTTTATTCAAACAAATATTTATTACAATTTTGAATAGTATACAAATTCAAGCTCTCACTATTCACTATACAACTTTGATACAAATTCAATTACATCACTATTTTACATCAGCACCTCACTACATATCACTCACACTCGTATTTATCTTCAACTGCATTCAAGTTTGAATCCAGCATCTGAGCTATCTGCAAAAATATAAACTAACGCAGTAAAATTGAAAATAAAATATTTTTGCAATATAAAATAAAACGTGAATTTTGAAAATGATATTTGCCTCAGTTATTTGGGTTGTTCGTCATCATTTAAATTTGAATTCATCATACACGAACAACTTGTGACATACACAGTATATTACTGTATATGCCACAAGGCCGTGCACGCCGATATATACACTTGATTGATTTACAGGGACAGGCAGGCACAGGTCAAACCCAAATGAAAAATCGGGTTCAACTCACGTGCAATAACATTGAAAATCACGACACAAGCACAAGGTCAAATCCGAGTTTTGAAACTGGATTCAACACAAGGCGACATGACATGAATGCAACGAAGACCAACATTAAAATGGACCGCAACATGGATATCACAATCAAACTGCAACAAGGCAACTAGGAATGAACAGAACATAGCAGCTCAAGTCATCAAGTTCAAGTCAGACCACTGTAATAAGGCAGTAGTGTACATAGATACAACTACAACAATGACCAAAAGTGTACAGCAATGCAAGTAAAGATGACACAAATTCAAGCAAATGCAACAAAGATGCAAGCTGCAGCATACCAGTGACATGAATGCAGTGTACAACAATGGAACATGACTATCATGGTACAATTCAAAGCTCAAGTAACAAAAGTCAAGTGCAGCAATGAAACAAAATAGTATGACATGAAGCAAATGAATATAGTGAATGAAATGCACAAAGACATAGCATCTGTCTCAGGTTAATAAAACAGAAATGCACAGTGGAATGAAGTCAAGTAATGCACATATACTTGAAAGCTACAGCACCAAGTAGACCAAGTTCATATGCAATGAGAGGAACATCAAAGACAAGACTAAGTGCAGCATCAGTGAAGACAGTTACTTCACAATGAACAATGTGCACAAGTGAATCATATGAAACAGTGCAACATCTTCCATCAACACACTCAAGTGACTCAACAATGCAACAAGGTGATATGCAAACTACATGCAGGCCAGAAGCAAAATCTCGAGTGCAACAGTGAAGTTCAGCTATGCAAACAACAATATACAAGCTCGAGCACAAGAACATGACAGCAAACAGAAGTGCACAGCAACAGTAAGGCAATGCACAAATACAAGTGAATCAAGTGACCAACATACTACAGTGAACCATCAAAATGCAAGCACTAAGTGCACAGCAACTATTAACTGCCACAAGACCACCATGTAAAGACCAGAAGTACAGAATGGCCAAGCAAGTACACCACTAAACCAACAAACAAGACCAAGAAAAAGTGAAGTACAACATCACAAGCAATTGCAAGCACATGACATCTCAAGTCATGACCGAAGCCAACAGTACAAAAATTCCCAAATCAAAATAGTTCAAAATGGCCGAAGTCATCAGGTAAAAGAAGTTGAATTCACGATTCAAAGTCAGAGCCTTGGCAATAAAGCTATTCACATTGCCGTGTAAACCAAGTCAACCAAGAAATAATAAGAATAATTCGCATATGAATTAGTCAAGATAAATCGCAATCATCCAAGCATAAACGATCGGCAGAGATAAAATCAAATATATTTTGTGCGAACGAAAATCTAGGGTTACAAACCCTATATAAGAATATCATCATCGGCAATCTTATTATCAGAGTTCGAATACTAAAATTAAAAAAGTAACGAAGCATAAATTCGTACCAGAAGCAAAAATCGAGCTCATCGAAGTAGCCAGTGAAAGCAACGAGATTCGATCGAGAAAGGCAACACTTATTCAACCAGAGATTCGATCAAATCTAATAGGCGCTTCGAAAAAGCCCTAATTTTTAATCAGGAAGAAGGAACGAAGGAAGCCGCCATACTTTCTCACAAAGGACTGAGCAAATAGAAGTGGATCGGGCCACATAAAAAGGGGACGGCTTGAATAATATAAAAGGATTCTTGTTTATATTAAGGGCTATTTACTTTTTATGTTTGTGTTTCTTTTAATCTTAAAATTCTCTTTTAAACCGTGGTAGTTTTCTAGTCGTGTGACTAGGGTACAAACTACGGTGTGTAGTTTGGGAATTCACAACTCGGTAGTTGAGTTGTGGTCAGGGTTTTGAGCGTAGAGTTAGATTAGTCAATAGCGGGTATAGCGAGTTTACGTGTGTAAGCGAGGGACTATCTAATTTCTAGTAGAAACCTTGGGGGCAGCACGTAGGCAGGTTTTTGCCGAAGCTGGGTAAATTCTGTGTTGTTCTATTTTGTTATTTATATTCAGCTATATCTGTGCTGCTATTCTGTGATCTGTGTTAATATTAATTAACTTCTGCAATTAAGTTTTTATAATTTACACTATCACCCTATTCACCCCCCCCTCTAGGGTGAAATCGATCCTACATTTTCACATGTCATGTTATGCACAACTGCGTTTGACATTTGGTGTACCTTACAAAATACACATGAAGGTACAAAAACGGTCAAACAAACTAAGATTTCAATCTTGCAAAACCAATTCTCCTCATTCAAAATAAAGCAAAATGAAATTATTGTTGACATGTATTCTAGATTTCAAACTATTCAACATGATCTTATGGCATTAGGAGTTAAGTTTACTGATTTTGATTTAGTTTCTCGAATACTTAAGTCTTTAACATCGAATTGGGAAAGGAAGGTATTAGCTACTGAAGAAGCTAATGATATTTCTACTCTTAAGGTTGAAGAGTTGATAGGAAATTTAATGTCTTATGAAGCTAACTTACAGGTAAGAAATGAACAAAATATAGAAAAAAAGAACATAGAATTTCAAGCAAAAAATGATGACTTGGATTTGGATGAAGAAGAGATAGTTTTCATTACCAAGAATTACAACAAATTCAAGAAATTTAGACAGATGACCAAATTTTAAAAAGAAGGAAAGTCCAATACAACAAATCTATCTCAAATCAAGTGCTATGAATGTGATCAATATGGACACATAAAGAAGGATTGCCCTAAACGCAACAATGAGAAAAGGAACAAATTTGAGAAATTTAAGAAGAAAAGAGCTTTCAAAGTTACTTGGGACGATTCTGATTCTTCATCATCTTCCGAGAGTGATAGTGATAGCGATGGAGAACAAGCTAATGTAAGTTTTATGGTCAACACTGATGAGCTATGCACCGAACTTTGATATAATGAACTATTAGAGTTAAGTATTGAACTTGATGAAAAGTTTAGACAAATCAAAAAATTGAATAAAAAACAACTAGCCAAAATAAATCGATTAGAACTAGAAATTGAATTATTAAAGGATGAAAAAGTTATTATAGAAGAAGAATTAGAGTTTTCACAAAAAAATGTAAAATGTCTATCGAATATGATACACAACTTAGTGAAATAGATAGGTTAAAACTTGAGAATAATAATTAGATTAAGGAGAATAATGAACTAAAAAGCAGTATAGAAATTTCAAAAACTGAAATTTATGAACTAAAGGATAAACTAGAGAAAATTACTAACAATGTTTCAAAGTTTAACAAAGGAAAACAAGATCTTGATAATTTAATTAAAATTTCGAAACCTTTTGGTAATCGAAATGGATTTGGATTTGAAAAGAATTCACAAAAGAAAAAAGGTAATACTATAAAGCAAAGTTGTAGGATCTAGATTAACCCTAGAGGGGGGGTGAATAGGGTTATAGCAAATTTTCTCGAATTAACCACAAAAACAAACTGCAGAGAAATAAATATGCTGAAAAGTAAATCACACACAAAATTTACCCAGCTTCGGCAACCCCTGCCTACTGCTGCATTCCCAGATTTCTATTAGAATTAAATAGTTTCCTGCTTACAAACACTCTAACAGACTCGCACACCCTGCTACCACCTATAGAGTTTTACAAACTTGCACACCCTGCTCACTGAACTAATTCTAACTAGACAATCTGACACTACCTACAGCCTAGGTGGTGATTTACCAAGACTTGAACCTTTAAAAGAAAATTTAAAACAAACTTAAAAACAAATTAAACAAAAAACCCCTTTTAAAATAAACCCAAACTAAAACTAAAACCCTTTATAATAAAACAAGGATTCTTAAACCCTAATCCCCTTTTACAAGGCCGGCCCTCTTTTATTTTTTCCTTTGTGAAAAATGGCGGTCGTTGCTTTCTTCAATTTCTCTGGAAAAAAATGCGGCTTTGTCGACTTATATTGATCGTTCGATTTTGCGCCTTGCTCTGTCAATCGATATCTCTTTGAATTGCGCTCGGCTGCTTCTCTTGATCACTCTATGAAATTAGGGTTATTTGATGAAGTCGGCTTGGTAGCTTTGAGATGCTTGAATTCGAATTCTCTCTGGTATGTGATTTTATCTTTTTGTTATCTGTATAGATTGCTTCAATTCGATTCAATCATGAGTGCCTATGATGATTGTGGGTTTTTATATGGATTCCGAGACCCTTGTATCAATTCGTCACTTTCCTAATTCTCGGTTGCTAGACTTACTTGATTCACACGGATTTGATTTGAAGTGTTCGATTTACTTGAGTCATACGGCAGAGACTTTCCTCTTTTGATTTTTGAATTTTTCAAAGATACGTATTTGATTTTTTTTTCACATGAATCTCCTTGTTGACTACTGTATGCTTCCATGATTTCGAACATAGCTTGTTTATTACTTCACTGTAAATTTGATTTTCTGGCCTGTGAGCTTCGACTCTGGCCATCTCCTCTGGTTGGTTTAACCTGTACTTCTTCACTGGTACATTTTTCACCTTGATTCTGCACTTGCATACTTCTTGCAGTCTATTTGATCACTGTAGTTACATTCCATTCGTTTGCATATATCAGTTGCTCGCCCTTGGTTGTTTCAGTATTCATGTTGTTCATTGCTTGGTGTCTGTTGTCTTGAATTTCTGGTTGGTGCATTATTGAAGTATGTGTGTCTGACCATGTTGCTTGCTGTTACTTACTTGGTGCATTGTGCTCTGTTGTTGTCTCTGGTTCATTGGGCTGTAGTCTTCATTGTTGTGTCTTGTTGCAGTTGCTATGCAGTTGCTTTGCCTTGTAGTTGTGTATTTGATTTAGTGCTGTCCACTTCATGTTGTCTTGAGTATTTGATTCCTTGTAATTACTACTACACATTGCTGTATTTGAACTTGGTCTCCTCATTCATGTGTGTCTGCTGCACTTTGGTCTTGCATTTGGTCTGATGGCCTTGTACCTGTCCACTGCCCTTTTTCCATATTGCTGGTTTCAATACTTGTTTGCAGTCTTATGTCATATGTGTACTGTTTCTTTGAGCATTGTGTCATCTGGATGCATTCATGTTGCATGCATTGAGTAACTGATTGATATAATTTTGCATTTCAGCTTTACTTGTTGTCTTCATATCGTGCTTTCTGTTTTGAGTCACTTCCATACTTGGTCGTGCTCTGGTTTTTCCGTTTGCATGCTTGCTTTTATTGGCTGCGCACACGAGTTGGCGAGGCAGTGCACACGTCTATGAATGTACACGTGTGCATTGCAGCCACTTATGATTACCTGTCCCTGATAGGAACACAAGTGTATATATCTATGTGCACGACTTTGTGTGTGGTGAATTCAAATGTAAATGATGACACACAACCCAAATAACTGAGGCACCAATAAAAAAACAAATTTATATTTTTGCACATTCAAATTTGTTTATCTTCAGATTACTGCTGTAGTTGCTAATTATACAGGTACACAGGAGACAGGACTAGAACTGGAGCTGGACAATGCAGATAGATGCAGATTAATGGTTTTGTAAAATGTAAAGTGTTGTGTGTTGTAGTGAGAGAAAATATGAATATGAAATGTATAAACAAGTATATGTATATAGAGAGAGCTGAAAACTTTGTAAAATATTATATTGAATAAAAATACTGATTGAATTATATAAATTCTGTGCAATAGTATTATTATTCAATATGAATATTTATTCCTATATGTATATAGTACAATCTGCAAACACATATTGATATATATATGTTTGTTATCATCAAACAAAAATTCACATCAAACAAAAGTATCTTGTATCAAAGTTTTAAAAAGACACCAAAGTTAAGTAAAGAGGTAAAATCTAAAAGTATAAAAATTTGGATACCAAATTCTAATAATAAGTTAATTAGACGAAAACATATTTATAGTTTTCTATCAAGTGTAGTATTTAACAATAATTATGTTTTTAAAGGACCTTAACCCACTTGGGTATGGATATCCTCCCCTCCTAACATTTAGGACCCTAATAAAAGAAGTGGGTACCAATTGAAAATTTTGTGTTTTGTAGGTACCCAAAAATAAAAGTAAGGAAAAATGGATACTCGATAGTGGCTGCTCAAAACACATGATCGGGAATGCCAAGATGCTCTCAAATATAAAATATATCGATGGAGGCACCGTAACCTTTGGAGACAACTCAAATGGATATGTCATCGGAATTGGAGAAGTCATAAACATCGATATTTCTAGTTATTGTAACAACCCCCAATTTTGTACCATTCAAATCGACAATAATCCACACATGTTAGACTTGAATGATGCGAAATAACAGATTGTAAATAAATTTGGAGCAAATAAAATCAAATATACAGAATCACAGACACAGAACAAACAGAATAACTCGCAGCGGAATATAAAATAACATAGTAGTTCATGAAGCTACTTTAACAGAGTCTCAAACCAAATACATAATACAGTCTGAAAACAACATAATAGAAATCCCAAATACATAGAAGTTAACTAATACATGAGATAAACTAGAACAGCTGAAACAGAAGTAGATAAATATGTAGATAAGCAGAAACTCCAGTGAAAGACCAGCTCCAGGAAGAGAATCCAAAGCTGTGAATACTCAGGCTGACCCGAGCGTAAAGAAAAACACAAAACACTCCAGTCAGGACAATATATACTTATATAATGTAAACCAACTCAAGTGAACCGTAATAAAGATACAAGTAACTTAAAGGATGCCTGGGACCGCCCATCCTCTAAGGATCCGTTAAACTATTTACTATATAGTAGTATTTCCCTATTATAATAATGTCTACAGTAAAATAAACATGCTTTTAAATAGCGTTCCGGGATACCCATATCACCCTTCACACATAATAGTCCCAGTAGTTCATCCAATATCATGCCATCTCCACTCCGGGTGACTGTCAGAGGATACCACACGGGCTACGGGAGAAAAACAAACTCGTAGTAAAGGCTCGGTATGGTAGGTGACACGGCACACAAGGCAATGCTAGGGTAGATATACCAATTACGCACACGGGCCGGTGGTAACGCAGCAGCCACATACGCCCACCCTGGACAACACTCCAAAATCAAGGGGTGCACCCAAACAATCACAACAGTAATAGAATGGTATCGAAGAAGTGTGTTCAGCCAGAGGTGCTACCTCCTTTGGCCCGAGATCGCTCCTGTTTTAGCCACCTTATGCTAACTCACGGGAGTTAGGTCCACGAAATGTACCTTAGGAACGTCGTCACCATCCTACTTCATTCTGAAATCTCCATCGCGTATACAGTTGTTAAAGTGGTTTTCGGTATCGACAGAGAGTATGTCCATATCCGATCCCGGACTCTTTAACAACCAATCGTTATTATAACCCATAGTTATAATTTAAAAATGGTATTTATTTTTCAAAAATCAAATATCATTTCAAATCCATTTCAAAATATCAAACTTATCATTTCATTTGAAAACATATTCATTTTATTCAATTTAAAAATACCATTTTAATTCACATTTCAAAATAGTTAAATTCCAAGGAAATTACTTCATTTAAATCATTTAAAAATGAAGTTATTACATAAAAAATTAAACTATTAAATTATCAAAATTTTCAACTTTCAAAGTTCATTTATTCACTTAAATTTTATCAAAACAGTGAAAATTCAACTTTCGCAGCATTTGGAAAATGCTACAGAAAGTTATATTCAAAACAGTTCAATTTAACAAAAGACAACCTTTAAAATGCTGTAATAGAGTTACATTAGTTTCAAAGAAAATTTAGTTTAATCCAACGATTATAGCATTTATAAGATGCTATAATAGCCATTAATTAAATTTAGCTATTTAGTTCACTTATCAACTACAGCATTTACAAATGTTGTATTATCATTTACATTATAAATAATAAGATTTCAAAAATGCAGTTAATTTACTTAAAATTTTCAATATAATTTCACAACAATTATATTTTTCTTTAAATCACTTTTAACTTATAAAATCACTAACTTTTACTTTTATAAACACCATTTAATTTTCCTTAATTTCATGATATCATAAAGTTAAATTTCCATTTCAAAATCCATATTTAACACTATTCACTTATTAAATTGCACTGTTCAATTTTAAATTCCTTACATTAAATTTCAACCTAACACTTAAGTTCAAATTCTCAAATATAACTTAGTTTTATTTTTATTTACTTAACTAAAAATTCACTTTTAAGTCAATTCCATGAATTTCTAATTTTAGTTATATTTCAAAATTTCAACTTAAATATTCATTCATTTCACATTTCAACTTTATTAAAAATCATTAATATGATATAAAATCACTTTAAATTCGTTTAAATTCAAATTATAATAAATTTATCATGATTTCATATTCAACTTGATTTCCGATTATAATTAAATCAAATTTTCCAAAATAACTTACATTCAAAATTTTCTAACTTTTTCATTAATTTATTTCACTTATAATTATTCAGAAAATCAATAATATTTTACAAAAATCATTTTTAATTAGATTTAAATCAAAATATTTTAATATTTACATTTCTAAAATAATTTTAAATTTTTTAGAAAACATATATTAACTACGGGTCTATATATAATTTTTTACACTAGGAAAAGTGATACGGGTAATATATCATTTCAACCCGTAATTTACAAAGAAAATCCGGGTTTTATCATTTCAAACCTGCAGTCCCAAGTAAATGAATTAAATTTGAAAATCATTCAGGCCTATCATTTCAGCCCATAATGATTTTCCTTTATTCTAAAGTCCGTTCGGGTATGTATCATTTCAACCCATAGTGATTCTAATTTAAAGGGAACTTGCAGTGTGATTAACTGATAAAATAACAAAAAAACAATAATATAGCAGTAACATATGATATAACTGGTGTTTAATCATGTGTGAACATCATATAATAGTGACATAGCAAATAAAATATGGTGATGCAGTTTACATATTCACAAGCGATCAATTTACTATTCATATAAGTATAAAACTGTCTGGTGAGAATAACTCATTGTTTTGAGCTGATGACACAACGACGAATTGCACAAACGGGATCCACACAAGCACAAAAGCACGACACAGATACGAAATGGAGGAGCCAAGGATTAATTCCCTTGAATACAAATCAAACAAACAATATAACAATTATAAAGTTTCGGACCAAAAATACGATAAGCTATGCTAGAAATAACTTCATAAAACAAAGCTGAAATGCCTTGCACTTGCTTCCGACATCTCATAGGCTCGGCCAGAGGTGGCATACAGGTCTAAGGCAATGGTTTTGGGTCAGGTCTGGGTTGCTAAGGTCGGCCTAACATGAGTTTGTTGATGGGCAAAAGTTATGGAGATGGAACAACAACACAACAAGGCATCACTACTAACAACATCACAAGTTTCCAAGCAACAAGGCTCGACCAAGACTGCTGTGGTCACGGCCAGAGGTGTGGGGTCTAAGGTGATGACATGGCAGGGGGTCTAAGTAGTGCTGGAGGTGGTGGAGGTGGAGTAGGTGGCGGCCATGGGTGGTGGATGTGGAAGTTGGTGCTCGGCTAGGTCAATATGATGGAGTTTGGTGAACTTGGTGAAGGAACTACCACTAGGGTGGTATGGCTGGGGATGGTCAGTGAGGAGGAGGTGCTGGTGGCATGCTCAGGTGGTGGTGGTGGCGGCAGGGGCTGGAGAGGAGCATGGCCGATCCTATGATAAAGAAGATCAACTGCAATCATTATCAAAGAAAACAATAAAAGTAAAAAAAAAAAAAAAAGAATTGAAGTTTTACCAAACTTGAACAAAATGATGATGGCCGAAATTTTCAGAAATAAGATGAGAAATGATGTACGTGAATGAAGAATGGAGGTAGGCAGCTGAAGTATGTGAGTTATTATGGCTAATTGATGACAAAAGTAAGTTAAAAATGTGAAAAGGTGGGAAAATCAAAAGTCATTGGAAATAAAAAATCGTAAACCCTTTCAGTTTACCTTGAAGTATTTGTATAGGTTTATATATTCTGAAATAACAATAATATCAGATAAAATTTTGAAAGTTTAACAAAGTATAAAAATATATATACTATTTATTAATTATATAAAGTAAAATTAAGGAAAGATAGTTAAAACAGTGAACTAGACTAGAAAATTTAAAATTAAATGAAATGATTTTTAGAAAATTCATATGAGCTTGTAAAATATTTTTAAACATAAATAATAACATAAAACAAAATTTTGTTCACAAAATAAATATTTAAAATTTAATTTAAATATAAAATTTTAATGCAGAAAATAGCAGAAAATGGGAAAACAGCCCTTAAAATAGGAAATCAACACAGTAATTTTTGGAAAAATTATATTATTATTTTAAAAATATTTAGAGATGAATTTTCACAAATAAAACAAATTTGAAAATAAAATAAAGAAATTTAAAATGAAGAAAATGGCAGAAAATTAGAAAACGGGCTTTAAAAATAGGAAATAAATACAGTAAATTTTGGAAAAATTATATTATCATTTTAAAAATATTTAGAGATGAAATTTAACAATTAAAACAAATTTAAAATAAACTAAAGAAATTTGTAGTCAAAAAAATCTAGGGTTGTTACACTCTCCCCCACTCAAATCTTTTCGTCCTCGAAAAGAACGGAAAGGAAAAATAAAGAGAAACAAGATAGAGAAACAAAATAGTACCTTAAACGAATAGTTCCGGATTCGAAGCACGAATGCTCTCCTCCGTTTCCCAAGTACAGTCTCGATCATCAATACTCCACTGTACTTTGACCAGATTAACAGATTTCCTTCTGAGCTGCTTCGTATCTCTACCAACAATACGAAGTGGCTTCCTCTGAACAGTCAGGTTAGGCTCAATATCCAAACTATCAAGAGCAGAAGGCTGGACAATAAGAGATGGATCATGAAGATGACGGCGAAGATGCAAGACATGGAATACATCATGCAGTCCAGAAAGCTTCTCGGGTAAATCCAAACGATAAGCCAAAGAACCAACTCTTTCCACAATGCGGAAAGGACCAATGAACCTAGGAGAAAGCTTCCCTCTACGATCAAAGCGAATGACATTCCTCAAGGGAGAAACCTTAAGGAACACCTGATCACCAACAGCAAATTCCAAATTCCGCCTACGCCTATCGGCATACTTCTTCTGTCTATCCTGAGCGACTCTCAACCTCTTCTTAATCTCCTCAACTTTCTCAGAAGCTTCCAAAATCACTTCTGGACCAAGAACCAAACGATTACCGGATTCAATCCAGCAAGATGGAGATCTACAATGTCGCCCATATAAAGCAACAAACGGAGACATTTTGAGGCTGGCCTGAATATAAAGATGGAATGAGATAGATAAAAAGATCAAGAATAGACTGAAAACAGAAGATAAAATTATACCTGATAGCTATTATTGTAGGTAAATTCGGCAAGATGGAGATAATCTTCCCAAGATCCTCCATAGTCAAGCACACAAGCACGAAGAAGATCCTCGACAATCTGATTTACTCTTTCCGTTTGACCGTCGGTCTGAGGATGGTAAGCAGTGCTCAGATTCAAACGAGTGCCCAAAGATTCCTGAAAAGCCTTCCAGAACAGACTAGTAAAAATAGGGTCATGATCACAAAAAATACTAAGAGGAACACCATGGAGACGAACGATCTCTCTCATGTAAATCTCAGATAAACTAGAAGCAGAACGAGTAGACTTGGCCGGAATAAAATGAGCGGACTTGGTCAGTCTATCAACAATAACCCAGATACTCTCATTGCCCTTCCGAGTCCTCGGTAAACCATCGATGAAATCCATGGAAACCTGTTCCCACTTCCAATTAGGAATCTCAAGGGGCTGCAACAAACCAAGGGTCTTCTGGTGATTGGCTTTGACTTGCTGACAAGTCGCACACCGACTAACAAAGATAGAAATATCTCTCTTCATCCCCTTTCACCAATAAAGCTTCTTCATATCCTGATACATCTTCGACACACCAGGATGAATAGAAAGTCTGGATCGATGATTCTCCTAAAGCAACTCCTGCCTCAAACTATCAACCTTCGGAACACAAATCCTGCCATTAATCCTCAATATCTATCTATCATCAATCTGAGCTCCACTACTACCACCAACTCTGCTACGAACACTCTCCTTCATCAATCTAAGCATCTCATCCTCATCCTGCTTAGCCATAATGCGATCCAAAAGAGGAGAAGAAGAAACAATAAGCTGACACAACAAGGCCTTCTTCCGACTCAGAGCATCGGCCACAACATTAGCTTTACCGGGAGTGTAGTTAATGTTGAGGTCGTAAGAAGCCAGAAACTCAAGCCAACGAACTTGCCTCTGATTCAGATCCTTCTGGGAGAAGATATATCTTAGAGACCGATGATCTGTGAAAAGCTCAAACTTGGTTCCAAGAAGATGATGCCTCCAAAGTTTCAAAGCAAAGACAACATCAAGTAACTCTAAATCATGAGCAGCATAATTTGCTTCATGGGTTTTCAACTGACGGCTGTCATAGGCAATGACCCTACCATCCTGCATGAGAATAGCACCCAAACCCTCACGACTAGCATCAGTATAAACTGTAAATCCCTCACTTCCATTCGGAACAGTAAGAACTGGTGCAGATGTTAGCTTTCTCTTCAACTCACTGAATGCAGCCTTACACTGATCACTCCAGACAAATCTGGCATTCTTCCGAGTCAAAGCTGTGAGAGGTGCAGCAATCTGAGCAAAATTCTCAATGTATCTCCGGTAATAACTGGCAAGGCCCCGAAAACTACGAATATCAGATGGAGTCTTTGGAGTTTCCCAATCCTGGAATAGAATCAGGAGAAAATAAGAACAACAGGAAAAATAGAATTATTAAAATGATAGAGAAAGAGAAGAAAGAAAGACTTACATTGATCGCATCGATCTTGACTGGATCAACAGAAACTCCATTACTAGAAACAATATGCCCGAGATAACGGACTTCATCCTTCCAGAAATGGAATTTAGAAAATTTAGCCTTTAACTGATGATTTCTGGGAGTCTCAAGAACATATTTCAAATGCGACTTATGCTCATCCTTAGTCTTGGAGAAGACAAGGATATCATCAACAAAGACTAGCACAAATTTATTAAGCACATCACGAAAAACACGATTCATCAAATCAACAAAGAAAGCAGGAGCATTAGTCAAACCAAAAGGCATGACTAACCATTCATAAAATCCATTCTTAGTGCGGAAAGCAGCCTTAGGAATGCTATCCTCAGCAACCCTGAGCTGATGAAAACCTGTGGCAAGGTCAAGGTGGGAGAAAATAGTGGCACCATGAAGCTGATCAAACATATCGTTGATACAAGGCATAAGATATCTGTTTTTCATAGTGAGCTTGTTCAGCTCCCTATAATCAACACACATCCGAAGAGAACCGTCAGATTTGGTGACAAAAACCACCGCAACTCACCATTCATAAAAACTAGGCCTAATCAGACATTTGTAAGATAAGTCTTAAATTTGCTTTCCCATCTCAACCTTCTCGCGGGGTGCTACTCTTCTAGGAGGAAGAACAATAGGTCGAGCACCAGGAATAAGATCAATCCGAAAATCAATTTCCCGCTTCGGAGGTAAAGAAGTGACTTCACCAAATACATCGGGATATAGTCTAACCACAGGAGTAGAATCAAGATCACCGGGAGAAGAATCCAAAGAATAGATAAAGTTTCTAGCAAAATCCTGAGGCATGCGACACTGAATAATCAAGGAATTTCCTTGATCATCAACAAGCTGAACAGACCGGGCTTTACAAGAGATATGAGCGTCATGATTCACTAACCAATCCTGACCAAGCAATAAATCAAAAGCATCGAAGCCTAGAATATAAAAATCACCACTAAAGCGATGATCAGAATGGAGAAGTTTCACCTCTCGACAAATCCGATTAAGGTTAGCAGGACCCCCAGTAGGATTTGAAACACATAATGGAACAGAAGTATACTCAAGAGAAAGGAGATGTTCAAACTTATCACACAAATCAACAGAAATAAAACTGTGTGAAGCACCAGTATCAAACAACACACGAACAAGATCATGAAATAAAGTAAATGAACCTTGGAGTGTACCTTGGTCATCACTAGGAGCAGGGGCAGGTGGAGGAACTGGAGATGAGACAGAAGTGACAACAAATATACCAGAAGGAGTACCCCTCTGCTGGGTAGGGCAATCCTTCTTAAAATGACCGGGATGGAGACAGATATGGCAGAGATCACGTCTAACCGACTGAACAGGTGGAGGAACAGCAGCACCAGATAAAGTAGGACAACTATTGGCATAGTGCCCTCTCTGGTCACACCTAAAGCAAGTGATGGAGGAGAGATCAACCGGTTGCCTCTGAGCAGGAGCAGATGATGAAGATCCCAAACCAGGACGCTTCTGCCAATTCTTCTTCCGCTGCTAGAAATCTGGCTTACGCTTCTTGGAAACTACAGAGGAAGACTGAGCACCATAAACAGCAGGACCTTTGGATGTGGGATTCTCATAGCAAATAGCCATATCCATGAGCTGGGTGAAAGAACCATGAACATGATAAATAAGGCGACTATAATACTCTGGACGAGCACCAGCAATGAATTTCTCATTCTTCTTAAGAGGAGCGTCAATAAGGCTAGGACCAAATTTGGTAAGTTCATTGAACTTCCTATCGTACTCAGCAAAAGACATGGTGCCCTGCTTCAAATCCATAAACTCGCGATAAAGCTGAGATTTTCCGGCTTCTGGCATCCATTTTGCCACAAAAGCCTCCCTGGAAAAGAGATACAGAAAAAAAAACTTAAGATAGATTCAAAGGAAGGAAAAAAATATAGGAACAAAATTAAGATAACACAAAGGATACCTACACTGCTCCCAAGTGAGATCAGCCTCAACGGTATTAGCCGTAACAGACTCCCACCAATCTAAAGCAGAATCATGCAACTGCCAGGCTGCTAGCTGACGCTTCTAAGCATCAGTAATGTCAAGACCAGTAAATATCCTTTCAAGACTCCGCAACTACTGCTGAGCCTCAATAATAGTCTCGGAATCGGTGAATGGGATTCCACCTAGTTGAGAGAATTCCTTACAAAGAACAGTGAACTTGACTGGAGCAACAGGTTGAGGAGCAGGGGGAATACCACGACCTCTACCTCTAGCATTTCCTCGATTCATCCTGAAAAATATCAAGAATGAATTAAGGACAAGAATAAAGACAAGCCAAAGATAAATTAAGATAAGGCAAGATAATACACTAGGATGAATAGCTTAAAGAAAGAAAAATCCTATCAAGGTAGATACGAAAGAAAGGAAAGTTAGAAAACATTTGAAAATCCTTTAAAAGCAAGAAAATTTTATATATCAAAATAATCTTTGAAAATCCTTTGAAAACATTTTGAAAAATCATTTTATACTTTGAAAATGCGTCTCTCACAAAGATATGATTCTGAGAATGATTTCACTCATTCTAGGGTAGATATACCCTATCTCTAATGAGTTTTTGCTCCGCAGAGGCAATGATTTGCCAAAAACCTGGCTCTGATACCAACTTGTAACAACCCCCAATTTCGTACCATTCAAATCGACAATAATCCACACATGTCAGACTTGAATGATGCGAAATAACAGATTGTAAATAAATTTAGAGCAAATAAAATCAAATATATAGAATCACAGACATAGAACAAACAGAATAACTCGCAGCGGAATATAAAATAACATAGTAGTTCATGAAGCTACTGTAACAGAGTCTCAAACCAAATACATAATACAGTCTGAAAACAACACAATAGAAATCCCAAATACATAGAAGTTCACAAATACATGAGATAAACTAGAACAGCTAAAACAGAAGTAGATAAATTTGTAGATAAGCAGAAACTCCAGTGAAAGACCAGCTCCAGGAAGAGAATCCAAAGCTGTGAATACTCAGGCTGACCCGAGCGTAAAGCAAAACACAAAACACTCGAGTCGGGACAATATATACTTATATAATGTAAACCAACTCAAGTCAACTGTAATAAAGATACAAGTAACTTAAAGGATGCCTGGGACCTCCCATCCTCTAAGGATCCGTTAAACTATTTACTATATAGTAGTATTTCGCTATTATAATAATGTCTACGGTAAAATAAACATACTTTTAAATAGCGTTCCGGGTTACCCATATCACCCTTCACACATAATAGTCCCAGTAGTCCATCCAATATCATGCCATCTCCACTCCGGGTGACTGTCAGAGGATACCACACGGGCTACGGGAGAAAAACAAACTCGTAGTAAAGGCTCGGTATGGTAGGTGACACGGCACACAAGGCAATGCCAGGGTAGATATACCAATTACTCACACGGGCCGGTGGTAACGCAGCAGCCACATACGCCCACCCTGAACAACACTCTAAAATCAAGGGGTGCACCCAAACAATCACAACAGTGATAGAATGGTATCGAAGAAGTGTGTTCAGCCAGAGGTGCTACCTCCTTTGGCCCGAGCTCGCTTCCGTTTTAGCCACCTTATGCTAACTCACGGGAGTTAGGTCCACGAAATGTAACTTAGGAACGTCGTCACCATCCTACTTCATTCTGAAATCTCCACTGCATACATAGTTGTTAAAGTGATTTTCGGTATCGACAAAGAGTATGTCCATATCCGATCCCGGACTCTTTAACAACCAATCGTTATTATAACCCATAGTTATAATTTAAAAATGGTATTTATTTTTCAAAAATCAAATATCATTTCAAATCCATTTCAAAATATCAAACTTATCATTTCATTTGAAAACATATTCATTTTATTCAATTTAAAAATACCATTTTAATTCACATTTCAAAATATTTCAATTCCAAGCAAATTACTTCATTTAAATCATTTAAAGATGAAGTTATTACATTAAAAAAAATTAAATTATTAAATTTCCAAAATTTTCAACTTTCAAAGTTCATTTATTCACTTAAATTTTATCAAAACAGTGAAAATTCAACTTTCGCAGCATTTGGAAAATGCTACAGAAAGTTATATTCAAAACAGTTCAATTTAACAAAAGACAGCCTTTAAAATGCTGTAATAGAGTTACATTAGTTTCAAAGAAAATTTAGTTTAATCCAACGATTATAGCATTTATAAGATGCTATAATAGCCATTAATTCAATTTAGCTATTTAGTTCACTTATCAACTACAGCATTTACAAATGCTGTATTATCATTTACATTATAAATAATAGCATTTCAAAAATGCAGTTAATTTACTTCAAATTTTCAATATAATTTCACAACAATTATATTTTTCTTTAAATCACTTTTAACTTATAAAATCACACACTTTTACTTTTATAAACACCATTTAATTTTCCTTAATTTCATGATATCATAACGTTAAATTTCCATTTCAAAATTCATATTTAACACTATTCACTTATTAAATTGCAATGTTCAATTTTAAATTCCTTACATTAAATTTCAACCTAACACTTAAGTTCAAATTCTCAAATATAACTTAGTTTTATTTTTATTTACTTAACTAAAAATTCACTTTTAAGTCAATTCCATGAATTTCCAATTTTAGTTATATTTCAAAATTTCAACTTAAATATTCATTCATTTCACATTTCAACTTTATTAAAAATCATTAATATGATATAAAATCACTTTAAATTCATTTAAATTCAAATTATAATAAATTTATCATGATTTCATATTAAACTTGATTTCCAATTATAATTAAATCAAATTTTCCAAAATAACTTACATTCAAAATTTTCTAACTTTTCCATTAATTTATTTCACTTATAATTATTCAGAAAATCAATAATATTTTACAAAAATCATTTTTAATTAGATTTAAATCAAAATATTTTAATATTTACATTTCTAAAATAATTTTAAATTTTTTAGAAAACATATATTAACTACGGGTCTGTATATAATTTTCTACACTAGGAAAAGTGATACGGGTAATATATCATTTCAACCCGTAATTTACAAAGAAAATCCGGGTTTGATCATTTCAAACCCACAGTCCCAGGTAAATGAATTAAATTTGAAAATCATTCAGGCCTATCATTTCAGCCCATAATGATTTTCCCTTATTCTAAAGTCCGTTCGGGTATGTATCATTTCAACCCATAGTGATTCTAATCTAAAGGGAACTTGCAGTGTGATTAACTGATAAAATAACAAAACAACAATAATATAGCAGTAACATATGATATAACTGGTGTTTAATCATGTGTGAACATCATATAATAGC
Source organism: Allium cepa (assembly GCA_030765085.1). Classification (NCBI taxonomy): domain Eukaryota; kingdom Viridiplantae; phylum Streptophyta; class Magnoliopsida; order Asparagales; family Amaryllidaceae; genus Allium; species Allium cepa. Next base: position 684,684,668 of record CM060932.1, on the reverse strand, counting down.
GACATAGCAAATAAAATATGGTGATGCAGTTTACATATTCACAAGCGATCAATTTACTATTCATATAAGTATAAAACTGTCTGGTGAGAATAACTTACTGTTTTGAGATGATGACACAACGATGAATTGCACAAACGGGATCTACACAAGCACAAAAGCACGACAAAGATACTAAATGGAGGAGCCAAGGATTAATCCCTTGAATACAAATCAAACAAAACAATATAACAATTATAAGGTTTCGGACCAAAAATACGATAAACTATGCTAGAAATAACTTCATAAAACAAAGCTGAAATGCCTTGCACTTGCTTCCAACATCTCATAGGCTCGGCCAGAGGTAGCGTGCAGGTCTAAGGCAATGGTTTTGGGTCAGGTATGGGTTGCTTAAGGTCGGCCTAACATGAGTTTGTTGATGGGCAAAAGTTATGGAGATGGAACAACAACACAACAAGGCATCACTACTAACAACATCACAAGTTTTCAAGCAACAAGGCTCGGCCAAGGCTGCTGTGGTCACGGCCAGAGGTGTGTGGTCTAAGGTGATGACGTGGCAAAGGGTCCAGATGGTGCTGGAGGTGGTGGAGGTGGAGTAGGTGGCGGCCATGGGTGGTGGAAGTGGTGGATGTGGAAGCTGGTGCTCGGCTAGGTCAATATGATGGAGTTTGGTGAACTTGGTGAAGGAACTACCACCTAGTGTGGTACGGCTGAGGATGGTCAGTGAGGAGGAGGTGCTGGTGGTGTGCTCAGGTTGTGGTGGTGGCGGCAGGGGCTGGAGAGGAGCATGGACGATCCTATGATAAAGAAGATCAAGTGCAATCATTATCAAAGAAAACAATAAAAGTAAAAAAAAAAAAAAAAAAAAAATTGAAGTTTTACCAAACTTGAACAAAATGATGATGGCCAAAATTTTCAGAAATAAGATGAGAAATGATGTACGTGAATGAATAATGGAGGTAGGCAGCTGAAGTATGTGAGTTATTATGGCTAATTGATGGCAAAAGTAAGTTAAAAATGTGAAAAGGTGGGAAAATCAAAAGCCATTGGAAATAAAAAGTCACAAACCCTTTCAATTTACCTTTAAATATTTGTATAAGTTTATATATTATGAAATAACAATAATATCAGATAAAATTTCGAAATTTTAACAAAATATAAAAATATATATACTATTTATTAATTATATAAAGTAAAATTAAGAAAAAATAGTTAAAACAGTGAACTAGACTAGAAAATTTGAAATTAAATGAAATGATTTTTAGAAAATTCATATGAGCTTGTAAAATATTTTTAAACATAAATAATAACATAAAACAAAATTTCATTTACAAAATAAATATTTAAAATTTAATTTAAATATAAAATTTTAATGCAGAAAATAGCAGAAAATGGGAAAACAGCCCTTAAAAATAGGAAATCAACACAGTAATTTTTGGAAAAATTCTATTATTATTTTAAAAATATTTAGAGATGAATTTTCACAAATAAAACAAATTTAAAAATAAAATAAATAAATTTAAAATGAAGAAAATGGCAGAAAATTAGAAAACAACCTTTAAAAATAGGAAATAAATATAGTAAATTTTGGAAAAATTATATTATCATTTTAAAAATATTTGGAGATGAAATTTAACAATTAAAACAAATTTAAAATAAACTAAAGAAATTTATAGTCAAAAATCTAGGGTTGTTACAGTTATCCTATTATTTCGAATGTTTTATTAGTACGAAATTTAAAACATAATTTACTTAGCATTAGTAAACTATGTGATAATGGTTTTCAAATAAATTTCGAGAAAAATCGATGCAATATATTTGATAATAAAAAAAATTATTATTTGAAGGATTTTGAAATAAAAATATTTATATTTTGAATATGAATATAAAACAAAATTCTGATTTATGCTTGACCACTAAACTTGAAGATCTATGGTAGGACATAAATGATTTTGTCACATGAATTTCAAATATATAAATAAATTATCAAAACATGAACCAGTTAGAGGTTTACCAAAAATAAATTATAAAATAGACAATTTGTGTGTTGCATGTCAAATTGGAAAATTAAAAAGGAGTTCCTTTAAATCTAAAAATAAAATTTCAACAAAAAAAGCATTAAAATTGTTGCATTTAGATTTATTTGGTCCTACTCAAGTAAGATCAATAAAACATAACGAGTATGTTTTTGTAATTGTTGATGACTTTTCACGATATACATGGACTTTGTTTTTAAAACATAAAAGTGACATTTTTGGTATGTTTAAAAAATTTGCAAAAACAATTAAAAATCAAATAAATTTGAAAATAAAAAATATTGGCAGTGATCATGGAGGAGAATTCGAAAATGAACTTATTACAAATTTTTGCAATAAAAAGGGAATTAATCATAATTTTTCAATACCACATACACCACAACAGAACGACGTAGTTGAATGGAAAAATCGAACATTACAAGAATGTGCAAGAACAATATTAAACAGTAGTAATCTACTAAAACATTTTTGGACTGAAGCTATTGCCATGGCTTGTTATGTTTTGAATAGAGTGACACTACGACCAATGACAAAAAACACTTATTATGAAATATTTTTTGGTAAAAAACCTAAAGTATCATATTTAGAACATTTGGATCAAAATGTTTCATATTAAATACTAAAGACAATCTAGGAAAGTTTGATCCTAAGGCCGATGAAGGAATATTTGTTGGTTATTCGGATCGTAGCAAAGCTTATAGAATTTATAACAAAAGAACGAGTACTATAGAAGAAAGTTTACATGTTTCTTTTGATGAAAATTTTATAACTACAAATTAATGACGATGAAGAAATACATCCAAAAGATTCCTCTAACACACCTCATAATAATAATGAAGCTATCGATCAAAATAAAACTCTAGTTTCACCTCCTAGAATTTTAAAGAATCATATTATAGATAACATCATTAGAGATTTAAATTCTAAAGTAACTCGAAATCAACCTATTCAAATAATTCATGTTGCATTCGTTTCAAATTTTGAACCAAAGAACTATAAAGAAGCTTCTAAAGACGACTTGTGAATTTTAGCAGTGCAAGAAAAATTAAATCAGTTCGAACGAAATAATATTTGGGAACTCGTACCAAAACCAGAAGATCAATCCATCATTGGAACTAAATGGGTATTTAAAAATAAAGGCGATGAAACCGGAAATATAGTCCAAAATAAAGCACGTTTAGTAGCACATGGGTATAATCAAGAAGAAGGAATTGATTACGATGAAACTTTTGCACCTGTAACTAGATTAGAAGCTATACGAACTCGACTCGCTTTTGCTTGTCATAATAATTTTAAATTATATCAAATGAATGTCAAAAGTGCATTTTTTAATGATTTTATCAAAGAAAACGTGTATGTTGAAAACCACCATTATTTGAACATGAAAATTTTCCAAATCATGTTTTTAAATTAAATAAAGCATTACATGGGTTAAAACAAGCTCCTAGAGCATGGTACGATAGACTTAAAACTCATTTAATCTCATCAGGATTTCAAATTGGTAAAATTGACTAGACTTTATTTATTAAAAAGGAAAATAATGATATTTTATTTATTCAAATTTATGTCGATGATATCATATTTGAATCAACTAATGAAAATTTATGAGTAAAATTCTCTAATATAATGAAAAATGAATTTGAAATGTCACACATGGGAGAATTAAATTTCGTTTTAGGATTACAAACAAAACAACTAGAGAATGATATCTTCATTCATCAAGAAAAATATTGCAATGAACTATTAAAACGTCTCGGTATGGATAAAACATCTTGTAAACCTACTCCTATGAGTACTACGGTCCATCTTGATAAAGATGAAAATGGGAAAGATTTTGAAGAAAAATTATATAGGAGTATGATTGATTTGTTATTATATTTAACCGTAAGCCGATCCGATATAATGATGAGTGTTTGTCTCCGTGCATGTTTTCAAGCAAAACCAAAAGAATCTCATCAAAGAGCCGTTAATTTTTTTTTGAGATATTTATCTAACACAAAAAACTATGGACTATTCTATCCAAAAGGATCATCCTTCGAACTTGTATCATGTAGCGATGTGGATTTTGGAGGATGCAAAACGGATAGAAAAAGTACTAATGGAACATGTCATTTCATCGGACAATCTCTCGTCTCATGGTTTAGTAAAAAAACAAAATTGTGTTTCTCTATCCACTTGCAAAGTCGAATATATTTTAGCGGCATTAGCATGTGCACAAATAATTTACATGCAACAAACCTTAAAAGATTTTGGAAAAATAATTGAAAAATTCCTGATTTATTGTGATAGCACTAGCGTAATCAATCTATCTAAAAATCCGGTAAATCATTCTCGAACTAAATATACAGATATAAGACATCATTTCTTAAGAGGTAATGTCGAAAATGGAACTATAACTCTAGAATATGTTAACACTGAAAATCAAATAGCCGATATCTTTATAAAACCATTAAACGAATAAACTTTTGTAAAATTACGAAGAGACTTAGGCATTTTTCACTTAATGAACTTTTAAACTAAGAAAAAGCTCTTATATCCACAAGTTTATTAGTTTATTAAAAAACCTATAAAAATTTAGACAATAATTTTGAACCATAAAAATACTACTTATTTTTATATTTGGATTGCTATAAGTCTAACTTTCTGAAGTTTTTCTTTAATAAATAAAAAAACATATCAAATATTGAAATCAAAATGTCATCTCAATAAATAACTTCATATAATTCTGGATCGCCATCCTCAAACGTATCCACCCCTTCACTTCGTACTCCTTCACCTCCTCGTTTCCTACCTTCTCCTGACTTCTCAAAAAATCGATGGGGACTACCACCACTACTGAAGAAAGCCAAACAAGAAAAACCGCCTACAATCCATGAAAAACTTGATGAAATATCACATTATCAATTCGCAATGATGGATGTTCAAAAGGAAATGTACTATACACAGCAAGGAACAATCAAATATTTGAACTTCCTGAAAAAAGCTCTATATACTATATGTGGTCATTCTCCAACAAAGAAATGTTTACATAAAATATCTCCACTCTTTGTAGAAACTCCTAGAGACGAACCCTCGAATTTGTCACCAAAACCTCCTTCCTGGTGCTCAATCAACTATGGTGATCCCACTTACGAACCAAATTCATGGGATCGTCAGGAATGGAACCAAGGCAAATAAACTATGACGTTTGTAAACAATTATATATATGTGTGTGTACTTTATTCCATTCATTAAATAAATTTTTCAAAACTATCAACAAAAAAACTAATTTGGAATTTTTCAGACGTCTGAAATAGATTCCAAATGTCTGAAATAGGAATCTGGAACAACTGGTATATGTTCCTAGACGTCTGAACTCATTTTCAGACGTCTGAAGTTACTCTCTGTCTTATATTTAAACTTTCTAAACGTCTGAATTCTAATTCCATACATCTGATTTTACCCTCTGCTTCTAAATTAGGAATCTTCAGACATTTGATCCACTATTTCAAACGTCTGAAACTGGAAGCGACAGTTTTTCCAAACCCTATATCTAATCGATCAATTCCTTTTTCACTATTTCAATTCGTTTTCAAATTAAAATTTATCTTTCTCAAAATCTTGTAATCAAATTTTTTACCAAATTAATTCCATCACGAACTAAAAAGATGGGGGTGAAGAAAAGGAAGCATGAAGAAGAATCTTCCTCTCAATCATTGATGGTAACTGATACTCAAATCAACACTTGGTTGTTTCAAAATCCAATAAATAGACGACGCTTTCACGACTTGAAGATTAAGAAGATGCATCTAGGTCCATTCTTTAGCCTAATCAAATTTCCTTCTTATGATATGGATGACATATCTGAGCAAGGTGAATTGCAAACTTTTATTTCTTTTAATGCCAACGATGTTTCTATCGATCAATTAGCTATATATCTCTTTTACGCTAATCTGGATAGTCCATCGGTATGGAATACTAAGGACAATGAAAATTAGTTATGGACAAGTACCTATTGAACAACAACCAGGTTAAACCCCCCTATGATTGGACGATTCTTAGAGTGCTCTTATACGGGTCAAAATTTATCTGAAATAGAGGACGTGCGATTCAAAACCCGTGATATATCTCTCATCAATTATGGGAAAATCGAATGCCTCAGTTTTCACCCAAATTCCTTAGGCCACATGCTAGGCTCCTTACTCGAATGCTTATAAATATCATTATCCCTCGATTAGGTAGCCATGAACAAATTACTGATCTTGAACACAAAGCACTATACGCACTATTTAATCGCACTAAGGTCACTTGGGCTCAGTTCATCTTCGATGAACTAAAAGGTTATTGGAAGCCAGACTATCATTTACCCGGCTTATGTTATGCGAATCCTCAAACCACTAAACATCCCATCGTACATTTTTGCTTTTGAGGAGTTACCTATCAAATATAGTGGAACAAAATTTTTCAATCTTATGCATTTGCCGGAGGAGCCACCATCTTATATGACTTTCCTAGAATGGAGAAATGCACAAGATCAACATCCTCCTCCTCAACAACAACAACAACAAGGTAATGTTGAAATACCAAGGCAACCATCTCCACCTCCTCCTTCCTCGTTTGAATATCACTCTGATATGGAGATTTTGGAAGCACGAACTCAACCTAATACTAATGAAAATTTTGCTCACTTAACCATACAAAACCAAGTACTCCTATCTAGAAATCAAATTCTCCTTGGTAAATAAATAGCAAGGCTTGATCACACGTTATCCCACAAGGCTTTCCAAAGTTGAAGACTCTCTTGCTTCAGTAGTTTCCAAACTTGATCAAGCACTTCAACAAGCCCTTCAACCTTCTTCTGACTGGTCTACACCTTCTCAGTCTCCTCACACATCGCCAAAAACCGGTGATAAGGAGAAAAGGAAACGAGACTCCTCTCATGATGAAATATCTTAACATCATAAGTTAAATATTTTGTTGTACTTAAAGTTCTGGTAAAACACTATCAATATTCCTCTGTTTGATGTGCTTAATGTTGCAATCATAACCTATTTTGTTACTAATATATATTTATGTGTGGTTCTGCATTATCTTTAAATTCTTCGACTATTTTTGATAGTGACAAAGGGGAAGAAAAATAAATATACACATTTGTAGGAGAAGATCATATTTAGGGGGAGATCCTTTCTATAGTTATTATCTAAGTACATTATATAGTTGTCATCATCAAAATGGGGGAGAATGTTAGAACCCCGAGCTTACGATTTCGATGATGACAATTATACAATGAAAATCATATATATATATATATATATATATATATATATATATATATCATTCAACTATACAGCAAGACAAACCACTACTGTGACAAGATGATGACCAAAGCACTGAAGAGGTTCATTTACAAAGTTGCACGAAGATCGAAGGGACATGCACTCGAGAATATACCCAGGAGACCTTCAATTAACAGATTCAGACGTTTGAATGCAGAACTTCAGACGTCTGAATGTAGAAGATGAACAAAAATAATAAAAGACTCTCATATGTCTGAGAACACCATTCAGACATCTGAAACTGGGCTCGGGGCAGATAATTCAAATTACAACTATCATCTTCGAAGAGACACAACTCCATCTCTCCTCCGCAACTCTTCACCAGTGAACAGTGACGACTCTAGACTGAAAGGAAAGAGTTGTGACTACTAGAAGTAACCCTCTACAACTATATAAACAAGAATCAAGATGAATCAAAGCACTTACTTACTTCTTATTTATCTAATTCACTCCACTATCTTGATCATCTCTTGTTCTAATCATCCTCTTGCTATCCAATCTGCAAATCTGAAATCATTCACTTCCATATTCTCTCAAACAATATTGTATTCAATCATTCAAGAGATATAGGAAGTTCAATTGTATGATATATTCAAAATCTGTGTAATAGAGAACACAATCTTGACAGAAAAACTCTGTTATTGTAAATTTGTTCCTCTGGGTGAAGTGAGGATTATTTTGGTGAAAGGAAATTTCGAAGAGAAGCTTCAGGACTGGACGTAGGACAGAGGACGGGAGGTACGAACCGCTATAAAATCCTTGGTGTGATTATTATTATTTACATACTTTATTATTGTTATACTATAGTTTAAATTAGTCATATACTTGTCATTTATATAATCGATCCACCATACGTTAGAATTTCATAACATGCAGTGACAACCAGTACAATGCAAGCTAGAATGAACTCAACCAAGACAACAATTCTACTAACAAGTAACAAGACCTCAAATGGTACAATGCACAAAGAATGCAATACAAGGTCAACATGGATTGGATCCAACCAGGCTAGAGAAATGAATTGGAGATTAACTCAACATTGCAACCAAGACCAGACCATAAGCACAAAATGGCGCAAGACGAACCAAATTCATATGCAAATGTACAAAGGCACAAGTCGAGGCATGAAGTAAAATACACACACATGCAGACTCAACACAATATCAAGCCTACCAAACTCAAGAGATGACACACAACAAAACAACATATGAAACCAGATGGAAACCATCAATTGCAACAGAGACCAGGTAGCATACAAGTGAACATGGATTCATTGCAAGTATACATATGCAAATGCAGTGTCATATACACATGTATACATATATGCATATATATGTATACACATATATCATTTCAGAGAATCACACACATTTCAAAAGGAATTTGTCAAACTGTGTTGAAATGTTTTCTTTTTTCATCAAATTAATATCTTCAAAAATTAAAATGCCAAAATCAATGGAGCAAAAGAAGGAATAGAATTCAAATCATATCCAACCAAGTATGACATTAACAAGTCATAGCCAGAAAATCCATATTATCTCAAACTCTTTAATGCCGAAGTCAGAAGAGAAAAGAACGAAGCTAAATTCAAATGCAGGAAGTATACGTATGAAATGAAGAAGTCAAAAATCAACATATCGTTCAACTAGTAATCGAACGGCCAAGAAAATGTTTGAAGAATTCAAATACAAATATAGGAAACGATAGTATAGGTTTCATCCCCCATAAACAAACCCAAATTCATCATCAGAAATTATTGGAGTTCAAAACAGAAAATCCAGAAAGCATGCTTTGAACAAAAACCAATAAATTCTAATCAAGTTCAAAGGAATTCGAGTTCAAGAAAATACTTAGAACAAAACCAAAAACTCGAATCAAGTTGAGCATAATCGAAATCTAAAAGGAATATCACATACCAATTTTAAACCACGTATACACGCTCAAGAAATTGAAGCAGCTGCGAACTATCAAGGCCAGAGAATCGATTGACAAAGCTAATCAAGTGAAAACATATTTCGATCGAACAATTTTCAAGCGAAGCTTCAATTGGAAAAATTCTGAATTTCAAATCGAAGAGAAAAAGGAACGAGACGGCCAGCATATACGAATAAAGGTGTGACGCCCCACCTCTATACCCACGCTAGCCAAGAACATTACGGAGAATGCTGTCAACTAGCACGGAGAATAAGGCTGTTGAGGAGCGACCATCCGTGTAATTGCTTTGTACGAGCATCGATATGTCAGATGGTATAACATGCAATACTTTATCAAGAGGAAATCCGACATACCGACACAAACTCAAAGCTACTACACAGTGGCTATAATATCTTCGGAAACAAATACAGAAATAAACATAACATAAATCAGTCATAGATAATTCATATCACAAAGGCGGAACAAGATATGAATATTACACATAAAAGTGTACATCAGAGTAGTGGTCAGAAAGATCCACAATAACACAAAATAATAGCAACATGTGCTATACAAAAGGATACATCAATGAGTCAATATCTCAAGAGTATACAACAAAAACTACTAATTTAAGTAGTAAGCAAAAGGTCAGGGTAATGGATCCCTGGAGAGAAGTCAAGCAGAAGCACCTGCAACATCTCGGTCTGACCCGAGTATTATTTAATAAGAAAATAATAAACGGATCAGTCTAACTATAAATATCAGATGAAACGACATAGAGTAAGAGATATGACTAAACACATAATAATCACAATGCCAAGCTGTGATATATATAAGTAATTGAGAATCAACAAGAGATTAATCAATATCACCAAATCTACACAAGAATCAAAGGAAATGTCATACTCCTTATTTCGTTCACCAACCATAAATATTGACGATTATATCAATGTCAATCACAAAAGTCCATGACACACAAATTCACCAATACACAAATATTGATAAAACTTATCAATGAAAATCACGAAAATTGGTGAAGCGTAAATTTTAGAAATCATCTCAAGAAATGCAGTCAATGACACACGAATTCACCTATGCACAAAAATTGATAAATCATATCAATAGAAATCACAAAAATAGGTGAAGAAGAAAATTCCAGAATTCGACACACGAAATCCAGAAATCACACAAAATAGGGGGGAGGCCTATCACACGAACGGGAGCATGAAAACTCACCAACATATGTATCACACGAACGAGACGCTATCTCATGGTAGCTAGCCATTAATTTTTGACACACGAATGGCCCAAAGACCATGGGGCGCTACTCCACATATGTGAGTTGAAACTCACACAAACGGGGTTTAGTCTCCCTCGTAGAAAAAGAGACATCGCACATTGCTAGTCTAAATCACAAAAATGATCGTCATGATCATCAAGAAGTGTCAATTACAGTAAGCTAGTAAATATATGAGCTTAGCTTCATGTCCCATAACCACTAGCTTAACTTAAATATTTACGAACAAATTGTAGATCTCCACTAGAAAATTGTCACAAGAGTTTCAATCGAACAAGTCCAAGAATTAACCAACAAAGTGAACGCAAGCGTTTCATACCACTTGTTTTACTAAGTCGTTTAATTAGATTTCTCACACGAGTGAGGTAAAGGTTTGTATATACTACTAGATTGGAAATCGGTTTTATAAACGAATTTGGTATTAAAAATAGTATTGAAATCGTTTGAGGAAAGAGTTTTGATATTTACTACTAGTATAGAAAACCTTTATATTTTTAAAGTGACAAAACACAAAGAGGATTGTAGGAACAATCAATCGCTAAAATTCACATACGAAGATGTGAATAAAAATCCAACGAAACCGATAAAGAATCCGTCAAAATGGATATTCAAAAATCCCTAGAAAGGAGTCATCAAAGTCATAACAATTGATAACAACACATAGGAAACAACACGAATCGATTAAAGTTGGAAATTCAAACAACTATGCGAAATAGGCAAAAATGCAGCAGGTCGGTCGACCGGACTCCCTGAGTCGGTTGACCGATCCAGGAGTTGGAAGTGCCCGGGCCACCAGGTCGGTCGACCGGCCCAGGGGCTCGGTCGGCCGAGGCCTGTAATCGGCACTTCCAAACAGAGGCAGGAAGTGCCTGGGTAGCAGGTCGGTCGACCGGCCCAGGGGCTCGGTCGGCCGAACCTGTTGCCAGCACTCCCCTGCCCTATTTCAAAGGAGGTGCAAACTCGATCAAATTGCATTCGCACGAGCAACGGCGCTAAGGGTTTATGCATATCGACTACCCGGCCCTATAAGCTCTTCGATGCACAATCAAAAACACATTCAAACATCAAAGTTAGGATTTTTAAAGATTTGAACCCAGAACACTAAAAATTGGAATATTCACCAAATCAATCCAAACCAAAAGCAAATGCACACGAATAAGTGTTAGGAATTCATACCTAACAATCGAAGATAAATATAACATAGATGTGAGATAAAAATCTCACCTTTTTACAAAATCAAACAAGAAGAAGCTTTAAAGCAAATGGAGAATCAACCTCTCTTCAACACAACCCAAATGAGCTTGAATCTATGCTCAAAACAAGAACATTCCCAAAATTAGGTTTAGGAATTTCTGAAATTGGTAAGAGAATAAGTTGGAGAAGAAGAAGAGAAGCTTACCAATGGGTTCTTCTATTAGTTTGGAGCAAGAGTTGATTTGCAAGAGAAAACTAGGGTTTTGGAGTTTTAATTTCCAATCTCTCCCACCATTATTGCCTTAGAACTGAAAAGAGGAAGGAAATGAGGGTGAATGGGGAAGAGTGGCTCAGTTTTGAGTATAAGTCCAAACATAGGGCTGAACCCAAACCCAAACCCAAAGTGAAAAGTAGCAAAAATCAACTTTCTCCAAACATATTGAAGCTTGTACTCAAAAAGGTCGCAAACGGCATTTTAAACTCAATGGGAGTGGTCCCGAGCCCTAATTCGACCGTATGCAAAAAGTAGCTTTTCGGACTAAATTCCGAGTATTGATAAAATATTTAAATAAAATATTTAAATATAAAATCAACAAATATGCGGGTTGTTACAGACTTCCCTCCTTAAAGAAATTGCGTCCTCGCAATATATAAGAAGAAGGTATGTAGTAACAACCATAAAAGCATATTCAACACAAAAGAAATTTTGAAATAAGAAGTTCACCTTAAAGAGCACAGGAAAGTAAGTCCGGATGTGTTCGCCTGATGAACTCTCTAGATTCTCAAGAACAATCCTTAGGATTTGAAGACCATTGAACTTTAACAAGCGGAACATCTATATTTCGAAGTCGTTTGACCTCCGAAGCAATGATACGAATAGGATGTTGCTCATAAGTTAAATTAGGCGAAACTTCAATCTCTTTCACAACACCGGGCTCAAGAATAGAATCGGAATCTCGAAGACATTTCCGAAGTTGAGAAACGTGAACACGTCATGGATAGCAGAAAATTGAGCCGGTAATAAAAGGCGATAAGCCATGGAACCAATACGTTCGGTGATAGGAAATGGCCCAATATATCGAGGCGCCAATTTTCCCGATCGACTGAAACGTACAACACCTTTCATAGGTGAAACACGAATGAACACAAGATCTCCCACAGAAAATTCTAACCTCCTTCTCCGGTTATCGGCATAGGATTTTTGTCTACTCTGGGCTTCTTTCATCCTATGTCGAATAAGATCAATCTTTTCTATGGAATGACGAATAAAATCTGGACCTAAAACCAGCTTCTCACCGGCCTCAAGCGAACAAGAAGGAGATCGGCATGGCCTTCCATAGAGTGCCTCGGAATGTGCCATACCAATACTAGATTGGAAACTGTTATTATAGGAAAATTCAACAAGTGAAATATGATCTTCCCAACTTCCCCCAAAATCAAGCACACACGCACGAAGAAGATCTTCAAGAGTTTGATTCACACGCTCAGTTTGTCCATAGGACTGAGGATGATAAGCGGTGCTAAAATTGAGCTTCGTTCCCAAAGCTTTTTGAAGACTCTTCCAAAATCCACTAGTAAACAATGGATCACGATCACTAACAATAGAAGTAGGAACTCCATGCAATTTAACAATCTCTTTGATAAAGAGCTTGGCCAAAAGAGGAACGGTTCGGTTAGACCGAACGGGAATAAAATGGGCGGATTTAGTAAGTCTATCAACGATCACCCATAAGCTATCATGACCCGATCGAGAACGGGGAAGGCCATCTATAAAATCCATGGAAATATTGTCCCACTTCCAAATTGGAATTTCTAAAGGTTGCAATAACCCACCGGGCCTTTGATGCTCGGCCTTAACGAGTTGGCAAGTCATGCAACGCTTAACGAAGTTAGCGATGTCAAGTTTCATTCCCTCCCAATAATAAAGCCGCTTCATATCCCGTACATTTTACTACTACCAGGATGAATGGTAAATTTAGAACGATGAGAATCTTCTAAAATATCTTTACGAAGATCACCAATATTTGGTACGATAAGTCTACCAAATTTTCGAATGCCGCCACGAAAATCAATATTAAAGTCTTTCAAACTTTCAATATCAATCTTACCCTTAATATTTTGGCCAAGAAGAGCCAATTCGGGATCTAGCCTTTGAGCTTCAAGAATGCGGTAAAAAAGAGAAGGATGAGCCTCAAGGCTACATAAAACAAGAGATGAACATAAATCGAAAACACGGTCTCGAATTTCGCAAGTGGATAAAATCTCGAGATCGTTCCATTCGGATATCATCAAAGAAACAGCAGCTTGTTGTTTACGGCTAAGGGCATCGGCGACACGATTACCCTTACCGGGAGTATAAAGAATATCAAAATCATAAGGAGCAAGGAACTCGAGCCAACGTTGTTGACGTAAATTAAGTTCCTTTTGAGAAAATAAATACTTCAAAGACTTATGATCCGTGCAAAGAACAAATTTCTCTCCTAAAAGATAATGACGCCAAATCCGAAGAGCGAAAACAATAGCCGCGAGTTCTAAATCATGAGTGGCATATCTAGTCTCGGCAGGCTTCAATTGCCTAGAAGCATAAGCAATAACACGTTCTCTTTGCATAAGAACGACACCCAAACCAACGCGACTAGCATCGGTATAACCAACGAAATCCTGAATCCCCTCGGGAATAATAAGAATTGGAGCGTTAGAAAGAAGCTCTTTTAATCTTCTGAAAAGAAGCTTCACATTTGTCCGACCAAATGTATTTAACACCTTTCTTCGTCAAACTAGTGAGAGGTATGACAATCTTAGAAAAGTCTTTGATAAAACGGCGGTAATAACCCGCCAATCCAAGAAAACTACGAATCTCCATCACACTCTCCGGTCTCTTCCAATCTTGAATCGCTTCAATCTTTGAAGGATCAACGGAAATTCCGGATTCGGAAATAATATGACCGAGAAACTTCACACGAGATTGCCAAAAGTGGCACTTAGAAAATTTTGCATTTAATTGATTACTCCTAATAGTTTCCAACACAATCCGAAGATGTTTTTCATGCTCCTCCTCGGTTTTAGAATACACAAGAATATCATCGATAAAGATGAGAACAAACCGGTCGAGGAAGTCTTTGAAAACTCTATTCATAAGGTCAACGAAATACGCCGGAGCATTCGTTAGACCAAATGGCATAACAAGTCATTCATAAGATCCATTAAGAGTACGGAACGATGTTAAAGGAATACTATCCTCTGCAATACGAAGCTGATGAAATCCAGTAGCTAAGTCTAATAGTGAAAAGACTCTAGCACCACTAAGTTGATCGAATAGATCATCAATTCGAGGTAAAGGATATTTATTTTTGATAGTAAGATCATTAAGCTTGCGGTAGTCAACGCAAAGCCTAAGTGTTCCATCGGATTTCTTCACAAAAATAGCTGAAGCTCCCCAAGGCGAGGAACTAGAGCGAATAAATTGCTTCGTCTCCAATTCAGATAATTGTTTACGCATCTCCTCGTTTTCTTTATTGGACATACGATACGGTGGGCGAGTGATAGGTTGAGCTCCAGGAATAAGATTAATTCTGAACTCAATTGCTCGCTTAGGTGGTAATCCTAAAGCGGGCTCGAATAAGTCGGAAAATTCACGAACGACGTGAATAAGAGAAATAATATCACCCTCATCGTCATTATCGTCATCACGAGGATTTAAAGAATATAAAGATGCAACCAAACTGGAATCTGAATCTTTAAGATTAATAGAAATCTGCTTAACAGATTGAGGATGTCGAAGATGAATAGTCCGCTCAGGATATAGGATATGAGCTTCATAACGGTTAAGCCAATCCATTCCTAAAATCATTCCAAAGCCTAAATATCGCATGACATGCAAATCGGCTCGGAAAGAAAAATCACACAAAATAATCTCGACATCTTTACACAATAAACTGATTGTCGCGGATCCACCAACCGGATTCGCAATTCTCAAAGAAGTCATTAAACAAAAAACATCCAAGGAAAAAGTATCAAAAAGTTCTTTTGATATAAAAGAATGGGACGCACCCGTATCAAAAAGAACTCGAATAGGATGATCACGAAATAAAATAATTCCATCCAAAATAGAATGAGAAATACCTTGGCCATGAGATGTGTTGCCAGGGGCTTGAGCAACATTAAGCTTTCCCTCCCTCCTATTTTGAAGTTTGGGACACACATGCATAAAATGGTCCGGGCTTTTGCAATAGCGACAAGTACGAGGCTTTGAACACTTGTTCGCAAAATGGTCTTTTGAACCACAATTATAGCATTTTCCTTGAGTAGAGGAAAAGGTCTTTTCAACAGGAGTTGCTTGCCTCCCTTTCTTATTGGGATAAGGGCCTTTGAATTTGTTTGGCCTCTTCTTGTTGTTGAAGTTTGGTTTGGAACCCACCACTTCAACATCATTCTCCCTATCCGCCTCTTCAAGACGAAGAGCAATATCAACGAGTTGGTCGAAAGAAACTTCTAATTTTAGAAGTAATGGCTTCTTGAGATTTTTGTTTAAGCCATAGACGAACCTCTGGTTCTTCTTTAAAGGGGTGTTGATGTATTCAACCCCATATTTGAAAAGTGACTCGAAGGAGGCGACGTAATCAGTCACGGAGGACTCACCTTGAACAAGGTCTATAAATCGTCGAGCCAATGTCACTTTCTCTGCTTCTGGTACAAATTTCAACTCGAAGCGTTCTCGGAATTGCCCCCAGGTGAGATCCGCTTCATTAATCTCAGAAATAAGAAGCTCGTACCAGTCCAATGCTCTTTCTCGGAGCATACTAGAGGCCACCTGAACTCGGTGAAGGTCAATAAGATTCATGCGAGAAAAGATTCGATCGCATGACCTTAGCCAA
This sequence comes from Allium cepa, assembly GCA_030765085.1. NCBI lineage: Eukaryota > Viridiplantae > Streptophyta > Magnoliopsida > Asparagales > Amaryllidaceae > Allium > Allium cepa. The sequence continues at coordinate 684,668,041 of CM060932.1, read as the reverse complement.
GCATGTACTTCAATAACAGTTTCGGAACCTTTGAATGGCTCCCCACCCAAATTAGTGTAATCGCTGCACAAGCGTGCAAATCTCGACTTTGGGTGAGTAGGTTCCGGGTAAGCTCCAGCCGCTTGAGCATTAGTTACCAAATCAAGAAGCTGTTGAGCAGTCATAAAAACTCCATCTTGGGGTGGAACACTAGATGATCCAGCTCTGGGACGGCCTGGTCTAGACATTTCTCTTCCTTTAGAAAGAAAGAAGAACAAGTAGAAGATTATTCACTAATGAATATCAAGCAATCTTGATAGATAAAACAAGGAATCATAAAAGAAAATAGGATGAATCGGTACGAAGACTCGAATAAAATCCTAAAGCACGACTCCTAAGAAAGACTTAGGACGATGATCCTTGTTATAATATTCCATATTGTTCCGAAGTTTGGCTCCGATACCAAGCTGTGACGCCCCACCTCTATACCCACGCTAGCCAAGAACATTACGGAGAATGCTGTCAACTAGCACGGAGAATAAGGCTGTTTAGGAGCGACCATCCGTGTAATTGCTTTGTGCGAGCATCGATATGTCAGATGGTATAACATGCAATACTTTATCAAGAGGAAATCCGACATACCGACACAAACTCAAAGCTACTACACAGTGGCTATAATATCTTCGGAAACAAATACAGAAATAAACATAACATAAATCAGTCACAGATAATTCATATCACAAAGGCGGAACAAGGTATGAATATTACACATAAAAGTGTACATCAGAGTAGTGGTCAGAAAGATCCACAATAACACAAAATAATAGCAACATGTGCTATACAAAAGGATACATCAATGAGTCAATATCTCAAGAGTATACAACAAAAACTACTAATCTAAGTAGTAAGCAAAAGGTCAGGGTAATGGATCCCTGGAGAGAAGTCAAGCAAAAGCACCTGCAACATCTCGGTCTGACCCGAGTATTATTTAATAAGAAAATAATAAACGGATCAGTCTAACTATAAATATCAGATGAAACGATATAGAGTAAGAGATATGACTAAACACATAATAATCACAATGCCAAGCTGTGATATATATAAGTAAATGAGAATCAACAAGAGATTAATCAATATCACCAAATCTACACAAGAATCAAAGGAAATGTCATACTCCTTATTTCGTTCACCAACCATAAATATTGACGATTATATCAATGTCAATCACAAAAGTCCATGACACACAAATTCACCAATACACAAATATTGATAAAACTTATCAATGAAAATCACGAAAATTGGTGAAGCATAAATTCTAGAAATCATCTCAAGAAATGCAGTCAATGACACACGAATTCACCTATGCACAAAAATTGATAAATCATATCAATAGAAATCACAAAAATAGGTGAAGAAGAAAATTCCAGAATTCGACACACGAAATCCAGAAATCACACAAAATAGGGGGGAGGCCTATCACACGAACGGGAGCATGAAAACTCACCAACATATGTATCACACGAACGAGACGCTATCTCATGGTAGCTAGCCATTAATTTTTGACACACAAACGGCCCGAAGACCATGGGGCGCTACCCCACATATGTGAGTTGAAACTCACACAAACGGGGTTTAGTCTCCCTCGTAGACAAAGAGACATCGCACATTGCTAGTCTAAATCACAAAAATGATCGTCATGATCATCAAGAAGTGTCAATTACAGTAAGCTAGTAAATATATGAGCTTAGCTTCATGTCCCATAACCACTAGCTTAATTTAAATATTTACGAACAAATTGTAGATCTCCACTAGAAAATTGTCACAAGAGTTTCAATCGAACAAGTCCAAGAATTAACCAACAAAGTGAACGCAAGCGTTTCATACCACTTGTTTTACTAAGTCGTTTAATTAGATTTCTCATACGAGTGAGGTACAGGTTTGAAAATACTACTAGATTGGAAATCGGTTTTATAAACGAATTTGGTATTAAAAATAGTATTGAAATCGTTTGAGGAAAGAGTTTTGATATTTACTACTAGTATAGAAAACCTTTATATTTTTAAAGTGACAAAACACAAAGAGGATTGTAGGAACAATCAATCGCTAAAATTCACATACGAAGATGTGAATAAAAATCCAACGAAACCGATAAAGAATCCGTCAAAATGGATATTCAAAAATCCCTAGAAAGGAGTCATCAAAGTCATAACAATTGATAACAACACATAGGAAACAACACGAATCGATTAAAGTTGGAAATTCAAACAACTAGGCGAAATAGGCAAAAATGCAGCAGGTCGGTCGACCGGACTCCCTGAGTTGGTTGACCGATCCAGGGGTTGGAAGTGCCCGGGCCACCAGGTCGGTCGACCGGCCCAGGGGCTCGGTCGGCCGAGGCCTGTAATCGGCACTTCCAAACAGAGGCTAGAAGTGCCTAGGTAGCTGGTCGGTCGACCGGCCCAGGGGCTCGGTCGGCCGAACCTGTTGCCAGCACTCACCTGCCCTATTTCAAAGGAGGTGCAAACTCGATCAAATTGCATTCGCACGAGCAACGGCGTTAAGGGTTTATGCCTATCGACTACCCGGCCCTATAAGCTCTTCGATGCACAATCAAAAACACATTCAAACATCAAAGTTAGGATTTTTAAAGATTTGAACCCAAAACACTAAAAATTGGAATATTCACCAAATCAATCCAAACCAAAAGCAAATGCACACGAATAAGTGTTAGGAATTCATACCTAACAATCGAAAATAAATATAAGCATAGATGTGAGATAAAAATCTCACCTTTTTACAAAATCAAACAAGAAAAAGCTTGAAAGCAAATGGAGAATCAACCTCTCTTCAACACAACCCAAATGAGCTTGAATCTATGCTCAAAACAAGAACATTCCCAAAATTAGGTTTAGGAATTTCTGAAATTGGTAAGAGAATAAGTTGGAGAAGAAGAAGAGAAGCTTACCAATGGGTTCTTCTATTAGTTTGGAGCAAGAGTTGATTTGCAAGAGAAAACTAGGGTTTTGGAGTTTTAATTTCCAATCTCTCCCACCATTATTGCCTTAGAACTGAAAAGAGGAAGGAAATGAGGGTGAATGGGGAAGAGTGGCTCAGTTTTGAGTATAAGTCCAAACATAGGGCTAAACCCAAACCCAAAGTGAAAAGTAGCAAAAATCAACTTTCTCCAAACATATCGAAGCTTATACTCAAAAAGGTCGCAAACGGCATTTTAAACTCAATGGGAGTGGTCCCGAGCCCTAATTCGACCGTATGAAAAAAGTAGCTTTTCGGACTAAATTCCGAGTATTGATAAAATATTTAAATAAAATATTTAAATATAAAATCGACAAATATGCGGGTTGTTACAGAAGGAGAAGACATTTTTTTTCTTAAGTGATTTGGGTCGGCCTCTATATAATTACAATGGGTTTAAATTAAATAATTAGGGTTTTTCTTTGTTTTAGTTTTATTTTGTAATTTTCCTTCTAAAATTGTATAACTTTCTAGTCGTGTGACTAAGGACAAATTACGGGGCATAGTTTGAGAATTCGCAACACAGTGGCTGAGTTGTGTCAACGTTTTGAGCATAGAGTTAGGTTTGTCGATAGTGAGTGTCACAAGTTTATGTGTGTAAACGTTTGATTACTTAATTTCTCGTAGAAAATTTGGGGCAACACGTATGTAGGGTTTTGCCGAAGCTGGATAAATCTACATTGTTCTATTTCTGCATTTATTATTCTGCTATTATCTATGCTGCAATTATCATATATATTTCGCTTTAATTTTTATTATTATTAGTATCGCCCATTTCACCTCCCCTCTAGGGTGAAATCGATCATACAAAAGGGAAGAGGCGAGGAAGAGGGAAAAGATAAAGAGTGATTAAGATAGAGGCATGGATTCAAATGATAGGTGGGTGAGGAAGAACGAGTGGACTAAAGAGGCGGCCATCGAAACCCTAAACCCATTTTTAACATTGTGACAGTCTTCTTGGTTGTTAGAATCTACTTGTGTGTGTATGTGTTTACGTACATATCGACTGTAAATCCATGCATTTATATACCGACTCATACTTACTGACTTTGTACTGCATCCAACAACACACCTAGTTATCAAGCATTAATAATGTCAGATAAAGTTGTATGAATAGATTTTAATGCACGTGAAGAATAATCAAACCCAACCTCATAAGTTATTCAACATTAATAATACCGAATAACTCAGTAACTGCCAGGGTCATCAAAACGATCTTGATAATCAATGATGGATCCATTTTTGGACTCATCCATCTCTTGTTGGAGGTCAGTTATTTGATGACTGCCACCTATTGGGGATGCACTAAAGAATCTTATGTTCGATGTACGTTAGTGGTTATGTTCGATGTAAGTTACTGGTTGAGGAGAAAACATTTAGTTGATTGATTTAAGAAAGGTATTGAAAGATGAACTCTTATGTCATCATCTACAAATAACTCTTCAGTCCTTGTATTTAGAACAAAAATAATTTTCATCCTCATTTTCTGTATTATCAATTGTTATTTGTAATAAATTAGTATTACTATCTATTTAGTAATAGCACCAGCTAACTAATAATATTAATAATTATTATTATTGCCTAAATAATAGCTTAAAATTACTAAAATAACTAACTAAATTAATAAAATAAATAAAGTGGAAATTTGATTTTTCTCCTTATTTTCAGATTTGGTATGTGAAAAACTCTTTCTCACAACATGTTAAAATTATACCCCAACTTTTAGTTTTCGGTAAAAGAAAAAAATCTTGTTTTTTTATTTAAAATTAACTCCGAGCATTAATCACATGTTTTTATAATCAAAACAATTTTTTCGAATTTCTTTGAAAAGATGTGATCATTTACAGAGAACTCGACATAATGCTCTACATATATTTACATGGTTCTTTAAGGTCCAGAAATCTTAAAGATTAGTAGAGTTCTCCGCAAATATTTGCAGCGGCATATATTTGCTTAGTACTCTGTAAATATTTACGGATTTTTCCGCAAATATCCTAAAATTCAAATGTATGAGGTTTTTTATAAGCTATTTTTATGATACGTGGTTGTGTATTTTGAAACTTGTGGAATACAAATTTTCCATAAACAATAGATTGAGTATGCATCGCAAAAGATTTCTACGTAAAATTTTGAGGGGCATGAGCATCGCAAGTGGTGAAAATGCAAAAAATACTTTTCCAACAGAAATACATGTCGCAAAAAAGGAAACTTTTACAACTTATTATTATATGTCATAAAGGTTGAGAAACGTTGAAAATGGTTTGTGTAGCGGGTTTTCCATTTTCTTCAACATTATTTGCAACATGGCTTAAGCGGCGCTGGTGAATACAACTACGATAGATAGTTTTGTTGCAAAATAATACATTATTAAAAGCACACGCATATGTCGCAAATAGTTATATTTCTAGATGTTGCTAATACTATTAACATTTGCGACACTCAAGACTGACCCTGTCTTGACCCTAAGGTTGGTTGAAAAGTGCTGCATTTACGTTTTACTATGTTTCTTTCGGTTATTAATAATGGCGTCGCAAAAGATCCACAATATTTAACTTTAAATTTGGTCAGTGCTTACAATTTTTTTAAGATACTAAATTAGCACTAATTTAGTTTTGCTCACGTTTGCTTCCAACAAGGAGCCCGAAGAAGGCATCAAGTTCTACAATCCGCATACAGGAACTCACAATTACAGTCGTACCACCAGCACTCTTCGTATTGGGCAACGAGCATTGACTATCAATAATTATCTACCATGACCTCAAAATTACAGCTAGAACAATGAGAAGCTTTGGACAGGACTAAAAATCAAAAGTACTATTGAACTGATTTTGGTTAATGGAAGAAACAAATATTGTTCGCCTTTTTTAATCAATTAGTCATCTATCCTTGCTTGCTGGAAACATATGAATACATCTATACACCTATTTTTAGGCAATACTTAGGGACAAGCAAGAAAAACCTAACCTTGTCATAGTTGGATGCCAAAAGTAAAGCAGCCGTCAAAAGATCAGTAAAAGAATTTTTAATCCCCCCACCATTTGTAATAGCCTCTTTGAGCACAGCCTACATACAGATGAGCAAGGAATAGTTTGCGTTGCGATACCTTGATAATATAAACATACAAGTTTTACCCTGGACGAAAATGGGTCGGCGCACCTTCCTAAGCTATTGCGTATCACTTCATCACTCTTCAGCATAAGAAGCATACATATTGACGTATATTAGAAAGCAACCCAAGTTATGAACATCAACTTTAATGTAGTTTAATTTTGTTTAACCTTAGCGGCAAGGATCCAAAAGTCATATTAATTTTCTTAATTTTAGCATTGTAGTATAGCTTAAAATTAGAGAGTTTGTCCGATAAACCAGACCATTTAATTCCTAGTGCGATGACCACGAATGATTCAGTCAAACATACATTATTGCAAACAGGTTCATTTAACCCAGACCGGCTGGGAATTGGGTTAGTCATCCTACCCTTTTTTATCCTTAAGAAGGGTTCCACGTTCACATTAGGTAACATCCACCTGAAACTAATAAATGCTACACACCACTAGCAGTGTATAAATACACAAATTTATCAGTACAACATTATTGCTTCCATTCATTTTATATAGATCAGTACTAACATACCTCCGCTGAAACAAAAAAAAATGTTAGCGAACAAATCTACTGAAAATTGTGGTCCACACTCAATGAGCCATATATGTTATACAGATACAAAAAGCATACAAATCAATATATATATTTGACTTTATAATGCAACAAGTATATGTAGAACGAACCAAACAAAGTAGTGTTGTTTTCAAAGTACAAAATGCCAACTGGTGTCCAATATCAGTAATTGATATGCTCCCAAAATTTGTACATCAACCTGGAGGTTTTACTCACCTAAATAGACGTTATCTAACCAGACAGATCCATACAAAATAGTCCCAGTATGCTAGTCAATTTCAATTCAGTGCTCCATAATAATAATCTGCAAAAACTACAAGATTATCAAACTTTCATTATAGGCTGCTACATATATTAATATAAAATATATTTGTTTCCAGGGATAAATACTCTACTTTCAGTACAAGCACATTTATTACAACTAAGACCACTACAATGTAACATGTTATCTCGATGCATTGAAGCAAAAGGGTTTAGTGGTATTTCTATATTCAGTCGCATTTATAACAATAAGCACCAATGTTTAGTTGTATTTCTACATTTATAACAGTAAGCAACAATATTTTTCATAGCTCTATATTTAGTTGCATTAGGCAGCGGATGCTTGAAGCCTAACATTACATCTCATGGAGCTGCCAGTTAAGAAAAGATGATGCGAATCAATCTAAAAAGTTCTCAACTTATTTCAACTCTGCATACTTTAGGGGCCGTTTGGATGGCAATAAATAAGTTGCTTTTTTGCTTATATAATGCAAAAGTTAAAAAGTCAGTATGGATAAACAAAATCTACCGACTTTTAAAAGTCACTTTTCAACTTATTGCAAAAGCAATTTTTTTTTGCTTTTTGACTTACATAAGTCGATTTTTTATATGAAAAAATACTAAAAAAATGTATTTTCAAATTTCAAATTTCCAAAATTTCAAATTTTCAAAATTTATAAATTTCAAATTCAAATTTCAAAATTTTCACATTTCAAAATTTTCAATTTCAATTTCAAAAATTCAAAATTCCAAATCTCAAATTTCAAACTTTCAAATTTCAAAAAATTTAAATTCTAATTTCAAAATTCAAAATTTCAAAGTTAAATTTTCAAATTTCAAAATTTTGTTCAAATTTCAAAATTTCAAAAATTCAAATTTTCAGAATTCGAATTTCATAATTTCAAAACATCAAATTTCAGAATTTCGAATTTTAAAATTTGAAACTTCAAAAATTTGAACTTTAAAAATTCAAATTCCAAATTTAAAATTTGAATTTTCAAACTAACACTTCCAATTTCAAATTTCAAATTTTCAAATTTCGAAATTTTGATAATTTAAAATTTCAAAATTGAAATTTCAAATCTCACAATTTCAAAATTCAAAATTTCAAATTTTCAAAATTCGAATTTCAAAATTCAAAATTTCAAAATATCAATTTTCAAAATATCAAATTTTCAAATTTCAAAATTTCGAATTTTAAAATTTCAAATTTCAAATTTTCGATTTCGAACTTTAAAATTTGAAATTTCAAAACTTTGAACTCTAAAATATCGAATTTTTAAAAGTTAAAATTTTCAAATTTTGAACTTTGAAATTTCAAATTTCAAAATTTGAATTTTGAAATTTTCAAATTCGAAATATTACAATTTAAATTTTAAAATTTTCAAAATTTTCAAATTTGAATTTTGAACTTTTTTTTCAATTTTGACTTATAAGTCAAAAGTTTCCAAATATGCCTTTTAATTTTTTAACTTTCTAAAAGCAAAAGGACTTTTGAAATAAGCAAAAGTCCTTTTGCTTTTGTTTGCCAAACGGGCCCTTAGCCATTGCGTTGGCAAGTTAATCACGCTCACACTTTTCGTGTGGCTGCAAACATTGTCTGCACTGGATGTTGGTTTTGGTGTGTCTGCAGCTACAATGGCCATGGGACTCATTAACTTAATTAGTGGTATGGTCATTTACAGAAATAAGCCTCCTCGACGAAGTATAGTTACTCCAATTGCAAGAGCATGCTTATCTTCTCATCCCAGTAGCTCAATTATATGACTATATATATATAATATATATATCGAGAAAGTGATAGTCTTTAGTTTGTGTTCCTACACACGCGTACACATATACATATATAAAAGACAAGCACTGATGCAAATTTACATTGACAGTAACAAATAATTCATTGGAATAGGTCGTAATAGATATTCGCTATATATATATATATATCGAGAAAGTGATAGTCTTTAGTATGTGTTCCTACACGCGCGTACACATATACATATATAAAAGACAAGCACTGATGCAAATTTACATTGACAGTAACAAATAATTCATTGGAATAGGTCGTAATAAATATTCATGGCTGATTTATTATTTAATACTTACAAGAGGTTGATCGATGATAATTATAATATATTGGCATGTACAAGATATTCATAGTTAATTAGCACATTCGAATTGAAAACTGGAAAGGCATATGTGAAATCGATATTACTTTAACAGGAAAAGCATTTGCTTAACAGATATAATTATTTAATCTATGTCTGGCCACAAAAGATTAAGAACCACATAGAACTTTAACAGTCTGTGTTCAAGTAAGGATCCAAACTTTAAAATCCTGATATAAACTGTCCACAAACTTATATTTTTTAAGTATTTTACATAAGTGCTCGTTAACAGCAACTGCCAGAGCAGTATTTTATGGAAAGTTTTTTTCATGAAAAATTTCAGGAATTCAGGCATTTGAAATAATGATAATTATAGTAGTAGGGAACAACCTAATATCGTATGTGTTCAATGATATGCACTTCCCTCTGTCAAAAGCAGCAAATGTTGTGACTAATTTTGTGGGCACTGTATTTCTCTTATCTTTTCTTGGTGGTTTCGTATCTGATTCTTATCTTGGGAGCTTCTGGACTATGTTTCACATTTCCTTTGTATACCTTAGCTCATTGTATATGTCTATGGTTAGCTCATGTTTTTTGTATATGTCTATGGTTAGCTCATGTTTTGAACACGCAAGCAACCTAGATAATAATGCTTGTGAATTCTCATGTATGCACACACTTCATATCATTATTAACAAAAGAATTTATTAACGTCTCTGAAATTCAACTGGTGCAAATTCTCATTAACATTCAATTATAGGTTATGTTTTAAAAATAAAAACATAACAAAAAAAAACTCAGCAATGGGTCCATCATTTTCTTTAAATGTTTTGCATTAACTCACCATTTATTACTTTGTTATATAGGTGGATGCTATAAGGTCAAACCTAAAAGTGGTACAGCCTTTCAGACATTTGCATCCATAAAAATTTGGAAACTTAATAGAAAGTAGTATTACCTAAGTTCCTTGCCCCTGTTCAAGGAAAGCTTATTAGTGAAGTAAATAGAAAAGACTAAGATAAACAATATACTTAATTTTATCAAACTTTCATTTTAGCATGCCGTATTAATTTATATATAAAATTGTTTGCAGGGATTTATAGTACTTTCAGTACAAGCACATTTACCACAACCAAGACCACCGCAATGTAACATGTTATCTCCAGATGAACAATGCATTAAAGCAAAAGGATATAAAGTAACAACATTTTTCAGAGCTCTATATTTAGTTGCATTAGGCAGTGGATGCTTGAAGCCTAATATGATATCTCATGGAGCTGACTAGTTCAGAAAAGACGATCCAAATAAATCTACAAAGCTCTCAACTCATTTCAGTTTTGCATATTTGGATGGAAGAAATTGCATAATTAATAATAGTGCTATAATTTGAAAGTAATGAAGGTCGATGAAACAACGACAGAGAAGTGGAGTAGAAATCAACAAACATATCATCAATACGTATTACTGATGCACCGTGTTAAAAAACAAATGCAACCACTTTAAGCAAATTACTAACAATCTGGCGCTTGAATCATCTTAAAACTAATATTTAATTCTACAAAATGGAAAACAATAGCATACAAGTCTAAAATTTATATAACTACAGTACTCTCCAGTTTATGATCCTTGTCATGTTATTACTTTCTTCAAACGCGACGAATACAAATACAAATGATCCAGTACAACATATATTTGTTTCTGCCCACATTTCAACTAATTTGTATTGAGATTGCTACACTTATTCAACCATTTTCTTTTGATAGACACAGGATTACTCCAACAAAAATATTATACGTGCATATACTATTTAAAATATATATTGGAAACTATGGAGATATGCAATCATCATGAACGGTCGTGCATTTGTATACATATAAACAACCAAACGTGTTTAGTTAAGTAACCTAGTTGTGCTCTCCAACACAACATCACGAATGATATGGAAATTCATTATTTGAAAAAGTTCACAGTTCTCAACTGAATTATTTAAGATTCCTGTGAATTAAATCTGATATATCATTAGTTGACTTCCTGTATATAATTAGAACATAAAAAAAAACGGTGCACGAGACTGAGAAGATCGATAATGTACACAGCTTTACCCTTGCATTACGAAGAGGCTGTTTCCGGACTCGAACCTGGACGCCCAGATCACCATGCGAATCATCTAACTGTTGCGTCAAGGCTCAATCTCATAATTAGTACTTTGTATGACACAAAATAATTGGAAAACTATTCCTTGCTACTTATGAATTAGACCTCAAAGCACACATTCTGGTGGATATATTTCTTCCTTCTTCAACCAGAATATATGCACTTTTACAACATGCAGATTCGATTCCATACTAAACCTTACTACGTTGTTAAACATAGCAAATGATTTTACAACGTTCAGATATCTAATGCATGGTTTAGCATTTTAATTCCAAATTTACTATTTAAAATTGACGGTCTATTTAGCGGAGTAAAATCTAATACCGTATACAAAAAATTACATGGATATCAAATCACGATTCAGATGTACCTCTCTGGGCATTTCTTCATTGTGGGACATAATTAGGTGACGTGAAGCAATGTTGCAGGTTTGGTAGGTGGATGTGTGTCTAGTAAGTTTAAGATTGTGGGCGAACCAGTCGTGGATGCGGTTTTGGTTTGCATATTTCAATTTTGTGGTAAAAGCTTATACTACAAAGTACAAACACCTCCAGAGAATTATAACTCTGTATTGCAGTTTTTCTAAAAGCTTACGTTGAACCAAGGAGTTGAGTACCAATCTCTCCAATTTTCCATCTTAAGCTATCGTTGCCATGGATCCAAGCATTCATTCTTTATTTTGTTTTTTTCTGTTTACGCTTTTATTATCAAAATTTTGTTTCACGCTAGGCTAAACTTTGAACTAGAGTAGTTTATTTCAAATATGGTTCCTATTTGAGGTTAGTTGCAGAGCAGTATTGGCAGTAACTGAGTAATCCCAATTAGATTCACCATCAGGACTGAATATTGATACATGTTAATGTGGAAGGAAAAAGGACAGCCAAAAATGGATATACGTTAGCAGTGTTCAACTTGTGCGCTACTATAGGAATTCAATGTATGTAGTATTATTACCATGTAGAAGATCCATCGCCATTAAATTGCTCATGAAGGTATCCCAACGAATTGCCATTGTGTTACGCCAATTTTCTAACTCTTCAATCTTACTATTCTGTTCCTGCACTTGCAGATTTTGTTCTTGCTATTGTGCGGTGAGCTCATCGTTATGCCTTTCTGCATTCTCGGCCCTTAGAATAACATTGGTCAAATCAAATTGGGTCCAATTTGAAGTCGAAGCTGGTAGCACACCATGCCCAAGGCCATTTATAAATCCAGGTCTGGTTTCCGAAACTTTGTCACGCATCTCATGTTCTGTCATTGAAGTAGATTCTTCAAGTGTAGAATGCTTTTGGAGTTCCACCATACAGTTCTGCAAGTATAAATTTGATATGTTATCGAATAAATATAATCATGTTTAAGCAACTAGTACCTTTTGAATATAAAATATTTTTAGTACATAATTTTTTCTGCGTCTGTGCAAGTCTGTTTATTTCCTTTAGAGTGAGTTAAGCGATATAACTCAATTCAACTAGCTCTTGTTGAGTGCCTCTGTCACGCTTTTAGAAAATGAAAATAAAACAAAACTGATGACTCCAAAATTTGCAATATGACACATTATGTAAGCTTACAAATTTACATTTCGTATTCCCATTTTTTCTCTATAGTGTGCAAATGGTTTTGAACCCGCACAATTATTCAGTTTGAGATGTTGCCTGGTGATTTTATTTTCATGTTAAAATCTACAAAATGAACGATCCAAGTGAAAAAAGAAAGAACGGAAGAAAGATTAAATATAAGATATAAAATGAAATAACAAATTAACTCATCTAAAAAACATAATAAATGATGTGAATGAACATAAGTAAATTGGCATACACGAAAAAGAATCATCATCAACCATTTAATGCAATCAGTATGTTTTATTTGTGAACCCAGTGAATAGGATTATATTACAATATGCATTAGATTATTTGCCATTAATTTTCTTCGTTATATGTGTACATATGTGAAAAAGGTTAAAATTTTGTGTTGCTTTGTTGAAACATTATAATCAGAAATATAGGTTCAAACAATTGTCTTGATATTTCATATTCCACTATGGATTAAACGAATTTCCCGGGTTTGAGTTGAATTTGAATTGGAATTTGAGAATCAAATAAAATTTGTATGAGTCAACTCAAAATGGGATACACATCGTAGTGGTTTTAAAATCATTATTGTGCCTTGAATTAAAGTGAAGCATTTACAATTTCACCCATTTCGAAGTTCTCTTTTTTCCCCACTAGGGATTCCGATCTCTACTAATAATTTCCAAGGAATTAATGTTATGCGTGTTTGATATTTTGCAATTAAGGATATTGGAAAAACAAAGTTGAAGATTCAGAGAAAATCAAAATCAATATTACCTAGGAAGGACAGAAAATAGAGGGATCAAGCTATCTTGTGACTATGAATATCAAAGTTTAATAAACACACAATCAATAATAACCGAGCTCATTCACCTAGCTTATGACAAGGTTCTCAAGTAGCTCAACCTTCTTAATTTGGCTCATGAAACTACTATTCGGATCATATTTTATATCCACATTCAAATTATATTTTATTATCTTGTGTGCGCTATCTTTGGAATAGAACAATGGCACTTTTGGTCATTTTGGCTTGCAAATTTTTTAATAAACTTTCCAATCAAAAAATGATAGACAAACGCAACTCTTTTTGGTGTTACAAACTTATAATGAAATATTCATGTAATATATAAAAAAAAAACTGATGTGTCTTCTCCAAAGTTGAAAACATAAACACACAACTCTTAAAGTCCGTGGAGCCTACACAATTTTACCCAATATGGACTTAAATTTGACATGAAAATAAAAATAAGTTTCTCTATAAGTATCCTGTTTGAAATGCTATTTTTGATTGCATAATCCAGTTATTTATATACTACTTTTAGTAAATTGCCTTAAATTAAACCAATTATAGTTCAAACAACAACAATAATAATTTATATATATGCTTACGTGCCTTGTTTAAATCCAATTTAAATTTGCTTGAAATAACGGTGCAAAAAGAAATAAAACTAATTATGGTTACCCAAAAATTGTTGCATGGAAATTATTAATGTTACGAATGGCTTGCAAATATATAGGTTTCTTATTGACCTGATAGGAAATATCATACCTTAACCATACAATTGTTGCCAGTATAAATATTAAATCTTCCCCTCTTTTAAAGAAAAAGTTAAAAAACTGAAACATTGTCAAACCTTTTAATAAAGTAGAAGGTTAGATTATTTTTTTGGAAAATGAAAATGGTCAAACTAAAACTGTAGTAAACCATTACCATCTTCAATTGACGTATGGATATAAATAATCATACCTGAGATAGCTTTCCAAAACACCAGTAGGTAAAACCTAAATTTCCAATTCTAAAACCTAATTCTTGAACCTAATTCGTAAAATTTGTGCACTACTTTTATTTGTGAAGGTCCAAAATTTACTTGCATTCTTTTCACTTTCAAACAATTTCTAGCCATCTTACTTTCATCAAAGATGATGACCAGAAAGTTGAGAAATCAAATAAACAGGAAATAGAAATTTACACTTATGGAAGAAACAAGAGAAATTAATAAAAGGAGATGCAAAAATTTAAACATACCGGAAAAAACGGGTTGAAAAATTAATGGCGGGACCTCCTGGTTGTTGTGATAGGATGAAGCGAAACCCTGGCTGCTAGGATACGATGACATCGTATATTGAGAACTTGAGAAGCGAACTGATCTGTTAAGAATTAGGAAAGCGTTCATTTGTTTAAAGCGTTCGTTTTGGTAGGAATCAGGAATTTGAGAAACTCTCAAAGTTTGAAACAAAGTTAGATCAAAAGATAACAAGTTTTGCTTTTGGGTTGAAGGACAAACATTGAGAATAGTTTATGCTGAAGAACAATACTAATTATAACTAGCATTATATTCAGTTTTTACATTATACAAAACGAGTGTAATGGCACGCGCTTCGCGCGTGAATTGTTTTTCTTATAAATTGTATATGTTTAAATCTGTCAAAAAAATAATTTTTTATTTTTAAGTGATATTTTGTAAAGTATTTTGAATCCGTAAAGAAGGTTTAACTTTAGATCATATTTTTAGAAGCCTTTTGAATTTAAAGTTTGTTTAGTTATTAGATCGGAATTTGAATTTGTAAAACAAATTTAGTATTAGATCATATTTTTAAGTAATTAAGATTAGATAATACATAGAGGGGCATTTTTGTAGTTCACGTTGATACCAAAAAAGTGTGGCACTAAAGCTATTACAACTATTATTAAAAAAAAGATGTTAGTTATATTCAGTTTTACATTGTACAAAATGTTAAGTATAATTAGCGTTTTTCTTCAGTTTAATTTTTCTTCTTCAAAATTTGTCATTCGATCCAAAAATAAAACTTGTTGTACTTTAGTTTAATTTTTTTTCAAAGTCCCGATGCCTATTTTCAACTTTAACATAACCCCTCCAATTATTTTTGATGTGCGCGGTGCGTGGGTCCACAAATGTGAAAGCTCATTCGTTTCAAAAATTTAGACTGAAGGACACAAGTATCATTTTTAGACTAAAGGACAAACTTTAAAAGAAAATTAGATTGAAAGAAAATGCTAGCATTATATTTAGTTTTACATTATATAAAATGCTAGTTATAATTGGTATTATATTCAGTTTTACAGTATACAAAATGCTAGTTATATTTAACATTGTCTTTCAGCCTAATTTTTTTCAAAGTTTGTCATTCAGCTAAAAAATGAAACTCGTTGTAGTTCAGTCTAAATTTATTTTAAAGTTCGTCCATGTGTCTATTTTCCACTTAAAAGAAAGTAGAAACGTTATTGGTTCTATATTAAAATGTTTCCAAATTTATTGTGGTTGATATTAAAAATTTTAAAAACCATTTCGTACTTTCCAAAATAAGAATCTTGAAATGTAAAAAATATACCATTGTTTGATCTTGCATACTATTACATTAATAATGTATTATGTAGCAAAAGTTTATCTATAAAATTTAATATGTTTCATTAACAAAACTCTTACCCCACACACATCAATTTGGCATCCCTCAATTATTAACAAAAAAAAACACTAATGGCATAAAACCAAAAGTCCACAAAAAGAGTAAAGAACTGCAACGTAAAAAACGTTGTTAATATTGACTTTTAGTGACAAAAGAACGTCGATAATGTGAAAACAATAATATTTTTTGTGAAGTTTGTAATGTGTAGTACATGAATACAAACTTGAATAATTATTATTTTTATTTATGTGGTTATTTAGATGCATAATACAGTCGTAGGAAATAGAAATTGATTTGATAAAGCATTTTTCTACAATCCACACTCCCTATTTAATTCAAAAAGTATAGAATGTGACAACCCATAAATTTCGATAATTAAAAATTTGTAAATTTAATAAGGTTTTGTGAGTTAATGTTGGAAGAAATGAAAATTTGTCGTTTAATAATAAGAATGTAACTGGATAAAAATGAAAAAATAACTAAAATGAAATGTAAAAATGTTAATTTAAGTTAATTATTAATAGTTTGAATGAAATTCCAATCAATTGAAATGATTTAAAAGGTTATACTTGGTTATAAAGTGAATATAGGAAACAAATGTAAATATTGAATTAACTAATTAAATAATATACAATTAATAGTAATTGAATAAAATCAGTATTATGTAGGTAATTATAACATTTGGTTGTAAATAATAAACTTATTAATGTGACTAAAGGTTAATGGTGACAAACTATTATATGTTACTTATTTATTTAGTCTGTTAATTTAATAGGAAATCAATTACAAATAAATATAAATAAATGTTACATTTATTTGAGTTAATACAATAACTGAAAAGTGTGAATGTAATAAAAAATATAGAAATGTTAATTTTATTCATAAGGTAATAATTGATTTAATAAAAGAATGAAACCAAGATAAATAAATAAATTGGTATTTTAAATTTTAATTAACGTGTAAAATTGAAAAAAATTCAGTATAATTGAAATATAGTAGTTGATACAAATAAAGGTGAAAATTGTAGCACATTAGTGAAATAAGTTATAAACAAATATTAACTATGTTATTAGATTAATAATTGATTGAATATAAAGATTGAAACCAAATTTAATCAATTTATCGGAAATTAATTTTAATTAATTGGATTAATTGCAGATAAAATTGAACACATTAATTAGTGTAATAAGCAACATTGAATTAATATAAATTTGTATTGAGTCATTGTAAATGTCTAAGTGATCAAAAACGATGAAATTTATTAACCATCAAATTTGAATGAAAAAGTAATTTAATTAATTAATATTAATTTATATAATTAATGTGAAACTAGCCATTTTGGCCACTGTCTCGGATTTCGACGAAACTAATTTCATCGGATCCGTAACAGTGAATTATTGTAAGATTTCAAGTTTCGTAGCGATCGGATTTGTCGTTTGATCGTACGGACACGAAACGCGTTGAAATCCATTTATAAAATTCAATTGAAATCAATTTAAAATAAGCTGATTTTAAGCTAATTTCTTCATACGATGGAATCAGAAATTGAAATCATTTCCATTGAGTTTAAAACTATCGAAAATATCTATTTTGATATATAGGATGACACATTTTCGTTCCAGAGTCGGAACGGGCTTTTCGGGTCATTTATCGTTCAATTTTCAAATCAATCTAGTCCATTCATTTCTATTTATGATCTGTCTATAAATAGTCTGTTATAAACTCTAATTATTCATTATTCCTCATTTCAGTACATACATTTCATCCGTCTTCTTCTCCTTCTCAATGACAGAAGAGATTCAAACTTCACAACCCTCAAATTCAATTGCAAATCAAAACCAAATCCAAAATTTAAACTCCTCAAATTATATTGAATTATATATCGATTCGAAGCTCCCGATGAGCGCAACTCAAATATACAATTCATTTTTCGTTTTGATTCACCTTTTGATCAGAAATTGTCCATTTATTTTCGGTCGTCCGCTGCTAGGGTTTCAATTTGATGGTGAGTTTTTGTCCATAGGCCGATCGAAGAGTGCTGCACTGTAGAGGACATCGAGGGGCTTCGATCCATGCCATTTGTTAGTCGAGATCGCCTTTGGATTCGCCAGATTTTGGCTTGGAAGAGGACGCGTTCGTCACGGCGGCGGGGGGTTTCTAGTAGGCCGGAGTGCACGCGGACTCAAGCGTGGGTGCGGCTCGAGCTACCTGAGGCGGCGGTGCTGCCTGATCTGGTCGAAGTGGCACGTACGCACGGCAAATTGGCGGCGGCTGGGTAGGGTTCTTGGCCAAGAGTGATGTCGCGCAAACTGTAGAGTTGAACGCATAAGGATGACGTGGAGGAAACGTATTGGTGATGTGCTTTACCTTTTGTTATTTCGTTTTAATTTGAATTTGAAAATTCAAATGTTCTAACTAGCATAACTTTCACATACGAGGTCCGTTTTATGCGCGGTTTGTTCTGCTGGGATCGTATCGAAATTTCAGACATTATGGAACTTGTTTGGACTAATTCTAAGACTGATTGAATTTGGGATTTTAATTCGATTTAAATTCAAAGTTGAGTGCTTTAACCCACTCACAACTGCTAAATTATCTTATGTTGATTAAATTAAATTTATGATGTGATTAGAAATTTATTGATCGATGTTTAGTGTATTAAAATTGTCATTCTAGTTAAATTTTACTTTTATTACATTTAATCATCGTTTAATTTAATATTGAATTTTAAATTGTCAATTTAATACTGTATTGATTAATAGTTATCTATTGATGTTCATTGATTGATTTGGATGATGATTATGATGTATGTTTGATTTGTTGATATTGGATGACTGGATGTTTTATTTTATATTGTTATAATATTGCAAATTCCTTATGGATTGAAATGATACATACCCGAATAATCTATAGATTAGGGAAAAGTCGTTATGGGTTGAAATAATAGACTCGAACGATTTTATAGATTTTTATATTAACTCGGGATTGCGGATTTAAATGATGTATATCCATAAATATAAAATAATTGCGGATTGAAGTGGTAAATATCCGTATCACTTGACTATAGGGTATAGAATTATATACGGACACTGGATTGGTTAAATTAAATGATTTTTTTAAAACCCTTAATTTTTTGAATCCGGTTAAATGATATTTTGAAATAAAACTTGATTTATATAAATTGAATTATTATCGAAATTAAAGTTTTATGTTAAAATTGGAATTGGTTTAAAGGAGTTGTTTAAATAAATTAAATTGAAATTTTAAAGTTGAACTTAAAGTATAAGTGAAATTTATCGAAATTGAGTTATTGAAATTTGTTTGAAATATAACTTTAAAATATAATGGAATTTGAGTAAATTTAAATTGATATTTCAAACATGGATTGAAAGTAATGTAGAACTTAATAGTTCATTGAGAATTCGAATTGAAAATTTGAGATGGGGTTTTGTGGATTTGGAAATTGAAATGGTCCAAATGTGTTGAAATGTAATAAATAGTTTAAATTGATACAAATTTCAAATTCATATTTAACATAAATTGTTTTAAATAAATATATTAACTTAAATTTTCTAATTATGAAGATTTTCAAATTATTAAACTATTTTAACCTATATTAACTATATAAATTATTTTTAACCTGTTTTAAACCAATTTAATTTATTTTACACTAATTAAACCATTTTAATTTATTTAAATCTAATTAATCTATTTTAATTATATTTAATCCATTTTAAATCTATTTAACTATCTTAAATCTAGTTAAACTATTTTAATCTATTTTAAAATATTTATAGTATTTTAACTAATTAAAAATTTATTTTTACTATTCAAACTATTTATAACTATCTAAACGATTTATGTCTAAACTCTTTTCTAAATTCAGATTTGGTAAAGTGGAAGTATTTAGAATAAAAATTCTTGGTTTAAAGGAAATATGATTAAATGATGAGATAACCTAAGTTAGGATTTATATATCTATTTTGAGTAAATATGATGATTTTAAAATGATGATTTAACCTGTTGAAACGTGATTTCGAAAGTGAATATAATTTCGAAAGTGATATGGTTTGAATTGAATATGATATTTTGGTATCAATTATGAAATGGTTTTGAAACTTTAAAAGAACCATCCGATGTGTAATAAGCGATTGGTTGTTAAAGAGACCGGGATCAGATATTGTCATACTCTCTGCCAATATTGAAAACTACTTTAACAACTGTGTATGTGGTGGAGATTCGAGAAATGAATACTACAAGAAAATCTAGTTTCAGTAGCACCTATTGGCAGCGTTTACTTCACAAGTGCAACCAATATAGCTAATTTCATCAAATTTCTTCTGCTTACCGCCACTGCCGCCCAACCCGCCAATTATTTCAGAAGAAAAAATGCATGTCACACAAATGCTTCTTCTCTTCTTTTCCTCTCATCATGCCATATCTTTACTTAAAAAGAAAATCTAGGTTTAATCATATCCCTCTCCACCACTCACGAATTCATAATCTCGTCGTTGCTCTCACCACAACGGCGAATACATTCACGACCAACTCTCGTCCATCTACCCCACGCGAGCTGTCTGCGGTAAAACCTTATGTACCACCCATTATTTCTCCTCAGGATTTCCCATTGATAACTCAGGATTCCTTGCTATTTATTAGGAGCCGCCGGCACCATGTTACAGGTAAATGTTTTGATTTTGATTTTTATTTTAAATTTAAGATCATAAGTTATATTACATGACTGATATATTGCGAATTTCGGTGTTTGAGGAAATGTAAGGTGATTCATGTTATAGGTAAAGTATACTCATTTGATTTGTGATTCATATGTTATTTGATGCGAATGTTTGGTGTTTGATGAAATGCATGACTGATATATTGCATTTTATGGTGTGCATTATCCTGCTTGTTGGGTTAGATATTACATTTGAAGAACAAATTGACTGTTCCATTTTTATTGAGAGTCAACTGAAGAACTATTACTGAAAATGAGAAATATGGCCGGAGAATTGCAAACTGGTATCCATATGCATGTAGCTGAAATCCCTTTTGAGAATGAGCATGTAAGGAACACAAGGGAAATCCAGCATGGAACTGTTACATTCTTGAATAAAGTAGGGCTTTTAAGAAGCAATTTATTAGCTGCTCACTCAGTCTGGTTGAATGAGGCTGAGGTAAAACAGACATCTATAATACCAATTTTTAACTTCGCAAATATCAACTCTTACACAAAGAACTCATTCAACCCTTACTAATTATATCATTCTACAACAAAATAATATGATACAGATTGACTTCTTCTCAAACGAAGGGGTAAAAGTTTCACATTGCCCTACAGCTGCAATGCTCATGCTTGGGTTTGACACAATCAAGGAAATACCTGATGCTGGCATTTGTGTTTCTATTGGCACAGATGGTGCACCTTATAATAATAGGATGAGCATGGTTTTGTTCTTATTTTCTTTTTTATTTAAAATTATTGGGTATAAAGTCAAAAAAATAAAAGATTAAAAGTCAACTAGGCGAAGAGCAAACAATAACAATCATTATATTTAACAAAGGTATAATGTTGGTTATATTGCTACAAATGTTTGAGGATTTAACCGGTGCATAGAGAAAAGAATATGTCCAAATAACTTGTATATGGCAAATTTTATGTTTTCCTGACTATCTTTTCCCACTTGTTTTCTTGACTTTACATTACACTCCTTTAAGATAGGATGCTAGAATCATTTCTGATTTATTTCTAAAGATTGCTTTCGGTCTTGAGAGTGAAAACTTAATCATGCATCCAAATAATGATTAGTTTAGCTTATTGCTTTGTGAGCGTTTACAATTAATACCAATCTACATGTTTGCATAATGCGATTATAATTATAATAATGTAAATGCTGTGTACATAGTGGATGAAATGTATCTAGCTTCACTTATCAACAAAGGGCGACAGGCCTACATTGGTGGCACAGCGGACCCAAATGTTGTTCCTGCTGAAACAGTACTTAAAATGGCTACTATAAATGGTGCAAACTGCAAAGTCAGTTCTATAGGATGATCAAATTGGCTCGCTTGAAATTGGCAAGAAGGTTTATTTTTTCATTTCTTTCTAGCAAGTATGAATAGTACAATGCAAGTGCTTTTATTGAAGCACTTACAATAACTTTTAGTACTGTTGCTACAAGCTGACTTGATTATTGTGGGCCCTTTTTCATGGAATATGCTTCCATTACATGATAGGTATAGATTAAAATGTCTGATTTTCATGTGTTGTATACCATGGGAGATGCATCTAAATGTGTGTGTTTATACCATCCTGGGCGACATAACCTCAAACTATGATCCATATTCCCTTCAAAATTCATGAAATCTTGTTACGCTTGCCAAGTAGTTTGGCCATCTTGATTTACTGATGAAAATATTCATGTTATATTTATCAAACATTATGTAACTTTATCAAAGATCTTATTTTAATCCGTACCAAATGTAAAATTACTAGATGCTAACGTGGCATACTAAAGCCCTCGGTATTATTTTATGTACCATTTTTTCTCAAGTTAAATGCTATCAGCATGATCTATAAATTTTTTCTTTTGTGTGTGCATATTTCATTATAATTTGTTGGCTATTCTTAAATTAAGAATTACATTAAACGAAGTTAAGATGCAGGATTGTGGTAATTGAGTGCTAGAGTTTCATAGAAGTGATTAATTCAGTGATTTGGGGCCAAAAAGGTCAGTAATTATGGATATTTATATTACTAAAATATGTGATTTCTAAGTCTGTCTTTAATTTAAGGAGCATATATAATAATACTTTTTATTATGATATAGGTTTACTAATACATAATTAAAACAGGTTTAAGCACTAGTACATACATAAGCTAGCTGAAGCTGCCAGTGAGAATGTTCTTTTTGAAGTTCTCAAATGGTAATTCTTTTTTTGTTTATCCAAATAGCGGTTACATTTCTGATTGCTTCAATGCAATTTCTTTGTTAATAATTTTGCACTTCAAGTATGGCTTGTTCCATTAATAGATTCATATTTGCAAAGGGATTGTAATGACATCTTCAACTCTTAAGTATCATTAATCGGACTCTTTCAATAAAATGTCCATTGTGATATAGTGCATGTATATTCAGAAGAATAGTGAGTAACTGAAACTTTGGCATGATATAGTAAACTCAATTGTAATATAGTAAACTCTTGTCATTACAAACAATTATTGGTGACTTTAACTACTCTTGAATAAAACTCTAATGAGGTTGGTTATATTATCTACTGAAAACATTAGATATTACATGATTAGCACTATAAACACCTAGTGTATCTAATAAAACTGGATTGGAACACAATAATTTTTAGATATTACTGATTAATGGGGTTGGTTATATTGACTACTAAAAACGAAATTTTAGTTTATATTCTTTTATTAGTTTATACTTTTATGCTTAGTGACAGGGCTTTCTTTTCACTTATGTTGTAAGTGTTATATGTTATCCATGCCATCCACTGCTAGATTGAGGTGGATATAAGGTGAAAATGACAATAGTAATGAAATGACATTGAGAAAAGCAACAAGGTGGAGGATTTGTATATTCAATTAAATTTTGTTAAATAATGAATTTTGATAAAAAAATTGACTCAGATGTTCTATTTTTATTTTTTTACTGAATTTTAGAAACCAAAGATATTATATTTGAGTGTTGTACATACTAATTCTCAGGTTTCTACGATAAATAACTAATGTATATTTATTCATATACAATATGCTTTACTTTGAAAACTATAATAACCCCATTCACTGATAGAAATAAAACTGGTTTGTATACATTTCTTATTTTTACAATAAACAACTAATCCATCTCAATTCTTCATGTTTTTTTAGTAAACAATTTCGCAATAGTTTCGTTTTTGGAACAGAGCAATGGTTTTCAGACCCTTCGTAAGCAACTAAGCTTTAGTATGCAAGTGTATCTCATAGGCCAATCATATTTTAGCAATAATACCTGTCCGTTATGAACTTAATTGATATTATAATAGTTGAAGATGAACAAGGTTGGACAATGGGGCGAGTAACTGGCTGTTGATAACAAGGGGAAGGAAGATGATATGGCTACATAGGACGGTTTTTGACAAGAAACACTGACAAAAATATCCATTACAATACTGCGATGTAAATATAGTAGCTAGCACTTGAAACGATTTAAATTGCTTTCCGTATATGCATAAGTTGTGGTAATGAGATTTGAAGTCGATATAACTCACGCTATGTCTGGACATGTCTGAAATTGCAAAATATCTCTGTTAGAGGGTCATAAATAATTATAATTTTATTATCTGAATGTCCTTTTCTCATTCAAATTTTCATTCTGCTCACCGTTCAGTTCAAATATTACAAATATAATGGTATGATTTGTCTACTGCAGAACTACAGTTTCTTGAACTTATTTACGTTTTCTGTCAACAATCATGTAAAATTCTCTAGTCTCTACACTTCCATAGCTAATTACCAATACTTAAATTATTTTAGTGCCTTTCTTCTGTTTTGAAACAATTTGATATTTGTTTCCAGTTATAGACTGGGAATCATGGAAGGAACACTGTCTCGAGAAAATTTACTTTCTAACATTCGTGACTATTGTAGTGTTGATGTATTGTAACTATATAGTAGGAAGAATTTTGATATCAATCTTATGCTATAATATTTTGATGAAGCTTATGATATACCATAGGTCATAGTGCAGTAATACATGGGTGCACTATTGAGGATGAAGCATTTGTTGGAATGGGTGCAACTCTGCTTGATGGTGCTGTTGTGGATAAGCATGGCATGGTGGCAGCTGGGTCTCTTGTAAGACAAAAGACAAGAATTCCAAGTGGCCAGGTAACTTCTAGTATTTCATTTGCAATAATGAGGAGGCATTTATATGTAATTTAGCAAAATTTAATGGTCAATTACAATTTGAAAATTGATTACTGTAAATGAAAATCCATAATTTCCGCATAATAAGCACGGTGCATGTAGGGTTGAACCTGTACAATATGCAAGGGTTTGGAAGAAATCACTTTGAGGGCTACTATATACTTGAAACAATAAAGATCTCAAGAGGCCAAAACTTGAACTTAAACTTGCAACCAATAGAACATATTGGTCTGTCGCTTTATTGACTTGACTTGCTCTTAAGCCAAGTAAAATTGCCCACGGAATACTTTGATGCTTTTCTTTTTTAACATGGTATTATGAGACAAGTAGATCTTAAATGTTTTAAAAATGTATGTAATAAGGGTCCGTTTCTTTTTACGTTGATTTTTAATTCTGTTTTTCCATTTTTGTTTTTTAACCACACAGGTGCAAAGAGTCAAAACAAAACACCTCAATCTTAATTTCCTAACTTCTAACTACTTGTAATAAGACAACCTTTACTTGTATACAGCCAATGGCTCACAGCTAAACTAATTGTAATCTTGGAGGGTAACAAACCCGGTCAAAATTTCATTAACCAGATTAAGGAGAAAGGAATTTTTTTCGTTTCTGTTTTATAATTGTTTTATAATTCATAATCAAAAACATGTCCAATAAACTCCTATCTGAATTGACTTTACACAAATTACGGTTCATTCTGAATCATATCCAATTCTTTATGCAAACTATTTTTGTCACTTATCTTTTAATTAGAAAATATTCAATCAGGCTACAAGGTTTTTTAATTGGTTTTAGGGCACCTATGCATACAACCTTTGTAGATGTATGTGTAGAGGGGATTCTATGGACAGTTTGTATGATGAAAATTGGTCACTGCTTGAAATTGTATGGTTGTTGTGGGATGTTTGAAGCTGTTGCTTGAAGTATAGCTGTTGCTTGAAGCTGGTCACTGTTTGTGGTTGTTGTGAAGTGATTGTAGTTGTAAGTGGAGAAGGGGGTAGGCAGTGGTTGAATGTTAGTGAGATGAGGGACTGGTGGTGACTGAAGTGGTATCAGTGTGGCAAATTGCTGATGTTTGTGGATGTGGTTTGCTTGACAGAAATGGATGTTGTAGTGATTTGAAGTGGATGACGAATTGTGCAGTCAAGTTGATAGAAGAAATGGTGGGAGTTGAAGTTTGTGGTTGGAATGTTGAAGGGTGGTATGATATGTTGTGGTGGGTATGCAGTTTTCTTGTCAGTTTGAATTTTTTGAAGGCAGTAAGGTAGTCAGGAGGATTTTGTGATGTGAGGAGCAAGAGTGATATGGCACAGTAGTTTGGTAGTAGTTGCAATAGAGTACTGGTGGATGGAGAAGTGAATGCACCAGTTTGAAAATGGTGTGTTGTGATGTTGACAGTAAGCACAGTGGTGAAGTTTATACAACAGTATGAAAATGTTAAGGTGGAAGTAGTATTGATGTTGTGATGGTGAGTTATAGGAGGTGCGCTGGTAGTGGAAGTGGTTGGAAATCGATTTTATGTGCAGTAACTATGTGGTTGGTATGAATGACAGTACTGGCTTGATATGTTTTTTGTTGTAATGTTGAATGAAGATGTTTTTGATGTCTGGACAGTGGAAGCTGCTTTGTTGCAAGCAGTTGATAGTTTCAGTTTAGTGAAACTGCAGGCAGTAGAATTATAGCAGGTTGGTCGTGGTTGGTTGATGGTAGCTCGTTTTGGTGGAGATGTTGGAATTGGTTATGAACTACTTTTCAATGGAGGGTGGATAGGTTGGCCAGACGTGTTGTGAACAGAGGATGTAGCGTGGTTGATACGATTAACAGTGGGATTCAAGTGGTAACTGGAAATGTGAATTTGTACGTTATAACTAGTTTAACAAAGTTTTATAAATAAAGACGATGATAACGAACTAACTAAGTTTATAATAATAATAATAATAAATTAACTAAGTTAACCAAGTTAATAAAAATTAACTAAGTTTTGTTAAAATTAAATAAGTTTCATCAAAATTAACTAAGTTTAAGATAACTAAATTTTATAAATAATAATAATAACTAATTTAAAAAAGTTTTAAGTAATAATAATGACGGTGATGAAGAATTAACTAAGTTTATAAAAATTAACTAAGTTTATAATCTATTAAATACTAGTAAAGCAAAAGAATTTAAAGCTCTCTCATTGATTTTAGGAGTTATATGTATTCTCCTTAATTCTCTCTAAGTGGATATTTTATTTTCAAAATCCCACGATTTACTACTTTACAAAGGAGTTAAAGGTAACTAATAAATCAACCAAAAATATGTGTTAATATAGAATATCGAGTTATAGATTACATGATTTTCATATATACATATACATATATATATATATATGCACATATATATATACACATATATATGCATATATATATACATATATATATATATATATATATATATATATTGTTGATTGTTAAACTCGTTTGCAGGTAATTAGCTATTTCGAAGCGAAGACTGTCGACAACAAAGAACTATTGGTAATCAAGCAACGAACATGAATTTAATTGTTATATATGTTGTCGTATTTTGTTGGTACCATTTGTGGAAACTTGTCTGTGAATGCTTGTAGTATGTGACTTATTTTGTTGAAAAACTACTATCGAATTGTTTATGGATATTATATTTGATTGTGAGGTTAGCATGTTTTTGCATATGATTGATTGTTTGTATATGCTAATTATGTGATTTAATTGTTTGTTTGAATATATGAAAATTATGCAATTGATCGTTCGTTTTAATATGAATAGTCTATAAGCGATTGCTGGAAATGGTATAAACCATCAACCGTAAATAGTAGCATTTAAAATATGCTACCAAACAACCAATAACTTTTAGTAGCGTTTCAGAAATGCTACAGAAACAAATGTAAACTAATATAAAAATTATACAGTTGCATTTTAAAAACGCTACTGAAAATCAAAAAAAACATATAAACAAAAAATGCAACCAAAAAATGAAGACTTATGGTAGCGTTTTTTTAACCCTACAGAAAATAACCTACAGCTGCATTTAAAAGTGACTTTTGGTTGGAAGCGTTTTTTAAATCCTACAGAAAATTCCTATAGTTGCATTTAAAAGTGACTTTTGGTAGCGTTTACTACAACGCAACAAAAAGTTTTAGACTTTTAGTTGCATGTCGTATAGCAGCGTTCTCTAAAATGCTACCATAAGTTATGGTAGCGTTTTTTCAACGCTACCAAAAGTCTTTTCTGGTGTAGTGGAAGTAGAATAGTTTGGCGAACGATTTCTATATGAGGTATTGACATGACCCTGACTCTCGTGTGTCATCTTAGATGCGACTAAAACATGAGCTATACCGAGTCAAGTGAGGTCATTCCTCCAATTAGGCACATTTCTCGATACTATACTCTGACTTTATGATTGATTTGGTGGCCACCCTTGATTTTTGATTTGGGAGTGTGTTTTGAGGTGGACGGTAGTAGCTGCTATGCGTTACCACCAGTCTGGGAGTGAAATTGGTATATCTACCTGGCATTGCCTCGAGTCTGTGCTCACATGCCATATCGCACCTTCTACGAGTTTGTTTTGTGTCATACCTACGGAGTGCTCCCTGATAGCCCACCTGCGGGTGGAGTTTACATTATCTATATAGATTACGACATTGTATAAAAATGTGTTAAGGGGGATATGAGTAACGCCTTAACACTATTTTAATATTTTACTTTACTGTAGACATATTATAATAGCGTATTGTACTACATAATAGATTGTTTAACGGATCCTTAGGAGATGGTAATCATGAGCATCTCTTAAGTTACTACACCCATGTTGGACACTGGATAAGAGATGTCAAACCCCGTAAACATCTCCGACGTCGTTACACAAATATTTACCGTTGATTTAACTTACATAAGATCTTTTAGTTCCGACTCGATTGTTTTTTTCAATTCGCTCAAGTTAGCCTGAGCATTTCAGGGTTGAAGACCATTTTTCTGGAGGACGAAGACGAAGATTTGTACTATTACTACTTAATATATTTATTCCACTGCATCATGTTGTTCTGCTACATTTATTTATTTATTCTTGTCGTTTGTAATTCTGATTCTGTGATTGTATAAGTATAATCAAATTTATTTGTAAACAGCTTCATGTACAGTTATCTGAATATTATATTTTGCTATTCCACTACGAGATTCTATATTTGTTTTATTTCTTTCTCTTTTTCTTTTTACCCCCATAACAATCTGTCATTTTGAATGGTTTGAGTCCGACGTGTGTGTCTGCTTAAAACGTCCAAAAAGGCAGGTCATTACATAAAAACTATACGATAAAGAATAGTAATTGAAGAAAAAGGGGGTTGGGAATTCATTCAACAATGCATATATTCGATAAAGAATAGTAATTGAAGAAAAAGGGGTTGGAATTTCTATCGATAACGTTGATTAGACGAATCAATCGAAACCCCAAATTCATTAACAACTCAAACAACACAAAATATATAAAAAAAATTATATATAAAAAAATACACTCCCTCACTCGATTATTCAAGAAAAATGGATTTCAAAACAAGGATAGAGATTCAAATATAGAGGAATCCAAATCAAGAAGAGTTCTGACTAAAATATAAGCTCGAAAGGAAGATAAGATAATCAAATAACAATAGACTTATACAAATCGCAGGCATCCTTAACCCGGGTCAACCATGACATCAAAAATAAGATCGATGAAGAATTCTGAGGAAATCGACATCCGATCACAAGGGGTAGAATTTGATATAGCAAGAGATGCAACATCTAAACCGAGGATATAGAAATCTCCAGTACATCAATGCCAATTGTAAAGGAGTTTCACCTCTTTACAAACCATTCAAAGATTGGCGGGACTGGCGACTCATTATAGAAATCAACCGAAATGGAGTTATGGGATACTCTTGAATTAAGGAAATACAATAGGGAGAGGAAAAATGGATTTTGGAACCGAAGGGAACGTTCCAAAATTCAAAGGAAAACCCAAGTCAAAGAGGAAGGAATTCAAACTCAAACGAAGGTAACTCTGTAATTAAATTTACTCTTATATGCTATGTTTTGCCTAAAACCAAAGCTCTGATACCACATGTAACAGACCACCTATCAGTGGGGTAACGCCCATCGTAGCATACATTGGTACCTGTGTTCTGCCTTTACGGCTAGCCTCTCGACTGCACCAACCCCGCAGGGACATGTAGGAGTAAGAGTCATCCGCTTACTACCAAACCAAATGCGAGAACCCCTGATCATGCCGCACCCTCCAAGTGCATTGGCAGACACACATGTCAGATTTTAATTGCACAAAATACCAGATTGTTAATTTATGTTTGACAAAACTCAGCATATACAGTGAATAAATAAATCACAGAATCGTAGACACAGAGTAATATAATAATTTACAGCGGAAAATAAAAGAATAGTAGTGCATGAAGCTACTATACATATATAACAGAGTTAAATAAGATACAAAAGAAGTCTCAAATACAATATTCAAATACAAGATCAGAACACATCACTGGAACCGACTGAATAACTGAAAGCTGAAAAGATGTAGATGGATCTCCAAACGAAGCTCCAACTCCAAAGGTGAGTCTCAAAAGCTGTATCACTCAGTCTGACCCGAGCGTAAAGCAAAACACAAAACACTCGAGTCAGGATTAACATTCTTATAATAATAAATCCAACTCAAGTGAAATATCAACTGAAATACAAATAACTCAAAGGATGTTTGGGATAACCATCCTCTAAGGATCCGTTAAACTATCTACTAAGTAGTATATACGCTATTATAATAATGTCTAAAGTAAAGTATACTATTTAAAAATAGCATTAAAGCTTTACATTTTCCACCTTAACACATTTTATAGTGCCAATAGTCTATACAGTACCGTAATACCTCCAGATCTGGAGGCTACCAGAGGATACTCCATAGGTACGACACAAAACAACTCATAGAAGGCACACTAGGATAGGTGACACGACACAACTAGGCAATGCCAGGGTAGATATACCAATTACGCATCCAGGCCGGTGGTAATGCATAGCAGCTACTACCGCCCACCTCGAGCCACACTCCTAAAAATCAAAATCAAAGTGCACACCAAATCAATCACAAAGTAATAGAATTACATATGAATGAGTGTATACGATCGGAAGAGCTACCTCACTTGGCCTGAGAATCTCTCCTGTTTAGCCACCTTATGCTAACTCATGGGAGTTAGATCCACGTAAATATACCTTTAGGATCGTCTCCACCATCCTACTTCATTCTGGAATCTCCACTGCGTACACGATTGTTAAAGTGGTTTTCGGAGTTAGCAAAGAGTATGATAACTTCCGATCCCGGCCTTTTTAACAACCAAACGTTATTATAACACCGTGGTCATTTCAAAATAGTTTATACTTCAAAACCAAAATATCATTTCCATTTCAATAACCATATAAATATGATACCATTTCCATTTCAGATATATCCATTTCCAAAAATCATAGCACTTCAAAGTTATAACACTTTCGAAACCAAACACTTGTAATTATAACACTTTCAAAACATAATACTTTGAAATTCATAACTTTGAAAACATAACTTCCACCACTTAAACAGTTTAGATATTAAAATAGTATATATAATAAAATAGTTTATAAAGTAAAATAATTTTTATAAAAGAGTTATAAGTTAAAATAGTTTATATTAAAACAGTTAGTATATTAAAATAGTTTATATTAAAAATGATTTATATTAAAAATATTTTATATTAAAATAATTTATAAAGTAAAATATAAAATAGTTTCCTCAAATTTCACAAATAGATTCCAAATCAAGTCAAATCAACTTGAATTCCAAAATTTCAAATTTAACCAAATATCGAATCATTAATATCAATTTATTTCAATTTCTCAATAAACCATTTCAAATATAGATTTTTAACTACAAATAAACCATTTCAATTTCAATATTTTCAAAGCTTTAAATACTCCAAAATTTCAAAACCATATTTGATAATTCCATACACATATCAAGTTCACTTTACTATTATTTATTTTGAAATATTTACTTAATTATTCAAATAACATTTAAATAAAACTTCAAATTTCAAATTTAAATAAAACTAAATATACCATTTTCAATTTATGTAAATTTGTAATATTCATTCAGATCACTTTTAATCAAAAATCAAGTTACAAAATCATATCTTTAAATCTCAAAATTTAATAAATTTCAAATCAAACTTATTTTAGTATAATTCTTAAATAAATTAAATTTCAAAACCTTAGAAATCATTTCAATATATATATATATATATATATTGACGACGGTGTTTGTATATAATTTTCTATCCTATGGTCAAGTGATACAGATATTTATCATTTCATTCCGCAATTTAAATATATATGGGTATATATCATTTCAACCCGTAATCCCAAATTCAATTCAATGAAAATCGCTTGGGTTTATCATTTCAACCCATAACGATTTTCTCCTATTCTACAGATCATTCGGGTATGTATCATTTCAACCCATAGTGAATTCTATACTAACAGAGAACTTGCAGAGTGGTAATAGATATGATAATAAATAATAGGCATATATCACCATTATAAATAACAGATACTAATGTTAGATGTCATAGGTGAATAGATACAAATAACATCATATATATAGCAATATAAATAACTAACATCAACATATTTCAATTATCGTTTCAATTGAAATCAAATTTAATAAATATAAGAACGTTAATCGTGAGTGATTGCTCACCTTTCGAGGCTAGAGAGGATAGACAATGAATTGAGTTACGGATCCAAGCACAAATTTTAAATCAAAGCTAGATTGGGCACGAATTAGATGGATAAAGATCATAACAAGGAATAGACAAAATCGAATCAGAACTGAATCGATGAAGATAAATGATATAACTAAACTTATACATAACTATATATAACTGTATATATAAAATCATATTCTAAATTCAAACATATATTAAATTAAATATATATGTATTTCAAAATCCATTGTTGTAAATTAAAACACATATATTAAACTCAACATATATACCTCATATAATTTGAGATAACAACTTATATATATACATACTTGTAAAAATGAAAAATACTTATATTATATCTTATTCCTTTCAAAATGTCATACATATATTTCAAAATAATAGTATGACTTGTATATATACTTATACCTCAATAAAACTACACTGTCTTGCATATATATACAAAACAACATGCATATAATGTACTTTTTCTAAAATTTCCTTTTTGAATTTATATCACACAAACAAATAACTCATAGATTATGTGAATAAGCTTATTCATAAATGAATAACAAATGATATAAACTTAGGTAGCATGTATGATAGTCACGGCTAATATAAGTCCCTGTAATATATACGTAAAACATATTACACGCAATTATGTACTTAGAACCTAAACTTCCATATAAATACATACAAATGTACATATATACCCAGACTTACAAGCTATATAACATATATATATATATATATATATATATATATATATATATATATTGAAAAACTTTTATGTATAAAACCAAAATAACATAACTTATATAATTTATATGTAATAGATAGGTCTCAATATATATATACATAACCGCCACTGAATGATATATATATTATTATATAAACTATTATATAAACTGCAACTAAAAATATAACTTAGCAAAACTATATATTATATACATATATAACAACAGATGAACTTTATACTTAACCAGTATCCTATTTGAAAACGACATATAGAGCATGCATACCTTTATATATATATAAATAAAATATGACATATAAATTTTATCATATAGTCAAATGTTGTATACATACATACATGCATACATACATATATATACACACATAACATAATATAAACAGGACAATGTGAACTAATATATATATAAACTAAACTCATTCATACATATATGCTAATATATAACTTAGATCTATACTATTTATATAAACACATAGATATACCTTCACACAGAAAAGGCTCGGGTTGAGGTTGTTGGGTGCGAAGGTGGTTGTCGATGGTGATGGGAGAATGGCAGAGGATGAGCAGGTTGAAGCCTGGGTTGATGGCTCGTGGCCGAGGTGGTGAGTGGTTGCGTGATGTTTTGGAGAGCGGAGCTTGGTGGCCAGAGGTGGAAGACGGACGGTTGGGTACTGCTATGGTAGAGATGCGGCTAGGTGATGGTCGGTTGATGCTCGGTGCTTGTTGAGACGGCATGAAATGAAGTGAGGGGACAGGGCGAAGAAAGGAAGGCTCGGGCATGAATGGAAAAAAGGCAGTATAGTTTTTTCTTTTTTTTATATGAACAAGCACGGCAACAGAAGAGAAGAGGAAGGGAAGAAGGCAAGATGTGGTGAAGGGGTTAGAGAAAAATGAAGATGAGTAGACTTGAGAAAAGGATGATGAACATGCTTATATAAATTATTATTATATATTATTCTCATATCAATTTTGAAACTAGATATGTCAAACCGAACCGAAGGATATAAAATTGAAGTGGGAATAGCAAGAGACTATTGGCTGTTCGTCTCAAACGGCAAACAATTGAAAGGTCACAAAACTCAAAAGACCAAAAATACAGAACCGATACGGTTATTTACTTTACCGACGTCGCCAGGTATCAAAAATCTGAAACACAAAATTGAATATACCATAGATATCTACACGACGACACGATCAAAACGGTATACAAATATTAATGGTACGATCATCCAGCAAATTTGACAGAAATAAGATAAACGGAGCAATAACAGTCAAAATTTAATGATATAGAATATGACGTCTCACTTAGAAGATGATTTAAATTTTTTATGTAAAAATATTCAGGGTTGGAAAACATTTTATTATCATCAAATTTTAACTGATTTGAATTAAAATAAAATTTACACAAGAAAATAAACTTCCATATTATCAGATGAAAATTTACAATTTGCTGTGTTAAAGCAGACGTAATTTAAATATTAAAATTTTATTTCAAAATTTTATTGTTTAACATTTCACAAAATTCAATTAATTAAATAAATAAAACCACTAAAATTTTCGGCTTGCTATATTTATTCCTCAGTTTGTTGGAAAATTATTGGAACTTTGCTAATGATGTACTTTTGTAGGTATGTACGACGTTTATATATGATCGAAAAAACGCTTGTACAAACTATAAATATGATAGTTAAAGCTGTAAGAATTAGATGAATAATTAACAAAAATATATCATGGTGTTTAACCCAGGTACTTCATTGATAGCTCCAACAAAGGTGCTTTGAGATTTTGTTACTGACAAAGGTGCTTGAGATATTGTTGCCAGAACGTTGCTAAGCTTAAATTTTTCTTTGTTTTTCGATTTAAGGAATTCTGTACTAGGTAACTAAAGTAGTTCAATTTCAATCATTTTGTTGTTTTATCTTTTTTGTTTCAAATTTGTTGATTAAAATTAAAAATGATTTGATTTCTTATGCACAAATCTTAATATTATTAAACTTACTTTAAACTATTAAACTTTTAAATTTGACATCTTTTACTTTGCCTCTTTAAGTGTACTTAGACTCTAGAAGCAGGAATGCACCTTAATTTTTTTTTTGAGTTTTATAAGTGTAGTTGAATATGTAGTGTGATTAGAGTTATTATTTTTGTTATATCTCACCTAATATAAGCATTTAAAGCTATTTTTATGTCTTTTTATTTGTTTACGGGTTATTACAGTCAGGAGCCAATAGATCGGACACTGCTTATATACTAGAGGAAAAGAAAAAAATTAGGAGTAATTTGACTAGTTTTCATGATTTACCACTATAAAGTTGTGATATTCTTATTTGTTGATATTAGGCTGGGATGATCGGAAAGATGAGAACCCAGATGGTGTAGGTAACAAGAAAGTGATGGCTCGTCAATAAATGGATTACTGCATACCACCCTTAAGTTATCTAACCTATCATATTTTACTGCTCTTTTGTATGGTATAATTTTGTAAACATGGAATGCCATATCTATTTATAATGCAACTTCGTATATGAGAAGAATAAATAGCCGTACTTTCTTCTCTGTAATAGTCTGTATTGGTTTCTAATACAAACTGTTTATTTGTAATTGAAGCGAGGAAATTCAGATGAACTGACCAATCAGTTGGAATAATGATTCGGCTTTAAAATCTGACATCCATATTGAAGTTCTTGACCTAGAGCT
Organism: Allium cepa; assembly: GCA_030765085.1. NCBI lineage: Eukaryota > Viridiplantae > Streptophyta > Magnoliopsida > Asparagales > Amaryllidaceae > Allium > Allium cepa. The sequence continues at coordinate 684,631,683 of CM060932.1, read as the reverse complement.
TCATCAACACATCAGAATGATTTCATTTCTATTTTATGTTTCTTTTATTGAACTATACATCTAAAAATTTAGGAGATATAATATGGCTAACTATATATGAGAAAACTACAACGGCTAGTGAAGATCAATATTCACATATTTGATTCTTATGTTAAATATTAATAAATGTATTCATTTTTTAACTTAGAACACCTAGGTGGAGGCGGTTATCTTTTTGCCTTTCGTATGCTCATGGTATTATTCTGTAGACTGTTTTTCTGGGCTCCTTGTACCTTTGGGAGATATGTTTTTTATATAACATTTTAAGCTAACCACTATAATAAAAACACATTTTTTTTCTTCATCTGTGATATCTAACTATATAAGCGAATGTAGACGATGTGGGCTCTTGAATATGATCCCACTTTTTCTCAATCTATGGACAGTAAGATGTAAGAGCTTATACTGAAAAGAATGATGGATCTAAAGGGAAAGCAAAACCCACACCGCAAATTGGTAATTATGAGCTAGAAAATATAAGAAATGCTTCTAAATTGAAAATTCCAATTCCCATTACGATTTTTCTTGTTGCTAGTGTTCTATACGATAAAAGTGTAAAATTGTTGCAGGAATCTCGTGCCCTTGATGGTGTTGTCAAGGTAATAATGAAGATTATCCTTCTGTTTTTCTTTTTGTGACATCCCCAAATTTTATCAATTTAAAATTGGTAGTTAATTTGAATTTCTAGGATTTAATTTGGAAATAATTTGAAAATTTTCAAGATAAATAGAATTAGTATTGATTTATAATATATATAAATGGATTGAAATTCAAACATGAATTTAAATTTGAATTTGAATTTAAAATTTAAAAAACAATTTGAATTTAAAAAGAATATATATGTGATTTATTTAATGAATGATTTGTTTTAAAACATATTCTTTTAAGATGTGTTTATGAAAAAAAAGAAAAAAATTGAAATATAAATTTATTTAAAACCTTTATTGCATTTTTAACATGCAAATTACATTTGTAAGAAGGATGGTGTGAAAATGAACAAGTGTAATAGTCTCATAATTAAATTTACAAGTGTCATCACATTATTTTTATTTTTGAGAAATTCATAAAAAGAAAATAAAGCTGTATGAGCTATTTCATCTCCTCCCTCTCATCTCTTTCATTTTCATTTTTTCAAAGGTCTATACATTTTTTCAGCAACAAGGTAACCAACTTCCTCAACATTTAAAAAGAAGTTCTAGCAAATAAAAATCTGAAACAACTTTCTCAAGTCTCAAACTAGACAAGCAATTCAATATTAAAGCAAGTTCAAGCATTTCAGTTTTTTTTTAAATCAAGGATGGTTACAAGATCAAAACAACAACAATTCAACTCAGTACAATCAAACAACAAACAGAAGATAACAACCAGATCAAACTCAGAAAAAAAATCAATCTGTCAAGCCTCTGTTCTCAGACATCAGGTGAGTAAACCTTGTTTAATTTAAAATAAAATTTGTTGTTGTGAATAATGTTGGAACTTGAATTGTAAATTTAAGTTTGCATGTATATATATACACACCTGGAAATGAGGTGTGCATGTCTGTGCACTTGAACCTGAATTATGTTCAAGGCATGCAGGTTCCAAAAACTATTTTTTTAATTCAAAAACTTTATCTCGAATCTTTTTTAAGATCTGAAATTTAAATGGAACATGTTTGTATGATCATGCTTTAAGATTTAAAAATAAATTTAAGTAAATTGAACTTAAGTTTCTCTGGAAATTTTAAAAATACAGGTAAACCCAAATCATGTTGAAAATTTAATTATCATAATTCTTGATTTCAAGTATATGATTTGAAACGTTTCTGAAATCAATGATTTTAAAAGAAAAATCAAAATTTTTAATAATGTATCCTCTGTGAAACACGAGGATGAACGACATCGTCATTTTCACCAAATTAAAGTGATCGATAGGGCTTTGGTTCTCGAGATCGAAGTCATGGCTCGCTGGGAGGTCGGAGTTCATCAGAAAAATGTTCGATAATTTTATACTTCGCTGTGGCGATGGCATGTCAAGGATTTAGGGTTTAAACCCTTAGTTTGGTCAAGGGAAGATTTTTGATCACTGTGACATCGTCGTTGCACTGGAATCAATCTGTTAGTGGCAATCGAAGCTAGAGAGGTAGGCGAGGCTCTGACAAAGTTTTCATGGCCTTAGGTGGCGGTGCGAGTTGATTATGTGACGGTTGTTCTGGTTCCAGATTGAGTTGAGATGATCAATTTTAAAACCTTGTCGAATCGAATAACCTGAGTGTTAGAAAAGGATAGGGACGTGATCGTTGTCTTGCTGGAAGCCTCAACAATGATCAGAAGTCAACCGATCGATCATATACGTGCACATGGCCTCAGTTTTGTCAGTAGACATGAGTTTGGGGAAGAAGGTTATGACTCGAAGCGGTCCTCGGGGAGTTGATGTACTAGCTCGAGTTTTCATTTGGGGATTTTCACATAGGCATCGGGTTTTTTATAAAACTTAAACAAATTTTTTAAGTGTGAAAACATACGGGTCATTTTAGGGAGGAACTCGAAGTGAACGTTGTTCTGGCTCGGGGGTAGAATCGAGTGGGTCTCGGGTTGACATATAAAAATAGTTTTCCAAATTTTTAAACAAATTCAAAGTTAAACATTTTAAACCTATGTTGTTAAAAATAATTGTCTTGATTTAAAATTGGATAATTAAAGATTTAAGAAAGTTATGTTTAAAGTAATTAAGTTTATTTTAATTATGTGATCATTATTTTAAATAAATTCCTAATTTATTTCAAGTAAATGATGTAATTAAAAAGCTAATTAAGATTAAATGATGTTTTTAATCAATCTTAATCCCATTAATTAATGGATGTGTTAATGATGTTAACTATGTGGCTTATTAACAATTGAATGATTAATTAAGATGAATGATTTATAAACACTTAATTAATTATAGAATAATTAATTAAAGGGTAATTAATTATTAATTTAAGTTAATTAATTTATATTTAAAGATTAATTAATTAAGATAATATTTAAGGATTTAATTAATTAATAATTAAGGATTTATTTAATTAATAATTAATTAATTAATAATTAAGAATAAATCAATGAATAATTAAGAATAAATTAATGAATAATTAAGAATTATTTAATAAATAATTAAGAATAAATTAATAAATAATTGAGAATTAAATAAATAAATAATTAAGAATTAATTAATAAACAATTAAGGATTAATTAATTTAAAATTAAGAATAATTAATCATCAATTAAGGATAACTAATGAAAATAGTTATGTGATTGATTAATTATAATCACACAACTAGTCCATCTTAATTTCAGATGATTGATTATTGTTGAATGCTTTGCATTGATGAATGTCTCTGATTTGTGATTGTGATCCATGTGATATGAATTACTTTATGCTGAGCTGTGATATTTGTGATTTGTTTCTGTGTGAATGTGAAAATCCATTGGCCCATAAAATGGCATTTGAATTTCGATGCGATAGGGAGTCGGATTCCAGTTGGTTATCCGAAACCCACATCGAGCCCTGAAAGTGAATCTTTGTGAATGTCATATCCACATATTTTTAAATTGAGCGCTCACTATTCGGTTTAGCCGGGAAAGGACTTTGTGTCATATAACCCATTCCGAATAGTGATATGATGAAATGGATAACATTTGAAGACGGTGGTGAAGACCGAGTGTCTTCGAGAACGATAGAATAACCTGTCGAATGACTCTGCACTAAGTTGCTCCGATATAGAGATCGCCATATGTGATGGGGAGTCCGATCGGGATTGTGCATACCCGGATTGCAAGGGCTTCTTCATTTATTGGATGAAGTGCCTTCGGTTTTGTTCGAACCCGGAACAGACTTGTATGGATGTATATCTGACATTACACTTTGAGATGTAAAGATGATCTCTATCAAATACATTTCTGTTTGGTGGCGGAGAATTTATTCTTTTAGCTTAACACCCTTCTCTGAGACGTACGAGCTCAGAGGTTATATAATTGATAGTTATCAGTGATATACTCCCAATTTGGTAGTGTGGCATATTGAGTGCTGCTGTCTGTTGCTGATCATTTGTTGATCAAAGCATGACTTTTGTATAAAGCGTACTTTGTGGACGAGACCTCGTCGGACCTCACAAACCGAAAATGGTCAAAACAGGAAAGATGCGGCAAGGTTATAAGGGTCGCGTCCTTTAGGGTATGTCATTTCCTTCTGGAAAAAGGTGGTATCATGTTATGGAGCCCAGACACTTAACTTATGTCGTTGTTGCAAATTCATTACTTTGTGGTTGTTGCTTTGTGGTTGGGGATCCTCGGATAAAGGTCGCTAACGACCGAGGAATAGCATACTCGTGTAGTAGTTACCTAGTTACAGAGGTAACTCGGCCTTGTGTTGGCAGAGAGCTGGTTAAGTTCTTGGGACGTCCCTCCAGAGGCGTACCCATGTGGCATAGGAAGTTCCTTAACCTGACCATTTGTTGAAAATCCAATCACCAATACACGCCCAGTATGGTTTTAGTTGTATAACCTGCCATTTACTTATGTTGGTGACCCACTGTTTAGATGGTAGCTACAGTAGGTGTACCATAATGGTGGTATGCTGGCTAAGATTAATATTATACTTTCAACACATCATGCACTAATAATAATATCAAAAGAGTTTTCTCGTATCAAGCATGTTTGACTATCATAAGAAGAAATCTCCTCCAATTGTGCGATTGCATTGGGTGTGTGCGGGGAGGTCTTATGGCAGTTTCATTTTCCAAAAAGCATATCAGATTTCTTTTATAAACTATTTTTTATACAAACAACTGTTTTTTTACTCATACCAGTCTCATGACTGACCCGGAGTTTATTGTTCCCTTTCTAAACTCTAGATGCCTATAATTTCCATACGGGCAGCCTAGAAGCAGGTTATCCGTGTTTCCTGGAGCTAACTTGGATAGTTGAAGTCTTTTCGGAGCCATCGTATTTTGGGAAGCTTTTGGCTTTGGAAACCTTTTGAAGTGTTTGTAGTTTGGAAGTGACGTTTGGTTTGGGATTCTCACTCTTTCTTGTTGAAGTCTCTGTGGCCCGTTTTGATATTACCGTTTGTTGTTGTACCATGTATAAATGAATCTATTATGATGGTGGCTTTATGTTGTAATCTGATATTGTATCTGCATGATGATCAATGATAATTTATTTTTTCCACTGTTTATATTCATCTAATGTTGTTATAAGCTCTATCCGAACTGAAGTTCAACGTTCGAATCTCCGGCAGTCGAATATAAGTGAGGTATTTGATGTCGATTTTCAAACGATGGATTTCGGGTCGTGAAAAGTGGTATCAGAGCTAAAGGTTGAGTAAGAACTTTAGCTACGGAGTATAACACATTAGGTGACTCATTAGAGATAGGGTGAAGTATACCCTAGAATAAGTATAACCCGAGAGGCCGAAACCCTAAAATTTCTTGGTCTATTTCTTTAAACTATTGATATTCCCTAAGGTATCTCGTCCGTATACCTAAATCAAGTTTTCTTACTAGTTACAGATAGTGAGAATGAGCGGAAGATGAGGACGAGCGAGGGGACGGGGTAATACCACTTCAACTGGTCAAATCCCCGCAACAGCAGAAGCAGCTTTACCTACTCAACCTCAGCCAAATATGGCTGATCTATATAAAAGTTTCTTGAAACTTGGCGAAAAACCGTTCACCGGCAAAGAGTCTATTGTTGAAGCACAAGCCTGGATCAGATCTTGTGAAAGAATTTTTAGATGGTTGAAGTTAGAAGATGATCAAATGCGGTTAATAGCTTCTTGGCAACTCCAAGAGGAAGCTTTAGCTTGGTGGGAGACAGTTACTGTGGATGAGCCAGAAGATGAATTCTAATCAGAATGATTTAAAGAAGTATTTGAGAAACGCCATATGTCGTCGGCTAGTATCTCCCGAATGTACCAGGAATTTATGGACTTGAAACAGGGGATCTTATCATTTGAGGAGTACTTAAATAAATTCAACGAATTATCTCATTTTGGTCCGGAGCTGGTAAACACACCTCTAAATAAAAATGAAAGGTTTATTCATGGAATGAATAAGAAATTCCATGAAAGAATGACTGGCCACTTTAAAGAATCCTTTTCTAATTTGATCGGTATGGGTTATAAATATGCTACCCTGGATATGCAGGAAGTCCCGGAGGAAAAAGGGAATACAAGCAATCCGAATTGGAACTAAAGAAAGTTCAGAGGAAAGAAACCATGGCAGGGCAAGGAGAAGAAGAATAATCAGGACAACCAGGCCAAAGGTTTTACTTGTTTTAATTGTTTGGAAAAGGGCAATTACTCAAGCAGATGTACAAAGCCTAAGAAACAAGGAAATCAATCTGCAAAAACAAGACCCAGGAAATGCTATTACTCTCAAAAACCAGGACGCAAAGTTAAAGATTGCCCAACAACGAAGCAAGCTCAAGTGGCAAAGGTGTATGCGATTGAAGATAAACCTTCTACCTCTAAAGCAAATAAAGGAAAAGGAGTTTTAGAAGGTAACCTTACTATTATGATAGAATTGTTAGAGTTTTGTTTGACACGGGCGCTACATATAGTTTTATCTCCCAACAAACTGTAAATGAATTAAAACTTGAACCTGAATTTGTCGATGAGCCCATTTGCGTAAAGAATCCAGTTGGTGGCCCTGCGAACCTTTGTCTACGATTTAGAGATGTTCTTATTTTGTATTCTTGTTACAAATTCCCTATCGGTCTCTTTGTCCTCGATTTTAATGAATTTGAAATCTTACTCGAAATGGATTGAGTAACTAAATACGAAGCCAAATTAGATTGTAATACTCGAATAATTTCAATCAGAACCAAATTTGGGGATTTCATTAAGATTTCTTGTGAGGATCCGAGTCCTAAAAGAGATGAATTGATGTATACCTTGGGATATCCCAAACCTAGTCTAGAGTCTATACCCATTGTCCGGGAATTCCAGACGTGTTCGAAGAAGTAAAATCCTTACCCCCACACAGAGAAATTGAATTTAGAATTGACTTAGTACCCAATGCTCGTCATGTTGCTCATGCAAGTCGTAGGATGGAACCCAAAGAAAGGATAGAATTATTTAAGCAAACCCGAGATTTGCTAGAAAAAGGACTAATACGTTCTACTGTTTCCAATTGGGGTTCAGCTGCTGTCTTCGTAGCTAAATCGGACGGATCTTTGAGATTGTGCGTGGACTACCGCGATCTCAATAAACTAACTCTCAAAAACAAATTCCCTTTACCTAGAATTGACGATCTGTTTGATCAACTTCATGGCGCTCGATTCTTTTCTAAGATAGATCTAGCTCAGGGATTCCATCAGCTATGAATTTCCGAAGACTGTATTCACTTGACTGCCTTCAGGGATCCTAGCATATTCTACGAATGGTTAGGCATGCCTTTCGGACTAACCAGTGCTCCTGCATACTTCGTAGACTTAATGACCCGTGTATTCCAAGGAGTATTGAATAAATTTGTTCTGGTGTTTATTAACGATATTCTAATCTATTCCAAAACCGAAGAGGAGCATGCTGAGCATCTTAGAATTGTTTTGGAGAAATTGAGGAAAAATGTTCTATTCGCCATATTTTCTTAGTGTCATTTTTGGATCAAGGAAGTTAGATTTCTCGGTCACATCGTTAACAAAGAAGGAATCTCTGTTGACCCAGGCAAGATTTCCGCTATTCTTGACCGGAGGAACCCACTACTCCAAAAGAAGTTCAAAGTTTTCTGGGTTTAGCAGGTTATTACCGAAAGTTTGTTTAGGATTTTTCTAAGATAGCCAGTCCATTGACTAAGCTAACCATGAAGAATGCTAAATTCGATTGGATTCCGAAGTGTGATGAAGCTTTTCAGGAGTTGAAAAGGAGATTAACTACTGCTCCTGTTCTTGCTATCATTAACGGAAATCAAGGCTTATTTGTTTATACAGATGCTTATGGTAATGGTGTGGGTGCAGTGCTAATTGAAATGGTAGAGTAATTGCCTACGCAAGTAGACAATTACGTCCGCATGAGAGAAACTACCCAACACACGATCTCGAGTTTCTAGCTGTTATTTTAGCTTTGAAAATCTGGCGACACTATCTTCTAGGTAAGAACCTCAATGATTTAAGAGTTTAACTTAAATTAATAAATATACTTTACGAACTTTCTTTGTTTTAGGTGAAAATTTTGAATTATTCGTCGACCATAAATCTCTAAAGTACCTTTTTACCTAGAAAGATCTAAATCAGAGGCAACAACATTGGTTAGAATTTCCAGCGTCATCTGACCTAGATATTCTGTATACGCTTGGAAAAGCCAATGTAGTTGTCGATGCCTTGAGCAGAAAACATGCTATTCTTGCTTATCTGGTTGTCGCTCCTACTCTTCTTAAGAAGATTGCAAGACAGCAGACAGAAGACAAGTTTCTTCAAGAAACGTATAGGAGAATTTGTCGTGGTGAAAGCACCAGTTTTGAAGTTGATAATAAAGGAGTTATAAGACTGAAAGGCAGGCTCTGTGTCCCGGACATCCCGGATCTAAAACATGAAGTTTTGGACGAGTGTCACAAGTCCAAACTTAGTATCCATTCAGGAGTTAATAAGATGTATCGAGATATCAAAAGAACTTTTTGGTGGAAAACAATGAAAAGGGACATGTCTATATATGTGAGTCATTATGCTACCTGTCAACAAATTAAAAGCAATCAAAAGAAAATGGCGGGTTTGCTCCAACCACTAGAGATACCTAAGTGGGAATGAGATCAGGTATCGATGGATTTCATCGATGGGTTGCCCAGTACTCGAAAAGGCAATGAAGCAATTTGGGTTATTGTGGAACGTTTGACTAAGACATCCCACTTTATCCCTGTAAAATCTACCCGGACGGCAGCAAGTTTGGCTGAATTATATATAAAAGAGATTGTTCGTCTTTACGGTATAACGAGTAGTATAGTGAGTGATCGTGATTCGATCTTCACTAGTAGATATTAGGAGGCATTTCAAGCTGCATTAGGAACCAAACTGAATTTCAGCACTGCTTATCACCCACAGTCTGATAGGCAGACTGAAAGGATTAATCGAATCTTAGAAGACCTTTTGCGTGCTTGTATTCTCAATTTTGGTGGTTCTTGGGAGAACCATTTACATCTGGTTGAATTCTCATATAACAATAACTATCAGGCCAACATCAAAATGGCTCCTTTCGAAGCTTTATATGGTCGGTCGATCACCTGCATGTTGGTTCGAGTCAGGTGATAGACTCATCCTTGGACCAGATATGATTAAAGAAGCTACTGAAAAAGTTGATTTTATTCGAAAGAAATTGAAAACGGCTCAAAGTCGTAAGAAGTGTTATGCTGAACGCAGAAGAAGAGATTTAGAATTCCAGATTGGAGATTCCATTTTCTTAAAAGTGTCTCCAATGCGTGGTGTGTTAAGGTTTGGGAAAAATGCTAAGCTGGCACCACGATACATTGGTCCTTTTCCTATTCTGGACAAGATCGGTCCCTTGGCATATCGAGTGCAGCTACCCAGCTGGTTATCTTGCATACATGATGTGTTTCACGTTTCACATCTTCGAAAATATGTGCACGATCTAGATAGTATTATTGAAGAGGCAGCTTGGTAGGATTTGGAAATTTCACCAAATTTGGCAGTTAAAAGTGAGCAACTGAAAATTATTGATCGTGAGGAAAAGCAACTGAGGAATAAAGTTGCGAAATTGGTTAAAGTGCAATGGAGTGGTGATCCAAACGACTATACTTAGGAAACAGAGGATAGCATGCAGAAGTCCTATCCCAATTGTAGAGTTGATATTCTAGCTTAATTGGTAAGCCATTTCTCAATCTTATTCTATATTCTTATGTACTTTGTTATCTCTCTCTCTTTCAAATTTCGAGGACGAAATTTTCTGAAGGGGGAGGGGGGAAATCTGTAACTTCCCCAAATTTTATCAATTTAAAATTGGTAATTAATTTGAATTTCTAGGATTTAATTTGGAATTAATTTGAAAATTTTCAAGATAAATAGAATTAGTATTGATTTATACATATATATATAAATGGATTGAAATTCAAACTTGAATTTAAATTTGAATTTGAATTTGAATTTAAAATTTAAAATAAAAATCTTAGTAAAACAATTTGAATTTAAAAATAATATATGTGTGATTTATTTAATGAATGATTTGTTCTAAAACATATTCTTTTAAGATGTGTTTATGAAAAAAAAGAAAAAATCGAAATATAAATTTATTTAAAACCTTTAATGCATTTTTAACATGCAAATTACATTTGTAAGAAGGATGGTGTGAAAATGAACAAGTGTAATTATCTCATAATTAAATTTACAAGTGTCGTCACAATGTTTTTATTTTTGAGAAATCCATAAAAAGAAAATAAAACTATATGAGCTATTTCATCTCCTCCCTCTCATCTCTTTCATTTTCATTCTTTCAAAGGTCTGTACATTTTTTCAACAACAAGGTAACCAACTTCCTCAACATTTAAAAAAAAAGTTTCAGTAAATAAAAATCTAAAACAACTTTCTCAAGTCTCGAACCAAACAAGCAGTTCAACATCAAAGCAAGTTCAAGCATTTCAGTTTTTTTTAAATCAAGGATAGTTACAAGATCAAAACAACAACAATTCAACTCAGTACAATCAAACAACAAACAGAAGATCACAACCAGGTCAAAGTCAGAAAAAAATCATTCTGTCAAGCCTCTGTTCTCAGACATCAGATGAGTAAACCCTGTTTGATTTAAACTAAAATCCGTTGTTGTGAATAATACTGGAGTCTGAATTGTAAATTTAAGTCTGCATGTATACATATACACACATCTGGAAATGAGGTGTGCATATTTATGCACATGAACTTGAATTCTGTTCCAGGCTTGTAGGTTCCAAAATCTATTTTTAAATTCAAAAACTTTATCTCGAATCATTTTTAAGCTTTGAAATCTAAATAGAACATGTTAGTATGATCATGATTAAAGATTTAAAAAAAATTACAGTAAATTTAACTTAAGTTTCTCTGGAAATTTTAAAATTACAGGTAAACCGAAATCATTTTGAAAATTTAATTATCATAATTCTTGATTTCAAGTATATGATTCGAAATGTTTCTGAAATCAATGATTTTTTTTAAAGAAAAATCAAAATTTTTAATAATGCATCCTCTGTGAAACACAAGGATGAACGACGCCGTCATTTTCACCAAATTCTGGTGATTGATGGGGCTTTGGTTCTCGATATCAAAGTCATGGCTTGCTGGGAGGTTGGAGTTCATCAGAAAAATGTTCGTATTTCGCTGTGGCGATGGCATGGCAAGGATTTAGGGTTTGAACCCTTAGTTTGGTCGAGGGCAAATTTTTGATCGCTGTGACGTCGTCGTTGCACCGAAATCGGTCGCGGTAGTGGCGATCGAAGCTAGAGAGATAGGAGAGGCTCTGACAAAGTTTTCGTGGCCTCAGACGGCCTGAGGTGGCGGTGCGAGTTGATTATGTGACGGTTGTTCTGGTTCCAGATTGAGTTGAAATGCTCAATTTTAAAAAAATTTCAAATCGAATAACCTGAGTGTTAGAAAAGGATGGGGAGTGATCGTTGTCTTGCCGAAAGCCCCAGTAATGATCGGAAGTCGACCAGTCGATCGTACACGTGCACATGACCTCAGTTGTGTTAGTAGACATGGGTTTGGGGAAGAAGGTTATGACTCGAAGCGGTCCTCGGGGAGTTGATGTACTAGCTCGAATTTTCGTTCGGAGATTTTCACATAGGCACCATGTTTTGTATAAAACTTGAAAAAAAATTAAGTGTGAAAAACATACGGGTCGTTTTGGGGAGGAACTCGAAGTGAACGCTATTCTTGCTCAGGGGTGGACTCGAGTGGGTCTCGGTTGACATATAAAAACAGTGTTCCAAATTTTTAAAATAAATTCAAAGTTACACATTTTAATCCTATGTTGATAAAAAAAATTGTCTTGATTTAAAATTGGATAATTAAAGATTTAAGAAAGTTATGTTTAAAGTAATTAAGTTTATTTTAATTATGCGATCATTAATTTTAAATTTAATTCCTAATTTATTTCAAGTAAATGATGTAATTAAAAATGTAATTAAGATTACATGATGTTTTTAATCAACCTTAATCCCTTTAATTAATGGATGTGTTAATGATGTTAACTTTTGGTTTATTAATGATTAAACGATTAATTAAGATGAATGATGTAGAAACACTTAATTAATTAAGGAATAATTAATTAAAGGGTAATTAGTTATTAATTTAAGTTAATTAGTTTATAATTAAAAATTAATTAATTTATAATTAAAGATTAATTGATTAAGGTAATAATTAAGGATTTAATTAATTAATAATTAAGGAATTAACTAATTAATAATTAAGGATTTAATTAATTAATAATTAAGAATTAATTAAGAATAAATAAACGCATAATCAATAATAAATTAATAAATAATTAAGAATTATTTAATAAATAATTAAGAATTAATTAATAAATAATTAAGAATTAATTAATAAATAAATAAGAATTAAATAAATAAATAATTAAGAATTAATTAATAAATAATTAAGGATTAATTAATTTCAAATTAAGAATAATTAATCATCAATAAAGGATAACTAATGAAAATAGTTTTGTGATTGATTAATTATAATCACACAATTGGTCCATCTTAATTTCAGATGATTGATTATTGTTGAATGCTTTGCATTGATGAATGTCTCTGATTTGTGATTGTGATCTATGTGATATGAATTACTTTGTGCTGAGCTGTGATATCTGTGATTTGTTTCTGTGTGAATGTGAAAACCCGTTGGCCCATAAAACGTCATTTGAATTTCGATGCGACGGGGAGTCGGATTCCAGTTGGTTATCCGAAATACACATCGAACCCTGAAAGCGAATCTTTGTGAATGTCATATCCATGTATTTTTAAATTAAGCGCTCACTATTCGGTTTTGCCGGGAGAGGATTTTGTGCCGTATAACCCATTCCAAATAGTGATACGACGAAATGGATAGCATTTGAAGAAATTCCAAATAGTGATACGATGAAATGGATAGCATTTGAAGACGGTAGTGAAGACCGAGTGTCTTCGAGAACGATAGGATAATATGTCGAATGACTCTGCACTGACTTGCTCCGGTATAGAGATCACATATATGATGAGGAGTCCGATTGGGATTATGGATACCCGGATTGCAAGGGCTTCTTCCTTTATTGGATGAAGTGTCTTCGGTTCTGTTCGAACCCGGAACAGACGTGTATGGTTGTATGTCTGACATTACACTTTGAGATGTAAAGCTGATCTCTATCAAATACATTTCTGTTTGGTGTCGGAGAATTTATTCTCTTAGCTTAACACCCTTCTTCGAGACATACGAGCTCAGAGGTTATGTAGTTGATAGTTATCGGTAATATACTCCCAATTTGGTAGTGTGGCATGTTGAGTGCTACTGTGTGTTGCCGATCATTCGTTGATTAAATCATGGCTTTTGTATAAAGCGTATCTTTATGGACGAGACCTCATCGGACCTCACAAACCGAAAATGGTCAAAACAGGAAAGATGCGGCAAGGTTATGAGGGTTGCGCCCTTTAGGGTATGTCATTTCCTTTCGGAAAAGAGTGGTATCATGATACAGAGCCCAGATACTTAACTTATGTGGTTGCTGCAAATTCATTACTTTGTAGTTGTTTCTTTGTGGTTGAGGATCCTCGGATAAAGGTCGCTAACGACCTGGGAATAGCATACTCGTGTAGTAGTTACCTAGTTACAGAGGTAACTCGGCCTTGTGTTGGCAGAGAGGTGGTTAAGTTCTCGGGACGTCCCTCCAGAGGCATACCCATGTGACATAGGAAGTTCCTTAGCATGACCATTTATTGGAAATCCAATCACCAATACGCACCCAATACGGTTTTAGTTGTATAACCTGCCATTTACTTATGTTGGTGACCACTGTTTAGATGGTAGCTATAGTAGGTATACCATAATGGTGGTATGTTGGCTAAGATTAATATTATACTTTCAAAATGTTTTCACACTGTGCACTAATAATAATATAAAAAGAGTTTTCTCGTATCAAACATGTTTGACTATCATAAGAAGAAATCTCCTCCAATTGTGCGATTACATTGGGTGTGTGTAGGGAGGTCTTATGGCAGTTTCATTTTTCAAAAAGCATATCGGATTTCTTTTATAAACTAATTTTATACAAACAACTGTTTTTGTTTACTCATACCAGTCCCATGACTGACCCAAAGTTTATTGTTCCCTTCCTAAACTCTGGGTGCCCGTAATTTCCACACGGGCAGCCTAGAAGTAGGTTATCTGTGTTTCCTAGAGCTAGCTTGGATAGTTGAAGTCTTTTGGGAGCCATCGTATTTTGGGAAGCTTTTGGCTTTGGAAACCTTTTGAAGTGTTTGAAGTTTGGAAGTGACATTTGGTTTGGGATTCTCACTCTTTCTTGTTGAAGTCTCTGCGGTCTCGTTTTGATGTTATCGTTTGTTGTTGTACCATTTATAAATGAATCTATTATGATGTTGTCTTTGTGTTTTGTAATCTGATATTGTATCTGCATGATGATCAATGATAATTCATTTTGTTTCCGCTGTTTACATTCATCTAATGTTGTTATAAGCTCCATCCGAACTGAAGTTCAATGTTTGAATCTCAGGCAGTCGAATACAAGTGAGGTATTTGAAGTCGATTTTCAAACGATGGATTTCGGGTCGTGACACTTTTTCCTTCTTTTTTTCTTAAAAAAAACAAAAAACAAAGCTTTTTTTGTCTTATATTGAATATTATTTTTTATGTACAAGGATAATGCCACTGAATTGGTTCTTGGCTAAAAAGGAGAATGTTATTAATACAAGAATTACATAAAATAGTGTTGTTAACCTATATTCTAAACAAATACCCACAATTGTTTTTAGATTCATGCTTATAAAATATAATGGCTAACTACATAAGTAGATTTTTTTAACCAAGACTATAAATCATATTAGCTATTTTTCAAATAATAATGCCAATACATTTAAATTGAATCTCAGATATTGAATGACATAAGTGGAAATATCGATGCGAAAAAAGCTTGTGGTGGAACTATGAAACTTCACCAGAAATATTTTAAGAAGGCTAGTGTTTTATTACACCGAATTTTTGATAGTGACGTTGTTCTAAAGGTTGGTTTACCTTTTTTTGGAAATTTTGGTCTGGCAAAGAAATGAAGCAGTTAAGGCGATACCACAAGTTTTCAATAGTAGAGTTCTACATCGAGCAATGTATATGACCCATTCATGATTTTTTTAATTGGAAAATGAGAAATAATTGCTTTATCTTTTATTCAGATGGAATTTCACACACTATAAAGTTGTACATGCTACCATATTATATATGGCTTCATATGCTGACTTATTCAATTGCCAGCTGTTACATATTGATATAATTACATTATTACCCCTGATGAGAGGGTATATGATCATATCATTATACAAATTATATCATTACTTGTAATACCCTCCCTTAATTCGAGCTAGGGTTTCTTCATTCCTTTTTCTCTTTCGCCACCTTCATCAATTTGCAGATCTGATTTCAATCTTGTGAAATTCTTTGTTGACAAAGGCTTTGTGAGTATGTCTGCGCGTTGATTGTATGCCGGCAGGTGATTGATGATTAGTTTTCCCTCTAACACTTTCTCACGAACGAAGTACAAATCAATCTCGATGTGCTTCATTCGTGAGTGAATTATGGGATTGGCTGTCAGTGAGACTATGTTGAGGTTGTCACACCAGATAATAGGGCTTTTCTTCAGTTGAATTCCTATCTCACTATGGAGAAATTCGATCCATGTTACTTCAGCGGTTGTGCTTGCTATGCTGCAGTACTCAGCCTTGGTGCTAGATTTAGACACGGTTAGCTGCTTTTTCGAGCACCAAGACACTGGATTCCCTCCCAAATATATACAATAGCTAGATGTGGATCATCGATCATCCGTGTCAGCTTCCCAATCGGCATTTGAGTATCTTTGAGTTTCAATTTATTTGCATGCTTTTAAATTTATGCCTTGATTTATTGTTTGCTTTAAGTATCTTAGAATATGCTTTATGGCTTTCCACTAATCACTTAGTGGTCTCTGCATGAACTGACATACTTTATTGACACTGAATGCTTTATCTGGTCTTGTCACTGTGACATATTGTAGAGCTCTAACTATGCTCCTGTACTTCTTCACATTATCGATAGGTTCACCCTTATTTTTGGACAAGTGCAGGTTTCTGACCATTGGTGTAGGTAGACCCTTGGCTTGATCCATATTAGCTTTGAGCAGTATCTCTATAATGTACTTTTTCCAACAGTGAACAAGTTCCGTGTTTGAATTTCTGATAACTTCTATTCCTAAGAAGTAGGATAAGTCTCCCAGATCTTTAATAGAAAATGCCTTGTTTAGATGATGTTCACTTGATTAATCTCTACTTCATTGTTACCTGTAATTATAAAATCATCAACGTATAAAAGTATATAAGTTGTTGGTTTATTATTAGTTTTAACATATAAAGAGTTGTCAGATTTTGTTGCCCTATAATTCAACTCAATTAGAGTTGCCTTTAATTTGTCATTCCAAACTCTTGGAGCCTGCTTTAGACCATATATTGCTTCTTGAAGTTTGTATACTCTTTGATCATTATTGCATGCTTTGTAACCCTGTGGTTCCTCCATATAAACCTCTTCCTGAAGTTCTCCATTTAGGAAAGCATTGCTGACATCTAGTTGTCTTATTTTCTAGTTGTAATGCAGTGCTATAGTTCATATGATTCTGATAGTGGTTGGTTTGACTATAGGTGAGAATGTCTCTCAGAAGTCAAATCCATACCGTCGACTATAATCTTTTGCAATTAGCCTTACTTTATACTTTGATACTGTTCCATCAGGGTTTTTCTTCAGTCTATAGGTCCATTTGCAACCTATGACATTTTTGTTTTGTGGTTGTTGAACTAGCTCTTAAGTGTTATTTTTCATTAATGCATGATATTCTTTATCCATTGCAACTTTCCAATTCTTGTCCTTAATTGCTTGATCATATGTGGTTGGTTCCTCTAATTCAGTTGTAGCTGTATATATTTTGGGCTTAAATATTCCTATCTTTGATCTGGTTATCATGTGATGTCCAGGTTCCCTTGGTGGATGTTCTAGAGAATGAGGTTGCTTCATGTTGATTTGTATCTTCATGAAGTTTCTGTTCTCTGAGGGATGACTGCTCTTCAGATCGACTGAGTATTCTTGATGAATCGTTATATGTTGATTCATTCGTAGTACCAGATGAGGGCTCAGATTTTTGTGTGGCTACATCCACCTGATCATTGATTGTGTCTCTGATATCTTCATTACAAATAGGTATTGGAGGTATTCGTACTTTAGCATTGTATATTTTTTTCCTATCTTTTGCTACAAAAGGAAAAACATACTCATTAAAAGCAACATGTCTGGATATAATAATTTTGCCATTGGCTGTTAGGCACTTGTAGCCTTTCTGTTGGGATTCATAACCCAAAAATGTACAGGACTCAGACCTGTAACTTAACTTATGAATTTTATATGGTCTTAGCCATGGGAAGCAAAGGCATCCAAAGATTTTCAAATTAGAACAGTCAGTTTTGACATTAACAAATTTCATTAAGGGTTCTAAACTTTAGAAACTTTGACGGAGTTCTGTTTATAAGATACGCAGGAGCAAAAAAATGCATCAGGCCAAAAATTTAATGGCAAACTTGCTTGAGCCATAAGAGTGAGACATGTCTCAACAATATGCCTGTGCTTCCTCTCAATCAGGTCATTCTGTTTAGAGGTATGAGGACAGATAACTCTATGAATTATACATTTCTTTATGGAATATTCTTTAGTGGCTTAAACGCGGCACCATCATCAGTTTGTGTGACTTTTATTTGTTTACTTGTTCGTTTTTCTGCCTCATTAAGAAACAGTAGCAATGCATTTCTTGTTTCTATCTTAGATCTGAGAAAATAATTCCATATATACATAGAGTATGCATAAATATATGATAAAAAATAGTTATAACCATAATCTGAATTTACTGGTGCTGGTCCCCATAGATCGGCAGCTACTAACTGTAATGGTTCATAATATTCAGTAGTAGAACTAGGAAATGGTAGTTTATGCCCTTTCCCATTTGATAGAAAGTACATACATAAGGTAGAGATATATCCTCAAAGTTGATATTATTATTCCTCAATACATGGTTTACAACATTGATGCCTTGGTGTCTCAATTTACAGTGCCAGAAATCAAAAGTAGTTTTGTTTGTACAGTCATTAATGCCCGAGTAGTTACACCATTTCTTCTCATCAGCTTTCTTATGATGCAATATCAGATTGAAAATATAGAGGCCATTGTGTACCCTACCCTGTAGTAAAATTTCTTTGCTTAGCAAAGTCTCTAACTGTACATGTTTTAGGGTAAAATTCAAAATATACCTGATTATCAAGAGCAAACGAAGATACACTCATCAAACTCTTTTTAATTTGTGGTACCATTAACAAGTTATTGAGATGTAACTCTTTCTTGCTCTTGATAACTGCATTTCCTGTATGAGTTATCTGTATTGGTTTACCATTGCCCATAAAAATAGAATGCGTACTTTTATACTCTTAGTTTCCCAAATTCAGATTTTGTAGATTGTTAGTAATGTGATTTGTTGCACCTGAGTCGGGGTACTAATCATCATGTTGTATGTCCTCTGACCCAATCAGAACTTCACTATCATTCTGAATTCTTGATGCATCACTTTGATTCTTGAATTCATGACTTGACTGAGCAAGATTAGCATTGGGTTAGTAGTTTCTTTGATTGGAACTACTCCGTTGATTTGTTGTGTAACTCTGATCGAATCTAAATTAACAACTACTTGCTGTATGACCATATTTCTCGTAGATTTAGCATCTGATTTTGTTGTTGTTGCTGCTCCATCTGCCTCTTCCTCTGCCTTTGTAAGTCTATTTGTTTCTTTGATTGCTCTGCTCATTTTCTGAATTTTCATTCCTGGTTGATTCTTGCCTTTTGAATTTACTTCATTTGAGGCATAATTGATACTGTAATTGGAACTTGTTGCTTTTCTTTGATCCAGTCTTCCTTCATGAGACATTAGGGTAGAATGTACATATTGTAAACTTGAAAGTGTTGGCATTGAAGAGATAATTGCAACCACTAACTCATATTCTTCATCTAACCCATTGAGAATTGCCAAGATTTGCTCAGTCTCAGCAACCTTGTGACCTGTAGAACATAATAAGTCACATAATGATTTCATTTTAGTAAGATATTCTCTCATAGACATATTATCCTTTCTTAAGTTTTTCATTTTTATCTTGTAATGCATCACTCTTGTTGATGACTAAGTGTTGAAAATATGCTCCGCCATGCTCCAGATTTCATAAGCTGTATTGCATCCTATGATCCGAGGCAATAAATTTGCACTGATTGAAGATAAAATCCATGCACTTAGGAGACTGTCTCGTCTCTGATGTATTATATATTCTTTGTTGTCTGTGACTTGATTCTCATTGATTGTGATATACTTTGCAGGAATTGGCATAGTTCCAAGGATATATCCCTCCAATCCATATCCTCTTATGGCAGTCGAAATTTGATATTTCCAGAGCAAGAAATTGCTCTCATCTAACTGTATGCTAATTATTTCACTTCTTGGATTAATGATTTTCTTCGATATATCCTCCATTTCAGAGGTCTGATGAGTTGTTGATGATGCATCTGATGTATTATCAGTTTCTCCAGCCATGTTCTTGATCAAATGAAGAGATTATCTTTGATGATCACAATCTGTTGCATCCAGAGTGATATGATGAAGATTTTTTGATCACTTTGGCAAAGCACTGATCAGATGTGGGTAATGAAATCTTGGATGAATGTTGAGAAAGAATCTCCAATGATGATAATTTTCTGAGGAGATTGCAACACAAGCACTAACTGATGGTGAAATTGCCTTAGTTGATTATTGCTGAGGTGGTGGATGATGGCCTTTAGGCGCTGGTGGCTCCGATATCAAGTTAGAAAATGAGAGACAATTGCTTTATCTTTTATTCAGATGGAATTTCACACACTACAAAGTTGTACATGCTACCAATTATGTATGTCTTCATATGCTAACTTGTTCAACTACCAACTGTTACAGATTGATATAATTACATTATTACCCTTGATGAGAAGGTATATGACCATATCATTATACAAATTATATCATTACTTCTAATAATTTTATTGTATACAAACTCAACATTTTGATATACCATTATTTCATATTTTCAAATTGTTGTATGTATTTTTTTGACTATTTAAATGCATATAACTTTGATCACCTTGCAAATTTTTTTAACAGAAACCAAATGTGAAAAGGATAGCAAAAATTTTAGCCTGTTTTTTTAGTTTTACGTACATCTTTTATAGTGGTAGTAGTCATTGTTGTTTGAATTTGAAAGTTGTTCCAGGAAGATGGGCAATTCTGGTAGAAACAACCTGCCAAAAATGATATGTTTATGTCCTTTTGTTTTCTTTTTTGATATTGCTGATGCTATAAAGCTATCACGCTTGTCTCTGTTCTATTCTTTATACCATGAATTCTATTAAAAAAAATTATGAAAAAAAGAAAAGAGGAAGAAGGTATTTCTTATTTATTTTAAACATGATTTATTCAGTATTAGATTATAAGCAACTACATGTTGACTTACTACCACATCCCGTGCACAATATCATTTCATATGCATGTTGTATGTACATATTAGTGTAACTTTAAAACTATTTATTTGATTTGATGTACAATATTAAGGTATGGGATGGAGAGAATCAAAACATGCCAAACCGCAGCCATAGACACAAGCTTTCGTTTGTTAAAATATTTGAAAATTGTTGCAATTTAAGGAGTTTTGAAACTATCTGCAACTATAGATTGATTTCTGATTAGATATCGCTAGAGTGATAGCTTTAATGGAAGATAAATATATGCCTTTCGCAATTGCGTTTGTGTCAGTTTACGTAGTCGCAATTTCCAGTTGCATCCACAGGTAGGCCTGTTAACTAGCCAGCTTTGGTCCGGGTATCTTAAGACCAGAACTCGGTTACAATAATAAAAAATCTGAACTCAATCTGAATCCGTTGGGTACTTCAAACTCAACGTCCGAGCTCGACCTGTCAGGCTTTTCAAGTCCACAAAGGATTACCCAATATCTAACTCTTAGTATTTATGTTAAATCTATATTTTAAACTCATAATTTTTATAAAATTATGCTCAAACAATTTTAAAAAAGAAATTAGATAGCGATGAAGCCAGCTCACAACAAAAGTATGCAAACACATCTATATAAAAAAATGATCTACAAATAACATGTGCACTCATGTTTTGATATTTTAAAAAGTTGATAATCGGATCGGATTCAAATCATGTCGAGTGCAATCAAACGGTAACTAACCCTAATGGTAACTGGGTCGAGCCTGGATAACTGGAATTAAACTCATATTCGGATAATAAGGTGGATTCGGACCAAAACTTGTACCACATGGAGATCCATATGGAATGTTGAGCGATGCAAGTGGCAATTGCATCGGTATAAATTTATAAATCATAACTATGAGTTACTTCCATAAGCTGACATTTATTTATGTTAGAAAAGGATACTTGTCAGTGTGACATTAATCAACATACATTTGCAGATGGTTTAAAGAAGAACCTAAATTGTAATAAGTTATGCAAATTGGTCTAAGTTGAAAATTTATCCATATACAATGATTTGATTTTTCGTAAATCATCCTTATTTTTTATCGAAATATATTAAATTTCTCTGTAACATCCCATGTAATAGATTAAACACAAAAAATTGCAAAAATAGAATCACATATAAACTCATATTTTGAAATTATAACTCAAACATATTGCCATTACATACAAGTTATGTCAAAACTAACGAAAGATTGCAGCAAATAATTGTTTTTTAACTATACAATTGAACGGTCAGTTTTCCACCGTTGCACATTTATACTAGTAAGCTATTTTTGAGGACGTGGGGCTGTGTAATTTGAAAATTTTGAAATACAAATTTCCCACAAATAATAAACCTTACATGAAATTGACCCATCTCTGGCCAAACAATTGTGTGCAAGAACACCACTTTGACAAATTTAGAGTTTAAACTTTGTCATAGGTCCAACTTTTATCCTAGGCAAGAATGGATCTTTGCATGGGTGACCTTGGACTACAAGCGGGATCTGTTTATAAAGGCATCGTAAAAGGGATTCATAGAGCAGATACGGAGGGCAAAAATGTTCGGCATATACCCAACAAACTTAATTATACTTTAGTTCAAAACTCCACTTATTCATTTTTGATTCCTTTTAATAATGCCCTTTTCAAACATGTAATAAACTAATACAAAAAATATAATGATTCGGACCAATAATACACCTACATCCAAACTTTGTTCTTATAACTCAGCCGTAAAACAATTTACTAGTTCATCCTTCGTTAAGCTTACTTTTATAACTCTTTATCAGTTATTCTACGTGAATTTGCAGTTTGAAGCTTGAACTGAAATTTCTTTTTGCATAAAGAAATGTCCATCCAATTTTTAATGAATTGTAAATATTAGTAGTTTTACATAGCATTCAACTACTGAAGAATTATAATAAACTGTATAATAATAAAAAAAAAATGTACAAATCTTCAGTCTAAAATTTTCCGCGGGGTGACTCGGTTTTTTGGGCCCGTCCCTGATCCTAAGACACACACAAAAGTTACAATAGGTTTTATCTATTAGCTGTCAACAATATTGTGTTATATATAATTTTCTAATGTTGCAAAAACCTATCAGTACGTATTTTTTAACCTGCTGTATTTCACAAACCTTAGATATTCACCAACATATTCCATCTTATATATTTACGTATCGTCAACTATCGTATCATTATCTTTGTATCATATGTATGAACAATTAAACTTGAATGTTTAATTTATGTGAATGTTTGAAGAAATGATTGTACGCTTATTTATCACAAGTGGTTCGTGACATAGCTCATTTGACTAACCTCGTTTAATTTAAGTGACCAAGATGCATCTTGTCAGTGATATTTTATTATATCAGTCGGTTAAAGAGTAATGAATGTACGCATAAAAGATTTGCGGTATTCTAGGTGAGTAAACTTCACATTTCATTCTAGTGAGATATGCATGCATGCATATATAGTTAACGCTATTCTGTAGCCTAATCAGACATAAGTTTCAATTTAAATATTTTTTTCTCTCCTATCACATGGATCAAATATCAAGGGGTTACAAATGGTGCTGAATAAGAAAGCCTATTGATCCTACCTCGTATATATATGTGCGTCTATGTGCGTAGGCACGCAAATGCTACTTTGACATATTAAATTTCACTATGGCAGACGAAGTGTATGAAGGAACTGAGCCAACATGGAGTGGGTCAAATAGGTAAACTAAAATAAAAATATAAACAAAAATCATTTTGGGTATTTTGGATCGATGAAGTCTAAATTTATTTAGATATGATCCATTTTAATTTTTAAATAAAATTACTAATTTATTTAATTTGTGGATAAAATTTTGTTCCGATGTTGTGTTTTTATTATATAACATAGGTATCAATTACACATGTGTGTACATGCACATGCAACGTATACAATGAACATAGTTTATATAATATGCTCGTATCAAGATACTGCGATTTACATCGCAACGGACATGTTAACTCCTCCATCGGTGTAAATTCTACATAGATATGTTAATAGAAGCTTACATATTGAGCCAAATTAAATCGAAACTAATTAACATGCTAAAATTGGATTACCTTGAGTTGAAACTTACATGTTGTTTTGAAGCTAAGACATACTGAAAAGTATATGCCTTTAAGCAATGCAACCATTGGAACGAATTGCACTGACCAACAAATGCCGGGATAGCGACATTTTTCTACTGTTATAATAAGACACGCGACCTAAAACAAATGTAAAATAGTGGTGCAGAAATCTAATTGCGGGATGAAATATGTTGTGTTGATGCCAAAAATGGATCGGCACCGAAAGATTTGTAGAATATTTAGATCTAATAGAGAATAAACGGAAAACAGATAAAACAATAAGAGTTTTAAAGTGGTTCGGCAATTTCTAACATACGTCCACTGTAATTTATTGATTATTTGATTGAGAGTTACTATTCCAAGGGATGACAAGTTCTTATATCTTAGAATAACCAATAGTTCTTGCCTTAATAACTTTAATAAAGGAGAGATAGAGGATGAAGAAGACGAAGTGTCAAAAAGCCCTTATCCAGTAGCTATACGGTTTTATTTACCGAAAAATTGTTTAGCAAAACCGAAAGCCCACGAAATATCAAGTCCAAATGTAGATCCAATGGTGTAGGAAAGGAAGGTGGACCCAAACATCAATAAGAACACTCGGTACCTTGTGGTTCACTCGGCACCAATTGGTTTTTATGAGGAAAACCTCATGTACTTCTTCTATTCTGCTTTCTACCTCCGATTCATTGTGTTTCTAGCACTTTTCCCTTAAGAGAGTCGTTTCAGTAGTTTTTGATATTGTTTGTTCTTGTTGGCTTTCTTTGCTTTCTTCGTGGAATTCCTTGGAGTAGCTCGTCTATTCCTTAAGTAACGCATCACATGACGATCGCTTCGAGCCAGAGCTTCACGTACACTACAAGGGGAAACACATTTTCCGACGGTCAGAATCCGTCGGCGGCCGTCGGAAAAGACTGCGTCGAGGAGCAGTATTTCCGACGGCTTCCGACGGATGCTGCCGAGCACGTTTCCGATGGCTCTCGGCAATTTCCGACGGTTTCCGACGGCTTCCGACGGGCGTTGGGAACCGTCGGAAATATTTAGCTACAGGTCGCCGAAAAATGTCGGAAGCCGTCGAAAATTTTGACCTGTAAGCCGTCGGAAGCCGTCGGAAATCTGCTGTTTTTTTAATATTTACTGCAAATAGAGCATTCCAACCACATTTCTCTTCCAAACACTACGATATCAATACTGCATAATCCAATAAACAATAGTCCAAACAAATATCCAAACATAGACTACAAAATATTCAATAAACACACAAATGGATAAAATTAGAATAAAAATAAAATACAAAATATACATACCATTCCAACATTAACAATAATCCTAACAATAACTGTTCTACCATGTTGTTAATACACAAATTCATCAACATTCTCATGCATATCCTCATACAACTACAGAACCAAGTGTATCATACATAATTATACAAATCAACAATTAATCGCACCATCTACCAAATTATTCTAAACTAAAACAAAACATACCTGCACGAACGAATAAGCAAGCAATGAATCAATCTCCTCCAGATCCAGAGCCAGCCGAGGAAGGGTAGCGGCCACCAAACTGCTGCATGTACTCTAACAACTGTGCGGTCTGCAAGGCCTGTTGGCGGTTCTGCTCCTCCACTTGGGACACTCTAGTCCGCAATTCTTCTATACCTGCTAAATCGCTCTGAGGTCTACTCCGCCGTCCCGTACTCTGACTACTGGACTGCAATAATTGAAAAATAAATAAAATCCAAGTTTATTGTTTTGAAAAGGTAAATATATCATATTTTCAGTATTTTAAGAAAAAGTAAATTATTTACCGCTAAATTGCCAAATCCGTATCGTCGACCATGCTCTGCTGAACTCATAACGGACTCAAAAATAACGTCCTCCTCATCGGTCGTCAGCTGCTCTCTACCCGTATCAGCAAGGAGTTTCTGTCGCTGCTCCATAAACATCTCCTGCATTAACAAATTAATAATATCATATCTTATTTCATCATAATTTAAAAATTAAAACAATTACTAATACTGAATAACATGAAATATGCTTACATGGCTTTTGCTGGATTTATCGTCCTGCCATGTGTACGAAACAGTCCCGTCTGGATTAACATGCTCGACAGCATGCGTACGGGTGAACACGCCCATATAGCTGACAGGACCATGTGTCTCGGCTTCGTGAAGTTGATTGTTACATACAATTATTATACGTTTAAAATCATATAGCATAAACTATTTACATTTATTATTCAGTAAATTTACCAACTCCTGGTGATACTGCTGAAACGACTTCAATCCTCCGCGATGAGTGACGGGATTCTTATTTCTATTTGAAGAGTTTCTATCCAACTCTGCCTGTACATTCAAAATTTGATACATTATTTTTCAATCACGTCAAATTAATAATTCAAAAAAATTAGTATACTTGCCTTCGCCTCGTCCGTATCCCAATAGCTCAACCAAGCTTGCCATACGCTCTCTCCCATCCACCGTGGTTTCTTACCAGATTTGTTAATCTCAGATATCGTGTCCCTATAGTTCTTGCGCATCTTCTTCATCCAGTATGCTCGTGCCAGCATCATATCGTCTATCTGGATGTCTATCTCAGCCTGTATTAAAAAAAGATTACACTTTAAACGATAAACAATAGAAAAACGACAAAAACGAATTAAAAAACAGAAAAATTATACATATTAGGACATCCTTCCATATGCACTCTATGATGTGAGGAGGGATGGTATCCCACCTCGGCCGGCACGCACTCATCCTACTGCGATAAGATGCTCTAGAGACGTTCATCACAACCTTAGAGGGAAGTAGGTCGAACCCCCTGTTTTTAAGTACGATATAGATAAGTACGTACGTATATCATAGAAAAAATAAGATGCTGAATAAAATTTAATTCTTACCCATCTGCTCTAGGGACTAACGATACAACTGCACGCTGTGGCTCTTGCGATGGGCCACTGCCATCGCCTCCTGACGATCGGGAAGTGCTCCTACCTCTATATGACATAATGATAAACCCGTGACATATACACATCATTATATAAGAGAATAAAAACATGATAATGAAATATATTTCATATGAAAATGACATCAATGGTATAAATTGCTTAATTAATGACTGAAATGGAAATAGAAATGGAAGTGTGTTATACCTGATTCATAATGGGTATACCAGATTCATTGCATTTTTAATAAAAATTGCTAAATAAATGACAAATGGAAATAACATAAAACATGCAAACAATAGTAAACGGATTTGGTTTCATAGTTACATCAATTTCATAATACATCAAGAATTCAACATAGTTACATCAATTGCAAAAAAATATATTCAGATTTGTATCAGTCATCATCGTCTTCTGATTCAGATTCGGTCTCGTTTTCGACGATATTTTCCTCTGCACTGTCAAACGCTTGTACCCAAACATTTGATTCATCGATCAAGGGACCAAAATCTGTATGATCATCTGTAATTATTATTTCGTTATTTTGCTCAAGATCTGCCTGATAAGCTTGTTCGTCCGGAATATTCTTCCCATCGAATGTGAATCTGACCTTTGTTTTAAAAACTGCAGACCAATCTGCTTTATCTCTTTTAGAGATGGATAAGGAGCGTAATAAACTTGCAATGCTTGTTTGGCTAGTACAAAAGGATCATACTTGTAATAGTGCGATGTATGCTTTATTTCGATAAGATTATAATCCTTATGCACATTAATTCCAGAACTTGGAACATTGCTAAACCAATTGCATCTAAATAGAAACACCTCCTCCGCGGGTCGTGAGAAATATGTCAGTTGCAAAATTTGTGTCAGAACGCCATAAAAATCATTTAAATGATTTTCTGGATCGTCACTACCTTTGACAAATACACCAGTATTATTTGTTAATTTTTCTGCACCGTATTCTTTAGTGTTAAATTTATATCCATTGACGAAATATATTAGATATGTCTTGACCACTCTTTTTGGACCCATCGCAAGATGTTTCAATCCTTCGTCAACAACACTATTTCTCGTCTCATGAACGTAATTTGAAAACCAACCGGAAAATTCTTTACTGAGATCTCCGTTCGGATGTTCACGTTCATAAACACTGTTTATATAAACAAATTATTACATTAGGTTATACACACACATGCATTATAGAAAAGAATAAAACAAAAATTATTATTTTAGATCACCTAACAAACGGTGCAACCTCGGCACAATTTAGAAGAAAATAAGTGTGTGCTACATGAAGATCTCTATCGTCTAGCCATATTTCTACATATTTTCCAGAAGGCCGACCATGTTGTCTAAAAATAGATAACATTGCTTGAGAGGACTCTTGTTCGTCGCCTTCGTCATTACGAGGAACACTTTGAAATGAAATATTCACATGGTCACTGAAATAGTGAGAGAAAAAGAACGAAGCTTCTTCTTCGATGTAAGATTTACATATCGAACCTTCTGAAGGGATGATTTCTACTCTATTAGCTTGACCATATCGTCGGTGGTTGTCTGGTTTCTACTCTATTAGCTAAAAAAATTTTCTTGTCTCCTCTGAAGGGATGATTTACATGGAGAAAATATCGATGACAGTCAAACCATGAAATTTTCTTACCATGAGGTAAAGAAAACGCTCGTGTTTCATCCATGCAATATGGACATGCTAGACGATCGGCAGTACTCTATCCCGAAAGCATTGCATAGGCAGGAAAATCACCTATAGTCCACAAAAAAGAAGCAAACATACGAGAATTTTTCTTCTTGGACACATTGTATGTTTCTACTACTTCGTTCCACAGTATTTTTAACTCCTCAATCAACGGTTGTAAATATACATCGATTCCTTGTGTCGGATCGTCGGAGCCAGGAACGATAACAGTAAGAAACATATATTGTGTTTTCATGCACATCCATGGAGGTAAATTATACGGTGTGACGATAATGGGCCATGATGAATATTTAGAACCAAATTGAGAAAATGGAGAAAAACCGTCCGTACATAATCCTAATCTAACATTTCGACTCTCCGCTGCAAAATTTGGATACGTTTTATCGAAATGCTTCCATGCTTCTACATCGGCCGGATGTGTCATCGTACCCTCTTCCTCCGTTCTCACACTATGTCATCTCATATTAGACGCAGTTACAAAAGATGCATATAATCTTTGAAGTCTTGGAGTTAAGGGTAAGTAGTGCATACGCTTGTACGGAACTTCATTCCCCTTCTTTTTTCTTGATTTGTATTTCTCCTGGTTACAAACTTTACAATTTCTAAGGTTTGCATCTTCTTTCCAAAACAACATGCATCCTTTTAAACATGAATCTATTTTCTGATACGGTAAACCAAAAGCCGACATAAGTTTTTTAACTTCGTAGTGATTTTCACACATTAGATTATCGGGCAACATATGTCTTTTTGCAGCTTGTACAACAGCCGTAAACCCAGCTTCAGTGATGTTGTATTTTGACTTCATCGCAATGTATTCTGCGATTACTGACAGCTGAGTGCCGCTTTTACAACCACCCCAAATAGGTTTCTTAGCTGCATCTAGTAAATCATAAATTTTTTTAGCTTCAATATTTGGTTTTTCAACATTTCCATCATCGTCGTCAGCTTCAACCATATGAAACATTGATCGTGCTGCATCTTCGACCATATTTTCTATACGGGTCGTTGAAACTATTTCGTTAACGACACTTTCAGACTCTACAGAAGTATTTGCTTCAACTTTTCCATGCCGATACCAAATATAATATTTGAGTGCGAAACCGTGTTGGCACAAATGAACTTTCACAATATCTGGTAACAAATACTTCAAATGTCTACACCTACTACACGGACAACGAATTTCTGGATCGTTTCCGTTATTACTTAAAGCAAATTCAACAAACACGTTTATACCATTATAAAAATTTTCTTTTATTGAGCCCCTCAGTCCTTTTCTTTGGTACATCCATCTCCTCCGATCAACAAAATAATCAATTATTTTTTCTATTTGACAAAATGAGAAGTTCAAAATTTAATATTTATTTTGAAGAATACAAATTCGAAAAAGATTATTTTCATAGTCGTATAATATTTTGAATTTAGAGAACAATTTCACAAATTTAAAAATATTTTCAAATACGGCACATTTTATTTTTTAACGTAACGATTTAAAAATATATATACTTTTTTTTCATTGGTCAGACATCCTACTTCCCATTACAAACACAGTAAGCATTTACATTTCGTATATTATTTCGTCTCAAACGATTCAACAAAATTTCGGCAGCATTTCCCTTTTATTCCCTGCATTGTACACAAATGCGTGTACGCAGGAAACAAAAAAGAAAAGTTAGGCCGAAATTTTATGAACCGTTTAAGACGAAGTAGTGTACAAAATGTAAATTCTTACTGTGTTTATAACTTGTCCAATACATGAACAAATCCGACATACATTGTACCAGATGAATATAAATGGTCGTTTTTTGAAAAAAACGACTATTTATACAACGATCATGTACAACACTCGTCAGACGGGGCCAAAAACTTTCTAAGGGACATTTGTCAATTAACATGCGCGCATTTAACGAAAAAATACAGTTTTACTCACTGTTCACATTTACAAAAATATATATTAATTTAACACATTTATTCGACGTATTACGCATCAACTTAAGGCTGGTTTAATATTTTTGTCATTTTTCAATACGCACAATTATAATTTAGAGTAATGCATTTTTTTGTTTTATAAGTAAATACGTGCACAGTATAATACTCCTAGTTCATTCAATCATTTTATCTTATTCCAAATAACGTATACAATCGTCGAATCAAGGCATACACAACAATTTACATATACATGAACAACCACAAATTATACGTGTTTTTCACAATTTCACGATAAAAGATGAAATATGTATGCCATGTGATGCTATAAACCGTTATTACGCTCTTGGAAATAATTGCAATCACTAATTCGCCCTAATTTATCAATTTATGCAAATCTAGAATTAGGGTAAAAACTGAAATTTTCACAAAAATAAGAGATTATACCTGAGATTAAGAGCAAGAGACGTTGAATTAACAGCGGGGAAGGAGAAAAAATCACGAAATCAGCGATTGGAGGTGGAAAATAAGGATTTGGGGTTTTTTTTCCAGAAATTGAGAAGCTGGAAAATGAGGAAGAAAGGCTCGGTCGAACTGCAGATATCGCGAATTTCCGACGGCCCGTCGGAAGCCGTCGGAAAACGGCCGTCGGAAGCCGTCGCTCTCACCCGTCGCTATTTGGCATTTTTCTAGTAGTGGTACAAATGCTTGGGGGTCCCATGTGCAACAAGAAGCACTTGGCACCGAGTGGTAGGACTTGGTGCTGAATTATCACCTTCGCTCTAATGCTTATGGAATTTCTTAAGTGTGCTTCTAGTGCCTTTCTAAGCATGTTCCTAAACTCGTGAATCATTTCACCTTCATCCTAACATTTTAATTTCAGTGAAAATCTGCTTGGTCAAAAAGTCGGATAATACTTGACCCCTAGAGTATGCTTTCGTTGAGAATGGTAACATCCCCTATTTGGAGGCCCAAAACTAACCGCTACGAATGAGGGATGTTACAAGTTAGTATCAGAGCATAGGTTCATGTAAATTTAAAAGAAATTTAAACCTGAGAGTTTTCAAAACATAATCCAAAGTATCAGAAAATGAGATCGGGGTTTGGGTTTGTTTTTGGCATCCAAACGGGGGGGTGTTACAAGAATAAGCATGCTCTGGAACAAGAGAAGCATTCATTATTATCCTTGTATGCCCGTTGGTTATCCATGAGTTGCTTCAAAGCATTATCTTCATTCCATGGACATATGTTCAACTGCTTTAAGTAGTAGAAATTCCATTCTCCATGTTAGGGACCAAATCTATGTTGAGGTCATTCCACACCTTAGCTAAGTTTGTTCTTCCCCTTTTTTGTCTTTCCTCTGATTTATGGTTGAGAAATACCACTTGGTATCGAGTGGTACCACCCGGTACCAACTGGTATTTCTCAACCATAAATCACTGGAAATGAAAAAAAAGAGGAAGAGAAAATTTAGCCAAGGTGTTGAACAATATTCTACATCAAGTACCTTTACTCGACCTTGAGTACTATAAGTACTAGGGACTTAGAAAGTTGTCCTCGCTTTTTTCATTTTTTGCCTTTTTAGATCCAACCACTTTCATATGGGTGCTTGAAATCTTCGATTTCCGAACCTCAAATTGGTCGCCTCCATTCATCTAAAGCCGCCGCTACTTTCCTGACATCACTATCGCTCCAAGAGATCACCATCATCCGCTTCTCTCCAAGTGCACAGGCCCAACCAGTTTTTCACCCCCTAATCTTCATGCCTCGATTCAATAACTTCTAGGTGGGTGGTGATCGGTGATAAAGTCGTCGTCGCATTATTATGGCCGGTAATGGTGATGCCTTTAGGATATTCTTGATTTGTGTTGGCGATGATGATAGGGTTAGCTAGGTTTGATCGAGGCAATTTTATGGTTCTTCCAAGCTTGTATTCGGGCCCGATCTGATAATGCACTTGGAAGAATCATCAAAATTCCTTCGCTCAAGTTCTTGCACTGCAAAATCCTTTGACTTGTTCTGATTAATGCTTGATTAATTGCATATAGCCATTTGAATGTCAATAAGACGGTTCTCTTTCAAAGAGCGGTCGAATTGAGTATATTCTAGCACTTGAATAATTCCATTGTCAAGCGTGTTCATTCACTGCACTTCTCATGTTCCTATAAGAGAAAAGCGCGTGTGTCATTTCAAACATCAGCTCCATTATCAATTATCCAATAATAATGGGTGAGATCCGATGCACAGTTTGGCCATGCAATGTGGCTCATTTTCCTAGCACGAGCAAGCTATCTATGTCGTACGGTCCGTTCGTCATGTATGGGACATGAGACTCACACTACATAGATTAACACTTACACTTGCCCTGGTCGACGTTCAAAATCCGATTGGGTAACATACGTCAACATTCATTGGGTTTTGAGTATTGATCACATGGGTTTAATATTCGAAATAAAATATACCTGACCATGTTGAACACCTAGTTTTCCTATCCAAAATGACTCGCCATTCGCCTCGTTTCCAATTCGGTGCTTGTACATCTACTCCTCCCAAATTTGGATCCTCTACAGTTCAAGCTTTACCTTCCGTACTTGTCAGACCCGGACGTTCAATCATCGCTGAGTTAGAAGGTATGGTCATTCTAGTAGAGCCATTCTAAAATCCTCCTCCTTCTTTAAATGAATATATCGATTTAAGGATTCTAGATGTCTGCCAGAATAGGTGCCGACAATTCTTACTCCGAAGATGCTCCAGGACATATGTCGCTAACATAGGATCCCTAAGGGTGATGTACTTCTCCCAACACAGGCCCATCGAATGCATAATCCTCCATTGGGATACACGACCAACAATAGATACATGTGCTTAAATGACATTATACCGCCCTTCAATCCATTTCTTCATATGATTCTCCAAGAACTCGATTTGGCTCCGTCTCAAGTTCATCCCAATGGGTATGCTCTACTGAGTTCTCTATGTTAGAACCTCTATTCTATGGTTTCAGTGACAACAACTATACAATCATATATATTATACATCTTATCAAGATTACAGGTATATACTATGAGAGATCAACATGCTCAAAAATATTAGGACTCGAAGACAAACAAAGACCTTAGGACCATGCTATGGTTAAGTAAAGTTATTCTAGTATGTTAAGAGTTTTTGATAAAAAAACTGTACGGTCTCCTTGAGTATATATGCACACACGATTTCATGTACACTAAAATGCAATGAAAAACTGATTTTACCATCCACAGACGTCGTAGGAAAAATCACAAACGTCTGTAACCATACTCGGTAAATATTTGCTGAAGCTACAGACATCTAAGGTTTCCCTACAGATGTCTTTCATTTGAACAACTGCAAAAATATGAATAGACACCTATATTAGATGAATAGAAATCAACACTTTATCGAAAGGTTGCAGCCACTAAAATGAATATACCTTATCTAACAGTAATAACTTCTCGTCTGCATCTGTTTAAATCTATAAATACTACAATGATTGAGATTGACAAATTAATTGAATTGAATAAATTGAATCTATTCTCTCTTTATTTATATTTACTCTCTTGGGCATACATTGCTTACATACTCTCAATCTATCATAACCAAAATATAATTTTGGTTAAACCACTTCCTACATCAAAGCATTCACATTCACATATTCAAAGGAGATCGTAAGAAGATTATAATTATCAATCAAAATCCTTGTTATTTGGAACACAAGATTGTCAGAGATATACTTTTTTATTAGCCTATTTCTCTAGGTGAAGTGAGGGTTAGTTGGTTAAAGGAAATACCAAGGGGAGCTTCAGGACTGAACGTAGGACGAAAGGTCTGAACTAGTACAAAATATCTGGTGTGCTCGTTTTATTATTTACCTTATTTATACTCAATTCTTATTCTCTACTTAGTATAGTTGGTAATATGCACTCTCTCTCTCTCTCACACACACGCATATATATAAGCTGCATTACTTAAAAAGATCATATAGACTTTCACTCTATATGTGCTCTTCATGAAACAGTCCCACCAGTCATCAACTTTCAACAAGCTTCTTATCTCTTAAACTACAAAGAAAGGCATAATTCACCATCTTATATGATTATCGAGGCTTGGTGTAGACGCAAGGTCATCGAGAAGCTTCATAACAAACATTCTTACTTCAAGAACGAATACTTCTTCGTCCGGTGTCTATTTGGCTTTAACCGACCCTGGCTCTCTAGAAGTAAGATTATTTTCTTTTTTGCCTTTCATACCTGAATTTTCATCATCTGAACGTCTAACTTCTATGCCAATTCCTTCGCAGATATTCCTACTCATGATACCAATAAGGGGCATGGTGATACCTTCGATGCTCTAAAGAGAGCTCCGATTCAAAATCGCTTCACTCCATGCCTTCTAACGAATGAAAACTTTCATTGTATTAATCCTTTTCTCCCCAATCCCCTTTTCGTTCTTGATGAAAATTCTTCGAGCGGCTCTAGGACGTCAACTAGGTCTTCTGCCCCTACATGCAGCTCCGACGATAATCTTTAAGGGGAACTGTATGTCTCATCCAGTGTACTAAGCATCCATGAATTCATTGATAGAATGATAGACGAACTCATTTCCAATGAAATTCTAAGAGAAAGGGGCAAAGGTACTATGCAAACAATTTTAGAGGAGGGTAGATAAGTGGGTAGAAGAGAAGGAAAAGAAGAAAGGATTGAGGAGGAAGGAGGAGAAGAAGAAGAAAATGAAGAGAAAAAGAGTGTAGAGGAAGGCATCGACGACTGTGATGCCAATCCTTAGGGGGACGAGTCATGCGACGAGACATCACCCAAGGGCACTAAAATTCTTACTTTGCCCTGCCAAAAGGGAATAATCATCAAATCACCCAAATAGGTTGCAGAAATGAGTGAAATACCAATAATCACGGTGCTCCCTTCGGTTGAATCTTTTGTGGATATCTATGCCTCCTTAAGCGACTTTGATATCTCCATTAGCGATCTCCTTAAGGCTCTTCAACTTCAACTTCTCACCTAGGGGAATCCTCAATGAAGTCGGCGATTCTTCATCTTTACTTCCATGTAAACACCGTCTGTAGTGCATTTAGGGGTTCATCTACACTCTACACTTCACTAGGATCACAACTTATACAATCTTTTTTTTCTCTGGTTGATTTGCATTATGAAATTTCACAACTTATACATTGATTTGATTTGCATTGATTTGCATTATGAAATTTCACAACTTATACAACCTTTTTTTTTTCTCGTTTCAGGTTCCATGAGAAACAGATAAAAGAAAGCTCCAGCATAGCATGGACGAGTCTAGTGGACAAACCATTAATCCATATCCGTCTCGTTCTAGCTGCCAAAGGCATCATGAGATCGAGGAAGAAAGTTCTAGAAGGAAGAAACAAGAAGAAAAGGACGACCATAGAGCTGAAAGAGAAAAGCCAAAGAGATGTTTCCCTCTGATCAACCTAAGTGACATAAGAAATCCAAGATCTCCACGGCTCCTCTTTTTGCATTTCTCCACCCCGCTCTAATCCTCAAATTCCTATGCATGAGCAAACTTCGACTTCTTTAACTGCATCCATGCCTCCTCAATCAAAGGGAATCTCTCCCCCTCCAACTTCTTTACCTGGCACAACACCCCACTTGCAAGCTACTTTCCCAAATCTTTTCTTGCACGGTGTCATGTTTGATCGTGACATTTATGATATTTCAAAATAATAAGCGGATTGGAATGTCCAACGGATCTAAAAGCTCACAGACTAGGCTATGGTTGGAAAAGGCTTAACTATGCCCTCTCAAAGGTAAATCACATTAATTACACTAATATCCAATCCTTTTATTTGGAGAAAAGGACCTATGACGGTCTCATCATGGAGTATAAAGAAGATCTGGAGAAGATGAAGGTAGAAAGATACGCCATCATGAAATTCAAGGCTAATGCTAAAAGTATGATGGAAGAGATGTGGACAACCCAAACTAATGTAGAGCTCATGCTGAAAGACCTATTTAAGATTGCCCATAACGAGGGTGTTGTGTTGAAAACTCAAATTGCTGAGAAGCACCTGCCCTTACTACAAAGGATGAAATCATCCAAGCCAGGGATAAGGTCATTGAAGAGTAAGATATCGAGATTTCAAAGATTTATGTGTAGAATGAGAAACTCACAAGGTATGATTAGTTAAGTTCGAAAAACTGGATGGTGAAGTAGATCATGCGGTCATTGCACAAGAGCTGAAAGAGCTTAAGGAGGAAAGAGTCAAGGAGAAAGAAGAGTTGAATAATACTCTATGGTACTTCTTCGCAAACATAATCCAGTACAAGAATTTGGAGCAGCTAGGGAGCACATACGCTGATACCTTTGCTAATTCTTGGGAAGAGGTGCTGTGTCGTTCAAAAACGACCGACGAAGGCCTCACTGAGGAAAACTGACGATTAAGTACCTCGACACAGAGGATATTGCGAAACTCGAGGAGGGAATAACCATCTTAGCTAAAGAAGATGCTACTGCTATATTTGCTAGCGTCGAGGCTTCCGCTGTCCTAAGTGCATCGGTCTAGTTGAATTATCCATTCCAAAATCCAAAGAGCTTGCAATAGATATTCCTAGAATTGTAAGGGCCAGCTTCAAAGCCACCCACATCACTGTGGCATCCATAACAACCTCCATCGAAGCGTATGTACCCCTCATAATTGATCCACCTGTTTAGCATTCACTAGAGGAGGGTGAGATTTCCAAATCTCCTACTTTGCAATAAACTCTGGGAGAAGGTATGTCTCTTATTTTACCAGTTTTCGAGAACCTCTTGCTCTTGCCCAAGTCTATATTTAAGCTTCACTATTCTGTTTGCCAACTTATATTTCATCCATGTCTCCCACCTCTGCCTCTAGCTACTCAAGGGTCGGGCAACGCATCTATTTTCACCACGTCGACCTCCATCTCCATGGGACTCATCGTTCCTACCCTACCTTCTACTTTCGAACCTAGCCTCGATTCTCAGAAGATCATGGCCTTGGAAGGTATAGAGGGCATTTATCAGTCCCTGGGGGAATACATTTCAAATAGTAGCGATATGGGCCCAACTGATCCTATTAAAATGGCAGTGAGATTAAAAGTCGACCTTTCCAAGGTCAAGATTAAGAAGGAACCTGGAACTGAGAACTCCGTCGGATCCATACTAACAAGCCCTTATGCGGGAGCGGCCCCTGTAATTTTTGTGCATAAAAGTTTGAGTAATGAAAGATTGTTTTTCCCTATAATCTTTGTTTCGTTCTACTTTCTCGCACTTTTACATATTGTACCTGCATATATGATATAACTGCCTACATATATACTATAACTAAATGTATTGCCATTTACGTATATTATACTTGCTTATTTCCATACAATGCTTTTGTTTTCTATTACTCTGTGCATATAATCGAAATTCTTGCGATTACTTTGGCTGTATTCTATTGTATGGCCTTGTTTATAATTGCCAAAGCATTTCGTTTTGGCGAAACAGAAGTATGATTGACCAACTCCATGTTTTTTCCTATTTACGCCGCGTCGAGTTTCCTTCAATCGATTATTAACTGTAAATAACCCAGGTTCCAAACTGTCCTTTATTATTGGGGAGTAGTAATTGGAATATTCTTGGTTACAATATTCAGATACAAACCAAATCCTGTTCGAGGGATTTGCCATTTCAAATATTTGAGTCCAGGTGATATCCCCTTATTTTTACATATTTCTCGGCATAGATAAGAAGCTACTATTGCGGGATGAACTATTTGAATGCCCATAATCCTTTCATGTCTCTCCTAGCTCTGATCCTGGGTTGGAAGAACCCAGTAGTACCGGTCTTCAATTTCCAATGATTATCCTCATTTATCCTCGACCAAGGATGTCCCACTAGGCTGCAAGCATAGTCGTGAAGTTTTTATCCACATGTTAGTTCAAATATCCAAGGATCGGTGCTTTTGGACACCTATCTCTAAGCATTCGCTCCTAATCTTACCTAACTACGGATGTCGAATGAAACTACCTATTGATTTTCCTCACTTAACTCCATCCTAGTGTATCCTACCAGGCTGCAAGCATGGTTGTCAGGATTTTAACCATGTGGCAATTTCTATGTCTGGAAACTAGCATATTAATTTTTTGATTTCGAGCATTCCCTCTTCATATCGCCAAATTCCAAGCAACGACCAATTCCTGAAGGCCGAGGTCGAATTATCTGATCGACCCCTATGTGTTCATCCTTTCTTAACTTTGCCAACTCTGAGCAATGGAAGTTTCCTGAAGATCGTGGTCAAATTTTCTGCTTGACCCTTGTGTGGTTATTCCTTCCTGATGTCACCAACTCCATGCAACAACAAATTCCTAAAGGTCACGGTCGAATTATTCAATGGACCCTGTGTGGCTATTCCTTCTTGCTGTCACCAACTCCGAGCAAGGTAATGTCATGAAGGTTAGGGTTTAATTATCTGATCGACCCTTGTGTGGTTATTCCTTCTTGATGTCACCGACTCCAGGCAATGGGAGATTCTTTATGGTCATGGTCGAGTTTTCCGATCGTCCCCTGTGTTACTATTCCTGCTTGACATTGCCTATTCCAGGCAACAACAAATTCATCAATGTCTGGATCAAATTATCCAATCAACCCAATCTTTGCTCTCCTAGGTCCTAATTCTGAACCAAAGGAGCTGGTCCTTTGGAGTCGAATTATCCGATCGATCCCTAAGAGTGATCCTTCCCTACCCCACTCTTGGGTCAGTTGGGTTATAACTATTTTCGAGTTTTGGAATGGCAGGGTTGAATTATCTGATCGACCCTGATGATTATCCTCCTCGGTCCTAATCCCGAATTGAAGGAATTTATACTTGCTATATTACAAATCACGCAGCATAAAACTTTTGCTTACAAGAACACGATTCCATCGGTTAAAGAAGCGAATTGTATTCATAAATGAAAAGAGCGGAAAACCCTGCAATATTACATTGCCCCTGGAATCCTTGGGTGGCTTATTTATGAAAATAAGCTAAATAAAAATAAGTATCGTAGTGCAATAGCAAGTACTGTTCTATGCCTATGGGATCAAGATTCCATCAACTATGTCTAGCTTGAACGTTCCATCTCCATGCTTTCGTTCGATTGCATAAAGACCATCCCAATTCGAACCAAATGCTCCTGTACTCAGGAGAACTCATTTTAAAACAAGATCCCCTACCTCGAAAGTACGGTTTCAGAATGTAACAACTCCCCTTCTCGACCAGCGAAAGTCGACACCGAGTACATCCACAATATTCAAATTTCGAACATCCAAGCCATAAGAGTAGATTGTTAGGGTAAATAAAAGGAAAGAACATGAGAAATAAAATCCCACAACGGAATCGAAAACATGTAATATAAAAAATATTAAAAACTATCACTCTAAAGTACAGAGCACATCAGAGTTAAAAACAAACCTTATTAGATGGAAAGTTATAAAATCTTGACCTTACAATTGTTGATAGGTATATAATATAATACATCGAAAAATAAATCACTACAATAGGTGAACATCCAGCTCTTCACCAAGAACTCCATATCACCAAAGTTAACCTAGGAATATACTTGTCTGACCTAAGCATTATAATAAAATAACACCCAGGCCAGTCTGGAATACCAGCGTGAGAAAATCAAGTAATATGATGACCATAAAAAAATTAAGTGAGGCCACATCGATAAACGCAAAATGGGTTTTTATCTTAAAAGAATAACATCCTTACATAAAGGAGTGGAAATAAATAATAGGAAACAAATCCAAATATAAAGGATGGGTATCAGTAAGAACAAATCTCATACTTAAGGAATAGGCATAAATAATATCAAAGTCCAAATGTGAAAGAATGGAAATAATCTAAACAAAATCTAGACAAAAAAGAATGGACAAACAAGATAAAAGTCCAAACTTTAAAGAATGGACATAAATAATCAAACATTAAGAAGAGCACAAGGCAACTCTCAATGCAATTAAGGAAATAATTCAAAGATTTGAATTAAATAAAGAAAGAGAGTATTTCCAACAATGACTAGGAGGGTGCACCCCTTTCCAAAAGTATACCTCTAGAAATATATTTTCGAACTCCAATGGCTCTTAGAAACCTCCAAGCTGGACATCGCCAATTGTTATCGAGAATCCAAGTATTTCACATCTCAATGCATAAAACCAAATCCAATCTAGAGTAGATGTGAGAATAACCCAATAGGAGCAACCTCCATAGCTTAGCCCCACTCTCTCATTTGGTTTAGCCATTTCCAAAAAAAGATAACAAAGCTCAAAAGAACAATAAATCTTCCTAAATTGGCAAAACTCAAAGAAGAAAGCTGAATCGAAATCCATAGTCGATATATTAACTATCGGAATAATAAATTGATTTGTGCATGAGAATTAAATCCTACACACTAACCATCAATAAATGAATCAAACTTTTAAAATATTTGATTCACACTTGTGCTTGATTTTCACATTTCAATTATTTGTAAAACACTTTAAAATACTCTTTGAAATATATTTTTTAAAAAGGGTGAATTATAGTTCTAAGTGTATTGATAAAAGGGTCAAAAACAGATGTCATTAAAGCATCATTTACTATAAACTCAAATCAATTTACACTTAGCTTTATTTTGAAACAATTCTTTTTAAAGGATTTTCTCATTTATAGTCTATCATTTATAAATTTTAAATCAACATTTATTATCCCAAAGATAATAAATCAATTTGAGTACCTTTATAAATTTAAAACAATGTTAATTTATCCCGAATATTAACTTATAATACTTTTTTTAACTTCAAAACCACATTGATTTTTCCCAAGGAAAATAATTCAAATTTGAAATCTTTTTTATAAATTTAAACCAACGCAAGTTATCCAGAAAGACAATTAATTACATTTATAATATTTTATAAATTTAAACCAATATTGATTATCCCGAATGATAATTAATCAAATTTATAATCTCTTTTAATAAACCAATCAATTATCCTTATTAAAACAGTTAGTTATTGAAAAACACTTTTATTTAAATCAGTTAATTAACTTTAATTTTTTATTAAATTAGTTAATTAATTTTAAACTCTTTCATTAAATAAATTAATTAACTTTAAATATCATTAACTAAAATTATTTTATTAAATTCAAATAATCACTAATTAAAAAGAATAGTTAATTTCAAACATCGTTAATTAAAATGTTTAATATATTTTAAACACCATTAATTATAACAATTAATTAAATTTAAATAGACATGAACTAAAATGATTAACTAAATTCAAATATCAATAAATAAATTGATTAGTTAAGTGAAAGCATCATTATTAAGATTATCAATTAAAACCAAATATCATTAGTTAAAATGATTGCTTAAATTCAAATATCATTAATCAAAATGATTAGTTAGATTCACACATCATTAGTTAAAATGATTAATTAAATTGAAAACATCATTAATCAAAATGATTAATTAGATTCAAACATCATCAAATAAAATGATTAATTTATTTATATATCATTAATCAAAACGACTGAGTTTTAAACATTTATTTTTGTGAAAATACAAGCTCAAGTTCAACAAACACGTGTTTTAGGGAGATGATATCCAATAGGTGACGGTATAGCGAAAATCGGTATAATGACACTTAAACAATTTAAATAGAATATCACACTTATTTTCAACCCAACATCAATATAAGTATCATAAAGAAAGAAATAAATATTGGCGAGAAACCCCTTAGGTTCTCTCTACAAATGTTCCTTGCAAAAAACTGGTTCTGGACAATGTAGGTGTGTAGTCGTACGAGTTCACTGCAATTTAGTTAATATGTTATCCGTTTTATAAAATGGGAATCCAACTGAAAATCAATCAAACATCAATATAACTAACATCCAAGCATTCAACAATAAACTATAGCATCATAGATATTATATAGTTTATTTAAAGTTGAGTAAACTCATCGAAATTCTAGTTATCGTCGAAGCGTTCCAGTTTGAACTAAAGTCGAACGGTCGTTCGATTTTAGCCCAAAATTCCATTAGCTCAGAATTCGACCAAACCAATTCCATTCTGTAGCTAATGTTCCGATGAGTGCAACAACAAAAAAATCCGCACTCAAATCTGACCCTGTTTAAGCAAGATATTAAATTTATAATTTTTCAAATTAATTAAATATAATTTAACCCACTAATCACATGACTAACCAAATTCTTCACCTAATCAATCATCCCCTCCAAACATTAATTATCATCTTCCTGTACACGACCCTTGCACCACCGGCCATGCATTCATCACCAATATCTCTCTCGATACTCGACTAACTTGCGATCCGACTTTGCCGAACAACTCCGCATTGAATTCTCTACCCATTGGACCCACCAATTTCACCTCCGCATCGCCAAGTACAAGTTCAACTTGCTGCCCTTCACGTGCTACAATGTACGAACGTACCTCGCTATAGTAAAACGGAGGCCATGGCAATTTGGAGAATGTTCTCTTCAACGCGAGCAACACAACGACAACCTTCTCTTTGACCATCTCCACCTAATTCCCCCTTAAACATAAACCTTAATTTGGACTAACTAAGTCGAGCTCCACCAAAACACGACTAAACTAAAAGGCGAGACTATGGAATCAAAGCTCTTAAGCAAGTGAACCCAACGGAACAAATGACATAATTTTTCATAGAGTAGAATGTTTGATTTTGAATTT
Organism: Allium cepa; assembly: GCA_030765085.1. Lineage (NCBI taxonomy): Eukaryota > Viridiplantae > Streptophyta > Magnoliopsida > Asparagales > Amaryllidaceae > Allium > Allium cepa. The sequence continues at coordinate 684,588,413 of CM060932.1, read as the reverse complement.
TGAATGTTGAGGCTTCATTTTTGTTTACCGTAAAGATAGAAATAGAGAAAGAGAAGGGGAAGAAGAAAAATGAACCCCTGCTAACTCCTTGCACTAATGTTTATGTTGAATTTGATATAGGCTAACCAAGATCCACAATCATGATAATAGACAAAGCATGTTTCCAGGAGGCATGCTTAAAGAGATAAGGAAAAGACAAAAACATGTGTGTGTTTTATTTGTTTTGAAAAAGTTAGATTTAGGGTACTTCGCTACAGAATATCTCATATGTGTACGAGCCACGAATGATAGAAATAACAATACGATCATGCATAACAATGTGACTAGATCTTAAAACAACAATAAAATAGACAGGTTATCCTATTCTAGGAAGTTTAAAAAATACCAACATATACTGCAATGCGTCAAACGGAAATTTATTTATTTATTTTTCAAATTAAAAATTAAAGGAAATATCCTATAAATTAAATTAAAAATACGTCAATAAAATGAAGTCGTTTTATTACAATTTGATTTTCTTATTATTCATTATATTCGAACCATTTATTATTGTAAACAAATTTGAAAAATGATTCACCATTATCATTTATTAATCAAAAGAAGTTAAATATGGCTATTAAATCCATTTAATTCACAATTCAATTATTTAAATAATCTCCATATTTGAATATAAGTTACTTATATTTTAAAAACCACTTATATAAATATTTAAAATTAATTAAATATTTAGAGTTAAAACCCTAAAATTCTAGGATGTTACATGGACCTTGGTGTTAAAGTGTCATGCTACACTTTTCTAGTAAGCAGCTTCCCTCAATTTCACTTCCTCCCTCTTCTCATCAACCAAACCGAGAGACTCAAGCAAGAGTTTCTCATTTACCTTTGGATTGTAATGCCTTTTATGATGAGAAAGGACTTCCTGTTCTGTCGGTATCATCACTTCTGATCGATAAACCAAGTGAACGGTGTATGTCCAGCCGTAGATTTATGAGTCATCTTATAGCCCATAATGCCAATTGTTTCTTATCGATCTAGTTGCCTTTGGCTCTGGTTAATCATTTCTTTAAAGTGGACTTAATGATTTTATTCACTACGTCTACTTGTCCATTTGCCTTCGGATGTACTAATATTGGGAAACTCTTCTTGATTATATCGGTTGCAGAAATCCTTGAAATCGGTACTTTCAAATCGAGTTCCATTATCCATTATAATCTTTAGAGGTACTTCGGACCTATGGATGATATTATTTGTCACTAAGTTGATTAATTTTTTGTTCTGATCATGACAAGAGGTTTTGCTTCGACCCACTTCGTGAAGAAATCCACTACAACTATCGCATATTTATCTCCTCCTTTCACCATTGGTAGCACACTGATTAAATCAATTCCCTAAACCACAAATGGTCATGGGCTAACCATTTGTGTAACCTCTCTAGACGAGGCTCTTAGAATCTCCATGAATCTCCGACAACGATCACATCTTTTGGTGTAATTAACCACGACCTGATTTTCTGTTGACCAGAAATATCCATAGCGAAAGCACCCTCTTAGCCAAAGTCGGCCTACCAACGTAGCCACCACCACCACCCTTGTGGATTTCCATAAGGATTTTCACAGCCTCATCCTCAGTTACACACCGAAGCAAGGGGTAGAGAATCCTCTTCTATAAGTAACCCTTCCTGCATCATGAACTGTGGTGCTTTTCAAAGTAGTTTCTTCCATTCGTTTCCATGTTTCAAGAGTCCCCTTGAGAAAATATTCCTTGATCGGATTTATCTAAGATTCCTCTTTTTCATGGTCTCCAAAATCCAATCAACATCCATTTGATCGACACTCAAAGCCATTAAAACCTCCATTAGAATCAGACCCAACATTTGAGCTTCCCCTAATCTAGCCATCCCTTAACTTGGCATTTTTGCTAGCGAATCAGCCTTTGCGCTCTTCTCTCTAGGGATATGCGTAATTGTATGTTACTCCATGTCATCTAAAAGTTCCATTGCTTTAACCGAGTAAGAAGCAAGTCTCGCATCCTTAGCCTAATACTCATTCCAATCTTGACAAATCACCAGTTAGGAATTGCTGAATATCTACAATGTCCTTATCCCCGGTTCCTTCCCTATCATTAATCCCTATCAACACCTCATACTCTGCCTTTTTGTTAGTTGCCCAAAATTATGGCCTTAATCCATAACAAATCGATCACCCTTTCGGAGTTTCAAGCATTACTCCTCCACCTAAGTTATGCTCATTCGAATCACCGTCCACAAACAACATCTAATGAGAAACTGTGCCCACATCGTCCTCTTCTTCATCATCTCGTGCAGTAAACTCGACAATGAAGTTTGCCCGCACCTGCCAATTTATTGCTCTCCTCGGATGGTAAGCAATATCATACCGGTTCAATTCTATGTTCCACTTCAGTAATCTTCCCGAAGTCTCGAGTCGGTATAACACCTGCCTCAGGGGCTAATCCATCGACACTATGATCGGATGAGCTTTGAAATATGGTTGCAACTTCCTCAATGCGATTAGCAAGCAATATGCCGATTTCTCTAACTTTTGGTAGTTTTTTTTCTGCTTCTATAAATTGCTTGTTGATATAGTAGACCTACCTCTATAACTCACCTCCTCACTTACAAATGTTGCACTTAATGCATGAGCAGATACAGCCAAATAAACAAACAAATCCTCCCCGTTTAACGGTTTTGATAAGACCAGTGGTGACTTCATATGCCTTAATAACACCTTGAAAGCATTCTGATAATCCTTATTCCATTCAAAATTCTTCTTACCCTTCTTGAGGGTATCAAAGGAGGTATGCATTTATTTGTCGCCTTGAGATGAACCAACTATGGGCAACGATTTTCCTATTCAAGCTCTATAGTTCTTTTCGTAGTTGGGGGCGGTTACATCCCTCAACGCATTAATCTACTCCAAATTAGCCTCAATGCCCCTACCATTAATGATAAAGCCCAGAAATTTTCCCAATGTCACCCCGAAAGAGCTTTTTAACAAATTTAGTTTAATTTCAAACTTCCGCAAAGCCTCGAACATCTCTTAAAGGTCGTCCAAATGGTTCCGAAATACTTGTGACTTACAAGCATGTTTTCCACATACACTTCCATGGTTTTCCTAATTTGATTCTTGAACAAAGAATTTACCAACCTCTGTATGTGGCTTCGGCATTCTTCGAACCGAATGACATTACTCGATAGCAGTATAATCCCAAATCCTTTACAAGTACGATATTCTCCTGATCTTCTACATGCATCAAAATATGGTTATAATCTGAATAAGCATCCACGAATGAGAATACCCCATGTATCGTGGTCCTGTCTACCAGTTGGTTAATCCTGAGTAGAAGAAAGTTGTCCTTCGGATATGCGTTATTCAAATCTGAATAGTCGATACATGTCTGCCACTTTTTGTTTGATTTCTTGAATAAAACATGGTTGTATACCCGTTCAAGTTATAAGAATCATGGAAAAGCCGTTTGCATCAGCTTATCCACTTCTTCCTTCAATAGTAGATTACTCTGAACCTAGATTGCACCTTTTCTGCTTCATCAGTGTAAATTTTAGATCAATATTCGGTGCATGACACACTATCTATGACGTTATCCCGCACGTATCCGAATGCATTCAAGCAAACACATACGAATTCCCTCGTTGGCAACTAACCAATTCCTTCGTTAGGCTAATGCTAAGTTGAGATTTAATCTTTAAAACTCCTTGGATCATCCACATCGACTGGAACATTCACCTTCTGCTCGACGATCATCACTTGCCCTTCCCCTGACTTCTTCTTGGGATGCATAGACTTATCAAACCTGCCATGGTTCCCGAGCTAGGGTTTCGGCTTTAATTGCTATGCTTGAGAATCTCAAATGTATAGAGTCCTCTCCACATTCTTGCCTTTTTCCCATCGCTTTGCTTCCCTCAGCTCCACGACTAACATTCCCTTTCTACATTCTGGTCTCATCTTATCGATCTAAGCCCATTTTGATGGGACCTTCATCATTAAACTCCAAAGAGCCAGTGCTATTCTAAAACCAGCAAGGGTTGATTGGCCTAAGAAGGCATTGTATGCCAAGTATTTACCCGCAATAACAAACTTTTGAATTCATACTATCCTATGATCTCTTTCACCCAACTCCATAGGAAAAACGATTGCCCTGATTAGTTATTTAGCATCACTTTTAAATCCTTGGATATTGATTTTGTAATCCATAACCTCCTTCACGTTAATCTTCATCTGATCCAACGTTCTTTTGAAGAGTATTTTCATAGAACTTCCAGTATCCACCAAGACCCGACGCACTGTTGCCCATCCAATACCTACCATTATCACTATGGGGTCAAAAGTTGGCGCTTTGACTCAATCAGCATCTCTATTTCTGATCATGACATCAATTTTTTTCATCCTTTACTGATTAATCGGAGCTCCATCTTCCACGACAAAGCAATCCTCCTATGGTACATGATTTGGTAAGCTCACGTACCATTCCATTTCCCTCCAGCTTTTTTCCGTTAGATGAGGTCCTTTTATTATGATATTAATTATCAACTTTCCTTCAGTCTATCTGGGTCCTTCTCTGTGGGGTCCAGGGTGATTCCCTTGGGCAGATGGCTCTTAGGGCCTTACATTTTGGCTGCCTTCTTACGGTTGTCTCACATACCATTGGAGCTTTTTATTATAATTAACTCTTCAATAACATCCCTCAAATGCTAGCACTCGTTCGTGTTGTGTCCATGGGTTTCATGGAAACGACAGTACTTTCTTAAGTGCCTTTCCTCCTTAACCCCCTCTTTCCTAGGCGGCCTTTTATACTATTCCATTCCCTTCGTTGCAAGTATATATTCTCATATGTATCGTTCAGAGGCGTACACTCTTCAATCTCATATTCCTTGGGCGCTTTTTATTTTCATTCTGTCTACCGTAGAATCCTAATTCCATTTCTTCTTATTATTCGGATTTCTAATATTAACTACTATATTACAGGAGCTCTCTCCTGTCTGCTTAATAGCCACATTGCTTTGTATTACTTCATTTGACTGCCTACCATTGGTCTACGCAGCTGCCTGACTTGCTTCCTCCAAATACAAGAATTGACTGGCCTTCAATGGAATTCCTCCATAGTTGTTGGTTGTTTCATATTCAATCATTTTCCAAAATGTTTGGGTGTGTGACAACCCATACCTTTGTGGACCCAAATTTTCGCTAAATCGAAACCCAAGTCCACCAAACTATAGATCGTTGGTGTTGGTATCTTGTAAATAAACAAAAGTATATCATAGCACCATCGATAAAACTCACAATGGAATAATAAAGTATAATGAAACATATACTTACCGACTATGGTTAATACCTCTGATATCTAGTACCCATTTCAGTGCTAAGCATGCACAAGAAATTTGTCATTCCACCATTTCCGCCTTGTTCCAATACATGTCCCTCTAAATCTATCTTATGGGTTGCAATAAAGATGGGTTCAAAACAACGTTGTGGTGACTGGTATTACATACTTTATACATAACACTAGCTTATGCCGATTTCTTTCCATTACATGTTATGTCTATTTTTTAAAACTTAGTCATCTTGACTTTATATACGCGTACGGTACGCCCTACTTACTAAATGTATTTAATAACTACATATGCATATATAAGTGTATATATATAGGCACCACATCTCCCCTTTGGACGACAAGGATACTTTTCCTGCTAGTATCCGTAAATTTGCACTAGTCAGGATCCATCGTCAATGTCATATCATGTTCTCACCATTGTGCATACCAAGGAACTTCCGCAGTGCTTAATAACGACATTACATCTATTTAGCCGTATTCGCTTCATTTGAAAGACCTCTATTAAGGGTTATCAAGCCTTTCCTCCTAGCAAAAATAAACTAACAAACAACTATAAAGTGGTGCATGTCCTAAATGTGATCTACACTAGTAGGAGGTGTAGCTAGTTTAGGCGTACCCTTTGCTTTCTGCTAACTACTCAGGACGGATGACGATCTCGACCTATGTAAACAGCTCCTGCTCTTCACATACATGGTACCAACCTTGCGGTCATAGCACCGAGCCTACACTCATCGTCTTATTTAGATTGCCCAATGCAATCAAGGAAATGCCCACTTGGTTACTTAACACATACCCCCTAAAAGGTTGAAGCAGACTCTACTTGGCCCTTTAGTACTTCAACCGAGGTGAACCATCCTACTTTGGTGTATACCTTCACCTATACTCGAACATATATCCCATGGGTCCTACATTTTTATATGTCCCACATCAGTATAATATATACACAAATGCTGGTATCCCCTTGCGGTGGGCAGACTTCTGTTCTGTAACACTACCGACCTCGCATTCTAACCTACATTAATGACTATGTCATTTTTAAGTACAGTTAATTATTAAATAAATTCTATAATTCACACACGTCATAAACACATACTTGAGGCTACATAAATTTGTTTAGTTACTTTGCCTGCTATGTTAAATTATTGGTATTCAGTTATTTTCCCCATTTGCTTTTTGTTTCATTTACGTCAATTTATTGTCATTTACCGCTTACTTCTAATTTAATTTAAATACCTTTTTCTGTTTGACTTCCATTTGATACTATTATGTTTATCCTATTATTTCTTTTCAAATGTTATTATCATTCTTTGATTACTATAATTCTCTTAATTACTCATTCCATCACTTTACGTACATTTCACCACTTATTGTTGATTTTCTAACTTATTGCTTATTTTAGATTTATAATTGAGTTATTGTTATTATCTCTACTCATAATACTTTGGTTTATACTTAGGAATTTCTGCATTTTAATGCATTAAAATTACATCTTCCCAGAAGGAAACGTAAAATACTGGAATTTTCCATAAATTATATAAAAGAGGACTTGTCTTATTTTGGAATTCCAAGGAATCGTATTTTATGTTATTATCGAAATAGACGGTACAAAGTACGGGAAACGTCCCTATTTTATACTTATTTTTTGGATACTCCTTGTTATTTTAAAGGATGCACTTTTATTCATATTTATAAAACTAGATAATTTATAGAAATTTGCTTCGCAACACTCGTTATTCCATTGAACTAAAATTCTACTTAAGTTCCAATACAAATTATAATAACTTTCAATTTATATTTACGAAAATACATCATTCAACCAATAAACCTGGAATTATTATACAATATTATAAATTTAGGGACTACTTTCGCCCTTACTTTCCAGACCCAATTATATACAATGCTAAATCAAAGTTAACAATTCACGGAATATGTAGTCATTGTTTTCGAACTCATTACATGTTTACATTTAAACCAACAACTCCATAACTATATTTGGGCATACAAGAAATAGATTTACAATAATATAAATCCAATATTATATAAAGATATATAATTTTCCACTCACCTTTAAGCATTCAAATCCTCAGATCTATATCATGTTATTCCTGTTTTACTCCTTTTTCTTCCTATCGAAAGATGTACCATAAACATATACATATTTAGTAGAAATTTAGATCTGAGAAGAGATTTCAATTTAATTTAGATTTGGATTTAGATTTACAATTTACCTTAGCTTTGGCAATTCGATTCAACCATATTCTTCTTCTTTATTATCCTCTTCTATTCTTCGCTTATATATATATATATATATATATATATATATATATATATATATATGCATGCATGTATGTATGCGTGAATGTATGTATGTATTAGTTTATATAAACTTTTGAATTTGTATAGAAAGGAAAATGACAGAGCTTCATTGTTGCTTTAGAAAAGATGAGAATAATAGTGAAGGGTTAGGCCTGAATTTACAAGGGTTCGAATCTAACCGGCCTTTAGATTATATTATATTAAATTTGGGCATTTCGGCCTAGGTTCAACATACAGCCACTGCCTACCACCAGCCGACCACCAGTGGTCGACCGGTCCTAATAAAGGGGTCGACTGATCACTTTATTTATTCTAATTAATTTCTTCATTTTATTTAATTTCACTTAAAACTTATTTGTTCCATTCTGACTGATCTGACTTAACGCTAATTATGCTTACACATTGAGTAACACTTAATGTTATTTAATTACATTTATTTTTTTAATTACATGTATAATTATTTTTGATCTGAAATCTTCATACATTAATAACATTTCCATTTGAACTTTGATCCAAAAATTTTATATATGGAAATTGATCAGAAAATCGCTACGAACGCAACAATGCAAGTTTTGTAGCCAAATTATGAAGTTAGTGAAATTTCCATTTTGGCATTAATAATTTTTAATTAATTTCTTTTCAATTACTTATGTTCAATTTAGTGGGTGTTATAAGATTTTTACCCTGGACCAAAGCCATAAATACCAAATCCTCTTTCAGATTGCTAACATCTGTAATAGCCACATTAAACTGATTCAAGAAGCCCTTCAACGACTTTTTAGGTGTAACATCCCATTCCCCTTAGTATACCTAAAAAGGACACACTGAAAGATGTGGTGCGTTGTAGGAATAGCTAAAAACTTACAGAGACTAAGATTCACGAGGGAAAATAATTAAAACAGCGGAAACATTTAAATAGAAATCTTATTATTCAAAATCGAACTTCATAAATACTTCACTAGATCAAATACCAAATATCCATGTCTAGTGAAAACATTATCTCAGTCATAACATCAAAGTACATAAAATAACTATCCCTCTCAAAGAAAAGTACCAGTAGAACAGACAAAACAAAAATTGAAAAAGAAGATGTAGAATACATGAAGAAAGCCTTTACAGCCGAACCTCCAAGAAACTCTGAAATCTACTATCCCTGCCCCTGGTGGCCTATGGGGGAAAGAAAAGGGAAATAGAGGACCGAGTCAGATTAAAAGTCTGGTGAATGAAAATACTTGCTAGTATTCTTAACAAGATAAAGGTAATAGACTTTGCAACGGTTCTAGTAAATAAAAGGATAAAGGAAAAGATAAAGCTGGAATAAAATACGGTTTAACTTGCTTGCTTTTCTTAGATAGTTTGATTAGATTGTTTTCACTTTTCTTAGATAACTGCTTTGATTAGGCTGAAACCCTAATCCTACTTTAATTAGGCTGAAATCCTAATTCAAACCTTTGATCGGTCTTCTATCTCTACTATGCCTACAACGGACTAGACCTATGGCCTCTATGCAAAAGATGCGGACTAGACCCTGTTGGTCCCTACGTAGAAGATTCGGACTAGACCCAGTGGTCCTTACGCAAAAGATACGGATTAGACTCAGTTGGTCCCTACGTAAAAGATATGGACTAGACCCTGTTGGTCCCTACGCAATAGACACTTACTACTGTGGACTAGACCTTGTTGCTCCCTACGCAATAGATACCAACTTAGTGCTTAGAAGTCAATAACGACTTATTAACCAACACTGAGGCCGCACGCTCGACCACCATTAGGCTCGCGCTATATGTTGCTCCCTCCTGTTGACCTCTTATTTACCACTGCTCCAGCATAAGCATGCCCTTTCCTCACCCGTGCTATTGTGAGACCCAATGTGTCTGACTAAAAGGGAATGTTGTTGGTATGGGTCTTATTTAACAAACAAAATCTAGTTGCGCCCCTTGTTCAAATCCCCATGATTTGAACTTCTAATTATTGACCACTTATTTACCACCACTTCAGCATAAGCATGTCCTAAAGGAAATACTGCCACTATGTGTCTTATTTCTATCTTTTCTTATTTAGTATAAATTTCAAAATAAGCCTCTATATCTGTAAAGGACTACCCGTTGGGTCTACAATACCGATCTTCTATATCTGTAAAGGACTACCCAGTTGGGCCTACAATACAAACCGTCTATATCAGTAAAGGACCACCCTGTGGGGCCTACAATATGGATCTTCTATATCTTTCTTTTTAACTTAATCCAAGATCTAAGTTTATTAAAATAAGTATCTTTTTTTATTTCTGCTTTATTTGCTTACTAACTTAATTTAAGTCTTAAAATAAGATTTTCTTGCTCTTTCTACTTAATTATTGTCTCTAATTATAACATGCGTGCTATAATTTTGCTTATTAACTTAACCTAAGGTCTAAATTTAAAAATAAGCTACTACTACCATTTCTTATATTTTCTCTTTTTAGTTATAATTACATGCTATAGCTAAGTTTGCAAATATCTTAAATTTTCCTATTTCAGTCCAAGTCCAATTTATTACAGTTCTTCTTATTGTACACCCCGTTTCCTGTAAATTCAGTGTTCTTATTTATATTAGTCCATATTCACGATTTATTCTATTCTAATTATTCCATTCACGTAAAAAGGAAATTAAAAAGAAACTGAAATTCACAGGTGAAATCCCAACGTAGAATAGATGTAAATAAAACATAAATAACAGTAAATAACTGTAAATACCATAAATAATTGTAAATAATTGGAAAAGCTGTAATTAAAAATAAATAATTGCAAATAACTAAAATATAATAACTAAAAGAAAATAGACTGAAAAATAAGTCTAAAATTTACTTAAAATAAACTGTAAATAAACTTGCATAAAGGTTATCCCAAAAATGTAGAAAACTACAATTATTGGAAACCCTATTATTTTAAATTACTTAAAAATCTAAAATAATTAGTAAACACTTACCTGTGGTCCTTAGCTCTTTCCTTTGGCCTTCTGGGATCCACTTGAAGGGTATAAAATATTGTAATTTAAAAAGATCTTCTTCTTGAAAAAATATTTCTTTTTGACTCTAGCCTCATGCAATGAACCCAGATGGAGAAAATCTGAATGAAAAAAATAGCTAGGCTTAGGATCTTATTTATAGTGGCACTTATGGATCTCAGACCATTGGATTTGGAGATTAAACCTGGTGCAACCATGTTATAAGCTCGATGGGAACCGTCAGATGGAAGTACAGATGCACGAGATGAAGCGAAAATAGTGAATGACGTGTTCGATTCAACTAGAAGAAGACATGCAAAAGAATGCACATGGTTCGACCTACCTGTCGACCCATCACTTTCAAGGGTCAATTTTAGGATTGACCTAGCTATGGTGAGGGTCGACCTTCCCTATATAATTTTTTTCTTGTTTTCTCGTTTCTTCATTATTTCCTATCTTCTACATACTACCACTGATTTTGATGTTCTATATATAAAAATTGACCAAAAAATTAACATGGACACAATGGTGCAAATCCCTTGGCTCAATTATGTTAATTTCACAAAGTTATTTTATCATCTAATTAATTCGTTAATTAACTACTATAGCTTAAATTTTGGGTTGTTGCATTCTTCCATCCTTAAGGGATTTCGTCCTCGAAATCTCTAAGGATAGAAGGATGAAATACATGTTTTCATCCAAGTTATACAACTAACTATTCAACCATCATCCATTACATCCATTGTCCTTCAGTTTTTATAATGTGATTTATGATACTTATGCAATTAGTGTAGTGTAAATGTCCCTAACTAATGCAAAAGATTAGGCAATCTACTAATTCAGTTGACCTCCTTTTATGCAATCATGTTTGTGCCATGTATCCAAATGAATGCAATTACCCTGATAACTGATAGTTCTATATGCCTGCTACAACCATCATCCAAATGCAACAACCACGTGATAATCATCCATCAACAATGGAAAATAAAATAAAAATGCAAACACGCACACTTCCATATGCATATGCTCTAGTATCCTAGTTAGACCGATCCCTAAGAGATAATAGTGCCTAGCGGAAGTATATGCGTCCATTAGCATCCACTTGTAATCGCTAGTATCCATCATACATAACATGTTCTAATAACATGTTTGCATCAAATCTTACCATCCATAGTTTGGCTAACCTAAAATCTACCCTTCCCAAGGATAATAAAGGAAAGAACCTATTCAAGACTAAAGATAGAAATAGGAAATTCAAAAATTTACTATCAAAGAGATGCATATAAGAGGTACGCATTTTCTCCTAATCAAACCAATCTTCTTTGAAGTCGCTCTAACCATGTTGGGACCAAGTAGGAATCTCTCTGTAGACTACAACCAACATGTAGGTGACTTGCATGGTCTTCCATATAGACCTTTGAAAGGTGCCATTCCAATGCTAGCTTAAAAGCTATTATTATATGCGAATGCCACTCAAGGAAGATGCTCCTTCCAAGTTCCTCAAAATCATGAATACACATCCTGAACCACGTGTGTCTCGCTATTTTACTAATATCACCATATTATTTTGATATAGCTTACATAATAAGCAACAATCCTAGGTTCTTACTAGTGTCCTATACACCCAATTATTACTTCTAAAAGTAATCACAGCTATCTCCTACATAGCCTTACATTTTTTACATCAGACTTAGGAAATGTTTCCTATTTACTCCACATTTGAAAGTTTGGTTTTGTATTTACCATTTCAAAAACTAAAGCTTCTAAAAGTTTAAAACATCAAATCCAAAACTTTTTTGAAAAGTGTTATTTTCAAATTTCCATTGAATTCAAAGGTGCTTGATTACTTAACATTTAATCTTCCATTCTTACAGCTTTTTATAAAAATTGGGATTTTTAAGTTTAACGGTTACTAAGTTTTTCGCTTCAAAAAACTTATTTTTTTGTCACCAAGCCATTTTTATTTAAAATTTTAAAATTCTCTCATATTTCTCAAAACATCTTCTTTTAATAGATTTTTAATTTTGCAAAAACCGGACAAGATACAAACAATTATTTCATTAAAGATCTCCTAATTATCAACTTATCTAACCTTGGAGGAGTTTCTAACTACAAATCGGGACTTTTTATAAAGGCTCACTATAATATCACTTCTACCTAACACTGTCTCCAATTATTACATCTAATGGTTTTATACCTTAATATATGGAAACTACTTTCTTTTATAAGAAACTATTAACGCTAAAATCTTCTATAAATCATTTAAAGGAGGATTTCATTTTTATGTGAAATTATAAGGAACTTATTTTATATTTTTCGAAATAGACTATACAAAATATGGTGCTTCCCATACCCTGTACATCTCTTTCACGTATTCCTTATTACTTGCACAAAACATCTTTATTTATAATTTAGTTTCATAGAATATTTTATAATTATTCATTTCGTTCCAATAGATTAAAGTATTTTTAATCTATATAATCTTACAACAGACAATTTTTATGAAATTTATTAATTTCCTAATATTTAACTTACACATTTCTTTTCAGAAAAATTCATTTTCAAAACTGTTTAAATATATCCATAAGTAGAAAACATTTCTTTGTACTTTTAAAAAAAAAAGTGTACTTACAAACCATTTTATTTCTATACTTAGATATTACCTTTAACACACATTTTTATTTAGGTCAAAACAGATTTTGCGTAAAACGCAGCTACCACAACCCAAAAATACTAGTGTATGGATTCAATTAAAATAAGTACTAATAAATCTCATATACTTTGTGAAGACATTTTCTTTGGGAGTCACCTACTATAACAATAGCGTTTTAGTCTATGCCCCCTTAATTTTCCATGAAAACATCTATTACAAAAACAAATGTTGTAACCTATGTTTTCGAGATTTAATACACTTTAGGCTTTTATTATTAAAATCTTTGTTTTCTTTCAAAGATACAAGCGAGCCATATACACTTTATAAAAAGAATTTCACTTTTTACCAAATTTACACATATAAAAACCAATTTAAATTTCATAAATTTTAAAAAAAAAACCTAATATTTACTTTAAATTTTTTGACAATTGTACTTCTCAACTTTTCAATTCTAATAATTTCATTTGATTAGGCTAGACATAAAGTGTGTTTTCTACTTACTACCCTACAAGTACCCTTCCTAATCCTTGGAAACCTCTTTTCCCTACTAAAGTCTTTTATCCCTAGGCACTACCGTTAAATCCACTTATCCAAAATCAATTATAATTTTGCAATTATCTAAACATGGACTTTCCTCTTTTCCAACAAATCTATTGTACATCTATATTCTTTGCCTATAGATCTTTGGATTTCCACAATCCGAAGCGAAATGTACAAAACCGTTTCTCAAACTCCTACCATGTGTAGAGCTTCTCTATGCCTCAAGGAGTGCACTTCCTTACACCGAAAGTGTCACTTCAAGAATTTTACCTTCAACTTATAAACGCAAAGTGTACAAAGAACCCCCTCTAGATGAATAACATGCTTCCCTGTACTATTAGAAAACAATAAAATGTTGTCCACAACCACTACTATGAACTTATTTAGGACATCTCGAAAAACATGGCTTATCAAATCTACAAAATAGACCGATCCCCAAAATCATCCCATGCCCCGAAAGTCCCAATACATAGGCATCACAATCAAACTCTATGCCTAGGATAAAAAAATTTCAAACCCCTACAAGTCATAGATAACTGTGCCGATCCTCCTATGGGGTTTGAAACAACAATGGGGTCTACTACTAAAGAGATGTCTAAGTGCAAACAATCTACTAAAGAGCTCGAAATGAAAGAGTTTGATGCTCCAGAATCGAAGAGACTCTGAAGTGATAAACCAGAAATAGAGATAAAATCTTCTACAGAGACTTTCCTACCTTGATTCGGTCCACTACTAGAAGGTACTGCATGCAAAGCCTGTACTTGCACTGTATGTGCACCCGCTCTCTGCCCCGTCTTTTGAGGACAAAATCTACTAAGGTGACTGGGCTGTCCATAACTATAACACCTTCTCTTCATTCATAACTCCTTCTTTCCTTTTGTCCTTACCCTTCTTGTTCTTCCACCATGGCTTCTTAGAGCTTTCTGATTTAGAAACCTCTTTAAGCTCTCCCTCCAGCTGCTAAGATGTAGGAAAAACTCTCTGTTGGTCCTCCAATCTTAACAGTCTAAACATTTGCTTTGTATCATCCAACCTAGCCCGTGTGTACTTAAATTATTTGTGCTAGAAAATTTTATGCCTCCTAGAATAGCAAAGTCCTTGCATAGCTTAGAAAAATTGGCTGCTATAGGTGGATTAAAGGGATTTCCACCCACCAGTGTTGTATTGGGCATTTGCCCTTGCACCTGTGGTACCATAGCTCTTCGAAACTAGTCAGCCATACTATGCGAAGAAAAGGAAACTTAGGCTCGAAAGAATTGAAAGAAGATTAAACTGGACTTTGAAGGGATTAATAAAAACTCTTTTATACTTGAAAACTATTTCTAAAAGCTTTTTTCTGAAAAATACTTTTAGAACAAGTCATTTCGAAAAATACTTTACTTTTTAAAAAAAATTAGGAATCCTGTAACCTCGGACTCTGATATCAAATGTAGCACTCCATACCTCTTAGTATACCCAAAAAGAGCACACTAAAAGATGTGGTGTGTCGTAGATATAGCTAAAAACTTACAGAGACTAAGATTCACAAGACAATATAATTAAAACAGTGGAAACATTTGAGTAAAAATCTCATTATTCAAAATCAAACTTCATAAATACTTCATTAAATATCCATGTCTAGTGAAAAACATTATCTCAGTCATAACATCAAAGTATATAAAATAACTATCCCTCTCAAAGAAAAGTACCAGTACAACAAAAGAAACAAAAACTGAAAAAGAAGAAGTAGAATACATGAAGAAAGTCTCTGCAGCTGACCCTCCAAGAAACTCTGAAATCTACCATTATTGCTTTGGTGGCCTATGGGCGAGAGAAAAGGGAAATAGAGGAGTGGGTCAGACTAAAAGTATGGTGAATGAAAGTAATTACTAGTATTCTTAAGCAAGATAAAGGTAATAGACTTTGCAACAATTCTAGTAAAAAAAGGAATAAAGGAAAAGATAAAGCTGAAATAAAATATGGTTTAACTTGCTTGCTTTGCTTAGATAGTTCGATTAGATTGTTTGAACTTTTCTTATATAACTGCTTTGATTAGGCGGAAACCCTAATCCTACTTTAATTAGGCTGAAGTCCTAGTTCTACCCTTTGATCGGTCTTCTATCTCTACTGTGCTTACTGCGGACTAGACCCATTGGCCCCGCAATAGATGCGGACTAGACCCTGTTGATTCCTATGCAAAAGATGCGGACTAGACCCTATTGGTCCCTACACAAAAGATACGGACTGGACGCTGTTGGTTCCTACGCAATATGCACCTACTACTATGGACTACACCCTATTGGTCTCTACGCAAAAGATGCGGACTAGACTCTGTTGGTCCCGATGCAAAAGAAACGAACTAGACCGAGTTGGTCTCTACGCCAAAGATATGGACTAGACCCCGTTGGTCCCTACGCAATAAACATCTACTACTACGGACTGGACCCTATTGGTCCCTATGCAACAAATACCTACTTAGCGCTTGGAATCAATAATTTCTTATCAACCAGTACTGAGGCACACGCTCGACCACTAATAGGCTCACGCTATCTATTGCTCCCTCTTGTTGACCTCTTATTTACCACTACTCCAGCATAAGCGTGCCCTTGCCTCACCTGTGTTTTTATGAGACTACCGTTGTCTAACTAAAAGGTAATGCTGCTGGTACGGGTCTTATCTAACAAAAAAATCTAGTTGCGCCCCTTGTGCAAATACCTATGACTTGAACTTCTAATTATTGACCACTTATTTACCATCAATTCAGCATAAGCGTGTCCTAAAGGAAATGCTACCGGTATGGGTCTTACTTCTATCTTTACGTATTAACTTAATATAAGTTTTTAAATAAGCCTCTATATCTGTATAGGACTACCCGTTGGGCCTACAATACCAATCTTTTATATCTGTAAAGGACTACCCTCATTGGGCCTATAATATAGATCTTCTATATCAGTAAAGGAGTACCCCGTTGGGCCTACGATACATATCTTCTATATCTCGCTTATTTACTTAATCCAAGATCTAAGTTTATTAAAATAAGCCTCTTCTGTTATTTCTACTTTATTTGCTTATTAACTTAATTTATGTCTTAAAATAAGCTTTTCCTGTCCTTTCTACTTAATTATTGTCTCTAATTATAGCCTGTGTCTTATAACTTTGCTTATTAACTTAACCCAAGATCTAAGTTTAAAAGTAAGCCAATGCTGCCATTTCTTCTATTTTCTCTTTTTAGTTACAATTACATGATATAACTAAGTTTGCAAGTATCTTAAATTTTCCTATTTTAGTCTAAGTCCAATATATTATAGTTCTTCTTATTTTACATCCCATTTTCTGTAAATCCATTGTTATTATATATATTAGTCCATATTTGCGATTTATTCTATTATTCCATTCATGTAAATAGGAAATTAAAAAGAAAATGACATTTACAGAAGAAATCCCAACGTAGAATAGATGTAAATAAAACGTAAATAACAGTAAATAACTGTAAATACCGTAAATAACTTTAAATAATAGAAAACGCTATAATTAACAATAAATAATTGCAAATAACTAAAATAGAATAACTAAAAGAAAATTGACTAGAAAATAAGTCTAACATTTACTTAAAATAAACTACAAATAAACTTGCATAAAGGTTATCCCAAAATTGTAGAAAAATACAATGATTGAAACCCTATTTTTATAAATTACTAAAAAATCTAAAATAATTAGTAAACACTCACCTTTGGCCTTCATGGGCGCACTTGAAGGGATAAAATATTTTAATTTAAAAAGATCTTTTCCTTGGAAAAATATTCCTTTTAGGGTCAAGCCTCAGGCAATGAACCCAGATGGAGAAAATCTGAATGAGAAAAATAACTAGGCCTAGGGTCTTATTTATAGTGGAAATTATGGATCTCAGACCATTGGATTTAGAGATTAAATCTGGTGCAACCATGTCATAGGCTCGATGGGAACCGTTGGATGAAAGCACGGACGCACGAGATGAAGCGAAAATAGCGAAATGACGTGTTCGAATCAACTGGAAGAAGAAGTGCAAAAGAATGAATGCTGGTCGTCCTATCTGTCGACTTATCGCTTACTAGGGTCGACCTTAGGGTCTACTTAGCTATAGTGAGGGTCGACCTTCCCTATATAATTTTATTCTTTCTTATTTTTTCATTTCTTCATTAATTCATATCTTCTACATATGAGCTCGGATTTTGACATTCTATATATGGAAATTGACCAGAAAATTACCACGAACACAATGGTACAACTTCTGTGGCTTAATTCTGATAATTTCAGAAAGTTATTTTATCATTTAATTAATTCGTTAATTAATTACTGTAGCTTTGGGTTGTTACATTAGGCCCTTGAAATAGACTAGACAAGAACATTACATTCTTTGATCAAGCAGTATGGAGCATAAACCACTCCATAATTTTTTTCCAACTCATCAAAAGTAGATATGGATCTTGGTTCAAACCTAATGAACCACATCGATGCAACACCTTCCAATAAAATAGAAAAACATCCACATCGAATAACATCCATTGCCCTGACACTACCCATATTCCATTCATACTTGTGTAAGTGTTGGCTTGGATTAGTAGTTTGGTTATATGATAGCAATGTTAGCATCGTAAACTTCCTAGGATACTCTTCCTTTGTAATGTGTTCCATGAACGTGATCCTGCTTAGTGCGAAATCACTATCCTCGTTCTTTCTACCTTTGCTTTCCTCAACCAAGCACTTAACCATATCTGCTATGTGTTCCTCGCTGGCTCGGTACTCTGAAGGTCGACTATCAGGGGATACACCGAGTATTAGGCTCCACAAACGACCTCAGTTTTCCCGCTGACGTCTAAGTTCTCAAATCTTTGGGACGACCACTCTTCTAGCCTTCCATTGATGTCCGGTTAGTTCGTTGCAACTGTTTGAACTCCAACTCCATTAACTCTAACATCCAGCTTGTAATCATCATGGTCATTTGTAGATCATCCTTTGAGTCAGATAAGTCCACTGCCTCGGCTCCCTATCCTCTTGTCCTGTAAAATTCCACTTGGTACCAAGTTGATTCCTGTCTATACAAAGTTGGTTCCTTCTAGGGACGCTCTCCAACTTCCTCCTACGAATCCTTCTACTGCTCTAGCAACTCATTTCTTCTGTTTTTGATTTTCATTTTGCTTATTACGATTAGAAATAGGCGAATTCTCTTCTTTAGATCCCTTTTTTCAATGAAAGCCTTCTAATTGTCGACCAACTTTTGATTCAGCTTCTGCATCATCTTGTCAAATTCAACCTTAGTAACCATCGGCTATTGAGCAGATGATCCTTATACTACCTACTGGTTACTGACTTAAATTTGATAAACATTTCATCATTCACTACCGATTACTGCTCCTTCTGTACCTGCAACTGTCCCAATTGATCTTCTAGGTTTCCTACATGCTATTGATTCCTATCAACAAATTTCTAAATTTCTTAAAGAAAATTTTCTAGATCTAACCATTGGATCTCTCAAAATCCAAAATAGCAAGCAACATGTAGTGCTAAAAATTGATTTCTCAGTGAAAGCACTAAAATGTTGATGCCAAAAATGGATCATCACCCAAAGACCTGTAGAAATATTTAGATCTAGCAAAGAATAAATAGATAATGTATAAAACAACAAGGTTTTAAAGTGGTTTGGTAATCTTTAGCCTACACCAATTTTAATGTATTGATTATTTGATTGAGATTCACTTGTATAAGGGATTGACAAGTTCTTATAGCTTAGAACTTCTAGTTGTATTTGCCTTTGTGACGAGGAGAGAAAGAGAGAGGATAAAGAACATGAAGTGCTAAAAATCCCTTTTCCAATAGCTATAGGTCTATATTTATAGGGAAATCGTCTGACAGAACTGGAAGCCCACAAAATATCGGGTCCAAGTCCAAATTCTAGGGTGTATGAAAGGAAGGTGAGGCCCAAACATCAATAAAAAGCACTCGGTGCGGAGTGGTTCACTCAGTACTGATTGGTTTTTATAAAAGGAAACTTGCCCTTCTTCTTTCATTCTGCTTTTTACCTCCGATTCATTGTGTGCGTAGCACTTTTCTCTTGAAATTGATTCATTTCTATTAGATTTAGATATTTCTTGTTCTTGTCTGCTTTCTTCGTTTGAGCGATTCATCTATTCCTTGAGAAATGCACCCCATGATGTTCAGTTCAAGCTAGAGCTTCATGTACAAGTATTTTGGTGTACCATGTGCAATAAGAAGCACCTGGTACTGAGTTGTAAGACACAGTGCCGAGTAGTCCCCCTTGCTTCAATATTCAGGTATTTCTTAAGTGTGCTTATATGACTTTCTAAGCATGTTTCTAAATCTGTAAATAGTTTCACCTTCATCCTGACATTCCTGTTCCAATGAAAATCTACTTGGTCAAGAAGCTGGATATCATGTTGCGATTGTGTTTTTGATGCATGGCAATCTAGACTGAGCAAGTGATGATTAGAAAATCGAATTGATGTGTTATCGTAAGCTCAATAAGCAATGGTCATGTGTTATGCATGGTTGAAAAACAATAGTCGTGAACCGGGTGATGAGACTAAATACTGCAAGTGCATGTTTTGGTTTTATTTTGTTTTAATTTTTTTTGTTTTCATTTGTTTTGTTTCCACTTATTTGTTTTCATTTATTTTAAATTCCATCCTTATATATTAAAAAAATTGTATATATATATATATATATCTTATTTTTAATTTTCGGGTTGTAGGAAATAAAAGGAAGAACCACTTGCCAAAAGAAATTGTTTGCTTAAAAATGACGCTTTAATAATTTGCTAATAATTCTGCACGCTCTGGTATCATGCTATTTTTTCCTTGTTTTATTTGCTTTACATTATTGGTTGCTTTTATTTTGAAAAAAAAAATTAATAACAAAACAAAAACAAAATCCATTCATAGTTGCATTGTTAATACACGTTTAATTTCAGTTTTGCATTTTATTTTAGAATTTTGATTAATAATAACAGTAAGATATCGATAACCCTTAATTGTATATTGGCATGCTGTCTTCTTTAAATAATTTAATTTCTTGGCGTCTAGGATATGGTAGAGCAATAACCATTTGTAAATATTACGGTGACTCGTAAATATTATGGTGGTTGTTTCTCTGAAGGTACTTAAACCTTCGGCTGCATTGCTATGGTGATTGATGGTGCATCAATAATCATGTCCGTTACCTAGCTGAGAACTATTTTATTGAATTAAGACAAAGTATGATTATATAATTTTGGTTAAGAGCTACTTAGATAAAAAACTTGTATCAAACCGTTGCATTCATTTAATTGTATTAGTTCATGCATATTTAAAAAATTCAAAATCAAACAGAAAATTGTAAATATTCCTTAACTTAGTTTTTATATCCTTTTCATTGGAAATTTTTAAATCAAAAAAGACTAAAAATTTTAATTTAGTTTTTCAAAAAACAAAACTCCAAAAAAATCTTTTCCAAAAAAAAAGAAATTGAAAAATAAAAAAAAATAGAAAAATAATTAATTTTTCCTTTTGAAAAATAAATTACTTTTGGTAAATAGTTTTCTTTTATAAAAATCCAAAAAAAATCCGAAAAGAAAAAAAAACTTTTGAAAATGTCTGAATTTCCCTACTCATATGATTTTTTCAATAGTTGTGAAAATCAATATAGTCCATATAATTTCACACCAAATTCTTATAGATTTTTAATAACAACTATTGTGTAAATAATTTGAATTTCGAACAAATTCTTTTCAAAATGATGACCAACCCTCAACTCTTGAAAAAAGCATTGAAATGATTTCATCTTTACTTGAGCTCTCTAGACAACAAAATCAAAGCAAGAATGATTTGTGTAATTCATATTTGTGCAACGATTCAAGTCAAAAATTTCAAAATTATCAAAATTTGAATTCGCTTCGAAATTCAAATGCTTTCGATAATAACCAATGCCAATGCAATTTCGAACTTCAAAATGCATTTCAAAATCAAAATGGAAACAACTTTTTAAATGATTTAGGCAATGGGAATAATCTCGACTATGATGCTAGTGAAATTTTTTGTTCTCAACAATTTTCAATTGAAAATTTCAAATTAATAATTATAAATTTGACTTCATTGAGAAAATGAATGGGATTTACAATGATCACACGATTTTGTTATTTGAAACATACATGAAATAACATGAGAAACAAATCAAATCCCAACGTGTGATGAGTCAAATGATAATCCATTACCAGAATTGATGATTTTCAAATAACAATTTTTGAAATTGAAGATGACAATCATAATGAAGTTATTGAAAAAACAATAATTGAATTCAATTTCAATTCTTTTGAGGGTGAAAAACTCGATTTGAAATTCGATCTTCCTTTCTTTGAATTTGAAAATTTAAATTCAACAACTTTGGATTTTAAACTTGATTTATACAATGAAGTTGCGAATAATTCAACAAAGGAAGACGAATTCAATGAACACGGTTTCTTTATATTTTCCGAAAATGAGTTGTTGAATTCCGAAGGGTAAGATTTGAATCGCCATTTTGATTTTAAAATCGATAATTGTGAAGAAATTTTCAATAATAAGTTTGAATTTCAATTTGGTGAAAATAAAATCGAACTTCAACCAATTGTTTTATCAACCCCAAAAACTAACGTAAATAAAACAATTCATATGCTTTTTAACAAAACGACATCCGTTTTTCCAAATCAATGTTCAACTTTGAAATCAATTATGGTTGGTTTTCTGCACTTCAGTTGTGTCTCGCATATTTGATGAGACAAATGAATAGGTCTTTGGAAGACGGTTTCATTTATTCTTTTACAGCATATTTTCTGATGTCTTGTAAATAATAATCTTTTCATTTTCATGTAATTATACATCATATTTTTATTTTTATTTTATTTTTCTCCTAACTTGGGTTGACTGTGGGGACACACTCAAAATCAAGTGTAAAGGGAGTCTCAACTTCAATTTTGATTTTTCATGATTTTTTTGGAATTTTTCGTCCAAAAAACTTAAAAAATTTAAAAAAAGCCAAAAAAATATAAAAAAAACCTCAAAAGCAAATTTTATTTTTAGCGTTTGGATTTGCTTTTGAAAAGGACACTATAGGATAAATATATGTTTTTGGTTATTACATTGAAATTTTGAAAGATTAATTATCTCAACAAAAATAAAAATAAAGTTTGATTATCATACGTGTTAATTATGAAATATATCCTAATTGAAAATCTTTGTTTTAAAAAGTGGAGAATTTAAAGTAGTGGATATAACTTTTTTTATCTTCTAAGTTAAATTGTGCTAAGATGATTTTGCAAAAATATCTCTTTAAAAAAAAAATATGACAAAAAAAAGAAAAACAAAAAAATACTTGTATATATGTTTTTTATTAACACATAGAGTCATGTGTTCACTCGTCATGCTCTGTACTCCTCACGTAAGCCTGAAAGACAGTGCACGATCGGTATATCTGACCTCAGTCTATCCGAGTTAAGTGTATGTATATAAAAATCCATTTATAAATAATGCCTACAGTCGATAAGAGTACAGACTTGTATGTTCACTTGCCATGCTCTATATTCCCCTCACATAAGTCTTCAAGGTAGTGCATGGATAATATATCTGGCCTCAGTTTTCTGAATTAGGCATATGAAAATATTGTTATATTAATAAAATTTTCAAATAAGATAGAGTAAGCAATTGAAATCCAAGCACTATTTTGACTTGTTTGATTTGACTTGTTATTGAAAAGAAATAAAAATACCACTTTGATAAACTTTGACATTTAACTAAGGATCTATTTCATATGTACACCATGTTATCAACCGCAACAACTAGCCAAGCTTGAGTTTAATTGTGATAATAACTTAGTTTTTATTGAAAATTTTGACAAGTAAGATGGAAAAAATTTCAAGATAATGACCAAAACTTATATTTAACTTATTCGCATCAATTTGAAAGTAAATTATTCATTTGTAAATATTTATGAAAACTTGCCCAGGGTCAGAATTGACTATTGATGGAAGAATGGTTGCGAGACGATATCTATATGACCAGAGTGTAATTTCCATGCAGCTATGTCTAGCCCAGGGTCAATAAGGTCGACGAAAGGATGAAATAGGATTTCAGGATTATAAAGATAAAATTGGTGGAGTAGGGATCGACATAGATGATTGATAAGTGATGTGCACGTAAATGTGCATGTTTTTACTTCCATATTTAATCTAACTAAAGTAAATAAATGATCATATTGGTTGTTTTAACATGTTTAAACCAAAATTCAAATTATTTTCAAATCATCACATATTCGTCTTCATACAGGGATATAATGGTCATTTTTGTGTATATATTAATTTGAGAAAATTTACTTGGAAATTTCTATGTTATTTTGCAAGAATTTGAATTAAAATTAAAAATGGCTTCATGAAGATATGCATGCACAAGAATTAGAGAACAAATGAAGATGGAAATAATTCAAGCTCACAAACATGGAGGACCCCACCTATCCACTTATGTTGATCTACCATTAGGAACTTATGCACATGTTAAAAGGCCACTAAAGTTACATGCACACTTAATGAATGATTATTTCATGCAAATGATAATTTGCTGGCCACACTTCCTAATGGGGTAGTTTGGGTAGTTTTTAGAAAACGGGTCAGGGTTTTAAAACATGTATAAATACCCCATATGTTTATATAACCTTTCTCTCTTCTCTTAGCCTCCTCTTAACCTCCTCTTTAGTTAGTTAGTTAGCTAGAGGCTCACAAATAAAAACTCTTTTTCATTTTCATGGCTACTTAGCCATTTTTATTTCATGTAATTTTTTATATGTAATTTTAGTCCATTCTCTTTTTATTTACATGCTTTTTTCCTTTCATATTAGTAGTTAGTTTTATTTTATGTAAGTAGCCTAGCTTTTATTTCATTTAGCTCCCATTTTCTTCTTGTTTTTTGTTTCATGTTGCAATCTACATTTATTGATATGATAACAAATATGAGAGGCTAAACCCTTTCAATTTAGGAGTAATGAAGTTCTCTAATTATGTAAGTTAATAACAATTTGAAATTATTGATCTCTTTTCATGCTTAACGGAAATATTAGATATGGTTTAACATGTTGTTTTAGTTTTGACTTTGATAGCCTATGTTGTTGACACCAAATAGGCTATGCTTAAACAAACAAAAACACAAATTACCTTTTAATCTACATATGATTATGGTAATGAAGTGAATGTTGAAATCAAAATTTGATGGTCTATATTTCTAATCAATAGTTAATAGGCCATGCTTAAAATAGAATTTATTTTTAACTTCATTGTCATTTTTCATGAGAATTCGCAAGTCGTTTAAGGGGTGTGTTATAGTTTGATGGCTTGTGTTAAGCCAATTAATAGCACAAATAGGCCATAATTATGATAAACGCACTAATTAAACTCACTAATGACCACAAAAGAGAGATCACAATTTCATGTAGTGTTGATTTATGTGATCAAGAGGGTGGATTTATCTTCAAATTGCCTTTAAATCTCAAATTTTCATCAATTTTCTTTTGCTAGTTTATTTTCATATTTAGCTTAACAACATATTTCAATTCTTGGTTTAGTTTGATTGAATAGAAATTTTAAAATCAAAATAATTCCCTACGAATTGGCCTGTACTCGCCACGTACTAGAATTGTATGTCATGCGCTTGTAGTTAATTTTAATTAAAAATTCAATTGGCTATTTTCCAATCCGATGGAGAATTAGCCGTTCGAACAATAAATTAGAGAATGCATGGAATGCATCAGGTCGGCAAAGCTAGTGGACTCCATCGGGTCGGCAAAGCTAATGGACTCCATTGGGTTGGCAAAGTAGATGGATTCCATCAGGTCAGCATAGCAAATGGGACATGATCAGGTTGGCATATGATGGACCGGGTCAGCATTGAGCGTATAGAAGAGCTCGGGTCGGCATGGAGCGTATAGAAGAGCTCAGGTCGGCATGGAGCGTATAGAAGAGATAGTGTCGGCATGGAGCGTATAGGAGAGCTCGGCATGGCAAAGGGTATTGTAGAGCTTAGGTCGGCATTGCATGTGACATTGTTCAGGTCATTATAAGGTACAAAGACTGTAGGATCGGCATGTAGAGATGGCCGGGTTGGCATAATGATACAAGTCTGCATAGCGAGTTGGGCTAAGAATTTCTTGTGGTAGGCCCAGTTGGCCAGGTTGAAGGCTGCCTTCAAATATAAATACAGGGGCAAAGGGACATTATGGGTGATCTCTTTTCAGCGACCAAAGGAATACTCTGCCATTTTTTGCAATCAGTTTCACTTTATTCTAACTTGTATTCAAGCTATTCCTTGTGAATCGTAACTGCAATTAAGTGAACGATAAAGCGATAAAGAGAGCATTCACAGTGGACGTAGGCAATCAATGCCGAACCACTATAAATCCTACTGTTTTTACTTTTTGCTGTTCTTACATACAATGCATAGTGTTACTCTACATTTTCCATTTAGTTCTTCATTTATTTCACTACTCAAATCTATTCTAGGGTGTTTGTGACCAATTTGGTTGCAAATTTTTTAGAGCTTTCACTGAGAAGCTCGATTCTCAGGCTATTAGGATCACCTTTGTTGCTACTGAATTGAAGAAAACCCCCAAAGGAGATCTGGGTTCATTTTCAATAGCTTGTAGATACTTTTCAGATTTTCCAATATCTAAGTAAAGGATTCTAAGATGGTAGGCCCACACCCTACAACGTTGACGCCAATGAAACTGCTAATGCCCAACAAGAATGACGAAGTAACCATCGTACTAATGCGAATGTGGAACCCGTGGCAGTTCAGAACCCTGTTAATTCCATTACCCAGGCCGGATCTAACGATATGATGAGGGAGATAAAGGAAAGCCGAAGACAGCTAAACAAGCAAATCCAGGCAAATGTCAACCTGATGAACCAGATTGCTCAACAGCAGCATTAAAATGTCAAAGGAAGTCCCACTCTGTACTCCGCGTCAGATAGCTCAACCTCATCGGACGAGCACCATAGGAGAAGGCATCGTAGTATTGAAATGACACGAGCTGGAGCAATGGTGTAACGTAGAGCATACCACCACGGGCAACATAATCGGGTCGATGCCTAACTCTTCCTAGTGGTCAGTACCAAACCCTCAACCATGAGGTTGACTCTTCAACTGCATCTGGGGGGTCGTACTAGCCCTGGAACTCAGAACTTAGGCACTGGAGCACACTTGAATGTCGATCAATTATCTCTCCAGAGTTCTAACGAATTGAATCCGTAAGACACACGTCTGGAGAACTACAGCCAAGAGGGCATGAGATGCCCCGAAGACACCGGCCAGAACATTTTCACAAGATGGAGCCTGACTTGGCACATCCTACCCAAACTCCAAACTTGTATGTAATGGTTAGACAGTTGATGAGGGAGAACCAAGGCTTGAACAATGATGATTGGGGATCTTTAGGAGTCATACTCCATTCACCGATAACATTTTACAGGCTGAATGTCCTTGGAGGTTTAACATGCCTACAATGCCTGCTTGTGAAGGGAAGACCGACCCTCGACATCATGTCATGAGGTACGAATAGTTGATGGACTCACCTAGAGCGAATGACGTGACCAAATGCAGATGCTTCCCTATAACTCTATCTGGAATTGCTACAATGTGGTTCACAAGGTTACCCCCCGTGATCAATCTCTAGATTTGACGAGCTAGCTACAAGATTCGTGGAGCAATTCTAGATCCACGCTACCCGGTCCAAAGATATGACGTTGCTATCCAGTGTAATCCAAGCTCTTGGGGAATCACTGAAGGATTACTTGCAAAGGTTTCATGTTGCTACTACTGAGGCTAGTAATCCGAATGACCACACCATATTTATGGCAGTGACAAGGGTGGTTGACCCTGAATCCAAGTTTGATGGTTAGCTAACTGGAAAACCACTGGCCATATTGAAGCGTTTCTACGCAATGGTAAACCAGCTCATGAGAAAGGAGGAGGACAGATCGTCCAAAAGGAGCACTGCTACAGGACTAAGTGGGGAAGTGGTACAGAGCAACATTGCAGTAAATCAATCTGGTGAGAGCTCCGGAAAGGTTCAGGTCAACATTGAAAATAAGCTAGGTCAACAAAAAAGGGGCAGAGAAGGAAACTCTGATCGGAAGAGCGAGTCCTAAAAGTGAAAGCCATGAATTCCTACTTTTAACAACTATACACCCTTGAACACCTCTTTGGAAAATATCTAGCTATCCACCTTTAACACTTTCTAGTATAGGAAGCCGCGTCCGAAGGAATTGACTGGATAACAGAAGCAAACCGGAAAGTACTGTCGGTTTCATGAGTCCTACAGGCACAACATTGATGAGTGTAGGCACCTCCATGATGCCATTGAGAAATTAATTTACCGGAAAAGTTGCAGTAGTTTGTCAAGAATCTGCAAGATAGCGAACAAGGAACGTCTGATCCCAATCGAGGACATGCTTCACACTGGCCCAAGTCGCTAACTCAGACCGATGAAGGTTGGTAATAAACTCGATAGTTGGTGGACCACATCCTACGGACAGAAGTTGGCAGGAAATGGAGCGTTATGCTAGTTCGATGAGGCATGTGGACTTTGAATGTTGTTCGAACATAGAGGATGGAACCCCGACAAAGTTGCAATGTACAATAACGGACGATATTGTGTTCCGATGTAGAGATGCGGATAGAGTGGAGGCTCCCATAATTGACCAGATGGTTATCTGTGCCATGATTGGACCTGGGTTAGTGAAAAGGATATTGATCGATTG
Source organism: Allium cepa (assembly GCA_030765085.1). Lineage (NCBI taxonomy): Eukaryota > Viridiplantae > Streptophyta > Magnoliopsida > Asparagales > Amaryllidaceae > Allium > Allium cepa. Next base: position 684,559,770 of record CM060932.1, on the reverse strand, counting down.
TGGAGTTTTTGTGACCATCCTCTTTAAAAAGGCTTATGATCAGATGAGGATGCAGGCTAAGGATTTGAAATCATTAAAAGCTCGCATACACCGTTTCAATGATGTGGCTACTAAAGACATGGGTTCTATCGAGTTACCGTTTGAGTTGGGAGAAGATGAACGTAGGAGGATGCATATCCTACCGTTCATTATTTTGGATGTTGATTCGCCGTATAATGTTTTCCTGGGTCGTCTGACCCTGGCTGGGTTTAGGGTAGCTCTTGTCCCATAGTGCTAGACTTTGATATTTCCTACAGATAATGGAGTCGGTGTTATCCATGGCGATCATACGACTGGCCATGCTTGTTATGTGGTTGAGTTAAGAGAAGCCTAGTGGAAGGAAAAGGGAAAGGGTATGGATAAATTTGTCCACATCCAAGTTCTTAAAGATTGACAAATAGCGCCTAAGCCTTGGCTTGGGCACCATAGTCGGTTCTATAGGGATATAGATCTGAAGGACAATGAGCAGGAACCCAAGGAGGCCAAGGCAGCACCGGCTGAATTGACGATTGATATCATAGTCAGCCGTGATGATTCATCAAGAATGTTGAAGATCAGATCGCAACTCAGCACTTCGATGATGAGGGAACTTACTAATTTTCTCCGAGCAAATCTTGATATATTCGCTTGGACTCATTTTGACATGTGTGGGATCTTACCTGCCATCGTGAGCCATACACTGAATATTGATCCGAAGTATGTCCCTGTAAATCAAAAAAGACGAGGCATGGACCTAGAGAGATCCATTGTTCTCAAGGAAGAGGTGGATAAACTTAAAGCCAACGGGTTTATTCACGACGCCCTCTATCCTGAATGAATATCTAACCCTGTACTGGTAAAGAAGGCAAATGGAAAATGGAGAACGTATGTTGACTATTCAGACCTGAACAAGGATGCCCCAAAGATAGTTTTTCCTTGTGTAGAATTGACCAATTGGTTGACTTGGCTACGAACATGAATTTTTGTCGTTTATGGATGCATATTTAGGGTACAATCAAATCCCAGTGCACATCCCGGATTAGGACCACACCAGTTTTCTCATGGATGTTGGGTTATATTGTTACGTAATGATGCTGTTCGGATTAAAGAATGCTGAAGCAACCTATCAGTGTCTGGTTAACCGAATGTTTAAAGGTCAGATCGGCAAGACGATGGAACTCTATGTGGATGATATGCTCGTGAAGTCATGGCAATCAAAAGACTACATTCGAGACTTATCGAAGATGTTCGATATCCTTCGATTTTATAGCATGAAAATCAACCCATTCAAATGCTCATTTGGTGTTGCATGAGGGAAGTTCCTGGGCTTCATTGTCAATGCATGAGGAATCGAAGTGAATTCAGAGAAGATTCAAGCCATTTGGGATATATGAGCACCCAGAACTATTAAGCAAGTACAAGGCCTGAATGTGAAGGTCGCGGCTTTGAGTTAGTATATCTTTAGGGCAACTGATAAATGCATTCGCTTCTTTGATTTGATAAAGGAAGGGGAGAGGAATTTCAAATGGATGCAAGTGTGAAGGTGCATTTCGAGCCTTGGCGAATCATTCGGAGAGTTCCTCTGTTTTGTTAAAACCCATGGATCATGAGCAGTTATACGTTTACCTAGCTGTATCGCCACATGCCATAAGTGTTGCTTTGATTCGTGAAGAGAACCGGGTCCAGAGACTAGTGTATTGCGTCAGTAAACGATTAACGGAGGCATAATGAAATTACTCAAAGATAGAGAAGTTGGCGTACTGCTTGGTGATCGCATCGTTCAAACTTCGCCTGTACTTCTTGCCACATCCGAGACGTTTGGAAGGTTACTTAAATGGAACATTGAGCTCAGCCAGTTCGACATCACCTATCTGCCTTGAGGAGGTATTTAGGGATAGGCAATGGAGGATTTTATAGGAGAATTTACCGTGTAGGATGAGTCGAGTGGGAATGATGTGGTTCATACTCTATGATGGAAACTATATGTCGATGGAGCATCCAATGATCATTGTTCTAGAGCTGGCATCTTTCTTGTAACTCTCAAGAACCGACCGATTTACTATGCCTTAAAGCTTGATTCCCTCGCTACGAACAATGAAGCCGAGTATGAGGCATTGATCGCTGGATTGAAGCTTGCTAAAGAGATCGGGATAAAATATATCGACATCTTTTGTGACTTGTAGCTAATAATGTACCAAGTTAGAGGGGTCTACCAGGAAAAGGGACAATGGCTTGCCCCGTACCTTACTCGAGTTCAGGAACTGTTGGCAGACCTCGAATACTATGATATTTCGCATATCCCGCACGAGCAGAATGGGGAAGCCGACTCGTTGGCAAAGTACGCAAGCACTGGCAATGCCCAACAGATGGGCTTGGTTCCGGTCGAGACTTTATGTACCTTAAGCATAAATGTAATGGAACTTGATCAAGTATCGAAAATGGAACCCGAAAAGGAATCGTGGATGTACCCATTTAAACAATACATGTTGCATGGAACCTTCCCTGAGAAAAGGAACGAAAAGCGGCCAATCCTTCGCAAGGCCTCATAGTATATTATGTGGGTTGGAGTTATTTATCGGAAGGGGTTCTCTATTTCCTTACTCAGATGCATTGCCCATGAGGAGATAAAGTGGGTCGTGAAATAAGTCCATGAAGGAGAATATGGCGACCGCACCGGGGGCAAAATTTTAGCTAAAAAGATAATCCGTTATGGGTACTACTGGACAACCTTAAATTGCGACGCCATAGATCATGTGAGACAATGTAAAAAATGCAAGATATGTGCAAAAGTCCCAAGAGCGTCGTCGATAGAAACACACAAATATTTAGTCCATGGCCGTCTGCGGTATGGGAAATTGATATGGTCGGCTCATTGCCGATTTCCAAAGGTGGTACGAGATATGCAGTTGTCGCGGTTAACTACTTCACCAAGTGAGCCAAAGCGAAGGCATTAGCTACGATCATAACCAAAAAAGTCATTGACTTTGTTGTTCGAAACATTGAATGCCATTTTAGTCTTCCACAGACTATCGTAACTGATAACGGAACTCAATTCGATAGTGTTGACTTCGAGGAGTTCTGTCGAAGGTATTGTATTGAGAAAAGATTTGCAGGAGTTGTTTACCCTTAGGCGAATGGATAGGTTGAAGCTGTAAACAAGATTATAAAGTCTATCTTGAAAAAGCGTTTGGAAAAGGCTAAATGCAAGTGGGTGGAAGAACTTCTTACGGTTCTCTGGGCCTACATGACTACTCATAAGTCTACGACTCGCCACACTCCATTCGCCCTGGCTTATGGAGCCGAAGCGGTCATTCCCGTAGAACTCAAAAGGTCCCTTCCCATCGAGCGACTTATTATGATCGTAGAACAAATCAAGATCTCTTATTAAAGTCGTTAGGCTTTATTGATAAAAAGCATGAGAAAGCTGATTTGAGTGCGGCTGCACATCGACACCGAGTTTCCCAGTACTATAATACCAAAGTCCAACCGAGAATTTTCCAGTCATGTCGCACATGAACCCGACATGGGAAGGGCCATATGTCATTGAATAGAGGATTAAAGAAGGAACTTTCAAGCTAGCGAATGTTGATGGCATAATACTTCCAAGGGCGTGGAATAGCAAGCATTTACGATGCTATTTCACCTAAACTATTTCTTTCATATTTCAGTAGAATTTATTTTCAATTTTTGCTTTGGCAGTTGATTTTTTGAAGTGTAATAAGGCAAGTTATTATGCCCTTATTTTTGTAATGAATAAAAGCTTGAAGCTCATTTTTTGTAAATTATTGTTATTGCATGTTATGATGAATATGTGCTAAAACTTATTGATGGCGACGTATGAAATCTATGAATAGATGTGTAACGAAAAAATATTTAAGTCCCTAGAGTGCGGATTAGAGTACTCTGAGTCCCTTGAGAGTGGACTAGAGTCCAAACGACTTTAAAAAATCTCTAACTCCCCAAAGTGCATATTAGAGTACTCTGAGTCCAAACGGCTTGAGTGTAAACTGCATAAAAAAGTTCTAAGTCAATGATGCGGACTAAAAATTCCTAACTATCTAACTGACGGATAAACAAGAAGGCTGTCAACCGTTTGCTATCCCACAAACTTCGATCTGAGATCGATGAGAGGCACTCAAACAATTAGCGGCAGAGTACGACCTTCGAATACGATTTTGACATGATATCGATGGTGACTTCCAATGGAGTCTGCAAAGGAGCTCTGTTATTAAGGTGATAAATTATTAATGAAACCTGGAAAAATTGTCACAAGCACTTGGGATGGAAAAGGTTACTTTAATATTGAAATAATAATTCGCTTGATGATTGGTTGAGGAACTAAATTTTATTCACAGTTCTAAATTATCCTTACAACCGCTCCGAAGGTTTGGGGCCCGCGTCCGTGCATTTGCATCTAAAAAGAAAAAGAAAAGGAAAAAAAACAACAATGCAAGTCTAACTTATTGGGACTAAGAAAAATATTACAAGACCCCTACTATTTCTTTGTCTTCTTCTCCTTCTTTGACTTTTCGAGGCTCGTTTCGGTCAAATGTCGACCCTTTGCTGCCTAGAGGAAAAGTACTTAAGGAAGGAGGAGGAACCACAATGGGACTGGACCCACCGAGAGGGATGAATTGTAAAGGCCTACGAAGGGGATCATAATCCTCCCCTACATCGGGCTCACCTTTAACTTGAGCTTTGATTTCTCTTCTTTTTCAGTCCGCTCCTTTAAGCTGAACTTAACGATGTGTTCAGAAGCGCCCATAAGTATGAAATCATCATGCTCCTCTGTGAGCGAGGGGTCTTCAGGTTTATCCTCGTCAAGCGCCCCAATCATCTGAGCACCGAGCCCTGGGATATTTGCCATTCCTACTTCGTGGTGACTTCGCTCCTGGGAGATGACTCGGGACCAATATGACCTATAGAGTTTCGTAAAAAGAAAATGTTAGATTACAGCTGTTGTTTACCAATGACAATGACTTTTAGATTGAACAGGGCTTGATGTAATACCAACATCTGGTTGACTCTCGCTAGTCATCGGAGTACTCCCTTCGATAATGGGAGACATCATATGTGGGCCAAGTCTAGATTTATCTGGGTCATAACGAACGTGCTCCTCTATGGGACGAGAAGATGACGTTCCAGCCAGCAATGTATGAGGAGGGGGACCCTTGGGTTTTGTTCCAAGAGACTCTGCAACATCTTCTTTTTCTTAGATCGGTGCATGGGTCTTGCAAATTAGAGTTTTGTGGCAGCTAAGTCAGATGGCTCATTTCTCGGAGCACTTCCTGCGCAAATGCCCCCTCATCAAGCTCTTCCGTTCCCAATTCCTCTTTCTTGATCCTTTTGAAGATCTCCCAAGCTTTGGCAACCGATTCAAGTTATCCCTCGCCTAGAAAAGTCAAGTCGTAGTGAAGGAGGACCGGTGCATTGAACTCGACGATGAGTGGGTCAAATATGCACTTGATTTCCTCCCTAATAGACTCAGTTGCTGCCTCGATTCGAGAGTTGGCTTCTGCGAGCACTGCTCTCTTTCCCTCTTCATGAGTGGCTTCTTCCAAAGCTTCAATTTAGGAGAGTTGCTCGTCGAGCGTCGTTTTCAGTTTTCTCATTTCGATAATTTCCTCGCAATACTTTTGTGACTCCTCTTGTGCCTTGACTTTCTCCTCCTTCTCATTGGATAGCATTTTTCTCTCTTGTGACGACCTGCCTTTCATTCCACAGAAAGACGCGTCATCAATAAGAAAGAAAGAGGTAGGAATAGAATAGAAAGAAGAAAGAACTAAACAATATCATAATCTCACAGCGGAAACAGAACAAAATATAATATATCACATAGAAATTACATAGTCATTACATCAGAGTTACACAGATTACAACAACATTTCACGTTTGACAGTTATATGATTCTGTCTAATCAATTACATTCCAATAAAACAGACAAAGACATAACACAACGGAAATAGATAGATATGACTACGCCTGGACTCCTGCTCCATGCTATCCAATATTCGTCAATCCAAAACCTGATCACTTGGCAACTCATAAAAATTTGAGTACCCAAGAGTTTAAGAAAAACAGAAATAAACTCCGGGCCAGACATGAGTCTGGTGTGAGTAAACGGTTAAAAGTTGCTTAACTTTCGAAAACCTTTTAAAATAAAAGGTATCACGTAAGACTTCCCACACATAAACACGGGTAAGTTTTTACCTTACGGTAAGCAAAACATTTGATAGGAAATCCAGTGATATTATAATAGGGTCTAGGGTTTTCAAGAACATAAGAAATAGCTAAAATTGTTACAAGATTAAATTCCAGCATACTAGCCACAAAAGTGGGTAATACAATCAAAGCCGTAAGGGCACGTAGGAAGAATGAGTTTCCATCAATGGCAGGGCCACTGGGGTACGGCCCGTCACAATAGTGGTCTAGATCAACGTACCGAGGATCCACCCTAAATTCCCTGCAACACAAGGCCGGAGCCAGTCCATACTGAACAGTCCCGAACAAGACAACCCCGTAGTTGGTTGTAGATCTAACTGCCTACTAAGCCGAAAAGGGACATCTAGACAGGGGAAGCTCTTGTCCTACTTGAGCGCGACTCACTTAGCCTTGCTGCATCTCCCCTGTTTTAGCCATTCCTGGTTGATGAGGCTTGAGGCTATGATTACCTTTATAGAACACATCTATCTTAGAATGCTCATCGTCCACCTGACGATGTTCTGAAAGAATTCAATCCGTACAAGTTCGTTCTGGGTTTGAACAAAACCGAAGGCATTATCTCATTACACTCATTTTGGAATCACCCTCAGAGTTAACAACAATAACTCTTGCACTCTGGAACTCCATCTCGAACCTGAAAGCACTATCTCCGTTATACTCTTATTGGAATCACCCTCAGAGTTTTAACGACAGACAGTTCTTACACTATGAGTCTTCAACTTGATGTTCACTTGAATTCACGACCTAAGGTTTAATTTGGATCAATGTGGTTTTCAGATAATCAAATTTGATACCCGATCCCGGTCTCATCGAAATCCAAACGTATCTTAAAGGCCAAGTTGTTTACAGTTAAACAATTCAATTCAATTCAATTCAATGCTTGAATACACACAGCATTTAACATAGGTAAATATCACACATTTATCACTGATATAACTAATATCATATCATAGAATATTAAAACATATCATACAATAGATATCATCCAATATACATCATCCAATCCTGATATTCTACACAAACAATCATCCATAAACATGAATTATTAATCCACGGTATAATTAATTTAATCACCTTCAATTAAATTAATTACTTAAGAAATAATCTCCTAATCCTGCTCAAACAATCATTAATTAATTACAAACTTTTAATTAATTAATCACTCCTTGATTACCTTATCAATCAATTAATTAATCTCTATCACAGATTAATTATCCTTTAGTTATCAATTTATAAACCTTAATTATTAATTAATCTCCTTCAACACAAAGTAATCAACCCTTAATTACTTTTATAATCAATTAATTAACCTTTAATTAACTGATTAATTATCCATTAACTATTAAACCTTAATTATTAATCAATATCTCTTAATACAAATTAATTAATCCATAGTTACTTTCGTAATTAATCTTTAGTTAACTAACTAATTATCGCTTAATTTTTAATTAATAAACTTAATTATAATTAACAACCTTGATTACAAATTAATTAATCCATAATTATCAATTAATAAATCCTTAATTACCTTTTGATTAATCCTTAATTACTTTTTGATTAATCCTTAATTACCTTTGATTAATCCTTAATTACCTTTGATTAATCATCCTTTAAGTATTAATTAATAAAACCTAATTATTAATTAATAAAACTTAATTACAAATTAAGTACTTCTTAATTAGTAATTAAGTAACCTCTAATTACTTAATTAACAACTCTCTAATTACTAAATTAATCAATCATAATTACTTGATTAATTTATTCTTAATTACACTTAATTACTCAATTAATAAATCTTTATTCATTAATTGACAATCTTTAATAAATAATCCTTAATTACAATTAATTAACCTTAAATTAGTTAATTAATAACCCTTAATTAATTATTAATTAAACCAATTAATTACTCTTGATTAATTAATTAATTAATCCTTTATAATTAATTAATCAAATTAATTAATTATACTTAATTCCCTAATTAACTTAATTTATCTCAAGACATTAGATCCTTAATTATCTTAAGATTAAAACATTATCTTATTAATACCTTTACTAACATTAACATTTTTTTAAACCAATTTATCTTTATAATTAACATTACATAATCAAATCATTAATTAAGATTCGAAATAAAATAACCATTTAACTTGATAATTTTAAAGTTAACAAACTTAACTTCCTTAAAATATTTCAAAACATTATCAAGTAAAAGTTTAAAAGCTAATTTCAATTTGTATTTTAAAACTTGCCTTTATAAAAATCTTAACTTTCATTTTAAATTAAGTTTTAAAATCACTTTAAATTTCATAAAATTTAAATCATCAAATTTTCAAAACCTCTTAATCAATTGCTAAAGAAAACAATTATAAAAAGAGTAAGTTTAAATAGAAAGTTTAAACTAGATTTAGATTTAAATTTCAATAACAATTTGATTTTTTAAAACATTTTAAAAACTTTTTATCATCTCTGCTACGGGTCAATCCCGAAGACAACTCAGGTCTAACCCGAGTAAAACCCTTTCTTTCCAATTTTTCCAAAACTTAGATTTTATTTGAAGTTTTAAAATTTCACAGGCAACACTTACGAAACCATTCGAGTTTCGACTCGAGCCACTACCCCAAAGGCACGACTTCACCTTCGAGTCAAAACTAATACCCATCATCAGAAACCAAAGCATCCCCGTGCACCGACACAGTCATCTTCGACGACGATGATCACCACTATAAGCTTCGACACACCGAACATCATCATAGCATCACTGCCCGATCATCCAAACTCATGCCCAAGTTTCAAATCAAAAATGAGTAAGGCCATTGGAAATTGGAACCCACAACCCACCATAAAATGCCTCGAACCCCTTCCTCCGACCACCAGATCATTGCCATTCTGGCCTCGCAATCTCCTTCCATTCCCAAAGCTATTCCCCTTGGTCTGGTGAAGCTCGATCCACCATAGAAAATGCACCGCCCAAATTACAGACTCAACCCAAACTAGGTTTAGAAACCTAAATCTACTCGCCGCCGGCGCCACGATGATCAGACACCCTTCCCGTCATTTTTTCTAGACTCACCGCACATCCCTCTACTTCCAGACGAAGTCCCGACCATCCAGCAACAATCGATCACCAGAGATCACCCAAAAACCAATTTCTATTCATCTTAGAATTGCTCATTCAATTCAATGTTAAAATTTGTGATTTTCTTTTTAAAAATCATGATTTCTTAAGTCAATTCAAAATATGTACTTGAATCAACTAAATTCAACACTTGATTTTATCATGCATTTACATTTTCATCTGAACTATCTTGATTCCAAAAGTATTTCAAACTTATTTTGCTAGGGATAAATTATAAACCTTAATTTATAATTAAACAACATATTATGTTTGAATCTCTAAACCTAACAAAGACTAAATGATTAGATCTAGTATTTAATCAAACTTCTTATTCTCTAAACCAAGAATAGAGATAATTAAATACAATAGGCATGCACAGTTGCAACTCTCGTAAACACAGAGAAAATTCATTTATATGCACAAACAAAGTAACATTCATCTTAGAATTCTCAAGCAAACAGACATATATTTACTTAGATTTAAAATTTTAAATAGGTTTACTCACTGATATTTTTAAAAAGGTAGAGACTTGAATGCTAGAAGTTACAAACTGGAAGACTTGGAATTTTGCTTTGCTAAAGAAAACACTAGAAACAGAAATACTTTGGTTACTGCTATGATAAACACACTGGAAACTTGATGTTGCTTGAGAGGATTGCTTGACCATGTACTCTCAGGTTGCATTTGAAAAAAAATCTAACGTTATGCATTTCGAAAATCTTCTACAGGCTTGGCTCTTTGATTTGAAAAAGTGTTTACAGGATGTTTTAAAAATTTTGGGTTGAAGCTTGCTTTAAATCTTTGCTACAGGCTGAAAAGAAGGTGGTTAACATGGTTTTGATTTGAGGAGTTTGCAGGCCTCACTTTTGTTGAGAATTGCTTTGCAAAATTCCAGATTTAAAAATGATTTCAGGTTTGGCTTCAGATTTGAAAAGAAATTGGTTACAGTTTTGAGGAGAAAATAGTTTACAGGGTTGCATTTGGGTTTGAGGAAGATTTACTGATTTGTTTGAATATGATTTTTGTGGTGGATTGGATTAATGGTTTCAGATTCATGCATTCTGGTTTTAGAGATGAAGTTCAATTGAAATCTTCTTAGAAATGAAAATAAGAAAGGGGATAAAAGAGAGGAGAGGTGAACTTATATAATTTATTTTAGAATTTATTTAGAATTAAGGAAAACAAAAATTAATTTTTGACACATGTACGCTTTAACTACATTTGTCATTACCCTTTATTAATTAACTTACAAGTGTATTTATAAACTTTAATAAATCAACACTGGTAATCTTTCATTTTTATTTATTTTTAAAAGATTTTAAAAAGCTTTTTTAAAATTAATTTTCCAAATTAATAAATTAATAAATACATTTGTAAATTAATAAATGTTTTCTAAATTTTATATAAATAAAATCTTTAAAAGAAAATAAAGTATAAACCAATTATAATTTAAATAAAATCATATATAATATATTTAATTTATTTTAAAATGTTAATATAAACCTTTTGTATTTATTTTACAATTTAACAAACACTATCTTAATTAATAGAAATAAATTCTTTTTAAGGAAAACAAATTCTATTTTAAATAAAAACTTATTCATATATTTTATATCCAAAATAATTTCCAAGATATATATCTATTTAAGTTCAAATTTAAATCTAAATTCAAATTCAAATTCAATTTGAAATCAAATTTAATATCAATTCGAATATACATTAATTTTAAACAAACACAAATTAAATTTGAAAATAACAGCTTTATTTAAAAATCTATTTTAAAGTCTACTTAATAAAACACTACTAATTAAATTTGAAAATAATTATTCCATTTAAAAATCTATTTAACTATATTTAAAATTATCATATTATTAATTATTTTGGTTATTTATATTTGAAAATAACAATTTTATCAATTTTAATTTATTTAAATAAGTAGATTATCACATTTTAAATTCCTCGAAATTCCGGGATATCACATTCCTCCCCCTTAAAAGAATTTCGTCCCCGAAATTTAAAACTAGAGATAATCCAAAAACTTTTGTTTCATTTCAACAATACAAGCATCCATATCAACCATACACTATCATCCAAACAAACAATTCATTCAAACAACCAATCTATTTGAACAAACAATTCATTCAAACAAACATCACTAGTTATCCAGACATAATTCTGGATAAGCCTCCTTAAAACTACTCAGAGTTTCCCAAGACAAACTCTGATGTCCTAGCTCCACAGAAACTTAACTAGCTATACCACTATGATATAGAGCTTCCTCTTACTCCGATCCATAATATCTAAACCAAGATATCAGACCACACTAAAAATCAGCTCAACTACCATATCCTTCTGAACTGCAGATTCCAACTAAGATGGACCGTTCACGTATTTCCTCAGATGAGATACGTGAAAAACAACATGAATTCCAGCCATCCAAATTGGCGATTCAATCATGTAGACCACAATCACTAATCTCCTCAAGCACTCGGAATAGAGCAATACATCTTGGAGAAAATTTCCCGTCTTTCCAAATCCGATAAATCCTTTAAATCGAGAAATCTTTATAATGACTAAATCCTTAGATCCCAAATTCCTATTGTCCTTGTCTCCAGTCCACAAATCTTTCTGACAATCCTACGCTGCTCTCAAACTCCTCTAGATAAGCTCCATCTTCACAGATGCTTCACGGATCAAACTGCACAAGAACCAGATGATCTCTCGACTTTATTCAACAGAAAGGGAATCTTCCAGGTCTTTTATAAAAAACGCCATAGGGTGCCATCTAGATATTCGCCTAATAACTGAATGAGAATTCCATTCAATACAGATGGTCCTCCAAGATTCACCAAAATCCGAAACACAACCTCAGCGCAACCTCACAAATTTTATTCAGCCTTCCCGTCTGACCGTCGATCTCGGAATGATAGGCTGAACTCAAATAAAATGGGCTGCCTTGAACTCATCCAAAGTGCTGCAATACGGGTTGCCTTGACCGAAATAAAATGGGCGCTCTTAATTAACCGGTCCACGATTGCCCATACTCCTTCATTTCCCTCTTTGGTCCTCGGCAAACCGTCGACGAAATCCAAAGAAATCACTTCCCATTTCAATTCGGAACTTCAAAGGCTGCAACAAATCGACGGTCTTCTGCTGATCACCTTTACCTGTTGACAAATCATACATCCCTTTACGGAAGCAGCTACATCCTTCTTCATGCACGACTACTAGAAGACTCTTGCGGACATAACTCCTTGCCTCAAATCCTTGATATTCGAAACTCCAATCCTTCGAATGATCCTCAATGTTCCTTGGCCATCAAACACAAAACTGGAACTCTGACCATTCTTGACTCAATCCATCCATAATAGGCACACACAATGTCCCTGTAGACCTCAAACTTACTCTTGCCATCTAGAATAACTAGAACAGGCACACTGGTCAGCCTTGCCTTTAAATCAAAGAGAGCCTCTTCATAGTCAGTTCTACTTAACTTCGTTCCTTCCCGAACCACTCAGTTAAGTGCGAAGAAATCTTAAAAGTATCCTTGATAAACTTCCTGTAGAACCTCGCCACATCCAGAAAACTGCGGTTGCTTCACTCATGAATAGTAGCTACCCTGGTTGGAACTACAGAAATACCCTTACTAGAAACAAAAGGCATCCTCAAAGAAATCTTGGGTCAGCTACACCAACTCTATCTCCCGATGAAGGCAAATCTTCACTCCTACGAAAACATCCGGACAATCTCCAACCACGATGATGGAGTCTACACCTTCTAGAGATTCTTCGCTTCCAAGCAATAAATACTCAAAAGAATTTCGGAATCATCACAAGTCACTTTTGCGATTCCTTCCAACTTAGTCTCCAAAGAAGCAATCCTTACTCTCCATCCAATCCATATCCAGAATAAGATCAAACCCTTCGAGATCCAATGCCGATGGGTCACAAGAAATCTGTGAGAAAGATAAGAAAACCTTAAGCCTCTATAGATCTTATCTAACTCAATTACTCCGCCTAAGGATAGGATGGTCAACAGACAAAGAGAAAGATGAACTCCTCTAGAACTCAAGTTGGAAATCCGAACAGATATCCAACAAATTTAGATGGATATATAATTATATAAAAATTAAAAATACGTGCTCTCAAGATAGACACTACTCCAGAGCCTAGGTATTATCCCAACCTGCTCTTTGATACCAACTATGACGACCCGCCTTTCATTCCATAGAAAGACGCATCATCAATAAGAAAGAAAGAGGTAGGAATAGAATAGAAAGAAGAAAGAACTCAACAATATCAATATCACACAGCGGAAACAGAACAAAATATAATATATCATATAGATATTACATAGTCATCACATCAGAGTTACACAGATTACAACAACATTTCACATTAGACAGTTATAAGGTTCTGTCTAATCCATTACATTCCAATAAAACAGACAAAGACTCAACACAACGAAAATAGATAGATATAGCCACGCCTGGACTCTTGCTCATGCTATCCAATATTCGTCAAGCCAAAACCTGATCACTTGGCTACTCATAAAAATTTGAGTACCCAAGAGTTTAAGAAAAATAGAAATGAACTCCGGGTCAGACATGGGTCTGGTGTGCGTAAACGGTTAAAAGTTGCTTAACTTTTGAAAACCTTTGAAAAAAAACTTCCCACACATAAACAAGGGCAAGTTTTTTATCTCACGCTAACCAAAACATTTGATAGGAAGTCCAGTGATATTGTAATAGGGTCTTGGGTTTTCGAATAAATAAGAAATAGCTGAAATTGTTACATGATTAAATCCCAGCATACTAGCCACAAAAGTGGGTAATACAGTCAAAACAGTAAGGGCGCGTAGGAAGAATGGGTTTCCATACATGGCAGCGCTACTGGGGTACCGCCCATCACAGTACGTGCCCTAGATCAACGTATCGAGGATCCACCCTAAATCCCCTGCAACACAAGGCCGGAACAAGACAAACCCGCAGTTGGCTGCAGATCCAACTGCCCACTAAGCCGAAAAAGAGACATCTAGATAGGGGAAGCTCTTGTCCTACTTGAGTGAGACTCACTTAGCCTTGTTGCATCTCCCATGTTTTAGCCATTCCCAGTTGATGAGGCTTGAGGATGCGATTACCTTTATAGAACACATCTATCTTAGAATGCTCATCGTCCACCTGACATTGTTCTGAAAGCATTCAATCCATACAAGTTCGTTCCGAGTTCTAACGAAACCGAAGGCATTATCTCGTTACACTCATTTTGGAATCACCCTCAGAGTTAACGATAATAACCCTTGCATTCTGAAACTCCATCTCGAACCTGAAAGCACTATCTCCGTTATACTCGTATTGGAATCACCTCAGAGTTTTAATGACAGATAGTTCTTACACTTCGAGTCTTCAACTTGATCTTCACTTGAATTCATAACCTAACATTTAACTTGGATCGACGTGGTTTTCGGATGATCAAATTTGATACCCGATCCCGGTCTCATCGAAATCCAAACGTATCTTGAAGGCCAAGTTGTTTACAGTTTAACAATTCAATTCAATTCAATACTTGAATACACACAACATTTAACATAGATAAATATCACACATTTATCAATTATCACTGATATAACTAATATCATATCACAAAATATCACAACATATCATACAATAGATATCATCCAATAGATATCATCCAATCCAGATATTCTACACAAATAATCATCCATAAACAAGAATTATTAACCCATGTTATAATTAATTTAATCACCTTAAATTAGACTAATTACTTAAGAATTAATCTCCCAATCCTGCTCAAACAATCATTAATTAGTTACAAACTTTTAGTTAATTAATCACACCTTGATTACCTTATCAATCAATTAATTAATCTCTATCACAGATTAATTATCCTTTAATTATCAATTAATAAACCACAACTATTAATTAATCTCCTTCAATACAAAGTAATCAACCCTTAATTACTTTATAATCAATTAATTAACCTTTAATTAACTGATTAGTTATCCATTAACTATTAATTAATAACCTTAATTATTAATCAATATCTCTTAATACGAATTAATTAATCCATAATTACTTTCATAATTAATTAATTAATCTTTAATTAACAAACTAATTATCTCTTAATTTTTAATTAGTATAACTTAATTATTAATTAATAACCTTAATTACTAATTAATTAATCCATAATTATTAATTAATGAATTCTTAATCACCCTTTGATTAATCCTTAATTACCTTTGATTAATCCTTAATTACCTTTGATTAATCATCCTTTAAGTAGTAATTAATAAAACCTAATTATTAATTAATAAAACTTAATTACAAATTAAGTACTTCTTAATTGTTAATTAAGTAACCTCTAATTACTTAATTAACAACTCTCTAATTACTAAATTAATCAATCTTAATTACTTGATTAATTTATTCTTAATTACACTTAATTACTCAATTAATTAATCTTTATTCATTAATTAGCAATCTTTAGTTAATAATCCATAATTACAATTAATTAACCTTAAATTAATTAATTAATAACCCTTAATTAATTATTAGTTAAACCAATTAATTACTCTTGATTAATTACTTAATTGATCCTCAATAAGTAATTAATCAAATTAATTAATTATACTTAATTCCCTAATTAACTTAATTTATCTAAAGACATTAGATCCTTAATTATCTTAAGATTAAAACATTATCTTATTAATACCTTTATTAACATCAACATTTTTATAAACCAATTTATCTTCATAATTAACATTGCATAATTAAATCATTAATTCAAATTTGAAATAAAATAACCATTTAACTTGATAATTTTAAAGTTAACAAACTTAACTTCCTTAAAATATTTCAAAACGTTATCAAGTAGAAGTTTTAAAAGCTAATTTCAATTTGTATTTTAAAAATTGCCTTTATAAAAATCTCAACTTTCATTTTAAATTAAGTTTTAAAATCACTTAAAATTTCATAAAATTTAAATGAACAAAATTTCAAAACCTCTTAATCAATTGTTAAAGAAAACAATTATAAAAAGAGTAAGTTTAAATAGAAAGTTTAAACTAGATTTAAATTTAAATTTCAATAACAATTTGATTTTTTAAAACATTTTAAAAACTTTTTATCATCTCTGCTTCGGGTCAATCTCGAAGACAACTCGGGTCTAACCCGAGTAAAACCCCTTCTTTCCAATTTTTCCAAAACTTAGATTTTATTTTAAGTTTTAAAACTTCACAGGCAACACTTACGAAAACACTCGAGTTTCGACTCGAGCCACTACCCCAAAGGCACGACTTCACCTTCGAGTCAAAACTACTACCCATCATCAGAAACCAAAGCATCCCCGTTTACCTGTACAGTCGTCTTCGACGACGATGATCACTACCGTAAGCTTCGACACACCGAACATCACCATAGCATCACTGCCCGATCATCCAAACTCATGCCCAAGTTTCAAATCAAAAACGAGCAAGGCCATTGGAAACTGGAACTCACAACCCACAAGAAAATGCCTCGAACCCCTTCCTCCGACCACTAGAGTCGTTGCCATTCCGGCCTTGCAATCTCCTTCAATTCCCGAAGCTATTCCCCTTGGTCTGGTGAAGCTCGATCCACCATAGAAAATGCACCGCCCAAATTACAGACTCGACCAAAAATAGGTTTAGAAACCTAAATCTACTTGCCGCCGACGCCATGATGATCAGACACCCTTTCCGCCATTTTTTCTAGACTCGTCGCACATCCCTCTACTTCCAGACGAAGCCCCGACCATCCAGCAATAGTCGATCACCAGGCATCACCCAAAAACCAATTTCCAGTCATCTTAGAATTGCTCATTCAATTCAATGTTAAAATTTATGATTTTATTTTTAAAAATCATGATTTCCTAAGTCAATTCAAAATATGTACTTGAATCAACTTAATTCAACACTTTATTTTATCATGCATTTACATTTTCATCTGAACTATCTTGATTCCAGGAGTATTTCAAACTAATTTTGCTAGGAATAAATTTTAAACCTTAATTTATAATTAAACAAACATATCATGTTTGAATCTCTAAACCTAACAAAGACCAGATGATTATATTTAGGATTTTTAATCAAACTTTTTATTCTCTGAACCAAGAATAGAGATAATTAAATACAACAGGCATGCACACTTGCAACTCTCATAAACACATAGATAATTCATATATATGCACAAACAAATTAACATTCATCTCAGAATTCTCAAGCAAATTGACATATATTTACTTAGATTTAAAATTTTAAAAAGGTTTACTCATTGATTTTTTTAAAAAGGCAGAGACTTGAATGCTAGAAGTTGCTAAATGGAAGACTTGGAATTTTGCATTGCTGAAGAAAACACTTTGAAACAGAAAGATTTTGGTTACTGCTATGATAAACACACTGGAAACTCGATAATGTTGCTTGAGAGGATTGCTTGACCATGTACTCTCAAGTTGCATTTGAAAAAAAATCTAAACTTTTTCATTTTGAAAATCTACTACAGGCTTGGCTCTTTGATTTGAAAAAGCGTTTATAGGCTGTTTTAAAATTTTTGGGTTGAAGCTTGCTTTAAATCTTTGCTGTAGGCTGAAACCAAGGTGGTTAACAGGGTTTTGATTTGAGGAGTTTATAGGCCTGACTTTTGTTGAGAATTGCTTTGCAAAATTCCAGATTTAAAAATGGTTTCAGGTTTGGCTTCAGATTTGAAAAGAAATTGGTTCAGTTTTAAGGAGAAAACAGTTTATTGGGTTGCATTTGTTTGATTTTAGGTTCGAGGAGGATTTACTGATTTGTTTGAATATGATTTTTGTGGTGGATTGGATTAATGGTTTCAGATACATGTTATCTGGTTTTAGAGATGAAGTTCAATTGAAATCTTCTTAGAAATGAAAATAAGAAAGGGGATAAAAGAGAGGAGAGGTGAACTTATATAATGTAATTTAGAATTTATTTAGAATAAAGGAAAACAAAAATTAATTTTTGACACTTATACACTTTAACTACATTTGTCATTACCCTTTATTAATTAACTTACAAGTGTATTTTTAAGCTTTAATAAATCAACACTTGTAATCTTTCATTTTTATTTATTTTTAAAAGATTTTAAAAGTCTTTTTTTAAATTTATTTTCCTAATTAATAAATACATTTGTAAATTAATAAATGTATTCTAAATTTTATATAAATAAAATCTTTATAAGAAAATAAAGTATAAACCGATTATAATTTAAATTAAATCATATATAATATATTTAATTTATTTTAAAATGTTAATATAAACCTTTTGTATTTATTTTACAATTTAACAACCACTATCTTAATTAATAGAAACAAATTCTTTTTAAGGAAAACAAATTCTGTTTTAAATAAAAACTTATTCATATATTTTATATCCAAAATAATTTCCAAGATATATATCTATTTAAATTCAAATTTAAATCTAAATTCAAATTCAAATTCAATTTGAAATCAAATTTAATATCAATTCAAATATACATTAATTTTAAACAAACACAAATTAAATTTGAAAATAATAGCTTTATTTAAAAATCTATTTTAAAATCTATTTATAAAACAGTACTAATTAAATTTGAAAATAATTATTCCAATTAAAAATCTATTTATAACTATATTTAAAATTATCATATTATTAATTATTTTGGTTATTAATATTTGAAAATAATAATTTTATCAATCCTAATTTTTTTAAATAAGTAGATTATCACATTTTAAATTTCTTGAAATTCCGGGATATCACATATCTCCTCTATGTGGCAAGCTAAAATTTCTTTCTCCTTCTGTAAGGAGTCCTTTTCCAAAGCCATGGTGCCACTGCATTGGAGTGCATCATTCAGTTCTTTCTTATGAGAAGCCTCTAGCCGATTAACTGCTTCCGTCGTCTCTTTTGCATTCTTCTTCGCCTCATCAAGTTAAACTTTGAATGCGAGCATCTTGGTTTCTTGGTACTTAATAATGTCTTTATCATGAATGACCTCCAGCTTAAGGCGATCAATCTCATGTTGATGTTCAATAGAAACCTCGAAGACCTTTTCGACCAAATGAATGAAGGCGTTGTGTTGTACATACACGTCGTTCACACATGCCAGTGAGCTCGCTTTGGCAGTCCCCAGGATAGGATGTATAAACGGAAGGAATTTCAAAACAAACCTTTGGAAAGGTAGGTTTAAGCTCAGCTAGTTTCTCCACCATAGTCGAATCATGGGCAGGAACTGGGGGAATTTGTTCAGATGCGGTCAGCTTTTGTTTACGGTGCTCACGGGACTGCCTGGTGCTGGATGATCCAGAATATTGGTTACTAGGAGTGTTAGATTGTGGTCAGCATTTGTTTACGGTGCTCACGGGACTATCTGGTGCTAGATGATCCAGAATATTGGTCACAAGGAGTGTTAGATTGAGATCCCCGATGTGCAGACTTATCTCTACCGTGCGTAGGAGGAATAGCTAGGTTTCTTTGACACAAAGTGTGTGCTTGGGATCTCCTTCTAGAGGATGAGGATGATACTCATGAATGGTAATATTTCTCTCATCCTCTGTCTCTCTCTCGGCGTTATCCTGACTCGAAATCTCATCTCAAACGATGGTAGATAGAAGAGCAACAAAGGCGGTTGACCACGTGTGGATAAGACATTGAACCTATAAAAGAATCAAACGAGAACATATTAGTAGTTACTGTGACAAGATTTAAGTGCAAGTGAATGGTAGGGTGTAAGTGCTTGAGTTTGTCATGGTGCATCTCCCCAATGGACCAGTGACGTTTGCTTACTCAGTGGAGTCCTTTCTCCTTGATTGGGAGGCTGCCTGCCTTCGCCGCTTCTTGTGGGAGAGTTAAGCCCTTCGATGAAAAGGGTTGTAACGCCCCACTCCGAGACCCACATTAGCAAGACGGAGAATAGAGCTGTGTAGGAGCGACCATCTATAGCCTTGTCTTAACTATCTACTACGTCGATAAATGTAGCATATATATATATATATTAGGTGGATCGACATATCCAATAGATATTTAATACAAAACTATAATGGCTATAAGATCTAACAGAACAAAATATAACAACTCAAGCATAAAATACATCACTGAACAGTAGATCATCACATACATAAACACATATACAGATACAACACAGAGTATACAAAATAGTACATGTCAAGTGGTGTAGCAACCACAATATACAGGCGAGTCAAAAGAATATACATATCAGAGTTACAACCAAAAAGGACTACACGAAAAGCTATAACAAAAGGAGATAGCAGAATAGTCAATGCGGAAGCAGAATAGGCTAAGTCTGAATGTACCTAACCTAAAACACCTCGGTCTGACCCGAGTTTAAAATACACGGGTCAGTATAGCTAAACAAATCAGTTAGATAAGCTAAATGATAATGAACATGCAAGATCACAAAGTACCGCAAATATCTCTAAAAGAGATTACTCGATCATCTAGCAAAAGATGAATCACAACAAATCTCATATCATCGGAAACTCAAATAAATAAAGGATATGAATATCCCAAATCAAGCCAAAAAGGCAAATAATAAATACCAATAAAGGTAACACAAGTTTCCACAAGCTAATCGCTATGTATCGAGTGGTTCAAAAGACCTACTCCGAAAGGCGATACTATAGGAAAATATAAATATCAATGAAACAAAAGATGCACGTGCTCAGTACTGTATAAAAATGAATCCACAAGCCCGAAGGCAACAAACCCAAGTATCTCTCGAGCGGTGACGAAGGACCAACTCCAAAAGCGATACTATAGGGCAGCAAACCCAAAGGCGACAAACCCAAGTATCTCTCGAGCGGTGACGAAGGACCAACTCCAAAAGCGATACTATAGGGCAACAAACCCGAAGGCAACAAACTCAAAGGCACAAACCTGAAGGCACAAACGCGAAGGCAACAAACCGTAATGGCGGAGGTCCGGAGGCCCAGTACTGGACACCACTAACAGGCAATATGTGTCACAAACTCTTGGAAAGGAACCTGAAAAGCGTTAACGTGTGTCCCATACCACACATTCGCACTAAACGGTTTACTAACCGTTAATCAATTCCACACTCAAAGCAGAACAAAGTTTACCTCATCTCATCGCTAAACCAGACCCGAAGGTCAAAACGATCAAACAAATAGATTAGGAATTAACTAAAAAGATAAACGCACGTGTTCATAGCACGCATTTTATCTAATCATTTAATTCTCCTCCCTCTTCGCTCGAAGTGCAAAATTTTGTGTTTTATACAGAAATTAAGTTGAAGAAAACGGGTTTTAGGAACGTTTCGAAATCGCTTTAGAAATTGCCTTTGAAATTCTCTCTTATTATAGAGTATATAATTTTTATACAAAAATAATATATAATAATAATTTCAAAAGCCTATTTATTTGAAATTTTTTTCAAAACACATTATAATACACATGTATGAAATCCAGAATGAAATATCATGAAAACATCAAAATAACGGAAATTTCACAAGTATTATCCGTTTAAAACAAGCCGCGACTCGACATTCGACAGCAGGTTTGAACAAGTTAACAGTATCAAAATGACTTGAAATCTGGTAGGAATGTAGTTCAACATTCCTACTACAATCTCCAAAAAGAATCATTAAAATACGATTTGAAATGAATAATCTGCGTCGTTTCAAAGTCGGACCCAAACAAGGTTTTGAACACTGAATTACAACAAGCTACGAGTACAAGTTCGACAGTAGTTTTGAAAAAGCAAACCAATCCAAATTTTCATGAAATTTTACAGGATTGTAAGTCAACACTCCTACTTCAATCTGCAAAAAGAATCACTCAAATTTGATCTGAAATGAATGAGTTATGCTGTCTCAAACATGGACTCAAACCATGTTCGCAACAGTTCAAAACCAAATAAATGTGCAGGCCTAAAACCCTCCTAGACTCAACTTCCAGGCATAAAAAGGGGATCAAATTGCATCAAACTGAGCTCAAAATTGGTATATATGTAGTAGGAAACTTTTTCTTTCAAACAGAAAAAGTATGATGCAATTTTGATAAAATATGAGAAAGCTATGATCTCTCAAGATTGAACCCATACAGTGTTTCACTGTTGAACTCTGGGCAAAAACATAGTCCAGGTCCAAGTATGACAGCAGATTTATATAAGTTATCTATGTAAAAATGATCTGAAATTTGGTATGCATAAATTAGAGAACTTCATCTTTCAAAAAAAGAATCGCGCAATTTGAGAAAGAAACGAAAGAAATATGATGTCTCAAACATGGACTCAGGCCATGTTTGCAACGACTCAGAAAACAAAATGTGCACAGGGTATTTGCAGGCTGTGCATTGATTTTGCAGTAATGATTTGAACACTCAAATGACCATATTATTCAACCAAAATTTGCAAAAATGAACTTCAATATGCAAGTTATCGAATGCAAGAACCCTGACAGTATATTGTTGCTGGAATCACAAGATATAAGGGTTCAAAGTAGCAACTGAAACCAGATTATAAACAAACAAAATCAACCATAGAATATTTTATACAGCAATCGAATTTCACATTTTTGAGCGATTTAAGCTTCGCTCAGCTAGCATTTGTGAGTTTTAGGATCTCACCTTGCTGATTTGTTGCAAAAGCTTGGATTTTGCCTCAAAGTTGAAGCTTTTGGCAAGATTAGAGCTTCCAAGGACTTGTAGAAAGCAAATGAAGAAAATGCAAAACAAAGAAGAGATTCTAACATTAAAAACCAATAAAAAAATTTGATTTTGATGAAATATTCAGTTTTGGAATGGATTACCTTTAGATTTATGCCTTAGATTGAAGAATTTACAGTTTGCATGAATTAATTTTTGAGTTTGGAAGCTTTGATTTTGCAAAGTGGTGGAGTTTGGTTTCTTACAGCTTGAAGAGGAAGAAGATAAGGTTTTGAACGTACATTACATATTTTTCTCACTTCCTCTATTTGATTAAAAGCACTAATGGGCCTTGGACCCAATAATTAAGAGAGAATTAATTAGGCTAAGTGAATTTATTTAACACTTAAAACCAAATATGTACATTTTTACACTATATTATCAAGCAAATGTTATTTTCTTCAAATTTTGACACAATTAAAATTTGTAAACTTACATACTTACGAAATAAAATATTTTACACTATATAAAAAGATTAATTTTTTTATTAAATCCTTTGTTTTACAAAAATACACTATTTTCACAAATAAATGGACAAAACATTATTTTTAACTTCTAAAATTCCATAAAAATATTTTTCTTGCTTAGAAAAATACAACTAACCATTCTAAACCCAAATTTATAATTAAAATTCATTTTTAAATCAATTTTCACTTTTTCATTTTGTTAAACAACCTTTAAAAATCAAATACTTCTTTTAAAAATTATTAGAAGAAGTAATTGACAGTAATTAATACAATTATTGCATTTTTTCTAAATAAAAACTATTTTCCATTTATTATTAATCCAAACAAATAAAATAAAGTTCCAAACTTTATTTTCTCATAATAATTTCTAAAATTCATTGTTTATTCCAAATAAACAATTTACAATCTCCAATTTTATCTTAATTTACAATATTAAATTATAACTACCATTATAATTTAATATTAACAGGTAATCTCCAAAATCAGGGTTGTTACAGACTCCCCCCTTAACAAAATTGCATCCATGCAATTTCTAGAGAACTGTTTATATTCAACATAATTATTTCATCAATAAAAGGAAGATAGATAAGCTCAAGTTTAAAACTTCTCACCCTCAACACAAGATGATAAAAAACCAAGATAAGGTTGCTCGATTAATTCTATGCTTTTCCAAGTACTATACTTAGGTTTAGCGGACCATAGAATTTCATAAGCGGAGCATTCTTATTTCGAAGGTGTTCAATCTTCGAAACAACTACATGAATAGAATTCGGCACAATACACAAGTCGGTGAGACTCGTGATTATGCAACATAAGAGAATTAACAATCGAGATTAAATCTCGAAGATACAACGAAATTGGATTACCTGGAACATATCATGAATACCCAAAACTGAACAGAAAACGGTGCATCAAATCAATCGTACCAAGGCGTTCAGTAATAGCAGATGGTCATATATAACTAGGAGCCAACTTACCGAATATACTAAAACGCACTTAACTGCTTTAAAGGAGTATCAAAAATAAGCACAATCATCAAAAGAGGATTCAACAAAAGATAGGTGGTATTTCAAGCTACCACCGTAACGCATGACTGCATTAATACAAGTCACCACAAGAATCGCACTAAGGCAAGGCACACAAGAATGGATTACAAGAAATTTTCTAATTTTTTTTATAAGAGTTTTCACTTAAATCCATTTTCTTTTATACACAAAACTCAAACTTCAATACTTGAAATTTTTTAAAGTCTCTTACTTAAATTTTCAATTCTATCATCTTTACTTTAAATTAAAGTAAATTATATTAGAGTGGTTCCATACTCTAATTCCAAAAATAAATATACTACCATAAGCAATATATTTTTTTCCACTAAATTTATCAAATTTTAAACCATTTTACTTTATGATTTAAACGGACACTTATTAGAGCTTCATTGAAAGCTCTAAATATTCACTAATTAAATTTTCTCAAAACTTTTCTATGTGTCTAATTTTTCGAAAAAAATTCGATAGAGTCTCCTTTGCATGGAGAGCCTTTTACAATTTCATAAATATGAATTATAGATATACATCGATCAAAAGGTTGGAACACAATATATATTTTTAACACATAAACACCTAGCAATTCATACCTTTCATTTTACGGTTTAATATGCGAGCATGCTTACATTTATACTTACCATGTTGCTAATTAATCATTCTAATATCCTCTTGCACCTGCACTTAACTTACTGAAACATATTAGCATGCACTTATAAACATATGAAGCATTAAAATCATAGTTTAAATAAGACAACAACTCAAAACTTCAAAATTTTCAAATTCACGCATGCTACAAAGACCCAGGCTTTTTACACAATAAAACTTATAATCTAAAACTATGCATAAAACAAAAGTTATTCTTCTCAGTCCACGCTTTCCAGTGATATAAAGATCATCAAAATCATATTTAGGTTTTGAAAGTTATGCCCAATTTACTTTCATCTTTAAACCCAGAAATTATAAAAGAGTACAGAGATGTCCATCAGTTTTCAAACTCATTTTTGAATAACCAAACTGCAAAATTTTAAAAATGATACAAAGTTGATTTCTAGCTTACCGAAAGCACTCTCTTTTGCAAATAGAATGGACTCATTTGGATTTGTAAATCATAAGTTATCGCTGTTTTAAAACAGCACTTTTTAATTAAAATTTTCCAACAGAATACATTTTATTGTAAAAAAAATTCAAACCATTATTAAATCCAAACTACATAATTTAAGATCAAAAATCTTTTCTCTAAAACATTTATTACATGATCCTTTTCTCCGGAAAGCCAAGACATCTAGAATTACACTATAATACATACAACAAACTTTCAAAATGGTTTACAAGGAAAACTTTTTCCCAATTAACAAACAAGTCTTTTAAAAGAAGACTCATATTTTAGTTAAGACAATTACTTTCTTATATTAGTATGAAACAATTATCTATCCAAACTAGACTTTGGAATTACATATTGATTTTTTTAATTGCATTCACAATTAAAAATCTTATCTTGTTACTCTATTTATTATTATTTCTAGCTTTTCACAAAAATTTGCATTTTATAATAAATGAATTTTTTGTATTCAATTTTCACTTGATCCACGAAGCTAAACATTTATTTTATTATCACTTAGAACTAGCCAAGGTTGATACTTAATTAAAACTTGTTTTCAATTGAACTTTACAGATACATAATTAATAAGTTTTTAACACTATTTAAATTCATAACCAAACTTACTCTAATGGTTTTGCTCCTTATTAAATTTCATTCTAATTCAAAAGCACCAAACTAGCATTTTCTTAAATTTTCCCAAAGGCATACTTCTCTTCTTCTTTTTTCACTTGTTATTAATCAAATAATTAAATGTTTAAATCAATATTCATAACTATCCATTTACTTTTTACTAAACCTCATTCTAATCAATATTTTAGTTTTCTAAACAATTCATTTTCTTAATTTAAATACTTTGTTTTATTAATCACTATCACATGATAGTTTCATCCAATTAAGGTATTTCCTTAATTAAAATTATTTGCCATATAAATAAATTACAATAAGGTAATATTTTCTAAAAATACTTTACCCAAAAGCTTACTTAAGCATTCTAAATTTTCCATGTTGTAAAATTTGACAAACATGTACTATAACCAATAATGAATACAATTTATTTAAATGAAACCATAATCAAAATTTCCAATTACCAGTTTATAAAATGATAACATCTAACTAATACATTTGTAGTGAATGACATTATCAAGGACTGCAAAGTTGACCGAGATTAATGTTGCCTCTCCATTGCCCTTTATGTCACACTATTTTCATAAGTCCCTAAGTATAAATAAAATACTTATCTAAAATGGCAATTTAGAATTTTCAAAATCTTTGCAACATCTATATATATTTGCATTCAACATCCATGCTAGTAAATATTATTTATTGCGACTTCAATAGCATGTATTACATCGCCCCATGAGTGTTTAGGAATCCCTATCGATAACGCTGATCAGACGCATCGACCAGAATTCTTAAAATACTTATTAGCCAATTGACACAAGAAATTATAAAACCTGTTTTGATTTCTTAAGGAATCTTAAACTTGGTTATAACAATGTTTATTTTCAAAACATAAAACGTTTTCTAATTATACAACCATACAATCAATTCATAAAACAATCAAGATATATTTATAAGTGCATCTCTTGTTAGAAAGATTTTCCGTTCACATGGATGCTTTGTTTCCCAAAAATTCTTTTAGTAATTTTACTTCTTTAAAACGCATCCATAAAATTCGTAAACAATAAATTTTTATTTCATTTTAACCTTTGGTTAAATACCACTTATGGATTAAATTTCATTTTAAAATTTAATCTATCTAATAATTCTTGCGGTGGCTACAACTTGAAGACACCGCAAGTTCTTATCATTTCATTGAGTAGGTTTCTAACTCTCAATTATATCACCTACTCAATATTATTTCAAGAATTACTATGCTAACGACATTCATGCAATTATTAACCAAACAAGCATTTACTAAAAACAAAGCATTAAATGTGTCCAGCGAAAACGGTCACACCGTTTCCGCTGCGCAACTCTAATCACTAAGGATAAAAACACATAATTCAAATCTAAGTCATCTGAGGTCTAATTTCTACTATTTTAAAAAAAAGTGATATTTAAAACCCTTATAATGTTTAAAACTTATTATCCATTCTAAGGAAATGAAAAGACTAAAGGCACGATTGAGGAATTCGTAACACTTGTATTACACTTTGATGTACCGTAATATGTGTTTCTGTTCTGTGTTTATCATATTTTATCCTGAACTCAGCTCTGATACCAAGCTGTAATGCTCCACTCCGAGTCCCTCATTAGCAAAGAGCATTACAAGGTAATATCGATTGCTAATATGGAGAATAGAGCTGGATAGGAGCGACCATCTATAGCCTTGTCTTAACTATCTACTGAATACGTCGATAAATGTAGCATATTTTTTTTAGGTGGATCGACATATTCAATAGATATTTAATACAAAACAACAATGGATTTAAGATCTATCAGAGCAAAATATAACAACTCAAGTGTAAAACACATCACTGAACAGTAGATCATAACATACATATACACATATACAGATACATCATAGAGTATACAAAATAATACATGTCAAATGGTGTAGCAACCACAATATACAGGCGAGTCGAAAGAATACATATCAGAGTTACAACAAAAAAGGACTACACAAAAAGCTATAACAAAATGAGATAGCAGAATAGTCCATGCGGAAGCAGAATAGGCTAAGTCTGAATGTACCTAACCTGAAACACCTCGGTCTGAACCGAGTATAAAATACACGGGTCAGTCTAGCTAAACAAATCAGTTAGATAAGCTAAATGATAATGAACATGCAAGATCATAAAGTACCACAAATATCTCTAAAAGAGATTACTAGATCATCTAGCAAAAGATAAATCATAACAAGCCTCGTATCATCGGCAACTCAAATAAGCAAAGGATATGAATATCCCAAATCAAGCCAAAAAGGCAAATAACAAATACCAATAAGGGTAACACAAGTTTCCACAAGGCAATCGCTATATATCGAGTGGTTCAAAATACCTACTCCGGAAGGCGATACTATAGGGAAATATAAATATCAATGAAACAAAAGATGCATGTGCTCAGTACTGTATAAAAAAGGATCCACAAGCCCGAAGGCAACAAACCCAAGTATCTCTCGAGCGGTGATGAAGGACCAACTCCAAAAGCGATACTATAGGGCAGCAAATCCAAAGGCGACAAACCCAAGTATTTCTCGAGCAGTGACGAAGGACCAACTCCAAAAGCGATACTATAGGGCAACAAACCCGAAGGCAACAAACTCAAAGGCACAAACCTGAAGGCACAAAAGCGAAGGCAACAAACCGTAGTGGCGGAGGTCCGTAGGCCCAGTACTGGACACCACTAACTGGCAATATGTGTCACAAACTCTCGGAAAGGAACCCGAAAAGTGTTAACGTGTGTCCCATACCACACATTCGCACTAAACGTTTTACTAACCATTAGTCAATTCCACACCCAAAGTAGAACAAAGTTTACCTCATCTCATCGGTAAACCAGACCCGAAGGTCAAAACGATCAAACGAATAGATTAGGAATTAACTTAAAAGATAAACGCACGTGTTCATAGCACGCGTCTTATCTAATCATTTAATTCTTCTCCCTCTTCGCTCGAAGTGCAAAATTGTGTGTTTTATATAGAAATTAAGTTGAAGAAAACGGGTTTTAGGAACGTTTCGAAATCGCTTTAGAAATTGCCTTTTAAATTCTCTTATTATAGAGTATATAATTTTTATACAAAAATAATATATAATAATAATTTCAAAAGCCTATTTATTTGGAAAATATTTTTAAAACACATTATAATACACGTGTATGTAATCAAGAAAGAAATATCAAGAAAACATCGAAATAACGGAAATTTCACCAAGTATTATCCGTTTAAAACGAACTGCGACTCGATATTCGACAGCAGGTTTTAACAAGTTAACAGTGTCAAAATAACTTGAAATTGGGCAGGAATGTAGTTCAACATTCCTAATTCAATTTGCAAAAAGTATCATTCAAATTCTATTTGAAACGAATAATCTGCATCGTTTCAAAGTCGTACCAAAACAAGGTTATAAACACTGAATTACAACAAGCTACGAGTACAAGTTCGACAGTAGATTTGGAAAAGCAAACCAAACCAGATTTTCATGAAATTTTACAGGAATGTAAATCAACACTACTACTTCAATCAGCAAAACGAATCACTCAAATCTGATTTGAAACGAATGAGTTATGTTGTCTCAAACATGTACTCAGGCCATGTTTGCAACAGTCAAAATCAAATAAATGCGTAGGCCTAAAACCCTCCTAGACTCAACTTCCAGGCATAAAACAGGGGATCAAATGGCATCATTTTGAGCTCAAAATGGGTATGCATGTAGTATGAAACTTCATCTCTCAAACAGAAGAAGAATGATGCAATTTTGATAAAATATGAGAAAGCTATGATCTCTCAAGTTTGTACCCAGACAGTGTTTCACCGTTGAACTCTGGGCAAAAACATGGTCCAGGTCCAAGTCTGACAGCAGATTTCAATTAGCTATCTATGTCAAAATAACCTGAAATTTGGTATGCATAAATTAGAGAACTTCATCTTTCAAACAAAAAAAAAAGAATTGTGAAATTTGAGAAAGAAACGAAAGAAATATGATGTCTAATACATGAACTCAGACCATGTTTGCAACAACTCAGAAAACAAGATGTGCACAGGATATTCGCAGGCTGTGCAATGATTTTGCGGTGACGATGTGAACACTCAAATGATCATTTTTTTCAACCAAAATTTGCAGAAATGAACTTCAACATGCAAGCTATCGAATGCAAGAACTCATACAGTATTTTGTTGCTGGAATCACAAGATATAAAGGTTCAAAGTAGCAACCGAAACCAGATTATAAACAAACAAAATCAACCATAGAATATTTTATACAGCAAGCAAATTTCACATTTTTGAGCGATTTAAGCTTCGCTCAGCTAGCATTTGTGAGTTTTAGGATCTCACCTTGCTGATTTGTTGCAAAAGCTCGGATTTTGCCTCAAACTTAAAGCTTTTGGCAAGATTAGAGCTTCCAAGGACTTGTAGAAAGTAAATGAAGAACATGCAAAACAAAGAAGAGATTGTTACATTAAAACCCGATTTTTTTTTTTTTTATTTTGATGAAATATTCAGTTTCGGAATGGATTACCTTTAGATCTACGCCTTAGATTGAAGAATTTACAGTTTGCATGAATTAATTTATGAGTTTGGAAGCTTTAATTTTGCAAAGTGGTGGAGTTTGGTTTCTTACAGCTTGAAGAGGAAGAAGATAAGGTTATGAATGTACATATTTTTCTCACTTCCGCTATCTGATTAAAAGCACTAATGGGCCTTGGACCCAATAATTAAGAGAGAATTACTTAGGCTAAGTGAATTTATTTAACACTTAAAATCAAATATGTACATTTTTACACTATATTATCAAACAAATGTTATTTTCTTCAAATTTTCACATAATTAAAATATGTAAACTTACATACTTATGAAATAAAATATTTTACACTATATAAAAAGATTATTTTTTTATTAAATCCTTTATTTTACAAAATACACAATTTTCACAAAAAATGGACAAAACATTATTTTTAACTTCTAAAATTCCACAAAAATATTTTTCTTGCTTAGAAAAATATAACTAACCATTCTAAACCCAAATTTGTAATTAAAATTCATTTTAAAATCAATTTCCACTTTTTTATTTTATTAAACAACCTTTAAAAATCAAATACTACTCTAAAAATTATTAGAAGAAGTAATTGACAGTAATTAATACAATTATTGCATTTTTTCTAAATAAAAACTATTTTCCATTTATTATTAACCCAAACAAATAAAATAAAGTTCCAAACTTTATTTTCTCATATTAATTTCCAAAAAACATTGTTTATTCCAAATGAACAATTTAAAATCTCCAATTCTTAATTTACAATATTAAATTATAACTACCATTATAATTTAATATTAACAGGTAATCTCCCAAATCAGGGTTGTTACAGACTCCCCTCCTTAACAAAATTGCGTCCACACGATTTCTAGAGAAGAGTTTATATTCAACATAATTATTTCATCAATCAAAGGAAGATAGATAAGCTCGAGTTTAAAACTTCTCACCCTCAACACTAGATGATAGAAAACCAAGATAAGATTGCTCGATTAATTCTTTGCTTTTCCAAGTACACTACTTAGGTTTAGCGGACCATAGAATTTCATAAGCGGAACATTCTTATTTCGAAGGTGTTCAATCTTCGAAACAACTACACGAATAGAATTCGATACAATACACAAGTCGGTGAGACTCTTGATTATGCAACACAATAGAATTAACAATCGAGATTAAATCTCGAAGATACAACGAAATTGGAATACCTGAAACATATCATGAATATCAAAAAGTAAACAGAAAACGATGCATGAAAGCAATCGAACCAAGGCATTCAGTAATAGTAGGTGGTCCTATATAACTAGGAGCCAACTTATCGAATATACTGAAACACACTTAACTCCTTTAAAGGAGTAGCACAAATAAGCAAAATCATCAAAAGAGCATTCAACAAAAGATAGGTGGTATTTCAAGCTACCACCATAACGCATGACTGCATGAATGCAAGTCATCACAAGAATCGCACTGAGGCAAGACACATAAGAATGGATTACAAGAAATTTTCTAAATTTTTTTATAAGAGTTTTCACTCAAATCCATTTTCTTTTATACACAAAACTCAAACTTCAATACATGAAAATTTTTAAAGTCTCTTACTTAAATTTTCAATTCAATCATCTTTACTTTAAATTAAAGTAAATTAAATTAGAGTTGTTCCACACTCTAGTTCCAAAAATAAATATACTACAATAAGCAATAATTTTTTCCCACTAAATTTATCAAATTTTAAACCATTTTACTTTATGATTTAAAAGGACACTTATTAGACCTTCATTGATGGCTCTAAATATTCACTAATTAAATTTTCTCAAAACTTTTCTATGTGTTTAATTTTTCGAAAAAAATTCGGTAGAGTCTCCTTTGCATGGAGAGCCTTTACAAATTCATAAATATGAATTATAGATATACATTGACTAAAAGGTTGGAACAAAATATATATTTTTAACACATAAACACCTAGCAATTCATACCTTTCATTTTACGGTTTAAAATGCAAGCATGCTTACTTTTATACTTACCATTTTGCTAATTAATCATTCTAATATCCTCTTGCACCTGCACTTAACTTATTGAAACATATTATCATGCACTTATAAACATATGAAGCATTAAAATCATAGTTTAAATAAGACAACAACTCAAAACTTCAAAATTTTCAAATTCAGGCATGCTACAAAGACTCAAGCTTTTGATACAGTAAAACATATAATCTAAAAATATTCATAAAACAAAGGTTATTCTACTCAGTCCACGATTTCCAGCGATATAAAGATCATCAAAATCAGATTTAGGTTTTGAAAGTTATGCGTAATTTACTTTTAGCTTTAAACTCAGAAATTATAAAAGAGTACGGAGATGTCCATCAGTTTTCAAACTCATTTTTGAATAACTAAACTGCAAAATTTTAAAAATGATACAAATTTGATTTCTAGCTTACTGAAAGCACTCTCTTTTGCAAAAAAGAATGGACTCATTTGGATTCGTAAATCACAAGTTATCACTGTTTTAAAACAGCACTTTTCAATTAAGATTTTTCGACACAAGACATTTTATTGTCAAAATTTTCAAACCATTATTAAATCCAAACTACATAATTTAAGATCAAAAATCTTTTCTCTAAAACATTTGTTACATGATCCTTTTCTTCGGAAAGCCAAGACATCTAGAATTACACTATAATACATACAACAAACTTTCAAAATGGTTTACAAGGAAAACTTTTTCCCAATTAACAAAAAAATCTTTTAAAAGAAAACTCATATTTTAGTTAAGATAATTACTTTCTTATATTAGTAAGAAACAATTATCTATCCAAACTAGACTTTGGAATTACATATTGATTTTTTTAAATTGCGTTCACAATTAAAAATCTTATCTTGTTTCTCTATTTATTATTATTTCTAGCTTTTCACAAAAATTTGCATTTTATAATAAATGAATCTTTTATATTCAATTTTCACTTGATCCACAAAGCTAAGCATTTACTTTATTATCACTTAGAGCTAGCCAACGTTGATACTTAATTAAAACTTGTTTTCAATTGAACTTCACAGATACATAATTAACAAGTTTTTAACACTATTTAAATTCATAACCAAACTTACTCTAACGGTTTTGCTCCTTATTAAATTTCATTTTAATTCAAAAGCACCAAATTAGCATTTTCTCCAATTTTGCCAAAGGCATACTTCTCTTCTTTTTTTCACTTATTATTAATCAAATGATTAAATGCTTAAACTAATCTTCATAACTATCCTTTTACTTTTTACTAAACCTCATTCTAATCAATATTTTAGTTTTCTAAACAATTCATTTTTTCGATTTGAATACTTTGTTTTATTAATCACTATCACATGATAGTTTCATCCAATTAAGGTATTTCCTTAATTAAAATTATTTTCCATATAAATAAATTACCATAAGGTAATATTTTCCAAAAATACATTACCCAAAAGCTTACTTAAGCATTCTAATATTTCCATGTACGTAAAATTTGACAAACATGTACTATAACCAATAATGAATACAATTTATTTAAATGAAACCATATCCAAATTTTCCAATTACCAATTTATAAAATGATAGCATCTAACTAATACATTTGTAGTGAATGGCATTATCAAGGACTGGAAAGTTGACCGAGATCAACATTGCCTCTCCATTGCCCTTTATGTCACACTATTTTCATAAATCCTTAAGTATATATAAAATACTTATCTAAAATGGCAATTTAGAATTTTCAAAATCTTTGCAACATCTATATATATTTGCATTCAACATCCATGCTAGTAAATATTATTTATTGCGACTTCAAAAGCATGTATTACATCGCCCCGTGAGTGTTTAGGAACCCCTATCGATAACGCTGATCAGACACATCGACCAGAATTCTTAAAATACTTATTAGCCAATTGACGCAAGAAATTATAAAACCTATTTTGATTTCTTAAGATTAAACTTGGTTATAACAATGTTTATTTTCAAAACATAAAACGTTTTCTAATTATACAAACATACAATCAATTCATAAAACAATCAAGTTATATACATAAGTATATCTCTTGTTAGAAAGATTTTACATTCACATGGATGCTTTCTTTCCCAAAAATTCTTTTAGTAATTTTACTTCTTTAAAATGCATCCATGAAATTCTTAAGCAATAAATTTTTATTTCATTTTAACCTTTGATTAAATACCACTTATGGATTAAATTTCATTTTCAAAATTTAATCTTTCTAATAATTCTTGCGGTAGCTACAACTTGAAGACACCACAAGTTCTGTCTAATAATTCTAATATTTAAAACCCTTATAGTGTTTTAAAACTTATTATCCATTCTAAGGAAATGAAAAGACTAAAGTCACGATTGAGGAATTCTTAACACTTGTATTACACTTTGATGTACCGTAATATGTGTCTCTGTTCTGTGTTTATCATATTTTTTTCCTTAACTCGTCTCTGATACCAAGCTGTAACGCCCCACTCCGAGACCCATATTAGCAAAAAGTATTGGAAGGTAATACCGTTTGCTAATACAGAGAACAGAGCTGGATAGGAGCAACCGTCTATAGCCTTGTCTTAACTATCTACCGAACACGTCGATAAATGTTGTATATTTTCTTTAGGTGGCTCGACATATCCAATGGATATTTAATACAAAACTATAATGGCTATAAGATCTAACAGAACAAAATATAACAACGCAAGTATAAAACACATCACTGAATAGTAGATCATCACATACATATACACATATACAGATACATCACAGAGTATACAAAATAATTCATGTCAAGTGATGTAGCAACCACAATATACAGGAGGGTCAAAAATATACATATCAGAGTTACAACCAAAAAGGACTACACAAAAAGCTATAACAAAAGGAGATAGCAGAATAGTCCATGTAGAAGCAGAATAGGCTAAGTCTGAATGTACCTAACCTGAAACACCTCGGTCTGGCCTGAGTATAAAATACATGGGTTAGTCTAGCTAAACAAATTAGTTAGATAAGCTAAATGGTAATGAACATGCAAGATTATAAATTGCCACAAATATCTCTAAAAGAGATTACTCGATCATCTAGCAAAACATGAATCATAACAAGCCTCATATCATCGACAACTCAAATAAACAAAGGGTATGAATATCTCAAATCAAGCCAAAAAGGCGAATAACAAATACCAATAAAGGTAACACAAGTTTCCATAAGGTAATCGCTATGTATCGAGTGGTTCAAAAGACCTACTCCGAAAGGTGATACTCTAGGGAAATATAAATATCAATGGAACAAAAGATGCACGCGCTCAGTACTGTATAAATAAGGAACCACAAGCCCGAAGGCAACAAACCCAAGTATCTCTCGAGCAGTGACGAAGGACCAACTCCAAAAGCGATACTATAGGAAAGCAAACCCAAAGGCGAAAAACCCAAGTATCTCTCGAGCGGTGACGAAGGACCAGCTCCAAAATCGATACTATAGGGCAACAAACCCGAAGGCAACAAACCCGAAGGCACAAACCCGAAGGCACAAACCCGAAGACAACAAACCGTAGCGGCAAAGGTCCGGAGGCCCAGTACTGGACACCACTAACTGGAAATACGTGTCACAAACTCTTGAAAAGGAACCCGAAAAGTATTAACGTGTGTCCATACCACACGTTCGTACTAAATGGTTTACTAACCATTAGTTAATTCCATACTCAAAGCAGTACAAAGTTTATCTCATCTCATCGGTAAACCAGACTCGAAGGTCAAAACGATCAAACAAATAGATTAGGAATTAACTAAAAAGATAAGCACACGTGTTCATAGCACGTATTTTATCTAATCATTTATTCTCCTCCTTCTTCGCTCGAAGTGCAAAATTGTGTGTTTTATGTAGAAATTAAGTTGAAAAAAACGAGTTTTAGGAACATTTCGAAACCGCTTTAGATATTGCCTTAAAAATTCTCTTATTATAGAGTATATAATTTTTATAGAAAAATAATATATAATAATAATTTCAAAAGCCTATTTATTTGAAAAACATTTTTAAAACACATTACAATACACGTGTATGAAATCCAGAAAGAAATATCAAGAAAACATCGAAATAACGGAAATTTCACTAAGTATTATCCGTTTAAAACAAGCTGCAACTCGACATTCGACAGCAGGTTTGAACAAGTTAACAGTGTCAAAATGACTTGAAATTCGGCAGGAACATAGGTCAACATTCCTACTTCAAATTGCAAAAAGAATCATTCAAATCCGATTTGAAACAAATAATCTACATCGTTTCAAAGTCGTACCAAAACAAGGTTTTAAACACTGAATTACAGCAAGCTACGAGTACAAGTTCGACAGTAGTTGAAATAGCAAACCAACCCAGATTTTCATGAAATTTTACAGGAATGTAAGTCAACACTGCTACTTCGATCTGCAAAAAGAATCACTCAAATCTGATTTGAACGAATGAGTTATGCTATTTCAAACATGGAATCAGGCCATGTTTGCAATAGTTCAAAACCAAATAAATGTGCAGGCCTTAAACCCTCCTAGACTCATCTTCCAGGCATAAAACAGGGGATCAAATGGCATCATATTGAGCTCAAAATGGGTATGCATGTAGTAGGATACTTCATCTCTCAAACAGAAAACGAATGATGCAATTTTGATAAAATATGAGAAAGCTATTATCTCTCAAGGTTGAACCTAGACAGTGTTTCACTGTTGAACTCTGGGCAAAACCATGGTCCAGGTCCAAGTTTGATAGCAGATTTATATAAACTATCTATGTAAAAATGACCTGAAATTTGGTAGCATAAATTAGAGAACTTCATCTTAAAAAAAAAAGAATCATGCAATTTGAGAAATAAACGAAAGAAATATGATGTCTCAAACATGAACTCAGGCCATGTTTGCAACAACTCGGAAAACAAAATGTGCATAGGATATTTGCAGGTTGTGCATCGATTTTGCAGTGACGCTTTGAACACTCAAATGAACATATTATTCAACCAAAATTTGCAGAAATGAACTTCAACATGCAAGCTACCGAATTCAAGAACCCGGACAGTATTTTGTTGCCGGAATCATAAGATATAAGGGTCCAAAGTTGCTACCGAAACCAGATTATAAACAAACAAAATCAACCATAGAATATTTTATACAGCAAGCAAATTTCACATTTTTGAATGATTTAAGCTTCGCTCAGCTAGCATTTGTGAGTTTTAGGATCTCACCTTGCTGATTTGTTGCAAAAGCTTGGATTTTGCCTCAAAATTGAAGCTTTTGGCAAGATTAGAGCTTCCAAGGACTCACAGAAAGCAAATGAAGAACATGCAAAACAAAGAAGAGATTGTTACATTAAAAACCAACATTTTTTTTTGATTTTGATGAAATATTCAGTTTTGGAATGGATTATCTATAGATTTGCGCCTTAGATTGAAGAATTTACAGTTTGCATGAATTAATTTTTGAGTTTGGAAGCTTTGATTTTGCAAAGTGGTGGAGTTTGGTTTCTTACAGCTTGAAGAGGAAGAAGATGTGGTTTTGAACGTACAGTACATATTTTTCTCACTTCCTCTATCTGATTAAAAGCACTAATGGGCCTTGGACCTAAAAAATAAAAGAGAATTTATTAGGCTAAGTGAATTTATTTAACACTTAAAACCAAATATGTACATTTTTACACTATATTATCAAACAAATGTTATTTTCTTTAAATTTTCACACAATTAAAATATGTAAACTTACATATTTGTGAAATAAAATATTTTACACTATATTAAAAGATAATTTTTTTATTAAATCCCTTTTTTTACAAAAATACACAATTTTCACAAATAAATGGACAAAACATTATTTTTAACTTCTAAAATTCCACAAAAATATTTTTCTTGCTTAGAAAAATATAACTAACCATTCTAAAGCCAAATTTATAATTAAAATTCATTTTGAAATCAATTTCCACTTTTTTATTTTATTAAACAACCTTTAAAAATCAAATACTTCTTTTAAAAATTATTAGAAGAAGTAATTGGCAGTAATTAATGTTGAGTCACAGTTTCTATGAAGATTTTGATTGCTGACAACAATATTAAAGCGATCGACAAATCAAGACCTACATATGGTACTCTAGATTATAGGTTGATTATTTGATGTTATAATAGTAATAAAATTGTCAAAATCTATCCTCAAATAATCATGCACAAAATATAATATATATATATACACATTTATATAGGTTGTGCACTTTATTGTGCAATGTAACAGAGACCGGTCGACCGGTCCAAATATAGGCGGTCGACCGTTCCTGTTGGATGTGCACAATAAACGTGCACACATGCACATAACGACTATATTTTTAAAAAACCTGTCTACCGGTTAGTTTTTGACCTGTCGACCGTTTTTAAACAGAGAGCAACTTCTTCCAAAAGACACATCCTTCTTCAATGGTTGCGTCTCTTCTTCTTCATCAATAATCATAACTTTTGACTGCAACTTTTCACCAAGGGTTATAACTATTTTCTCTCTATAAATACACATCAATATCATTGATTAAAACAACAAGTTTTATTAAGAATATATATGCTCTCTATCTATTCTCTGAATTCACTTGCATTCAAAAAGCTCTAAACTACTTTCATTCCTTATTGAATCATTGACACTATCTCATATATTTTGATTCAATAAGCAATATTAATTCCATAATCTTCACAAACATCATTCACAATTTGAGGATAAGATTATAGGAAGAGTGTACTACAAGTGACAAATCCGTGTTTACAAGAGCACAAGTTGTCAACAACAATTGTAATTGTTTTTGTTGAAGTCCTCGGTATTGTAAGAGGCAAGTGTTGAAGTCCTCAGTGTTGTAGAGGCGTGAAATCCCGTTCGGCTGTTCGGGTAATTGTAAACCTGTTCCTCCGGGTGAAGCGAGGTTGTAATTAGTGAAAATCCAGATAGTAGTCTGGGACTGGACGTAGGACGGTGCTCCGAACCAGTATAAAAATCTCTGGTGTGATTTTTCTATTTTCTATTTACAATGCTATTATCATCTATTTCTGCATTTGTATTGTAATCCATATTACACGATCCGTGTATACTATATTAGCACATATAATTGTATACACACCGCACTTTCATTTGGTATCAGAGCACGGTCATCATATAACCGTAACACAGTTATTTGATATATTCTTGTAATATGGCAAATAACGCAAGTACTAGCACTCAAAACACCACTTACACAGAAGGGCAATCGACACAAAGACCTCCATTTTTCAATGGTCTTAACTACAGTTATTGGGCAACACGTATGTCATTCTTTATGCAATCAAGTAGCTATGATGCTTGGAATGCTACTCAAAGAGAAATAGTAAATCCAATAACTGATTATTCAGAATGGACTGTGGCTGAGAAAACGGCAGCAGCCGTAAATGCAAGAGCAATAAATATGTTGTTCTGTGCATTAGACCAAAATGAATATAACCGTGTTAGTATCTGCACTACTGCATATCAAATTTGGCAAACGCTAAAAATCACTCATGAAGGTACTAACAAGGTTAAACAAGCCAAAATAGCCATGCTGAAAAGTCAATTTCAAAATTTCAAAATGAAACCAAATGAAACAATCAATGACATGTATTCACGATTTCAAACTATTCACCATGCACTTATTGGGTTAGGACAAAAGTATTCTGATTTTGATGTTGTTTCAACAGTCCTACATTCTCTGACTAATGAATGGGAAGGAAAAGTATTAGCAATTGAAGAAGCTAATGATCTTTCCGTCATGAAGCCAGATGAATTGATAGGAAATTTAATGTCCTATGAAGCAAATTTGCAGGCTAGAAAAGAACAGAAAGAAGAAAAGAAAAATGTAGCATTTCATGTTGAGAAAGATGAGAATGAATCAGATTCTGAAGATGAAGATTTGGCGTTCATTGCTAAAGGTTTCAAAAAATTCCTAAAATATCGAAAAGCCAGTCGCTACAATAAAAGGAAACCTGGATCAAATAAACCATCTTCATCTGCTATAGAATGTTTCAACTGCCATAAAAAGGGACACATGCAGAAGGATTGTCCAGAACAAAATAAAAAGTCAGAAAATGACAAATTCAAATATAAGAAGGACAAATCAAAGAAACGAGCCTTCTCAGTAACATGGGATGATTCAGAGTCATCTTCATTAGAAAGTGAAAGTGATTCGGAGAATGAACAAGCCAATGTTTGCTTTATGGCAACAAAAGATGAGGTACAAATTCCTACATTTGATGAATTACTTGATATTAATGCTGAATTGATAGTCAAATATAAAGACTTAAAACGTCAATTAAAAGTAGTCAAAGCAGATTTAAGTAGAGCAGAGTTTGAACGAGATATGTTAAAAGATGAGAAGAAAATATTAGAAGAAGAACTTGAAAATATTCAAGAATCATCATCTAATGTTGACTCTCAAATATCTCTTTTGAGTCAAGAAATAGAAGCTCAAAAAGAGAAAAATAATGCTCTCACTACTGAAAATCATGAACTTAAGGCAAAAGTCAAAATTCTAGACCTAGAAAAAGCTAGTTTACAAACAAAGTTTGATGACATTACTCAAAATGTTTCTAACTTTAACAAAGGTCGAGAAAATTTGACTAAAATCATTGAAAGTTCACAATCTATTTCAGATAAACAAGGTTTGGGATATAACAAACATGAAACTAAGAAACATCTTAGAAATAAAAGGAAGAAGAAAGTACAAAAAACTGAAACTAAGAAAAATCTTAGTTTATTATATTTCAAACCAAAACCAGTTGTGAAATTTCAAAAGAGAGATGTCAAGACTATCAAAATATGGGTTCCTAAAACAAATAATAATTTGATTAGGAACAAATACATTCAGCAATTCATGAATAATGTACATTTTAATAACAATTATATATATAAAGGGGATACCGGACCCAAATGGGTTTGGACTCCTAAGACCTAACTCTTAGGACCCTATAAAAAGTGGGTACCATGAACTTAATTCTATGTTTGCAGGTCCCACTGAAGAAAAGAGGAAAGTGGATATTGGACAGTGGTTGCTCAAAGCATATGACGGGAGACAAGAGCTTACTAACAAATATTAAATACTCAGATGGTGGCTCAGTCACTTTTGGAGACAATTCAAAAGGTTATATCATCGGCAAAGGCGATGTGAGCAATTGTGGTACATCTAACTTACCTCTTATTACTAATGTCATGCTAGTTAGAAATTTAAAACACAATTTACTTAGTATTAGTCAGTTATGTGACAAGGGTTTTATAATTTCCTTTTCAAATAATAAGTGTAGTATTTTAGATAAAGACCATAATTTGGTTTTTGAAGGTTATAGAGACAAAAATATATATATTCTAAATATGAATATTAATCATAATTCAGATATGTGTCTTATGGCTAATGACAATGATCCATGGCTATGGCACAAACGTTTCTGTCATATAAACTTCAGAACTATTGACAAGCTAGCCAAAAACAATCTAGTTAGAGGACTACCCAAAATGAGTTTTAAAGTTAACAACATTTGTGATGCATGTCAATTAGGAAAATTGACCAAATCATCGTTTAAATCCAAGAAAGTCATATCAACATTACAACCGCTTGAGTTACTGCACATGGATTTATTTGGACCTACTAGAGTTCAATCAATAAATCACAGTCAATATGTGCTTGTAATTGTTGATGATTTCTCTCGTTATACATGGACAATTTTCTTAAAAAATAAAAGTGATACTTTCGATCATTTCAAATCTTTCGTCAAAAGAATTCAAAAATCAAAAGGGATTAAAGTTAAAAATATAAGAAGTGATCATGGCGGAGAGTTTGAAAATAATGAATTTGAACATTTTTGTACAAAGAAAGGTATATATCATAATTTTTCGTTTCCCAGAACTCCACAACAGAACGGAGTAGTAGAACGAAAGAACCGAACTTTACAAGAATGTGCAAGAACATTATTAAATGGAACCACCTTACCAAAACACTTCTGGGCAGAAGCTGTTGCAACTGCCTGTTATGTTTTAAATCGTGTGTCCATAAGACCTCTTACCAAGAATACTCCTTATGAATTGTTTAACAAAAGAAAGCCCAAAATCTCATACTTCAAAGTTTTTGGTTCTAAGTGCTTTATTTTAAATACGAAAGACCAGCTTGGAAAATTCGATCCAAAAGCCGATGAAGGAATATTTGTCGGTTATTCGGAACGAAGTAAGGCCTATCGGATATTTAATAAACGAACCAAAACTATTGAAGAATCACTTCATGTCTCTTTTGATGAAATTTATCAGCATCCTCACACAATATCAGATGATGACGAATCAATAGTCATTGATAATCAAATCATCTCAAATACTGATTCTGACTCAGAAATAATTATTGAGAATACTCCTCAAATATGTGAATTACAATCACCACCAAGAATATTAAGAGACCATCCGGCCCAAAATATAA
The DNA here is from genome assembly GCA_030765085.1 of Allium cepa. Taxonomy (NCBI): domain Eukaryota; kingdom Viridiplantae; phylum Streptophyta; class Magnoliopsida; order Asparagales; family Amaryllidaceae; genus Allium; species Allium cepa. The sequence goes on along the minus strand of CM060932.1, from coordinate 684,516,436 downwards.
TAGGTGAAATAACATCACATGTCAGAACAAGGAGTCAACTCAATCAAATGGGTCATGTCGCTTTTCTCTCAAATATCGAACCCAAGAATCCAAAAGAAGCTGCTATAGATGATTACTGGATCATTGCCATGCAGGAAGAACTAAATCAGTTTGAGCGTAATGACGTTTGGGAACTTGTTCCGAGACCAACTGATCAGTCAGTAATTGGTACTAAATGGGTCTATAAAAATAAGGCCGACGAACAAGGAAATATCACCAAAAATAAAGCAAGATTAGTAGCACAAGGATACAATCAGGAAGAAGGTATCGATTATGAAGAAACTTTTGCACCAGTTGCTCGACTAGAAGCTATTAGAATTCTATTATCTTTTGCTTGTTATCATAATTTCAAACTTTATCAGATGGATGTCAAAAGTGCTTTTCTCAATGGATTTATCAAAGAGAATGTCTATGTCGAACAACCACCTTTATTCGTACATGAAAAATATCCTGACCATGTGTTCAAACTTAAGAAAGCTCTGTATGGTTTAAAACAAGCACCTCGTGCTTGGTATGAACGATTACGTAGCTATCTTATTAATTCAGGATTTGAAATAGGCAAAGTCGATCAAACTTTGTTTATTAAACATTCTCGAAAAGATATTCTGGTTATCCAAATATATGTAGACGATATCATCTTTGGTTCAACAAACGATAAACTCTGCAAGGAATTTGCAAGTATTATGACCAAAGAATTCGAAATGTCTCATATGGGAGAACTATCTTATTTTCTTGGACTTCAAATCAAACAACTTTCAAACGGTATTTTTATCAATCAAGAAAAATACTGTGAAAATCTTATCAAACGCTTCGGATTACAAAATACATCTGGTAAACCAACTCCTATGAGTACAACTACACATCTTGAAAAAGATGAAAGTGGTAAGAATGTTGACCAGAAATTATATCGAAGCATGATTGGTTCTCTTCTTTATCTTACAGCTAGTCGTCCAGATATATTAATGAGTGTTTGTTTATGTGCTCGTTTTCAAGCCGATCCAAAGGAATCACATTTACGAGCAGTGAAACGTATAATTCGTTATCTTAATAATACCAAAGATTTTGGTCTTTTCTATCCAAAAGAATGTCCATTTGAATTAGTATCATATAGTGATGCTGATTTTGGTGGCTCACGGACGGATAGAAAAAGTACAAGTGGTACGTGCCATTTTATTGGAAAATCACTTGTCTCTTGGTTTAGTAAGAAACAGAATTGTGTTCCACTATCAACATGTGAAGCTGAATATATATCAGCGGCTCTCGCTTGTACTCAAGTACTATATATGCAACAGACACTTCAAGATTTTGATATTCATTTATCAAATTCTATTATATACTGTGATAACACAAGTGCTATAAATCTTTCTAAAAATCCAGTGAATCACTCTCGAACTAAACACATTGATATCCGTCATCATTTCCTTAGAGATAATATTGAAAAAGGTAATATACATCTTGAATATGTTCACACTGACAATCAAATAGCCGATATTTTCACTAAACCATTACTTGAATCTAGTTTTATTAAACTACGAAGAGAGCTTGGCTTAGTATCTCGGAAAGATCTAGAATAGAATAAGTAACCTTCAAACTTAGGCTATATATTTTTCAAATAATTCTTAAATTTCAGCCTATAACAAACTATACCTATTTTTATAACTTTTTTGTTATGCATCATTGTTTTTGTTTACGGCTAATTATCTCTAACAAATCCTATCCTCAAGTTCATTGGCAAACTTTTTCCTATATAAACGTTTGAAAAATACACTTTCATTCATTCACCTTCTTGCTGAAAATTATAAATCATCTTAAACAAGCTACCATGGCACACATTTGCGACAAATGCGCAGAGGAATCTCATATTTCTATCACAAGCTCGGAGTCGGAGGAACAATACTCTCCGACTACACCGAAACAAAGGCCGGAATGCCCTCACCATTGTTTTCACACACCTGGCCATACTCCAACATCCAAGCGTGCAAAGAAAGCACTATTTTGCTCTCCACGCACGAAGGCACAAATCGATGAGATACATCACTACCAAAAGCATCAAATCGACCTACAGAGACAATTGCATTATGGACAAAACCAACTCTATCATGAACAACAACGTATGTCGGCACGTTTATCCGTCTTAGAAAGAATGGCATCGTTCTTCTGCAGATCAAACAAGCACGATGTTCATGAACCAATGCCATGCAGGCCATCGACTTCAACGACTCCAAACTCTTGGGATAGAAATTATAACGAAAACGAAGGAGCTCGAAATAAGTGGAGTCCGTGGGCTAAACGCATTGAAAACGACAAGAATTCTAATAACAACTCACCTTCTCATTAGAATTCCATAATGTATATTGTTTTGCTTTCATATATAATTCTTGTAATACAGTATATTTTTGCAATAATAACATAATATATAATATATTCATTCGACTCGTTTTCAAAATTTTTGCCAAATTCTGCATTTTTGCACACAGAGCCAAACCGGTCGACCCCCTGAAATATGACCGGTCGACCGTTTTGCTCTCGGGTTGAAAACGGTCGACCGGCCATATGCAGGCGGTCGACCGGTCGGCAGTTATTCCTTTTTTTTATACTTCACGTATACATTTTGCCACCAACCCTCTTTACTTTCTACTCTCTACTGAAAACTTTCCCATTTCCAAACCCTAGTTCATATTCTCAAGCTTCACAAACTCTCAAATTCTCTTCAATGGCTCCTCCTCAGAAGAAATTAAAGAAAAGAGCAACATCAGAAACTTCTTCTCTTACTCTCTCTGCTAGAAAATGGCTAGAATCTCCGGTTGCAGTAACTAGATGGAATCAAATGACAAATTACAAGTTCCATCCGGGCTCATTCATCAAATTCGACGATTTCACTGCATACGGTATTCAAAGATTAGCAAATAGATCTCGTATCTCTCCTCTTATTGATTTTTCTGTAAATAGCGTACAAATTAATCATTTGATGATTAAGCTATTTTACGCGAATATGAATTTAGAGGAATATACTCCGGATAATCCAAATGGAGTTATTTGGTCAGTAGTATGTGGCAAACGAATCTATCTCACTTATGATAGAATTGCTTCTATTTTGGGAATACCGAATAGAGGTGAAGAGTTTTCATCGACATTTTGTGAAGTTTTCACCCGGGATAGTACGAGTCATAAATTTATAGAAGATGATAGTAACGGCACCAAATCGATTGGGCTACGACCGACTGCAAGGTTGTTACACCATGTCCTAATGCACTCTCTATTTCCTCGATTAGGAAACTATGATGCCGTTTACAAAGAGAATTTCAAGGCTCTTTATGCTATCTACTGTGATATCGAAATAAATTGGGTTCACATGATTTTCGATGAAATTCTTAAGGTAAATAACTCTACTCGTCCACATTTCTTCTATAACGAGTATATTATGCGTATGTTGCTTGCATGTGGAGTCACACCCCCGGATTCGGCATATTCTACACCAAAGTGTATTGACTCCACTACTATCAAACGGATGAAGCTTCCTCCTCCATATGTTCATATTATGCCTTTCGAACAATGGCAACAACGCGATACTCAAGAACAACAAGCTCCACCATCTCGTCGTCGTTCTGAAGATGTTAGATTATTGAAATCTAAATCATCTACAAGAGAATCTCTTGAAACCATCGCTCGGAATCAATTTTTACTTGAATCAAGACTAAAACGAATGGATTCGAAAATTGATAGACGATTCAATAAGGTAAAGTCATTCTTCGGCGCTATATGGGATGCTATATCATGTAGCACATCCGTCTCGACCCAACATCAAGACCCCGGAAAACGTCCGGCTCCTCCAACTTTTACTTGGTCGACATCCGAGGAATCCGGTGGTACAAGCGGACAAGGTCGTGGGGACAATGACGATGATGATGACGATGACGACGACGACGACGATGATGATGATGATGATGATGAGGAAGAGATTCAGTCGGAATGAAGTTAGTTTGTTTTTCTTTTCATTTCTTTAAAAACATCTATGGCACTTGTACTAAATAGTGTCCATCTTTTTATTCGTAGTAGACTATGACTTGCATTGTACTTCATCAAAACATCCTGTGTTTGAATGTATGCATTGTTCTCTTTGGTTTATATTTTCTATTGTTTACTCCTTTTTGTCGATGACAAAGGGGGAGAAAGGTGCTAATAATTGTTTGCAGGATGAAAGAAGCTAATAATTGTCTGCAGGAAATCACATATTCAGGGGGAGATTCTATACTTGAGTTTTTATTTTGTCATCAATCAAAAAGGGGGAGAATGTTGAGTCACAGCTTCTATGAAGATTTTGATTGCTGACAACAATATTAAAGCGATCGACAAATCAAGACCTACATATGGTACTCTAGATTATAGGTTGATTATTTGATGTTATAATAGTAATAAAATTGTCAAAATCTATCCTCAAATAATCATGCACAAAATATCATATATATATATACACATTTATATAGGTTGTGCACTTTATTGTGCAATGTAACAGAGACCGGTCGACCGGTCCAAATATAGGCGGTCGACCGTTCCTGTTGGATGTGCACAATAAACGTGCACACATGCACATAACGACTATATTTTTAAAAAACCTGTCTACCGGTTAGTTTTTGACCTGTCGACCGTTTTTAAACAGAGAGCAACTTCTTCCAAAAGACACATCCTTCTTCAATGGTTGCGTCTCTTCTTCTTCATCAATAATCATAACTTTTGACTGCAACTTTTCACCAAGGGTTATAACTATTTTCTCTCTATAAATACACATCAATATCATTGATTAAAACAACAAGTTTTATTAAGAATATATATGCTCTCTATCTATTCTCTGAATTCACTTGCATTCAAAAAGCTCTAAACTACTTTCATTCCTTATTGAATCATTGACACTATCTCATATATTTTGATTCAATAAGCAATATTAATTCCATAATCTTCACAAACATCATTCACAATTTGAGGATAAGATTATAGGAAGAGTGTACTACAAGTGACAAATCCGTGTTTACAAGAGCACAAGTTGTCAACAACAATTGTAATTGTTTTTGTTGAAGTCCTCGGTATTGTAAGAGGCAAGTGTTGAAGTCCTCAGTGTTGTAGAGGCGTGAAATCCCGTTCGGCTGTTCGGGTAATTGTAAACCTGTTCCTCCGGGTGAAGCGAGGTTGTAATTAGTGAAAATCCAGATAGTAGTCTGGGACTGGACGTAGGACGGTGCTCCGAACCAGTATAAAAATCTCTGGTGTGATTTTTCTATTTTCTATTTACAATGCTATTATCATCTATTTCTGCATTTGTATTGTAATCCATATTACACGATCCGTGTATACTATATTAGCACATATAATTGTATACACACCGCACTTTCAATTAATACAATTATTGTATTTTTCTAAATAAAAACTATTTTCCATTTATTATTAAGCCAAACAAATAAAATAAAGTTCCAAACTTTATTTTCTCATATTAATTTCCAAAATTCATTGTTTATTACAAACAAACAATTTAAAATCTTCAATTTTATCTTAATTTACAATATTAAATTATAACTACCGTTATAATTTAATATTAACAGGTAATCTCAAAAATCTGGATTGCTACAAGGGTGGTGAAGTCATACTTCAACAAATCGCTCGGAATAGAGATGTCAGAAAGCCTCTTCAACGAGCTCTATATTGAGAAGATGACCCCTTTTCGATAGGAGTTGTGATGAATGATGGGGTCTCCCCGGTTCTCCTATTCTTAATTCTATATGCCAAACTTTTTCTCTTTTTCGGAGAAGGTTGCTATTGGCTTGTACGTGACACATCTGCTGCTAGCGCTTGTCCAAGGCCTACATCTTCATTTTTTAGCCTTGCATCTTCTGTTTTCTTTATCTCCCCTTCTTCGGTGCCTTCTTGGATACCCTCGGCAGGGTGCACCACGTGATCATCTTGTTTTCTCCTTCTCTCGCTAATAACTTTCGAGATCGCTCTACTCCCAAGGAGATCGATTCTGCGGTCGTCTTCTATTAGCCCGAATAGTGAGAGCAACTCGTCACTGATGAGAAGTTTGATCTCTCTATCCTCCACCAAAGTAGCACAGATAGCAACAGCTGCCCTAGAATATCTAACGCCTTCAGGCCGAGAGCGGGCACCTAGAAGAGTTGAAAGAATTCGTATGATTAAGAAAGAAGATGTCATTTGAGTTCTTGAATTAACGGCAGAGGCGGAGATAGTACTTACATCCTTCCAACCACCTTCTTGTGAGTCCGAGAGGACATCACATGTAGAACCATCCTTGCTTGAATAGGGAGAGCTTATTCCATGCACCCATTAAGACTTGATATTTGGGCATGGGGTCAAGAAAGACGTACGAAGGACTATCGGTTCTTCTTTTGAAGTTATAAATATACCGATGTCCTCGGGAGTTGGCGGACGGAATAGGACATTCATTAAAAGAGGGAAAGTGCCATAGATAAAGGCGTAGCTATTAGGGTGCTGTTAAGTGGGAACGATTCCCATATACTTCATCACTTCACGAATAAAAGAGTTGAGAAGTGGCAAACATCCGACCCAACACATGAACTTATTACATGCGGTATATCCAACTAGGGGTAAATGAGGCATGTCTTGCCTCGACGGAACCAAGACATCTTCATAAGGAATCCCATGGATAGAGCACAATCGACAAAGAGCAGCTTCGTCAATTTTTGAAGCCTGTGAATCTATCGGATTATTCAAGACAATGGCATCATCCACAACATCAGGATTTGGGTATATAACCTATGTAGGAAGAGTTGGGATATCGAAAAAAGGTCTACCTGTGGATTAGATGTCTCTATTGAATCTCTTTGCTTGCTTGGTTCGGGCTTGTCAAACAAAGTGGCGGAGCTTGATTTCCTATCTGATCTAGAAGACATCAGAACGCTTTGTATAACTCGATATCTATGTCAGCTATACTCAATAGACAATAAATATTAGAAATAATAATCTATCCCCCTGTGCCACGTATAAACCAGTGCAACATAATGTCAAAGGAACGTGAACAGTTTAAGATTAGAAAAACGAAAGCAAAACGTTCAAGCTTAAAGTTTTCGTCTCAAGAGACCATCATTACTAACTATCTCGGACAATGTGAAAGGTGGTCGATGATAAAAGCTTTAGGATCGGATATTGATGTTCAGAATTATAAAATATGTTATTCGAGTATATTGGTCTAGTTTTATAATTGGCTCGTGTTGACTGGATTAGGAATTTGTTCGTTCAAGTTTGAGTCCATTGATCCATATATGCTAGTCATGTTATTATTTGTCACTTTATGATGGGGCAAGGAAGTATGCAGTCATATGCTTGAATAATTCGTGTTACAGTAGTTTTAGTTTCGTGACACTGATCCCAGCCATCAATGCCGATCCCAACATCCTATCCCGTGGACGATCCCTCCTTTCTAAGTATAATACCAATCCTTTCCTTTATACCGATCCCTTCCTCCAATCTATACGCCGATCCCTCCTTCCCTAGAACATGCTGAGCCTTATACTCAAAGTAAAATTCCAACCCCTTTTTCATCTAACTCCTACGCCTATAGAAGAATACCGATCCCCTTCTTCTCTAATCACTATGCAGAACCCTCCTGAAATCCTAGCCTACGCCGACCCCTTCCTTTTATTCTAACCTATGTTGATCCTAAATTCTATCGACCCCATTTTTACATTATCTTCACCGAACCAATTCTCTTCTCCTTCAACTCCTTTCTTTTTCTCCCGATCCTTCTTCTTCTCGACCTCTCATCTATCTCTCGTTTAAACCCATCTACTTATGCACCCAAACGACACTTTCACCCAAACTCAAAGGTTGCAACCCAACAATGCAAATTAAGGGAAGATTCGTATTTATATATATGTTCAGGTTGGATGGCGAATACAAAGATTTTTGAATCAAAGGATAGCGAGGAGTGACTGTATGGGATAGCTCGAGTTCGTGTTTGTTTTTTAGGTTGAAAATTAGAGGATTTGGGTTTATAGGAAGGAGGATTTTCATGATGGTGAGGGGTTCGGCCGAAGGCAACTTGAGGATGCGAGAATAAAATAAGACTTAGAAAATAGAAGTAAAGGGGAGAGGAGAAGGAAATGTGGGGTTTTATATGGAAGAGATGTTGGGATTATGTACTGGTTTTAGCCAAGAGAGCCGGCCATATTATTGGAAGGGGTCGGCCTTGAGGTATGCCGACCTTTACCGTAAGGATCCATCAAGGGGTCGGCATAACAATTGCCGACCCTTCCCATTAAAAAAAGGAAAAAAAAGATAAATAATATATATATATATATAATATGTAATAAAATAATAATGGAATAATAATAATCATTGTAAACCACGAAGGAGAAGGGAAGATGTGCTTGGATAGTAGATGCTCATGAGATAAAAAAGTTCTTATGAATTAAACCTTTGAAAGGTTAAGCCAGGAAAACCTGGGGGCTTCATGTGACTAAACTTGTACATACAAATGGGACGAGACTTTGTCAAAGGTTGGTAGAGAACAACGATCAACCAATGATTTGAAAAACCTTGCCTCTGGGAGCGTGGATTTTTTTTTTAAAGATTTCGTCGTGTTATTCACAAGACGCACTTTGGGGGGCTGCCTTGGCTAGGCTACACAAAGGTAATTACAGAGGTCAGAATTGACTATTGATGGAAGAATAGCCTAAGACGACATCTATATAACCAGAGTGTAATTACCAAGTAGCTATGTCTAGCCCAGGGTCAATAAGGTCGACAAATGGATGAAACAGGATGTCAGGTTTATGAAGATTAACTTGGTGGAGTAGGGGTCGACATAGATAATTGATAAGTTGGAGAGTGTGTGGCATGCATCGGGTTGGCAAAGCTAATGGACTCCATCGGGTCGGCAAAACTAATGGACTCCATCGGGTCGGTGAAGTAGGGGGATTCTATCAGTCGATATAACAAATAGGATGCGATCAGGTCGGCATATGATGGATCGAGTCATCATGGAGTGTATATAAGAGGTCGGGTCGGCACGGAGCGTATAGAAGAGCTCGGGTCAGCATAGAGTGTATAGGAGAGCTCGGCTCGGCAAAGGGTATTGTAGAGCTCAGGTCGGCATTGCATGTGACATTGCTTAGGTCGGCATAGGGTACAAAGACTGTGGGGCTGACATGCAAAGATGGTCGGCTCGACATAATGATACAAGTTTGCATAGAGAATTGGGCCAAGCATTACTTATGGTAGGCCCAGTTGGCCAGGTTGAAGGCTGCCTTCAATTATAAATACAGAGGCAGGGGGCCATTATGGGTGATCTCTTTTCAACGACAAAGGGAATACTCTGCCAATTTTTGTAATCAGTTTCTCTTTTTTCTAACTTGTATTCAAGCTATTCCTTGTGAATTGTAACTATAATCAAGTGATCGACAAAGTAATAAAGAGAGCATTCAGAGTGGACGTAGGTATCAACATCGAGCCACTATAAATCCTGTTGTTTTTATCTTTTACTATTCTTACTTGCAATACATAGTGCTACTCCTCATTTTCCATTTAATTTCTTCATTTATTTCACTACTCAAAACTATTCTTGGGTTTTTGTGACCAATTTGGTTGCAAACATTTTGTAATCCCATTATCTTTTGTAAACTCAACAACATTTTCTATACTTTCAACATCATAGCTCATATTTGGAACAAATTCTTCATAACCACTTAATACTTCAAAACTATTCGAAACCACAACCAGACCTCTTTGGTTTTTTTATCGTTTTGCTAAAAGTTTATTGTTATGGATAAATCTGTCTCCTTCAAAGCTTAATTCGACATCATTATCTTGCATTTTGCCATCTGCGGCATTAATAACAGAGTTTTTTGACTATTAAACTTGGAATTTAATAGCATCCCTACAGGATCAAAATCATAGAATTTTATGTCCTTATGTCATTCAAGAAAACATCACTTAACTCATTCCATTAACCTTTTTGTTGCCCATTATTAAAAATTCGATCAACTCTTTCATTTCACTATACTTGCTTGCTTTAGAAATTTTGTCAGGAGTTCCAAACCTTTTCTTCAAATCTTTACGAATGTTAATCGAATTTATAGCATCAAAATGTATAATGTTAACAAAATTTATAACAATTCAAAAGTAATGTATTTACATATATTATTTCCACTCAAATATAAAATCATCTTATTATTTTATTATAAAAAATCTATTTTTTGTTTATCTCAAAAAAATAATTATTTTTCAAAATGAAAACATTCTTCAAAATCACTTTATTTTACATTTTTTACTCCAAATATCTCAAAACATTGTTATTTAATCAAAAATAGTCATTTACGTCAAATTAATTTCAAAAATAATAATATTATCACTTTACATGTAAAATAATAATATACATTCAAATGTCTTTATTATCTTTTAAAATTAGTATATTATTATTTAACTCAAAAATAATAATATTCTGCATAAATCTTAAAAAAATCCTTTTACTACCATTTATCTTATAAATGGTAATAACTTAACCCAACATAATTCTTATTTATTATTATTACTACTATTCTTAAACTCTATAAAATAGTAGTCTTATTATTTTACCTAAATAACATAGTCTTCCTAGAAATTATATCATTGTTTACCAAATCATCCTTAGTTTATAAATAAAAATAAGGGGCATTTCACTAGAAGGACAAACTTTGCAGTCCAGTTAGTTTCTAGGACACACATCCAAAAAAATTAATTTCAAGGCCAAAGTCAGCAAAATAATTACTTTTAAGGACAAAGTCAGCAGTCCAATTACTTTCAAGGATATAATTTCATAGGTTTTTAGGCCTTAAAAACCAATTATTTTGCATTTTGTCCTTAAAAGTAATTATTTCAGTTGTGTGTCCTAAAAACTAATTGCACTTGCTAAAGAGGCCCTTGTGGCTAATTTTCACTAAAAATAAAATATCTAAAACTCATTCTAAATAGATCTTATTATTATTATTTATGTATTTTCCCACAATTCATAAGTAAAGATATTAAAATCTACACATATATTTCAGTACAAACTATTGATTATATTTATCTATAAATACCATCCAAAATTCATACGTAATCTTACTTATTTCAAAATTACATATTCTTTGTTCACTTCCAGTTAATAATTTATTTTTCCAAAATTTAGCATTAATTACTATTAAACATTTATCAACCAATATTATAGCAATTAGTAGTTAAAAATCAAATCGAAATACATATCATATCAAACCACCACAACAATCACAAAAAGAGCATAACATATATATGCAGATGTATACTTTATCTTAATATATTTAATATATTAAAACTTATGACCATTTAATCTTACTAATGCACTTTTACAAATTTCTCTAAAGGCTAGCAAACCACATAACAAATAGTTTGGAATTTTGCCATGAATCGAAGGGAACAAACTGCATATGAAAGGAACTTGTACGCAAACTATATGGTATAAGAAGATCTTTGGCTTATTGTGTAATTTAATAATGTATATGGGCTTTTTGGTAAAATTATCTCCACTCTCAAAGTCATGCATGTTCAACCGTCGCCACCTTCTTTGCTTTATTGCCAATGCCACTCATTTCTACACCATGATTAGACCACAACACCGCCACCTACGCCTCACGTCGAACAAACTCCAACCAACCCCAACTCCTACGATTGCCTCCTCCACCTGCACCGAACCATGTCAATAGCTGTTTTCACCAAATTATTCTACCGAACTCAAGCAGACATATTTTGGCTATTGACTCACCTCGTGTAACGACCCATAAAACAAATGGATAATTAATTAAGGAAATTAATTATCAGAATAAAGGTAAGTTGATTCAATTAAGGTATTAAATAAGAAAATGAATGAATGAAAAAAGGTAAATTTATGGGGAACATTTATTTACTTTTTGTACGCACGGAATTTAACTAAAAGAGAGAAATCATTGAATGAGAATTTAAGGTATCCAATTGAATGTGATAAAGTTATATTTGACCATGTGTATTAGGGGAAAATATAATCATTTGAATAAAAAGTCTTCTATTAGGAGGAAATTTTCAATTGACATTTAATTATAATTAAAAATAATTAAATTTGGTCATTTGTTTGAAGGGGAAATGTAAACATCTGAATAATGAATATTTTTGTTAAAGGAAATAAAATAGGCGAGAAGGATTGACTATAGGGGATTTTATATTAATGGTAATTACATATAATTAGATTTGGCCATATATAATAGGAATAAATTTGATTGGAATATTGAAATGTAGCTACATAAGGTAATCAAATTAAAATTTAAATAGAGAGGATCTTGTAAAGATGGAATTAAATTAATAAGAAAGGAAGTAAACGAAAATCCGACTATATAAATACCACATAACATATCTTCCTCCACATTATTCATTCATTCTCTACAAATTAAAAAAAGAATAAAATACAGTCGGCCGCCATTAAAAGAAGAGAAGAAAAGGGAAAGAAGAAAATGCTAAGGAAACCTAAGAAGATTAAAGATCTTGTAAAACAAAGACAAATATGAGTAATATCATTTAATTTAGATTATTTTCACCTATGATGATTACTATTTAGTTATTTTATAATGAAGTTTATATAATATGTTTTCTAATTAATAGATCTTGATTTAATGAATATATTTGGTTAAAATTGCTTTACTTGGGAAGTTTTGTTGAGATTCCTTACTTTATTGATCTAAAAATATGAAGAAAATTCAATATGATGGATAAAATATGTTTTCAAAAAAGGGTTTTGATTTGGAAAATTTTCCAACATTAAAATGCTTTGTTATAAATTTTAGAAGAGAAGCCATATATTAAATAATTGAGGAAACATTGCTTAAATATAAAAGCATGAGTAAAATGTTCTAAAGTAATTATTTGTGAATTTATGGAAATCAATATTATTTTTCTAAGTAAGAATATTTATTGATGGAAGCTAAACTGAAATGCCGAAACAAGATAATATGAAACCAAAAGAAATAGTGCATGTGACGTGATTGAGTAAGAAGGGGAGAAGAACCGAAAAAAGTGTTGTAACATAAATAAAGGACATTGACACTTACTAAAAGTGGAGGCAAGATGAATAATGAGGTGACATATGAAATACAATGTGCAAACGTGCTGGGGTAAGTAGTTAGTAATGCAGATTTCATAACATGCACCGAAGGAAGAGACTAATCGAAGGTGATATGCCAGGTTATAACATCCAAAACATAAATGAACTAAGTAATAATAAGATAATTTCTAAGTAAATGAACTAATTAAGATTATAACTGAAGGGGACAACCAAAGGGGACAATTGTGGATTTTGGGCAAAGTTTTTCCTTGAAGTGTATAAACATGGCTTCCCTAGGATGAGACCTGAAGGTAGAGACCTATCAGCCTTTAGAGGAAAGCTATATCGAAATCTTAGGCTTAAGATGAACAAAAGTAGAGTTTAGAATTTTCTAAAGCATAATGCGTTACAGAAGTAGTTCTAAGGTTTAAGATAACTAAAGGAGGGCTGGGAGCCTAACGAAACCCAATGAATAGCTAAAGCGAGACCTAATAAATTAAAATTTAGGTAAAGTAGTGAAATTTAAAGGCGACCAAGAAGTAAATAAGTGAGAACCTACAGATAATGCATGTTTGGAGGGGCCGATGTCAAGCAGGCATGCTTACTCGAATGCGCCTACTTTAAGAGTAGGGTTCGACATTCAACTTCGAAGAGGCATAGGACATCCAGATAGGTTGTGTGCTTTTGAGGGAGTGGTTGTACCTCTTATATGGGTTTCAAGCTTAAAAAATAAAGAAACTTCTTAGAGTTGTACTTTATTGCATAAACGCAAAAGAACCAAAGTTGCTTTAGGCTGTACTTTGCAGTATATACTAAAGATAAAAAACTTCTTAGGGTTGTACTATGCAGTATAAACATAAAAGAACCAAGGATTAGGGTTGTACTTTGTGTTATAAACTAAAGATAAATATACTACTTAGGGGTTTACTTTTTCAATATAAAGCTTAAAGAAACCGAGACTGCCAGGGATGGTACCTTGCAGTATAAGACCAATTAATGGGTTATGGAGACCGAGAGGGGGTTATACCTTTCGATATAGAAACTAAAATAAACAAAACCAAAACGAGAGCTTTGTAGTTAGTATTTCCGAAACCTAAATATGATCCCAGGTTGAGTATAGTGTTATGAGACCCTAAGTCTAAGACGACATTGGTTATGGTTTGGTTAAGGCATGTTTATTTATATTTAAGTGATCATATACTTTTCTATGACTTATTTTCTAAAAGGTAATGGCCAAGGGAGCCAAGCCCATTCACTAATATAATAAGTCACATACACCGGTAATGATGAGAGAAGCATAAAGGCCATCAAAAGCAAAGCAATCAAAAATCCCACAGTCAAAATGGCTAGACAAAATAATATAAATAAAGTAAACAAGCACAGAATCTATACAACTTCAGAGTAAGTAATTGAATGCAAGCTGCCAAGCATTGATTTTAGGTCTCCATTACTTGATGATAAATAATCTAAAAAATAGTATGTAACAACTCAGTATTTTGTGATTATTTTAATTGTTTATTTTATTTGTTTAAATTGAAACTCCTGATTTAAAAACTTTATTTTATTTATTAAAATGAAAATTTTGTTATTTTAAAAGTATATTTTGATTTTGTGTGAATTATAATTTCAAACCTGAATAAATAGGATATTTCCAGAAATGTGGATTTTGGTCAATCTGGTCAAACTTTGACTTTCGAATTTTGAACTTTGAATTTTTGAATTTTATCTTTTATTATGAAAATAGATTAAATTTTAAGAATACTACTTTTCGTTTCGTTGAAATGCGATTTGTATTGTGAAAGTTATGCTTTTTACAATATTGTAGGTAAATTGATTTATTTAATAAAATTATCTATTTTAAATTATATAAATAATATTTTATTTGTCCCATCATGTTCTAATATGTGTAATATGACATCTTAGATATATATTTTATTTTTAAAACATTTTAAAGTGATGTTATAAATTTCCAAAATTTATTGCATTTATTTCCTATTTTTAAAGGCTAGTTTCTATTTCAGGAAATTATTGTCAAGGACAAAATTTCACAACTTTTTAGCCTCAAGGACAGACCTTCAATATTTTATCCTGAAGGACAACTTTCTGTAGGTATCAGTTTTTAGTTATCGGTAGCAGTTTTTAGGTATCAGTTTGTAGTTATCGGTAGCAGTTTTTAGGTATCAGTTTTTAGCTCGGTATCAGTTTTGTTGTCCTTATGAATAATTTTGGAAAATGTTTGTCCTTGTGAATAAATTTTAGAAGAATGTTTGTCCTTGTGGCAAAAATATTGAGGTCGTGTCCTTGAGGCAAAAAATACAGAAATTTTTGTCCTTTAAATTAATTCCCCCTTTCTATTTTTCTGCCATATTCTTAATTTAAATTATATTTAATTTAAAATTTATTTATTTATTTTTTAGAATACATTTTATTTTATGTTCTTATCTTTATTTATAAATATTTCTAAGTCCATATAAATTTTTCAAAGTTTATTCTGTTTATTTTCAAATTTTCTTGACTAGTTTGCATTTTCTAAGCTATTTTCTTATTTTTATCATATATAATTATTATTTACTTATTTATATTTTATATTTTGTCTCACATTCGAAATTTTAACTGAAATTATTATTATTTTCAGTAATTTAAACTTATATAAATAAATTAAAGGTAATTTGAAAAGGTTATGACTTTTGACTTTCTTATGGCTTTTTATCTTCCACCTTTTCAAATTTAACATAACTTTTCATTCAATTAGCCATAATTTCTCACATCTTCAGCCGACCACTTCCTTTCTCATTCACGTACATTCATTTTTCTCATCTCTTGAAAAAAAATTCGGCCTTAGCCTTGAGAAAAATTTGGGTAAATTTCTTTTTTCTTTTCTTTTGTTTACTTTTATTCTTCTTTTAATTGGATTTTGCACTTGTTCTTTCTCATCATAGATTCGGCCACTGCCATCACCATGCCCTGCCGCCTCCACCATCACTTGAGAACACCTCCATCACCACTCCTCTCTAACCAAACTCCAAGCCATGCCTCCTAGTTGATTGATCCATCACCAAAATCCAACAAAACTCCACTTTTTGTCCTTAGCCGAGCACTACCATGCATACATCCACTTCCACACCCCATGGCCGCCACCAACACCACCACCACCACCTCCAGCACCACCTGGACTCTCGGCCACATCATCATCTTGGCTTCCACAGTGAAGGCCGTGACCCTAGTGGCCTTGATCGAGCCTAACTATGGCCTTGAATCCATGTATGTTGCCTTGTTAGTGTAGTTTCCATCACCTACAAACCATGATAGGCCTGCCCCGAGCAACCCAAACCTGACCCAAAAACCTTTCCTTAGCCTTTATTTTCACTTATGGCTGAACCCAATGGAAGTTGGAAGCAAGTGCAAAGCATTTTTGCTTTGATTTGTGCAGTCAATTCTAGCTCAGTTAATTGTATTTGAATTTGAAAACTTATGTATATTATATTGTTTTGTGTGACTTGTATTCAAGAGAATTGATATTTTGGCTCTTCCACTCATCTTTGTGTCGTTTATCGTGCTGGTTGGATCTCATTTGTGCATTCGTCGTTGTGTCTCCAGCTCAAACCGGTGAGTTATTCTCACCGGATAATGTATACCTATATAACTAGTAAATTGTCCACTTGTGAATATGTAAAATGCATAACCATATCACATCTGCTATGTTATGATTATATGATGTTCAAACATGCTTAAACAACTGTTATATCATATGTTACTGTTATATTATGATGTTCTGTTATTTTTATCAGTTTATCACACTGCAAGTTCCCTTTAGATTAGAATCACTATGGGTTGAAATGATACATACCCGGACGGACTTTAGAATAAGGGAAAATCGTTATGGGCTGAAATGATAGGCCTGAGCGATTTTCAAATTATTTCATTTACTTGGGACTACGGGTTTGAAATGATAAAAACCGAGTTTTCTTTGTAAATTTCGGGTTGAAATGATATATTACTCGTATCACTTTACCTAGCGTAGAAAATTATATACAGACCTGTAGTTAAAATATGTTTTTATAAAAAATTTTAAAATGTAAATATTATAATATTTTGATTTAAATTTAATTAAAAATGATTTTTATAAAATATTGTTGATTTTTTGAATATTTATAAGTGAAATAGATTAATGAAAAGTTAGAAAATTTGAATGTAAGTTGTTTTGGAAATTTTCATTTAATTTAAAATGGAATTTAAATTAAATATAAAAATATGATAAATTAATGACAATTTGAATTAAAATGAATTTAAAGTGATTTTTATAATATATTAATGATTTTTGAATAAAGTTAAAATGTGAAATGAATGAATATTTAAGTTGAAATTTTTAAATATAACTAGAATTGGGAATTTGACTTAAGGTGAAATTTTAAGTTGAGTAAATAAAAATGAAATTAAGTTATATTTGAAATTTTAAACTTAAGTGTTAAGTTGAAATTTAATTTAATGAATTCAAAATTGAATGTTGGAATTTAATAAGTGAATTATTATTAAATATTGATTTTTGAATGGAAATTTAACTTTATAAAATCATGAATTTAAGGAAAATTAAATGATGATTTTAAAAGTGAATTTATATGATTTTACAAGTTAAAAATGATTTAAATAAAAATATAATTGTTTGTGAAATTTTATTGAATATTTGAAGTTAATTAACTACATTCCTGAAATGCTATTAATTCAAATGTAAATGATAATACAGCATTTGTAAATGCTGCAGTTGATAATAATGAACTAAAAAGCTAATTTGGATTAAAGATTATTATAGCATTTCTGTAAGTGCTATAATTGTAGAATTTAACTAAGTTTTCTTTAAAACTAATGTAACCCTATTTCAGCATTTTTAAATGCTGTCTTTTTTTAAATTGAACTGTTTTGAATGTAACTTTCCGTAGCATTTTCTAAATGTTGCGAAAAGTAAATGCTGCGAAAAGTGAATTTTCACTATTTTGATAAATTTAAGTGAATAAATGAATTTAGAAAAAGATTAAAATTTTGGAAATTTAATAATTTAAATTATTAAATATAATAACTTCATTTTTTGATTTAGAATGAAGTAATTTGTTTTGAAATATAAACTATTTTGAAATGTGTGTTGAAATGGTATTTTAAATAAATGAATGTGGTTTGGAAGATATGATGTATGATATTTTGAAATGGGGTTTTGAATGATATTGAATTTTTGAAATGATATTTGATTTCGAAGTATAAAATACCATTTTGTAATTTTAACCACGGGATGTATATTTATAGTTTAACTGATTCTTAAAGGATGGGTGATCCCAAGCATCCTTTAAGTTATTGTGCACTTCTACTATAGTTTACTTGAGTTGGTTTACATTATATAAGTATATATGTCCGACTCGAGTGTTTTTTGTTTTACTTTATGCTCGCATCAGCCTGAGTATTTGCAGCTTAGCTTTGGATTTCTTTTCTATATAAGCTCTGGTGTTTATAAACTTCTATGCATTTGAGATTTCTATTGTATATGGTTTTTCCAGACTGATATTATGTATTATGTTTTGAGAGTTTGTTATAGTAGCTTCATGAACTACTATGGTATTTTAATTTCCGCTGCGAGTTATTTTGATATTTCTGTGTCTGTGGTTCTATGGTTGTATTTCATTTGCTCCAAATTTATTTACAATGCGGTATTTTGAGCAATTCAAGTCCGATATGTGTGGATGCGAATGGATAAAAATATTGGGTTTTTACAGTTGGTATCAGAGCTTTGGTTTTAGACAAACTATAGCCTGCGGAGAAAAAACTCATTAGAGATGTGGTAGAAATACCCTAGAATGAGTGAAATCAATATTAGAATCCTTTCTTTGTGAGAGAACGTATTTTCAAAGTATAAAATGATTTCCAAATGATTTTTAAAGGATTTTCAAAGATTATTTGGTATAAAAATATTTTTGTTTTGAAACCAAGATTTTTCTAAGCTTCATTCCTTCTGTATCCACCTTGTTAGAAATCTCTTGGTTAGGATTCTTATCGATTAGAATTCCTTGAACTTTGGAACACTCCCACTTGTTCTAAAATCCAGTCGTGTATTCCCTATTTTATCTATTTTGATTTTGGAGCATTCCATAACTCCACTTTGGAATGACCTCTCTCAAGATCGGTGATTCCGCCAATCTTTGAATGATTTGTAAAGGGGTGAAACTTCTTTACGATTGCCGTTGATTCACTGGAGTTTTCTATATCCTCGGTTTACAATGTTACCTATCTCCTACTCTACTCGAATTCTATCTCTGGGGATCGAATGTCGATTTTCCTTAGATTTCCGAATTGATTATATTCCTAAAGTCACGGTTGACCGGTTAAAGTCGCCCGCGATTTATATAGGCTTATCAATCTTCTATTTGGTAATAAAAGTATCACATCTTCGTTCGAGCTTACCTTCGAACAAGAATTCTATTTGATTAAGGTTCCTCAAAAATTAAATATCTATTTGTTGGAAATTTATCCTTGAATCCCTTGAAAATTTGTGTTTGGTTGTATTTTGGAATCGTGCATATATCGAAATTATTATTTTGATAAGGATGACCTTATTTTGTATATAAAAGTAAAATGTTTTCGGTAAAGATTTTATATTTTTTAAAAATGGAAATTTGAAGTTTTGAAAGGATTTGAAATTTTGAAAATTTATAAGAAATTTAATTAAAAAAATGATTTATAACTGAAGGGTTTGAATTTGAACTTCGAGTAATCTAACTCCGGTGTTTTGAAATATGTTTTATGATTTTGGAAAATATATAGTAATAATAATATGATTTAAAGATATTTTTCCAAATAAGAAATGTTTCAAATGTATTCGAATGAATTCCAATGATTTCGAAGAGATTTCAAAGAAGTTTTAAGAAAATAAAAGTCCAGAACCCACTTATGTCGCTGGAAAATAATTTCGATGATGAATGCATGCGTCATCGACATTGATTTTCGAGTTTCTGAGTGGGGGAGAGGCCACTCTAGTAGCTTTGCTATGCAAGTGACTTTGTGAAACTAAATTTTTGATTTCATATTTTGAAGTATGGTTTGATATTCGAAAGATATATGTGTGTATAATATTTGAAATGATTTAAAGTAAGCCGGTGTTCAGTCCTCGAGATTCAGATTTGTTTTGGTATAACCCTATCTTTTGGAATTGGTTTCCTGATTTGTTGGTGATTTCCAACTCTTGGATTAAAAATATGATTTCTTCGACTATTTTGAAGGTTCGGGCACTTCCAAATCAAGGTTAACTTTTCAAAGCTGAGAAATTTTGAAAGGTATAAGGTATTTGATAAAGAATATAAGTTTAGTTTGGTATGATTAAAATATAAAGTAATATGATTTATATAAGTTTGAAACTGTTTATTGAGTGAAATAAATAAGACTATGTTGAATTATACTGGTATGAAATATAGATTTGAAATGTTTGAATAATATATATATATATATAGAATAATAATCTTTCTAATGGTAAATTGGATTTTTCATATAGAAATAAATACTTTGAAGGTTTTAAATTTTGTAACCATTTTAGATATTTTGATGATTGAAATGGTTTAGAAATGATTTAATCTTTATTTGATAAAGAATGTGAATGCGGAATGATAATTGATTTTGTTAAGTGAATATTTGAAGTTTATATTTGTATGAAAGGATATTGGGTTTACTTGTGATTTGAGTTTATTTAAAAATGATGGATTTATGAAATAAATATTTCAAAACTAAGTAATAATGAAGTAAAATTTGAGATGTGTGAAATTTTAAAAATTTATTTTTGAAATATGGTATATTTAAACTTTGAAATATATTAAAGATTGAATAGTTTATTTTATGGATCAAATCAATATTTGAAATTTGATAACATTTGAAATGGTTTTGTTGGAAAACTAAATTAATTGAAACTGATGGTTTGAGTTGAATTAAAATTGGAAATTTTAGATTTGGGTATAATTGAATAAATTTGTGAAATTTAAAGAATTAAAGGAATGTTTTATGATTTCTTGTATGATTTCGAAAGGTTATGATTTTCAAAGTGTAATGATTTCAAGTATTTGGTTTCGAAAGATTTATAACTTTGAAAGTATTATGATTTTTTTGAAAGGGAATATATGTTTGAAATGGAAATAAATTTGTTTGACATAAATTTTGTTGATTTGGAAATTAGATTATTTTCTAAATCTATTGTTTTAAGAAACTTTGAAACTGAATATATGTAATTTGAAAGAGATGATTTGGCGAAATCATATATGATTTTGAAACTGAATTGATATTGAAATGGTTTGAAATTGAGAACCTTGTTTATTTAAATACTTTGATTTGGGAGTTATCGAACTTATATAAAAGTGATTTGTATAAGTATGAAGTGATTTGAAAACTATTGATCTATAAAGGTACTAATTTGTAAATTGAAATCTTATATAATCGAAGTCTATATAAGTGTGATTTGATATACTATTGATTTTGGAAAGTATTCGATTTGAAATGAAATCTTATATATAATGGACTTTATATAAGTATGATATTTGAAAGTGATTTTGAAAGGTACTATATGATACATATTTTCGAAGTAAAGATATGGAAAGTGCCTTCTGCTTGATATCCACTTTGTGGCCACACTGTGGATTCATTCTATCAAAATTATTCTCTCTTTGATTTGGGTTTTCCGGATATGATACTCGAGTGTCCATCGAATTCCATAGCGATCTCCATGGTCTTACGAGCGCGACTGCATAGCGCAACTGCCTGGCTGAGTTGGCCTAGGATACAGATTGTTTCTTAGGGGATCCATGCGTAACCATTGTGTATCCTGCAATCTATGTAGGTTGCATTAGTAGCGAACTGCCTGGCTGAGACGGCCTAGGGGTACGGATTGTTTCCTGGGGGATCTAGGCGTAACCATTATGTATCCTGCACTCTACTAGTCATCATGGCGTAACTCGCAGGGCTGAGAAAGCTTACGGATACGGATTGTTTCCTGGGGGATCTAGGCGTAACCATTGTGTGTCTGCGATCCACGATTAGACAAATGTTTAGTTTGGTTGATTTGTTTGGATTGTACTTTCCATATCTGTTGTTTTAAAAGGTTTTTCCAGTATTTTCACTGGATGTTGAAAAAAGTCTACTAAGCACCTGGAGAATTCTAGCTTGGCGCCTGATCAACGCATGGCCAGAGTCTGCAGGAACGAAAGTAAACTTGTTATGACATCGAGTTATAAAAGTATTTTGATAAACTATATTATATAAAGGATATTTTGATCATTTATTTTACTTTTCTAAATAATTTAATATGTTTTAAATATTGTTTACTTCGAACTATTAAAATTGAATCAAATGACAATTCATCATATTATAAAATGTTTAAAATGTTAAATATAAAATTTTAAATTGAAATTTAGATGGTTTTAAAATAATAGTTCATCCTTGTCTTTCAATTTATTTCCCCTTCTAACTATTCCTACCTTCTTCTTACTTTTCGAGGGTCTATTCCGCATTGGGGAAAGAACTGGTTCTTTGGCTTATCGTTTGGATTTGCCCAAGAAGCATTCTAGAATGCATGATGTATTCTATGTCTCACATCTTCTCTAGTATCTTCTTGACCTATCTCTTTTGTTCGGACCTTCTGCTCTTGATGGTTGGGATACTGAGCCTAATCTGACTGTCAAGAGTAAGCCACTTCGTATTGTCGACAGAGGCACGAAGCAGCTAAGAAGGAAAACTGTTAACCTTATCGAGGTATGATGGGGTACTGATGATTGAGATTGTACCCGAGAAACGGAGGAGAGCACTTGTGCTTCGAATCCGAAATTGTTTTTCCAGGTACTATTTGTTATCTATCGTGTTTTTCCTTATTTTTCCTTATTCGTTCTTTTCGAGGACGAAAAGATTTGAGTGGAGGAGAGTGTAACAACCCAGTATTTTGTGATTATTTTAATTGTTTATTTTAATTATCTAAATTGAAACTCCTGATTTAAAAACTTTATTTTATTATTAAAATGAAAATTTTGTTATTTTAGAAGTATATTTTAATTTTGTGTGAATTATAATTTCAAAGCTCAATAAATAGGATATTTCCAGAAATGTGGATTTTGGTCAATCTGGTCAAGCTTTGACTTTTAAATTTAAAATTTAAAATTTTGAATTTTTGAATTTTATCTTTTATTATGAAAATATATTAAATTTTAAGAATTCTACTTTTTGTTTCGTTGAAATGCGATTTGTATTGTGAAAGTTATGCTTTTTACAATATTGTAGGTAAATTGATTTATTTAACAAAATTGTCTATTTTAAATTATATAAATAATATTGTATTTGTCCCATCATGTTCTAATATGTGTAAAATGACATGTTAGATATATATTTTATTTTTAAAACATTTTAAAGTGATGTTATAAATTTTCCAAAATTTATTGCATTTATTTCCTATTTTTAAAGGCTAGTTTCTATTTTTCCGCCATTTTCTTAATTTAAATTATATTTAATTTAAAATTTATTTATTTTTGTGAATACATTTTATTTTATTTCTTATATTTGTTTATAAATATTTCCAAGTCCGTATAAATTTTTCAAAGTTTATTCTGTTTATTTTCAAATTTTCTTGACTAGTTTGCATTTTCTAAGCTATTTTCTTATTTTTATCATATATAATTATTATTTACTTATTTATATTTTATATTTTTTTAATTTTCTAAATTTGAACTGAAATTATTATTATTTTCAGTAATTTAAACTTATATAAATAAACTAAAGGTAATTTGAAAAGGTTATGACTTTTGACTTTCCTATGGCTTTTTATCTTCCACCTTTTCAAATTTAACATAACTTTTCATTCAATTAGCCATAATTTCACTCATCTTCAGCTGACCACTTCCTTTCTCATTCACGTACATTCATTTTTATCATCTTCTGGAAAAAAATTCGGCCTTAGCCTTGAGAAAAATTTGGGTAATTTTTTTCTTCTTCTTTTGTTTGCTTCTATTCTTCTTTGAATTGGATTTTGCTATTGTTCTTTCTCATCATAGGTTCGGCCACCTCCATCACCATGCCCTGACACCTCCCCCGTCACCTGAGAACACCTCCATCACCACCTCCTCTCTGGAAAAACCCCAAGCCATGCCTTCAAGTTGATTGATCCATCACCAAAATCAAACAAAACTCCACCTTTTGTCCTTAGCCAAGCACTACCATGCATACATCCACTTCCACACCCCATGGCCGCCACCAACACCACCTCCACCACCTCCAGCACCACCTAGACTCTCGGCCACATCATCATCTTGGATGCTACAGTGAAGGCCGTGACCCTAGTGGCCTTGACCGAGCCTAACTATAGCCTTGAATCCATGTATGTTGCCTTGTTAGTGTAGTTTCCATCACCATAACTTTGCATCACCTTCAAACCATGATAGGCCTACCCCTAGCAACCCAAACCGGACCCAAAAACCATGACTTAGCCTTGATTTTCACTTATGGCCGAACCCAATGTAAGTTGGAAGCAAGTGCAAAGCATTTTTGCTTTGATTTGTGCAGTCAATTCTAGCTTACTTTATTGTATTTGAATTTGAAAACTTATGTATATTGTATTGGATTGTGTGACTTGTATTCAAGGGAATTGATACTTTGGCTCCTCCACTCATCTCTGCGTCGTGTTATCATGCTTGTTGGATCTCATTTGTGCATTCTTCGTTGTGTCTCCAGCTCAAACCGGTGAGGTATTCTCACTCGACAATGTATACCTATATAACTAGTAAATTGGCCACTTGTGAATCTGTAAAATGCATAACCATATCACATCTGCTATGTTATGATTATATGATGTTCACACATGCTTAAACACCTGTTATATTATATGTTACTATTATATCATGTTGTTCTGTTATTTTGATCAGTTTATCACACTACAAGTTTCCTTTAGATTAGAATCACTATGGTTTGAAATGATACATACCCGAACGGACTTTAGAATTAGGAAAAATCGTTATGGGCTGAAATGATAGGCCTGAGCGATTTTCAAATTATTTCATTTACTTGGGACTGCGGGTTTGAAATGATAAAAACCGAGTTTTCTTCGTAAATTACGGGTTGAAATGATATATTACCCGTATCACTTTACCTAACGTAGAAAATTATAAACAGATCCGTAGTTAAAATATGTTTTTATAAAAAATTTAAAATATTTTAGAAATGTAAATATTATAATATTTTGATTTAAATTTAATTAAAAATGATTTTTATAAAATATTATTGATTTTTTGAATATTTATAAGTGAAATAGAATAATGAAAAGTTAGAAAATTTGAATGTAAGTTGTTTTGGAAATTTTCATTTAATTTTAAATGGAATTTAAATTAAATATGAAAATATGGTAAATTTATGATAATTTGAATTAAAATGAATTTAAATGATTTTTAGAATATATTAATGATTTTTGAATAAAGTTAAAATGTGAAATGAATGAATATTTAAGTTGAAATTTTTAAATATAACTAGAATTGGGAATTTGTGAATTTGGCTTAAAGGTGAAATTTTAAGTTGAGTAAATAAAAATGAAATTAAGTTATATTTGAAATTTTAAACTTAAGTGTTAAGTTGAAATTTAATTTAATGAATTCAAAATTGAATGTTAGAATTTAATAAGTGAATTATTATTAAATATTGATTTTTGAATGCAAATTGAACTTTATAAAGTCATGAATTTAAGGAAAATTAAATAATGATTATAAAAGTGAATTTATATGATTTTATAAGTTAAAAATGATTTAAATAAAAATATAATTGTTTGTGAAATTATATTGAATATTTGAAGTTAATTAACTACATTCCTGAAATGCTATTAATTCAAATGAAAATGATAATACAACATTTGTAAATGCTGAAGTGCTACAATTGTTGAATTTAACTATGTTTTCTTTAAAACTAATGTAACCCTATTTCAGCATTTTTAAATGCTGTCTTTTGTTAAATTGAACTGTTTTGAATGTACTTTCTGTAGCATTTTCTAAATGCTGCGAAAAGTGTATTTTCACTGTTTTGATAAATTTAAGTGAATAAATGAATTTAGAAAAAGATTAAAATTTTGGAAATTTAATAATTTAAATTATTAAATAGAATAACTTCATTTTTTTGATTTAGAATGAAGTAATTTGTTTTGAAATATAAACTATTTTGAAATGTGTGTTGAAATGGTATTTTAAATAAATGAATGTGGTTTGAAAGATACGATATTTGATATTTTGAAATGGGGCTTTGAATGATATTGAATTTTTGAAATGATATTTGATTTCGAAGTATAAAATACCATTTTGTAATTTTAACCACGGGATGTATATAATTTATAGTTTAACTGATTCTTAAAGGATGGGCGATCTCAAACATCCTTTAAGTTATTGTGCATTTCTACTACAGTTTACTTGAGTTGGTTTACATTATATAAGTATATATCTCCTGACTCGAGTATTTTGTGTTTTACTTTACGCTCGGGTCAGCCTGAGTATTTACAGCTTAGCTTTGGATTTCTTTTCTAGAGCTAGGAATCACTGGAGATTCTGCTTGTCTAGTTATCTATTCCCCTCAGTTTCAGTTGTTCTATTTAAGCTCTGGTATTTATAAACTTCTATGTATTTGAGATTTCTATTGTATATGGTTTTTCCAGACTGATATTATGTATTATGTTTTGAGAGTTTGTTATAGTAGCTTCATGAACTACTATGGTATTTTAATTTCCGCTGCGAGTTATTATGATATTTCTGTGTCTGTGATTTTGTGATTGTATTTCATTTGTTCCAAATTTATTTACAATGCGGTATTTTGAGCAATTCAAGTCCGACATGTGTGGATGCGAATGGTTGAAAATATCGGGTTGTTACATTGTACCTTGCAAAGTAGCTACATTAATAAAGATCCTTGCATTGTGCTCAACCCAGACATCAGCTACAAATTTTTATAAAAGTATAAGTAGTATGAATGCTTTGGATAATTTCTATCTTGATTCCCTAAAAATATTTATCCACGCCACTCTTGAGCAAGTATATGGTTTATGGGATTCGTTGTTAAATTTAAGAGATGATCATATTGAGTTTGCGAACGGGAAAGCGAAAAACATATAGATATTCAATTCTACTTTAAAGTTACACAGTACACACTATAAATTATCAATGATCCTAATCATGTGCAACCTATCCTTAGTTTGAATAGCATTCGACATAGTTTCCCACAAGACGAAATTGTTCTTCATTATCCCATCATTGTTCTAGATGCACTTAGACTATGGAAAGATCGCAAGATTACCCAACTGGATCTCATAAACATTAGAAGTCCTATGCTTTCCATTTTTAGCAGTCCAAGTAATAGTATCCATTGTACACGAAAAGGGGCTAGCTGAAATCAAGGTCCATAGATCCCTAACCACAATTGAATTAAAGCGAGGGAGGTTTGGAAAGCCATCAGTAATATAGTCAATTGCATTGGCGTTCAAGGGAATTCTAGTTAGAAATAGGGGGTTTAGGCCTACAGCGTATCTTAATATTAATCCAAGGGGCCTATGGATCATCCCCAAATTTAATACCATGAATTTTTTGGGGATTGCACTAGGTTGTGGGAAGGAAGGTGATTCTTAACTTTAGAATGCTTCTTAATTAGCAGTGGATGGAACTGGGATTGACCAAAAATTCTTTTTTTATTTGGTTTTCCCTCACCCATGTAGACCATAAAGTATCATTATATATAAGAATTAGATGAAAATATTTTGAGATGGCCGCTTTGTTCTATATATTAAGATTCAAAATCCAAAGCCTCCATTATGTCGAGGTAACTATACCTTCCGGAAAGTAGTAGGAGTCGCCTTTATTGAGAATGAGTCACCATGCCATAGATATTTATTTAAATCTCTAATTATCATTGCAATTTTCTTTAGGGAGTAGATAGTGCCTAGTCTAATATGATGATGTAGCAATAGTGCTAGATTGAATTATAGCGAGTCTACCAACCTAAGAGAGCATGGTATTGGGCCATACTGTGAGTTTTTTAGTTATTTTCTCAAAGGGGAGAAGACAACATGCATAGTAAACCTCTTAGACAACACGGTTGACTCAGGTACTGTGCATTTTCAGGCATTTATTGAAGTGAAGATAAGGAAATAATTGCTTCCTTTCAATGTTGAGAGACACCAGCGATACGAATTTGGGACTTACGAATATTTATAGCAAGATCAGTTAGGGATAAAAAATCACATAATATCTAGAGAAGACAAGTTATATTTTCATTGTGGGCTTAGAGAAACACACCTAGCCATCAGCAACAAGTAGGCGTATAATCTCTTGTTCTTTACATTTTGGGTGTAGTTGAAGCAATCCATTGGCAACCTTATCAACTAGCATGGCGTCCAGTATTTCTATTATTATCACAAAAAGCAATGCAAATACAGGGTCATCCTGACGAACGCCCTGTGTACCTTTGAAATAACCACACGAACAACCATATCCCTTGATTGAAGGTGAGGGAGTTGGTATACCGATACATATCCATGACATGTAAGGAAGAGGGTGATGTGCACGTAAATGTGCATATATTTACATCCATATGTTACCTCTTTTTATTTAAATAAACATCATATTTAGGCATTTTAACATGTTTAAAATCAAAATTCAATTATCTTCAAACCGCATATTTTCATCTTCATTCAGCGGCAAAATGGTCATTTTTGTGCTTGTGTCAATTTAAGAATTTTTACTTGAACATTTTTTGATAAATTTTATAAGAATTTGGATGCATATGGAAGAGGCTTATATGAAGATACATGCATGCACAAATGAAATACAAAGGAATGAAGATGAAATAATACAAGTTTAAGATAATGGAGGACCCCACCCACTTACCAAAATATACAATTATGAGCTAATGGACAAATAAGTGGAGGTTAAATCTTCATGCACAACAAATGATGGATTAATTAGTGGCTAATGATTACTTGGTGGCCACACTTCCTAAAGGGCATTTTAGGAAGCCCCCTAAAAATAGGATTAGGGTTTTATGCATGTATATATAGCACTTTTATGTACGTGAAATAATATCTTCTACTCTTTCATTTTACTTAGGAAATCAAGAGATCAAAGTGCAAGCTCAATATTCAATGAAATAAAAACGTCTTCTTAGCCTCTTTCTTCTCTTGTTTACATGCTTTTACTTACTTCGCATGTTTTTATGCTCTTTCCTTTTCTTTGTTAGTAGATTAGTTTTACATTTATACAAGTAGTGTGGCTTAATTTCTTTTGTTGTAAGTAGTTTAATTACATTCTCTTCTTTACTTATTTTTAAATTTTCTTCTCGTTTAATGTTGAAATTTACTTATGTTGCTTCATTGCCACAAATAAGTAACTAAACCCCTTCAATTTAGGGATAATGAAGCTCTAGAATATTATGTAATTTCAACATTTTTATGATTTATGATCTCATTTGGTTTATGCTTCATGAAATGGATTTTGATGCAAGTTTATACAAGTGAGTTTGATAGCTTATATTGCTTATGCAAATGAGCTATTCTTATTCAACATAAACGAAAGTTGCATCATCATTTGCTAATCCATTTTTTATTGTGAAATTAAAGTAAAAATGAAATTTGATGATCTATATTACTAGTTACAATAGTAAATAGATCATACTTAAAATAACTTTTTCTTGGCTTCATTTTCATGAGAATTATAAGTGGGTTATTTGTTGCATTATAGTTTGATGGTGTGAATTATGTTAATTAATAACATAAACAAACCATACTTATGATAAATACAACAATATTTACTCAAATCAAAGCTAGAGATCATAAATAGGTTATTTGTTGTTTTACAAAAATATGAGAGTGGATTTGTCTCTAAATTGTTCTCTAGTTCAATAGTTTTTAAATCAAATTTTAATTCTAGTTTAGCTTCATTTTAGTTCTAGTCAACAATTTCTCCTCCATTTGGTCTAAGTTGATTGAATAGATTTTTAAAACTCTAACAACTCCCTGCGGATGGACCCGTATCCGCCACGTACTACAAGTGTACGCCGTACGCTTGCGGTAAAATTGAATTTGAAATTTATTGGTAGTTTTCTAATTTGATAGAAAATTTAACGCTAAATAAGTTTTTGGCGCCGTTGTCGGAGAATTGTTTTGATTTTGATTTTCTATTATTCGAATTATTTTGGTTTGATTTTCTTGTGTGTTTGCATGTAAAAAAAAAATAGTGTGCTTGTTTGATTTTTGTGTGTATTTGTTTGTGTGCTTGTTTTTTAGTTGCATTTGCATTTGCATTTCTAATTTTTTTAATACACACACAATTTCATTTGAAAAGAAAAAAATTTCATTGCATTTTTCAATTTACATTTCAATTTTCAATCACAATCTACAATCCAATTTACTACTCGATTTCTTTTACAAACTTGATTGCCCAAAAAATACACTCAATTTCTTTTACAAACTTGATTGCCAAAAAAAAAACTGCCTCTGCATTTCCTTAACCACCCCCCCCCCCCCCCCACACACACACACACTCTGTTACTGTTACTGCACACAGCCTGCATCCTCACCACACTTGCTCCTCCCTGCCACTCCTTCTACAACAACAAGTTCAGCTCCTTCCTCCTCAAATCTCCTGCTGCAGTAATTTCCACTTGCCTCAACAGCACCACCAAGCATACAAACCCATTGACTGCATCCTCCACCATAACTTCATACCACAGTCAAACTGGTAACCATTGCGCACACAGTTGCAGTGCACACCATAAAAATCACAAATCCAAACTTCTACTGGCACACTGTCAAAATATCGATAATCACTGCCTTGTTCTCACCACATAACTACCCTCCTCAAGTCCATCTTTCCTCTGCCCACTAAACAGTAGCATTCTCTTCCACCAACCACGGACAGTTGCACTCCGCAGACATAAACACTGTTCTGTCGACATACAACAACCCCTGTTCAAAATTGTCATCACTAACAGTACCCCTCTACAATCACCACAATCGCCTGCCACATCAGCTTCTACAAACATTGCTTACAACATTGCATACATCACTCCACAGACATCACATACTTACACAATCCATCTAACTCCTCTACATACCACTATTACATATACACTACCCATCCCAGTCACAACATTTCGATCAAAAATAAAATAAAATTACCTGCAAGTTCATCCACAACACCATCTTGCTGCACCTGAACCCTCCCATGTACAGTCCATAGCCACCAAATAGTATCACATCACTCAACCCAAACCTCACATACCATTACACATTCACCATCACAAACTGCTTGCTGTATCAACTTCAAACTGCATACTATTCAAACTGTTGCAACTGTGCCTCCATCTATACTTCATTCACTGCTGTGTATACAATTCGTTGCTGCTGCCGTCATTCCATACATCATCTACTGCTTACTGTTTCTTTCATCACATAACAGATCATCACAGTCCTCCAACTACCAAACTGCTGCTACAAGACCACCATACATTCACTGACCTATTTCTGTATCAAATATTCCACTTAATCATCAAACTGACTCTACACTACAGCAACAACTGTGAACTACAACCTACATATACGGCCATTCCCTTCCTATCACAGTGCCTGCACCACCCCCTCCACATACAACTTACAAAACTGTCTCAGTTGCACATCCTGACCACGACTCTTCCTACCTTCCCCTGCTTCACCAAATCACCATCACCTGAATCATCAAACTCCATCGCCTTTGAACAACAACCACCATTTGCTGTCAGTTCACCACAGACTTCCCCCTGAACCACCACCATTCAAACTTCATCTCCCTAACATCGCCACAAATCACACAGCAACCTCCACTACGCCAAACACAGTCGCGCCACTTCATTACCACTTCAACAGTTCGCCTCATCCAAACGTGACAACTCCCTTCATCGCTTCAAATCCACAGCCAACTTCAACAAATCAAGCAACCTGCGACCATCCATTAAGCTCTGACATCGACCAATCGAACATCGTCTCCATCGCAAGCCCAAATCGAATTACAAAATCATCGACCAGTTCACCAACTAGCTCAGGAAAACTGCAATCAGAACTGAAGCCACCAATCACTGAATCACGAACACAACTGCAAAACAATTTGCGACTTCAATTGTGAACCTCCCCAAATCGTTAGCTCGATCCTCGAACAACTGCCCCTTCGAACAATTGACGCGACCAACCCATGTCCTCGCAATAATCGAACCATAGATACAAGCAAAAATTGGAACTTGGGGATTTACGAGCTTGGGAAGTAATTTCGATTTTAAAAAATCGATTTTGGGAATTGATTTTGAAGTGCTAAGTTGAGCAGTTTATACGTTAAACAAAAGAGTCTGAAGTGGGCGGTTACTTGTTGTATTGGACAGGGTTAAAGCTTTTAATTTGATTTTATTTTATTTTTTCTCTTGTTTTTTTTTTAATTTGTTTTGTTTGTTTTTGAGTTTTAGTTTAGTTAGTTTAATTTGTTTTACCGTTTCACTTGTTTTGTTTAGAGTTGATATCTTTTGTTTTAATTTTATTTGAGTGTTAAGTATTTTGTCTTTCTTCTCTCAAAAAAAAAAAAAAAAAAAATAACAAATTTCAACTGTTTTTATTTTCATTTGTTTTGTATGGTTTTTCTTTGATATATTCAAACAAAAAAACTTATAAAAATATCTTGTCATTCATTTCAGGTTGTCAAAACAGAAATTCAAAAGAAAGAAGTGCTAGCCAAAAATAAACTGCTTTGTTTTGCTTAAAAAATTGCCGCTAATTTTTTTTTTTTTTTTTTTTTGCTAAATAATATGCACACTTCGGTATCGTACAATTTTCCCTTATTTGAATTGCATTGTTGGTTGATTGCATTTGCATTTATATATAAAGAAAATTCAAAATAAAATAAAAACTTTATTTTAATGCATTATTAATACACGTTTAATTTATGCTGTGCATTCATCTCGTCTTATTTTCTTTTCTAAGGGCAATATCCCAATTCACATAAGGTGAGAGATTTCATCACCCTTTCCTTAGCCCACAAACGCATTTCATCGTAGAATTTGACTAATAATAAAGGTTAGACGTTGAACCTAAGGGTGTC
Organism: Allium cepa; assembly: GCA_030765085.1. NCBI lineage: Eukaryota > Viridiplantae > Streptophyta > Magnoliopsida > Asparagales > Amaryllidaceae > Allium > Allium cepa. The sequence goes on along the minus strand of CM060932.1, from coordinate 684,483,184 downwards.
ATGAGCTCACTTAGGGTTTAATTATATCTTTAAAATTGTTTTCTTTGAACAATTTTATTTCTTGGTGTCTAGGCTACTGCAAAGCAATAGCCAATTATAAAAACTACGGTGATACATAAATATTATACTGGTTGTTCCTCTGATAGTACTTAAACCTTCGGCTGCATTGCTACGGTGATTCGTGGTGCACCGATAATCCCTGCTCGTTACATGGCTGAGAATTTTTTTTGTTGATTTAAGACAAAGTGTGATTATACAATTTTGGGTTACGAGCTACTAAGGACAGAAAATTGTAGTTAAGTCCTTTGCATTCATTTAGCTGCATTAGTTCATGCATATTTAAAAAAAAAAATCAAAAAAATCCAAAATCTAAAAAAATTGTAAATTTTAACTTAGTTTTTAACCAAAAAAATCCTTTTAACTCCTTTCCTTTGAAAATTTTCAATCAAAAACAAAAAATCCAATATATATACATATATATATATATACACACACACACACATATATATATATAATCTTTTCAAAAAAAAATTTGAAAATTCGAAAACAGAAAAAAACAAAAATCAATTTCCATTTTATAAAAACAAAAAAAAAATCCTTTTGGTAAGTATTTGAAAATTCAAAAAAAAATACAAAAACAAAAACATATAAAAAAATTGAAAAACCAAAAAAAAAAATCAAACTTTTCTTTTGAAAATAAATCTCACTTGGTAAATAGTTTTGTCCCTTGTAAAAAAAAGATAAAATTCAAAAAAACAAAAACAAGTTTTCAAATCTTCTTTCATTCTCTAAGCTCGATTCTAACTCTTTTCTCTTCTCGACTTTCACTTGTACATGAGTACTTGGACTCGTGACACAATAACAAATCGTTGACTCGTGACCCTTCTAAAAATTGTTTAACTCGAACAGACGATCCTCCCGAAATGGCGAATGAAAACGCCCCTCGAACTCTTATGGATAAAATCTTTCCTGATAGAGTTTCTATTCCATCTTGCATCATGTTACCCACCCCTACGGGTAACCATTTCGAAATCCACTCGAACCATATTGCCACGCTTTCGAAATTTGGCAATTTCGAGCATGATGAACAATACATCTTTTTGACTAAATTCGAACAAGTTTGTGCAATCATTAAACTCCAACAACGTTTCGATGATGGAATCAAACTCCGATTAATCCTATTTGCTCTTACAAACTACGCTGAAAAATGGTTGTACAACTTACCATTGAATTCAATTAAAATGTGGGAAGAATTTATAAAAGCTTTCTTAAAAAATTTGTACCCTTTGGAAAAAACGAGTAGAATTCGAAACAAAATTGTAAATTTTCATCAATTCAAGGGAGAATCATTTGAAAAATCTTTTGAAAGATTAAAAGTGTTGTTGATAAAATGTCTACACCATAACTTCGAAAAATGGACGATTTGCCAAATTTTATATGATGGACTCGAAAATAGCTCTGTATCATGCTCGAGTCAATGTGCCAAGGCAACTTTCTGGCCCAACATCACGACGATGCTTGGCAATTTCTTGAAAATCTCGTTGAAAAATCATCCCAACGGGAACGTTCAAAGGTAAAATCAATTTACTCACGATCGAGTGCAAACTCGAGGATCTTCTTTTGCATTGGAAGCTAAGATCGACGCAATGGTTAAAAAATTCGATAACGTTTTCTCATCGAATCAAATGAACCAAGCTTCCCAACCGATGTGTTATAAATGCAAAGATCCTAATCATATAGCCAATCAGCGTCCCAGTTCTGCCGAACAAATCAATGCTTTCAATAAAGCTAAAAACGACACGTTTTCTCCAAAGTACAATCCTGGTCGGAGAAATCATCCAAATTTTGCGTGGAACCAAAACAATCCCAACAAGAATAAGATTCTTCCCAATTTTCAAGCATTTTCAAATAATACTTCGAATCCTCCCCTTCAGCCCAATAATTTTCGACCAAACTTTACGGGTCCGTCTTATAATCAACCGCAACAACCAATAAAGGTTTAACTTTTCTTGAGAGAACTCTTGAGACGTTGGCTAAGGCAACTAATCAAAGCCTTCAATCAAACAAAAATTTATAAAATTTATCGACTTCATATATGCAAAACACATACCAATTGATTGCAAAACTCGAAATGTAAATGAGTCAATTAGCCACTTCCGTAAGCGAACGCGAACGAGGAACATTCCCAAGTCAGCCTTTCCAAATCCCAGATCGAAACGCAAATTCAAATCAAGCCCATGTTGTTAAAGATAGCAATGTCACCTAATTGAATGCTATCACAACTTTACGTTCCGGTAAACAAACTGATAATCAAGTCGTTAACCCAAACGATTTACTGGAACGCCCTCTCGACACTTCTAAAACAACGAACGAATCTGAACAGAACGAGGAGCCAAATGTCGAATTGAATGCGAATCAAAACTCTTCCTCTTCTACTCGAGTAGACCCACCTACTGAGTTTCGTGTTCTATTTCCACATCGTCTTCGACCTAAGAAACGCTCGGACCAAATGGAAAAATGTTGAAAATTTTTAAACAAGTTAAAGTTAACATTCCGCTTCTTGACATCGTTCAGAAAGTCCCCACGTATGCGAAATTTCTTAAGGACTTGTGCACCCAAAAGCGACATACTCAAGTGCACAAAAAAGTCTTCTTAGCCGCCAGTTTGAGTGAAGTTTTGTCCCAATCCATGCCCGTTAAATACAAAGATCCTGGCTGTCCTATGATTTCTTGTACAATTGGAGATAAGAAAATTAACAAACACTTGATAGACTTAGGTGCAAGTGTCAATTTGATTCCATTCACCGTTTATGAACAATTAGGCTTAAGTGAGCTCAAACCCACAAAAGTCACGCTTCAGTTTGCCGATCGCTCCATTAAGAAGCCCGTGGGAGAAATCGAGGGCGTGCTCATTCGAGTAAGGCAATTCATATTCCCCGTTGATTTTATTGTTCTTGAAACACAACCCGTGACGAATCTCGTGAGTCAAATTCCATTGATTTTAGGACGACCATTCTTAGCCACCTCAAACGCCTTAATCAATTTTCATAACGGTTCGATGAAAATCTCTTTTGGAAACATGACTTTAGATCTCAACATTTTCCATCTTGAAAGTCAATCGAACGAACCTTATGACCAAACGTTTGAAGTTAGTGCCATTCATGAAAACTTTAAAAACAAAATACTTGATCTTAATGACGAACACGAGAACGAGTACGAAAAATTGTTTCTCGAAATTTCCAACGAGATTGAATACACTCTTCCATTTGAATCGCTTCAAGTTGAGTCTGAATCTTAACCTAACTCTTTGATTGAAAACTCCCTAAGTTGGACCTCAAACCACTTCCCGATCACCTTAAGTACGCATACTTAGGTGAAGATGAAACGTTGCCCATCATAATTTCCTCAACTCTCTCTCTCTTGATCAAGAAACCTCGTTACTCTCTATTCTTTCGAAAAATAGAGATGCAATTGGATGGTCGATTTTCGATATAAAGGGGATTAGTCTCGCTCTTGTTCAACATCGCATCCATTTAATCGACGATGCCAAGCCTGTTCGTGACACGCAGCGAAGGCTTAATCCAAAAATGAAAGATGCGGCGCATGATGAAATTCTTAAACTTCTCGACAACAGAATCATTTACCTAATCTCTGATAGTTCATGGGTTAGCCTAATTCACGTTGTACCGAAAAAGTCATGTTTAGCCGGCAACGAATTCTACTGCTTTCTTGATGGTTATTTCGGCTATAACCAAATTCCAATCGCTCTTGAAGATTGAGAGAAATAACTTTCACATGTCCATTCGGTACCTTTTCTTATCGACGTATGCCATTCGGACTTTGTAACGCTCCTACAACTTTCCAACGATGCATGGTTGGCATCTTTTCTGACATGATTGAATGCATTTTAGAAATTTTTATGGACGATTTCTCTATCTTTGGCGATTCTTTTTCCCAATGTTTACATCACCTCGAGTTGGTTATGAATCGATGTAAAGAAAAACATTTGACTTTGAATTGGGAAAAAGGCCACTTTATGGTCAAACAAGGCATAGTCCTTGGACATATCATCTCAAATAAAGGCATTGAGGTAGACAAAGCAAAAATAGATGTCATTGCAAATCTACCCATTTCCAAATCTGTTAAGGACATTCGGTCGTTTCTAGGACATGCTGGCTTTTACCAACATTTTTTGAAAGACTTTAGCAAAATCGCTTGTCCTTTGATGACTCTTCTTGGAAAAGATGTTCCTTTCGATTTTAACTCTGATTATATCTCTTCTTTTGAACGTCTTAAGAGCGAACTCATTTCTGCCCCAATTATTTGCGCATCCAATTGGGATCTTACTTTCGAAATAATGTGTGACGCTTCGAACTTTTCCATTGGTGCTGTCTTAGGACAACGCATTAACAAATTCTTCACGTCATTTACTACGCGAATATGACTTTGAACGACGCTCAACTCAACTACACAACAACCGAAAAAGAACTTCTAGCTGTCTTTTTCACACTTGAAAAGTTTCGACCTTACTTGATAGGTTCACACTTTACGGTCTACACTGACCATTCTGCGCTTCGATATCTTTTCGCTAAAAAGGATGCTAAATCATGTTTGATTCGTTGGATCCTTTTACTTCAAGAGTTTGATCTTACAATCAACGACAAAAAAAGATCCGATAATGTCATAGCCGATCACTTGTCTCGTCTTTCGAACGCACTATCTTCTTTGCCAATCAATGAAAACTTCCCTGATGAATAACTTTTTTCAGTTTCTATAGACCCATGGTACGCTGATATAGTGAACTACTTAGTCACTAAGGAAACTCCTTCATCGTGGTCCAAATAGGAAAAATGCAAATTCATGTCCCAAATGAAGTATTTCTATTGTGATGACCCATACTTGTTCAAATATTGTCCTGACCAAATCATCCGACGTTGCATTTCGTATAATGAGATAAGGAGTATTCTTTCGTTTTGCCATGATCAAGCATGTGGTGGACATTTCGATCCTTGAAAAACTGCGGAAAAAGTGCTTCAGTGTGGTTTCTATTGGCCCTCTCTTTTCAAAGACTCGTTTGAATTTTGTAAAAATTGCGATCGATGTCAAATACTTGGACGAATTTCTCGATGAGATGTGATGCCTCTAAACCCCATTCTTACCATCGAAATCTTTGATGTTTGGGGTTTCGAATTTATGAGACCTTTTTCTAATTTTTTTGGAAACTTGTATATCCTTCTTGCTGTCGATTACGTTTCAAAATAGATCAAAGCTGTTCCTTTCAAAACCAATGACCATAGAATTGTTGTGAAATTTCTCAAAGAAAACATCTTTTCAAGGTTCGGCACACCTCGCACAATAATCAGTGATAACGGAACCCATTTTTATAACCGTTCTTTTGAAACTTTAATGAAGAAATAATCGATAACCCACAAGTTATTCACTCCGTATCATACTCAGACTTGTGGGCAAGTTGAAGTTTCGAATCATCAAATAAAACAAATCTTGGAGAAAACTGTCATAAAAAATATAATAGATTGGTCTCAGAAATTGACCGACGCGCTTTGGGCTTACCGTACTGCTTTTAAAACTAACAATGGGATGTCCCCATTTCATTTAGTTTACGGTAAAGCTTTCCATTTACCTATTGAAATTGAACACAAAGCGTTGTGGGCAATAAAGAACTTAAACTTTGATCTTGAAAATGCAGGCGAAAACCGAAAACTACAACTCAATGAACTAGAAGAACTTAGGAAGGACGCGTATGAAAATGAGAAAATGTACAAAGAAAGAACAAAATTTTTTCATGACAAGTCAATCTTAAGAAAAACGTTTTCGCCTAACCAGAAAGTTCTTTTATATGACTCAAGACTTCGTTTATTCCCTAGGAAAATTAAATCAAGATGGACTGGACCATTTGTGGTATAAATTGTTTTTCCACATGGTGCCGTAGAAATAGAAAACCCTAGGGATGGATCGATTTTCAAAGTCAATGGTCATCGTTTCAAACCTTTCTTGGAATTGCCTAATAACCAAGAGGAGGAGCTCATGAGCCAAGCTACGTCTAGTAAGAAAGTTAACCCTCTTTTGTAAATATGTACATAGTTTTCCCCATCACACTCATTATATCATGCATTGACTGCGGGGACATAGTCAAAATTAAGTGTGGGGGGAGTCTCATTATATAGGAAGGTTCATCTATGTTAATTATGAAGTATGTTCTAATTGAAAATTTTTGTTTAAAAAGTGGTAAATTTAAAATAAAGGATATAACATTTTTGTCTTCTAAGTTAAATGGTGCTAATATGATTTTGCAAAATTTTCTCACTCTTAAAAAAACATCCAAAGTATTCACTCTCATTTAAAAGACCTCACGGTTATGCATGAGTGAATTACTTGGAATCTTTGATTATGTGCTTTCATAGTCATTTAAAAGTCCTCACGGTTATGCATATATGGAACATATGTAAAAAAACAGAACATACTTAATAAAAACCACCTACGGTCGATAGGTGTATACACGAAAGTGTATGGACTTGCCATGCTCTGTACTCCCCTCACATAAGCCCGAAAGTCAGTGTGTGGGTGGTATATCCGGCCTCAGTTTGCCTGAGCTAGGTGTGTAATTTTTCTTGCAAATAATGAGATAGCAAGCAATTGAAATCCTAGCACTATTTTAACTTGTTTGATTTAACTTGTTATTAAAAAAAGAAATGAAAACACTACTTTAATAAATTTTGACAACCAACTAAGGATCCATTTCATAATTACATTGTGTTATCAACCGAATCAACTAGCCAAACTATGGTCTGTCTGTTATGACAACTTGATTTTTATTGGAAATTTTGACGAGTAAATGACTTAAATTTTCAAGACAATAACCAAAACTTGTATTTAACTTAATTTTTTCTATTACAAGTAAACCTTTGATTTGTAAATATTTCCAAAAACTCGCATTCATCTCTTTGTAAGTAATCTTGCATTTTGTAAATATCTTGCATTTGGATTTTGTGGGTAGTATCCGCTGAAAATCCTAACGAGACAACACTCGTCCTACTGGGGATAATAAGTGGTTTAACAGCTTGTTGGATATGCTCAGTGAAATCATGCTCCCTACGAAAACAGATTTATCTTAGTTTTCCTTTATTCGAGGACGAATGAAAAGATAAGTGTGGGGCTATTTGATGTGCACGTAAATATGCATTTATTTACATCCATATTTTATCTATTTTTATTTAAATCAACATCATATTTAGGCATTTTAACACGTTTAAAACCAAAATTCAATTATTTTCAAACCATCATATTTTAATCTTCATTCAGGGGCAAAATGGTCATTTTTGTGCTTGTGTCAATTTAAGAATTTTTACTTGGACATTTTTTGATGGTTTTTATAGGAATTTAGATGCATATGGAAGATGCTTATATGAAGATACATGCATGCACAAATGAAATACAAAGGAATGAAGAAGAAATAATTCAAGTTTAAGATCATGGAGGACCCCACCCACTTACTTAAATATACAATTATGAGCTAATGAACAACTAAGTAGAGGTTAAAGCTTCATGCACAAAAAATGATGGATTAATTAGTGGCTAATGGTTACTTGGTGGCCACACTTCCTAAAGGACATTTTAGGAAGCCCCCTAAAAATAGAATTAGGGTTTATGCATGTATATATAGCCCTCTTATGTACATGAAATGATATCTTCTACTCTTTCATTTTACTTAGGAAATTAAGAGATCAAAGTGTAAGCTCAATGTTCAATGAAATAAAACGGCTTTTTAGCCTCTTTCTTCTCTTGTTTACATGCTTTTACTTACTTTTCATTCTTTTATGCTCTTTCCTTTTCTTTGTTAGTAGATTATTTTTACATTTATGCAAGTAGTGTAGCTTAATTTCTTTTGTTGTAAGTAGTTTAATTACATTCTCTTCTTTACTTATTTTTAATTTTCTTCTCTTTTAATGTTGAAATTTACTTATGCTGCTTCAATGCCACAAATGAGTAGTTAAACCCCTTCAATTTAGGGGTAATGAAGTCTCAAATACTATGTAATTTCAACATTTTATGATTTATGATCTCATTTAGTTTGCTTCATGAAATGGATTTTTATGCAAGTTTATATAAGTGGGTTTGATAGCTTATATTGCTTATGCAAATGAGCTATTCTTATTCAACATAAACACAAGTTGCATTATCATTTTCTAATCCATTTTTGATTGTGAAATTAAAGTAATGAAATTTGATGATCTATATTACTAGTTGCAATAGTAAATAGATCATACTAAATGCTTTAGCTTCATTTTCATGGGAATTTTAAGTGGGTTATTTGTTGTATTATAGTTTAATGGTTTGAGTTATATTAATTAATAACATAAACAAACCATACTTATGATAAATACAAAAATATTTCACTTAAATCAAAGCTAGAGATCATAAATAGTTTATTTGTTGATTTTAAAAAATATGAGAGTGGATTTGCCTCTGAATTGTTCTCTAGTTCAATAGTTTTTAAATCAAATTTTAATTCTAGTTTTAGCTTCATTTTAGTTCTAGTCAACAATTTCTCCTCTATTTGGTCTAATTTGATTAAATAGATTTTTAAAATCTAACTCCTTGTGGATCAACATGGATTCGTCACGTACTACAAGTGTACACCATGCGTTTGTGGTAAAATTGAATTTGAAATTTATTGGTAGTTTTCTAATTTGATAGAAAATTTACCATTAAACAGAGGGAAATTCATTCTATATGATATAGCAATAGTAAACTGCCAAGAGATAGTTTCAAAAGCTTTCTCTATATCAAGTTTGATTATACATCAAGGAGAAATATCACAGCTTCCGTAGCCATTAAGAAGTTCTTCGGTTAGCAATGCACTGTTAATAATAGATCGACCATGGATGAAGGAAGGTTGAATGTTATACCCCCGATGCATAATATAGAGAATATTTTAGATGCATTTATACATTACATTGGTGCAAGTTATTGGTCTAAATTGAGATACAACATGAGGGCAATCAACTTTAGGGACAAAAGAAACATTGGTAGCATTAAAACCTTCTTAAAGCTTATTTGATGAGAAGAAGTGTTGCACAACAGTTACAAAGTCATCTTTGACTATTACCCAAGAGTCTTTGAAGAATAATGCATTGTATCCATCCATTCTATCGGCACTCATAGAGTTGAGAGAGAATAGGGCAGTTTTCGACCTCATTATGGGTAGCTTAGGAAAGAAGGTCAGTTGCTTGTTGTGAGAAGATAGTAGGCAGTTTCATAGAGAAAAGTGCAGAAAGGTCAGGGATACGAGGAGTTGAGGTTGCCAATATGGATTGAAAGTATTCAACAAAGGCATTATTAACTGCTTCATAGAAAGTGTATGTGTAGCCATCATTATTTGTTAAGGAGTATACCATTTGATTCATATGTTTTATCTTCAGCTTTGAGTGGAAGTATGCGGTATTTCTATCCTCCATCTTTTTATATTTTTCCTTTTGAATTTTATTAAGCCATAAGTAACTGACTATTTAACATTGCATTCTGTAACAACCCTATTGTTAATAACCAAATTAATTAAATTTAATTAGGGTTGATATATTCTAATTTGTGATTTTAATTTTAACTATGTAATCAAACTTAGTTTTTGAATGATTGGATTAATAAAATTAGAAGAAAAGAGTTATTAGATTTTGAGATGATTTTTGATTTAAAAATAGATATTGTTGATTGATTTTTAAGAGTTTGAAAAGGAAATGAATTATTAATAAAAATTAAATCGATTTTGGTTTAGGTTAATTTATTTGAATCATCAAATGAATGAAATATTTTTGAGTCAAATTAAGATATTAAAGTGATAAGAAAACGTGAGTTTTTAGTTATATAACCAATTTGAAAATAAGAGAGATAATAAAGAATTAAACTTGTAAAATTTAACACTAAGTGGTCAAAAGTGTGCATTTCGGAAATTTTGGATTTGTAGTAATTTATTCTTAGAATGTATTAAATAAGCCTTAAATTCTAAAACGATACAAAGAAAGCTTTTGAGGGAAGATTAAATAAAAAGAAAAAATAATTTTATTGGGCTAAAGCCTATTTGCAACGAAGCGACTTATCACTTTTCTTCTTCGTGTTTGTGTATTATAAAACACAATAAGTAAAAAGTAAGTAGATTCTCTAATTCCCATTTCAAATCTTAGCAAAATCCTCTTAGATCAATTAAAAAAACCCTAGAAATTTTGAAATAAAATCAAGGTAACCTCGTTTTCTCTTATTCTAGATTTAGAAACTTTTAATTTCAAATTTTAGGAAGTTAGTAACTTATCGCATGTTGTTTTCAAAACTCTATTGTTAGTGTGTTTATAAAGGAAATTGAATCATTTAAAAGTTACAATGAAGTTGTATGAAATATATATATATATATATATATATATATGTATGTATGTATGTATGTATGTATATATATGTGTGTGTGTGTCATTATTTTTTTCAAAACTATTTTCATAATCTCTAATAAATGTGATTTCTTATTATTTAATAGATTTTAAATTGAATCTTGGATTTCATGCTATTTTGGAAATTTTCATATAACTTTTTGATTTTTGAGTAAAATGATTTGAGAAGCTTAATTCTATAATCAGAGGAATACTAATAATCGATGTAGTTTTACCGATTGGGTTCTCGAGTAACACCTTATCGAATATTGTACAACTCATTAGGTAGAATGTTTGAGTGGGATTTACTAATGCATTAGCGAATACTTTAATTTCACCGGGTAATATAGGATGCTTTGGTTAAATTCTTATGATTTCTTTTGGTGTTTATATTTAAAACTTTAGAGTTGTATTCCCTTTTGGTGTGCGGCATCGGGCTGCTAGATCCTTTAGAGACTATAGTTAAGGTTTTCTAGAAATATCCGTAATGAGTGAGATTTACTAGCTTCTAGTAAATACTTGAATTTCACCAAACAGTATAGGACGTTTTAGTTAAGTTCTCCTCATTACTAAAGGTGGTAGTATTTTCCACTTTAGTGTTTACTCTCTTTTGATGTGCGACATGGGGCCGCAAGATCCTTAAGAAGTAAACTCATTAATTTTTATATGATCCTTGTGATTGGCTAAGATTTTGTTTTCTTGGATTTGAGATTTTTTTTTCATGGTATCGATGATCATTGGTATCGGATCGGTATAAGTGGTACCACCTTCTGTTTTCCACGATATGAGTACGATCATTGAGATCAATCTATATTTGGTTTTCTTGGAGTCTGAAACATCATTATTGATTTTGGAATTTCTAGGTTTTTGATTTATTCTATGTTTTAGGATTTAAATATTTCTTATGTCTTAAGATGGGTTTTGATGATTTGTGATTTATTCCATGTCTTACGATTGAAATATTGTATGTGTCTTGAGATGGGTTTTAAGTTAAACTATTCCAGTTCCTTGTTTATATTTATGAAATTTCCATATATTATACTACCATGTGCTTATGTGTTATACCTTGTTCTCACATTTATGATGTTTACAGATAGCCTAACCCATTGTTTTATATACTCCGGTCAGCTAGAGACTTTTTAGGTTACATGACAAATTGAGCTTTGGATGGTTGTGCTAGTAAGGAGATGAACATTTTTGGCTTTTAGTTTATGTCACTTAGTATTCATGTTTGAGATGTATATTGAGTTAGAGATTTATACCGGATGTATAATATTTTAGTCTAGTGTTATATTTTGTATAGGCAAAATTTGTATTTGCATATGAGATTTATTAGCGCTGTGATCTCTGATTACTGTTTTATATGATATACTATTCTGATTCTGGGAAATCGATGTGTTCATTTCTAGAACTGAGACTGTCCACGTCAAATTTAATTCCATAGATTAAGTAAAACTGTAAGTATGACGTGGCGGTGTTAGTTCAAGGATATAATCATAGTCGGTCGTCCTTAACAAGCCGTATTCTCCTTATTATAAATGACATTGTTTACAATGTTCTTTAATAATATGGACATAGCGGTGAGGTCGTTACACATGCAATTGGACAATAAGATGATGCTCATGTTTTATGAGTGTAGCATTGAGAGGAATGATAGATATGAGAGACTGGATTGTCGTCAAATCATTTCTTTGTTAGGAAGAGAGTTTAGGACAACCATTAAACACCATCTTTGACTAGCTCTTGAGTTTAGTTTTGAGCAGCTCTCGTTTAGCTTGGAGTTTGAAAGAGGGATTTCCTGTTACAGTGGTGGTCCATACCTGCAAAATAAGGTCCTTATATTGAATATGTGTAGACCAAGCATTAAAATATTTAAAACATGGATATTTTTAAGAGGCCACTTCATTGTCATCCCATTTAATAAGGAGAGGACTGTGGTCTGATACGGTAGGCGGAAGGGATATGCAGTGACTTGAAGGCCAATGGGACAAAGAATAGAAATTGTGGAAGGCACGGACTAGTTTGTAGTAGGTTCTAAAAACCTCGATCTAGATTTGTTATTCCAGGATTGTTGGGGACCTAACGTACACATTGGAATTAGGCTTACATCTGAAGTTGCTTGATTAGATGGGGTATTTTTTTTAATGTAAGAGTTTTAGAGCCAATTTTTTGATCAGAGTGACTCAAAATTGAAGTCTCCAATAGAGTTTTAGGGAATTGTTGCTTTGAACTTCTACAAGGATTAAAGAAATGCAGTCTTTGTTGAAGGTTGTTCTGTGTATTGACAAAGGTGGAGTTAAAGGAAGTAGATAAAGGAAGGTGAGTGCATGAGAGGTGAATGAACCGATCAATTACTAATAGTATACCGAGAGTGTAGTATGAAGTATTCCATATTACAAATATCCTACCACAGGATGCATGTTCAATTGTATGCTAAATCTTCCAACTTTTCATCATAGTTAAGCTAGCTTGGCCTTACAAACTCCCATAACATGAACATTATTAACAAGAATAAAGTTTATAATTTCACTACGTGTTGAGCGACCTTTTGACCTGGCAATTTCTAGGTTATTGGACAAGTTAGACTTGATGATAGACGAGCAAGCAACCCAGAGAGGTGATTATGGAGTCCAGAGATCAAGAAAAGACAACAACATGAAGCAACGATCAAGCAAGATCAAGAGATAGACTCTTTGGAATTTTATAAGTGTGGATTAGTGCCTCCTCTAAGCAAGGGATCGGATTATATCAGTATGGCAATGAACAACACAAACCAATAGTTCAACTCAATGGAAATTGATCGATATCTCTAAAAAAGTGGAGGCAACTGTGCAAACAACTTTGAAAACATGAAGCTAAAATAAACTGGGACCCATCGAATCGTTTGCAAGCTTCCACATTACCTCTAGGACCGATCGGTACTAATCGCCTAGCATGGAATTGGGTCGTGAAATTTTTTTGTGACCTCTTCTACATCTTGAGATCCCGTCGGTGAAATTTCAAGAAGATATTCGGTCATCTACCACTATAAATACAGAGTTCTTTGTTCATTTTAGGGATCTTTACGCTGCTATTTTACTTATACTCCATTGTAATCAAGAATCTATTCCAATCCGATCCCCCCGTACTTAGAATTCCAAATGATTACTAAAGCAGTTCATTTAAAGTGGACGTGAGCAATCAACATCGAACCACTATAAATTTGTGTCTTCTTGTTTTCCTTCTGTTTTAAGTTTAATCTTCACTTTATTTCTCTACATCTAATCTATTAGGTATTTGTGCCAACTTTTGGTGCAAACATTTTATTGCGTTCACCGGGAAATAATTCTCAGCTTGATTAGATCTCATCATCTACTAGTGGATTTTCATATCTATGAGATAGATCCTGCCAATAAATTTTTGTTTCTATTCAGATTTAAAGAAGATCTAAGAGGAAGCTATTAGACATGGCCAAAGAAAAGTCTACTACTTCTTGTGTTGTTGAAGGTGATGAAGACACTAGCGTTTAATAGGTTGACTAGAATGTACAATTGGCAGCTGCTGGTGCCCCATATCCTCATGATTACATCATCAATGCCGACTTTGAAGTCCTGATGAAGGAACTATCAGATAGCCATTAGCAGCTCAATCAGCCGATCTAGACCAATACTGATCTAATAAACCGGTTGAAAGACTAACATGGGAAGATAAGGAGGGAGCCTTCTCCATACTCTAGGTCAGAGAAATCCTCTTCATTTGATGACTATCACAGGAGCAGATGGTGTAAGATGGATGCATATGAAATTGGAACCTCGAGGAGGAACTATGCGCTAACTACCAACAAACTGCATGGATCGGTATCGAACCCTTTAGGAGGATCGGCATCAAACCCTCCAATCTAGAGGGAGTCGTCAAGCTAGTGAAGGAACTAACATCGGACGCACTACGATCGATCAAGGCATCAAAACTCAAGCGAGTGTGAATGAACCCTAGCTTAGAGATGATGATAGGACTATTGCTTAAGAGGAACATCAAGAGCATGTTGAGCCAAGGTAATGTGGTGGGGCCTGAAGGCAGGGATTAGGTCCTTCACATGAGGTTGAACACGAACATCACCTGGCACTAGCTCTTTAGGCGTCGGAATTAACAACTATGGTCAGACGGCTTGTGCAAGAGAGTCAAGGCTTGACTAACGATGATTGGGGGCTCTATAGAAATCAAACTCTGTTCACTAGTAATATCCTATTGCAGAGTATCCATGGAGGTTTAATATGTCCACGATGCTTGCTTATGCAGGAAAATTCGACGCAAGGCAACATCTCTTGTGGTACGAGTGACACAAGGACTCTGCATGAGCTGTTGACGCAGTCAAGTGTAGATGTTTTGTGATGACCCTCCTTCCATTCCATAGAAAGACGCATCGTCAATAAGAAAGAAATGGATAGAAAAGAGAAAAGATAGGAAAGAAAGAACTAAACAATATCAGAATCTCATAACGGAACGTATAAAATATATTGATCACATAGTTAATACATAATATACAACATCTATCAGAGTTACACAGCTTATACATCACATATTAGACAGTCTTGAGGACCTGTACATCACACAACTCAGAAAACATTACAATTCATCGACATAGCGAAACCACTATATCTATATACGATGAAGCCTCCTGCTCCAAATCTCCTCCAGAATTCATCGAAGCTAACATGAATCCCTTGGCTACTCATAAAAATTTGAGTACCCAATAGTTTAAGAAAACAGAAAATAAACTCCGGGTCAGACATGGGTCTGGTTGACTGAACGGGTTAAAGTTGTTTAACGTTGAAAATCATTTGAAATCAAAGGAATCTCGTAAGACCATGCCACAAATAACCAAGTCGGGTTTTTACCTTACGATAATCAAAACATTTGATATTAAATCCAGTGATATTATAATAGTGTCTAGGGTTTTCAAGTAAAATAGATAGAATGCTTACATCTCACGTTCCAACGTAGTTGGGCACAATCAAAACGTACGACACTTAATGGAGATTGGATTCTATACAATTCCAGGGCTATCTGGGTACCGTCCGTCATAGTACCTGGTCCAGATCAGAGTATCGAGGATCCACCTTGATCCCCTACATCAAAAGGATGGAACCATCCCTTATTGGATAATCCTGAATAAGACAACCCCGCAGTTGGCGCGACCAACTGCCCACACAGCCAAAATAAAGGGACCTCTAGACAGGAGAAAATATTATAATATTTGGGTGCTACCCACTTAGACTTGCTGCACCTCCCCTGTTTTAGCCATTCCCAGTTGATGTGGCTTGAGGCTACGATTACCTTTTTTAGAACATAAATCTTGGAATGCTCATTGTCCTCTAGTGACGATGGTCTGATAGCATTCAATCCATACAAGTCCATTCCGGGTTCGAACGAAACCAAAGGCACTATCTCGTTACACTCATTTTAGAATCACCCTTAGAGTTAACAACAACAGCCCTTGCACTCTGAATCTTCATCTCGAATCTGAAAGCAATATCTCCATTACACTCGTTTTGGAATCACCCTCAGAGTTAGCGACAAATATCCCTTACACTTCGAGTCTTCATCTTGAACTTCACTTGAGATTTGTGACCTATCGTTTAATTTGGATCGATGTGGTTTTCGTATATCCAATTTGGAAATCCGATCCCGGTCTCATCGAAATTCAAAATGTTGTTTTAATGCCCAATTTGTTTAAGTTAAACAATTTAATTTATTTTTTAGACCAACATATTCACATAGATAGATAATTCACATTATCACAGGTAGATAATCCATATTATCACAATTCAACCAAAGCATCTCATATCACAGAGAAGCACATATCACATATCAGAGATATCAAATAATCCAAGGCATTCAATATCATTCAATCATCCACAAGCAAGATTAATTAGTCGCACCATTTCTAATTAATTTAAATAAATTAAATTAATTACTTCATTCACTTTTAAATCTTGCTTACTTAACATTAATTAATTACAAACCAATTAATTAATCATCCCTTAATTATCCATCTTAATTAATTATCCTTAATTAATTATTCTTTAATTACATTAAGTAGCTAGCCTTTAATTAACCATTCATACTAATTAACCTTTAATTACTCTCATTAATTAATTAACTATAATTAATTACATTGATCCTTGATTAATTACATTAATTAATTATTCTATAATCACGTACGTTGATTAATTATCTTTAATTAATCACATTATTAATTAACTAACCCCTTCGTTAATTACCTTAATTAATCTATTCCTTAATTAATTATACTAAGTAATTAATCCTTAATTACTCCCATTGAGTAATTATCCATTAATTACTTTCACTAAATAATTTCCTTTTCATTAATTACATTCATTAATTAATCCATTAATTACTTACACTATGTAATTATACTTTATTAATTAAGTAATTATACTTAATCAATTTCATTAAGTAATTATCCTTAATTAATTAAATTAATTAATTAAATTAAATTAATCACATTAATTAATTTAATTAATTATAGAGTAAATAAATCCTTTTAATTACTTCCATTAATTAATTACTCTTTAATTAATTGACCTTTAGTTACTTAGATTAATTAACCCTTAATTAATTAACTATCATTAATTAATTACACCAATTAATTAACTTAATTACATTAATTAATAATCTTGTTTAATTAAGTAATCATACTTTAATTACTTCTATTAATAAGACCCTAATTAGTTAAGATAAACCATTTACCTAAATTAAACTCTTACTTGTCATTTAAATTAAATTAAATGCTTGAAATTAATTTATACAAATATCATTTAGAGGACTCTTTGATTAATTAAAGTTAAACACTCTTACTTTAATCACATCTATATTCAAAACATCATCTTATTACTTTTCAAAAACACTTAGGAATTTAATTACAAAATTAATATAATTACTATAAATAGAACAATCTCAAACAATTTAAATCTTTAAAGTCTTGTTTAACTTGTTTAATTACTTTGGAACTTAGTTTATATTGCTTAGGAAACATATTCATTTTAAATATTCTTTTAGAACTAGGCTAAACATTCTTTTGTAAACTAAATCATTTTTAATAACTTAAAAATAAACTTTAAAACTTGTTTTAAAATTTTACTTTGGAACTTAATAAATACTTAAACTTGGAAAACTTAATTTTGTTTTGCTTTTAAACTTTGTACCTTTTCCCTTATGCTTGAAATTTTGAATCCTTTGCTTTTTGTAAAAAAAAACTGTTCGTGCTTTCCATATTTAATTTTAAAACCCGGTTAGTAACCAAACGACCCGAACAAAACCACAAAAATCCCCTAGTCAACCCCAAGCTACCCCCGACACTCACTCCCAAACCTCTGCTTCGAGACAAATACGCAACTGCATCGAGAACGACCCGAGCAAACATCTTCTTCCCTAACACCTCAAACAAACCCAGACACGAACGTGCTCGCGTGCACGTGCACGGTCGAACGATGCTCCTCCGACCAACTTCCTAATCCTCGGCAAGTCGTCAACAACTCCGCCGTCCTCCTCGACTTTCCAGATCAAAGAAATCAACAACAAAACAAAATCGAGCCCATCGATTAGAAATCTGGAACCCAAACCCATCGGAAAACCACCCCTAGCCATCGCCTCCGACCACCGGCACCCATGTTGACCAGCCCATAGCTGCTTCAGGTCACCATGCTCCGAACCCCCCACATGCAGTCCACTTTGGTGCACCATCGATGCTGTATGAACCCTAAATACAACGATGACCAAAGAAGCACCACAAACCCTAGTTCGGCTTCGCCAAGCTACTCCAATCATCATAAAAATTCCCTACTATTTTTTCTATGATCATCGTCTCCTAAGCTATCTTCGAAATTAATCACAACCCTCGACTCGCCGCCGTTCATCGAAATTCAACCCAAGTTCCAATATCGTTCATCTCCAAAAATCTCGACACTTCCAAACGTAAAAATCGTGATTTCTATACTAAAATTCATCATTTTCCAAGATGAATCAGATTGCGAAACCAAAACACGATTTCCTGACCTTTTGTTTTTTGACTTATATTTGATTAACTTTGTAATTTATATATTTTGAGAAAGTTGCTAAATATAAATTCATGAAACTATTTTTAAGAATGATGTTACATTCTTATAACCGTTTTATTTAGAAATCAAAGCCTAAAATTAAATATATGAAGAGAAATGGAATTTATTTAAGGAAATTTGAGCCTGAGATTCAACAAAGCAGATATATACATACATACAAAGGTATTTAATAGACATATCTTATGTATATACATGCATTCTTAACCATACACGTATACAAACCGTACTACTACAAACATTCATCACGTGCATTGAAGCTTATAACCATAATTTAAGTTTTTAAGAGAAACGTTTACTCACCAGAAATTTAAAGAAACAGAGAGCAGGCTCTGTTTTTGTTTCCTTGAACTGATGTATTTGATTTGATCTTCTTGAAATTTGAGTTTGTTGGGCGAATTCTCACCCAGAAGATCTCGAGACCAAGAAGTCACAGTTTTACCCGGGCTCGCAACCCCCGCTTCATTCGGAAAACACAAGGCTCGGTACAAGCATGGAAGACCATCCGGCATTCTCATTCGGCATAAGACCAACCTTCTCCAAGCTCCATTCGGCCACCGGACAACCTTCTCCAAGCCGAACCAACCTTCTCCAAGCTCCATTCGGCCTCTCCCATGCGTACCGAACCAAGGCCACTACCGGACCAAGGCCACTACCGGACCCACTCCACTACCGGACCAACCACCTACCTCAATGCCGAATAGACCTCCATCCCACTCCATCACCGGTCCAACACCACCCATTCAAGACCGAATGAAGCCTCGCCGAACCAGAATGCTGCCAGGCCAGATTGCTCCAGCCCAGGCCCACCAGCAGCTATATACATCCAAGACCCCTGCTCCCAACCTCACTCTATAAATAGAGGGGCAGGGGTACAACAATGGCAAAAAAAAAAGTTTGAAAGCTCAAGCACGGAAGGAACTTTCAAACTACTTTCATATACTTGTACACAAAGCATTGTACTTGTAATCTGAAACAAAGAAGATAATAACATATAAAGTGGACGTAGGCACGTTCTGGCCGAACCACTATAAATCTGTGTGTCTTTTACATTTCAGCCCCTGCTTTTTTCATGTTTACATAACTCATCTGAATCATTAAGAATCACGTAAAATCAACTAAATCACACGACTTGGAGGTGTTTGCCCATTTTTTGCGCAAACATTTTTGGTGCTTTCACTGAGAACTTCGAACTCGAAGCTTCAGCTTCCCTCATTCAACCTTCTTTCCCAATAGCATCCTTCATTGCCTAGGAAACATGACTTCCAGACCAAGAAAAGACGCCAACAAGGGAAAGAACGCTGCAACTAGCAGCGCTTCAAATCCAGTGGATCCAGATCAAGAGAACCATCCCACTACAGCAGCAGTGCCACAGGTAGATCAGGCAATTCCAACAGCCCCTGCCGCGGAACAACCGGCAGTAATCACTAGAGCAGACCTAGACAGAGTTGTGGTGGAAGTGACTAACCGCTTCGCATCCCAACAAGAAGATTTGGTGAGCCAACTCATGTCACGCTTGAGGGATGTCGAAGAATCCAACCGCAACACTGAATCATGGGATGAATCTCAATCTTGAGGATCTCGGAGACAGCAAAGATCTTCCCTCTTCGAGGAAGCCATCAACAGGAACAACAATGATAGGGGCCGCGCCCGGACTCAGCCCGAACTCCGACTCGAGGAAGCGCTCGGAACCGAACCCAGTGGGGGAGGCGCCAGGCGAGGGTCGGATGTAGCTGAGCCAGTCATGCCACCTAATCATAGAAACCCCGCTGAACGGAGCCGAGCTAGAACCCAGCCCGAAGTTGACCCCATGGAAATGCTCGAAACAGAACCCCACAGGGGAAGATCAAGGCAGGGGGCAACTGTAGCTGGTCCTAGCATGCATCCGAGCAGCCAGAGGCAACCACTGGATAACGTCAGAAGTGATAGACTATACCATCCCTACAGGTCATCCGGACGAGATCGATCCCGCAGGGAAGAACCAAGTTCATTTTTATCCGCTCCAAATTCTGATGAAAGAATGGCACGATTATTCAGAGAATGCGTCCAACGGGAGCAAAGGGACCGAGGAATAGGCGCTAGGGTCACCAGCCCCTTCACCCGCAATATCGAAACTGCCATCACCCCCTGGGAATGGAAAATGCCAACCATGGAACCTTACAAGGGAACTTCCGACCCCATCGTACACTTACAAAGATACACCCAGCATATGCTCATGAGCGGAGCAACAGAAGGGGTGCTGTGTAAATGCTTTCCGCTATTCCTAGCAGATCTAGCTACCTCCTGGTTCTGCCATCTACCCCAAGGATCTATCAGCTCATGGGAGATGTTGAAAGAAAGGTTCATTAGCCAGTTCCGCATCCATGTAGAGCAACCCAAGGATGCTTATTCTCTATCCAATGTCAAACAGAAATCCGGAGAGACACTGCAACAATATCTAACCCGGTTCAACGCCGCAGCGGCCGCAGTCCAAGATGCCGATGAGAAGCTCACCCTAATGGCCCTCTGTAGTGGTGTACACCCAGATACCAAGTTCGCTAGAAGACTAACTAAGGAAAAACCAGCTACTTTACCTGATTTCTTCCATGAAGCTGGAAAGTATATGAGACTTGAAGACGCCGCCACTGAGAGGCAGTCAGGGCAACAAGGTAAGACGACTTCGGACAAGATTCCCGCTGCAGCTAAGGACACTCGAAGAAATGAATCTAGAGATAATGCTGGGGGCAGGAAGGTTGAAAAACGCCAATATAGACCAGGACCAAGATTTGACTCCTACACTCCTTTGAATGAAACAATCGAAAACATCTTTCTCGCCACTCAGGGCGAACTCGGATACAAGCGCCCCCCGCACAAGAAAGAATCTGATAACGCACTCAAGTCTGGAAAGTTTTGCCGCTTCCACGAATCCCACGGACATGACACCAATGAATGCCACCATCTCCGGGACTTGATCGAAGAACACATCAGAAGAAGAAGGCTGGAACGCTATGTGAAAGGTCAGAACAGGACTCCGACTCCTACTAATGAAAACTCAAAGCGACCCCTTCCAGAAGTAGGCGAAGGGAATCGCAACACCAGTGGCTCTAGTCAAGAGAAGATAGTGGTCCATACCATCTCGGGAGGACCACACATCGCCGACAGAAGCTGGGCAGAGATGGAAAGATACGGCAAGTCACTTAGAAATGCTGAAGGCTATGTTAACTCCATTATGGAAGAACGCCACCCGAAATGGAAAGAGAGTGACGACATCATATTCAGTAGGCGTGATTTAGAAGGAAGACAATATCCGCATATGGATCCCATGGTCATCTCTGCCTGGTCCGGTCCAGCTAAAGTTTTTCGAATTCTAATAGACACAGGAAGCTCCGTAAATATCCTGTTCAAGCATGCTTTCGACAAAATGAAACTGTCAATGAAGGATGTGTCTCCCTGCAACAAACCCCTGCACGGTTTCACTGGAGATGCGAAAATGCCCCTCGGGCAACTTGACCTCTTCGTCAAAATAGGAAGTCATCCCCGCTCCGTTGTGCGAAAACAAACGTTCGTACTAATAGAAAACCACTCGGCCTACAACGCCTTCTTGGGAAGACCAGCCTTATCTGACTTCCAGATTGTCCTAGCCCCGTGGTGCCTAAAGATGAAATTCCCAACAGATAACGGAATAGGAGAAGTTGAAGGAGATCAAGACGCCGCTCGAGATTGCTATGTAACTGAACTTCGCAATAACCATAGAAAGAATAAAGGGAAAGATGCAGAGACTACTCTCTGCATGAAAAGCTTGGAAGCATAGAAACTAAAGAAAGCCCCTCCTCTTCGATACACCAGCGATCCTTTCAATGAACTAGACCCCAGGGATAAGGAGGAGGAGGCTACCGCTGAGCCCGCAGAGGCCATGGAATTCGTATCTGTAGACAAACATGATTCGAGCAGACTATTAAAAATAGGATCTCAGCTAAAAACAGAATTGAAGGATCAACTCATTGACTTTCTCCGCCACAACTTAGATGTATTTGCGTGGACACATGCCGATATGACAGGAATCTCCCCAGACATAGCATGCCACATGCTGAACATCGATCCCACCAAGGTACCAATAAAGCAGAAAAAGAGAAGCATGGGAGCAGAGCGATCAGCAGCCCTTGATGAGGAAGTAAAGAACCTACTTGCTAATGACTTCATACGAGAAGCCATCTACCCAGAACGGATAGCTAACCCGGTACTAGTAAAGAAAGCTAATGGGAAGTGGCGAACATGCATTGATTTCTCCAACTTGAATGACGCTTGCCCGAAAGACTGCTTCCCGCTCCCCCGAATCGATCAACTTGTGGACAGCACTGCCGGGCACGAACTTTTATCCTTTATGGATGCATACTCCGGGTACAACCAGATTCCCATGCACGCTCCCGATCAAGACCACACTAGCTTCATCACTGACCGGGGATTATATTGTTACAAAGTCATGCCTTTTGGACTCAAAAATACCGGAGCTACCTATCAACGCCTCGTCAACAAGATGTTCGCGGAATTAATAGGACGAACTATGGAAGTATATGTGGATGACATGTTGGTAAAGTCCAGGAGAGCCGACGATCATGTAAGCCACCTGAGTGAGATGTTTCAGGTACTTCGCCGATATGGAATGAAGCTGAACCCTCTAAAGTGCTCCTTCGGAGTGTCATCGAAAAAATTCTTAGGATTCATTGTCCATTCCATAGGAATTGAAGCAAACCCTGAACAAATCCGGGCTCTAAAAGAAATAAGGATACCTTCCACCCGAAAAGAAATGCAGAGCTTAAACGGAAAGGTGGCCGCCCTAAGCAGATTCATTTCCAAAGCAACTAACAAGTGCGTCCCTTTCTTCGAAGCTCTCAAGAAAGACAAAGGAAAGTTCGAGTGGACCGATGAATGCTTAAAAGCCTTCCTTAACCTGATCGAACACCTTCAGAAACCACCAGTACTCTCAACTCCGAACGAAGGCGAAGAGCTATACCTATACCTCGCTGTATCATCTCATGCTTTAAGCGCTGCCCTAGTAAGAGAAGAAGACCGCACGCAACGCCCGGTGTACTTTATAAGTAAGAGATTTACGGGGGCAGAAGCCAGATATCCTAAACTTGAGAAATTGGCATATTGTTTATTGATCGCGTCACGAAAACTACGACACTACTTCCAATCTCACTCCATCAGAGTTCTAACCGATCAGCCACTAAGACAGGTGCTCCATCGTCCCGACACTTCTGGACGACTCCTCAAATGGTGCATTGAACTAAGTCAGTATGACGTCACCTACCATCCTCGCACTGCTATCAAGGGGCAAGCCCTGGCCGATTTCATTGCCGAATTCACTACCAACGAAGGCAAGGAACAGTTTGAAATAGAAAAAAACATCAAGTGGAACCTCTTTGTAGATGGAGCATCAAACGAAAAAGGCTCGGGGGCAGGTATTGTAATAATCACCCGCAGGGGAAGAAAGCTGTACTATGCATTAAGGTTGGAATTCGCGGCCACTAACAACGATGCGGAGTACGAGGCAGTAATAGCGGGATTGGAGCTTGCCTTAGAAATTGGAGTCAATTCTTTATGTCTTCATAGTGATTCTCAACTTATCGTAAACCAAGTACTAGGAGAATTCCAGACACGAGGAGAACGACTCACAGCATACCTAAAGAAAACCAAACTGCTGCTCGACCAATTGGACCATTATCTAATCAAACACATTCCTCGAGAAGATAACCAAGAGGCTGATGAACTAGCAAAGCAAGCTAGTATGAAGAATAGCACCATTTCCGGAGCACTAGCCATCTCAAGGCAGCTAGCCCCAAGTTTTGAACAAGTGAATCTGGTAACTACAATTGAAGAAGCAACTTGGATGACTCCTATCCGGAAATATTTGCAGGACGATACACTACCAGACAAACGTGATGAAGTCAGGAGAATTTTGAGGAAAGCTCCCCACTACACAATACAAGAAGGCATCCTCTATCGCCGTGGCTTCTCTAGCCCCTTATTCAGATGCGTCGCTGAAAGGGAAGCCAAGGAAATCTTATTCAACATTCATCAAGGAAGTTGCGGAGATCACACTGGATGGCAGACTCTGGCGAAAAAGATACTCCGATATGGATATTACTGGCCCACACTAAACAAAGACGCCCTAGACTTCGTCAAGAGATGCGACAGATGTCAGAAATTTGCCAAGATTCCTCGACTACCCACAAATGAGATTACTCAAATGATCAGCCCTTGGCCCTTTGCTGTATGGGGAATTGATTTAATTGGCGAACTGCCAACAGGCAAGGGCGGGGCCAAATATGCTATAGTGGCAGTCGATTATTTCACCAAATGGGTGGAAGCGGAACCCCTAAATAAAATATCTTCAGCAAAAGTTATCAACTTCTTGATCAAAAATATTCTGTGCAGGTACGGAGTACCACTCAAGATCATATCAGACAACGGACTCCAATTTGACAGCGAAGAATTCGCCGACTGGTGCCAAGAGCATGGAATCCATAAAAGCTTCTCATCAGTAGCTTATCCTCAGGCAAACGGACAAGTCGAAGCTGTCAACAAAATTCTCAAAACCCTAATCAAGAAGAAACTTGAAAAGTCAAAAGGCGCTTGGGTGGACGAACTTCCTACGGCACTTTGGGCCTACCGCACATCTTTCAGAACATCAACGGGACATACTCCTTTCTCTTTGGCATACGGATCGGAGGCAATGCTCCCTGTTGAGACTATTGTTCCTTCCCACCGTAGGATCCACTACAATCCAGAAGAAAACGAAGAACTCCTCCTCGTGTCTTTGGATCTGATTGAGGAAAGGAGAAATGACGCAGCACTTAAAGCAGCGGCTCACAAACAAAAAGTGGCAGCACTATACAACTCTAAAGTCAAGCATCGCACTTTACAAGAAGGAGAT
Source organism: Allium cepa (assembly GCA_030765085.1). Taxonomy (NCBI): domain Eukaryota; kingdom Viridiplantae; phylum Streptophyta; class Magnoliopsida; order Asparagales; family Amaryllidaceae; genus Allium; species Allium cepa. Next base: position 684,457,725 of record CM060932.1, on the reverse strand, counting down.
CTTGTCCTCAGGCGAATCTTTCCGCGCCCCGGGGCACTGGACCCCATCTGGGACGGACCATATGTAATTCATAAAGATCTCCACAACGGAGCTTATATTTTGTCAACAGTGGACGGAGAGGTGTTCTAGAGGGCATGGAACATCCGATATCTCCGTCGATACTTTTCTCAACTTGTACTGCCTATATGAAGTGAATTAACAAGGAGAATCAGTGGACGTAGGCGTTTTCATGCCGAACCACTTTAAAAATCTTGTCTCTTTTTAACTTGTTCCTTTATATCTTGGCTGCTTGTTAAGCTTTATCCTTTTCTGTTGAACAAAATCTTATGGCATCTCCACTCAAGACGCACCACGGCCTCATCTGGACAAGGCCTAACAGGTATGCTACGATTCTATGCACTCGCCAATGAGACTCTTTTGCTCCAGCATCCCTCTGCTGCGGGTTAACTCATTGCTCGCGCCTGCCCTCAAAGCCAACTGTAATGAGCCGATTATAAGTCATCATAAAGGCCGACTATAGCCGATGGCAGCTCATTACGGCGTTCGGCTCGCCGGCAACTGTGAACCTACTTTAAGCCCCAACATAAGGTGTGGCCAGCCAGGGGTAGTTCACGGCCAACGGCACCCACGCTAGCCGGCCACGGTAAATCGAATAATACCCACGATTACGGACCATAATGGTTCGGGTAGTTACCGTGCGCGATCTCGGCTCCGATGTGTCTTAAGTGCGGCTGTGGTAAAAAAGAAAACTCCCCGCGGAGGCGTAAGATGGGTGACAAATGTCTCCAAGACCCACAGCTAGGGAAAGTGACTACAAAACCCGTTTGCCACGAACTTAAGCACATCGACGGCCTTCCGTGACTGGAAGTTTTACTTTTTCTATATTTCCATTTCATTTAAATACTTTTCTCCTATCCTGTATAACAAACTCTAAAGTACAGGAAACCGAATAGGGAGCATTCACTCATGAGAATCTAAGCCCGCGTACTGGGTGGCAAGGTACTCAGATATATTCATGATCAGTTACACAAGATGCTCAAAACTACCGCCTGCAAATAAAACATGAAGGGCGGTACTCTCTTCTCTTGTACATAGATGCATAACTATAGCTTATTCATATGTCACACCAACATTGCAAAACATGAAATTATATTTCAAGCAAAGGCTTAACATCAAACACAACTAAAATCACAGGCATATACATGGTTATACTTCTCACGCAGCACATCAAAATGACAACAACGTTTAAACATAACAAAATCAGCTTATATTATGAAATCACACCAAGTTATTCTCTGCAAATAATATTATTACAGTCACATCAATATTTTGGACTAACGTAAACAACAGTAAAAAAGAAATAAAAAGCGGCCGAATCCGAACGAGTAACCAGCTGCGTCCACACTCCATCACCGACTTCCCAAGCCTATTTGGCCGCAGGGCCGGAACCCCCAGCATGTTGATCGGAAGTTCCACCTGTCCAATTCAGAAGAGGAATCCATTAAACAAACGATAAACAATCAAGTCATGTAAACCCAGAAAGAAAAGGAAAAGAGAAGAATAACTCACCAGCGTCCGCCGCTTGATCCTCATCCTCCAGTTGCACACCCGCTTCCTCCGCAGCGAGCAACCGCATCCCCTCCTTCACCGCCACTTGCTCCTCTTTCGAGAACTGAGCAGTGACCACATCCAGACTAAAAGCCACTCCACCTTCCTTACCCGCATCGACCATGGCCTCCTCTAAAGCCCGGAGATATATCTTGGCCATGACCCGGGGATAGTCATCCATCCAAGATAAGCTGCCCTCCTTCTAAGTGCGGAAGTACATGTCCTGCAGCATCTCGTCCATCATCCACTCATTCTCCTCGAACTCCCTCACCCTGGCCTCGGAAGCCTGCAACTTGGCGACAGCGGCATCCCTCTCTGATCGGTATCTCGAGCAGTCAGCCTGGAGAGACCTCCTCATCTCCTCCATCTCCTCCTTTAACTTGACTTGAGCCATCTCCGCGGCCTCAAGCCTCCCAGACAACTCCTCTACCTGCTCGAGATCCGCATTCCGAACCTCATCCACTATCGCAATGGCCATGTCGATCCGCTCCTTACAGGCGGCCTCCATCTTCCGTAATTCCGCAATACTTGCCTTTTCCATGGTCTCTTTCAGACGCCTGGAGGCTTCCTCGTGCCGAGAAATCTGAACGGCTTGACCGGCAAGCTGTTCGACCTGATCAGCAACCTTCAGCCGCAACCGAATATTAGCACTTCCAATCTCCTCCCCGGCCTTGACCAGTTGAGCATGATACTTCATTAACTTCTTGGTCTCCTCAGCCACCCGATCAATATTAGCCTTGGCCTCGTCTCCCATGGTAACTACCCGAGTAGTAAGCAGATCAAGGTCTAGGAACTTAGCCTCGTCTAAAACTCGTACCATGGGGTTGCGGGGAAGGAGGTGCTCACCCGTGGCCTCATCAAATGAAATATCCCGAGAACTTGGGTCTAAATCAGGATGACCAGCAAAGGGGTCACGAGGCACATCAGGACGCCTTATACGGATAACTGTGGGATTCTTGGAAGGAGGTGGAGGGGGGATAAACTCCGTGCTCTCCTCCGTGGCATCAGGCATCACGAGGAGGCTGAACAGGAAGCTGCGGACCAGGGGAAGGCTCAAATAAAGAACGACTCCTCTTCTTTTTCTGAATGCTCTCTTCGATGACCCCGAGAAGAGGACGATATTTGACCACGTCTCCAGTGCGACCAGTGGGAGGCTTCGCAGCAGCTCTCATCGACTTGAATTGTTCGAGGCGGTGTCGAACGTCTGATGTTTTAACCACCTGGCCTGCCCCTGGAATAAAGAACAAGTGTTACGAACATACAATGGTCCACAATTCAGGAAACATGTTAAGTAAAAAGAAAGAAAAGTGTGAAGGCACGTCTACTATACAAACCCTGTGGAGAAGTGGGGTACTGCAATAAGTCCTGAATCTCATTCCAGGACGGGAGTGAACCATAAAATATTTCTAAGTCCTTATCGAAAATGGAATCGACAGAGGACAAAAGTTCACCTTGCACCGCCGAAGCCACCCTGGCTGAGGAACCCCTGGGGGATAGATCGGCACCAGCCCCGACCTTGCCAGTCTCCTTCGCCTTCTCCGCTCCCGATTCCCCTTCCGATTCCCCGAAGGCCTGACGGAGGGCCTCATCCAGCTCAGAGTCTTGCCCAGAAGTTAAGGCACCAGCACCACTACCACCCTGACCATCTCCATCTCCTCCGCCTTCCGACTCTCCTTCCATATCGCCTCCTTCGCCCTCTTCCACACCTTCCTCCTTCGGAATGATCGGGCAAGTACTAGGGGAGGGACCCTCCGATTCTTTAAGCTTCTTGCCCCCCGCGACGGGATGCTGTGCGAAGGGTTTTCTCTTGCCACTCTTCACCGTAACCCCCTCCTTAGCTTTGGCAGCCTTCTCCTCGGCCGTGTCCCTCTGCTTAACAACGGACTGGTGCGCCTGGATCAAATTGTACTCCAGGAGGGTAGCGTTCCTGATCAGGAACGAAGCCGACCTGTCCCGCGCAGGAATGGCCTTTATTCCAGCAGCCATCCGCGCCAAAGAATCATCTTCCACGACAGCAATGCCACCTGTCGCTAGCAAGAAATAGAAGCGTGTCAGAAGAAGCACTACAGTCAGAACATGGAAAATATAAATGAAATTAATCTTACAGCCGGAAGTGAAAAGGCGGAAAGAAACAGAATCATCCTTGACAAAAGACCATTCCTTCTTGAACATGGTGAACTTTGAATATAAGTCCAAGACCGGTTTGAAGGGCACGGCCGCTTCCAGACTAATATACGGAGACCCCTTCTTGTAGCCCCTCAGGTTATACAAATATCGAATTTACCGGTTAGAAGGAGGGCGCCCGTACCTCCTCTGGAAGATGACGAAAAGGCTTACCAAAATGGCATAAGAGTTCGGCTGAAGCTGGAAGGGAGCCACTTTCAAATATGTGGTAAAGCTGACTATCCAGGCATTGATAGGAGGGATAGCACCACACATGCAATGGTACCTGCTGTAAGCGAAGTAACCTTCGGGGGGATTATACGGCATCACCCCATCTCCCGGCAGCAGCATAAGAGCCCTGTCTATCCCAAATGAACGAGAGATGACATCAAGTTGCTCCTCCTTTAGGGAGCTAGGAAAGCAATCGGGAGGAGAGACCAGAAGTTCCTGTGGACCATATCCGTCCACTAACGACCTCGGAACAGGTCGATACTGCCCAGATCCTGGTTGGGCTGGGGGCACGGAGGAAGACTCGCCTCTATCTTTGGATTTCCGTCTGTCTGATCGTGTTTCCGCCGTGCGAGACATTTATCTGCATACACAGAAGTGAAAAACATGATGTTAGAACAAGAATACAAGCAAGCAAGCGTATAAAGACCTAAGATTTCGCTCAAAGCTCAAGTTTCCAAGCCTCATTCGGCATATACTTCATTCGGTGGTTCTACTCGGCATTGGAAATTCATCCGGTATGCCGGTCCATTCGGCCATAAAGGCACACTTTTCATTCGGCAGTGCAACACCAAGCTCGTTCGGCAGTGAAAAGCTTTCATGTCTATTCGGCATAAGCACATTCGGTTATCAAGTTCATTCGGCGAAAGGGGATAGACCTGATTCGGCAAAAGCTTGGTTCGGCAAAGAGTTGGTTCGGCTATGAATTGATTCGGCTCTCTCTGATTCGGTGAAGAAAACCAAAGGGGGTATAGCCCCTATATATAGACTGGAGGAGCACCACCGGACCAGATGGTTCGGCATACCGGACCACCCATATGCCGAATGAAAACATCCATCCGGACCAACCAAACACCGAATGACGTTGTCTCCACCAGCGAATGTCAGAAGCAGGGGGCACGCGGAGCGCCTCAATCAGATAAGTACCAAACTCTAGGACCTACTAATAAAGTAGAGAATATGATAACAATGAATGAGTCGTAAATCTCTCACCAACGTGGGTTAATCATTTACACGTGTACGCGACCACGAACGGTCCATAAGCACGCTCTGAATGGCTATTAACCCTATCGTCGTGAGAATTTGCACTTTGACATCCTTTTTTAAGCTCATCGGTTAAATGGATATTTGATTCTGATAGTTATGAAATGGCTAAGCTACTTACACATGTACGGGGTCGCGAACGATCCCTAGGCATGCTCTGAGCTGGCGATGAACCACCTGGACAAAACCCACTCTGACGTGAACCTGGCATCGATAATGCTAAGCCCCCTCGGGGCACACCTCTCGTCCCGAACGGCGCGATTCACTTCATCTCAAACGCTTCGATCCTGAACGGTCGTTATCTGAAGTCACACTAAAACTGTAAATTCCTTTGCAGGACATCAACAGGATACTAGCATCCAGCCCATGGCGCTACAAACTACGCCTTCCTACTGCAGGGAAACAAAGTGCGACACATGCAAGCACGTGCCCCACTTTGGGGGGCAAATGTTGGGCGAATTCTCACCCAGAAGATCTCGAGACCAAGAAGTCACAGTTTTACCCGGGCTCGCAACCCCCGCTTCATTCGGAAAACACAAGGCTCGGTACAAGCATGGAAGACCATCCGACATTCTCATTCGGCATAAGACCAACCTTCTCCAAGCTCCATTCGGCCACCGGACCAACCTTCTCCAAGCCGAACCAACCTTCTCCAAGCTCCATTCGGCCTCTCCCATGCGTGCCGAACCAAGGTCACCACCGGACCAAGGCCAGTACCGGACCCACTCCACTACCGGACCAACCACCTACCTCAATGCCGAATAGACCTCCATCCCACTCCATCACCGGTCCAACACCACCCATTCAAGACCGAATGAAGCATCGCCGAACCAGAATGCTGCCAGGCCAGATTGCTCCAGCCCAGGCCCACCAGCAGCTATATACATCCAAGACCCCTGCTCCCAACCTCACTCTATAAATAGAGGGGCAGGGGTACAACAATGGCAAAAAAAAAAAAGTTTGAAAGCTCAAGCACGGAAGGAACTTTCAAACTACTTTCATATACTTGTACACAAAGCATTGTACTTGTAATCTGAAACAAAGAAGATAATAACATATAAAGTGGACGTAGGCACGTTCTGGCCGAACCACTATAAATCTGTGTGTCTTTTACATTTCAGCCCCTGCTTTTTCATGTTTACATAACTCATCTGAATCATTAAGAATCACGTAAAATCAACTAAATCACACGACTTGGAGGTGTTTGCCCATTTTTTGCGCAAACAGAGTTGATTTCTTAAAACTGATTTTCTTATTGATTTGAGTTGAACTTGCTTGATCTTCTGCTTATGCTCAGTTGGACTTGAGAAAACTATTGTTATTGTTGATTATAGTTTTGATTTTCTTTAGATTTTTGGTTTTTAGTTATATATTTATTTTTTTAAGAAAGAAAGAAAGATGAAGAGAAGAAAGATTTGATAGAGTTTGAACTGATATAAGAATAGCCAAATTTCTCTAAAACATTATATTATATAATTAAATTTTAAGGAGAAACAAATGTTGCCATTTGTTAATTTGCATGCTACGAAGTTAACACATGTTAAATGCATGTTTTAATCAATCTACAAATGTCAAAAGCTTGTATTATATGTTTGTAAATGTTTAAATCCTTATTTTATGAATTTACCCATTAATATATTTATGATTATATTAATTTTTCTTAATTACTTATGTTTTATACATTATGTAATATGTTTACATATATATATATTTTAAATCTTTATATATTTACAAACTACATTTTATTCTTGTGTAACTTAGAAAGAAACCTATATATATTTATAAACCATATTCAAATCAAGCAATATTTAAAAAGAAAGTAAAACAAACCTTTTGTTAATCTTATTTAAACTTAAGCAAAATTACCTTTTTATTAAATAAATATTTACCTTAGTTGTTTTGAAAATACATGATAAAATTTTAAATAGCCTTTAAAAGGTATTATATTGAATTTTAAACAAGGCTTCCAATCACATTGTATATACATTTATATATTATAATTAGGCAACATATTTAATTAAATTCAAACAGAAGCTTTCTATCCACAATACACACACACACATATATTAAAATTAGAAAACATTTGTATTAATTTTGAAAAATGAATTTTCCAAATTAATATTATTGGCTTTTGAAAAGATTAATTTTTCCAAATTAAATATTTATTAGCTTTGAAAAGAATAAACTTGCCAATTTAAAATAATTACAAAAGAAAATTATTAAACCAGTGTTGCACATTTTAAATAATTATAAATGAAGATTATCAAATTGCTATTGCCAAAATTTCGGGTCATCACATTCCTCCCCCTTCAAAGAATTTCGTCCCTGAAATTTAAAAGCAAAGATAATTTAATAATCCAGCAAAGGTTTTATTTACAAACATCAAAGCATACATATCAGCCATACGCTAACAACCATAGCAACCAATTCATTCAAACAAACAAACAAACTAACTATCCTGACACAATTCAGGATAGGACTTCCTAATACTACCTAGAGTTTCCCAGATACAATCACTGGGATCCTCGCTCCACTGAACCTTAACTAGCAACGCCCCTCTGATCCTGAGCTCCTTCTTATCTAGATCAATAATCTGAACATTATCTGACCATAGTCAAGTCCGACTCAACTTCCAAATCTTCTTTAACTGCTGATTCTAAAACCAGTGATGGATTATACACGTACTCCCTCAGACGAGATACGTGAAATACATTGTGAATTCTAGCCATCCGAATGGGCAATTCAATCCTGTAGACCAAAGAACTTATCCTTTCAAGAATACTGAAATGTCCAATATATCTCGAAGCTTGCCTTCAATTCTAACCAAATCTGATTGCTTCTTTGATCGGAGAAAACCTTAATAAAAAACAAAGTCTCCAACTATGAGTTTCAATTTCCTCGTCTCTTATCCACATAACTCTTCTGACGATCCTGAGCTACCTTCATCCATTCTTAATTAGCTCAAACTTCGCAGATGCCTCTCAAACAAATCTGGAACAAGAATAAGATGATCTTCGAATTTTACTCAACAAGATGGTCCCCTTAAGATCCGTCGAAATCCAGAACACAAGCTCTACTTCACAAGCATTGGTAGACTTCGGACTTACCTCTCTTATCTGGAATAGCCAGAACCGGTGCATCAGACAACCTAGCCTTCAGATCCCGAATGACTTCCTGTAGAAACCCTCTAATTCAAGAAAACTATGAACTTTCGAGGAGTCTGAGGTTGCTTCCACTCTTGCACAGCTGCTACATTGCTTCCACTGTACAACTCTGATTTAGAGTAGATGAGAATGCCGTCGATGAACACGAGCACAAACTTGATCAACACATTCCGAAAGACACAGTTCATCAGATCCATAAAAGAGAAATCACAGAATTTCCATGAAATCCTGAGCTGCTTCACCAAATCCTCTCTCTAGGAGCCATCTTTCTACTAGGCTGAACCACCGGTATTGCTCCTGAAACCAAGTCGATACGGAAACTCAATCTCCCGATACGGACAAATCCTTGACTTCCTCGAAGATATCTAGGAAAAATCTCTGAAAACTTCGATAGCTCCTACATCCTCTAAAGATGCCTCAACTCCAAGCAAAAGATTACCCAAGAGAACCCCCAACTATCACAAGTCACTTTTGCGATCCTACCCTGTTCAATTTCCAAAGATTTAGTTCTCTCTTCACAAATCAGAACAGCTTTATGCTTGTCTCTCCAATCCACCAAAATTCTGAAATAGGGTCAAATCCTTCAAGAACACCTTCGCCTATCAGAAGAAGCCGGAGGTCCACTCTACTGCTTCTGAATTCCACCTCTAGAATACTGCTAAGCCAAAAGATCATTCTGCTGGCACACAAAACACTTCCGAGCTGCACTGCTGCCTCCTGATTGGAAGAATTCCCACTGCGGTGCTGACATAGATGCCACGGGACTTCTAATCCATAAGCTTTTCAACCCTCAAAGCCATATCAACCAATTCCATAAACGCGCCTTTGAGATGGCAGACATCCTCTTAAGAAACTCAGGCCTCAACCCAAACACAAACATCTCTCTTTCCTTCAGGGGTGTGTCAATAAGACCAGGTCCGTAGAGACAACTTGTTGAACTCAGTCTCATATTCCGATACAGACAAGTTTCCTTGCTTAAGATCCAGAAAAATCCCTATGCAACCGAGTCTTCCTTGCGGTGGGTATAAACTGCTCCTCTAATACTACTTAAACTTGCTCCAATAGAAAACACCTTCGTGAACATCCATGGTCACTGCATCTCACCACGCAGCTGCTCATTCCTGAAGTTTCCAAGATGCCATTACTCGCTTCTGCACATCCTACAGATCCAAACTTTAGAAAATGTGCTTACATGAGCGCAACCAAGCTTGCACTTCAAAGATGGACTCCGTACCTTTAAAAAGATTTCCTCCAAGATTGGTGAAATCCTTACACCATGCTGCAAATCTTACTCGAGGCGGTATTGGGTCTACCGCCTCGGTAGATACTCTTCCACCTTCAGCACTCGGACCTCTTCCTTATGTAGTATCGGGATACTCACACGACTACCCTCCTACCTGTAACAACCCAGGTTTTCGCAGTAATTAACTATCGTCATTAAACAATTATTGTGCTAGCTAATCGCTAATTGAAATTTTCAATCGAGTAAAAATTCTTTTGAAATTCGGTAAGAAATTTTGAGGGCTTTATAAATAAAATTTTAGCCATGTTTACTTTTTACGTTTGGGCCGTGATAATTATCAAAAGGAAAACCGCTTCCCCCGTTTTCATTTTCCTATTCGTTCGAAAACCCTAGCATACGAAATAAAAGAAAATAATGGCGGCCCCTCTTCTTTGTTCCTCCATGAAAGCTAGGGCTTAACTTCGTTCATGTTCCTCGATTTCTTCGGTCTCGACTTCCCTGCTTCGATTGTGGAAAAGGTGAGTAATTTATATTACTCACATCTAACTGTGAAATAGTTCGATCTTGTCTGTTTTCTTTTTGTTTTCGTTGATTGACTTCGTCTCGATTTTATTGATGATTTCCTTTGACTTCGCTTGTTTCTTTGATTTCATGAATTTCTGATTGACTTCGACTTTCACTTAATTGTGTTCACTGACATATCCATGTGATGCTTGATTTTGGTCTCTGACTTTGGTTGATACATGATTGTGTCTTCGTTTACTTTTGTCACACTATTTTTATAACTGCCGTTGACAACAGTTTCTGTGACGACCGGAATTTTTAAGCCTTTAAATCGGAATATTTAATTAATTTTAAATAATAAATAGAGCAATTCTAACTTGAATCAAGAATCTTACAATTTATTTGATAATTAAATTATTGAATTAAACAATTTGAAACTGAGTAAAATATTGAATCTGGAATTCTAAGCCTATTAAAAATAATTTGAAGGCTTATAAAATTTATATTGATGTTAATGAAGATAGTAAAGGTGTTAAAATTGAACGTGGAAGTGGTTTGTTCAAGTTTGAAATTTATATCGTTTAAATTGAATTTAAAAATAGCCTTCCGAGGCGCAGTCTCGGAATTCGACGAAACCAGTTCCATTGGATCCGTAATATTGAATTATTATTGGATTTCAAATTTCGTATTTATCGGAGTCAGTGTGTGAGTGTACGATATAAACGCGCTGGAAAAAAAAACAATCTAATTTAAATTGATTAGCCTTCTTGTGTACGCCTCCTCCCTTAACTTAAAATCAAATATAGATCGTCTTCTTGCAGAAGCCATTTTTTTGTTCCCACTTTCTCTTTAAAATTCTTACTTTCCAATCCCCTCTTTCTTCAATTCAATTCAAATCGCATAAAAAATAATAATAATATGGCCGAACTATTGTAAACGAAATCACGCTACACCCTATTTTACTAGTTCGCCGGTTCCCCCTTTTTCTTCTTCCAGTTCATACATCGAAAATCATTCGGAAAAAAAAGAGAATAAATGGCCGATTGAAATCGCGAAATCAAGAAAGGGCCGAGCATTCATATCGAAATCGAGGTCGAGTTTAAGCTCCATACTTAATTCGTTCGAAGCCCTAGATGGAAGTAATCACATCCTCGTCGAATTGAGTCATCGTGGGTCGCTCGTGGTTTCGAGCTAGTGTAGGGTGACGTGATTGGGAACGTAGTGAGGTGATGTTTGACTGGGATGGATGGAAGCGGAGCTCGAATTCTTGGAGCCAACGACAGTGGCCGAGGTCAGCGAGCAGCACGTGTCGAGCGAGAATTGTTTGGGCGAAAATTAGGGCTTTGTCGAGACATTCACGCGCACTGTAGTGAGGTGATGATGCTTCGTTTCCCTCGGGTTTAGGATTTGTATTGCAAGGTACAAATTCTGATTCTAATTTGCATATATTTAATTTGTGAAAAAAATATAAGGATCTATATTGGAGATTTGACTGATATAAATTGTTTTTATGTGCAGTTTTAAAACGAAAATAAGATAATTTTATATGCCTTTAAATCTACTAATTTATTTTAAAATTATGTGTTTAGGATGATTAGTTTAGTTAAATAACCTGTCAAGTTTATTTTAGTTATTAAGAAAGTATATAAAGTAAATTTAGTTCAAATTTAACTCATTAGCCAATTGAATTAAAAATAATAATAATAATATAAATATCTACATTTTAAAATGTTACTAATTTATTTTAAATAATGAATTTAGTGATTAATTTGTTTTATTAATCTAATTGAGTACTAAAAGATTTAGAAGGAGAACCATTAGTTTAAATTACAAAGTTAGTTAAGTAAATCTATTAAATGATAATTAATTGTTTGATCGATTTAAATATTAATAAATCCTATAATGTGTATTCAAGGTTCAAAATTTGGGAAGAACCAGCCGATTTGGATCGGATTGGCAAATTAGAAGTTAAAAGTGAGTTAATCTCACTCAGTTAAATTTAGATTTAAATGATTAAATTTAAATAATTGTTTGAATGATTGGATTGGTTAGTGTGCTATAGTGTGATATAATTGGAATTGGCATTTTATATTGTGCTAATATCTGGATGCAGGGACAGCAGGTTGGAGGGATCCAACTGGATCACTCAACATTTATTTAAATTGTTTAATACCCTCTGTTGTGATTATTTGATATTCGATAATGAATGATATTGGAATATTGAATGTTATGGTTCGATTGGATATAATTGAGTATAATGAATTACCAAAAATATATAAATTGGATTTTTGAAAAGAAAATAAAGGAAGTGAAATTGTAAGTAAAATAATTATAGGAAAATTTGAATAAATTTAAGAATGAATTGGAGAAGAAATAAAGTGACTTTAATTTTCTAATAAATAAATTGTGAGTATAGAAAGGAAAATTTGAATAAATAGGAAATTAATGAATTTTAAAATTCAGTGTTATTATTTAAAGAACAAACATTTATTTAAAGGTTAAGATTTAAATTATTGGGAAAACTTGGAATTTGTATATTTCAGTTAGAAGTTTAGAATCAAACGAAAAATAACAACAACAACAATAATTAAGTCCATACTTAATAAATTTCGAAATGAATTTAGTAATTAAAGAAAATTATTTCAAATGGGATAAGTTTGAATCAATTTGGGGAAAATTGATTTAAGTGATTGAAGTTGAAATTCTTCCTGGATAACCAAGTACGTTTTCAAAGTAAAATTTTAAAATATGAGTCAATAGTTTTTAAATCGTTTTAAAAGGAATGTTTTGGAAAATTTATTATTCCTAATATTTAAGTCTAAAGTAAGTATTTCCTTTTAACTTTTATAGAAGTAATTATTTAAAAAAAAATGATTTGGTGTTTTGTTTTGTAAAGTGAAAATCTAGTTTTATATTTTATTAAGTAACTTTATTTTCAAAATATTCATATAGTATGTATTTTTAACAAATTATTAAAGTAGATTTAATTTAAATGTTTTAAAAAGTTTATATCTCAATGTACAAGTGTTTTAAATTTATTCTTAACATCTAGTTTTGTGCTTGGTGACTTCAGAGGAGATAGAAATTAGTTGAGAAGGTTTATTCTGAAAGAAAGATGGTTTTAAAACTATTTTCAAAGGATTGGAAATAGAAATATATCTTGTAAAGATATTTTGAGGTTAATAAATAATTTAGGAAATTATTTATTGTTGGATGGTTGTTTGTGAATATTAATTGATAGTTAAATAACCGACTATCAATATTGGACAATGCGTTGATCGTTTCGAAGAGACCGGGATCGATATTTATTTCTCGAAAACCACTTCGATCCGGTTTGTACGTTTCATGAAAACGAGTTTGGATTCGAAGATGGAGTAGTGAAGTGCAAGGGCTAATCGCTACTAATCCTGAGGATATTTCCAAAATGGATGTAGTAGGAATAGCGCCTTCGGTTCCGTTCGAACCCGGGACGGACTTGTATGGATGAATGCTTGCGAAACATCGTCAGGTGGACGATATGCATTCTAAGGAATATATTCTAAAAAGGTAACGCTTAGCCTCAAGCCTCATCAAATGGGAATGGCTGAAAATCAGGGGATATGCAGCAAGGCTTCGTGGGTAGCCCCCACTGGAGGGTGAGGTCATCCCTGTCTAGATGTCCCTTTATTTCGGCTTAGTGGGCGGTTGCTGATCCCAACCGCGGGGTGATCTTGCTCGGAACTGTCCAGTAAGGGATGGTTCCGGTCTTGTGTTGCAGGGGAGTTAGGGTGACTCCTCGGTACGCTGATCTAGACCGGGTACTATGACAGGTGGTACCCCAGTGCCTAGCCATTAGTTGGAATCCATTTTACCTACGCGCCCGTACGGTTTTGATTGTGCCCAACTATTGCTGAAACGTGAGATGCAAGCATTTCAGCTAGATTCTATTTACTTTCTATAGACACTATTATAATATCAGAGGATTTCTATAAAAATTGTTTTAGCTATCGTAAGGTAAAAACCCGACATGTTTACTTGTGGCGTGGTCTTACGAGATGCTTTTGTTTTCAAAGGACTTTTGAAACTTTAATAATCAATTGAGTGTGATTTTCTCACGCTGGTATTCCAGACTGACTCGGGTGTTATTTAACTATAATGCTCGGGTCAGACCGAGTGTTATAGGATACATGAGGTGATGCTGTGGAGCTCAGAAGACGGGCATGATGACAATACGTACTCCCGTATTTGTATATCTATATATATTCCGCTGTATTGAGTTGCTGTGTATTCATTTGTATGATATTGATGCTGAGCTGTGATTGATGTACTCTGATGATGTAATATATAAACAGATATATTTGATTTTGAGTAAAGATCATTTATTATCTATTATATTTTATTCCGCTGCGATGGTTAGATTCTGATGTTGATTTTTATCTTCTTCTTCTACCTCTCTTCTTCTTTAACCAAATGGTTCGTATTTCTGTGCAACTTGAGTTGATTTAGGTAGAATAGTGTTAACTCAAGGGGTACGGATTTGCCGGCTGTTACACTTGGTATCAGAGCTTAGGTTGGTGATAACCTTGGCTCTATTTTGAATTACTCATAAAATAGAGTCCGTAGTACCCTAAAATGAGTTTGAGCGTATTAATAGATATGAGCGCGTATTTGTTAGTGAATATAAATTGTTTTAATATTGTGTTGATTGATTTATTGAGTGGCAAATGAACCTTCGTCGACACAGTCTGCGCAACTGTATTGAAGGGGTTTCTAAACACTTGAATAGAGCAATCGACACGGTATTGTTTTAAATATGGGTAAATGAAATAATTTTACCCAAAAACATATTTTCATATAAAAAATAGTTTTTGAAAACTATGTAGCTAATATATGGTTGCTTGGATGTTAGAAATGATGATATTAAAGTATTATCATTGTTAAGTGAAAATTTAACTAGAAATTGAAATATAATTAAAAATTTAAGGGATAAATTCATTACAGAATGAAATTTATAAATATGAACTATAGATGTAAATTATAAATTGAAATATAATTAATTGGGAATTTGTATAAGCATAAACTATACAAATGCATTTTAGTTAAAATTTGAATTAAAATAGAATTTGAAAACTTTAAAACCCCTGGAGATTTTGGAAGTATTTTGGAGGTAAATAGTATTATTGTTGTTTTTGGGTTATTTCTGAAAGGAAATTTGTTTAAAATGGATTTTGGAAGTGAGATAGCATTGAATTCACTTCAGTCACTGGAAAATAACTTCGGTGATGACTGCAACATCATCGATGTTCATTTTCGAGTTTCTAAGTGATAAATTGCTACCAAATTGATTTGTTCAGGAAAACCTGTTTGTTTTTGAAATTTCAAAGGAAATTTGTTGGGAATAAAACCAGGATTGGTTTGACTTTTGAGAAATGTGATTTAAGAAGTTGGAGATTTCAAAATGTTTTGAAACCAAAAGCCGGTGTTTTTAAATTCCTGATGAGATGGATTATAAGCTTATAAGTTAAGATGATGATTTTTAAATCAGGAATGGAATATAAGATTTGAGGGTTGGAATTTAAATTTAAAGAGAAAAGTTGAAATGAAATTAACTTGGATTTGGAAATAATTTTTTTTGACTGGATTAAAATTAATTAAATAGGCTGGAAATAATATCCAGTTGTATTCGAATCATGTTGAGATCGAATTGAGTTAAATAAAACTGAGTTAAGATAGAATTGAATTGGAATAAGAATTCAATTGAATTATTTGATGGAATTAAATTATTACCTGAACAAAGGGAAAATAAATTGGATAAAGATTGAAATTGAAATAAATAAATAAGAAAATCCAAACTTGAATTATAAAGTATATTGAACTTAAGTAAATAAAAATAAAGTGATATTTGGAATAAAAATTCAAGTGTTGGATTATAAATAAGGGAAGAACTAATTAGATAATAAATTTGTTAATGAAATTGAATTGTGAGTTTATGATGAAGTTTGGAAATAAACTCAAGTTATAAATTAAAATTTGATTCAAATTGTTGATGAAGTGATTGAGAATGAAGTTGAATTGTGAGTGAATAAATTGGATGGTAAATTAAAAGTGAATAATAGAATCAGAACTTGAGTTATTAATTAAAATTAGACTTGAAGTGTTAACAAAGTAAATATAATTTGAAAGGTATAGAATAAAAATGAAATGGATTAAAATAGTAATGGTATGAATTGCAAATAAAAATCCGAATAAGTGGAAATAAATTGGAAATGGCCATGTAATAAATTGGATGAACTGAATCTGAATGGTTAAATTTGATAATAACAAATCAAATGGAATTGTAAATTTTAAAATGAGATTTAACTTAAATAGAATTAAATTGAATGGAAGAGAAAGATTTACTTGAAACGAAATGAGCTTAAGTACAAAATTGGAGTGAATAAACTTAAGCTAAAAGATGGAAAAGAGTTGAATTGAATTCAACTTAAACAAAGTTTAGTAATAGTGGATTGGATTTAAATCAAGTAAAAATAAATTTTAATTGAAATAAAATTCGGTGAGTTGCCGATAATATTTAATGGAATGAAAATGCTTAAATAAATAATTGTAAACCATTTAAATTATTAAGGGATTGAAATAACTTGGGACAATAAGGAAAATAGAATGGTTTAAGTGAATGTGGATAAACTCATTATATTGAATAAATAAATGATGGAATAAATAAGTATCAAGTGAAATGTGATTTAAATAAGTTGAGAAACGGTTGTTGAATGAAATAGATTGGATTGTCTTCGAGCTAAATAAATGATTGTGAATGGATTAAAATAAAAAAGAAATTTAACTGGTAATGAAGATGAACCTAAGTTGTTAATGGTTTTGAATGAACTAATTTTGGTTAATAAAATTGAAATGCAATGAAACTGAGAATATATGGATTGTGAATGAATTTTCAAATGGAATAGAATTAAGAATAAATTAAGTTGAAATCCATTTCAATTGATTATAAAAAACATAAGTACTTATTTATTCACATAGATCTCGTCAAATTCCATAGAATAAATTATCATTGGATGTAAATGGAGGTAATTAAAATTCTATGAGTTGATAGAAGTAAAATAAATTGATTTTGGAAGCAATTGAATTAAACATGAGTTCAATTTGCTTAAGAATAAATTAAAAGTAAGCAATTGAGTTCTAAACCATTCAAATTGATGGAGTTGTATACGAATGAATCGAAACCCATTCGAATTGAGTGAAAATGGTTATAAATAAATTGGAATAGTTGAATTAGCATGGAAACTATATAAATTGCTTACAGAAAATGTTTAGTATGAGTTTCTTTTAGAATTCATATGTTTTAACTATTGTAAATAGGTGAAATATAGGTAAAGTGCATATATTTGGTACTTACATGTTTAAATTGAGTAAGTACAGGTACCTGGAAACCGTATGGCTGGATTTGGGTTGCATTAACTGCTAAATAATAAGCCGCTTGCTTAAAATGCTAAATAAGGTACGCCTACGCAATAAAAATAGGAAATATGAACTGTTTTTGGTTTTTCCGACCGTGTGGGTCGATGTATATATATTTATCTCTTTTGTCAAATTGCAAAAGCTCCTCCGTACAAAGGGGACTCTGCCAAAAATTTTCAGAAATTTTGGGAGTTAGAAATATTTTGAAAATTTTAGAAAATTGTGTTAACGACTATCGAATCCAAATTGGAAACTAAAATAAATTAGCAAAGGAGACCAATTTGAAGTAATGATATCAATTAGTTATTTATGACAAATAAAATTTATATATTCAGAGTTGAAAAATAAATTGAATTCATATAGAAATGGAGATAAACCAATGTGGATAGAAATGGATATAAATTGAAGTGTTAAGACGGAAATAAATAAAGAAACATATAAATGCTTATGTTAACTTAAGTAAGGAATGGTTAATTCTTTATTGGAAATTGAATATTGCAAATATATTCTAAGTTGATATTTGAATAAATATTGACATTTGTAAGGAAGTTGATAAAATGTTTTTGGGATATTGTGATTGGATATTATTGTTATAAAGGATATGC
This sequence comes from Allium cepa, assembly GCA_030765085.1. NCBI lineage: Eukaryota > Viridiplantae > Streptophyta > Magnoliopsida > Asparagales > Amaryllidaceae > Allium > Allium cepa. The sequence goes on along the minus strand of CM060932.1, from coordinate 684,439,717 downwards.
AGGTATGAAAAAAGGGAAAAGAAAAAAAATTTGGATTTGATTTCAAGAGATAAATTTGAAATGCTCGACAAAAAGGTATGTATTTAAATTTGGTGTGAATTCGATTGGTTTTTGGATTGAGCCACTTGGCTTTTTGTTTTCTTTTCGGATTTGGGAGGCCGTAGAGCCATTTTGTAGTTGTACCGAGCTGACCGTGCAAAGGAGACGCTGGCAAAAAATTTCGGAAATTTAGAGAGTTAGAAAATTTTTGAGAAATTTTGAAAATTTTAGACTTTGTTTTGAATTATAATTTGGATAATTGAATAAGTAAGGTTGGTTGGGACTAGGGAAAAATTAGTTAAGTTAATGAGAATAATAATGGGTCTTTTATAAATAGATAGTTGGTAAGATGTTTTATTGTTAGAAACTGGTTGGTTTGGGGAAATAATAAACGGGTATTGGACCATTCTTCCTAATTAATAATTTCGGGGACGAAATTCTTTTAAGGTGGGAGGATTGTGACGACCCAGAATTTTTAAGCCTTTAAATCAGAATATTTAATTAATTTTAAATAATAAATAGAGCAATTCTAACTTGAATCAAGAATCTTACAATTTATTTGATAGTTAAATTATTGAATTAAACAATTTGAAACTGAGTAAAATATTGAATCTGGAATTCTAAGCCTATTAAAAATAATTTGAAGGCTTATAAAATTTATATTGATGTTAATGAAGATAGTAAAGGTGTTAAAATTGAACGTGGAAGTGGTTTGTTCAAGTTTGAAATTTATATCGTTTAAATTGAATTTAAAAATAGCCTTCCGAGGTGCAGTCTCGGAATTTGACGAAACCAGTTCCATTGGATCCGTAATATTGAATTATTATCGGATTTCAAATTTCATATTTATCGGAGTCAGTGTGTGAGTGTACGATATAAACGCGCTGGAAAAAAAAAACAATCTAATTTAAATTGATGAGCCTTCTTGTGTACGCCTCCTCCCTTAACTTAAAATCAAATACAGATCGTCTTCTTGCAGAAGCCATTTTTTTTTTCGTTCCCACTTTCTCTTTAAAATTCTTACTTTCCAATCCCCTCTTTCTTCAATTCAATTCAAATCGCAGAAATAATAATAATAATAATATGGCCGACCTATTGTAAACGAAATCACGCTACACCCTATTTTACTAGTTCGTCGGTTCCCCCTTTTTCTTCTTCCAGTTCATACATCGAAAATCATTCGAAAAAAAAGAGAATAAATGGCCGATTGAAATCGCGAAATCAAGAAAGGGCCAAGCATTCATATCGAAATCGAGGTCGAGTTTAAGCTCGATGCTTAATTCGTTCGAAGCCCTAGATGGAAGTAATCACATCCTCGTCGAATCGAGTCGCCGTGGGTCGCTCGTGGTTTCGAGCTAGTGTAGGGTGACGTGATTGGGAACGTAGTGAGGTGATGTTTGACTAGGATTGATGGAAGCGGAGCTCGAATTCTTGGAGCCAACAACAGTGGCCGAGGTCAGTGAGCAGCACGTGTCGAGCGAGAATGGTTTGGGCGAAAATTAGGGCTTTGTCGAGACATTCACGAGCGCTGCAGTGTGGTGATGATGCTTCGTTTCCCTCGGGTTTAGGATTTGTATTGCAAGGTACAAATTCTGATTCTGCATATATTTAATTTGTGAAAAAAATATAAGGATCTATATTGGAGATTTGACTGATATAAATTGTTTTTATGTGCAGTTTTTAAACGAAAATAAGATAATTTTATATGCCTTTAAATCTACTAATTTATTTTAAAATTATGTGTTTAGGATGATTAGTTTAGTTAAATAACCTGTCAAGTTTATTTTAGTTATTAAGAAAGTATATAAAGTAAATTTAGTTCAAATTTAACTCATTAGCCAATTGAATTAAAAAAATAATATAAATATCTACATTTTAAAATGTTACTAATTTATTTTAAATAATGAATTTAGTGATTAATTTGTTTTATTAATCTAATTGAGTACTAAAAGATTTAGAAGGAGAACCATTAGTTTAAATTACAAAGTTAGTTAAGTAAATCTATTAAATGATAATTAATTGTTTGATCGATTTAAATATTAATAAATCCTATAATGTGTATTCAAGGTTCAAAATTTGGGAAGAACCAGCCGATTTGGATCGGATTGGCAAATTAGAAGTTAAAGGTGAGTTAATCTCACTCAGTTAAATTTAGATTTAAATGATTAAATTTAAATAATTGTTTGAATGATTGGATTGATTAATGTGCTATAGTGTGATATAATTGGAATTGGCATTTTATATTGTGCTAATATCTGTGGATGCAGGGACAGCAGGTTGGAGGGATCCAACTGGACCCCTCAACATTTATTTAAATTGTTTAATACCCACTGTTGTGATTATTTGATATTATATAATGAATGATATTGGAATATTGAATGTTATGGTTCGATTGGATATAATTGGGTATAATGAATTACCAAAAATATATAAATTGGAATTTGGAAAAGAAAATAAAGGAAGTGAAATTGTAAGTAAAATAATTATAGGAAAATTTGAATAAATTTAAGAATGAATTGGAGAAGAAATAAAGTGACTTTAATTTTATAATAAATAAATTGTGAGTATAGAAAGGAAAATTTGAATAAATAGGAAATTAATGAATTTTAAAATTCAGTGTTATTATTTAAAGAACAAACATTTATTTAAAGGTTAAGATTTAAATTATTGGGAAAACTTGGAATTTGTATATTTCAGTAATAAGTTTAGAATCAAATGAAAAATAATAACAACAACAATAATTAAGTCCATACTTAATAAATTTCGAAATGAATTCAGTAATTAAAGAAAATTATTTCAAATGGGATAAGTTTGAATCAATTTGGGAAAAATTGATTTAAGTGATTGAAGTTGAAATTCTTCCTGGATAACCAAGTACGTTTTCAAAGTAAAATTTTAAAATATAAGTCAGTAGTTTTTAAATCGTTTTAAAAGGAATGTTTTGGAAAATTTATTATTCCTTTTAACTTTTATAGAAGTAATTATTTAAAAAAAAATGATTTGGTGTTTTGTTTTGTAAAGTGAAAATCTAGTTTTATATTTTATTAAGTAACTTTATTTTCAAAATATTCATATAGTATGTATTTTTAACAAATTATTAAAGTAGATTTAATTTAAATGTTTTAAAAAGTTTATATCTCAACGTAAAGTGTTTTAAATTTATTCTTAACATCTAGTTTTGTGCTTGGTGACTTCAGAGGAGATAGAAATTAGTTGAGAAGGTTTATTCTGAAAGAAAGATGGTTTTGAAACTATTTTCAAAGGATTGGAAATAGAAATATATCTTGTAAAGATATTTTGAGGTTAATAAATAATTTGGGAAATTATTTATTGTTGGATGGTTGTTTGTGAATATTAATCGATAGCTAAATAACCGACTATCAATATTGGACAATGCGTTGATCGTTTCGAAGAGACCGGGATCGAGATTTATTTCTCGAAAATCACTTCGATCCGGTTTGTACGTTTCGTGAAAACGAGATTGGATTCGAAGATGGAGCAGCGAAGTGCAAGGGCTAATCGCAACTAATCCTGAGGATATTTCCAAAATGGATGTAGTAGGAATAGTGCCTTCGGTTCCGTTCGAACCCGGGACGGACTTGTATGGATGAATGCTTGCGAAACATCGTCAGGTGGACGATGTGCATTCTAAGGAATATATTCTAAAAAGGTAACAGTTAGCCTCAAGCCTCATCAATTGGGAATGACTGAAAATTAAGGGATATGCAGCAAGGCTTCGTGGGTAGCCCCCACTGGAGGGTGAGGTCATCCCTGTCTAGATGTCCCTTTATTTCGGCTTTGTGGGCGGTTGCTGATCCCAACCGCAGGGTGATCTTGCTCGGAACTGTCCAGTAAGGGATGGTTCCGGTCTTGTGTTGCAGGGGAGTCAGGGTGGCTCCTCGGTACGCTGATCTAGACCAGGTACTGTGACAGGTGGTACCCCAGTGCCTAGCCATTAGTTGGAATCCATTTTCCCTACGCGCCCGTACGGTTTTGATTGTGCCCAACTATAGCTGAAACGTGAGATGCGAGCATTTCAGTTAGATTCTATTTACTTTCTATAGACACTATTATAATATCAGAGGATTTCTATAAAAATTGTTTTAGCTATCGTAAGGTAAAATCCCGACATGTTTATTTGTGGCGTGGTCTTACGAGATGCTTTTGTTTTCAAAGGACTTTTGAAACATTAATAATCAATTGAGTGTGATTTTCTCACACTGGTATTCCAGACTGACTCGGGTGTTATTTAACTATAATGCTCGGGTCAGACCGAGTGTTGTAGGATATAGGAGGTGATGTTGTGGAGCTCAGGAGACGAGTAGGATGAAAATACGTACTCCCGTATTTGTATATCTATATATATTCCGCTGTATTGAGTTGCTATGTATTCATTTGTATGATATTGATGCTGAGCTGTGATTGATGTACTCTGATGATGTAATATATAAACAGATATATTTGATTTTGAGTAAAGATCATTTATTATCTATTATATTTTATTTCGCTGCGATGGTTAGATTCTGATGTTGATTTCTATCTTCTTCTTCTACCTCTCTTCTTCTTTAACCAAATGGTTCGTATTTCTGTGCAACTTGAGTTGATTTAGGTAGAATAGTGTTAACTCAAGGGGTACGGATTTGCGGGCTGTTACACTTTCTTGGTCAAACTTGTTACCACCAGTCTCGAGCTTGTTTTACTGATGCATTGAGCTCGTGTAGTCTTCATTTATGAGTAGCCTGCAGTTACCTTGCCTCTGACTTTTTAGGCACCCAGACTTCACTTTGTTGTTGTCTCGTATCACAGTATTGGGTCTATTGTGATGCTTGTACATTTGTTACTGGTTCACGTTCCCACACATTTTCTACTTGGTTGCATTGTCCTGTATCATGTAGTTGTTACTGATGACTTCGCCATGTCTTATATTACTCTGCAGTTATCTTGGTACAAAACTGGTAATTGCTTCTGGGCATTGCATTTTGCTTGTTACTGAGTTCTTTTGGTTTGAGCACATAAGCCTAGTTCACTTTTAGTTGTTGTAGTGATGCATGTTCTTTATGTATCACTGCATATGCTATTTTCCATGTTATCGAGTGGCTTGGCAGTTTTGTTGAATCATGATAGTTGTGATTTGACCTTTACCTTTTGTAATTGCTGATAGCATGCATATGTATACATGTTTATGCAGCTTGCATTTGAGTTATAGTTTTGAGTTTATTTGCCTGTAGTGTTTCATTCCTTTGAGTTGTGTGTTCATGCACTTGAACTACTCCTAGACTTCTGTTTGCCGCATTTTGTAATTACTGATAGCATGTATATGCATATATGTGTTGCCAGTTGCCTCTGTTGGGTACTGACTCTCTATGTTCTTTAATGTTGTGTGTTGTGGTGCCATGTTTTTGGTGCTCCCACCTTCATTTTGATGACTTCATGTACTTCATACCTCTGCACACACCTGTGCCATTTCTCTGCATACATCTGCACATCATTGTCATGTTTCTTGATGTCTTGTGTTGGCTATTTGGATTAAACCATATCTCTGTTTACTTATACCTTCATTTGGCTGGGTCATCACATGTACCCTTTCCATGTGCAGTTCCTTGTTGCACCTCTGGTTCATTTTGACCATGTGCAGCCTTCTCTTGTGCACTTGCTCATTTGAGTTGTACTGCTTCTCGTTGTACCTCTGATTCATTTTACCATGTGCAGTTTGTTATGTACATTCTTTTGTGTACATATTTTACAATTTATTTGGTGGAAGTTTTAAACTGCTGCACTTGCTTAGTGTATTAGTTTGCACTGTGAATTCTTGTGTATTGGCCTTTGTGCCTTGTTGTTATTTCTGTATATGCTGTTGTGGCGAGGCAGTGTACGCGTGCGTGCACTGCAGCCACATAGTATCGACATTTTGGATTGATATTTGAACCTTCATTGATTTTGGTTCGTTGATATTTTGTGTACATCATCACTATAGTGGCAAGGCAGTGCACGCAAGCGTGAACTGCAGCCACACGGTATCGATTTTATTGGTATTTCTTTTACTCTTGATGCGTTGATCTTTTGTGTAATGCATGTGTAGTGGCGAGGCAGTACACGCGTGCGTGTACTGCAGCCCTACTAGATTGATGTTCAATTGATGTTTTCAATTGCTGGATTTGTTTCGTGTTGCTAATTTAATAATTAGAATTTGTTGATTTGTTGTTTAACACCGTTATGTGTTATATTTACCGTTATCAGATTTCTTTATTTAAGAATCGGATAGGTAAATTTATTGTGACTGTCGTCTAATTGCTATTTAATTATTATTGCTTATGTGCACTAATGACTGAGTTTGAATTAGACTGACCTGTGTATTATTTTCTTTTGAATTTAATACTCGGGTCAGACCGAGTATTTACAGTTTGTTGATATCTTACTTTGGGTTGCTGTTAGAGCTATGAAGTCTTTTCATATTTTTGGAGTAGCCGTCATCATTTAAAGTAGTCAGTGTATTTGAATAGGATGTTGTATATTCATGTATATTATTCACGATAATGTACTTGTATATGTAACTTCCAGAGTCGACAGTTGTAGTTGTATCATATGTACTGTATCACATGTATTGTAACTGACATCAGTTATTATATATATATGAGATTTTTGTTTATTTGTGTTCCGCATTTGAATTATCTGTGTTATTATTATATCTATTTTCCTAAACTATTATGAACCATCGTAGTTCGTTTTAAACTGGAATTGGATATGTTGATGGGAGTAAATAAATAAGAGATGAAAAATAAAAATATATACCACTCCTATCGAGATAACCATTACTAGTGTAAGGCCTAACTACAGATGGCTGCTCCTATCCAGCCTTATTCTTCGTAATAACAGACAGTATTTCTTTTAATACTCTTTGTTATTGTGAGCATAGAGGTGGGGCGTCAAAGTTGGTATCAAAGCTTGGGGTTTATGGACATAATATAAAACATAACTTAGATGGAACATGTGTTTCAACTATTAGTCGATGTTTTATTTGTACTTTGGGTCAAAACTTTATTATGACGAAATTTTTAAATATCTTTATTTAAAGATAAAAAAGTGAAACTGTGTTTTGATGATTGGTTGATTCTTGTTTTGTTTATCAGAGTGCGCAGCGAAAACAGTGAGACTGTCTTCGTTGAACACAGGTGATAATCCTTTTGATTTAAAAATCAAAATATGAAATTGAAAATAAATTTCATTTGTCGTTTACATAGCTATGTTTAATTTGTTTTCTTTGAAAATTTCGAGTCCGATTTGAGGATTTGAAGCGATTGCAATTATGTGATTTTGATGAGATTTTGCTGTTTTAGAATTATCTTCATTGAAGATATATTCGAATGATTTCTTTGTTCATTTTGCGGTATACGTGCAAATCTATGTTGCACGTTACTATATTAATTTTACGTTGAACCGATGTTTGGTTATGAAACGTATTTTGTTGCCGTTATTTTTATAACGGGATTTTTACACTGGTGCTAGGTTTTTGAAGCTCGGTGTTTCGTTGACATTTTTAATGAATGAAAATTCACTGGTATTATATTTTGATGCAAATTATTTTGATGAGATTTTGACGTTTAAAAATTACTATCGCTTTGACTTCAGCATCCATCAATTTTTAAAGTGGATTTTCAAGCGGTTATCCCGCAATACTGATTTTGAGATCCGTTTCTACGGTGTTTTGAGAAGTGCAACTTCCTTGTTGAAATTATCACTAATGTTGCTGTTTTTATCACGGATTTGCAAATCGTTTTAAAAATAAAATTGTTTTTCCAAATTTTTTATAGTTTACGCTTTCAGAAGAATGAGAAAGTGACTTAAACGTTTCAGCAAAATCGAGGACTATGACCCCTTTCTTTTACTGATTCTCTTAATTCCGGACTTGTTCGTTTGAGAATGTAAATTATTACTTTTATAAAATAAATGAAATTGTTTTCAGAAGTTTTGTAGTTTGCGCTTTCAAAAGAATGAGGAAGCGATTTAAACGTTTCAGTAAAATCGAGGATTATGACCCCTTTCTTTTACTGATTCGCTTAATTCCGGACTTGTCCGTTTGAGAATGTGAAATGTTATTTTTGGAATACACAATTTTGCACTTTCAAGGAAACGATGAAGAGAATTAAACGATTTAGTAAAACTCGTGGTTATGGGACATATGCGTTTGCTATTTTGGTTAATTCCGGACTCGTTAATTGAAATATTTGCTGTTTGATGATTCTGATGATTTTTTTTGGCTTTCGAGCCACTCTGATGGACCTTCGGGTCATTTATTGGGCTTTCGCGCCACTCTGCTGGACCTTCGGGTCATTTGTTGGGCTTTCGGGCCACTCTGCGGACCTTCGGGTCAAATACCAGTACTAGACCTTCGGGTCACTCTGCGGACCTCCGGGTCAATCCGATGGGCGCCAAAACTTATAGTACTTGGTAGGCTTCGGCCATATGAGATGCACGTGCGGCGTAGCTAAAACTCGCCATATGATGCGATCGATCCAACCTTTTATGTTGAATTTCTAGATTATCTTAATTGATTTCTAGATATTTGTTGTTTCCAATTATCTGCAAGTAATTGGATATTTGATGATATGAGTTCTGATTATCGTTTTTGATAATTAGATATTTGTTGTTTCTGATTATCGCTTGTGATAATTAGATATTTGATGTTTCTGATTATCGTTTTTGATAATTAGATATTTGTTATTTCTGATTATCGCTTGTGATAATTAGATATTGGATATTTCTGATTATCGTTTTTGATAATTAGATATTTGTTGATTTGATTATCGCTTGTGATAATTAAATATTTGTTGATATGAGTTCTAATTATCGTTTTTGATAATTAAATATTTGTTGATTTGATTATCGTTTTTGATAATCGAGTATTTGTTGATTTGAGATTTGATTATCGTTTTTGATGATCAAATATTTGTTGATTTGATTATCCTTTTTGATAATCGAATATTTGTTGATTTAATTATCGTTTTTGATAATTAGATATTTGTTGATTTGATTATCGCTTGTGATAATTAAATATTTGTTGATATGAGTTCTAATTATCGTTTTGATAATTAGATATTTGTTGATTTGATTATCGCTTGTGATAATTAAATATTTGTTGATATGAGTTCTAATTATCGTTTTGATAATTAGATATTTGTTGATTTGATTATCGTTTTTGATAATCGAATATTTGTTGATTTGATTATCGTTTTTGATAATCGAATATTTGTTGATTTGATTAACGTTTTTGATAATCGAATATTTGTTGATTTGATTACTGTTTTTGATAATCGAATATTTGTTGATTTGATTACCGTTTTTGATAACCGAATATTTGTTGATTTGATTACTGTTTTTGATAATCGAATATTTGTTGATTTGATTATCGTTTTTGATAGTCGAATATTTGTTGATTTGATTACCGTTTTTGATAATCGAATATTTGTTGAATTGAGATTTCTAATTGTCGTTTTGATAATTGGACCTTTGTTGTTTTCTGATTATCTACTTGATAGTTAGATTTTGTTAAGAATTTGTGAATTTCTTTTATGAAATTAAAAGTTTTCTTTGGCATTTGTGTTCTCGATCTTTATTTTTCTAGCTTAACCAGTTGACGTTAGAGAAATAATTGTTATTGATGCCTTTAATTATGAAAATTACGGGGACGCAATTTTTATAAGGAGGGGAGTCTGTAACAACCCAGGTTTTCGCAGTAATTAACTATCGTCATTAAACAATTATTGTGCTAGCTAATTGCTAATTGAAATTTTCAATCGAGTAAAAATTCTTTTGAAATTCGATAAGAAATTTTGTGGGCTTTATAAATAAAATTTTAGCCATGTTTACTTTTTACGTTTGGGCCGTGATAATTATCAAAAGGCAAACCGCTTCCCCCTTTTCCATTTTCCCATTCGTTCGAAAACCCTAGCATACGAAATAAAAGAAAATAATGGCGGCCCCTCTTCTTCGTTCCTCCGTGAAAGCTAGGGCTTAACTTCGTTCGTGTTCCTCGATTTCTTCGGCCTCGACTTCCTTGCTTCGATTGTGGCAAAGGTGAGTAATTTATATTACTCACATCTAACTATGAAATTGTTCGATCTCGTCTGTTTTTTTTCTTTCGTTGATTGACTTCGTCTCGAATTTATTGATGATTTCCTTTGACTTCGCCTGTTTCTTTGATTTCATGAATTTCTGATTGACTTCGACTTTCACTTAATTGTGTTCACTGACCTATCCATGTGATGCTTGATTTTGGTCTCTGACTTTGGTAGATACATGATTGTGTCTTCGTTTACTTTTGTCACACTATTTTTATAACTGCCGTTGACAACAGTTTCTTGGTCAAACTTGTTACCACCAGTCTAGAGCTTGTTTCACTGATGCATTGAGCTCGTGTAGTCTTCATTTATGAGTAGCCTGCAGTTACCTTGCCTCTGACTTTTTAGGCACCCAGACTTCACTTTGTTGTTGTCGCGTATCACTGTATTGGGTTTATTGTGATGCTTGTACATTTGTTACTGGTTCACGTTCCCACACATTTTCCACTTGGGTTGCATTGTCCTGTATCATGTAGTTGTTACTGGTGACTTCGGCATGTCTTATTTTACTCTGCAGTTATCTTGGTACAAAACTGGTAATTGCTTCTGGGCATTGCATTTTGCTTGTTACTGAGTTCTTTTGGTTTGGGCACATATGCCTAGTTCACTTTTAGTTGTTGTAGTGATGCATGTTCTTTATGTATCACTGCATATGCTATTTTCCATGTTATCGAGTGGCTTGGCAGTTGTGTTGAATCATGATAGTTGTGATTTGACCTTTGCCTTTTGTAATTGCTGATAGCATGCATATGTATACATGTTTATGCAGCTTGCATTTGAGTTATAGTTTTGAGTTTATTTGCCTGTAGTGTTTCATTCCTTTGAGTTGTGTGTTCATGCACTTGAACTACTCCTAGACTTCTGTTTACCGCATTTTGTAATTACTGATAGCATGTATATGCATATATGTGTTGCCAGTTGCCTCTGTTGGGTACTGACTCTCTATGTTCTTTAATGTTGTGTGTTGTGGTGCCATGTTTTTGGTGCTACCACCTTCATTTTGATGACTTCATGTACTTCATACCTCTGCACACACCTATGCCATTTCTCTGCATACATCTGCACATCATTGTCATGTTTGTTGATGTCTTGTATTGGCTATTTGGATTAAACCATATCTCTGTTTACTTATACCTTCATTTGGCTGGGTCATCACATGTACCCCTGCCATGTGCAGTTCCTTGTTGCACCTCCGGTTCATTTTGACCATGTGCAGCCTTCTCTTGTGCACTTGCTCATTTGAGTTGTACTGCCTCTCGTTGTACCTCTGATTCATTTTGCCATGTGCAGTTTGTTATGTACATTCTTTTGTGTACATATTTTACAACTTATTTGGTGGAAGTTTTAAACTGCTGCCACTTGCTTAGTGTATTAGTTTGCACTGTGAATTCTTGTGTATTGGCCTTTGTGCCTTGTTGTTATTTCTGTATATGCTATTGTGGCGAGGCAATGTACGCGTGCGTGCACTGCAGCCACACAGTATCGACATTTTGAATTGATATTTGAATCTTCATTGATTTTGGTTCGTTGATATTTTGTGTATATCATCACTATAGTGGCAAGGCAGTGCACGCAAGCGTGAACTGCAGCCACACGGTATCGATTTTATTGGTATTTCTTTTACTCTTGATGCGTTGATCTTTTGTGTAATGCATGTGTAGTGGCGAGGCAGTACACGCGTGCGTGTACTGCAGCCCTACTAGATTGATGTTTAATTGATGTTTTCAACTGCTGGATTTGTTTCGTGTTGCCAATTCAATAATTAGAATTTGTTGATTTGTTGTTTAACACCGTTATGTGTTATATTTACCGTTATCCGATTTCTTTATTTAAGAATCGGATAGGTAAATTTATTGTGACTGTCATCTAATTGCTATTTAATTATTATTGCTTATGTGCACTAATAACTGAGTTTGAATTAGACTGACCCGTGTATTATTTTCTTTTGAATTTGATACTCGAGCCAGACCGAGTATTTACAGGTTTTTGATATCTTACTTTGAGTTGTTGTTAGAGCTATGAAGTCTTTTCATATTTTTGGAGTAGCCGTCATCATTTAAAGTAGTCAATGTATTTGTATAGGATGTTGTATATTCATGTATATTATTCACGATAATGTACTTGTATATGTAACTTCCAGAGTCGACAGTTGTAGTTGTATCATATGTACTGTATCACATGTATTGTACGTGACATCAGTTATTATATATATGAGATTTTTGTTTATCTGTGTTCCGCATTTGAATTATCTGTGTTATTATTATATCTATTGTCCTAAACTATTATGAACCATCGTAGTTCGTTTTACACTGCAATTGGATATGTTGATGGGAGTAAATAAATAAGAGATGAAAAATAAAAATATATACCACTCCTATCGAGATAACCATTACTAGTGTAAGGCCTAACTACGGATGGCCGCTCCAATCCAGTCTTATTCTTCGTAATAACGGACAGTATTTCTTTTAATACTCTTTGTTATTGTGAGCATAGAGATGGGGCGTTACACTACCTCTAGAACTAAAGCTTCCAGCCTAACTCATGTGGGTGACCCGGACAAGTAACCCAATAAAAGGAGGATATATATATATATATATATATATATATATATATATATCACTCTCTCAAGAAAGATATCACTCCAAAGCCTAGGTATTCTCCCAACCTAGAGCTCTGATACCAACTATGACGACCCGCCTTCCATTCAACAGAAAGACGCATCATCAATAAGAAAGAAAGGGATAGAAAAGAGAAAAGATAGGAAAGAAAGAACTAAGCAATATCAGAATCTCATAGCGGAATGAATAAAATATACTAATCACATAGTTAATACATAATATACAACATCTATCAGAGTTACATAGCTTATACATCACATATTAGACAGTCTTGAGGACCTGTCCATCACACAATTCAGAAACCATTACAATTCATTGACGCAGCGGAACCACTATGTCTGTATACGTTGAAGCCTCCTGCTCCAAATCTCCTCTAGAATTCGTCGAAGCTAACATGAATCCCTTGGCTACTCGTAAAAATTTGAGTACCCAAGAGTTTAAGAAAACAGAAAATAAACTCGGGGTCAGACATGAGTCTGGTGTGAGTAAACGGGTTAACGTTGTTTAACTTTGAAAATCGTTTGAAATCAAAGGTATCTCGTAAGACCACACCGCAAATAAACATGTCGGATTTTTCCTTACTTTTAACCAAAACATTTGACAGGAAATCCATTGATATTATAATAGTGTTTAGGGTTTTCAAGTAAAATACAGAAATAGATGGAATGCTTACATCTCACGTTCCAACGTAGTTGGGCACAATCAAAACGTACGACAATTATTGGAGATTGGATTCCATACAATGGCAGGTCTACTGGAGTACCATCTGTCACAGTATCTGGTCTAGATTAGAGTACTGAGGATCCACCCTGATCCCCTGCAACACAAGGTCAGAACCATCCCTTACTGGATAATCCCGAATAAGACAACCTCACAGTTGGCGCGACCAACCGCCCACACAGCCGAAATAAAGGAACCTATAGATAGAGGAGAATCTTATCCTACTTGGGTGCTACCCACTTAACGTTGCTGCACCTCCCCTGTTTTAGCTATTCCTGGTTGATGAGGCTTGAAGCTACGATTACCTTTTTTAGAACACAAATCTTGGAATGCTCATTGTCCTCCAGTGATGATGGTCTAATAGTATTCAATCCATACAAGTCCTTTCCGGGTTCGAACGAAACCGATGGCACTATCTCGTTACGCTCATTTTGGAATCACCCTATGAGTTAATGACAATGGCCCTTGCACTCTGAATCTTCATCTCGAATCTGAAAGCGCTATCTCCATTACACTCGTTTTGGAATCACCCTCAGAGTTAATGACAAATAGCCTTTACACTTTGAGTCGACCTATCGTTTAATTTGGATCGATGTGGTTTTCAGATATTCAATTTGGAAATCTGATCTCGGTCTCATCGAAATCCAAAATGCCGTTTTAATGTCCAAGTTGTTTAAGTTAAATAATTTAATTTATTTTTTAGACTAACATATTCACATAGACAGATAATTCACATTATCACAGATAGATAATCTGTATTATCACAATTCAACCAAAGCATCTCATATCACAAAGCGGCATGTATCACATATTAGAGGTATCAAATAATCCAATGCATTTAATATCATTCAATCATCCATAAGCAAGATTAATCAGTCATACCATTTCTAATTAATTTAAATAAATTAAATTAATTACTTCAGTCACTTTTAAATCTTGCTTACTTAGCACTAATTAATTACAAACAAATTAATTAATCATCCCTTAATTACCCATCTTAATTAATTATCCTCAATTAATTATTCTTTAATTACATTAAGTAGCTAGCCTTTAATTAATTACACAAATTAATTATCCTTTAACCATTCACATTAATTAACCTTTAATTACTCTCATTAATTAATTAACTATAATTAGTTACATTGATCCTTGATTAATTACATTAATTAATTATTCTATAATCGCTTACACTGATTAATTATCTTTTATTAATCATATCATTAATTATCTTTAATTAATAACATCATTAATTAACTAACCCTTTAATTAATTACCTTAATTAATCTATTCCTTAATTAACTACACTAAGTAATTAATCCTTAATTACTCCCATTAAGTAATTATCCATTAATTACTTTCACTAACCCTTTTATTATTTACATTCAGTAATTAATCCATTAATTACTTACACTAAGTAATTATACTTTATTAATTAAGTAATTATACTTAATCAATTTCATTAAGTAATTATCCTTAATTAATTTAATTAATTAATTATCTTAAATTAATCACATTAGTTATTTTAATTAATTACAGAGTAAATAAATCCCTTTAATTACTTCCATTAATTAATTACTCTTTAATTAATTGTCCTTTAGTTACTTAGATTAATTAACCCTTAATTAATTAAGTAATTAACTATCCTTAATTAATTAAACCAATTAATTATCTTAATACATTAATTAATCATCTTGGTTAATTAAGTAATTATACTTTAGTTACTTCTATTAATAAGACCCTAATTAATTAAGATAAACCATTTTGCTTAATTAAACTCTCACTTATCATTTAATTAAATTAAATGCTTGAAATTAATTTGTATAAACATCATTTAGAGAATTCTTCGATTAATTAAAGTTAAACATACTTACTTTAATCACATCTTAATTCAAAATATCATCTTATTACTTTTCAAAAACACTTAGGAATTTAATTACAAAATTAATATAATCACTATAAACAAAACAATCTCAAACAATTTAAATTTTAAAGTCTTGTTTAACTTGTTTAATTACTTTGGAACTTAGTTTATATTGCTTAGGAAACATATTCATTTTAAACATTCTTTTAAAACTAGGCTAAACATTCTTTTGAAAACTAAATCATTTTTAATAACTTAAAAATAAACTTTAAAACTTGTTTTAAGCATTTTACTTTGGAACTTAATAAATACTTAAACTTGGAAAACTTATTTTTGTTTTGCTTTTAAACTTTGTACCTTTTCCCCTATGCTTGAAATTTTGAATCCTTTGCTTTTTAAAAAAACTGTTCATGCTTTCCATATTTAATTTTAAAACCCGGTTAGCAACCAAACGACCTGAGCAAAACCATAAAAATCCCCGAGTCAACCCCGAGCTACCCCCGACACTCATTCCTAACCCTTTTCTTTGAGACAAAAATGCAACTACATCGAGAACGACCCGAGCAAACATCTTCTTCCCCAACACTTCAAACAAACCCAGACACGGACGTGCTCGGGTGCACGTGCACGGTCGAACGACGCTCCTCCATCCAACTTCCTGATCCTCGGCAAGTCATCAACAACTCCGCCGTCCTTCTCGACCTTCTAGATCAACAAAATCAACAACAAAACAAAATCGAGCCCATCGATCAGAAATCTAGAACCCTCCCCCATCGGAAAACCACTCCTAGCCATCGCCTTCGACCACCGGCGCTCACGCTGACCAATCCATAGCTGCTTCACATCACCACGCTCCGATCCCCCCACATGCGATCCATTCGGGTACACAATCGACGCCGTTCGAACCCTGAATACAACGACGACAAAAAAAGCACCACAAACCCTAGTTTGACTTCGTCGAGCTACTCTGATCATCAGAAAAATTCCCTACTATTTTTCCTGTGATCATTATCTCCCAAGCTACCTTCAACATCAATCATAGCCCTCGACTTGCCACCGTTCATCGAAATTCAATCCAAGTTCCAATATCTTTCATCTCCAAAAATCTCGACACTCCCAAACTTAAAAATCATGATTTCTATACTAAAGTTCATCATTTTCCAAGATGAATCAGATTGCGAAACCAAAATACGATTTCCAGACCTTTTGATTTTTGACTTATATTTGATTAACTTAGTAATTTATATATTTTGAGAAAGTTACTAAATATAAATTCTTGAAACTATTTTTAAGAATGATGTTACATTCTTATAACCATTTTTATTTAGAAATCAAATCCTAAAACTAAATGTATGGGACATCAATTATAGGAAAGCGCAAGTGTTGCCATTTGTTGTGAGGGATGTACACCCTCTGTTCAATGCTTTCTTTGGTCGACCATCACTTGCTGAATTCAATGCAGCTATTGCCGTGTGGTGCTTAACACTCAAGTTTCCCATAGAGAATAGCGTGGGAATTATTCGTGGAGATTAGGTGGCTGGTCGTGTCTACTGTGTTGTTCGGTTGAGGGATGCTTAGCGAAAGGAAAAGGATGTGGAGACTCCTCTCTGCATAAAAACTAACAAAGCTTAGCAATAAGCAACCAAGCCTTGGCTTGGGCACTACAGATGGTTCTATAAAGGTATAAATCAGAGAGGTGAGGAAAAGGAGCTTAAAGAACCTAAGGCTACACCCATTGAGATGACAATCGACATTATGGTCAGCAATAACGACCTATCACAGGTCTTGAAGATCGGATCATAGTTCAGTGCAACGATGATGAAAGAATTAGCTGGTTTTCTCCAAGTGAATCTTGATGTGTTCGCTTGGATCCATTCTGACATGTGTGGGATCTTATCGATCATTGCAAGCCATGAATTGAATATTGACCTAAGGCTTGTCTCGGTAAAACAAAAATGACGTAGCATGGATCCATAGAGATCTTCCATGCTTAAGGAGGAGGTGGATAAACTCAATACTAATGAATTTATCTGTGATGCCTTGTACGTGAAATGGGTATCTAATTTTGTACTTGTGAGAAAGGCTAATGGAAAGTGGGACAAGCGTTAACTACTCAAATCTGAATAAAGCATGCCTAAAGGACAGCTTTCCACTTCTAAGGATCAACTGGCTGGTAGACTCCACTGCTAGACATGAACTGCTTTCATTTACAGATGTGTACTCCGGTTAAAATCATATCTCAATGCACATTCAAGACCAGGATGACACCAGCTTCTTTACCGACCTAGTATTATACTACTACACTGTAATGCCTTTTGGACTATAAAACACTGGAGCTACTTTAAGAGACTGATCAATCGATGTTTAAAGACCAGATTAGGCAATCAATGAAAGTATATGTGGATGATATGTTCATGAAGTCACAGTGATCAAATAACCACATCAACGATTTGGTGGAGTTGTTCAATGTTCTCTGAAGATATGGAATGAAACTCAACCTCTTGAAATGCTCTTTCAATGTTGTGTTAGAAAATTCTTGGGTTTCATCATTAACTCTCATGGAATTGAAGCCAATCCTGAGAAGATTTAGGTGATAACGGTTATGAAAGCACCAAAGGTGATTAAGAAGGTGCAAAGCCTAATGGGAAGGTTGCCATCCCAAGTCGGTTCATCTCTAGAGCCGTCGATAAGTGCATCCCTTCTTTGACTTGATCAAAAGAATGAAGAGGAACTTTACATAGGAAGCAAGACTGTGTTGACACATTTCAAGATCTGTTACACCACTTAGAGAGACCCTTCATCTTTTTCAAGCCACTGGATCATGAAGACTTGTACACTTATTTAACAGTGTCCGTACATGCCATAAGTGTCGCACTCTGCGTGAAGAGGATCCAGAGGCCAGTATACTGTGTTAGCAAGCGAATAATAGGCACTGAAAGAAATTATCCAAAATTTTCAGGCTTACTGCATCAATGACTTCACCAATAAGTTGTTACGGTAGGTCCTACATCGACCTGAAATATCTGGAAGGTTATTGAAACGGAACATCGAATTGAGCCAGCTCGATATCACTTATCTCCCATGGACAACCATCTAGGACAATGTTGGTGGACTTCATGGCCGAATTCACTATACAAGATGACTCTCCTGAGAGCAGTGAAGAACCTACCATCAAATGGAAGATGTACCTAGATGAAGCATCTAACGATCGGTGTTCTAGTACCGGAGTCATGCTAGTCACCTATGTGGACCGCTCGATCTGCCATGCCCTTAAACTTGCCTTCCATGTGACGAATGATGAAGCTAAATATGGGGCCTTGATTGTCAAGCTTAAAGTTGATAAGAGCTAGGAGTACAAGCTTTGCAAAATTTCTTTGATTCTCAGCTAGTCGCGTGCCAAGTCAGAGGAAAATATCAGGCCAAAGGAGAACGACTTGCTCCTTAACACAATCGGGTCCAAGAGTTATTGATCGATCTTGAGCGTTACACTATCACACACATCCCCAGAGACCAGAATGAGAAAGCCGACTCACTTGGTCAAACTGGCCAGTTTCGAGGATGCACAACAAATGGGTCTAGTCATTGTTGAAGTACTTAACACTCCAAGAATTGACTAGATGGAGAATGATTGGGTCTTAGAGACGGAGCCCGATAAGGAGTCATCGATGACTCCGATAAAAGATTATTTATAGAAGGGAATTCTTTTTAGAATGGAGGAATGAAAAATGATAGGTCCTCTGCAAAGCTTTTCCGTACATCCTTCAAGAAGGAGTCATGTATAGAAAAGGTTTTCCAACCCCCTGCCGTAGTGTATCACCCACAATGAAATCATGCGAGTACTAACAAAAGTTTATGAAAGAGAATGCGGCGATTGCATCGGGGGCCAAAACTTGGCAAAGAAGATACTTCATTATGGCTATATTGGTCAACTGTCAATCGAGACACAGCCGATTATGTTAGATGATGTGATAAGTTCCAGATATTCATAAAGATTCCGAGAGCGCCGTTGATGGAGATTACTCAAATGGCCAGTCCATGGTCATTCTCTACTTGGGGTATTAACATCATCGGTCGAAGTATACCATTTTAGTAGTCGATTACTTTACTAAAGGTGCTGAAGCTGAACCTTTGGCCATGATCACCATGAAGAAATTAATTAATTTTGTTGTTCGAAACATCATCTGTCATTTTGGTCTCCCTTGAACAATCACAACTGACAGTGGGACCCAATTCGGTAGTGCTGAATTCATAGACTTCTATTGTCAGCATCATGTTGAGAAAATATTTGCGGCAGTGCTCACGCTCGAGCTAATGGACATGTCAAATTTGTTAATAAAATCATAAAGTCTATTCTTAAGAAGCATTTAGAAAAGGCTAGAGTCAAGTGATTTGATGAACTCTAGTCAGCACTATGGGCATACAGAACCACCCATAAGTCTACGACTGGTCATACTCCATTCATCCTTACCTACGGTTCTGAAGGCATGATTCCTGTAGAACTTGAAATCCCTTCTCATCAAGTTACTTATTATGACCCCAGAACAAATAGAGATCTCCTTTTGGAATCTCTAGACATGATCGATGAGAAGCACGAAGAAGCTAACTTAAGGGCAGCCGCACATCGACACCGAGTCTCCCTATACTATATTGTTAAAGTCCAAGATTGAACCTTCGAAATTAGCGATCTTGTTCTAAACCGGATCTTTCCTAGCACCACCAACATGGGTCCGAGATGGGATGGACCGTATGTCATCAATCAGAAGCTTGGGGATGGAACTTTTAAGATAACGACTGTTGATGGCATTACACTCTCTAAAGAGTGGAATAACAAGCATTTATGATGCTACTTCACTTGATTTTATTTCATTCATTTATGTTCCATTTAGAATTTGCTATTGAATTTTAGTTTGAAGCCATGGTGAAACTAAGTTTTAGTTTATATATGGTGTGTTCCACTCTCATAAAGCCTAACATTGCTATGATTACAAGCAAAGGGGATCGGTTTGTTCACATCGATACATAGCCATGAATTGGCTAAGTCCATATAGGTAGAGGAATCAGATCTGATCCCCCATGTAGAGGATTTGTGTCGATCCTTTACCGATAAATAATATATATATGTATATGTATGTATGTATGTATTATTATAATAATAAAATAGCAATGCAATTGTATTTAAACTACATGAAATTGGAAACGACCCATGAGTATGCAAGCACATTTGGGAGCTAATGACAGTAATGTGCGCATGAATATTCGAGCATCTATGCACACTCGACATGTTATTTTTTGAATCGACAGAAATTAAACTACTACTTGAGAAATCCTGATAGAGAAGACCAGTTCTAATAATCGAGACCTACTAACTTGATCAACAGGCATAATGGAACCGAGCATTGATAAGACTAAGTATGACATTCCAGATTTATAATGATTAACACCGACCAAGTGTCGCGACAAACAAAGAGAGATACAACTCTTTGGAAAGACAACTCGACGGAAGGATAACAACTATTCAAGAATCTGAATGGAATCCTTTTTGGTAGGTCTAACTTGCTTTGATTCAAACTGCATACGTACTTTGGGGGGCAAGTGTTATCTGGCATTTGACCCAGTTATATCCAGATTATTAGACAAGTTAGACTTGATGGTGGATAAGGCAAGCAGCCCAAAGAGGTGATTACGTAGTCCATAGATCAAGCACATACAACAATACAAAGCAACAATCCAGAAGGACCAAGAGATAGACTCCCCAGAATATTCTAAGTATAAATTAGCGCTTTCCCTAGGTGGGGGATCAGTACCTATCCCTTCCCTTGGGCAAGGGATTAGATCATATCACTATGGCAATGAAAAACACAAACCAGCAGTTCAAATCAACGAAAATTGATCAATGTCTCTAAAAACATGAAGGCAACTATGCAAAAAATTTGGAAACATGAAGCTAGCATGGAGTGGGACCTATCGAACTGATTGCAAGCAGCCATGTGGCCTCTAGGACCAATCGTTACTGATCACCAAGCATTGGGAATTGGGTCATGAAATTTTTTGGGTGACCTCGTCTATATCTTGAAATCATGTCGATGAAACTTTAGGAAGATATTCAACTTCTATAATACATAGTTCATTATTCATTTTAGGGATCTTTACGCTGCTATTTTGCTTGCACTCCATTGTAATCAAGGATCTATTCCGATCTAATCCCTTGTATTTAGAATTCCAAGTGATTAATACAGCAATTCATTCAAAGTGGATATAGGTAATCAACCTCAAACCACTATAAATTTGCATCGTCCTATTTTCTTCTTGTTGTTCTTCGGTTTTAAGTTTAATCTTCACTTTATTTCTCTACATTCAATCAGTTGGATGTTTGTGCCAAATTTTGGTGCAAGTACTAAGCTTTTAGGGAAGTTGAGCTATTCTTATATTCCACATAGCAATTTTTGAGATATCATTTAAATAGTAGGGGTGCTAATGGTTGAGCATGACGTCTAGCATGCTTTCTAGAGTCGAAGCTGACAGGATTACGAGGATGTGAGAGTTTAGACAAGATTAGTGGAGAAGGCCATTCCTACGGTGAAGTCATCATTAGCAGGAAATTTGGAAGCAATTTTCTTTTTGTGACTACTTCTTTTCTTGCTTTCCTTGGAGGTTAAAGGATTTTGTGGAGGGGACGTGCAAAAGATGAAGGCATTTGAGAAGGAGGTGGTGGTAGTATTAAGTGTGGAGGGGGAAGATGTGAGAATAAGGACTGTGATGCATGGAACTAGGTCTATGAGACGATTTTCCTAATAAAAAGTTAGAGGAAGTGTTAACAATGTCAATATTGCTGCCAAGGACATTAAGATTTATTTCTTGAGCTATTGAATCATTGTGGTTGCGAAGGAAGATATGTTATAAATATCGATATCGAGTATGTACCAGTCAAGTATCGGTAAGAGATATTCTAATGATAAAATTAGATATTAATATATCAAACATGTATATAACATGCTATAAATGATATTATATGTTATAATGTTATATTGATGTTAAGTATTCAAATATTTTGATAGATAATTCCAAATTACTGTCAAAGACCGACTGCATATAGTTTATAGATTATAATTCGTTAACCAATATATTTTATTTAATACAAGTCATAATATAGGCTCATATAAATTCAAAATTTTGTATAATGTACATCTTCATTATTTTCTTAGTTTGTTATACTGTATTCATCGTTTCTTCAATCATATATATTACTTTCCCAAATTTTCATATTTATAGTTTCGTCGTTTTAATTTTTACTTAATTTATCGAATGAGCAATTTAATACCAATTATTACTTTAGCTTGTTCTTTATTGGTATATCAAATATACAATTTTACCGCTTTTCAACTTTTAGTTTTGGGTGCATGATAATAACCAATAAAATGAATTTTCAAAACCAAGCCAACCAATTAGAAATGGTGAACAAAAAATAATTAAAATGGGAAGTAGTCCTTTCATAATCTTGACTTGAATGGTAAAGTTTTCAAGGAAAATAAAATATACAAAATGATGGAAAAAGTATAGTTTTCTTTATTGATAGACTAATGATGATACCTAAACTGCATGGTTAAAACTAAAATGTTGGTGTATTATAATTTCTAATATGGTCTACAAATTGTCATTCACCATATACAAAAACCAATATTGAGAATGTGAAGACATTTGTTGGGGATTTTGCGGTTCGAGGCGAATTTGATGGCGATTGTGATGAAGATAATGTTGTACTTCCGACTTCAAGGATCTATGGAATAGATTCTTTCCGACAATAGTTCAACCCACCAGGTACAAACGGGTTATCGAACTATCGACTTTCAGAATTCAATGAAGCCCTATAACAGCGTAATCAGATTCAAAGTTTGTATGACTTTGATCCGACCAAGAACACTTTAGAACGGTCCTGATGATGCAGTGTGTAGAGAAAGAGATGAAGAGAAGAAGAAGAAGAACAAATCTGCAACGATACAGCGTTTGCAACACCTTTAGATTTTACAAAATATAGAGTAATTGGAAGTGCAACAATTAGCAACATTTCGTTGGCGTCATAGATCTGTGCAAGAAGAAGATGAAGAAGAGGGCAGAGAAAACTGTTTGAAACATGTTCTGGGCATTGCTATTTATAGTGGCGGAGAGGTGTCTATCCGCCAAGTGTCACAACCATTTGCAACGGTCGCGTTTATTCGTTTTGTAACGGTTCACAACTGTTACAAACGGTCGCGTCTATTCATTTTGTAACGGTTCACAACCGTAACAAACGGTCGCGTCCATTCATTTTGTAACGTTTCAGAAAACGTTACAAATTTCCCGCCATCAGTTCAAATTTAGAATTTTTTGGTTCTGGGTCCTTAACTGGCTGAAATCTGGCCCGTTACTGTTCACATATTATCCAAAAATATTTTCGGATCCGAACCCGAAACCCGTACCTGTACCCGAATCCGATCCGGCCCGGATCGGTTCGTTCGGACGGACGGTGGTGGCACGCGTGTGGTGTTGCATGACTTCTCTCCTCACAATAAAGCAAACATGTGGGAGCCCCAAGGCCCCAACATCCACATGAGAAAACTATATTTATACAAATATAGTCTTCATTCTTCTAGCATGTGGGACTCTCTTCTTTTCTTCTTTCTCTTCCAAACGAAAAATCCAAAGCCCCCAAAGCAAGTTTGAAAATTTTACATCATCGCGAAAGTGGGATCAAGCCTATGTAGTTCTAAGATCAAGTTTTGCATCATCGCGAAAGCCAACACATTAATAAAAGGTATCTTTTGGATTTGAACTTTTACTTAGTGTAAACCATTCAAAGCCTTATCGAGATTCTATGGTGAAAGAATCTTGAACCAAGTATCCCTAATGATAAAACCGAAACAATCACACATGTTGATTTCCTTAGGTAAAGTGTTCTGTATTGCTTAGCACGTTAATGGCCATGTGCTTAAATTCTGGTTCATGAGTCAACTTAGAAAGCGGTCTTACTTTCCTAGGAAACAGCCTGATTTCCATACTCATATAGGTAAGTCTCTTAAGGTGTTTTTGCGATAAACCTTTTAAGGTTTCTAGACTTATTAAGGATATATATCCATCCTTTGTTCTTGCAGAATCCAACACAAAATATTAAGGGATTATCAATTTAGTGTTCCATAATCATTCTCTTAACTTGTTGGTACCCATTGAACTTTGTCTATCCATTTCAAGACATAAGTTGGGTTTCTGTTAAGGATGATCAACCTTCGTTCACATACCTTAGTCCCATTTCTTGTGACTTTATAGAAACCACTCTTTGTAAGTGGGTCGGCCAAGTTTTTCCTCGTTTCTATGTAGTCAACAGTTATAAATCCTCTTTTGTGTAACTGTCTCACCATTTGATGTCTTAGACTCACATGTCTAGACTTTCTATTATATGTCATATTAGACACACTGTATATCGTTGCTTGATTGTCATAGTTAATCAAGATTGCTGGAGATGGATTCTTCCATAAAGGGACTTCCACTAATAAATTTCTAATCCATTCCGCTTCTATACAAGCATCTGCTAATGCAATCAATTCTGACAACATTGTTGAGTCAGAAATGCAGGTCTGCTTCTTGGAAGCCCAAGACACAACAGCGCCTCCTAATGTAAAGACCCATCCAGTCGTAGACTTAGATTCAGATTCTACATTGTTTCAGGTTGCATCACTATATCCTTCTATTACATCAGGATATCCTTTATAAGATAATCCATATTCAATGGTTCTTTTCAAATAAGCTAAAACTCTGGAAATAGCTTTCCAATGTTTGAAACCTGGATTACTTGTAAATCGAGACAATACGCTTATAGCATGTGCGATGTCTGGTCTAGTGCAATGCATAGCATACATAATACTCCCAGTAACAATGGAATACCCTAGTTGAGAGATAGTACATCCAGTGTTCTTTTCTAATTTAATACTTGGATCTAAAGAGTTGGTGCTGGTTTGTCATTGTAATGACCATACTTTTGTAGGAGTTTCTCTATGTAATGGCATTGAGTTAGTAATAACTCCCCCTCTTTCCTAATAATTTTAATTCCTAAAATTACATCAGCCTCTCCAAGATCTTTCATATCGAATTTAAAAGACAGAAACTTTTTAGTTTCATTCACACAGGATATATTGGAACCAAATATTAGCATGTCATCAACGTATAAACATATTATAACAATACCATTGTTATCCGATTTACTATAAATACATTTATCAGCATCATTAACAATGAATCCATATGACAGTGCAGCTTTATCAAACTTCTCATGCCATTGCATGACAGCTTGCTTCAGGCCATAAAGAGATTTCACTGATTTGCAAATTTTCTTTTCTTGGCCTGGTGTTTTGAAACCTTCAGGTTGTTCCATGTATATTTCTTCTTCTAAATCTCCATTTAGAAAAGCAGTCTTTACATCCATTTGATGTATGTCTAATTTATGAATTGATGCAAGTGCAATTAAACAGCGTATAGAAGATATGCGAGCAACTGGAGCATATGTATCAAAATAATCTACTCCATGTCTTTGCTTATATCCCTTAGCAACTAATCTGGCTATAAACTTATCAATGGATCCATTTATATTCAACATTTTCTTGAATATCCATTTACATCCTATAGGTTTAGCACCAAGAGGTAACTCAGTTAAAACCCATGTTTGGCTTACCATTATGGAATTCATTTCATCATTGATAGCTTCTTTCCAGAAATTAGAATCTCTGGAACTCATAGCCTCAGAATAAGTTTTGGGATCGTCATCGACGTTCATTACATATTTAGTCATATTAAGGACTTCGTCCTTACTGGCTTCTACAAAATATGTAATGAAGTCAGGACCATAGTCCTTCTCTATTCTCGCTCTTTTACTTCTCTGTTGTTCAGTACTATTATCTGGTACTGACACTTCCTTGCTGTTTTGAGCAGGAGCATAATCATCGTCATTGATATCATTAGTCATACTAGGTTCTGGACTAGATGATCTCAATGGGATCTCAACAGTTTGATTTTCAAAAAATTCTACATCTATAGATTCTATAACTTCTAGGGTGTTAAGAATAAGAAATCTACAAGTTGTACTATTAAGTGAATATCCTATGAAAACACATTTAAATGCTCTGTTTCCTAACTTTGGTCGTTTAGGGTCTGGTTTTCTAACATATGCTAAGCAACCCCAAATTTTAAGTCTAGTTAGGTTAGGTTTCCTATTAAACCATAATTCATAAGGGGAAATATTATTCTTTTTAAATGGTACTCTATTTAAAATATAACATGCAGATAACATAGCATCACCCCATAGGTTATAAGGTAAATGAGAACTTGTGAACATGGCATTAACCATTTCTACTAAAGTTCTATTTTTCCTTTCAGCAACACCATTTTGTTGTGGTGTATATGGGACAGTACATTGGTGAACTATACCTTGTTGTTTACAAAACAAGGTGAATTCATTTGAGAAATATTCATCACCACGATCTGAATGTAATATTTTAATTTTAACTCCTAATTGTGTTTCGACCTCTGCTTCGTAAATTTTGAATTTATCAAAAGCCTCATCTTTAGTTTTCATTAGATATACATATATCTATCTAGTATAATCATCAATGAATGTTATATAGTATTGGCTACCACCATAGGTGATATGACTTTTTAAGTCACCCACATCACTATATACCAAATCAAGCAAACCAGTTTTCCTTTCTACGGATTTAAAGGATTTCCGGTGTATTTTTGCTCGAACATATATTTCACATTTAGAGATGGTATCGAAATCAAAATCAAAAATTAATCCTAATTTATTCATATTTCTAATGGATTTATAATTAACATGTCCTAATCTACCATGACATAAATTAATAGAATCAACAATATAAATAGAAGATTTCTTTATTAGATTCTACTTAATCATGCCGTTACAAGAGTATGCATGCCCAATGAATTTACCATTCTTAGACAACATTAGCTTATTGGACTCATACACCATCTTGAATCCTCCTTTGTTAAGAAGGTATCCAGAAACCAAATTCTTAAACATATCAGGTACATAAAATACATTGACTAATGTAAGAACTTTTCTAGAGGTGAGAGGAAGTTCTATAGTGTCTTTTTCCAGAACTTTGCTTGGAACCATATTTCCTCTAGTAACTTCGTCGGCTTCTCCTTTATTTTCTTCGTAACCCTTGAAAAGATTACGGTCTTTGCAAATGTGAATGGTTGCTCCAATATCGAACCACCAATCATTATCATTGCCACTAATGGAGTTCGCCTCTTGCACTACAGCCACAAGCGAGTCTTCGACCACATTCACTTTTTTGTTGTTTCTTCCGCAGACGGCAGTCTCGGGCATAGTGGCCGGGCATGTTACAAAAATGACAAGCACCTCCCTTTTTGTTGTTGGTTTTGGAATGATTTTTCTTCTTAAACTGTGTCTCATTCTTTGGCTTTAATTTATCAGTAATTTCAACATTATTTGTCTTAGAATGAGACTCAGTATGCGGTTTATCATCTAGATCACGTTTACGAGAGTCTTCTTCAATACGAAGATGACGCTGCAAACCGTCTAAATTATAATCCGTTTCCTCAGGCTTTATCTTTTTCTTATAATCATTCCAACTGTGAAGAAGTCGGAAATTATAACTCCAACAACAAAAGATTCAGGGAGATCAATTCCAGCATCTTTAAGTTGATTCACCAACAATAAGATTTCGCTTTCTTGTCCAATTATGGACTTATTGGTGACCATTTTGAAATCCAAAAAATTAGAAATAAGAAACTTTTTATTACTTGCCTCGGATATGCGGTACTTATTCTCTAATGCAGTCCAGAGTGTCTTCGCTGTTTCCAAGGTCCTATGAGCATTGTAGACTAGGGTAGATAGCGCATTCAGAATATGGCTTCTACATAGGAAATCGTCCTCTTTGCGCTTTGCACGTTTAGCCTTTAGAGCAGCATCATCTTTATCAGTTTCCTCCAGGATTTTTTCAAGTCATTTCCAAAATGTAGAACAACTTGACGGTGACCAAGAAAAATTTCATCGTCTCTTGCCAACGAGTGAAATTTTCGCCATCAAAACGCTCCAATCGAGTTAGATGCTGATTCATAACTTGTAAAGCGCTCGAACCTTCCATGGTTGAAGAATATTGTCTGAAAATTTGTTGGTATTTTGCGGTTCGAGGCAATTTGATGACGATTGTGATGAAGATAATGCTGTACTTCCGACTTCAAGGATCTATGGAATAGATTCTTTAAGACAATAGTTCAACCAATCAGGTACAAACGGGTTTTCGAACTATCGACTTTTAAGATTCACTGAAGCCCTATAACAGCGTAATCGGATTCAAAGTTTGTACGATTTTGATCCGACCAAGAACACTTTAGAACGATTTCTGATGATGCAATTTGTAGAGAAAGAGATGAAGAGGAGAAGAAGAAACAAATCTGCAACGATCCAGCGTTTGCAACACCTTTGGATGTTATAAAATATAGAGTAATTGGAAGTGCAGCGATTAGCAACACTTCGTTGGCGTCGCAGATCTGTGCAAGAAGAAGAAGAAGAAGAGCGCAGAGAAAACCGTTTGAAACATGTTCTGGGCGTTGCTATTTATAGTGGTGGAGAGGTGTTTATTCGCCAAGCGTCACAACCGTTTGCAATGGTCACGTCTATTCTTCTTGTAACGGTTCAAAACTGTTACAAACGGCCGCGTCCATTCATTTTGTAATGTTAGAAAAGTTACAAATTTCCCGCCATCAGTTCAAATTTAGAATTTTCGGTTCTGGGTCTTTAACAGGCTGAAATCTGGCCCGCTACTGTTCACATATTATCCAAAAATATTTTCGGATCCGAACCCGAAACCCGTACCCGTACCCGAACCGGCCTGGTTCGGTTCGGTCGGACGGACGGCGACGGCACGCGTGTGGTGTTGCATGACTTCTCTCCTCACAATAAAGCAAACATGTGGGAGCCCCAAGGCCCCAACATCCACATGAGAAAACTATATTTATACAAATATAGTCTTCATTCTTCTAGCATGTGGGACTTTCTTCTTTTCTTCTTTCTCTTCCAAACGAAAAATCCAAAGCCCCCAAAGCAAGTTTGAAAATTTTACAACAATCTCCCCTAATTTTCAAAATAAATAAATAGGACGGCTGCATCACTAGAGTTACTTCCTATATACCCAAGTGGGATCAAGCCTATGTAGTTCTAAGATCAAGTTTTGCATCATCGCGAAAGCCAACACATAAATAAAAGGTATCTTTTGGATTTGAATCTTTACTTAGTGTAAACCATTCAAAGCCTTATCGAGATTCTATGGTGAACGAATCTTGAACCAAGTATCCTTAATGATAAAACTTGAACAATCACACATGTTGATTTCGTTAGGTAAAGTGTTCTGTATTGCTCAGCACGTTAATGACCATGTGCTTAAATCCTGGTTCATGAGTCAACTTAGAAAGCGGTCTTACTTTCCTAGGAAACAACCTGATTTCCATACTCATATAGGTAAGTCTCTTAAGGTGTTTCTGCGATACACCTTTTAAGGTTTCTAGACTTATTAAGGATATATATCCATCCTTTGTTCTTGCAGAATCCAACACTAAATATTAAGGGATTATCAATTTAGCATTCCATAATCATTCTCTTAACTTGCTGGTACCCATTGAACTTTGTCTATCCATTTCAAGACATCAGTTGGGTTTCTGTTAAGGATGATTAACCTTCGTTCACAGACCTTAGTCCCATTTCTTGTGACTTTATAGAAACCATTGCCTTTTGGAAGACTCTTTGTAAGTGGGTCTGCCAAGTTTTTCTTCGTTTTTATGTGGTCAACAGTTATAAATCCTCTTTTGAGACCATTTGATGTCTTAGACTCACATGTCTAGACTTTCCATTATGTGTCTTATTAGACACATTGTATATCGTTGCTTGATTGTCACAGTTAATCAAGACTGTTGGAGATGGCTTCTTCCATAAGGGATTTCCATTAATAAATTCCTAAGCCATTCCGTTTCTTTACAAGCATCTGCTAATGCAATCAATTCTGACAACATTGTTGAGTTAGAAATACAAGTCTGCTTCTTGGATGTCCAAGACACAGCAGCGCCTCCTAATGTAAAGATCCATCCAGTCGTAGACTTTGATTTGGATTCTACATTATTCCAAGTTGCATCACTATATCCTTCTATTGCATTAGGATATCCTTTCTAAGATAAACCATATTCAATGGTTCTTTTCAAATAAGCTAAGACTCTGAAAATAGCTTTCCAATGTTCAAAACCTGGATTACTCGTAAATCGACACAATACGCTTATAGCATGTGCGATGTCTGGTCTAGTGCAACACATAACATACATAAGACTCCCAATAACAATGGAATACTCTAGTTAAGAGATAGTACGTCCAGTGTTCTTTTCTAATTTAATACTAGGATCTAAAGGAGTTGGTGCTGGTTTTTCATTGTAATGACCATACTTTTGTAGGAGTTTCTCTATGTAATGAGATTGAGTTAGTAATAACTCCCCCTCTTTCCTAATAATTTTAATTCCCAAAATTACATCAGCCTCTCCTAGATCTTTCATATCGAATTTAAAAGACAAAAACTTTTTAGTTTCATTCACACAGGATATATTGGAACCAAATATTAGCATGTCATCAACGTATAAACATATTATAACAATATCGTTGTCATCCGATTTGCTATAAATACATTTATCAACATCATTAACAATGAATCCATATGGCAGTGCAACTTTATCAAACTTCTCATGCCATTGCATGGGAGCTTGCTTCAGGCCATAAAGAGATTTCACTAATTTGCAAACTTTCTTTTCTTGGCCTGGGGTTTTGAAACCTTCAGGTTGTTCCATATATATCTCTTCTTCTAAATCTCCATTTAGAAAAGCAGTCTTTACATCCATTTGATGTATGTCTAATTTATGAATTGATGCAAGTGCAATTAAACAGCGTATAGAAGATATGCGAGCAACTGGAGCATATGTATCAAAGTAATCTACTCTATGTCTTTGCATATATCCCTTAGCAACTAATCTGGCTTTAAACTTATCAATGGTTCCATTTGTATTCAATTTTTTCTTGAATATCCATTTACATCCTATAGGTTTAGCACCAGGAGGTAAATAAGTTAAAACCCATGTTTGGTTTATCGTTATGGAATTCATTTCATCATTGATAGCTTCTTTCTAGAAATTAGAATCTCTGGAATTCATAGTCTCAGAATAAGTTTTGGGATCGCCATCGACGTTCATTACATATTTAGTCACATTAAGGACTTCGTCCTTACCGCCTTCTACAAGATATGTAATAAAGTCAGGACTATAGTCCTTCTCTATTCTCGCTCTTTTACTTCTCCATTGTTCAGTACTATTATCTGGCAATGACACTTCCTTGCTTTTTTGAGCAGGAGCATAATCATCGTCATTGATATCATTAGTCATACTAGGTTGTGCACTAGATGATCTCAATGGGATCTCAACAGTTTGATTTTCAAAAAATTCTACATCTACAGACTCTATAACTTCTAAGGTGTCAAGAATAAGAAATATATAAGTTATACTATTAAGTGAATATCCTATGAAAACACATTTAAATGTTCTATTTTCTAACTTTGGTCGTTTAGGGTTTGGTTTTCTAACATATGCTAAGCAACCCCAAATTTTAAGTCTAGTTAGGTTAGGTTTCCTATTAAACCATAATTCATAAGGGGAAGTATTATTATTTTTAAGTGGTACTCTATTTAAAATATAACATGCAAATAACATAGAGTCACCCATGGGTTATAAGGTAGAACTTATGAGCATGGCATTAACCATTTCTACGAAAATTCTATTTTTCCTTTCAGCAACACCATTTCATTGTGGTGTATATGGGGCAGTACATTGGTGAACTATACCTTGTTGTTTACAAAACAAGGTGAATTCGTTTGAGAAATATTCACCACCACGATTTGAATGTAATATTTTAATTTTAACTCCTAATTGTGTTTCGACCTTTGCTTTGTAAATTTTGAATTTATGAAAAGCCTCATCTTTAGTTTTCATTAGATATACATATGCATATCTAGTATAATCATCAATGAATGTTATATAGTATTGGTTACCATCATAGGTGATATGACTTTTTAAGTCACCCACATCACTATATACCAAATCAAGCAAACCAGTTTTCCTTTCTACGGATTTAAAGGATTTCCGGTGTATTTTTGCTCCAACATATATTTCACATTTAGAGATGGTATCGAAATCAAAATCAGAAATTAATCCTAATTTATTCATATTTCTAATGGATTTATAATTAACATGTCATAATCTACCATGACATGAATTAATAGAATCAACAATATAAATAGAAGATTTCTTTATTAGATTCTACTTAATCATGCCGTTACAAGAGTATGCATGCCCAATGAATTTACCATTCTTAGACAACACTAGCTTATTAGACTCATACGCCATCTTGAATCCTCCTTTGTTAAGAAGATATCCAAAGACCAAATTCTTACACTTATCAGGTACATAAAATACATTGACTAATGTAAGAACATTTCCAAAGGTGAGAGGATGTTCTATAGTGCCTTTTTCCAGAACTTTGCTTGGAACCTTATTTGCTCCAGTAACTTCGTCGGTTTCTCCTTTATTTTCTTCGTAAATCTTGAAAAGATTACGGTCTTTGCAAATGTGAATGGTTGCTCCAGTATCGAACCACCAATCATTATCATTGCCACTAATGGAGTTCGCCTCTTGCACTACAGCCACAAGCGAGTCTTCGACCACATTAACTTTTTTGTTGTTTCTTCTGCAGACGGCAGTCTCGGGCATAGTGGCCGGGCATGTTACAAAAATGACAAGCACCTCCCTTTTTGTTATTGGTTTTGGAATGATTTTTCTTCTTAAACCGTGTCTCATTCTTTGGCTTTAATTTATCAGTAATTTCAACATTATTTGCCTTAGAGTGGGAGTCAGTTTGCGGATTACCATCTAGATCGTGTTTACGAGAGTCTTCTTCAATACGAATATGACGCTGCAAACCGTCTAAATTATAATTCGTTTCCTCATGCTTCATCTTTTTCTTATAATCATTCCAATAAGTAGAAGTCTAGAAATTATAACTCCAACAACAAAAGATTCCGAGAGATCAATTCTAGCATCTTTAAGTTGATTCACCAACAGTAAGATTTCGCTTACTTGTCGAATTATGGACTTATTGGTGACCATTTTGAAATTTATAAAATTAGAAATAAGAAACTTTTAATTACTTCCCTCGGATATGCAGTACTTATTCTCTAGTGCAGTACAGAGTGTATTCGCTGTTTCCAAGGTCCTATGAGCATTGTAAACTAGGGTAGATAGCGCATTCAGAATATGATCTCTGCATAGGAAATAGTCCTCTTTGCGCTTTGCACGTTTAGCCTTTAGAGAAGTATCATCTTTATCAGTTTCCTCCATGATTTCTTCTAAGTCATTCAAAATGTAGAACAACTTGACGGTGACCATGAAAAATTTCATCGTCTCTTGCCAACGAGTGAAATTGTCGCCATCAAAACGCTCCAATCGAGTTAGATGTTGATTCATAACTTGTAAAGCGCTCGAACCTTCCATGGTTGAAGAATATTGTCTGAAAATTTGTTGGGGATTTTGCGTTTCGAGGCGAATTTGATGGCGATTGTGATGAAGATAATGTTATGCTTCCGACTTCAAGGATTTATGGAATAGATTCTTTCAGACAATAGTTCAACCCATCAGATACAAACGGGTTATCGAACTATCGACTTTCAGGATTCAATGAAGTCCAATAACAGCAAAATCTGATTCAAAGTTTGTACGACTTTGATCCGACCAAGAACACTTTTGAACGATTTCTGATGATGCAATTTGTAGAGAAAAAAATGAAGAGAAGAAGAAGAAACAAATCTGCAACGATCCAGCGTTTGTAACACCTTCAAATGTTACAAAATATAGAGTAATTGGAAGTGCAGCGATTAACAACACTTCGTTGGCGTCGCAGATCTGTGCAAGAAGAAGAAGAGCGTAGAGAAAACTGTTTGAAACATGTTCTGGGCGTTGCTATTTATAGTGGTGGAGATGTGTCTATTCGCTAAGCGTCACAACCGTTTGCAACGGTGGCGTCTATTCATTTTGTAACGGTTCACAACTGTTACTAACGGTCGCGTCCATTCATTTTGTAATGTTACAAATTTCCCGCCATCAGTTCAAATTTAGAATTTTCAGCTTTGTGTCCTTAACGGGCTGAAATCTGGCCCGTTACTGTTCACATATTATTCAAAAATATTTTTAAATCCGAAACCTGGCCCGGTTCGGTCGGACGGTGGCGGCTCGCATGTGGTGTTACGTGACTTCTCTCCTCACAACAAAGCAAACGCGTAGATGCCCCAAGCCCCAGCATGCACATGAGAAAACTATATTTATACAAATATAGTCTTCATTCTTCTAGAATGTGCGACTTTCTTCTTTTTTTCTTTTCTTCTTTCTCTTCCAAACAAAAAACCCAAAGCCTCCAAAGTAAGTTTGAAAATTTTACAATAATATTTATATGTAAATATATTATCTCCAATGCATACATTAATAAATGATATTTCTAAAAAATATCGGGTATTTTGCTATAAGTATCGGTGTGATATATCGATAAATATTGGGCGATATATCGGTAATGACATTTTAAGTGATATTTTGAAAAAAAATATCAGCTTAGGAACGATATGTGATATATCAGCGATATATCAGCGATATTATCCGATATTAGATATATTTAAGAAAGTTAGGAGCATTTGAGGAGGGATCAATATCAGATTTGAAAGAAGATTGTCCTAATTATGGGTTTGTGGAAGTGTTAAAAGAGTTAATATTACTGTCAGGACATCAGGATTTAGTTCTCGAGCTATTACCTTATTGTGGTTGCAAAGGATGTTTGTATCATTTAGAGAGGGATCAATAACATTCGAGGAGAGTTTGAGGTGATAAAGGATATTGAAGTGAGATCAGACCGAGCATGAGCGAGTTGAGGGTTAGGTAGAATGTTTAGTTCCTTTTCAAGGAAACGAGTTTGTTTTTGTAGCATTGCAGATGAAGTAACGGTGCGTGGGATTGATCAGATGTCAGGGCCTGTATTTGGAGTGAAGGATTTGTTAATCTCTAAGGCAGTTGAATATGAAAGAGAAGTAGTATTACTAAAACTATTTTCATATGCCTCATAAATGGTGGAATGGAACTATTTCAAGAGGCGTGGATGTATGCTTAGGAATAAAATAAGTTAAGGGACCCATGATCCAATCACGACCATGTGATGGGACATATGGAAGATTAACTTAAAGCATTTGATTGATGTTTCCATCATTAATTTGAAGATTACCGGATAATCTTTAGGAGATACCTATAGTTACATTATTTGCACATGTAGTTGTAACTTGTGAGATATGGGATGTTAGGCTGTTACTAATTTCACAATTATTTAAAGTTAATAGATGCAAGACAGGTGGCGTTTCTGGTAGAATTTCATTGGGAAGACATTGCATAGGTGTGAAATTTGTTTATCAAGTTTCCGAAAACCAACTTTTTTTCATGAATTCACGCTTCAAGGGATTAACTCCTTTTAATTGATTTCTACTGAAACCCAAATTTGGTAGAAATGCCTTCCTCGTTATCTTGCATAGTATCTATAGCATCATGAAAATGAGTAGGATTCTCATAGCCAATAGTATCGTAATCAAACACCCTATGTTTCTTACAAATCTTTGGCTTTCAATCATACTCAACAATGATACTTTTGCATCCATCAACTAAGCCAGCTAGCTGAATAAAATTGGAAGTTCATGCTCGAGTGAAACATCAATAAAAGCTTTAGCATATTTAAAGCTCTTTCGCTTCTCAGTATTCTCATTAAAGCCAACTATGTGGCCGATGTGATAAGCTAGCAAGTTAATTCCAAGAAATGTCATGTTATAATGGGAATTCAAAAGAAGTGGACCCAAACCAGTAAACTTTTTACTTGCGCTTGCACACATTTATAAGAAGGATTCCTAGTAGTAATTAGACATCCTACCATTGATAAATATAGGTTCCAACTGAAGTATACATAACCTGTCTTCACCATTTGAGAAGGAGAAACAGAAATTAGCCTTATTGGGATTAATGTCAGCCTCACCGTCAAGGGTACATGATTTCCTTAAGTGAGTTGAGACCGTAGTGAAAGAGAGTGTCACCAAGGCAGAACCCAACAAGATGGTCCCACCATTAGGAAACCCTTTCATCACAAACTTCCCTCGACGGAGCATTGGGCTTACCGATCTCGGAATAAAAATTGCCTTGGTATAAATACACACACACATTACGAGACATAGCTTTAAATGGGAAGACTAGGCAGTAGTTGTAGATATATTTTGGATATTACCCATGCTAAGGTTTTGTAAGATAGAGAAAGAAGCAAAGTGGCCATATGAGCACAGTAATGCAGCAGTATTATTAGGTCCACATGTAGAAACTGCATGTGTATCTGGGATAGAGGGTGGAATTGAGTTAGATGGTTTAGGCCGAGGTATGTTAGGGGCAGTAGCGCTAGGATTCAGGCCAAGAATAGCCAGAGGAATCGGTTGCGGAGGCGAGTTAGCAGCAAAGGGAGAATAATACCGAGGGGTGCCTGAAGTTGACGCAAGAAGTAAAGGGAATGAGAACAAGGTGAAGGAAAGGGAGCAGGAGAGGAGGGGTTATATGCCATGGGAGAAGGGAGAAAATATTTATAATGACATAATTAATGACTTTTGACTTATGATATATATCAGGTTTGTATGGGACGACCCATTCCATGCTTTAGCGCTGTTCCGCCACTGTGGAGATCTTAGTTGAAAATGATATTGCTCATACTAAACTTTTGTTTGGTCAATGTGTTTATTATTTTCCCTGTAAACTTACGAGTATTCGTTTGAGTTGGTTGAGTCTATAGGTTTTTATATTATAAATTTTAGCAAGAAGTTTTTACCAAGCTATATTAAAGAGGAAGATAGGCAGGAGGCATTACTATTATTCTTTCTAATTAGCTTACATTCCTCTGTGCATTGTATATATTAATTTTGAGGGACTACAAGTGTTTGGCATCTCCATATGTAAATCTTTAGTGCTACTATGTAATAAGTTTATATTTGACTCCTGCATAGGCACATTTTGTGATTTGAAATACCTAAAGGCAATTTAGCTATGATGAATTTTATACAGCTACTCTGTATTCTAAAATTATTGAAAAAAATACCGAACTTATTCCATTGTTGAAAGATAATTCCAAGGTGACTACTGCATATTGGTTCTAATATTTGAGACTCAAAATGAGGGATGTTATAACTCTCCTCCTCTATGACCGATTACCCTTCGATCGTCCTACGGTCTTCGTTTCGTAGTTGATCGCAAAACCATAGAATTGATGGTGATGTATTTTCCATCAGTTCTATAGCTTGTAGGGATATTCCAACATGTGAATGGATTACGAAAAAAACACCAATATTGCATTCGTATCATCATGCCGTATGAAAAGACATATCATAAGGCCTAGTTTCAATCTGATTTGTAAGTCATCGTATTTTGTAATAGGTAGAGATAACCTCTATTAGCTAAGGGAGATGTAGATCTGAATAGGAGGTAAGAAAAGTTAAGTGAAATAGAGCGGAGACTGCTTAGGGTTTCCATAAAACATTGAATTATAGATAAATGGAAATGCATTTGCAAAGTAGCCACAATGGCCTAAAAAACCAATTTTTGAATGCTAATGAAATTATATCACGGCATATGCCAAAATATGGGTTCAGTATTTCTACATGTACTAGGAACATCAAAATCCTCAAAAGGTATCCCTGATCAAAATTATCCTTTATCATCAACTAAATTTAAATCGCTATTTATGATTAATTAATAATTAATGTGTCAAAATTTTGTGTCGTTACATTCTCCCCTCCCCCCTTAAAATAATTTCTCTCCCGTTATTCCTCATAGAATAAACTCTCAACATATGCATAAAATATCATACCATATCATATGGTTTACTATACAAAATATGGGAAAGTGTACTAATCACAACTAACTACCTCCCTCTAGAATAGTGCACTAAAAACACCAACAATCAATCTTGACACAATAAAATCAATCCACAACAATAAACGCAATTTTCAATGCACACATGCTATAGTAACACATACATTTCCATAACCATACAACCAAAACTATAGCATGTGGAAATATAGTACATCAATAAAGGTGAAACAATCTCAATCATAGATCAACTCCGTTCACAAGTCATACCATGCGTCTCAATAATTCAAGTACAATAGCCAATGACAAAAGTTCACAACAATTCAAGTTTATTCAAACATGCATGTACAAATAAATATATAAACCAACAACTAGCATAGTTCATCAAAATAAATCACAATACTAAAAAAGCAACTTCGCACTATCATACCAACAATTAACACGTGTGTTAACCCCTATACTAACTACTCAGACACCATAATATATATATATATATATATATATATATATATATCTTCAAAATTGTCGATGAAATTCCTCATAATCTCATCTTCAAGATAAATTGGTGTATCATTTCATACTTACAAGCTCAAAATATCATGCGCACCTACTCATGGTTATGCTATCAAAATGATATATATGCCCACTTATGGCTACATCCTCAAGATAATATGTGCGTACTTATGGCTGCATTCTCAGAATTATATGACCATGTACTCATGCTGTAGCTGCATAAATCCTAGATTCCTAGACCCGCTCAAAAGGTCGGGAAGTCAAGACCGATCTCATACTAGATACTCTTGGATATATGATAACACAAATGACCAGCGTCGTATGGTCGACAAATACTCAACATCGCGGCTACATAAATGCATGAATCCTTGCCACTTAAATGGCCGTGGCCTAGACCAACATCTTAAGGTCAATGGCAGATCCTGTTGTACAATCCACAGTGAGCTCCCCACCCAACCTTTTTTATAAGCATATATCAAAGTTTTGGGTCATCAACGATCCCTTGGTATGCATCCTCATCGGAAACCATCTTGTTCAAACTTTTGGATAATGTCAAAACATTGATCCTATAATCCTTCTATAGCGACTTCTTCATTTGATAACAGGGATGACTCATCCAAAATACCTACAAGGGATCTACCAGCTTATCGTTGGTCGTAATAAGAGTTCTAATAACATTCAAATCAAAACATTCATGCTAAAATATTTTCATTTTTAAATCAAATCTTCCATATTCTTTTTAAATACAAATCGCCCTTAACTAAAATATTATGATTTTTTCTTTAAAATCAAGCTAAAAATAATTTTGCAAAACATCAGTTAATAAAAACTTCTAAATATATAAACTTCTTCAAAATCAAAATAGAAGTCCTAGTTGAAATTTAAACACTCATGGAAGCTGGTATTCGCCCATATAAAAATAAATTTTGAAATATACATATGTTAAGGCTCCATATTTTGGTGAAGATGTAATGTACCACTCACTTACCATTTTGATTCCTCACTGGTTCCCATTAAACCTTTAGTTACTAAAAACTCTTCGATCACTATTAATCCTTAACGAACATCATCACATCTCTTACTCAATCTGAAAACCTAGTCTTCCTCGACTTAGGAACCTATGTGACCCCACTAAAAGTTACCATTGGGTAACTAGACCATCATACAATTATCATATATAACAAGCAACATCATCTAGCATACAAGAGAAATAACCACAACAAAGACCTG
This sequence comes from Allium cepa, assembly GCA_030765085.1. Lineage (NCBI taxonomy): Eukaryota > Viridiplantae > Streptophyta > Magnoliopsida > Asparagales > Amaryllidaceae > Allium > Allium cepa. The sequence goes on along the minus strand of CM060932.1, from coordinate 684,399,554 downwards.
ACCAAAAAAACAAAACAAGAACATGGCTAAACAAGCAAACAACAACAAAATAATGCAAGCAGAAGTAATGAATTCAAACAAACACGTTAGAAACTATAAAGCAAACATAGTCAAATAAAGCAGCATACTTTCCCTAACATAACTAATCACTTAACAAGCATGAAAACAATGCAATCAATTCAGACAATGTAAGCAAATACATTAAAATTAAAATGACACTATCACACGCGTCGGAATGGGCAACCTCATACCTAACTCTATCTAGGTGGGAATAACTAAACATCTTTACAACTCATTAGGGAAAGTCATACATAATAGGCTGAAAGTCACGTTATCATAATGGATGTCGGGCAAACTCAAACTTATATTATATAGCCATCTCACATTGTAAAGACCGACTATTTCATACCATTCAAATTGACAATAATCCACACATGTCAGACTTAAATAATGCAAAATAACAAATTGTAAATAAATTTGGAACAAATGAAATCAAATACACAGAATCACAGACACAGAACAATCAGAATAACTCGCAGCGGAAAATAAAATAACATAATAGTTCATGAAGCTACTATAACAAAGTCTCAAAACAAATACATAATATTAGTCTGGAAACAACATAATAGAAATCCCAAATACATAGAAGTTCACTAATACATGAGATAAACTAGAACAGCTAAAACTGAAATATATATAAATATAGATAGGCAGAATCTCCAGCAAAGACCAGCTCCAGGAAGAGAATCCAAAGCTGTGAATACTCAAGCTGACCCGAGCGTAAAGCAAAACGCAAAACACTCGAGTCAGGACATATATATACTTATATAATGTAAACCAACCCAACTGTAATAAAGATACAAGTAACTCAAAGGATGCCTGGGACCGCCTATCCTCTAAGGATCCGTTAAACTATTTACTATATAGTAATATAGCGCTATTATAATAATGTCTACAGTAAAATAAACATACTTTAAAATAGCGTTAAGGAGTGACCCAGTATCCCCCTTAACACGTAATAGTCCCAGTAGTCCATCCAGTATCAGCATATCTCCAGATCAGGAGACTACCCTAAATACTCCATGGGCTACGGGAGATAAACAAACTCGTAGCAAAGACTCGGTATGGTAGGTGACACGACACACAAGGCAATGCCAGGGTAGAAATACCAATTACGCACACGGGTTGGTGGTAACGTAGCAGCCACTACGCCCACCCCGAACAACACTCCAAAAATCAAGGGGTGCACCCAGATCAATCACAACAGTAATAGAATGGTATCCAAGAAGTGTCTCCGATCAGAGGAGCTACCGCTTTTGGCCCGAGATCGCTCCTGTTTTAGCCACCTTAAGCTAACTCACGGGAGTCAAGTCCACGTAATGTACCTCAGGAACGTAGCCACCATCCTACTTCATTCTGGAATCTCCACCGCGTACACAATTGTTAAAGTGGGTTTCAGTATCGACAGAGAGTATGTCCATATCCGATGCCGGCCTCTTTAACAACCAATCGTTATTATAACCCATATTTATAATTTTAAAAAAGGTATTTATACTTTAAAAATCAAATATCATTCCAAAAATTCAATATCATTTCAAATGCATTTCAAAATATCAATATATCATATCTTTTCCAAACCATATTCATTTTATATAAAATACCATTTCAATTCACATTCAAAATAGTTTATTTTTCAAACCAAATTACTTTATTTTAAATTATAAAAATGAAGTTATTATATTTAATAATTAAATATTAAATTTCCAAATTTTTTAAACTTTTCAAACTTCATTTATTCACTTAAATTTCTCAAAACAGTAAAAATTCACCTTTCGCAGTATTTGGAAAATACTACAGAAAGTTACTTTCAAAACAGTTCAATTTAACAAAACGCAGCATTTAAAAATGCTATAATAGGGTTACTTTAGCTCAAATAAAACTTTGGTTAAATTTAGCAATTACAGCACTTACAAAGTGCTATAATAGCCCTTAGTTCAATTTAGCTATTTAGTTTATTTCTATCAACTACAGCATTTACAAATCCTGTAATATCATTTACAATAGAAAATAATTGCATTTCAAAAATGCTGTTAATTAAATTCCAAATATTCAATATAATTTCACAAACAATTAAATTTTTTATTTAAACCATTTTAAACCTATAAAATCATACATTTTCACTTTTAAAACAATCATTTAATTACCCTTATATTCATGATTTTAATAAGTTAAATTTCCATTCAAAAATCAATATTTAATAATAATTCACGTATTAAATTTAAGCATTAAATTTCAATTCTTTAAATTAAATTTTTAACTTAAAACTTAAGTTTAAATTTTCAAATAAAGTTTAAATTTTCAAATATAACTTATTTTTTTCATTTTATTTACTTAACTTAAAATTCACTTTTTAAAAAAAATTCACAAATTTCCAATTTAAGTTATATTTAAAATTCAACTAAAATATTCATTTATTTCACATTTTAACTTATACAAAAACCATTAACACTTTATAAAAATTATTTTAAATTCATTTTAATTCAAATTTAAATCTATATCATATTTTCTACTTAATTTAAATTCCATTCATCACCAAATCATAATTCCAAAATAACTTGTATTTCTAATTTCTAGCGTTACTATTAATTTATTTCACTTATAAATTTTAGAAAATCAATAATACTTTACATAATTCATTTTTAATTAAATTTCAAATCAAAAAATTATAATATTTACATTTCTAAAATGTTTTAAATTTTTTAGAAAAATATACTTTAACCACGAGTCTGTATATCATTTTCTAGCCTAGGTAAAGTGATATTATCATTTCAAGCCCGCAGTCCTAAGTAAAATGAAATAATGAAAAATCATTTAGGCCTATCATTTCAGCGCATAACGAGTTTTCCCTATTCTAAAGTCTGTTCGGGTATGTATCATTTCAACCCACAGTGATTCTAATATAAAGGGAACTTGCAGTGTGATAAACTGATATAAATAACAGAACATCATAATATAACAGTAGCATATTATATAACAGGTGAATAAGCATGGGTGAACCATCATATGATTATAGCATAGCAGATATAACATGGTGATATGGGTTTACAAATTCAAATGTGATCAGTTTACTAGTCATATAAGTATAAAACTGTCTGGTGAGAATAACTCACTGGTATAAGCTGAAGACAACAACCAAAGTACACAAACTGAGATCCAAAGGTATGATAGCACGACAATGATTCGAGAGTGGGAGAGCCAAAGCTAATTGCCTTGTTACATAACAAACAAAACAAAGTACAATACATAAATTTCAAACCAAACTATTATAAACAAAGTTAGAAATATAAGCACAATGCATAGCTGAACTTTTTGCACTTACATTCAACCACTTATGCTTCAGCTATGGACTGTAAAAGCACTTTAATGGGATGGTTTTGGATCAGGTTTGGATCAAGTTGAGGTCATATAGGTTGGCCATAACAATATACGAAGTAGCAAGAGGGATATGTGTTCATCAACACACAACTACAAGCAACAACATAGATTTCAAGGCCTAAATGGCTTTGACCAAGGGACTATTGGGCATGGCCTGATTTGGAAAGATCAACTACAGGTGCTACAGAGGTCCAAGGCTCAAGTTGTCGCTGGTGATGGTGTTGTTTGGGTCGGCCAAAACATGATGGTGGAGTGGTGGATCAAGTAGAGCTCGGCTATGAAGTTTCAAGTGGTGTTTTTGTCAAAATCTTTGCGGATCTTCGTCATGGATGGTTCGACTCTGGAATGGAAGTGGAGAGGAGGGTATGGTGGCTAGAATAGGTGGTGGTGGAGGCGGCCAAGGGGCTGGAGATGGCAGGCCGATCACAAAGAAGATGAAGGCAAGTGCAAAAATCAATATAAACAAGTATAAAAAGTGAAAAAAAGAAGAAATTTTACCAAACTTTCTTAAGGACAATGGCCAAATGTTTTCTAGGGTGAGAAGTTTTTCTTGTGCATGAAAGAAAGTGGAGTGGTCGGCTAAAGACTAGGGTATTATGGCAGCCAATTGAATTAATGTATTGATTTATGAAAAGGTATGTGAATATGAAAAGGCTAGGAATAAAAAGGGTCACAAACTATTCAAATTTCCCTAATTCTTTTTAAATTTTTAAATACATGTAAAATACTTATAAATACAGATAAAAACACGAAAATATGATGAATGCACAAAAATAAATAAATAAATATTAATTAAATATAATTAAATTAGGAAAAAAAGCAAAAATTGGAAACTAGGCTTAAAAATTTGAAAATAAATGCAATAAATTTTGGAAAAATTTTATGTACCTGAAAAATACTTATAAATGATGATAAAAAAACAAAAATAAAATGCATGCACAAAAATAAATAAATAAATTTTAATTAAATGAAGAAAATAGCAGAAAAATGGAAACTGGGCTTTAAAAATAGAAAATAAATGCAGTAAATTTTGGAAATTTTTTATTATCACTTTAAAAATATTTAAAATTGATATCTTGCAATAAAGTAAATTTAAAATAATTTCAAAATAAAATAAAGTCAAATTTAAAATTATATTCAAAAATCTAGGGTTGTTACGCTCTCCCCCACTCAGATCTTTTCGTTCTCGAAAAGAACGGGCAAGGAAAATAAAGAGAAACAAGATAGAAAAAAATAGAACCTGAAATGAACAATTCCGGATTCGAAGCACGAATGCTCTCCTCCCTCTCCCAGACACAATCTCGATCGTTAGTACTCCACTGTACTTTGACCAGATTAACAGATTTCCTTCTGAGCTGCTTCGTACATCTGTCGACAATACGAAGTGGCTTCCTTTAGATAGTCAAATTAGCCTCAATATCCAAACTATTAAGAGCAGAAGGCTGGACAATAAGAAATGGATCATGAAGATGTCAGCGAAGATGTGAGATATGGAATACATCATGCACTTCAGAAAGTTTCTCGGAAAAATCTAGACGATATGCTAAAGAACCAACTCTTTCTACAATGCGGAAAGGACCAATGAACCTAGGAGGAAGCTTCCCCCTACGACCAAAGTGAATGACATTCCTCAAGGGAGAAACCTTAAGGAACACCTGATCACCAACAGCAAATTCCAAATTCCACCTACGTCTATCAGCACACTTCTTCTGCCTATCCAAAGCAGCTCTCAACCTCTTCTTATCTCCTCAACTCTCTCAGAAGCTTCCAAAATCACATCAGGACCAAGAACCAAACGATTATTGGATTCAATCCAGGAAGATGGAGATCTACAAGGTCGGCCATATAGAGCAGGAAACAGAGACATTTTGAGACAGGCCTGAAGGCAAAGATGGAATGAGATAGATAAAGGATTACGAATAGACTGAAAAATAAAACATAAGATTATACCTGATAACTACTATTGTAGGTGAATTCGGCAAGATGGAGATGATCTTCCCAAGATCCTCCATAATCAAGCACACAAGCATGAAGAAGATCCTCGAGAATCTGATTCACTCTTTCCGTTTGACCGTCGGTCTGTGGATGGTAAGCAATGCTCAGATTCAGACGAGTACCCAGAGATTCCTGAAAAGCCTTCCAAAACTGACTGGTAAAGATAGGGTCACGATCACAAGTAATATTGAGAGGAACACCATGGAGACGAAGGATCTCTCTGATGTAGATCTTAGATAAGTTGAAGCAGATCGAGTAGACTTGACCATAATAAAATGAGCAGACTTGGTCAGTCTATCCACAGTAACCCAGATACTCTCATTACCCCTTCGAGTCTTCGGTAAACCATCGATGAAATCCATGGAAACCTGTTCCCACTTCCAATTGGGAATCTCAAGGGGCTGCAACAAACTAGGGGTCTTCTGGTGATTAGCTTTGACTTGCTGACAAGTCGCACACCGACTAACAAAGATAGAAATATCCCTCTTCATCCCCCTCCACCAATAAAGCCTCTTCATATCCTGATACATCTTCGACACACCAGGATGAATAGAAAGCTGGATTGGTGATTCTCCTGAAGCAACTCCTCCTCAAACCATCAACATTTGGGACACAAATCATGCCATTAATCCTCAAAATCCCACTATCATCAATCTGAGCTCCACTACCACTACTACTACCACCAACCCTGCTACGAACACTCTCCTTCATCAATCTAAGCATCTCATCCTCATCCTGCTTAGTCATGATACGATCCAGAAGAGGAGAAGAAGAAACAAAAAGCTGACACAACAAAGCCTTCTTCCTACTCAGAGCATCAGCCACAACATTAGCTTTACCGGGAGTATAGCTAATATGGAGGTCATAAGAAGCCAGAAACTCAAGCCAACGAACTTGCATCTGATTCAAATCCTTTTGAGAAAAGATATATCTCAGAGACTGATGATCAGTGAAAAGCTCAAACTTGGTTCCAAGAAGATGATGCCTTCAAAGCTTCAAAGCAAAGAAAGCAGCAAGCAGATCTAAATCATGAGCAGCATAATTTGCTTCGTGGGTTTTCAACTGACGGCTGGTATAGGCAATGACCTTACCATCCTGCATGAGAACAACACCCAAACCCTCACGACTAGCATCAGTATATACCGTCAATCCATCACTTCCAGTCGGAACGGTAAGAACTGGTGCGGAAGTTAGATTGCTCTTTAACTCACTGAATGCAGCCTTACACTGATCACTCTAGACAAACTTAGCATTCTTACGAGTCAAAGTTGTGAGAGTTGCAGCAATCCAAGCAAAATTCTCAATGAATCTCCGGTAGTAACCGGCAAGGCCAGAAAACTACGAATATCAGATGGAGTCTTTGGAGTTTTCCAATCCTGAAACAGAATAGGGAAAAATAAGGACAACAGGAAAGATAGAATTATTAAATGATAAAGAAAAGAGAAGGAAGAAAGACTTACATTGATTGCAGCGACCTTGACTGGATCAACAGAAACTCCATTACTAGAAACAATATGCCCGAGACATCGGACTTCGTCCTTCCAAAAATGGCATTTAGAAAATTTAGCCTTCAACTGATGGTTTCTGAGAATCTCCAAACCAGATTTCAAATGCGACTCATGCTCTTCCTTGGTCTTAGAGAAGACAAGGATATCATCAACAAAGACTAGAACAAATTTATTAAGCACATCACGAAAACATGATTCATCAAATCAACAAAGAAAGCAGGAGCATTAGTCAAACCGAAAAGCATGACTAACCATTCATAAAACCTATTCTCAGTATGGAAAGCAGTCTTGGGAATGCTATCCTCAGCAACCCTGAGCTGGTGAAAACCTGTGGTGAGATCAAGCTGAGAGAAAACAGTGGCACCATAAAGCTGATCAAACATATTATTGATACGAGGCATTGGATATCTGTTTTTCATAGTGAGCTTGTTCAGCTCCCTATAATCAACACACATCCGAAGAGAACCATCGGACTTGGTGAAAAAAACCACCACAGCTCCCCATTCAAAAAGACTAGGCCTAATCAGACTTTTGAAAGACAAGTCCTCAATTTGCTTTCCCATCTCAACCTTCTCGCAAGGTGCCATTCTTCTAGGGGGAAGAACAATCGGTCGAGCACCAGGAATAAGATCAATTCAAAAATCAATTTCTCGCTTCGGAGGTAAAGAAGTGACTTCACCAAATACATCGGGATATAATCTAACCACAGGAGTCGAATCAAGATTACTAGGAGAAGAATCCAGAGAATAAATGAAGTTGCCAGCAATATCCTGAGGCATGCGGCACTAAATAATCAAGGAATTCCCTTGATCATCGACAAGGTGAAGAGTCCGGGCTTTACAAGAGATATGAGCATCATGATTCCCTAACCAATCATGACCAAGCAATAAATCAAAAGCATCGAAGCCCAGAACATAAAAATCACCACTAAAGCGATGATCAGAATGGAGAAGTTTCACTTGCTTACAAATCCGATTAAGGTTAGCAGGACCCCCAATAGGATTTGAAACACATAATGGAACAGAAGCAAACTCAGGAGATAGGAGATGCTCAAACTTATCACACAAATCAACAGAAATAAAATCGTGTGAAGCTCCAATATCAAACAACACACGAATATGATGATGGAATAGAGTAAATGAACCCTGGAGAGTACCTTGGTCATCACTAGGAGCAGGAGCAGGAGCAGGAGCAGGTGGAGGAACTGGAGATGAGGCAGAAGTGACAACAAATATACTAGAAAGCATACCCCTCTGCTGGGTAGGGCAGTCCTTCTTAAAATGACTAGGCTGAGACAGATATGGCAGAGATTACGCCTAGCCAACTAAGCAGGTGGGGGAACAGCAGCACCAGCTAATGTAGGACAGCTATTGGCATAGTGCCCCTTCTGATCACACCTAAAGCAAGTGATAGAGGAGAGATCAACTGGTTGCCTCTGAGCAGAAGGAGGCGATGAAGATCCCAAACCAGAATGCTTTTGCCAATTCTTCTTCTGCTGATGATAATTAGGCTTACGCTTCTTGGAATAAGCAGAGGAAGACTGAGATGGAGGAGCACCAGAAGCAGCCGGACCCTTAGATATGGGGTTCTCATAGCGAATAGCCATATACATAAGCTGGGTGAAAGTGCCATGAACATGAGAAATGAGGCGACTATAATACTTTGGACGAGCACCAGCAATGAATTTCTCATTCTTCTTGAGAGGAGTGTCAATAAAGCTAGGACCAAACTTGAAAAGTTCATTGAACTTCCTCTCATACTCAGCAAAAGACATGCTACCTTGCTTAAGATCCATGAATTCATGATAAAGCTGGGATTTCCCAGCTTCTGGCATCCATTTTGCCACAAAAGCCTCCCTAGAAATGAGATATAGAACAAGCTTAAGATAGATTCAAAAGAAAAGGAAAAATAGGAACAAAATTCAAGGTAACACAAAAGTTACCTAAACTGCTCCCAAGTGATATCAGCTTCGACGGTGTTAGCCGCAACGGACTCCTACCAATCTAGAGCAGAATCACGCAACTGCCAAGCTGCTAACTGACGATTCTGGGCATCAGTAATATCAAGACCAGTAAATATCCTTTCAAGACTCCGCAACCACTGTTGAGCCTCAATGATGCTCTCTGAACCGGTGAATGGGGTTCCACCAAGTTGAGAGAATTCCTTACAGAGAACAGTGAATCGAACAGGAGCAACAGGCTGTCGAGCTAGGGCAATACCATGACCCCTACCTCTAGCATTTCCTCGATTCATCCTGAAAAATCAAGAATGAATTTAGGGCAAGATAAAGACAAGCCAACGATAACTTAAGATAAGACAAGAGAATTCACTTGGATGAATATCCTGAATAAAAAAGTCTAACAAGGTAGATACGAAAGAAAGGAAGTTAGAAAACATTTGAAAATCCTTTAAAACAATAAAATTTTATATTAAAATAGTCTTTGAATTGAAAACATTTTGAAAAAACATTTTATACTTTGAAAATACATTCTCTCACAAAGATATGATTCTGAGATTGATTTCACTCATTCTAGGATATTTCTACCCTATCTCTAATGAGTTTTTGCTCCGCAGAGGCAATGGTTTGCCAAAAACCAAAGCTCTGGTACCAAATGTAACGGGCCGCGCCAGTGGGGTAATGCCCACCGTAGCATACATTGGTACCTATGTTCTGCCTTTACGACCAGCCTCTCGACTGCACCACTAACCCCCGTGGGGACATGTAGGAATAAGAATCACCGCTTGCTACCAAACCAAATGCGAGAACCCCCTATCATGCTGCAACCTCCAAGTGCAATGGCAGACACACATGTCAGACTTGAATAATGCAAAATAACAGATTGAAAATAAATTTGGAGCAAATGAAATCAAATACACAGAATCACAGACATAGAACAATCAGAATAACTCGCAGCGGAAAATAAAATAACATAGTAGTTCATGAGGCTACTATAACAAAGTCTCAAAACAAATACATAATATTAGTCTAGAAACAACATAATAGAAATCCCAAATACATAGAAGTTCACTAATACATGAGATAAACTAGAACAGCTGAAACTGAAATAGATATAAATATAGATAGGCAGAATCTCCAGGAAAGACCAGCTCCAAGAAGAGAATCCAAAGCTGTGAATACTCAGGCTGACCCGAGCGTAATGCAAAACACAAAACACTCGAGTCAGGACATATATATACTTATATAATGTAAATCAACTCAAGTGAACTGTAATAAAGATACAAGTAACTTAAAGGATGCATAGGACCGCCCATCCTCTAAGGATCCGTTAAACTATTTACTATATAGTAATATAGCACTATCATAATAATGTCTACAGTAAAATAAACATACTTTAAAATAGTGTTAAGGAGTGACCCAATATTCCCCTTAACACGTAATAGTTCCAGTAGTCCATCCAGTATTAGCATATCTCTAGATCGGGAGACTACCCTAAATACTCCATGGGCTATGGGAGAAAAACAAACTCGTAGTAAAGGCTCGGTATGGTAGGTGACACGGCACACAAGGCAATGCCAGGGTAGATATACCAATTACGCACACGGGCTGATGGTAACGTAACAGCCACTACGCCCACCCCGGACAACACTTCAAAAATCAAGGGGTGTACCCAAATCAATCACAACAGTAATAGAACGGTATTGAAGAAGTGTGCCCGACCAGAGGAGCTGCCCCTTTTGGCCCGAGATCGCTCCTGTTTTAGCCACCTTAAGCTAACTCACGGGAGTCAGTTCCACGTAATGTACCTCAGGAACGTCGCCACCATCCTACTTCATTCTGGAATCTCCACCGCATACACAGTTGTTAAAGTGGGTTTCGGTATTGACAGAGAGTATGTCCATATCTAATCCCGGTCTCTTTAGCAACCAATCGTTATTATAACCCGTAGTTATAATTTTAAAAAAGGGTATTTATACTTCAAAAATAAAATATCATTTCAAAAATTCAATGTCATTTCAAATCCATTTTAAAATATCAATATATCATATATTTTCAAAACCATATTCATTTTATATAAAATACCATTTCAATTCACATTTCAAAATAGTTTATTTTTCAAAACAAATTACTTCATTTTAAATTATAAAAATGAAGTTATTATATTTAATAATTAAATATTAAATTTCCAAAAATTTTAAACTTTTCAAAGTTCATTTATTCACTTAAGTTTATCAAAACAGTGAAAATTCATCTTTCGCAGCATTTGAAAAATGCTACAGAAAGTTACTTTCAAAACAGTTCAATTTAACAAATGACAGCATTTAAAAATGCTGTATTAGGGTTACTTTAGTTCAAATAAAACCTTGGTTAAATTTAGCAATTACAGCACTTACAAAGTGCTATAATAGCCCTTAATTCAATTTTGCTATTTAGTTCATTTCTATCAACTACAGCATTTACAAATACTGTAATACAATAGAAAATAATAGCATTTCAAAAATGTTGTTAATTAAATTCCAAATATTTAATATAATTTCACAAACAATTAATTTTTTTATTTAAACCATTTTAAACTTATAAAATCATACACTTTCACTTTTAAAACAATCATTTAATTACCCTTATATTCATGATTTTAATAAGTTAAATTTCCATTCAAAAATCAATATTTAATAATAATTCACATATTAAATTCAAGCATTAAATTTCAATTCTTTAAATAAAATTTTAACTTAACACTTAAGTTTAAATTTTCAAATATAACTTATTTTTTTCATATTATGTACTTAACTTAAAATTCACTTTTTAAACAAAATTCATAAATTCCAAATTTAAGTTATATTTAAAATTCAACTTAAATATTCATTTATTTCACATTTTAACTTATACAAAAACCATTAACACTTTATAAAAATTATTTTAAATTCATTTTAATTCAAATTTAAATCTATTTATCATATTTTCTACTTAATTTAAATTCCATTCATCACCAAATCATAATTCCAAATAACTTGTATTTCAAATTTCTAACTTTACCATTAATTTATTTCACTTATAAATTTTAGAAAATCAATAATATTTTACAAAAATAATTTTTTAATTAAGTTTTAAATCAAAGTATTATAATATTTACATTTCTGAAATATATTTTAAATTTTTTAGAAAAGTATACTTTAACCACGGGTCTGTATATCATTTTCTAGCCTAGGTAAAGTGATACGGATAATATATCATTTCAATCCGTAATTTACAAAGAAAACCCGGGTTTTATCATTTCAAACCCGCAGTCCCAACTGAAATGAAATAATTAAAAATCGTTCAGGCCTATCAGTTCAGCCCATAACGATTTTTCCCTATTCTAAAGTCCGTTCGAGTATGTATCCGTTCGGGTATGTATCAAAAAATTAAGGAATGAAAAAATGTGATGATAAAACTTTGTTTTTACCAATATCCATATGTGTATCCAAAAATATTCGAAAATTAAACACTAAATTGTATATTTTCACTAAAAATGAGCAAAAAAGCATATCGTAGTAACATCCAATAGTTAGGAAATAGTTGAAAAATCATATATTAATTAAATATAATTTTAATTAAATAAATATATATATATATGCATCAGTTAATCGGACGGATATTTTTCGGATACGGATACCACAATAACCATATCCGTATTCGGAAAGCTTTTCGGATATCGGATATCCGTATCTTCTTTTCGGATAACGGATATTTTTCATATTTTCGAACACGGATTCGAACGGATACTGGATTTTTTGGGTACCCATTGACAGCCTTAGTGGTTGGTGGTGGTGGTGTTTGGGTTGGCCAAAGCATGATGGTGGAGTGGTGGATCAAGTAGAGCTCGGCTATGAAGTTTCAAGTAGAGTTTTTGTCATAATCTTGGTGGATCTTCATCATGGATGGTTCGGCTCTCAAATGGCAGTGGAGAGGAGGGTATGGTGGCTAGAATAGGTGGTAGTGGAGGCGGCCAAGGGGCTGGAGATGGCAGGCCGATCACAAAGAAGATGAAGGCAAGTGCAAAAATCAATATAAACAAGTATAAAAAGTGAAAAAAGAAGAAATTTTACCAAATTGGGCACATAAACACAAATGGGTTTTTACCTTATGATAACCAAAACATTTTTATAGAAAATCCAATCATAGTATAATAATGTCTGGGGGTTGAAAATAAATAGATAAAATAGTCGAAATGTCTTCATCTCACATTCCAACATAGTTGGGCACAATTAAGACTATATGGCACTTATTAGAGAATGGTTTCCATACAATGACAGGGTAAGGGACTACCTTCCGAATAGTACACCTCTAGATAAACTGTACCGAGGGACTCGCCTGTACCCATGCTAAAATAGGACCAGCTTACCCCTTACTAGATAGTACCAAATATGTCATCAACTAGGTTGCTTTACAATGAGAGCTCTCATGCACAACCAATTTCTGTAATAGCGATATAAAAAGCTAGTGATCATACCCTAGTGGAAGTGACCCACATAGCCCTGCTGCAACTCCCCTGTTTTAGTCATTCCCAGTTGATAAGGCTTGAGGCTACGATTTACCTTCCTTTAGCACTTCCTACTTGGAATTCCAACACTACCCTCCAGATAGCAATGTATCCCTAGCATTCATCCATACAAGTTCAATCTGGGCTTGAACAAAAGCGAAGGCGCTACTTCTACTACACCCATTTTGGAATTTCCCTCAAGATTAACAGTAAGTAGCCCTTGCATTCAAAAGTTCCATCTTTAATTCCATAATTTTCAAGATGTCTTCAGTTCGTAACACTTGATTTGGGCCGAACTAGTTTTTAGATAATTTATAATTATCTAATCCCGGTCTCTTCCAAACAGTATTCGACATTTTTTGATAAACTCAACTCCCATTCTTTCAGAAATAAATAGACAAATGCATAAAAGTGGAGATCACCTTCTAACTATTTGAGTGAACAGACTTCCCTATCATTTGTTCTAGGAAAGAAAATGAGATTTATACACACAATACAACATCATCGAAGATAACTGTGTCATATAACTCATGTGTTTCTCTTAGATATTTCCAAAATTATGTTTTGGCCAAATTTGGTAGTCGGTTATTTAACTATCAAATAGTAACAATTAAAAAACAAATATTTATTTCCATATGGGATCTACTAAGCTTCCATTTAATTAATATTTTCATAATCAAATCACTTTCACATCTTTGATCAAAATACCTTTACAAAAGATATTATTTACAAACCCCTTATATTCATTCAATACTTGGAAAACATTCATATACTTATCTCAACTATATAAGTATATTACCAACATATTATACTTTCCAATACTTAGAAAAAATATCCATATACTTATCTTATTGGTATAAGCACATTTACAAAACTTAAAGAAGAATTCCTCTTTCCAAATTCATTTATAAAATTCCCATATGAGACTTAAAAATGATTTATAAACTGCTTTACAAAATACCATTTGTTAATCTCTTTATAATAATTGCTTTTCATTAAGTATAATCCTTTTATAAAACAATTTATCCTTTATAACACACTTTCCCAATTAAATAATTTCCTTTAAACATCATAATAATTAAAATAAGTAATTAACTTTAAGCATTGTTAGTACAATAATTAATTAACTTTAAAGTACTTACCAATGTAATTACCAACTTACTTTAAAACATTTCTAATAAAATAGTTAATTGACTAACTTTGAAACATCCTTTATAATTTATATAAACATTCAACCTCAAAAATTGTAAATAGCATTGGAGTTAATTTAAAATCAAAATTTATATATTTAGAAAGAGACTTAGCAACCACAATGGTACTAAATCAAACTAACCTTTATTTCATAACGATATTCAAGTCTCAACATAAGTAGTTACATAAAAACAGATATTTAAATAAAATCCATAACCCAAAATCAAAGAATAACATGTCAATATAAACCAACTGGCAGATAAATGTCTGAATTAATATAATAGCATAATGGTGATTTATCCTGCTATATAGATATCCAATCCATTAAGTTTAACTATAGCAGATTGGCGATTTATTTTGTTACAAGATATCCTAATAATCTACTTAATTACTAGGTAACAGAATGAGGATTTATTTTGCTATTAAAGTTTAGTATGACCCATTTACATTTGTGTATTTGCTTAATGACATCGATAATAGAATCTCTTGTTTTTAAAACTAATTTTTGTAAAAGAAAGTTATCTTTAAACAAATTGATCCTTGGAAAACAAAGTAATTAAAAACTTAAAGCTCTTTTTAAATAATTATTTAGAAGTTAAATCCATTTGTTAAATCATAATGAAATCCTAATTAAGACTTAACTTAACTTGATTATTAATTAAGAAATAAATAAAACTTCAAAAATAATTTATTTATAGATTAAGACCCTTAATTAATTTATAACTAAAAATGATTAAACATTTATTTAATAATTAATTAATAATTAACCATATACATAATTAATTAAAAATAAATCATACACTTAATTCATAACTAATTAAAAATTAATCTTACTTAATCAAAAATTAATTAAAATTAATCTCACTTTTAAAAGATAATTAATTAGTAATTAATCTCCACTTAATTAGAATTAATAAACCTTTTTTAATACTTAATTTATTATTAGTTACCAAATTAAATTAATATAATTAGTAAATACATAAATAAATCCTTAATTAACTTTTTAATCATTATTCTTAAGTTTTATAAAATAATTTTGAAGTATTTTAAGTATAGGAACTTAAATAGCAAAAAGTGGACTTTTAACGAAACTGCATTCACAACAACCATCGCTATGAATATTGTAACTAGAAAATGTTTCTTAATTCCTCTTTTGAAAACTTAACATTTGAAAGTTTACTAACTTTTCCTAAATATAAGTATGTTTTTATAACTTTAAAAACCATGTTTAGAGCTTGAAAATGATTTTGATTTTTGAAAACAATTTAACATAACTTCAACAAAGGAATCCAAGTTGCTAATACTATACTGGGTGCTAACTTCCTTAACATATATCACATACTAATGTCTATAACATACAATAATATATCACAACCACAAACCTAACCAAAGCTCATTGTTTTACCACAAACATAGAAAAGGTCTAAATTTACATCAATCACAACACCTTTTAACTTCTTTATCAAGTCTAGATCTCATTCACAAACAAATACAACAAAGTCACATCCAAACGACATGAATAGTCAATACACAAGCATATTTACATAAAAATACAACTACAAGACAAAGGTGAAAACTTTTTCCAAAATGAGTGAGTTTATACTTACCAAAGCTATGCAAGCTTAACCAAAATTCCCCTAGTTGAAAAAGGCCTTAGATATAGACTTCCTATAAGCAAAAACCAATGTTTATGACCTAAATTAGGTCATATGGTTCGGCCTAAGCATAAATAGGCTCAACCTTGGCTGGATAGGCTCGGCCATGAGGGTGTGAAGGAATTAGAACTTGTTTTTGAGAAGAGAGAAGGTGCAAGACAAAAAGAAAGTGTTTTTACATAAGTATAAGGGATTTTTAAGTAAAAAGAGAAGATTTTTCTTAAACTTGAGAAGTTGTGAAAATATAAAGAAGCTGGAAAGAAGAAGAAGAATTCTAAAATGAAAAATGAAATGAAAATGAGAATAAAGGAAAAAGAGAAATTGTTTTGTATAAAATGATACACAGTAAATTACCATTTTGCCCTTAAATACATACATTCTACTACTTAAGTGCTACATCCTCACTTCCCCCTCCTTTCCTACCTTTTCCCACACGTTACCCCCTTTCCTATGACCTTCACATATCAAAGTACTAAGAACTTGAAGATATGGTGATTAATAAGGGTTTCCATGTAATTAAGTGTACTTTTACACCTTTTCTTTTATTTCCAATTTTTGAAAATGATCACATCACTTTTACTTCTTAAGTACACTTATATTTACACTTTTACCATCCTTAATTAAGTACACATTATTTATTTAAGTATGTGTTCAAGTGTGCCGTGTTTACAAACTTTTAAACAACGTTTTAACAGTGAAAATTTGAATTTTTCGAAAAAGCTTTCCAGTCACATTTTCTTTTATTCTTTGAACTAATTGTTTTTGTAAAGAAAATTTGAAAATGAATTTTCAATCATTATTATAAATTAAAAGAGGGTTATTTAATTATTAAAACCATTAATTAATATTCAAAATTAATCATATATTCTCAAACCAAAGCGATAAAATTCTGGATCGCTATACCTATACACCTCGGCCTTTAGGGGTCCGTGGGATATTGCATAGGGAAAGACCACGTTTCTATAGTTTTGGGATCAAGCCCACATATTTCTATTTCGTGGTCTTCTCCTACATCAAATTATTATTAGCATGTAAAATTGCAAAACAATACCAACCAAGCAACTAACATTAGCAGATCATACACTAACATGCCACTACAATCAAACATCATAAATATGGTGTAACAATAACAACACCACACATCCATTAAACATTGCCAAACTAAATAATACTCGAACTCAACCCCAAACACCCAATAAATCATTAACCAATAATGTCAAATGTATACTAATCACTCATCACTAGTAACGTAACATCATGATGATAAATGCAAGTATAAATCTACCAAACGTTTACTAACCACTTTACGTTAGTAACACAACATCAAACTTGCCAAATGTGTACTACTTTGTATTAGTAACACATCAAAATCGTCAAATGTGTACTAGCTACTCTACATTAGTAACATAAACATCAATGTCAGCAACACAAAAAAATCATAATTAACTACACAACGTTCATGAAGCAATAATGGTAAAATATAACATAACTTGTCCAAATGCAATTTCACCTTCATGCAACAATCATACATTACAATTTCACACAACCAATAATGCTATATGTCACAATAACTCAAATTAAATTAGTTGTACATACTATTTCCACTTAAGTACATATTGTCTTATTCCTCTTTATTATAGAAACATATTTATTTATTTATCTCAAAAAGATAATACACTTCAAAATCCCTTCATTTTACATTTATTACTTCATATTTCTCAAAATATCATTATTTATTTAAAAATAACAATTACGTCAAATTACTTTCAAAAACAACAATATTATTACTTTACATCCAAAATAATAAGATATACTCAATCTATTTGTTATCTTACATAATCAATTATTACTATTTAACTCAAAAATAATAATATTCTACTTTAATTCTCAAAATTCCCTCTATTGCTATTTATCTCAAAAATAATAATAAATTAACCCAAAATACGTCTTAAAGCACACCTTCATCATCATTATTATCCTTAAAATATCGCTTATTTTTATTACTTATGTAATTTTTTTTCATAAACTAGATGAAATAGTCATATTATTATTTTAGTTAAAAACACTACCATCTTCTGGGAAATCGAATCACTATTTATTATTCCATACTTTACATCATAAGTAATATTTTCTTCCTAAAACTCACTTTAAAGTAGAATTTTCGTTATTATATATGAATTTCCATAGAAATACGTAAACAATAACTTTATTAAAAACTACACATTTAGTTCAGTACAATTATTAATCATGATTATCTACAAATACCATCCAACAGTCATAACTTGACCTATTTATTCCACAATAACACATATTTTGATTTACTTCCAGTTAGTAATTTATTTTTCCTAAATTTACTACTAATTATTATAAAACAACCGATATGTAATGATGTAGTAATTAGCAGTTAAACAATCAAATCAGAGTATATATCATATCAAAGCACCATATTAATCATGCAATCATTAAATGGTATAACATATGTCAACAAACGTATATTTAATATCGATGAACACTTATATAATATCTTTAAAATATAAATATTTATAATAGTTTAATCTTACCAACACGCTTTTACGAATAACTCCAAAAGCCATCAAACACATGTCAAATTGCTGGGAATTTCACCATGAATCCAATGAAACAAATTGGACATGAAATGGAGGTCATATGCCAAAGATATGGTGACTAGATGATCTAGGGTTTAATGTGTAATTTTGACAAAGTATAGGAACTTTTTGGTAAAATTACCTCCACTCTCAAACTCATACTGTTTATTTACCACTACCTTCCTAGTTCCTCCACCATCGTCGTGCATCGCCGTATGATGATCGGGCTGCAACACCACCACCCGTGCTTCACGTGAACAAAATTTGACCAAACCCAACATCAATGACAACCTCCTCCGCCTACGCTGAATCGAATCAGTTGCCATCATCAACAAATTATTATGGCAAACCCAAGCACCTTTTGACATGATCTGGGCATATAGATCGACTCCCTATGTCGTCCTCCATGACCCGACACCCTACGATTGTCCTAATTGTCATTTCATCATTGTTTGTAAAACCCTAGAATCGACCGTTATGGATGTTTCATTGATTTCACTATTTTCATGGAATATTCTACTAGAATTGACTGAATTATCATAAACGAACATCACCATTGTGTTCGTGTCATTGCACCATATAAAATGACTTACCATAAGGCCCACTTTCAAGTTGTTTTGTAAATCATGATATTTTGTAATTAGCTGAGATGATCTTCATTATCCTTGGGAGATTTAAACCTAAAGATGAATAACGTGGAGGTTGTCTTTCAATTAAACATGATATTTATAGGCTATAAGAGATCGTTGTGTCAAAGCGGTCATAAAGGCACAAAGAACCAATTTTGAACATTAATGAAAGTATATCATGATACATACCGAAATATAGGTTTTTAGGATTTTCAAACACAATAGGAACATGAAAATTCATGAAAAGACATTCCTACTCAAAATGATCTTTTATCATCAGTTTAATTTAAATAGCTATTTTTGATTAGTTAATAATTAACGTGTCGAAGTCATGGGACATTATACAAAGTTAAATAGAACTAGAATCACCAAGAGAAGGACAAAGGGGATAGGCCCTAGGGAGGACAAAACAAGATATAGGAGATTGTATGTAGTAGTGCCAAAGGAAGGGACACATAGCCAAGCAACATCGAGTGGACATCTCGTAGATTCAGGGCTATAAATATGAGTAAATGGTTTATTTCAAGAGTAATTTCCCATCTCTTTAGAAGGGAGGATTTTTAAAGCTTATGCAGTTGAAATTGTTCCAACCTCTAATCTTTTTCCCCCTTATGCTATAGAAAAAGGAAATAAGATAAAAATCGAAGGTGAGTTACTAGTTTTGGATACAATGTGTTATAATACATAGTTTAGACCGTAGGACTCACATTGTGTAGTGTCCTTTAGTGACACATATGTATTAGATTTCTTAGGGTATGGATTGATCTTTGTATAGATTTGATCACCCGATTATAGGATGATATTGGATGATAATAGTATTAAGGCTTTAATGAGGAGTAATAGATTAGGCACAATATTGCTGTATGTTGTGATCTAGATAATTCAATGACCATGAGTTGTTTATCCTATAGCATAGGAATCTTATATGCCTTTGTAGAAGATTATGATCTTCATCCACTAATAAGTAAAATTAACTATGCCTTAAACATACCACTTAGGCATATAACTATAGACAAGAGTAAGGAGTTGGATAAGAGACTTTTCTAAGTTGGTGAAAGAAAGAAATGCATTTGTGTTTAGAGAGAAAAGTGTATCTGAATTAATTTCTTTAAATGTCATATAAAAGAGGTGTTAATCGAAAAAGAAATATTTAGGTTTTGGTTCCATGAAAGAGATTTGGCCACAGATATAATCATATGATATACTAGAAGTTTTGGAAATACTATAGAAGTAAAGTTTCACTCGAATAAACTAAATGAAAAAAAATTAGATGGTGGTTTGGAGTTTCAGTTGATTGCATTCGGTTAACCAACTAAATTGAGGATTATATAGGTTGTAGTTAGTAAATTAGAGTTTGTCATGTGACAGGGACCCGATGACATTTGTATTCTTTCATATCATATCATTGCAAGAATGACTGGTAATGAAGACTAACAATGTTTAGATGATTTGTTGTTTGACATCTCTGGTAATAGTACATGATTTGGTTGGTTTATGGAGTTTATCCAACGTTTCGAGTGATATTACACCAAACATATTTTTTTTCACTTGGGTGTTTATATATCACTAAACAAGTAGGTTGCCGTCTTACTGTATATGTATTATGGCAACATTTGTGAGGTGTTGATATTTGAGTTGTTGCAACTGCAAGTACATTGTAAGGGTTGAACGTGACAAGATTTCCACACTACGGCTGGACATCATCCATTTCTGATATTACAAGATGTGGTTTAGGGGTACAATGCTTTTTAGGTTATTGAGTATTATGCTTATTAGATTGATTTGTTAAGACATCGTCCAATATTGAGTTGTCTCGATCATAGCATGGTAGAAGTAAAATGATGAAAAGTTGCATTTGGAAAAGCTACCACTAGTGGATTTTGTATAAAGTGAAAGAACTAGGACAATCGAAAGGGGGTGAAATAGATAGATTTCAAAATTCCTATTTTTGGATCTATTGGGCCAATGAAGACTAAATGATTTTTAGATCCAATATAATGAAAATTTAAATAAAATATTATTTTATTAGTTTGGTTAAAAGTAAGTTTAAATCTAAATTCAAATATATAATAATGAATGTAAAAAACACGTTCACATGTGTAAAGTGTAAATGTAACATATGAGATGTATACATAGTTAATGTGTATATATATAGCTGTTGAGATTTACACTATAACAGAGACACAAGCCCTTTATACATTCCTTTAATGTCCATACTATTATTTTTTATTTTGAAAACATGTAAATACTAATAACATATGTATATACAATTTTCACTCACATTTATACAAGATATGTTAAAATATTCTACTAATAGACAATGGATAATTTATATTTATAATAAGACAATTCATGAATAAGGTGACGACCCACCATGTTGGACAATTTAAGTCGACAATAAACTACACATGTCTAACTCAAACAGTCCAAAAGACATATAATCTATGCGGTTTATAAAAAAATTAAGGTGAAAAAGGAAAAAACAATAACCAGAATCTTACAGCGGAATGATAAAATATAATATCATAAACAGTTCATGAAGCTGTTTCATAATATAAGTTTAACTTTCATTTTACAATATAATCAGAGTGCTACAAACAAACATACCAAATAATACAGCGGAATAATACTAATATATACGATCACCGATCTCTATCTTCACCTTCAAGGAATAACGTTTTCAAACACTAAAATACTCAGGCTAACCCGAGCATAATGAAAAGAAAAACATTCGAGTTAGAACTAAAAATTCTTATGTAAGTAAAATCAATATCATGAGAAATAAGGGTACAAGTAACCTAAGAGATGTTACGAGGTTTTCCATCTAATAAGGATCTGTTAAACTATCTATATATAGTAAGATATGCTATATATGTAGTGTCTATTAGTAATGTAAATATTTTTCTTAGCGTTAAGCCTTTACATTAATACACCTTAACAAATTTTCAAGCATTGTCCTACAGTTTGCCTTAGTAGCACAACCAGTAACGTCGATAGCCAGGAAGGCGTCATGATAGGACAACACTAAAACAAAATCTTAGTGGTCGCTTATAAGGATAAACGTATGATAAGGCACGTGAGGTAATGCCCAAGGTAGGATTCTACCAGTTTACTCTTCCTAGCTGGTCGTAACACATCTCTACAACAACTACCGACCAAGTCCATCACCCCTAAAATCAAATCAAGATGCACTGATCAAGTCAAAATCAATATAGTATTACGAAGGGGTTGATGATACCTAAAGGTAGCTAACCCTTGGTCAGGCATAAGCTCATGTTTTAGTCATTTCAAATTGGCATAAGTGTGGCGGTCATCCATCATCGTTTTCTTACTTCAATCCAGCAAACGTACGCCAATTCAACCACTTCATTTTGGAACATCCTTCAAGTACACAACCATTAAAGTAGTTCCGATATTGACAGAGAGTATGCCAATATCCGGCTCTAGTCTCTTTAACAACCAATTGTCCATTTTACACACCATATGGTCATTTTAAATTTCAATAAAACATATCATATTTCATATCATAAATAAGTTCAAATCAGATTTAAAATTTCAATTTTCATATTTTATATGGCAAATATCATTATTCAAATTCAATCATTTACATTAAAAATAGTTTCGGATTTAACGGCTTTGAATTTAAAATAGTTTGAGCTAGAATTGTTTTTAATTTAAAAGTAGCTTGGATTTAAATAGTTTTGAATTTAAAAAAGTTTCAATTAAAAACAGTTTGAATTGAAAATAGTTTGAAATAAAATAGTTTTAGTAGAAAATAGTTGGACCTAAAAATTAGTTTGAAATAAATAGTTTTAATTTAAAATAGTTTTGAATGAAAATAGCTTTAAATTTGAAATGATTTCTTTTCTTTTAAACCATTTAACCCAATTCCAAATTTTGTATTTCACTTTAAACAACATTTCAATTTAAGATAATTTTCCAATTTCAAATTTCAATTTAAACCAATTTAAATTTCAACATTGATTTAAATGATTTCAAATTTCAAACAATTAAATTTCGGTAAATTCAAAATTCAAATAATTTAATATTTAACCCTTTAAAATAATTCAATTTCGATGAATTCAATTACATTTGAAAATCAGCCTTTAAGATTTAAAATAGATAAATTCAAGTTAAATCCTTTAAAAAATTTCATTTAAACAAATTCAAATTCAAAAATTTGAAACCATTTCATTTGACCGAATTCGGTGTCCATATATAATTTCCTACCCTTTGGCCAAGTGGTCATTTTATTTCTAAATTCCAATTATCTGGGTGTCTATCATTTCAACCCATATTTAAATGACATAGGTATATATCATTTTAACCTATTTCTTAGTCCAGTTATTGAATATTCAAATGATCCTGATAACAATTTATATAGTTTATAATATATAGGGTGATAACAGAGATATGAAAAAATTAATACTATCATCCAAATAAACAACGCATCATCCATGATCAATATATAAGCATACATATGCAATCAATATTCAAATTATCCAATTAACTTATATCATAAAATTATTAATTATCACATATCAAGGTGTTAAACTAGCAATGATATTTAATATAAGCGTCAATTTAATTTCTCAAACAACAATCAAAATAATTTATCGCATCATAATTTTTAATTTAGTTTGTAGTAGAAATTTTTAGTATTATGTGAGCGGGTTTAATCACCCACCTTTATTTAAGCACATTAAAATCCAAACAATTGCACTTTTTCCAACAAACTCCAAACTTAGCAAAACTAGTTTCATATTTTCTGGAATTTCAATATGAGTCCAATGGAAGAAACCGTGCGTGAATCTGGGTTCATATGCGGAAAATATTCACGTTATACGAATATTTTTAAAATTAAATATAAAAGCATGTACACACATTTTAATAATAAAATAAAACAAATTAGGTACCCACTTTAAGAATTTAAAGCGTGAAGAATCAATGGAAAAAATGACACGATGGCTTATGCATGGAGAAAGGAGGTTTTAGGGAATGGATTTGCAAACAAATGGAAAAGATTGACTTCATGAAAATAAGGTGCTCACGTTTTTTTTCCAATAAAATTTCAGGCAAAAGACATAATGGCAGCACGTTTTGGAAATTGAAAGTTAGAGGAAGAGATTTATGAAATAGAAAATGAATAAGAGTAAAGCACGTTTGGAAATTAGGATATGAAAGGGAAGGATATAAGAAGATGTAAATTTGCAAAATAAAAAGAGACAAGCATGAAGGTAATTAACAAAGGATGAAAAAAATATGTTGGAATTTGATAAGACATGTTTACATAGCAAGCAAATCTTTTGGTATAAAATTTCAAAACATGCCCTATCACAATTAATTCATTAACATAGAGGAAACTTTTCAAGGAAAGACTCACATGTAAATAAATGAAACTTACTAGAAAACCAAAAGAGACATGTATTTAATAAAAGATAGTAGTAATAACAAAATAATAAAAATGAAAGCGACGATTTAAATCCGAAAAGGCAGACTGTACATGGAAAGCAAAACTCTAATATACTCAAATTTAAAAAAGTTCATTTTAACCTATTTTATTAACCCTAATTCACTCAAATTTACACCTATATATATTTTTATTTAGTATACAGTAAATAAAATTAGACATTGCAATTAACGTAACAGGGACCGCCGCTACACACACTAAAGATGAACCGGGACTCCAAATTCAAATTTAGAATGAAATAAATTTTCTATGTAAATATGCTGACTATTCCAAATTGAAATTTTAACCAAACCTTCAAGTTGTTTTCTTACCATTTTTTTATAAATTAAATTAAATTCAAGTTTGAATTTTTAAATAAATCAAATATTCCAATTAGAAATGAGCAACAAAATTCAATTCTTTTATTTTAACGAAATTACACTTATATTCACAATAAAGCATTTATTTATTTGCTAAAAAAATTCTTTTCATTAAATCGATCATTTTATTTTATTTTCATTGAATCATATTTCTTTTTATTACACATTAATTTACAATTAACACCTCACTCTTTAAAACCAATTTATATTTAAAGATGATCCCATTAAAGAGTGATGAAAATAATACGTCATACGACCACATCGTTTCCTTATCAATTGATTTCCTGTTATCATTGCATTTGAAACAAATTTGAGTACCTACAATTTGAATGTAATACTTCTCATTGAAATGCTCATTATATTTTTAACATAAAATGTAAGTCGCATATATCAAAAAAATAACGACCCGGATTTTTTCGTCATTAATTTAAATATTGAATTTGGAATTTATAATTTAGTTAGTAGGATTTAAAACTGGAATTTTAAGCGATTTCATAAATTTTTGAAATCGTCGATTTAATCGACGCATTAAAATAGTGATCCGACGCACAGTCTCGGAATTCGACGAAACTAGTTCCATTGGATCCATAATATTGTATTATTATCGTATTTCAAGTTTCGTAGTGTTTGTAATTATCGTTTGACCATACAGGATATATACGCATTGAATTTATATCGAAAATTCAATATAATAATTGGGTCCAAAAAACCAACTTCTTCATATGATCGAACTAGGACTCAAAACCTTTTTTATTGCGTTTGAAATAGAGGTATAACATTATAAATGCCTAGCGGCATGCCTCGATATGGGTTCAAGATTTTGAGTTGTGTAAATCGAGATGTTTTAAAATTTAAATAATATAATATATTTATATTAATATTGACTGACTACATTCACATAAAAACTTTCCCTTCCTTTCAGAAACACTATAGCCTCTCCTCCACATGCCAACATCATGTCTCCCTTCTCGTTTTAAATCACAGAGCTTTCCCCTTCTCATTTCTTTCAATGTATGCAGAAGAAAAAAGAAGAAGAGAAAAACGTGCTGTCCAAAATTTAAATTCGCATAACCACTTTCCCCTTTATCCCTTTCAATTGAAACCAAAATCACAGAAGAAACAAAATTCAACCTTGTTAAAAAAAAGAAGAAGAGACGAGCTCAAAATCGAAAATCAAAACCTTATTCCACGAAATCAATGGCAAAATTTCTCAAGTCGCGGCGCTCTACAAACTGACGTTGGGCTTGTCGAGTGTGGTGTAGGTTTGGGGTAAGTCAAGTTCATCTAGACACGAGGCTGGGGGCTAGGGTTCAATGCGGCGGCAGGCGGTAGCGATGACAAGGGCGAGGTGATGGTTGTAGTCGCGTGCGATTCAAAGGGGAGATCGATGCTATCTGGAAGGATTGGGTTGCAATGGTGCTGGAGGGAACTAGACGATTGGGGATGTGGCTGCAGGGTATTGGGGAGGAAGTTGGATAGGGCAGGCGAAGTGGAAGGATGTGAGGGCTATAGGTGTTTCAGCGATCGATGGTCAGTGAATTGTGCTTTTTGGCTGGAGTTGCATTCTGGGTTGTTTACTTCAGTTGAGGGGGAAGAAGGAATATTGTTCTTTGGCAATTCTATGATTAAAATGTAATTATAGTTTGAGTTACAATTTTAATCGTTATATTAAAAATTGTATTTACTCATTCGACGTCCAAAATCAATGAATACAACATTTGGAATTAATTTGGAGTCGATTAGAGTCAGTTGGAATTTTAGATTTAATTAAAAATTGGAATGAATCGCAAATAAAAATCAAGGTGAGTAAATCTCACTCTTTTTGGATCGCTAGATATTAATTTTAAATGGTCAAAATTAATTATTGGATGCCTGGTTAATTTAGTAATTATTATCTGATGAAAGATATTATATATATATATATATGATAGTATATATATTAGTATTTGGAGTGATATTCCCACATATTATAGCAGATGAGACCATATGAGCCTCATATAATAGCGGATGACCCCATATATGGTGATACTCCCCTCGAAGTGGGATTTGTGTTTTATATTTTCTAACATCAGTGGATGCAGAGAAACATATTGGGGGAATCCAACTAGATTACTCAACTATATTTAGTGTTTTCATATAAAAAAATATGATTGAATAATATGTTGGAGTATTGTAGGTTGTAAAATTTTAAAATGTTATAATAACATGGGATTTGACTTGGGTATATTAAATTCCATACATATTATTTTGAATTTTAAGGAATTAAAAAGAGAATTTTAATTTAAAAATATGTATATCGAAATTTGGATTATTTAAAAGAGATTGATTTGAATAAGGAAATAGTGGATTTTGAACCGTGTTAATTAATGTGGGAGAATATTTTAAATAGAGATTTTAAAATTAATTATATAAGGAATTTTTAAGACTGGGTTTAATATGATATTCGACAAATATAGAAAGAAGTTGAAATCGACATAAAAAATAGATTGGCAAAAATAAATGAAATTTATAAGAAATTGAATTTATAAAAATGGAAGTTTATAGATGAGATTATTTTTAGTGAAACTCAAAGGAGTTTAAAATTTTCAAATGATGTTTATAAATAAAGAAAATTGATAACTAGTGATAAATTGGGAATATAAAATTTACAGGAAGAATTTATATTTGAATATGGAAATAGGGTGAGAGAAAAATAGTGGATACTATTTTTGAAGTAAAAATTGTTAAGGTGGCCGAAATGAAAGTGATGTGATAAAGATCGAGAGGGAGTATAAAATTCGAACTTGGTTATTGAGATTTAAAAATATATTTTATTTAATAGGTTAAGTTTTTTTTCTTTTTCTTAGAAAAGAAGAGGTTTTATTTATTAAACTATCTAAATTAAGATATTTAGTATTTAATACTATAGAAGTTAATTTTCAAATTCTTAATATTTATTTTAATAAAATCCTAAAATTTTAAACCTACTTTGAAAAGTGGTGTTATAAAAAGTGTTTCAATATTTTAGATAATTATTTGAACATGCCTTAAGAATAAATTTTTGTTGTTCTTTTAAAAACTTATTATTATATATATATATACACACACACACATAGAGTTTTGAAATGTTTTAAAATTTATTTATAAACCTTCTTGGAAGTTTGGAAATGGTATTATTCAATATGTGAGATTTATAAGAAAATCCTTAAAATAGAATGGGGAGAAAAAGTAAGAAAATTTCCGAAGTAGTTAAGTAAAAGTGAACTTCATAAAAATTTAAAAAAAGAATTCATAATGGAGTACAAGGGAAATTGAAATTATAAGCGAATATAATTGGCTTTGGGAATATTAAAGGGAGCTAATTAAGGAATTTTGAAATTTATAGAAATTCGTTATAAACTAGTCAAGAAATTTACAAATAAAATTGTAAATGATTTTGAGAAATAAAAAGAGGAAATAGATACTTCGTAAGTGTGAATATAAAATGAAGTGGGGAAAAATATTCTAAGTGTTGGAAAGGGGTGGAAATATTCCATTGAAGAGAAAAATTTGAAAACTGTTTTCAAATGTTGGAGTACTGGGAATATATATCTTACAAAGATATTTTGAAATTAATTTTGCGAAATTTATAATAGGTCCTGATAATTACTTATGGATGTGTATTGATATTTAAATAACCGACTATCAATTTTGGCCAATTTCGTTAATTGTTTCGAAGAGACTAGCATCAGATTTAATTATCCGTAAACCCCTTCGATCCGGTTTGAACGTTACGAATGAATACCATAAGGATGATGAAGACATTGATTTGGTTTGTCCAGATCCAACACAACTTGTATGGACGAATGATATTAGAACATCGTCATTGGAGGACGATGAGCATTCTAAGTAGAGTTTTGTTCTTGAAAGGTGACGCTTAGCCTCGAGCCTCATCGATCGGGAATGACTCAAATAGGGGAGATGCAGCAAGGCTAAGTGGGTCACACCCAATTAGGTTATGTTATCACCTTTGTAGATGTTCTTGAAAACCTATATATGGTTTTGTGTAACGACCTTGATTTTATTACCGTCGTAATAAATATTAAAAAAAAATATTGGTGCAATTCAAATTGCAAGGTCAGTTGCAAAGTCAGTTGAATTGCGTTTCACTTTTATTTACCTTCACGTTGTTGTCACTACATATATATCGTAGTTGATATAATGTACAGTGCATACAGGAAGTGCAATAACTATAGTTCCTACGTGCAAAAATCCATTTTTATATCATATTTTTTCTTTTAGCAAACTTTATTACAAAGAAAGAACATAGTAAAGTTAATGGAGTATGTGGTGTGAGTGAAATGACTGTAATTCACTTGTTCCATTAACTACGGTGAGCAAGTGAGAAATAAACATAAGAATTGACAAAGTAGTTGTTTAGTTTCAGACATTAGTTCAAACTAGTCCTAAAATAACAATTCTCATATCAATCTTAGTACACTATTTGTCACATTCTTTTTATAAATGCAAAG
Organism: Allium cepa; assembly: GCA_030765085.1. NCBI lineage: Eukaryota > Viridiplantae > Streptophyta > Magnoliopsida > Asparagales > Amaryllidaceae > Allium > Allium cepa. The sequence goes on along the minus strand of CM060932.1, from coordinate 684,369,734 downwards.
TGTACAAAAATGCAATGCAGTTGAGAAAAAAGAATATAGTGTATACTTTACGTTTTTTCTTTTATCTTTGCATTGCTGTCAGTTAAGTAGTAAACCAAGTATGAATGCATATCACAAATACTGTCACCACAAGTTTTTGAACCAAATATGTAATCACCTTTTTCATTGCTGAGACATTCTAGTAATAAATCAATAGAGAAGATGTACAAGAGTGAACCAAGTATGAATGTATATTGCAAATACTGTCACCTTAGGGTTTTTATATGTAATCACGTTATGCATTGCTGAGACATACTAGTAATAAATAAACAGAGAAGTAAGGCAAAGGGTGAACACATTATTTTAAAAGCAAATTGAAACTTTGCTTTACCCTGCCACATCTAGTGTGTAGCCGAGCATTATCAATGTACGTTGCCTTAAATGAATGTGTACCCAAAGCCTTTTCAGCACTCATTTTCTTGACTAATACCAATTGAAGAAAAGTAAAATATAATATCTATGCAACTTTTTTTTTCCACTCATTTTACAGAGCTCTGAGAAAAAAATGGCTGTTATATATAACTTCTTCTCCCTTTTGAATCTGAGTTACTAGCTATTTTGGAGCAAATTCTGGTGAGTTTTAAAAACTCACGTTTCTAAAATAAATCAGACATTGCATTAGTGGTGAATGAATTTGTTTGTCAATGAATGAATGGTGCACCTGAATGTATGTACAATGTGCGATGAACTGCACACATTATATTCACTGCAAGTAGTTCATCCTTCAGTATTACTCTTCCCCCTCTACTCTGCTCCCACTTGTTCATTTGGAAAAGGAGCCAGAGTAGTAGAGTTGAAACATCTGAAAATAAGATGTTCTGATTATCAATAGCAAAGATATATTAGTGCATAACTTAGGTGTTACACACACAGAGGATGCCGAACATTATAATATTAACATTATAATTGTTAAAAATGATGAAACGTGTACATCTAACTTTATGTTTGCCTATGAATTTGTGCTCACGCATGAAAAAAAGTGTTTTGTTAAGTGGCTAGCTCTTAAGCACATTATAGTTTGCTTAATAAAATTAGATGTGCGCTATTTTTTTGTACGTGTCATGCATGCATACCAATTTTATAGCTTAAATGTAAATTTTGTTTTTCATTATATAAGTAGTTATGCCCAGGTCCCTATCTAGTGTATGCGTGGAGTTGAATATGTGTTTATTCCTATAGTTGAATATGTGTTCATTCATGAAGTTGTATATGTGTTAATACCTATGGTGAACCATTAATAATTGCATGGGTGCGTATATATTGTATGCCCAGATTTTCGTTATGATGTATAGTTTAGTGCAAGTATAAAATAATAAAAACTATGCCAGTTCACTTTAAAACTTTATCAACTTTGGTTCTGTGCAAGTTTAACGTTAGAAAGTAGGGACAGGTCATGATTTTTATCAACATTTTTACGCAATGTTGTATTACATAGACACCAAGTTCAGAGCACTTGCATTTGCATTTTTGTACGTATAATATTTTGATGAAAACATAGTCGTACAATCTATGGCTTAATTTGCTTTGAACCAGTTTTTTGTTTTGCAACGTATTTTACTACCGTTATCTTTATAACGAAATTCTTACACCGGTGCTATATTTTTGAAGCGCGGTGTTTTGGTGACATTTTCGATGAATGAAAATTCACTGTTATTTTAACATCAGTAACCGTTAATTTAAGTGAAATTTCAAGCGGCCATTCCGCAACAGTGATTTGATATCCGTTTTTACGGTGTTTGTGAAGCGCAATTTCCTCATCGAAATTGCTACAGATGTTGCTGTTTTAATCACGTGTTTTAAAAAAAATTGTTTTAAAATAATTGTTTTCGAAAATTTTACAATTTGCGCTTTCAAAAGAATGAGGAAGCGATTTAAACGATTCAGAAAAATTAAGGACTATGAACCCTTACTTTTACTGATTTGGTTAATTCTGGACTTGTTCGTTTGAGAACATAAAATGTTATTTATATAAAATATACAATTTTGCACTTTCAAGGAAACGATGAAGAGATTTAAATGGTTTAGCAAAAGTGCGGAGTATGGAACCATACTTTTACTATTTCGGTTAATTCCAGACTCGTTAATTGAAATATTTGCTGTTTGATGATTCTGATGATTTTGTTGGGCTTTTGAGCCACTCTGCTGGACCTTCGGGTCAATTACCAGTACTAGACCTTCGGGTCACTCTGCGGACCTTCGGATCATCTGATGGGCACCAAAAACTATAGTACTTGGTAGGCTTCGGCCATCTGAGATGCACGTGCGGCGTAGCTAAAACTCGCCATCTGCTGGGATCGATCCACTTTTATGCTGATTTTCTAGTTATCTTATTTTGATTTCTAGATTTTGCGACTGCTGATTTTCTAGTTATCTTATTTTGATTTCTAGATTTTGCCACTGCTGATTTTCTAGTTATCTATTTTGATTTCTAGATTTTGTGATTTGCTGCTATGAATTCTATTATGAATTTGGAAGTTGAGTTTGTGTATAATCTCACATAAGATTATAAATTTGCGTATTGCTGTTTTGAATTCAATTGTGAATTTGAAAATCGATTTTGATGTAGTTTAAATTGAGATTTCTTAATTTAAACTATACTGATTATTTATGCTGAATAGTCTCATTCGAGACTATAATTATTTGTTTAAGTGTTGTTTACCATACACTTATTTCTGAGTTTAAATTAGACTGATCCGTTTATTATTTTCTTTTAAATAATACTCGGGGTCAAGCCGAGTTATTTCAGGGTGATCGCTATCTCTGATTCTGCAGCAGCTTCTGCTTTTGGGATTTCACATCATCTTTTGTCTAGCCTCCGAGGTGTACTTTTGGTTATTTGATTCTCGTCTTATGTATGTTGATGTATATGTTTATGTACATTTGGTTCATGTGAACTATCGATTGTTGTAGCATGTATTCCAAACTTGTCTTCCGCTATATATCTGATATTTCTGTTCTAATGTGATTATACTATCAGTGTTGTTGTTATTATGAGTTATTTTGAATTTTTCTTTAGCCACCGTAGTTTCGTTTTAGATTTGAATTGAATTTATATCTTTGGGAGTAATTTATAAAACTCCTATCGATGTAATCAATACTCGTCCAAGGCATAATTTACGGATGGTCACTTCTAACAAGCCTTATTCTTCGCAATAGCAGACGTTATTCCTTATAATAACCTTTGTTATTGTGAGCATAGAGGTGGGGCGTCACAACGTGCATGAAAGAAGGAGTGCTCGATGGTAAGGGTGGGAACACCGGGGTGATAACATATTCGGTCTATCCAAGTCAAGAGTAGGCCAAACTTGTGTAGCAGGAGATCTCGGCGTGGTCCTCAGTACATTATTTTAGAGGTGTACTGTGACGGACGGTACCCCAGTGACATAGCCATTTGATGGAATCCATTCTCTAATAAGCGTATGGTTTTGATTGTGTCCAACTATGCTGGAACGTGAGATGCAAGCATTTCCGCTATTTTCTATTTACTTTCTATAAACACCATTATAATATCAGACAGATTTGATAAAAATGCTTTGGTTATCGTATGGTAAAAACCCATCATGTTTATGTGTGGCATGGTCTTACGAGATACCTTTGTTTTTCAAAGGATTTGATAAAAGTTAATAATTTAAATTGAGTGTGTTTCTCACGCTGGTTTTCCAGACAAATGCGGGTGTTATTTTATTATAATACTCGGGTCAGACCGAGTATTACATGTTCAAGTTAAATCCTGTGGAGCTCAGAAGACGAGCTGGAAGAGTTCAGACGTATATCACGTACTTGGGTATTTCCACTGTGCGAGGACAAGTTATTATAATTGTCCATTTGATGTACTGAATTGTTGTACTCAGATAGCGGTATGTATACTAACCGTATAGTTCTTGAATTTAAAATATGTTATTGTATATTATACTTTGTTCCGCTGCGATTATGAGATTCTATGTTGTTTTGTTTCTTTTGTTCTATCTTTTTCTTCTTCACCCCTAATGAACTGGTGTTTCCGACCATCGATTGCTCGGTATTCTATACTATGGATGTATTGATATTGATTTTTGAGAGTCAAAAATTCCGGTCCGTTACAACAAATTAATTACAATTCACTTCTATTTCTTACCATGGAAAGATTTAATTACTTTGAATTACAATAATTAAATCTCAAAACATACCCTAATACTGGGAAGATAATTAATCCAATTGCTTCCCTTTGAATTGTAGGTCAAATAAATCTATTAAAATTGTTGGTTACAACAAAAGTTAGAAATTTAGTTACAAAATAATTGATCTATTATTTATGTAATCAATCTCAGCTACAATGCATTTCAAATAAAGAAACCTATGATTTCTTCTTAAATAAAGAAATATTTATTATTCTTTATTAAGATTTATTATTCCAATCTATTGAAAATTTAAATTCTAATAGTTATTAATTTCATTCAAACAATGTTAAAATACACACTAACATATGTTATCATTCTTATCTTACTACAAAATTATGTTATTAATAGAAATTTAAATTAAGCTCGTAGCATGTAACGATCTGCTAATTTATCAATGTAATAAATTATTTTTATTTTTAAAATATTCTAACATAAGGTTTTATAACACAAGTTATGATGTTTTGAACAATAAATAATAATGGTAATAACTATTTACAAAAAAAATTCCTTTGAAAATATATCGATAAAATGCCGAAAACCATTTATCGATGTTCAGCTCTATAATCATGAAAGTTCATGCATGGAGTTGGATACATACACTTATTTCTATAATTGAATAAGAATATGAAATAAAATTTATTTATTTATTTTTGGAAATTAAAAGTATGTATGACATTCTCAATGATGCCCTTATATTTAATATATTGATTTATGATTTTAAATTATGATTTAAAGATTTAATAATTCTTATAATTATTCAAATAATTGTTTTTAAATGATAATAATTCATTTATATTATTATAAAGTGATAATAAATAATTTATAATAGTTTTATAAAGAGATACATAATCAGTTTGAAAATATAAGAAAATTGATATCACTTTATCGGTATAATAGCAATTTTTGTAAACAATAGTTAATATTGATTTATATGGTTTTATCATTCAAATGTGATCATTTTAATTAATTTAAAGTGATAAGAAATTTATTTTTAAATTTTGTTAATAAATATATGTAATTTAAATTATAGGTGAACATGAGACCGGGAACCACTATTCTCCGATTGGCAATGGTGTATCAAACGAAAGTTGTTTGTAATTAATGCAACGTTGTTTATATGTCACGTACACATATATAACACAAAAATGCATCTGCTAACATGCACATGAACATATGTATACGTACATATATACTTATGCACTTAAAAGTACATACATAATATAAAATATTAAGATATTTTAAGCAAGCTTCCTCCTTAGTCTTATATAAGTCAACATATGCATACATGAAGTGGATTAAGTGATGGAGCACATGGAGAGGGGTTAATTAAAGTGTATTGTGATGCGATGGGAGGGGAGTTGGCTAAGGGTAGTTTGGTCCATGCACATTTAGATATTTTTTCACAAATTTTCCTGTACATACCGACCCATATTCTCTTTCATTCTTCACAAATTCATTCTTCTTCTTATTCACCTTTGTTGAGCTTCATAATACTCTCTAATGTCTTCTTCTCTTTAAGAGATGTTGGAGTGTTAAAAATAGTGGAGTGCTTAATCACCAATCCATTAATTACTCTCTAACCTCTTCTTAATCTTCCCCTTTATCTTCTCTTCTTTAATAGCACTTGGCCGTGAGTGGTGGTTCTTGGGTGGTGGAGGCCGAGAGTTTGGAGGTGATGGGAGCATGGGCAGTGAGCAAGGGGAAGGTAGAAATGGTCGCCGAGCACTTTGAAAGCATGGTTGAGTTTTTTAATGATGTATTAGTGAATTTTAGTAATGATTTAGATGAAGTGTAGTGGTGATTTGAATATTGGTAGGAAGTTTGGTTTGATTATGGTGGGTACTCAATGTTTTTTTAATAATAAATAATCCCTATAACTATTTTTTAAGTATGATGATATGACCATTTAATCGCTTAATGATTTGCATGAATGGTTGATAACTTGAATGATTATATGGTTGATTTTATAGTTGTTATATGGTTGATAACTTAGTTGTGATAAACTATGAGAAATCATAACAAAATGGTTAATTAATAGAAATGAATGAATATAATATGTATATGGAGTTTAATTAGCCTCTTAATGGTTTTGAAAATATAAAAATATTGAAAATGAATATTATAATATTATGAAATAATTTAAAGGTGAAAAAGAGATTTAGTATGGAAAAATATTGGTTTAAGTGTTTGAAAATGATTTATAAATGTTTTATAAATATATGAAAGTTTTTAGTAAACTTTAAAAGGTAAATGAAAATTTAGTCAAAAACAGGTGCGTCGCGTAAACGCAGTTCCCGATTTCGCGCCATAAAAGTCAAACGAGTGTATAGAATGAAATTTAGCTTGGAATTCCTCGAGATAATAATTTTACGAAATATTATATCCATAGTTTTCCAACAAAGAAAGAAAATCGAGATTTTGAAAAGTGGATTTTGATAAATAAGTAAACAATTTTTTGGAAAATTACGGTTTTGCAGTTCGGAATCCAAAACCGGATTTCATCAAAAGATTATGTTTCAGAATTATTTTAAAATATGGAATAAATATTTTAAAATGTTTTAAAAGTGATTTGAGTTATAAAAGTGAATTTTCAAATGATAAAAAGTCGTTTTGATTAATATAGCTTAAAATGCACTTTCCACAACACTTTTCCGCCACACTTTGGTACAATTTTTGCAATATAGTTTTAAACTTAACGATTCTTTTTCGAATCTTTTGAAAATATTTTCAAATGACTAATAAAGTATTTTAAAGGTAATTTGAAGGATTTATGAAATGATTGAATGTTTAATGATTTAGAGTCGATCAACTAACTTGACTGCCTTATGGGTGTTAGAGAGATAGTGTCTAGGCTTAAGTTTGGAAAACCAGTTTCCTGCTCTCCCTGGCTATCTGGACTGGCCCGATTGATGGGATAGTAAATTTAGTTTACTCGAATCAAAATTTCCCAAAGTATAAAGATATAATTTACCGAATTTAAATAACTTGGTTTGCGTAGAAATGATTTGGAAATATTTTTCTAAATAAAAAGTGGAAGGATTTGGATTTATTTCAAGAAAAAAAAGGTTTTATTAACAAAATGATTTGATAAATGAGGCTTAATGGTTCCATATACTCTAAAAAAGGGAAAGAAATGATTAAATGGATATATCTCTAAGAGATATCTATGATTGAGTAAAAAGATGAATTAAATTTACTGATGATTGATAATCACATATGAACTTAACATCTTTTTAGTCGATGATTGGTTTGGAGGAACCGGGATCATATTTGGGTAACTCTTATCCGAAAACAACTTTGAACCAATGCATACATTTGGAAGTGAAGACCTGATGATGATGATGATTTTTGAAGACGAGGATCTTCATGATGAAGGGATGCTTGCCAATAGTCCCTCGAGGTGAGATTTACCATATCATATATTTATAGTGGCAGTAGTGCTCTATTATGAAAATATTCGATTGCAAGGACTAATTGCTACTAATCCTAGGGATAATTCCTGATAGGATGTGGTAGGAGGAGCGCCTTCGGTTTTGTTTAATCCTAGAACGAACTTGTGTGGACAAATGTCTGACAATGCATTTTTGAGATCTCAAACGTTGACTTTTACAAACATACATCTGTTTGGTGCCAGAGAAGGCAACTTCTCTTAGTTTAACACCCTTCTTTGAAATGTAGAAGCTCAGAGCTCGTATGTTTGTGAAAGTCAATAGTGATCAAAAGAATGGTAATGCGGCATTCAAAGTAGAAGCTGTCATGATCAAAGCGAGGCTTTGCGAAAAGCAAAGTGTGGCTTTGTGGAGCTTAGCCTCACGAGCCTCGCACCCCAGGAATAGTACAAGATGATGAAATGGAATGGTATAGAGGCTGATGAAAATCTTGTAAAGCCATCGAGTAATACGTTGTTCCATGGTAGTGTAGTAGGATAGTTCAGAGGCTGACGGAGATCGTGTAAAGCCACTAGAGTGAACTAGGACTCTTATACGTGGATTTTTCGGGTCTGAATGGTCACTGGTTTCTTATCATGTTGGAAATTCAATTGAAATATGTTGTTTATACGGTTTTGATTATAGAACCTACCTTTTAAAAGTAGCTAGTAAGCCGTCAGATTTAATCAATGTAACAATTTCGACTATTTTCATATATTATTTGAAAAGTGTTTTCAAAGAAATGTCATTAGAAATAATATCAATTTATTTTGGTATAAAAGTGATTTGATTATCATAAGGTAAAAATTCGTCCATGTTTATGTGTGGGTCTGGTCTTATGAGATACCCTTCTTTTCAAAGGGTTTGACTGGCATTAGTTTATAAATCGAGTATCTCGCGTTGCTTTATCAAGCCTGATCCGGGTATTTTAAATACTCGGGTCAGATCCGAGTAATTTTAGGTTTAGTTGAAGACGTTGGGAGTTTCCAGAGGAGAGTTGGAGATTTTCATCTACGTATGGACGTATTCTATTATCCGCTGCATCTATTGCATTTTTTTTTGTTTTTTAGCATTTGTAAGGACAAAGGATTTATAACTTCCTTGCTGAACCTAGGTTAGACTCTAATATTGTATTCAAGATTTTCCACGGTAAAGATTTTTGTTGAAATAATATATGTTATACCATTCAAGAGATTCTGTTTTGTCTTTATTTTCTTTCCCCTAACAATCGGGCTTTTCGGCACTTGGATTTGCGGCACGTGAATACCGAGGTTGTATTAATGTTGATTTTTTAGGGTCGAAAATCCTGGTCGTTACATAAATTATATTTTAATTTAATTTTCATCAATACAATCTTAAAAAAATTATAACAATTTTATTCAAAAATATTATTTAATGTAATATTTTTAAATGGTTAAAAATATGGGTCATTACAATCTCCTGCACTTAAAACTTTTCATCCTCGAAAAGGAACAATACAAAGAGTCTAGCGTTTGGTATGTTTTACCAAAATAATCAAATTATAACATTTAAACTTACATTTTTAAGTTTAATATAAATTTAAAATAATCAAACCTATTTCCAAATACCCATTAAAAATACTTTTACATATGCTTGGTATCTTAACAGGTTTATTATTGATTTCTCACTTTCGAGACCTAAAAATGAATGCCAATGATGTTGCAATCATCACCAGAATTATTTTCAAGCGACTAGGTTGAGATTCGCTAATATTAATAGTCCCCTGAGGGATGTTCCACCTATCCCTGTTCTTACAGAATTTCATTCATACGTTGATTAGGCGTATGTCCAAAATTCCTAAGTACTTGGTAGTTCAGTTTTAACACAAGGTAAAATACTTAAAAACCTTCCTTTCAAAATAGATATTCAACATTTTTCTGACATCTCATACAATAAGTTTTCAAATCATTTCTTCTATACTATAAATTTAAATGGAAAAAGTTTACATACATTCTTTTTTATAGTATCTTCCAAATTTTATACTTAAAGAAAACTAATATAAATCTCGTTTTTGTTAAAATCAATAATCTTCCAAATTTGAACACTATACCAAATTTGATTGTAAAATTTCCTTACTTCACATAAAGTAAATTTCATTTATACCATTTAAATATTCACCATAGTCATCCTTATAAGTATATGTAAATATTTGAAAATAATTACTAACATCATTACTATATTTTAAAACATGACTATTTAATTTATTAAATCCATTGTTTGAAATTTTAGGCATAAATTCTTTTAAGAGAGTGGAGGAACATAACGATTCATAGTTTATCACAAACAACAAACCTGCACTTAACATTATTTTATTGATCCTATCTCTATATAATCATTTTTTTTGTACAAAATATTTCCTATTATACATTGCCAATTTATTTTATTTCAATTTCCTACCATTTATTTAATAGAATCAACTTACAATCTAATATGGAAACTATAACTCCCCTAATTTTTAATAAAATTACTTAGGGGGTTTAATTAGGTAAATTCTACAGAATAACGTAGAGACTAGAGTGATAAGGGAATTGAGATTTCAAAACTAATTAGGGTCGTGCCTCAGTTAAATGGATTTATAAAATGGCTCATAAGAAATTTATAAGAATGGTTTATTAGATGAAAACTAAATTAAGTAAGGCAAGGGCAACATGGGGAATAGCCATATACCATAACCCCATAACCCCAAACCCTTACCTCATTTTCATTCGTACATTCACAAAACAAAAATATAAACAAAAGGAGATTAAGGCCGGACATAATCCTAGGAAAAGGGGATCAAAATCAATTAGAAGCTAAGGATTCAAACAAGGAAGAATTAACCAAGAATAAATCTCAAGTTCCTTATCCAAACAATGTGAATAATAATCTAAACCATCTCATAGATGTTTATTTGAACAATTTAATTTCGAGTTTAAGTTTTTAAAGCCGTTTTGATGGATTGAATGATGATATGCTTTAATTATATGCTATGTTCGATTTTAGGGAAATTCTTGTGTGTAAAATGGGTTTCGAATGCTATAAGGATTGAATATGTTATGTAAAATACTAATTTAGAGATGAGTATAAATTTTCATAATATTCCAAGCCATGGATAATTTTTTATGAATTTTGGATGGAAGAAATAGAAAATTAGGGTCTAAAATATAATATGGCAATTATACGAAGGATTTTGGGTCTGAAATTTACATATATTAGAAAACATACTAAAAGGGAATTATGTAGATTTTTGGGGATTTTCCTAAGTGACTTTAATATAGTACTTAAATTATTTAAGTTGACGGATTTAAATGTTTAAGAAAATGACTTATTTGTTAAAATAATTTTGATTATAAATTATTGAATTCGGCAGCACTTTTAGAAAAATAATTTTTGATAAATAAAGGGCAAGCAATTACATTCTGACAAATAAGGCAAGTTAGGTGAAAAGAATTTTCTTTTAAAGGCTAAAAATCAATTTTTTTTGGATTTACTACTTCGCCACATCCATCTGTTGGATTTCGACACCATGCCTGCACAAAGAACTCATTCGAACCAATGCATATGGTATCAAGCAATTGATACGTAGTGCATTGGAGAAAGGCGAATGGTAGAGTGTCGAAACATTGCTTTCGAAGGTGTAAAAGCTATTCTTTTTAACTTTGAATTACTTCTATTTATAAATGATGCTTACGCAAGGGTGAAGGCCAACTACATTGGCTTTTAAGTTAATTAACTTGCCCTTATTTTAGAAAATAGCTTTCGAATGGGATGCCGCCTTTTTGTCTTAAGATAAACTTTTGAATGAGTTGTCGCTTATTTAGTTTTGAAAAAGAACTTTCGAATGGGTAGCTGCTTGGGAACCTATTCGAAACCTAGCTGCCGCATTCATGCTTTTCGAATTAGTTAAAGGCTACGTTCTTTATAACTTTAAATCAACGCTTCGAAAATGAAGATGTCGACCTTGTAAAATTTGAAGCCGCCTTCCCAATGATTTCGAAAGAGTTTATGTTGCCGCACTTATCGATGCTTTCGAAGCCATTCTTCCTCCTAATTCTTTTATTTGAAGATCAATGCTTTCTAAAGGGGTTATTTTGGCTTTTGTTTTCCTTGACCCAGAAGTTATATTTAATGTTAAACCTAATGGTTTCAAAAGAGATAGTTTCAAATGGTTAAAAAGCTATGCATCTAATAATTTTCTTTGAACTAAGTGCCTTCTAAAGATAAGTTTTAATGCTTTTGAATGGTATATCTTTAATGGTTTTGAGAGGAAGATTTTAATGCCTTCAAAAGGAATATTTTGAGTGTTCAGAAAGGTATATCTTTAAGTGTTTTGAAAGGAAGGTTTGAATACTTTCGAAAGATTTGTTTTAGTGATTTTGAAATAGATGGCCTAAGGTTTTGAAAGCCTAAATTCCCAAAAAGGAACACCAATCCCGATTTTTTTTAAAATAAACCAATGGAAATATGAAAGAGTTTTGAAATGGAATTTAAGTTTGGTGTTTTTGAAGAAGCTTTCCTAGCTAAAGAGAATGTGTTAAAGGTATTAACCATGTTTCATTTGATAATGATTACAAGGATATTAAACCATAGATGTTAATATTATTATGCTATGATCAGTTATCATGTGTGCTTCTTCTATACACATACTTAGTTTATAATAAACAATGACTACATTTTTGGGGGCATTAAAGGCATAATAGTAGGTTGACCCAGTAGTGAATATACATCGAGTAACTCTTGTGTGAGTAGAATTGCATCCAGAAGGTCAGGCAGACCATAATATAGGATGCTCAAGGACGGATCAAAAGATTATTAGCTAGACCGGTTCTTAGTAAGCCCATAAAAACCATGTATGGAAATAGTTATTGGCAAGGGCTAATGGGTTCTTAGTGATCCCATGGAAACTACGTCCGGATAAGTTATTGGAAGAGATTAATAGGTTCATGGTGATCCCATGAAAACCATGATAGGAGGGAAGTTATTAGAGAATCCAAAAGGTTTATAGTAAGCCTATGAAAACTATGATTGGAGAAAGTTATTGTTAGACACCAATAGGTTCAAAGAGATCCCATGAAAACCATGATTGGATGATGGTATTGGTAGGAACCAATAGGTTCATAATGATCATGAAAACTACGAAATTGGATAGGAATTCCATAGAGAATTAACATGTTATTAGTCAGCACATGACAACTAATAGGTTAATAGTGACCCTAGAAACTATAACTTGAGACAGATAGTCAGGTAATTGGGGATGGAAAATCCAGAGCATATTGCATGTGTACATATCATCATAATACCTTTTAATATGTTATGTTTTAAGCATTGTGGATGCGGGTGCATATTATATGGTTGTTATAAATTGGATTAAGATACTATTGAGGAGAAAACCTGTTTCGCTAAGCAGCGGGGTCTCACTAGGTATCTATGTGGTTCGAGATGGAAGGTTATTATTCATACCAGAATTTATATCCGACTCAAAGTTCATGTTTTCCTCTTATACTCTCGAGTGCTCAATTAATTTTGAGTAGTTTGAGAGTTAAGGTTTTCAGGTTCTCCATTGGACGAATAACCTTTTGGAGACGTGTAGGTGGCAAGCTAGCTATTAGGAGTTCTTTCTGTTTAATTCCGCCGTATTTTGGTTATAATGGAAAAGTTGTTTAATTACATATATTTAGACTCTTACAAACTAAGGGGGCATCTTCTTATGTTGCTCTTGGCGTATTTTGTAATAATTTTTTCTTTGAATGTGGTTTACGAATTGGGATTATGTAATGAATTTGAAATGTGATTTGAAGTTGAATGAGAAATTTGTTTTTTGATTCTAAATTTTTTTCATGTCCATGTTTTCAGTTATATCAATGTATCTAACATTACCACATTTGATCATCGAGAATTAAGAATTATGGAGGATCACTGCATCTGTCGTAGTTAGTTTTGGGTCTCCAAGTGGGGGACGTTACAAGTTGGCATCGAAGCATAGGTTTATGCAAACTTAAAAGAAATTTGAACCTAAATAATTTTCAAAATATAATCCAACGAATCAGAAGTAAGATCAAAGTTTGGGTAAATGCTATAGTAACGTACTTGTATTTATTATGTATTTATTAATAAGTATGTACTCCTCTCTCTTAGACCATTCTTTTGTATCTTACTAAAGCTCATATGCAGATTCATGAGAAAGGAAGATTTGGAAGTAGGTAACAAAGAGGAAATCTTGGTGGTGGAAGCACCACAACTAATAGAAATTCTTGATCCAACACAAGGAGGAACCCGGGTCGACATGCAAATATTAATCCAAATGCAAATGCCAACCTAGGTGCTGGAACCCCACCAGTAGATATAAGGATGTTGTATTAGTTCTTCATCAATCTGATGCAAGCTAGAGTAGCTACAGGGGGTAGCTAGGGGGAATGCTGTGAATGTTGGAGGAGCTAATCCCTTGGCCCCGGCTGGCAATAACTATGCCAAGCTGAGCAGGGATTACGCTAGTCTTGGTAGGAATCCATTTTTGGGAACAAAGGATGTTGTTGAAGTAGAAAACTTGTTATTGCATTGTGAAAGGATTTCGCTGACTTGGGATAAAATAATGAGCAAAAGATAAGATTTGCCTCTAGGTAGTTGTAGGGAGCAGCCCTTCATTGGTGGAAGAGTGTTACTGTGGGAGTTCCAGAGGAAGAGCTGACTTGGGAAGAGTTTCGTAGGCGGTTCGAAGAAAGGTTTTTTTTGAAATTGCCAAGTAGGTACTGCCGAGAAAGTTCATGGACTTAGTGCATGGTGAGCTGTTAGTGATCGAGTATGCTACAAAGTTTAATGAGCTGTCCAGATATGGATATGCTACCATTGACACCGTCATTAAAACAAACGAGAAGTTTATTCGAAGGTTAAGACCCGAGATTTCTGTAGCAACTATCCTCATCTTCGTGATCCAAGTATAGTTGTAATGGAGATGGCAATTTGGAATGAGGAGATGCTTTCTACTTATGGGAAGGAGAAGCAGGTTGAAACATTGGGTTTTCAGGGCAAGAAGAGGAAATTCTTTGAGGAGAAAGGAAACCAACAAGGAGGAGATTCCAAGAAGGCAAAGGCTAAGCTAGTTTGCTTTAAGTGTGATAAGAAGGGACATTATGCTCGTGAATGTCAAACTGGAAAAGGGAAGAAGGTTGCAGAAAAGGAGGAAGTGAAGTGCATCAACTGTGACCAGATTGGGCATTATAAGAATCATTCACTAGTACAAAAAGTGCATATTGCTTCGCCTCATTTTCATCAGTTGAAGTAAAAACTGATGCAAATAGAACTATTTGCATCAGTTCCATCTTAATAACCGATGCAATTGGTACGTGAAAAGCAATAGGTAGTAAAAAATCAAATTTGCATCAGTTGTCACCAACAACCGATGCAATTGGTACGTGCAAATAGTTTTATTTGCATCGGTTTTAAATTCAACCGATGCAACTGCATTAGTTTGCATTCATTTTCCATTGGTTTGCTACCCAACTTTCATTTTCCCTCCCATTAACTTTTATTTCCCGCTTAGCTTTCATTTGTCCCTCCCCTTCCCCCGTAACCCTTAAGAAGAAAACATTATTTCCTATAATTTATCGGTATGCATACTTCCTTTTGCAACATTATTTCCTATAATTTATTACCATTATATGTATTATTTCAATTTGAAAACGAATATAAAGTTTTCAACCGAATCTCCTAAAAGCAAATCTCAAAGCCAAATCAAAATCGGCTCTCGCAAGCAATTCTCAAATTCAGTTGCGGATTCTAGGAGATTCGATGCGTTGAATTTGATTTGGGGATTTCAGTTATTGGTGGGTTGGTCACGTGTAGTTGGTCTCAGTGAATTAGGAACTCGCGATTTGGAAATCGTTGTTGGTGGAGGCGATAAAACTGCAGTGACGAGGGACAGTAGGCAGTGAGCTGGTAAAGTGATTGAAGTCTAGTGTTCGAGTTCGAGTTCGAGTTCGAGGTGAGGTAATTCTAAAATTCGAATACGCGATTGAGGTGAGTCGATTGGTTTCGTGGTTTTTGGTAATAGGAGGTAGCGTTTTTGTTTGATTACTATGAATTTCAAAAAGAAACTGGGATGTGAATTTCTTTAGAAAAATGGACAGATGTTTTGTGTTATTCTACGTTGAAATCTTGAATTGTTTTCGTGTTTAGTCTTGCATTTCTATTTAGCTGGTACCGTTTGTACCGTGGTTTGTTTACTGCTAGTTGCACACTTGATATTGTGCAATGATAATAATCAGAGTATGCGCTTGAACATTGAGAAAAAAATTGCTGATATTTAACATGCTATTTATATTCTTTATTTGCTTTCAAAAATATATTCCTATTTTTTTGATTGTGTGATGAAAATTACGTATCAGCACTACCAATTTACCAATTCTTTAATTTTGTTTTCACTTTGTGTAAATAAAATAATGTTTACATGGTTGGATAAATTCAGCAATTCAATGTATTCTTTGTCTAGCGGTAGTAATGATTGTTGTATAGATACAAATTTTTAAAGATGTATATGTATTTGAATGCGTGATTTTTTTAATTAATTGGTAACTTATCTATTTTTTAGGCCTGTGTTTATTTTAGAACAAATAAAAAAATATATAACAGTTCAAAATTATCGTCTAAACAATAAACAAGCAATTATAATGACGATAGCTTAAAACAAATAATGCAATCTAATAATTAGTCACTCAAGTTTCTCTTCGAACAGGTAGCCTGATGATCATCGACGCCTTCTCTGCTTGGCTTGGGTGACGTGGCATGTCACAGAAATTCAAATTATCTTAAGGGCTAATACAGACAGTTGCTAATGGAGGTGTAATAGTTGAAGATAGGGTCTTTAACAATTTGTAGTCTTCCGTGCTTAAAAGGAATGGTGTAACTTTAGTAGGTTGGTTCTAACTCGAAGAGTATTATCGATCTTTTTAATATAATTCTTCAATTTTTTTAAGCCTATTGTAGTCTCTTATGGGATGTTATGATATAGGGTTTTACAGAGAGTTTATCGGGGAGTCCTCGATGAAATGCTGTTGGTGGAGCTTCTCAACCTGCGAGGGCTAAGTTTGGAAAACTTTTGAAACTGGTATAAATGATTAACATCCCAATTGTTCACAAGCTTTACTTGCAAGCTTCTCTTTATGCATTCTTTAGATTCTACATGCTGTATATGGTTGAACATGGTTTTTTATGGTGATTATGTTCACTTTATATCAAATTATGTCACGGTGTCCTTCTCTTGTTTTAGATCACTTATATGTCTTCAGTCTCAAAAGAATATATATTCTAGATGTTGCTGTAGCTTCAAGGTCAAATTGTGATGCAAAAGATTGGGTCATAAGTGACAGTCCATCAGCTATATTATCCCTTTCAAACTACTTGCCGGACACTGAGTCAAGCAGTTTGACATGACTCTTGCTAGTTCCATCGGCACTTTGCATATTTTGGAATTTGTTTGTATGAAGTTAACTCCAAATACAGACAAGATGATAATTTTTTCAAAGAGAGACAATTTTTTTTATATACTTTAACCGTTTCATTCAATTTCTCCTGTATTGATATATCAATTGGGGAATATATGCATGAGACAGAATTTTCTTTGCCTTGAGAAGTTGAATGGATGCCAGATGTATACTTAATTTCATATTCAAAATCAGAGCAATAAGAATTTGTGTAATAACTTATAACAAACACCATTCTCATTATACTTTAAGAAGGCTCAAAACTGAAATATAAAAAGGGTTTAGGTGAATGTTTGAAATTTGTTGCCTTATTGTACAGATTCATTTCTCCATTTTCTCTTGATATAGAGGTACACGAATCTGCATGTCCATGTGTTGTACAACACAAACCATCACTTGTATAGCTTAATTTGCTGATATAAGTTTCATTACTTCCGAAGTTGATCTTTCTTAGTCACCTATTCCACTATTTGGAATCCAGCAGGTCGGATGTTTTTATGAATCATTATTTTTTAATGGTAAAAAATTAACTGAAATATTTTTATTATTACTCAATAGATTCTTTATTCACAGAAACAACACATGGTTAAGTATGATGTTTGTATTGGTGGTCAGGTATATGGTATGTGTAGTGAATTGAAGAAGTTTGGGTTGGAATGACTGTGGGATAATAGGCAGGCAAGTGTGATAGGGGTAATTAGATGTATGCAGGCAAGTAAGGCAATGGGTGGTATAGTGTAACAAAGGAGATGAAGTGCACAGTTTTTGCACTGTGTATGATGTAGCAGTGATTGATGTATAGTGAGTTGTATAGGCACTGTGTATGATGTAGCAGTGATTGATGAACTGACATCAGTGGTTGGATGTATGGAAGAAGTTGTGATTGAAGGCAGAGGTGAATTGACAGCAGTGGTTGTAGTAGTGGGGTCATATGCACTGTTGTATGAAATGCACTGTGGTGCATAGAGGTGAAAGTAGAAGTGTGAACTGTTGATGGTTATGTATACGAAGTAGAAGCACTGTTGTGGTGAAGGAAGAAGTAGGGTTCAGTGATATGCACAGAGGTGTGGCAGTTGTTCAGTGTTGTAGTAGGCAGACTGATGAAGTATTGAAAGTTGTTTTGATTGTTGAGGTGAGTGTAGTGGTCTGAAGCTAGCTACTAAATGTAGTTCAATGAATCCATGTTGATTTGGTAATACTTTAATCATGCAAGTAACATGTCACTTTTGGAATATTGTAAGCCTTTTTAATATATGTGTATAACCATAACCTTTTTAACATATTTGATTTATGAACAACTTATAGTTAAATATTTAGTTTAGCAGTACATCTTCTGCTATGAATTTGCTTATCCATCATTTTTGAAGGTGACTTTTTAATATAACCTTTATTCTTATATTAATTTTTAGATGGAGAAGAGATTGGAATTGATGGTTGGAATAGCTCTGAAGAGGGGTATGCATTTGTTTATGTGAAATCTGATAATGGTGAAAAAAAATCAATCTTGGTTAAGTGTATCGCTATTGGACTTGCACGTGTGGTAGATGTTATGAATCTTAAAGATGATTCCAAAGAGACCCTCCATATTCAAATCA
The DNA here is from genome assembly GCA_030765085.1 of Allium cepa. Lineage (NCBI taxonomy): Eukaryota > Viridiplantae > Streptophyta > Magnoliopsida > Asparagales > Amaryllidaceae > Allium > Allium cepa. The sequence goes on along the minus strand of CM060932.1, from coordinate 684,351,039 downwards.
AGTAAGGATTGTTTCTTACAAAATGCTTTTATTTTCTATGGTTTACAGCCCATAGTCCCTACATTAAGCTTCCTACGTATTTCTACCATTCAAACTGTTTACTTATGTAAAAGAGGCTCTAAATCTACGGAGTCTAAAATTTAGGAAAACTTGATTGCTTTCTTTGGGTGCAATGGAATGGGTTAAGTTGAGTACTAAGATGTTAATATCGGTACATATATAATATTGTCAAGGATCGATATGAGATATCTTGAAAATATTGGTGTAATATCAGTATTTTTTGTTAGCAAACTGTAAAATTTAGTAAATATAAAATAATATTTGCGAAAAAAATAATATCATTTGAAGTTTGATATTTGACCCATCATCGATGCTGTGCAATGTTAATGTGCAATGTTAATTAACTATTTAAGCTGAGCATAAATGCAATCCAAATAAATTGCAAGTTATTTGAATGTGTTTTTTCCTCTCCCATACAACTTGTGTTTTTGAATGTGTTTTTTCCTCTCCCATACGACTTGTGTTTTTATATTCATCGCTAACTTCTAATTTATTTCTCTCTTTTCGTCTAGCGTCAAGGATCATAAGGTGGAGGAAGATAAACAAAATAACTACGGAGAGATGTATAAGAACTTGCGAGGATTAGTCCAAATATTAAACACTGGTATTTTCAACAAGTTGGACATCAAGAATGGGAATTACTCTTCTGCAAGCAGGTATAAATACGTATGATGTGGTTCCTGTGGAAGATGCATAAACGTTTTAAGTCATAATATAAATCTTGTTTCTGTATATCCTAGGAAGGGTTTATTAGTGCTGTAACAATTAATGTGGGATGCTAACTTTATAATTATACTAATTTTGAGCTATAATCTTTTTTGGGGTTCCTTTTTTTCCGCAGAAGTATAGACTTGGAATTTTAAGTGCGTACCGTCTCAAGTTCACACGGTTTCCAATATACTTAGTTTTGAATAAATATAAGCTTCAAATATATTTGATTTTGTAAGCATGAAAAGTTTCAGATATATGCATGAGTTTCAAATGTACAGATTTTAAAAATATAAAGATTTTGAAAATATATACCGTTAAGTTTCAGACATACATGATTTTGAATTGGTTTTGAATATACATGATAAAGCATCAGTCTTGTAAATATATATCTTTGTATGAATTGATTTCGAAAAGCATCTGTTTAAAGAATATGTAGTTTTGTATATATTGATTTTGAATGAATATGAGTTTTGAATATAAGTCAGATCTTAAATATAGCAGTTTTGAATATATTCATAAATAATAGATTCTTAAAAGGATAATATATGTAAGTTTCGGATAGGAGCCAATATAGTATCGGGTTTTGTATGTATATAGTTTCAAACATATATATTAAAAGATTTTCGAATTAATCAAGAGTAATGTTATCAAGTATACATACTGAACATGAGGCTCAGCAGCATTCTGAAAATGTTGAACACGTCAAATCAAAATGCATTGAGTATAACACAACTGTACATTATAGTCCACACCAACCATGATTTATGATCCATCTCTCCGAGAAAATGAATATCCCCAGAAAAAGTATTCGGTTCAATACTTTTTTTTATCTCCACTCGTAGTAATCAACATACTTGACTTCTTGTATTTGTATTTAAAGCGAACTCTGTATCTACTTCGATGAACTAACGTGAAGCCTCATACTTTTTCACCGTCCGATTAGACAAGCGTGAAGTTAGACATAATTTTTAGAGTAGGGAAAAGGCGTTGAATTGTCAAGTGTTAACAGTTTAAAAACAGTAATTCCCCAAATTAAAATGTTTTTTAAACAATGTGGAACATTTTAAATGCATTACATTACATGTCTAGACACGTGCTAAACAAAAATGATCGAATATGTATTCCAATTATTAGTTTATTACTTGTCTGTGCATAAGTTTATTATTATCCAACGAACATGACCATATTATAGTATTGCTATTGCACTTTTATTCTTGATTGATATCATTGTCACTTTTAAGTAAAAGCTAGCATTTAACATTCTGCCAGTATGCTATATAAAATTTTACAGTAATAATGAAATTCACACTTTGGTTGCAGAGGCAGGGAGTGAGTAGAGGGTTCGAGGGATTGCAGGCGTCGATTTTGGTTGTGAGGTGGTTTTTCTGGCAAGTGTGGATGTTTAGAAGGCTTGTAAGAGGAGGAGGTAGTTCAGGCAAGGCAGTAAAGGGGAGAATGACGGGTAGTTGTTGTGATGGGTTGTGGTTGTTTCAGGCAAGTGGATGACTTTGGGTTGTGCTCTGAGTGAAGTGATGGAGAATGTGATTGTTAACAGAGGTGGAACAGTTTGGCGATGGTTGTTGTATGCTTACGTTAGAATTCGACTTGGTTGAAGTGGCGACGAACGTGGATGATCGCGGTTGAAGTTCTGGTGTTCGATTGCTGTAGAGGGTTGCGGTGATGCCTGAATGATGATTTTCAGGTGACAGAGTAAGTTGATAGTCAGGTGTTTTCTTCTTCTTCATTTTTTTAATCTGCGGTGGATGATATGTTTGTTTTCTGATAACGAAGGCAGAGCTTTGGTGATGATTTTTTATGAGGAGAAGTGGTTGAGGAATGGATGATGTGGGGCCGCTGAAGTGTTGAACAGATGAAGTAATGGCAAGTTCGATGTGGTGAATGTGCACATGCATGGTTAGAAGACGATGAAGTAATGCAATTGTGGCAATAGCTGTGGTATGAATGGTCAGTACGATGGTGAAGTTTAGTTATTGGCAAGGAGGTTCCGATGAGTAGCAGTATGTGGGTAGTATGTGATGAATGGCAACGGGGAGGAAATCGTATTGTATATGAGTAGTGAATAGTGCTGATAGTATTTGATGTACTGGGTTGATGTCTAGAGCAAAAAGTTTGTTGTAATTGTAGCTACCGGGTTGATGTGATGAGCAACCATATGTGGGATAGAAGTTAATAGCAGCAGTGGACAATGTTATTTGAGAATGGAAGTAATATGATGGTTGGGGGGTGAAGGTGAATTGTTTTGAAATGGTGAAGCCGTTTGTGCACAGATGATATGGTGTGTGCATAGTTATGCACAGCTGATATGATATTGATTGGAAAAAGAAGAGGAAGAGGGATTATATCAGGCAGGAAGAGGAGAAAGTGGTAGTGAAGATTGTTGATGATTGTGGGGTTGTGACAGTAATGAAACAATGGGAGTTGTTTGTGGTGGTATTTGGCGATATTGCAAGTAGGCAGTTGCAATTATATGTAGTTGTGCGGTATGACAACGCAGTGAAGGGGTATTTGAAAGACTGTTCAGAGTATGGAATGACAATGTATGGTATATGAACTGCTGCAGTTGAGTTGATGGTCTGATTGGTAATAGAAGTGGTGAATTTTGGTTTGTAGAGAAGCTTGACAGTGTGTGATGAGGTATAGGACAGTGCAGCAGTAGGTGGATATGGTAAGAGCAGTTGTGATTGAATATTGGCAGAGGATGGTGGTCAAAATGGTGCAGTGTGGTAGGAGTTGTAGAAGTGGCAGCTGTTGTTCTAAAGATCTGAATTATGCTGCTAAAATGAATGTATGAACCATTATTTTGTATAGATTATTAACACTATAATTGATGATATATGTTTATTTTGGTATTATGTTATTCAGTTTGTATTTTCCATCAAATTTAATTTTGAATGATTGTAATATTGCATGCAATAATTGTTTGTTATAATCAATAATATATATATATATATATAGTCTATTTGAGTACTGTAATAATGGTTTCTGAGAGTGGCTTTTTTGCATCAGGTATAAATAGCTGATGCAATAGAGGGATTAGTTTGCATCGGTTGTTATAAAAAACTGATGCGATAGAGGGATTAGTTTGCATCGGTTTTCAACAACAACCTATGCAACAAGTTCCTTTGTTGCATCGGTTTTCATTACAACCGATGCAACATGGGGCTGTGTCTAAGCAACCAACCATGATATTTTGCATCAATTGTTAGTAGTAACCGATGCAAAAAGGACCTTTTTGCATCGGTTTCAGAACTGATGCAAAAGTGTTAAGCCTGTTGCATCGGTTGCATATACATCGGTTGCTGAACTGATGCAAAAGGGGGGTAAACAACCGATGCAAATGGCCTGTTTTGTAGTATTGATTGTGCAGAACCGATCAAAGCGGACAAAGGAAAGGTCTTTGCTGTAGGACCATCATCTGCTAGGCCAATCGCTACCGAAAAGGGAAAAACAGTGATGGAATGTACGCTCTTGATTTGTGGTAAACCGGTCAGTGTACTATTTGATGACATTGCATGGTATTCATTCATGTCTCTATGTTTAGTAGATAGGTTATGTTTAGAACCCTCTGTAACGACCTGCCATCCGTCTCCATAGAAAGACGCATCATTTATAAGAAAGAAAAGGATAGAAAAGAGAAGGAAAGAGAAGAAAGAAGAAACAACACATCGGAATCTAAACAGCGGAACGAATAAATTATATCAATAACATAAAATATTACATAGTTTACAACAATTATTAGAGTACACAGATAATACAGCACATACTAGACAGTTATAAACACCTGTCTGGTTATTACAACTCAATACAACTCAGAGACAACATAGAACACACAGCGGAAACTATATATCTACAACGCAGAAGCCTCCTGCTCCATTGCTCCTCCAATATTCGTCAAAGCTAACCTGAAACCCTTGGCTACTCGTAAAAATTTGAGTACCCAAGAGTTTATGAAAAACAAAAATAAACTCCGGGTCAGACATGGGTCTGGTGTGAGTAACCGGTTAAGGTTGCTTAATTTTCAAAAAACCTTTTGAAAAGAAAGGTATCACGTAAGACTTCCCACACATAAACATGGAAAAGTTTTTACATTACGCTAACCAAAACATTTGATAGGAAATCCAGTGATATTATAATAGGTCTAGGGTTTTCAAATAAATATGACATAGCCGAAATTGTTACGTTATTAAATTCCAGCTACTAGCCACAAAAATGGGTAATACAATCAAAATCGTTGGCACTTATTGGATTTTGGATTCCATACAATAGCAGGGCTACTGGGGTACCGCCCATCACAGTATGTGGCCTAGATCAACGTACCGAGGAGCCACCCTAACTCCCCTGCAACACAAAGCCGGAATCATTCTTTACTGAACAGTTCCGAACAAGACAACCCCGCAGTTGGTGCGCATATCCAACCGCCCACTTAGCCGAATAAAAAGGGACCTCTAGACTGGGGAAAATCTCGTCCTACTTGGGCATGACCCACTTAGCCTTGCTGCACCTCCCATGTTTTAGCCATTCCCGGTTGATGAGGCTTGAGGCTACGATTACCTTTAGAGAACACATCTCTTAGAATGCTCATCGTCCACCTGACAATGTTCTGAAAGCATTCAATCCATACAAGTTCGTTCCGGGTTCGAACGAAACCAAAGGCATTATCTCGTTACACTTGTTTTGGAATCACCCTCAGAGTTAACGACGATAACCCTTGCACTCTGAATCACCATCTCGAGCCTGTAAGTACTATTTCTGTCAAACTCATCACGGAATTCACCTCCAGAGTTATATTGACTAATAGTCCTAACACCTCGAGTCTTCACTCTTCTCATAAGATACACGACCTATCGTTAATTTGGATCGATGTGGTTTTTGGATATCCAAATATGGAGACCCGATCCCGGTCTCATCGAAATCCAAAGCGTGTCTTTTAGGTCCAAGTTGTTTTAGAGTTTAAAACAATGCAATTACATTATCTATATACACACAGATAGATAATTCACAGATTCACAACAGATAATTATCATTATCATAACCACAGATAATCCACATTATCATTATCAAAAGATAATCCATATCATCATCACAATGCAACCAATGCATCCATATCACTCAACATTACTAATCTCATAGCTGAAATTTAAACCATTCAAGGCAACCAGTATCGTCCATTCATAAGCAATGACCTATAATCATACTATCTATAACTAATTTAAATTGAATTAAATAAATTACATCATCTCTAATTAATTTAAAATGAATTAAATTAATTACTTACATCGAAATAAATCTTGCTTATATCACCATTAATTAATTACAAATTAATTAATTAACTAACCTCTAATTTATCATCTTAATTAATCACTTCTGATTAATTATACTTCAATTAATTTCACAAAATTAATTACTCTAAACCAAATACAGTAATTAACCTTTAATTACTTTATTAATTAATTAATTATAATTAATTACATTAAACCTTAATTAATTACAATTAATTAATTACCCTTAATCATTTATCATTGATTAATTAATCTTAATTAATCAATCTTAGTGCATCATTAATTATATTAATTAATGATTCTTAATTATATTTAATTAATTATTAATTACATTTAACAATTAATCTTAATTAAATCATAATTATTAATCACCTTGATTAATCACCTTCAGTAATTAACTTCCCTTAATTACTTATCAAATTAATTACTCCTTAATCAATTTTTTTAATTAATCCCTTGATTAATTATACAAAGTAATTTAATTCAAATTACATTCACAATTCCATCACCACCCACTAATAACATCCAGTAATTATCTTTAATAACTTTACTGAGTAAATTCTTACTTCATTAATTACATCAAGTAATTATTATCAAATCCAATGTTTAAAATTAATTAAACTTAATTAATTAATTTAAACCAATCTCAATAAACTCCATTAATTTCATTAGGTAATTAATGTCTTAATTACTTTTATATAGTAATTAAACTTAAATAATTTTCAAAATTGATTATCGTTAATTTATTTATCTAATTAATTATTAAAAATTAATCATATTCATTAATTACTAAATAATCCTTAGTTACTGACCATCATCAACTATTATTAATTCTTTAATTACTTTTTCTTAAGTAATTAACTTTCATAAATCAATATTAATTATAAACTAATTAATCTTTAATTATTTATTAATTAATCTTAAATTAAATTAATTAGGTGTTAACTGTAACTTAACTAATTCTATATTACTTGATTAATTAATTCCTGATTACTAATTAAAATCCAATTAATAATCCTTAATTATAAAATTAATTATTCCTAATTAATTAATTTAACCATTGATTAATTAGTTTAAACCTTAATTGCTTATTTAAGTAATATAAATTAATTAATTAACTTAACTTTAATTAATACATTAAAAAGCTTTAATTACTCTTTTTTTTATCCAAATCATTACTTCATTTAAATAAATAATCCATTTTAATTAACTTAATAATTCAAATCATTAAATTCTTACTTGTTTTAAAGACAAAAATACTTCCTTATTAATGATCACATTATCATTAACAAATCATTAAAACAAATTACTTTAAATTTTCTTCCAAATATCATTTTAAATTTAATATTCAAAATGAATTCAAATTATCTTTAACAAAGTTTCAAAACACATTTTTAAACCTTTCATTTCACAAGTTAAAGATATACTCATTTAGATAAGAAGTTTAAAAGGGTTTAAAACCAAATTCATATTTAAATTCAAATAAATTTGAATTATATTTTAAACATTTCAAATTGTTCAAAACATTTTAAATTTCAAAAACCTTCCAACATTTCAAAACTAAAATACCTTAAATTTAGTTTTAAGATAAATCTTCAGATTTTTAAAAATTTACTTACATATTTAAACTTTATTTTAAAAATTCAAATTACTTGATCATTTTTAAAGTATTTAACCATTCAAGTTTAAAGCCTTAATTTATTTTAAACTGAGATTTAAACTTAAATTTGAATCCCAGAATTTAAACTTGGATTTACAATTTAGTTTATACCTTTGCTTTTCCATTTTTAAATTTCAGTTTAAAGATTTATAACAATCTTACGGGTTTCTGTTTTAAAACCTGATGCTATACTAACCCGAGCCAACTAATTCCAACTTCGAGTCCTCCATCTATAAACTTTGAGCAAAACACATCCATCACTCGAGTAATACTCCAGTTCAAAAACACTGCTATACCCAATTTCATCAGAAACCCAATAGTGCACGGTGCACGTGCACCGTGCCTTCAGCCATCAACATCCACCTCCGGTGGCTTCCCAACAACGACGATCAACCCCACGTTCAACCACCACCATCAGATCCTCCTTCCAAAACATGAAATCTAATTCGGGTTGCATTCCAAAACCTGGAATAGAAATGCAGGTATCACCCCAACCTGGAACATGCCTCATCCTCAACCTTCTGACCACCGGAATGGCAGCAACTCCGGCCACATGTTTATCAACCATCATACTAACATCCCCCAAAATCTCATTCAACTCGATCACCTCCATGCCGACCAAAACAAATGACCTAGTTAAAACTAGGGTTTCGGACAAGATCTCACCGCCGCAGCCACCACGATGAATTGCAACGCCACCCAATATTTTTCCCGGCATCAATGGCTACTCCTCCACCTACCAGATGAACCCCGACGCTTCAAATTGCCGAGATCACCCAAAAATCCCCTATTTCCATTTTCTATTCAACACAGAACTGCACCTTTTCCCTTATTCTATAAATTATGATTTTTTTTATTGAAATTCATATTTTGCATTGTGTTTCCATTTTATATTACTGAATCCATAGATTACAAAGTTTGATTTTCACTTTGTATAACAACCACTGCTGTTTATATTTTCCTTTTTATTTTCACAGACACTCAGATGAATTTAGCTTAAATAAGTTTTTAAAGCATTAATCCATGATAAATCACACAAACTTTGTTTATAAACTAAGTCCTATTAACCATTGTTTGAAGAGAAAATGAATTTAAATCTAAAACAGGGAAACTAAAATTTAAACAGAGGATACTTATATGGGAACAAAACATGCATACTGTAGACTTCATCATCAAATATACATACTACAGATTTAACCACAGAAATAATAGCAACCATATTTTATACATAAATTTTAGAAAAAATAAAATAAAGTTACTCACCTGCTAGAATGGAAGACAGAGCGGTTTAAAAAAAACTTGTGCTTTTAAAACTGGAAACTCCCTTTGCTTAAATCCTGGATTGCTTCTTTAATTTTGAAACTTTAAATCCTGTTTTGTATTTCCTCCTGATTTTCACAATACAGTTTCATGCATGCTCCTTTGAGACTCCAGATTTTTGAAATGCAGGCTCAAATAAATTTTGCTTTCAAAACAGATTTCAAATATGGTGACAGGTTTGCTTGCATGTTAGAAGATGTGCAGGTTATAGGTTTAAAAAGATTTTACAAAGGAGTTGATCTGGTTTGCAAGTTGATTTCATGAGTTTGGTTCGAGGAACCTATTGATTTAGTATGAGAAAGTTTTCAGTTTTGAACATTACTTACTAGTTTGAATTCAAAGTATAAGAGAAAAGAAAAGAATGAAGAACGTGAAAGTGTTTTATATGGATTAAAATTTTGTTTAATTAAAATTGAAAGAAAATAAAACAAGTATTGACACTTGTCCTTTACATTAACATTTGTCATGCACCTTGTTTATTATCTTAGCACATGTTAATTTAATTTGTAAAATGTTTACATTTGTTTTTAAATATTAATTTGTTATAATTATGTAATTTAGTTATAGTTAAATGCTAATTAATTATTTAGTTAACAAGTTAATATAAGATAAAAGTGAATCTTTGTTTTAATTAATTAGTTAACATGTATTTATTTATATGTAGATAAATTTTAAAATGAATACATCCAATTATATTTATAAAATAAATTTTATACAAATATTTCAAAATCAAAGCAAATTAAAAATATTTACACTTTAGTTTTCAAAGCTTTGAATTCAAGTTCAAATTAAATTTTGAAATCAAGTTTATTTACAAATATAACTACACAATTAAATTTTTGAAAAATAATTATTTTTATAAAAAATCTATTTGTTAAAACAATGTATTATTATATTTTAAAAATAACAAAATTTGATAAACATAAATAACTTATAAAAGAAATTATTTCTTTATTAATAAATTATTTATTTTATCCAATTATATCAAAATAACCCTTATTGTTATTTTTATTTAAATTTAAACTTGGGTTAAAACATATTTTAAACCATTTCAAAAATTTACCTTATGTATTTAAAACTATAATTATTCATTAAATTTAAAACAATATCTATTTTCAATGTATACATATTCTATATACATTATAAATAGGAAACAATTTATTAGATTTAAAAAGATAAAATCTATCAATGAAATATTTATTTTAATTGGATTATTAAATTAATTCAAATCTTATTACAAAGATTATCAAATCAATTTAATTCAGATTATTAAATTGATATTGCTTAAAATTCCGGGTCATCACATTCTTTCCCCCTTAAAAGAATTTCGTCCCCGAAATTTAAAACAAAGGTAATTTAATAATCTTTTTAAATATTTAATTTTAAAACACAAGCATATACCAATGATATGCAAACAATCATAGCAACCAATTCACCCAATCAAACAAATCTAATTATCCAGAAAAATTCTGGATAGAACTTCCACGAGTTTCCCCGGTATAAATATCGGGATACTCACTCTATAGATTCCAAACAATTAATACTACTAAGCTATAGAGCTCCTACTCATCTAGATCTACAAAACCAGACTGCATATCAGACTACAGACGAGTCTGATTCAACAACCAACCTCTATAACTACTGGTTCTAAAACCAGAGATAGACCATACACGTACTCCCTCAGAGATACGTGAAACTCATCGTATCCTAGTTGTCCAAACTGGCAATTCAATCCTGAAAACCAAACACTTGTCCAACCAAAACAAAGATGAGATCCAAAACATCTCGGAGCTAGCTTGCCAGACTTACCAAAACTTATAGCTCCTGAATCAGAGAAAACTCCAACAACAACGAAGTCTCCAACTTCGAATTTCAAATTCCTTCATCCCTTATCCACAAAAGACTTCGGACGATCCTGGGCTTCCATCATCCAAACTGATCAGCTCAACCCATTGCTGATTCCTCTAGTAACAATCAGAACCAAAAACAACCCAACACAATGATCTCCTCAAGATCAACCAAAACCAAAAATACAACTCTACTCCATAACCAGCAGAAGACTACAAACTTCTCCTAATCCGGAAAAGACAATCAGAAACACTTCCAAACTGCTTCCGCTGCACAACTCTGATATGAAGTAGATAAGAATGCTGATGAAGAACACAAGCACCAACTGGACATCACTTCCCAGAAATATGGTTCAACAGATCCATAAAAGAAAACTTAGAAATTCCTCCAAAACCGAGTTGCTTCATCAAACTCAATCTCTAGGAATCATTCTCCAACTAAACAGAACCACCTGTTCCCCTCCTGGAATACTAGTCGATCAGAAAACTCAATCTCTAGATGTTGACGAACCTCTGTCTTCCCAGAAGACATCCAGAAAATCTCCAACAATCCAAGAGAACTCTCAAATAATCGCAAGTCACTTTAGCGATCAACCTAGTTAAATTTCCAAAGAAAATTATCATCTCTTTACCAAACAGAATAGCTTACACTGGTCTAGTCAATCCATTGAAGAAACAGATTCACTCTGCAGCTTCTGAATTCCACCTCCAGAAAAACTACTCAGCTAAGACCTCTTTGTCAGCTCACAGAACATTCCGAGCTACACTGCTGAACCAATGCCAAACTTCCTAATCCAAAACTCTTCGAGAAACTCGGACTTCAAAGCATCCACAACATCCTACTGAATCCAGCCACAACACCGAAGTAGACACACTTTCTAAAACTTGTTCCAAAGAAATATCTTTGGAGACATCCATCACTGCATCTCATCACGCAGTTACAACTTCCTGAGGTATCAAAATACCATCACTTGCTCTAGCCCAACCGACAGATCCAAACTCTACTCGCCAAAATCTGCACTTCAAAGATGACTCCGAACCTTAACAAGATTTCTTCAGAGATCGTTGAAATCTCCACACTCTGCACAACTTACTCGAGAAAGTATTAGGTCTACAGTCTCGACCAATACACTTCCAACCTCAACATCAAACTCCAACCAATGGTAGTAGTGGTATTACACACACACCACTACCTTATCTACCTTTATACCCTATATTGGAAAAACTGAACAGGTAACCCAACAGATAGGTAGAAATAGATAAATATATATATAAATATTAAAAATTACAAACACGCTCTCTCAAGATAGACACCACTACAGAGCCTAGGCATTCACTCAACCTAATGCTCTGATACCACTGTAACGACCCGACATCCGTCTCCACAGAATGACGCATCATTTATAAGAAAGAAAAGGATAGAAAAGAGAAGGAAAGAGAAGAAAGAAGAAACAACACACCAGAATCTAAACAGCGGAACGAATAAATTATATCAATAACATAAAATATTACATAGTTTACAACAATTATCAGTGTACACAGATAATACAACACATGCTAGACAGTTATAAACACCTGTCTAGTTATTACCACTCAATACAACTCAGAGACAACACAGAACACACAGCGGAAACTATATATCTACAACGCAGAAGCCTCCTGCTCCATTGCTCCTCCAATATTCGTCAAAGCTAACCTGAAACCCTTGGCTACTCGTAAAAATTTGAGTACCCAAGAGTTTATGAAAAACAAAAATAAACTCCGGTTCAGACATGGGTCTGGTGTGAGTAACCAGATAAGGTTTCTTAATTTTCAAAAAACCTTTTGAAAAGAAAGGTATCACGTAAGACTTCCCACACATAAACATGGAAAAGTTTTTACCTTACGCTAACCAAAACATTTGATAGGAAATCCAGTGATATTATAATAGGTCTAGGGTTTTCGAATAAATATGACATAGCCGAAATTGTTACATTATTAAATTCCAGCTATTAGCCACAAAAGTGGGTAATACAATCAAAACCGTTGGTACTTATTGGATTTTGGATTCCATACAATGGCAGGGCTACTGGGGTACCGTCCGTCACAGTACGTGGCCTAGATCAACGTATCGAGGAGCCACCCTAACTACCCTGCAACACAAAGCCGGAACCATTCCTTACTGAACAGTTCCGAACAAGACGACCCCGCAGTTGGTGTGCATATCCAACCGCCCACTAAGCCGAATAAAAAGGGACCTCTAGACAAGGGAAAATCTCGTCCTACTTGGGCATGACCCACTTAGCCTTGCTGCACCTCCCCTGTTTTAGCCATCCCCGGTTGATGAGGCTTGAGGCTACGATTACCTTTAGAGAACACATCTCTTAGAATGCTCATCGTCCACCTGAAAATGTTATGAAAGCATTCAAACCATACAAGTTTGTTCCAGGTTCGAACGAAACCGAAGGCATTATCTCGTTACACTCGTTTTGGAATCACCCTCAGAGTCAACGATGATAACCCTTGCACTCTGAATCACCATCTCGAGCCTGTAAGTACTATTTCCATCAAACTCATCACGGAATCACCTCCAGAGTTATGCTGACTAATAGTCTTTACACCTCGAGTCTTCACTCTTCTCATAAGATACACGACCTATCGTTAATTTGGATCGATGTGGTTTTCGGATGTCCAAATATGGAAACCCGATCCCGGTCTCATTGAAATCCAAAGCGTATCTTTTAGGTCTAAGTTGTTTTAGAGTTTAAAACAATGCAATTACATTATCTATATACACACAGATAGATAATTTATAGATTCACAACAGATAATTATCATTATCATAACCACAGATAATCCACATTATCATTATCAAAAGATAATCCATATCATCATCACAATGCAACCAATGCATCCATATCACTCAACATTACTAATCTCATAGCTGAGATTTAAACCATTCAAGGCAACCACTATCATCCATTCATAAGCAATGACCTATAATCATACTATCTATAATTAATTTAAATTAAACTAAATTAATTACATCATCTCTAATTAACTTAAAATGAATTAAATTAATTACTTACAACGAAATAAATCTTGCATATATCACCATTAATTAATTAACTAACCTCTAATTTATCATCTTAATTAATCACCGCTGATTAATTATACTTCAATTAATTTCACAAAATTAATTACTCTAAACCAAATACAGTAATTAACCCTTAATTACTTCATTAATTAATTAACTATAATTAATTACATTAAACCTTAATTAATTACAATTAATTAATTACCCTTAATTATTTATTATTGATTAATTAATCTTAATTAATCAATCTTAATTACATCATTAATTATATTAATTAATGATTCTTAATTATATTTAATTAATTATTAATTACATTTAACAATTAATCTCAATTAAATCATAATTATTAATCACCTTGATTAATCACCTTCAGTAATTAACTACCCTTAATTACTTATCAAATTAATTACTCCTTAATCAATTTCTTTAATTAATCTCTTGATTAATTATACAAAGTAATTTAATCCAGATTACATTCACAATTCCATCACTACCCACTAATAACATCCAGTAATTATCTTTAATTACTTTACGAGTAAATTCTTACTTCATTAATTACATCAAGTAATTATTATCAAATCTAATGTTTAAAATTAATTAAACTAAATTAATTAATTTAAACCGATCTCAATAAACTCCATTAATTTCATTAGGTAATTAATGTCTTAATTACTTTTATAGAGTAATTAAACTTAAATAATTTTCACAATTGATTATCATTGATTCATTTATCTAATTAATTATTAAAAATTAATCATATTCATTAATTACTAAATAATCCTTAGTTAATGACCATCACTAACTATTATTAATTCTTTAATTACTTTTTCTTAAGTAATTAACTTTCATAAATCAATATTAATTATAAACTAATTAATCTTTAATTATTTATTAATTAATCTTAAATTAAATTAATTAGGTGTTAACTGTAACTTAATTAATTCTATATTACTTGATTAATTAATTCCTGATTACTAATTAAAATCCAATTAATAATCCTTAATTACAAAAATAATTATTCCTAATTAATTAATCTTAACTATTGATTAATTAGTTTAAACCTTAATTGCTTATTTAATTAATCTAAATAAATTAATTAACCTAACTTTAATTAATACATTAAAAAGTTTTAATTACTCTTTTTTTTATCCAAATCATTACTTCATTTAAATAAATAATCCATTTTAATTAACTTAATAATTCAAATCATTAAATTCTTACTTGTTTTAAAGACAAAAATACTTCCTTATTAATGATCACATTATCATTAACAAATCATTAAAACAAATTACTTTAAATTTTCTTCCAAATATCATTTTAAATTTAATATTCAAAATGAATTCAAATTATCTTTAACAAAGTTTCAAAACACATTTTTAAACCTTTCATTTCACAAGTTAAAGATATACTCATTTAGATAAGAAGTTTAAAAGGGTTTAAAACCAAATTCATATTTAAATTCAAATAAATTTGAATTATATTTTAAACATTTCAAATTGTTCAAAACATTTTAAATTTCAAAAACCTTCCAACATTTCAAAACTGAAATACCTTAAATTTAGTTTTAAGATAAATCTTCAGATTTTTAAAAATTTACTTACATATTTAAACTTTATTTTAAAAATTCAAATTACTTGATCATTTTTAAAGTATTTAACCATTCAAGTTTAAAGCCTTAATTTATTTTAAACTGAGATTTAAACTTAAATTTGAATCCCAGAATTTAAACTTGGATTTACAATTTAGTTTATACCTTTGCTTTTCCATTTTTAAATTTCAGTTTAAAGATTTATAACAATCTTACGGGTTTCTGTTTTAAAACCTGATGCTATACTAACCCGAGCCAACTAATTCCAGCTTCGAGTCCTCCATCTATAAACTTTGAGCAAAACACATCCATCACTCGAGTAATACTCAAGTTCAAAAACACTGCTATACCCAATTTCATCAGAAACCCAATAGTGCACGGTGCACGTGCACCGTGCCTTCAGCCATCAACATCCACCTCCGGTGGCTTCCCAACAACGACGATCAACCCCACGTTCAACCACCACCATCAGATCCTCCTTCCAAAACATGAAATCTAATTCGGGTTGCAATCCAAAACCTGGAATAGAAATGCAGGTATCACCCCAACCTGGAACATGCCTCATCCTCAACCTTCTGACCACCGGAATGGCAGCAACTCCGGCCACATGTTTATCAACCATCATACTAACATCCCCCAAAATCTCATTCAACTCGATCACCTCCATGCCGACCAAAACAAATGACCTAGTTAAAACTAGGGTTTCGGACAAGATCTCACCGCCGCAGCCACCACGATGAATTGCAACGCCACCCAATATTTTTCCCGGCATCAATGGCTACTCCTCCACCTACCAGATGAACCCCGACGCTTCAAATTGCCGAGATCACCCAAAAATCCCCTATTTCCATTTTCTATTCAACACAGAACTGCACCTTTTCCCTTATTCTATAAATTATGATTTTTTTTATTGAAATTCATATTTTGCATTGTGTTTCCATTTTATATTACTGAATCCATAGATTACAAAGTTTGATTTTCACTTTGTATAACAACCACTGCTGTTTATATTTTCCTTTTTATTTTCACAGACACTCAGATGAATTTAGCTTAAATAAGTTTTTAAAGCATTAATCCATGATAAATCACACAAACTTTGTTTATAAACTAAGTCCTACTAACCATTGTTTGAAGAGAAAATGAATTTAAATCTAAAAAAGAGAAACTAAAATTTAAATAGAGGATACTTATATGGGAACAAAACATGCATACTGTAGACTTCATCATCAAATATACATACTACAGATTTAACCACAGAAATAATAGCAACCATATTTTATACTTAAATTTAAAAAAAAAATAAAGTTACTCACCTGCTAGAATGGAAGACAGAGCAGTTTAAAAAAAACTTATGCTTTTAAAACTAGAAACTCCCTTTGCTTAATTCCTGGATTGCTTCTTTAATTTTGAAACTTTAAATCCTGTTTTGTATTTGCTCCTGATTTTCACAATACAGTTGCATGCATGCTCCTTTGAGACTCCAGATTTTTGAAATACAGGCTCAAATAAATTTTGCTTCCAAAACAGATTTCAAATATGGTGACAGGTTTGCTTACATGTTAGAAGATGTGCAGGTTATAGGTTTAAAAATATTTTACAAAGGAATTGATCTGGTTTGCAAGTTGATTTCATGATTTTGGTTTGAGGAACCTATTGATTTAGTGTGAGGAAGTTTTCAGTTTTGAACATTACTTACTAGTTTGAATTCAAAGTATAAGAGAAAAGAAAAGAATGAAGAATGTGAAAGTGTTTTATATGGATTAAAATTTTGTTTAATTAAAATTTAAAGAAAATAAAACAAGTATTGACACTTGTCCTTTACATTAACATTTGTCATGCACCTTGTTTATTATCTTAGCACATGTTAATTTAATTTGTAAAATGTTTACATTTGTTTTTAAATATTAATTTTTTATAATTATGTAATTTATTTATAGTTAAATGCTAATTAGTTATTTAGTTAACAAGCTAATATAAGATAAAAGTGAATCTTTGTTTTAATTAATTAGTTAACATGTATTTATTTATATGTAGATTAATTTTAAAATGAATAAATCCAATTATATTTATAAAATAAAGTTTATACGAATATTTCAAAATCAAAGCAAATTAAAAATATTTACTTAGTTTTCAAAGCTTTGAATTCAAGTTCAAATTAAATTTTGAAATCAAGTTTATTTAGAAATATGACTACACAATTAAATTTTTGAAAAACAATTATTTTTATAAAAAATCCGTTTGTTAAAACATTGTATTATTATATTTTAAAAATAACAAAATTTGATAACCATAAATAACTTATAAAAGAAATTGTTTCTTTATTAATAAATTATTTATTTTATCCAATTATATCAAAATAACCCTTATTGTTATTTTTATTTAAATTTAAATTTGAGTTAAAACATATTTTAAACCATTTAAATATTTTACCTTATGTATTTAAAACCATATTTATTTATTAAATTTAAAACAATATCTATTTTCAATGTATACATATTTATATACATTATAAATAGAAAACAATTTATTAGATTTAAAAAGATAAAATCTATCAATGAAATATTTATTTTAATTATATTATTAATTAATTCAAATCTTATTACAAAGATTATCAAATCAATTTAATTCAGATTATTAAATTGATATTGCTTAAAATTCCGGGTCATCACACCTTCGTACCTTGTTACTTCCTTAAGGGTTGCGAATCCGATAGAAGGGTATGCAACTCTAGGGATGAGATGTGACCAGTAAGAACTTGACTTGTTAGGTCATAAGTTTGCACGCAGTTTGTATGCTTTTGATTTCGTAGACTTCAGGATCATTTTTGGTGTGGATTGGTTAGAAAGATATGATGCTAGAATATTTTGCCAAGATATGGAAATATTGCTAAGGCACCCTAATAGTCATAACCGAATTATATACTCGGTGGAGAATTCAGATCAGAGTGCTTGTGTTTTGTTGAGTGCTATGAAGTAGAAAAATAATTAAATCAGTTTTTGGTAGCAAGAGAGTTTGCAAATGTTTTTGAGTCAGTCACGGGACTACCCGCGAAACGAGCCATTGAGTTTCAAATAGATCTTTTGCTAGGAGCAGAACTTGTTAGTAGACTACCTAGCAGGATGACACCCACCGAGATAAAGGAATTGAAGGTGCATCTAGTGGATTTAGAAGGGAAGAATTTCATTAGACCAAGCAGTTCGCCTTAAGGAGCAGCCGCGATGTTCGTAAAGAAACCAGAGGGGTCGTTAAGGATGTGTGTCGACTATTGTTAGTTGAACGAGAAGACGATCAAGAATAGGTATCCTTTGTCGAAAATTGATTTTTTATTTGACCAGTTAATTGGAGACAGAGTATTTTCCCAACTTGATTTGGTGACAGGTTTCCATCAGCTAAGAGTGGCAGAGGACAGTATTCCATTGACCGTGTTTCGAACTTGGTATGGTTCGTACGAATGGTTAGTAATGCCATTCTGGTTAACTAATACGCCAGCTTTCTTCGTGGATTTGATGACCGGATTTTATGAGAGCACTTGGATAAGTTTGTATTGATAGTTGACATTTTAATATAATCCAAGGATGAGAGATATCATGTAGTTCACCTAAGCGTAGTGCTTGAGACCCTGAGGCAGCAACAACTAAAAGTGAAGTTTTCAAAGTATCATTTCTAGAAGAAAGAGGTTAAGTTTCTTCTTCACATAGTCTCTGGAAAGGGTTTATAAGTTGATCTAGATAAGATCAGAGATGTTAACAACAGGAAGAGATCAGAGACGGTGACTGAGATTAGAAGTTTTCTTGGACTTATTGGCTATTACCGGAGATTCATTAAATATTTCACATTGATAGCCACGCCTTTGACTAAGCTAACCAAGAAGGATGTGGAGTTTATGTGGTCTGAAAAATATGAGGAAGCATTCCCTAAATTAAAGCATTTGTTGATCAATGCTCCTGTGCTAGTAGTTTCAGATGGGAGTCAAGGGTAATGGTGTATATAGATGCATGAGGAACGGGGTTATGAGCTGTGTTGATGCAGAAAGGTAAAGTTATTGCCTACGCTTCATGGCAGCTTAGACCACATGAAGTGGGATATCATACTCATTATCTAGAGTTGGCTGTGGTGATCTTTGCACTATAAGTATGGAGACATTTTCTCCTAGGGGAGATATTTAAGTTATACACGGATCATAAGTCCTTAAGGTATTTATTTTCTCAAAAGGAGTTGACTATGATACATTGGAGGTAGCTGGAGTTTTTAACAGCTTATGATTTTGGTATAGATTATACACTGAAAAGGAAATAAAGTAGTGGATGCTCTTACCAGAAAACATCAGAATATGGTCTAAAGGATTTGACTACTTGTAATATGTAGTAAAGATCAATTCCTATTTCTAGTTAGAGCACCGCCATGTTGTCCTGTTTGGAAGTTCGACCATTTTTGATCGAAGGATCGCTTCTAAGCAGAAAGAAAACCTATTGTTAGCCGAGAAGATTAGAAAGCTTGAGGTTGGGTTGGAGATTGATGATCTAAATTTTTTAATCTTGACTAGAGAAGATGGTTGAGAAAGAAGGGACGGTTGTGTGTTTCGAATGTCGAGGCTTAAGGAAAGAATTTCTTAGCAGATGCCATTGATCCTAATTTAAGATTCATCATGGGGGAACAAAGGTGCATCAGGACATGAAGAGGAGTTTCTACTTGGAAGGTATGAAGAAGGATGTTAATTATGAGTAAAGTAGTGTCTGAATTGTCAATAAGTAAAGGCCAAACATCGAAAGTCAAGTGGGTTGCTTCAACCTTTGGAGATACCAATTTGAAAATGGGATTCGATATCTATGAATTTTGTAGACCGTTTTCTAAGGCTGAATCAAGGAAATGAAAGTATATGGGTCATAGAGGATAGGTTAACCAAGAGTACCCATTTCATTCCAGATAAATCAACCAGGACAACACCTGTTTTAGCCAAACTGTTTATGAAGAACATAGTTAGACTATTTCTAGTAGTATAGTAAGTAATAGAGTTACTTAGTTTAGTGAATTATGGAAGAGTCTACAGGATGTGTTAGGTACCAAGCTCAAGATGAGTACTGCTTATCACCTCAGATAGATGGGAAGACAAAGAGAGTCAGCAAAGTACTCGAGGGTATGTTGAGAGCTTATGTGCTAGATTTATCGTGGGAAGATCACCTACATTTAGTGGAGTTTTCCTATTATAATAGTTATCATTCTAGTTTAGGAATGGCGCCTTTCGAAGCTTTATATGGGAGGCCATGCAAGTCACCGGCATGTTGGTTGGAAACTGGAGATAGATTAGTCTTAGGTCCAGATCTAGTCAGAGAGGCAATAAAAAAGATTGAGTTGATCCGAGGTAGGATGAAGGAAGCTCAGTCTAGATAAAAGAGTTACGCAGATAAGAGGCGTAAAGTTCTAATGTTCTTAGTTGGAGATATTCTTTTCATTAAGGTGTCACCAATGAAGGGTGTGGTACGATTTGGATAATCAGGGAAACTAACAATGAGATATGTTGGGTGATTCTCAGTTATAAAGAGGATCGGAAAGCTAGCATACAGATATAGTTGCCAAGCAGTTGGCGGGTTTCCATAATGTGTTTCATGTGTCTCATCTTCGTAAGTACGTGCATGATCCAGAGAATATTATTCCTCTAACTGCATTGGAAGACTTTATAGTAAAACCAGATCTGAATTTTATTAGACAACCAGATTGGGTTGTAACGAGCGATGAGAAGAAGTTAAGAAAAAAGATAATCAAGTTGGTGAAAGTTCAGTGGAGCGACAACAAGAAGGACTATACTTAGGAGCTAAAAAATAGGAATAGAGATACTTATCCTAATCTTCTTTAAGGGTATGTTCTATTTTTTTTTATACAGATTGTTTTTTAGTCAGATAGGCTAGTATGGTAGTTAGGAAATGTTACAAATGATTGTTATGATTAGTATTTGTCCTTATTGAATTTCTAGGACGAAATTCTTTAAGGGGAGGAGTCTGTAACACTTCTAATTTTAATAAAATTATTCAAGAGAGTTAATTAAATAAATTAAATAGAATAATGTAGAGACTAGAGTGATAAGGGAATTAAGATTTAAAAACTAATTTGGGTCATGCCTTAATTAAATGGATTTATAAAATGGCTTATAAGTAAATTCATAAGAATGGTTTATAAGATGAAAACTAAATTAAATAAGGCAAGGGCAATATGGGAATAACCGTATACCATAACCCCATAACCCCTAAATCCTTACCTTATTTTCATTCATACATTCACAAAAAAATGTTTAAACAAAAGGAGATTAAGGCTGGCCATAACCCTAGAAGAAAAGGGGATCAAGATCAATTAGAAGCTAAGGATTCAAATAAGGAAGAATTAAGTAGGAACAACTCTCAAGTTCCTCATCCAAACAAGGTGAATAATAATCTAAACCATCTCATATATTTTTATTCGAACAATTTAATTTCGGGTTTAGTTTTTAAAACTGTTTGGATGGATTGAGTGATGGTATGCTTTGATTATATTCCATGTTTGCTTTAAACAAGGATTTTTATGTAAAGATATAATTAAGTTTTAAGGATAAAATCATGTAAAATGGGTTTCAAATGCTATGAGGATTAAATATATTATATAAAATAGGATTCTAAAGATGGGTTAAAATTTTCATAATATTCCAAACTATGGATACTTTATTATGAACCTTGGATGGAAGAAATAGACAATTTAGGTTTAAAATTTATTTTGCCAATTACATGAAGGATTTTGGATCTGAAATTTATATATGTTAGAAAACATATTAAAAGTGAATTATGATGATTTTTTGGGATTTTCCCTTTGTGTTTTAATATGGTTCTTAAATTATTTAAGTTGAAGGACTTAAATGTTTAAATGTTTTATGGAAGGGAATGACTTATTTGTTAAAATAATTTTGATTATAAATTATTGAGTTCGACAGCACTTTTGGAAAAAGTATTTTTGATAAAGAAAGGGCAACCGATTACACTTTGATAAATAAGGCAAGTTTTGTAACGACCCATAGTTTTAATTACTTTAAATTATTAAGGTTGATATAATTTTTGAATTAAAATGGTTAGAAATAAAATTTGATGATTTATTAATGTAATTTATTGAATATGAACTTAGATAATATTTTAAATAACAAATCCGATATGAGAAAAAAAATGATTAACTAATTTTAAATATTGAAATATTAATTTTTATAAGTCTAATAAATAAATTTTCTAATATTGGAGATATTTAATTGTATAAATTTTGAAAGTTATACAAAATTTTAAAAAGGCTAATTTCTAAATATGATATATATATATATATATATATATTCCACCATTTAAAACGTATGACGACAAAAATATATACAAGTGTATATATATGTATATATGTTTATAAAATAGTATATATCTAAATGTAAATAGTGTATATGTAAATATGTAAATATATATGTATATGTAAATATGATGAATTAAATAGGTATATGGTAAAAATATGTACATGAAACTGCATATATCTATATGTATATATGTATTTATATATACATGTATAAGCATCATGATGGAAAAACATTAAGTCACGCAATAAGACTTAAAATCAGCCCATATAATAAATCAAATTACCAGAAAAATCAAATCAAACCCAAAAATCAAATCAGCCCATAATTCATCAAATTAGGACACAAAAGAAAAGGTTGAAAAGAAAAGAAAATACATGAAATGAAGCCTATAAACAATCTCAGCCTCCTTTTATTGCAATGTTCCCTTCTATTCTCATCTATAAATAGCCTGGCTTTGTTTACTTGTTCATGTTCACGTATGACAAAAGAAAAAAAAAGATCTGTCATATAACATAAAACAGGTTAAGTGTTCAAGCTTAGAGAAGGAAGATTAGTTGACCAAAGGCTTGAAAACAAGCAGCAATGTTCAATTACTTTAGAATCTATGAGTAAACAATTTTTTTCTTTCCTTTATTGGTTAACATAAATGTGTATATATCTGTGTATATGGATGAACTTCTATCTATGCAGAATGTATATGTGATCGTTGTGTGTATATGCATATGCGTATGTATGTTAGACATGAGTATTTCCACCTGTAACTCAAATACTGTACTTCTTCTTCCAAGCTTCTCTGTACACATTTGTATTTGTTAAAACAGTTAAAACTTTAACTTCAAAAATCAATATCTAATCATCCATTTAGTTTTACAACTTGAGACGAAAACAAAAACTGTTCATTTTCTGGTATAGATTATTTTAAATTTACTCCATCATATTCCATCAAGCATGGATGGAGAAAAATCTCATTTTATAAAAGCAGGTCAACAATAGTCAAAAAAATTCGACTTCCATAATTTGATAAATGGCTTATATAGTTTTGTCCATCGTCGAAAATATGATTTTTGGAAGTGGTTTGGTAATTTTTAAGGGTGTGTGGAGGTAGCAATGGGGAAAGAACGAAATTGGGGAAGATGCCGAATTCCGGCGATGTAAAGGCCCGCAAATCCGTACCCCTTTGAACTAACCAAATTCACCATAGTTCAATCCAAAGTGGCACAAAAATACGAGTCTTCGGGTAAAAGAAGAAAGAGGTAGAAGAAGAAGAACAAAAACAACAACATCAGAATCTCACATCGCAGCGGAATAAAATATAATATATAAAATACAGGTTTAAATACAAAGAATCTGTACTGTATACATATACATACATACCATCATAAGAGTACATCAATCAATCATATATGTCCATACACAGCGGAGATAATAGACAAATACGTAAATACGCTCTGTCACCAGCTCGTCTCCTGAGCTCCAGCATATAACCTGAATCCTGTTTAACTTGGTCTGACCCGAGCATCATATAAAACAACACCCGAGTCAGTCTGGAATACCAGCGTGAGAAAATCACACTCAATTGGATTATTAAAGTACAAAAATCTTTTGAAAACAAAAGCATCTCGTAAGACCACGCCACAAATAAACATGTCGGGTTTTTACCTTACGATAGCTAAAACACTTTTTTATTAAAGTTCTCTGATATTATTATAGTGTCTATAGAAAGTAAATAGAATCTAGCTGAAATGCTTGCATCTCACGTTTCAGCAATAGTTGGGCACAATCAAAACCGTACAGACGCTTATTGGAGATTGGATCCCATACAATGGCAGGGCTACTGGGGTACCGCCCGTCACAGTACCTACTCTAGATCAGAGTACCGAGGAGCCACCCTAACTCCCCTACAACACAAGACCGGAACCATTCCTTACTGAACAGTCCCAAGCAAGGTCACCCCGCAGTTGGCGCGACCAACCGCCCACTAAGCCGAATAAAAAGGGACATCTAGACAGGGGAAACCTCACTCTCCAGTGGGGGCTACCCACGAAGTCTTGCTGCACCTCCCATGTTTTAGCCATTCTCGGTTGATGAGGCTTGAGGTTAAGCGTTACCTTTCAAGAACGCATCACTTAGAATGCTCATCGTCCACCTGACGATGTTATGAAAGCATTCAATCCAAACAAGTTGCCCCGGGTCTGGACAAACCGAATCACCATCTTCAGCTCTTCACGGTCTTCATTCGTAATCGTACAAACCGGATCGAAGTGGTTTCCGGATAATTAAATCCGATCCCGGACTCTTCCAAACGATCAGCGCATTGTCCAATATTGATAGTCAGTTATTTAACTATCAATTTATCATTCACAAGCAACCATCAAATAATTTCCACAAATTATTTATCTCAAAATCATTTAGATATTATTTCCATTTTAATCCATTTGAAATAGATTCAAAGTCCTTTATTCCTATGAAATCACCTAACTGATTTCTCATACATACCCAATTTGATTTACCTTTGAAAATATTTCTTACTTTCTCGTCCTTTACTCACAAATCAATTTATACTTCTGTTTATAAATTTTCAAACTCAATTTCTCCACTTTATAAGATTTCTCCTAAATCTTATTTCATGTAAATTAATTTGCTTACCATCACAAGAGGATTTTAATTGGATTTTAAAACATTTTGAAAACATATAGATTTATAAAATAAGTAATATTAAATATTAAAATTTATATCTAGTTATTTATAAGTTTCAAAGCTGGTTTTAGAAAAATTGGAGTTATCACAAATAATTGCTAAGCCTTCAAAAATAACTAATTTCAAATTATTTTAAATTCAGAAATGATTTATAAAACCTATATAGTATAGTAATTTAAAATTATTCCTTTTAAAATAAATTTATAATTTTAGGAAATCCAATATCCATCTATAAATACCTCTTGTCCACATTCACCTTCAGAAATATCTTACCATTTCCATCCAACAATTTCATATCCCAATATAAGTTCACTTTGACTTTTATCCTTTCCAATATACACTGATATTTTTCTGTCTCGTTTATAAACTCCATTTAAATTTATAAAATCTCCTTGAGTTCACTTTATTTATAAAAATAGTTTTATTTAAGAATTCTACCTTAATAATTTATTTCTTTTATATAAATTTTCATATTGCTCTTTAAATAAATTCCATTCATTACTTAATAAAATTTCTTTTTATTTCTTAATAAAAATCTCTTATTTGTACTTCTTAACAACCTTTTCTTTTTATTATTAATAAAATTTTACTTGTAGATTACAATAATTCTTCCAGTGTTTAATATATTACATTTTCCCAAAAACTCAACTTTAACCAATTTCCGTTTATAAGATGCTTTTATATTTTTTTCTTCTTCATTCTCAAATTGACGTTTCAAATTCCTATAATATTTCCTATTTGAGTTCTATTTAACTTCTTTGAATTAATTTATCAATGGTAGTTAAATTCAAATCTCAGCTTCTCTGTTATTCAACAGTTAATAATTCAAGTCATATATAAAGCCATCCATCTCAATTTATCATTCTGTCACAGAACAACATATATATGAGATAAAATAAATATTTTTGAGGAATCCTGTTGGATCCCTCCAACCTGTTTCCCTGCATCCACAGATATTAGCACAACATAAAATATCAATTCCACTTCAATGTGGAATATTGCAGTATATGGGTCTATATTATCATCCAGTGAATAAATTATCATAAATCAGCCAAACACATCCAATGATTTAAATTTAACATTTAAATTTTATTTATGGCATCCAAATGAGTGAGAAAATCTCACCTTTGCTTTTAAGTTGCAATCCATTCCAATATTGCGTTGGTTTTCTCGCTTTTTGTCCTTGAATAACAAATTTGATGATTTATTAATATTTGAACTGATCCATAATAAATTTATCGGTGAATATTTTAATTGACTTACAATTTATTTAAGTTATTTATTTCCCGACTTTAAATCTTATATACACAATTATATGATTTTTATAAATATTCGAACAAGTCGAATAGTTATTACCGTTTAAATAAATTTTCCTTTAACTCTAATTATTTAATTTTAACTGGTGGTGAACTTTAAGCAAATAAATAAATTTTTAAACTAATTCTCCCTTTAAAAATCTTTTAGTAATTAAAATAGATTAAATAAGTTTATTAAACAAACTATTCTTCCAATCCATATACTTATTATTATTTTTGAAGCTATATATTACTTAAAAAAATAAGTTATAGATCTTAAAAAAAAATATAACTTCAACCCTTTAAAATTCCCGTTATTATTATTATTATTTAGCAATTTAAAATATGTATATTTATCTTATTTTTGAAAATACATATATATAAACTTATGGAAATAAATAATAGTTTCAAAGATCAAATTTTTATATAAATGCTCAAATATTTAAAATTCCTGTTTACTTACAACATCTTATATATATATATATATAGACACACACACACAAATATACTGTTTTACTTATTTAAATTAAACTAGAAATGACTTAAGTTATAAACTGCATAACAGTAAATTTAAATCTTATTTTTCTTTTCTAAACCAAAACCCTAGCTTACTGTATATGTGACTTGTCTTACTGTAGATGTTTAAAACAAATTTGTATATATATATTTTTTTCTTTATATAAAAATGAATAAAATAAAAAAGGCCATACCCAAAACCCACAATCACCACGCTGGCCTTCAACGCCGCCGCCGCCACTAGCGGGCATCGCCCTCCGTCGCCGTGACCCCTGCCGCTGCCCCAAAACCACTGCGCTCCTCCAATCGCGAGTCGAGCTCGAACCTGACTCCGACCATCACAATCGA
Source organism: Allium cepa (assembly GCA_030765085.1). Classification (NCBI taxonomy): domain Eukaryota; kingdom Viridiplantae; phylum Streptophyta; class Magnoliopsida; order Asparagales; family Amaryllidaceae; genus Allium; species Allium cepa. Next base: position 684,323,276 of record CM060932.1, on the reverse strand, counting down.
GCGCCGTTCGAGCTCCCCCCCTTAAATCGCCTCACCTCCACGCGTGCGTGCGACCCCACGCGACCAGGCTCAGCTAGGAGAACATGGATCGAACCACTTCTATCGTCTCAGCGTGCGCGTGAGCTCAGGCACGAGCGCCCCTCTCTCTCACTCTTTTTTTATTCGAATCTGATTCGATTTGAAGCAAAAATGAAAAGGGAAAAATGGAAGGAGGTAGCGGGTTTTCTCTTCTTCTTTTTTTTTTTTAAGATTCGAGCATTTGAGAGGAGATGGGAACGGAGAAAAGAAAAGGGAAAACAGATTTTTATCTCGAACAGAAGGAGATGGGAACGGAGAAACAAGAGTCAGTTTTATCGATAGAGAGTGAAGCGTATTGGAGAAGCGAACGAAAATATTAAGGCTGATGTGAATAGGATTTGACCGGTGAAAAGATGTAAGATATTTAAATTAAAGTGATTAATTATTTCTAGGCGTTTATATCTTGTACGATTACACGGTAGCTCCGAAAATTACGAAATTTGAAATCCGACAATAATTCAATATTGCGGATCCAACGGAACTGGTTTCGTCGAATTCCGAGACTGTGCCTCGGATGGCTATTTTTAAATGTCAATTTGAACAATGTAAATTTAAAATTAAACAAACGGCAGTTAAATTCAATTTTAATCCATTTATTATTTCCAGTATTATCACTATAAATTTATAAGCCGTTAAAATATTTCCAACAAGCTCACAATTCCAGATTTAAATAATTTACCCAATTGTCAATCATTATTTAATTTATTCAATTAATTGTTATATTTAAATTCTGTGTTCTTTTTATTAAATCAAACCAACTTTTCATATTGAAAACAAATTATATTTCAAATTAATTATTTAAATTCATTTTTAAATATCACAAATTAACTGTTGAAAAAGCCGGGTCGTTACATTCCTCTCCCCTTAAAAGAATTTCGTCCCCGAAATTACTAACTCATAAGAATGTCCTAACCCGCTAACTATTTTCAAAACCAACAATTCAACATCCTACCAACTATCTTTTTAATAAAAGTCGCATTACCCTTCTTATTAACTTTCCAAACCTTTCCTTAGTCTAAAACTATACTATTTGTTTAACCATCCAAGTTTCCATTTAAAACCAAATTTTGACTTATCAAAATTTTCTCAAAATTTTTCTAACACCCTAAATTCCCGAAATTTTTTGCCAGCGTCTCCTTTGCGCGGCTAGCTCGGTACAACTACAAAATGGCTCTACGGCCTCCCAAAAACTCAAAAGAAAACCAAAAAGCCAAGTGGATTGATCAAAAACCCAATCAATTTCCATAGAAATTTGAACACATACCTTTTTGTCGAGCATTTCAAATTTATCTTCTGAAATCAAAATCAATTCTCTTTACCTTTATATTACCTGCATATCTTACACAACAATATGTCCAATCACAATATTCAAAAACATTTTATCGACATTCTTACAAATGTCAATATCTATTCATTCAAATATTATTTGAAATATCAATTCCCGATTGAGAATGCATAATTCCTTACTTAAGTTAGTATAAGCATTTATGTGTTTCTTATTATTTATTTTTATCTTACCACTTTAGTTTGTATTCATTCCTATTCAATTGATTCTTACATTTCCATATGAATTCAATCTCTCTTTAATTCCGAATATTTAAATTCTATTTTTCATTTATAATAAATTCATGTCATTATTTCAAATTAGTTTCCTTCTCTAATTATTTCAATTTCCAATTTGAAAACATTTGTTGTTAACAAAATTTTCAAAAACTTCAAAAAAAAATTCTAACTCCCAAAATTTCTGAAATTTTTTGGCAGAGTCCCCTTTATACGGAGGAGCTTTTGCAATTTGACAATAGAGATAAATATATATACATCGACCCACATGGTCAGAAAAACCAAAAACAGTTCATATATCCTAGTTTGTATTGCGTAGGCGTACCTTAATTAGCATTTTAAGCAAGCGGCTATTTAATTTAGCATTTACGTGCCCAAAATCCCGCTATACAGTCTTCTGGTACCTGTACTCACTCAATTTAAACATATAAGCAACATATTTATGAAATTTATAACATTGCCTTCATTGAAGAAACCACAACACATCAATAACATAAGCTATGCTATATAAATAACTTCATAACAAATTTATATAGTTTCCAAACTAGTTCCATTTGTTTATAACTGACACAACTACCGTTTTCATTCAACTTTAAATGGGTTACGACACATTTACTTATTTCCAACTCAAAATTATGTCCAAACAAACCCATTTTCCATTTAATTGATTTCCAAAATCAATTCCTGCTTCTTAACAATTCAAAACCACATGTTATAAGCAATTATACGCGAATCAAGTTCTATAAGCAAGTAATAAGGTTTCCATATTAATTCAGTTGCTCTTACTTGATTTAAATCCCTTATCCAATTCGGAATGATTTTCACATCATTCTTTTATTCAATTTATTCTTAATCCGAACCATTTGGTATTCATGTCAATTTTGATTCAAAAATCAAGTTTAATTACTTTTATTATCCCATAGAATTTTATTTAATCATGTTTATGACAACAACAATTATTTCATGCAAATTTGACAATATTCATTCCAACAAACAATTGCTTTAATTTTATAACTGTTTTAAAATTGATGCCAACACAAGTTATATGAATTTCATTCCATTCTAATTTATTTTTAAATCATATCTTTGCATTGACTTTATTCAAAACCATTCTTATTAAGCTCGACAACTTCAAAGCTTAAAATTTAACAGTCATGTCCCAAATTATATAAGTCATGCCTCATTGAATTTTAGACTTAAGTTAAGTTACTTCAAATTATCTAATTTTCATAACTTAAGTTTATTTCATTTGCCCATACATTCTTTTCCCAATTTAATTTGATTTTATTTAAATCAAATCTCTTTCATTTACTTCTTAATTCAATTAATTATTTCATTTTAAAATTTCAATTCCCATGTTCGATTCATTCTCGAACTTATTTAACTTATTACAAGACCACTTTCACTTTAATTATACACAATTGGATTTTGTTTGCACTTCTAACCATTATATTTAATCCAATTTCATTTTATTTACCAACCAACCCAAATTGAATTTTAGATATATAGCTCAAGTTCTCTTTCTACCATTCACTTAAATTCACTTTTATTTATTCACCATTCAACTTTTATTTAACCAATTCAAAGTTTATTCACATATTCAAGATACTAATTTATCCCAAATTAGTTTATTCCCAATTTATAATTCAATACTTGATTTTTAGCTTCACAAATCTCTTCATTTAAATTTCTTTGGTTCAATTCTATTTTGAAATTCAGGATTGGATTCCTATTCATCTTCCAGATTCAAACAATTCTATTTGACTTATTTATTCCATCTTAATTTTATAAGTCCACTTCTTATTTATCTTCACACTTCCATTTATTTACAGTTAACCACATTCCCATTTATTTTAATTCAGGTTTATACGTCCTCACTTAACCAAGTACATATTTTTATTTCAACGCGTCTCAATTCTTTTACAAGCTACCGAAGTCTCATTTATTCAAATTCAAATTTCACTTAGCTTACATTGAATTCAACCTCATTCCATTATTATAAATTTTTACCCAAGTGAGAGTTTTATTACAATACCATCGACATCTCAATTTAATTCATCTTCATTCAAATTCACACATTAACTTAGCTTAAGATAACTCCAGTTAAATCAAAGTTCTCAATCCAATTAAATTTTCTATTCACTATCCAATCACAGCCAAAGTTTAAGGTACTTTATCCATTTATTTTATTCAATGAACTTCCACTTTCATCGAAATCAACTTTCCATAAATTTTACATCATAAGTTAATTTTATTTATTGGAACTTCTTACTTAAATTCATTGCAATTGATTTGATACCCATATAGATCAAATCCCATGTAATTTAATTAACCAATCTAAATTTGTTAAGACAATACCCAAGGCCAATTTATTCCATCCATACTTGATTTGGATCTAATTTGTAACTTCAAATTATCTTTACTTTAGTCCAATTCATAATAATTGAGATTCATATTTGATTGTACTTACCATTTCAATGGAAGTTCTATTTATAACTCGGGTTTCATCACCTAATTCCATTTTTAATTCCAATTACAACTTAATTCGAATACAACTGAATTTTAATTTCAGTTTAATTCAATTTACTTCCATTCACATAACTTAAATTAATTTCAATCCACTTTAAGTTTTATTTCTCATTTCAACTTCATTTAAAATCTACTAATTTATCCCTTCCAAATCATTAATTAAATTTCAAGTTTTAAATTTTAATCCAAGTTAAATTTCCATCTTTAACTTTTTGCTTTTAAATTTTGATTCCAAAATTCAACATTTGATGTTTTCCTTGATTAAATAACTATTTTAAATTTAATTATCTCATTTGTCAAACATATTATCATCCAAACATCCATGTTATAATAATTTTAGAAAATATTCCTTTTATATCAAAATATATTTTGGATGAAATTATTTCATTCATCCACTTTTAAAAATCAATATTGTGTTGAATTGCTCTATTTAAGTGTTTAGAAACCCCTTCGATCCAGTTGTCCAGACTGTGCCGACGAAGGTTCATATACCACTGAATAAATCAATCAACGTAATATAAAATCATTTTATATTCACTAACAAATACGCGCTCATATCTATAAATACGCTCAAACTCATTTTAGAGTACCATTGACTCCATTTCTAATGAGTAAATTCCCCACCAGAGCCAAGGTTCTCGCTTAACCTTTCAGCTCTGATACCAAGTGTAAAGGCCCGCAAATCCGTACCCCTTTGAACTAACCAAATTCACCATAGTTCAATCCAAAGTGGCACAAAAATACGAGTCTTCGGGTAAAAGAAGAAAGAGGTAGAAGAAGAAGAACAAAAACAACAACATCAGAATCTCACATCGCAGCGGAATAAAATATAATATATAAATTACAGGTTTAAATACAAAGAATCTGTACTGTATACATATACATACATACCATCATCAGAGTACATCAATCAATCATATATGTCCATACACAGCGGAGATAATAGACAAATACGTACCCAATTTGATTTACCTTTGAAAATATTTCTTACTATCTCATCCTTTACTCACAAATCAATTTATACTTCTGTTTATAAATTTTCAAACTCAATTTCTCCACTTTATAAGATTTCTCCTAAATCTTATTTCATGTAAATTAATTTGCTTACCATCACAAGAGGATTTTAATTGGATTTTAAAACATTTTGAAAACATATAGATTTATAAAATAAGTAATATTAAATATTAAAATTTATATCTAGTTATTTATAAGTTTCAAAGATGGTTTTAGAAAAATTAGAGTTATCACAAATAATTGCTAAGCCTTCAAAAATAACTAATTTTAAAATATTTTAAATTCAGAAATGATTTATAAAACCTATATAGTATAGTAATTTAAAAATATTCCTTTTAAAATAAATTTATAATTTTAAGAAATCCAATATCCATCTATAAATACCTCTTGTCCACATTCACCTTCAGAAATATCTTACCATTTCCATCCAACAATTTCATATCCCAATATAAGTTCACTTTGACTTTATCCTTTCCAATATACACTGATATTTTTCTATCTCGTTTATAAACTCCATTTAAATTTATAAAATCTCCTTGAGTTCACTTTATTTATAAAAATAGTTTTATTTAAGAATTCTACCTTAATAATTTATTTCTTTTATATAAATTTTCATATTGCTCTTTAAATAAATTCCATTCATTACTTAATAAAATTTCTTTTTATTTCTTAATAAAAATCTCTTATTTGTACTTCTTAACAACCTTTTCTTTTTATTCTTAATAAAATTTTACTTGTAGATTACAATAATTCTTCCAGTGTTTAATATATTACATTTTCCCAAAAACTCAACTTTAACCAATTTCCATTTATAAGATGCTTTTATATTTTTTTCTTCTTCATTCTCAAATTGAAGTTTCAAATTCCTATAATATTTCCTATTTGAGTTCTATTTAACTTCTTTGAATTAATTTATCAATGGTAGTTAAATTCAAATCTCAGCTTCTCTGTTATTCAACAGTTAGTAATTCAAGTCATATATAAAGCCATCCATCTCAATTTATCATTCTGTCACATAACAACATATATATGAGATAAAATAAATATTGTTGAGGAATCCTGTTGGATCCCTCCAACCTGTTTCCCTGCATCCATAGATATTAGCACAACATAAAATATCAATTCCACTTCAATGTGGAATATTGCAGTATATGGGTCTATATTATCATCCAGTGAATAAATTATCATAAATCAGCCAAACACATCCAATGATTTAAATTTAACATTTAAATTTTATTTATGGCATCCAAATGAGTGAGAAAATCTCACCTTTGCTTTTAAGTTGCAATCCATTCCAATATTGCCTTGGTTTTCTCGCTTTTTGACCTTGAATAAAAAATTTGATGATTTATTAATTTTGAACTGATCCATGATAAATTTATCGGTGAATATTTTAATTGACTTACAATTTATTTAAGTTATTTATTTCCCGACTTTAAACCTTATATACCCAATAATATGATTTTTATAAATATTCGAACAAGTCGAACAATTATTACCATTTAAATAAATTTTTCTTTAACTCTAATTATTTAATTTTAACTGGTGGTGAACTTTAAGAAAATAAATAAATTTTTAAACTAATTCTCCCTTCAAAAATCTTTTAGTAATTAAAATAGATTAAATAAGTTTATTAAACAAACTATTCTTCCAATCCATATACTTATTATTATTTTTGAAGCTATATATTACTTATAAAAATAAGTTATAGATCTTAAAAAAAATATAACTTCAACCCTTTAAAATTCCCGCTATTATTATTATTATTTAGCAATTTAAAATATGTATATTTATCTTATTTTTGAAATTACATATATATAAACTTATGGAAATAAATAGTAGTTTCAAAGATCAAATTTTTATATAAATGCTCAAATATTTAAAATTCCTGTTTACTTACAACATCTTATACACACACACACACACACACACACACACACACACAAATATACTGTTTTACTTATTTAAATTAAACTAGAAATGACTTAAGTTATAAACTGCGTAATAGTAAATTTAAATTTTATTTTTCTTTTCTAAACCAAAACCCTAGCTTACTATATATGTGACTTGTCTTACTGTAGATGTTTAAAACAAATTTGTGTATATAGATATTTTTTTTCTTTATATAAAAATGAATAAAATAAAAGAGGCCATACCCAAAACCCACAATCACCACGCTGGCCTTCAACGCCGCCGCCGCGGCCACTAGCGAGCATCACCATCCTTCGCCGTGACCCCTGCCGCTGCCCCAAAACCACTGCGCTCCTCCAATCGCGAGTCGAGCTCGAACCTGACTCCGGCCATCACAATCGAGCGTCGCTCGAGCTCCCCCCTTAAATCGCCTCACCTCCACGCGTGCGTGCGACCCCACGCGACCAGGCTAAGCTAGGCGAACATGGATCAAACCGCTTCTATCGTCTCAGCGTGCGCGTGAGCTTAGGCACGAGCGCCCCTCTCTCTCACTCTTTTTTTTTATTCGAATCTGATTCGATTTGAAGCAAAAATGAAAAGGGAAAAATGGAAGGAGGTAGCGGGTTTTCTCTTTTTTTTTTTAAGATTCGAGCATTTGAGAGGAACGAAGTGGACTTCGTTCGAGAGAAAAAAGAAAAGGGAAAACAGATTTTTATTTCGAACAGAAGGAGATGGAAACGGAGAAACAAGAGTGAGTTTTATCGACAGAGAGTGAAGCGTATTGGAGAAGCGAACGAAAATATTAAGGCTGATGTGAAAAGGATTTGACCGGTGAAAAGATGTAAGATATTTAAATTAAAGTGATTAATTTTTTCTAAGCGTTTATATCTCATACGATTACACGGTAGCTTCGAAAATTACGAAATTTGAAATCCGACAATAATTCAATATTACGGATCCAACGGAACTGGTTTCGTCGAATTCCGAGACTGTGCCTCGGATGGCTATTTTTAAATGTCAATTTAAACGATGTAAATTTAAAATTGAACAAACGGCAGTTAAATTCAATTTTAATCCATTTATTATTTCCAGTATTATCACTATAAATTTATAAGCCGTTAAAATATTTCCAACAAGCTCACAATTCCAGATTTAAATAATTTACCCAATTGTCAATCATTATTTAATTTATTCAATTAATTGTTATTTTTAATTCTGAGTTTTTTTATTAAATCAAACCAACTTTTCATATTGAAAACAAATTATATTTCAAATTAGTTATTTAAATTCATTTTTAAATATCACAAATTAACTGTTGAAAAAGCCGGGTCGTTACAGGCGAGGTAATGGATTTCATAGCGTGTCTTTGGGTGTGGAGGAAGCTGAGGTGCCGGGCCATCAAGGAAAAATGCTACAGAAAATTCTAAAGGGGCGTGTGGGCTGGACGAGGAGATTTTAGGGTTTTAGAGGGTTCCTTATGTGGTGTCGGTTTCATGCCCATGGCGTCGTTGAGTGAGAGAGAGAGGGGTGTGCTAGAAGGGAAACTGGAAGAGAAGGTTAAGGCGAGTATCTGGATAGAATCTAGTGATGGATGGTGGCAAGGATGGTCGTGGCGAGGCGTTCGAATGGGTGGATTTTTGTTCCAGGTTTCGGTCGAGATTCAAATTTGAGAATGAGGGTTTTGGCTGAGGTTTCAGGTGCGTGGCAAGTCGCGGTAGTTATGGGTGATCGGTGAGGAGGGTCGACGGCGAGTTTTGGGGGCCAGCGTGTATACGTGCACGTTTACGTGCACAATGCTCATGCACGATTTCGTGGGTTCACGTAAAAGAAAGTGAGGAGAATGAAAACTGGGAGAAGGAGGATAATGCTTTAGGATGGAGTTGTTTTTGAAGGGCCGGGTATAGCTTGGGTGAAAGATATACGGGCTGGGTTGGTTTAATTTTGTTAAATCAAATTAATTATTTACCTAAATTTATCAAATTTAAAACTCAAATTCTCCTCTATTTTAAATCCAACAAATTATCGAGACCACAACGAAGAATATTTTTATATGAACTAATATGTTCGAGAGTTCTGCAATGAAAAATTTAACGATTTAAACAATGGGAAGAAATTAAATAAGTAATTTCTTATTTATTAATTATATGTTATGAATCAAGAATTTTCAATGGACTGTTAAATTTTAATTAACTAAATAAATTATTTACTTAGTCTCCTTAATTATCAAGTAATATGGATTAAAATATATAACTCGACTCAGTTAATTTGGGCCAGTTCAGTTCTGATTTATAAATGGATTTAATATTGATTATTAATCGTTGATTGAGTACAAGATCTATGCTTTGACTAATAATGTTCCTTGGATATTGATTTCAATTAACTTTTGCATGTTCCATTAAGTATGCAAACAATTAAAGTAGTAAGAATAAAATGTTGACACGTTTTATTGGAAGTAAATCGACTTGTACTAATCAATATTCTAAATTTTGGAAAATGTGGTGATTACAAGCGAATTAATTTCGATGGATAGGTCATGATAAAGTTAACATATGGAATGAGTTTCCATATGTGAATATTGATACCATGATTGTAGAATTGTTTATTTTAACTTGGCCTTTAAAAATTTACTATTTCGGATTCGATGAGACCGAGATCGGATATCAGCATTATCCGAAAACCACTTCGATCCAATATCCACTATGAACCTTTACGATTTTGATTATAGAGCCTAGTATGATGGAATTTAATTTATTAACAATTTTGATTATTTTAATAAGTATTTGTAATTAAACATGATTATAATATCACTGGATTTTCTATAAAATGTTTTGGTTATCGTAAGGTAAATTCCCGTTGTGTTTATGTGTGACGCGGTCTTACGAGATACCTTTAGTTTCAAAGGATTTTAATAACTTAAATAATTCCAATTGAGTGTGTTTAGTCACATTGGTTTTCCAAACCAACTCGAATGTTATTTATTATAATGCACGAAATACTGATCGAGGATGGGATGCTTGGAGCTCAGGAGTCGAGTAGGATGGTGGAGACGTATTACGTGTACTTGATTATCTTCCGCTGTGTATTGTAGGCTGAATATTCAGCATTTGTGAGGAAAAGTCATTATAGATGCCCAGATTTTCTATGTTGATGGTTGTGCTATGATAATTTGTATGTATATTAATAGTTACAGTTTTCGTTTGTATAAAAATATGTTATTGTATATTGTATTTTGTCCCGCTGTGATTGTGAGATTCTGTTTTTTGTTTTTTTTCTTCTGTTTCTTCTTCTATCTTTTCTTCTTAACCCTTAACGATCTAGTATTTCCGACACTTATTTGCTCGACATTCTATACAGTGCACGTTTAAATGTCGATTTTCGAGGGTCGAAAATCCTGGTTCGTTATAAGTAAGGTGAAAAGAATTTTCTTTTAAAGGCTAAAAATTAGTTTTCTTGGATTAACTACATAGCCACTACCATCTGTTAGCTTTCAACATCATGCCTCCACTAAAGAACTCATTCGAAACCAATGCATATAGTATCAAGCAATTGATATGTAGTGCATTAGAGAAAGGCGGATGTCACGACCCGTCTTCCACTACCCAGAAAGACGCATCATGAATTAAGAAAGAAAGGGATAGAAGAAGAAAAGAAAGAAGAGAAGGAAGAAACAACACAAGAATCTCAACAGCGGAACGAATAAATTATATTAATAACATAACTATTTACATAATATACAATACCAATCAGAGATACACAGCATACACATCACATATACTAGACAATTATAAACACCTGTCTAGTATTTACAACATAATACAACACAGCACAGAGAACACACAGCGGAACTAATATCTACAATGCAGAAGCCTCCTGCTCCATTGCTCCTCTATATTCGTCAAAACTAACCTGAATCCTAACCTGAATTCCCTTGGCTACTCATAAAAATTTGAGTACCCAAGAGTTTATGAAAAACAAAATAAACTCCAGGTCAGACATGGGTCTGGTGTGAGTAATAGGTTAAGGTTGCTTAACTTTAAAAACCTTTTAAAAATAAAGGTATCACGTAAGACTTCCCACACATAAACATGGAAAAGTTTTTACCTTACGCTAAACAAAACATTTGATAGGAAATCCGGTGATATTATAATAGTGTCTAGGGTTTTCAAGTAAATAAGAAATAGCCGAAATTGTTACATCTATTAAATTCCAGCTACTAGCCACAAAAGTGGATAATACAATCAAAACCGTTGACACTTATTGGATTTTGGATTCCATACAATGGCAGGGCTACTGGGGTACCGCCCGTCACAGTACGTGGCCTAGATCACCGTACCGAGGAGCCACCCTAACTCCCCTGCAACACAAGACCGGGACCATTCCTTACTGAACAGTCCCGAACAAGACAACCCCGACAGTTGTTGCAATCAACTGCCCCACACAGCCGAATATAAAGGGACTTCTAGACATGGGTAAATCTTGCTCTCCAGTGGGAGCTACCCACGAAGCCTTGCTGCACCTCCCCTATTTTAGCCATTCCCGGTTGATGAGGCTTGAGGCTGCGATTACCTTTATAGGACATATCACTTAGAATGCTCATCGTCCACCTGACGATGTTCTGAAAGCATTCAATCCATACAAGTTCGTTCCGGGTTCGAACGAAACCGAAGGCATTATCTCGTTACACTCATTTTGGAATCACCCTCAGAGTTAACGACGATAACCCTTGCACTCTGAATCTTCATCTCGAATCTATAAGTACTATTCTGTCAAACTCGTTACGGAATCACCCACAGAGTTATACTGACGTATAGCTCTTACACCTCGAGTCTTCACAAAGCTCCATTTGGATTCACGACCTAACATTATTTGGAATCGATGTGGTTTTCGGATATCCAAATATGGAAACCCGATCCCGGTCTCATCGAAATCCAAAGCGTGTCTTTTAGGTCCAAGTTATTTTAAAGTTTAAAACAATTTATTCAATTCAATATTATCTATATACACACAGATAGATAATTAACAACATCATAATAGATAATCAATATTATCATAACATTAGATAATCTATATTATCAACTCAAACAGATAAATCATATTATCAACTCAATGCAACCACAACATCCAAATCACACAACAACATTTTTATCTCATAACTGAGATCTCAACCATTCAGGGTAATAAATATCAATCATCATTCATAAGCAACGACTTATTAAATCACCATCCTATAACTAATTTAAAATGAATTAAATTAATTACATCTTCCTTAATTAATTTAAAATGAATTAAATTAATTTCTTATCCATATAAACCTTGCTTACATATCAATTAATTATAAATCAATTAATTAATTACTCTTAACAAGTTACCCTAATTAATCTTCTTGATTAACTATCCTTTAATTACATTCAAGTAATTAACCTCTAATTAATTTCATAAATTAATTAATCCAAACCAATCCTTGTAATTAACTTGTAATTACTTCATCAATTAATTAATCATAATTAATTACATTAATCCTTAATTAATTACATTAATTAATTCTTTATTGATTAATTGTTCTTAATTAATCAATCCTTAATTACATCATTAATTATTTTATTTAAAATAACTCCATTAAATTAATTATCAATTATCTCTATTGATTAATCATTCTTGATTAATCACATTAAGTAATTAACTTAAATTAATTACATCTCTTAACCATTTCAAATAACTCAATTATCTAAACCTAAATTAATTACACTAAGTAATTAATTATTAATTACTTACTTAAGTAATTATTCAACATATAAATTACATATTAATTACACTAAGTAATTAATTTCCAAAACTCCTTCAATTAAATTACATCTAGAAATTTATTTCCTTAATTACTTCACTAAGTAATTTTCCATTTTAATTACATTTGTAATTACTTCTCAAATCAATCAATGATTAATTTAAATTAATTAAACTTAATCAATTAACATAATTAATCAAAATAAAATTTATTAATTACAATTAGTAATTATTTTCCTTAATTAATTCCATTAAGTAATTTACTTAAACAGTTTAAAGGATTATCTCAAATTAATTAATCCTATTAATTATTAAAATTAATTACATTAATTAATCTTAAAAATAATATTAAGTTAATGACCAATAACAAATCTTTAATTACTTCTCCAAAGTAATTAACTGAATTAATAAATATTAATTCTTAATTTATTTATAAAACTCATTAATTAATTTCTGATTATTAAATTAATCAAGTGACAATTAAAAACTTAATTAATTATCAATTACTAGATTAATAATTCAATTCATTAATTAAATTAAATTAATCAAATCTTATTTAAATTAATTTCTAAATCATATTTTAATCAAATTAAATTAACTTACTTAAACTTTTAATTAATTAAATAAACCTTTAATTATTTAATTAATACCCTAATTATTAATTAATTAAATTAATTAATCAAAATCTTAATTACCTTGATCAGATAATTAAGTTTCAAAACAATAAAAATCATTTATCTCATTAATGATTAAATTATCATTATTAAGGTCATTTAAAAATAATTTGCTTTTAAATTTTATAAATTCCATTTTAAATTAAAATTAAAATTAAAATGAAATTAATTTAAACTTAAACAAGATTTTAAGAATTTAAAAATTCTTTAGTTCTCATTTTAAAGAATCACTTACCTCTTAAAACAAATTTTAGAAAAATCATTTAACTTTAGCCTATATTTAATTAAATTTAAAATATCTTAAATATTTCAAATGACATTGAAACATTTAAATTCAAATCTCATCTACATTATAACAAAAATTCAAATCATGCTTTAGTTTTAAAAATTCAAAGATTAGAATTTAAAAACCAAGTTTTAAATTTCATTACACATGTGTATAAAATTCTAAAAAATTTCAACTTGATTTTAACCTTTGAATTTAAAACTTGTTTTATTTGAGCTTTCAGGTTCAAACTCTAATTTGAATTTAGGTTCAGATTTAACTTAGAATTTAAATCTTGTTTAAATTCTTATTTTCAGATTTAAAAATTTCATTATAAAAACTGTGCAGATTTCATTTTAAATATTCCATTTTCTGCAAATCTTGTTTATCCAAAAACTGAACTTCAAAACCTATTTGAATTCATGTTTTAATCTTGCTTTAGTTTAGATTTAAACTTGCCTAGCCTATTTTTAAATTTAGTTTTAGAATTTTTATGGTTACAGAAACAAAATACTGCACCAAAGTAATCTACCCGAGTCAAAAGCTATATTACTTCGAGTCTCCCCCTATCTTAACTTCGAGCAAATACAGGAATGACCCGAGCACCACAACTTCACCATACTACAGCAACTAAAACTCCTCCATATAACCACTGCGCATATGCACATAGCCATGGCCATCTTCCCGATCATCAGTGATGATCATTCACCTCCATAAACCCTCTCTTAAATCCACTTGAACACCTAAACATCAATGTACTTCCCTTTTCCAGAATTCAACAAAGCAGCCCTCTATACTTTTAAAACCTGAAACACACTTCACCCCAAACTTCTCAAACCTGTCAACAACAATTTCTCCTCCCTCCGGCCATCATTCAAGCTGAAACTCCGGCTACTATCTCCACTTGGACCAAACTCCCAACCTTCCAAAATACTTAACACTCGATCAAATATTGAGTGAGAATGATTCTATTTGCTAACTAACTCAAACTTTAGGGTTACAGAACAAATTTATCCACTGCTGTCTCTATAACAGTTTGATCACTGTATAATTATTTTTCTCTGATTCCCTGATCTCCCATCTACAATCGTACTAGAACATGAACCCTGAATTCAACTGAATCAACAGAGACACTCAATATCCCAATTTTGGGTTAAAACAGCAATGCACCAATCAAACTAAACTTATAATATTTGATTCTTCTCTTAAAAATCATGAATTGATCTAAGGTTTTAATTTGTGTATCTAAATTACTAAATTTACAAGTTTAAATTTTCACAAGGACCTGAGTTTCCCCTTTTATCTGATTTCCAGTGCATGTTTTAGTTTTCTATTTAAATTAAAATAAATTTTGTAATTAGTTTAAAATTAAACAAACAAATATTGTTTTAAATCTTAAATCTTAAAAATTTATAGATAAAACAAAATGAATTTAAATATGAAACTGGGTTGATAATTTTGGTTCAGGGATGATATGCAGGCAATTCATATTCAACAAAAATCACACATCATAAATGCATAGAAAATTTCCAATATAAATACAAAAACAACTTATTTAAACATATTTAAACAACCAGATTTAACTAAAGATTTTTAAAGAAGTTTTACTCACCTTATACTCAGAAGAACAGAGCACCACTGATTTAAAAAAACAGTTTTTGAGCTTTTGAAAACATGAATGCCCTTGCTTTACAAATTGGAATGCTTGCTTTAGTTTGAAAGGATGTAGTTGCATGCAGTTTGAAACTGAAATACTTTTTCTCTCTATCCAAAATTTCATGCATGCAGGAGTTCCAGATTGAGGAAAAATGCTAAAGCTTTGATTATTCAATTGATCTACAGGTTTTCTTGCTTTACAAAGCAGAATTGAAGAAATGTAGGGTCTTTGAAAATGCAGACTTGAGATTGAATGAATTTGAAATTGCAAACATGATTTTCTAGAGATGAAAAATGCAGGTTCTTGATTATGCAGTAACTTCCTGGTTTTATAAGAGTTTGAATACAAGATGCAATTGAACAAATTTTTGTTTGCATTTTGCAGGTTTTGTTTTTGAGAGATTTCAGATTTTTGAATGAAGTGTTTTCTTGATTCAACTAGCATTAAATTTTAAGAAGAGAATGAAGTGAAAAATGAAAAATGTTTTTAAAAGAACTGAAATAAAATTTAATAAAGAAAAGATTAAAATATAATGACACTTGTCATAAGAGCTACTAACTTATTAACACATGTAGTTTAAATACTTAAAAAGTTAACACTTGTCTTTTTACTTAATTTAGTTATTTTTAAATGTTTATAAAGGGTCTTTCTTTAATTCATTTTATACTTACGTAAATTTCTTATTTAAAGAAAATGTAAATAAAACAAATTAATAAATTAAAACTTATACAAATGTTTTAAAGAATCTATTAATTTGGGTTTCAAAATAAAATTTCCAAATTCAAATAAATTCTTTGAAATCAAAATAAAAATAAATTTATTCAAACTAAAAATGAAGATTCAATTTTCCTTTTTATATTTATGAAAATTAATATGACTTAAAAATAACTAATTAACAAATTTTATATGATTTATAAAGAAATTATAAATCACTTTTATATTTAAATGAATTTAAATCATATGTTATCTTATATTTAAACTTATATAAATTATACTCAATTCATATTTAATCAAATAATATTTTAAAAAGAAATAAAATCAACTTTTATTTAAATTTAAAACAAAAATTTAAGCTAAGACAAATTTTAAACAATATAACATTTATTATAAATATTTACAAATCATATAGTTATTAATTTAAATAGATTTTTAAAAGCTTAATATTAATTAAAACATAATTTCCTAATTACTCAGTATGTTATTAGAATTTAGAAACAAACTTCATTTATTAATTGCATTTCAAAACAAAGATAAACTATAATATATATATATACAAATATATATATACATTATAATATAAACATTTATTTTAGCATTTAAAAGATAAAATCACAAATTAATTATTATTTAAATTTGATTATTAAACCAAAACATATTTTATTAGTCAATATTGTCAATATCAATTTAATTTTATATAAAGATTATTAAATTGATATTGTCTAAAATTCCGGGATATCACAGCGGAAGATACATTGTTGAAACCTTGCTTTCGAAGGGGTAGAAGCTATTATTTTTAACTTTGAATTACTCCTATTTATAAATGATTCTTTCGAAAGGGTTGAGGCTAACTATATTAGCTTTGAATCAATTAACCGTCCATTATTTTAGAAAAGAGCTTCAAATTGGATGCTGCCTTTTTGTTTTAAGAGAAGCTTTCAAATGAGTTGCCGCTTATTTAGTTTCAAAAAAGAGCTTTTGAAGGGGTAGTCGCTTGGGAACCTATTCGAAACCTAGCTGTCGCATCCATATCGTTCGAATTAGTTAAAGGCCGCTTTCTTTATAACTTTAAATCAACACTTTCGAAAGAGAAGTTTTCGCCTTTGTAAAATTTGAAGCCGCCTTCCCAATGCTTTTGAAAGGGTTCCCGTGCAGCTTTTATCAATGCTTTCGAAAGGGTAGTTTTGAAGCCATTCTTTTCCCTATATCTTTTATTTGAAGATCGGTGCTTTCAAAAGGGATTACTTTCACTTTTGTTTTCTTTGACCCAAGTTATATTTAATGTTAAACCCAGTGGATTCGAAAGAGATACTTTCAAATGGTTTCGAAGCTATGCTTCCAATAATTTTCTTTGAACTAACTGCCTTCTAAAGATAAGCTTTAATGCTTTCAAAAGTTATATCTTAGTGGTTTCGAAAGGAAGGTTTCAATGCTTTCTAAAAGAATATTTTGAGCGTTTCGAAAGGTATGTCTTTAAGTGTTTTGAAAGGAAGGTTTGAATACTTTTGAAAGGTTTGTTTTAGTGTTTTCGAAAGAGAAGGCCTAAGGTTTCGAAAGCCTAAATTCTCAAACAAGAAACCCAATCTCAATTTTTTTAAAGTAAACCCATGGTTATATGAAAGAGTTTTAAAATGGCATTTAAGTTTAGTGTTTTTTGAATAAGCTTTCCTAACTAAAGATAATAGGTTAAATGTATTAACTATGTTTCATTTGATAACGATCACAAGGATATTAAACCATAAATGTTTATATTATTATGCTATGATCAATTATCATGTGTGCTTCTTCTATAAACAAATTCACTTTATAATCAATCTATAAACACATTTAGGGGTATTAAAGGCAGAAAAACCAACTAGTTTGACCCAGTATTGAACATACGTTGAGTTAACTCTTGTGTGAGAAGAATTGCATCCAGGAGATCAGACAGACCAGAATATAGGATGTCCAAAGATTGATCAAAAGATTATTGGTTAGACCGGTTCTTAGTAAGCCCATGAG
Source organism: Allium cepa (assembly GCA_030765085.1). NCBI lineage: Eukaryota > Viridiplantae > Streptophyta > Magnoliopsida > Asparagales > Amaryllidaceae > Allium > Allium cepa. Next base: position 684,305,089 of record CM060932.1, on the reverse strand, counting down.
AACTATGTATGGAAATAGTTATTGTCCAAGGCCAATAGCTTCTTAGCGATCCCATGAAAACTATGTTCAGTTAAGTTATTGGAAGAGATACTAATAGGTTCATAGAGATCCCATGAAAACTATGATTAGAGAAAGCTATAGGTAGATACCAATAGGTTCATAGAGATCCCATGAAAACTATGATTGGATAATAGTATTGGTAGGAACCAATAGGTCCATAGTGACCCCATGAAAACTATGAAAGTGGATAGGAATTCCATAAAGACTGAACAAGTTATTAGTCAGCACATGAAAACTAATAGGTTAATAATGAACCTAGAAACTATAACTTGAGACAGATAGTCGGGTAAACGGGGATGGGAAATCCAGAGCATATTACATGTTTACATATCATCATAATACCTTTTATTATGTTATGTTTTAACCATTGTGGATGCAGATGCGTAGTATAAGGTTGTTTTAAATTTGAGATTACGATACTAGTGAGGGAAAAACCTGTTCCGCCAAGCGGTAGGATCTCACTAGATATCTATGTGGATCGAGATGGAAGGTTATTATTCATACCAGGCTTTTTATCCGACTCAAAATTTATGTTTTCCCCTTAAACTCTCGGGTGCTCAATAAATTTTGAGTAGTTTGAGAGTTAAGGTTTTCAGGTTCTCCTTTAGACGAATACGCTTCTAGAGATGTATAGGAGGTAAGCTAGCTATTAGGAGTTCTTTCTATTTGATTTTGCTGTATTTTGTTTATAATCGCAAAGTTGTTTAATTTCCTATATTAAGACGTTGATCAACTAAGTCGGCATCTTCATATGTTTCTCTTGACATATTTTATAATAATTATATTTCTCCGAACGTGGTTTACAAATTGGGATTATGTAGGGAATTTGAAATGTGATTTGAAGTGGAATGAGAAATTTGTTTTATGATTTTTTTTTCATATCCATATGTTTTTGTTATATCAATGTATCTAACATTACCACATTTTGTCACTGAGAATTAATAACTATGAATGACTGTAGCATCTGTAGCATTTAGTTTTGAGCCTCCAAGTTGGGGATGTTACAGAAACATACAAAGTAATGTCAACAAAGTATAGGTTTATAGCTTTTTCTTAACATATTTGAAGCTTACTAAGGTTTCATTTTAATTTCATTCATAAATTTGCACTTTTAATTTAAAGTTTACACCTTTTCAATTTTAGAGTTTTACTCTTTTTTAGTTCGCCTTAATTTTTTCCTTTTTTGTTTACCCTATAAATCGTAGTGTCCGTTATGAAATGTTTAAGTTGTCGCAAAATATTAACGTTCAAATCAGCATTCATATTAAATAATATCCCGTTCAACACCATCATCAATTAATATTCAATTCAATATTATCATTGATGTAATCAGTATCTAAATTATTGTCATTAATTATCACTTACTTCTAATTATTTAAAAATCATTCAAAGTTATTTAAAATTACCAATACTTAAGTTCAAAAAATAATACATAACATTTTATTTTCATTTATATTTAGAATAATTTTCATAAACTATACTAATATATATTATATTTATACAATTTATTTAAATTCCAAAAATGAATCTGTAGATATATTTCTTAATTTCATTCGTCTTTTCTTTGAATTCTAATAAACCTCCTTTATTATAATCTTCAATACATAAATAATACAACAAATTTTTTGCATCTTTGTTCAAAATATATTCTTCCTTTGTATAACGTTCCCTTTATTTATAAATTACATTTTAGAAGTCATATATATATTAATTTTCTTTATATAATACCATCAATTTCATAAACAACTGCTCTGCCAATCCTTTATGAAAACTATTCTATAAGTACATTTCTAAAACATTTCATTTAGAATCAATAGTTAACAAAAGACAAGTGATATTAATAATTATTATTAAAACATTCTTATTTCTTAATTTATTTTCATTTATTCTCAATTATTTTTTTACTTATTTTTAACTTCCAAATACTTTTCATTAGAGACATAAGTATATTCACAAATATAAGCAAAGATTATTTACTTAAAGATATATTTAAAAGGAATTAAAATAATTGTGTATAAAACATTTGTTACAATAAAATCGTTCTTCTTTTTATCATATTTATATTCCACCCTACAAATTCAGAATAAAAAATATTTCATATCAAATATAAGTATTTCCACAAATTCCAATATGCCTCTTGCCTGTTGTATAAAGGTAAATTATTTGTAAATTAACTAAATGTAATTCAAAAATCAACACACCATAGTCAACGCTCATAAATTGACCGAGCATAGCTAAAAAAATAATAAATGATAGTAATTGAATATTTTCCTAACAAACAAGTACATCATAAATAACCATCTCAATTATAAAAATTATTCTATTATATATAAAATATAATTCTAGGTAAAATTATTTTGTTTACGTGTTTTCAAAACAATACTTTGCCAATCTGTCTTTTTTTAAGTACTAAGAAATCCCTGTCGATACCATGGCATCCCATATTCCGACCAGAATTTACAAATTTATCAAAAAACAAATTAACACAATATAGAACATTTTTATAACACTAACATATATGCACTCTATATATATACTCTCAACTCATAATAGGGCATTCACGTAACGATATGTAATTTTACCACTTTGAAAATGTAATATTTAATTTATTTAAATGCCTAAATATAGAAATTTCAAACTTTAATGATTATGTTTCATGTGATAAATAAGAATGGTGAACTTATTTTTAGAACTTGTTTACAAAAATAGAGACATTGGATTTTCATCGTAAAAGTTGACAAAAGACAGTTTCCGATAAAGTTAAGTATATGTTCCCATAATCATTTTTAAAATCATTTTGATGACCAATTCATCTCAAATTCATTTGATAATAACAAAAATTACATTTATTATGATTTTGTAAATTATGAATTTGTTTTATAAAGACATACAAACTTCGTCGCATTTTGGTAGATCGATGTTGTATTTTTATAATTGGATTTTAATATCTTTGCATATGATTTTATCATTAAAATAAACTTTTTTTGAGTTTTTAAGATGATATGAAACTTATATTCAAGTTTTGTTTACATAAATAAATAGTTTCAACTAAAACTAAAAATGCGACCAACGATCGTTTTTTATTTGGATTTTCGACCATTCGTCGAACGGAGGTTGTTTTGAATCATTGCAACTTAACATGATTTTAACACATTTCAATACACACATTGAAAACATAAAAATTTAGTAAAGACAAAGTGAGTTTACTTTTGAAAAATTATAAAGTAAGTAAAATCTTTTTATTTGATTTTACTTTTTAATAAAGATATTTAGCAAACATCATAATTACCAAGTACATGCATCATCCTTTCTCCATTTAGTGCTAGTACTTAAGGGTCTAATCATGCCTTGGAATGGAAGAAAAAATGTGTGGTTAAAAATGAGTTTTGGGATAAGGGTGTTAAGGTCTTTTGTGAATAAACTTCATGTATAAATACCCACCTCCATCTCCACTTTCATTCACACCTTCTCTTCTATCCTTTTCAAGGTTTTCATCTTCCTCCTCTCCTCTCGAATGGCTTCCAGGCCATAAAAAAAAATTAGAAAGCAATAGTATCAAAATATATACAAAATATACAAAATGAAATCGATATCCACTCGCCTCAAAACAAAACTCACTATTTTTCATATTTTACCTCTTCTTCTCACTGCCATAACTTGCCTAAAATAGAACCAAATAGGGAAATTCTTTTTTCAAACCATATAGAATTCCAGTTGCTATAACTTTCATGTTGACACTTATTTCCAATCTGAACTTATTTATGTCAAAAACAAACATCTTTCCAGTGCATTCTCTAACCCAGCTTTTAAGGCCGAGAATACCTCTGTTTCTTATAATCATAACTACCTCAAAAATGATCCAATAGAAGAAAATCATTTTCTCAAATCACATGAAATTCCAGTGGCTACAACTTTGATGTTGAGTACTTCTTCCATTTTTGAGCTTAGCTATGTCAAAGTTCCATTTCTTTCAAGTGTATTTCCGAGTTTGATTTTTATCAATCCGAGAATACCTTTTCTACATTCAATCATATCTCCATCAAAATAATCGAAAATCAAGTGATTTTTTACATTAAATTCAAGAGAAAAGAATTTGTAACAAGTTTCCATTTAACAACTTTTTAAAATTCTAAGAGTAAGAGGGTCAAAAAACTAGGGAGAAGATGACCTATTTTTTGAATCTAGTTTTGAGAATTCAAGATCAAAGCTCCATCACTTCTTGTCTATACTTTCAGCCAACCTCTATCTCAAGCCTTGGCCAAGCACTTATGAGGAAGAAGAAGTTGGTTGGTAATGTTTAATTGGAGTATGAAGTTATTAGTGAAGCGTGGATTAGTTTGAATGTTGTTAGGAAGTGAATCGGTTTAGATACCGGTGAGAAACTCTATTTAATATCTACATCTATATATACACATGTATGATGATGTGATATGATTTCTATAAATGCTTATATATGCTTTGATCAACAGGTACAGATTGTTTGATATGATTGCTAAATTATTTTTAACAAGTCACATTAAGACATGTCGATATGCACAAAGAAAATCACTTTTCAAGATAATGGTGAGTACTTGGGTTAATGGTGAGTAATCATCTTTGAATTAACTAATAGTTCCATGTTTAATAATATGAAAATATAATATCTTGGATAGTTTAAATTTGATTGATTACTTGGATGATAAACAGATTGGTTATATGATTGTTAAGATGGATGATTAGTTAGGATTGATGAATGATAAGAGAAATGGTTAGAAATTAACCATAGTTAATTAAATGATAATTAAAACCCATAAATATGTGTATGGAAATTATTTAGCCTCCTAGTGATTTTAAATTTTCTAAAACGTTGTGCTATTATAATAATATAATAATATAATATGAAATAAAATGGAATATGAGTTTGAAATATGAAAATATTATTTAAAATGATTTGGAAATATTTTATAAATATTTGACAGTGTTTCCAAGAAGTTTGAAAAGAAATAAAAAACAAGTCAAAACTAGGCGCGTCACGTAACTGTAGTTCGCGATTTCATGCCAAGTAATTCGAACAATCATACGAAGTGAAATAAAGCTTGGAATTCTTCAAGATAAGAATTTTCTGGACGAAAATATCCATAGTTTTCGAACGAAGAAAGAAAATAAAGATTTCATCTTGTATAATTGTTTAGTAAGTCTAAAACAAGTTTCAAAAAAAAATCACGGCTTTGCAATTTAAAATCCGAATTTGAAATTGTTTTAAAATGCATATTTTTAAATGTTTAAAAATATAAAATAAATTTTATAAATATATTTAAAATGAATTTAAAAGAGATTTAAGTTATAAATATGAATTTCCCAATATTAGAAAAGTCGTCTTGATCAAATAAGCTTTTAAAAGCAATATTCACAACACTTTTTGCGGCGGTTTCTAATAACAATTGAGTTATGATTCCAACCTAAACGATTCTTTACTGAATCGTTTATAAATATTTTTAAATAAATAATTAAGTTTTTTAATGATGATTTGGAAATTTTTATAATAGTGATAATTAGGGTTTAGAGTCGATCAAATAACTTGACTGCCTTATGGGTGACATGGAGATAGTTGTTTTCCCACCTTTTAGCAAGGCCAAGATATCAAGAAATTAACTGAAAATCATTGATTACTCATCACAAATATCGTTATGCATCGCAGGTCACTATGGATATCGATGAATTTTGTCCGAGTCCAGATCGAGCTACAATTGACAAGACATGACGAGTAAAGCTATAGAAGCCAACGTTTCAAATCTCAATTCGGTCAGAGTTCATATGATTGAGATATGATCGATACAGATTAAGGAAGGCACATTGTTCGTATCCATCAGGGAACGTTTGGTTTCAAATCGATCATGTTCGAATCGATCCATGGCCGCGTTGTTCGAATCCATCAAGTTCGAGTCGATCGGAGTGATTTTGCCTCATACCCATCGTGTTAGTATCGATCAGGCAAAGTCTTATTCGTATCCACCGAATTATCAGCAATTCGTGTCGATCAATCCCTAACGATCGCATCGATCGCCCAAAAATGCACTTCGTGTCGATCGGACTTCAATCATTTCGTATCGATCGAAAGAACAATACGAAACACACACAAAACAACATAGCCGATCGACACAAACGAGGCGGCATGATTGATCAATGCGAGCGACACAAGACGTGATCGATGTGAAGTGACCACTAGCATCGATACAAACAAGACAAAATGATCGATGCAACAAAGCTCCGATAGTGGGTGCGAACGAGATTCGGTTAACTCGACAGGACGGGTGGATCCATCTAGGAATTTCGTGACACGTCATCTTATGCGCATGTGCTCTAGATCGAGTCGAAGAGAACGATACGAACGTATCAAGTCAAACAAAACATCCTAAAGAAAATTCCAACTCGTATCGATCATATCTCCTAGTCCATAAGTCCAAATGCTATGAAATTTTCATAGGAGCTTACGTACAAGCTAAGGAATGTCCATACCAAGTTTCAACTCCATTGGACAAAATCTTGATCTATACGAAATTGGTTCGTATCGATCACAAATCGAGTCGAAAATGTGTGGAATCGATCACATGGGGCCACTCACGTGCTAGAAGGAGTCTCCCGAAGTTTGAGCGAGATATTTACATGGAGCGCCTATAAATAACACCCTAAAGCCTACAGAAAAAGGACTTTTGGGTCCTACAACGTCTAGACTCCGCAAAATCACGACTATACTCAAACTCACTTGTTGTACTCGAAATTTACTGCTGTAATCAACTGTAACCAGCAAGTATATCAATAAAAAGATTATCCTTCAAAGTGGACGTAGGTCGGAGATAGTCGAACCAATATAGATCCTGTGTTTTCTGTTTGTCATTTCTCAACTGTTGTTATCAACTATGCTTGGATCTGAGATTTGTGTTAGAACACTGCTAATCTATATTCATACACTAGTGCTTTCATGATACTTCGGGGTTTGTGAACAATTTTTGCGCAAACACTTGGGTGCTTTCACCTAGAAGGCTAGTTCAGGGATTCTACCGCTTAGATATTGGATTTGAAAGCTTGAAAATTTTGACATTGACGCAATAATCAACAAGAAGACAAAGAGGAGAGAGGAGCCAACAAGGAGGAAGTCAAGAGGCCTTCTTTGGAGTTGGGAAAGGTCCAGGTTTGATTTACATCACTAGGGACGAGATGGAGACTATGGTGGATTCAATAAATGAAAGATTGTTGAAGAGTCAACAGGAAACGATGCAAAACTTCTTTAAGTAGATGAGAGCAGTCGGAGTACAGAACCTTGGACTGGCTACAGTTGCTTCAAACACAGGACAAGGACAAGGAGTCACAGAGACCAATAGAGGTCAGATTCAAGATCAGAACGAAGAACGTGAGGGCAACCAACAGGAACCCAGGGGCAGACCCTCGAGATCAGGCATTGGAAGACCCATGGACGGAGCTCAGCGAGCTAGAGATAACACCAACATGAATGAGCCACACGAGGAATATTACCCAGAATATCCTTCGAGACCTAGGGGGTAGGATAGAAACATGATAAGGGGGCAACCCCTAGATGGAGACGAAAGAATGGCTGGACTAGTGCGACAGATTATGAGAGGAGGGTTGCCAAGCGCAGGCTTAGAAGAAGTTAGTCGGAGCTCGTTCATTCCAAACATAAAAAATGCGAGGAACCCTCCAAAGTTCAAGTTACCCATGCTAGACCCTTATGATGGAAAGTCAGACCCGACCATGCGTATTACCAGATATGTTAGGCATATGCAAGTGCCGGGGGAATCCGAGGAAGTGATGGCACGATGTTTCCCTCTATATTTATCAGATTTGGCCACACTTTGGTTCAGGCAACTAGAGAGTGGATCGATTAGAACATGGGGCAAGCTAGTGAAATGCTTCATGAGATAGTTTAGGGTCCATGTGATGCGAACCAAGAGTGTGATGACCCTAGCATCAATAAAGCAGAGACCGGAGAGTCCATAAAAGATTTTCTATTGCGATTCAATACAACTGTGGCTTCGGTAGATCGACCGGATCCATCGATGATTTTGATGGCGGTGGTGGCAGGAGGCGCGAAGGCACAGAGTTCAAGGATTCGCTGGCAAGAGACCCGCCACAAGACCTTGGAGAATTTTACCATGAAGCTGAAAGATTCATTCTGCTAGAAGATTCACGCATCGAGAGACAAGAAACAAATGTTATGCAAGGCGAAGGAACTGTCAAAGAACAATCTGGAGCAAACAAAGGGAAGCAAAAGCAGGATGACAGATATAATGGTCCTGATAAACGAAAGAAACTTCAAGAATCCAGGTTTAGACAATACATGGATTTGACGGCCAACCTGGAATGGATTTACACGGAGTTTGGGGGCCAGCTTCCCTATCGAAAACTAGCAAGGAGAGATCCCACGGAATGGGAACGTGGGAGTGAAAAGTACCGCCTATTCCATGAGCTGGAAGGGCATACTATCGATGAATGTTGCCATCTAAAGGATGAGGTAGAAAAGCATGTCAAAAGTGGTAGATTGCCACAATAAACCAAAGATCGGACAACGGCCATAGGACCCTGAGCAACTACCGCCTCCACCTAATAGAACTAATCCTGGATTGGGATCACGAATCTTCATCAATTGATCATGATGGCAAGGGCCAAGTTCATAATTTGAAATTTGGTCGATTAAACTCCTTAGATTTGATTTCAAAATAAAATTGCTATTCCACTTACACATGTATGGGAATCAGAGAGATCCCTAGGCATGCTCTGAGGTGGTAATAGACCGCTTTGCCCGGAGAGGCAGTATCTAGATTTTTCCTTTGTTTGTGACACATTTGGAATTTGAATTTAATAAATGAACTTTGATTTCACAAAATAAACCTTTGACCAGAAAGTTAAAGGATGGATATTGTAAGCCAATTTGAAAATCATCGCTTTATGACCCTACCTAGAGAGGCGGGGTCCGTAGTGCAAGAAGTGAGTTGCTTCGTCGGAGAGCGACAGGATCAACTCACTTAACATCGTTCCCCACTCACCTGAGAGTAATTTGATTGGGGTTTGACAAGAGCCCGGAGTGGCTATGATCGGCCCAGGGTTTAGGCCATTATATCGCTTAATGTTCAGGGACACTGAACCAGAGTGCGGAGGGGGGAGGGGTTGTGTTTGCCGCTTCACCAGAGAGCGATAGGATCGGCTCAATCGACACTGTTTCCCCTTCAACTAAGAGTGACCGATGGGATCTAGCAAAAGCCCGAAGAGGCTGTGAACGGTCTCGGATGACCAAGACATCGCTGTATGCCCTCGTTGGGGCCATAGTCCAGGGGATAAAAAGCAATGCCGGAGCGCAAAATAATATTTCTATTCGATCGTTAAGTCTGGAATGGACTTGGCAAAGGTCCAAAATGACCATTGATAGTCCGAAGCGGCTGTAGAATTTAACTCTTGACTTCCACAGGTGGAAACGGACACTGATTTGGCTTCGAACAACCATAAACTTGGTTGATGATACTGTAGTTGTGGATAAAAATGGACTCACAGCATTTGATTTGAAGTTATTCAAAACACATCTTTTTCCAAAAGTCATGTTTGGGGGGGGGGCAAAGTGTTATTCCACCTTTTAGCAAGGCTAAGATATCAAGAAATTAACTGAAAATCAATGATTAATCATCACAAATATCGATTATGCATTGCAGGTTCACTATGGATAACTATGAATTTTGTCCGAGTCTAGATCGAGCTACAATCGACAAGACATGACGAGCAAAGCTACAAAAGCCAACGTTTCAAATCTTTAGTCGATCGGAGTTCATATGATCAAGATATGATCGATACAGACTAAGGAAGGCACGCTGTTTGTATCCATCAAGGAACGTCTGGTTTCGAATCGATCATGTTCGAATCGATCCATGGCCGCGCTGTTCGAATCCACCAAGTTCGAGTCGATCGGAGTGATTTCGCCTCATACCCATCGTCTTCGTACAATCAGGCGAAGCCTTATTCGTATCCGTCGAATTATTGGCAGTTCATGTCGATCAATCCCTAACGATCGCTTCGATCGCCCAAAAACGCACTTCCTGTTGTTCGGACTTCAATCATTTCGTATCAATTGAAAGAACGATACGAAATACACATAAAACAACATAGCCGATCGACACGAACGAGGCAACACGATTGATCGATGCGAGCGACACAAGACCCGATCGATGCAAAGTGACCACTAGCATCGATACAAACAAGATAAAATGATAGATGCGAACAAGGCTCCAATAGTGGGTGCGAACAAGACTCGGTCAACTCGGCGCGAAGGGTGGATCGATCCAGGAATTTCATGCCACGTCATCTTGTGCGCGCGTGCTCTAGATCGAGTCGAAGAGAATGATATGAACGTATCGAGTCAAACAAAACAGCCTAAAGAAAATTCCAACTCGTATCGATCGTATCTCCCAATCCATAAGTCCAAATGCTATGAAATATTCACATAAGTTTACGTACAAGCTAAGGAATGACCACGCCAAGTTTCGACTCCATTGGACAAAATCTTGATCGATACAAAATTGGTTCATATCGATCATGGATCGAGTCGAAATTGTATGGGATCGATCACGTGGGCCCACTCATATGCTAGAAGGAGTCTTTCGAAGTTTGAGCGAGATATTTGCATGGAGGGCCTATAAATAGCACCCTAAAGCCTACAGATCCTTTTTGGGTCCTACAATGTCCAGACTCTGCCAAAATCACGATTGCACTCAAACTCACTTGTCGTACTCGAATTTACTGTTGTAATCGACTGTAACCAGAAAGTACATCAACAAATAGATTATACTTCGAAGTGGACGTAGGCCGAAGATAGCCCCGAACCACTATAAATCTTATGTTTCTGTTTGTTATTTCTCAACTGTTGTTATTAACTTTGCCTAGACCTGAAATTTGTGTTAGAACACTGCTGACCTATATTCATACACTGGCGCTTTCACGATAATTCAGGGTTTGTGACCAATTTTGGCCCAAATAATGTTGTCTAAGATTAAGTTGGAAAACCAATTCCTTCTCTTCCTGGCTATCCGGACTGGCCTCATAGAGGGAATAGTAAATTTGATTTACTCTAACCGCATTTTCCTTAAAAAGAGATTTGGAATTTTCCAAAAGTAAAGAGTTTTTAAAGAGTCAAAGTAAACTAGATTTTAAAAAAGGAATATTCTTGTCAAACTTTATATTAATGTCCAAATAGGGGACTTATACTATCCGAATTTAAATGATGATTCCACCATTATTCCATGAATAGTACGAGTTGAATATGAAAATTTTCTTGGTATGATTAGTTTAGTCTTTTACTCAATATAAATTGGTTTGGGGTATACAGTAAACTATGTCTTAAATAACATTGTTTTTGTGCCGTTAAAAGTTATGAAATCTTTGATTAAGATTAAAGAAACGATTTGGAAATGTTTTCTTAAGTAAAAGGTGAATTATTTAGGATTATTCTAAAAATAAAAAAGTGTTTTAATTAAACAAAGAATTTTATAAAAGAGGCTTAATGATTCCATATACTGTTAAAAAGATAAATCGAATAATCTAAAATATTCTGTCTTTCTGAGATATTTATGAATGAATAAAAAGATGAATTAAATTGAATGATAATCACATATGAACTTCACTTCTTTTTATCGATGATTGGATTTCGAAGAACCAGTGACGGATTTGGTTAATTCCTATCCGAAAACCACTTCTAACTAATTTACAATTTTGAAGTGAAATGTTATAGACAAAGATCATTGAAGGAGAAGATCTTCATGATGAAGGGCTACTTGCCACTGGATCCTCGGTGAAATTTACCATATCATATATTATGGTGGTAGTAGTGCTCTGTTATGAAAAACTTCGATTTGCAAGGACTAATAGCTACTAATCCTAGGGGTAATTCCCGATAAGATGCGGTAGGAGAAGTGCCTTTGGTTTGTCCTGTTCTTGGACAACTTGTGTGGACGAATGTCTGACATTGCACTCTATTTCACATTGACTAATCTCTATAGACATGTGATCGGTTTGGGGGCGGAAAAAGCAATTCTTTTAGCTTACCACCCTTTCTTGAGACTTACAAGCTCAGAAGTTATATATTTGTAGAAATCAGTTTTGTGATTAGGAATGACAATGTGGCATTCAATAAGGAGAGATGATGTACTATATGAAAGGTAATCGTTGCCTTAGGCCCCACACCCAAAAATGACCAAAACATGGAAGATGCGACAAGGCAAAGTGGTTCACAACCAATAGTGTTTGTTTATTGCCTTTTAGATATATTTATACCTACTATGACATTCAGGTATTAATTATTGTGGAAGTATGCGAAGGGAACTCTTGGATAAGTCTGTGACGACTGGAGGATGATATATTTGATACTCTCTAGTTAGAGGTAGGCCGGTCTTATGTTGGTAGAGGATCCATATGTGGTTCTTGGTACATTCCTCTAGAGATGTACTATCGGAAGGTAGTCCCTTTACCTGGTCATTTGTTGGAAATCCATTTTGTAATATGTGCCTTCAGATTTAATTATAAAACCTACTTTGCAACTAGTATGCTGGAATTTAATCAATGTAACAATTTCGACTACGATTCATAAGTTTATTTGACAAGTGTTTTCAAAAATGTTGTAATGACCTGTAATTTTCGATAATTAAAATTGTAAATTTAATAAGGTTTTGTGATTTAATATTGAAAGAAATGAAATTTTATGATTAAATAATAAGAATGTAATTAGATTAAAGGGTAATAGTATTAATTTATGGTAATTTACAAATTGCTTTGAATGTAATTCTAGTTAATCGAAATGATTAAAAAGTTATAGTTAGTTATAAATGGTAAATTGTTTGCATTGATGATGTATGTATAGATTGATCATTGGATTTAAAGAGAAATTGATAATTTATAAGGTGTAAATTTATGAAAGAAGGTGTAATTAATTGAAACTGATAAAAGTAGTGTTATATAAGTTGTTATGACAATTGGTGGTAACTAGTAAACTTACAAATGTTATTAAATGTAGAAATGGTGACAATTGTTATTTGTTACCAACTTAATTAATCAATTACAAATAAATGTAATGCGAGTTAAGATAATAAATAGAGTGAAATGTAATTATGTAAATTTAAGTTAATTATTAAATTTTAGCGGTACTCCAATCAATTAAAATAATTCGAATGTTATACTTGGTTATAATTGGAATATAAGTAAATAAATGTAAATGTTGTATAAATTAATGAACTAGTATATAATTAATGGTAATTGAATAAAATTAGTGCTATGTAAGAAACTGTAACATTTGTTTGTAAATAATGAACTTATAAGTGTGATTAAAAGTTAATGGTAATAATTATTATATGTTACCTATTTATTTGGTCTATTAAATTAAATTGGAAACCAATTGCAATTAAATGAAATCAAATATTACGTTAATAGAAATTAAGATGAAATGGAGGAATATTAATGTACTAAGATATAAGCAATGTTAATCATACCCCTAAGATGATAATTGATTGAATAACAAGATTGACAATCAAATAAATGGATTTATTGAAATTTAAATTTATAATTACTAAATTATTTGAAATTCAAATTAAATACTGTAATTTATGCAATATCGAATATCGAATTGATATAGAAATTTGTTTTAAAGGATTATAAATTAATAAGTAATCTAAAGTGATAGAAATCATAAATTATTAAATTTGAATTTAAAAAATGATTTAATTGATTTAATAATAATTTATTTAATTAACGTAAAAATAGCCATTTTGGCCACTGACTGGGATTTCGACGAAACTAGTTTCATCGGATCCGAAACGATGAATTGTTGTAGGATTTCAAGTTTCGTAGCGATCAGACTTGTCGTTTGATCGTACGGGCTCGAAATACCTAGAAATCAATTTAATTAAATTTCAATTGAAATCAATTTGAAATAAATTACTTTTCAAGTTAACTTCTTCATACAATGGAATTAGGACTTGAAACCTATTCCATTAAGTTTAAAATTATTGAAAAAATCCATTTCGATATATGGGATCACCCATTTTCATTCCGGAGGCAAAACGGGCTTTTCGGGTCGTTTATCGTTCTAATCGTAATTGATCTGGTCCATTCTTTTCTATTTCAGTCATGCCTATAAATAGCTCGTTATAAACACTAGCTATTTCTTATTTTCATTTGTCTGTACGTACATTTCATTCTCATCTCCACATTCCAATGGCAGACAAACCAAATCCAAATTCCCAATTCAATTACAAATCAGATTTCAATTTCAAAATTTAACTCCTCTAAACCCTATCAAATTATATACCGTTTCAAAACTCTCAACGAAAGCAACTCAGATCTGTAATTTTTTTACCATCGAATCACTATATGTCCCAAAATTGTGGTTGAACCTCGCCGTTCGATTTAGGGTTTTGACAATCTAGTGGTGGATAGTTGTCCGATCGACATTTGAGAGGTGGCGTTGGGAAGAGGAGCTCGAGAAGGTCATGGAGGTTATGTTCATCCGTCTCCAGCATGCTTGGATTCACCACGGTTTAGCTTTGAAGATGTGGCGGCATCCGCGGCCTATGGCCCACCGCAGGTGTTCGAGCCACCTCCGTAGGGAGCGCCTCGGCGAGTGGAGGCGATAGGGGGGGTATGATCAAGGTGGAGTGGTCTATGGTGGTCGACGATCAGAGCTAAAGGGTGGCGGCTGCATTTGTTTCGTGTGCGTTTGAGAGAAATAGGGTTTCAATCAGTTAAAGCAGGCGATGACGTGTTTTTTAATTAAAATTATTTTATTTATTTATATTATAAAACATATAATATTCTAATGTCGATAACTTATGCATTCAAACTCGGATTTGGACGTGGTTACTTTTGGTAGGATCGTATCGAAATTTCGGAAAACATAGAACTAGTTGTGTCGAATTCTGTGACTTTTGGGCCCTAAATTTGATTTTAATTCGATTTAAAATAAAAGGTGAGTGTTTTGACCCAGTCACAACTACTAGATTTCCTTATGTTAGTTAAATTAAATTTATGATGTGATTAGAAATTTATGTATTGTTGTTTGGTATGTTAAATTAACATTCTGGTTAAATTTGACTTTTATCGCATTTAATTATCGTTTAATTTAATATTGAATTTAATTTATCAATTTAATACCTATTATTGATTTATCAATTATCTATTTAATGTTTACTGATTTATTTGGACGATGATTGTGATGGTTGTCTGATGGTTGATATTAAATGACTGATGATTGTATTTTATATTGTTATAAACCACAAGTTCCCTATGGGTTGAAATGATATACTCGAATGATCTATATATTAGGGAAAAATCATTATGAGTTTAAATGAAAGACTTGAGCGATTTTATATATTTTTATTAAATTCGGGATTGCAGTTCGAATTATTATATAACCGTAAAATTTTAAATTGTGGATTGAAATGATAAATATCCATATCACTTGACCATAAGGTAGAAAATTATATACAAACACCGGATTGGTTAAATTTAATGATTTTTGAATCTTTAAAATTTTGAATTCGGTTAATTGGTATTTTGAAATAGAAATTGATTTATATAAATTGAATTATTTTCGTTAATCCAAGTGTTAATGCTGGAATTGGGGTTGATTAAATGAATTTGTTCAAAGGGTTTAAATCGAAATTTCAAAGTTGAAGTGTCAAATATAAATGAATTTATCGGAATTGAGTTATTGAAATCCTTCAAATATAACTTTGAAATCTATTTTAATTCAACTTAAACCATTTAATCAATTTAAAACTATTTTAATCCATTTTAACCTACCTAATTCAATTTAATCAAATTTTAGCTATTTTAAACTAATTTAATTTATTTAATCTATTTTAAATATATTTAGTATAATTTAAGTCTATTTAATTTATTCTAAATTTATTTAATCTATTTAAAATCTATTTAATATAATTTAAATGTATTATTATATATTTAATCTTTATTTAAATTTATTTTAACACTTAAAACCCAGTTATATCAAATTTAAATCTATTTAAACTATTTTTCTACTTAAACTATTTTTAAAACTATTAAACTATTTATAACTATGTAAAGTGGAATTGTGTATATTCAATTCCTTGATCTAAAAGCGAATACGGTTAAATGAAGTTATAAATGAAGTTGGGATTAAATGACATAATAGATTGAATATCTTGATTTAGAAATAAAGGTTTAACCTATTTTGGAAATATGATTTTTGAAAGTAATTGTGATTTCAAAAATGATATGATTTCAAATGTGATATTATTTCGAAGTGAATATGATTTTGAAAGTGAATATGATTTGAAAGTGAATATGATTTCTAAAGAGATGTGATTTGAAATTGAATATGATATTTTGATATAAATTGTGAATTGATTTTTTGAAATGTAAAAGAACCATCCGGTGTGAAATAAGTGTTTGGTTATTAAATAGACCGAGATTGGATATTGTCATACTCTTTGCCAATATCGAAAACCTCCCTAACAACTGTGTACGTGGTGGAGATTTCAGAAATGAAGTAGGATGGTTTGACAAACGATTTCTGTATAAGGTACGACGTGACCCTGACTCTTGTGAGTCAGCTTAGATGTGACTAAAATAAGAGCTAAACCTGGTCCAAGTCAAGGTCATTCCTCCGATTGGCCATGCTTCTTCGATACCATATTATGACATTTTTGATGATTTGGTGGCCATACCTTGATTTTTGATTTGGGAGTGTGTTCCGAGGTGGGCGGTAATAGCTGCTTTGCGTTACCACCAATCCGGTTCTGCAATTGACAAATCTACCCTGGCATTGCCTCGGGTGCCGTGTTCACATGCCCTAGAGCGCTTTCTACGAGTTTGGTTTGTACCATATCTATGGAGCGCCCTTTGAGTAAACCTCACGGAGGAGCTTATGGTACTCTATAGACTATGAGAATATATAAAATGTGTTAAATGGGATATGCGCAATGCCTTAACGCCATTTTAATACTTTGCTTTACAGTAGACACTATTATGATAGCGTATTGTACTACATATTAGATAGTTTAAGTATCCTTAGGAGATGTGAATCTCGAACATCTCTTAAGTTTCTGTACCCACATTAGACACCGGATAAGGGATGTCAAACCCCCTAAACCTCTCTTACATCGTCACACTAATATTTACCATGGATTTAACATACTTTAACGATTCACTATCTTGAATCATTCGCATCCATACATGTCAGGTTTGAATTGCTCAAAATATTAGATTGTTAATTTATATTTGGCAAAACTCAGCATATACAGTAAATAAATCAATTACAGAATCGCAGACACAGAGTATTACAACAATTAGCAACGGAATAAATTGATAAATAATAGTTCATGAAGCTATTATATAAACAACAGAGTTTGAAATAAAATACAAAAGTATATCTCCAATGCAATATAGTCTCGAATACAAATAGATGACAAGTCTGAACAAAAAACCAGATAGCTACAAGATGAATAGATATAGATGGATATTCAAGCAAAGCTCCAAAGCTCCAAAGGTGAGTCTCAAATGCTATGACACTCAGTCTGACCCGAGCATAAAGCAAAACATCAGACACTCGAGTTAGGATTAACATTCTTGTATCAGTAAATTCAACTCAAATGAAATGTCAGCCGAAATATAGTTAACTTAAAGGATCTTTGGGATACACATCCTTTAAGGATCCGTGGAACTATCTACTACGTAGCAATATACGCTATTATAATATTATGACGACCCGAAATTTTTAGGCATTTGAAATCGCGATATTAAATGGATTTTAAATATTTAAAAGTTAATTTTTGTACTTGAATTCAATTATCACTATTTATTTGATAATTAAATTATTGAATTCAATAATTTGAAGTTGAGTAAAATGCTGAATTTAGAGTTTTAAGCCTGTTAAAATATAATTTGAAGGCTTATAAAATTTATATTGATAATACCGAAGAGAATAGAAGTGATGAAATCAAATGTAAAAATGGTTTGTTAAGTTTTGAAATTTATATCGTTTAAATTGAATTTAAAAATAGCATTTCGGGCACAGTCTTGGAATTCGACGAAACTAGTTCTATTGGGTCCGTAATAGTGTATTATTATCGGATTTCAATTTTCGTAGTGGTCGGAGTTGTTGTGTGAGCGTACGATATATAAACGCGCTAAAATTTTAATTGATAATAATCGATTCGGAAAGCTATTTTCTCCATACGATCGAATTAGACCTCGAAACCTTTTCCATTGCATTCAGAATAGAGGTATAACGTTACGAGCGCCTAGCGGCACGCCTCAATAGGATAATGAGATTTTAAGTTGCAAATTCAAGTCGACTGAAATTTAAATTTAAAAATTTATAAAAAAATTTAAATATAATATTCTGACCAGTCAAATCCTTTAAACGTCAAAATTTTTCCATTTCTTCTCAAGGCACTGTAGCCTACCTTCTCAAATACGCCATTTTATATCGATCCAAGCACGCAAGTTTGTAATCTCACGCAACCTTTTCCCATGTTTTATAAACTCGAGCCTTCGTTCTTTCTTTCAGAATAAACGAAAATAAAAAATAAATCAATAATGGCTGACACCTACTCCTTTTCAAATTCGAATAGAACGCGAGCCTCTTCTTTTCAATTTCTATTGTTCGATCGTCAGATTATTTAGTCGCTCATACAAGATTCGGTCACGTTCTAATTTAAGAAGGGGACGACCAAGTTGCCATGTGTGGAATAGAAAGAGGATAGGTCGCGATTCCAGATCGCGATGAGTTTGCGTGGGCATGGCGTGGAGCTCGGCAAGGCGATGTGTGGGCGATCGAGAGGCTAAGGAAGGGGACGCTGTTACTTCGAGCGCCTGGTGGCATCGTTTGGAGATCTTGGATTTAGGGACTCGGAGCTAGCATAGGATGTAGTTCGCTGCATTTCGTCGATGTCGACAGCTTTCGGAGATCAGCGTTGGTCAGGCGAGTAGGTCTAGGGTTCGGTTTTGGGATTAGCGTTAGCAAGGCGACTCGAACTATGTCGCAGCCAAAGTCGAGATGGCTTAGTCAGGCCTCGTGTATCAAGCAGTAAGGTAATTTCTGTTTTAGTGTCAATTTAAGGTTAATGATGGATTAAGCAGTGTTGTTTGAATTTAATTTGATTT
Organism: Allium cepa; assembly: GCA_030765085.1. Lineage (NCBI taxonomy): Eukaryota > Viridiplantae > Streptophyta > Magnoliopsida > Asparagales > Amaryllidaceae > Allium > Allium cepa. The sequence goes on along the minus strand of CM060932.1, from coordinate 684,285,859 downwards.
ATACATAGGTTAAAAATAGATAAATAATTAGTTAAGTAAAATTATCAAAGGAAAATTGATTTAAATTAATTATTAGTTAATTAAATTAAATTTACCAAATGGAAATCAATTATTCAAATGGTTCGAATATTAATAAAATCATCTAATATTTATTCAAGGTTAAAATCAAAAAGGGAACAAGTCGAGGTTGGATCGGATTGCAATTTCAAAGATCAAAGGTGAGTTAATCTCACTCGGCTGGATTTAAATTTAAATTTAAATGATTAAATTTAAATAATTGTTTGAATGGTTGAATTGATTGATGTGTTATAGTATGGTATATTTTGGAATTGGTATTTTATGTTGTGCTAACGTCTGTGGATGCAGGGAAAACATGTTGGAGGGATCTAACTAGATCCCTCAACATTTATTAACTTATTTAATACCCTCTGTTGTGATTATTTGATATTCTATGATGAATTATATTGGAATATTGAATGCTATGGTTTGATTGGATATAATTGGAAATAATGAATTACCAAAAATATATAAATTGGATTTTGGAAAGAAAACAAAAGAAGTGAATTTATAAGTAAAATAATTATAGACTAAATTTAAGAATGAATTGGAATAGAAATAAAGTGACTTTAAAATTTCTAATAAATAAATCTTGAGTATGGAAAGGAAATTTTGAATAAACAGAAAGTTAATGAATTTTAAAATTCAGTGTTATTATTTAAAAAGAACAAAACATTTATTTAAAATTTAAGATTTAAATTATTGAAAAGAATAAAGAAGAAAATTGGAAAAAAATCTGAAATTTGTATATTTCAGTTAAAAGATTTAAAATCAAACGGAAAATAATAATAATAAAGTCCACAACTAATGAATTTTGAAATGATTTGATAAGTAAAGAAATTTATTTCAAATGGAATAAATTGGGAATCAATTTGGAAAATTGATTTAAGTGATTGAGATTGGAAATTCTCCCTGGATAACCAAGTACGTTTTCAATGTAAATTTTTAAATATAAATTAAATGTTTTTAAGTTCTTTTAAAAAGCAAGTTTTGGATAATCTATTATTTCTAAATATTTAAATTCTAAAAGTAAGTATTTCCTTTAATCTATTATAGCAGTAATTATTTAAAGAGTGACTTAGTATTTTGTTTTTAAAGGTGAAAATCTAGTTTTATATTTTATTAAGTAACCTTATTTTCAAATATTCATATAGTATGTATTTTTAACAAATTCTTGAAGTAGTTTTAAATTAAATGTTTTAAAGTATATTTCAAAGTAAAGTGTTTTAAATTATTTAAAAAAAAAAATCTTGTTTTGTACTTGGTGATTTCAGTGGAGATAGAAAATATTTGGGAATGTTTATTCTGAAAGGGAAGATGGTTTGAAACTGTGTTCAAAGGGTTGAAAATAGAAATATATGTTGTGAAGATATTTTTGAGGTTAATAAATAATTTGGAAAATTATTTATTGTTTGATGGCTGTTTGTGAATGTTAATTGATAGTTAAATAACCGACTATCAATATTGGACAAATGCGTTGATCATTTCGAAGAGACCGGGATCGAGATTTATTTCTCGAAAACCACTTCGATCCGGTTTGTACGTTTCGTGGGAAAATGAGTTTGGATTTGAAGATGGAGCAGTGAAGTGTAAGGGCGAGTCGCTACTAATCCTGAGGATATTTCCAAAATGGATGTAGTAGGAGTAGTGCCTTCGGTTCCGTTCGAGCCCGGGATGGACTTGTACGGATGAATGCTTTCGGAACATCGTCAGGTGGACGATGGGCATTCTAAGGGATATGTTCTATAAAGGTAACGCTTAGCCTCAAGTCTCATCAACCGGGAATGACTGAAAATCAGGGGTTATGCAGCAAGGCTAGGTGGGTAGCACCGAAGCAGGGTGAGGTCATCCCTGTTTAGATGTCCATTTTTATTTCGGCTTAGTGGGCGGTTATTGATCCCAACCGCGGGGTGATCTCACTCGAGATTATCCAGTAAGGGGTAGTCCCGGTCTTGTGTTGCAGGGGAGCAGGCGTACTCTTCGGTACTGTGATCTAGGCCACCTACTGTGACAGGTGGTACCCCAGTGCCTAGTCATTAGTTGGAAATCCATTCTCCCTACGAGCCTTTTACGTGTTTTGTTTGTATTACCCACACTGTGGCTAATAGTTGGAATATAATGAATGTAACAATTTCCGCTATTTTATAAGTATTTGTATATAGACCCTATTATAATATCAGAGGATTTCTATAAAAAGTATTTTAGCTATCGTAAGGTAAAAACCCGACATGTTTATTTGTGGCGTGGTCTTACGAGATGCTTTTGTTTTCAAAGGATTTTTGAAACTTTAATAATCAATTGAGTGTGATTTTCTCACGCTGGTATTCCAGACTGACTCGGGTGTTATTTAACTATAATGCTCGGGTCAGACCGAGTATTATAGGGTAGAGGATATGTTGCTATGGAGCTCAGGAGACGAGCAGGATGACGATACATACTTCCGTACTTGTTTATATTTATTCCACTGTTTTGAGTAGTTGTGTATCCAGTTGTATGTTATTGATGTTGAACTATGATTGATGTACTCTGATGATATAATACATAAACAGATATATTTGTTTGGTCTAAAGATATGTTAATATCTATTATATTTTATTCCGCTGCGATGGTTAGATTCTGTTGTCGTTTTCTATTTTCTTCTTCTACCTCTTCTTCTTTAACCCAAATGGTTCGTATATCTGTACAACTTGAGTTGATTTAGGTAGAATAGTGTTAACTCAAGGGGTATGGATTTGCGGGTCGTTACACTTGGTAACAGAGCTTAGGTTAGTGATAACCTTGGCTCTGGTGGGAATTACTCAAATAGAGTCCGTAATACTCTAGAATGAGTTTGAGCATATTAATAGATATGAGCGCGTATTTGTTAGTGAATATAAATTATTTTAATATTGTGTTGATTGGTTTATTGAGTGGCATATGAACCTTCGTCGGCACAATCTGGACAACTGTATCGAAGGGGTTTCTAAACACTTGAATAGAACAGTTTGACATGGTATTGTTTTAAATGTGGGTGAATGAAATAATCTTACCCAAAAATATATTTTGATGTAAAGAAAAGTTTTTGTAAACTATTTTAGTTAATATATGGTTGCTTGGATGTTAGGAAGAATAATATTAATTATTATTATTGTTAAGTGGAAATTTAACTAGAAATTGAAATGTAACCAAAGGTTAAGGAAAATAAATTCATTTATAAAAGAAAATTTATAAATATGAATTATCAACATGATTTATAAATTGGAATATGAACAAATGGAAATTTATATTAATGAATTATAGTTTAAATTGATTTAAGCAGGATTTGGAAATTTAAATCCTGGAGATTTGGAAGTATTTTGAAGATAAATAATAGCACTGTTATTTTGGGTATTTCTGAAATGAAATTGTTCCAAATAAAATTTGGGAAGGGATATAGCATTGAGTTCACTTCAGTCGCTGGAAAATAACTTCGGTGATGACTGCAGCATCACCGATGTTCATTTTCGAGTTTCTAAGTGACAAATTGTTGCCAAATTGATTTGTTCAGGAAAACCTGTTTTTTTTTGAAATTTCAAAGGAAATTTGTTGGAAATAAAAACCAGGATTGGTTTAAAATTTTTGAGAAGTGTGATTTGAGATGTTGGAGATTTCAAAATGATTTGAAACCAAAAGCCGGGGGTTTGAAAATCCGAATGAGATAGGTTGTAAGCTTATAAATTGAGATGATTTTTAAATCAGGAAGGAAATATGAGCTTTGAATGTTGGGAATTTAAATTTAAGGTGAAAGGTTAAAAATGAAATTAACTTCGATTGGGAAATAAAATTTAACTGAAATTAATTGAATAAGCTGAAAATAATATCCAGTTGTATTCGAATTAAGTTGAAATCGAATTGAGTTAAATAAATCTGAGTTAAAATAGAAGTGAATTGGAATAAAATTTCAGTTGAGTTATTGAATGGAATTAGATTCTTACTTTAATAAATAGAAATAAGTTGGATAAGAAATAAATTGGATAAGGATTGGATTAAAATAAATAAATCAGAATATCTTATAAAAGAATTAAAAACCCTTGGTAATAAAAATAAGCTTGGGTTATAAATAAGCATAAGGCTTGAGTTAAAAATAAAAGAAGAATATATCCAAGCCTAGAATGAATGGAAATATGTAAAAAAAAAATATAGATGGCGACTTATAAAATTGAAAAGTGGGATAGAAAAACCCAAAATTAATATTTTGATGAATTAGAAAATAAAACAAAAATCCAAACTTAAATTATAAAATAAATTGAACTTAAGAAAATCAAATGAAGTGATATTTGGAATTAAAAGTAAGTATTGAATTTTAACCAAGGGAAGAACTAATTTGATGATAAATTAGTTAATAAAATGTGTAAATAGGAACCTAATGTAGTTAAATAGAAGCTGAACTGTGAGTTAATGATGAAATTTGGAAATAAAACTCAAGTTATAAATTAAATTCGACCTGGATTGTTAGTGAAGTAAATGAGATTGAATTGTGAGTAATAAAATTTGATGGTAAATTAAAAGTGAATGTAGGATCAGAATTGAGATAGAATTAAGTTAAATAGAAAAAAAAATTACTTGTAAAATGAAAATGAGCTCAAGATAAAATTTGAATAAATTGAAGTAAATTAACTTAAAGCTAAATAGATGGAGGAGAATTGAATTGAATTCAATTTAAACTAAGTTTAATAATATTGGATTGGTTTTAAATCAAGTGAAAATAAATTTTAATTGAAATAAAATTCGGTGAGTTATAGATAATATTCAACGGAATGAAATTCTTAATTAAATAATTGTAAATCATTTAATTTTTTAAGGAATTGCAATAACTTAGAGACAGTGAGAAAAATAGAATGTTTTCAAGTTTAATAGAACGGTTTTAATTGAATGTGGATAAGAAATGAAACGCAAATGAATGGATTGTGAATAAAAATTAAAATAGAATGTGTTGAGCTAAATAAAATGGTTGTGAATGAATTTAAATAGAATGAATTAAATAATAAATTGAGTTGAATCAATTTAAAATGGTCATCGGCTTAAGTGGTTATTTACTTGAATGAATATTACCAATTTGCATGAGGAAAATTGGTCGTTGGACGAAAATAGAAGAAAATAAAATTCTATGAATCATTGCAAGTAAATAAAATTTATTTTTAAATCAATTGGAATAATATGGGTTTGTTGAAAATTAAAAATGAATTGAATGTAAGCAATTGAGTTTTAAACCATTCAAATTGAATAAAGTTGTGTACGAATGGATTAACAACCATTCAAATTGAATGAAAATGGTTTATAAATTAATTGAAACAGTCGAATTAGTATGGAAACAATATAAATTGCTTGTAGAAAGAGTTTGGTGTGCATTTCTTTTAGAATTCATGTGTTTAACTATTGCAAATAAGTGAAATGTTGTTAAACTTCATATATATGACACTTACATGTTTAAATTGAGTAAGTACACGTACTTGGAAGCCGTGTGGCTGGGTTTGGTTGCGCTAACTGCTAATTAAACAAGCCGCTTGCTTAAAAATGCTAAACAAGGTACGCCTACGCAATAAAAATAGGAAATATGAACTGTTTTTGGTTTTTCCGACCGTGTGGTTCGATGTATACATATTTATATCTTTTGTCAAATTGAAAAAGCTCCTCCGTACAAAGGAGACTCTGCCAAAATTTTTCGAAAATTTTGGGAGTTAGAAATTTTTGGAAATTTTTTGTTAACAACAAAACGAATTCCAATTGGAAACTAAAATAAATTAGTAAATGAAACTAATTAAAATAATGACATAAATTAGTTATAAATGGAAAATAAATTTAAATATTCAGAGTTGAAAATAAATTGAATTCATATGGAAATGGAAAAATCAATTTGAATAGAAACAGATATAAACTAATGTGGTAAGATGAAAATAAATATAAGGAACATATTAAATGCTTATACTAAACTTAAGAAAGGAATGGTGAATTCTTAAATGGGAAATTGGTATTACAAATATATTCTAAGTTAATATTTGAATGAATAAATATTGACATTTGTAAGGAAGTCGATAAAATGTTTTGAAAGTTGTGATTGGATATTAGTGCTAAGATGGATATGCAGGTATCATAAAAGGAAAAAGAGAATTGATTTTAATTTCAGAAGATAAATTTGAATTTGTAACGTCCCGCAAATTTTCGACTTTCGAAAATTCAACATCGATACTCACTTTATCGACTGCCGAGAAATCGAAGGCCGGAAACCCGAAATGTTATGGTTTAAGAAAAAGAAAGACAAAGAAAAAAGAGAGAAAAAGATAGAAAATAGAAAATGGAGGGAAAAGAAAACAAACAATAGAAAAGGTAGAGAATAGAAAATAGAAAATATAGAACGGAACAGAAAACAACAGAACAATAACTGAATCTCACAATTCACAGCGGAACAACATATAATAATAAATGAATAATCTTTAAACAAAGAACTATATCAGTTATTACATTTTATACATTACATTACATCATCATCATCAGAGTTTACAACAACATACAACAACAAACAGCGGAAAAAGAAATACTATATACTAGTAATACGCCATGCCATCCAGCTTGCCTCCAGCAACTCCAGAATATCCAGAATATCCTGATAAACCTAACTCTTAACTGCCCGTGTGGAAATTGGTGGGCACCCAGAGTTTAGGAAGGAAAACAATAAACTCCAAGTCAGTCATGTGACTGGTGTGGGAACTCAAAACAGTTTATTTATCTTTAAAATCAAAATAGAGGAATATTTTTAAATTCAATTCGCAATGCTTTTTAAAAATGAGACTACCATAAGGCCTCCCGCACACACACACATGCAAACGCAGAATCGGAGGAGATTTCTCCTTATGATAGTCAAAGATGCTTGATACGCATTTAAAAAGAGCATTTGATATTATTACTAGTGCATAGTGTAGAGAAAAATTCATTTCAAAAGTAGAATATAAATCTTAGCCAGCATAGACATTTCGAACTATGCCTACTATAGCTACCATCCAAACAGTGGTGACCACCATAAGTGAATGGCAGGTCCTACAACTAATACCGTACAAGTTTCGTATTGGGAATTGGATTTCCAACGAATGATCAGGCCAAGGAACTTCCCATTGCCACATGAGAATGCCTCTGGATGGACATCCCCGAGAACCAAACCGGATCTCTACCAACACAAGGCCGGGTTACCCCTAACTGAGTAACAACTGACCGAATATGCCATCCCCCGGTCCTTTGGGACCTTTTCACCGAGCGCTCGTAATCAATTCACACAATCATAACAAAGTGTTTTCAACATGAGTAAGTATCTGGGCTCCATACCATGATACCACCCTTTTCCAGAAGGAAATGCACACATCCTAAAGGGCGCTACCCCTCATAACCTTGCCGCATCTTTCCTGTTTTGACCATTCACGGGGTGTGAGGCTCGACGAAGTCACGTCCACAAAAGCATACTTTATACAAAAGCCATGCTTTGGGTCAACAAATGATCATAGAAATGATCACCAAGATAGACGATCAAATAAACGATCTTATCACAAATAATCAACACAATGATCATTTACAGCAACACTCAGCATGTCACATTACCAAATTGGGAATATATCGCTGATAACCTTCAACTACATAACCTCTGAGCTCGTACGTCTCAGAGAAGGGTGTTAAGCTAAAAGAATAAATTCTCCGCCACCAACAGAAATATATTTGAAAGAAATCGGCTTTATATCTCAATTTGTAATGTCAGACATACAATCCATACAAGTCTGTTCCGAGCTCGAACAAAACCGAAGGCACTTCTTACGAAGTCCTTGCAATCCGGATATCCACAATCCTGATCGGATTTCCCATCACATATGGAGAACTCAATACCGTAGCTACTCGGTGCAGAGTCAATCGACAGGTCATCCTATCGCTCTCGCAAATACCGGGTCTTCAACACCGATCTTCAAATGCAATTCATAACGACGTATCACATATTCGGAATGGGTTATACGACCCCATGGTCCTTTCCCGGTTAACCCGAATAGTGAGCGCTTATTCAAAAATAAGTGTGGCATTCAAATTCAAACAAATCACATCAATTACCCATTCAAAGGGAAGTATTGATAGTCGGTTATTGAACTATCAATGGATATGCACACATCACCAGTTTCCAAATAATTTTTCAAATTATTTATTTTCCAAAATATCTTTACAAGATATATAATTTTCACACTTCAAAAATAAATCAATATTTATTTTTCTAAACCAATCCCACTTTCTTTTATAAATTCCATAGTGAATTTATATTTCACAATATCTATGAATATATGATTTTAATTATTCATTTCAATTTATCTTCAAAAAGATAAATTCTCAACTTATTCAATGAAATATTAGAAAACATTTCCATACTTATTTATTCATAAGTAATTCACTTTATATTATTTATTTTCAATACTTAGAAAATATTCAATATACTTAAATCGAAATTAAGTATATATTTCATTCTTTAAGGAAATCATTCTCTTAAACATATTTATTTGGGCCAAAACGAATGTTGCGTAAAACATCGTTACGACAACCCAAAATCACTAGTATAGGGATTCGAATTTTTTAAGATAGATATATAAATCCCAATACTATACAAAACATTTCCTTTCGGAATCATTTACTATAACAACAGTGTTATAGTCCACCATTTCCTTTTTATTTGTCGAAAACGTCTATTTCAACAATAAATGTTGAAATCTATGGTTTCGAATCTCAACACATTTTAAAACATCGTTAGATCGTTTTAATTTTATTTAAAACATCACATTCAAAACAATTTCTTTAACGTATTATTCACTATTCAAAAACGTGAATATACTACGTTAACAAATTTTATCCTTTTAATCATTTCATTTCAAAGGATCATTCACAGTCAAAAATGTGAATATAACTCCATTAATAGGTTTCAACAATTTACTTATCAAAATAAGTCGTTGCGAATTTATAAAACAACGTTTATAAACTCCATTTCTATTTATTTTATAACAACTTCTTTTTATAAATTCCTTTATTAATCTATTCGATTTATAACTCAATTATAAACCAAAGATTCATATTATAAGTTAAATGGTTATAAAACGATTATTTTACAAAATCGTTCCTTTGAACTTCATAATTATAAATCTTATAACTTATAAGATTCAATTATTTATCCAAAACCATTATTTTAATAACTTTACAAATTTTATAAACCTACTGTTTATAAAATTCTATTTATAACTTCACCGTTTATAATTCTATAAATTTCATTCATTTATGGAATTCATTTACAATTTATTCTAACACTTATAAAAACTCATTTTATAATGTCAATATTTCAATTTATAAATATCCATTTATAGATCTCTTAATATAAATCAATTTATATTATTCTTTAAAACATATTTAATCTCCTTTATAATTTCACCATTTTGATTTATAAAATAATTAAATTTTATAAATCCTATATTTTAAACTTTTCATAATAAATTCAAAAAAATCCAATTTAAACTATTTTATAAAATCATTAACCCATATTTCTCAAAAATCAACTTTTTACTATATTTCTCAAAAATCATAATTTTTATAACATTAAAAATTATAACGTTTATTTATTTAAAATAAATCAATTTCCAAAAATATTTTATAAACGTATACTTTCAAAAATCACTTTAAAATCGTTTTAAAATCCCAAAATTTGGGTCCAATGATGCTACACACCAAATAGTCAATCACGACAACAACGTTATCATATATCGATATGATAATCCATCAAATATCAAAATATCTGAATTCAAATAAAAACTGTTGAGGAATCCATTTGGATCCCTCCAACCTGTTTTCCTGCATCCACAAACATTAGCACAATACCAATTTCGCTCCAGTACGAAATTATCGCGGTATATTGGATTTAAAATATTATCCGCTTAATAGACGGCGCAATAGGGTCTCATCCGCTAAACAAAAAAAATGCGGGAAATCAATAACTGCAATATATACATATGCCAATATATATATATTGATATTATATATAATACCAATTTCACTGTTTATGAAATATTCGCGGTATATGTTTTTAATAAATAACATCCGCTTACTAACGGGCATAATGTCTATTTTAACAATAAATAGATATCAATCATCATTCAAACATGTATTCAAATATTTTAAATCTAACTATTTAAAATAAAATCGAAACTGATTCGATTGAGTGAGAAGTTCTCACCTTGGTTTTAATTTCGTTTTAGCGATTTATTTCGAATAAAATTAAACGGACGTTTAATTTTACCCAAAATTCTCACTAACTCCAAACGACTCCAATCCAACTCCATCGTGTAGTGCTCGTCCATACGATTCCAACGCAACTGGTTTCGCGCGTTTTCGACCTCGTATGAAAAAGTTATGATTATTTGAAGTTACACGATTTTTAAATATTAACTAATTTCACAAATTTTTTATAATTCATAACCTAAACAATTCATGGCCATTGGATTTCACTGCCCCCCCCATCATCACCGCACGTCCCCTACTCCTTTCTTCTTCATCTTTCACGCACAAACTACAGGAAGCCGAAACCCATATCTCTCTTGATTTTTTTGATGGCCGCTCCACACGTGCTCGTCGATACGACGATCGGCCTTCTCCATTCGAACGCCCCCACCTCCAAGTGTCACCGCCCCAAGCCGTGCCGAGCTCGGTCGAGCTATTCGCACAGAAAACGAGGCCGAACGTATGGCCTTTGCAGCCACTTTCCCGTTGATCTACGCCTTCATTTCCAATCTCCACTGTACAACAGGTAGAGCTCGCAGAGCTCTTCGATCTTCGTTTAGAGAGTTTGCAAAAATATTGTGTGGATTGATCACGAATTGAGGAAGAATTTGGTTTGTTTTCGGCCGTTGACCAAGCAAGTGGCGGCTGAGATGTTTTAGGGTTAGGTTATTTCTTTTTTATTTTAATTTCTAGAGTGAAGGGCTATTTATAAGGAAATTCTAAAACACTATTCAATCCGGAAATTCCGAACTCCGATTTACGCGCCGTAACCAGCGTTTCTAGGGTTTACCCCGCATTCCGGACACAATGGAACAGGTTTCGGAAGCTAATTCGGACATCTGTGCAAGTTATGGCAATAAACGTTCAATTTAAATTAAATCAATTTAAATCGATTTCTAGGCGTTTTAATTTGTACCGGACAAACGGTAAATCCAATTGACACGAAATTTTAAACCTTACAATAATATCACATTACGGATCCGATGAAACTGCTGCCGTCGAAATCCGAGACAGTTTGAAAAATGGCTATTTTAACTCGCCAAATTAATATTAAAAACAATTCGATGCGTTTCGAGCTGCCACGCTCAAATGATAACTCCAATTGCTACGAAAATTGAAATCCGGTAATAACTAACTATTACGGATCCAATGGAACAGGTTTCGTCCAATTCTGAGACTGTTCAAAAATTGGCTAATTTCACTAGTCGATTAAATATTAAAATATTCAATTTTCACAAATTAACCTTTAATTCGATTTTAAAAGTTCTAAAATATCATTCTAACTTCAATATGATAAAATAAAATTTTACAAATCATTTTCAATCATATTTAACCCAATTTTCAATTATTTTCATAATTTAACATATTAAATTATCGATTTAATTATTCAATTAAATCCAATAATTCAAAATAAAAATTTATTTGACTTATAAATTCACTTATTAATATTTAAAATTAATTAAATATTCATATTTTAATTACTAAAAATCCTGGGTCGTTACAATCTTCCCCCCTTAAAAGAATTTCGTCCTCGAAATTAACAAGTAAGAAAAGTTATAGAATCTATTAATTTCCCCAAAATCCATAATTAAACTTCTTACAATACTTTACTAAGTTTTCAAATCATACTTAGTTATCTTTTCAAAAACAATTACTATTGTTTAACTTTCAACTCCAAAATCAAAATTAAAGTTTTCAAAAATTTTCCCAATTTTTTTTCTCATATTTTTCTAACACCCTAAATTTCCGGAAAAATTCGCCATAGTCTCCTTTGCGCGGCTCGATCCGAAAAAAAAATGACAGTATATATATATCACAAATATACATCTCATCAAGTAATGAGGCATCCCGAAGGGAAAAAATGTGTAAAAGTACGATATTTAATCCGAGATATGTACCTTATATTTTATTAGCGAGCATATACGGCTAATATAGCGCGAAAGCGAGCTCCAAATGCGAAGCAAACACGATCCGCACCTACTAATCACTCAACAAACAACATGAGAATCATGCATATATGAAAATAATCTCAATATACAACATATAGCAACATAATAACTATATATGCTAACATAGCAAATGCAGCAAAAGCAACAAATGCAAACATCAACCAACTATCATCCATAACCAAATCAATATTCATTTATATTCTCGTTAATATTTAATGAAATAGGTTTTCAATTTAATCACATTTGATTTATTAATAGTGGATGTTCTTACTAACATTCATTTTCAATTTTAATTAGTTTGCATTCACTAATTCATATTCAAGTTGGTTCACTTCCAAATCAAATTCAATTCTATTTAAGATTCACTTAACTTCCAATTGAATTCCAATTACTTTAGCTTCCAATTCCATTAACTTAATGAATTATATATAATCAACTAACAATCAAATATCAACCAATATATATTAATCACAACCAAATTCCTTTGCTTATATTCATTCAATTTGGAATTTATAAACGTTGTTTTATAAATCCATTTCTATTTATTTTATATCAACTCCTTTTATAAATTCCATTCACTTTATTATTTTACTTTGATATCAATATCAACTTCATTCAACATCACTTAAGTTATATTCCATTTAACTTTAAATTCATTTTTATTTACAACTCATATTCATATAGTTTCACTTCTTATATATATAAGTTTATTTCACAATTGTAAATCACTTTAATTATAATTCAATTCTTATAATTCTTTCACTTATACAATTATTCTTTTATTTAGATTATTCAAACAACTGAATAATCAACTTACATACACTTTAATAATTTTGAAAAATTATTCCTTTATATACAAAATATAATCAAGGTAAAATTATTCCATTTACCCAATTTAAAATCAATATTGTGCTGAATTGTCCTATTCAAGTGTTTAGAAACTCCTTCGGCATAGTTGTCGAGACCACGCTGACGAAGGTTCATATACCACTCAACAAACCAATCATCACAATTTAAAACAATTTTATATTCACTAACAAATACGCTCTCATAGCTATTATTACACTCAAACTCATTCTAGAGTACTGCTGACTCTATCTCTAATGAGTAATACCCAACAGAACCATGGTTGTCGCTTAACCATAAGCTTTGATACCAAATGTAACGTCCCCACCTCCAAGTGTCACCGCCCCAAGCCGTGCCGAGCTCGGTCGAGCTATTCGCACAGAAAACGAGGTCGAACGTATGGCCTTTGCAGCCACTTTCCCGTTGATCTACGCCTTCATTTCCAATCTCCACCGTACAATAGGTAGAGCTCGCAGAGCTCTTCGATCTTCGTTTAGAGAGTTTGCAAAAATATTGTGTGGATTGATCACGAATTGAGGAAGAATTTGGTTTGTTTTCGGCCATTGACCAAGCAAGTGGCGGCTGAGACGTTTTAGGGTTAGGTTATTTCTTTTTTCTTTTTTAATTTCTAGAGTGAAGGGCTATTTATAAGGAAATTCTAAAACACTATTCAATCCAGAAATTCCGAACTCCGATTTACGTGCCGTAACCAGCGTTTCTAGGGTTTACCCCGCGTTCCGGACACAATGGAACAGGTTTCGGAAGCTAATTCGGACATCTGTGCGAGTTCTGGCAATAAACGTTCAATTTAAATTAAATCGATTTAAATCGATTTCTAGGCGTTTTAATTTGTACCGGACAAACGGTAAATCCAATTGACACGAAATTTCAAACCTTACAATAATATCACATTACAGATCCGATGAAACTACTTTCGTTGAAATCCGAGACAGTTTGAAAAATGGCTATTTTAACTCACCAAATTAATATTAAAAACAATTCGATGCGTTTCGAGCTGCCACGCTCAAACGATAACTCCAATTGCTACAAAAATTCAAATCCGGTAATAACTAACTATTACGGATCCAATGGAACTAGTTTCGTCCAATTCTGAGACTGTTCAAAAATTGGCTAATTTCACTAGTCGATTAAATATTAAAATATTCAATTTTCACAAATTAACTTTTAATTCGGTTTTAAAAGTTCTAAAATATCATTCTAACTTCAATATGATAAAATAAAATTTTACAAATCATTTTCAATCATATTTAACCCAATTTTCAATTATTTTCATAATTTAACATATTAAATTATCGATTTAATTATTCAATTAAATCCAATAATTCAAAATAAAAATTTATTTGACTTATAAATTCACTTATTAATATTTAAAATTAATTAAATATTCATTTTTAATTACTAAAAATCCTGGGTCGTTACAGAATTGCTCGACAAAAAGATATGTGTTTAAATTTCGGTATGAAATTTGATTGGGTTTTTGATCGAGCCACTTGGCTTTTGTTTTCTTTTGGAATTTGGGATCCCGTAGAGGCCTTTTGTAGTTGTACCGTGCTAGCCGCGCAACGGAGACGCTGGCAAAAAAATTCGAAAATTTAGAGAGTTAGAAAATTTTTGAGAAAATTTTGATAATTCAAATCTGGATTTAAATCTAAATTTGAATGGTTGAATAAGTAAAGTTATTTAACAACTATGAAAGGTTTAGGGAAGTTGGTTCAAGAAATAGTGGGTCTTTAAATGAAAGAATGTGTTATGGCAAGTTAATTAAACTGTTTGGTTTTGGGAAAAAGAATAAACGGGTATTGGACCATTCTTCCTAATTAGTAATTTCGGGGACGAAATTTTATTAATGGGGGAAGAATGTAACGACCCGAAATTTTTAGGCATTTGAAATCGGGATGTTAAATGGATTTTAAATATTTAAAAGTTAATTTTTATACTTTTATTCAATTATCACTGTTTATTTGATAATTAAATTATTGAATTCAATAATTTGAAGTTGAGTAAAATGCTGAATTTAGAGTTTTAAGCCTATTAAAATACAATTTGAAGCTTATAAAATTTATATTGAAATACTGAAGAGAATAGAAGTGATGAAATCAAATTTAAAAATGGTTTGTTAAGTTTTGAAATTTATATCGTTTAAATTGAATTTAAAAATTGCATTCCGAGGCACAGTCTCGGAATTCGACGAAACAAGTTCCATTGGGTCCGTAATATTGTATTATTATCGGATTTCAATTTTCGTAGTGGTCGGAGTTGTTGTGTGAGCGTATGATATATAAACGCGCTAAATTTTAATTGATAATAATCGATTCGGAAAGCTATTTTCTCCATACGATCGAATTAGACCTCGAAACCTTTTCCATTGCATTCAGAATAGGGGTATAACCTTGCGAGCACCTAGCGGCATGCCTCAATAGGATGATGAGATTTTAAGTTGCGAATTCAAGTCGATTGAAATTTAAATTTAAAAATTTTAAATTTTTTTTAAATATAATATTCTGACCAATCAAATCCTTTAAACGTCAAAACTTTTCCATTTCTTCTCAAGGCACCGTAGCCTACCTTCTCAAATATGCCATTTTCTATCGATCCAAGCACGCAAGTTTGTAATCTCATGCAACCTTTTCCCCTCTTTTATAAACTCGAGCCTTCGTTCTTTCTTTCAGAATAAACGAAAAAAAAAATAAACAATAATGGCCGACACCTACTCCTCAAATTCGAATTGAACGCGAGCCTCTTCTCTTCAATTTCTGTTGTTCAATCGTGATATTCTTCAGTCGCTCATACAAGATTTGGTCACGTTCTAATTTAAGAAGGGGATGACCGAGTTGCCATGTGTGGAATCCAAAGGGGATAGGTCGCGATTCCAGGTCGCGATGAGTTCACGTGGCCATGGCGTGGAGCTCGGCAAGGCGACGTGTGGGCGATCGAGAGGCCAAGGAAGGGGGCGCTGTTACTTCGAGCGCCTGGTGGCATCGTTTGGAGATCTAGGATTTAGCGTCTCGGAGCTAGCATAGGATGGAGTTCGCTGCGTTTCGTCGATGTCGACAGCTTTCAAAGATCAGCGTTGGTGGGGCGAGTAGGTCTAGGGTTTGGTTTTGGGCTTAGCGTTAGCAAGGCGACTCGAACTATGTCGCAGCCGAAGTCGAGATGGCATAGTCAGGCCTCGTGTATCAAGCAGTAAGGTAATTTCTGTTTTAGTGTCAATTTAAGGTTAATGATGGATTAAGCAGTGTTGTTTGAATTTAATTCGATTTATACATAGGTTAAAAATAGATAAATAATTAGTTAAGTAAAATTATCAAAGGAAAATTGATTTAAATAAATTATTAGTTAATTAAATTAAATTTACCAAATGGAAATCAATTATTCAAATGGTTCGAATATTAATAAATCATCTAATATTTATTTAAGGCTAAAATCAAAAAGGGAACAAGTCGAGATTGGATCGGATTGCAATTTCAAAGATCAAAGGTGAGTTAATCTCACTCGGCTGAATTTAAATTTAAATTTAAATGATTAAATTTAAATAATTGTTTGAATGATTGAATTGATTGACGTGTTATAGTAAGGTATATTTTGGAATTGGTATTTTATGTTGTGCTAACGTCTTTGGATGCAGGGAAAACAGGTTGGAGGGATCCAACTGGATCCCTCAACATTTATTTAAATTATTTAATACCCTTTGTTGTGATTATTTGATATTCTATGATGAAGTATATTAGAATATTGAATGCTATGGTTTGATTGGATATAATTGGGTATAATGAATTACCAAAAATATATAAATTGGATTTTGGAAAGAAAACAAAAGAAGTGAATTTGTAAGTAAAATAATTATAGAATAAATTTAAGAATGAATTGGAAAAGAAATAAAGTGACTTCAAAATTTCTAATAAATAAATCATGAGTATGGAAAGGAAATTTTGAATAAACAGAAAGTTAATGAATTTTAAAATTCAATGTTATTATTTAATAAGAACAAAACATTTATTTAAAATTTAAGATTTAAATTATTGAAAAGAATAAAGAAGAAAATTGGAAAATTCTGAAATTTGTATATTGCAGTTAAAGATTTAAAATCAAACGGAAAATAATAATAATAAAGTCCATAACTAATGAATTTTGAAATGAACTGATAAGTAAAGAAATTTATTTCAAATGGACTGGGAATCAATTTGGAAAATTGATTTAAGTGATTGAGATTGGAAATTCTCCCTGGACAACCACATACGTTTCCAAAGTAAATTTTTAAATATAAATTAAAAGTTATTAAGTTGTTTTAAAAAGCAAGTTTTGGATAATCTATTATTTCTAAATATTTAAATTCTAAAAGTAAGTATTTTCTTTAATCTATTATAGCAATAATTATTTAAAGAGTGACTTAGTATTTTGTTTTTAAAGGTGAAAATTTAGTTTTATATTTTATTTAGTAACCTTATTTTCAAATATTCATATAGTATGTATTTTTAACAAATTCTTGAAGTATTTTTAACTTAAATGTTTTAAAGTATATTTCAAAGTAAAGTGTTTTAAATTATTTTTAAAAGAAAATCTAGTTTTGTGCTTGGTGATTTCAGTGGAGATAGAAAATATTTAGGAAAGTTTATTCTGAAAGGGAAGATGGTTTGAAACTGTTTTCAAAGGGTTGAAAATAGAAATATATATTGTGAAGATATTTTTGAAGTTAATAAATAATTTGGGAAATTATTTATTGTTTGATGGTTGTTTGTGAATGTTAATTTATAGTTAAATAACCGACTATCAATATTGGACAAATGCGTTGATCGTTTCGAAGAGACCGGGATCGAGATTTATTTCTCGAAAACCACTTCGATCCGGTTTGTACGTTTCATGGGAAAATGAGTTTGGATTCGAAGATGGAGCAGTGAAGTGAAAGGGCTAGTCGCTACTAATCCTGAGGATATTTCCAAAATGGATGTAGTAGGAGTAGTGCCTTCGGTTTCGTTCGAACCCGGGATGGACTTGTATGGATGAGTGCTTTCGGAACATCGTCAGGTAGACGATGGGCATTCTAAGGGATATGTTCTATAAAGGTAATGCTTAGCCTCAAGCCTCATCAACCAGGAATGACTGAAAATCAAGGGTTATGCAGCAAGGCTAGGTGGGTAGCATCCAAGTAGGGTGAGGTCATCTCTGTCTAGATGTCCCTTTTTATTTCGGCTTAGTGGGCGGTTGCTGATCCCAACCGCGGAGTGATCTTACTCTGGATTATCCAGTAAGGGGTAGTCCCGGTCTTGTGTTGCAGGGGAGCAGGCATACTCCTTGGTACTGTGATCTAGGCCACGTACTGTGACAGGTGGTACCCAGTGCCTATTCATTAGTTGGAAATCCATTCTCCCTACGAGCCTTTTACGAGTTTTGTTTGTATTACCCACTCTATGACTAGTAGCTGGAATTTAATGAGTGTAACAATTTCGGCTATTTTATAAGTATTTGTATATAGACCCTATTATAATATCAGAGGATTTCTATAAAAAGTGTTTTAGCTATCGTAAGGTAAAAACCTGACATGTTTATTTGTGGCGTGGTCTTACGAGATGCTTTTGTTTTCAAAGGATTTTTGAAACTTTAATAATCAATTGAGTGTGATTTTCTCACGCTGGTATTCCAGACTGACTAGGGTTTTATTTAACTATAATACTCGGGTCAGACAAAGTATTATAGGATATAGGATATGATGCAATGGAGCTCAGGAGATGAGCAGGATGACGATACGTACTTCCGTACTTGTTTATATTTATTCCGCTGTTTTTAGTAGCTGTGTGTCCAGTTGTATGTTATTGATGTTGAAATGTGATTGATGTACTCTGATGATATAATATATAAACAGCTATATTTTTTTGGTGTAAAGATATGTTAACATCTATTATATTTTATTCCGCTGCGATGGTTAGATTCTGTTGTTTTTTTCTATTTTCTTCTTTTACCTCTTCTTCTTTAACCTAAATGGTTCGTATTTCTGTACAACTTGAGTTGATTTAGGTAGAATAGTGTTAACTCAAGGGGTACGGATTTGCGGGTCGTTACAAATATGTCTATAGTAAAGTAAACCATTAAAATAGCACTAAGGCATTACCCATATCCCCCTTAACACATTTTTATATATTCCCATAATTTATATAGATACTGTAAACTCCACTCGCAAGTGGGCTATCAGGGAGCACTCCATAGGTATGACACAAAACAAACTCATAGAAGGCACGATAGGGCATGTGACAAGGCACGCGAGGTAATGTCAGGGTAGATATACCATTTGCACTCCCGTACTGGTGGTAACGCATAGAAACTACTACCGCCCACCTCGTGACACATTCCCAAATCAAAGGTGCACCCAATCAAATCACAAAAGCAATAGAATGGTATCGAAGAAATGTACCCGATCGGAGGAATGACCCCACTTGGCTCGGTATAGCTCCTGTTTTAGCCACATCAAGCTGACTCACGGGAGTCAAGGCTACGTAAATACTATATAGAACCATCACCAAACCATCCTACTTCATTTTGGAATGTCCACCACATACACAATTTTTAAAGTGGCTTTCCTTATTGGTAGAGAGTATGACAATATCCGATCCTAGTCTCTTTAGCAACCAAACGCTTATTTCACACCATGGTTATTTCATTTCAAATAGTTCATACTTCATATCAAAATATCATATTTATTTCAAAACCATATCAATTCGATATAATTATTCACTTTAAGATGATATTCATTTCCAGAATCATAACTCTTTCGAAATCATAATACTTTCGAAATCATAACACTTTTAAAATCACAGCACTTTTGAAATCATAACGCTTTGAAATCATAACACTTCGAATCATAACACTTCCAACTTAAAGAGTTTAGATATTGAAAATAGTATATATATTAAAATAGTTTATATATTAAAATACTTTATATAATAAAAATAGTTCCTCAAATTTCACAAATCGATTCAAATCATCTTAAATTCCAAAATTCAATTTAAATAAATCCATGTTCAATACTTTCAATTTAAAAAGGTTAAAATTCAATTCAAATCCTCAACAAACCATTTCAATTTTTATTGATTTCAAATCCAGGTTTGAACTATAATTTCAATTCTAATAAGATTCAAGGTTAAATATTCCAAAATTTTAATATAAATTTCATTTATATTTCAACATTTAACTCTAATTTTATTCAAATTACAAAATATTCACTTAATCGTTCCAATAACAACTAAAGAAAATCTCAATTTATAAATTTAAATCAATATTAAATATTCAGTCTCAATTTTATTTAAAGTTGAATATTCGTTTAATCACCTTTTTCTTTCAAATCAATTTATAAAATAATATCTTTCAAAACCTCAAAATCAATAATATCATTTCAATTTTTATTTAAATTCAATTATTAATTAATTTAAATTCCAAGTCAACATTAATTTATCATCCCAACCTTTATTATTAAAGTTATAAAAATTTATTTTTAAAATATTATTATAAATAGAAACAAATACTTATACATATTATAAACTAACTGAGTTAAATTTCTATTAAATCAAATTTTGCTGTTAAATGTACTTTTTATTAAATCTATTTTTATATATTTTTAAAATAATAAAATTATAAGAAAAATCTTAAAAAAATATTTTCAAAACTAACTTATAAATTAAAATTTCCTAAACATATTATTTAAAAATCTAGATTATATACATATATAAGAATAACATATATATTATATTTTAAAATCAATATTTATTTAAACTGCATATTTCCTTTCAAAATATTGGAAATCATTTTTCAAAATATAGACCAACAGTGTCCGTATATAATTTTCTATCCCAGGGTCAAGTGGTATAGATATTTATCATTCAATCAGCAATTTAAATATCTATGGGTATATATCATTCAACCGGTAATGACCCCATTTTTAAGTCAAATTTAATTTAGAAATTAATATAATTTTTAGAAATAATTTGTGAATTAAATTATGAATTAATTTGAATTTTTCCAAAATAAATAAGATATGTGTTTATTTATATATATATATAAATAGATTATATGTAGAATTTTGATTTCGAAATGCAAAAATAATATTAAAAATAAATTTAATTTAAAAAATCTATATTTAAAAAAATTAATTAAAATTTGTTTTCTAATTATAATATATATATATATATATATGTATATGTATATATATTTGAAAGTTATATATTGAATTTAATATAATAATTTTCGAAATCTATTTAAAGGTTAAATTCTATATTTAAAACTCTATAGATAAATATTTATTAATATTAGATATAATAGCTTTAGTTGAAAAAGATTTAATAAAAGGGTTTAAATACTTTCTTTTAAAATTTAAAACATAAAATAAATATAGTTTGAATATATGACATAAATATAAATAGAAAATTATATGTGGATAAATATAGTTTGTGTGTATATATATAACATATGTTAGTATGAAAAGGGAAATCATTAATTAAAAATAGAAAATTATATAAAAAATTATTTAAAACATTTATACGTGTAAACAAAGATAAGCGTAAACCATATAACAGGAAATTAAACAAGTGTAATCATCTTAGCATGGAATTCAACAAGTGTTAGTTTGATTTTAACATGAAACAAAAGTGTCATTTTTCTAATAATATA
Source organism: Allium cepa (assembly GCA_030765085.1). Classification (NCBI taxonomy): domain Eukaryota; kingdom Viridiplantae; phylum Streptophyta; class Magnoliopsida; order Asparagales; family Amaryllidaceae; genus Allium; species Allium cepa. The sequence continues at coordinate 684,264,041 of CM060932.1, read as the reverse complement.
TAAAATGAGAAAAAAGTTATATACACACACATCTATAATTCTACTTTCATTTTCCTTCATATTTTTCAAAATCCATAAATCATTAAATCAATTCAAACCTAAAACAATCTTTTACATCTCAAAATTCTGAAGCTTAAATAAAAAACATTGCAAAATCTTAAGACCTAAAAACAGTTACACCCGAGGCAAAGCAAGATCATCCCAAACAATAAACAATCTTAAACCTGAAAGCATGCAAGTTTAACTCAGTGTTAAATCAAGCCAAGTTTCAGATCATCTCAAATCAAAATAAGATGTAGATCATCTTAAATATTAAGCTTCAGTCAACAATCAAATTCCAGATTTTTTTTTAAATTTTCAAGGCATGCTTCTCTGTTCCTTTTTCCAGGTGAGTAAACTACTTAAATTTGTTCATAAATCTTGATGTTTGGATTGATATTTGAAAATATGATTGTGAAAATGACTATGTGGATGTAAAAATATGCCTCTATATATAGATATATAGGTAGATTGATGTATGAATGTCTGTGAACCAGGTATGCATGCTTTTGTTTTAAACTTTACAGGTTTTAAAAAGTTCAAAATTTAATCTCTCTTCCCTTAGACTCGTTTAGGTTAGAATCTCTAAATGAAGAATGTTTATAAGAATGTAAAATCATTTTTAAAAATGGTTTCAGATGGAAATATTTGGTAAATGTTTTGAAAAGATGAAATTATAGTAGAATCTTTTTAAATTAGAAAATTCGATCATATTAATTTCAAATTTTGATTACACAATCAGATTCATGTTGCAAAATAATGATTTTTGATAATCATTTCAAAAAATTTAAGTATGTAATTGTCGAGATATTTCGAATTGGTTAGAAATTGGATTTCTGTCGAATTCTGGTGATCGGAGGATGTTTGGGTCACGGGGTAGTGGGTGAAGTTTGTTGGGAGGTCGGGGGTTTCAGCGAAAATGGTGACTAGGATTCTAGGTGGTCGGAAAGTGGAGATGTAGGATTTAATGACCAGGTCTGGTCGATGATGTTTGAGACTCGATTTCGATGACATGGTCGCATCGAGCTTGACTAAAGCAAGGGGAATTGCAGCGTAGGATCGTGACAAGGCTCGATGTAACATCCCGCCTTTTTGTACGCTTTAAATCGATGAAAAAATAAACATATCAGACTTAAACCATACAGAAGAGTGGATTGTTATGGGGTAAATAAGAAAAAGCAGAGAAAGAAAAAAATAGAATCTTGCAGCGGAACGATAAAATATAATAATCAATAAACAGTTCATGAAGCTACTTTACAAAAACATTTGATTATACTTATACAATACATAACAGAGTTACACTACCAGAGAATAATCAATGACAATGCAGCGGAACAATGTGATGCAGTGGAATATAATAAATAATAGTAATATAAATCTTCGTCTTCGTCCTCTAGAGATAAAGTCTTCGAATCCTGAAATGCTCATACTGACCCGAGCGAATTGAAAAGACAAAACTCTCAAGTCAGAACTAAAAGATCTTATGTAAGTTAAATCAACTGTAAATAATGAGTGGAACGGCGTCAGAAATGTTTACGGTATTTGACATCTCCTATCCAGTGTCAAACGTGAGTGCAGTAACTTAGGAGATGCTCGGGATTCACATCTCCTAAGGATCCGTTAAACTATTTACTAATATTTTGCTGTTATAATAATGTCTATTAGTAAAATAAACTTACTTTAAAATAGCGTTAAGGAGTGACCCAATATTCTCCTTAACACACAAATAGTGCCAATAGTCTATACAGTACCGTAATACCTCCTAATCGGGAGGCTACCATAGGTACAACACAAATCAAACTCGTACAAGGCGCGCGAGAGTAGGTGACACGACACAACTAGGCAATGCCAGGGTAGATATACCAATTACGCTTTCGGACCGGTGGTAACACGTAGCAGCTACTACTGCCTACCTCGAGCCACACCCCCAAAATCAAAAGGGCCCTAATCAATCACAAAGTAATAGAATGGTATCGAAGGAATGTGTCCGATAAAAGGTGCTATCTTATTATCCCACTGCTCCTATTTTAGCCACCTTATGCCAACTCACCGAAGTCGCGTCCACGTATATACCTCAAAGGAACGCCGCCACCATCCTACCTTATTCTATAATCTCCACCACGTACACAGTTGTAAAAGTGGTTTTCGTAGTTGGCAGAGAGTATGACAACTTTCGATCCCGGTCTCTTTAATAACCAAACGTTATTATAACACCGTGGTCGTTTCAAAATAGTATATAATTGAAAACCAAAATATCGTTGCCATTTCAACCCATATAAATACGATGTCATTTCCATTTCAAAAACAAATAAGATATCATTTTTATTTAAAAACCAAATAAATATAATATCATTTTTTCCAAATATATTCTCTTCCAGAATCATTTTACTTTCAAGGTTATAACACTTTCAAAACCCAACACTTGAAAATATCACATTTTCAAAATATAATACTTTGAAATTCATTGCTTTGAAACTATAACTTTCACCCCTTAAACAGCTCAGAGGTTCAAATAGTATATATAATAAAATAATTTTAAATTTAACATTACTTTATAAAAAAAATTCCTCAACTTCACAAATTAATTCAAATCACCTTGAACCCAAAATTCACTTTAAATCAAATCACCATTCATAATTTCAACTCAATTCAGTTTTCAATAATCCATTTCAATTTTTATCAATTCCAAATACATATTTGATCCTCAAATAAACCATTTCAAATTCCTTATATTTCAAAGATTTAAATATTCCAAAATTTCTTACTAAATTTTGATAAACCATATATATCAAATTCAATTATTATTATTTGCATTTGAAACGTTACTTAATAAATCCAATATCATCTAAGTAAAACTTTTAAACTTCAAATAACCGAATAATCTTCCAATTTATTTAACTTGATATATTCATTTAGATCACTTGACATATTCATTTAAATCCCTTTAAACCAAAATCTCAATTATATAAAGTTTCACATCAAATTTATTTGAGTATAATTCTTAAATAAATTAAATTTCAAATCAATTTCATATTTATCTTCCAACCTAAATTTATTTAATCATTATAAACTTTATATTAAAATATAATTTGTACTTAACCATATTATCTCAATAAAAATCAAACTTATTATTAAGCTTATTCTATATTAAAACAAATTATACGTAGCTTAAAATCGAGGATAAAGTAACATTCATATAATTGCCAAAATCAATATTTATCTAAAATCGTATATTTCTTTTCAAAACCATAGAAATTATTTCAAAATATTTTTATATATAGACCATGGTGTCTGTATACAATTTTCTATCCTATGGTCATGTGATACAGATATTTATCATTTCAACCCATTATTTAAAATATTAATACGGTTATATATCATTTCGAACCGCAATCCCGAATGAAATAAAATCCATAACAAGTTGCAGTTTATAACAATATAAAATATAACATTCATTCATCCAATATCAGTCATTAAACATTTATCGCAATCATCATCCAATTCAATCAATAACATCAATAGAGAACAGATAATAAATAGCAGTTATTTACTGGCAGTTTATTCAATAGTAAATTAAATAACTATTTTATCCAAATAACTTTAAATAAACTGAGATGATGATTCAAAATATGCCAAACAGTCATATGTAAATTTCTAATCACATCGTCAATCAATTTAACGAACATAAGATATTTTAGAAGTTTTGTGTGGGTTAAAACACTCACCTTTGAATTTAAATTGAATTTAAATCCAATTTAAATTCAAAATTTGAACAGTCTCAGAATCCGTCGAAACCAGCGTCAAAATGTCTGAAATTTTGCTAGGATCGCAGCGTAGAAAACCGCGCATGAAATGGACCTCGTATGTAAGAGTTATGTCGATTAGAACGAGTTGAAGTCAAAATTAAATTAAAACAGAATAAATAAACTTACCTTCACTGTTGCCACGTCATCCACACACGCACAGACGCACGCTTCCCCCTGACTAAGATCGAGCAACAAAACCCAATGCCTCCCTTCAGTCAACATCGTCGTTGACTGCCTCGAATGGCGTGCCACTGCTGCCGAGGCAACTGCTGACTTTGCCTCAGGCTCCCACGACCAAAAGCCCCCCTCGAATCGCCATCCTCCGCACGAAAAAATGCAGTAGTTACCGAAAATTTCGAACCCTAGTTCGATTTTCCACGCCAATCTTACTACCCAACGACCAAATGAACACCTCAGATCGGCTCCCCTCGGTCCCCTCTACAAAACCCACAAATCGATTCGATGATCGGACAAGTTTGATCGTAGCGTGATGAATGGCCGTGGATTGATCATCAATTTCTGGGAAACCGCTGATTCAAATTGAAAAACGAATCTCAAATCTTATATGCGCTCGTTGAGAGATTCAGATCGATATAAAATTCGCTATAGTTTGTAGAGTTTGAAATTTTGATTTGGTTTTGAATTGCAATTGAATCTAAAATTTGATTGTCTGCCATTGAGGAGGAGAGACAGATGAATTGTACGTACAGAACAATGAACATAAGGATTAAGCTAGGGTTTATAATGGGGTATAAATATGCAAAGCTAAAATTAGAATGGATGGACACAATTGATATACTCTTTGAATGATAAAATGGCCCGAAAAGCCCATTCTGACTCTGGAATAAAATTGGGTTAACCCATATATCAAAATGGATGTTTTAAAATATTTTAAAATTAATGGAACAGGTTTCAAGTTCAAATTCCATCGTATGAAGAAGTTATGTTAAATCAAATTATTTCAATTTGATTTCAATTGATTTGAATTAAATTGATTTCAAGGCATTTCAAGCCAATATGATCAAACGATAAGCCCGATCGCTACGAAACTTGAAATCCTATAATAATTCGCTGATACGGATCTGATGAAACTGGTTTCATCGAAATCCGAGTCAGTGGCCAAAATGGCTATTTTTACATTAATTAAGTAAATTAATAATTAATTAATTAAATCAAAATTTCAATTTCTATCCTATAATTGACAGTTTCTATCATTTTTAAATTTCTTAATCATTTACACTAATTTAAACAAATTTAGGTGTCACTTTAATGTTGATTCAATCATCAATTTCAGCGTTAAATTTTCAATTTCATTATATTCAGAAATTATAAATTAAATTCTCAATAATTCCATTGAATTTACTTTTCATTCTTATTATTCAGTTCATTATGGTTAAATGGATGAAATTAACATTGGGTCCATGATCTATTACATTACATTCTCAAATTGCATCTTGATTTCAATTAACGTAATATTTAGATATTTAATTTCATTTATTTGTAGTTAAATCCAGTTATTATAGTTCAAATCCCATTAAATTGATAAGTCTTCATTCTCAATCTTTTAATTCAATAAATTGTCCTATTATGGATAATATTAACATTATTTTCAAATATTACTTTAATTAACATTAAAGAAATATTTTATTTAGATTTATTGCAATAGATTCCAATTCAGTTTAGTGGATTAAAATATATTGGTAACTTATAATAATTTTCGCTACTAACTCTTAATCATACTTTTATAAGTTATCATTACCATTATTAATTCATTAACAAATTACAAATTTTTATCAATTTCTGATCTAATTACCAAAATCTTAATAAATCAACAAATTCTAAACATCGGAAATTATGGGTCGTTACACTCGAGGTAGGTCGGCATGAATTCTGGTAGTCGGGATTGGCGGGGATAGGCGTTTTCGGTTGATCAGGTTGGGATCTAATTTGCGTCGACTTGTTCGATTTTGATTTCCAAGTCGATTCGAGGATCTGGGTGGTCAAGAAGTTTGGGTAGGTCATCGGTGACCTGTAAATGTCAGCGAAGATGGTCAGAATGGTGGCGAATTCATATGCACGTGTACGGCATCAGTGTGTCAGGGTGTGGTTTGGGGTTGGGGAAGATGAAGTTGAACCCAGGGAAGAGTTCGAGAATGTGAGGGTATGGCTCGAGTTAGGACATGGGTAGTTTGCATGAGTGTTATAGGTTTTAAACAAGTTCAAAATTTTAAACAAAACTAAAGAAAAAATACGGCTTAGATTGGACACGGGTATATCTGCATCTGGCTCGGGTTTGGTTCGAGATTGTCTCGGGTAACTGATGCAATAGCTTTGTTTTTTTTTTAAATAAAACAAGTTTTTAAAAATTTAAAATGAAACAAGTTTTAAACTATATTCTTAAAATAATTTCTTTTATATAGTAAATGTTTATCTAAACTTTGGGTTAGTTATAAAAATTTTAAATAAAATGTTTTAAAAAATGAATCCCTAATTTATTTAAATAAGTTTAAATGATATGATTAAGTAATTAATTAAGATAAAAGGTCTATCTTTAATTAATCAGGGCCTTGATTATTTGAAAAGATCAATAATTAATATGATTATTTAAGGGATCATTAATTCATTAATTAAGTAGGATTTAGAGGTAATTAATTTAATTTACTTGGTGATTAAATTAAAGTAATCAGAAATTAAGTAATTGATTTCGATAAATGGTTTATCTTTTAACTAATTAAGGTCTTGAGTGATTAAAAGGTTAATTTGTTTATATAATTAATTAAAGGTTAATTAATTTGAGGACAATTAATTAATGAAAGTAATAAGGATAATTAATTAATTAATGATTAAAGGTTAATTAATTTATAATTAGAGGATAATTAATTAGTAATTAAAGGTTAATTAATTAGCAATTAAAGAATAATTAACCAGTAATTATGGGATAATTACTTAATGAAAGTAATTGAGGATAATTACTTAGGATGGATAATTAAGGATCATTAATTAATTTCATGATAACAAATGATTTGTAATTAATTAGTATTAGTTAAGAAGGATTTAAAAGGTAATTAAAATAATTTATTTAATTTATTTGGAGATTAAATTGAATTAATTAGGGATTGAGCAACTAATTAATCTTGCTTATGAATGATTGGATTATATTGAATGCCTTGAATTGTTTGATATCTCTGATATGTGATGTTCCATGATTTGATTGCTTTGAATTGAGCTGTGATAAATGTAATTTATGTATCTACGATGAATCTACATGTTTACCTATGAATGAAAGATAAGGTTATAGGATTATACCGCTTATTGATATTGTTGTCTTGGATTTATAATGACTGTGATATTTTATTGTTTTATGCGAAAAACCTACACAAAACACACACACAAATATGGATTTCACGGAAAATTGGTTAAGTCATGGGTATTTTGAATTTAATATTATTCAAAATGGTCAAAAAAATTTTAAAGTTGAACTTTTGATCCAAAATGATTTGGAAGTAAAATTGGATTAAATATGAATTTTTTTTGAAAAAGGAAGTCTTGAAATTAAAATGATTTTGAATATAATATGGCTTGTTAAAGTTTTAAGATTTTTGGGAAACTATGGTTTTAAAAAGGATTGTACAGGTTATATAAATGGATATTAAACCATTTTTTAAGTATTTAAATGATTATTTTGGAAATTTAAATTTAACCTAAATAGAACTTGCCGAGAATACGACAGTTCGCCGATTTTCCGATTTATACTTTAAAAGGCTGTAACTTGAGGAAATTTAATCGGATTTTCCCGAAATGAAAATCTTTGTTTTCAAATAATACTAGCTTTCATATAAAGAGAGAATTTCCATTTTTTGTTGTAAGTATTTCGAGTTATGGATAAATCAAATGGAAATAGTTTTGAAAGCTATGAATGAATCTTTGTTAAAGATTTGGTAAACCTTGTTTCAAACTGAAGAGGATCTTAAAGATGGATCTTTTGTTTAAAAGATTAATGGAAATTTTTTAAAACCATTCAAAAGGAAAGGTTTTGGGAAACAAGGGCTAAAATGTGTGACTTAACTATGATCCCAACGTATCCGTATGTTTTTAAAAATAAGCGCTCATTATTCGGATTAGCCGGGATAGAACATTAAGTCATAAAACCTATTTCGAATAATGATACGAAGATATGGATTGAATTTGAAGATGGTGGTTGAAGACTGGGTATTTTCGAAAACAAAAGGATTACCTGTCGATTGTCTCTGCATTAAGTTGCTCCTTTATAGAGATTACCCTAAGTGATGGGGAGTCCGGACGTGATTAGGGAATATCCGAATTTGCAAGGGCTTCTATCATTAATTGGACGAAGTTCCTTCGGTTCCATTCCGACCCAGGATGGACTTGTATGGATGCATGTCTGACGTTACACTTTGAGATGTTATGTAGTTGATGGTTACTAGTGATATATTCCTAATTTGGTAATGTGACATGCTAAGTGTCGATCATTGACTGATGGAAGCATGACTTTTATGAAAAAGCATAGCTTTGTGGAATGAGACTCCATCGAACCTTACACCTGGAAATGGTCGAAACAGGAAGGATGTAGCAAGGTTACGGGGTCGCGCCCCTTAAGGTATGTGCATTTCCTTCTGGATAAAAAGTGGTATCATGGTATGGATCCCATATATTTAACTTATATGGTTGTTGGAATTTGTTGGTGAGGCCTCGGTAAAGGTCGGTTACGACCGGGGGGTGGCATGCTCGTGACAATTAGTTACCTAGTTACAGAGGTAACCTGGCCTTGTGTTGGCAGAGATCCAGTTAGGTTTTCGAGGCGTCCCTCCAGAGGCGCACCCATTCATAAAGGAAGTTCGTTAGCGTTGACCATTTGTTGGAAATCCAATCACCCAATACGCGCCCTGTACGGTTTTTAGTTTTATAACCTGCCATTTTTAAATGATAGCTATAGTAGGCATAATATAATGGCACCTATGCTCGCTAAGATTAATATTAGGCTTTCAAAATGTTTTCCACACTATGCACTAATAATAATAATATCAAAAGGATGTTTGCGTATCAAGCATGTTTGACTGCTATAAGGAGAAATCTCCCACATGTGTGCGATTGCATTGTGTGTGCCGGAAGGCCTTATGGTAGTTACATTTTTTCCAAAAAGCATAGCGAATTTCTTTTTATTTCTTTTTGTTCAAACAACTGTTTTTGTTTGCTCACACCAGTCCTATGACTGACCTGGATTTTATTGTTCCCTTTCTAAACTCTGGGTGCCCATAGATTTCCACACGGGCAGCCAAGAGTCAGGTTATAGTAGATGTAGATTTGGCAGTCTTTGAACTCTATGGGTTTGGGAATTGAATTCGCTATATTTTAGCATGCTAGCTTGGGGTTTGAGCTTTTCGGTTGAGCTTTGGGCTTTGGCAATGAAGATGCAGTTGTTGGCTTTCTCTCTCTCTCTCTTGGAGATCATGAAGATGTTACCTTTCCGCTGCTGTTGCTGTTGTTTTCCGCTGCTATGTTTTTCCGCTGTTGTGTCTACTTGGCTCTGATATTGTCGTTCATACTATATTCATGTTGTATCAATTGTAGTGTATTAATAAAATTATTCTTCTTTGTTTCCGCTGTGTTGTCTTCACCTAATGTGTTATAAGCTCCGATGAACCAGACTCCAACGTTTGAATCTGTGGCATTCGTATACGGGTGATGTATGGATGTCGATTTTCAAACGTTGAAACTCGGGTCGTCACACAACCCGTAATCCCAAAAATTTAGAATTAATGAAAATCGCTTGGGTTTATCATTTCAAATCATAAAAAAAATTCCTTATTCTATAATAACGTTCGGGTATGTATCATTTCAACCCATAGGAATTCTAAATTAACAGGGAACTTGTAGAGTGAGGACAAATATGATAAAATATAACATATCAATAACATGCATATATCATCAATGATAAATTAAATGAATAAATACAACAAGATATATTGTCATATCATAGGTGAACAATTAAAGATAAAGGGATATCATATTTAATAATTATAAAATTAACATTTCAGAATTTGCAGCATATTTCAATTGTCGTTTCTATGAAATCAAATTTATTAATATAAGAATGTTAATCGTGAGTGATTGCTCACCTTTCGAGGCTAGAGAGATTTGAAAATGAAAAGGGTTACGGTTCAAAGCACGAATTCTAAGCATGACACAATGAACACGAATTCGATGGGGAAAGTTGATAGTTTGGAAATAAAGAAGATGAATCAAAACTAGCTTTACAGAACTGGAACAAAATACACAGATATTATATTATAACTTTTTTCCTTAAATCAATCGGAAACACATGTTTAAAATGAAAATTTATATATTATAAATAAAAATCAATCCAAAATAAAATCTTTTATATATATATATATATATGTATGTATATGTATATATGTATGTATGTATGTATGTATGTATGTATGTATGTACATGTGTATATAATCAATATTAAAATAAAACACAAATTAATATTAAATGTATTATTACATTACAAAGACATTACTTGATTTAAAACGCATCGATTCAAATAAAAATATACGCACACACACTATATTTTAAAATCGATACATTTTTTTCTCTACAAAACATTTTAAAATCAATACTTAACCGATATGTATTCCAAGTAGAATACACACAAACATATATAAAATTGTAAGTAAAATATATACGACAAAAGAGATTGGAAAATATACGACTTATATATATATATACTTATTAAAATGCAATGTACTTATACACGTTATATTCAAAATCTATATTGCCAACGTATGAAATACGTATATAATATATTTAAAATCAACTCAACATATAATTTATAAACTTGTACAGACTTGTATATTATAACAATAGATGACATAAATTTTATATAAACTCAGATTGATTTTATATTGAAGTTATTTCCAAAAATATGTTTTTACGATGTTAATATAAATCTACATAAATACCTTCAAACATAAATATCTCTCATGTCATATAAACAACAACAATGTCCACTTTATATATATATATACACACACACACATAGTATATATAAAACTAACTGTAACAATTTTTTTTATAAACTAATATATATACTTAAGAACACGTCATATACATACCTATATATATTTAACTAATAAATATACTAACCTATTACTCACATACATATCATGCGGCATGGTAGTTGATGGTGAAGGCTCGGAACTGCTGTGGAGATGGGACAGGCTTTGAGAAGTTAATGGTGTTGTAGCCAGAGGAGAGGAAGTGGCTGTTGAGGAAGGCGAGGTGAAAGTTGGAAGCAAAGCATGGATATGTAGGTAGATGGTGGTTTGGATTTTCGTGCAAGGCTGGGTTCGGTTGAAGGGGCAGGTGATGCATGGGCTGACATGTGGCGCTGCTAGTTGCATACGGCAGACCAGGTGGTGGGTCTCGTCATTGGAAAGCTTCGTGTCGGCCTGGCGTCAGGGGTAAGGTTCACAGGCGAAGGGGAGGGCTAGGGAAAAAGGAAAAAAAATGGAGGCAAGGTTGATTCAGAACGGGGTGACGTGCCGACTTTAATGATTATACTTTCTTCCCTTTTTTTGAATGAATGCTCTGAAATATTCATAGAAACGTTAGTACGAATGGATAAGTACAACTTATAGAAGAAGGAAGATGAGAAGGCTTTATAATATATATAGACCACATTATATAATATATATTAGTTTATATGCACAAAAACTAAAAGATTCAAATAGAAAGAAACAAACTCGAAATGAAATGGCAACATATTGAATAGGTGGGATAACAAAAGTTAGATAATAAATTTTGGGAATGTAAAAGGCTGATGGCTGTTGGGTTAATACACGGTTGAATTTGAATGGATATAGGAACCCAAAAGGCACAAAACAGATACTGATATGGTTAACCATTTTGTGAGTTTCGCTGCGTATTGGACACCAAAACACACAAATGGATATACTGCGGCGATCGGCACGACGATGACCCGAATGGTACATAGATATCGGCGATATGACCATCCTATTAGAAGTCGATATTCGACACCGAAAATCGAGCTAAAATGTCAAGAATAAGATAAACAGGGCTAGAGAAGTCCAAATTCGACCAATCGAATTATGACGCCTCGCTTAAAAAATGATTTACAAATTTACTACGTAAAAATATTCAGGTTTCGAAATTATTTTATTTCATCTAATTTCAACTGATTTAAATTGGAACTCAAAATTACACAATAGAATTTACTTTCATATTTTCAATTAAAAATTTACCATTTGTTATATTTAAATAAGCACATACCAAATATCAATTTCTTATTTCCAAATTCGATTATTTAAAATTTCACAAAAAATCAGTTAATTACGTAAATAAAACCGTTAAAATTTACGGGTTGTTACACTTACACAAAATCTTTTAGTTCTAACTCGAGTGTTTTGTCTTTTCAATTTGCTCGGATCAGCCTGAGCATTTCAGGGTTGAAGACCTTATTTCTGAAGAACGAAGATGAAGATTTATACTATTATTATTAAATATATTTATTTCACTACATCACGTTGTTCCGTTTCATTTATTTATTTATTGTTGTTAGTAGCTATGATTCTGTATTGTATTAGTTTAATCAAATTTATTTATAAACAGCTTCATGAACTATTGTTTGATTATTATATTTGTCATCCCACTGTGAGATTCTGTATTTGTTTTATTTCTCTTCTTTTTCTTATTGACCCCATAACAATATGCCCTTTTAAATGGTTTGAGTCCGACACGTGTGCATGCTTAAAACATCCAAAGGCTGGTCGTTACAGTTGGTATCAAAGCTTTGGTTTAGCAATAACCTTAGCTTTGTGGGGCCTGACTCATATTAAATAAGGTAGCAATACCCTAGAATGAGTCACCGAGGGTATATGCATGAGAGAGCGTATTGTTAGTGTTATAAAAGGTTTTTGTATTGTGTTATTTTGTTCCGTTTTGTATTTGTAAATTCTGGTCAATGCATAGGACGCTATGACATCGGTAGGGATTTCTAAATACTTAATATGACAGACCAACACAATATTGTTTTGAAATATAGGTAAATGAAATAATTTTGCTATTACATATTTTTTGTATATAAAATAATAAATTTTATAAATGATATAGTGTTGTTATACTTGTTTGTTAAGTACTGAAATTTATAAATATTGATTGAAAATAAGATTTACAAATAAAATGAACATAAATTGAAATTTGAGAACTTAAGTTTCAAGATTTTTAAAATTTATTTCCAAGGATTTTGGAAGACAATATTAATATATTCAGAATTATTTTCTGATACAAATATTTCAAGATGATTTGGAAGAAATGTTTTAAAAGAATTTTGGAATGAAATAGGTTTGTACCTCCCTTTTTGTCGTTGGAAAATAACTTCGGTGATGAGTGCACGCATCATCGACATTCATTTTCGAGTTTCAAAGTGGGAGACTGTTGTTGTAGTTTGACTACACTTTTGTTTTGATAAAAAATCTATATTTTCCTAAATATGATTGGATATATATAAATTATGAGTATATACATATATGTTATTTTAAAAGGAATAAAATGGAACATGGGGGTTTAATTCCTAAGTTTCTGTAAATTAGAAATTGAATTTATGGTAATAAATGGAAGCTTGACTAGATTAATAATTGGAAACTTTAAAAATGAAAATAAAAAATTTGATGTCAAAATGATTAATGAAATAGATAAGAAAATGAAAATTTTGAAAAATGTAAATAAAAAGGAAATGGAAATAAGAAATGGTAACTAATGAACATTTTGTTAACTAAATAAATAAGAGAAACTTGGGTAATATTCAATTGCATTCTTAAAAACACACACACACACACACATATATATATATATATAACTTACCAAAATGTAAAAAATTGTAATGTTAATAAGATACGTAATAGAATATTGTGCAAGTAAACTTTAGTAAATGAAAGTGCTCAATGGAATTACTTTAGTAAATAAGAATACCGATATTATAAATTGTTGTAAACTTAGGATTTATAATTCAAATACCACTAACTAAATGTAATAAAAGTGAATAATGTAAGAAAAATGATTATCAACTTAGGTAACATTTTAAGCTATTTATGATTAGATTTAATGGTAAAGGTGAATACTTTAAGTACATACTTATAAACTTGAATTAATACTGAAACTATTTATAATTAAAATGAGTAAAAAAAAGTGAATGATTATAACTTCAGAAAACATTAAAATAACATAAAAATGGATTTAATATTCAAGAACACTATACATATGAAGAAATGAATGTGAAAAGAAATAATCTATAAATGGTAAATAGAATTGGGAAGAAACTTACCTAATAATGTATAATTCAATAACGGAAATAAAAATAACTTATTTAAGCAATGGTTGTAAAGTAATAAAATGAAAGAAAATAACATTGCATGAATGAAACGACCCATAAATTTTATTGATTTTTATAACGTAATTAATTGATTTTTTATGAAATTTTAAATAATAAAATCTTGAAATAAACATTTGTGGAATACGTCCATATAAACATGGCAAATGGTAAATTTTCGTCTGATAATATTGAAATTTATTTTCTTGTGTAATTTTATTCCAATTTAAATCAGTTAATATTCGATGATAATAAAATATTTTCCGAAACTGAATATTTTTGCACAATAAATTTGTAAATCATCTTTTGAGTGAGATGACATATTTCGTTTCTCCAAATTTGGATAGCTATTGTCCCGCTTATCTTTTTCTAACATTTTAGCAGCATTTCTGGCATTGTTTATCGACTTTTGATAGGATGATCGTACCATTGATATCTGTATACCATTTTGATCATCTTGTCGTGTTGATCTTTACGTTATATTCACTTCTATGTTTTGATGTCCGCGACAGAACTCGTGAAACAGATAACCATATTGGAACCCATTATTTTGAACCTTTGATTTTTCTTTTTCCTTTTGTATATCCAACCTGGGAAATTGAGTTGACATCTATTTCATATTCCCAGAAAATTTTAACTCCTTTTTCCTCTTCGTTTTCAAACCGGTAGAAGTTATAATAATAATAACAACATATATTGCCTTTCAGCTGTTCAATCACTTTGCTTCTTCCACCAACCTATTTCATTTATTCTTCTTCTTCAATTTTCCTGTGCTCCACCATTTTTATTTTTTTCTTTCCACCTTCGTTTGGCCTCCCACCATTCCTCTTTCCCGCATGCTCACTCGTCACCCCAATGGCTAGCTAAACCCCATTGATCAAAACTTTCTCCTCCACCTTTCTTCTTCGTTGAGGCCGCCAGCAACCCCTTCTCGCCTAGCCGCTCCGCTTGCTAACCCAAGCGCTACCCCTCAACCCAAAGTTTACACACGTCCTGCCACCCACCATCACCATGAAACCAAGATCGGCGCAGCCCATTCCTTAACAGCAAATCAAACGCCAAATCCAAGCTCACCAATCCTCTCACTCGAAACCGCCGTTCCACCCGTGAGTGCACAGTATCATGCCCGAGCCTCTAACTCAGCCAACCCTACCCCTGTGCTCATCCATAGCCTTGGTCATGCCTCCTCATCTCCTTCTATTATTATACGCCGGTAACATAAATGGTTAGCTTTTACATAAATAGTTCTACATTAGTTTTTCTAATATAAAAGTTTAGTTATACATATAGTTACGGCAGAGCTAAGTTTACATCAGTTATATATGTTTACAAACATTTTTGAAATGTTGTTTAAAATCCTCGTTTTCTAGAAATTTTTTATACATTTGGTTTTACCGTATATATTAGGCTATATGCAGTTAGTTTTATATGTTTATATATATGCCAGTATATATATTTGGTTTGCATACATATATTTTATATATAATAGTATTATATTGTATGTTTGATTATATCTATATATAAGTTGGAAATCGTTGTTATATAGGTATAGACTTAAGTAATATATATATATAGACTGTATTTTCATATGTGTTTAAAAATATAGATATGTCAATTTATATATATTTGTTATGCAAGTTTAATAATCTTCATCTATATATGAATTATGAAAGTTATATATATATGTATGTGTATATATATATGTATACAATAGCTTATATGAAAGTATATAAACTGTAGGATTGTCTGTTATATAATATATTACATTATTTGTTGGTATGTATACATGAATTTTTTTTATATAAGTATGTTTAACTGTTATAAGAAAACAAGTTTAAAATATATGGTCTGTATATTTTCCATAGCCTGATTGTATGTATAACTAATAATTTATACATGTAAAAGATTACATGAGATTTTATATAATAAATTATGATATGATAGTTCTGTGTTTACATTAGTTATGTAATATGTTAGTTGTATATTATATTTTTTATATAGAAGTATATTATATTATGTAAGCCTACTGCGGAAGTTATCTTGGGTATATATATATAAAAAAAAATTGATTTGAAAATATAATGTGTATATAAATTTGTTTTAATGCATGTGAGTCTGTATAGGCTTATATATCAATTTGCATATACATGAATATACATAAGTTTGGGTTTTCAAATTTATAGATTTCAGAGAAAAATATATACAGGTATTTTGATTTTAGTTAATGGTTTGATAAATAATGATTTTGAAATATATATATATATATATTGATTTCAAGATATATGTTTAAAATTTAAGATTGATTTAAAAATATATGTGTATTTTAAAAATTGAATATTTGGTTTAAGGAAAATTTTATTATAGTATACATCTTGTTTACATTTTATCAAACAAATTTTGGTTTGTTCTCCTCAATTTTTTATCATCGTCTTTGATCATCATATTCGTGCCCATCTCACATTGCTTTGGATTCATAGTTCATCCCATTTTCATTCATTTGTAGCCTCGAAAGGTGAGAAATCATTCACAGTTAACGTTCTTATATTCATTAAATTTGATTTCAATTGAAACGACAATTGAAATATACTGCTATAAGTTATTTACATTGTTATATATATGCTATTATCTGTATATGTTCACCTGTGACATCTGACACTATTATCTGTTATTTATGTCGATGATATATGCCTGTTAGATTATTATCATATCTATTATCACTCTGCAAGTTCCTTGTTAATATAGAATTCCCTATGGGTTGAAAATATATACCCGAACGATCTGTATAATAGGAGAAAATCATTATGGGTTGAAATGATAAACCCAAGCGATTTTCATTAAAATGAATTTGGGATTCCGGGTTGGAATATATGTACCCGTATATGTATTTAAATTGTGGGTTGAAATGATAAATATCTGTATCGCTTAACCATATGATAGAAAATTATATACAGACACCGTTGGTCTATATATAAATATTTTGAAAATGATTTCCATAGTTTTGGAAAGAAATATATGGTTTAATTAAATATTGATTTTTAAGATATATATGTATTTTATAATGTTTAAATTCTTGATTTTTAAAATTTTATGTTTTGAAAATTTTAAAATCATAAGTTAGTTTTGAAATTTTAAATTTTAAGAATTTACTTATAATTTTACTATTCAAATTATGTATAAATTAGTTTTAATATGAAAATAAGTTGGATAATAAGTTCTAAATTAATAAAATTTGATTTAATTTATATATTTTATGTTTAAGTATTTATTTAAAATTATGTTTTCAAATGTAGAGTTTGTAATAATTTTTAATAAGCTAAGGTTGGAAAGAGAGATTTGAAATTGATTTGAAATGGTACTTAAGTAAGTATTTTATTTAATTAGATCAATTTGAAACATATTGAATTTTAGATTTTTAAAGGACAACGACTTTATAACTTGATTTTGGTTCAAGGTGATTAAATGAATATTTCATGTTTAAATAAATTAAAGGAAATATTTAGTCTATTTGTAATTGGAAGTTTTATTTAAATGATGTTGGATTTTTATTAAGTGAATATTTCAAAAAAAAAATTATGAAGTTAATTTGAGATATAAATGGAATTATCAAATTTAGTTTTGAAAACGTGAATATTTAAAACTTTTGAAATATATTGAGTTTTGAAATATATTGAAATTGAAATGGTTTATTTTGTGGTTCAAATCTGTATTTGAAATGTAATTTGAAATGATTTATTGAGAAACTGAATTGAATTGAATTGAAATTGGTGAATTGAGATTTGAATTAAATTGAATTTTTGAATTCTGGTTCAACTGAATCGATTGTGAATTATTTTTTTACTTCATAAATTATTTTAATATAAACTATTTTATATACTAACCGTTTTAATATAAACTATTTTTAATATACTAATCATTTTAATATAAATTATTTTACTTTATAACTATTTTATATAAACTATTTATTTTATAAACTATTTTATTATATATACTATTATTAATATCTAAACTGTTTAAAGGAAAGTATTATGATTTCAAAGTATTATGATTTTAAAGTATTATGATTTGGAAGTGTTACGATTTGGAAGTGTTATAATTTCAAGTGCTTGGTTTCGAAAGTGTTATAACTTTGAAAGTGCTATGATTTTGGAAATGGATATAATTGAAATGGAAATGATATCGTATTTGGTTTTGAAATGGAAATGACATCGTCCTGATACGGTTTGAAATGGAAATGATATTTTGGTTTTGAAGTATAAACTATTTTGAAATGACCGCGGTGTTATAATAACGTTTGATTGTTAAAGAGACCGAGATTGGAAGTTGTCATACTATCCGCGAACTCCGAAAACCACTTTTACAACCGTGTATGTGGTGGGGATTCTAGAATGAAGTAGGATGTTAGCGACGTTCTATTGGGCGTATATACGTGGACCCGACTCCCGTGAGTTGGCATAAGGTGGCTAAAACAGGAGTGATTCTCTGGCCAAGTGAGGTCATTCCTCCGATCGGGCACATTCCTTCGATATTATATTCTGCCTTTGTGATTGATTTGGTGGCCACCCTTGATTTTGATTTGGGGGTGTATTTCGAGGTGGGCGATAGTAGCTGCTATGCGTTATCACTAGCCCGTATGCGTAATTGGTATATCTACCCTGGCATTGTCTAGTTGTGCTGTGTCACCTACCCTAGTGTGCCTTTTACGAGTTTGATTTGTGTCGTACCTATGAGTATCCTCTGGTAGCCTCCTGATGTGGAGGTATTACGGTACTGTATAGACTATTGGCACTATAAAATGTGTTAAGGTGGATATGGTTAACGCCTTAATGCTATTTTAATAGTTTACTTTACTTTAGACATTATTATAATAGCATATATTACTACATAGTAGATAGTTTAACAAATCCTTAGAGGATGGTAATCCCAAACATCCTTTAAGTTACTTGATTTCAGTTGTTATTTCACTTGAGTTGGATTTATTGATATAAGAATGCTAATCCTGACTCGAATGTTTTGTATTTTGCTTTATGCTCATGTCAGACTGAGTATACCAGCATTTTTAGACTCACCTTTGGAGTTGGAGCTTCGCTTGGAGATCCATCTACATCTTTTCATCTTGCAGTTATTCAGTTGATTCCTGTGATGTATTCTGATCTTGTATTTGACTATTTTATTTGAGACTTCTTGTATCTTATTTAACTCTGTTATATATATCGTTGCTTCATGAACTACTATTCATTTGTTTCCACTGCTTATTACTGTGATACTCTGTATCTGTGATTCTGTGATTTATTTATTTACCGTATATGCAGAGTTTTGCCAAATTTAAGCTAACAATCTGATATTTTGAGCAATTCAAGTCCAATATGTGCGGATGCGAATGGTTGAAAATACCAGGTTGTTACATGTGGTATCAAAGCTCTGGTTTTATGTAGAACTTTGCATATAAAGTAAATTTAATTACAGAATCACTTTCGTTCGAGCTTGAATTCCTTCCTCTTTGATTCGAATCTCCTTTGAATTTTGGGACGTTCCCCTTGGTTCTAAAATCCATTCTTGTCTCTCCCTATTTACGTTCTTCTTGATTCAGGAGCATCCCATAGCTCTACTGTATGACTTGTCAAGGGGTGAAACTCCTTTACAACGAGCATTGATTTACCGGAGATTTTTGTATCCTCGGTTTAGATTCTACTATCTCTTGCTATGCCCGAATTCTATCGATCGGATGCCGATGGGCCTCAAAATTCTGCATCGATCTTATTTTTAAAGTCACGGTTGACCCGATTAAGGTTGCCCACGATTTATATTAGTCTATCCATCTTCCTATTTTGAAATTTAATCATCTTATATTCGTCTCTAGCTTATCTTCTAGTTGGAATTCTCTTTGATTAGAGTTCCTCTAATTTGTATCTCTATCCTTGTTTTCATCCATTCTGGAATAATCGAGTGAGGGAGTGTATTTGTATTAATATTAAAAATGTCCTATATTGTGTTGTTTGAGTTGTTAATATTGATTTGGGTTTTCAATCGATTTGTCTGATCAATGCCGTCGCTCGGAATTCCAAAACAATTGAACAGAGCAATCTGACACAAATATGTTTTCAAAATTAATAAATTTTGTGTGATTATATTTTGTACAAGTATGAATTTTCTGGAATTTAATAGTTAAATGAAATTATAACATGGTTTATAAATTGATTTGGAATATAAATTCGGTGATTCCAAACTTTGGTTTTAAAGTTTTAAAGGTTTATCATTTAAATTTATTTTTGAATATAAATTGTTTTCAAAGAATTTTTAAAGCTTTAAATCAATACTCCCCATTTGTCACTGGAAAATAATTTCGTTGATGACTGCAACATCATCGACATTCATTTTCGTGTTTCAGAGTGGAGAGACCATTTAGTAGCATCACTACACTTTGTTTTGGAAAATGAATTTGATTTAAACTTCTTATGTACGATTTGATTATAATATATATTGAAGTATATGTTTATAAAATTGATTTGATATATAAAATATGTATGCATTTATTTCTAAATGTTAAAGTGAAATCAAAATTTTAATTCTTAAATTTATGTTAAGCGGTGATTTAAATTATAAATTGAAGACAAAATTTTGAATGAATATTTTAATTTGAAATAATTGAATTAGAAATTTTACTTGTATAATATTCAAATTACATTCCAACGTAACTTACCTAAATCAGTCAGAAGTTAAATATGTAATTGAATAATTTACAATATAAAATGATGTCAAAGGAATTTATAAATAAAATTTGAGTGGTTATAATAATTGTTTTATACTTAATTAACATGAGATGAATAAAATAAATCCATTTTTAGGGAATTAGTAAATTGAAATTTAATAAACTTAATGAAATACCTTGAATTTAAAATCAATTATTGAATATTAATTAAATTAAATTGAAATTTATATGGTTTTAAAGCAATTGTTTCATTTTGTTTTTCAATTTATTTTCTTCTAATTATTTCTATTCTCCTACCTCGTTCCTTTTCGAGGACGAAAAGTTTTGAGTGAGGGAGAGTGTAACGACCCATAAATTTTATTGATTTTTATAACGTAATCAATTGAATTTTCTTGAAATTTTAAATAATAAAACCTACAAATAAAAATTTGATATTTGGAATACGTTCGTATAATCATAGAAAATGGTAAATTTTCATCTGATAACATTGAAATTTATTTTCTAGTGTAATTTTATTCCAATTTAAATCAGTCAATATTCGATGATAATAAAATATTTTCTGAACCTGAATATTTTTACATAATAAAGTTGTAAATCATCTTCTGAATGAGACGACATATTCCGTTTCTCCAAATTTGGACATTTATTGTCTCGTTTATCTTATTTCTGACATTTTAGCAGCATTTCCAATACCGATTATCGACTTTTGATAGGATGATCGTACCACTGATATCTATGTACTATTTTGATCGTCTCGTTGTGCTGATCTCTGCAGTATATTCACTTCTGTGTTTCGGTGTCCACGGTGGAACTCGTGAATTGGATAACCGTATCGGTACTCGTTATTTTGAACTTTTGGTTTTTCTTTTGCCTTTTGTATATCCAACCTGGGAAATCGAATCGACATTTATTTTATATTCCCATAAAATTTTCTTTTTCCTCTTCGCTTTCTAACCGGTTCAAGTTATAATAATAATATATATTGCCTTCCAGTTGTTCAATCACTCTTTCTTCCACCAATCTATTTCATTTATTCTTCTTCTTCAATTTTCCCATGCTCCACCATTTTTATTTTTTTCTTTCCACCCTCATTCCACCTCCCACCTTTCCTCTTTCCTGCATGCTCACTCGTCACCCTAATCGCTAGCTAAACCCCATTGATCAAAAATTTCTCCTCCACCTTTCTTCTCCGTTGAGGCCGCCTGCAACCACTTCTCACCTAGCCGCTCCCCTTACTAATCCAAGCGCTACCCTTCAAACCAAAAGATGATCCACGTGCTGCCATCCACCGTCATCATGAAACCAAGATCGGCACAGCCCATTCCTCAACAGCAAATCAAACGCTAAACCCAAGCTCACCAAGCCACTCACCCGATACCGCCGTTCCACCCACGAGTTCACAACATCGTGCCTGAGCCTCTGACTCTGCCGACCCCACCCCTGTGCTCATCCACTGCCTCGACCGTGCCTCCTCGTCTACTTCTATTATTATATGCGAGTAATATAAAAGCTTAGCTTTTACGTATATAGCTTGTACATTAGTTTTTCTAATATAAAAGTTTAGTTATACTTATAGTTACGGTAGAGCTAAGTTTTCTAAACGTTTACATCAGTTATATATATTTGCAAATTTTTTTGAAATGTTGTTTAAAAGCCTCGTTTTTTAGAAAAATTTATACATTTGGTTTTACTGTTTATATTAGGCTACATGTAGTTAGTTATATATGTTTGTAGATATGTCGGTATGTAAATCTGGTTTGCATGCATATATTTTATATATAACAGTATTATATTGTATGTTTGATTATATCTAAATATAAATATGAAAATTTTGTTATATAGGTAGAGACTAAGTGATATATATATATATACTGTATTTTTATATGTGTTTAAAAGTATAGATATGTCAATTTATATATATTTGTTATGCAAGTTTTATAATCTGTCTCTATATATGAATTATGAAAGTTATATATATATGTGTGTATATATGTATACAGTAGCTTATATGAAAGTATATAAACTGTAGGATTGTCTGTTATAAGATATATATGTGTATATATATATTATCTGTTGGTATGTATACATGAATATATATATTTATTTATATAAGTATGTTTAACTGTTATGAGAAAACAAGTTTTAAATATATGGTCTGCATTTTTTCCATAGCCTGATTGTATATATAACTTATAATTTATACATGTAAAAGTTTACATGAGATTTTATATAATAAATTATGATATGATAGTTCTACGTTTACATTAGTTATGTAATATGTTAGTTGTATATTAGATATTTATATAGAAGCATATTATATTATGTAAGCCTACTATGGAAGTTATCTTGGGTATATATATAAACACATTGATTTGAAAATATAATGTTATATACATTTGTTTCAATGTATGTGAGTCTGTATAGGCTTATATATCAATTTGTATATATATGAATATACATAAGTTTGGGTTTTTAAATTTTATTGATTTCATAGAAAAATATATACAACTATTTTGATTTTAGTTAATGGTTTAAGAAATAATGATTTTGAAATATGTATGTGTATATATATATATATATATATGGATTTTGATTTCAAGATATATGTTTAAAATTTAAGATTGATTTAAAAATGTATGTGTATTTTAAAAATTGAATATTTGGTTTAAGGAAAATTTTATTATATTATACATCTTGTTTAAATTTTATCAAACAAATTATGATTTGTTCTCATCGATTCCTTGTCATCAGCTTCGATGGTCAAATTCCTTCCCATCCCACCTTGCTTTAGATTAGTAACTCATCCCATTTTTATTCATCTCTATGCTCGAAAGGTGAGCAATCACTCACGATTAACGTTCTTATATTTATTAAATTTGATTTCAATTGAAACGGCAATTGAAATATGCTGTTGTTAGTTATTTACATTGCTATGTATATGCTATTATATGTATCTATTCACATGTGACATCTGACGTTATTATCCGTTATTTATACTAATGATATATGACTGTTATATTATTACCATATTTGTTATCACTGTGCAAGTTCCCTGTTAGTATATAATTCCCTATGGTTGAAACGATATATACCCGAACGATCTGTAGAATAGGAGAAAATCGTTATAAGTTGAGATGATAAACCCAAGCGATTTTTATTGAATTGAATTTGGGATAGCGGGTTGAAATGTTATATATGTGTGTGTGTATATATATATATATATATATTTAAATTGCGGATTGAAATGATAAATATCTGTATCACTTGACCATAGGATAGAAAATTATATGGACACCATTGGTCTGTATATAAATATTTTGAAAATGCTTCCATGGCTTTGGAAAGAAATATATGGTTTAATAAATATTGATTTTTAAGATATTATTTATATGTGTGTGTTTTATAAAGTTTAAATTCTTGATTTTTAAAATTTTATGTTTTAAAATTTTAAAATTATAAGTTAGTTTTGAAATTTTAAATTTTAAGAATTTACTTAAAATTTTACTATTTAAATTATGTATAAAATAGTTTTAATATGAAAATAAGTTTGATAATAAGATTCAAATAATAAGATTTAAATTAATAAAGTTTGATTTTATTTATATATATTATGTTTAAGTATTTATTTAAAATTATATTTTCAAATATAGATTTTATAATAATTTTTAATAAATTAAGGTCGGGAAGAGATATTTGAAACTGATTTGAAATGGTAATTAATTAAGAATATTATTTAATTAAATCGATTTGAAACATATTGAATTTGAGATTTTTAAAGGACAATGACTTTTATAACTTGATTTTGGTTCCAAGTGATTAAATGAATATTTCAAGTTATAATAAATTGAAGGAAATATTAAGTCTATTTGTAATTTGTAGTTTTTTTAAATGATGTTGGATTTTTATTAATATTTCAAAACTAAAAATTTATGAAGTGAATTGAGATATAAATGGAATTATCAAATTTAGTTTTGAAAATGTTGAATATTTGAAACTTTGAAATGTATTGATTTTTGAAATGTATTGAAATTGAAATGGTTTATTTTGTGGTTTAAATCTGTATTTGAAATCGATGTAATTTGAAATGATTATTGAGAAACTGAAGTGAATTTAAATTGGTGAATTGAGATTTTAATTATATTGAATTTTGGAATTCGAGTTGATTTGAATTGATTCTGGAATTTTATTTTACTTCATAAATTATTTTAAATAAACTATTTTATATACTAATCAGTTTAATAAAAACTATTTTTAATATACTAATCGTTTTAATATAAATTATTTTACTTTATAACTATTTTTATATAAACTGTTTATTTTATAAAATATTTTATTATATATACACTATTATTAATATCTAAACTATTTAAATGAAAATATTATGATTTCAAAGTACTATGATTTCAAAATGTTATGATTTGAAAGTGTTATAATTTCAAGTATTTGGTTTCGAAAGTGTTATAACTTTGAAAGTGCTATGATTTTGGAAATGGATATATTCGAAATGGAAATAATATCATATTTTGTTCTGAAATGGAAATGATATCGTACTGGTATGGTTTAAAATGGAAATTATATTTTGGTTTTGAAGTATAATCTATTTTGAAGTAACCTCGGTGTTATAATAACGTTTAGTTGTTAAAGAGAACGAGATCGGAAGTTGTCATACTCTCTGCCAATGCCGAAAACCACTTTAACAACTGTGTATGCAGTGGAGATTCTAGAATAAAATAGGATGGTGGGGATGTTCTATTGAGGTATATATGTGGACCTGACTCCCATGAGTTGGCATAAGGTGGCTAAAACAGGAGCGATTCTCGGGCCAAGTGAGGTCATTCCTCTGATCGGGTACATTCCTTCGATAATATATTCTGCCTTTATGGTTGATTTGGTGGCCACCCTTGATTTTGATTTAGGAGTGTGTTCCAAGGTGGCGTTAATAGCTCTATGCGTTACCACCAGCCCGGATGTGTAATTGGTATATCTACCCTAGCATTGCCTAGTTGTGCCGTGTCACCTACCTTAGTGTGCCTTCTACGAGTTTGATTTGTATTGTATCTATGGAGTATCCTCTGGTAGCCTCCCGATCTGGTAGTATTACGGTACTGCATAGACTATTGGAACTGTAAAATGTTTTAAAGGGGATATGGGTAATGCCTTAACGCTATTTTAATAGTTTACTTTGCTTTAGACATTATTATAATAGCGTATATTACTTCATAGTAGATAGTTTAATGGATTCTTAGAGGATGGTTATCCCAAACATCCTTTAAGTTACTTGTATTTCAGTTGTTATTTCACTTGAGTTGGATTTATTGATATAAGAATGTTAATCATGACTCGAGTGTTTAGTTTTTTGCTTTATGCTTGGGTCAAACTGAGTATACCAGCATTTGAGACTTACCTTTGGAGTTGGAGCTTCGCTTGGAGGTCCATCTACATCTTTTCAGCTTGCAGTTATTCAGTTAATTCCTGTGATGTATTCTGATCTTCTATTTGACTATTTTATTTGAAACTTCTTGTATCTTATTTAACTCTGTTATATATATATAGTAGCTTCGTGAATGACTATTCATTTGTTTCCGCTGCTTATTATTATAATATTCTATATCTGTGATTCTACGATTTATTTATTTACTGTATATGCTGAGTGTTGCCAAATTTAAATTAACAATCTGATATTTTGAGCAATTCAAGTCCGACATGTACGAATGCAAATGGTTGAAAATACTAGGCTGTTACAATGAATAAAGGAGAAATGAACTTTTATAAGTAATAATGGATGTGAATTAATGAAGATAAACATCTTATAAATGAGAAAAGAAAGTAAATACTGAAAAAGGGAAAATCAAACTAAATTGTAATGTGAAGTAAACTGAAATAAAATGTATACTGTACTCCAATAATGTATTCATTTGTGACCAAATAATTGAAATGGATATAACTTATGTATGTAAAGAATGTAGATTAAAGAAATAAGCCTTAATGAATGAATGAAATTTAAAACTTTATAAGTAGTGAATGAGAATTAAAGAAAATCATTGTATGAAGAAAAGAAAAAAATGATCAATAAATGATGTGAAAAGATAAATAGAGTAAACTTAAAAATGTGTTGTATTCTTTGTTTGTTTGACTTGTGGATTGGTCGGGAAATGATACTTCTATTGTGTAGGATGTGAAAATAATCTATTGAGTTTTATCTACGACTGTTGAATGTATGGTATACTTAGTAGTTTATTTATCGTTTTATACGGTTAAAAGCTTCTGAACCCAAACAAACCATTTGTTGGTTGATATGGATATATTTTTGATTTCTTCGATTGCATGTGATGATGTGATGGTTGTATTGTTTGTTTGTCAGTGTCTAGTGTGCATTTGCTGTTTTGTTGTTATTATTTGAAACAACTTAAATATTTCCCTTTTATATAATTATTAACTCTTTGGATTATATAAGTGGATTACAGGTTATGTGAGACGACCCGACTTCCTATCTCCACGAAATCGCATCATCTTGAAGAAAGAAAGGGATAGAAGAAGAAAAGAAAGAAGAAACAGAACATCATCAGAGAACTCACAGCGGAACGAATAAAATATAATATATCACATAAATATTTCATAGTATCTTATTACATCAGAGTACACAACTTAAACAACAGATAATAGACAGTTATAAACATATGTCTAACTATACAACTCAAGATACAAGAGAAACAGATATAACAAACACAGCGGAAACAATATATATCTACACGTCGAAGCCTCCTGCTACATATCTCCTCCAGAATTTGTCAAGCTAACCAGATCCACTTGACTACTCACACAAAATATGAGTACCCAATAATTTAATAAAACAGAAAATAAACACTCGGGTCAGACAGGGGTCTGGTGTGAGTAAACGGGTTAAAGTTGCTTAACTTTAGAAAAACCTTTGAAAAGAAAAGGTATCACGTAAGACTTCCCACACATAAACATGGAAAAGTTTTTACCTTACGCTAACCAAAACATTTGATAGGAAATCCAGTGATATTATAATAGTGTCTACGGTTTTCAAGTAAATATGAAATAGCCGAAATTGTTACATTCATTAAATTCCAGCTACTAGCCACAAAAGTGGGTAATACAATCAAAACCGTAGGGTCTCGTAGGAAGAATGGGTTTCCATCAATGGCAGGGCTACTGGGGTAACGCCCGTCACAGTACGTGGCCTAGATCAACGTACCGAGGAGTACCCCCGCTCCCCTGCAACACAAGGCCGGAACTATTCCTTACTGAACAGTCCCGAACAAGACCACCATGTAGTTGGCGCGACCAACCACACACTAAGCCGAAATATAAAGGGACCTCTAGACTGGGGTAAATCTCACTCTCAAGTGGGAGCTACCCACGAAGCCTTGCTGCACCTCCCCTGTTTTAGCCATTCCCGGTTGATGAGGCTTGAGGCTGCGATTACCTTTATAGAACACATCTTTCTTAGAATGCTCATCGTCCACCTGACGATGTACTGAAAGCATTTAATCCATACAAGTTCGTTCCGGGTTCGAACGAAAACGAAGGAACTATCTCGTTGCACTCATTTTGGAATCACCCTCAGAGTCAACGACCGTAGCCCTTGCACTCTAAATCACCATCTCGAATCTATAAGCACTATTGCGTCAACTCATTACGGAATCACCCACAGAGTTATACTGACGTATAGCCCTTACACCTCGAGTCTTCACTTGCTCCACTTGGATTCACGTCCTAACGTTTAATTGGAATCGATGTGGTTTTCGGATTCCAAATATGGAAACCCGATCCCGGTCTCACCGAAACCAAATGCCATTTTAATGTCCAAGTTGTACTTAAGGGTTTAAACAGTTTAACTTAAATTCAGGATGATATAAACAAATAGATGAATCATATTATCACAAGAGATAATTCATATCAATATTCATCTTCACAAAGCAGCTTATCATATAACAGATATATCCAAATCATCAAGTATCAAACCAATATCAAACATCCAATATCAACTAATCATCCCATATCAATCTCCAAATATTGATCATCCAATATCAATCAATTAACCAATATTAATCAATCAACCTATATTAATCAACATCCAAAACAGAATTGATTATCTCTTAATCAATTGAATTACTATAATCCTTCTTCATAAATTATTATTCCAAATAAATTAATTTAATCAACTCTATTGATCTTCCTTAATTAATCATCATTGATTAATTATATTTAATTACATTCAAGTAATTATCGTTAACCATATTCAGTAATTAACCTTTAATTACTATCATTAATTGCAATAATTAATGATCCTACATTTACTTCTATTAATTAACTATAATTAATTGCATTATACCTCAATTAATTACAATAATTAATCACCCTTAAATTAATTACTTATATTAATCAACCTTGATTAATATCATTAATCACCTTCATTAATGATCCTTATTAATTAATAATACTTTAATTAATTAACTAATTAACTTATAATTAATCAACTCATTAATCATAATTAGTAATTAACAATTTGTAATTACTTATCTTAATTAATTAACTTCTTAATTAATTAATTCTAGTTTAAGTATATTAATCCTTGATTAATTAATCCAATTAATCCTTAATTACTTCATTAAGTAATTATTAAATAAATAAATAAATAAATAAATCCTTAGTTAATTATTTTATTAATTAATTACAATTTTAATTAATTACACTTAGCAATTAATCTTAGATTAAATTAATTAATTAATTAATCATATTAATTAATTAACTAAATAATTAAGTAATTAACTCTTAATTACTTACATAAGTAATTATCTTTAATTACTTCCATTAATAAATCTTAGTTACTTCCTTAATTAATTACCTTACAAATAATTAATTCCAATAAAAAAATTCTTAATTCTTTAATTAATTAATCCATAATTAATTAACTTTAAAATAATTATATTAATCAATTCTTTAATTAATATTATCAAGTGATTAACCAATAATTACTTCAACTAATTACTCCATGAGTAATTACCATTAATTACTTCCATAAGTAATTAACTTTCTTAATTACATTCAACAATTAACCATTAATTACTTAATTAAGTAATTATACTTAATTAACCCATAATTAAGTGATTATTAAAAATTAAATAAATAATTAACTAATTATTTAAAATTAATTAAACAATTAATTAATTAACTTCTATTATTTCAAAACCCTTAATTAATTAAGGTAACCTTAACCTTTACTTATATCTAATTAAGTATCCTTAAATTCCCATCAAATAATTATCTATCTTTATAAATAAATTATTTGAATTAATTCAATTTTAATATCTTAAAACAAATTATTCAATTTTGGTTTTCAAAATCATATCAATAACCTTATTTTAAAATAAGGTATCTAGAAATCAATTTCAAAATTTAAAATACTTTAAATTATTTAATTTTAATCTTATTCGATTTAAATAAAATTTTAAAACTTTAGTTTTAAAATCATTCTTAAAAATTACTCTAAATTTTGATTTAATATTTAAAATCAAATCACTTGTAAATATTGAAGTTCAAATTTTAATTAGATAATTATTTCAAAAAAACAAAACTTCTTAAAACAATATAAATATAAATTCAATTTCCACTTTAAATGTTTGATTTACTTCTACTTTTAAAACAACCAGTTTTTAATTTTGTCTCCTGTTTCTTTTTAAACTTGTTTTCAACTTAATGCTTGATTTTATCAACTCCAGTTCAAATACAACTTAAAAATCATCACCGAACTCAACTAAAACAATAACCCTAAAAACCCGAGACCGACTCGGCAATCACGCGAGAGTTTCCCGAGTCACTCTCCCACCCATAACGCTCCGAGTCATCCCCATGAAAAACACGAGGGCTTCACCGAGTACAACTCGTCTTCCTCATCGCATAATTTCCAATGCACGCCCCTCCTACTCGTGCACGTGTCCGAGCAACCCCGGCCGCCGTAGTTCGTCACGTCCCTCGTTGACGACCACAATATCACTCACGAGCCACAAAATACACCCAGATCCATCAAAACAAACTCGAAACAAAATTCGACCTTCAAATCGAAATCTGCAGCAACTCGAACACAAAAACTCCATCGTCGCCGACCATCTCGTCGTCGTTCAACCACGTCGATCACACCATAGAGACACCACATCCATGAACTTCATCTTCACCAAAAATGAAGGAACTCGAATCATCATTCATGTCGCAAATGACATTACAGTCAAGTCGAACCAAACTTACTTAAAACCCTAGTATGATAAATTTTGATCAAATTAAACATTTGAAAATTTTAATTATATTTTTCCCAACATCCTCAACATGAAAACAAGCTTTGATCAAAGATCTAGCATTAATTGTCACCTGGATCATTGGCAAATCACTAAAACCCAATTTTTGAACAAACCCCAATTACATACGAAATACCCAACTAAATATCATGATACAAGTATTAAAAATCATGATTTCCTGATGCTATTCCAATCATGCAATCAAAACTAAAGATTAAGTTCATAAATTTTTAATCCAATTTGACTTTTAAACAACTTCTCTTTATAAATCAAAAGCCAATTCGAATTCAAAATCTAGTTATTGAATTTACTGTGGCAATGGAAACTGTTATAAATATACAGAGCATGTATTTTATGATTACAGGCGTCTCAATATCATCATTCACTCAAACACCAACATACATCAAGTAAATCAAAAAATCCAGACACATCATCATGATTTCATCACAAGAACAACATAAAAATCCAGGATTAAAACTGTTTTTAAAATTTCATTTACTCACCTTTCTTTGAAGAGGCAGAGCAGGTTGCAGAGAACAGGTATTAGAATTTATTTCCCAGGCTTTAACAACATTAATGTGAAAAATGCTTTTGCTTTGCTTGTACTTATGAAATCCTACCGCATGCTTCAACCTGTTGCTTAAAAAGTTGAAACTGATTTGAACTTGCAGGTTGAACACCATGCAGGTTGAAATTGATATGAAGTTGCAGATTCATTTTACAGATTTGAATGCTATGAAGAACTTGGGTTTGCGGTTTTTGTTTTCTTTTCTGTTTTGAGAAGTTTTTTACAAGATTTTTGTTTTGAAGATTTTCTTTATTTCAGCAGAAAATAATTTGAAGATGAGATGAAAAATGAATTATGTTATGGTTTTAATAAAAATTTAAAGAAAGTGAATTTCAAAATAAAGACACTTGTTCTCAAGAATTAACACTTGTCATTACCATGAGCTTCCAAGTTTACAAGTGTTAAATTCTTGCATAATTGTATTAAAAACCTTATTACAAAGATAATTATATTTTATATTTAATTTAGCAAATACTTACATATGTATATATAAGTTTACCTTTAAAAGAAAAATGTTTCAAAACTAATATAAATAACTTCTTTATACTTGTATTTAAAAATCTAAAACATATATATATACACATTTATATCCATTTTAAATTTAAACACTTTAAAAAGAAAGCAAAATAAAATGTTTAAATCTTCTTAAACTATTATATTTAAAAAAACAATCTTATATTTGAAACAAATTGAATTAAACCTTAAATTAACTTTTGAAAACTATTAAATTTTAAACAAAGCTTTAAATTATAATCTCATACATATTCAAATTATCAATAGGTTAAAATTAAATTTCCAAACAACTCAAATTATAATATATACATACATATATATTACAATTTTAAAAATTCAATCATTTATTTAAAACCAAAAGATATTCCTATTCACAATATATATCAATTATATATATATTATAAACAGAATAACATTTTATTAGCTTTGAAAAACAAATTCTTATCAAATATTGCCAGATTAAAAATTTAACCTTTAAAAGATTAAATTTACCAATTTAAATTGAAATTATAAAGAAAAATCATCAAACCAATTTCATTATTTACACAGATTATTAAATTGTTATTGCCCAAAATTCCGGGTCATTACAATTCTCCCCCCTTAAAAGAATTTCGTCCCCGAAATTTTAAAAGCAAAGGTAATTTAATAACCCAGCAAAGATTTCAATTTCAAACAGCAAAGCATTCCTATCAACCAGTTACTAACAACCATAGCAATCAATCACACAAACAAACTTAACTAATTATCCCGACAGAAATCAGAATAAATCTTCTAATACTGTCTCGAGCTTCCCAAGATAAATCACCGGGAGACTCGCTTTACAAAAGCCAACAAACTGACTACACAACGAAAATCTAGAGCTCCACTCATTTCTAGATCCATCAATCTGAACAGAACATCAGTCTATACCCAAGTCTGGCACTACTTCTAAATCCTACTGAACCACAGATTCAACTACCCACGAAGAATCATACACGTACTCCCTCAGAGACACGTGAAATACAATGAATTACAGCTATCCAAACTGGCAATTCAATCTTATCCTATCAAAACACAGATAAGAAATCTCAAATGCCTCCGAACTATCCAACCAATCTTACCCAATATCTATTCTCTTAACCAGAGAATGTTAACCACTCTAAAGTCTCCAACTTCGAATTCCAAAACTCCTTATCTCATATCTGTATAACTCAACAGACAATCCTGGGCTGCCAATCTTTTCCTGATCAGCTCAACCTATGCTGATAATCCTAGAAACAACTAGACCAAAACAATCGGTTCCTAGATCCTATTCAACAGAAATGTCTTCTAAAATCCATCGAAATCCAGAACACAAGCTCTACTACTCAAGCAATAGCAAACAGAACTTACTTCCTTCCTTGCATAGCAGCTACCTCGCTTCCGCTGCACAACTCTGATTCTGAAGTAAATGAGAATACTGTTGATGAACACAAATACAAACTTATCCAATGTATTCGGGAACTTTGTTCATCAAATCCATAAAAATCCGAGTGACACATCAGACTTGGTCATACAACCTCAAAACAGAATCCTATTCAAAAGCTAGATCAGTCCAATTCCAATTCCAAAAATAATTCTGAGCTGATATACCAGCTCCCTTTCTCCAAGAACCATCCAACTATCAGGCTAACTACCAAAATTTGCTTCTGGAACCAAAACAATATGGAACTCATCTCCAGATGCAGACAAACTTCAGATTACTCCAACAGCTCCTATCCACATGAGAATCCTCAGTCTCAACAAGCGATTGCCCAGATAAATTCCCAAACTAATCGCAAGTCACTTTTGCGATCCTACCTAGTTCGGATTCCAAACAAATTGTCATCTTTTTACCAATTAGAACAACTTTAAGCTTTTCCATACAAGGTTAACCTTTCAAGAAAACATCACCATCTGCCCCGGACTGCTGAAACATGAACAACCAAGATTCACGAACCATCGGAGAGACAAGCCACACAGCTGCTTCCAAACTCTACTTTGAGGATACTGTAGAGCTAAAAGATCTCCTCGACAGCACACCGAACACTTCTAGCTGAAACTACTACCACAGCTAACTAAAGACTCTAATCCAAAGGCTTCTCCAAAACCAAAACCACCAAAAAACCACGCAACTGACTTTCGAGATGGCAGACAACTTCTCAAGAAATTCGGACTCCAAACCAAGCATCCATATCTCGCTTTCCTTAAGAAATAACAAATGAGACCATGCCGAAGCGAAACAACTTATAGACCTTAGTCTCATATTCCAAAACAGCCAATCTCCTTGCTGAAGATCCTAACAACTTCTACACAGACGAATCTTCCCTACGGCAGGTAGAGACTGCTCCTCAACTACAACTAAAAATGCTTCAAGAGAAAACATCTCCGGAAAAATCCATGGATACTGCATCTCGTCACGCAGTTACCGAGATATCATTACTTATTTCTGCACTTCCAACAGATTCAAACTTAAGAAAAATTCGCTCACCCGAGCGAAATCCAAACTTACACTTCAAAGATGAACTCCGAATCTTTAAAAAGATCTCCTTCGGATATCAGAGAAACCCTCACTCCAGACTACAAATCTCACTTGAGACGGTATTAGGTCTACAGTCTCGTCATATACTTCCAATCACAAACATATGGACCTCTTCCATCAGTGGTAGTCGTGTTACACACACACCACTACTCTATCCACCTCTAAAACTTACTTTGGAAAATCCGAACAGATATCCCAACCTAAGGTAGATACAAATATATATAAAAAATTACAAGTACGCTCTCTCAAGAAAGACACCACTCCAGAGCCTAGGTATTTACTCAACCTATCGCTCTAATACTAAAATGAGATGACCCGACTTCCTATCTCCAGGAAATCGCATCATCTTGAAGAAAGAAAGGGATAGAAGAAGAAAATAAAGAGAAAGAAGAAACAGAACATCATCAGAGAACTCACAGCAGAACGAATAAAATATAATATATCACATAAATATTTCATAGTATCTTATTACATCAGAGTACACAACTTAAACAACAGATAATAGACATTTATAAACATATGTCTAACTATACAACTCAAGATACAAGAGAAACAGATATAACAAACACAGCGGAAACAATATATATCTACACGTCGAAGCCTCCTGCTACATATCTCCTCCAGAATTCGTCAAGCTAACCAGATCCACTTGACTACTCACACAAAATATGAGTACCCAATAATTTAATAAAACAGAAAATAAACACTCGGGTCAGACAGGGGTCTGGTGTGAGTAAACGGGTTAAAGTTGCTTAACTTTAGAAAAACCTTTGAAAAGAAAAGGTATCACGTAAGACTTCCCACACATAAACATGGAAAAGTTTTTACCTTACGCTAACCAAAACATTTGATAGGAAATCCAGTGATATTATAATAGTGTCTACGGTTTTCAAGTAAATATGAAATAGCCGAAATTGTTACATTCATTAAATTCCAGCTACTAGCCACAAAAGTGGGTAATACAATCAAAACCGTAGGGTCTCGTAGGAAGAATGGGTTTCCATCAATGGCAGGGCTACTGGGGTAACGCCCGTCACAGTACGTGGCCTAGATCAACGTACCGAGGAGTACCCCCGCTCCCCTGCAACACAAGGCCGGAACTATTCCTTACTGAACAGTCCCGAACAAGACCACCATGTAGTTGGCGCGACCAACCACACACTAAGCCGAGATATAAAGGGACCTCTAGACTGGGGTAAATCTCACTCTCAAGTGGGAGCTATCCACGAAGCCTTGCTGCACCTCCCCTGTTTTAGCCATTCCCGGTTGATGAGGCTTGAGGCTGCGATTACCTTTATAGAACACATCTTTCTTAGAATGCTCATCGTCCACCTGACGATGTACTGAAAGCATTTAATCCATACAAGTTCGTTCCGGGTTCGAACGAAAACGAAGGAACTATCTCGTTGCACTCATTTTGGAATCACCCTCAGAGTCAACGACCATAGCCCTTGCACTCTAAATCACCATCTCGAATCTATAAGCACTATTGCGTCAACTCATTACGGAATCACCCACAGAGTTATACTGACGTATAGCCCTTACACCTCGAGTCTTCACTTGCTCCACTTGGATTCACGTCCTAACGTTTAATTGGAATCGATGTGGTTTTCGGATTCCAAATATGGAAACCCGATCCCGGTCTCACCGAAACCAAATGCCATTTTAATGTCCAAGTTGTACTTAAGGGTTTAAACAGTTTAACTTAAATTCAGGATGATATAAACAAATAGATGAATCATATTATCACAAGAGATAATTCATATCAATATTCATCTTCACAAAGCAGCTTATCATATAACAGATATATCCAAATCATCGAGTATCAAACCAATATCAAACATCCAATATCAACTAATCATCCCATATCAATCTCCAAATATTGATCATCCAATATCAATCAATTAACCAATATTAATCAATCAACCTATATTAATCAACATCCAAAACAGAATTGATTATCTCTTAATCAATTGAATTACTATAATCCTTCTTCATAAATTATTATTCCAAATAAATTAATTTAATCAACTCTATTGATCTTCCTTAATTAATCATCCTTGATTAATTATATTTAATTACATTCAAGTAATTATCCTTAACCATATTCAGTAATTAACCTTTAATTACTATCATTAATTGCAATAATTAATGATCCTACATTTACTTCTATTAATTAACTATAATTAATTGCATTATACCTCAATTAATTACAATAATTAATCACCCTTAAATTAATTACTTATATTAATCAGCCTTGATTAATATCATTAATCACCTTCATTAATGATCCTTATTAATTAATAATACTTTAATTAATTAACTAATTAACTTATAATTAATCAACTCATTAATCATAATTAGTAATTAACAATTTGTAATTACTTATCTTAATTAATTAACTTCTTAGTTAATTAATTCTAGTTTAAGTATATTAATCCTTGATTAATTAATCCAATTAATCCTTAATTACTTCATTAAGTAATTATTAAATAAATAAATAAATCCTTAGTTAATTATTTTATTAATTAATTACAATTTTAATTAATTACACTTAGCAATTAATCTTAGATTAAATTAATTAATTAATTAATCATATTAATTAATTAACTAAATAATTAAGTAATTAACTCTTAATTACTTACATAAGTAATTATCTTTAATTACTTCCATTAATAAATCTTAGTTACTTCCTTAATTAATTACCTTACAAATAATTAATTCCAATAAAAAAATTCTTAATTCTTTAATTAATTAATCCATAATTAATTAACTTTAAAATAATTATATTAATCAATTCTTTAATTAATATTATCAAGTGATTAACCAATAATTACTTCAACTAATTACTCCATGAGTAATTACCATTAATTACTTCCATAAGTAATTAACTTTCTTAATTACATTCAACAATTAACCATTAATTACTTAATTAAGTAATTATACTTAATTAACCCATAATTAAGTGATTATTAAAAATTAAATAAATAATTAACTAATTATTTAAAATTAATTAAACAATTAATTAATTAACTTCTATTATTTCAAAACCCTTAATTAATTAAGGTAACCTTAACCTTTACTTATATCTAATTAAGTATCCTTAAATTCCCATCAAATAATTATCTATCTTTATAAATAAATTATTTGAATTAATTCAATTTTAATATCTTAAAACAAATTATTCAATTTTGGTTTTCAAAATCATATCAATAACCTTATTTTAAAATAAGGTATCTAGAAATCAATTTCAAAATTTAAAATACTTTAAATTATTTAATTTTAATCTTATTCGATTTAAATAAAATTTTAAAACTTTAGTTTTAAAATCATTACTTAAAAATTACTCTAAATTTTGATTTAATATTTAAAATCAAATCACTTGTAAATATTGAAGTTCAAATTTTAATTAGATAATTATTTCAAAAAAACAAAACTTCTTAAAACAATATAAATATAAATTCAATTTCCACTTTAAATGTTTGATTTACTTCTACTTTTAAAACAACCAGTTTTTAATTTTGTCTCCTGTTTCTTTTTAAACTTGTTTTCAACTTAATGCTTGATTTTATCAACTCCAGTTCAAATACAACTTAAAAATCATCACCGAACTCAACTAAAACAATAACCCTAAAAACCCGAGACCGACTCGGCAATCACGCGAGAGTTTCCCGAGTCACTCTCCCACCCATAACGCTCCGAGTCATCCCCATGAAAAACACGAGGGCTTCACCGAGTACAACTCGTCTTCCTCATCGCATAATTTCCAATGCACGCCCTTCCTACTCGTGCACGTGTCCGAGCAACCCCGGCCGCCGTAGTTCGTCACGTCCCTCGTTGACGACCACAATATCACTCACGAGCCACAAAATACACCCAGATCCATCAAAACAAACTCGAAACAAAATTCGACCTTCAAATCGAAATCTGCAGCAACTCGAACACAAAAACTCCATCGTCGTCGACCATCTCGTCGTCGTTCAACCACGTCGATCACACCATAGAGACACCACATCCATGAACTTCATCTTCACCAAAAATGAAGGAACTCGAATCATCATTCATGTCGCAAATGACATTACAGTCAAGTCGAACCAAACTTACTTAAAACCCTAGTATGATAAATTTCGATCAAATTAAACATTTGAAAATTTTAATTATATTTTTCCCAACATCCTCAACATGAAAACAAGCTTTGATCAAAGATCTAGCATTAATTGTCACCTGGATCATTGGCAAATCACTAAAACCCAATTTTTGAACAAACCCCAATTACATACGAAATACCCAACTAAATATCATGATACAAGTATTAAAAATCATGATTTCCTGATGCTATTCCAATCATGCAATCAAAACTAAAGATTAAGTTCATAAATTTTTAACCCAATTTGACTTTTAAACAACTTCTCTTTATAAATCAAAAGCCAATTCGAATTCAAAATCTAGTTATTGAATTTACTGTGGCAATGGAAACTGTTATAAATATACAGAGCATGTATTTTATGATTACAGGCGTCTCAATATCATCATTCACTCAAACACCAACATACATCAAGTAAATCAAAAAATCCAGACACATCATCATGATTTCATCACAAGAACAACATAAAAATCCAGGATTAAAACTGTTTTTAAAATTTCATTTATCACCTTTCTTTGAAGAGGCAGAGCAGGTTGCATAGAACAGGTATTAGAATTTATTTCCCAGGCTTTAACAACATTAATGTGAAAAATGCTTTTGCTTTGCTTGTACTTATGAAATCCTACCGCATGCTTCAACCTGTTGCTTAAAAAGTTGAAACTGATTTGAACTTGCAGGTTGAACACCATGCAGGTTGAAATTGATATGAAGTTGCAGATTCATTTTACAGATTTGAATGCTATGAAGAACTTGGGTTTGCGGTTTTTGTTTTCTTTTCTGTTTTGAGAAGTTTTTTACAAGATTTTTGTTTTGAAGATTTTCTTTATTTCAGCAGAAAATAATTTGAAGATGAGAGGAAAAATGAATTATGTTATGGTTTTAATAAAAATTTAAAGAAAGTGAATTTCAAAATAAAGACACTTGTTCTCAAGAATTAACACTTGTCATTACCATGAGCTTCTAAGTTTATAAGTGTTAAATTCTTGCATAATTGTATTAAAAACCTTATTACAAAGATAATTATATTTTATATTTAATTTAGCAAATACTTACATATGTATATATAAGTTTACCTTTAAAAGAAAAATGTTTCAAAACTAATATAAATAACTTCTTTATACTTGTATTTAAAAATCTAAAACATTTATATATATACATTTATATCCATTTTAAATTTAAACACTTTAAAAAGAAAGCAAAACAAAATGTTTAGATCTTCTTAAACTATTATATTTTAAAAAAAAACAATCTTATATTTGAAACAAATTGAATTAAACTTTAAATTAACTTTTGAAAACTATTAAATTTTAAACAAAGCTTTAAATTATAATCTCATACATATTCAAATTATCAATAGATTAAAATTAAATTTCCAAACAACTCAAATTATAACATATACATACATATATATTACAATTTTAAAAATTCATTCTTTTATTTAAAACCAAAAGATATTCCTATTCACAATATATATCAATTATATATATATATTATAAATAGAATAACATTTTATTAGCTTTGAAAAACAAATTATTATCAAATATTGCCAGATTAAAAATTTAACCTTTAAAAGATTAAATTTACCAATTTAAATTGAAATTATAAAGAAAAATCATCAAACCAATTTAATTATTTACATAGATTATTAAATTGTTATTGCCCAAAATTCCGGGTCGTTACATTATGGAAGCAATTGCTACTATTTTTGGTTTCATAAAATAAGCGTTATTTGCCCGAAAATAGGTACGCATTTGGATTACGGTTATATAGCGATATTATATCATTTTTCCCACTGTTCGGATATATTGTTTCTAAAATATGATATATACTGTTATTATTGATATTATTATTTCTCCCAGACCTCCCTGTACTAAGAAGACTCTACCGAAATTTTTTGTGAATTTTGGACTTAGAAAATTTTGTGAAATGTTTCCCAAATTTTATTAGTTTGAGTATAAAATGATTTAATTGTTTATAAATTGATATATTTTATTTGAATTATTTAATTATATAAATTAATTGTTTATAAATTTAATATTTTGAATAAGATATACTGACTTCAGTTCACTTCTTTTTCCTTTTCGGAAACGAAAAGTTTTCAGTGGGAGAGAGTGTAACGACCCATAATTTTCAATAATTAAAAATTAAAAATTTTGTGATTTAATGTTGGATGAAATGAAATTTTGTGATTAAATAATAATAATGTAATTGGATTAAAGGGTAATAGTATTAATTATAGGTAATTTACAAATTGCTTTAAATGTAATTCTAATTAATTGAAATGATTAAAAAGTTATAGTTAGTTATAGGTGGTAAATTGATTGGATTAATGATGTGTGTGTAGATTGATCATTGGATTTGAAGAGAAATTGATAATTTAAATTGTGCAAACAATATATATCTACACGTCGAAGCCTCCTGCTCCATATCTCCTCCAGAATTCGTCAAGCTAACCTAATCCACTTGACTACTCATACAAAATATGAGTACGCAAGAGTTTAATAAAATAGAAAATAAACACTCGGGTCAGACAGGGTCTGGTGTGAGTAAACGGGTTAAAGTTGCTTAACTTTAGAAAAACCTTTGAAAAGAAAAGGTATCACGTAAGACTTCCCACACATAAACATGGAAAAGTTTTTACCTTACGCTAACCAAAACATTTGATAGGAAATCCAGTGATATTATAATAGTGTCTAGGGTTTTCAAGTAAATATGAAATAGCCAAAATTGTTACATTCATTAAATTCCAGCTACTAGCCACAAAAGTGGGTAATATAATCAAAACCGTAGGGTCTCGTAGGAAGAATGAATTTCCATCAATGGCAGGGCTACTGGGGTACCGCCCGTCACAGTACGTGGCCTAGATCAACGTACCGAGGAGTACGCCCACTCCCCTGCAACACAAGGCCGGAAACATTCCTTACTGAACAGTCCCGAACAAGACCACCCTGTAGTTGGCGCGACCAACCACACACTAAGCCGAAATATAAAGGGACCTCTAGACAGGGGTAAATCTCACTCTCAAGTGGGAGCTACCCACGAAGCCTTGCTGCACCTCCCCTGTTTTAGCCATTCTCGGTTGATGAGGCTTGAGGCTGCGATTACCTTTATAGGACACATCTATCTTAGAATGCTTATCGTCCACCTGACGATGTACTGAAAGCATTCAATCCATACAAGTTCGTTCCGGGTTCGAACGAAACCGAAGGCACTAACTCGTTGGACTCATTTTGGAATCACCCTCAGAGTCAATGACCATAGCCCTTGCACTCTAAATCACCATCTCGAATCTATAAGCACTATTCCTTCAACTCATTACGGAATCATCTACAGAGTTATATTGACGTATAGCCCTTACACCTCGAGTCTTCACTTGCTCCACTTGGATTCACGTCCTAACGTTTAATTGGAATCGATATGGTTTTCGGATTCCAAATATGGAAACCCGATCCCGATCTCACCGAAACCAAACGCCATTTAATGTCCAAGTTGTACTTAAGGGTTTAAACAGTTTAAATTAAATTCAAGATGATATAAACAAATAGATGAATCGTATTATCACAAGAGATAATTCATATCAATATTCATCTTCACAAAGCAGCATATCACATAACAAATATATCCAAATCATCCAGTATCAAACCAATATCAAACATCCAATATCAACCAATCATCCCATATCAATCTCCAAATATTGATTATCCAATATCAATCAATTAACCAATATTAATCAATCAACCTATATTAATCAAACATCCAAAACAGAATTGATTATCTCTTAATCAATTGAATTAATATAATCCTTCTTCATAAATTATTATTCCAAATAAATTAAACTAATCAACTCTAATGATCTTCCTTAATTGATCATCCTTGATTAATTATATTTAATTACATTCAAGTAATTATCCTTAACCATATTTAGTAATTAACCTTTAATTACTATCATTAGTTACAATAATTAATGATCCTACATTTACTTCTATTAATTAACTATAATTTATTGCATTATACCTTAATTAATTACAATAATTAATCACCCTTAAATTAATTACTTATATTAATCAACCTTGATTAATATCATTAATCACCTTCATTAATGATCCTTATTAATTAATAATACTTTAATTAATTAACTAATTAACTTATAATTAATCAACTCATTAATCATAATTAGTAATTAACAATTTGTAATTACTTATCCTAATTAATTAACTTCTTAATTAATTAATTTCTAATTTAATTATATTAATCCTTGATTAATTAATCCAATTAATCCTCAATTACTTCATTAAGTAATTATTAAACAAATAAATAAATAAATAAATAAATCCTTAATTAATTATTTTATTAATTAATTACAATTTTAATTAATTACACTTAGCAATTAATCTTAGATTAAATTCATTCATTAATTAATTAATCATATTAATTAATTAACTAAGTAATTAAGTAATTAACTCTTAATTACTTACATAAGTAATTATCTTTAATTACTTCCATTAATAAATCTTAGTTACTTCCTTAATTAATTACCTTACAAATAATTAATTCCAATAAAAAAAATTCGTAATTCTTTAATTAATTAATCCATAATTAATTAACTTTAAAATAATTATATTAATCAATTCTTTAATTAATATTATCAAGTGATTAACCAATAATTACTTCAACTAATTACTCCATGAGTAATTACCATTAATTACTTCCATAAGTAATTAACTTTCTTAATTACATTCAACAATTAACCATTAATTACTTAATTAAGTAATTATACTTAATTAACCCACAATTAAGTGATTA
This sequence comes from Allium cepa, assembly GCA_030765085.1. Classification (NCBI taxonomy): domain Eukaryota; kingdom Viridiplantae; phylum Streptophyta; class Magnoliopsida; order Asparagales; family Amaryllidaceae; genus Allium; species Allium cepa. The sequence continues at coordinate 684,220,196 of CM060932.1, read as the reverse complement.
TTAAAAATTAAATAATTAACTAATTATTTAAAATTAGTTAAACAATTAATTAATTAACTTCTATTATTTCAAAACCCTTAATTAATTAAGATAACCTTAACCTTTACTTATATCTAATTAAGTATCCTTAAATTCCCATCAAATAATTATCTATCTTTATAAATAAATTATTTGAATTAATTCAATTTTAATATCTTAAAACAAATTATTCAATTTTGGTTTTCAAAATCATATCAATAACCTTATTTTAAAATAAGGTATCTAGAAATCAATTTCAAAATTTAAAATACTTTAAATTATTTAATTTTAATCTTTTTCGATTTAAATAAAATTTTAAAACTTTAGTTTTAAAATCATTACTTAAAAATTACTCTAAACTTTGATTTAATATTTAAAATCAAATCACTTGTAAATATTGAAGTTCAAATTTTAATTAGATAATTATTTCAAGAAAACAAACTTCTTAAAACAATTTAAATATAAATTCAATTTCCACTTTAAATGTTTGATTTACTTCTACTTTTAAAACAACCAGTTTTTAATTTTGTCTCTTGTTTCTTTTTAAACTTGTTTTCAACTTAATGCTTGATTTTATCAACTCCAGTTCAAATACAACTTAAAAATCATCACCGAACTCAACTAAAACAATAACCTTAAAAGCCCGAGACCGACTCGGCAATCACGCGAGAGTTTCCCGAGTCACTCTCCCACTCATAACGCTCCGAGTCATCCCCACAAAAAACACGAGGGCTTCACCGAGTACAACTCGTCTTCCCCATCGCATAATTTCCAGTGCATGTCCCTCCTACTCGTGCACGTGTTCGAGCAACCCCGGCCGTCGTAGTTCGTCACGTCCCTCGTCGAAGACCATAATATCACTCACGAGCCACAAAATACACCTAGATCCATCAAAACAAACTCGAAACAAAATTCGACCTTCAAATCGAAATCTGCAGCAACTCGAACCCAAAAACTCAATCGTCACCGACCATCTCGTCGCCGTTCAACCTCGCCAATCACACCATAGAGACACCACATCCATGAACTTCATCTTCACCAAAAATGAAGGAACTCGAATCATCATTCATGTCGCAAATGACATTACAGTCAAGTCGAAACGAAACTTACTTAAAACCTTAGTTTGATAAATTTCGATCAAATTAAACATTTGAAAATTTTAATTATATTTTTCCCAACATCCTCAACATGAAAATAAGCTTTGATCAAAGATCCAGCATTAATTGTCACTTGGATCATTGGCAAATCACTAAAACCCAATTTTTGAACAAACCCCAATTACATACGAAATACCCAACTAAATATCATGATACAAGTATTAAAAATCATGATTTCCTAATGCTATTCCAATCATGCAATCAAAACTAAAGATTAAGTTCATAAATTTTTAACCCAATTTGACTTTTACTGTAATTTTGAAATTTGTGAACCATTATTTCATTTTAAAAACTTATAAACATTTTTAGATGAAAAGTTATATGATTACAAACATCTTCTCTTTATAAATCAAAAGCCAATTCGAATTCAAAATCTAGTTATTGAATTTACTATGGCAATGGAAACTGTTATAAATATACAGAGCATGTATTTTATGATTACAGGCATCTCAATATCATCATTCACTCAAACACCAACATACATCAAGTAAATCCAAAAATCCATACACATCATCATGATTTCATCACAAGAACAACATAAAAATCCAGGATTAAAACTGTTTTTAAAATTTCATTTACTCTCCTTTCTTTGAAGAGGCAGAGTAGATTGCACAGAACAGGTATTAGAATTTATTTCCCAGGCTTTAACAAAATTAATGTGAAAAATGCTTTTGCTTTGCTTGTACTTATGAAATCCTACTGCATGCTTCAACCTGTTGCTTAAAAAGTTGAAACCGATTTGAACTTACAGGTTGAACTCCATGCAGGTTGATATTGATATGAAGTTGCAGATTCATTTTACAGATTTGAATGCTATGAAGAACTTTGGTTTTCAGTTTTTTTTTCTTTTCTGTTTTGAGAAGTTTTTTACAAGATTTTGGTTTTGAAGATTTTCTTTATTTCAGCAGAAAATAATTTGAAGATGAGATGAAAAATGAATTATGTTATGGTTTTAATAAAAATTTAAAGAAAGTGAATTTCAAAATAAAGACACTTGTTCTCAAGAATTAACACTTGTCATTACCATGAGCTTCTAAGTTTACAAGTGTTAAATTCTTGCATAATTGTATTTAAAACCTTATTACAAAGATAATTATATTTTATATTTAATTTAGCAAATACTTGCATATGTATATATAAGTTTACCTTTAAAAGAAAAATGTTTCAAAACTAATATAAATAACTTCTTTATACTTGTATTTTAAAAATCTAAAACATTTATATATATACATTTATATCCATTTTAAATTTAAACACTTTAAAAAGAAAGCAAAACAAAATGTTTAGATCTTCTTAAACTATTATATTTAAAAAAAAACAATCTTATATTTGAAACAAATTGAATTAAACTTTAAATTAACTTTTGAAAACTATTAAATTTTAAACAAAGCTTTAAATTATAATCTCATACATATTCAAATTATCAATAGATTAAAATTAAATTTCCAAACAACTCAAATTATAACATATACATACATATATATTACAATTTTAAAAATTCATTCTTTTATTTAAAACCAAAAGATATTCCTATTCACAATATATATCAATTATATATATATATTATAAATAGAATAACATTTTATTAGCTTTGAAAAACAAATTATTATCAAATATTGCCAGATTAAAAATTTAACCTTTAAAAGATTAAATTTACCAATTTAAATTGAAATTATAAAGAAAAATCATCAAACCAATTTAATTATTTACATAGATTATTAAATTGTTACTGCCCAAAATTCCGGGTCGTTACATTATGGAAGCAATTGCTACTATTTTTGGTTTCATAAAATAAGCGTTATTTGCCCGAAAATAGGTACGCATTTGGATTACGGTTATATAGCGATATTATATCATTTTTTTTTAGCAAAGCCAGCCTGTTTTTATAGTGGACAGTCCACTTAAATTATAACAGAGTCAAATTACAATGAAGCATGAAAATGATAAATCACGATACAATCTAAGAAGAAAATAACTGATCAGCATAACCACCCATAAACCAATAAAAAAAAAAAAACGCGATAGCTACAGGGGAATTTTCAAAAGAAGTTGAGAAAGAGAGGAAGAAGACCGCGCAAATCTTCTCATGTTCCTTTCGTCCCATATCACAGCTATCGTAAGCTTGAGGTAGGTGAGAATTCGTTTGGTCGATATCGTTTTCCACCTAGTTATATTGAAAATCCTAATCCATTCCAGCTTAAAATCTCGATGCGGAGGTCTCTCGTGAATTCTATGAAGAACTTCCTTCCATAACTGAAAAGAAAAGTGGCAATTGAAGAATAAATGCCCTACATTTTCCGCAGCTCTGTTGCAAAGAATGCAGAGCGAGTGATCGATTAATTGCCTTCTAACAAGATTGTCTTGAGTGTGTATTGCATTCATCAGGCATTTCCAAAGCAGCAGATTGTGCTTTTGTTTAGATCCAAACTTCCATATTCGAGCGTGCCAAGGAAAAGAGGAATCATAATGCATTTGGATTATAGTTCTGTAAACAATGGATATGCTGTGATGAATACCATTCCAGCTGATCCCACCTTGATCCACATGCTTATAAGCATCAGTAATAGAGGACCATAGGTTATTTAGCTCAGGCGAACTAACATGAGGTAATTGCAGCACACCATCTATAAAAAAATCATTAGCATTAGCATTGATGGGTATTCCAGAGTTAAGTAAAAGGATATAGTCTATATGTTGAGATAGAATCATTCCTGGAGCACACCAAGGGGAGTACCAAAAAGAGTTCACAGTATTGCACTGCACCATAGGCAAATAATAACTTCTATTAGCCAAAAGTTTTTTCCATAAAAAGCTATCAGAATTTTTAGCTTCCATAGTCCAATAATTTCCACCCTTAAGATTGTATTGCCTATTCCATTTTTCCCACATCCCCATACTACTACTGAGCAATTTGTTAACAAGCTGAGAAGTAGTTGCAATGTTCCAAAGTTTTAGATTAATAATACCCAGGCCACCCTTGTTTAAAGGAACAATTATTTTCTTGTAGGCAATAGGAATGAGTTTAGTGGAAAAAATATTTCCATGCCATAGGAAATGATTAAAGGCTCTATTCAGCATATTAATAAGTTTATAAGGAATTATGAAAAGTTTAAAATAATAAGCACACATAGCTGAGGCAACACTCTGGATGATGACAAGTCTACCAGCTTGCGAGATTTTAGTACCATTATAATTATTAAGCTTATTAGTTATTTTTTCATATAAAGGAAGACATTGAGCATTGGAAATTCTTGCCTTACACATAGGAGCACCAAGGTGCATTGCATTTTGATCAATAGCTTGCAGCCCAGAAACATGAAGTATATTCTGGAAAATGACATTTGAAACCCCTGCAATACTTATTTGAGACTTACTTTTATTTATTTTTAGGCCTGTCATTTGATTAAAAATATGTAAGGTAGTAAAAACATTTGTTACAGATTTAATGTTTGGTTTAGTGAAAAGAAGGAGATCATCAGCAAACATTAAAGTAGATATTTGAAATTTTTGACACTTTGGGTGATAATCAATATTTTTTTTATGGCATTCCACACCAATTAATTGGGTAAGAACCTCCATAACTAAAATAAAAAGAGAAGAGGATATAGGATCCCCTTGCCTAATTCCTTTATGCATTTTAAAATAACCAAATGATTCACCACTTATAGATAAGGAGACATTAACAGTAGATATGCATGTATATATCCAAGCTAAGAAAGGCAAAGGAAAGTTCATCTTGGACATAATGGATATGATAGCCTCCCAACTAATTGAATCATAAGCTTTATGGATATCCAACTTCATGAAACATCTAGGAGAAATATTTTTCCTATTGTAGCCTTTAATTAGTTCCTGGGAAAGTAATATATTATCTATAATTGATCTTCCAGCAACAAAACCATTTTGATTAGGGGATATTATTCCAGCAAGGCAATTTTTCATTCTAGCAGATAATATTTTAGCAATACATTTATATATTACATTACAACAGGCAATGGGCCTGAACTCAGATACAGATTGAGGCATGTTAACTTTTGGAATAAGGGCTAGCTTGGTATGGTTTATGCCTTTCAGCAGTGTATTAGTTTTAAAGAAATGTTGGATAGCTTTACAAAAGTCATGTTTTATAATATGCCAACATTTTTGAAAAAACAAAGCAGAAAAACCATCCGGACCAGGAGAGCTAGTAGTTTTCATATTGAAGATGGAATCATGAATTTCTTCTGGGGTAATGAGCTTAATTAAAATATTAGCTTGATCATTAGAAATATTACCAATAGGTAATTCATTAATGACATGAATATTAGTAACTTCGTCAGTTTTAGAAAAAAGAAAATGGTAATAATCAAGGAAAGATTGCTTTATACTTGAATGGGTGTTAACTTCAAAACCATGTCTATCTTTAATCCTATGGATTAAAGCAGCAGCTTTCTTAATTTTCAGAGAGTTGTGGAATATTTTAGTGTTCCTATCTCCCCCTTTATCCCAATTAATTTTGTTTTTTTCCCGGAGCATTTTAAGTTCAGTTTTGATAGCTATTTTCAGATTTTTTGTAAGTTCACTGACTTTATTAGATATAGCTATATTACTAGGATCAGTTTGCAATTGGATATGAGTATCACTAAGAACAGTGCTTATTTTGGTGGAGAGAAGACTACCAGACCCATATTTATTTAAAGACCATCTTTTAATGGAGACTTTACAATCTTTAAGCTTCGATTGTAGAATGTACATAGGATTTCCAAATTTTGGTGTGTCCCATGCCTGTTCAATTAGAGGAAAAAATTCAGGGTCATCAATCCAACTATTAAAAAAGTTAAAGGAAGAATGACCTTTATTACTTCTGTTTCCCCAGTCCAAAATGATAGGACTATGATCAGATAAGGAAGAAGAAGGGAAAATAGAAATTAAAGAAGGCCAAGCATTGAAAGCAGCTATGTTAAAATAAGAACGATCTAATTTGCAAAAAGTTCTAATACCTGATCTGCTACAATTATTCCAAGTGTAAAACATACCAGATTTAGGAATCTCATGAAGGTGAGCAAGAATAATAGCATTATTAAGAGGAGCAACATCCACCAGAGTCAATGGTAATCCTCCCATCTTATCCTCTGAATGTTGCATACAATTAAAATCTCCAAGGCACAACCAGGGTAATACAGTGTGCAAGGAAGGAAGGATATCAAGAAAGCACTGCCTATTAGCTTTTATGTTATCTGCATAGATAAAAGTAGAGTTAAAATTAAAGTTAGTAGGAATGTGATTTATATTGCAGTGTATGAATTGTCTGTGAGTTTCAGTAACATCAATTGTGTATAACTGAGGATTCCATAAGATCAACAGTCTCCCAAAAGGAGCAACTGAATGATTGTGTATAATATCCCATCCAGGAGCAATTCTTTTAGCAAAGAAGGTAGATTCTGCCTCAGAATATTTGGTTTCACTAATGCATATCATTCCTAGATTGTTGCCTTTAATAAGCATTTTAATTTCATAAACTTTGGCTTCATCATGTCCTCCTCTTATATTCCAGTATCCAATGTTGTCTAGCATCATAATTATTTATATTTGTTGGCAGATTGCCGAGTGAATCTTTGTGGCCCTTTTAGCATAGCAGAGGAATTTTTATTTTTATTTTTTTTTGAATTTTTTGCAGTGAGCCTAGCCATAATTTGTTCTTGATTGTATTCATATCCTTCATTCATGTCATCTTCTGAGCAAAAGTCAGCATCTGATGATGAACTCATGTTGCCTTCAAAATTGTCATCCTTTGAAGGAGTGAATAGAGGAATATTTTGTGGAGGCTTTAATTTTGCATATGGGCTAACAGACTTGTTAGCAATAGAGTTTAAATCAGCTGTAGCTTCTGCACTAGTAATTCTATTCTGAGACACTGGAATGGAATTAAGAGATGTTGCCTCCGTTTCCTTATGCTTGCATTTATTAGTGTCTTGCTGATGTTTACTTAATTCAGTTTCTTTTTGAAATTGGGTCTTTTGAGATATGTTGTTAATTTCAGTGGTATCTCTCTGTTGATAAACCAATTTATCAGGATCTACCCTCAAATTGCTTGATGTTCCCGCTTCCTTTTCTATTAATTCTCCTTCTTCTATTTCTGAAAGAATTGCAAAAGCATTACATGTTTCAATCTGAGTAACATTTTGTAACTGTGATTCTATGTCTGAACTAATAGTGTTCATAACATTATTCTTTTTTGTTATGTCTGATTCCACTCCTTTGTTGTTCACTTGAGTAGTCTTAGGCTTCCATTTTTGTTGTCTATTCTTCACATTATCACCAATAATATTTCTTTGCCATGAAGCTTTATTTTTATTAGTTGGTTCTGACTCATTTACCTGGACACCTTTCTTACTGCTAACTTTCTCTTCACTAATACTTTTGTCCATATCACAATTATTGGTAGAGTGACCAAAAACTTTACAAGCAGTGCATATCAAAGGCCTCCAATTATACTCAATGTATACTTTTTGACTTGTCTCTACTCCATCTCCTATTAATAAAAATTCTGGCAACTCTTTTTCCGGTGATATTTCAACCAAACACTTTGCATATTCCATTCTTTCCCTCTTTTCAGTAGCTTCATTGAAACAGATAAGCTTCCCCAAATGACAGGCTATCCAATTAATTCCAATTAGTGTCCAAGCTATATGGGGAATGTTATATAGTTGTATCCATATAGGAACAGATTTTACTTGAGATTGCACTGAACCAAAAGCAGGTTTCCACGTAGTTATTACAAACATTTGACCTCTAATAAAAGAAGGATCTGCACGAAGAACAGTTTGTTTGTCCTCAAGACAAGAAAACTTAATGAAATAATTTGCACCGTCTGATTTGATGTCATATGAACCTTTCAGTTTCCATGTTTTTTTAAAATGTGATACCACTGCCATATAATTGACTGGCACACCCAAAAAAAACCCCACTAGGTATCCCTCCCAAAAATTCATACCTTCAGACATCAATACATCAGGTGGAGGAAGCGGCGAACCACGATAATCAATATTGAATTCTAATGGAGTATATGTTCCCGCATTCCTAGGCTTCGAAGCAAACAGAGAAGACCATGACTTCATCAGAGAATCAGAATGAGCAATTGATAGATCTGCCTGATGAGAAGAACCTGGGTCAGGAGGAATAGGAGGAGGAGGGTCAAGAGCAGGAGATAAAGAGGCGGAATTAGTCGGGAGGAGCGAGGGGGAAGAAGAAGAAGGTAACGGAATGTCAGATATAGCCGTTACAGTAGAAGCCATTGTTTTTACGATTTCCCACTGTTCGGATATATTGTTTCTAAAATATGATATATACTGTTATTATTGATATTATTATTTCTCCCAGACCTCCCTGTACTAAGAAGACTCTACCGAAATTTTTTGTGAATTTTGGACTTAGAAAATTTTGTGAAATGTTTCCCAAATTTTATTAGTTTGAGTATAAAATGATTTAATTGTTTATAAATTGATATATTTTATTTGAATTATTTAATTATATAAATTAATTGTTTATAAATTTAATATTTTGAATAAGATATACTGACTTCAGTTCACTTCTTTTTCCTTTTCGGAAACGAAAAGTTTTCAGTGGGAGAGAGTGTAACGACCCGTAATTTTCAATAATTAAAAATTAAAAATTTTGTGATTTAATGTTGGATGAAATGAAATTTTGTGATTAAATAATAATAATGTAATTGGATTAAAGGGTAATAGTATTAATTATAGGTAATTTACAAATTGCTTTAAATGTAATTCTAATTAATTGAAATGATTAAAAAGTTATAGTTAGTTATAGGTGGTAAATTGATTGGATTAATGATGTGTGTGTAGATTGATCATTGGATTTGAAGAGAAATTGATAATTTAAATTGTGCAAATTATGAAATAAGGTACAATTAATTGTAATTGATAAAAGTAGTCTTATATAAGTTGTTATAACAATTAATAAACTTACAAATGTTATTAAACGTAGAAATGGTGACAATTTTTATTTGTTGCCAATTTAACTAATCAATTAAAAGTAAATGTTACATTAATGCGAGTTAAGGTAATAATTAGAGTGAAATGTAATAATGTAAATTTAAGTTAATTATTAAATATTTTAATGATAGTCCAATTAATTGAAATAATTTAAACGTTATACTTGGTTATAATTTGAACATAAGTAAATAGATGTAAATGTTGTATAAATTTATGAACTAGAATATAATTAGTGGTAATTGAATAAAATTAGTGTTGTGTAAGAAATTGTGACATTTATTTGTAAATAATGAACTTATAAGTGTGATTACAAGTTAATGGTAAAAATTATTATATTTACCTATTTATTTACTCTAATAAATTAAATTGGAAACCAATTGCAATTAAATGAAATCAAATATTACGTTAATAAGAATTAAGATGAAATTGGGGAATATTAGTATACTAAGATATAAATCAATGTTAATTATACCCATCAGATAATAATTGATCGAATAACAAGATTAACAATCAAATAAATGGTTTTATTGAAATTTAAATTTTTACTGAGTTATTTGAAATTGAAATTAAATACTGTAATTTGTGCACTATCGAATATTGAATTCATATAGAAATTTGTTTTAAAGGATTATAAATTACTAAGTAATCTAAAGTGATAGAAATTGTAAATTATTAAATTTGAATTTAAAAAGTGATTTAATTGATTTAATAATAATTTATTTAATTAACATGAAAATAGCCATTTTGACCGTTGACTCAGATTTCGACGAAACCGGTTTCATCGGATCTGAAATGGTGAATTATTGTAGGATTTCAAGTTTCGTAATGACCGGACTTTTCGTTTCATCGTACGGGCTCAAAATACTTATAAATCAATTTAAATATAATTCAATTAAAATCAATTTGAAATAAACTAATTTTCAAGCTAACTTCTTCATACGATGGAATTAGGACTTGAAACCTATTCCATTGAGTTTAAAATTATTGAAAACATCTATTTTGATATATGAAATGATTCATTTTCGTTCCGGAGGTAGAACGGGCTTTTCGGGTCGTTTATCATTCCAATCCAAATCTATATGGTCCATTCTTTTCTATTTCAGCTATATCTATAAATGGCTCGCTATAAACCTTAGCTATTTCTTATTTTCATTTGTCTGTACGTACATTTCCTTCTCATCTCCTCACTCCAATGGCAGACTAACCAAATCCAAATTTTCCAATTCAATTTCAAATCAAATTTCAAATCAAATTCCAATTTCAAAATTTAACTCCTCCGAACCTCATCATGCTTAGATTCGCCACGGTTGAGCTTTAAAGATGTGGTGGCGGCGGCGGCCTATGGCCTATCGCAGGTGGTCGTGCCACCTCCGTAGGTAGCGCCTCAGCGAGTGAAGGCGATAGGGGAGGTTCGATCATGATGGAGTGATCTATGGTGGTCAGTGATCAAAGCTAAAGGGTGGCGACTGCACTTGTTTCACGTGCATCTGAGAGAAATAGGGTTTCGATCCATAAAAGCAGATGATGACATGTTGTTTAATTTAAATTATTTTATTTATTTATATTATAAAACGTATAATATTCTAATGTCGATAACTCTTGAATACGAGCTGGGATTTTGACGCGGTTTCTTTTGTTAGGATCTTATCAAAATTTCGGACAATATAGAAATGGTTTGGTCGAATTCTGAGACTATTTGAATTTGGGTCCTAAATTGGATTTTAATTCGATTCAAAATAAAAGGTGAGTGTTTTGACCCACTCACAACTACTAAATTTCGTTGTGTTAGTTAAATTAAATTTATGATGTGATTAGAAATTTATTTATTGTTGTTTGGTATGTTAAATTGCCATTTTGGTTAAATTTGACTTTTATCGCATTTAATTATCATTTAATTTAATATTGAGTTTAATTTGTCAATTTAATACCTATTATTGATTATGGTTATCTGTTAATATTTATTGATTTATTTGGATGATGATTGTGATGGATGTTTGATAGTGGATATTGGATGAATGGATGATTGCATTTTATATTGTTATAAACTGCAAGTTCCCTATGGATTGAAATGATACATACCCGAATGATTTATATATTAGGAAAAAATCGTTATGCGTTGAAATGATAGACTCGAGCGATTTCATGGATATTTATTAAATTCGAGATTGCGGTTTGAAATGATATATAACCGTAAAATTTTAAATTGCGGATTGAAATGATAAATATCCGTATCACTTGACCCTAGGGTAGAAAATTGTATACATACACCGGATTGGTTAGATTAAATGATTTTTGAATCTTTGAAATCTTGAATTCAGTTAACTGGTATTTTGAAATAGAAATTGATTTATATAAACTGAAATATTTTCATTTATCCAAGTGTCAATGCTGGAATTGGTATTGATTAAATGAATTTGTTTAAAGGATTTAAATCAAAATTTCAAGTTGAAGTGTCAAATATAAATGAATTTATCAGAATTGAGTTATTGAAATTGTTTAGATATAACTTTGAAACCTATTTGAATTCAATTTAAACTATTTAATCAATTTAAAACTATTTTGACTTATTTTAAACCATTATAACCTATTTAATTCAATTTAATCAAATTTTACCTATTTTAAACTAATTTAATTTATATAATCTATTTTAATCTTTAATATGATTTAAATCTATTTAATATATTTTTTAAAAAAATTAATCTATTTAAAATCTACTTAATATAATTTAAATGTATTTATTCTACATTTAATCAATAATTAAATTTATTTAAACACTTTAAACCCAATTATATCAAATTTAAATTCAGTTAAACTATTTTGCTACTTAAACTATTTTTAAAACTATTTAAACTATTTATAACTATCTAAACTATTTTCTGAATTTCAGCCTATGCAAAGTGGAAGTGTGTATATTCAATTCCTTGATCTAAAAGCGAATACGATTAAACGATGTTATAATTTAAGTTGGGATTAAATGAGACAATTAATTGAATATGTTGATTTTGAAATGAGGATTTAACCAATTTTGGAGATATGATTTTCAAAAGAAATTATGATTTCAAAAGTGACATGATTTCGAAGTGAATATTATTTTGAAAGTAAATATAGTTTGACAGTGAATATGATTTCGAAAGAGATATGACTTGAAATTGAATATGATATTTTGATAAAAATTGTGAATTAACTTTTTGAAATGTTAAAGAACCATCCGATGTGAAATAAGCGTTTGGTTGTTAATGAGACCGGAATCGGATATTGTCATACTCTGCCAACACCAAAAACCACTTTAGCAACTGTATACATGGTCGAGATTCCAGAAATGAAGTAGGATGGTTTTGCGAAAGATTTCTGTATGAGGTATGACGTGACCCTAACTCTCGTGAGTCAGCTTAGATGTGACTAAAACAAGAGATATACTTGGGTCAAGTGAGGTCATTCCTCCGATCGGACATGCTTCTTTGATACTATATTATGACATTTGTGATGATTTGGTGGCCACCCCATGATTTTTGATTTGGAGGTGTGTTCCAAGGTGGGCGGTAGTAGTTGCTACGCTTTACCACTAGCTCGGTTACACAATTAGCAAATCTACCCTGGCATTGCCTCGAGTGTCGTGTTCACATGCCCTAGAGTGCCTTCTACGAGTTTGTTTTGTACCATACCTATAGAGTGCCCTCTAAGTAAACCCCACGGAGGATCTTACGGCACTGTATAGGCTATGGGAATATATAAAATGTGTTAAGGGGCATATGGGTAATGTCTTAATGCTATTTTAATACTTTACTTTACAATAAGCACTATTATAATAGCATATTGTACTACATAGTAGATAGTTTAACGGATCCTTCGAACATGTGAATCCCGAACATCTCTTAAGTTACTGCACCCACGTTAGACACTGGATAAGAGTGTCAACCCTGTAAGCATCTCTTACACCGTCACACTCATATTTACTGTTGATTTAACTTACATAAGATCCTTTTGTTCTGACTCAACTATTTTGTCTTTACAATTCGCTCGGGTCGGCCTAAGCATTTCAGGGTTGAAGGCCTTATTTCTAGAGGACGAAGACGAAAATTTTTATTTTTATTATTAAATATATTTATTCCACTGCATCATGTTGTTCCACTATATTTATTTATTCTTGTTATCTGTTACTCTGATTCTATATTTTATTAGTGTAATCAAATTTATTCGTAAATAGCTTCATGAACTATTATTTGATTGTTATATTTTTTCATTCCGTTGCTAGACTCTGTATTTGTTTTATTTCTTTTTCTTATTTACCCCATAAAAATCTGCCCTTTTGAACGGTTTGAGTCTGACATGTGTGGCTACTTAAAACGTCCAAAAGACAGGTCGTTACAAATGTCATTAAAAATAATATCAAATGATTTGATAAAAATGTTTTATTATCATAAGGTAAATCCCATCCGTGTTTATGTGTCGCGTGGTCTTATGAGATACTCTTTCTTTTCAAAAGGTTTTTGTCACCAATCTCTAATTTATGACACTGTGATTTAATATTCATGTTTCTCATGCTGGTTTGTCAAACTGATCTAGGTATTTTTATACTCTAGCCCTATCGGAGTAGTTTCAGGATTAGCTAAAGGCGCTTGGAGTTCCCAGAGGAGAGGTAGAGATCTTCATCAATGTATGGAAATATTCTATTTTATGCTTCACTTTGTATTGTTTTATTTTCTGCAAAGACAGGTGTAGTATAACTATCCAAGCTGAATCTAGATTAGACTCCGATATATGTTTTAAAAGATTTTCCACTGTAAAGATTTTATATTGAAATAATAAATGTTATTCCATTCGAGTAAGATTATGTTCTTTCTTATTTCTCTTTCTATCCTATAACTATCCGTCTTTCTGTTCAATTTGGGTTTGGACATGTGTGGTTTATTGTCAGCTTAAATAATACGGATTGGCACGTCGTTACATTTGGTATTAAAGCTAAAGTTTAAGCAAGAACCTTGGCTTTGGTGGGGTAAACACTCATCAGAGATAGGGTTAGGAATACCCTAGGGTGAGTAAATCATTATAGATAGGGTAAGTGACACCCTAGAATAAGTTGAGAGTATTATATATGTGAGAGTTCGTATTTGTTAATGTTATAAAAAAATGGTTTTTGTTTTGAAAAATTGGTAAATGTGATAAATTTAACTAGAATTATACTTTTAATAAATAATATTTTGAAAAGATATATAGTTAGAAATGAATGATTGTTTAAAATCTAGATTTGTAAAACTTAAATATATGAACATCTTGTTATTAGAATTTCATAGTTTGATTATAAAATGTTTCATGAAGATAATTGATATGTAAGAAATTAGTTGAAATTTGATATTTAATCAAGATAAGATAATTACTATCCTTAATACCTATTCCAAAAATATTTCTAAGGAATGAAAATGTTTAATTATTATCATTTATTGATCAAATTGTTTGATGTAAAAGTTTAAGTACAAATACCTTGCGAATTAAGTTTCTCGATTTGACTATAAGGTTAAGAAATTTATTTAAGATAAACAAAGTTATGAGCATGTTTTACAAATACATGATTTTGTAAAAGATAAATAAGGAAGGTACTTTAAGAATTTAAATCCTAGAATTTTGGAAAAGAATTTTGAAAGTTTAATACGATTAAAAGTAAGTTATTCAATATATGATGATTTGAAGAAACATATTTATAAATGGTTTTTAAACAAAAAAGCAAATAACTTGTAAAAAAAGAATACGTGTAGTATTAATTCAACTAAATGATTTGAAAAGAAATTGCTAAAGATAACTAATTTGAGTGTCTCAAAAGTAACAAATAAATGGGAAAGAGTTGTATTCGGAAGGTAAACATTTCTCTTAAGTATTACCTTTCTATTTAAGGGGATACATGATACTATTTATAAGACCCAGTTCCTTGGTATCATTTTGGAGTGACTCGATCTATATAATTTTCTCAAGTTAAGGGATAATGTGAATCGTTACTTAATATATTGATTGGTAATAAAGAAGCATCTTTATAAAAATGTTTAAACCGAAGATAATTTTGGATCACAAATCATAGGATAAAATGGAATTTTTGGCGATTTTAAATAGTCGGGATTTCCAAATTTTGATATGGTAATGGAAGCTAAGTGCTTTGCAAAAATATGAATGATAAAGTTTTTATAACTTATGAATTTGTGATAATAGTAAACTATAACAAGTTTTAAATTTGTTAAACACCCTGATTTAAATAAAACCAATTTGAAATTTTGGATTTGTATACGTACTCTTAGGATGTAAATGCCTATTATACAAATATTGATTTAAGTCATGAACTATTTATACACTTAAGTAATGTTGTAAGAATAAAAAAAAGTGTTTTTAGTATAAAGTGAATTGTTAAAGGGTTGACTAAATCAAAGTTGAGTTTGTGGGTGTTTATAAATTTGAGTAAAATTTTAGGAAAGAATTCCTAAGTGTTATTAGAACCAAAGGAAATATATAAAGCAAAAATGAACATGAAAAAAATTTGATATAGTTTAGGAAAGACAATAGGAATAAACACGTAGGTTATACATGGACCATTTCATCACATGATATTGATCTAAGATTCAAGTACAAGACTTTGAGTTGTTTATACCAGTCCAAAAAAGGATATATCACTTGATTCTTGACGGTAAACATTGATGAGGGTTTGTGGTTGGGTACTTAAGTTTTCTATCATAGTTGAGAGATATGTAAGGAAAATAAAAGTTTCTGAGTCTTACTAGAGTCCGCATTAGAGGATTGGGGGATCAATACTAATCCGGAAGAAAAGTTATGCATTCGAATAGGAGATTGAATCAGATTTTTTATACGGATGATCTGCATACATCTTATATGTTTAAGTTTATGAAATAATGTTTTAAGCAAACTCTTTTGGTGTAACGACCCAGAATTTCTATCATTAGAAATTCGTATATTTAATTAATTTTTAAATATTTACAAGTAAAATTTGTAAGTCGAATAAATTTTATTTCAAATATCTAGGATTTAATTGGATAATTAAATCGATAAATTAATATATGAAATTACAAAAATAATTGGAAATTTGGTTTAATGTGTTTAAAATTGATTTGTAAAGTTGTATCAAATCATATTGGAGTTAGAGTGATGTTATAGAACTTTTAAAATCGAATTAAAAGTTAATTTGCAGAAATTGAATATTTTAATATTTAATCGACGAGTTAAAAATAGCCATTTTTCAAACAATCTCGGATTTGGACGAAACTAGTTTCATCGGATCCGTAATATTATATTATTGTATGGTTTCAAATTTCGTGTCAATCGGAATTACGGTTTGTCCGGGGCAATCTAAAACGCGTAGAAATCGATTAATGTGAATTTTGAATTTAAATAGTCGATTCAAAAACTTATCTTCCAAATTGGATCGAATTGGTTCCTGATATATATTCCATTGCGTTCCGAATAGGGGTAAAACATTCTAAACGCCAGATGGCACGATTTGTTTGGAGTTCGAAAAAATTTCGGGTGAATAGTGCATGAATATTTTCTATATAAGGACCTCATATTTCACAATTTGCATAAACCCTAGGTCTAAAGGCTTCAGCCGCCACTTCCAATATTAATAGCCGAAATTTGCCAATCTTCTCCCTCATTTTTCATCAAATCCACGCATTATTTCAAAAAGTTTCCAACTGCAAAGTTGTAGAGGGTGGTGAGATCTTGCTATCCAATGGTAGTGATCGTGTTTCGAGTAATGGATCGTTGGCAAATCGCGTCCAAAGGCCATGCGTTCGTGGGTCAAAAGCACGGCATAGGGGAGGACGAGTTTGTAGGATCTAGATTAACCCTAGAGGGGGGGGGTGAATAGGGTTATGGAAAATTTTCGATTTAAACACAGAAACAAACTGTAGAAATAAATATGCTGAAAGGTAAATCACACACAAAATTTACCCAGCTTCGGCATCCCCTGCCTACTGCTGCATTCCCAGATTTCTATTAGAATTAAACAGTCTCCCTCTTACAAACACTCTAACAGACTTGCAAACCCTGATCCTGCTTACAAACACTCTAATAGACTCGCAACCCCTGCTCCCGCCTATAGAGTTTTGCAAACTCGCAAACCCTTGCTCCCGCCTATAGAGTTTTGCAAACTCGTACACTCTGCTCACTGAACTAATTCTAACTAGACAATCTGACACTACCTACAACCTAGGTGGTGATTTACCAATACTTTGACTCGAAAAGTAAAAACAACAAATAAAAAACAATTAAACCCAAAACCCTAATAGCCAAAAGCCTTTAAAATATAACCGACCCAAAGTATTATCACTCAAGAAAAAAAACGCGGCCCTGTTATTTTCTTTTATCAATGTCGGCTCTCTATTCTTGTTCGTTCCTCTTCAACAATTAGGGTTTTGTGCTATCGATCCAAATTGGGGCTTTCTTCAAATTCGATTTTCTGGACTTGCTCTTGCTTGCGGCTTCTCTGATGATCGATTCTCTGGTTTGTGTTGCTTGCGCTCGTTCGCAGCTGCTCCTTTGATCGAGTTCACTGTTGCTTCGGTATGTAATTTCCTATTTGTGCTTTTATGATTTCTCGTATTCGAACTCGATGTCGATGATGAATTTTGGGTTTGATATTTATATGAATTCGAGACATTTCTCGTATTCATTTACACTTTCTTAATTTTTGATTGCCTAATGCGCATGGCTTTCCTGATATGTTTTCAACTTGATGCGCACGGCCTTGATTTTGTAGCATTCGATTTTCCCTTGTTTGATACGGCAGAAACTTTCCTTTTTTACTTTGCTTTGACTTTTTCAAAGACGTATATTTTCGTTGAATTCTGACTTCGGCTTTATTTGTATTTTACTTCGTGACTGCAACGGCTTCGGCCATCGTTGTTTTCATCCCTGTGAGCTTCGTCTCTGGCCATTCCTCATATGAATTGATTCATATTTGATATGCTGGCTTGCACTTGATATTGTTGACTTGAGTTGCTTTGATTATCATGTAGCTCACTGTCTTTGTTCGTGTGCATATATGTATATGCCTCTGTTTGACTTTGGTTGTGTGACAGTTTGCTGTGTTCAATTATATTGCATTTGCCTGAGTCACTTGTATCCATTCTCGGCCAGGCTTGAGTTTTGCATTGGTTTCACTGGTGCATTCTCACTTTGGTTTCATGATGTACTTTCTGCCTGGATTGTGTACATTTGTGTACTTGATTCAGTCTTCATACACTTGGTTTCACTTGCCTATTGTTGCCAGTTTGCCTTGTATCACTGCAAAAATGCATGTTATATTTCTTGGTTTCGCTTCATGGTCAGTGGTGTCACTTGTGCTTCTTTTGTTGTTCTGACTTGAACTTGATATTGTGGTATTTGCTATTATATCACTTCGAATTGCATACTTCTTGCTATCTTCAGTTTGTACTTCTGGTCTTTGCGTCTATTCTGGTTGGTCTGACCCGACTTGATGCTGTAATCTTCCTTGTTGAGTTCCTGTAGTTGCATTCATGTACATTGCATTGTCCTGTTGTACATGTGCTTGACCATTTTTGCTGTGTTGATCATGTTTCTGGTGCTTGTTCAAAACTGCTGTGTCATTTTTCTGCCTGCACTTAGTGTTTTGGTTGGTGTGCATTGGTCTGCACTTGCATGCATTGCTGTTGGGTTGCTTTCTTCATTTGATTGTTGCAGTCCTATATATATATGATGTTTTTCACTGTTACAGTCGCTATGAAATTGCTATGCCTTGTGTTCTTCACTATTGTCTAGTCTTTGACATTCATTCATGTTGATTTTTGAAATTTCACTTGAGTTGAATCCAGTTTCAAAAACTCGGGTTTGACTTTGTGCTCGTGACGTGATTTTAAATATATTGCACATGAGTTGAACCCGGCTTTTCATTTGGGTTTGACCTGTGCTCACCTGTCCCTGTAGCATTATCAAGTGTACATCGATGTGCACGGCCTTGTGGCATGTACAGTGATACACTGTGCATGTCACATTGTTCATGTATGATGAATTCAAATGTGAATGATGACGAACAACCCAAATAACTGAGGCAAATCATATTTTCAAAAATCATATTTCATTTCATATTGCAAAAATATTTCTTTTTCAATTTTACCGCGTTAGTGAATATTTTTGCAGATTTCTCAGATGCTGGATTATAACTGGAATGTAATTGAAGATAAACTACGAGTGTGAGTGATATGTAGTGAGGAATTTATGTAAATATGAAATTGTGATGATTGTAAACAAAATTGTATATGTATAGTGAGAGCTTGAATTTGTACTATTCAAGATTGTAATAAATATTTGTTTGAATAAAATATCTGTTTGAATTCAAATTCTGTGTAATTTATTTTATTCAACAAATATTTATTTAATCTATGAAAAACAAAATAGTACATTACCAAATACATTTAAATGAATATATATGTTTATTATCATCAAACAAAAACATATAAGCGCATATTCAACAATCTCCCCCTTTTGATGATAACAGACATATATTTAAGATTTTGACTGCGTTAAATGTATTTGATCAATGATATACTCTAATTGCTCCCCCTATTTAAATGCTTCCTCTCTACATGATGCTCCCCCTACATATATGCATAGAAATATATAAATAAGCCTAGATGCAAATGGAAAATTATTTGACCTTTGCTTGATTCTATTTGACAAAATCTTAACTTTTCTCTCTCCCTTTTGTTATCAGCAAAAGAATAATAGTGTTAGAGAAAATAGAGATAAAGTGATCAATATTAATCCAACATTAAACTCAAATTGAATATAAATATTAAACTTCAATAAAAATCGAACAGAAATCATAACTACCCTTGTTAGGCGCATATTCCACTTTTAGAAAGAATGGAAATGATGTTCTAATGTAAAATCATACAATTGTATCAACTTGTGGTACGTTTATATCAGGAATTTGAATATCTACTAATCATGCATAACCGTTAGGACTTTTAAATGAGATTAGTAGTATTCCAATTTAATTTTAAAAAATGAAATCAAGTATCTTCTAACCACGCATGACTGTGAGGACTTTTAGATGGGATTAGAATCGACTTGTCTATTTAATCAATTAATTTTGATATGCGTTCCATACATGCATAACCGTAAGGACTTTTAAATCAGCATGGAAGCACATAATCAAAAATCCAAGTAATTCACCCATGCATAACCGTGAGGACTTTTAAATGAGAGTGAATACTTTGGATATTTATTTATTTTTACAAAAAAATGTGACATGAAAAACAAATGATTCCTGATTATAGTACCACATATCGACAAACTATATTTAAGATTTGATAAACAATGGTCGACAGAAATATGATAGATATAGAAATGGTCATGGAATCTTTACCCAACAAAAAGTTTTATAACTCTTGTTTGAATTCCTAAAGAAATTTTCCAAATATGCTTTCTTGAGTAATGTATGTTAAATATCAACACTTATCATCTTTTCAATCACTATTTATTTTTTTGATAATTAGTAGGGAATCGGATTAGTCAAAAGTTGTCATTTAAAATCAAATAAAAATGACTAATCTTAAAATATGGTCAACAATGATTTGCTCGAAGGGGTTATATGAGAAAAATTTCTGCTATTTGAAAATTATTTGTAATGAAAAATATGCAGATATTTTCTTTGAAAAACGATGCGGTTACTAAATGTCTCAAAAATCACGTTCAACTAGTAATTTTTCTATCAACTAGATTACCGGTGTAATTTGCATCTGAATTTCTTTTTCACTCAAAAACATCACTAATTAAATTTGATAGACCAGACCATGAAGTGTGCATAAAAACTCAAACAGCATTTTAAATGGCATTCTCTTTGAATTAGGATTGAAGACGTGTAAATAATCAGAAAACCGTGAATATAGAGTTAGCCGTATTATAACCAAAAATATTATCATCCAACAAAATACTATATCCAAACTAATATATATGAAGTAAATCAAAGAATAGTGTTTTTGCCATAAATGTAATTGGCCAACTATGTTGAACAAGTCAGAATAAAAAAAACATCATCTTTACAACATCTCAATATTGGCTGATTTCATTCAGAATACGGTGCAGATTATCACATTTAATATACCTTCACCTGTTTTACCTTTACGATAATCTTTCGTGGTTGCCCATTGTGATTCTGCCACCTTTGTATTAGGCTAAGGAACTTTGCTTTGTTGCTCGGTGTGCTTTTGCAATAGCCAGCATCCAAGTAGCACTATTGTTGTTCCTTAGCCTGCTACCACACCTACACGGAAAAAGATTTATGTGACCTATTTGTTTTTATAGGTCCATAATTGTTAGTGGCTGAAGTATTGTGAATAAACAAACCCTTTGGAACCCAAACTTGTTTTTTCATTTCATTCTTGTTCCAGTAGACATGAAATTTGTTTGTAGAATTCTTAGGAACCCAAACTTGTATAAATTTTGTGTTCCTGTTCCTATGACTACAATTTTCAACACGATGTCCAATTATTTCACATCTATCAAAGACACTCTTACCTTTTGCATTACCATCAACTTGTGTTTTCCCAAAACCTAGTCCTTTTCTGTTGTTAGCAAAAATTTGATTTCCCAATAGCATGTTGAAAGATTTTTCGCCTCTTGAAAAGTTATTCAGAGATCTCTTAAGATTTTGGACTTTGGTTTTAATGTTGTGTTTTCAGTTACAAGTGAGGTGCATCTATTTATAAAATCCTTTTTCCTAGTGTCAATGATTTCCTTAAGACTCAAGTTTTCTTTTTCAAGATTCTCAGAGCTATTCTTAAGTCTTGATAATTCTGAATCTAACATTTTACATTTTTTACATTCTAGGTTTTGAATATTTTCAAGTTTAGTTTCTAACCTAAAATTTTCACGAGCAAGTTCTCTCCTATCAGATCTCAGTTTTTCAATTTTAGATTCAAGAGTATCAACTACTTTAGTAAGATCAAGACACATAAAAACAAGATCTTTATAAGAATAGTCACCTACCTCACTAGATTCCTCTAAGCTTGCTTCTGAATCTGATTTTGCCACAAGACACAAGTTAGCCTCCTCTGAGTTACTATTCGAAACTTCCTCTCCTTCTTCATCATCCCAAGTCGCTGCAAAGGCCTTCTTCTTCTTTTTCTTTCCTTTGTTGTTTTTGAGAAGTGGGCATTGTTGTTTGAAATGGCCAGGCTTGTTGCAGTTAAAGCACGTCGATTCATTATCGGAGTTGTCAGAATCCTTTGACCTATTACCATTTGTTTTCTTCTTGCGTGGCTTGAATCTTGACCATTTTCTAAGATTATTGACAGCCATTGTAAGCTCTTGAATTGGATCTTCTTCTTCATCGCTCTCTTCTTTGCTCTTTAAGGAAATCGTCGTATTCTTTGGTTCGGAGTTGTTGCGTTCCTCCTTTGGTTTTAGCTCAAGCTCATATGTCATCAAGTTGCCGATCAACTCCTCCATGCTTAGTTTACTTAGATCTTTCGATTCTTGTATTGCCGTGACTTTTACCTCAAAGCTCATCAGTAAGACTCGTAGCACCTTCCTCACAAGCACTACCTCAGTGAATACCTTCCCAAGCGCTCTAGCGTTGTACACCAAAGTTGAAAAGCATCCAAACATGTCCTTTATGCTCTCGCCTTTGTTCATCACAAAGTTCTCGTATTCATTGGTGAATAAGGCTAGACGAGACTCCTTGACTTGAGAAGTTTCTTCATGTGTCACCTCCAAGGTATGCCAAATTTCCTGTGCAGTTTTACAATGAGAAATTCTATTAAATTCAGTCTTATCAAGAGCACAAATCAAAGCATTCATGGCTTTAGCATTTGTAGTTTTTAATTTCTTATCGTTAGCATCCCACCTACCCTTAGGTTTAGGAATCTCAGTATCACCAATAGTTATAGTGGGAGATTTATAACCAGTTTCAATAATGTCCCAAACATCATAATCAACAGAACTAAGATAAATACCCATCCTAACTTTCCAATAAGCATAATCATTCCCATTAAACATGGGTGGCCTAACAATAGATTGCCCCTCAGAAAAAGCATTATTTGATGGATTCATGACTCTAGAGTTAAAGAAAAATATCGTGCTCTGATACCACTTATAGGATCTAGATTAACCATAGAGGGGGGTGAATAGGGTTATAGCAAATTTTCTCGATTTAAACACAGAAACAAACTGCAGAAATAAATATGCTGAAAAGTAAATCACACACAAAATTTACCCAGCTTCGGCAACCACTGCCTACTACTGCATTCCCAGATTTCTATTAGAATTAAACAGTCTCCCGCTTACAAACACTCTAACAGACTCGCAAACCCTGCTCCCGCTTACAAACACTCTAATAGACTCGCAACCCCTGTTCCCGCCTATAGAGTTTTGCAAACTCGCAAACCCTTGCTCTCGCCTATAGAGTTTTGCAAACTCGCACACCTTGCTCACTGAACTAATTCTAACTAGACAATCTGACACTACCTACAACCTAGGTGGTGATTTACCAATACTTTGACTCGAAAGTAAAAACAACAAATAAAAAACAATTAAACCCAAAACCCTAATAGCCAAAAGCCTTTAAAATATAACCGGCCCAAAGTATTATCACTCAAGAAAAAAAACGCGGCCCTGTTATTTTCTTTTATCAATGTCGGATCTCTATTCTTGTTCGTTCCTCTTCAACAATTAGGGTTTTGTGCTATCGATCCAAATTGGGGCTTTCTTCAAATTCGATTTTCTGGTGTTTCTCTTGCTCGCGGCTTCTCCGATGATCGATTCTCTGGTTTGTGTTGCTTGCGCTCGTTCGCAGCTGCTCCTTTGATCGAGTTCACTGTTGCTTCGGTATGTAATTTCCTATTTGTGCTTTTATGATTTCTCGTATTCGAACTCGATGCCGATGATGAATTTTGGGTTTGATATTTATATGAATTCGAGACACGTGAATTTGCTCGTATTCATTTACACTTTCCTAATTTTTGATTGCCTGATGCGCACGGCTTTCCTGATATGTTTTCAACTTGATGCGCACGGCCTTGATTTTGTAGCGTTCGATTTTCCCTTGTTTGATACGGCAGAAACTTTCCTTTTTTACTTTTCTTTGACTTTTTGAAAGACGTATATTTTCATTGAATTCTGACTTCGGCTTTATTTGTATTTTACTTCGTGACTCCAACGGCTTCGGCCATTGTTGTGTTCATCCCTGTGAGCTTCGTCTCTGGCCATTCCTCATATGAATTGATTCATATTTGATATGCTGGCTTGTACTTGATATTGTTGACTTGAGTTACTTTGATTATCATGTAGCTCACTGTCTTTGTTCCTGTGTATATATGTATATGCCTCTGTTTGACTTTGGTTATGTGACAGTTTGCTGTGTTCAAGTATATTGCATTTGCCTGAGTCACTTGTATCCATTTTCGGCCAGGCTTGAGTTTTGCATTGGTTTCACTGGTGCATTCTCACTTTGGTTTCATGATGTACTTGCTGCCTGGATTATGTACATTTGTGTACTTGATTCAGTCTTCATGCACTTGGTTTCACTTGCCTATTGTTGCCAGTTTGCCTTGTATCACTGCAAAAATGCATGTTATATTTCTTGGTTTTGCTTCATGGTCAGTGGTGTCACTTGTGCTTCTTTTGTTGTTCTGACTTGAACTTGATATTGTGGTATTTGCTGTTATATCACTTCGAATTTCATACTTCTTGCAGTCTTCAGTTTGTACTTCTGGTCTTTGCATCTATTCTGGTTGGTCTGACCCGACTTGATGCTGTAATCTTCCTTGTTGAGTTCCTGTAGTTGCATTCCTGTACATTGCATCGTCCTGTTGTACATGTGCTTGACCATTTTTGCTGTGTTGATCATGTTTCTGGTGCTTGTTCAAAACTGTTGTGTCATTTTTCTGCCTGCACTTAGTGTTCTGGTTGGTGTGCATTGGTCTGCACTTGCATGCATTGCTGTTGGGTTGCTTTCTTCATTTGATTGTTGCAGTCCTATATATGTGATGTTTGTCACTGTTATAGTCACTATGCAATTGCTATGCCTTTTGTTCTTCACTATTGTCTGGTCTTTGACATTCATTCATGTTGATTTTTGAAATTTCACTTGAGGTTAATCCAGTTTCAAAAACTCGGGTTTGACCTTGTGCTCGTGACGTGATTTTAAATATATTGCACGTGAGTTGAACCCGGCTTTTCATTTGGGTTTGACCTGTGCTCACCTGTCCCTGTAGCATTATCAAGTGTACATCGATGTGCACGGCCTTGTGGCATGTACATTGATACACTATGCATGTCACATTGTTCGTGTATGATAAATTCAAATGTGAATGATGACGAACAACCCCAATAACTAAGGCAAATCATATTTTCAAAAATCATATTTCATTTTATATTGCAAAAATATTTCTTTTTCAATTTTACTGCGTTGGTGAATATTTTTGCAGATTTCTCAGATGCTGGATTATAACTGGAATGTAATTGAAGATAAACTACGAGTGTGAGTGATATGTAGTTAGGAATTTATGTAAATATGAAATTGTGATGTATTGTAAACAAAATTGTATATGTATAGTGAGAGCTTGAATTTGTACTATTCAAGATTGTAATAAATATTTGTTTGAATAAAATATCTGTTTGAATTCAAATTCTGTGTAATTTATTTTATTCAACAAATATTTATTTAATCTATGAAAAACAAAATAGTACATTACCAAATACATTTAAATGAATATATATGTTTATTATCATCAAACAAAAACATATAAGCGCATATTCAACAGAGTTCAACGCCGTTCATGGTGTTGGCCGTGCTCGCGAAGGGCTACGCGTTGGTGGTCACCGATCGATTTCAAACGCGTCAAGGAGGTCAAGGCGTGTAGGGTTTGGGGGCGGCGCAAATGTGTTATCGCGTTCATATTCAACCTGGTTGGGGAAGAAATAGATACATGGCCTTGATTTTTTTTGACAAAATGGACGGCCACAGATGAGTAGGTTTAAAATAATAAAAAGAAACTGTAAATTATTATATTTAAATTCGTTCAAACTTTAAAATGCAATAACATTTTCATACGAGGTCCGTTTCGCACGAAACGAAATGCGTTAGGTTCGTATTGACGAATACTACGCGATTGAGCTGGATTGAAGTTGATTGGAGCTAGTGAAATTTTTGTGTAAAATTAAATCCGCGTTTAATTTTATTTGAAATAAAACACTACGACTGTTATTGAAAACAAGGTGAGAACTTCTCACTCAATCGAATCTGTTTCGATTTAAAACTTTAAATAGTTAGATTTAAAATTGCTTGATTGTGTGTTTGGACGATAAATTATTATCTATTGTTTTGAAAATAGACCCTATACGTCGTATATTAAGCGGATGTTATTTATTAAGCACATATACCGCGATATTCCACCTTGAAGTGGAATTGGTATTATATATGTACTTGGAGTTGATTTTCCCGCATTATATAGTGGATGAGACCCTATTGCGCCGTATAATAGCGGATAATATTTTATATGAACCCATATACCGTGATATTCCGTCTTGAAACGGGATTGGTATTGTGCTAACATCTGTGGATGCAGGGAAACAGGTTGGAGGGATCCAACTGGATTCCTCACCTGTATTGGTTTATTTACAGATTTTTGCGATATATATTCTGTTATCATATTGATATATGATGTTTGGATGCCGTGGTTGATTTATTGGTGCTGTTGCAGCATTGGGCCTATTTTTTGGAGTTCTAAAAATGTTAAAAACACAATTTTGAATTTAAAAGGATTTTCAAGTGATTTTTGAAAGTATACATTTTATTGAAATTTGGAAATTGATTCATTTTAAATAAATAAATGTTATAATTTTTATGTTAAAAAAATTATGATTTTGAGAAATATAGTTGAAAATTGATTCTTGAAATATGGAGTTAATGAATTTTATAAAATAGTTTAAATTGAGATTTTTGAAATTATTATAAACGGTTTATATATGTGACAACCCGGATTTTTGATCATCTAATAGTTGGATAACTCTCCGGTTTATACATTGAATAGATAAGAATTTTGATAATAAAGAATATCTGAATATAAATAATAGAAACTAAATTTTTATATCTGGGAAAAACTATTATTTCTAAACAAATTAAATATATGAATTTTTATGTATATATTAGAAATAGGAAAATAATATTGATTTGAATTTAATAAATGTTTTCAAACTTTAATAAATATATAATTTATAATTTGAAATGTTATTTTGATTTAATACTTTTGAAAATGATAAATAAGATTCAAATTAAAGGTTCATTTGTTTTAATATTTCTTTCATTTCAATTTTATCATAAGATAAAATTGTTTTAAAATTTTATATAAGGAGTTAAACTAAATTTCTCAAATTTATAAACACATGTTATATAGATTTGAATCAAAAGCATAAGTTATTTGTTAATAAATGTTTATTTGAATTCACATGAATATTTATTGAAATCCAAAGCTTATTTATATAAAATAAATATACCTTATAATCATGTAAATATTTCATAAATATTTATATAAGGCTTAAATAAATCATTAAAAAGAAAAAAAATAACATTTAAATTTTTTATAAAACATTAGGAAAATACTTTTGTAAATATTAATTAAACATCATAACACTTGTAAGACATAAATTTAAACATAAGGACATTTGTAAATCAATAAGCTTATGTGTAAGGAAACTAAATCATCTAAGTGACAAATGTAATACTCCTAATAATTAAGTTTAAAATTTAAATTGTAAAATAAAAGTAAAGTTTTATTTTCAGCTAAGAATTTCTT
This sequence comes from Allium cepa, assembly GCA_030765085.1. NCBI lineage: Eukaryota > Viridiplantae > Streptophyta > Magnoliopsida > Asparagales > Amaryllidaceae > Allium > Allium cepa. The sequence goes on along the minus strand of CM060932.1, from coordinate 684,192,215 downwards.
TGTTCTCTTCAACAAAGATCAGCAAAATGTAATACAAAAATAAAAGAAAAAAAATAATGATAACTGTATAACCTGGAACAAGAGTAAAATCTGAATCATGCAAGCAAATCAGAACAAATGTAGCTGTAGCAATTGGTAGTTTCTTCTGAAATAAAGCAATCAAATGTAGATGCGAATTCATCTCAACTAAAGCTTAGTCCCAGATCAGTTTAAGCTCGATTAAGAGGATTTAATCAACATCTGGACCCTGACCTAAAATATAATGCTGCTGCTCTGTATACAGGTGAGTAAATATTTATTTACAAGTTTAAGTGGATAAGTGTTGTTGCATGTGTATTTCTGTGATGAAAAAAAATGAGTTGTATGAAGAAATATGTCTGATCTAAGTATGCATGTATGTTGAATACCTCTGTTCTCAGAACAGGATTAAATTTTTGATCTAATTTCAAAATCTTCTTCTCTGATTTCTATTAGGCCATTGGTTTAAGTCAAACTAAGTTTGTTTAAACATGATCTAGGATCTGGAACAGTTTAAACATGTTTAAATATGTATAGTATCTGGAAAACAAGTTTATAGTGAAAGTTTTATAAACATGTTGGAACCCATTGGTTGGAATTCTCTGATTCAAGCATATAACTTGAATCGGTTTGGAAAAAAATGATTTTTAAGATTAGAATCAAGTATGCATTTTGAAGATAAACAGAACGTGGTTTTCGAGCAAATTTGGGTAGCCAGAGGGTTTCTGGTAATCAGGGTTTCGACTGGAAGAGGAGGAAGCTTCGGCGAGGTCAGGAAAAATTTTGGTAGTGGCGATTGATCGCTGAGGTGTCGGATTTTTGGCCGATTTGGATTTTAAACCTAGAATAGGTTGAGGTACGGAATGGAATCATGGTTTCCTCTAGGATTGTTCGGAGTGTTTCGCGCCCAGGGCGTTGGTTGCGATGGAGTCTGACGAAGCTAAGGAAGTGGTGGCTCGCTGTCTGATGGTCGGAGGGGTGATATGTAAGGCGAGTTTAATCGAACTCCTTTATTCCAGGTTCGTCTACATGGCTCGATTTTGATTGGGGTGTTATGATGGTGAATCGATGATCAGAATGGGTTGCATCAACGATTGGCGATGTGCTGGAGGGGTAATCAAAGGCCAGAGGTGGTTTTGGCGATGGTACACGTGCACAAGTGATGTTGGTGTCAGTGGGTTTTGTGGAATATGGTCAGGGTTTTTTTTTCTTGCTCGAAGGAAGTACCGTGCATGTGAGGGTGAGACTCGAGTAGAACTCAAGTAGTTGATGGGTATTTAGGCTTCAGAGATTAACTTTAAACAATTTAAGTTTCTTAAAAAAATGGGAAGAAGCTGATGAAATCTCGGGTTAATCCTGAGAAGTCTTCGGGTTTGACCCGAAGAACAATGATGGACAGAAAATAAATATAAAATAAATTAAGTGATATTTGTACGAACTTGAATTTGAGCTTGAGAAAGTTGGAGGGGGGGCTGACTCGAGATGTTGTTGGGAAGTTCGGGTTGCCTTGTTTTTAAACAAACGAAATTTGTATCCAGTTTGTTTCAAAGAAAATAAATGAACAAGTTTTCTAGAACTTTCATCAAAGTGTTTTGACTAAATTAATTCTAAAGCTTTGAATCCAAATAAATTTGTTGATGAAATAAGTAATTAATTGAAGTTGGAAGTTTATCTTAATTATTTAAGATTTTAAAAACTGAATAAACTTAATGAAATTAAGGGTAGTTAATTATTTAATGTAATAATTTAAGGTAAGTAAACAAATGTGTTTAGTTGAAGATAATTAACTAATTACAATAACTAGGTAATTTAATTTAACTTGAGTAATTATGAGATAATCACAGAATGGGAATAATTAGAAAACAATTAATTACTTAAAACATAATTACCTAATGTAAGTAATTTAAGATATTAATGATTCAATGTAATTAATTGAATTGATGTGATTAGTTAAGTTAATTAATTAGATTAATTAATTTAAGATATTCACTTGTTGTTTTGTTAAGTATGATTACTAAATGTAATTAATAAAGTGTAATTACTTAGTGAAGTAATTAGAAATGGTAATTTCAGGGTGTAATTAATATGAAGATAATCACTGAGTAGAAGTGATTAATAATTAATTGCTTAGTGAAGTTAATCTAAGAATTAACTAATAAAGATTATGGGAAGCTAATTAATTAGTTCAATGAATTAAAAGGGAATTACCTGATGGGTAGAAATTAAAGGATAATTTCCGGGGAAAGGGAATTTAGTGATAATTACGCAGTGAGATTAAGGATTAATAAATATATTAATCAAGGAGGTGGTTTGATCTATGGAGTAACTTAGGAAGGTTAATTTCTGGTTATGATAATCAAGGTTGATTAATGAATGTAATTAAGTTAAAAGTTGATTACTAAATGAGGGTTAAGAATAATTAACCAATGAAAGAAATTGGAGGATCATTAATTGATATAATTTAAGAAGTGATCAATCTTGCTAAAGAATAATTAAATTATGATAAGTGCTATGGATTGGTTAATATCTCTGTTACGAATTGCTTTGAGATATGATATGTGGATGGATAGCTGATGATGCGATTATCTATTAATTATGAATTGCAATGTAAAGCGTTGTCCGGTAAATAAAGTTGAGTTATATTTAATTGAATAGCTTAAGATTAGATGACATTGAGTTCGAAGAGACCGGAGTCGGGTAATTGTAAATACCCGAAACCACTTTGATTCTTTATAGATTGATATGTTAGATCAATGAACTGTAATGGAATGGAATGATTTAAGTGAATTGGCCCTTTTAATCTAAGTTTTGACACTTAGAAATTAATGTGTGAAATTTGTGATGTCTATAATAACTTGTGAAGTTGTAAATTGATATGAGTTACCTGGGTTTATATAAGTTGTATTGCTTGTGTATCCCATGTTAGAAGAGTTTACTCACGCTGGTTTCCAGCCTGACCCGGGTGTTACTTTGATGTAATGCTCGGGTCAGACCGAGTATTACAGATTTACAGGTAAGGACGTTCTGGAGCTCAGGAGGCGAGGTGGATGGCTGGAACGTATGGAGCGTACCCGCTGTGATATATAGTTGTATTTTTAGGACATGTTGATTTAGAACTGTCCTGTGTTTTGTAAATGTTGTAACTCTGATATATAAAAATGCAAACGTACCGATACAGTTTTTTTTTGTAAACTGTTATTATGTGATATTATATTTTGATCCGCTGCAAATGTGAGGTTTTCTATGACTGACTTCTGTTTCTGCTTCTTTCTCTTTTCTTCTTTTCACTAACTATCTGGAATTTTCGGGATCGAAATTTCCGGGTCGTTACATTTGGTATCAGAGCAGAAGGTTAAGCGAGAACCTTGGCTCTGGTGGGATTACTCATTAAGAATAGGGTAAGTGGTACCCTAGAATGAGTTGAGTGAATAAATATGAGAGAGCGTACTTGTTATTTTCTTATATAAAGGTTTTTAAATGATTTCAAAAGTAAGTGAATCTTATATAAGAAATAGATTATCTATTATATTAAGGAAATTGGTTGTGGTATTAATTAAACTAAAAGTAATAGTAAGAATTAAGTGGTAATAGAATTACAACCAAATTGAAATTATATTAAAGACAAGTTTGAAATGGATTCAAACTAAAATTGAAATCTTGAATTGGAAAAGTATTTCAGAATAAGATGAATTAGAATTGGTTTCAAACCAGAAAATAAAATGGATATTGTGTTTAATAATGGGATGATTTTTTTTCAATAGACAATAAAATGTTTTAAGGAAGTAACCATTTAAAAAGAAAATAATTTGTAAATGTGAAAGGATATAAATAAAAGTGGGTTTCAAATTGTGAAGTCCTGAATTCTAAGTTTAAAATTTTGAATTGTTTTCAAAATATTAAAGGAAATAATATTATTCAAACTACTTTGAATAATGGTATTATTTTAAAAATAAGAAATGTTTGAAAAATTTAATGAAAATTTGTTTGAATTGAAACCAAAGGTGGTTTAAAATTTTAAATTTGGCCTGGCAAGCCAAGAAGTAAGTATGTATATGTATGGATATACATAATATCAAAGTTGGTTGAAATAAACTCTAAATATTGAGTTTAAAATCTGGAATAAGACATGATACCCAAAGTGATAAGTTCTTGAACTTAATAAGTGGGAAGATTATTTATGAAAAGTTCAAACTGGGTAAAGTTGACTGGATTAAGTGAATTGAGTTTAACTTGGGAAAAAAGTTAAATAAGTTGGAATGATCAACATGATTTGGGAATTTCAAGATGGAATTGGAATTTAATTTGGGAAGTTAAATGGTTAATCTGAATTGAGAGTTTGTGTGATCTCAAAATGGGTTTGAGATCTGGAAATTGTAAATTGATGGATGTTTTTAAGTTGAATTAGATGATATCATCCTATTGTTGTTAAATATCTTTAAGTTATGAATTGGATTTGTTTAAATGAATGAGAAATGGAGTATGCTAATCCATTGTTGGGATAAAAAGGTAAATTGATTTAAAGGAATTAAATCAACATTTGAAGTATTAACTCGAATATATATAATTCGAGATGGTTTAAATTTGGAATTTAAAATTTGAAATCAAATCAAATTGAATTTGATTTGAATTAATTGAAATTGTGATTAAAGATATATAAGTATAAAATTCAAATGGAAAAATTGAATTGGATTAATTTGAAACAATTTGTAATTGAAGAGAGTTCAATTTGAAATTAGTCCGAATTGATTTGAATAATTCAGAATTGTAGTCAAAACTGAATAGTTTTAAATTCAAACGGAATTTGAATTTAATTTGGGAAGAAATCAAGAATAAATTCAACTTGATTTGAAAATGGAGTTTGAAATTGGGATTAAATCAAACTGGAATTGAAATGAATTGAAGTTGGAACTAGTTCAATTAAAATTTATTTGAATTAGTAGAATTTGAGATCAAGGTTGGATAAAGTTAAATTTGGAAAGAAATTGAGGTTAATTCAATTTGAATTGAGGTTGAATCAATTTCAATGGAAATTGAAGTTATTTAAATGAGAGTTAAGTCAATTTAAATGGAAGTGGAATTTAAATTGAATTGATCAGGAATGGAGATCGGGTAGTGAGCAGTTTGACTCTGGACAATTTTTAATATTAATTATTTTAATATAAACCTATTTTTCCAAGCTATTCATTATATATACAACCTTTCTTTTAAAAGCCAAATTATCTTACACTTGTTTAACAATTTTCCAACCGTGTTGTAAACTAATTACTATATTTCAACTATTTTATAAAATTAATTACTATCTTACTATTATTTTGCAATTATTTAAAATTTCTATAATTATTTGACTATTTTCCAACTATTTTACAACAACCTAACTATTTTACACCTATTTTACAAACTAGTAATTATATTTCAACTACTTATCTATTTTTAAAATTTTCAAACTATTTTCTAAATAAATTGGTCGGAGTTCAAACTGTTATTGGTTAAATACCCAATCGAGATAAGTATAGAGGTGATAATTCAAATGGGATTGAAGCAGTTGTGAATAAGTGAATGAAAATTTAAGTGAATGTGAATAGAAATGAAATTAATTTGCATATAAGCAATAAAGATAAATACGTAGGTTGTACGTATGTTATTCTATTCGCATAGTGATTTGATCCAGATTCGAGCACAGAATTTCGAGATAGTATATCGATCCGAGTTGGGATTTTCACTCGATTTTCGACGGCGAACCTGGATATGGATTGTTGATTGGTTCTGGATATTCTCTATCATAGATATGGCTATGCAAGGAGAATGACGGTTTCTAATCAAGAAATCAGATCTGAGTCCGCACTAGGAAGTCGGGTGGACGATACTAGTTCGGAAGTGAAATTGTGTGATCGAGTGACCGATCAGATTGGTATGAGTACGGACGATATGTGTATATCGTACGGATTTGGATGAAATTGATATTGAAAAGAGTAATCAAATTGGGATATTTGGTTTTGAATAAACAAAGTTGTATATATTTGTTATATAAGATAAATCTTCCCTTGTTGAATTTATTGCTGGAAGAAAAATGCTTTGAAATGTTTGAAGTATAAAGAGATTTTATACAAGTTTGAAGGGATCCCAAAGTTTTAAAGAAATTATATATATCTGAATATACATATATAGTGGATCTTATGAGGATTTTGAAAAAGGTTTTGGAAACCTTTGGATTGGGAAAGGCTTTTGATTTTTGGGTAAAATCAATATTGAATTTGGAAAGCCTAGTTTGAGAATCATCGATTTTTGGATAATCGATTTTGTGTAAAGGAGCCTTGTATGAGATCATACTAGGTGTATGATTTGAAAGATACTATAATTATAGTATAAAATGTTTTGATGATGGCTCTGGGGAAAAAGGCGCTCCCTTGAAATGAACTTCTCAGGAGTACCACCGGGTGGTGCTGCCTTGAGCCCAAAGGGGGTCTAAAGTTGATCCTGTGAGGAGTCCGGATAAAACTTGTTCCTGGGGATTATGAGTTGAGTATACCATAGCGAAAGTCGTGTGTGCCGCTGAGAGCCAACAGTTACATGGACTTTTGCTGCGATGGCAACGTAACCCAGGATGTAACTGCGACCTATGGTATAACATAGCGAAAGTCGTGTGTGCTGCTGAGAGCCAACAGTCTGCGTTTGATTTTATATCGGCAGACTGCGACCTATGTAGGAGTGGAGATGTTTCATTTCGACAGCGAAAATCAGAGGCCGCTGAGAGCCTGCAGTTACATGGACTTTTGCTGCAATGGCAGCGTAACCCTGGATGTAACTGTGGTCTGTTGTGTGGGTTCCATGGCGTAATCGAGAGGCCGCGGAGAGCCTGCAGTTACATGGACTTTTGCTGCGACGGCAACGTAACCTTGGAATGTAACTGTGACCATGGATGGGGGTGATGATTTCCAAAGCATTCTCACCAAAGATAATTCCTCTGTTTCAAAATGTTTTCTATATTTTCAATAAAATTATTTTCCAAGTATTTTCACTGGATGTTGAAAACGGGTCTGCTAAGTACTTATAGATTTTCAGTTGTACGCCTGATCAACGTATGACCGAATTTCTATGAGAACAAGGATGGACTGGTTGAAACATCGAGTTATAAAAGTATTTTTATAAAAACTATTTTGGAAATATTATACAGATTTTAAAAAGAGTTTTAAAATGATCAAAGAATATTTTAACTGGTATTAAAATATTTAATAAATTCTGGCTTTGCTTCTTTTCGAGGACGAAAAGATTCTAAGGGGGAAGGAATGCGATAACCCGGATTTTTGAGCATCTAATAGTTGGATAACTCTCCGGTTTATAGATTGAATAGATAAGAATTTTGATAATAAAGAATATCTTAATATAAATAATAGAAACTGAATTTTTATATCTGGGAAAAACTATTATTTTCAAACAAATTAAATATATGAATTTTTATGTATATATTAGAAATAGGATAAAAATATTGATTTGAATTTAATAAATGTTTTCAAACTTTAATAAATATATAATTTATAATTTGAAATGTTAGTTTGATTTAATACTTTTGAAAATGATAAATAAGATTCAAATTAAAGGTTCATTTGTTTTAATATTTCTTTCATTTTAATTTTATCATAAGATTAAATTGTTTGAAAATTTTATATAAGGAGTTAAACTAAATTTCTCAAATTTATAAACACATGTTATATAGATTTGAATCAAAAGCATAAGTTATTTGTTAATAAATGTTTATTTGAATTCACATGAATATTTATTGAAATCCAAAGCTTATTTATATAAAATAAATATACCTTATAATCATGTAAATATTTCATAAATATTTATATAAGGCTTAAATAAATCATTAAAAAGAAAAAAAATAACATTTAAATTTTTTATAAAACATTAGGAAAATACTTTTGTAAATATTAATTAAACATCATAACACTTGTAAGACATAAATTTAAACATAAGGACATTTGTAAATCAATAAGCTTAGGTGTAAGGAAACTAAATCATCCAAGTGACAAATGCAATACTCCTAATAATTAAGTTTAAAATTTAAATTGTAAAATAAAAGTAAAGTTTTATTTTCAGCTAAGAATTTCTTTGTTCTCTTCAACAAAGATCAGGAAAATGTAATACAAAAATAAAAGAAAATAATAATAATGAAAACTGTATAACCTGGAACAAGAGTAAAATCTGAATCATCCAAGCAAATCAGAAAAAATGTAGCTGTAGCAATTGGTAGTTTCTTCTGAAACTACCAATCAAATGTAGATGCGAATTCATCTCAACTAAAGCTTAGTCCCAGATCAGTTTAAGCTCGATTAAGAGGATTTAATCAACATCTGGACCCTGACCTAAAATATAATGCTGCTGCTCTGTATACAGGTGAGTAAATATTTATTTACAAGTTTAAGTGGATAAGTGTTGTTGCATGTGTATTTCTGTGATGAAAAAAAATGAGTTGTATGAAGAAATGTGTCTGATCTAAGTATGCATGTATGTTGAATACCTGTGTTCTCAGAACATGATTAAATTTTTGATCTAAATTCAAAATCTTCTTCTCTGATTTCTATTAGGCCATCGATTTAAGTCAAACTAAGTTTGTTTAAACATGATCTAGGATCTGGAACAGTTTAAACATGTTTAAATATGTATAGTATCTGGAAAACAAGTTACAGTGAGAATTTTATAAACATGTTGGAACCCATTGGTTGGAATTCTCTGATTCAAGCATATAACTTGAATCGATTTGGAAAAACATGATTTTTAAGATGAAAATCATGATTTTTAGATTAGAATCAAGTATGCATTTTGAAGATAACCAGAACGTGGTTTTCGAAAAAATTTGGGTGGCCGGAGGGTTTCTGGTAATCAGGGTTTCGACTGGAAGAGGAGGAAGCTTCGGCGAGGTCGGGAAAATTTTTGTTAGTGGCGATTGATCACTGAGGTGTCAGATTTTTGGCCGATTTGGATTTTAAACCTAGAATAGGTTGATGTACGGAATGGAATCATGGTTTCCTCTAGGATTGTTCGGAGTGTTTCGCGCCCAGGGCGTTGGTTGCGATGGAGTCTGACGAAGCTAAGGAAGTGGTGGCTCGCTGTCTGATGGTCGGAGGGGTGATATGTAAGGCGAGTTTAATCGAACTCCTTTATTCCAGGTTCTTCTACATGGCTCGATTTTGATTGGGGTGTTATGATGGTGAATCGATGATTAGAATGGGTTGCATCAACGATTGGCGATGTGCCGGAGGGGTAATCAAAGGCCAGAGGTGGTTTTGGCGATGGTACACGTGCAAAAGTGATGTTGGTGTCAGTGGGTTTTGTGGAATATGGTCAGGTTTTTTTTCTTGCTCGAAGGAAGTACCGTGCATGTGAGGGTCAGACTCGAGTAGAACTCAAGTAGTTGATGGCTATTTAGGCTTCAGAGATTAACTTTAAACAATTTAAGTTTCTTAAAAAAATGGGAAGAAGCTGATGAAATCTCGGGTTAATCCTGAGAAGTCTTCGGGTTTGACCCGAAGAATAATGATGGACAGAAAATAAATATAAAATAAATTAAGTGATATTTGTAGGAACTTGAATTTGAGCTTGAGAAAGTTGGGGGGGGCTGACTCGAGATGTTGTTGGGAAGTTCGGGTTGCCTTGTTTTTAAACAAACGAAATTTGTATCCAGTTTGTTTCAAAGAAAATAAATAAACAAGTTTTCCAGAACATTCATCAAAGTGTTTGACTAAATTAATTCTAAAGCTTTGAATCCAAATAAATTTGTTGGTGAAATAAGTAATTAATTGAAGTTGGAAGTTTATCTTAATTATTTAAGATTTTAAAAACTGAATAAACTTAATGAAATTAAGGATAGTTAATTATTTAATGTAATAATTTAAGGTAAGTAAACAAATGTGTTTAGTTGAAGATAATTAACTAATGACAATAACTAGGTTAATTAATTTAAATTGAGTAATTATGAGATAATCACAAAATGGGAATAATTATAAAACAATTAATTACTTAAAACATAATTACCTAATGTAAGTAATTTAAGATATTAATGATTCAATGTAATTAATTGAATTGATGTGATTAGTTAAGTTAATTAATTAGATTAATTAATTTAAGATATTCACTTGTTGTTTTGTTAAGTATGATTACTGAATGTAATTAATAAAGTGTAATTACTTAGTGAAGTAATTAGAAATGGTAATTTCAGGATGTAATTAATATGAAGATAATCACTCAGAAGAAGTGATTAATAATTAATTGCTTAGTGAAGTTAATCTAAGAATTAACTAATAAAGATTATGGAAGTTAATTAGTTAGTTTAATGAATTAAAAGGGAATTACCTGATGGGTAGAAATTAAAGGATAATTTCCGGGGAAAGGGAATTTAGTAATAATTACGCAGTGAGATTAAGGATTAACAAATATATTAATCAAGGAGGTGGTTTGATTTATGGAGTAACTTAGGAAGGTTAATTTCTGATTGTGATAATCAAGGCTGATTAATGAATGTAATTAAGTTAAAAGTTGATTACTAAATGAGGGTTAAGAATAATTAACCAATGAAAGAAATTGGAGGATCATTAATTGATATAATTTAAGAAGTGATCAATCTTGCTAAAGAATAATTAAATTATGATAAGTGCTATGGATTGGTTAATATCTCTGATACGAATTGCTTTGAGATATGATATGTGGATGGATAGGTGATGACGCGATTATCTATTAATTATGAATTGCTATGTAAAGCGTTATCCGGTAAATAAAGTTGAGTTATATTTAATTGAATAGCTTAAGATTAGATGACATTGAGTTCGAAGCGACCAGAGTCGGGTAATTGTAAATAGCCAAAACCACTTCGATTCTTTATAGATTGATATGTTAGATCAATGAGCTGTAATGGAATGGAATGATTTAAGTGAATTGGCCCTTTTAATCTAAGTTTTGACACTTAGAAATTAATGTGTGAAATTTGTGATGTCTATAATAACTTGTGAAGTTGTAAATTGATATGAGTTACCCGGGTTTATATAAGTTGTATTGCTTGTGTATCCCATGTTAGAAGAGTCTACTCACACTGGTTTCCAGCCTGACCCGGGTGTTACTTTGTTGTAATGCTCGGGTCAGACCGAGTATTACAGATTTTCAGGTAAGGACGTTCTGGAGCTCAGGAGGCGAGCTGGATGGCTGGAACGTATGGAGCGTACCCGCTGTGATATATAGTTGTATATTTATGACATGTTGATTTAGAACTGTCATGTGTTTTGTAAATGTTGTAACTCTGATATATAAAAATGCAAACGTACTGATACAGTTTTTTTTGTAAACTGTTATTATGTGATATTATATTTTGATCCGCTGCGAATGTGAGGTTTTCTGTGACTGACTTCTGTTTCTGCTTCTTTCTCTTTTCTTCTTTTCACTAACTATCTGGAATTTTTGGGATCGAAATTTCAGGGTCGTTACAATATAGAAGATTTATAAAATTGATATTTATAAATTAAAAATATTGGAATTATAAAATGAGTTTTTATAAGTGTTAAAATGAAGTATAAATGGATTTCATAAGTGAATGAAATTTATAGATTTATAAATTGTGAAGTTATAAAATGAATAGATTTGGTAAAATAAAAGATTTATAAGAAATTAACTTATAAATTGGATTTTGGCATTTAAATGAGATATAAATAGAATTCGTTAATTAATGGATTTTATAAGTTGAAGTTTTTATAAAATTATATAGATGTGAATTTATAAACGTTGTTTTATAAATCCGAAATCGATTGAATTTGATAAGTAAATATGAAAGCCTTTAATTAAATATGTAGAAGTGTTGAATTTGGTAAACGATTTATATCCACGATTTTGGACAGTAGATAATCCTTTAAATAAAATTTGTAGAAATGTTGAATTTGGTTAACGAAGTATATTCACGATTTTGGACAGTGGATGATATATTAAAGAAACATTTTGGGGAAGTGATATTGTAAATAGAACTAAAGCGATTTAAAGGTGTTTTAAAATGCATTAAGTATCGAAACCATAGATTTCAACATTCATTGTTGAAATAGAAGTTTTCGAGAAATAAAAGGAAATGGTGGACTATAACACTGTTGTTATAGTAAATGATTTTCGAAAAGGTAATGTTTTATATAGTATTGAGATTTATATATATCTATCTAAATTTCGAATCCCTATACTAGTGATTTTGGGTTGTCGTAACGATGTTTTATGCAAACATTCGTTTTGACTCAAATGAACGTGTTTAAGAGAATGTTTTCCTAAAAGAATAAAATATATACTTAATCGTGTTTTAAGTATGTTGAATATTTTCTAAGTATTGAAAATAAATAGATTTGTGAATTACTTATTGTTAAATAAGTATTTGGAAATGATTTCCAGTGACAATGAATAAATATTTAGAAATGTTTCTACGTAAGGAAAATGATTTGACATTTGTTTTCAAAAGTTGTAAATGTGTAAAGTGATTTGAAATTTTTTTCAAATGGCTGAAGAGTGAAAAATTATATATATTGTAAAGATATTTTTGAAAAATAAATTATTTGGGAAATTATTTGGAATTTGGTGATGGTTGTGCATATCCATTGATAGTTAAATAACTGACTATCAATATTTACCTTTAAATGGGTATTAGTTGTGAATTACTTGAATTTGAATGCTACACTTATTTTAAAATAAGCGCTCATTATTCGGTTTAGCCGGGAGAGGACCTTTGAGTCATAAATCCCATTCTGAATATCGATATGTCATAATGAATAGCATCTGAAGACCGGGTATTTTCGAAAACGGAAGGATTACTGTCGAATGACTCTACGTCAGCTGATCTCCGATATAGAGATTTTATCACCCTTTGTGATGGGAAGTTCGGTCGTGATTAGTGAATATCCGGATTGCAAGGGCTTCTTTGGAAGTGCCTTCGGTTCCGTTCGATCCCGGAACGGATGTAACAGACAGGAATTTTCGACTCTCGAAAATCCGACATCGACACTCACTTTATCGACTGCCGAGAAATCGAAGGCCGAAAACACGGAATGTTATGGGTTTTAAAAAGAAAAGAAAAAGAAAGAAGAGAGAAGAGATAGGAAAGAAAAGAAAAAGAGAGAAAAGATAGAACATAGAGAGGAAAGAAGATAGACAATTTTTTAGAAAACAGAGAAAGAAAACAGAGAATTTGAAAAATAGAAGATAGAAGAATTTTAAAATAGAAGAAAAAGAGAATAGAGGAAAAAGAAAAAAAACAGAACAACATCAGAATCTCACAATTCGCAGCGGAACAACATATAATAATAAATGAATAATCTTTAAACAAAGAACTACAGTTATTACATTTCATCATATTCATTACATCATATCATCAGAGTGTACAACATCATACAACAACAAACAGTGCAGCGGAAAAAGAAATACTATATACTAGTAATACGCCATGCCATCCAGCTTGCCTCCAGCAACTCCAGAATATCCAGAATATCCTGATAAACCTAACTCTTAACTGCCCGTGTGGAAATTGGTGGGCACCCAGAGTTTAGGAAGGAAAACAATAAACTCCAAGTCAGTCATGTGACTGGTGTGAGAACTCAAAACAGTTTATTTACTTTAAAATCAAAATAGAGGAATATTTTTAAATCAATTCGCAATGCTTTTAAAAATGAGACTACCATAAGGCCTCCCGCACACACACACAATGCAAACGCAGAATCGGAGGAGATTTCTCCTTATGATAGTCAAAGATGCTTGATACGCATTTAAAATAACATTTGATATTATTACTAGTGCATAGCGTAGGAAAAATTCATTTCGAAAGTAGAATATAAATCTTAGCCAACATAGACATTTCGAACTATGCCTACTATAGCTACCATCCAAACAGTGGTGACCACCATAAGTGAATGGCAGGTTCTACAACTAATACCGTACAAGTTTCGTATTGGGAATTGGATTTCCAACGAATGATCAGGCCAAGGAACTTCCCATTGCCACATGAGAATGCCTCTGGATGGACATCCCCGAGAACCAAACCGGATCTCTACCAACACAAGGCCGGGTTACTCCTAACTGAGTAACAACTGACCGAATATGCCATCCCCCGGTCCTTTGGGACCTTTTCACCGAGCGCTCGTAATCAATTCACACAATCATAAAGTGTTTTCAACATGAGTAAGTATCTGGGCTCCATACCATGATACCACCCTTTTCCAGAAGGAAATGCACATATCCTAAAGGGTGCTACCCTTCATAACCTTGCCGCATCTTTCCTGTTTTGACCATTCACGGGGTGTGAGGCTCGACGAAGTCACGTCCACAAAAACATACTTTATACAAAAGCCATGCTTTGGGTCAACAAATGATCAACACAATGATCACAAGGATAGACGATCAAATCAACGATCCTATCACAAATAATCAACACAATGATCATTTCAGCATCACTCAGCATGTCACATTACCAAATTGGGAATATATCGCTGATAACTTCAACTATATAACCTCTGAGCTCGTACGTCTCAGAGAAGGGTGTTAAGCTAAAAGAATAAATTCTTCGCCACCAACAGAAATATATTTGAAAGAAATTGGCTTTATATCTCAATTTATAACGTCAGACATACAATCCATACAAGTCTGTTCCGGGCTCGAACAAAACCGAAGGCACTTCTTACGAAGCCCTTGCAATACGGGTATTCACAATCCCGATCGAATTTCCCATCACTTAGGAGATCTCTATACCAGGAGCTACCCAGTGCAGAGACAATCGATAGGTCATCCTATCGCTTTCACAAATACTCGGTCTTCAACACCGATCTTCAAATGCAATTCATAACGACGTATCACATATTCGGAATGGGTTATACGACCCCATGGTCCTTTCCCGGTTAACCCGAATAGTGAGCGCTTATTCAAAAATAAGTGTGCATTCAAACTCAATCAATTCACATCAAATACCCATTCAAAGGGAAATACTGATAGTCGGTTATTGAACTATCACTGAATATGCACACATCACCACATTCCAAATAATTTTTCCAAATTATTTATTTTCCAAAATATCTTTACTAGATATATAATTTCAACACTTCAAAAATAAATCAATATTTATTTTTAACAAGGTTCACTTTCACATATAAATTCCATAATGAATTTATATTTCAAAATATTCGTGCATATGCGATTTCAATAATTCATTTCAATTTATCTTCAGAAAAAGATAAATTCTAATTATTCACTTCATATTGGAAAACATTTCCATACTTATTTATTCATAAGTAATTCACAAATTCCTTTTATTTTCAACCCTTAGAAAATATTCAATATACTTAAATCGAATTAAGTATATAATTCATTCTTTAAGGAAATCATTCTCTTAAACATATTTATTTGGGCCAAAACGAATGTTACGTAAAACATCGTTACGACAACCCAAAATCACTAGTATAGGGATTCGAAATTAAAATAGATATATAAATCCCAATACTATACAAAACATTTCCTTTCGGAAATCATTTACTATAACAACAGTGTTATAGTCCACTATTTCCTTTTATTTCTCGAAAACGTCTATTTCAACAATAAATGTTGAAATCTATGGTTTCGAATCACCACACCTTTTAAAACATCGTTAGATCGTTTTAATTCTATTTAAAACATTCACATTCTAAACAATTTCTTTAACGTGTTATTCACTGTTCAAAAACGTGAATAACTACATTAATAAACTTCATCATTTCTATTCACTTTAACTTAAAGGATTATTCACTGTCTAAAACGTGAATATAACTCCATTTATAAGTTATAACAATTAACTTATCAAAATAAGTCGTTTGCGGATTTATAAAACAACGTTTATAAATTCCGTTTCTATTTATTTATAAAAACTTCCTTTTTATAAATTCCTTTATTAACCTATTCCAGTTTATAACTCAATTATAAACTAAACGTTCATATTATAAGTTAATTACTTATAAAACGATTATTTTACAAAATCGTTCCTTTAGAGACTTTCCAATTAATAAATCTTATAACTTATAAGATCCATTTATCTAACCAATCTATTCTTCAAATAATTTCACCAAATTTATAAATCTTACTATTTATAAATTCTCTTTTATAACTTCACAGTTTATAATTCTATAAATTTCATTCATTTATGAATTTCATTTTCACTTCATTCAAACACTTATAAAAACTCGTTTTATAAGTCAATATTTCAATTTATAAATATCCGTTTATAAATCTCTTAATATAAATCAATTTATATTATTCTTTAAAAACATCTTTAAATTCTTTTATAATTTCATCATTTCGATTTATAAAATAATCAAATTTTATAAATCCTATTTTTAAACTTTTGATAATAAGTTCAGAATTCCATTTAAACTCTTTTATAAAGTCATTAATTCCTTATTTTCAAAAATCAGCTTTTAACTATATTTCACAAAAATCATAATTTTATAACTTCTAAAATTATATAACGTTTATTTATTTAAATGGATCAATTCCAAAAATATTTTATATCAAAAAAAAAAACACTTTGAAAATCATTTTAAAATCCCAAAATCTGGGTCCAATGATGCTACACACCAAATAGTCAATCACGACTAACAACGATATCATATATCGATATGATAATCCATCAAATATCAAAATATCTGAAATAAAATAAAAACTGTTGAGGAATCCAGTTGGATCCCTCCAACCTGTTTCCTGCATCCAAAAACATTAGCACAATACCAATTTCGCTCCAGTACGAAATTATCGCGGTATATGTTCTTAATAAATATTATCCGCTTAATAACGGCGTAATAGGGTCTCATCCGCTAAACAAAAAATGCGGGAAATCAATCAACTGCAATATATACATATGCCAATATATATATATTGATATTATATATAATACCAATTTCACTTTTTATGAAATATTCGCGGTATATGTTTTTAATAAATAACATCCACTTACTAACGGCGCATAATGTCTATTTTAACAATCAATAATTTACAGTCATCATTCAAACATGCATTCAAATATTTTAAATCTAACTATTTAAAATAAAATCGGAATCTATTCGATTGAGTGAGAAATTCTCACCTTGGTTTTAAATTCCGTTTTAGCTTTTATTTCGAATAAAATTAAACGCGCGTTTAATTTTACCCGAAATTCTCACTAACTCCAAACGACTCCAAACCAACTCCATCGCGTAGTGCTCGTCCATACGATTCCAACGCAACTGAGTTTGCAATTTTTCGACCTCGTATGAAAAAGTTATGTATTTTACAAGTTTGTACACAATTTATATTCATAAATTTATAACTAACTTAATAAATTTCAACCTTAGCCAATCTCAGCCACAAGATTAACATCCAACGCCTCACGTACATCTCCCCCAATCACGTAACTATCTCCAGGCAATGAACATTGAGGCCGAACCCATCATGATTCCTAGGGTTAGCATTTTCACTCAAATCACTCAACTATACATCATCATACCACTCCCATGTCGAAGAGCACGACCACCTCTACCTCTGGCCCCATCCCCAGCAAGCTCGGCTGCCTAGATAGCCTCGAAAACCGTGCCGATCTGATGGTGAACGGCCCATCCTTGCTCCCTCTACGCAACTCCAAACTCGATCATATCCGTATGGATTTCAAGCTCTCTTCATGCTCTACCTTTTTCGTGTTGAACACTTCTTCTAATTCCTTGTAGATTGGGAGAGATTGAGAGATGAAGGAGAGGGATTTCTGGCCATAGGTTATGAATGTGGCGGCTAGGTTATAATTAGGGTTAGGGTTTATATTTTTATCAAATTATGAAGGCAAGGGGTCTATTTATAAGGAACGAGCGACACTATTCATCCCGGATTTTCCGAACTCCGATTTAGACGCCGTAACCAGCGTACCTAGGGTTTATCCCGCGTTCCGGACACAATGGAACAGGTTTCGGAAGCTAATTCGGAAGTATGTGCGAGTTATGGCTGAAAACGTTCAATTTGAATTAAACCGATTTAAGTCGATTTCTAGGCGTTTTAATTTGTACCGGACAAACGGTAAATCCAATTGACTTGAAATTTGAAACCTTACAATAATATCACATTACGGATCCGATGAAACTGGTTTCGTCGAAATCCGAGACTTTTTGAAAAATGGCTATTTTGACTCGCCAAATTTAAATTAAAAATAATTTGATGCGTTTCGAGCTGCCACGATCAAACGATAACTCCGATTGACACGAAAATTGAAATCCGGTAATAACTTACTATTACGGATCCAATGAAACTGGTTTCGTTCAATTCTGAGACTGTTCAAAAATTGACTATTTTACCGTCGATTATTAAATATTAAAATATTCAATTTTCACAGATTAACTTTTAATTCGATTTTAAAAGTTCTAAAATATTTCTATAACTCCAGTATGATTAAATAAAATTTTCCAAATTATTTTCAATCATATTTAACTCAATTTTCAATTATTTCCATAATTTAACATATTAAATTATCGATTTAATTATCCAATTAAATCCAATAATTCAAATAAAAATTTATTTGACTTATAAATTTACTTTTTAATATTTAAAATTAATTAAATATTCAAATTTTAATTTATAAAAATTCTGGGTCGTTACAATCTTTCCCCCTTAAAAGAATTTCGTCCTCGAAATTACAAGTAAGAAAAGTTACAGAATCTATTAATTTTCCAAAATTTAAAGTTAAACTGCTTATAAAACTTTACTAAGTTTTCAAATCATACTTAGTTATGTTTTCAAAAACAACTACTATCGTTTAACTTTCAACTCCAAAATCAAAGTTAAAGTTTTCCAAAATTTTCCCAATTTTCTCAAAATTTTTCTAACGCCTTAAATTTCCGGAAAAATTCGCCATGTCTCCTTTGCGCGGCTCGATCCGAAAAAAAAATGACAGTATATATATCACAAATATACATCTCATCAAGTAATGAGGCATCCCGAAGGGAAAAAAGTGTAAAAGTACGATATTTAATCCGAGATATGTACCTTATATTTTATTAGCAAGCATATACGGCTAATATAGCGCAAAAGCGAACTCCAAATGCGAAGCAAACGCGATCCGCACCTACTAAACTCAACAAACAACATGAGAATCATGCATATATGAAAATAATCTCAATATACAACATATAGCAACATAATAACTATATATGTCACATAGCAAATGCAACAATAGCAATATATATTCAACCATCAACCAACTATAATCCATAACCAATAATATTCATTCATATTCTCATTAATATTCAATGAATTGGTTTTCAATTTAAATCACATTTGATTTATTCACATTGGATTTACTAACATTCATTCTCATTTCAATTAGTTAACATTTACTAATTAAATCCAATTAACATTCAATTCTATTCAAATTTATTTACTTTCAATTTGAATTTAATCACATAGCTTTCAATTTCATTAATACTTAATGAATTACATACTATCAACTAACAATCATATAACAACCAATGTATATTAATTTACAACCAAATTCCTTTGCTTATGTTCATTCAATTATTCAACTTCCAATAACATTAGATTTTAATGAATTAACATTTATATTCATTATTCCATATCAACTTAATTTACATTCAATTGGTTTAACATTCAATCCATTAATTCAATTCAATTACTAAAGTCGAATTTCATTTATATAACTCAAGTTCATATTCTTTTAAATCCACTTGATTATTTACTTCGATACCAATATCAATTCCATTCAACAACACTTAAGTTATACTTCCATTTAACCTTATATTCATTTTTATTTACAACTCATATTCATATAATTTTACTTCTTATATATATATAAGTTTATTTCACAATTGTAAATCACTTTAATTATAATTCATACTTATAATTCTTTTGCTTATACAATTATTCTTTTATTTAGATTATTCAAACAACCTAACAATCAACTTACATACACTTTTAATTTTGAAAGATTATTCCTTTATATATAAAATATAATTAAGGCAAAATTATTTCATTCACCCAATTTAAAATCAATACTGTGTCGAATTGTTCTATTCAAGTGTTTAGAAACCCCTTCGGCATAGTCTTGCGGACCACGCTGACGAAAGTTCATATGCCACTCAATAAACCAATCATCACAATATAAAACAATTTTTATATTCACTAACAAATACGCTCTCATAGCTATTATTACACTCAAACTCATTCTAGAGTACTGCTGACTCTATCTCTAATGAGTAATACCCATCAGAACCATGGTTGTCGCTTAACCAACAGAGCTCTGATACCAAATGTAACAGACAGGAATTTTCGACTCTCGAAAATCCGACATCGACACTCACTTTATCGACTGCCGAGAAATCGAAGGCCGAAAACACGGAATGTTATGGGTTTTAAAAAGAAAAGAAAAAGAAAGAAGAGAGAAGAGATAGGAAAGAAAAGAAAAAGAGAGAAAAGATAGAACATAGAGAGGAAAGAAGATAGACAATTTTTTAGAAAACAGAGAAAGAAAACAGAGAATTTGAAAAATAGAAGATAGAAGAATTTTAAAATAGAAGAAAAAGAGAATAGAGGAAAAAGAAAAAAAACAGAACAACATCAGAATCTCACAATTCGCAGCGGAACAACATATAATAATAAATGAATAATCTTTAAACAAAGAACTACAGTTATTACATTTCATCATATTCATTACATCATATCATCAGAGTGTACAACATCATACAACAACAAACAGTGCAGCGGAAAAAGAAATACTATATACTAGTAATACGCCATGCCATCCAGCTTGCCTCCAGCAACTCCAGAATATCCAGAATATCCTGATAAACCTAACTCTTAACTGCCCGTGTGGAAATTGGTGGGCACCCAGAGTTTAGGAAGGAAAACAATAAACTCCAAGTCAGTCATGTGACTGGTGTGAGAACTCAAAACAGTTTATTTACTTTAAAATCAAAATAGAGGAATATTTTTAAATCAATTCGCAATGCTTTTAAAAATGAGACTACCATAAGGCCTCCCGCACACACACACAATGCAAACGCAGAATCGGAGGAGATTTCTCCTTATGATAGTCAAAGATGCTTGATACGCATTTAAAATAACATTTGATATTATTACTAGTGCATAGCGTAGGAAAAATTCATTTCGAAAGTAGAATATAAATCTTAGCCAACATAGACATTTCGAACTATGCCTACTATAGCTACCATCCAAACAGTGGTGACCACCATAAGTGAATGGCAGGTTCTACAACTAATACCGTACAAGTTTCGTATTGGGAATTGGATTTCCAACGAATGATCAGGCCAAGGAACTTCCCATTGCCACATGAGAATGCCTCTGGATGGACATCCCCGAGAACCAAACCGGATCTCTACCAACACAAGGCCGGGTTACTCCTAACTGAGTAACAACTGACCGAATATGCCATCCCCCGGTCCTTTGGGACCTTTTCACCGAGCGCTCGTAATCAATTCACACAATCATAAAGTGTTTTCAACATGAGTAAGTATCTGGGCTCCATACCATGATACCACCCTTTTCCAGAAGGAAATGCACATATCCTAAAGGGTGCTACCCCTCATAACCTTGCCGCATCTTTCCTGTTTTGACCATTCACGGGGTGTGAGGCTCGACGAAGTCACGTCCACAAAAACATACTTTATACAAAAGCCATGCTTTGGGTCAACAAATGATCAACACAATGATCACAAGGATAGACGATCAAATCAACGATCCTATCACAAATAATCAACACAATGATCATTTCAGCATCACTCAGCATGTCACATTACCAAATTGGGAATATATCGCTGATAACTTCAACTATATAACCTCTGAGCTCGTACGTCTCAGAGAAGGGTGTTAAGCTAAAAGAATAAATTCTTCGCCACCAACAGAAATATATTTGAAAGAAATTGGCTTTATATCTCAATTTATAACGTCAGACATACAATCCATACAAGTCTGTTCCGGGCTCGAACAAAACCGAAGGCACTTCTTACGAAGCCCTTGCAATACGGGTATTCACAATCCCGATCGAATTTCCCATCACTTAGGAGATCTCTATACCAGGAGCTACCCAGTGCAGAGACAATCGATAGGTCATCCTATCGCTTTCACAAATACTCGGTCTTCAACACCGATCTTCAAATGCAATTCATAACGACGTATCACATATTCGGAATGGGTTATACGACCCCATGGTCCTTTCCCGGTTAACCCGAATAGTGAGCGCTTATTCAAAAATAAGTGTGCATTCAAACTCAATCAATTCACATCAAATACCCATTCAAAGGGAAATACTGATAGTCGGTTATTGAACTATCACTGAATATGCACACATCACCACATTCCAAATAATTTTTCCAAATTATTTATTTTCCAAAATATCTTTACTAGATATATAATTTCAACACTTCAAAAATAAATCAATATTTATTTTTAACAAGGTTCACTTTCACATATAAATTCCATAATGAATTTATATTTCAAAATATTCGTGCATATGCGATTTCAATAATTCATTTCAATTTATCTTCAGAAAAAGATAAATTCTAATTATTCACTTCATATTGGAAAACATTTCCATACTTATTTATTCATAAGTAATTCACAAATTCCTTTTATTTTCAACCCTTAGAAAATATTCAATATACTTAAATCGAATTAAGTATATAATTCATTCTTTAAGGAAATCATTCTCTTAAACATATTTATTTGGGCCAAAACGAATGTTACGTAAAACATCGTTACGACAACCCAAAATCACTAGTATAGGGATTCGAAATTAAAATAGATATATAAATCCCAATACTATACAAAACATTTCCTTTCGGAAATCATTTACTATAACAACAGTGTTATAGTCCACTATTTCCTTTTATTTCTCGAAAACGTCTATTTCAACAATAAATGTTGAAATCTATGGTTTCGAATCACCACACCTTTTAAAACATCGTTAGATCGTTTTAATTCTATTTAAAACATTCACATTCTAAACAATTTCTTTAACGTGTTATTCACTGTTCAAAAACGTGAATAACTACATTAATAAACTTCATCATTTCTATTCACTTTAACTTAAAGGATTATTCACTGTCTAAAACGTGAATATAACTCCATTTATAAGTTATAACAATTAACTTATCAAAATAAGTCGTTTGCGGATTTATAAAACAACGTTTATAAATTCCGTTTCTATTTATTTATAAAAACTTCCTTTTTATAAATTCCTTTATTAACCTATTCCAGTTTATAACTCAATTATAAACTAAACGTTCATATTATAAGTTAATTACTTATAAAACGATTATTTTACAAAATCGTTCCTTTAGAGACTTTCCAATTAATAAATCTTATAACTTATAAGATCCATTTATCTAACCAATCTATTCTTCAAATAATTTCACCAAATTTATAAATCTTACTATTTATAAATTCTCTTTTATAACTTCACAGTTTATAATTCTATAAATTTCATTCATTTATGAATTTCATTTTCACTTCATTCAAACACTTATAAAAACTCGTTTTATAAGTCAATATTTCAATTTATAAATATCCGTTTATAAATCTCTTAATATAAATCAATTTATATTATTCTTTAAAAACATCTTTAAATTCTTTTATAATTTCATCATTTCGATTTATAAAATAATCAAATTTTATAAATCCTATTTTTAAACTTTTGATAATAAGTTCAGAATTCCATTTAAACTCTTTTATAAAGTCATTAATTCCTTATTTTCAAAAATCAGCTTTTAACTATATTTCACAAAAATCATAATTTTATAACTTCTAAAATTATATAACGTTTATTTATTTAAATGGATCAATTCCAAAAATATTTTATATCAAAAAAAAAAAACACTTTGAAAATCATTTTAAAATCCCAAAATCTGGGTCCAATGATGCTACACACCAAATAGTCAATCACGACTAACAACGATATCATATATCGATATGATAATCCATCAAATATCAAAATATCTGAAATAAAATAAAAACTGTTGAGGAATCCAGTTGGATCCCTCCAACCTGTTTCCTGCATCCAAAAACATTAGCACAATACCAATTTCGCTCCAGTACGAAATTATCGCGGTATATGTTCTTAATAAATATTATCCGCTTAATAACGGCGTAATAGGGTCTCATCCGCTAAACAAAAAATGCGGGAAATCAATCAACTGCAATATATACATATGCCAATATATATATATTGATATTATATATAATACCAATTTCACTGTTTATGAAATATTCGCGGTATATGTTTTTAATAAATAACATCCGCTTACTAACGGCGCATAATGTCTATTTTAACAATCAATAATTTACAGTCATCATTCAAACATGCATTCAAATATTTTAAATCTAACTATTTAAAATAAAATCGGAATCTATTCGATTGAGTGAGAAATTCTCACCTTGGTTTTAAATTCCGTTTTAGCTTTTATTTCGAATAAAATTAAACGCGCGTTTAATTTTACCCGAAATTCTCACTAACTCCAAACGACTCCAAACCAACTCCATCGCGTAGTGCTCGTCCATACGATTCCAACGCAACTGAGTTTGCAATTTTTCGACCTCGTATGAAAAAGTTATGTATTTTACAAGTTTGTACACAATTTATATTCATAAATTTATAACTAACTTAATAAATTTCAACCTTAGCCAATCTCAGCCACAAGATTAACATCCAACGCCTCACGTACATCTCCCCCAATCACGTAACTATCTCCAGGCAATGAACATTGAGGCCGAACCCATCATGATTCCTAGGGTTAGCATTTTCACTCAAATCACTCAACTATACATCATCATACCACTCCCATGTCGAAGAGCACGACCACCTCTACCTCTGGCCCCATCCCCAGCAAGCTCGGCTGCCTAGATAGCCTCGAAAACCGTGCCGACCTGATGGTGAACGGCCCATCCTTGCTCCCTCTACGCAACTCCAAACTCGATCATATCCGTATGGATTTCAAGCTCTCTTCATGCTCTACCTTTTTCGTGTTGAACACTTCTTCTAATTCCTTGTAGATTGGGAGAGATTGAGAGATGAAGGAGATGGATTTCTGGCCATAGGTTATGAATGTGGCGGCTAGGTTATAATTAGGGTTAGGGTTTATATTTTTATCAAATTATGAAGGCAAGGGGTCTATTTATAAGGAACGAGCGACACTATTCATCCCGGATTTTCCGAACTCCGATTTAGACGCCGTAACCAGCGTACCTAGGGTTTATCCCGCGTTCCGGACACAATGGAACAGGTTTCGGAAGCTAATTCGGAAGTATGTGCGAGTTATGGCTGAAAACGTTCAATTTGAATTAAACCGATTTAAGTCGATTTCTAGGCGTTTTAATTTGTACCGGACAAACGGTAAATCCAATTGACTTGAAATTTGAAACCTTACAATAATATCACATTACGGATCCGATGAAACTGGTTTCGTCGAAATCCGAGACTTTTTGAAAAATGGCTATTTTGACTCGCCAAATTTAAATTAAAAATAATTTGATGCGTTTCGAGCTGCCACGATCAAACGATAACTCCGATTGACACGAAAATTGAAATCCGGTAATAACTTACTATTACGGATCCAATGAAACTGGTTTCGTTCAATTCTGAGACTGTTCAAAAATTGACTATTTTACAGTCGATTATTAAATATTAAAATATTCAATTTTCACAGATTAACTTTTAATTCGATTTTAAAAGTTCTAAAATATTTCTATAACTCCAGTATGATTAAATAAAATTTTCCAAATTATTTTCAATCATATTTAACTCAATTTTCAATTATTTCCATAATTTAACATATTAAATTATCGATTTAATTATCCAATTAAATCCAATAATTCAAATAAAAATTTATTTGACTTATAAATTTACTTTTTAATATTTAAAATTAATTAAATATTCAAATTTTAATTTATAAAAATTCTGGGTCGTTACAACGGACTTGTATGAATGTGTGACTGACATTACAATTTGAGATGTAAAGCTGGTTTCTATCAAATACACTTCTGTTGGTGGCGGAGAATTTATTCACTTAGCTTAACACCCTTCTCTGAGACGTACGAGCTCAGAGGTTATGTAGTTGATGGTTACTAGTGATATATTCCCAATTTGGTAATGTGCCATGCTGAGTGTTGCTGATCATTTGTTGATCAAAGCGTGGCTTTTGTGAAAATCGTAGCTTTGTGGACGAGACTTCGTCGGACCTCATACCCCGGTAATGGTCAAAACAGGAAAGATGCGGCAAGGTTATTAGGGGATAGAGCCCCCTTAGTGTATGTCATTTCCTTTTGGATAGAGGTGGTATTATGGTATGGAGCCCTGATACTTAACCTATGTTGTTGCTGCAAAATTATTATTTTGTGGTTGTTGGTGAATCCCGGGATTTAGGTCGGTTGCGACCAGTGGATGGCATATTCGTATCAGTTGTTACCCAGCTAGGGGTAACCCGACCTTGTGTTGGCAGAGATCCGTTTAGGTTCTCGGGGCGTCATTCCAGAGGCGTACCCATGTGGCAATGGGAAGTTCCTTGGCCTGACCATTTGTTGGAAAATCCAAAGAAACAATACGAACCCTTTACGATTGCAAATTGTATAACCTGCCTCCTCAGGAGGTAGCTATAGCAAGCATAATATAATGGTACCTATGCTGGCTAAGATTTATATTGTACTTTCGAAATGTTTTCCTACACTTTGCACTTATAGTAATAATAAAAAAAGAAATTCTCTGCGTAGTAAGAATCTTTGACTATCATAAGGAGAAATCTTTTCCAAGTTCTGCGTTTGCATTGTGTGTGTGGCGGGAGGCCTTATGGTAGTCCCATTTTCTAAAAAGCATTGCGAATCTATTTTTAAATGTTACTTTGTTAGTTTTTAAAGATAAACTGTTTTAAGTTCTCACACCATTCCCATGACTAACCTGGAGTTTATTGTTTCCTTCCTAAACTCTGGGTGCCCACCAATTTTAACACGGGCAGTCTAGAGTCAGGTTATCAGGTCATTCTGGAATTCAGGAGTTGCTGTGGAGATCAGGAGCAAGCTGGATGGCATGACGTATCAACTAGTATATAGTATTTCTTTTCGGCTGTTGGTTGTTGTAAACTCTGATAATGTAATGTAATGTGATGTAATGTAATAACTGATATAGTTCTTTGTTTGAAAGATTATTCATTTATCTATTATATGTTGTTCCGCTGCGATTGTGAGATTCTGATATTGTTCTGTTGCTTTTTCTTTCTTTCTTCTTTTATCTTCTACCTCTTCTTTAACCCTAACGGTTCGGTTTTCCAGCATTCGATTGCACGGCAGTTGATACAGTGGACGTATTAATGTCGACTTCCGTGAGTCGAATATTCGCGTTTGTTACATCTGGTATCAGAGCATATTGCTAAGCGACAACCTTGGCTCTGTTGGGAATTACTCGTGAGAGATAGAGTCAGCTGTACTCTAGAATGAGTTTGATTGTAATAATAGGTATGAGTGCGTATTTGTTAGTGTATATAAAAAAATGTTTTATACTTTGTTTGCTTATCCGTTGAGCTGTTTGTGAATTATGGTCGGTATGTGGGATGCCATAATATTGATAGGGATTTATAAACTCTTAAACGAGGCTAGTCGACATAGTATCATTTTAAATTGGGTAAATCAAATAATTTTACCTTGATTATATTTTATATATAAAGGAATAATATTTCAGAATTATTAAAGTGCATATAAATTGATTGTTTGGTTGTTGAAATATAAGGATATATATATATACACATATATATAAATATGAAATTATAATTAATGTGATTTACAATTTTGAAATAATCTTATATATAAGAAGTGAAACCATATGAATATATTTATAAATATAAGTTGTAAATAAAAATGAATTTGAACTATGAATTGAAAATGTTGAATCATGTTTATTTTGGAAATTATTTTCCAAAATTAAAAGTTAAATAGTGAAATTAGATAAGAAAAAGATTTATAAATGTGATTTATGAATAAAAGGAAAATTTTGAAAGAATATTAAGCACTAGATTCACTACTGTTGCTGGGAAATAGTAAGGGTGATGACTGCAGCATCATCAGTATCATTTTCAAGTTTCTATGTGATGAATTTGCTACCATAGTAAATTGAAAATTGAAGTTATTTTGTGATAAACAAGTTTGAAATTAAAATCCAAGTTGTAATTGTTGAATATAAGTGAAAATAGTTTTGAATTTATAATATGAAATAATAAAGATTTTACTTTGGTAAAGTTAAATAGAATTTACTTTAGAATTGGAATCTGAATTGGATTTATAAGTGGTAATTTAAGTTAAGTTAAACAAATGATGTTTGAAATGGAATATAACTTAAGTGATGATGTATGAAGTTGATTTTGGTATCGAAGTAAATTAATAAAGTGAATTATATAGATGTGAACTTGAGTTATATAAATGAAATTCAACCTTATTTGTTAAATGAATTAGCAATTGAATTAATAACTGGGTTGAATATTAATTAATCAATGTAAATGAATTGATATAGAATAATGAATGTAAGTGTTAATTCATTAGAAGCTAATGAAGTTGAAAAATAAATTGAATAATTGAAAGGAAAGTCAATTATATAGTAAATCAATTGAAAATTAAACGTGTTAAACCAAATTGAATGTGAATTTAATAATTTGGTTGTGATGGTTATGATTTGGTTGTTATATGATTGTTAGTTGATTTTATATAATTCATTAAGTGTTAATGAAGTTGAATTGATAAAAATTGGAAGCTATGAAATTTGATTTAAATATGGAAGTGAACCAACTTGAATGTGAATTAGTGAATATAAACTAATTAAGAATGAATGTTAGTAAAGTCCAATGTTAATGAATCAAATGTTATTAAATGAAAAACCAATTCATTGAATATTAATGAGAAGTGAATGTATATTGATTTGATGATTGGAATTGTTGTTGGATGATAGTTGTTTAATGGTTGGATTTATTGCTTTTTGTTGCATCTGCTATATTGGCATATGTAGTTGTTGTACTAGTAAATGTTGTATATCTATATTATTTTCTATATACATGTTTCTCATTATTGTTGAATGTTTAGTAGGGGTGGATTGCGCTTACTTCACATTTGGAGCTCGCTTTCGCGCTATATTAGCCGTATATGCTCGCTAATAATATATAAGGTACATATCTCGGATTACATATCGTACTTCTACACTTTTTTCCCTGCGGGATGCCTCATTACTTTGATGAGATGTATATTTGTGATATATATATTGCCATTTTTTTCGGGATCGAACCGTGCAAAGGAGACGCCGGCGAAATTTTCTGAAAATTTAAGGCGTTAGAATATTTTTGAGAAAATTGGAAAATTCTGAAAAGATAACTAAGTATGATTTGAAAACTTAGTAAAGTTATTGTAAGAAGTTCAACCATTGGATTTTGGGAAAGTTAAACACTAAAGTGAATTTGAAATCTAATTTGAACAAATGGATGTTTGAAAAGTTAACGGATTCTGTAACTTTTTCTTACTTGGTAATTTCGAGGACGAAATTCTTTTAAGGGGGGAAGTTTGTAATGTCTTAGAATTTCTATCATTTGAAATTCGTATATTCAATTGATTTTTAAATATTTAGAAGTAAAATTTGTAAGTCAAACAAATTTTATTTCGAATATCTAGGATTTAATTGGATAATTAAATCGAAAATTAATATATGAAATTACAGAAATAATTGGAAATTTGGTTTAATATGATTAAAATTGATTTGTAAAGTTGTATTAAATCATATTGGAGTTAGAGTGATGTTATAGAACTTTTAAAATCGAATGGAAAGTTAATTTGCAGAAATTGAATATTTTAATATTTAATTGACGAGTTAAAAATAGCCATTTTCAAACAGTCTCAGATTTGGAAGAAACTAGTTTTATCGGATCCGTAATGTTATATTATTGTATGGTTTTAAATTTCGTGTCAATCGGATTTACGGTTTGTCCGGGGCAAGCTAAAACGCGTAGAAATCGATTAATGTGAATTTTGAATTTAAATAGTAGATTCAAAAACTTATCTTCCAAATTTGATCGAACTCCCGATATATATTCCATTGCGTTTGAAATAGGGGTAAAACATTATAAACGCCAGGCGGCACGCTTTGTTTGGAGTTCGGAAAAATTTCGGGTGAATAGAGCGCGAATATTTTCTATATAAGGACCTCATATTTCACAATTTGCATAAACCCTAGGTCTAAAGGCTTCAGCCGCCACTTTCAATATTAATGGCCGAAATTTGCCAATATTCTCCCTCATTTTTCATCAAATCAACGCATTATTTCAAAAAGTTTCCAACTGCAAAGTTGTAGGGTGGTGAGATCTTGCTATCCAACGGTAGTGATCGTGTTTCGAGCAATGGATCATTGGCAAATCGCGTCCAAAGGCCATGCGTTCGTGGGTCAAAAGCACGGCATAGGGGAGGCCGAGTTCAACGCCGTTCATGGTGCTGATCGTGCTCGCGAAAGGATACGAGATGGTGGTCACCGATCGATTTCAAACGCGTCGAGGAGGTCGCGGCGTGTAGGGTTTGGGGGCGGCACAAATGGGTTATCGCATTCGTATACAACCTGGTTTGGGAAGAAATAGATACATGGCCTTGATTTGTTTGACAAAATGGACGGCCAAAGATGAGTAGATTTAAAATAATAAAAAGAAAATGTAAATTATTATATTTAAATTCGTTCAAACTTTAAAATGCAATAACATTTTAATACGAGGCGCGTTTCGCACGAAACGAATTGCGTTTGGTTCGTATTGACGAATACTATGCGATGGAGCTGATTGGAGTTGAAATTTTGGGTAAAATTAAACGCGCGTTTAATTTTATTTGAAATAAAACACTGCGACTGTTATTGGAAACAAGGTGAGAAATTCTCACTCAATCGAATCTGTTTCGATTTAAAATTTTAAATAGTTAGATTTAACATTGCTTGATTGTGTGTTTGGATGATAAATTATTATCTATTGTTTTGAAAATAGACCATATACGCCGTATATTAAGCGGATGTTATTTATTAAACACATATACCGCGACATTCCACCTTGAAGTGGAATTGGTATTATATATGTACCTGGAGTTGATTTTCCCGCATTATATAGCGGATGAGACCCTATTGCGCCGCATAAAAGCGGATAATATTTTATATGAACCCATATACTGCGATATTCCGTCTTGAAACGGGATTGGTATTGTGCTAACATTTGTGGATGCAGGGTAACAGGTTGGAGGGATCCAACTGGATTCCTCACCTGTATTGATTTATTTGCAGATATTTGAGATATATATTCTGTTACCATATTGATATATGTTGTTTGGATGTCGTGGTTGATTTATTGGTGCTGTTGCAGCATTGGTCTATTTTTTGGAGTTTTAAAAATGTTAAAAATATGATTTTGAATTCAAAAGGATTTTCAAGTGATTTTTGAAAGTATACATTTTATTGAAATTTGGAAATTGATTCATTTTAAATAAATAAATGTTATAATTTTTATTTTATAAAAATTATGATTTTTGAGAAATATAGTTGAAAATTGATTTTTGAAATATGGAGTTAATGACTTTTATAAAATAGTTTAAATTGAGATTTTTGAAATTATTATAAACGGTTTATATAAAAGATTTATAAAATTGATATTTATAAATTAAAAATATTGGAATTATAAAACGAGTTTTTATAAGTGTTAAAATGAAGTATAAATGGATTTCATAAGTGAATGAAATTTATAAATTTATAAATTGTGAAGTTATAAAATGAATAGATTTTGTAAAATAAAAGATTTATAAGAAATTGACTATAAATTGGATTTTGGCATTTAAATGAGATATAAATAGAATTTGTTAATTAAGGGATTATATAAGTTAAAGTTTTTATAAAATTATATAGATGTGAATTTATAAATGCTGTTTTATAAATCCTAAATCGATTGAATTTGATAAGTAAATATGAAAGCCTTTAATGAAATTATATAGATGTGAATTTATAAACGCTGTTTTATATATCCACGATTTTGTACAGTAGATAATCCTTTAAATAAAATGTGTAGACATGTTAAATTTGGTTAACGAAGTATATTCACGATTTTGGACAGTGAATGATATATTAAAGAAAAGTTTTGGGGAAGTGATATTGTAAATAGAATTAAAGCGATTTAAAGGTGTTTTAAAATGCATTAAGTATCGAAACCATAGATTTCAACATTCATTGTTGAAATAGACGTTTTTGAGAAATAAAAGGAAATGGTGGACTATAACATTGTTCTTATAGTAAATGATTTTCGAAAGGAAATGTTTTATATAGTATTGGGATTTATATACATCTATCTAAATTTTGAATCCCTATACTAGTGATTTTGGGTTGTCATAATGATGTTTTACGCAAACGTTCGTTTTGACTGAAATGAATGTGTTTAAGAGAACGTTTTCCTAAAAGAATAAAATATATACTTATCGTGTTTTAAGTATATTGAATATTTTCTAAGTATTGAAAATAAATAGATTTGTTAATTACTTATTGTTAAATAAGTATTTGGAAATGATTTCCAGTGAAAATGAATAAATATTTAGAAATGTTTCTACGTAAGGAAAATGATTTGACATTTGTTTTCAAAAGTTGTAAAGGTGAAAAGTGATTTGAAATTGTTTTCAAATGGTTGAAGAGTGGAAAATTATATATATTGTAAAGATATTTTTGGAAAATAAATAATTTGGGCAATTATTTGGAATCTGGTGATGATTGTGCATATCTATTGATAGTTAAATAACCGACTATCAATATTTACCTTTAAATGGGTATTAGTTGTGAATTGCTTGAATTTGAATGCTACACTTATTTTAAAATAAGCGCTCGTTATTCAGTTTAACCGGGAGAGGACCTTTGAGTCATAAATCCCATTTCGAATATCGATATGTCGTAATAGATAGCATTTGAAGACCGGTGTTGAAGACCGGGTATTTTCGAAAATGGAAGGATTACCGTCGAATGACTCTGCAACGGCTGATCTTCGATATAGAGATTTTATCACCCTTTGTGATGGGAAGTCCGGTCGTGATTAATGAATATCCAGATCGCAAGGGGTTCTTTGGAAGTGCCTTCGGTTCCGTTCGATCCCGGAACGGACTTGTATGGATGTGTGTATGACATTACAATTTGAGATGTAAAGCTGGTTTCTATCAAATACATTTCTGTTGGTGGCGGAGAATTTATTCTCTTAGCTTAACACCCTTCTCTGAGACATACGAGCTCAGAGGTTATGTAGTTGATGGTTACTAGTGATATATTCCCAATTTGGTAACGTGGCATGCTGAGTGTTGCTGATCATTTGTTGATCAAAGCGTGTCTTTTGTGAAAAGCGTAGCTTTATGGACGAGACGTCGTCGGACCTTACACCCCGGTAATGGTCAAAACAGGAAAGATGCGGCAACGTTATTGGGGGATAGCGCCCCTTAGTGTATGTCATTTCCTTCTGGATAGAGTTGGTATTATGGCATGGAGCCCTGATACTTAACCTATGTTGTTGCTGCAAACTTATTATTTTGTGGTTGTTGGTGAATCCCGGGATTTAGTTCGGTTGCGACCGGGGGATGCATATTCGTGTCAGTTGTTACCCAGCTAGGGGTAACCGGCCTTGTGTTGGCAGAGATACGGTTAGGTTCTCGGGGCGTCTTTCTAGAGGCGTACCCATGTGGCAATGGGATGTTCCTTGGCCTAACCATTTGTTGGAAAATCCAAAGAAACAATACGAACCCTTTACGATTGCAAATTGTATAACCTGCCTCCTCAGGAGGTAGCTATAGCAGGCATAATTTAATGGTACCTATGCTGGCTAAGATTTATATTGTACTTTCGAAATGTTTTCCTACACTTTGCACTTATAGTAATAATAAAAAAGAAATTCTCTGCGTAGTAAGCATCTTTGACTATCATAAGGAGAAATCTACGCCAAGTTCTGCGTTTGCATTGTGTGTGTGGCGGGAGGCCTTATGGTAGTCTCATTTTCTAAAAAGCATTGTGAATCTATTTTAAAATATTTCTTTGTTAGTTTTTAAGGATAAACTATTTTAAGTTCTCACACCAGTCCCATGACTGACCTGGAGTTTATTGTTTCCTTTCTAAACTCTGGGTGCCCACCAATTTTAACATAGGCAGTCTAGAGTCAGGTTTATCAGGTTATTCTGGAATTCAGGAGTTGCTGTGGAGATCAGGAGCAAGCTGGATGGCATGGCGTATCAACTAGTATATAGTATTTCTTTTCTGCTGTTTGTTGTTGTAAACTCTGATAATGTAATGTAATGTGATGTAATGTAATAACTGATATAGTTCTTTGTTTTAAAGATTATTCATTTATCTGTTATATGTTCTTCCGCCGCGATTGTGAGATTCTGATATTGTTCTGTTGCTTTTTCATTCATTCTTCTTCTATCTTCTACCTCTTCTTTAACCTAACGGTTCGGTTTTCCGGCATTCGATTGCTCGGCAGTTGATACAGTGGACGTATTAATGTCGACTTCCATGAGTCGAAAATTCGTGTTTGTTACATTTGGATTTTAGGTTTAGTTTAATTTCGGGTACGAAATCCTTTTAAGGAGGAGAGAAAGTAATGATCCATAGTTTTACTACTTTGAAAATGGAATATTTAAATTATTTACATCACCATTGCGACACGCGCTTCGCATGCGACGATGGCAGACAATTTATAAATGAATTATTTTTCTATACGTTGAATATGTTCAACATATTCAAAAGAAATAATTTGCACAATGGTTAAACCATATTTTTGCACTGAAATCATTGTAGCTTGAATTTTTATTTCTTAGTTACAACATCTAATTTGTTGTTAGTTTGATTTTTTTCTATTAATTTGTGATTTTTTTTTATTTGTTATATCTTATTTCTTGGTGATATTAAGATATGGTTAATATTTGTCAAGGAAAGTTTTATTTTTTTGTAAAGGATGTTTAGTTTTTAGATTCTATATTCAAAGGACACTGAGACTTGGTAATATTTGCGAAAATTTATTTTTTACGGTCCCATGTTTAAATGGTATTAAGATTTGATAATTTTTGCAGAGGAAAATTTTGAATTTGTATGGTAATATTTGCGGAAGTTTATTTTTTAGATCCAATTTTTAAGTGATACAAAGATTTGGTATTTTTATAGAGGAAAATTTTGAATTTGTAAAAGAAGCTGATCCAATTTTCAACTGATGTTAATAGAGGGGCATTTTTGGTAGTTCACTGACATTATAAAAGTGTGACATTAAAGGTATTATAACTATTATTAAAGATTATCCAACTATAGAATTTTCAAACTTAAATAATCATGTTTTTATGATAAATAAGATTGGTTAACTTATTTTTAGATCTCGTTTATAAAAGTTGAGACATTGGATTTTCATCATAAAATTTGATAAAAGGCGGTTTTCGATAAAGTTAAGTATATGTTCAAATAATAGTTTTAAAAATCCTTTTGATGAATAGTCCATCTCAAATTAATTTGATAATAATAGTAATTAAGTTTATAATGATTTTATAAATTATAAACTTATTTTATAGAAATATACAAGCTTAGTCGCATTTTGGTATATCGACGTCGCATTTTTATAATTGGATTTTAATATTTTTAGATATGGTTTTATAACTAAAATAAAGTTGTTTTGATTTTTATAAGATGATAAGAAAATTATTTTCAAGTTTTGTTTACATAAATAAATAATTTGATCTAAAACTGAAAATGTGACCGACGATCGTTTTTTCGGATTTTCGACCGTTCGTCGAACGGAAGTTGTTTCGAATCATTGCAACATTGTTAACATGATTTTAACACATATTAATACACATTTTGAAAAATAAACAATTATCACTAAAGACAAAGCGAGTTTACCTTTGGAACTTATAAAGTAAGTAAAAATATTTGATTTGATTTTTTCCTTTCAATAAAAATACTTTAGTAAGCATCATATTTACAACCTACATGCTTCAACTTTTCTCCAATTAATGCTAGTACTTAAGGGTCTAATTATGCCTTAGAATGAAGGAAAGAATGTGCGGTTAAAAATGAGTTTTGGGATAAGGGTATTACGATCTTTTGGATGTAAACTTCATGTATATATACCCACCTCCATCCCAACTTTCATTCACACCTTGTCTTATTTATGTTTCAAATCATTTTCATCTTCTTCCTCTCCACTCTAATGGCTTCCAAGGCATAGCAAAAAATAGGAAAGAAATAATGTTGAAGTATATACAAAATATACAAAATGAAATCGATATCCATTCGCCTCAAAACCAAACTCACTGTTTTTCATATTTTACCTCTTTTTCTTACGGCCGTAAATTACTAAAAACATAACCAAATGGTGAAATTCTTATTTTTAAAATCATGTAGAATTTTAGTGGCTACAATTTTTATTTAACCACTTATTCTCTTTCTGATCTTAAATATGTCAAAAACCAAATTCGTTCCAGTGCATTCTTTGACCCAGTTTTTGAGGCCAAGAATATCTCTGTTTCTTATGATCATAACTTCCTCAAAATAGATCCAAATAAAGAAATTCATTATTCCAGATCATATAAAATTTCAGTGGATACAACTTTGATGTTGAGTACTTCTTCCATTTTAAAGAGTAACTGTGCCAAAATTCCATGTCTTCCAAGTGTTACTTCGGGTTTGATTTTTGTCAATCCGAGAATACCTCTTCTTCGTTCAATCATATCTCCCTCAAAACAACTCAAAATCAAGTGCTTCTTTTTACAACATTCAAGAGAAAATAATTTTCAATAACCACTAGTTAACAAAATTTTCAAATTTCGAGAGCAAAAGAGTCAAAACCAAAGTGAAGATGACCTATTGTTCGGATCTAATTTTGAGAATTCAAGGTCAAAGCTCCACCACTTCTCTATACTTTCAGCCAACTTCCATCTCAAGCCTTGGCCGAGCATTTGAAAGGAAGAAGAAGTCGTTTGGTAATGTTTAAATGGAGAATGAAGTAAATAGTGAAGCGTGGATTAGATTGAATGACGGTATGAAGTGAAACGGTTTGGATGTTGGTGATATCTATCCATGTCTGACATTGCGCTATATTAGATAACGATTTTCCCTTTTCTTAAACAACTTGTATAGATAAATGTCTAATATTGCACTCTATTTCACATTGATTAATTCTCTATAAACATATCATCTGTTTGGTGGCAGAGAAGACAACTTATTTTAGCTTAACACCCTTTCCTAAGACTTACGAGCTCATGAATTATACGTTTGTAGAAATAAGTTGTGTGATTATAGAGTTAAATGTTGCATTAAATGAGGAAAGATGATGTGCTATGTGAAAGGTAATCGTTACCTCAAGCCTCACACCTGAAAATGACCAAAACATGGTAGATGCAACAAGGCCGTGAATCACAACCATTAGAGTAAGATCATCTCCTTCTAGATATATTTCTACCCGCTATGACGTTCAGGTATTAATTATTATGGAAGTATGCAAAGAGAACTGTTGGATTGGTTGGTAATAACCGAGGGATGATGCGTTCAATACTATCTAGTTAGAGGTAAACCGGTCTTGTGATGGTAGACGATCCATGTGTGGTTCTCGGTAAATTCCTTTAGAGATGTACTGCCGGAAGGTAGTCCCTTCACTTGGTCATCTATTGGAAATCCATTTTCCAGTAAGTGCCTTTAGATATGATTGTAGAACGTACTTTGTAGCTAGTATACCGAAATTTAATCAATGTAACAATTTCAGCTAAGATTCATAAGTTTATTTGAAAAGTGTTTTTTCAAAGAATGTCATTAAAAATAATATCAAATGATTTGATAAAATCGATTTAGTTATCATAAGGTAAAAACCGATCCATGTTTATCCGCGATGTGGCCTTATAAGATACTCTTTCTTTTCAAAAGGTTTTTATCACCAATCTTTAATCTATGACACAATCATTTAAGATTTATGTTTCTCACACTTGTTTGCTAGACTGATCATGGTATTTTTATACTTAGGTCAGATCCGAGTAGTTTTAGGATTAGCTGAAGATGCTTGGAGTTCCTAGATGAAAGCTAGAGATTTTCACCAACGTATGGACGTATTCTATTTTCTGCTGCATTTTGTGTTGTTTATTTTTCAGCAAATGTAAAGACAAGTGTATTACAACTATCCAAGTTGAATCTAGGTTAGATCTAATATATGTTTTAAAAGGTTTTCCGTTGTAAAGATTTTGTCATGAAATAATATATGTTATTTCATTCGAGTAAGATTCGGTTCTTTCTTCCTTTTCTTTCTATCCCATAACTATCCGTCTTTCCATTCAATTTGGATTAGACATGTATGTTTTATTATCAGCTTAAATAATACAAATTTGTGTGTCGTCAAATTCCATTAACCTATCTCTTAAAGAATTTACCCTCAACAGGCTAAAGTATATCTAAACCAAAGCTCTGATACCAACCGTGACGACCTGCTATTTTGAAAAAATTAAGTCAACAATAAACCACACTTATTTAACTCAAATAGTCCAATAGATGGATAATCAATGGGGTTAATAAAGAAAATAAGGAGAAAAAAAGAAGAAAAAACAATAATTAGAATCTCACAGCAGAATGATAAAATATTATTATAATAACATAAATAGTTCATGAAGCTGCTTTACAATATAAATTATAAATTTCATTTTA
Organism: Allium cepa; assembly: GCA_030765085.1. Classification (NCBI taxonomy): domain Eukaryota; kingdom Viridiplantae; phylum Streptophyta; class Magnoliopsida; order Asparagales; family Amaryllidaceae; genus Allium; species Allium cepa. The sequence continues at coordinate 684,153,460 of CM060932.1, read as the reverse complement.
CAATATAATCATAGTACAATAAACAAACATACCAAATAATGCATCGGAATAATACTAATAGATACGGTCACCAATCTCTATCTTCATCTTCAAGGAAAAATGTTTTCAAACACTGAAATAATCAGAATGACTCGAGCATAATGAGAAGACAAAACATTTGAGTCAGAACTAAAATTTCTTATGTAAGTTAAATCAATATCATGAGAAATAAGGGACAGATAACTTAAGAGATGTTACATGATATTCCATCTCATAAGGATCCGTTAAATTATCTATATATAGCAAGATATGCTTTATTTATAGTGTCTATCAGTAAAGTAAACGTTTTTCTTAGCATTAAGGCTTTACATTAATCCACCTTAACACATTTTTAAGCATTGTCCTACAGTTTTCCTTAGTTGCACAACCAGTAACGTCGGTAGCCAGGGAGGTGTCGTGATAGGAAAACACAAAAAAAATCATAGTGGCCGTGTATAAGGATAATTGTATGACAAGGCATGTGAAGCAATGCCCAAGGTAGGCTTCTACCAGTTTACCCTCTCTAGCTGGTCGTAATACATTGCTGCAACGACTACCGACCGAGTCCATTACCCCCAAAATCAAATCAAGGTGCACCGATCAAGTCAAAATCAATATAGTAATACAAATGGGTGACGGCCACTAAAGGTAGCCAATCCTTTGGCTAGACATAGGCTCCTATTTTAGCCATTTCAAATTGACATAAGTATCAGAGTTATCCATCATTGTTCTCTTACTCTAATGCAGCAAACATATGCCAATCCAAACACTTCATTCTGGTACATCCTCCGTGTACACGGTTATTAAAGTAGTTTTAGTATTGACAAAGAGTATGCCAATATCCGGCCCCGGTCTCTTTAATAACCAATCGTCCATATTACAATTGTATGGTCATTTTAAATTTCAATAAAACATATCATATTTCATATTACAAATAAGTTCAAATCAGATGTAACAACTCGGGATTTTAGAGCCTACCGTTAATATTAAATTATAATGCAAATTATAATTTAATATTGTGTCTAAAAATGAATTGGATAATAAAATGAGGTATTATATTGTTTATTTTATATGAACAATATCTTGATGAATATAATTTGGGATTTGAAATTTAAATAAGTCATATTATTCTATTTGAAGCCTATTTCAAAGTTTGATGGTAAAAAAAAGTTTAAGTGAATGAAATAAAGTTTAGAAAACTTTATTTATGGATTTGGATTGAAATAAATAATTGTGATGGTTTAATTTGAGTTAATTAGTAATATTTGTTAGCCTTTTATTGTAAAATAAAAGGAATAATATGAAGAATATAAAATTTAAAAGTGTAGTTAGGCTTGAAATGATGTATTAATGTTATAAAAATGTTAAAACATTTTAATTCACTTCATTAGACTTAAAAATAAATTTTACTTGGTTGAAATGGATGAAAATAGTGATTTTTCACTAAAAATGAGAATATTGGTAAATATTGTTAAAAATTTATGTTATATGGGGAAAGTAATATTTTTAATTGGAAAATTAAATTTTTTATGTCACTAACATGTTCCCTTTATTAAAACATGAACAATGCAACTTATTTCATGTGGTTTGAAAATTTTATGCAAAAGTTATGTGTGAATTACTAAAACGCATATGCATATTTACTTTCTAATGTGAGAATTGGGCTTACAGGATTATTTTGTGCACACAAACCCAATTTCTAGAATGTTCAAAGTGATATACGTTCATTTCTCTATGACTATTTTTTTTCCTGTAAAACACTTTTCTTGTAAAAGCTTCAATAATCAAAATTCACTCATTCTCTTGCAAATTCAAGGTTTAATTCAAATTACAAACATAAGAGAAGGTCATCTCCTACCAGTTTAATCTCAAAATCCGTATCAATTCTCAGATTTTATGCACTATAATTGATTTTTGATATTTTCCTCCCTTGCATGTTGTTTCTATAGCTTCTACAGGTTTTTAATTACTAATCCCAGGCCAAAGCTCTTTTATTTGCAAGAAAAATCATTTAAGCTGCAAACAAACCCTAAGGTGAGTAAACTCACTCGCATTAGCTGTAAAAAATATTTTTTATTCATATTTAGTGTAAAATTGGATGTTTGGAGCAATAAAAATCAAGTTTTGATCATATTTTGTGCTCAATCCAAAAACTGAATTTTGTCCATCTTTGAAGCTTAAACATATTGGGCCATAACTCTTTCATTTCCTAAGCAAATTCGATGATTTTAAATATTCTAAAAATCTTATATTATGACCTACAAGTTTCATGTTTTGAGTGCCTTGAAATTTTGATGTTTGCTTGGTCAAACCTGTGTTCATTTATCGCTGTTCCGAGAGCGAAACCTATATTTCCTCTATGCTCGAAGCTGAAACAAAATTAGCCATAACTTTCTTATTTCTGATCGGAATTTGATAATTTCGGATGTTCCAGAAAGCCCAAATGACGTACTACAAATTTTGCGTGTTGAGATTTCTGTAATTTTGAGTTTAGATACGTCAAAATTAATTTTTTATACCGCTAACCCGAGTGCAAAATCTATATTTGCTCTGCGTTTGAAGCTGAAACAAAATTAGCCATAACTTTCTCGTTTCTGATCGGAATTTGATTATTTTGGATGTTCCAGAAAGTACAAATCACGTACTACAACTTTCATGCGTTGATTTTTCTATAGTTTTGAGGTTAGCTATATTAAAATTGAATTTTTCTACTGCTAATTCGAGAGCAAAATGTATATTTGCTCTATGTTTGAAGCTGAAACAAAATTAGCCATATCTTTCTCGTTTTTGATCGGAATTTGATAATTTTAGATGTTTCCAAAAGCTCAAATGACGTACTAAAACTTTCATGTGTTGAGGTTTCTATAGTTTCGAGATTAGCTATGTCAAAATTGAATTTTTCTACTGCTAACCCGAGAGCAAAATCTATATTTGCTCTGTGTTTGAAGCTGAAACAAACTTTGCCATGACTTTCTCATTTCTGATCGGAATTTGATAATTTTGGATGTTCCAAAAAGCCCAAATCACGTACTACAACTTTTTTATGTCGAGTTTTCTGTAGCTTTGAGGTTAGCTATGTCAAAATTGAATTTTTCTATTGCTAACCTGCAAGCAAAATCTATATTTGCTCTGTGTTTGAAGCTGAAACAAAATTAGCCATAACGTTCTCCTATTTTATCGGAATTTGATAATTTTAGTTGTTTCGAGAAGCACAAATCATGTACTACAAGTATCATGTTTTGAGTTTTCTTAAATTTTGTTGTTAGTTTGGTAAAAAATGTGTTTGATTGTTGTTATCTCGAGACCAAAATGTCAGAGTTATTGCAATTAACAACCCTGAACTATTTTTATCATAACGTTTTCATTTTTTTTATCCAAATTCAATAATCTTAGATGTTCCGAAAAGCTTAAAATTTGTACCAAAAGTTTTATGTTTTGTGTTTCTTGAAATTTTAAAGTTTTCTTGGTCAAATTTGTGTTTTTTTTGTTGCTGTGTCTAAGAGCAAAATGACAGCAATAACAATTATGGAGTTGAGGAGTGTATTAGGTTATTTTTGCTCTCATTGTTATTCAATTTTGATGATTATTTTTGAGATGTTTTGAGAGCTATAATGCCTATCAATAGGGTAGCTATATTTAAAGAATTTGAAATTCAAATTTGAATAGAATTTGAATTGATTTTGGGTAAAATTTGAATTGAATTCGTATTGAACTCAAGATATCGGTCTTGAGTTGTCTTTCTTGTTTTTCATTGTTTTCGAGCATGGTTTTCACTAAACCATTTTTGAAGCGATTTTTAAATAAATGGAAATTTAAATTATTATTATTATGTAGTATTTTTAACATTATTTTTCTAATATAAAATCTCTTTATTTCCTATAATAAAGGAATTTCAAATATTGGCTTTACTAATCTTTTTGGGAAAAAGTTTTAGAAGCTTGTTTTCTCTAGTAAACTATTTTATATATAAAACATACACTTTTACACTATTCGAACGTATGAGAAAGAGAATTAAACAATTTAGTAAAACATGTGGTATGGGACATGTGCATTTACTATTTCAGTTATTTCTGGACTTGTATGATCGAAGCTATTTAAGATTAATCATTCTGAGATGTTTTGCCATTTTATGACATATTTTGAGTTTTATAATTCATATTTATTGGAATTATTTAAGATGGACAAGATTTGGCAAGTATTATGGTTTGAGTTCTCCTATGTAGGAGCATGGTTGATGAGAACCATCATGATGTTTTATTTACTTGCCAATGATAGAAGACAAGTCTTGAGTATATGATTTTATATTTTAAGACTTATGGTTTATGAGGAACCATCATGATGTTCGCACTATCGATGAGATGAGACAAGTTACGATGCCATTTAATACTAGTCGATGAGATGGGACAAGTACGGTGTCTCTTTATCACTCACCAATGAGACTAGGCGAGATATAACTTTTTTTTGAGTTTTATGATGTCTCTAGTGTGGCATCGACAAGCGGCTAGTAAACTGGTAAGTGCAGACGTGTGGTATGAGATGTTAACACTTCTCGAGTTCCTTTCCATGAGTTTGTGACACATTCACGATGTTTACCTAGCAGAACTGCTTTGAGAGGTGTTAGCGACCTTGTCATAAGGACGAATTGCTTTGGGAGGTGTTAGCGAGCTTGTTAGGGCTGACAAAACGGCTTGGAAAGGTGACAGCGACCTTGTCATGAGGACGAACTATTTTGGGAGGTGTTAGCAACCTTGTCTAAGGCTTCGACCATCTGAGTTTAGCATGTGCAGTATTGCTTCGGCATTGTAATCAGGGATCTGGCGAATCCGAGTTTTCTGAGTTTTGAGTTTGCCGTTTTTGGTGCATTAGTGTTAAGATTTTATGATTTCTGAACATGCATCGAATTCTTTATTGAGTTTGATATTTTATGAGTTCTAATTCGTATCGAGTTCCATGAGCTTTTAAGATTGAGATGTATGTGTGAGATTTAACCGTCTTGGCTTACTTATTAGTTTAGATCTCACATTCTTATGGAGTTATCTTATGTTGTTTTCATAACTTCTATTTGTGATTGAGATGAGTTTTCTCTTTTTTGGAGTAATCGTTCATCGAACCATTTGAGTTTTGCTTGATTTTTATATGAGTTGATTTGATTTCATTATGGGTTATCGTCAATGATATGAGGCACTTGTGTTTTATTTGAGTATTAAGTTTGAGTTACTTCTTTCGAGGTATTTAGTCACTTTGGTAGCGTTTGTTACCTAAGTATTGAGCTATGAGTTATCCAATCCTTCTCCTCATTTAAGAAAAAGTATCATTGTATCCATTCTGCTTCATATTATTGATATTGACTGATTTTTGTAGCTAGACTGACCCGTGTATTTACACTCGGGTCAGATCCAGTTGTTTCAGATATCATCTATTGGGCTTAGCTTGAAGTTGATGTTGGACATTAGCTTATCTATCACTAGACTAGTTTATTTCTTCTGCATACTCTGATGTATTTACATTTGATTCGATGTATATGATGTGGTCGAGTACCACCTTTATTGTATTCATATTGTATTGTACTAAATATGTATCCGTGTATGTGTATATATATGATGTTGATCACTGTTCTATGATGTGCTTCACATTTAGTTATTGTATTTTGTTCTGATAGATCTGTTAGCCACATGTAGTTTGTATTAAGAATTTATTGGATATGTCGATCCATGAGAGATAGAAAAGAAAAATTATATTGCAATTATCTACGTATTCAGTAGATGTTTAAGACAAATTTATAGATGGTCGCCCCAAAGAAGCCCTATTCACTGCTTTCGTAGATGAAATTACTTGTTAATTCTCTTTACTAAGGTGGGCCTCGGGGTGGGACGTTACATCAAATTTAAATTTCAATTTTCATATTTCATATCGCAGATATCGTTATTTAAATTCAATCCTTTACACTAAATTAGTTTTCGATTTAATTGCTTTGAATTTAAAAGTAGTTTTAATTAGAATAGGTTTTAACGTAAAATAGATTGGATTTAAATAGTTTCAATCTAATATAGTTTTAATTGAAAATAGTTTGAACTGAAAACAGTTTAAAATAAAATAGATTTAGTAGAAAATAATTGGACTTAAAAATTAGTTTGAAATAAATAGTTTTAATTGGCAATAGTTTTAAATTTGAAATGGTATCTCTTCTTTTAAACCATTTAACCCAATTCCAAAATTAGAATTTCACTTTAAATAAGATTTCAATTTAAGACGAATTTCCAGTTTCAAACTTCAATTTAAACCAATTTAAATTTCAATATTGATTTAAATGATTTCAAATAATTCAATTTTGATAAATCCAAATTTCAAATAATTCAATATTTAACCCTTTAAAATAATTCAATTTTGATAAATTCAAATTACATTTCAAAATCATCCTTTAAGATTTAAATCGATAAACTCAAGTTAAGTCCTTGAAAATAATTTCATTTAAACAAAATCAAATTCAAATATTTGAAACCATTTCATTTGACCAAATTTAATGTCCATATATAATTTCCTACCCTATGGCCAAGGTCTTTTTATTTTTAAATTTCAATTATCTTGGTATATATCATGTCAGCCAATATTCAAATGCCATAGGTGTATATCATTTCAACCTATTTCTTAGTCCAGTTATTAAATGTTCAAATGATCCGGATGAAAATTTATACTAGTATATAGGGCGATAACAGAGATATGATAAAATTAATAATATTATCCAAATAAACAAAGCATCATCCATAATCACTTTGTAAGCATACATATATAGTCAATATTCAAATAAACTAAGTAACATATATCACAAAGTTATTAATATCACATATCAGGGTGTTCAACTAGCAATGATATTTAGTTTAAATGTCAAATTAATTCCTCAAAAAATAATCACAATAATTTATCGCATCATAATTTTTATTTTAACTCGTAGAAGAAATTTTAGTATTGCATGAGTGGTTTTAATCACTCACCTTTGATTTAGGCATAATAAAATCGAAACAATTTCGCTTTTTCCAATAGTCTCTAAACTCAGCGAAACCAACTTCATATTGTTTGAAATTTCAATAAGAGTCTAATGGTAGATACCGCACGTAAATTGGAGTTCATATGCGGAAGATGTTCAAGTCATAAGAATACTATTAAAATGAAATGTAAAAAAATGTACACATATTTTAAAAATAAATAAAACAAATCATGCAATGACCCACATTTCGGAAGGTCTAAATCGACAATAATCCACACATATCCAACTTAAACAATTCGTAATATAGATAATCAATGAGGTTAATTAAGAAAAATAAGAAAAGAAGAAGAAAACAAACATAGAATCTTACTGCGGAACGATAAAATATAATAATCAAATGAACAGTTCATGAAGCTATTTACTATACATTTGACAATGATTTATACAACATTTATTAGAGTTATGTATACAACAAGGATAAATAAACTAATGCAGCAGAACAATATGATGTAGAGAATAATAATAGTAATAATATACTAAATCTTCTTCTTCGTCCTCCGGAAAAATGATCTTCAATGCGCTAAGAACTCACTCAGGGCCAACCCAAGCGTAATGGAAAGACAAAACACTCGAGTCAGGAATAAAACATTCTTATGTGAGTCAAATCGATATCGCATATAACATGAGTTTTGCGGTGTCAGAGATGTTCACAAGGCTTCACATCTCTTATCCAGTATATAAATTGCATGCAATAACTTAAGAGACATTAACGGATTTTATATCTCTTAAGGATCCGTCCAAATATTTATATGTAGTAGAATACGCTACATATATAATGTCTAGTCAATAAAATAAATATTATCCTAGCGTTAAGGCTTTACATTGATCCCCTTTAACGCATTTTTAAACATTGTCGTTGTAACAACCCGCATATTTATCGATCTTATATTTAAATATTTTATTTAAATATTTTGTCGTTAATCGGATATTGGTCCGAAAAGCTACATTTTGGAAACGGTCAAATTAGGACTCGAGACCACTTCCATTGAGTTCGAAATGTCGTTTACAACTTTTTTAAGTATAAACATTGATAGGTTTGGAGTTAGTGGAATTTCACTTAATTTTCCCGCTTTGGACATTGGGTTAGATTAGCCATTATAACTCAAACCCACTTCTCTCTTTCTCCTCACTCTTCATAAATTTCCTAACTACCAAGCTTAAGCATTAATGGTGAGTGGAAAGAGAAATTAAAATTCCAAGCTCAAATTCTCTTGCAAATCCAACATTCAATTCCAAATTCAAGAAGAAGACATTGGATTCAAGCTTGTGATTACTTCTCCATTGCTTTCAAGCTTTTCTTCATAAATTTGGTGAAAAGGTGAGATTTTTATTCTCACAAATCTAGCCTATAACTATCTTGGACTGTTGGGAATGAATCCCTATCATGTTTGCATGTACATTTGCATTTGGTTTGGATTGGATTAGCGAAAAACCCCAAATTTTAGTGTTTTTGGTGAAAAAATGCACTTAGGTCGTTCTGCCTATGCAAGGTCGTTCGCGTGGAAAAGTCTCGGCCTCAAAATAGCTCGTTTCCGACCATAAAATGGCCTACAACGTTAGGTCGCTCGGCACTCGGAATTAGGTCGTAGGTCGTTTGGTTTTAGGTCGCTAGGTCGTTGGGCTTTAGGTCGAATGGACCTTAGATCGTAGGTCGTATGGACCTTAGGTCGTAGGTCGTTCTGGCCATTTCTAACGTCTTTGGAGTTAGTTCATATGGACCTTAGGTCGCTAGGTCGTATGGCTTTAGGTCGCTAGGTTGTATGACCTTAGGTCGTTAGGTCGTATGGCTTTAGGTCGTTAGGTCGTATGGCTTTAGGTCGCTAGGTCGTATGACCTTAGGTCGTTAGGTCCTATGGCATTTTAGGTCGTGTGATCTTCTTACCTGTTAGGTCGTTGGACCTACATCCTGTTAGGTCGTTGAACCTTTAGCTCGTAGGTCGCTAGGCCTTATCTCCTTAGGTCGCGTGACCCATCTTCATTAAACCACTAGGTCGCTAGACCACGTTTCCAGTTAGGTCGCAAGACCTTGTAAACCGTTAGGTCGCGTGACCTATATTCCGTAGGTCGTTGACCCACTTAAGTCGCTTGTCCCTCATAGGTCGCGTTTCCTGCTTAGGTCGCGTGCCTTTTGGTCGCATTTCTTTATTAGGTCGCGTGTCTCTGTTAGGTCGTTGACCTCCTTAACTCGCATGACCTAACCCGTAGGTCGTTGGACCTCGATTCTATTTAAGTCGCTGCTTCTTATAGGTCGCTCGGCCCTTTAGTTTCTTTAGGTCGTTTGAGTGTTAGGTCGCGAACCCATTTTAGGTCGCATGACCTTTACCCTTTAGGTCGCTGGACCGCTAGGTCGTGCCCCTTTAATCACTAGGTCGTAATGTTTTGGACGGGGCGTTGCCCCATGGACCCTCGCGACCTGACCGAGCAGGTCGAACCCCGTAGTAGGGGCGTTGTCCCCGCACCCCCACCTTGGGGGGTTGCCACCCCCCTGGACCCCCTCCGTAGGGGATCTTATCTGAAAAATATTCAATAGAACTTGCTTTGTTGAGATGCTGAGTTGACCATTCTTCGAGACAAACTATCTTGGTCTTCTCGGTCGGTTTTATGGATTTTTGAATATCTATTTCGATGGATTCTTTATCGGTTTCTTTGGATTTTATTCACGTCTTCGTATGTGAATTTTTATGATTGATTGTTTCTACAATCACTTCTATGATTTGTCACTTTAAAATATGAAGGTTTCAATACTAGTAGTAAATATCAAAACTCTTTCAACAAAATGATTTCAACTCTATTTTCAATAACAAAGCTCTTTTCTTAAACCATTTTCCAATCTACTAATATATACAAACCTTTACCTCACTCGTATGAGAAATTGAATTAAACGGCTTAGTAAAACAAGTGGTATGAAACGCTTGCGTTTGTTTCGTCAGTTAACTCTTGAACTTGTTCGATTGAACCTTTTCGTGACAATTTTCTAGTGAAGATCTACAGTTTGTTCGTAAATATTTGAGTTAAGAAAGTGGTTATGGGACATGAAGCTAAACTTTTATATTTACTAGCTTAGTGTAATTGACACTTCTCGTTGATCATGACGATCATTTTGTGATTTAGGCTAGCAAATGTGTGATGTCTCTTTGTTTGCTTCCTGGTTAGGCTAGACACCATTTGTGTGATTCCATTCACACATACCTTTTTGCTTTTTGGTTAGCCTAGACACCATTTGTATGATTCCACTCACACATACCTTTTTGTTGCGAGGTTAGCCTAGACACCATTCGTGTGATTCCATTCACACATACATTTTTGCTTTTTGGTTAGCCTAGACCTCATCTGGGTGATTCCGACTCATCCATATGGGGTAGCTCCCCATGGTCTTCGGACCGTCATGTGATAGGCCTCTTTCCCTTTTTCTATGATTTCTGGATTTCTTGTGTTGATTTCTGGAATTTATGTCATTGACTTGTTATGAGTACAAGTTTAGGGTATGATGCCCTCTTTGGATCTTTGAGAAGATTCTTGTGATATCGATTTATCTCTTATTGATTGATCTTCTTTTGATCATCATTTGCATACTTATAGTAGTATGTCAGTATGGATATTTTATGTTTATTCCATATCTTTTATTTTTTACCATCTCATCTGATATTTATAGCTAGACTGATCCGTTTATTATTTTCTTAAATAATACTCGGGTCAGACCGAGATGTTACAGGTGCTTCTGCTTGACTTCTTCCTGGGGTTTGCTACTCTGACTTTTGGCTAACTATTTAGATTAGCAGTTTTTGTTGTATACACTTGAGATATAGACTCATAGTTGTGTTCTTTTGTATAGCACGTGTTGCTATTCTTTTGTAATATTGTGGATCTTTTTGACACTACTTTGATGTACACTTTCATGTGTTAGTTATATATTCATATCTTCTTCCGCCTTTGTGATATGGATGTATGTGACTGATTTGTGTTATGCTTATTTCTATGTTTGTTTCCGAAGATTATTTATAGCCACCGTGTGATAAGCAATCACATGGATGGTCGCTCCTCAACAGCCTTATTCTCCGTGCTAGTTGACAGCACTACATCATAGTGTTCTTGGCTAGCGTGGGTATAGAGGTGGGGCGTTCACAGCTTGGTATCAGAGCCAAACTTCGGAACAATGTAGAATAACTTAACAAGGATCATCGTCCTAAGTCCACCTTAGGAGTTATATCTTAGGATTAATTCGAGTCGTCATACCGATTCATCCTATATCCTTTATGATTCCTTGTTTTATCTAGCAAGATTGCTTGATATTCATTAGTGAATAACCTTCTTCTTTCTCTTCTTTCTTTCTTAAGGAAGAGAAATGGTTAGACCTGGTCATCCCAGAGCTGGACCATCTACTGCAACTCCCCAATATGGAGTTTTTATGACTACCCAGCAACTTCTTGACCTTGTCACGAATGCTCAAGCAGCTGGTTCTAATCCGGAACCTACTCACCCTAAATCTGGGTTTGCACGTTTGTGCAATGATTACACCAACCTAGGTGGGAAGCCATTTAAAGGTTCTGAAACTATCATAGAGGTCCAGGATTGGTTAAGGACCTGCGATCGAATCTTCATTCGCATGAATCTCGTCGATCTTCACCGTGTTCAGGTGGCTTCCAGTATACTCCAAGAGAGAGCATTGGACTAGTATGAACTTCTTATTTCTGAAGTCAACGAAGCAGACCTTACCTAGGAGCAATTTCGGACACGCTTCGAGTTAAAATTTGTACCAGAAGCAGAGAAGGTAACTCTGTCTCGACGCTTTATAGACCTTGTTCAAGGTAAGTCCTCCGTGACTGATTACGTCGCAGCCTTTGAGTCGCTTTCCAAATATGAGGTTGAATACATCAACACCCCATTGAAGAAGAACCAGAGGTTCGTTTATGGCTTAAAAAAAAGCCTCAAGTAGACATTACTTCTAAAGTTAGAAGTTCATTTCGACCAACTTATAGATATCACTCTTCGTTTGGAAGAGGCTGATAAAGAAAGTGATATTGAAGTAGTAGCTTCCAAACCCAACTTCAACAACAATAAGAGGCCCAGTAAATTCAAAGGCCCTTATCCCAACAAAAAGGGTAAGCAAGCAACCCCTGCGGCAAAGTCTCTTTTCCTGGTGGTGCGAGATGCTTCAACTGTGGATCTGGGGATCATTTTGCGAATAAGTGCTCTAAGCCTAAATCTTGTCGCTATTGTAAGAGCCCAGATCATTACATATATCAATGCCTCAAGCGTGAAGGCAAGAAGGAAGGAAAGTTGAATGTGGCTCAAGCCCCTGGCAATCTCGTGGCCAAGGTATTTCTCACTCCATTCTTGATGGTATTATTTTATTTCATGATCAACCTATTAGAGTTCTCTTTGATACGGGTGCATCCCATTCTTTTATATCAAAGGAACTGGTAGACACTATTTCCTTAAGTGTTACTGCATTAATGACTTCTTTGAAAATTGCGAATCCTGTTGGTGGATCCGCAACTCTTTGTTTGCTTTGTAAAGATGTGGAGATTATTTTATGTGATTTTTCTTTCCTAGCCGATTTGCATGTCATGCGTTACTTAGGCTTTGGAATAATTTTGGGAATGGATTGGCTTAACCGTTATCAAGCCCATATCCTATGTCCTGAGCGAACTATTCATCTCCGACATCCACTATCTGTTAATCAGATTTCTGTTAATCTTAGAGATTCAGAATCCTGTTTGATTGCATCCTTATATTCTTTAAATCCTCGTGATGACGATGATGACGACGAGGATGATATTATTTCTCGTATCCACGTTGTTCGTGAATTTTCCGACATATTCGAGCCCGTTGTAGGTATACCACCTAAGCGAGCAATTGAGTTCAAAATTAACCTTATTCCTAGAGCTCAACCTATTACTCGTCCTCCTTATCGCATGTCTAATAAGGAAAATGAGGACATGCACAAACAATTATCTGAATTGGAGACGAAGCGATTTATTCGCTCTAGCTCCTCGCCTTGGGGAGCTTCGGCTATTTTCGTGAAGAAATCCGACAGTACGCTTAGGCTTTGCGTTGACTATCGCAAGCTTAACGATCTGACTATTAAAAATAAATATCCTTTACCTCGGATTGACGATCTGTTTGATCAGCTTAGCGGAGCTAGGGTCTTTTCACAGTTGGACTTGGCTACCTATTTTCATCAGCTTCGTATTGCTGAGGGTAGTATTCCTTTGACATCGTTCCGTACTCGTTATGGATCTTATGAATGGCTTGTTATGCCATTTGGTTTAACGAATGCTCCGGCTTATTTCGTTGACCTCATGAATCGAGTTTTCAAATATTTCCTCGATCGGTTTGTTCTCATATTCATTAATGATATTCTTGTGTATTCAAAAACCGAGGAGGAACATGAGAAACATCTTTGGATTGTATTGGAAACTCTTAGAAGTAATCAATTAAAGGCGAAATTATCTAAATGCCACTTTTGGCAATCTCGTATGAAGTTTCTCAGTCATATTATTTCCGAATCTGGAATTTCCGTGGATCCTTCAAAGATTGAAGCGATTCAAGATTGGAAGAGACCGGAGAGTATGACAGAGATTCGTAGTTTTCTTGGATTTGCGGGTTATTACCGTTGTTTCATTAAAGACTTTTCTAAGATTGTCGTGCCTCTTACTGGCTTGACTAAGAAGGGAGTTAAATACATTTGGTCGGACAAATGTGAAGCCTCTTTTCAGAAATTGAAAGAACTCCTTTCTAATGCTCCTATTCTTGTTATTCCCGAGGGGAATCAAGATTTTGTTGTTTATACTGATGCTAGTCACGTTGGTTTGGGTGCCGTTCTTATGCAAAAAGAACGTGTTATTGCTTATGCTTCTAGGCAATTGAAGCCGGCCGAGACTAGATATGCCACACATGATTTAGAACTCGCGGCTATTGTTTTCGCCCTTCGAATTTGGCGTCATTATCTATTGGGAGAGAATTTATTCTTTACACAGATCATAAGTCTTTGAAATATTTATTTTCTTAAAAGGAACTTAATTTGCGTCAACGGCGTTGGCTTGAGTTTCTTGCACCTTATGATCTTGATATTCTTTATACCCCCGGTATGGGTAATCGTGTCGCCGATGCTCTTAGCCGTAAACAACAAGCAGTTGTTTCTATGATGATATCCGAATGGAACGATCTCGAGATTTATCCACTTGTGAGATTTGAGAGCGCATATCCAATTTATGCTCATCACTTGTTTTATGTAGCCTTGAGGCTCATCCTTCTCTTTTAGACCGCATTCTTGAAGCCCAAGGACTAGATCCTGAATTGGCTCTTCTTGGCCAAAATGTTAAGGATAAAATTGATATTGAAGGTTTGAAAGACTTTGATATTGATTCTCGTGGCGGCATTCGAAAATTTGGTAGACTTATCGTACCAAATATTGGTGATCTTCGTAAAGATATTTTTCCCATCGTTCTAAATTCACCATTCATCCCGGTAATAGTAAAATGTACGCTGATATGAAGCGACTTTATTATTGGGAGGGAATGAAATCTGATATTGCTAACTTTGTTAAGTGTTGCATGACTTGCCAACTTGTCAAGGCCGAACATCAAAGGCCTGGTGGGTTATTGCAACCTTTAGAGATTCCAATTTGGAAGTGGCACCAAATTTCCATGGATTTTATAGATGGCATTCCCCGTTCGGGTCATGATAGCTTATGGGTGATCGTTGATAGACTTACTAAATCCGCCCATTTTATTCCCGTTCGGTCTAACCGAACCGTTCCTCTTTTGGCCAAACTCTTTATCAAAGAAATTGTTAAATTGCATGGAGTTCCTACTTCTATTGTTATCGATCGAGATCCATTGTTTACTAGTGGATTATGGAAGAGTCTTCAAAAAACTTTAGGAACGAAGCTTAATTTTAGCACTGCTTATCACCCCCAGTCCGATGGACAAACAGAGCGTGTGAATCAAACTCTTGAAGATCTTCTTCGAGCTTGTGTGCTCGATTTTGGTGGAAGTCGAGAAGATCATATTTCACTTGTTGAATTTTCCTATAATAATAGCTTCCAATCTAGTATTGGTATGGCACCTTTCGAGGCACTCTATGGAAGGCCATGTCGATCTCCTTCTTGTTGGCTTGAGGTCGATGAGAAGCTGGTTTTAGGTCCAGACTTTATTCGTGATTCCACAGAGAAGATTGAACTTATTCGACATAGGATGAAAGAAGCCCAGAGTAGACAAAAATCCTATGCCGATAATCGAAGAAGGAAATTAGAATTTTCTGTTGGAGATCTTGTTTTTATTCATGTTTCACCTATGAAAGGTGTTGTATGTTTCAGTCGGTCGGGAAAGTTAGCGCCTCGATATATTGGGCCATTTCCTATCACTGAAAGTATTGGTTTCATGGCTTATCGCCTTTCATTACCGGCTCAGTTTTCTGCCATGCATGACGTGTTTCACGTTTCTCAATTACGGAAATGCCTTCGAGATTCCGATTCTATTCTTGAGCCTGGTATTGTGGAAGAAATTGAAGTTTCGCCAAATTTAACTTATGAGCAGCAACCTATTCGAATTATTGCTTCGGAGGTCAAGCGACTTCGAAATAAAGATGTTCCGCTTGTGAAGGTTCAATGGTCCTCGAATCCTACGGATTGCTCTTGGGAATCTAGAGAATTCATCGAGCGAACACATCCGGACTTGCTTACTCCTGCTCTTTGACGTGAACTTCCTATTTCAAATTTCTTTTGTGTTAATATGCTTTTATGGTTGTTACTTAATATTTCCATCTTATATATTGCGAGGACGTAATTTATTTAAGGAGGGGAGTCTGTAACAACCCACATATTTATCGATTTTATATTTAAATATTTTATTTAAATATTTTGTCGTTAATCGGATATTGGTCTGAAAAGCTACTTTTTGCAAACGGTCAAATTAGGACTCGAGACCACTTCCATTGAGTTCGAAATGTCGTCTACAACTTTTTTAAGTATAAACATTGATAGGTTTGGAGTTAGTGGAATTTCACTTACTTTTCCCGCTTTGGACTTTGGGTTAGATTAGCCATTATAACTCAAACCCACTTCTCTCTTTCTCCTCACTCTTCATAAATTTCCTAACTACCAAGCTTAAGCATTAATGGTGAGTGGAAAGAGAAATTAAAATTCCAAGCTCAAATTCTCTTGCAAATCCAACATTCAATTCCAAATTCAAGAAGAAGACATTGGATTCAAGCTTGTGATTACTTCTCCATTGCTTTCAAGCTTTTCTTCATAAATTTGGTGAAAAGGTGAGATTTTTATTCTCACAAATCTAGCCTATAACTATCTTGGACTGTTGGGAATGAATCCCTATCATGTTTTCATGTACATTTGCATTTGGTTTGGATTGGATTGGTGAAAAACCCCAAATTTTAGTGTTTTTGGTGAAAAACTGCACTTAGGTCGTTCTGCCTATGCTAGGTCGTTCGCGTGGAAAAGTCTCGGCCTCAAAATAGCTCGTTTCCGACCTTAAAATGGCCTACAACGTTAGGTCGCTCGGCACTCGGAATTAAGTCGTAGGTCATTTGGTTTTAGGTCGCTAGGTCGTTGGGCTTTAGGTCGAATGGACCTTAGGTCGTAGGTCGTATGGACCTTAGGTCGTAGGTCATTCTGGCCATTTCTAACGTCTTCGGAGTTAGGTCGTATGGACCTTAGGTCGCTAGGTCGTATGACTTTAGGTCGCTAGGTCGTATGCCCTTGAGTCGTTAGGTCGTATGGCTTTAGGTCGCTAGGTCGTATGATCTTAGGTCGTTAGGTCCTATGGCATTTTAGGTCGTGTGATCTTCTTACCTATTAGGTCGTTGGACCTACATCATGTTAGGTCGTTGAACCTTTAGCTCGTAGGTCACTAGGCCTTATCTCCTTAGGCCGCGTGACCCATCTTCATTAAACCACTAGGGCGGTAGACCACGTTTCCAGTTAGGTCGCAAGACCTTGTAAACCGTTAGGTCGCGTGACCTATATTCCGTAGGTCGTTGACCCACTTAAGTCGCTTGTCCCTCATAGGTCGCGTTTCCTGCTTAGGTCGCTAGGTCGCGTGCCTTTAGGTCGCATTCCTTTATTAGGTCGCGTGTCTCTGTTAGGTCGTTGACCTCCTTAACTCGCATGCCCTAACCCGTAGGTCGTTGGACCTCGATTCTATTTAAGTCGCTGCTTCTTATAGGTCGCTCGGCCCTTTATTTTCTTTAGGTCGTTTGAGTGTTAGGTCGCAAACCCATTTTAGGTCGCATGACCTTTACCCTTTAGGTCACTGGACCACTAGGTCGTGCCCCTTTAATCACTAGGTCGTGCCATTTTGGACGGGGCGCTACCCCGCACCCCGCCGGGGGCGCTGCCCCATGGACCCCCGCGACCTGACCGAGCAGGTCGAACCCCGTAGCAGGGGCGTTGCCCCCGCACCCCCACCTTGGGGGGTTGCCACCCCCCTGGACCCCCCTCCGTAGGGGATCTTATCTGAAAAACATTCAATAGAACTTGCTTTGTTGAGATGCTGAGTTGACCATTCTTCGAGACAAACTATCTTGGGCTTCTCGGTCGATTTTATGGATTTTTGAATATCTATTTCGATGAATTCTTTATCGGTTTCTTTGGATTTTATTCACGTCTTCGTATGTGAATTTTTATGATTGATTGTTTCTACAATCACTTCTATGATTTGTCACTTTAAAATATGAAGGTTTCAATACTAGTAGTAAATATCAAAACTCTTTCAACAAAATGATTTCAACTCTATTTTCAATAACAAAGCCCTTTTCTTAAACCATTTTCCAATCTACTAGTATATACAAACCTTTACCTCACTCGTATGAGAAATTGGATTAAACGGCTTAGTAAAATAAGTGGTATGAAACGCTTGCGTTTGCTTCGTCGGTTAGCTCTTGGACTTGTTCGATTGAACCTTTTTGTGACAATTTTCTAGTGAAGATCTACAGTTTGTTCGTAAATATTTGAGTTAAGAAAGTGGTTATGGGACATGAAGCTAAACTTTTATATTTACTAGCTTAGTGTAATTGACACTTCTCGTTGATCATGACGATCATTTTGTGATTTAGGCTAGCAAATGTGCGATGTCTCTTTGATTTCTTCCTGGTTAGGCTAGACACCATTTGTGTGATTCCATTCACACATACCTTTTTGCTTTTTGGTTAGCCTAAACACCATTTGTGTGATTCCACTCACACATACCTTTTTGTTGCGAGGTCAGGCTAGACACCATTTGTGTGATTCCATTCACACATACCTTTTTGCTTTTTGGTTAGCCTAGACCTCATCTGGGTGATTCCGACTCATCTATATGGGGTACCTCCCCATGGTCTTCGGACCGTCATGTGATAGGCCTCTTTCCTTTTTTCTGTGATTTCTGGATTTCTTGTGTTGATTTCTGGAATTTATGTCATTGACTTGTTATGAGTACAAGTTTAGGGTATGATGCCCTCTTTGTATCTTTGAGAAGATTCTTGTGATATCGATTTATCTCTTATTGATTAATCTTCTGTTGATCATCATTTGCATACTTATAGTAGTATGTCAGTATGGATATTTTATGTTTATGCCATATCTTTTATTTTATACCATGTCATCTGATATTTATAGCTAGACTGATCCGTTTATTATTTTCTTAAATAATACTCGGGTCAGACCGAGATGTTACAGGTGCTTCTGCTTGACTTCTTCCCGGGGTTTGCTACTCTGACTTTTGGCTAACTATTTAGATTAGAAGTTTTTCTTGTATACACTTGAGATATAGACTCATAGTTGTATTCTTTTGTATAGCACGTGTTGCTATTCTTTTGTAATATTGTGGATCTTTTTGACCACTACTCTGATGTACACTTTCATGTGTTAGTCATATGTTCTATCTTCTTCCGCCTTTGTGATATGGATGTCTGTGACTGATTTGTGTTATGCTTATTTCTATGTTTGTTTCCGAAGATTATTTATAGCCACCGTGTGATAAGCAATTACATAGATGGTCGCTCCTCAACAGCCTTATTCTCCGTGCTCGTTGACAGCACTACACTGTAGTGCTCTTGGCTAGCGTGGGTATAGAGGTGGGGCGTCACAGTCGTACAGTTGGCATAAAAACATAAGTAAACCGTTGGTGGATTGGGATGCGTTGTGATAAGACAACACTAAACCAAAATTTTATGGGTCTCGTATAGGGATAAAAGTATGACAAGGAACGTGAGGCAATGCCCAAGGTATGATACTACCCGTTCGGGCCACGAGGCTAGGGGTAACGCATCATAGCCATGACTGCCCACCGCGTCCATCCATCCCATATTGAGTCAAATGGAGGCTATCCTAAATCAAGGTGCACCAATTGAAACCAACAACAAGAGTAGTAATATGGACCGAGTCCAAGAAAATCGAAGAACGGATGTCCACCAGGGGTAATTAGCGCACTTGGCCATGTCAAGCCGTCCTGTTTTAGTGATTTCAAATTGGCACAAGTGTCGGGGTCTATCCATCATCGTTCTCTTTCTTCAAATCCAGCGAACGACGCCAAATCCAACTACTTCGTTCAGGAGTCTCCTCTGCGTACACTGTTGTTAAAGGGTTTCAATATTGACAGAGAGTATGCCATTAAGATGCCCCGGTCTCTTTAACAACTAAACGTCGTTTTACACACTGATTGGTACTTTTACATTTCGAAAACGATTCATACTTGGTATCAAAATATCATATTCGCTTAAAAATCAATTTCATTCAGAATATCCTATGTTCTTCAACAAACATATTCAGTTCGATATGTCATTTTCATGTGAAATATCATTTCACTCCAATATTTTGATTACACTTTCAAAATCGTTTCGAATTTCGATTTAGATTATAACTTCATTTTAACCCAATTAGCATTTAAATCCCTGAATTAAATAAAAACATTCCCTTTGTGACCAGTTTGAATTTTTAGAAAATAGTTTGAATAGTTTTAAAATAGTTTAGTAGAAAATAATTTGGGTATTAAAATGGTTTATATAGTAAATATCTTGGAAAATCAAATTAATTTGAATATTTAAAAAGATAGATTTAAATAGTTTGTATTAAAATAATTTATTTGAAAATAGTTTCAAAGTCAAACTGATATAATTCCAAATTTCACAGTTTAAATCACTTTCAATTTCCATTTCCATTTAAGTCCATGCAATTCCGATTTCAGTTTGAATTAACTTCGATTCCAATTTTAATTCAAATCAATTTCAATTCCAAATTTATCCAATTTCGATTTCGATTCCAACTAATTTCAATTCTATTCCAATTTTAATTAATTTGATTTCAATTCCCAATTTTAAACCATTTCGATTTATATAAATTCGAGTTCGATTTCAGGATATCGATTTAAATCACTTAAATTAAATTTAACTTCAATATTTAATTTAAGAGTCAAACTTTTCTAAAATAATTCAATTTCAAGCCCAAATCGTAATATCCATTTAAATTACTTTTACATGGATTTATTTCATGGTTCGAGTAAGAGTCTAAATCTTTTTTAAAACAAATCAATTTCCGAAATTCAAGTGGTTTCTCAATTATAACTTTAAAATTTTAAACCCGATTCTTTAAACAATTGCGATTGACTATTTTTAATATTTCAAGCTTGAGTTCAAAAATGATTCCATTTCCAAAAATTCGATTTTATTTCTTAAAACCAAAATCATTTAAACAATTTCAAATCAAAGTTTTTAAAATCATTTAATTTAACCAATCTGGTTTGCGTGTATAATTTTCTATCATTTGGCCAAATGAATCCATTATTTCAATTTAATTTAGAGATGGATATATATCATTTCAATCCAAAATAAATGTCATAGGTATATATCATTTTAAACTATTTCTTCGAAATAATTCGATTCATAGTTTTATATGCTGTAAATAATATACAAGATGATAGAGGGGATATATCAAAATAAACATTCAAATCATCCAAAACATCAGTCAATAGCATCCATCACAATCAACATCCAAATCGGCCAATAGTTCACAGCAACTTCATAGTTATCAATATTAGGTAACTTACTGGAAATTAAATTCCAATTTCAAATTTAACTGTCAATTTTAATATCAATAGTCAATTGATATGTCAATTTCATTTTCAAATAACAGTCAATAAAATTAGATAACTTCACGATTCAATTTTAACAAACATAAAAATAATATAGTACATCGTGAGCATTAAAACACTCACCTTATATTATTTTTTATCGCCGAGGCGTTCCAGTTTGGAACTAAAACCGAACAATGTCAAATTTTAGCCCAAATTTCGGTAGTCTCCAAATTCGTCCAAATTAGATACATTGCAAAGCACTCGTCATTACGATCGCAACGTAAAATGTTTCGCCACGATCGGACCTCGTATGGAAAACTTATGAATTTTATAAGTTATCGATATATTTTAATTTAAAATAAACTAACTAATATAATATTTAGCTAATTCACTTTTACCCTTACTCCTCCAATACTATACATGCACAGAGCCTTGCTCACTATTACGGTGCACGAGAGGATAGTGATACAGAGCTAGAGAACTCCATTCGATGAACCAATTTCGCCATCGATCTTCTCTCACGAATCTCCATCTTTCCAAAACAAAATTGTCGAGCTCGCCTTCCTGTACGAATCGCGACCTGAGCACCCTCCCTCAGATATAGTGAAATGATGCCTTCCCCTTATGGTGATCGGACATCACGAAAATGAGCGCATAGATGCTATTTGCTGCTCTGAATTCAAAAACGATACCCAAGTCTTAAATCGATCGCTAAATCACCAGATTTCCCAAGCCCTATTTCAACCCTGATATGAACGAGCATGGCCAAAGGGAGCTGCAACCTCCAAACAATATCTCAGATTGAAGTTCTAGGCGAAATAAGAATTTTGGAATCAGTATCAAGATTTTTAGTTGAGTAGAATTCAAGTTGTAAATATTTAAAGCTTCTATTTTCTTTTTTCTTTCTCTACTGTATGTCGTTCATTTAAATAAGATTCTGGAGGATGAAACAACGTAGGATGGCTGTAGGTTGGCTTGCACAAGAATATGGTGGGTTGGTATAGTAAAAATTTGGCTGATGTGAAGATATGGTCAAATCAATATATTATTATTATTATTATTTAAATTCAAAAATCAAGATATTTATTTTGAATCCCTAGCGAGGTGTGATGTCAGGCGTTCCTAATGTTATACCCTATTTCGAACGTAATAGAACAAGTTTGAGTCCTGGAGAAGATAGCTTTTTGAGCCCAATTAAAATATTAAATTTTCAATATAAATTTCCAGGTGTTTCTATCCCATAAGGCTAAACGGTAACTCCAAATGCTACTAAATTTGAAATCCGATAATAATAATTTATTACGGATCCAATGGGAATAGTTTCATCGAATTTCGAGACTATGCCTCGGAAGACTATTTTTATATGTTAATTTAAACGAATTGGTTTTTTAATCGAGTAAATCACTTTTATATTCAATTTAAAATTTTATCGTCTTCATTCTTATGAATTAAATTTAATAAGCCTATAAATTATATTTTCCCAAATAAAATCCAAGATTTAAATTATTTTATCGATTTCAATTATTCAATTTAACAATTAAGTTACCAGTAAATTATTATATTTGAAATTCAGGCCATTAAATCTATAAAATTAACTTTTAAATATTTAAAATCAATTAAATATTCCAATTTCAAATAACCAAAATTCTGGATCATTACAAGTTAGTCACTCACATTGAGAATTTTGAAGCCTGCTCATTGATGTGCATGTAAATGTGCATATTTTAACCGCCATATTTATTCTTTTTAAATTAAATAAATGATCATATTGGGTATTTTAACTTGTTTAAACCAAAATTCATATTATTTGAAATTGTCACATATTCATCTTCATCCAGGGGCAAAATGGTCATTTTTGTGCATATATTAATTTGAGAACATTTAATTGGAAATTTTTATATTATTTTGTAGGAAATTACACTCAATTATAAGTGGGTTCATGAAGGAATATGCATGCACAAAATGAATACAAAGGAATGAAGATGGAAATAATTCAAAGTGAAGAACATGGAGGACCCCACCTACCCACTACCTAATGTACAAATTAAAGGCTAATGCACATGCTAAAAGACATCTAAAGCTTCATGTACATTTAAGTGGGGATTATTAAAGCTAATGATAACTTGGCCACCATACTTCCTCCAAGGGCATTTTGGGTACTCCCCAAAAATATGTATTAGGATTTCTAACTTGTATAAATACCCCTTATGTTTCATGTAGCCATCTTCCTCTTAGTTAGTTAGTTTTAGTTTAGAAAATAAATCAAAGATCTCTTTCTTTCCATGGCTACATAGCCATTTCTTCTCTTATGTAATTTTTTTTTATGCAATGTTATTTAGTGTTTCGTTTTAATTACATGTTCATTTTCTTTTCTTGTTTATTTTCTTTCATGTTCTAGTATAGATCTCTTTTATTTTATGCAAGTAGAATAATTTTTCTTTTCATTTTGCTCTCTTTCTCTCTTCTTGTTTAATGTTGTTTTCTACATTTTTTCATATGATAACAAATATGAGAGCTTAATCCCTTCAATTTAGGGGTAATGAAGCTCTCTAGTATGTAGATCCAACATTTTTATGTTTATGCTCTCTTTTTGTGCTTAATGAGAATGATTGAAGTGGTTTAATGATGTTGTTTAGCTTTGAATTTGATAGTCTATGTTGTTCATAACAAATAGGCTGTACTTAAACAAATAAAACACAAATTGCCTCTTCATTTACATATGATTATGCAAAGAAGTGATTGTTGAAATTAAAATTTGATGGCTTATATTTCTAATTAATAGTTAATAGGTCATGCTTAAAATAGATTTTGCTTTCAACTTTGTTGTCATATTTTATGAGATTTAAAAGTGTATTAGTGGTTGTGTTATAGTTTGATGGTTTATATTGAGCTAATTAATATTACAAATATATCATACTTATGATAAGCACATCAACTAATTCACTAATGACAAGAAAAGAGAGATCATAACTTCATTTTGTTGATTTATGTGATCTAGAGAGTGGAAATTGCCTCTAAATTATCTTAACTTTCATATTTTTATCATTTTCTTTTGCTAGTCTTTGTTAGTTTCTTACATTTCTAGCTATTCACTCTCGACTTCGGTATAATTTGATTGAATAGATTTTTAAAATATCAATTCCCTGCGGATCGACCCGTATTCGCCGCGTGCTACATTCGTACACCGTGCGCTTGCGGTATAAATTTTATTTCAAAATTCGTTCGACGGTTTTCTAAACCGATAGAATTTCCGTCGACGAACAAGTTTTTGGCGCCGTTGCCGGGGAGTTGTTTTGATTTTGATTTTCTATTCTTCGGATTATTTTTGAGTGATTTTAATTGTGTTTTTATTTTGTGTGTTTGTTTTTCTTAAAGAAAAAGGAAATTTGTGTGAGTGTCTTTTGATTTTTGTTCCCATTTGTGTGTTTGCTTTTGTTCTTCTAGTTGCTTTGCATTTCAATTCAAAAAGAAAAAAAAAGACAATCACAATTTCAAAACTAATTTTTCTTTGTTATTTTCCATTTTCAACTACATTTGCATTCAAATTTTTTACATTTACAATTCACTGTTGCATTGTATACATTCACTGTTGCATTGTATTCTCTACAACACAGTGCCACTATCACAGCAACTCACCTCTGTTCCCCTTCCCTACCAGTCATCCACTCAACAAATTGAAACAAACTCACCTGAACACACTGCCTCCCTGCTCCCCCATCCGCAATCTACCGTCTCCACACCTCTGCCTACAAAACTGCCATCTACACTACCTTCCAAACAACACTACTGCACATTCATTCCTACACCATCATCTTCCACTATTACTGCTCACTGACTTGCTTCACACCATACAAATTTCACTACAACATCATCCATCTACACCTTCCACCTACATACTCCAGCAACACTTGCATTTATACATATCCGCCTCCTACCATTCAACAAAACTCCAATATCAAAACCCATCAAATAATTCCACTTCCTCCTTTACAGTGCACTGCCTCCAATACTCCATCCTCTGACAACTTCATCACCACCCCCATTTCAAACATCCACAACACTTCAACTACAACCACCTACACCACATATACAAAACAAAAACAAAAAAAACTGCCACAGCAGCTCCACATTCGAACTGCAACCCAAAATTCCTCCACCTTCAGCACCTTTCACTCAACCAAAACCAAACTCCAAACTACGGCACCTCAGCTTAATCATCTCCCTGCATTCCCCGCCTATACATCACAAAACCAAAGATGTAATTGCCTTCCAACTTCTGGCAACCTGATAATCACGCCTGTGTCCACATTCACTCGCTGCTATACTCGCTGCTACACAGTGCACCACAACATTTAATACACATCAGCAGCCCTCAACCAACGACAAACCAACCGAAGCGATTCCATCATCAAACCACCAGTCTATCAACAACCACCTACAATTCATTCATTCCTCAAACCACCACGCAGACCGCGACTTGCTCCAAACTCCTCAACCACTAACTGCCACTGGTCCACTGCCTTGTGCACATAACATCTACATCAGTTCCTTAAACAAACAACAATCATCTTCTTACCAAACCACCTTCCTGAAGCAAACTTCTTACCTCAATCGTCAATCCCAAACCGCTTACCTCGTTTGTCTAATCGCCGCAACCTATTGTTGATATCAGATCGCCCACCTCCAATTCGAACTCCACAAACAGTTCCTCGAAGCCAAAGCATAGCCTTTGTTACCACTGCACACAGTCTGCCCTTCAACAATCTACCAGACTTCTTCACATTCAAACTGCCTTCTGCATTTTGCAAACTTCATAGTCACTTCCCTTCTGCTGCCATAACTGCATCATCCACCATCAAACCACAAACACCCCACTACTGATCATCAGCCAACCTAAAACATCATCACAATTTTCCACTACATACAACCCGGAAGCCACTGCACTTCTCTCCATACAAACACAGTCGAGCCCCCTACCATAACCCAGCAGCTACAGCACTTCCCTCAACCATCACCCATCCACGAACACCGCAACCCCAAACCAAGTTTCGACCGCAACTTCAATTCCCAAAACTGTCAGCAATCGCGACTACAAACTACTCAGAAGCATCCAAACGCCTCCGACTTCCACAACTTCATCGCGTAAATCGACACTTCCACACTTCAAAATCCACGAACCAAAAAAACTTCACCTTTTCTCCTCAATCGCCTCGAACTCGAAATCGCGACCTTCCTCACATCATTCAACTATAGGCATACCTAAACCAATTCATCTGCAATCGCCTCAATCCCCAAATAACCTCGAACTACCCTCGGCAACATAATCGAGCACGAGTCGCCTAGTTCGAGCATCGAATTCGAACACTCTAATACCCTAAACGCCTAAATTCGTGCTCGAGATAAATTTTCTTTTCTCTGAGTTGAATTCGGTCGCACAAATAAGAATTTTTGAGTTAAGTTTGATTGAATATTTTAGTCGCTGCTTATTTTGTTTAGGTTATTTAAACAGGAAAGAAAACATTTAGCACAGTGGGCCGAGAATTATATGGGCTTAGATTTGTTTATTGTGTTTTTTTAAATCCTTTTCTTCTCTTTTGTCAAGGTACCATCTATTTTTTTTTTAAAAAGGAAAAAAAACGCAAAAAAGAAAAAAAAGAGGAAAAAAAAGAAGTTTCTCTACTTGTTTTAGTTAAGTTGTTTTCTCTTAGTTCTACTTTGTTTTATCCTAAAATAGAAAAAAAAAGATTTTTAAAGTTGTTTTGTTTTGTTTTAATTTGCTTTATTTTGAGTTATGTTGTATATATATATATATATATATATATATATATATATATATATATATGCTCTTTATTTTCAGGTTGCAAAGAAGATAAGGAAGAATAATTGCTGGCTTCGCTGAGCTTGCTAAAAAAATAACTGCTTGCTTATTTATATTTTTCTTTCTATTTGCCTTGAATTGTATATATCTATTGTTTCTGTTTGTCTTGCATTGTTGGTTGCTTGCATTAATAAAAGAAATTCAAAAAAAAAAAATCCATTCGTAGTTGCATTGTTAGTACACGTTTAGTTTCTGTTCTGCATTTCATCTTAGATTTTGATTAATAATAACTATTAGACATCGATAACACTTAATTGTATATTGACAATTTGTCTTTTTTTTGAACAATTTAATTTCTTGGTGTCTAGGCTACGGCGGAGTAATAACCATTTATAAATATTACGGTGATTCATAAATATTATAGTGGTTGTTCCTCTGAAGGTACTTAAACCTTCGGCTGCATTGCTACGGTGATTCGTGGTGCACCGATAAATCCTGCCCGTTACCTGGCTGAGAACTATCTTGTTTATCTAAGACAATTTGTGATTATACAATTTTGGGTTAACTTAGGATAAATCATTTGTAATTAGACCCTTGCATTCATTTAGTTGCATTAGTTCATGCATATTTAACAAAAAAAAAATTCAAAATTCAAAACTAAAAAAAATTGTAAATATTCCTTTTATTTTTCTTTGAAATTTTTAAATCCTTTTCTTTAAAATTTCAAAAAAAAAATCCAAAAAAAAATATTTTAGAAAAACCAAAATTCAAAAAAAAATTGAAAAATAAAAACAAAACAAAAATCGATTTCCCTTTTCAAAAATAAATTTTCTTTGTAAATATTTTTCGTTTATAAAAAAAAACAAAAAAAAACATTCTTGAAAATGTCTGAATATCCATATCCACTTGAATTTTACAATAGTTGTGAAAACCAATATAATCCATACGATTTCAGTCCAAATTCGTATGGATATTTTAATAACAACTATTTTGTAAATAATTCAAATTTCGAACAACAAAATTTTCAAAACGATGACCAACCTTCGACTCTTGAAAATAGCATTGAAATGATTTCATCTTTACTCGAACTTTCTGCACGACAAAATCAAGAGATAAATGATTTATGTAATTCTTATTTGTGTAATAACTCGAGTCAAGAATTTCAAAATTCGAATTCAGTTCAAAATTCAAATGATTACGATTATAACCCATGTCAATTTAATTTCGAACTCCAAAATGAATTCCAAACTCAACATGAAAATGGGAAAAACTTTTCAAACGAATTTGGCAATGGGAATAATCTTAACCATGTTACGAGTGAAAATTTTTGTTCCCAACAAATCCAAATCGAAAATTCTCAATTTAATAACTATAAATTGGATTTTGTTGAACAAATGAATAAAATTTACGATAGTCACACGAATTCGTTATTTGAAACATATATGAAATAACGTGATAAACAAAATCAAATTCCAACGTGTGATGAGTCAAGTTATAATCCATCTTTTACCACAATTGACGATTTTCAAACAACAACCTTTGAAACTGAAAATAACAATCTCAATGAAGTTGTTGAAAACACGGTAAGTGAGTTGGATTTCAATTCTTTTGAGGGTGCGAAACTCGATTTAAACTTCGATCTTCCTTTTTCTGAAAATTTGAATACGACAACTTTGAAACTCGATTTACATGATGAAGTTGTTGATAATCCAACAAAGGAAGTCGAATTTAACGAACATGAGTTTTATGGACTTTTCGAAAATGAGTCATTAAATTCTGATGGGGAAGATTTCGATCACCATTTTGACTTTGAAATTGATAATTTGGAAGAAGTTTTCGATGACACACTTGAATTTCAATTTGGTGAAAATAAATGTGAATTTCAACCAATTGTTTTATCTACCCCCAAAATCATAGAAAATAAAACAACTCGTACAATTTTCAATAAAATGACATTTGTTTTTCCAAATCAACACTCAACTTTGAAATCTTTGACGATTTGGTTTTTTGAGCTTAAACTGTGTCTCGCACATTTGACGAGACAAATGAATCGGTCTTTAGAAGACCGTTTCATTTACTTTTTGACTGTATACTTTCTCATCTCTTCTAAATAATAATCTTTCATGTAAATATTGGATTTTTATTTTTATTTTTCTCCTTCCACTTGGGTTGATCGTGGGGACACAGTCAAAATCAAGTGTGGGGGGAGGCTCATCTTCATTTTTTTTTTCATGGTTTATTTTTGATTTAAAATCTCAAAAAAAAATCCTAAAAACAAATTTTCTTTTGATTTATTTTTAAAAAGAAACACTATAAGATAAATATATGGTTTTGGTTTATTAAATTGAAAATTTGAAAATTTATTTGTCTTAACAAAAATAAAAAATGAAGTTTGATTACAAATAATAATGGTTTAACTAGTATATAGGAAGATTCATAAGTGTTAATTATGAAGTATGTCTTAATTGAAAATCTTTGTTTTAAAAAGTGGTTGATTTAAAGTAAAGGATATAACATTTTTTTTGTCTTCTAAGTTAAATGGTGCTAAGATGATTTTGCAAAACTCTCTCTCACTTAAAAAATATATTAAAAAAATGATAACATCCAAAGTATTCACTCTCATTTAAAAGTCCTCACGGTTATGCATGGGTGAATTACTTGGAATATTTTATTATGTGCTTTCATACTCATTTAAAAGTCCTCACGGTTATGCATGTATGGAACACATGTAAAAAAAAAAGAGAATAAACTTAATAAAAATCACCTACGGTCGATAGGTGTATGCACGAAAGTGTGTGCACTCGCCATGCTCTATACTCCCCTCACATAAGCCCGTAAGGCAGTGCATGGGTGGTATATCTGGCCTCAGTTTACCCGAACTAGGTGTGTAATTTTTCTTACAAATAATGAGAGAGCAAGCAATTGAAATCCTAGCACTATTTTTACTTATTTGATTTGAATTGTTATTGAAAAGAAATGAAAATACCACTTTGATAAACTTTGATAGTTAACTACGGATCCATTTCATAGATACACTTTGTTATCAACTGAAACAACGAGTTAAACTATTGTCTATTTGTTATGATAACTTGATTTTTGTTGGAAATTTTGACGAGTAAATGACATAAATTTTCAAGATAATAACCAAAACCTATATTTAACTTATAAGTGTCGATTTAAAAGTAAATCCTTCATTGTAAATATTTTCAAAAATTCGCATTCATCTCTTTGTAAATAAATCTTGCATTTTGTAAATATTTTCATCCTGCATGTGGATTTTGTGGGTAGTATCCGCTGAAAACTCTCACGAGACAACACTCGTCCTACTGGGGACACCTAAAGGTTTAACGGCTTATTGCATACGCTCAATGCAATCGTGCTCCCTACGAAAACGGATTTACCTTAGTTTTAGTTTATTCGAGGACGAATAAAAAGATAAGTGTGGGGGTATTTGATGTGTATGTAAATGTGCATATTTTAACCACCATATTTATTCTTTTTAAATTAAATAAATGATCATATTGGGTATTTTAACTTGTTTAAACCAAAATTCATATTATTTGAAATTGTCACATATTCATCTTCATCCAGGGGCAAAATGGTCATTTTTGTGCATATATTAATTTGAGAACATTTAATTGGAAATTTTTATATTATTTTGTAGGAAATTACACTAAATTACAAGTGGGTTCATGAAGGAATATGCATGCACAAAATGAATATAAAGGAATGAAGATGGAAATAATTCAAAGTGAAGAACATGGAGGACCCCACCTACCCACTACCTAATGTACAAATTAAAGGCTAATGCACATGCTAAAAGACATCTAAAGCTTCATGTACATTTAAATGGGGATTATTAAAGCTAATGATAACTTGGCCACCACACTTCCTCCAAGGGCATTTTGGGTACTCCCCAAAAATATGCATTAGGGTTTCTAACTTGTATAAATACCTCTTATGTTTCATGTAGCCATCTTCCTCTTAGTTAGTTAGTTTTAGTTTAGAAACTAAATCAAAGCTCTCTTTCTTTCCATGGCTACTTAGCCATTTCTTCTCTTATGTAATTCTTTTTTTTTCATGCAATGTTATTTAGTGTTTCCTTTTAATTACATGTTCATTTTCTTTTCTTGTTTATTTTCTTTCATGTTCTAGTATAGATCTCTTTTATTTTATGCAAGTAGAATAATTTTTCTTTTCATTTAGCTCTCTTTCTCTCTTCTTGTTTAATGTTGTTTTCTACATTTGTTCATATGATAACAAATATGAGAGCTTAATACCTTCAATTTAGGGGTAATGAAGCTCTCTAGTATGTAGATCCAACATTTTGATGTTTATGCTCTCTTTTTGTGCTTAATGAGAATGATTGAAGTGGTTTAATGATGTTGTTTAGCTTTGAATTTGATAGTCTATGTTGTTCATAACAAATAGGCTATACTTAAACAAACAAAATACAAATTGCCTCTTCATTTACATATGATTATGGCAAAGAAGTGATTGTTGAAATTAAAATTTGATGGCTTATATTTCTAATTAATAGTTAATAGGTCATGCTTAAAATAGATTTTGCTTTCAACTTTGTTGTCATATTTTATGAGATTTAAAAGTGTATTAGTGGTTGTGTTATAGTTTGATGGTTTATATTGAGCTAATTAATAGCACAAATATACCATACTTATGATAAGCACATCAACTAATTCACTAATGACAAGAAAAGAGAGATCATAACTTCATTTTGTTGATTTATGTGATCTAGAGAGTGGAAATTGCCTCTAAATTGTCTTAACTTTCATATTTTTATCATTTTCTTTTGCTAGTCTTTGTTAGTTTCTTACATTTCTAGCTACTCACTCTCAACTTCGGTATAATTTGATTGAATAGAATTTTAAAATCATCAATTCCCTGCGGATCGACCCGTATTCGCCGCGTGCTACATTCGTACACCGTGCGCTTGCGGTATAAATTTTATTTCAAAATTCGTTCGACGGTTTTCTGAACCGATAGAATTTCCGTCGACGAACACTCATGTTTCTAAAGCCTGGAGAATCAACAGAAGAAAATGACATGATGGCTCATGAATGGAGGAAGGAGGCTTTAGGAAATGGATTTGCAAACAAACGGAAAATATTGGCTTCATGAAAGTAAGGTCTCACATTTTTTTCAATGAATCTTTAGGAAAAAAAATAATGGTAGCATGATTTGAATATTGAAAGTTAGCGGAAGCGATTTATGAAATAGGAAATGGACAAGGGTAAAGCACATTTGGAAATTGGAACATGAAAGAGAAGGTTACAAGAAGACGTAAATTTGAAAAATGAAAAGAGACTAACATTTAGGTAATTAACAAAGGATGAAAGACTTACTTTGGAATTTGATAAGACATGTTTACATGGCAATCAAATCATTTGGTATTAAATTTCAAAACGTGTGCTACCTCAATTAATTTCATTAACATATATGGAACGTTTCAAGGCAAGGCTTGCTTGTAAATTAATGAAACTTACTGATAAACCAAAAGAGGCATGTATTTTATAAAAGAAAGTAATGTTAATAAAATAAACTAAATGAAAGCGATGATTTAAATTCAAGAAGGTAGACTGTACATGGAAAGCAAAACTTTAATATACTTAAATTTAAAAACGTTCATTTTAACCTCTTTTATTAACCCCAATACACTCAAATTTACACACACACAAACACACACACACACACACACACATATATATATTTAGTACATGGTAAATATAATTAAACATTGCAATTAACGTAATGGGGACTACCGCTACACACAATAAAAGATGAACCGGGCCTCCAAATTCAAATTTGGAACGAGATAAATTTCCTATGTACCATGCTAAATATTCAAAACCAAAATTTATCCATACCTTCAATTTGCTTTCTTACCATTTTTTATATGAATTAAATTCAAATCAAGTTTGAATATTTAAATAAATCAAATATTCCAACTAGAAACGTACAGCAAAATTCAATTCTTTTGATTTAATGAAATTAAACTTATATTCACAATAAAACACTCATTTATTTGATAAAAATGTTCTTTTCATTAAATCAATCCTTTTCTTTTACTTTCGTTGAAACATATTTCTTTTTATTACACATTAATTTACATTTAAAAATGCCTCTTATAAAACCAACTTATATTTAAAGATTATCCCATTAAAGAGTTACGAAAATAATAAGCCGTACAACCACATTGTTTCTTTATTAATTGACTTACTATTATCAGTACATTTGGAACAAATTTGAGTACCTACAATTTAAACGTTATATGTCACGACCCAAAATCCAGCGTTCAAAAATCGACATCAAATACCTCACTTGTATTTGATTGCCGAAGATTCAAACGTTGAACTTCAGTTCGGATGGAGCTTATAACAACATTAGATGAATATAAACAGCGAAAACAAAAATGGTTTCATTGATCACAACATAGATACAACATCTGTACAATATTCATTACAACATCGATCACCAACATCAGAGTGATATACAGAAGATACAACAGGATGATAACACCACAGCGGGACGATAATAGTGTCTTTAAAATGAAAGAGCGAGAATCCAAACAAAGCACCACCTTCTTCCAAACTTCAAAGCTTCCAAGACTTCAAACCAAAAGCTTTCAAAATCCGAAAGCTACCAAAAGACTTCTAAATCCAAGCTAGCTCTAAAACACGGACAACCTGTTTCTAGGCTACCCGTGTAGAAATTATAGGCACCCAGAGTTTAGGAAGGGAACAATAAACTCTAGGTCAGTCATAGGACTGGTATGAGTAAATAAAAATAGTTGTTTTTACAAAAACAGTTTCTAAAAAAAATTCCAATCGTGCTTTTGGAAAATGAAACTGCCATAGGCCTCTGGCAAACACACAATGCAATCGCACACTTGGGGGAGATTTCTCCTTATGGTAGTCAAATATGCTTGATATGAGAAAACTCTTTTGATATTATTATTATTAGTGCATAGTGTGAAAACATTCGAAAGTATAATATCAATCTTAGCCACCATACGTACCATTATAGTATGCCTACTATAGCTACCATATTAGATGGCAGGTTCTACAACTAAAACCGTACAGGACTCTTATTGAATGATTGGATTTCCAACAATGGTCAGGCAAAGGAACTTCCTTACTAAATGGAACGCCTCTGGTGGGACGCCCCCAAGAACCAAACTATATCTCTTCCAACACAAGGCCGGGTTACCTCTGTAACTAGGTAACACCTACAAGTATGTCATCCCCGGTCGTTACCGAGCTTTATCCCGGGATTTACCAACAAATAGCAACAACCACACAGTTAAATATCTGGGCTCCATACCATTATATCACTTTTATCCAGAAGAAAATGTACATAGCCTAGGGGTGCGACCCCTAATAACCTTCCGGCAACATTCCTGTTTCGACCATTTCGGGTTGTGAGGTTCAACGAAGTCTCATCCACAAAGCTATGCTTTTCACAAAAGCCATGCTTTGATCAACACACGATCAGTAGCACTCAGCATGCCACACTACCAAATTAGGAGTATATCATTGATAACCATCAACTACATAACCTCTGAGCTCGTACGTCTCAGAGAAGGGTGTTAAGCTAAGAGAATAAATTCTTCGCCACCAATAGAAATGTATGTGAAAGAAATCATCTTTATATCTCAAAGTGTAATGTCAGACATATAACTATACAAGTCCGTTCCAGGTTCGAACGGACCCGAAGGCACTCGTCCAATAAAGGAAGAAGCCCTTGCAATCCGGACATCCACAATCCCGATCGGACTCCCCATCAAATATGAAGATCTCTATACCGGAGCAACTCAGCGCAGAGTTATTCGATAGGTTATCCTATCGTTCTCGAAGACACCCGATCTTCACCAACGTCTTGCTATCCATTTCGTCGTATCACTATTCGGAATGGGTGACACAAAGTCCTCTTCCAGCTAAACCGAATAGTGAGCGCTTAATTTAAAACATATGGATATATCAATCACAAAGATTCACCATTAAGGTTCGATGTGGGTTTCAGATAACCAATTGGAATCTGACTCCCAGTCGCATCGAAATTCAAATGCCATTTTACGGACCAAGGGGTTTTCACGTTCACATAGAAAACATATCACAGATACCACATCTCAGTACAAAGCAATTCATATCACATGGTATCACAATCACATATAAGAGGTATCAATCAGTACAAAGCATTCAATAATAATCAATCACCTACAATTAAGGTGAATTAATCGTGTGATTATAATTAATTAGTCTCCTAATTATTTTCATTAATTATCCTTAATCAATGATTAATTATCTTTAATTATAAATTAATTAATCCTTAATTATTAATCAATTAATATTAATCACTTTCCTTAATTAATTATTTCTTAATTAATTACCTTAATTAATTAATTAACCTTTTATTAATAATTAATTAAACCTTAATTAATTATTCTTTAATAATTCAGTAATTATAAATCTTAATTATTTAATTATCATTAACAATATAAATTAACTTAACTTTTAAGTTAACAAATTAAAAGCATTTGATTAATTCTTTAATTACTTTGTAAAGTTTTTATTTAAAATAAACTTTTTCTAAAAATATAAGTTTAAAACATTTTTTAAACTTAACTAATTTAAAAATATTTTATTTCAAAACTTTTTAACTACACATTCCAACTTAACAAACAATCATCAACATAGAAAGAATAAATTCAGAAATTAAGTTAACTTAAATTGTTAAAGTTTTAAAACTGGAAATTATAATACCCGATTTCTCCCTGTGTACTTCCCGAGACAAAAGCATGCTTACTTCGTAAATTTCATCTTAAAAACTTAAAATTTTTGTTTAAGCTTTGAATACCCGGTGCTCACACCAAATTACTCCAGCTATCACTCGAGCCAGAAACAAAGTTTCCCGAAGACTACTTCGAGTCCATAGCCTTTCTTCCCAAACCATTTTCTACTAACACAAACCAACATATATGCACGTGCACCGCCGATCGCCGGTGTTCTGGCTATCGCCACCACCTTCCACAAATCCACCATCATCTACACAATCATTCAGAACATACAGATTGACGAATTCGTGAGCCAGCAAAGTCGAGCACCCTGACCCAAACTAAAACAACTACGATCACCAAATATAGCCTTGCCCTATAACCTCAGGACACCGAGGTAATGAGATTCTGGTCTGAGCATCGCTTACTCCCCTCGCTTCGATTAGCACTGAAGCGATCAATTCCGGTCAACTAACGATGATGCAGTAACAAAAATTCCGACCTCGACCCAAACTAGGGCTTAAACCCCATTCCGACCCAACGCCGCCGACACGATAAACATTCAACCCGTCTGACATTTTTGTCGAGATCACCATGCCTTCCTCCACCTCCAGGCAAAACCCCGACCACCCCGAGTGCTACGATCGCCAGAAAAGCCTTAAAACCCACTTTCTGACCATCATCGAAATGCTCGCTCGATACACATTTTGAAATCTTAAATTTATTTTCAAAATTCATGTTTTTCGAGGACGAAATAGATGATATAACTGAATCAAGAAATTAGAATACTTGAATTTATACATAAGTTTGAATTCTATTGTGTATCTTCTTCCCAGTCCCAGTTTTCTTCAACTTCAACTTGAAAATATTTTTAGAGTTTATATCTTGATTCAATAAACACATTTCGTTTAGATCTTAAAACCTGAGATGAATAAGAGGAATAAAAGTTGATTTTTGTACAGGCTTGATGCCTGTAAACCTGGAACAGAGGGTACTCATGCCTGTAACTGACATGCACATATCATATTCACCTATGTATATATAAAATTGTATACATGCAATATATTTTAATGCATTCAAACATTTTCATAGCTTCATTTCACAACATCAAGCATGAATCAGGTTAAAAAGTGTTTACTCACCTGTCAACTTGATTTGAAAATAGAGAAGAAGTCTGTGTTGTAAAACTTGAAGACTGGAAAAGTTTTGATTTTTGAGTTTTTTTATCTGAACTTGATCTTGTTAAGTTGAAATTTGTTGATGTTTGGGTTACTTTGAATTGATCTACTTATTATTGATATTTGTTTACAGATTTGAGTTTGACTTCTTGCTTTCTTTTGCTTGCATCAGATCTTTGTTTTTCTAGAATTTGTTTTTGTTAACTTTATTTCTGGTTTGAATTTTTTATACTTTATAAGGCTTTGTTTTCTGATTTCTTTAAAGTTTTGAAAGTGATAAAGAAATGAGAGAGAGGAGATAAAATGGTTTATACAATCTTGATTTCTATTTTTATCAATTTTTCTCAAAAATAAAAACAAAATGACACTTGTTCATTTTATTTACAAGATCATTACACTTGTTAAAACACTTGTCTCATGAATTACACCTGTTAATCTATGCACTTAAAATTTAAAACTTGTTAACTTATATTTCATAAATTAAACACTTGTCTTTTTTATATATTTTATATTGATTTTTAAATACATTTTCTATTTTTATAAGTGTATTCTCCTTTATTTAAATATATACAATTTTAAAGAAAATGTTTTAAAACTAATTAACTTAAATAAATCAGCTATATACTATTTTAAATTCAAATTATTTTATAAGGTATTTGTTTATTTATTTTTAAATTCAAATTCAAATCTACTCACACACGTATATATTTAAATTCAAATAATTTTTTGAAACATTTATTAATTTAGAATTTAAAATCAAATGCAATTAAAATCTTATTTATATATATACACACACAAATTAACACTTATTTTATTTGTTTTGAAAATTTTAAATTAATTACAATTTTATTCCAAAATCTATATTAATTACTAATTTTAATTTTTTATAAAAATTGGAATGTTATAGATTTCCCCCATTAAAAAAATTTCGTTCTCGAAATTTGAAAGTGAGAGAAACAAACAAAGAACATAAGAATATATGAAAGTAAAGAAAATAGCTTACTAGATTAAGCTAGAATATCTACTTTGCAATTGGGATAGGGCATGCTATCCTCTGTTTCCCAAGTACAATCATTTGGATCACCACTCCATTGTACTTTAACTAGTTTCACAACTCTATTCCTTAATTGTTTTTCATCACGATCAATGATCTTTAACGGTTCTCTTTTAACTGCCAGATTTGGTATGATCTCTAAATCCTGCTGAGTGGCTTCCTCAATAATACAGTCTGGATCGTGCACATATTTCCAAAGATGCGAAACGTGGAACACATCGTGTATGCCAGATAACCAGCTGGGTAGCTGCACTCGATATACCAAAGGACCAATCCTCTCCAATATAGAAAAAGGACTAATATATCGTGGTGCCAGCTGACCAGTCTTTCCAAATCTCAATACTCCCTGCATTGGAGACACTTTTAGGAAAACACAATCTCCAACCTGGAATTCTAAATCTCTTCTCCTGCAGTCGTAACAACTTTTCTGAAGACTTCGAGCAGTTTTCAATTTTTTTTTGAATAAAATCAACTTTCTCAATAGCTTCCTTTATCATTTCTTGTAACGGCCCGTAAAATTTTCAATAATTTAATTTGTAAAATTAATAAGTTTTGGTAATTTAATCCGAAGAGAAGAAAAACTTTATAACTTAATCATTGAACAATGGTAATGGTAATTAGAACTAATTAGTAACAATTGAAATGAAGTTCCAATGATGAAATAAGGTAAATTGTTGCATTTAGTTATAAATTTGAATATAAGAAAATAAGGGTAAGTGCTGTATAAATAAATGAATCTGTATAATTAATTGGACTACTAAATTAAAATAGGAAATCGTTAATGTCATTTATGAGAATTAATGCAGTAACGGAGGTAAGAATGTATAAAATAAATAGAAATTTAAATTTATTTATAAAGTAATAAATGGGAAAAAGGAATGGAACTAAGGTAAATTAATTAAATGGTTTTAAACCTTAATTAATGTGTATAATTGACAAGATTTCACATTTAGAAATGTAATATTTAATACAAATTTAAGATGTAAATAGGGGTATATTAGTGTAATGAGATAATGTAATGTAACTAGGTATATAGAGTAAAAATGGACCTAGTATAAAGATGGCAATTAAACAAAATAAAATTATTGAAATTAATTTTAATTAATTGGAATGTAATCTATATTAAATGAATTTAATGGTAAGTAAATGAATTTAATTACTATATTTATTGTAAACTAGGATGAAATGGGAATTATTAATGTGATAGAAACAAACCAATGATAATTTTACCCATAAAATGATAATTGATTCGGTAACAAGATTTAGAAATCAAATATATGGATTTATTGGGAATTTAAGTTTATTATGTCTAAATTAATTGAAATTGAAATTAAATACTGTAAATTGTGAAATGTCCAAAATTAGTTAATAAGAGAATTTGTTTTAAAGGATTTTAAATTACTAAATAATCCAATGTGATAGAAATTGGAATTAACGATAATTTAATGGAAAAGTTTTAATTTAATTTAATATTGATTTATTTAATTGACTGGAAAATAGCCATTTTGGCCACTGACTCGGGTTTCGACGAAACTAGTTTTATTGGATCCGTAACGGTGAATTTTTATAGAATTTCATGTTCGTAACAATCAGACTTGTCGTTTGATCGTACATGCTTGAAACGCCTTGAAATCGATTAAATTAAAATCAATTTGAAATAACTTGATTTTAACATAACTTATTCATACAATGGAATTTGGACGTGAAACCTATTCAGTTGATTTTAAAATATTCAAAAACATATATTTTGAAATATAGGTTGACGCATTTACGTTCCAGAATCAAAACGGGCATTTCAGATCATTATCGTTCAATTTTCCAAACCAAATCATGCTTATTTATTTCTATTGTGTTCTGCCTATATATATGTCGTTATAAACCCTAGCCTATTTCTTATTCCTCATTTCTATACGTACAATTCTAATGGCTCCTCCTCATTCCAATGGCTGATGTTTGCACAAAAAATAGGCAAACACCTCCAAGTCGTATGAATTAGTTGATTTTATGTTGTTTCTAGTGATTTGGGTGATTTATACAAATATATAAAAAAGCAGGGACTGAACTGTAAAAGACACACAGATTTATAGTGGTTCGGCCAGAACGTGCCTACGTCCACTTTATATGTTATTCTCCTTTTCTATTCAGATTACAAGTACAAAGCTTTGATTACAAGTAACTGAAAGCTGTTTGAAAGTTCTATCCATGCTTGAGCTCTCAAACTTGTCTGCCATTGTTGTACCCCTGTCCCTCTATTTATAGAGTGAGGCTGAGGGCAGGGGTCTTGGATGTATATAGCTGCTGGTGGGCCTGGGCCGATGCAATCTGGCCTGGTAGTGTTGGTTCGGTACGCCTTGGTCCGGTAGTTGAGGGTTGGAATATGCTCTGGTTCGGTTGCACTTTGGTTCGGTAGTACATGGAAGTGGAGTTGGTTCGGTGGCACTCCGTTCCGGCTATGCTTGGTTCGGCAGGAGGATGGAAGTTGAGATGGTTCGGTCATAGGAGGGAAGTTGGTTGGATCGGCTAGGAAGTGGGGTGGATTGGTGGTAGGGATGGAGCTGGTCCGGTGGGATGTTGGACCGGTGGGACTTGGTGGAGAAGTGGTCCGGTAGGAGCTAGGGAGCGGTAATGACTTGGTTCCGCAGTGCTGGATGGAGATGCTTTGGTTCAGTGGTGGGTTGATCTGGTTGTGCTTGGAAAGGTGGGTGGTTCGGTGAACTTGGACCGGTGAAGGGTGGAAACGCGCCCAACATTTGCCCCCCAAAGTGGGGCATATGCCATCATATGTCACGCTTTGTTTTAGCTTAGGTGATTCTTATCCGGTCATGTCTGCCTAACCATACGGTCCGGTCATCCTATGTTCGTTTATAAATAGGGGTGTTAGGCCTTCGTCATCCCTTCATCGTTTTGAGATAGTCGAATACCGGATCAACTAAGTGCCGAATCAACTGAGTTCCGAATCTAAGTGCCGAATCCACCAGGTGCCGAATCATCTTAGTATCGAATCATCTAGTGCCGAATCAGGTGAGGTTCTTTTCCGCCGAATGAGTTTATGTTCTTGTATTACCGGATGGACTTTAAGAGTTTGACCGCCGAATGAGATTGGGCGTTGAGTGCCGAATGGGGTTTTGCCTTGTACTTCCGAATGAACTCCTTGTCCTAACGACATGTCTTCTGCTTTTGTGTTTGCAGGCAAATGTCTCGTAAGGTGGAAACCCGATCAGAAAAACAGAGGAAATCTATGGATAGAAGAGAGTCTCCCGCTGTGCCCCCAGTCCAGCCGGAACCAGCGCGACATGGATCTGCCCCGAGGTCATTAGTGGGCGGATATGGCCCTCAAGAGCTTCTGAACTCTCCTCCTGATTGCTTTCTGAGCTCCCTCAAAGAGGGACAACTTGATGTCATCGCTCGCTCCTTCGGGATTGACAGAGCGAGCATGCTGCTGCCGGGAGATGGTGTGATGCCGTATGATCCTCCTGAAGGATATTTTGCCTATAGCCGATACCATTGCATGTGCGGGGCCATTCCTCCGATCAATGCGTGGATAGTCAGCTTCATTACGTACCCGAAGGTGGCTCCTTTCCAACTTCAGCCCAACTCCTACGCCATCTTAGTGTGTCTATTCGTTATCTTCCAAAGGAGGTATGGGCGCCCCCTTCTAATCGGGAAATCCGATATTTGTATAATCTGAGGGGCTACAAGAAGGGGTCTCCGTACATTAGTTTAGAGTCGGCCGTGTCCTTCAAGCCGGTCTTGGACTTATACTCGAAATTCACCATGTTTAAGAAGGAATGGTTCTTCGTCAAGGACGACTCCATTTCTTTTCGCCTTTTCACTTCTGGATGTAAGTTGAATTCCATTGTAATTTCTCTGTCCCGACTGCAATGCTTCTTCTTATATGCTTTTATTTCTTGCTAGCGACAGGTGGCTTTGCGGTTGTGGAGAATGATCGTCTGGTA
This sequence comes from Allium cepa, assembly GCA_030765085.1. Lineage (NCBI taxonomy): Eukaryota > Viridiplantae > Streptophyta > Magnoliopsida > Asparagales > Amaryllidaceae > Allium > Allium cepa. The sequence goes on along the minus strand of CM060932.1, from coordinate 684,111,537 downwards.
CAGATGGCTGCGGAGATAGAGGCTATCTCGGGAAGGGATAGGTCGGCTTCTTACCTGATCAGGAATGCCACTCTCCTGGAGCACAACTTGATTATGCCACGTCAATCCGTGGTTAAGCAGAGAGATACAGCTGAGGAGAGGGCTGCCAAAGCTAAAGACGGGGCTACTACGAAGAGTAGTAAGAGGAGACCTTTCTCGGTACCTCCAGTCGTCGGGGGAAAGAAGCTTAAGAAATCCGATGGACCCTCTCCCAGCACATGCCCAGATGTTCCGGAGGAGGAAAGTGGAGAGGAAGAAAGAGGCGAGGAGGAGAGCAGAGGTGATGGAGAAGGTGACAGTGGTAACGGTGGTGAAGGTCAGGGTGGTAGTGGCGTTGGTGCCCTGACCTCTGGGCAAACGGGTGAGATTCAAGAGTGGACGGATGATGCTTTCCGCCAAGCCTTTGAGGGGTTGGGGGAAGGGCCGGCCTTGGTGGAGAAATCGAAGGAGTCTGATAAGGCCGGGACGGGCGCCAGTCTATCTTCTGAGAGTATTTCAGCTAAGGCAACTCCGGCGGTTCAAGGTGAATTCTTAACTTCCGCAGATTCCTTTTATGATACGGACTTAGTAATATTTTATGGCCAGCTCCCGTCCTGGAATGAGATTCAGGACTTATTGCAGTATCCCACTCCCCCTCAGGGTTTGTGAAATAAACGCGTTTTCCTACTCCTTTTAACTTAGCATATGTCTTGGATTGTAGTTTCATGCATGCTTGTAACACTTGGTTTTTATTCCAGGAACGGGTAAGGTGGCCAAGACATCAGATATTCGGCACCGCCTTGAACAGTACAAGCTACTCAAAGCTTCTGCCAAACCAAAGTCGTCAACTAGCCGTCCCGGAGATGTGGTTAGCTATCGTCCTCTTCTCGGAGTTATTGAGGAAGATATGCAAAAGAGGAAGAGGGGGCGATCTTCATTTAAACCTTCACCTGGCCCTCAGCCTCCAGTCCAGCCTATCCATGATATTACTGAGGAAGATACTAAGTTTATGTCTTCCCTACATCCGTCCGAAAATCCAACCGTCACCCCGATAGACCACCCTGGTTTGGTTCGCAACCCATTTGCTGGTCACCTGGATCTGGACCCGAGTTTTCAGGACATCTCTTTTGACAAGGCCACGGGTGAGCATCTTCTTCCCCGCAATCCCATGGTACGGGTGCTTGATGAGGCTAAGTCCTTAGACCTCGATTTGCTTACTACTCGGATTGTGACCATGGGGAATGAGGCCAAGGCAAACATCGATCGGGTGGCTGAAGAGACCAAGAGGCTAATGGAGCATCACGCTCGACTGGCCAAGACTGGGGAGGAAATCGGAAGTGCCAACATTCAGTTGCGGCTAAAAGTTTCTGATCAGGCCAAACAGCTTGCCGATCAGGCTATCCAGATATCCCAGCATGAGTCGGCCTCCAAACGACTAAAGAAAACCATGGAAGAGGCTAGCAAGGCTGGGTTGCGAAAAATGGAGGCTGTTTGCAAAGAGCGAATTGACATGGCCATCGCAACGGTGGACGATGTTCGGAGAGCGGATCTTGAGCAGGTAGAGGAGTTATCTGGGAGGCTTGAGGCCGCAGAGCTTGCTCAGGCCAAGCTGAAGGAGGAGATGGAAGTGATGCGGAAGTCCCTTCAGGCTGACTGCTCGAGATACCGATTGGAGAGAGACGCTGCTGTCGCACGACTGTCGGCTTCTGAGGCCTGGATGAAAGAGTTTGAGGAGAACGAGGGGATGATGGATGAGATGCTCCAGGACATGTATTTCCGTACTTGGAGGCAGGGCAACCTATCCTGGATGGACGATTATCCCCGGGTTATGGTTAGGATATATCTCCGGGCTTTGGAAGCTAAGGCCGATGCGGATAAGGAAGGTGGTGTGGCTTTCAGGATGGATGTGGTTATGGCCCAATTCACTAAGGAAGAGAAGGTGGCGGTTAAGGAGGGCATGCGGCTGCTTGCTACGGATGAGGTAGGCGTGCAGCTAGATGATGATGATCAGGGAGCAGACGCTGGTAAGTCTTTCCTTTTAACCTTTTCATGATTTGATTGCTTATCTTTCGTGATTATTAATGGATTCTCTTCTGAATTGTGCAGGTGGGACCTCTGGAGTACATGCGGGGAGATCTGACCCCGCAGTTAAGTAGATCCGGATGGCGGGCAGGACGGAGGCGGAGCCCCGATGTAGTTGACTCTTTTATTTGGTCTGTTTGACATTCCTGTATATACTAGTCCAAAACATTATTGTATTTTCAGGCTGTAATTATATCATTGTAACGAACGTCTTTATGTAACTTTATAACATAAGCAAATTCTGTTATGTTCGAATGTGGTTTGTTATTTCGATATGTTGCACAAGAAATACAGCTGTGTGTTTATGTATGTGATTTAATCGTATTTGATGGTAAGTTTCTGCTCAAAATATTATTTCATGTCTTGCAATGTCAATATGATGTGTGAATAAATTAAAGCTACATATTTGTATACAAGAGAAGAAAGTACCGCCCTTCGTGTTTTAGTTGTAGAAGGCTGCTTTGAATGTCTTGTGTGACTGAGTATGGAATGTAGTTGAGTGTTCCGTCATCCGAATGTGAGTTCATATTTCCACAAGCGAGAGTTCCTTTATTTTGTGACCTGTACTTTAGGGATTGTTATATAGGATAGGAGAAAAGTTTTTGAATGAAATGGAAAATGAGAAACAGTAAAACTTCCAATCACGGAAGGCCGTCGATATGCTTAAGTTCGTGGCAAACGGGTTTTGTAGTCACTTTCCCTAGTTGTGGGTCTTGGAGACATTTGTCACCTATCTTACGCCTTCGCGGGGAGTTTATCCTTTTTACCACAGCCGCACTTAAGACATATCGGAGCTGAGATCGCGCACAGTAACTACCCGCGCCATTATGGCCCGTAATCGTGGGTATTATTCGATTTACTGTGGCCGGCTAGCGTGGGTGTCGGTCGTCAACCGTGAACTACCCCTGGCTGGCCATACCTTATGTTGGGGCTTAAAGTAGGTTCACAGTCGCCGGCGAGCCAAACGCCGTAATAAGCTTCCATCATCTATAGTCGGCCTTCTTGATGGCTTATAATCGGCTCATTACAGTTGGCTTTGAGGGCAGTCGCGAGTAACGAGTTAACCCGCAGCAGAGGGATGCTGGAGCAAAAGTGTCTCATTGGCGAGTGCATAAATTCGCATAGTACCTGTTGGGTTTTGTCCAGGTGAGGTTGCGCCGTGAAGTGTCCAGAATGGAAATGTCGTTATACATGATTTTGTTCAACAGAAAAGGATAAAGCTTAACAAGTAGCCAAGATATAAAGGAACAAGTTAAAAAGAGACAAGATTTTTAAAGTGGTTCGGCACGAAAATGCCTACGTCCACTGATTCTCTTTGTTAATTCACTTCATATGGGCAGTACAAGTTAAGAAAAGTATCGATGGAGGTGTTGGATGTTCCATGCCCTCTGGAACACCTCTCCGTCCACTGTTGACAAAATATAGGCTCCGTTGCGGAGATCTTTATGAATCACATAGGGTCCGTCCCAGATTGGATCTAGCGCTCCGGGGCGCGGGGAGATCCGTTTGAGGACAAGATCTCCTTCTCGTAAGCTGCGGTGCTTGACTTTGGAGTTGTATTGTGCTGCCACTTTTTGCTTGTGAGCGGCCGCTTTAAGTGCTGCATCATTTCTTCTTTCTTCAATTAGATCCAAAGACATGTGAAGGAGTTCTTCATTCTCTTCTGGGTTGTAGTGGATCCTACGGTGGGAAGGCACTATAGTTTCAACTGGGAGCATGGCCTCCGATCCGTATGCCAAAGAGAAAGGAGTATGCCCTGTTGATGTTCTGTAAGATGTGCGGTAGGCCCAAAGTGCCGTAGGAAGTTCATCCACCCAAGCGCCTTTTGACTTTTCAAGTTTCTTCTTGACTAGAGTTTTAAGAATTTTGTTGGCAGCTTCGACTTGTCCGTTTGCCTAGGGGTAAGCTACAGATGAGAAGCTTTTATGAATTCCGTGCTCTTGGCACCAGTCGGTGAACTCTTCGCTGTCAAATTGAAGTCCGTTGTCCGATATGATTTTGAGTGGAACCCCGTACCTGCATAAAACATTTTTGATCAAGAAGTTATAACTTTTGTCGAAGATATTTTATTTAGAGGTTCCGCTTCCACCCATTTGGTGAAATAGTTGACTGCCACTATGGCATATTTGGCTCCGCCTCGGCCTATTGGCAGTTCGCCAATTAAGTCAATTCCCCATATTGCAAAGTCCCAAGGGCTGGTCATTTGAGTAATCTCATTTGTGGGCAGTCGAGGAATCTTAGCAAATTTCTGACACCTGTTGCATTTTTTGACGAAATCCAAGGCGTCTTTGTTTAAAGTGGGCCAGTAATACCCGTATCGGAGTGTTTTCTTGGCCAGAGTCTGCCCTCCGGTGTGATCTCCACAACTTCCTTGATGGATGTTGGACAAGACTTCCCTGGCTTCCCTTCCAGCGATACACCTTAATAAGGGATTAGAGAAGCCGTGCCAATAGAGGATGCCTTCTTGTAGTGTGTAACGGGAAGCTTACCTTAAGATTTTCTTAGATTCGTTACGCTCGTCGGGCAGTGTGCCATCTTGTAAATATTTCCAGATAGGAGTCATCCACGTTTCCTCTTCGATTGCAGCTATCATATTCATTGTCTCGTAACTCGGGGCTAGTTGCTGTGAGATGGTTATTGTTCGAGAAGTGGTGTCGTCCTTTATGCTAGTTGGCTTTGCCAGTTCGTCGGCCACTTGATTCTTTTCTCGAGGAATGTGTTTGATTAAATAGTGATCCAATTGATTGAGCAGCAGCTTGGTCTTCTTTAGATATGCTGCGAGTCGTTCTCCTCGAGCCTGAAATTCTCCCAGTATCTGATTTACAATAAGTTGAGAATCACTATGGAGACATAAAGAACCGACTCCAATCTCTAGGGCAAGTTCTAATCTGGCTATCACTGCTTCGTATTCTGCGTCGTTGTTGGTGGCAGCGAATTCCAATATTAGGGCATAGTGCAGCTTCCTTCCCCTGGGGGTGATTATCACAATTCCTGCCCCCGAACCTTGTTCGTTTGACGCTCCATCTACAAAGAGATTCCACTTGATGTCTTCCGCTATTCTAGATGGCTCCTTACCTTCGTTAGTGGTGAATTCGGCAATGAAATCAGCTATGGCTTGCCCCTTGATAGCGGTGCGAGGATGGTAGGTGATATCATATTGACTCAGTTCAATGCACCATTTAAGTAGTCGCCTAGAAGTGTCGGGGCGATGGAGTACTTGCCTTAGCGGTTGATCGGTTAAAACTCTGATGGAATGAGATTAGAAATAGTGTCGTAGTTTCCGTGACGTGATTAGCAAACAGTATGCTAGCTTTTCAAGTTTAGGGTATCTGGCTTCTGCCCTTGTAAATCTCTTGCTTACAAAGTATACGGGTCATTGTGCATGGTTGTCTTCTCTCACCAAAGTGGCGTTTAAAGCATGGGACGATACAGCAAGGTATACGTATAGTTCTTCGCCTTCATTTGGAGTTGAGAGTATTGGTGGTCTCTGGAGGTGTTCGATTTAGTTAAGGAAGGCTGTCGAGCATTCGTCGGTCCATTCGAACTTTCTTTTGTCTTTCTTTAGAGCTTCAAAGAAAGGGATGCATTTGTCGGTTGCTTTAGAGATGAACCTGCTTAGGGCGGCCACTTTCCCGTTTAGGCTTTGCATCTCTCTTCGAGTGGATGGTATCTTGATATCTTGCAAAGCCCGAACTTGTTCGGGGTTTGCTTCAATCCCCCCGGCATGGACGATGAATCCCAAGAACTTTCCCGACGACACTCTGAAGGACCACTTTAGAGGGTTCAGCTTCATTCCATATTGGCGAAGTACTTGAAACATCTCATGCAGGTGGTTTATATGATCGTTGGCCTTCCTCGATTTCACCAGCATGTCATCCACATAAACCTCCATAGTTCGCCCTATTAGTTCCGCAAACATCTTGTTGACGAGGCGCTGATAAGTAGCTCCGGCGTTTTTAAGTCCAAAAGGCATTACTCTGTAGCAGTACAATCCCCGGTCAGTGATGAAACTAGTGTGGTCTTGATCGGGGGGTGCATAGGGATCTGGTTATATCCTGAGTATGCGTCGATAAAAGATAAGAGTTCGTGTCCGGCGGTGCTGTCCACGAGCTGATCGATTCGGGGGAGTGGGAAGCAATCCTTCGGACAAGCGTTATTTAAGTTGGAGAAGTCGATGCATGTTCGCCATTCCCCATTAGCCTTCTTTACCAGCACCGGGTTGGCGATCCATTCTGGGTAGATGGCTTCTCGTATGAAGTTATTGGCAAGTAAGTTCTTTACTTCTTCCTCGAGGGCTGCTGATCGTTCTGCCCCCATGCTCCTCTTTTTCTGCTTCACTGGAACTTGGTGGGATCGATGTTCAGTATGTGGCATGCTACGTCTGGAGAGATTCCTGTCATGTCGGTGTGCGTCCATGCAAATACATCCATATTGTGGCGAAGAAAATCGACGAGTTGATCTTTCAACTCCGCTCTTAACTGAGACCCGACTCTCAGCAGTCTACTTGGGTCGTGTTTGTCTATAGATACAAATTCCATATCCTCTGCAGGCTCGGTGGTGGCCTCCTCCTCTTTGTCCCTGGGGTCTAATTCGTTGAAAGGATCACTGGTATATCAAAGAGGATGGGCTTTCTTTAATTGCTATGCTTCCAGGTTTTTCTTGTAGAGAGAAGTCTCTGCATCCTTCCCTTTATCCTTCCTGCGGTTGTTGCGAAGCTCAGTTACATAGCAATCTCGAGCGGCGTCTTGATCTCTCTCTATTTCTCCTACTCCGTTATCTGTTGGGAATTTCATTTTCAGGCTAGGACAATTTGGAAGTCAGGCAAGGCTGGTCTTCCCAAAAAGGCGTTGTAGGCCGAGTGGCTTTCTATTAGCACAAATGTTTGTTTTCGCACAACGGAGCGGGGATGACTTCCTATTTCAACAAAAAGGTCCAGTTGCCCGAGGGGCATCTTCGCATCTCCAGTGAAACCATGTAGTGGTTTGTTGCAGGGAGACACATCCTTCATTGACAGCTTCATTTTGTCGAAAGCATGCTTGAATAGGATATTTATCGAGCTTCCAATGTCTACTAAAATTCGGAAAACTTTGGCTGGACCGAACCAGGCAGAGATGACCATAGGATCCATCTGTGGGTACTGTCTACCTCTAGATCACGCCTACTGAATGTGATGTTGTCATTCTCTTTCCGTTTCGGGTGGCATTCTTCCATAACGGAGTTAACGTAGCCTTCATCGTTTCTAAGTGACTTACATATCTTTCCATCTCTGCCCAGCTTCTGTCGGCGATGTGTGGTCCTCCTGATACGGAATGGACCACTATCTTCTCTTGACTAGAGCTGCTGGTGTTGCGATTTCCTCCGCCCACTTCTAGGAGGGGTAGCCCTGGGTTTTCATTGGCGGGAGCTGGAGTCCTGTTCTGGCTTTTTACATAGCGTTCCAGTCTCCTCCTTCTAATGTGTTCTTCAATAAAGTCCCGGAGATGGTGGCATTCATTGGTGTCATGTCCATGGGATTCGTGGAAGCGGCAGAACTTTCCAGACTTGAGTGCGTTATCTGACTCCTTCTTGTGCGGGGGGCGCTTGTATCTAACTTCGTCTTGAGTGGCTAGGAAGATGTTTTCGATTGTTTCATTCAAAGAAGTGTAGGAGTCAAATCTTGTTCCTGGTCGGTATAAGCGCTTTTCTCCCTTCTTGCCCCCAGCACTGTCTCTAGACTCACTTCTCCGAACATCCTTTGCTGCAGCGGGAACCTTGTCTGGAGCTGTCTTAGCTTGTTGCCCTGACTGCCTCTCAGTGGCAGCGTCTTCAAGTCTCATATACTTTCCAGCTTCATGGAAGAAATCAGGTAAAGTAGCAGGTTTTTCCTTGGTTAGTCTTCTAGCAAATTTAGTATCCGGATGTACACCACTGCAGAGGGCCATTAGGATAAGTTTCTCGTCGGCATCTTGGACTGCGACCGCTGCGGCATTGAATTGGGTTAGATATTGTTGCACTGTCTCCCCGGGCTTCTGTTTGATACTAGATAAGGAATAAGCGTCCTTGGGTTGTTCCACATGAATGCGGAACTGGCTGATGAACTTTTCTTTCAACATTTTCCATGAGCTGATGAACCCTTGGGGTAGGTAGCAGAACGAGGAGGTAGCTAGATCTGCCAAGAAAAGTGGGAAGCATTTACACAATACTCCCTCCGTTGCCCCGCTCATGAGCATATGTTGGGTGTATCTCTGTAAGTGTACTATGGGGTCAGAGGTTCCCTTGTAAGGTTCTATTGTTGGCATTTTCCATTCCCGGGGGGTGATGGAGATTTCGATATTGCGGGTGAAGGGGCTGGTTACCCTAGCACCTATCCCTCGATCCCTTTGCTCCCGTTGGACGCACTCTCTGAACAATCGTGCCATCCTTTCATCAGAACTTGGAGCGGATAGAAATGAGTTTAGTTCTTCTCTGCGGGACTGATTCCGTCTAGACGACTTGTAGGGATGGTATCGTTTGTCACTCCTAACATTCTCCAATGGTGCCTCTGGTCTTCTGAGGGCATGCTGGGGTCAGCCACAGTTGGCCCTTGCCTTGATCTTCCCCTGCTGGGTTCTGTTCTCAGTATTTCCTCGGGTTCAACTTCGGGCCGGACTCCAGCTCGGCCCTGTCTACTGGTGTTTTCATGGTTAGGTAGCATGACAGGCTCAACTACATCCAACCCCTGCCTGGAACCTCCCCCGTTGGGTTCGGTTCCAAGTGTTTCCTCGGGTCGGAATTCGGGCTGAGTTTGGGCTCGGCTCCTACCATGGCTGTTTCTGTTGTTAGCTTCTTCGAAGAAGAAAGACCTTTGTCGCCTCCCAGATCCTCCAGACCGGGACTCACCCCATGATTCAGTGTTGCTATTGGATTCTTCAGCATCCCTTAAGCATGACATGAGTTGGTCCACCAAGGCTTCTTGTTGAGATGCGAAGCGGTTAGTTACTTCAGCCACAACCTTGTCCAGATCCTCCCTTGTAATTGGTTGTTCCGTAGCAGGGGCTGTCGGATTTGCCTGATTTAAATTTGCTGTTGGAACTGGACGATTGTCTTGGTCTCTGATCACTGGATCTGGGATACTGCCAGTTGCGATATCCTTTCCTTTGTTAGCTTCTTTCTTTCGTGCGGGAGGCATGTTTTCCAAGCAATGAATGATGTTGATAGAAAAAGGGTTGGGTGGGAGAAGCTGAAGCTTCGAGCTCCTGTTCTCAGTGAAAGCACCAAAAATGTTTGCACAAAAAATGGGCAAACACCTCCAAGTCGTATGAATTAGCTGATTTTATGTTGTTTCTAGTGATTTGGGTGATTTATGCAAATATATAAAAATGTAGGGACTGAACTGTAAAAGACACACAGATTTATAGTGGTTCGGCCAGAACGTGCCTACGTCCACTTTATATGTTATTCTCCTTTTCTATTCAGATTACAAGTACAAAGCTTTGATTACAAGTAACTGAAAATTGTTTGAAAGTTCTATCCGTGCTTGAGCTCTCAAACTTGTCTGCCATTGTTGTACCCCTGCCCCTCTATTTATAAAGTGAGGCTGAGGGCAGGGGTCTTGGATGTATATAGCTGCTGGTGGGCCTGGGCCGATGCAATCTGGCCTGGTAGCGTTGGTTCGGTACGCCTTGGTCCGGTAGTTGTGGGTTGGAATATGCTCTGGTTCGGTTGCACTCTAGTTCGGTAGTACATGGAAGTGGAGTTGGTTCGGTGGCACTCCGGTCCGGCTATGCTTGGTTCGGCAGGAGGATGGAAGTTGAGATGGTTCGGTCGTAGGAGGGAAGTTGGTTGGATCGGCTAGGAAGTGGGGTGGATCGGTGGTAGGGATGGAGCCGGTCCGGTGGGATGTTGGACCGGTGGGACTTGGTGGAGAAGTGGTCCGGTAGGAGCTAGGGAGCGGTAATGACTTGGTTCGGTAGTGGTGGATGGAGATGCTTTGGTCCGGTGGTGGGTTGATCTGGTTGTGCTTGGAAAGGTGGGTGGTTCGGTGAACTTGGACCAGTGAAGGGTGGAAACGCGCCCAACAGCTGAAAACCCTAAAACTCCTCAATCCAATTTCAATTCAAAATCCAACTTCAAAATCCAAACTCCTCGAATAATGCCAAATTTTATATCGATCTAAAGCTCTCGATGACCGCATCTCAGATCTGAAATTCGTTTTCCAAATAGTGTCATCACTTGACCAAAAATTTATGATCAATTCTCGGCCATCCATTTCATCGTGATCAACTGCATCGGATCGTCAAATCGACGATACCATGGCATGGAAGAGACCTTGCGGAGTTCAACAGCAAGTTTGGTTCGTCGATTCAATCGCTAGATGTGGCGATTTAATTCGTTAAGGTTTCGAGATTGGGTTCGGCGGGTATGGGAGATTCGTGTATACGACCGCGTGGGGGGCCGGAGGCTTGGGGTCGACGGCGGACTCGAGGGGAGGCGACGACGTGGCCCGCTACGTACGACGGCAAAGTTTGGCCGATTGTTGATGGCGGCATGTTCTGGGTCTCGTTTGTGTTGCCTGTGTGTTTAGGAACGAGATGACGTGGCGGATGTGAATAGCTTTGATTTTTTTATTTCCAATTTAAGTTAATTTTTAAATTTTCAAATCTTCTAACCACAATAACTTTTACATACGAGGTCCGTTTCATGCACAATTTTCTCTATTTGGATCGTATGGGAATTCCAAACATTTTGACATGGGGTTGGACGAATTATGAGACTGTTCAAATTTTGGGTTTAAATTGGATTTAAATTCAATTTAAATCCAAAGGTGAGTGTTTTAACCCACTCACAACTTCTAAAATTTCTTATGTTTGTTAAATTTAATTTATGTTGTGTTATGAATTTATTTATGACTGTTTCGTATATTTTAATCATCATCTCAGTTAATTGCATTTATTTAAATTAAATCGTTATTTAATTTATTGTTGAATATAACTGCTAGTTAAATACCTGTTATCTATTATCAGTAACATATTGATATTGATATTGATTGATTGTTTTGGATGATGATTGTGACGGATGTGTGATTTTGATAATGGATGAATGGATGATTATTTTATATCATTATAATCTGCAAGTTTGTTATGGATTTATTTTTGTTAATTTGGGATTGTGGTTTGAAATGCTATACAACTGTAAATTTGTTTGAATTGCGGATTGAAATCATAAATATCTGTATCACTTGACCATAGGATAGAAAATTCTATAAAGACACCGTTGGTCTATATATAAATATTTTTAAAATGATTTCTATGGTTTTGGAAAGAAATATATGGTTTTATATAAATATTGATTTTAGATATTATATAAAGGTTATTTTATATATAGATAAATTCTCGATTTTAAGCTATGTATAAATTTGTTTTAGTATAAAATAAGTTTATTAATAAAGTTTGATTTCATTAAAATATAATATGGTTAAGTAATTATTTAAATTATATTTAATATAGAGTTTATATTGATTTTAATAAAGCAAAGGTGGGGAAGATAGATTTGAAATTGATTTGAAATGGTAATTAATTAAGAATTTATTTAAATAAAAGAAATCGATTTGGAACTTATTGAATTTGAGAGTTTAAAGGATATGATTTTATAACTTAAGGTTGGATTAAAGTGATCAATGAATATTTCGAGTTTGAGGTTTATTTAAATGATATTGAATGTAGTAAGTAATTATTTCAGAACAAAATAATAGTAAAATTGAACTTAAGATATATATGAAATTATCATATTTAGTTTTGAAATTATAGAACATTTAAAGCTTTGAAATATATAATTTGAAATGGTTTAATTGTGGTTCAAATCTGTATTTGAGCTCGAGATAATTTTGAATGGTTTATGTAGAAACTAAATTGAAATTAATGATTTGAGATCGGTTTAAATTTGAATTTTTTGAATTAAGGTTGATTTGGAATCGATTTGTGTGATTTAAGGAAACCATTTATCTTATAAAGTGTTTAAAATGTTATGACTTCCAATGTATTATGATTTCAAAGTAGTATGGTTTTCCAAGTATTATGGTTCAAAGTGTTTTGGTTTCGGAAGTGTAACGGCCCGAAATTTTTAAGCATTTAAAATCAGGATATTCAATTGATTTTAAATATTTAAAAGTTGATTTTTAACTTGAATTCAAATATTATCATTTATTCGGTAATTTATTTATTAAATTAAATAAGTTGAAGTTGGGTAAATTGTTGAATCTGGAGTTTTAAGCCTGTTAAAAATAATTTGAAGGCTTATAATATTTATATTGATAATACTGAAGAGAATAGAAGTGTTGAAATCAAATTTAAAAATGGTTTGTTAAGTTTTGAAAATATATCGTTTAAATCGATATTTAAAAATAGCCTTCTGAGGCACAGTCTCGGAATTCGACGAAACCAGTTCCATTGGATCTGTAATATTGTATTATTATCGGATTTCAAATTTCGTTTTAATCGGAGTTGTTGTGTGAGCGTACGAAAAGTAAACACGTTGAGATTTTTATCGAAAATTTAGTAAAATAACTGGTCCAAAAGCTATCTTCTCCATACGATCGAATTAGGACTCGAAAGCTTTTCCATTGCTTTCGGAATAGGTGTATAACATTATAAATGCCTATTGGCATGCCTCGATAGGAGGTCAAGGTTTCAAGTTGCGATATCGAGACGATTTGAAATTTAAATTTTAAATAAAACAATTATATTTGTCCCCAGTCAAAACAAAGTCGCATCAGCCTACTTTCTATCATTATCAAAGATTTTATAGAATTACTGTACGCTATCTGCTACACGCTACCATCTCTTCGTGTGTCCTCCTCGTTTTCTTTTAAAACCACGTTATCCTGTTCGAAAATCATTAGAGATCAAATAAAAGAAACGCGAGCTTCTCATGGCCGAACCTAAAATTTTCTATCTCCGGTATGTTTTACCTCCTCCCTCTTTCACAAATAATTTCAGTTCGTTCCTTAAAATAAATAAAAATGGTGAACTGCAGTGATTTCAAATCGAAATCGATCCAATAAAATAGAAGGAGAGAATCATCTTCAATCGTTCGCACGAGACAGCATGGCGAGGACGTCGACGATGGATTGTAGGGTTCGGCGCTCGCGTCTCGAGGTGTGGAGAGATGAGTATCGGCGATGGCAAAAGTGTGAGCGTACGCGAGACGTCGTGAGGCATCAATGCGAGAGTGTAAAGTCGAGCGATGTTTGTATCGCGACTGGATTTTCAATTGGGGAAGTGAGTTCGTCGACGTGGGGGATCGCAGCATCGATCAGGAAGGCGCGCGAGGGTTGCTGTGTGGTGGTGAGGTCGGGTTTTATTTACAGTAAGGTATAGGATTTTGTCTTCTTTATTTAAATTTGATTTTTAAACATATATCTGTATATACATTTACATAGAGAAAAGAATTTTAAAACCCAGATTTTTAAATGGCATAAATGTATATAAATATATTAGGGAAGAAAGGTTTTACAGAATAGAACCTACCATTTCGGTTTATTTTCAGGAAATTTTTTATATAGAAAGATTTGAAAATATAATATGGGTATTTTAAAGGGTAAAGTTTATAAAAAAAATTAGATTTTTGAAATCTATAATTTATTTTTAATATATATATGTATTTTCAAAGTGGAAAGAAAAATGAATAAATAAAAAAAATATACATATGCACATTTTAAACTTAGTAGTTTATTTTAAATATGTGTTTAAGGTGTTTAGTTATTTTATAAACCAACTTGATTATTTCAGTTACTGAAAATTTTTGATTAAAGGAAAATTATTTTACGATTTAATTATTTGTCTAAAATTAAATCATTGGTTTAAAATAAAATTTATCGGTTAAGTTAAATTTATTTAAAAAGGGTAATTAATTATTGTGTTAATTCAAATATTAATAAAATCATCTAATGTGTGTCAAGGTCAAAAACGGGGAAATCAAGGCAAGATTGAAGTGATTGCAAAAGGAATCAAAGGTGAGTTAATCTCACTCAGCTGAATTTTAATTCAAAATTTAAATGGTTGAATTTAAATAATTGGTTGAATGGTTGAATTGATTGATGTGCTATATTATAGTATATACTATATCATGGAATGATTGGCCTTCCAGCATTTTTATAGCGGATGAGACCCTATGCGCCGTATAATAGCGGATAATATTATATTTAATCCCATATACCACGATATTCCACCTTGAAGTGGAATTGGTATTTATGTTGTGCTAACGTCTGTGGATGCAGGGAAAACAGGTTGGAGGGATCCAACTGGGTCCCTCAACGTTTATTTAAATTATTTAATATTCTCTTTTGTGATTATTTGATATTTTATTATGAATTATATTTGAATATTGAATGCTATGGTTTGATTGGATATATTTGGGTATAACGAATTACCAAAAATATATAAATTAGATTTTGGAAAGAAAATAAAAGAAGTGAATTTGTAAGTGAAATAATTATAGAAAATTTGAAGAAGTTAAGAACGAATTGAAAATAAATGGAAGTGATATTAAAGTACTAATAAATAACTTCGAGTATGAAAAAGAAAGATTTTGAATAAACAGAATTAATGAATTGTAAAATCAAGTGATATTATTTTAAGGAATAAGGAATTATTTTGAAATTTAAAGTTTAAATTTTATTTAAAAAGGATAAAGGTGTAATTTGGGAAATCTAAAATTGGAACTTTCAGTTAAAGTATTTTAAATCATAATTAAGGGATAAAATCAGAAACTAATGGATTTTGGAATAAAAAGGAAGTAAATTGGAAATCAATTTGGAAATTGATTCAAGTGTTTGAATTGGAGATTTAAAGAAGAATGTGAAGAGAAGTATATTTCTCTGAATAGCCAAGTACGTTTCAAAGTAATTTTTTAAATATAAGATAAAAAGTTTAAGGTTGCTTAAAAAGCATGTTTTAGAAAATTTATTATTTCTAAATGTGTAAATTCTAAAGTAAGTATTCTTTTTAAAAATCTATTATCGTAATAATTATTTAAAAGTTGATTTGGTATTTTGTTTAAAGAAGAAAATCTAGTTTATATTTATAAAGTAACCTTATTTTAATTATTTTCGAAGTTTTATTTTAAATTAAGTATTAAAGTAAATTTTCAAAATTTAAATGTTAAACATATTTTACAATAAAGTGTTTTTAAAAATTATTTTTAAAAATCTAAGTTTTGTGCTTGGTGATCTCAGAGGCAATAGAAAATATTTGGGAAATTTATTTTGTAAAAGGAAGATAGTTTGAAACTGTTTTCAAAGGATTGAAATTGGAAATATATCTTGTAAAGATATTTTGAGATAAATAAATAACTTGGGGAAATTATTTATTGTGTGATGGATGTTGTGAATGTTAATTGATAGTTAAATCACCGACTATCAATATTGGACAAATGCGTTGATCGTTTAGTAGAGACCGGGATCGAGATTTATTTCTCGAAAACCACTTCGATCCGGTTTGTACGTTTCGTGGGAAACGAATTTGGATTCGAAGTCGGAGCAGTGAAGTGCAAGAGCTAGTCGCTACTAATCCTGAGGATATTTCCAAAATGGATGTAGTAGGAATAGTGCCTTCGGTTCCGTTCGAACCCGAGACCGACTTGTATGGATGAATGCTTTCGGAACATCGTCAGGTGGACGATGGGCATTCTAAGGGATATGTTCAAAAAGGTAACGCTTAGCCTCAAGCCTCATCAACCGGGAATGACTGAAAATCGGGGGTCATGCGGCAAGGCTAGGTGGGTAGCACCCATTCAGGGTGAGGTCATCCCTGTATTGATGTCCCTTTTTATTTCGGCTTAGTGGTGCGGTTGCTGATCCCAACCGCGGGGTGATCTCACTCGGGATTATCCAGTAAGGGGTAGTCGCGGTCTTGTGTTGCAGGGGGTCAGGAGTGATCCTCGGTACGCTGATCTAGACCAGGTACTGTGACAGGTGTTATCCCAATGCCTAGTCATTAGTTGGAAAACCATTCTCCCTACGCGCCTTGTACGAGTTTTGTTTGTATTACCCACTCTGTGGCTAGTAGCTAGAATTTAATAATGTAACAATTTCGGCTATTTTAATAAGTATTTGTGTATAGACCCTATTATAATATCAGAGGATTTTATGACAAAATGTTTTAGCTATCGTAAGGTAAAAACCCGAAATGTTTATTTGTGGCGTGGTCTTACGAGATGCTTTTGTTTTCAAAGGATTTTTGAAACTTTAATAATCAATTGAGTGTGATTTTCTCATGCTGGTATGCCAGACTGACTCGGGTGTTATTTAAATGTAATGCTCGGGTCAGATCGAGTATTATAGGATACAGGATTTGATGCTGTGAAGCTCAGGAGACGAGCTGGATGACGATATGTACTTTCGTACTTGTTTTATATATATTCCGCTGTGCTGAGTAGATGTGTGTCCAGTTGTATGTTATTGATGTTGAACTGTGATTGATGTACTCTGATGATGTAATATGTAAACATATATATTTGCTTTTTTTGAGTAAAGATTATTTCTTATCTATAATATTTTATTCCGCTGCGATGGTTAGATTCTGTTGTTTTCTATGTTCTTCTTCTACCTCTTCTTCTTTAACCCAAACGGTTCGTATTTCTGTACAACTTGAGTTGATTTAGGTAGAATATTATTGACTCAAGGGGTGCGGATTTGCTGGTCGTTACACTTGGTATCAGAGCTTAGGTTGGTGATAACCTTGGCTCTGGTGGGTGAATTACTCATTAAATAGAGTCCGTAGTACTCTAGGATGATTTTGAGTGTATTAATAGATATGAGCGCGTATTTGTTAGTGAATATAAAATTCGTTTTATATTGTGTTGATTTATCGGTTGAGTGTTTATGGATTCTGGTCGATATATGGGACGCCATGTCATCGATAGGGATTTCTAAACTCTTGAACAAGATAAACCGACAGTATTGTTTTAATTAGGGTAAATGAAATAATTTTACCCAAAATTATTTTTGTAAGATAAAGGAAATGATTTTTCGTAAATTGTTATAGTTGTATATGGATGTTTGGTTGTTAGAAAGTGATAATATTAAATTATTATCATTGTATTAGAATTGTGTAAGAAACTGAAATTATAACCAAAGATTAAGGAATAAATAAATAAAATAAATGGAATTTGTAAATGTGATTCATAATTGAATAAGGAATTGAAACCATAACTAAAAATTAGAAACAAATTCATATACAAATAAAGTTTGTAAATGTAAGCTATAAATGTGAATTATAGTGTGATTAATAATTAAAATAAGATGAAATTCCAAAGTAATGTTTCAATATAAATTTAAAGGTTTCGAAATTTGAAAATTTGGAAATTTAAATTTTCTTTGAAGTTGAAAATGATTCTCAAAAGTTGGGAAGATAATATATATATTGAGAAATATTTTTGAATCAGGTTAGAAATCTAGAGAGATTTGGAATTTAAAAATATTTGAAGGGTTTCAAAAGAGATAAAAGCATTGAACTCGCTTCAGTCGCTGAAAATAATCCTGATGATGATGGCCACATCATCAGTATTCATTTTCGAGTTTCTAAAGTGATGGATTTGTTACCAGGATAGTTGGTTATGAAATTGTTTGGGCTTGTTGGGTATACAAGTTGTTTAGAAATTTCAAAAGGAAATTTGTTTTGTAAAAACAAGTGTTTGAAATCCGGAGACTCGATTTGATATACCGAGAGGGTATGTGTAGTTATCATTTAAAAATGGTTTTGGAAATGAAATCGGACAAATAAATTCTAAGAAATTCTATTTAAAGAATGTGAAAAGTTTAAATGAATCAACTATTGAACTTAAAAGTAAAGTTGATATTAATAAGAAGAAATTGGAAATTTTAATCCGGGAATTAAAATTTAACTTAAGTGAATGAAAGTGAATAAAATATACTTGAATTTAACTTGAGATAAGTTAAATAAAATTGAAATTGAAATTGAATTAAATTGGATATAAAATTGAAAGGTAAAATGATTATAATTGTGAAATGAAAATTTATACCTTAAGCTAGTAAGTGTTATATATATAATCTGAAATTTGGTTATAAGATGAAATGACTCAAATGAGCAATATAAGCTTCTAAATAAATAAATAAGTTTTGAACCCATATATTGAGAAATAAAATTTAGTTAAAATTGGATAAATTGAATCAAAATTCAGTTGTGTCATGAATGATATTAAATGGAATTAAGTCCTTGCTTAATAAAGCTTATAAAAGAATTGAAAAGCATTGAAAATATATATAACCCCTAGTTAAAAGTAAAATGTGAATATAATTGATTGTAAATAGATGGGGAAGAATGAATATTAATAAGTGAGTAGATTATAAAAATTTAAAAGAGGAATAAGTAAGCCAGAATAAAAGTATTGGTATTCTGGAAAAATCCAGACTTGTGATACTAAGTAAGATTGAACTCAAGAAAATTAAATAAAATGGTTTCAAAGATAGAAAGAAAAAAAAAGAGAAATCCAACTCAAGCATAAATTGAATGACTTTATTATTACTAAATTCAATAATGAATTGTTAATGTGAATTAAGATTTAAAAATGGATAAAATGATTAACTAATCGAATAAATTAGTAAAACAGTTGGGATTCGATTAAAGGAAAAATCAAATCAAAGATTTAAATGGAAATTGGAGGAATATAATAAACTTAAGCTATTTGGTGAAATAGTTTGAAGAAAATAAGTAACTTAGGTAAATTGTGAGATGGGTATTTAATATTGGTTGTCGAGCTTGATGAAATGGTTTGGAATCAAACTTTTGAGAAATGAAAGAAAAATGCAATGGAAAGTTTGTGAATAAGTTAAAATGGGATGGGATTAAGTGTAAATTGAGATGGAATCAATTTAAATGGATATAAATCTTAAGTAATTATTTATTCACATTAATATTGTCGAATTACGTAAGAAAATTGGTCGTTCGACGTAAACGGAAG
Organism: Allium cepa; assembly: GCA_030765085.1. NCBI lineage: Eukaryota > Viridiplantae > Streptophyta > Magnoliopsida > Asparagales > Amaryllidaceae > Allium > Allium cepa. The sequence goes on along the minus strand of CM060932.1, from coordinate 684,092,502 downwards.
TAAACAAAATTATATGAATCATTAGCAGTTTAATAAATTGATTTTGGCATCAATTGAAATGAATATGAGTTCGTTTCGTTTAAAAATGAATTGAATGGAATGGTATGTACTTTGGATGCAAACAAATTAAAACTAGGGTCGAAACCTTGCATATGTAATTATGAATGTATATCGCATGCATTACTTATGAAATCTTTGTGTTAGCTATTTGAATATAAGTGAAATGTTAACAAATTACATATGTTTAGTGCTTACATATTTAAATTGAGTAAGTACAGGTACAGGGAAGTCGTTGGGCTGGATTTGATCGCGCAAAAAGCTTAAAATATAAGTCGCTTTCTTAAATACTAAATAAAGGTACGCCTATGCAATAAAAATTGGAAATATAAACTGTTTTTAGTTTTTCTGACCGTGTGGGTCGATGTTTACATATTTATATCTTTTGTCAAATTGCAAAAGCTCCTCCGTACAAAGGAGACTCTGCCAAAAAAATTCGAAAATTTTAGGAGTTAGAAAATATTTTGAAAATTTGAGAAAAAATTAGTTAGCGACAAAACGGTTCCAAATTGAAAATCGAAATAAATTAGGGAACAAAAACTACTTTAAAGTAACGATATGAATCAGTAAAAAAAAATTAAAAATTAATTAAATATACAAAGTTGAAGATAAAATGAATTCATATGGAAATGGGAAAACCAATTTGAATAGAAGTAGATGTAGATTAAAGTAGTGAAGTGAAAATAAATAAAGAAGCGTATTAAATGCTTATATTGAACTTAAGAAAGGAGTGGTGAATTCTTAATTGGAAATTGATATTACAAATATATTCTAAGTTAATATTTGAATGAACAAATATTGATATTTTGTAAGGAAGTCAAAAAATGATTTTGAATGCTGTGGTTGGATATTATTGCTAAATGGAATATACAGGTACTATGAAGGAAAAGAAATTTGGTTTTGATTTCAGAAGATAAATTAGAATTGCTCAAAAAAATGGTATGTGTTTAAATTTCGATATGAAATTTGATTGGGTTTTTGATAGAGCCACTTGGCCTTTTGTTTTCTTTTTGAATTTGGGAGCCCGTAGAGGCCATTTGTAGTTGTACCGAGCTAGTTGCGCAAAGGAGACGCTGGCGAAATTTTTCGAAAATTTAAGGAGTTAGAAAAATTTTGAGAAAATTTTGGTAATCCAAAATTTGGTTTTAAATTGAAATTTGAATGATTGAGCAAATAATATTGTTTGAAAACTAAGGGAAAGTTTGGGATGTTGATAAGAGTGATAATGGGTCTTTTACAATAAGATAGTTGGTAGAATATTGAACTGTTTGTTTTGGGAAAGGTTAACGGGTATCGGACCATTCTTTCTAACTAGTAATTTCGGGGACGAAATTCCTTTAAGAGGGAGGAATGTGACGACCCGAAATTTTCGAGCATTTAAAATTAGGATATTTAATTGATTTTAAATATTTAAAAGTTAATTTTTAACTTGAATTCAAATATTATCATTTATTCAGTAATTTAATTATTAAATTAAATAAGTTGAAGTTGGGTAAAATGTTGAATCTAGAGTTTTAAGCCTGTTAAAAATAATTTGAAGGCTTATAAATTTATATTGATAATACTGAAGAGAATAGAAGTGTTGAAATCAAATTTAAAAATGGTTTGTTAAGTTTTGAAAATATATCGTTTAAATCGATATTTAAAAATAGCCTTCCCAGCAAAGTCTCGGAATTCGACGAAACCAGTTCCATTGGATCCGTAATATTGTATTATTCTCGGATTTCAAATTTCGTATTGATCGGAGTTGTTGTGTGAGAGTACGATAAGTAAACGCTATGAAAACTTTTATCCAAAATTTAGTAAAATAACTGGTCCAAAAGCTATCTTCTCCATACGATCGAATTAGGACTCAAAACCTTTTCCATTGCGTTCGGAATACGTGTATAACATTATAAACGCCTAGCGGCACGCCTCGATAGGAGGTCAAGATTTCAAGTTGCGATATTGAGACGATTTGGAATTTAAATTTTAAATAAAACAATTATATTTGTCCCCAGTCAAAACAAAGTCGCATCAGCCTACTTCCTATCATTATCAAAGCTTTTATAGAATTACTGTACCCCATCTACTACACGCTACCATCTCTTCGTGTCTCCTCCTATTTTTCTTTTAAAATCACGTTATCCTGTTCGAAAATCATGGAGATCAAATATAAGAAATGCGAGCTTCTCATGGCCGAACCTAAAATTTTCTATCTCCGGTATGTTTCGCCTCCTCCCTCCTTCACAAATAATTTGAGTTCGTTCCTCAAGATAAAAAAAATGGTGAACCGCAGTGATTTCAGATCAAAATCGATCCAATAAAATAGAAGGAGACAATCATCTTCAATCGTTCGCACGCGACGGCATGGCGAGGACGTCGGCGATGGATTGTAGGGTTTGGCGCTCGCGTCTCGAGGTGTGGAGAGATGAGTATCGGCGATGGCAAAAGTGTGGGCGTACGCGAGACGTCGTGAGGCATCAATGCGAGAGTGTAAAGTCGAGCGATGTTTGTATCGCGACTAGGTTTTCGATTGGGGAAGTGAGTTCGTCGACGTAAGGGCTCGTAGCATTGATCAGGAAGGCGCGTGAGGGTTGCTGTGTGGTGGTGAGGTCGGGTTTTATTTACAGTAAGGTATAGGATTTTGTCTTCTTTATTTAAATTTGATTTTTAAACATATATCTGTATATACATTTACACAGACAAAAGAGTTTTAAAACCCAGATTTTTAAATGGCATAAATGTATATAAACATATTAGGGAAGAAAGGTTATACAGAATAGAACCTACCATTTCGGTTTATTTTCAGGAAAATTTTTATATAGAAAGATTTGAAAATATAATATGGGAAGTAAAGTTTATTAAAAAAATTAGATTTTTGAAATCTATAATTTATTTCTAATATATATATATGTAATTTCAAAGTGGAAGGAAAAATGAATAAATAAAAAGAATATACATATGCACATTTTAAACTTAGTAGTTTATTTTAAAATATGTGTTTAAGGTGATTAGTTATTTTATAAACCAATTTGATTATTTCAGTTACTAAAAATTTTTGATTAAAGGAAAATTAGTTTACGATCTAATTATTTGTCTAAAATTAAATCATTGGTTTAAAATAAAATTTATTGGTTAAGTTAAATTTATTTAAAAAGGGTAATTAATTATTTGGTTAATTCAAATATTAATAAAATCATCTAATGTGTGTCAAGGTCAAAAACGGGGAAATCTAGGCAAGATTGAAGTGATTGCAAAACGAATCAAAGGTGAGTTAATCTCACTCAGCTGAATTTTAATTTAAAATTTGAATGGTTGAATTTAAATAATTGGTTGAATGGTTGACTTGATTGATGTGCTATATTATAGTATATACTATATCGTGGAATGATTGACTTCCAGCATTTTTATAGCGCATGAGACCCTATGCGCCGCATAATAGCGGATAATACTATATTTAATCCCATATACCGCGATATTCCACCTTGAAGTGGAATTGGTATTTATGTTGCGCTAACGTCTGTGGATGTAGGGAAAACAGGTTGGAGGGATCCAACTGGGTCCCTCAACGTTTATTTAAATTATTTAGTATTCTCTTTTGTGATTATTTGGTATTTTATGATGAATTATATTGGAATATTGAATGCTATGGTTTGATTGGATATATTTGGGTATAATGAATTACCAAAAATATATAAATTAGATTTTGGAAAGAAAATAAAAGAAGTGAATTTGTAAGTGAAATAATTATAGAAAAATTGAATAAACTAAGAATGAGTTGAAAAGAAATGGAAGTGATATTAAAGTACTAATAAATAACTTTGAGTATGAAAAGAAAAAGATTTTGATCCACTACATTATTTATTATATTATTATTATTACTATTAAGAAATGAAGACCTTGCTTCTGGAGGACGAAGACGAAGATTATATTACTTTTATTTATTATATTGATCCACTACATCACATTGTTCTGCTGCACTATTATTTATTTTCTGTGGTATGTGTAACTCTGATTTTGTATTGTATAAGTATAATCAAACGTTTTGTAACAGCTTCATGAACTGTTATTTTGATTATTATATTTTGTCATTCCGCTGCGAGATTCTGTTTTATTTTCTTTCTTTCTCTGTTTTCTTATTTACCCCATAACAGTCCGCCCTTCTGTATGGTTTGAGTTTTCATGTGTGTCTGCCTAAGCGTACAAAAACGCGGGATGTTACATTTGGTATCAGAGCTTTGGTTTAGCGATAAACCTTAGCTTTGTGGGGTCTGACTCTTTATTAAAAGGGTGGTAATACCCTATGCCGAGTCACTGAGTGTATATATATATATATATGAGAGAGTGTATCTGTTAGTGTTATAAAAAGGTTTTTATATTGTGATAATTTGTTCCGTTTCTTATTTATAAATTCCGGTTGGTGCATAGGACGCTATGGCATCAATTGGGATTTCTAAACATTTAATAGGACAGATCGACACAATATTTGTTTTGAAATATAGGCGAATGAAATAATTTTTCCTATTGTATATTTTTATATATAAACTAATATATTTTATAACTGGTATTGTGGTTGTAATATATTGGTTTGTTAGGTAGTGAAATTTTTAGATATTAGCTGAAAATAATATTTGAAATAAAATAAATGAAGATTGGCAACTTAGAACGTGAGTTCCGGGATTTTTTTTGGAATATTTCTTTCGAATGATTTTGAAATATAATAATAATATTAGTTAAAAGTATTTTATGATATAAATATTTCAAATTATTTGAAAGAATTATTTTAAAGAAATTTTTGAAAGAAATAAGTTCTATACTCCCCTCTCTGTCGCTGGAAAATAATTTCGATGATGAGTGCACGCATCATCGATGTTCATTTTCAAGTTTCGAAGTGGGAAGGCCACTGTAGTAGTTTTACTGTAGATTCGTTTTGATAAACAAATATAAATTTTAAATTATTTTGAATATAATTAGATATATAGATTGTAACTCTATACATCTATCTATTATTTTAAAATAATTTGAAATTGAACCCAACATTTAGTTCTTAAATTTCCATGAATTAGAGATTTTAAATTAATGAAATGGAATTTAAATATTTAATAATTGGAACCCCTAAACTGAAAGTAAGAAATTAAATGCTTAGTTATAAATGAAATTTACAAGAAATTTGAAGCTTGTTACCTATAAAACAAGGATATGATTATTGAACATTAAATTAATTAAAGGAAATTAGTTAAACTTGTGTAACTTTTAATTGCATGCTTGAAAACATATATATAACTTACCAATCATAAAAGTTCTAATGCTTAATAAGAAAATGCAATGGATATTATACATGTAAAAATTTGAAGTAATGAAAGTATTCAATTAAATTCTTTAATAAATAAGAAATTGATGTTGTAGTTGTTATAAACTTAAGAATAATTGAAATGCTACTAACTAAATATAATAGAAAGATAAGTACCTATAAATAGATGATTATAAACTTAAGTTAATAAATTGATATTGTAAGAAATTGAACTGAACGTGAGTACTATAAATAAATAAATGTAAATAAATGAAACTAAGAAATGAATGAATGAATATAATGCAATGAAAGGAAATTGACATGATATGAATAAATGAAAATGAATTTTTGTAAGTCATGGATATAAAAAAATGGTAAATAAGTATTACATGAATATATGTGAATGAAATAGTCATTGTATGAATGAAATTGAAGGAAGATACAAATGTGAAAAGAAATTAATATGAACAAACACAAATAATGTTGGAATCTGTTGTTCGTTTTGGTTTATGGATTGTTTGGGAAATGATTTGTAAGTGTTTGGATGTATGAATAATCTGTTGAGCTTTATCTAAGACTGTTGAGTAGAGGATATGCTTAGTAGCTTATTTGTCATGCTATGCAATTTATAATGTCTAAAAACCCGAACAAACCATTTGTTTTGTTTGCTTTGGATGGACAATTGATTTATGTTGATTTTGTTTGATGATTGTATGCTGTTGGTTGCAATGATTGTTGTTTTATATTTAATTGTTTGAAACAACTTTAAATATTTCATTTTATATAATTGTTAACCTTTTAGAATTATATAAGTGAAATACAGGTTATGGGAGCAATTGCAACTGCTTTTGGTTTCATAATTTTAGCGTTAATTGCCCAATAAATAGGTACGTTCTCGGATTATGGTTTCCTAGCGGTATTATATATATATTTTCCCGTTGTTGTGATATATTATTTTGAAATATTGTGATATATTGTTATATTCGATATTATATTTTCTCCCGAGCCTCTCCGTACAAAGGAGACTCTGCCAAAAATTTCCGTAAAATTTTGGACTTAGAAAAGTTTTGAAAAATGTTTTCCAGACTTTATTGATTTGAGTATAAAAAATTTAATGGCTATAAATTGGTATATTTCATTTAAATTAATTAATTTTGCAAATTTATTTGTTTATAAAGTTAATATTTTTGAATAAGATGTATTGTTTATTTAATTCTTTCTTTACCCTTCTTTTTTCTTTTCGGGGACGAAAAGTTTTGAGTGAGGAAGAGCGTAATAACCCGTATAATTTTCAATAATTTAATTTGTAAAATTAATAAATTTTGGTAATCTAATATGAAGAGAAAGAAAAACTTTATAATTTAATCATTGGACAATGGTAATTAGTACTAATTAGTAACAATTGAAATGAAGTTCCAATGATGAAATAAGGTAAATTGTTGCACTTAGTTATAAATTTGAATATAAGTAAATAATTGTAAGTGCTGTATAAATAAATGAATTGGTATAACTAATTGGCCTACTAAATTAAAATAGGAAATCTTTAATGTCATTTATGAGAATTAATGCAGTAACGGAGGTGTGAATGTATGAATTAAATAGAAACGTAAATTTATTTATAAAGTAATAAATGGGAAAAAGGAATGGAACTAAGGTAAATTAATTAATTGGTTTCAAACCTTAATTAATGTGTACAATTGACAAGATTTCACATTTAGAAACGTAACATTTAATACAAATTTAAGATGTAAATAGGGGTATATTAGTGTAATGGGATAAAAATAATGTAACTAGGTATATATAGTAAAAATGGACCAAGTATAAAGATAGCATTTAAACCAAATGAATTTATTGAAATTAATTTTAATTAATTGGAATGTCATCTATAATAAATGAATTTTATGGTAAGTAAATGAATTTAATTACTATATTTATTTAAAACTAATAGGGGTGGGCATAAACCGCACCGCTATACGAAAACCGCCGGCACTGGACGACAAAAGCGGTGCAGAAACCGGCACCGAATCTTCTCACCAAAGCTGATATCCCAAACTGGACCGACTCGCATCGATACGGTTCAATTGCGGTTTGGACGATTGAACCAACCATATTAAACCGGGCCGAACCGAAAATTTATATTAGTAATCTTATAATAAAAATATAAGCAACCCTTATCTTATTTTAGATTCTAATGATGTACGTTCTATTTTTAGTGTATGTTGTTGTTAATAATAATCACTGACATAAAGGAAGAAGTTATAGTTTTGGTATAATATTTTTCATCTTATTTTTTATGAATAAATGCTAATTATAATCTTATTCTAGTCATTTTCCTTAATGATTATGCATTGATTAATGTTGATGTTTGGTTAATCTACGAAAAAAAATCTCACTTATAGGTTAATGTCAAATTGAAATAATCATACAATTAAGAACTAATCTTTCATTTCGGTATAACATTGTGTGTTTTAACCTTTAAATGTAAAAGTTTCACACGGTTGTCTTTGTAAATTGATTGTCTACGGAAATAATTCTTTTATTTCATATTTAATATGGGTTCAAAGCGGACCGGACCAAAACCGAACCGTATTACATTCAAACCGGACCGAAACTGAACCGTTTAAGGGATTAGTACAATGGTTTGCATTTTTGATCAACTGTTTGATGCGGTGCGGAAGCGGTTTGGACTCCAAACCGCACCAAACCGACCCACACCCACCCCTAAAAACCAGGATGAAATGGGAATTATTAATGTAATAGAAACAAACCAATGATAATTTTACCCATAAAAAGATAATTGATTCAATAACCAGATTTAGAAATCAAATATATGGATTTATTGGGAATTTAAATTTATAATTTCTAAATTAATTGAAATTGAAATTAAATGCTGTAAATTGTGAAATGTCCAAAATAAGTTAATAAGAGAATTTGTTTTAAAGGATTTTAAACTACTAAATAATCCAAAGTGATAGAAATTGGAATTAACGATAATTGAATGGAATTTTTTAATTTAATTTAATATTAATTTATTTAAATGTCTGTAAAATAGCCATTTTGGCCACTGACTCGGATTTCGACGAAACTAGTTTCATTGGATCCGTAAAGGTGAATTTTTGTAGGATTTCAACTTTCGTAACAATCAGACTTGTCGTTTGATCGTACGGGCTTGAAACGCATTGAAATCGATTAAATTGAAATCAATTTGAAATAACTTGTTTTTAGCATAACTTCTTCATACAATGGAATTCGGACATGAAATCTATTCAGTTGATTTTAAAATATTCAAAAACATATATTTTGAGATATAGGTTGATCCATTTACGTTCTGGAATCGAAACGGGCTTTCCGGGTCATTATCGTTCAATTTTCCAAACCAAATCAAGCCCATTTGTTTCTATTCTGTTCTGTCTATATAAACGTCGTTATAAATCCTAGACCATTTCTTATTCTTCATTTTATACGTACAATTCCAATTGCTTCTCCTCGTTCCAATGGATGAAAACCCTAAAACTCCTTAATCCAATTTCAATTCAAAATCCTACTTCAAAATCCAAACTCCTCGAATAATGTCAAATTTTATATCGATCTAAAGCTCTTGACGAGCGCATCTCAGATCTGAAATTCGTTTTCCAAATAGAGTCACCGTTTGACCTGAAATTTATGATCAATTCTCGGCCTTCCATTTCATCAAGATCATTTGGATCGGATCGTCAAATCGACGATACCAAGGCGTGAAGGAGATCTTGCGAAGTTCATCGGTGTGTTTGGTTCGTCGATTCAATGGCTAGATGTGGCGATTTAATTCGTTAGGGTTTCGAGATTGGGTTTGGCGGCTATGGGAGATTTGCGTACGCGACCCAATCGCATGGTGGGCTGGAGGTTTGGGGTCGACGGCGAACTCGAGGGGAGGTGGCGACTTGGCCCACGACGCACGGCGGCGAAGTTTGGTTGATTGTCGATGGCGGCATGTTCTGGGTCTCGTTCGTGTTGCCTGCGTGTTTAGGAACGAGATGACGTGGCGGGTGTGAGTAGCTTTTTTTTGTTTATGTCCAATTTAAGTTAATTTTTAAAATTTCAAATCTTCTAACCACAATAACTTTTACATACCAGGTCCGTTTCACTCACGGTTTTCTCCATTAGGATTTTATTGGAATTCCAGACATTTTGATGCTGGTTTGAATGAATTCTGAGACTATTCTAATTTTCGGTTTAAATTGGATTTAAATTCAATTTAAATTCAAAGGTGAGTGTTTTAACCGACTCACAATTTCTAAAATTTCTTATGTTTATTAAATTTAATTTATGTTATGATTATGAATTTATTTATGACTGTTTCGTATATTTTAATCATCACCTCAGTTAATTGCATTTATTTAAATTAAATCGTTATTTAATTTATTATTGAATATAACTGGTAGTTAAATACCTTCTATCTATTATCAGTTATATATTGATATTGATTGATTGTTTTGGATGATGATTGCGACAGATATGTGATTTTGATAATGGATGAATAGATGATTATTTTATATCATTATAATCTGCAGGTTCCTTATGCGTTTATTTTTATTAATTCGGGATTGCAGTTTGAAATGATATACAATCGTAAATTTGTTTAAATTGTAGATTGAAATGATAAATATCTGTATCACTTGACCATAGGATAGAAAATTTTATACAGACACCGTTGGTCTATTTATAAATATTTTGAAAATGATTTCTATGGTTTTGGAAAAAAAATATGGTTTTATATAAATATTGATTTTAGATATTATATAAAGGTTAATTTATATATAGTTAAATTCTTGATTTTACGCTATGTATAAATTTGTTTTAATATAAAATAAGTTTATCAATAAAGTTTAATTTTATTAAAATATAATAGGTTAAGTACTTATTTAAATTATATTTTAATATAGAGTTTATAATATTTTAATAAAGTTAAGGTTGGGATGATAGATTTGAAATTGATTTGAAATGGAATTTAATTAAGAATTTACTTAAATAAAAAATCGATTTGGAACTTATTGAATTTGAGTTTTTAAAGGGTATGATTTTATAACTTGAGGTTGGTTTAAATTGATCAATGAATACTTCGAGTTTGAGGTTTATTTAAATGATATTGAATTAGTAAGTAAATATTTCAAAACTAAATAATAGCAAAATTAAACTTAAGATATATATGAAATTATCATATTTAGTTTTGAAATTATAGAATATTTAAAGCTTTGAAATATATAATTTGAAATGGTTTATTTGTGGTTCAAATCTGTATTTGAGATCGATATAATTTTGAATAGTATATGTAGAAACTAAATTGAAATTAATGATTTGAGATCGGTTTAAATTTGAATTTTTGGAATTAAGGTTGATTTGGAATCGATCTGTGAGATTTGAGGAAACCATTTTATCTTATAAAGTATTTTAAAATGTTATGACTTCTAATGTATTGTGATTTATAAGTATTGTGGTTTTTCAAGTATTATGGTTCAAAGTGTTTTGGTTTTTGAAGTATTATAACTTTGAAAATACTATGATTTTGGAAGTGAATATAGATTTGAAATGAAAATGATATTTTGGTTTTGAAAGTATATACTGTTTTGAAATGACCATGGTGTAACAATAACGTTGGTTGTTAAAGAGACCGAGATCGGATATGGGCATACTCTTTGTCGATACCGAAAACCTCTTTAAAAACCGTGTACGCGGTGGAGATTCCAGAATGAAGTAGGATGGTGGCGACGTTCTATTGAGGTATGGACATGGACCCGAGTCCCGTGAGTTGGCATAAGGTGGCTAAAACAAGAGCGATTCTCGGGCTAAGGAGGTAGCACCTTTTATCGAACACACTTCTTTGTATGTCATTCTATTACTTTGTGATTGATTGGTGCACACCTTTGATTTTGGGAGTTTGGTTCAAGGTGGGTGGTAGTAGTTGCTACGCGTTACCACCAGTCCGGATGCGTAATTGGTATATCCACCCTGGCATTGCCTTATTGTACCGTGTCACCTACCCTAGCGCGCCTTGTACGAGTTTGATTTGTGTCGTGCCTATGGAGTATGTAACAGCCCTCCTTTTTGTACATTTTAAATCGATGATAAATCACACACGTCAGACTCAAACCATACAGAAGGGAAGATTGTTATTGGGGTGAATAAGGAAAGAAAGAAAGAAATAAAACAAAACAGAATCTTGCAGCGGGACGATAAAATATAATAATCAAATAAACAGTTCATGAAGCTATTTTACAAAATATTCAATTATACTTATACAATACATATAAAAGTTACACATTCCAGAGAATAATATATAATGCAATGGAACAATATGAATGTAGTGGACTAATATGATAAATAATAGTAATAAAATCTTCGTCTTTGCCCTCCAGAAGTAAGGTCTTCAAATCTTGAAATGCTCATGCTGACCCGAGCGAATTGAAAAGACAAAACACTCGAGTCAGAACTAAAAGATCTTATGTAAGTTAAATCAACATTAAGTAATATGAGTGGAACAGTGTCAGAGATGTTTACAGGATTTAACATTTCCTATCCAATGTCTAACGTGAGTGCAGTAACTTAAGAGATGCTCGCGATTCACATCTCCTAAGGATCCGTTAAACAATTTAATATGTAGTAATATTTTGCTATTATAATAATGTCTATAGTAAAATAAACTTACTTTTAAATAGCGTTAAGGAGTGACCCAATATTCCCCTTAACACAATAATAGTCCCAGTAGTCCATCCAGTATCAGCGCATTTCCAAATCGAGAGACTACCCTAAATACTCCATGGGCTACGGGAGAAAACCAAACTCGTACAAGGCGTGCTAGGGTAGGTGACACGGCACAACTAGGCAATGCCAAGGTAGATATACCAATTACGCTTCCGGGCCAGTGGTAACGTGTAGCGGCTACTAATGTCCACCTCGAGCCACACCCTCAAATAAAAATCAAAGTGGCCACCGAATCAATCCTAAGGTCAGAGTATAATATCGAAGGGATATGTCCGATAAAAGGTGCTGCCTTCTTAGCCCGTCAATCGCTCCCGTTTAGCCACCTTATGCCAACTCACGAGAGTCGGGTCCACGCATTTACCTTAAAGGAAACACCACCACCATGCTACTTCATTCTGGAATCTCCACCATGTGCACGATTGTTAAAGTGGTTTTCGTAGTTGGCAGAGAGTATGACAACTTCCTATCCTGTTATCTTTAACAACCAAACGTTATTATAACACCACGGTCATTTCAAAATAGTTTATACCGCAAAAACAGAATAAAATATCCATTTCTAAACCATATAATTTTGATATCATTTTCGTTTCAAAAACCAAATCAATATAATATCCTTTTTATTTCAAATATATTCTTTCTCAAAATCATAGCCCTTTCAACGTTATAATCCTTCAAAATCAAACACTTGAAATATAACCCTTTCAAATCAAAGTACTTTGAAACCCATAACTTGGAAACATAACTTCCACACTTAAATGGTCTAAATATTTAAATATTTTATAAAATCAAATAGCTTCTTCAATTTCATAAATCAATTCCAAATACAGATTTGTACCCCCAAATAAACCATCTCAATTTCCATATATTTCAAAGCTTCAAATATTCCACCATTTCAAAACTAATTCTTTGATGATTCCATATATATCAAATTCAATTACTAATATTTAGATTTGAAATTTTTATTTAATAAATCCAATATCATTTAAGTAAAACTTTTAAACTTCAAATAAATGGATATTCTTTCAATTTATTTAACTTGATATATTCATTTAAATCAACTTGATATTCATTAAATTACTCTAAACCAAAATCAAGTTATAAAACATCATACCCTTTAAAATCTTAGTTTTATTTAAATTTTAAATCAAATTAATTCGGGTGTAATTCTTAAACAATTTAATTCAAATCATTTTCATATTTATCTTCCAACCTCAGTATTATTTAAGTCATTATAAACTTTATATATAATATAATTTAAACAGATACTTAACCATATTATATAAAAATGATCAAACTTTATTATTTAACTTATTTTATATTTCAACACAAATTTATACAAAGCTAAAAATCAATAATAAAATAACATTATATACATCTGAAATCAGTATTTATGTAACCCATATATTTCTTTACAAAACCATAGAAATCATTTCAAAATATTTTTATATATAGACCACGGTGTCTGCATATCATTTTCTATTCTATTGTCAAGTGATACGGATATCTATCATTTCAACCCGTAATTTAAAATATAAATACGGTTATATATCATTCAAACCGCAATTCCAAATGAAATAAAATCCATAACAACTTGTAGTTGATAACAGTATAAAGTACAACATCCATTCATCCAATATCAATCATCAAACATTTAGCACAATCATCATCCAATTCAACCAATAACATCAATATGGAACGAATAATAAACAACAAGCATTTACTGGTAGTCATATTCAATAATAAATTAAATAACTATTTAACTGGCAGTTTATATGTAGTAATAAATTTAATAACAATTTAATTCAAATAAATTTAATTTAACTGTGATGATGATTAAAAATATTCCAACAGTCATAAATAAATTTCTAATCACATCATACATCAATTTAACAAACATAAGAAATTTTAAAAGTTATGAGTGGGTTAAAACACTCACCTTTTGAATTTAATTTGAATTTAAATCCAATTTAAACCCAAAATTTGAATAGTCTCATAATTCATCTAAACCAGCGTCAAAATGTCTAGAATTTCGATACGATCCCAGCGGATCAAACCACGCAGGAATTGGACCTCATATGTGAAAGTTATACGCATTAGAAGATTTGAAATTACAATTTAAAATAAATAAATTAACAAGTAAACAAGGCAACGTCACCCTAAATCCACATGCAAACCCTCCCTACACGCATCTTCATGATATCGAACTGAAGCCGCCATCGATCATCGACCAAACGCCGACCCTTTGGCTTGCTGTACCCAGATTGGAGACGCCGATGAGCTCCCCCTCCATGGCCACCGCTCCAGTAACCACGCGGCCAACCACGGTCGTGCTTTTAATCTCCACTGCCATCTAGGTTTCGTGGCAAGTTCTGGTGATTCAAGCAATAACTACCTCGAGCGAACTATGTAGATCGTCTTGCCTCAGCACCCTCTACATCTCGATGTCCTTCGATCGAGCAACCGTCGAAGATCCGCCTTTGAAAACGACACCCCAAAATGGACGGCCAAAAACAAAACTTCTATTTCAGGACAAATAGAAACCCAAAATGAAAAACGGACTGCAGAATTGGCTTGTGGCTTCAAAACGATATAAAATTTGTTTGGGTTGGAGGAGTTTGAATTTTCGATTTGACATTTAATTTGAATTTTCAATTTGGTAACTAGGGTTGCAGCCACTGGAAAGAGGAGGAAAGTTCTATACATACAGAAATGAGAAACAGTAAGGCTATTAGGGTTTATAACAGGATGTATATAGGTAGAGCTGAGAAATAGAGGAATGGATATGATTGGTTTGGACCGTTGAACGATAAATGGCCCGAAAAGCCCCTTCTGACTAAGGAATGAAATTGGGTCAACCAATATATCAAAATAGATGGTTTAAAATATTTTAAAATCGATGAAATAGGTTTCAAGTCCAAATTTTATCGTATAAAGAAGTTATGATAAAATCTAGTTATTTCAAATTGATTTCAATTACTTCAATTAAATTGATTTCTAGGCGTTTCGAGTCCGTACGATCGAACGACAAGCCCGATTGTTATGAAACTTAAAATCCTATAATAATTCACCGTTACGGATCCGATGGAACTGGTTTTGTCGAAATCCGAGTCAGTGGCCAAAATGGCTATTTTCCAGTTATTAAATAAATTAATAATAAATTAATTAAATCACTTTTTTAATTTCAATTCCGTAGTTAACAAATCTTATCATTTTTGATTTCTTAAACAATTACAATAATTTAAACAAATTTAGATGTCAATTTAAAGTTGATTGATCCATCAATTGCAGTGTTAATTTCAATTTCATTAAATTCAAAAATTTATAAATTTAAAATTCCAAAATCCATTTATTAACTTTTAAACCTTGTTATTCAAGTCTTTTATTACAATAAGGATATAATTAACATTAATTTATAACATGGTACATTAATATTTCTAAATTTCATCTCAATCCTTATTTACGTAATATTAAATATTAATTTTTATTTAAGTCCAACTAATCCAATTATTAAATTTAATTAATAAATCTTGATTCCCATTCTTTCAATTCAATCGATCGTTATCCTATTCATACTTTATTTTCAACTAACAATTATTACAATTAACTATCTAATATTGGTTTTTCCAAATTACAACTTATTACGTAATATTTCGTCAGTTATTATGACTTTGAATTTTATTTCCTAATTTTCCCTTTACAATCAATTAAAACCTTACAATTCTTTCAATTAATTGGGATTGCACTAAATTTGTTATTTATCAACTTGCTTTAACCTTATTACCTTAATTTATGTTCAGTTACTATTAAGCAATATATTATTTCATTGGTTAATTCAACACTTACTTTTATTTACTCGTTTTCTATTTTATAACCAAGTGCAACAATTTACACTATTACATCATTGGGATTTCACTCCAATTGTCAAAAATAAATTTTAATTACCATTGCTACATTTCATTTCTAACATTTGCTTCGTTTTTATATTATAATTTTTTTATTTGTTTCTAGATTTGTTACAAAAATATTATTAAATTAACCAATTTTAAACATCGAAAATTACTGGTCGTTACAGAGTATCCTTAGGTAGCCTCCTGATCAGGAGGTATTACGGTACTGTATAGACTACTGGCACTATTTATGTGTTAAGGGGAATATTGGGTCACTCCTTAACGCTATTTGAAAGTAAGTTTATTTTACTGTATAAATTATTATAATAGCGAATTATTACTACATAGTAAATAGTTTAACGGATCATTAACAGATGTGAAACCCGAGCATCTCCTAAGTTACTACACTCACGTTAGACACTGGATAGGAGATGTCAAATCCAGTAAACATCTCCAACGCCATTTACACTCATATTTATTTACCGTTGATTTAACTTACATAAGATTTTTTAGTTTTGACTCGAGTGTTTTGTCTTTTCAATTCGCTCGGGTCAGCCTGAGCATTTTAGGATTTGATGACTTTACTTCTTAAGGACGAAGACGAAGATTGTATTACTATTATTTATGTATTGATCCACTACATCACATTGTTCCGCTGCATTGTTATTTATTTTTCTGTGGTATGTGTAACTCTGATTTTGTATTGTATAAGTACAATCAAATGGTTTGTAAACAACTTCATGAACTGTTATTTAATTATTATATTTTGTCATTCCGCTATGAGATTCTGTTTTATTTTCTTTCTTTCTCTGTTTTCTTATTTATTCCATAACAGTCCGCCCTTCGGTATGGTTTGAGTTGACACGTGTGTCTGCCTAAGCGTATAAAAAGGCGGGATGTTACATATCTGGTCCAAGGACGAGCCTATCACCTGACTCAATCCAACACGCAGGTGATCGACACGGACGACTATATAAAGCTTCTAAAAGAGCCATTTCGATACTGGCCTGATAGCTATTATTATACGAGAATTCAACCAGATGCAAATGGTCCTCCCATGAATCGCCAAAGTCAAGAATACAAGCACGCAAAAGGTCTTCTAAGATTCGATTTACCCTTTCAGTCTACCCATCGGACTGTGGATGGTAAGCAATACTGAAGTTTAATTTGGTTCCTAGTGCGACTTGAAGTGCGTCCAAAATCTGCTATTGAAGATCGGGTCACGATCACTCACTATACCGCTCAGTATACCATGGAGATGAACAATTTCTTTTACATACAGTTCAGCCAAACTTGTTGCTGTCCGGGTAGATTTCACTGGGATAAAATGGGCAGTCTTAGTCAGACGATCCACAATAATCCAATTGCTTCATTTCCCTTTCGAGTACGTGGCAACCCATCTATGAAATCCATAGACACGATATTATTTCCACTTAGGCACCTCGAATGGTTGGAGCAAACCCACCAACTTTTTCTGATCACTTTCGATTTGTTGGCAAGTAGCACAACACTCACGTATATAGATATATCCCTCTGCATTGTTTTCCACCAGAAAGTTATTTAGATATCTCGATACATCTTATTAACTCCTGGATGGATACTTAGTTTGGACTTGTGGCACTCGTCCAAAACTTCTCGTTTAAGGTCTAGGATATCTAGAACACACATTTTGCCTTTCAATCTAATAATTCCACTATGATTGGTTTAAAAACTTATATCTTTGCCTCGAAGGATTCTCGCATAAATATCTCGGAGAAACTTGTCTTCTTTTTGCATGCTAGTGACTTTCTCAAGAAGAGTAGAGTGACAACAAGATGAGCAAGAATAGCGTGTTTTCTACTCAAGGCATTGGCTACCACGTTGGCTTTTCCGGGCGTATACAGAATATCTAGTTCATAAGACGCTAGAAACTCCAACCAGCGTTGTTGCCGCAGATTCAAATCCTTCTGGGTAAAGAGATATTTCAGAGATTTGTGGTCGGTGTATAATTCAATTTTTTCACCTAAAACAAGGAGAGTTTATTAAGTATAAATATTAAGTTAAGTTAAACTTTTAAATCTTTTAGGAAAGCTGAAAGAGATTTTTTACCCAAAAGATAATGACGCCATATTTTCAAGGCAAAGATAACAACTAGAAGTTCGAGATCGTGGGTTGGGTAGTTTTTCTCATGCGGACGTAATTGTCTACTCGCGTAGGCAATTACTCTACCATTTTGCATTAGCACAGCACACACACCATCACCACAAGCGTCAGTATAAATAGATAAGCCTTGGTTCCCGTTAATAATAGCGAAAACGGGAGCAGTAGTTAATCTTCTCTTTAACTCCTAGAACGCTTCATCACATTTCGGAGTCCAATCAAACTTAGCATCTTCTCTTTAACTCCTAGAACGCTTCATCACATTTCGGAGTCCAATCAAACTTAGCATTCTTCATCGTTAGCTTAGTCAATGGACTAGCCAACTTGGAGAAATCTTGTACAAACCTTCTGTAATATCCCGCTAAACCTAGAAAACTTGTAACTTCTTTCGGAGTAGTGGGTTGCTTACAGTCTAGAATAGCGGAAATCTTGCCCGGGTCTACAGAAATTCCCTCTTCATTAAAAATATGACCAAGAAATATAAACACTTAGAAAATTTGGCAAACAGAATGTTCTTCCTTAATATCCCCAGAATAATTCTTAAGTTTTTGGCATGTTCTTCTTCCGTTTTGGAATAGATCAAAATATCGTCAATAAACACAAGAACGAACTTATTCAATACCTCTCAAAATACATGGGTCGTTAAATCTACTAAGTATATGGGAGCATTGGTTAGTCTGAAAGGCATGACTAACCATTCTTAGAACATGTCTGGACCCCTGAAAGCAGTTAAGTGAACACAGTCTTCGACAATTCGTAGCTGATGGAATCCTAGGACCAGATCCATCTTCGAAAAGAATCGAGCGACATGTAGTTGATCAAATAGATCCTCAATTTTAGGGAAAGGGAATTTGTTTTTGGGAGTTAGTTTATTGAGATCGCTGTAATCCACGTACAATCTCAAGGATCCGTCAGACTTGGCTATGAACACCACAGCTGAACCCCAATCAGAAATACTAGGATGTATTAATCCTTTTTCTGGAAAATTTCAGGTTTGATTAACTAGTTCTATCCTTTCTTTGGGTTCCATCCTACGGCTTGTATGAACAATAGGACGAGCATTTGGAACTAAGTCAATTCTGAATTCAATTTCTCTGTGCGGAGACAAAGATTTAACCTCTTTGAATATGTCTAGAAATTCCCGGACAATAGATATGGATTCCAGACTAGGTTTGGGATACTCAAGGTATACATCAGCTTGTCTCTCTTAGGACTCGAATCCTCACAAGAAGTTTCAATGAAATTCCCAAATTTTGTTCTGATCGAAATCGTTCGATTGTTACAATCTAATTTGGCTTTGTATTTCGCTAGCCAGTCCATTCTGAGTAGGATTTCAAATTCATTAAAGTCGAGAATAAAGAGACTGATAGGAAATTGATGACAAGAATATGAGATAGGAATGTCTCTACATCGTAGACAAAGGTTCGCAGGGCCACCAATTGGATTTTTCATGCAAATGGGCTCGTCGACAAACTCAGGTTTAAGTTTTAATTCATTTACGGTTGGTTGGGAGATAAAGCTATGTGTAGCTCCCGTGCCGAACAGAACTCTAACAACTCTATCATAAATAATAAGGTTACCTTCTAAAACTCTTTTTCCTTTATCTTCCTTTGAAGTTGAGGGGTCATCTTTTATTGGTACATCTTCGCCACTTGAGCTTGCTTCTTTTTCGAGCAAACTTTAGCTTCGTGACTTAGATTGTGACAGTAAAAGCATTCCTTGGTTCTTTGACTTGTCTTCACGGGTTGATCTTTCTTTACTTGTTTCTTTGGCTTCTTACAATCGTTTGAATAATGGTCTTTCTCCTGACAGTTGTAACAAGTAATATCCCTCGCCGCATTCTCCTGATTACTCTTCTTCTCCTTAGCTTCTATAACCCGGAACTTCCTATTTATCCAGGGTAGCATATCTATAACCTATATCGATCAAGTCAAAAAAGGATTCTTTTACATGGGCTGTCATTCTTTCATGGAATTTCCTATTCACTCACTGAATGAATCTTTCGTTCTTCTTCAGGGGGTGTTTACCAACTCCGGACCAAACCGAGATAACTCATTGAATTTGTTCAAGTATTCTTCAAATGACAAACTTCCCTGCTTCAAGTCAATAAACTCCTGGTGCATTCTGGAGATACTAGCAGACGACATATATCGGTACTCGAACACCACTTTAAATTGACCCCAAGATAACTCATCCTCCAGATCATCCACTGTAACTGTCTCCCACCAGGCTAGAGCTTCCTCTTGGAGTTGCCAAGAAGCTATCAATCACATTTGGTCGTCTTCCAATTTCAGACCTCTGAAAATTCTTTTACACGATCGAATACAGGCTTGTGCTTCGACAATAGACTCCTTTCCAGTGAACGGCTTTCCACCAAGTCTGGAAAAACTTCGATATAGATTAGCCAGATTTGGCTGAGGTTGAATGGGAATTGCTGCTTCTGCGGTTGCAGGGACTTGACCAGATGTAGCGGTATTTCCCCGTCCTCTATCTTGTCCTCTTCGCTCGCTCATTCTCACTATCTGTAAATAGTAAGAAAACTTGGTTTAGGTATATGGACGAGATATCTTAGGAAATATCAACAGTTAAAAAAAATAGACCAAGAAATTTTAGATTTTCGGTCTCTCGGTTATATTCATTCTAGGTTATTCTTCACCCTATCTCTAATGAGCCACCTAATTTGTTATACTCCATAGCTAAAGTTTTTACTCAACCTTTACCTTTGATACCACTTATCATGACTCGAAATCAAGCGTTCAAAAATTGACATCAAATACCTCATTTGTATTTGATTGTCGAAGATTTAAACGTTGAACTCCAGTTCGGATGGAGCTTATAACAACATTAGATGAATATAAATAGCGGAAACAAAAGATGATTTCATTGATCACAACATAGATACAATATTTGTACAATATTCATTACATCATCGATCATCAATATCAGAGTGATATACAAAAGATACAATAACAGGATGATAACACCACAGCGGGACGATAATAGTGCCTTCAAAAAGAAAGAGCCAGAATCTAAGTAAAGCACCACCTTCTTCCAAACTTCAAAGCTTCCAAGACTTCAAACCAAAAGCTCCCAAAATTTATAGCTACCAAAAGACTTCTAAATCCAATAGCTCCAAAACACGAATAACCTGCTTCTAGGCTGCCTGTGTAGAAATTATGGGCACCCAGAGTTTGGTAAGGGAACAATCAACTCCTAATCAGTCATGGGACTGGTATGAGTAAACAAAAACAATTGTTTGTACAAAAATAGTTTCTAAAAGAAATCCGTTCATGCTTTTGGAAATGAAACTACCATACGGCCTCTCGGAACACACACAATGCAATCGCATACTTGGTGGAGATTTCTCCTTATGATAGTCAAATATGCTTGATACGAGAAAACTCCTTTGATATTATTATTATTATTATTAGTGCATAATGTGAAAACATTCGAAAGTATAATATCAATCTTAGCCAGCATACGTACCATTACAGTATGCCTACTATAGCTACCATATTAAATGGCAGGTTCTACACCTAAAACCGTACAGGGCTCGTATGAATGATTGGATTTCCAACAACGGTCAAGCAAAGGAACTTCCTCACCAAATGAGATGCCTCTGGAGGGATGCCCCCAAGAAACAAACCAGATCTCTGCCAACATAAGGCCAGATTACCTCTGTAACTAGGTAACACCTACAAGTATGCCATCCCCGGTCGTTACCGACCTTTATCTAAACAAATAGCAACAACCACACAGTTAAATATCTGGGCTCCAACCATGATATCACTTTTACCCAGAAGAAAATGGACATACCCTAGGGGCGCAACCCCTAATAACCTTGCTGCGACATTCCTGTTTTGACCATTTTTCGGGTTATGAGGTTCGACGAAATCTCATCCACAAAGCTATGTTTTTCACAAAAGCCATGCTTCGATCAACACATATCAGCAGCACTCAACATGCCACACTACCAAATAGGGAGTATATCACTGATAACCATCAACTAAATAACCTCTAAGCTCGTACGTCTCAGAGAAGGGTGTTAAGCTAAGAGAATAAATTCTCTACCACCAATAGAAATGTATTTGAAAGAAAAATTAGCTTTATATCTCAAAGTGTAATGTCAGACATACAACCTTACAAGTCCGTTCCGGGTTCGAACGAAACCGAAGGCACTTCGTCCAATAAAGGAAGAAGCCCTTGCAATCCGGGCATCCGCAATCCCGATCAGACTCCCCATCACATATGGAGATCTCTATACCGGAGCAACTCAGTGCAGAGTCATTAGACATATTATCCTATCGTTCTCAAAGACATCCGGTCTTCACCGCCGTCTTCAAATGTTATCCATTTCGTCGTATCACTATTCGAAATGGGTTATATGACACAAACTCATCTCTCGGCTAAACCGAATAGTGAGTGCTTAATTTAAAACACGTGGATATATCAATCACAAAGATTCACCATTATGATTCGATATGGGTTTCGGATAACCAATTAGAATCCGACTCCCTGTCGCATCGAAATTCAAATGCTGTTTTACGGGCCAAGGGGTTTTCAGATTCACACAGAGAACATATCATAGATATCACAACATAGCACATAGCAATTCATATCACATGGTATCACAGCCACATATCAAAGATATCAATCAATACAATGAATTTAATAAAAATCAATCGCATACAATTAAGATGAATTAATCGTGTGATTATAATTAATTTGTCACATAATTATTTTCATTAATTATATTTAATCAATGATTAATTATCCTTAATTATAAATTAATTAATCTTTAATTACTAATTAATTAATCTTAATCACTTTCCTTAACTAATTATTTCTTAATTAATTACCTTAATTAATTAATTAACCTTTTATTAATAATTACTTAAACCTAAATTAATTATTCTTTAATTATTAAGTAATTATAAATCATTAATTATTTAATTATCATTAACAATATAAATTAACTTAACTTTTTAATTAACAAATTAAAAGCATTAGATTAATTCTTTAATTACTTTGTAAAGTTTTTATTTAAAATAATTTTTTTAAATATAAGTTTAAACATTTTTTAAACTCAATTAATTTAAAAATATTTTATTTCACAACCTTTAACTACACATTCCAACTTAACAAACAATCATCAATTTAAAAAGAATAAATTCGGAAACTAAGTTAACTTAAATTATTAAAGTTTTAAAACTGGAAATCACAATACCCGAGTTTTCTCCGTGTACTTCCCGAGACAAAAGCTTGCTTACTTCGAGTCGTCCCCGAGCTAACCCCAAATTTCAACTTAAAAACTTGAAATATTTTGTTTAAGATTTGAATACCCAGTGCTCACACCAAATTACTCGAGCCAGAACAAAGTTTCCCAAAGACTACTTTGAGTCCATAGCCTTCCTTCCCAAACCATTGCCTACTGACACAAACTAACATATGTGCACATGCACCGCCGATCGTCGGCGTTCTGGCCATCACTACCACTTTCCACAAATGCACAATCATCTACCCTATCATTCAGAACATACAGATCGTTGAACTCATGAGCCAACAAAATCGAGCATCCTGACCTAAAATGGAACAACTACGATAACCAAAAACTGCCTCGCCCTATCACCTCAGGCCACCAGAGGTCATGGGATTCTGGTTAGAGCATCGCCTACTCCCCTCGCTTCGATTAGCACTGATGCGATCGATTCTGGTCAACTAACGATGACACAGTAACAAAAATTCTGACCTTCATGCAAACTAGGGATTAAACCCCATTCCGACCCAACGTCGCCACTACGATGAACGTTCAATCCATCTAACATTTTTGTCGAGATCACCAAGCCTTCCACCACCTCCAGGCTAAACCCCGACCACTCCGAGTGCTACGATCGCCAGAAAACCCTAAAACCTACTTTCTAACCATCATCGAAATGCTCACTCGATACACATTTTAAAATCTTAAGTTTATTTTCAAAATCATGTTTTTCAAGGACGAATTAGATGATATAACTGAATCAAGAAATTAGAATACTTGAATTTAGACATAAGTTTGAATTCTACCGTGTATCTTCTTCCCAGTCCTAATTTTCTTCAATTTCAGCTTGAAAATATTTTTAAAATTTAAATCTTGATTCAATAAACACATATCGTTTAGATCTTAAAGCCTGAAATGAATCAAAGGAATAGAAGTTGATTTTTGAACAGGCTTGATGCATGTAAACTTGGAACAGAGGGTACTCATGCTTGTAACTGACATGCATATATCGTATTCACCTATGTATATATAAAGTTGTATACATGCAACATATTTTCACGCATTCAAACATTTTCACAGCTTCATTTCACAACATCAATTATGAATCAGGTTAAAAAGTGTTTACTCACCTGTCAACTTGATTTGAAAAAAGAGAAGAAGTCTGTGTTGTAAAACATGAAGACTGGAAAAAAATTTGATTTCTGAGTTTTTTTGATCTAAACATAATCTCATTGAGTTGAAATTTGCTGATGTTTGAGTTACTTTGAATTGATCTACTTATTGCTGATATTTATTTATAGATTTGAGTTTGAATCCTTGCTTTCTTTCGCTTGCATCAGATCTTTTTTTTTGGAATTTGTTTTTGTTATCTTTGTTTCTGGTTAGAATTTTTTTAGAGTTTATACAGGCTTTGTTTTTTGATTTCTTTAAAGTTTTGAAAATGATAAAGAAATGAGAGATAGGAGATGAAATGATTTATATAATCTTGATTTCTATTTTTATCAATTTTTCTCAAAAATAAAAACAAAATGACACTTGTTCATTTTATTTACAAGATCATTACACTTGTTAAAACACTTGTCTCATGAACTATACTTGTTAATCTATGCACTTAAATTTAACACTTGTTAACTTATATTTCATAAATTACGCACTTGTCTTTTTGTTTATATTTTACACCGATTTTTAAATACATTTTCTATTTTTATAAGTGTATTCTTCTTTTTTTAAATATATACAATTTTAAAGAAAATGTTTTAAAACTAATTATACATTAAATAAATCACCTATATACTATTTTAAATTCAAATTATTTTATTAAGGTATTTATTTAATTTTTTAAATTCAAATTCAAATATACCCACATATAAATATATATATATTTAAATTCAAATAATTATTTAAAACATTTATTAATTTAAGTTTTAAACTCAAATGTAATTACAATCTGATATATATATATATAAACAAATTAACACTTATTTTATTTGTTTTGAAATTTTCAAATTAATTTCAATTTTATTCCAAAGTCTATATTAATTATTAATTTTATTTTTCATAAAAATTGGAATGTTACATAATATTTCTCATTGAAATAATCATTATATTTTTACACAAAACATAAGATGCACATATCACAAATTTATTACAGTTCACTTCTATTTCTTATCAACGGAACGATTTAACTGCTATAAATTACAATAATTAAATCTCAAAGCATACCCTAAAACTTGGTAGATAATTAATCCAATTATTTTCCTTTGAATTGTAATGCAAACATATCTATTAAAATTGTTAGCTGCAACAAGAGTTAGAAATTTACCTACAAAGTAATGGATCTATAATTTCTGTAATCAATATCTCAACTATAATACATTTCAAATATATAAACATATGATTTCTTCTTAAATAAATAAATATTTATTATTATTTATTAACATTTATTATTCTAATCAATTGAAAATTTACATTCAGACAGTTTTTAGTTTCATTCAAACCAATATTATTAAAATACACGCTAACATATGTTATCATCCTTATCTTATTATAAAACTATATTATTAATAGAAATTTAAATTAAGATCATATCTTATATTGTAACTTAATTTGTACCAATATAGCCTTAAAAATAATTTCTGCCAATTTTATTCAAAAATATTATTTAATTTAATATTTTTAAATTGTTAAAAATTAGGTCGTTGCAAATAAAGCAGTCATTTATGAAAAAGACAAATGGAGGACTTTCCTCCTTCCTTTACTCACTCATTCAAGGACATTTCAATACAACAATTTAACTCTTAAGCATGTATGCATATTAAAATTAATTTTGATGGCAATTTATATTTTAAAATCGATAATTAACAAGTTTGAATCAAGTGCGAACTTAGGAAGGATTATAAAACTAAAATATTGATTTTACATAAAAGACCATTTTATAAACTTTTAATTAAAGTAACACACACACGCTCATATATATATATATATATGTGTGTGTGTGTGTGTGTGTGTGTAATTACGAGCCGTATTTTAAAATCAAAATAGCATATAGATATGTGAAGTTTGTAATTTAATACATGTGTTAAGATGTAGAGTTAATAAATTAAAAGGTTAACATTAAATTAGAAACATTTAAGAACTTATGATATTTTACACAAAAGTCCACTTGTTATTTTTAACAGTTTCAAACAAAAATGTACAATAACCAAAAATAATTATATTCAAAACTACAAACATGTTGTAATAAGTTGTGTTCAATTTCCAAATGGCTTAAAATAGACAACATTTGAGTTTATACAAGTTTGTGTATGTGCGTGTATATATGAAATAATAAAATCATATTAGATAATTTATAATTAGGTTTCAACCAAAATTGTTGTTTTTTAAACAATAACTTGAAAATCAAGAACAAAAAAGGACAATGTAGGAAGGGGCATTTCACTAGAAGGACAAACTTTGCAGACGAATTAGTTTCTAGGACACACGTCCATAGAAATTAATTTCAAGGCCAAAGTCTGTAGAATAATTTCTTTTAAGGACAAAGTCAGTAGTCCAATTACTTTCAAGTGCATAATTTCATAGGTTTTTAAGCCTTAGAAACTAATTATTTTGCATTTTATTCTTAAAAGTAATTAGTTCAGTTGTGTATCCTAGAAACTAATTGCGCTTGCTAAGGAGGCCCTTGTGGCTAATTTCCACATGTAGGAATATATAAATTCGTTGCTAAATTTCAGATCCAAATTATACGAACATTATGACTAACTAATTAAATAAATTATAGCATATAAAAGATCTAATGTTATTATGATGAACATGTAATAAAAAAGATAATAACACAAAATGGATCAAAATCAAATTAACATTATGAACATATATTATTAAAGGAGATGTAACAGTAGAGGATTTAATCCATGTTAAATAGATAACCTTATATTCAAATGTGGTATGTAAAAGATATAAATCATGTGAATAAGATGAATATATGATAAATATAACTAGAGTTCTACCTTAAGATGTAGCCAAAAGAACTCACCTTGATTAATGAATTAAGCTCCAAGATATGAATGAATCTACCTCTACATCTTGCAAAAATCAAGAGACAACAACCATATTTTTAATTTAATTTAATTTTTATTTCATTTGTGGTAATCTTAGCCATAGATTCTATGAAAATTTGACCATTAGAGGATGAAGATGAGAGAGCAAAAGAAAAGAACGAAAATAAAGAAGGTAATCAATTTGATTAAAAGAGGAGGACCGCTTTCATTCCTTTTAAATTACCTTTCCCTTTTCAAATCAATTTGAAAACTTCTCCACTTCCCTTCCCTTATAGCTAGCCAAAACATGCGGTTAATTGGGCATCAAAAGCTTCCCGAACCAATTAAATATTTATTCCATTTAAAACCTATTTAAATATACTATCGATATTGTATATCGATACCCACACATATAACTTCTTACATACGCATTTTATTAAATACTAATGGCGTTCAAACATGAAATAAAAATAATATTTCATAAGTTTTAGTTAATTTAATTAATGTATAACGATTATAAATTAAATAATGTTGTGATTCATTTGAAAAATTCATCACTAATGTTATGCGATTCAAAGTTGTAAATTAAATGATTAATACTGAACAATTCAAATATTAAATTTCACACGTCACCTTAGCTAGTGGTATGACATTTTGGTCGAGTTTATCCCTTATACATTTTTATGTAAAAATCAAATTTACTTATTATAAATGGTGGTACTAATGATTATTTACACCAATTCTCTTCATCAGCAGTGTATCACATTAGGACTTATGGAATTTGGTTTTTTTCAAAACTCCAACATCGTCTGTATTCAATTTTGTAAGTCCAAACATAAAATATTTTGTCAATAACAACAATCATTATTAACTATATTTCTCTGACCTAAAACTTTGACTTTGAGTATACTATAGCTGACCATGTACTAACCTCGTATAACCGAGGAGATTCTCTATTGTATAATGTTTCACTTTGAATGCTTCAACTCAGACCCAACTATTGTCATTCGATGGATATCATACCATGATTTAACTATCATAAAGTGGAATGTCCACGCTGAAGTTCAATAATTTTCTCAAGACGAGAAAACTGTATGGCATCATTACTTTAAGACTCAATTTTTAATCTTTGTTATGCTAACCAACAGAAAACTCTTGAGTGAGTCATTTCATAATTATCTAATAACTATCTGAATGTAACCATTTAGTGCCTACAGAAGCTAGAAGCAATACACCGTCCAAAATTTAGAGAGCATTACACACTCTAATCTCAATGGACATATTTATATCCCTTCTTAAAACATCTAAATTAGAAATATTTAAAATAAAATGTCAATTTAATGCGATAAATTTATCATGATTACAACACATTATAATTACTATCACACATGTATCATTTTAAGGATTTTATTTTTAATATACTTTAAATTAATAACTTAGTTGTTATATAATAATAGAAAAAGTATACAATAGAAAGAAATTGCCTTTTACTTTGAACAAGATTGATTATTAAGTCGGATGTTAACCCGCCTATTAGCATGGCAACATAAATGCGGATTTAACCCACTCGAATGCATAATGATTGAAGTTGGATTGTCACAGATAATGAACATGACCATGAAGCCAGGTTATAGCATAGTCGATGGACAAATAGCACAATATTCTTAAAATATGGTTTCGACAAAAATCGAGTTGCTTCAAGTTGCTTGGAGTTTGCTTCGAGTCGTCCCTTGGTATACTTTGGGTTTTCAGGCAGGTTGCTTCGAGTTAGAGAAGTATTCGCCTTAGGTCTTTGAGGAACAAGCTACTTCGAGTCATCGTAGCACTTGCTTCGAGTCACTGATAGGATTACTTCGGGTCAAGGAGGTAGCTGCTTCGAGTTAGAGCAATTGATCAATCAATATTCATGCAACTTACACTAGTTCGTATACATCAAGTTCCATTCCCATTTGTATCCATCCCCCTTCTTCATATCCATCAAGTGCCAGCGTCGGTCGGATTTCATTTACTTGGCCCTTAATACTCTTCGTATCGATCATTCAATGATCAATACGAAGAACACATAACAGAACGATACGAATGTCATCACTTTCCATCGATACGAAGCAACATCAGATGATCGATACGAAGGGTACATGCCAGCATCGATACGAAAGGAATGGCACATGATCGATACGAAGAAGGAAAAGTCAAATAAAGGAAGCGATCATGCAGCATAAAAAGGGAATCTGTCCTGAACCTTCACTTCACGTCATTTGATCGATACACGGAGGGATCGATACGAAGAACGATCGATACGAAAGTATCGATATGTGCACCTCAGCCAACCTATAATACCAATCTTGGATCGATCGTAACTCAAGATCTACAAGTCCAAATGCCTTTACATTTCCACGGTAGCTTACATACCACTAAAAGAGCGCTCGTGATCGATCTCGCCCCAACTGGACACCACCTTGGTCGATACCATGGCGATGGGCATAGATCCTAATCGATCCCAAATGACCCCTGATTAATCACATGGGCCCACCCACATGTGAGAAGGAGTATTCCGAGTTCAAAGGAAGATATTTCAAACCTACACTTATAAATAGCACTCCAATGCCAACAGAAAAGGGACTTTTGGCTATTCTACACTGTTACTCTGTTGGAACTCCAGTGTAACTTGAGTATTATCAATTGTACTATTATAAACCAGTTGAGAATCATCAATAAAAAACAAACTCTTCAAATTGGATGTAGGCTACAATGCTGAACCACTATAAACCCTGTCTTTTTACTGCTTTCCTTTTAAATTTTGAGTGTTATTCATATTTATGTTCTCTACATTTTTCCCGTCTGTGAGTTGAGATTGTGAATTGGTGCTTTCATCTGCAATTGGGTGTCTGTGACCAATTTTGGCGTAAACGTTTTGGTGCTTTCATCGAGAAGGCTAATACTTAGGGATTCTAAAGCTTGGATATTGAATTTGAAGGCTTATGAACTTGGGTCTAGAAAGCTATGAAAAAGTAATCAGCAACGAGACAAGGAGTGGAAAGGAGTCAACATAAAGGAAGTTAGGAAGCTTCATCAAGAGCTAATCAGATTCCATTTTTCATCACCAGAGATGAAATGGAATTGATGATGGAGGCTATGTAGGAAGGATGCTGAAAAGGCAGGAGGAAATGATACAGAACCTACTCTGGTAGATTGGACAGGTTGGAGTGCAGAGTTGAGAGAACGAAGTAGCTGGAACAGCGAGAATCCAGAACCAAAGTCAGAGATACAGAGTAATCAGGATTTAGAATAGAGCGGACCACCAGGAAGAACCCTTGAGCTACACCCCAAGATCATGTTGGCCCAATTCCAAACAAATATCATGTTGGCGTTGAGAGAGGACTGGATGCTCGTCCAGAGGGGAAGATTTTAGGATTCCCTCATAAACTCGGGAGGCATGTCGAAGGCAAAAGACAAGGACCACAGCTTGATGACGACGACAGATTGGAAGATATGGTCAGATGAGTTATGAGAAGAGGATTAGTGAATAGAGATCTAGAAGATGTGAATAGGATCGCCATCGCTCCCATAATTAGGCAGGCTAGGAATCCACTTGAATTCGGTCTACCAACAATGGAGACATATGATGAAAGGACAGAACCTACTATTCATCTGATGAGGTATATGAGGCACATGGAGGTACTGGGGCATGGAGGAAGTCATGGCATGGTGTTTCTCGTTGTATTTGACAGATATAACAACGTTTTGGTTCAGATAATTAGAAAGCGGCTCCATTGGAACGTGGACCGAGTTGATTGAGAAGTTTATGAGGCAGTTTAGAGTTCACTTCTCAAGGCCCAAGAATGTGATGAGTTTGACAACACCAAAGCAGTAAAGCAGGGAGTCTTTGAGGAGTTTTCTAATATGATTTAATGTAGTGGTGACATGGTGGATCGACGAGATCCATCAACAGTTTTGATGGCAGTTGTACTTGGCATAGCTGATGGCACGGAGTTCAAGGAATCATTAATAAGGTATCTACCTATGGATATTGGAAAGTTTTATCAGGAGGCGGAAAGGTTTTTGCAACTGGAAGATGCAAAGGCTGAGAGAGTGGAAGGGGATGAAGTTGATGTTTATGTAGTCAAAGGCAGGGATCGACTTGGGAAAGATTCAAATAAGGATAAAGGAAAGAGAAAAGAAAAGAACAGCTTTGACGAATCGAGGCGACCACAAAAGGAGCCAAGATTTACCTCTTATTCGGAGTTGAGCGATTAGAGCGAATATATCAAGACAGAAGGCGGTAGGTTCTCTATCAGAGACCAATGAGGAGGGATCCAACCCATAATGAAAAGAAATCAGATAAGTATTGTTTATTCCACGAGCTAAGTGGCCATAGTACGAATGGTCACTTGTGTGATGAGATAGAAGGACATATTTGAAATGGTATGCTCTTTCTGTATGTGAAAAGGCAAGCAGCGACGGTAGAACAAGAGCGGTCGCCATCTGCATCAAATGAGAATGGCTCTGGATCAAGGCATCAGTTTATCATCAACTGATTGGAATAATGAGGAATAAGCTGCAAACCCGTACTAACAATGATTAAGTCTCTTACACATGTATAGAATCACGAACGGTCCTTAGGCATGCTCTGAGATGACAATCAACCGCAACAGTGGAGGTGTGTGCACTTTGACATTTCTATTTTGTTCTGTTTTCTCTTTTTGGAATTTGGCTTTGGTTTAGTTGAACATTCCATTGTAAGGCTCATTTGAATGTAAATCTGATGTCTATAATTTGATAATTCACCATGAACGGCACCCGACCTCGAACAGTCACAATTCGCCTCGAACAGCACCCGACCTCCAACGGTCATAATTACTCACAAATAGCACCTGACCTCGAATGATCACAAATCGCCTCGAACGGTCAAAATCCGCCTCATATAGCACCGGGCCTCGAACGGTCACAATTCGCCTTGAATGGTACCCGACTTGAACGGTCACCATTCGCCTCGAATGTCATACGATCTCGAATGATCGCTATTCATAATCAAGTAAGATTATTTATATCTTTACAGGTCATCAATGGGATATGAACATCCAACTTATAGCACTACAAAACACACCTTCCTTTTGCAAGGAATGTTTTGTGTGGCAAAATGTTAATCCGCCTTTTAGCAAAGCAATATACACGCGTATTGTGAATTGGTGCTTTCCTTTTAAATTTTGAGTGTTCTTCATATTCATATCCTCTACATTTTGTCTATCTGTGAGATGAGATTGTGAATTGGTGCTTTCATCTACAATTGGGTGTTTGTGACCAATTTTGATGCAAACATCAAATATATATGATAAATTACATAATTTCCCTAGGGCATAACTCTAACCTTATCATAAAGAATGACTAAATTTGGATTTTAATTTGTAAAGGATATTTTAGATTTAGAAGCTGCAAAGGTTTTATGAGAAGGTACTATAGAGTTTAAGTACAATAAAGAGTTTCAAGCTATTTGGATAAGACTTATTTGGAGGAATGTGAAATATATAACGTAGTTTGCATGCATTAAAATGTAGAGGCGGCTTTCATGGGAAGTGAGATTTTGTGATTCAGGTATGATTTCGAGAAAGAAGGAAGTAGATTCTTTTCAATCATCACTTAGATTGAAGAGAGACTATCTAATAAAGAAAGATATTTTGAAACAGTAACTTAAAGCTACATAGTTTATGTTGCTCAACTGCACGTGAACGATGTATCATAGAGTCGACTACTTAAACACAACCACCATCTTAGGTTAGAATTCACGTAGATTTAGGATTTCACTAGATTTATGATTTTTCTAATATGTTTGAATTGTTAAATAGAATAGGATTACTTTGCTTGATCGTTTAAATGTTTGCTTTTTTGTATATTTTAGGTATTGGATAAAATTTGAAAACTTTTGTAGATTTCAAACATGGTACTACGCTATCTTGATTGTTGGATGATTGGAGGAGTGATATTATAAGTAAAAGAATACCACTTTATTTTAATTAAAATTAGGAGATAATTTATATTATGTTCACAAGTTAAGACATCGTCCATTTCTATGTTCCTAGGTGAAAAGAGGAATCGTTCATTTATCAAGTTATTGGGTTTCTTAGGTAGAAGCCATCTACTTTTGAGTTGTCTTACCATAGCCTTTGAAAGATGAAGTGATACACACATACAGAGACCCCATCAAATGATTTGAATGTTGTGCATGTGCATGTAGGAATTGTATGAGTGAATTTTAGTTTGGGTGTTTTAGTGCCAAGATTACTAGTTATGGCATTGGTTTATCTGTGTTGATAACATGGATTGAAAAGGTTATAAATATTCATATACATTTTGGATTAGTGTTTCAGGATGAGTATACATACTAGTAGGAAAGCCTATTGAGTTGTGTATTGCCGGTATTTGTAAAATGAAGGAAAAATCCGATCCTTTCATTTCAACTCTTTTTCGTAATGTTTTCCCATTCTTTTTGTATTAGTGTAATTACATTATTTGGGTATGGTTGACCGGCTGCTATACATTATTATTGGTTTGTTAAGGTATGATTGGATTACTTGGTTGTTTTGCTTATGGTATAGATTATGTTGCTTGACTTTTGATTGTGTTGCTATGTTTTGGCTTATGTAAGTTGCTTATTTTTGTATCCATGTTGTAATACATTGCATTGAAGGACAATAACATACATACAAAAATTATGTGATTACACTAGGATGCTTGCATCATGCCATGTTATTTGCATACATCTTAAGAGGTCGAATAGTTCATGAGGCTAATTATCAGTTGCATTTATTTGCAATAATACTGTATTTTATGTCATGATCATGCTTGCATATATACATGTTGCTATTAAATTACTAGAGTATATAATTGCTAAGGAAATTTAGTGATTGAATTTTATGCGATATTTATAGATGATCATTTAAATGATTTTTAATGTACGCTATGGATAGTATATGGGCAATACATGATATGAGAACGAGCGAGTTGCATCCTTTATTCCTTAGGTATTTCAAAGACAAAGTTCTTTATCATGGGAGTAATTATGATAAAAAAACTAATAAGGCATTTGTAATTTTGACATTAGGGATAAAATAGTAACTTTCCAAATCAATGAATCTTATGATGAAACTTAAGCAATTGATTCAGGGTAATTTTTTCAATCAATTTTTCCTATAAGCTTGTCTCATTCAAAGTTAGACTAGGAGGGACATAGACGTCTTTTACAAAACTGATTTTAAATATTTTAAATGGGATCAAAAGTGAAGAATAGTCATTTTTGATTCAACTAGTGTGATTTTTATCTAATTCAAAATTTAAAAGAAAACTTACGCACCTCATCTTCTTCCTCTCTCACAAACCCTTTTCCTCAATCAAACTCCAAATTCAATTATCTCACTCAATGCTCAACTAAATTTTACAAATAAATTATCAAATCATAGAGCACAAAGCAGGCAGTGGACTGATATCAATTTCAATTGGAAATGTTAAGGTTTGTAGCATATTTGAATCTGGACCGTGGAGAAATTGGCAAATATGCATCTCCATTTTAGGGTTAGATGATTGATTGCGAGTGTGGCTCGCCTAGTTTGACTCATGCTTATTTTTAATCATTGAACGTTATGATTTCTATGGGTTGGGGTAATAAATTAGGGAACGACAAGTTTTTTACTGAAATAAATGTTGACCATGGTGAGATATAATTTAAATAAGTAATATTAGGCTAATGGAACCATTGACTTGGTGTAGGAATGTAATTGCTGCCTAAATATATAAAAGAGAGTATAAGTTAATGTATATTGAATGCATAAACACAAATTTATAATTAATTTTAACGACAAGGGTTTCTGAGATTAAGATGATAAATTGTAATTAAAAATGAATTTTAATATATATAATAATATATAAATATGTTGAACTATAAAAATATATAAAATGATATATTATGTAGGAACACAAGATATATCTTATAAAAACATAGAAGTATGATGTGTAAAAATATGAAATAATATTGATTGATGAAGGATATTGTTTTAAGAGGATAATGAGGATCTATTTCGAATTAAATAATAAATTTAATTATTTTAAATAGGTTTTATAATTAAGGAATTATATAAAATTGTATACATATTTGATTATTGTATATAAACAACATATTAGATCGATGCATATAAATTAGCTATGGAAAACATAATTAAATGAAGTAATACAGTCTAGAGATAACACGTAAAAGATTGTATTTAAATTAAGTAAAGAAGAAATCAAAAAACATAAGAAAGTAAGAAAGAATAAAAAGGTAATACATGATACACCTGGCCTACGCACCACCGGTCGACCAGTAGGTTCCCATTAGGCAAAATAAACTTAGGCCCGGAAGGGCTAAGCCAATATGGGTTATTATTTTTGAACAAATGTTTTTAAATGGCATTTTGGACAACTTTTTGAAGCGATCATTTGGTACAATTTGAAATTAATAGATGTATATATAAATAGTTGTATATATAGCTTTGTATGGCAATTTGTATGTGGTATTGTTGATTGTCGATATTATTTGATGGATGCTTCATTGCAGTGTCTGAACTACGGTATCCATATAAGGGTTGTTATGCATGATGATGTTTAAATGCATGAATCCATGTCACTATCTATTCAATATTGTGTTGGGTGTTGCGGTATCTAAATGCTTGTTGTGGGAATTCGTGTCACTGTCGATATGATGTTCTATTTTGGTGTTGTCGTGTCTGAATGTGGGGTCTATGTCACTGTCCTTACAATGTTTGTTGTTTTGTTATGACCATATTTTCAAACAATGGCCAAATATGCAGTATTGTTGGACCAACTTTATGGTTGCAAGTCAAACACGTTAAGGTACATTTCTAGATATCATATACGGTCCTAATATTTTAAGAGTATAACTGTAGTATGTGACAAAGTAGATTTATTACATCACTCAAGCTATTGTCTGAACCCTCTCTATATTCTCATATTTATGTATACTATTGTTAGCTTGATGGAGTTTGGACTTGCTAATTAATTGATGTTTAAAGATGCAAATAACGATGACGTTGCTTGTGTGTGTATACTGTATATAAATAATCGCATAACATTATAGTATAGATTTGAATTGATTGTAGGGACATGATTCTGTAGTTGGATTGGTTAGGGTATATTATATACGTTGCTTGTGTGTGTATACTGTATATAAATAATCGTATAACATTATAGTCTAGATTTTAATTAATTGTAGGGACATGATTCTGTAGTTGGATTGGTTAGGGTATATTATATATATTGTATTTGTTTCCTTCCATTTTGAGTTTACAAAGATTTATTTAGAATTTGTATTTTTTTTCTTATCATCATACCCTCAACCTGTCAATCTTATTGGGTTTTATGCGTCTTTCGTCAAATCAAATTGTAAAAAATGGCGGGTTGTTATAGTTTAGTAAATATGTCGATATCTTCATATATCATGCATTTCACAATTATCTATATTTTATTTTATTTACCTCTACGACAGCATGTTTAAAAAATAATAAGATAATGAATTAAATAATGAAATTTATTTAGCTGCTCTATGCACATAATGTTGCCGAAAAAACAGATCCCATTTTGTCGCTTGGAAATTATTTTGGTAATGATTGTTGCATTATCAGTGTTCATTTTCATATTTTTTTAAAAATAGGGGATGTTGTAGGGCGAGCTTGGAGCTTGACTGTAACGACCCACAAATTTATCACTTTGATAAATTATATTATTTTTAAATTTATTTAAACAAATGATTGATAATTCAAATAATATTGTTTTGAGTGATAATAAATAATAATAATTTTATTTTGAATAAATATTTACAAAAATATTTTCCTCGAAATCTAAATCGATAAAAAGGCCTAAAACAGTTTTATCAATAGTCAACTCTATAATCATAAAACGTCATGTATGGAGCTGGATACATACACTTATTTTCATAATTTAAATAAGAATATGAAATAAAACTAATTGATTTTTTCTGAAAATAAAATGTGTTTTTGACATTGTCAATAATGCTCTTAAACATGATAAATGATTTATTTAAATTAATTGAGTTTAAGGATTAAATAATTAATTTAATTTTTCAAATAGTTATTTTAAATAATGTAATTCGTTTTGAATAGTTATAAAGTGATAATAAGTCATTAATAATAGTTTTATAAAGATATATATATATATATATATATATATTTGATTTAAAAATATAAGAAAAAAATCGATAACGCTCTGTCAATATAATAGCAATTATTGTAAATAATTGTTAATACTAATTTATATGGTTTTACATATGAAAGGTGATCATATTTATTAATTTAAAATGATAACAAATTTATTTTCGAAGTTCGTTTACAAATATGTGTGCATTAACTAAGAATTGAAAATGTGACCGGGAATCGGTTTTCCGGTTGGTAACGGTTTATCACATGAAAGTTGTTCGGAATTAATGCAACGTTGTTTATATTTCATGTACATGTATGTAACATGCAAATGTATCCACTATCACGCAGATGAACCTATGTATACATACATATATTCTTATACACTTACAAATACATATATATTACAAAATCTAAAATATTTTATTAGTAAGCTTTCTCCTTAAGCTTTCATAAGTCAACACATGCATACATGATATAGACGGAAGTGATGGGCATATGGGGGGAAGGCTTTTGTTGATCTAGAAAAGAAGGAAGGTGTACTGGAGAAGCCATGAAGTGATGATGTGTGTATGGATTCTTTTACACTCTTCCTTTGGCTATAAATAGCCTACCTTCTCATCACATTTTTTCATTTTCTTCACTCTATCCTAACTTCTTTATATCAGAGTGAAATGAGAAAACTCTTTTTTTAACACCATTCATATTTTCATTGGCTACAACTTTCTGGTTGACCACTTCTTCTCATTTTAAAGTTAGCAATGCTCAAAACACCATCTTTTCTAGAGCATTTTCTAACCCAATTTTAATGGCCGAAAATACCTCTTTTTCATTCGAGTATAACTCCTCCAAAATAGATCTAAATAAGGTAATTCTTTTCTTTAAATCATGTAGAATTCAAGTGGTTGCAACTTTCATGTTTAGCACTTCTTCCAGTTTTGAGTATAACCACGTCAAAATACCACTTTTTTACAGTGTACTTTTGGGTACGTTTTTACGTATCCGAGAATACTTCTTCTTCGCTTGGCTATAAATTCCTCATAACTAATCTAAATTAGACGATTCATTTATTTTAACCATAGAGAAAAGAATTTCCTACAACTTTCATGTTGACCACATTTTGAATTTCAGAGAGTTTAGTGTCCAATAACCCAAGAGAAAATGACCTATTTATAGGTCTATTTTTTGGTAAATTCAATAATAATCCAAAGTCCTACACCTCATTTCCCAGAATTGGTCGAGCACCACTTTTGGCATGGAATGGCCGAGCATACTAGGAGGCAAGATATTTGGGTTCGTGACCTTAGATCACGAGTTAGTGAAGCTATAGCCTTTTTCCGATAGGAAATCAATGTGAGAACTCCTAAACTACTGTATTATATTTTGAATGATGATATGATATTTGCAAATGGATGTTTAATATGCTTTGATCACCACGTTTGGTTGTTTCTATATGAATGCTGAAAATATATGCAAGTCACGAATATACACATCGATAAGCACAAAGGAAATCACTTTTCTTGAATTAATGAAATGGTGTGTAAATTGTTAAACCTCATTAAAAAGGGTTTATAAAATATTTGAAATATTTTATAAACATATGAAAGTGTTTTGGTAAAGTTTAAATAGAAATGGAAAATTTAGTTATAAATAAGTGCGTCGCGTAACGGTTGCTTGCAATTTCGTGCAATAAAAGTCAAACAAATGTAAAAGTTGGAATATAGCTCATAGTTCTTCGAGACAAGAATTTTCCAAACTATTATATCCATAGTTTTCCAACGAAGAAATAAAATCAAGACTATATTTTGAAATATGAGTAAAAAAGTTTGGAAAAATCCCGATTTTGTAGTTCGAAATCCAAAACTGGATTTCTTTGAAAATAATGTTTAAAACCGTTTAAATATGGAATAAATCTTACAAATGTTTTAAAAGTGATTTGATTAATAAAAATGAGTTTACAAATAATAAAAAGTCATTTTGATCAATATAGCTTAAAAGGCACTTTTCGCTGCACTTTTCTATAACTTTTGAAATATAGTTTTAAACGCAACCGTTCTTTTCCAAATCTTTTGTGAATGTTTTTAAATGATTGAGAAAGTTTTTTAAAGATGAATAGGAGGATTTATGAAATGATCAAACATTTTAATGATTTAGAGTCGATCAAATAACTTGACCGCCCTATGGGTGGCTGAGAGATAGTGTCTAGGGTTGGGTTTGGAAAACCAATTTCCTGCTCTCCCTGGCTATCCAAGCTGGCCCGACAGAGGGGATAGTCAATGTGATTTACTCAAATCAAAATTTTCCAAAGAATAAAGAATGATATTTTCCAGGATTTATACAATTTGGATTTTATAGAGATGATCTTCTTACGCTCGGTGTTAAAGCCGGAAAAGGGAACTCGTACTATTCATGGAATTTAAAAGGCGATTTCACCATTATTCTGCCCATGGTATTTTTTGAATACGGGGATTGATATTGAGTAGAATTATATTATTTCTATAGATTCCGCTCACTTAGTATTCACTAGTTTTGGATTAAAATCCTAGATAAAATGGTTTCGACTAAATCAAAAGTATGAGTTTTGAATTAAGAAATCTTTGTTAAGATTTAAATGAAATGATTTGAAATTAATTTAAATTCCTATACTTAAAATTTACTAGTCTGGATTTGTAGTAAATGATGTCTTGAATAACATTGTTTTTTATCCGTATTAAAGGTTATGATTTGGAAATATTTGTTAAGATTTAAATAAATGATTTGGCATATTTACCTAAGAAAGGAAGACATGATTTGAAATTTAAAAAAGGGTTTTATGTAATCAAAGGATTTATTAAGAGAGTTTTAATACTTTCGTATATATCGAAAATAATGTTTTAGAAATACATATCTCCAAAAGAGATTTTAATAAAAAGAACTTAATTAATTAAAGAACGATATCCTATTCACAAAATCTTTTTATCGATGATTGAGTCGAAGGAACTAGGGTCTGATTTGAGGAAATCCCTATTCGAAAACCACATCAAACTAATGTATGCATTCGAAAAAATGAAAACTTGATAAAGAAAATGAAAGATGAAGAATAAAAAATTTTGAGATGAAAGGACTCCCAAATACCAAAGTAGCAATTCTCCCTTCATTTCTGAAACTCTTTGGGTTACAAGGATTTCTCACTACTAATCCTAGGGATAATTCCTGACAGGATGTTGTTGGAGGGTGCCTTCGGTTTCATTCAATCCCAGGATGAACTTATGTGGACAGATGTCTGACATTGCATTCTTGAGATTTCATCATTGACTGTTACAAATATACATCTATTTGGTGGCGGAGAAGGAAACTTCTCTTAGCTTAACACCCTTCTCTAAGACGTATAAGCTCGGAGGTTGTATGCTTATGGAAGTCAATAGTGATCGATGGAATGACGGTGTGAAATTCAAAAGAAGATGATGTGCTATGTGAAAGATAATTGTTATCTCAAGCGTCACACCAGAAAATGACCATAACTGGGTAGATGCAGCAAGGCTATGTGGTTCGCAAACATTAGGTATGATAATTCCCTTTGAGATATATTTATTCCCACTATTCGGGATGTAAATTATTGTGGATGTAAAGACCCAAAATTTTAATTATTTAAAATTCGAAAATTTAATTAATTTTAAATATTAATAAGTGAATTTATAAGTCGAATAAGTTTTATTTCGAATAACTGGATTTAATTGAATAATTAAATCAATAATTTAATATGTTAAATTATGGAAATAATTGAAAATTGGGTTAAATATGATTGAAAATGATTTGTAAAATTTTATTTTATCATATTGAAGTTACAACGATATTTTAGAACTTTTAAAATCAAATTAAAAGTTTATTTGTGAAAATTGAATATTTTAACATTTAATCGACTAGTGAAAATAGCCAATTTTTGAACAGTCTCAGAATTGGACGAAACCAGTTTCATTGGATCCATAATAGTTAGTTATTACCGGATTTCAATTTTCGTAGCAATCGGAGTTATCGTTTGATCGTGGCAGCTCAAAACGCATCGAATTATTTTTAATATTAATTTAGCGAGTTAAAATAGCATTTTTCAAAAAGTCTCGGATTTCGACGAAACTAGTTTCATCGGATCCGTAATGTGATATTATTGTAAGGTTTCAAATTTCGTGTCAATTGGATTTACCGTTTGTCCGGTACAAATTAAAACGCCTAGAAAATCGTTTAAATCGGTTTAATTTAAATTGAACGTTTATTGCCATAACTCGCACAGATAATCGAATTAGCTTCCGAAACCTGTTCCATTGTGTCCGACACGCGGGGTAAACCGTAGGAATGTCGGTTACCGTGCGTAAATCGGAGTTTGGAATTCCCGGATGAATAGTGTTCATAAATTCTCTGTAAATAGGCCTTAAAATTCACAAAAATAAAAATAAATAGAAAATAGGGTTTCTATCATCAGCCGCCACCCACACATATGTATGGCCGAAAATGTCAGTCATTCTCCCTCAATTATCTTCCAATCCATTGGTTATTATCAACAATCTCCAACTACAATATTGTAGAGCACATCGAGATCTTCGTGTTCAACGGTGGTGATTGAGAATGGAGCTGTATTTCGTGAGATATTTGGTCGCGTTCCCCTTGCGTTCGCATGCGTTTCTAGGCAAAGGGAGGCGACCGAGCTTCGCAAGCCTCTGGGCGGTGATGGAGTGGTGGACGAGCTATTCGATGGTGTCTCCTGATCGTGGTGGAAGCAAGTGAGGTGGCCGAATTTTCGAACCCTAGTAATGTAAATGGGTTCGGCCATTGTCTGTTGTTGGACGCGCACGTGGAAGAAGAGAAGGGACGGTGGAGATTGCAAAGGAAAGGGATCTACGGCTATGATACTGTGTATGTTAAAATTAAAAATAAATGTTGTAATTAGTTATATAAAAATCGAGTAAACTTCATAAATTCATATCTTTTTCATACGAGGTCGAAAACGCGCGAAACCAGTTGCGTTGGAATCGTATGGACGAGCACTACGCGATGAAATTGGATTGGAGTCGTGTGGAGTTAGTGAGAATTTTGGGTAAAATTAAACGTCCGTTTAATTTTATTCGAAATAAATCGCTAAAATGGAATTAAAATCAAGGTGAGAACTTCTCACTCAATCGAATCAGTTTCGATTTTATTTTAAATAGTTATATTTAAAATATTTGAATGCATGTTTGAATGATGATTGTTATCTATTGATTGTTAAAATAGACAATATACGCCGTTAGTAAGCGGATGTTATTTATTAAAAACATATACCGCGAATATTTCATAAACAGTGAAATTGGTATTATATATAATAGCAATATATATATATATATATATATTGGCATATGTATATATTGGAGTTATTGATTTCCCGCATTTGTATAACGGATGAGACCCTATTGCGCCGTCTATTAAGCGGATAATATTTTAAATCCCATATACCGCGATAATTCCTTACTGGAACGGAATTGGTATTGTGCTAATGTTTGTGGACGCAGGAAAACAGGTTGGAGGGATCCAACTGGATTCCTCAACAGTTTTTATTTGATTTCAGATATTTTGATATTTGATGGACTATCATATCGATATATGATGTCGTTGTTGTCGTGATTGACTATTTGGTGTGTAGCATCATTGAACCAAATTTTGGGATTTTAAAATGATTTTAAAGTGATTTTTGAAAGTATACGTTTATAAAATATTTTTAGAACTGATCCATTTTAAATGAATAAACGTTATAATTTTTAAAGTTATAAAAATTACGATTTTGAGAAATACGGTTAAAGATTGATTTTTGAGAAATATGGGTTAATGTTTTTATAAAATAATTAAATTGGATTTTTGAATTTATTATAAAAAGCTTAAAAATAGGATTTATAAAATTTGATTATTTTATAAATCAAGAGAATGGTGAAATTATAAAGGAGATTAAAGATGTTTTAAAATAATAGTATAAATTGATTTTATAAAGGATTTATAAATTGATATTTATAAATTAAAACATTTGAATTATAAAACGAGTTTTTATAAGAGTTTGAATGAAGTGAAAATGGATTGCATAAGTGAATGGAATTTATAAAATTATAAATGGTGAAGTTATAAATGAAATTTATAAATAGTAAGATTTATAAATTTTGTGAAGTTATTAAAGAATATATTTGAATAAATAATTGAATCTTATAAGTTATAAGATTTATAATTATGAAGTTTAAAAGAACAATTTTGTAAAATAATCGTTTTAAAAGCATTTAACTTATAATGTGAACTTTTGGTTTATAATTGAGTTATAAATCGAATAGGTTAATAAAGGAGATGTATAAAAAGGAAGTGGTTATAAAACAAATAGAAATAGCATTTATAAACGTTGTTTTATAAATTCGCAAATGACTTATTTTGATAAGTTAATTTTTATAACTTATTTATGAAGTTATATTCACGTTTTAGACAGTGAATAATCCTTTAAAATAAAATGTATAGAAATGATGAAATTGGTTAACGTAGTATATTCACGTTTTTGAATAGTGAATAATATGTTAAAGAAAATGTTTAGATTTGATATTTTAAATAGAATTAAAACGATCTCACGATGTTTTAAAATGTGTTGAGATT
This sequence comes from Allium cepa, assembly GCA_030765085.1. NCBI lineage: Eukaryota > Viridiplantae > Streptophyta > Magnoliopsida > Asparagales > Amaryllidaceae > Allium > Allium cepa. Next base: position 684,048,295 of record CM060932.1, on the reverse strand, counting down.
CGAAACCATAGATTTCAACATTTATTGTTGAAATAGACGTTTTCGAGAAATAGAAGGAAATGGTGGACTATAACACTGTCGTTATAGTAAATGATTTCCGAAAGGAAATGTTTTGTATAGTATTGGGATTTATATATCTATTTTAATTTCGAATCCCTATACTAGTGATTTTGGGTTGTCGTAACGATGTTTTACGTAACATTCGTTTTGGCCCAAATAAATATGTTTAAGAGAATGATTTCCTTAAAGAATGAAATATATACTTAATCTCGATTTAAGTATATTGAATATTTTCCAAGTGTTGAAAATAAATAGGTTCGTGAATTACTTATTTAATAAGTATGGAAATGTTTTCCAAGATAAAGTGAATATTTTGAGAATTTATCTTTTTGAAGATAAATTGAAAAGGAATATTGAAACCTATTGAAAATCGTATATCAGTAGATATTGTGAAATATAAATTCACTATGGAACTTATAAAAGAAAGGGGAACTTGTTTAAAAATAAATATTGATTTATTTTTGAAGTATTGAAAATAATATATCTTGTAAAGATATTTTGGAAAATAAATAATTTGGAAAATTATTTGGAATCTGGTGATGTGTGCATATCCATTGATAGTTCAATAACCGACTATCAATATTTCCCTTTGAATGGGTATTTGATGTGATTTGTTTGAATTTGAATGCCACACTTATTTTTGAATAATCGCTCACTATTCGGGTTAACCGGGAAAGGACCATGGGGTCGTATAACCCATTCCGAATATGTGATACGTCGTTATGAATTGCATTTGAAGACCGGTGTTGAAGACCGGATCTTTTTGAAAGCGAAAGGACAACTCGTCGATTGTCTTTGCACCGAGTAGCTACGGTATAGAGACTCCATATGTGATGGGAAGTCCAGACATGATTAGAGATTATCCGGATTGCAAGGACTTCTTTGTAAGTACCTTCGGTTCTGTTCGAGCCCGGAACAGACTTGTATGGATTGTATGTCTGACATTACAAATTGAGATGTAAAGCAGATTTCTTTCAAATATATTTCTGTTGGTGGCGGAGAATTTATTCCTTTAGCTTAACACCCTAGAGGTTATGTAGTTGAAGGTTATGAGCGATATATTCCCAATTTGGTAATGTGACATGCTGAGTGTTGTTGTGAAATGATCATTGTGTTGATTATTGGTGATAGGATCATTTATTTGATCGTCTATCTTGGTGATCATTTCTATGATCATTTGTTGACCCAAAGCACGACTTTTGTATAAAGTGTGTTTTTGTGGACGAGACTTCGTCGAGCCTCACAAACCGGTAATGGTCGAAACAGGAATTGTGCGGTAAGGTTTTCAGGGATCGCTTCCCTAGGGTATGACCATTCCTTTTGAAAAAGGGTAGTATCATGGAATGGAGCCCAGATACTTACTCATGTTGAAACACTTATTATTATAGTGTAATGTTGGTTAGAGAGCTCTCGTTTAAAGGTTCCAAAGGACCGGGGGTGGCATATCTGAGGGTTTGTAATATTCCTTGGGAAAAGGGGTTCCCGGCTTTGTTTAGCAGAGAAAGGTGGTTCTCGGGGCGTCCTTTCAGAGGCGTTTCCATGTGGCAATGGGAAGTTCCTTGGCCTGACCATTTGTTGGAAAATCCATTCTTCAAATACGAACCTTGTACGGTTTTAGTTGTATAACCTGCTATGGAATGTGGCGGTAACCCGCTATTGAACATGGTAGCTATAGTAGGCATAGTTCGAAATGTCTATGTCGGCTAAGATTTATATTCTACTTTCGAAATAAATTTTTCCTACACTATGCGCTAGTAATAATATCAAATGTTCTTTTTAATGCGTATCAAGCATCTTTGACTATCATAAGGAGAAATCTCCTCCGATTCTGCGTTTGCATTGTGTGTGTGTGCGGGAGGCCTTATGGTAGTCTCATTTTTAAAAGCATTGCGAATTGACTTTAAAAATATTCCTCTGTTTTGATTTTAAAGAAAAATAAACTGTTTTGAGTTCTCACACCAGTCACATGACTGACTCGGAGTTTATTGTTTTCCTTCCTAAACTCTTGGGTGCCCACAAATTTCCACACGGGCGGTCAAGAGTTAGGTTTATCAGGATATTCTGGATATTCTGGAGTTGCTGGAGGCAAGATGGATGGCATGGCGTATTATTATGTATGGCATTTCTTTTCCGCTGTTTGTTGTATGATGTTGTACACTCTGATGATATGATGTAATGAAATGTAATGTATAAAATGTAATAACTGATATAGTTCTTTGTTTAAAGATTATTCATTTACTATTATATGTTGTTCCGCTGCGAATTGTGAGATTCTGATGTTGTTTTGTTGTTTTTTTCTATTCCGTTCTATTTTCTATTTTCTTTTCCCTGTATTATCTTCTTTTCCTCTCTTCTTTTCTACTTTTTATTTTTCTTAAACATTGAGAATTCGTATTTCTGTTCATCTTGAATTAATCTATGGAGATTAGTGTATATTCAAGGAGTACGGATTTGCGGGTCTTCACAGGTGGTATCAGAGCATATGGTTAAGCGACAACCATGGTTCTGTTGGGTATTACTCATTAGAGATAGAGTCAGTAGTACTCTAGAATGATTTTGAGTGTAATAATAGATATGAGATGTATATTTGTGATATATATACTGTCATTTTTTTTTCGGATCGAGCCGCGCAAAGGAGACTATGGCGAATTTTTCCGGAAATTTAAGGCGTTAGAAAAATTTTGAGAAAATTGAAAAATTGTGAAAACTTTAACTTTGATTTTGGAAATTGAAAGTTAAACGATATAGTAGTTGTTTTTGAAAAGATAACTAAGTATGATTTGGAAACTTAGTAAAATATTGTAAGAAGTTTAACTATGAATTTTGGAAAGTTAATGGATGTTGTAACTTTTCTTACTTGATAATTTCGAGGACGAAATTCTTTTAAGGGGGAAGATTGTAACGACCCAGAATTTTAATTATTTAAAATTCGAATATTTAATTAATTTTAAATATTAATAAGTGAATTTATAAGTCGAATAAGTTTTATTTCGAATAATTGGATTTAATTGAATAATTAAATCAATAATTTAATATGTTAAATTATGGAAATAATTGAAAATTGGGTTAAATATGATTGAAAATGATTTGAAAATTTTATTTTATCATATTGAAGTTAGAATGATATTTTAGAACTTTTAAAATCAAATTAAAAGTTTATTTGTGAAAATTGAATATTTTAACATTTAATCGACTAGTGAAAATAGCCAATTTTTGAACAGTCTCAGAATTGGACGAAACCAGTTTTATTGGATCCGTAATAGTTAGTTATTACCGGATTTCAATTTTTGTAGCAATCGGAGTTATTGTTTGATCGTGGCCGCTCGAAACGCATCGAATTATTTTTAATATTAATTTAGCGAGTTAAAATAGCCATTTTTCAAAAAGTCTCGGATTTCGACGAAACCAGTTTCATCGGATCCGTAATGTGATATTATTGTAAGGTTTCAAATTTCGTGTCAATTGGATTTACCGTTTGTCCGGCACAAATTAAAACGCCTAGAAAATCGTTTAAATCGGTTTAATTTAAATTGAACGTTTATTGCCATAACTCGCACAGATGATCGAATTAGCTTCCGAAACCTATTCCATTGTGTCCAGAACGCGGGGTAAACCCTAGAAATGTCGGTTACCGTGCGTAAATCGGAGTTTGGAATTCCCGGATGAATAGTGTTCATAAATTCTCTATAAATAGGCCTTAAAATTCACAAAAATAAAAATAAATAGAAAATAGGGTTTCTATCATCAGCCGCCACCCACACATATGTATGGCCGAAAATGTCAGTCATTCTCCATCAATTATCTTCCAATCCATTGATTATTATCAGCAATCTCCAACTACAATATTGTAGAGCACATCGAGATCTTCGTGTTCAACGGTGGTGATCGAGAATGGAGCTGTATTTCGTGAGATATTTCGCCGCGTTCCCCTTGCGTTCGCACACGTTTCTAGGCAAAGGGAGGCGACCGAGCTTCGCAAGCCTCTGGGCGGTGATGGAGTGGTGGACGAGCTATTCGATGGTGTCTCCTGATCGTGGTGGAAGCAAGTGAGGTGGCCGAATTTTCAAACCCTAGTAATGTAAATGGGTTCAGCCATTGTCTGTTGTTGGACGCGCATGTGGAAGAAGAGAAGGGACGGTGGAGATTGCAAAGGAAAGGGATCTATGGCTATGATACTGTGTATGTTAAAATTAAAAATAAATGTTGTAATTAGTTATATAAAATCGAGTAAACTTCATAAATTCATATCTTTTTCATACGAGGTCGAAAACGCGCGAAACCAGTTGCGTTGGAATCGTATGGACGAGCACTACGCGATGAAATTGGATTGGAGTCGTTTGGAGTTAGTGAGAATTTTGGGTAAAATTAAACGTCCGTTTAATTTTATTCGAAATAAATCGCTAAAATGGAATTAAAATCAAGGTGAGAACTTCTCACTCAATCGAATCAGTTTCGATTTTATTTTAAATAGTTATATTTAAAATATTTGAATGCATGTTTGAATGATGATTGTTATCTATTGATTGTTAAAATAGACAATATACGCCGTTAGTAAGCGGATGTTATTTATTAAAAACATATACCGCGAATATTTCATAAACAGTGAAATTGGTATTATATATAATAGCAATATATATATATTGGCATATGTATATATTGGAGTTATTGATTTCCCGCATTTGTATAGCGGATGAGACCCTATTGCGCTTGCTATTAAGCGGATAATATTTTAAATCCCATATACCGCGATAATTCCGTACTGGAACGGAATTGGTATTGTGCTAATGTTTGTGGAAGCAGGAAAACAGGTTGGAGGGATCCAACTGGATTCTTCAACAGTTTTTATTTGATTTCAGATATTTTGATATTTGATGGACTATCATATCGATATATGATGTCGTTGTTGTCGTGATTAACTATTTGGTGTGTAGCATCATTGAACCAAATTTTGGGATTTTAAAATGATTTTAAAGTGATTTTTGAAAGTATACGTTTATAAAATATTTTTGGAACTGATCCATTTTAAATGAATAAACGTTATAATTTTTAAAGTTATAAAAATTATGATTTTGAGAAATACGGTTAAAGATTGATTTTTGAGAAATATGGGTTAATGTTTTTATAAAATAATTAAATTGGATTTTTGAATTTATTATAAAAAGTTTAAAAATAGGATTTATAAAATTTGATTATTTTATAAATCAAGAGAATGGTGAAATTATAAAGGAGATTAAAGATGTTTTAAAATAATAGTATAAATTGATTTTATAAAGGATTTATAAATTGATATTTATAAATTAAAACATTTGAATTATAAAACGAGTTTTTATAAGAGTTTGAATGAAGTGAAAATGGATTGCATAAGTGAATGGAAATTATAAAATTATAAATGGTGAAGTTATAAATGAAATTTATAAATAGTAAGATTTATAAATTTTGTGAAGTTATTAAAGAATATATTTGGATGAATAATTGAATCTTATAAGTTATAAGATTTATAATTATGAAGTTTAAAAGAACGATTTTGTAAAATAATCGTTTTATAAGCATTTAACTTATAATGTGAACTTTTGGTTTATAATTGAGTTATAAATCGAATAGGTTAATAAAGGAGATGTATAAAAAGGAAGTAGTTATAAAACAAATAGAAATAGCATTTATAAACGTTGTTTTATAAATTCGCAAACGACTTATTTTGATAAGTTAATTTTTATAACTTATTTATGAAGTTATATTCACGTTTTAGACAGTGAATAATCCTTTAAAATAAAATGTATAGAAATGATGAAATTGGTTAACGTAGTATATTCACGTTTTTGAATAGTGAATAATATGTTAAAGAAAATGTTTAGATTTGATGTTTTAAATAAAATTAAAACGATCTAACGATGTTTTAAAATGTGTTGAGATTCGAAACCACAGATTTCAACATTTATTGTTGAAATAGACGTTTTCGAGAAATAGAAGGAAATGGTGGACTATAACACTGTTGTTATAGTAAATGATTTCCGAAAGGAAATGTTTTGTATAGTATTGGGATTTATATATCTATTTTAATTTCGAATCCCTATACTAGTGATTTTGGGTTGTCGTAACGATGTTTTACGTAACATTCGTTTTGGCCCAAATAAATATGTTTAAGAGAATGATTTCCTTAAAGAATGAAATATATACTTAATCTCGATTTAAGTATATTGAATATTTTCCAAGTGTTGAAAATAAATAGGTTCGTGAATTACTTATTTAATAAGTATGGAAATGTTTTCCAAGATAAAGTGAATATTTTGAGAATTTATCTTTTTGAAGATAAATTGAAAAGGAATATTGAAACCTATTGAAAATCGTATATCAGTAGATATTGTGAAATATAAATTCACTATGGAACTTATAAAAGAAAGGGGAACTTGTTTAAAAATAAATATTGATTTATTTTTGAAGTATTGAAAATAATATATCTTGTAAAGATATTTTGGAAAATAAATAATTTGGAAAATTATTTGGAATCTGGTGATGTGTGCATATACATTGATAGTTCAATAACCGACTATCAATATTTCCCTTTGAATGGGTATTTGATGTGATTTGTTTGAATTTGAATGCCACACTTATTTTTGAATAAGCGCTCACTATTTGGGTTAACCGGGAAAGGACCATGGGGTCGTATAACCCATTCTGAATATGTGATACGTCGTTATGAATTGCATTTGAAGACCGGTGTTGAAGACCGGATCATTTTGAAAGGGAAAGGACAACTCATCGATTGTCTTTGCACCGAGTAGCTACGGTATAGAGACTCCATATGTGATGGGAAGTTCGGACGTGATTAGAGATTATCCGGATTGCAAGGACTTCTTTGTAAGTACATTCGGTTCTATTCGAGCCCGGAACAGACTTGTATGGATTGTATGTCTGACATCACAAATTGAGATGTAAAGCAGATTTCTTTCAAATATATTTCTGTTGGCGGCGGAGAATTTATTCCTTTATCTTAACACCCTAGAGGTTATGTAGTTGAAGGTTATCAGCGGTATATTCCCAATTTGGTAATGTGACATGCTGAGTGTTTGTGAAATGATCATTGTGTTGATTATTGGTGATAGGATCATTTATTTGATCGTCTATCTTGGTGATCATTTCTATGATCATTTGTTGACCCAAAGCACGACTTTTGTATAAAGTGTGTTTTTGTGGACGAGACTTCGTCGAGCCTCACAAACCGGTAATGGTCGAAACAGGAATTGTGCGGCAAGGTTTTCAGGGATCGCTTCCCTAGGGTATGACCATTCCTTCTGGAAAAGGGTAGTATCATAAATGGAGCCCAGATACTTACTCATGTTGAAACACTTATTATTATGGTGTGATGTTGGTTAGAGAGCTCTCGTTTAAAGGTTCCAAAGGACCGGGGGTGGCATATCTGAGGGTTTGTAATATTCCTTGCGAAAAGGGGTTCCCGACTTTGTTTAGCAGAGAAAGGTGGTTCTCGGGGCGTCCTTTTAGAGGCGTTTCCATGTGGCAATGGGAAGTTCCTTGGCCTGACCATTTGTTGGAAAATCCATTCTTCAAATACGAGCCTTGTACGGTTTTAGTTGTATAACCTGCTATGGGATGTGGCGGTAACCCGCTATTGAACATGGTAGCTATAGTAGGCATAGTTCGAAATGTCTATGTAGGCTAAGATTTATATTCTACTTTCGAAATAAATTTTTCCTACACTATGCACTAGTAATAATATCAAATGTTCTTTTTAATGCGTATCAAGCATCTTTGACTATCATAAGGAGAAATCTCCTCCGATTCTGCGTTTGCATTGTGTGTGTGTGCGGGAGGCCTTATGGTAGTCTCATTTTTAAAAGCATTGCGAATTAACTTTAAAAATATTCCTCTATTTGGATTTTAAAGAAAAATAAACTGTTTTGAGTTCTCACACCAGTCACATGACTGACTCGGAGTTTATTGTTTTCCTTCCTAAACTCTGGGTTCCCACAAATTTCCACACGGGCAGTCAAGAGTTAGGTTTATCAGGATATTCTGGATATTCTGGAGTTGCTGGAGGCAAGATGGATGGCATGGCGTATTATTATGTATAGTATTTCTTTTCCGCTGTTTGTTGTATGATTTTGTACACTCTGATGATATGATGTAATGAAATGTAATGTATAAAATGTAATAACTGATATAGTTCTTTGTTTAAAGATTATTCATTTACTATTATATGTTGTTCCGCTGCGAATTGTGAGGTTCTGATGTTGTTCTGTTGTTTTTTTCTATTCCGTTCTATTTTCTATTTTTTTCCCCTCTATTATCTTCTTTTCCTCTCTTCTTTTCTACGTTTTCTTTTTCTTAAACATTGAGAATTCGTATTTCTGTTCATCTTGAATTAATCTATGGAGATTAGTGTATATTCAAGGAGTACGGATTTGCGAGTCTTCACAGTGGATGTATGCTACGAGGGCCCTCGAATAGGTCGGTAACGACCAGGATATGACATATTCGGTACTATCCAAGGAAAGGTAGGCCGGTCTTGTGTTGGTGGAGGTGCAGATGTTCTGTTGACCTCGGTACATTCCTCTAGAGATATATTGCTGGAAGGTAATCTTTTCACCTGGTGATTTGTATGGAATCAGTTCTACAAAAAGTGTCTGCCATTTTGTTTGAAAAGCCTAATATGCTGGAATTTAATAATGGTAATAATTTCGGCTAAGATTAATAAGTTTACTTACAAATGTATTCAAAGATATGTCAATAAAAATAATATCAAGTATTTTGACGTAGAATGATTTGGTTTTCAAAGGTAAAAATCTGTTCCGTGTTTATGTGCGGCGTGGTCTTATGAGCTACCTTTTTGTTTTCAAAACGCGTATTTTGAGTTCTTACAACAGCTCCATGACTGACTTGGAGTTTATTTTTCCTTTCCTTAAACTCTGGGTTCCCTAATTTTCTTCGGGCAGCCTAGTAGTTAGGTTTAGTTTAGAAGAAATTTGGATGGAGCTCGAAGCATGGAGTCAGATGATTTACTGAAGATTTTTGTCTACTTCCACCACACTCTTGTACTATAGTATTTCGCAAATTTGTAAGGACAGCAAATTTATTACCGTCCATGTTTTTAACTCTGATAAATGTATTTTAATTTCCACTGTAAAGATTTTATGTTGAAATAACCGATGTCGGGTTTTTTCTGTCTTTATTTTTCTTTTTTACTCTTAGTGATCTGCTTCTCTAGCACTTGGATCTACTACATGTGAATAACAAGAATGTACTAGTTCGGTTTCTGAGAGTCGAAGAAAAGGGCCATTACATTGACTAGGCTATCACTCCTTTGTCTCAATGGATTTTCTCTTCCTCTATGTTGCTCGGTAGGTTGAGCCCTCACTTGACCAATCATTCTATAGATGATGTTAAGTCAAAACTTCCCTAAAGTACATTATTAGAAAGTTTGGAAGCTTCCCTCTCCTTGCAATGGATTTGCCTCAGCCTAGCTAAAATTTTCATCAAATCATCTCCTACAACCACCTTAACAATGCCTAAAGAGATGTCATGGTTGAAAATATAGAACAATATGGAAGGGCATAATGGATCATAGGGAAGAGAGATACATATTTCATTAATCCCACTTATGTAAGAAAGGCGATTGGCCCTAGTCGAAGAAGTACTCAGGTTGGATCATGTACTTGGAGTAAAGATCTTCCATAGGCTTGAACTTGGTACGTGCTTCCTAGTAAAAGAAGGATGATGACTCAGATTTACTCTTGACTACATACAAGAGTTGGATTTGTCTAATGGTTTGAGAGTAGTTGAATGTCCTCACGAAGATTATGTATAAGCTATTCAAAATTGTATATCCATTAAGATGGAGTTGGAATCAGGCAATACTGAAATAAACCAAAACTCATATGATCTATGCATAAAGTGAAGGAGGGTCGACCATGTAATGATATTTAATGTAAAGCATATGACCATCAATGGGTCATGTTCCCATTGACTAGTAGAGGGGATAAGCATATCTTTCTAAGGAAGCCCATGTATTTAAGTGATAGTGTCCATGTTTTCAGCAATCAATGTGGAGACCAATGAGTCAATCCACTAAAATTTACGATGGGCGAAGACTTATTTCTAATGAACAAGTAGATCTTGACTAGCAATTGAAACTAATAATATCCATTGAAGATGAAATATCTAAGGTGGTAGTGCAAAAGTATTAGTGCTAGATGGTTAAGAGCTAACTGAAGTATTGAATTTCATGCGTGACCATGAAGATGCCATACTGGTTCGATATACTATAGAATGACAACATGCATAGTGGTAGGTGCAACATAATGGTATGGAGCTTTTATGTTTGTGCATGTAGTAATTTCACATTACGATGTGCATATTCAACCAAAGAGACATGTTCACCAATATGTTCATTGACTGAATGTGAACCGAATTGGTTAAATACAACATTTTGGTTAGGCAGGACATATTAACTCAATAGTATAAATAAGGGAAGTTGCTATTTATTCCTAATACCATGTATTCATAGGCCACATTGCAAATATTCACTATGTATTATGAAACAACTTCATGATCTAAACTACAAATGGTATGTCAGGAGTTGACAATTTAACAAAAGGATTTTGGCACCATATATACACATATACTACATTATACATAACATATGTGCAGAATACTTTTATCACCAAAAACCACCCCAATCTTCCAAGCTCTAGTCATTTGCAAGGGATTTTGTTTAAGTATTCAGTCGATGCTAATAGAGGTATTATTTCTTGCTATGTCACCAAACCGATCATGAATTACTGGGCTATACCCATTTTTATTGTCCTAATCAACAAACAACACTATCCAAGCGTAAATGAGTCAATAATTTAACCAAATAAAACAAAAATTTGGTGTTAGCCAAAAGATTAATGTAACACCCCAAAATAATAGTGATTTATGAAGAGAACAATGCTAGATCTTAAGATGATATCGATGGATATCAAATTGTAAATAAAAATGAAAAAGTAAGAGAAGAATTGTAAGAAAGAAAGGAGAACATAAATTTTGTAGTGGTTTGGAAAATCTTGACCTACGTCCACTTTATAAATGTTTTATCACTAGATCTACAAAAAATTACAATAAAGACTAGATTCAATCTACTGGACCAAAAATGAAAGAGTTTCTTGCATGAAAAGCAATGCCCAACCCCTTTTCTATTGGAGATAGCATTATATTAATAGTTGTGGCAAACTATTTCTAGGCCTTATTTTCATCAAATTGTGCGTGAATTGATAATTAATCAAATCTGTCATGGTTAAAAAAAGGTAAAAGTGGACGAGACCTTTCGGGCATCATGGAACGGTACTGATCCATCCATCGATTAGCGCTGACCCTTGGCCTTGGCCCAATTCTGCACATTTTTCTTCAGTAGTCTTGAGTCTTTATTGTATAGAGCTTTAGGGACAAAAATTAGTAAGATGATGGATCAGTACCTTTTACAACCCAAAATTTTGATCATTAAATTTTAAATATTTAATTAATTATATATATTTAAATAGTTGGATTTCGGAATTTAATACCTTGGATTCAAATACAGTGATCGTTTAAATATTTGAATTGAGAATTAATGATGAACTAAATATGATTTAAATGGATTTAATAGTTTATTTTAGCTCCTTATAGTTAGTAAATAACAATGTTAAATTCATTTATGTAAATTTATTTACAATAATAAATGGTTCGAATATAATAAATAATAAGAAAATCAAATTATAATAAAACGATTTGATTTTTGATGACGTATTTTAATTTAATTTATTGCATTTTTGTATAATTTTTATTTAGAAAATAATTATATTTTCGTTTAACGTATTTTATGGCAAATGATAATATTTCTGAAATTTCATAAAATAAAATATGTATTGTTGTTTTGTGGTCATTTCATATTTTGGTGGACGATCATATTTTTATTTTTTGTCTTTCGCAGTCTATACACGAACGTGATATTGTGTAGCATGATACCCCAAAACTTTATATTTGAAAACAAACATGTAAGTACATACGCATACAAACATATTTCCATGTATCTTGGAACTGTGTTTTGAAAAACATAATAATTTATTTATTTATTTATTTATTTATTTATTTTTGTTATAAAATGAAAATAAGGTCAAACATAGAGTCATTTTCTTCTATTCCCCTTCTCCGTTATTTGTGTTCATCACTTAGCAATAAAACAAGAAAAGAAAACTGTTGCATATTCAAAAACCTAAATCGATTCTCTTACTCAACTAAAAATCAAAACATTAGTTTCTTTGATTTTGTGTTGATGAGATCTACGATCCTATATTTGTTTCCTTAGATGCGATCATGTTCTGTGATGATGGACCAGGTACAGTGCAAACTAGGGTTATGGGTTCTATGGGATTTTGGCGACGACAGGCTTTGTCGATCGGTTGGTTGATCTTCTCGTTGTGTAGAGCATCGTGGGAAGGAGTTACAATGTACGACGTGCCTTTTTGGACGTTTTAAGAAGACATACACGTCAAACTCAACCATTCAAAAGGGAAGATTGTTATGAGGTAAATAAGAAAAAGAAAAGAAAGAAAAAACAAAATAGAATCTCACAACGGAATGATAAAATATAATAATCAAATAAACAGTTCATGAAGTTGTTTACAAATAACATTCGATTATACTTATACAATACAAAATTAGAGTTATAGACAACATAGAATATATACAAATGCAGTGGGACAGTATGAATGCATGGGAATAATACAATAAATAATAATAGTACAAATCTTCGCCTTCGTCCTCCATAAATAAGGTCTTCAAATCCTGAAATGCTCCGGCTGACCCGAGCAAATTGAAAAAGACAAAACACTCGAGTCAGAAATAAAAGATCTTATGTAAGATAAATCAACGACAAATATGAGTGTAATGGTGTCATAGATGTTTACGAGGTTTGACATCTCTTATCCAGTATCTGACATGGATGAAGTAACTTAAGAGATGCTCGGGATTCTCATCTCCTAAGGATCCGCTAAACTATCTACTATGTAGTACAATACGCTATTATAATATGTCTATAGTAAAGTAAAAGTATTAAAATAGCATTAAGGCATTACCCATATCCTCCTTAACACCTTTTTATATATTCTCGTGTCTATACAGATACTGTAAGCCTCACCAAACTGATGGGATACTCAGTAAGCACTCCATAGGTATGGTACGAAACAAACTCATAGAAGGTGCTCTAGGGCATGTAAACACGACACTCGAGGCAATGCCAGGGTAGATATACCAATTACGGATCCGGACTGGTGGTAACGCATAACAGCTACTACTGCCCACCTCGAAACACACTTCTTAGTCAAAATCAAGGGTGGCCACCAAATCAATCACAAAGCAATAGAATGGTATCGAAAATATATGCCTGATAGGAGGAATGACCTCACATGGCTCGGCATGGCTCCTTTTTTAGTCACATCTAAGCTGACTTAGGGGAGTCAGGGTCACGTCATACCTTATACAGAAATCGTTCGCCGAACTATCCTACTTCATTTCTGGAATCTCCACCATGTACACAATTGTTAAAGTGGTTTTCGGTATTGGCAGAGAGTATGACAATATCCGATGCCAGTCTCTTTAATAACCAAACGCTTGTTACACATCGGATGGTTTTTTATGTTTCAAAAGTCAATTCACAATTTATATCAAAATATCATATTCAATTTCAAATCATATCTCTTTCGAAATCATATTCACTTCAAACCATATTCACTTTCAAATCATATCGTTTCCAAAATCATAATTTCTTCCAAAATCATATTTCCAAATAGGTTAAATCCTTACTTCAAAATCATCATATTCAATTAATTATAACATTTAAATCCCAACTTAGGTTGTAACACCATTTAACTGTATTGGCTTTTAATCCAGTGAATTTGGATCTAAACACTTTCTCTCTACTTAGCCTGAAAATTTAGAATATAGTTTTAAAGAATTATAAATAGTTAAAATGGTTATAAGTAGTTAAAATACTCTAAAATGGTTTAGTTATAGATTAAAGATATTATTAAATCGATTTAAGATAGTTAAATAATTTAAAATAGGTTAACTATAATTAAAATAGATTAAATAGATTAAATAGCTTTAAAATAGATTAAGTAGATTTAAAATAAGTTAAAATGGGTTAAATAGTTTAAAATAAATTAAGTGGTTTAAAATAGGTTAAAATGATTTAATATAGTTATTATAGGTTAAAATAATTTAAATTTTGAAAATCTTAATAATTAAAGTCTTTAAAATAATATATTTTAAAACAGTTTATATTAAAGCATGAATTTGAATTTATATTTATTTAAACTATTTATTACATTTCAACCCATTTGGACTGTTTCTAATTTCCAAAACGCAATTTCAGATTTTAAAATCCCAATTCTCAATAAAAATTATGCTTTTAAACTCAATTATATTTATAACTTAGTTCATATGTATTTTTAAATGAAAGAACATTAAATCTTTTATAAATCTTATTTAATCACAAAAGATATGTGTATATATATAAACTAAAACTTTGTATTTATTCTTATTTATTTTTTTATTATCCAGATCAATTTTTTCCAAATTATTTTATATATACACACACACTTATATACTTGTATATTTATATACTTAAAATTTCAATATTATAAAGTTTACCCATATTTATTAATATATTTATTAATTTACAAAGATATATTATTTTCAGATATTTATATTTCAACATTTATCATAGTTTCAATTACATTCTGATCTCTTTTATTACTAGAATTTTATCTTTTCACTGAATAAAACCAGTTTATTATCCAATTATCAGATGCCAAAAATCCGGGTTATCACATTCCTCCCCCCTTTGAATCTTTTCGTCCTCAAAAAGGAATGAAACCAGAATTTATTAAAATGCTTATTATCAGAAAATTTATCTTTGATTATTTTTAAAACACTTTTAAAATCCATATAATATTATAAAATACTTTTTATAACTCGATGTTTCAACAAGTCCGTCCTCTTCTCATAGAAATTCGGTCATACGTTGATCAGGCGTAAGACTGAAAATCTATAAGTACTTGGTAAACCCGTTATCAACACCTAGTGAAAATATTTGAAAAATAATTTTAGTGAAAATATAGAAAATATTTTTGAAAATAGAGGAATATCTTTGGTGAGAATGCTTTGGAAATCATCACCCCCATCTATAGTCGCAATTAACCCGATGGTTACGTTGCCATCCCAACAAAATCTATAGATAACTGTAGGCCTCCGAGCCCCTCGATTACACCATGGAACCCGCTACAGATCGCAGCTACAACTGGGGTTACGTTGCTATCACAGCAAAAACCCATATAACTGTAGGCCTCAACGCCCTCGAATTTCGCTGCCAAAAGAATGAAACTTCTTCACTCCACTCGACCATAGATCGCAACCTACCGATGTTACGTTGCCTTCCCGGCAAAATCAAGCATAGATCGTTGACACTCACCTCCACACGATTTCCGCTATGGTCCACACAGTAGATCGCAGCGACATCGAGTTACTCTGTCGTCACAGCACAACCCAAATGCCTCTGTAGGCATCAGCGCCCTCGACTTTCCCTACCCAATAATCCTCATGAACTAGTTTGTCCGGACTCCACACATGATCAACTTTAGAACCGCTCCGTTAGAGGCTCAAGGCAGTACTAATCTATGGCACTCCTGAGAAGTTCATTTCAAGGGGGCGTCTTTTTCCCAAAGCCATTTTCAAAACACTTTATACTATACACATATAGTATCTTCCCAATCATACACCTAGTATGAATTTCAAATAAATCTCCTTTCTTCAAATCGATTATCCCAAAATCGATAATTCTCAAATTTAGGCTTTTCCAATTTTCCAATATTGATTTTACCCAAAAATCAAAAGCCTTTTCCAAATTCAAAGGTTTCCTAAACCTTTTTCCAAAATCATTCTCATAAGATCCTTTATACGTATTGTATATATAGATATATATAACTTCATAAAACTTTGGATCTCTTCAAACTTGTATAAAACCGCTTTTATACTTCAAAAACTTTCAAAAACCCTTTCTTCTGGCTTAGATTCAAAAAGGGGAGATTTATCTTATATATAACAAAGATACATAACTTTGTTTATCTCAAATCAAATATTCAAATTTGATCACTCTATAAAGTCACTTACCAAATTACTTACTTCCATAAAGTAAATTTCTACCATAGAAATATCCAATTTCCACTTTATTTCATCATATATTTCACAAAATGTACCTTTCATTTAAAAAAAAAAACATTTCACATTTCTTATCCACAAATTCCCAGTATTAATCTCATTCAAACCTGTATGATGTACACATATCATCCGTACGCTATAGCAATCCGATCGCTCACTCGATCACACAATTTCACTTCCGAACTAGTATCGTCCACCCGACTTCCTAGTGGGGACTCAGATCTGGTTTCTTGATCAGAAACTGTCATTCACCTTGCATAGTCATAACTATGATAGAAATATCCAGAACCAATCAACAACCCATTTCCAGGTTCGCCGTCGAAAATCGAGTGGAAAATCCTAACTCGGATCGATATATTATCTCGAAATTCTGTGCTCGAATCTGGATCAAACCACTATGCGAAAAGAATAATATACGTACACCCTACGTATTTATCTCCATTGATTATTATCTAAATCAATTTCCCCTATCTATTCACATTTCCTTTAATTCTATTCACTTATCCACAATTTCTTCAATCCCAAATGGATTATTACTTTAATCCTTATCTCATATGGATATTCAATCATAAACAGTTTGAACTCTGTCCATCTTAAATTTAGAAAATAATTTGGAAAAGTTTAAAAATAGATAAGTCGTTGAAAAATAATTATTTGGTTGTAAAATTGCTATAAAATAGTTTAAGTAATTGTAAAATAGTTGGAAAATAGTCAAATAGTTATAGAATTTTAAATAATTGCAAAATAGTTGTAAAATAGTAATTAATTTGTAAAATAGTTGAAAAATAGTTAAATAGTTCCAAAAATAATTGTAAAACAAGTATAAGATAGTTTTAGGTTTAAAAAGAAATGTTGTAAAGTAAATAGTTTGGAAAATAGATTTATATTAAAATAATTTATTTTGAAAATAGTCCAGAGTCAAACTGTTCAATTCCCAACCTCCATTTCCAATCAGTTCAAATTAAATTCCCACTTCCATTTAAATTGGCTCAATAACTCCAATTTCCATTGAAATTGATTTAATCCCAATTCAAGTTGAATTAACCTCAGTTTCTTTCCAAATTCAAATCAAATTCCATTTGAATTTTAAACCTATTCAACTTTAATTACAATTCCAAATTATTCAAATCAATTTGGACTAATTTCAAATTGAACCCACTTCAATTTCAAATCATTTCAATTCCTATTTGAATTAATCCCAATTCCCATTTGAATTTGAACTCATTCAATTTCAATTACATTTCAAAAACAACCCAATTTCAAATTTAAACCATTACGAATTATATAACTTCGAGTTAAATTTTTTAAATGTTGATTTAATCCTTTAAATCAAATCAAATCAACTTATATCTTTAAACCATTTAATTCTGAATCCAAATTTCATTTCAAACTTATTTCAAAGTTCAAATAATAATTCAAATCTTTTTTTAAACAAATAAATCTTTGAAATTCAATTTATCATCAAATTTCAATTTTGAAACCAAACCTTTGACGTTTTATCTTAAACATTCAAAATTTAAGTCCAAAATAATTCCATTTTATCTTAATAAGGGATTTATTACCATACCCCATTTCTTCACTAATTTGAACAAATCCAATTTCAGCTTAAAGATTATTAATAACAACAGGATAGTATCATTCAAATTATTTTAAAACATTCATCCATTTCCAATTTCCAAGTCTCAAACCCGCTTTGAGATCATACAAACTTCCCAATTTCATCTTGAAATTTTCAAATCAAATTGTTCATTCAACTTATTTAACTTCTTCTAAGTTAAATTCAATTTAATCCCATTAATCCCACTCCAAATTTGAATTCTCCACTTCAAATCCCAAATTTCTAACACTTAAAAGTCCAAAAACTTATCACTTTGGTTTCACGTCTTATTCCAAATTTAAAACTCAACATTTAGAGTTTATTTCAAACAATATTTGATATTATGTATATCAACACATATATACATATTTACTTCTTGGCCCACCAAGCCAAATTGTAAAATTTAAACCACCTTGGTTTTGATTCAAAACAAATTCCTTTAAAATTTTCAAACAACTTCTTATTCTAAAATAAGATTATATTCAAAATAGTTTGAATAATATTATTTACTTTAATATTTTGAAAATAATTTCAAATGTTTAAATTTAGAATTCAGAACTTCACAATTTGAATCCCATTTTAGTTTACATCCTTTCTAATTTTGCAAGTTATTCTCATCAAATGGTTACTTCCTTAAAACATTTTACTGTTTATTGGAAAACAATCACCCCACAATAACCATTCTATTTTCTGGTTTGAAACCAATTCTAATTCATCTTATTTTGAAACTCTTCCTCAACTTCAAGATTTTTAATTTCAGTTTGAATCCATTTCAAACTTATCTTTATTTAATTTCGGTTTGGTTGTATTTCTATTTCCACTTAATTTAATTCCAATAATTTAACAACCAATTACTTTAATATTTATTATAAAAAAATATTGCTTTATGTATCAAAATATATTCTTATAAAATGATTTAAAATCTTTATATAAGAAAATAACAAGTACGCCCACACATACACACACACACACACACACACACATATATATATATATATATATTCACTCAACTCATTCTAGGGTACCATGACCCTATTCTTGATGAATAATCCCACCAGAGCCAAGGTTCTCGCTTAACCTTCAGCTCGGATACAAAATGTAACGACTCGGAATTTTCGATCCCAAAAACTCCAGATAGTTATGAAAAGAAGAAAGAGATAGAAGAAAATGAAGAAACAAAAACACCAAAACACAGATTCTCACATTCGCAGCGGATCAAAATATAATATTAAATAAATAACAGTTATACAAAGGAAAATTGTACTTGTCAAATTACACTTTAATATATCAGAGTTACAATATTTACACAACACCGAGCAGTTTAATTCAACATGCCCCAGATAAGCTACAATAAAATACAACGGAATACTCTACATACGTTCCTGCCATCCAGCTTGTCTCCTGAGCTCCATAACGTCCTTACCTGAAAATCTGCAATACTCGGTCTGACCCGAGCATTACATCAAAGTAACACCCGGGTCAGGCTGGAAACCAGCGTGAGTAAACCCACAAAATATGAAATACCAAACCATAACTCAAGATAATATTAAGGTAACTTGTATCCTTTTACGAGTTCTCGTAATCAACATTTACCACATAATAGTTTCAAGTTAAATATTCATATTACACAATTCATTCCATTCCAGCCTGTTTACTACCCTATATCTAATATAAAGAATTTTGTAGATTACAAATCGAAGTGGATCTGGGTATTTACTAATTCCCGGCTCCGGTCTCTTCGAATCTCATGTCATCTTAACCCAAGTTATTAAATTAAATACAATTCAACTTTAAATATAGGATGACATTTTTTTTACTTGGTAATTCATCATTAATAAATAACCACATTATCACTATCACCCAAACATATCTTATCACAACGCATTTCATATAAAAGATATTAACCAATTCAAGGCTTTTAACACCAATCAATCATTCATAACAACATTGATCACTTCCAAAAATTAATTTAATTTATCTCTAATTAAATTAATTACTAATTTTAATTACGTAGTTTACCTTTACTTAATATTGATTATTTATAAATCAATTAATCAATCATCCTTTAACTATCCTTCTTAATTTATCACCCCTGATTAATTATTATAATAAGTAATTAACTCTTAATTAATTACACAAATTAATCACCCTACAATCACTTACATTGATCAATTATCCTAAAATTAATCACATTCATTAATTTACCAACCCTTTTCTTCATCAATTAATCCTTAATTAATTACACTAAGTAATTAATCCTTAATTACTTCTATTAAGTAATTAACCTTTAATTATTTCCCATTAAAAAAATCTCTAATATTAATTACATCCAGTAATTTATCCATCCATTACTTCACCAAGTAATTAAACTTATCAAACTCATTAAGTAATTATACTTAATCAATTACCAAGCGACTATCTTTAATTAATTAAAAAATTAATTAATCACAATATCCTTATCAATTTCGGCTGGGTAATTCATCCCTTAATTACCCTATAAACCAATTAATTTATTCTTAATTACATCTTAATTACCTACTTAATTACCCTTAATTACTTAATTAATTAACTCTAATTATTATTTAATTGTTTTTAATTATCAGTTTATTATCCTTAATTATAGTTTCATTAATCACTAATTAATTAACTTAAAAACCCTTAAGTGTTAATTAATTAAGTCTTAAATATTAACTAATTAAATTAATTGATTTTTACTTATTTACCTCATCAATTTTTCAAACTTTAATTAAATTTTAAGATAAAATCATTAGCTTTACTGATTTTCTAATCGCATATTTTAATTCACTTATTTATATTAAAGGAAATTTACTTAGAAGAAGTTTAAATCTAATTCATTTTAAATTCCGAACCTTATGGCATTAGAAACTTTAAAAAAATATGTTTTAAAAAAACTGCCTGATTTCCTACTTCGGGTAAAACCCGGTACTTACTCGAGTTCCTTTACTTATTTTTTTTATTTTCCTTCTTTATTAAAATTTCGAACTGTTGCATATACAAGCATGCTGACTTTCACAATTTAACCCGAGACAAAACCCATCCTACACGAACTAAAACCCGGGTCACTCTCATTTTTACTCGACACGATACCTTCTTCCCCAAACTACAACGACCTACCTCCAACTACTGACACGCGTGCACGTGTACCCCAGAAACTTACCACTCTGATCAACTTTGCGACCAACTCCATGTCGTCGTCCATCTCCTCCAACTACCCGACCACCTAGACCTCTAGATCTGCCATTAAATCAAAATCAAACTAGATTGCATCAACTGGAATGAAACTCTTCGAACAGAAACTACTCAATCTGACTCCACTGAACATTATGATCCTCGAATCTCTGTTAATAGCTCCACCGATGACCACACTTCATTTTCCCCCACACCAAGTCGAGTCCGATGCTTCGAGTTGTCGCGACGAACCCAAAATACTCATCGTCACGATTACGTCTTAAAACCCTACAACCACCCTACCACACCACCAAAGCAAAAACTAACCCTTCCGATCAAATTTCCATCAATTGTCGACCAATTAGCTATCCCCAGTCCAAATCCCAAGGCTTCTGGACTTTGCCGTCGCCAAAGAACAAAGAAAATTTGTTTCTCGATCAACCCTCTAACTCTCATTGACTACAAGCTTTAAAAATCTGATTTCATCTCTAAAAATCATTGTTTCCAAAATCGATCCAGGTCATCTACTCAAAATTTGAATTTAAACTACTTTAAATTTTGATATAAGTTGACTTACCACTGTAAATTTCAATTTTTTTGTCATCAGTACTTTATCGGTGTACAAGAAATTATTTTTAAAAACCGTCTAACAATTTCAAACATTTTCCTTCAAAGATTCTAACATAAAAGTATTTATAAAAAGAGTTATTGATTTTTTTGATTAAGTTTTGTGTTTGTAGTCTAAGAACAGAACACAACACTAACATGCACGCAGATATATCCTCAAACTTATATACATACAATCAGGAGGTCAACATGCAAAACATTACCTTCAATTTCAACTCAAGTTTATTGCATGAATCAGGATTTAAACAAATTTAAAACTCTTTTTTCCATTTTTTTTAAAAGAAAAAAATCAAAATCGGGATTTGTTTACTCACCTCTTTGTTTGAACGGAGCAGGTTCAAAAATCTGTAAACTATGTTTGGAAATTGATCGTTGAACTGCTATTTATTATGATCTGTACTTGACTATTTGCTTGAAAACAGTGTTGATCTGATCTTTTGAAAACTTGTAAAACTGGAAGACTTTGAAATCCTGCTTAAAACTGAGATGGATTTACCTTGATCTGCTTAGATGTTTCAGTTTTCCAAAAAGGTTGTTGTTTGATGATTTTCTTGTTTGAATATTGTTGACAGGTTTTGATTTTCTTCAGATTAGTTTGAAAAATGAGAAAATGGCATGGCTATTTTTTTCTTTCATTTTACAATTTCAAATGAGAAACTTTGCCACTTGTTACATAAGTTTACAAGTGTTCATTTCCTATATTCATGGTTTTGCAAATGTCATTTGCTAAATAAATGTGTTTAAGTCCTTGTTAAATAAATTTTATAACTTTGTTTTGTACACTTCCTTAAATTTTATTAAAATTTTAAACATAACCTCTTTCATTTATTTAATTTATAAATCATGTTTTCTTAAATGTTTATATATATACTAAGAAAATGTATTGTGTTTACAAATGTATATTAAATCTTTTATCAAATTCTATTCAAATCTGGACTATAATATTCTTATACTTTTAAACTCAATTATATTTATAACTTAGTTCTTACGTATTTTTAAAAGAAAGAACATTAAATCTTTTATAAATCTTATTTAATCACAAAAGATATGTGTGTGTGTGTGTATATAAACTAAAACTTTGTATTTATTCTTTTTTATTTTTTTATTATCCATATCAATTTTTTTCAAATTATTTTACATATATATACACACTTATATACTTGTATATTTATATACATAAAATTTCAATATTATAAAGTTTACCCATATTTATTAATATATTTATTAATTTACTAAGATATATTATTTTCAGATATTTATATTTCAACATTTATCATATTTCAATTACATTCTGATATCTTTTATTACTAGAATTTTATCTTTTCACTGAATAAAACCAGTTTATTATCCAATTATCAGATGCCGAAAATCCGGGTTATCACATATTATCATTCTCTCCCAGAATCAGTCGAAACTTCATCGAGAAATTAAGTCTCTAGGAAAGAAAATGAAAAGAAAATTCAACTCGATCAAAGGTTTTCTAAATAAAATATGGCATAAAATTTCTTGTTCTGGTTCTACATCCATCGAAGCTTACAACCTTTCCCCATTTCAGTGGTCTTCTTCAAGTTTGAGTTCTGCTAATGGTGATCCTTCTCTCTATAGCCAGTTTGTTATGTTTTTTTTTGTTTCAATCTTCTATCAAGTTATTTATGTCATGTGGTATGAATATTTTATGCCATCTTAAGTAAGTTTTATTTGTTGCTTTTCTTTTCTTACAATAACATTCTTCTTGCATTATTATTCTTCTTTTTGTTGATGACAATGGGGGAGAAAGTTAATTAAATAATTATACATATTAACATGAGGAGTAACAATATTATGAATATTTATATTATTGATTATATAGTTGTCATCATCAAAAGGGGGAAGAATGTTAGAATCTCGATTTTACATCGTTTTGATTATGACAAGCCATATAAAAATATTATGTGTATACTAATCATTTTTGCAGGAGATTTGCTGCAAATTCATATTCAGACCTTTGAAGCCGATTATGTCATATCTAGAGTCTTTATTTCACTTAGTAGTTTGTTAAAATCTCTCCTGAATTGATATACACACACACACACACATGCACAAACTTGCACGATAGGCTGAAAACAGCCAGCTGAATGCATTCATACTGAAACATAAATATTGTTTTGCAATATTCAACCAATTGAATGAATTTATTCAGCGGGTTGAATAAGGCTAAAAATAGCCTAATTCCTTGTTGTTTGCATTTTAATTTAATTCAGACGGCTGAATTGCTTTATTCATCCGGCTGAATTGCTTTATTCAGCCGGCTGAATATTCCTCAATAGCTTTTTATGAAAAGACACTTCTCTTCATTGAAGAGAAACATTTTCGAAATCAACGGTTGCACCTGTTCTTTTCAATATAATTTTTCATCTATGGTTGCATCCTTTTACACTCTATGGATAAATTTCAAAATTCAACGAACAATTCACCGAAAACTATTTTAATATTCTTGAATTCTTGTCTATTCTCAAGTTTTCAAACTGCACTCAAATTGCTTAAATTATCTGATCATTGATCACTCTATCTTCCATAATTCTCAAGCACATTACACTATATATCATAAAGAAGAAGATTCTAGGAAGATTGTATGTCATTGACTTATCAGTGCTATTCAAAGAGCACACTGCAGTCAGATATTTTTTGTCATTTGTAAAGAAGCCATATTCAGTTGCTTAGGCGATAGAAGTCCTATTCGGTTGCTTAGATGGTAGAAGTCCTGATCGGTTGCTCATGTGGTGTAAACCTATTCCTTCGGGTAAGTGAGGGTTGCTGGTTTAATTCCAGAAGGAGTCTGAGACTGGACGTAGAACGAGAGTTCAAACCAGTATAAAATCTCTGGTGTCATTTTACTTTACTATTTTTACTATTTATTACTTATTCCGCACAAGTAGTTTATCCATACTATACGTCCTATAGCATAGAAACTTTCACTATATGGACTCAATATGTGAAATAAACTTGTTCTGAGTTGTATTAGAGTACTAATTTTTGTAGGATTGTCATACAGTAGTCTTTTCATCAAAATAGTAGAATTTTGTTCCTAAAAGTATCCACAAAGCTTTGACTTGTATTGCTCTAAGATATTGTGTGTGGATTCACACATATATTAATACAAGGTGTGTGTGTGTGTGTGTGTGTGTGTGTGTATATATATATATATATATTAAATGCCATTAACTTCTCCTTTAAAAGTATATGAAAAGTTAGGGTTAGATTATATACATGGAGGGCCGTCCTTGACATTAGTGAGTTTTGAGGTATTTTTCTTTTCTTTAAACTATGAAATAGGGACATTTGATCGTGTGAAATAAACTTGCAAAACGAAACAATATACGCGAAGACTAGTCTCCGCTTATGAAATTGTAAGGCATACGCCTTTACCACTGAACTAATAACAATTCTAACTTTTCTAACAACAGGTGGAGTCGGTCCATTGGAATTTGAAGACTTTAGACAGTAACAAACTGTAACCATGGTAGCTATAAATTGTTCTAATTACTAAAATCGAAGATTAGGCCTACCTACATAATGAAGCACTATGAATTTCGTAAGTCTGATAATAGCTAAGAATTAAAATGATTTATACTCATTGTAAGTTATGATCTATAAAGAACTTATAAATTTACAAAACGTGAAAAATTCTTTTATACCTATATTTTAGATACATTTCTAGAAATATACGTTCCCAAGGCTTTAAAATAATGCTATAGGAACGTGGAATGCATGTTTGAAAGTTTGGATTAAAAAATTCCAAAGATTACCAAGCCAATTAGTGATGTGGCATAAACATGTCAGTATAAATAAAGAGTATGCTAGTCTGTTATTATTTGTCCCTAGAGAGACAAAGTACATAATATATCCTCTACAAGCAAATGTAGTTTTCTACAGCAGTTTAGCTTTATTTGACATGATCCTTCAGTAAACTTTATCCCTTCCTTTTGTTTCTTCCTGTAATCTCTAATTTTAGACAACAAGAATACCAAATATATGAAAGCCTCCAAATGATAAGTAGAAATAAACCCACACCCAGGCCAATATCGTACAGTATACTAAAGTTGTGTATTCATCTGCTCTTATTTCTGCCAAATTTTCTCAGTCACTAACTCCTAAATATGCCGAGTACTACAAAAAATACCAATGTAGCTAACCTTCTATTCTTCTGCCATAAAATAAAGCTATCAGCTAACTGTTCATTTCTGTAAATCAAGTGTAATAGGTACCAGTTGAGTATAATCAGAGCGTTGAAGGTATTGAATGGAGTAAACCTAGATATAAGTAATTTTTAGATGATAGCGTGACCACTTAGGTACTGTCGGTGTTTTATTTAGACCTTAGATACTATACTATGTATTACATCTTAATCTTGGGCAATGGTAAACAAATGAGGCAATAATTTGTTAACACAATGGATATACCAGTGAAAACCGTTAGTGGATAACATTATATTGGTTGATCATATAATTTTATCAGCAAAAAGCTAGAGTCTAATATTTAATTTGTTTCTCTTTGACAGATGACCCATGCTGTTGAAGTGGATGATGTGAAGCCTGAAGTTGAAATACATGCCTTACAGTGCGAAATAAAAAACTTATAGTTCAGTAAGTGCATTAGGAGTTACACTTTGTAGTGTGTATTATGTATTATTATTAAACTTTGTTTTCACGTATCATTGTATTATGCTTAATGAACTATCTGAAACTTTTGTCTTCATGTATCATTGTATTGTACTTGATGAATTATCTGAAACTTTTGTCTTCATGTATCATTATATTGTACTTGATGAACTATATATCTTAATTGCTGAACTATTTGTAACAATGAACCATATTATGAACTGAGACATTTACTTTATGCTTTGAGTTTCAATTAATATGACTATTTTGTCTAATTGAACTGAAGTAAGAACAGCTAAGGCTTTTGATTAATTTGAAAAACATATAAAAATCAGCCACGGCCTTAAGCCATGGCTAAATATGTATTTGCCACAGCCTTAAGCCATGGCAACACATGTATTTGCCACGGCTCTAAGCCGTTGCTGAAAGTAATATTGCTACGGCCTTAAGCCATGGAAAAATATAAAACAGCCACGGCAAATTTTCATTTAGCCATGGCTCTGGACCATAACAAAAAAATTCCATTGCCTATTATGCCACGGGCCAAAGCCGTGGCAAAATCGTTTAGCCACGGCCCAAAGCCGTGGCGATATAACCTTTCTGATGTAGTGCTCGCCAAGCACAATCTGCACTAGATGACCTGAGTAAGCCGATCCATCGTGTTTAAGCGAAGTGATCTACCACTTGTCAGGCATAGTCCATACCTGACGACCTTTATCTCTTTGGATCCTTGCCGAGCACGGTCCATACTCGATGACCTGAATAGGTCGATCCATCGCGTTCGAGAGAAGTGGCCTACCACTTACCAGGCATATTCCATACCTGACGACCTGTTGGGTTTTATTCTTTAGCTTCGATGCCTAGTTGAGGACTTAATCCATGATGCATGATCCGTTTCACCGTGTTTGCCCAACGAAAAGACCCATACCTTGTGACTGTTATCCAGTCTCTCAAGACATGACCATAACTACGTCCTGGTTTATCTATTACACTGATCCAAAATTAACCATTCCTAACTCCATTTTCCAAAATATGAAATAAGAGTCCGTAAAACTAGCAGACCAGAGTTCGAATAAAACTAGAAAAACAAGAGTTCAAAGCAAATAAGAAGAAAAATAACAAATTTCACAAACCCAAGCAGTACGGTTTATCATCATCTCAGAGCATACCTAGGGACCGTCCTCGATCTCGTATATGTGTGTGTGACTTAGCCTTCCTACTGTAGAGTTTGTTACTTAATCCATGCCATCCCGATCATTTGATGACAATTTAATAATTTTGCCTTAATCTAGTGCCATTTTCATTCGAGGTGGACGGTGACTGCTCTTGTTCCACCACCGCAGCCCAAGTCCTTATGTATTGTTGTAACTGACCATTCCTCACGTGTTCCTCAATGATATCCTTCAAATACCTACAGTCGTTTTTATTGTGCACGTCCAGCTTATGGAATAGGCAGCGCTTTCCTGATGTTCGTTCGCGTTTAAGGGATCACTTCCTTCCCGGCCTTCGATATGGAGGGCATCCTCGAGTATCCAGGTATATTCATTCTACGGTTTATTAAATTCCAAGTAAGAAGAGAATTTTGGTTCTCCCCGCTATCGCTTCGATCCATCGAAGCTATTGTCTATGTTTTGTTTACCCTTTACCTTTCCTTAGCTTTCACCGGGCGGTTCTCCACCCCATACCATTATAACTTTTGTTGCCTCTATGTCAGCTTTAGCATCTCGACGTAAAAACCTTTCTACTTTAAGGTAGAATTCCTTGAGATCCATCTGTGGATCTCGTATTAGTGATATCATAAAATCTGAATTATCTGCAACTCCTGACAGTGCCGCCATCAAAACCATCGATGGATCTGGTCGATCCACCGAAACAACTGCCGTATTAAACCTGGTTAAGAAATTCATAAGTAATTCACTTGCCCACTACTTTACGGATGCTAATGTCATCACATTCTTAGGTGTTGTAATCTGAACCCGAAACTGCTTCGTAAACCTTTCGACCAATTCCATCCATGTGCTAATAGAACCGCTTTCCGACTGTCTCAACTATAGTGCAGCTACATCCATTAAGTACAGGTGGAAGCATCATGCCAAGACTTCTTTCGATGCACTCAGTACTTCCATGTGTCGTATATATCTCATCATATGCATAGTTGGATCCAATTTTCCATCATAAACTTCCAGTGTTGGTAATTTGAATTCTGGTAGATTTCTAGCATTCTTGATATTAGGAACAAATGGACTTCTATTTACATCCTCCAGATCCATATTCACCAATCCTCTAAGTAAAGCTTGCCTGATCATCTCTGCAAACCGATCATTATCTTCAGTGGTAGTCTCCTATCTTCATGTCTAAGTTTCCTCCCAAGTCCACGAGGGAAGTCTGGAACGTACTCCTCCATGTGAGCATCCAAATTCTAATTTGCACAAGCTCCATAGGATTGACCATAGGTCCTCTAGCATCATGATCGACCAGACCTGGAAGCATATCCCCATGCCTTTGGGTATCGGGGTTGATCCCCCTGGAGGGATCAGGGATGATCCCTATAAGATGGCTGGAGACTGCCTTTGGTTGCTTTGCTCCATTCCTTTGTCCAATAGCTCCATCCCCATGCTCCTATTTCTGATTTCCAACGATTCTTGCCGCCTCAACTCCTTGATCCATAGCTCTAGTAGTTCCTATCATTCCAACACCTTGATTTTTCATTCTAGTGGCTCCTATGGTTCCATCTTGTCCATTCTGTCGGAGTATATTCTACATCATCTCCTCCTGTCTTTTCAGCATCTATTCCTACATAGAATCCATCATTGTTCCAATTTCATCTCTAGTGATGTAGATAGATGTGTGATTTGCTCCAACTCCAGAAGAAGCCTCCTAACTCCCTCCATGCTGACTCCTCTCCCAATTTGCTCTTCTATTTAATGGCCTCACCATTGCTCCAAATCCAGTCACTCTAATTGATTCCACATCTGAACTCCAAATCCACGGGAGCTAGCTTTCTCAATGAAAGTACCAAAATGTTGGCATCAAAATTGGCCACCAACACCCAGCTATGTGAAAGCGCTAATATCCAATCATAGATCTCACGTAGTAACTAATGTAGAGAATATAATATGAAGAAAAAAAAATTAAAAATGAAAGCAAGTAAAAAGAGATAAGATTTATAGTGGCTCAGCTAACTCTGGCCTATATCCACTCTAAATAATACTTTATATTATACTGTAGTTTGTTTACAGTAACAATCTGAGATCAAATAATAAAATTGGTAGAGTGTAGTCTAAGTTGTAGATATAGAGAAGTAGAAAGAAGATCCTTTTTCTAACACCATGTCTGCTTTATTTATAGGAGAAGACGTGCACAGATCGGGCTGAAATTTTGGCAGAAGAACCTCCAGGCCATAACGAGGCCACAAAAGAATTTTCAGGCACATTGGGGCCCGCAATAGGGATCAGCTCTGATCCCTATGTCGGTTTCCAAATAAGGTGTGATCCATCTGAGATATTCCCCATGATGTTAGTTACTTGCTCTCCGAATTTCGTGCCATTCGGACTAATAGTTTGTGAGATATCACATTTACCGTAAAGTGGTGTTGCATGTGTTTATATTTCGGCCGATCCCTTTGAAGGATAGGGTCTGATCCCTTCATAGTTTCCTATTTAAAGTGCGATCCCCACGAAGTGTTCCATTTGTTGTAGTAATCTTGTTCTCCAATTTTCATATCAATAGGATGTGTAGATGTTGAGATATTGACTGACCATTGCTCTAGTTCCAATTAAACCAATCCTGAATAGGGATAAAGGCCGATCCCTATATAGGGATAGGGGCCGGTCCATCCAAACTCCTCCAAATGATGTGAGATCTCTAAGGGAGCTTTTTCACATTGTATTATGTTTATCCTCCAAGTTTACTGTTAATTGGATTAGTAGAACTCGAGTTACTGATCGATCTTTGCTTCAATATGAGTTGTCCTCTGTTTTTAGCCGAACCCTATTAAGGGAAGGGGGTCGATCCCTCCCGCTTCATCCTTTTGAGGTGTGATCCCTGCATAGGCTCCATATGGTCCTCATATCTTTTTCACAAAATTTCATATGCATTGGACTTATGAATTTTGAGATATTAATTGTTTTCCATTGAGTTACATTCGTTTGACTAAAATACGCTGATCATTTCTGTACGATACCTTTTATACCGATCCCTTTTACGCTGATCCCTTTCTTAGGTGAAGTAATTTCCACATAACTTCAGTATACAAACTCCAAATGACTTGAGATTTAAAATGTAGCCTCTTGGGGCCTTCCTTGTCACTTTATACCGGTCTCACCTATTTTGGGATAAAATTAAGGATATGTACCGATCCACTAAGGGAAGGGATAGGCATCGATCCCTTGCCTGCGGAAGGTACTAATCCCTACTTAGATTATGCTAGAGAGTCTATCTCTTGGTCTCGATTGATCGTCACTTCATATCATTGCTCGCACTTGATTTCTGGACCTCACAATCATCACTTTGGTCTATTGACCTTGATAATCGTGAAGCCTGTTTAGTTAAATCAGCTTGTCTACTGCCTTGCCAAAAAATGGGTTAACAAGTATAGAATTGCACATAGGAAGTAAGACATCCTATACTTATCTCCACTTTCCAATTTCAAATACTGCTATCCCCTGATTAACAATGAAGTGACACAAGTTAGAAAACATTCCTTGCCTTGACATTCATTATTACTTTTCGAAATAGAGACTAGTTTCAATACCTCGGAATTTGATGTTAAGTATAGAACGAAGCATCTTTCATATACTTAATTAATCATGACCTATTTATTGAAATTAACTCTCTCATATTTATCATGTTTTCGTCATTTCGACTTCTCCATCCCTTGCCTAGAAAATCAAGTTCCCGATCTTACAGATTAAGGAAAGTCTACTCATCGGCTTTTAGTGCTAAATACAAAATGACTTACTTTAAATAAAACTGTAACAACCCGCTTCTTCAATTCTAAGAAGTTGTTACTAATATATCCACGGTATCACGCGCCAAAGCATCCAAGTGCCGAAAAGACAACTTATTGGGGAAAAAGAAAAGATGAAGGAAGACAGAATCACCCAAAAAACATGACGAGTAATATACAATACTAAACAAGTCTTTATAAAAAAATAAACTTTAATATACATACATAAACCAGAGTATAACACTAGCCCATCATCGACCTGGATAGTTATAACAATCTGCTCTTACAATCGCTGATAACTACAACAAGAAGAAATAACAAAAGATAAAAGAAAACATGAAAGTACGTCTTGGAGGCATCCAACTCATCTCTTGAAAGATCCAAAGTGTCCAACTAAATATGGAAAAATATGCTTGGGCTGACCCAAGCATTATAAGAAAAATAACGCCTGGATTAGTCGGGAAAATATGTATGACAAATACCATCAAGTGGATTCTTACAGTTATAAAACCTTTCAGAAATAAAGATATCTCATGGAACACGGCACATATAAACACAAATAGGATTTTACCCTACGATAACTGAAACATTTTCTATAGAAAATCTGGTGATACTATAATAATGTTTAGGTAAAACAAATATTAATCATAGCCGAAATTATTACATTAATTAAATTCTAGCATAATAGGTATACAATCAAATCTGTAGAGGCACGTATTAGAGATTGGATTTCCATCAATGACTGGGCTACTGGGGTACCGCTCGTCATAGTACGCCTCTAGATAAAATATACCAAGGTTAAAAAGAACTTCTTGCACCCCTGCTACATAGAACTGGCTGCCCCATTAATATGGCATATCAGATTGCATCATTCCCCGACCCAAGGTTCCAAACAATATGCACCAGCCATGGCCCCCGCTAAAACTATAAATATCGACTCTAGATCAAGGAAGGATGCTCTTAATGGTAGCAAACCACATCGCTCTGCTGCATATCCCAAGTTTTACTCATTACCGAGTTGTTAGGCTTATGAGGTCACGATTACCTTTTGCTTTCTTAACAACTCCCACTTAGAATGCTAACACTGCCTTTCAAGCAATGCAATGCTAGCATTGTCCATACAAGTTGTTCGAGAATCGAATAAACCAAA
The DNA here is from genome assembly GCA_030765085.1 of Allium cepa. Classification (NCBI taxonomy): domain Eukaryota; kingdom Viridiplantae; phylum Streptophyta; class Magnoliopsida; order Asparagales; family Amaryllidaceae; genus Allium; species Allium cepa. The sequence continues at coordinate 684,015,839 of CM060932.1, read as the reverse complement.
GATACTACTTTTACTACATCTATTTTGGATCACCCTTAGGATTAGTAGAAATTAGCCCTTGCACTTCAAAGAGCTCCATCATCGATTACAAAATCTTCGAGATGCTTCAACACGACGCTTGAGTTGGATCGAAGTGGTTTTTGAAAAAATTATACTTATCTGATTCTTGTCTTTTTGAATCAACATTAGCTAGTTTTCAATAAATTCAACCCCGACTCTTTTGGAAATATGCATATGATATATAGGAGTAGGGATCACCCCCTAAATGTTTAAGTGGATAGATCTCCCTATCATTTGTCTTAAGAGAACGGAACGAGATTTATAAGCACGGTACAACATTATTGAAGATGACTGTGCCATACAACGCATGTGTTTCTCCTAGATATTTTCAGAGTTATATTTTGGTCCATATTTGATAATCGGTTATTTAACTGTCAAATAACAATCATCAAATAAACATACATTTAATTCCATGTGAGATCTACTAAGCCTTTGTTAATTAATCTTTTCATAAATTACGTCAATTCAAATCTTTGATTCAAAATACCTTACAAACGATAATTTTCATAAATCTCTTATATTCCTTCCAATACTTGGAAGAGATTCATGTACTTGTCTCATTGGTATAAGTATATCACAACCATTAACTTTTCAATACTTAGAAACTATAACCATATCTTATCTCAACGATATAAGTATACTAATAATGCATTAGGGAGAAACCTCTTTCCAAAAATCATATTTAAATGGGCCATAGTAAATATCACTTAAAACATTACTTAATTTAAACCAAATCATTATCCTTCGGTGTTAAGTATGAAAGAATGTTTTCATACCACCATAATTAAGAAGAATTTATGGTTAAAATAAGTCTCATTCCTTTACAAAATTCGCTTTTTATAAGCCCAATTATTATTTAAAAATTCTTTTATAAATCTCTAAATTTATTTATATAACTTCCTTATGAACTCAATAATGATTTATAAAACCCCTTTACAAAGTATCATTCGTAACCCTATTTTTAATAAATCCTTTTTGCAAAGTATAATCCTTTTTACAAAATGATTAATCCTTTATAACACCCTCACTCAATTAAATAATTACCTTTTAACATCATAAGTAATAATTAATAAATTTTTAAATCACCATTAATAAAATGATTATTTAACTTAAAACATCATTAATAAACCATTAACCTCAAATTGATATAAATTGAAGTTAATTTAAAATCATAAGTTTCAAATTTGGGAAGAGGCTTAGCGACCACAAGGGTACTAAATCAAGTTACCATTTAATTAAATTTGACATTCCAATTCCTATACAGGTGCTTGCATAAACCAACTTATATGTAAATAAAATCAATTAGCAATCACTAACTAATCCATCCCATAACCGAAATTAATCAACTGGCATAAATTTCAATGTCCAAGTCAATCTAATAGCAAAAGGCAGATTTATTCTGCTAAATGGAAGTCCAAATAATCCACTTAATTTAATTATAATAGAATGAAGATTTATTATGCTAAACTGATTCCATCAATATTCTACCGAATTAAATTAAATTATAGCAGAATGGTGTTTTATTCTACTAAGCAAATGTCAAATTTTAGTGTAACTTATTCATATTTATTTGGCTACTTAATGACTTACACAAGATTCTTTCGAAACCACTTTACTTCAAAAAAACTACCTTTAAATTAGAAGATAAAGTTTAAAATAAACCTGTATTTAAAAATAACTAAATCTTAATTTAATTACTAATTAAAGCTTAATTTAAAACATAATTAATTAATTAATAACTAAACCCTACCCAAATAGTAATTAATTAATAATTAACCCTAAATAATTAATAACTAAATAATTAAACTTTAATTAAATAAAAAAATTTATACCTAATTAACTCTTTACTTAATTAATAGTTAATTAAAACTCTCATAATTAATTAATTATAATTAAATTAATTAACACTTAAGTAATAATTATTTTTTACTTAATCTCTAATTAACGACTAATTATCTTTAATTAATTATTTAACTCATACTTACTTAAATGATATTTAACTTTTTATACTTAATTAATGATATAGATAAGGTTCACAAAATATTTAAGAAGAAAACACTTTAGTTTTGAAAAAAAGTTTAATTTTCCAGAACTGTATCCATAGCGACTACCGCTATGGATACCATAACTTCTATTATTTTCTAAGTTAACTTTTCAAACATTAACACATAAAATTTTACTTACTTAATAAAACCTTGCAATAGGTTTTGAAAACAAAAATAAAGTTTGAAACTTTGAAACCCTTTTAGTAATTTAAACTAATAAACATGATTTAGTTTCCAAGAGATCCCAAGTCACTTTACAAATCAAAATGCTAACTTCCTTAGCAATTTCAACACCTAGGCAAGAGCACAACTTATATCTCCATGCCATAACACCATAAATTAAGAAATATCGTGACTTTAACATCAATTCACAACCAAACTACAATTTCAAGTTCACAACCAAGTAATACATATAATTCCACATATTAGCAACACCAAACATATATATATATATATATATATATACACACACACACACACACTCAACCAAAAGCATCATAATAACTAGCACCCTAAAAAATTTAAAACTTTCAAATTAAAAGGTGATTTTACTTATTAAAGCTCACAAAAATCAACCTAACTTTCACTAAAACTTGGTTTTTCCTTAGAATTTGGATTCCTCTTGGTAAAGATTTGGTTTTTGGCCTTGGATTTTGAAAAGGGGGCTTGGCCTAGGGTCAATAGGGCACAACCAAGGTTTTAAAGGAAGTGTGGGCTTGATTTTGAAAGAAGAAGAGATGTAGAAAGAAGAATAAATGTTTGAACAAGTATTTAAAAGGATTAAAAGGAAAAAAAATTGATTTTTAAACTTTGGTAAAATTTATGGAAGCCATTAAAGAAATTTTGAAAAGCTTAAGGAAGCGATAAAGTTTTGGAATACAAGTAAGAAAATAAAATAAACGAGAGAGAAATTTTTTTGTAATTGTTTTGTATAAATTGAAATTAATAAATTACTAAACTAACCTTTAGTACACTACCCTCCATTAAGAATTTGCCACATCATCCCATTCACCTTCCTCTTCCCTTCCACACGCAAGCCATCATAGCACCCTTTTTTATCCAACATGTCATGCACTTTCCTTGCACTATGATATGAAATGATAGTGTGACATTACATATTATATATTTTTCTTTTATTAAACCTTGAAAAAGTGCCACATCTTATTTCTTTTCTTTAGTAGGTGCATATTTACCTTATTATATACTAACCATACTTAGGTTATTATTAATATGTATATATATGTTTTACTAATATGCTCAAAACATCTTAAACAACTTTTAGATGACGAAGAATTGAAAGTTTTGAAAGAAAAAAATACTGGTCACGTTTTCTAATTTCCTTTGAAATAATTATTTTGTAAACATATTTTGAAAACCTTTTTTTATAACTAGTTACTACATAAGAGTGGTACTTTTGAGTAATAAAATCCATTTATAAATTATTTAAAAATATATTAAATATTCACATTTAAAGTGATTAAATTCCATGTTGTTACAAAAACATATCAAAGTTTTAACATAACTTATCATATTTGTTTGGTCCCTTAATTGCATAGACAAAGAAATCCCTTGTATTCAAAACATACTTTGCAAAAGAAAGTTGCTTTTAAATCAACCGACCTTTAGAAATAAAGTAATTTAAAATTATTAACTTTTATGTAATTAATTACTAACAATATAAACTTTTTATTTAAATAATAGTTAGATAATAATTAAACCTTTATTTAATTAGTAATTAAATAATAGTTAAACCTTTCATTAATTAATTTATATTAAATCCTTTACTTAATTGATTAATAATTAATTTTTGATATTTTAAAATTCCATTTTAATACTTATAATATATTAAAACACTTTTCGAAGATATTTAAAGTAAAACCCTTTTAGTTTACACCAAAGTTGTCGATTTACGAACTGCATCCCTGGCGATTATTGCTATATGGACCATAACTTTGAAACTTGTTTTATACGTCAAAATAGTTTTTAAATCTCTTCCTCCTATGAAAAAATCACTTTAATAACTTTGTGCAAAGGTTTGAAAACCGAAAAGTAAAGTTTCAAAAACTTTTAGAGACCAAAGAAGTAAACCATTTTTTAAAACACATGGGATCTCGATGTCGACATTAAACAAGTTCAAATGTCACTTTCTAACCAACATATAACCATCATAAGCATAAGCACAAACATATACATAAATGCAAATAAAATTGATACACAATGAAAAATCACCTCCTACACATAATCACTTAAACATTTCGACTACATTTTCAAGTCCACAATAAATCATTACATATAATCACGCATACAAATAAACACAAGCAATAATACTTTCCAAACCAAACAACTAACAGCTATTACTATTACAAATAATAAAGTTTAAAACTTTGGTTTCTCACCAAAATCAATCGAATTCAAATCAAACTATCACCACACTTCACACCAACACATGAACTTAGTTTTTCTTCTCAAAGACTTGATTTTAAGGCCCTAAGGTTAGTAGTTGGGCTCGACCTAGGAGAATATGGGCTCAGCCATGGCTTAAAGAGGATGGTTTGGGCCTTGTTGAAGAGTATATGAGATGTAGAGAAGAGAGGAAGTGTTTTCGCTTGGTCAAAAGTTTAAAAATGGAAAAAGAAAGGATCTTTAACCTGAAAATTTCAAAGAGGCCATGGAAATAAAATTGGAAGCTTGAAAAAAGAGAAGATAAGTTTTTGAAATGAATGAAAATGAAGTAAAATAAAAATCGAAAAAGAAAATTTTGTTTTTATATAAACTGAAATATGGAAATTACTTTTCTACCCTTAACCTTTTAACCACCAAAAAACTTGCCACCTCACCCCTACCTTCCCTCCTTACATAGGCAACCACCACCTTTCCCCCCTCTCATTTCCATCACACCATCACTTTCCCATAACATGATGTTACCTTTCACATTTTTAAAAAAGAAAAATCAAACTTACTTCATTTACTATAAGTAAATATTTAAACTTATCTGCCTCTAACCATTTCTTAACTAAAGCATTGATTATTGATATATATATATATATATATCAATATATATACTACAGTGTACACAACACATTCCGACAACTTTTAGGCGATGAAAAGTCAAAAATCCAAAAAACAATTTTCAATCACATTTCGATTTTTCTCTGAACTAACTATTTTTATAAACCAAATTTTAAAACAAATTCACCATCGTTAGTTATTATTTTAAAGAGGTTTATTTGAGTTATAAAATCCATTAATTAATTATTTAAAAATATCAAATATTTTTATTTAAAGCGATTAAATTATGGGTCATTACACTCACCTTCACCAGGTCCACAGTGGAGTCCGCCAGGACCTACTATTTTAAAGCTCCTTCTCCATCAAGATCATCAGCTAGGTTGGAAGTATTTGTGATCTTAACATCAGCATCATCCTCTCTGAGGGTGACAATCACCTAAGGAGCACTACTGGTTGGAAGATCAAAAGAACAAGGGAGCGCGGTACCCAGTGGTGGAATATTGGAGATGGTCGTTGCATCGGCAAGATCTTCCATATGAACATCGCCTGCCAAAACGAAAGAAATGCTATCAGGTTTATGCCCACTCAAGTGATCCTGGATATACTAAATAATCACTCACAAAGTGCAAGAGGAAATCCAACCTCCTTTTGGAGACATGACGGCATCGCCCAGAATCTGAGTGTGAGCTAGAGAAGGGTGAGCCACCAGGGGCCAATTTCTAGTAGGAAAATCTAGTGAAAACATAAAAAAGTAGATGGAGAAGCATCGTACCGTGGAGACATAGATTGCTATTTTAGAAGTATGACCTTGTATAGATTTTTCAGAAGTTGTAACATCGTTCTTCTATTTCTCAGCTTCTTTTTATGGGCCTCCTTAGCTTTTCCCAGCTTGATATAACACAACCAAATGGCTTCCATCTCATCCGCTAAGAAACAAGAATCGATAGCCCCAGGAATGAAAGGAGGACTTCCTTGTTCACTGGCAGCCTTAGCCTCATAGACCAACCGTTTGTGAATGGGAGCCATGACCTCTTGGTAATCGTTCATCCAAGCTAGCTCTTCGCTGTAAATATACAATAATAAATCTCATCGAAGAATCCTTCCACTTGATCTAGCTACCTATTGGCTTCATCACACTCCACCTACATCTTTTTGGTTGTAAAATCTTCAGTAGCCCTATCAACAGAGGGTCCTGATCCCTACTGGGAGGGCGACTTTATTAGCTTTCCACTCTGGCACCTTTTTCTTTATATTGATAATCCCGGGTCCAACTTTCTCGACCCTCGTCCATAATTCTTCTATCCTCTTGGAGTATTTATCCTTGACATTTTGTAATCATCAAAGAGCTATGCGGTCTTTTCGTAGTATTCCTTCTTGGCCGCCCTAACACTTGCCACTTGGTTGTGCTTTAATTGCACTAATTCTTCGGCATGGGAAGCCTTAGGCTTCTCTATCTCACCAACATGTTTCTTCATCTCCTCACCAAAAGATCTCTCCAAGGCATTAACCACTTTCTAATGGTCTGAGTCTTTTTCATGCAAACAATTTCTCAACTCGAAAATCTTTAAGTTGTGTTCCACATTTTTTTGACCTCTCTCGCAGCTTTGGTGACCTTAGAGTGATAGTCTGCTAAGGCCTTGACTCTATCTTGCCCGTCTACCAATAAGTCGATAGCCTTATGAAGGAAAGAGGTGGTGCCTCAGCAAGTAAGCGAGGGGATCTCTTTGCTATTAAGGTTATTGGAAGTCATAAAAATTCAGATCTACGGGGTCAGTGATAATGATCTTATTATCTTTCTTTTTCCCTTTGACTTTATCTGAAGGGAGCAAGAACACTGCCCCTCTCCTGCTCGTTTTTTCTTACTGCTTGGTGGTGTTTGAGTTAGGTATAGGAAAAGGGGAATGGTGAGGTGATTTTGAGGCATGGGACAGAGAACAGGATCTAGATTTGCGATTGGGAGAGGGGGATTTTTTTTCGGGAGCCATCTTTAGAGTCATGATTTCCCTCATTGCCTATTGGGAAATAGTGGAAAATTTCCCTAGTCTGTAACTTCGAGGCTAGCTGCTCGACATCTATACTATGGCGAAAGGAAGACGCATCTTGTCTTACATCCTTGGGGGAGCTTTCGACCCTAACTGCTACATTTGAGTAAATAGATTTTCCCACTTTAAGCTCCTGCTACCTGCAATGGAAAAGGTTGAAGAGTTAAAAGAAAGACTGACACTTGAATGATAAATGAATATGGCATGAGTATGTTGGTGGGTGAGTGTAAGTATAATGCATAAAATGACCACACGAACCCTTAGGGTCCTCAAGGGTCTCCAACTATTGCTGGATCTTCGTTATAGATGCAGAAGTCGTATAGAAAATCCTGAGCTCCGTGTCTTAAAGGTAACTAAAAATCGAGATATCACCAGGATAGAAAGCTTCCTCTCCCTTGGAACCAAAAACACAACGTAAGGCCCGCCCACCTCCACAGCATGTGGAGTTGCTAAACCAATGTGCTTGGAGATATGTGCTTCATCATGGTTTGAAATAATGTGTTCACTATCATGGGAATAAGATTTTTACTCCCCTATAGTTCCTGTCTGGATGTTGTCATCCTCCCACTCTTGCAGCGTCGGGTCGACTCTTTTTTCGAGGCTTGACTTTGGAGTTGTCCAGCTCTGGCTCCTCCGAGCTCACTGCGGTAGTCGCACGGTTTTTAGATGTCTCGGTTGTTGGAGCAGCAATAGAAACGGAAGGTTGCGAAGAATGAACTTCACTCGTCTCGTCGGTCCTAGAGCATTTTTCTTTTCTTCCTAGCTACAAGCTTTTGGGTAGAAGGTAGTCTGCCTTTCTCAATCGAGCATCCGGTCACTAGCTGGCCCAGTTATCTCAAAATGTCATCGGCAACAAGATGGCAAACCTCCCAGAGCTCTTTTGGAAATTTTTGGAGCCTCTCCAGTATGTCATCCAAATCATCTCCATCCATTGCTTTCACAACACCTGAATGGAAGAGTAAGGGATGGAAAAGTTAGACTCCAAAATGATATTTTTCATAACCATGGGAAGGGATGAATGAGATTGAGAAACTTACACGCTAAATGCTACACTTAGAAGCATGAGGAGTAATCCAAAAACAGAAAAGTACTCCCTCTTGAACATATTATACTTGGAATACAAGTCTTCTATCATCTTGAACTTTCTTCCTACCATAAGATAAATGAAAGGAGATCCCTCTTGTTTGCTCTTTATAGCATATAGGAACTTTTTCTAACGATGAGTCGGGGGCTCATGAAAATCCCTCATAAAGATATAATACAAGCTTGTGAGGATGACATATCTAAATGTAACATAACAATCTTTAAATAAACAAGAAACCCTTTTATCTATGGAGAAAAAGGAGGTGGAGCACCGGCCAAACAATGCTAGAGAGTAGGGCATGTACCCTTTAGGTGGACTGTGTGCTTATTGCACCGGCGTGTAGAAGAAGATCCTCTCAAGGGATGCCATGGGTGGCCACAATAAGATCGAGCTACTTGGCCAACAATTTCAAGGCCTCGGAATCCTTGGGATTTATCAAGAAATCAAATGGTCCGTACCCATGTACAAGAGAATGGGCAGAGCTAGATTGATCAGAACGACATCCCCAATGAGTTGGAGCTAGGGCATGGAAGAAGAAGGACCTGAATCTCCTAAAGTAGTTCGTGAATTAGTTTGGTGATGGTCTGACATACATGTCTAGTATGGAAACTCATCTCAGGGGTTAGCACAAAGGAGGAAAGTACTTGTGTGTATGTATGTGCATGCATGACCAATACACACACATACAACACTTCTATTCAATGGACTATCAAGAAGTAGATTGCCGAACAAAACACAACTAGGTAGCATCAAAACCTTGATCCAAGCTAGACGACGTGCCAGGAGGAGGACAGATGTTAAAATGGAAGAAAACACTCACCAAATTACAAGCTGGATTTGGGTTAGGAGTAAGAGACGGGTTGGAAGCCGGGAAAGCAACAATAATGGCAGTTCAGGGAGATGAAGGGTTGCATGTTTTGAAGAGGGTTAGAAAATGAATGAGCATGCCTAATAGGATGAAGCACTATAGCTTATATAGAGGTGCGGCCTATATCAAACCAAGCCATCCCGAACCAACCCATACCGAATCCAGGCCATGTCGAACCAACTCCCTATGTGAAGCTGAGCCAGCTAGTGTCGGACCATCTGCAACACCAAATAGACAGCACACTGAACCTGCTTTTGATATCAAAACACGAACTTATATGTCATGGTCTAAAGATGAAGTCGTAGACTTGCTTCTTCTGAAGAATTCACAGATCAACAAAGCCCAACCCATAATGTATGAGGTAGGCTTTAGGGGGCAAGTACTGTAAGCAGCAGGTTTGAAGTTGGATTGAAGGCTCGGCAAAGCAGAGATCAAGACATGGAAGAGAACTCGAGAGAAGCAAAGGCCACGGTCGACCCCTGTATGGTGGCCCCAAGTGTAGAGTCGGATTTTCTATCCGATAGGTGAACACCCATCGAACAGAAGCTTCTGTTCGATATTCGCGCACCCACCAAGCAGGTTCTTTGGTTTGGTGGGTAAGAACCACCAAACAAGATCTTTGGTTTGGTGGGTAGATACCCACCGAACAAGACCTTCGGTTCGGTGGGTAGAGACCCAAAGAACGAGATCTTAGGATCGGTGGGTAGAGACCTACAAAACGAGACCTTCGGTTAGGTAGGTAGAGACCTATCGAACCAAATTTTTCTGGCCCTTCTGTGATAACCTGAACTTTTAGGCATCTGTTAATTGGAAATTAAAAAAATTAAATTTTTTAAAATACTCAATTGTTAATTGAACAAATGAAATTCTGATATATATATATGTGTGTGTATGTATGTATGTATGTATGTATGTATGTATATAGATGGATGTGAACTATAATAAATGCTGAATTATAAATATTTGGATAAATATTCATTTAATAATCTCCTGATATAATTATTGAAATTTGATAATATTTGTTTAATGATCTTCTTTATTATTATTTAATTTGGCAGAATTTATCTTTTGCAGATAAATATGTTTTCTATTTTAATGCGTATATGAATATTGTAAATGGTTAAGCTATGGAATCAATGTTTATTTTTAAAGCTATTAAAGATAAATTATACATTTTTACTACAACAAAACTATAATATATATATGTATGTATGTATGTATGTATGTATGTATGTATGTATGTATGTATGTATGTATGTATGTATGTATGTATGTATGTATGTTAGTAGATGGAAAATAAAGGTTTGGATTTGAAATTCAAACATTTTAAAAATATATTGACCCTAAAACAAACTCTATATTTTAAAAGATAGTGTGTATATATATAATTATCTATGAACGTATAATTGGATTTTTATATTGTACAAATATAAACTAAAATAATAAAGTTCAAATATAATTATACATACATATATAAATATTGAATTAAATAGGAAATATGATATAGAATTTTACATATAATTATACGAGATATATAAAATAAGTTTTTAACATTTATAAATATATAAAGCATGGAAATCACAAATGTAAGCAAAGAAATTGTGTTAAGTGACAAGTGTTATTAAAATTTTACAAGTGTCCTTAATCTCTTCTTATTTTTCGAAATAATTAATAAATGATAAATTTAAGTTATATAAACATCTTACTATCTATCTTACATTTTCCTTATCAGTAAAATTTCTAAAGCAAAGAAAATGTAAGTCTGCAACAAAATCCAGTATAAAAAAATCAATCAAAACCAGAAAGAATCAAAAATCAAAACAAAATTCAAGTTTGAAAGCAAAGAATCAGCAAAACAGATCAGAAAAAAAGAGAAGAAGAAGAAAAAGAAATAAAATAAAAAAATCTGAACAAACTCAAGATCATCCTACAAATCAAAATCAAGTTCATAAATCAAGTCCAGACCAAAATCCATTTCAAAAGCAAGATTGCTGGCTCTCTGTTCAAACATCAATAAGGTGAGTAATCCAAGTTTTTATCTGTTAAAAATCCTGTTGCATGCGGTAATTCTTGGAACAGAATGTGATAAGTATTTGCATGTTTACTTATATGAATTGCATGAAGATATATATATATATATATATATATATATATATATATGATGTCATGATATGCTTATCAGAATACAAATCAATACTCTGTTTTGGTTATCCAGGTTTCAAACCTGATCCAAATTTTAACATCTCTTTCCTGACTCATTTTAAACATTGATGTATAAACAAAAAATTTTGTTATAACATGGTGTAAATTTTTAAAAAGGAGAAAAAAAATATTTACAAGTAATTCTGAAGCTGGTTTCAAAACAAAAGAAGAAGAACGGTACAATTTAAGCCATATCAAAATTTCGATTTTAATAATTGGATGATTTAAGTGTATATTCTGTTTTGTTATCGGAAATGATGATTTCTAAAAATAAAATTAATATTTTTAGGCTTTTAATTCGAGAGTAATTCCCAGTTGAACGAAATCGAGTAATTACTCGATTCCTGGCAAACGGCGAATAATTAGGGGTTGAGTTTTCGGTCGAAGAAAGTTTGGAGGTCATGGATTTCAAGAAAAATGGTGATGCATTTTCGTAATGACGGTGGTGGCTGGATGAGATGATTGTAGGGTTTCAGACCTGGGTGGGTCGTCATAGTTTTTAGGATCGTCGCGATAGCTGGGGTACATCGGACTTGGTCAGGAAGAAGGAAAAAGGAGTGTTAGTCGACGGCGAAGTTCGAGTCAGGGTGTTGGGGTTTCTAGGGATGGGTGGTGGTGACGCGGGAAGATTTTGGGTCATGGTTCGTTACTGGTTAGGTTTCTCTCAGACTCGATTTTGTTTCCATGTTCGAATGAAAGCATTGATGATCATAATCGGGTAGGGACGTTTGCTTTGACTTGCGGCGAAGGTGTCGATGATTGGAACGGTGACCTGTGAAGTGTGCATGTGCACAGAGTTTTTGTGTGCCAGTGTTGCTGAGCTTGGGAAGTAAAGGAAGTAACTCGGGCAAGGGTTCAGGAAGATGTAGGTGTAGCTCGAGTTGTATTCCAGTTTTTAGTGGGTGCGTTGCAGAGTTAAATTTAGGAAGCCAGTTTTAGAAAAAAGGAGGAATGAGCTCGAAATTGGGGTCGGGTAACCCTATGTTTTGTCTCGGGTATGTTGTGAGATAATTCTCAAGTTCTAAAATTTAAACTAAAAATTCAAGTTTAAACTAATTTTCCTAGAACTATTCCTTTAATCAATAATGGTTTATTTAAATGATTGATTAAGTAATTGTAATTCATTTTAACTTTGATTTAGTTAAATCCTAAGTTTATTAATAATGTAATTAAGTAATAATTAAAGTGGATGAAGTGTTTCATCATTAAACTTAAGAACTTTTGTAAATTACAAGTTAATGGTAACTAATCCCAAATTTATTGAATCCTGATGATGATGGAGGGAGTGATTAAGATAAATGAATTATCTTATATTAATTAAGGGTTAGGTGATTAAGGTTTATAATTAATTAATTGATTATTAACTAAAGATAAATTAATTAAGGAAGGTAAATCAAGGTTAATTAATTAAGGAAATTAATTAAGGATTAGTTAATTTTTGAGTATGATTAATTAAAGGATAATTAATCAATGTAAGTAATTATAGGATAATTAATTTGAGTAATTAATTAAGGATAAATATGATTAATGTGAATGGGTGGAGATTAATTAAATTGTGTTATTAAATAAAGGCTAATTACTTAATGTAATTAAAGAGGATAATTAAGGAATGATCAATTAATGGTTTGTAATTAATTAATATTAAGTAAGCAAGATTAATAGAAATTAAGGTAATTAATTTAATTTATTTTAAATTAATTAGAAACGGTATGAAAAATTAATCTTGCTTATGAATGATTGAATGAAATTGTATGCCTTAGATTTGTTGATATCTCTGATATGTGATTTGTGATGCTATGTGATATGATATCTCTGGTTTAAATTGTGTGAATATGGATATCTATCGATGAAGAATTACTGTGTAAAGGTGACACCCTATATTTAAAGTTTGAATTGTATTTCATTCGAATAACTTCGGTTAAGATGACATGATATTCGAAGAGACCGGAGTCAGGTATTAGTTAATACTCGTAACCACTTCGATTCTTTATTGATTGATATGTGAAATCAATAAACTAGAATGAAATGATTTAAGTGAATTAGACTATTTAATCTAAGTTTTGGTACTTAGAAATTTGTGAGTGAAATAAGTAATGTCTATAACAATTTGTGGACTTGTAATTGATACAAGTTACCTGGGTTATATATATAAGTTTTATGCTTTTGTATTTCATATTAGATGGGTTTACTCACACTGGTTTCCAATCTAACCCGGGTGTTACTTTGATGTAATGCTCGGGTCAGACCGAGTATTACAGATTTCCAGGTAAGGACGTTCTGGAGCTCAGGAGGCGGGCTGGATGGCAGGAACGTATGGAGAGTATTCCGCTGTGATATATTGTTATTTATCTGGGACAAGTTATTTTAACTGTCCAGTGATTGTGAAATGTTGTAACTCTGATGTATTAAAATGTAATTGACCGATACAGCTTTCTTTGTGTAAAGAATGTTATTTGATATTATATTTTAGCCACTGTGAATGTGCGATTCTGAGTTTGGTTTTCTGTTTCTTCTTCATCTTTCTCTTTCTTCTTTCCTAACTATCTGGAATTTCGGGATCTTAATTTTGGGTCGTTACATTTGGTATCAGAGCTGAAGGTTAAGAAAGAACCTTGGCTCTGATGGGTTTACTCATTTAGGAGGGTCAATGGTACCCTAGAATGTGTTGTGTGTGTGTGTGTGTGTGTGTGTGTGTGTGTGTGTGTGTGTGTGTGTGTGTGTGTGTGTATGAGAGCGTACTTGTTATTTTCTTTTATAAAGATTTTAAATCATTTTATATTGGAATATATTTTGTCATATAAAGCAATATTTCTTTCTAATAAATATTAAGGTAATTGGTTGTTAAACTATTGGAATTAAATTAAGTGGTAATAGAAATACAACCAAATTGAAATTAAATAAAGATAAGTTTGAAATGAATTCAAACTGAAATTAAAATCTTGAATTTGGGAAAGAGTTTCAGAATTAGATAATAATGAAATGGTTTCTAGATATGATAATCTTGGTTATTATCATAAATGATTGTTGTGTTTAATAATAAAATGTGTATTAATGAGTAAGCAAAATGAAATGTTTTAGGGAAGTAAAACATTTAGGCAAGTATGACTTATAAATTGGAATTGAAGATGATCTAAAATGTGAACTTATAAATCTGGGTCTAGAATTTGAAATTGTTTCAAAGTGATAAAGAAATGTTATTTAATGTATTTGAATGAAGGGTCCTGTTTCAAACAAAAGTTATTTAAAATGTAAAGGAATTTGTTTTGAATTTAAAAACCAAAGGTAGTTTAAAATTTAAGGATAACTTGGTATGTAAAGGAAAATAAATATGTATATTTGAAATAAACTCTAAGGTTGAGTTTTGAATTTTCCGGAATGTGATGTGAAACCCAAAGTGAAGTAAGTTTTTAAATTTAAGTGGGAAGATTATTAATCTGAATTTTAAAATTCGAATGGAAATTCCAAATTGTGTAAAGTTGACTAGATTAAGTAAATTGAATTTAACTTGGACGAAGTTAAATAAGTTGGAATGAACAACCTGATTTGAGAATTTCAAGATGAAATTAAGGTTTAACCTGGGAAGTTAAATGGTTGATTTGAATTGGGAGTTTGTGTGATCTCAAAATGGGTTTGAGATTTGGAAATTGGAAATGGATGATGTTAAATAATTTGGATAATATCATCATGTTGTTATTAATAATCTTTAAGCTGAAATTAGATTTGTTTAAATGAATGAAGAAATGGGATGTGGTAATATATCCATTATTAAGATAAAATGGAATCATTTTGGACTTAAGATTTGAATGTTTAAGATAAAACATCAAAGGTTTGGTTTCAAAATTGAAATTTGATGATAAACTGAGTTTCAAAGATTAAGTTGTTTAAAAAAGATTTGAATTATTATTTGAACTTTGAAATAGGTTAAAAATGGAATTTGGATCAGAATTAAATGGTTTAAAGATATAAGTTGATTTGATTTAATGGATTAAATCAACATTTAAAAATTTGACTTGAATTTATATAATTCGGGATGGTTTAAATTTGAAATTTAAATTGAATTAGTTCAAATTGAATCTGATTTGAATTAATAGGAATTGTGATTGAAGATGGATAAGTTAAAAATTCGAATGGAAAATTTGAATTGGATTGTTTTGAAATGAAATTGAAGATGAATGAGTTCAAATTCAAATGGGAATTGGGATTAATTTAAACTAGAATTGAAATGATTTGAAATTGAAGTTGGTTCAATTTGAAATTAATCTAAATTGATTTGAATAATTTGTAATTATTGTGATTAAAGTTGAATAGGTTTAGAATTCAAATGGAATTTGATTTGAATTTGGAAAGAAATTGAGGTTAATTCAACTTGAATTGGGGTTAAATAAATTTTAATGGAAATTGAAGTTATTGGAATTGAGTCAATTTAAATGGAAGTGGAAATTTAAATTGAACTGATTGGAAATGGAGGTTGGGAATTGAATAGTCTCTGGACTATTTTCAAAATAAATTATTTTAATATAAATCTATTTTTCCAAATTATTTACTATACAAATTTTCTTTTTAAACCTAAAACTATCTTATATTTGTTTTACAATTATTTTTGGAACTATTTAACAATTTTCAACTGTTTTATAAACTAATTACTGTTTTTCAACTGTTTTATAACTAATTACTATTTATAACTGTTTTACAATTATTTAACTATTTTATAACTATTTTATCATTATGTAACTATTTTACAGATATTTTACAAACTAATAATTATTTTTCAACTACTTATCTATTTTTAAACTTTTCAAGCTATTTTCAAAATTTAAGCTGGACAGAGTTCAAACTGTTTATGGTTAAATATCCATTTGAGATAAGAATTAAGATAATAATCCAAACAGGGATTGAGGCAATTCTGAGTAAATGAATAAAGATCTAAATGAACGTGAATAGAAAGGGAATTGATTTAACTAATAATCAATGAAGATAGATACGTAGGATGTGCGTATATTATTCTATTTGCATAGTGATTTGATCCACTACACCATTATAAGCTATTAACAACGGGTAAAAACTGTTGTTAAGTCCAAAAGCAACGAGTAAAAACCGTCTTCAAAACAGGAGTGGTTGAATTTAGCGACGGGAGAAAACCGTTGCTTTATGTCCAAAAGGCAACGGG
The DNA here is from genome assembly GCA_030765085.1 of Allium cepa. Lineage (NCBI taxonomy): Eukaryota > Viridiplantae > Streptophyta > Magnoliopsida > Asparagales > Amaryllidaceae > Allium > Allium cepa. Next base: position 683,999,362 of record CM060932.1, on the reverse strand, counting down.
TATAAACCGTTGCAAATTGGGACAAAGGCAACGGGTATAAACCGTTGCAAATTGGGCCAAAGGCAATGGGTATTAATCGTTGCAAATTGGGCCAAAGGCAACGGTTATAAACTGTTGCAAACTGGGCCAAAGGCAACAGGTATAAACCATTGCTTTATGGACAATAGGCAACGGGTATAAACCGTTGCTTAATGTACAAAAGGTAACGGTTACTAACCGTTGCTTCATGTCCAGTAAAAAACGGTTAAAAATCGTTGCTTTATGCCCAAAGTCACACATAAAGCAACGGTTAACACCCGTTGCACATAGTGTTTGCTCCTGCTCCTACAAAATCACATCTGTAACTCACTACTGCGTAACACGCATATCTCAGTATATATACCCGAATATCAATATATATCAAAATATGCCAGAATATCAAAATATTGGTACACAAGCACTATAAACATATCGCACATATACCATACATATAAAATTATCAAACTTATAATTACACTTATTGTTTTGCAAACAGAATGCTACCGTGCCGGAATATCATACTTATTACACTGCATTGTTTATTACACTACAGTACAAAGATTTCATTAATCACACTACATTGTTTTGCAAGCAGTGAAGTCTACATATAATAAACACATTAAAAGGATGCTGAGCAGGTTAGCCGAAGCTGATATTTCTTTGAGTCAACATCGACGGTCTTCAACAACTACAACAAACACAATAAGTAAAAAAAACATTGTCAAGGAGGTGTATGGTCAAATTGAAAATACGTTAAATATTTAATACATATACCTCCTCACGTAACCAAAAAGTGAAATATTTAATAGCTTCCTCAGATGTACCCCCGCCTCAAGTTTGAGATTTGGTGCTTTGAACATAGGAGTTATACCTCCTACGAAAAACACACAATAAATACTATATATATGAATTGATTTACAATAATAAGAATTCAGGACAAATTCATGAATTTACTTCTTCCATTCATCCAATCCGTCGTACTTATCAAGGACCCATTTACGTACTTGTTGAAATTGCACTTGAGTTAACGTTACATCTTTACCATTATCTAGTGCTATTTCATCAGCAAACTCATCATCCTCATCTAAAAACGCTTCACGGGTATGTTTATGAGTGCCAGCAGCTCCTTTTGGCATATACTCCATGCAGTAAAGACTAGCTTCTTGTACAATATATCCTTCTGCAATACACCCTTCAATATATCTTTTGTTGCGCACATATCCTTTATATGTTTTCATCAACCTATGAAGATGAATAATTGTAAAATGTAGATATCAATAGCTATTTAAATCGAATAATTATGTACATAACTAAAATTAGTAATTTACCGTTCAAATGGGTACATCCACCTATGTAACGACCCACTATTTTGGACCATTCAAATCGACAATAAAACCGTACATGTCCGACTTGAATAATTCAAGATACCGAATTGTTAATAAAATTTGGCAAAACTTAAAATATACAGTAAATAAATCAATCATAGATCACTTACACAGAGTAATACAATGCAGCGGAATAGATAAAGAATAGTATTTCATGAAGCTACTATATACCTCAGAGTTAGAAATAAAATACAACCGAATAGTTCAAATGCCATGAAGTCTCCAATGCAACAGATGGCTTCTCTGAACCAATCAACTGGATGACTGAAGGGATAGATAGCTGGATCTTCAAGCAAAGCTCCAACTTCGAAGATGAGTCTCAAATGTTGTATCTCTCAGTCTGACCCGAGCGTAAAGCAAAACACAAAACACTCGAGTCAGGATTAACATTCTTATATCTATAAATCTAACTCAATTGAAATATCAACTGAAATATAATTAACTTAGAGGATGTTTGGGATAACCATCCTCTAAGGATCCATGGAACTATCTAAAAGATAGAAATATACACTATAACACCGTAGTCTTTTCAACTTAATTTATACTTCAAAACCAAATATCATTTTCACTTCAAATATCTCTATACTTCCCAAATAGTAATTTTATATATTAAATAATTTGTACAGTAAGGAAATTTCAATTCCCTCAACTTAACAAATCGTTTAACATCAACCCGACCACCCCATTTAAATCTATTTCAATCTCAATTTATTAATTTAAATTCAACTCAATTTCTAAAATAACCACTTCAATTTTATCGATCTCAAATTCGGATTTGAAATCACAAAATACCCTTTATGTTCAATATATTTCAAAACTTTAAGTATTCAACGTTTCAAACTAACTTTTTAATCAATTTAGTTTCTAAATAATAAATTCAACTATACTGATTTCAAATACATATCCGAATCTCAAAATAAACCATTTAAATCCCAATATAGTTCAAAGCTTTAATATTTAATTAAATGTTCAATTTAATAGTTCCATATAGATCTCGATTTAACCTCATTATTATCTAGTCTTAAAATAATCCCTCATTAGATACAATATCATTTAAGTAACCTTAAATTACATTTTACTCAATATTTTCTTTAATTTATTTAAACGTGAAATATTCATTAAATCACTTAAATAAAAATCCAGTTACAAAATCATACCCTTAAATTTCCCATTCAAAAATTTCAAATTGATTTAATTGAATAAATCCTTATTTAAATACCATTTAGATAAACCCACATTTATCTCCCAATCTTAGTAAATTGCAGAATACTTTTGGAATAAAATTTACATAAATATTTAGCATAATTTATGTATTAAATCAAATTTTGACTAAATTAAATATTATTAAATCTATATATCATTACCCTTTATATATAAAAAAATTTAAGGATTAACATTTAATAAGACCATATATTTCTTTCCAAAACAATGAATTAAATTTCAAAATATTTATATATATGGACCAACGATGTCTGTATATATTTCTTATCATATGGTCAAGTGTTACGGATATTTATCATTTCAATCCGTACACTAAATGTATACGGGTGGATAGCATTTCAACCCGTAATCCCAATTCAATTAAATGAAAATCGCTTGGGTTTATCATTTCAACCCATAACGATTTTCTCCTATTCTAAAGTCTGTTCGGGTATGTATCATTTTAACCCATAGTGATTTCTATACTAACAGGGAACTTGCAGAGTGATGACAGATATGTAAATAATAATAACAACAGGCATATATCATCAAAATAAATATATAAACAATAGGATATGGTGTCATATCCCATAAGTGAATAGTTACAGATAATAGCATATATAACAATTTAAATAACTACAGCCTCATATTTCAATTGTCGTCTCAATTGAAATCAAATTTAGTAAATAAAAGAATGTTAATCGTGAGTGATTTCTCACCTTTCGAGGCCAGAGAAAAAGAAGTGAGTTATGAAATCCAGATCCGAATTCCAAAACAAAGCTAGATGGACACGGTTCAATGACCAAAGCTGATAATAGGAATAGACGAATTCAAATCAGAATTGGATCAAGGAAGATAAATAGGATAAGTGAGCTTATATACAACTAGCCAACATATGCAGACACAGTTTATAAAATATGCAACAAAATATGCATGCCTCGGTTAATATATATACATAGGTGTGCAGACCGACTATATTAATATAACCATATATATACTATATAACATTTCCTCTACCAATTTGTATATGACTATACATATGACTATACTTGAAATCAAAATACACATCCCTTAAAAAAAAATCCAACGTATATCAGTCAGTGCAAACAACCTAAGGCTGACATGAAATAAACTTTTGAAAGCATATACTGTTGAAATTATAAAATATTGATATAACTTATACTGTAAAACTACCATAGAAAATTTATATATACCTACATTTAAATATAACTTATGTAAATTGTTGAAAATAAAATAAAATATAGTACGGTAGACTCTAAAATACTAAAACAATCATAAAAATATATATATTATAAATTGACCTATCAAACTTGTACCCACCAATTTTATATAATATATATACCAAAACAGTAACGAAAATTGAAATACTATATTTTATATATCTAACATATGAAAGCTAATAAAATAACGTATTTTATTATAGTTGAAACTGTTATAACCAAATATATAAAACATATAAAAATACGTATATTAATAGAAGGCTGCCAAACTTATACCATATATACCGTAAGCTATCAATAGTAAAATAAAACGCGTATATAAATATATATATATATATATTTAACTTATCAACTAGTTAGTAAAACATACGTATCTAAAAGCCGTACGATAACTATATGCTAACAAAAGTCAAAAACTATATACCGTAAAATCTTAAAATAATATACATAATACAGTATAAATATATACTAACCTTTATATATGAACAGAAGTTAAATATTTATATACACGTTTATAAATATAACAATTATCATATATATACTATTATGAAATATATTATTATTTTTAAAGTTCAACTGTTAGGGAATTCAAAATCCCCATAGTTGCAGTAAACATATAAAACAAAACTTATGCACAATCTATACTGTTCTTAATATATAAAATAGACTTATATCAAATAAAATGCGTACTTACTTTTAAAAACCAGAGAGGAAATGTTTTGCCAACTAATGCATGCGGCCATGGGGAGGAGGCAGGCCAAGGAAAAGAGAGAGCTCATGCTCAGGTTTGGAAGAAATAAGAAAAGATGGAGGGGAGATGAGAACAGGCGATTTTTAAAGGAAGAATGCATGCGTGATTCAAGCAACATGACATGGCGAAGGGCATTCTTCAGGCAACAGAGAAAATGCTAGTTTCTTAAATATAAAGGTAGGTCTGCATCTGATATGTGAACGTGCTATATGACTTTATATAATATTTACAAAGCTCTCTCCTCTTTTAATATTAATTTGAGGGCAACGAATAGCCTACAGAGAGAAAAGAAGATGCAATCTATGCTATACTATATATATATATATATATATATATATATATATATATATATATATATATTCCTAGAAACACAGAAACGAAGAGGTAAAAGAGGGAAGAGAAAGAGGCGTATAAATGAATGGTAAATAAATTTAGATTTCAAATGAAATAAATGGAACATCAGAGATTAAAGTATGGATGTAAATCCTAGAATAATAAAAAGCAACGGTTATATGTTGATTAAGAAAAATAATTAAAATAATTAATGGCTTAAATGGGGCAGCATGTTTCAAATTTTTGAAATGCAAAAGAAACGTACACTATAAATATAAAGTTTTCAAAAGCAAAAGAAACGTAAATCTGTCCATTAATTCATCAAAACGTTATTTAAGTAACAAATTGAAATGAAAAAAAAAGTAATTGTAACGGTCAATAGTTGATTTAGCTATACACTTAAAGCAATAAATTTTTGTTTGTTTGTACAACACATAATGAGTTTTGAAAGTCAAGGATATAAAAATGGATAAAAGGAAAGAAATCAGGAAATTTTTGTGAGCAATAGCTTTCCAAGGAAAGGTAGGCTTACATTATATATACATGCTGAGATGATTAGGCACGTTCAAAAATTTTGAAGCAATGAAGGAATTGGAAATAAATATAAAATGAAAGAAATTTGAAAAGTCCGTAGCTATGATTTAGCCAAAATTTATTAAAGCCATTTACTAGGAAGGTTGGAACCGAAATAATAGGGAGAGGAAGACACATTAAATTTGATGACAAAGTTGTGTTCGGATCTATAAGCAAGTGGTTTATATATTTTAGGCGTTATGAAAGCGAGGGAAGGAACGGATGCTACTAGCTTGATGATTTGAGATTCTTTCAAGCGTTAAAAACAAAAATAAAGAGAGACCAGAATAAATGCACCACCATAAATATAAATATACGCTTCAATTGCAAAAGAAACGTATAGAGAAAATTATGGGCAGTGGGAAAGGTAAAGTCAGTGCACGAAACTACACGGAATAATAAAAGCAAGGTCGATGATCTCAAATTTATTAATGGTTACGAATGGAAAAGTCTACCTGGATTGGAAAAGTATTAAGCAATAGAAATCTTTAACGGTAGTAAAAAGAAACCGTTACGCACTGATTCAGAAATCAATTAAAGCAATCAATAGCTTGAATTGGACAGCACGTTTTCTCAATTAAATAAACTTCCATAAAATTATTTGAAAATTTACAATCTGCTATATTTAAATATACGTATTCTAAATATATAAACATTTTATTTAAAAATTCAATTATTATAAGATTTCACAAATATTCAATTAAATACGTTATAGAATCAATTAAAATTGTTAAAATTTTCCGGGTCGTTACACTCTCCCCCACTCAAAACTTTTCGTCCCCGAAAAGGAAGGAGGTAGGAGAATAAAACAACCAGAAAAAAAAATAGATTGAAAGCCAAGATAAACAATAAATTTTAAAACTATATAAATTTTATTTAAAATATTTATTTGAAAATTTCATTTGAAATTAAATTTTCTTTAATATTTAATACTTCTCAAACTCCTTTGCAAACAATTATTTACATTATTACTTCTATTTACAAAGACTATTGAAAATATTAAATCCAAAATTTATGAAATTTTTAATTTATCTCAAGATACCTTTCAAATATTATCAATAAATTAATAATCATTTTCTTTAAAGATGTTTTATTTAATTTATAGCTTCAAAAATATTTATAACACTAAAATTTTATATAAAACAATGTAGTATACAAATAAGCAATATTTAAAAGATTTATTCAAAAAGGAAAGGAAGGTAGATTCCGAAAACGGAATATAGGTGAAAAATGAAGCTGAGCAGATGAGGTAGATTCAAAAGAATAGAATCGGGCACGAATAATTTATTTCAAACCATAAGAATTTTAATTTCAAATATTAATACAAAATTTCTTTGTTGGGAAAAATACTTCTATAATAAATACCTTTATAATAATACGTTTATATCGAAATAAATCTTTCTTTCGAAAATATTTTTATAACTCGATGTTTTAACAAGTTTATCCTCGTTCTTGCAGACTTTGGCCATGCGTTGATCAGGCGCAAAGCTAGAATTCTTCAAGTACTTAGTAGACCTGTTTCAACACCCAGTGAAAATACTTGAAAAACCTTTTTAAAAACAGATATGGAAAGTACAATCCAAACAAACAACCAAACCAAAACCTTTGTCTGACCATGGTTCGCAGATACACAATGGTTACGCCTGGGTCTCCCACGAAACAATCCATATCCGTAAGCTTTCTCAGCCCTGCGAGTTACGCCATGATGACTAGTAGAGTGCAGAATACACAATGGTTACGCCTGGATCCCCTAGGAAACAATCCGTACCCCTAGGCAAGACTCAGCCAGGAACTTGCGCTACTATTCGCGACCTACACAGATTGCAGGATACACAATGGTTACGCCTCGATCCCCCAGGAAACAATCCGTACCCCTAGGCAAGACTCAGCCAGGCAGTTGCGCTATGCAGTCACGAGAGAAAAAAAAAACCATGGGTTACGCCACGGTGGGAAACACTCGAGTATTACATCCGGAAAACCGAAAATCAGAGAGAATAATATCGATAGAATGAATCCACGATGTGGCCACAAAGAGGATATCAAGCAGAAGGCACTTTCCATATCTTTACTTCGAAAATATATATCATATAGTACCTTTTCAAATACTTTCAAATATCATACTTATATAAAATCCATATATATATATATAAGATTCCATTTTCAAATCGAATACTTTCCAAATCAATAGTATATCAAATCATACTTATATAGACTTCGATTTATAAAAAAAAAATCTCTTTCCAAATTGAGTACCTTTCAAATCAATAGATTTCAAATCACTTCATGCTTATACAAATCCATTTTATATAAGTTCGACCACTCCCAAATCAAGTGCTTAACAATATAAGGTTCTCAATTTCAAATCATTTCAATATCAATTCAGTTTCAAAATCATATAGGATTTCACCAAATTTTCTTCCAAATTAAGTATCTAAATTTCAAAGTTCCCAATATAATAGGTTTAAAAATTATCCCAGTTTCCAAATTAAAATAATTCAAGTCAAACAAATTCATTTCCAAAATCACCATATAAGTGCTGGTTTTTAATTTCAATTTAATTTCAAAACCAAATATTTTCTCAAAATCAATTATACTCAAAATGGTTTCCAAATTTATAATCATCACTTTAAAACTTTTAAACTATCTATTTCTATTAGAAATATCCAATTTACCTTTCTGAAAACCATTATTTGAAATTAAATTTTTTTTTTTTTTTCAAAACATTTCAAAACTAAATTCCATATTAGTATAATTAAAAATAGTCATATTCACTTACTTAACAAAAGGTTTCAAACTTACTTAAGTCATACTCTTCAAAACTAAACTTATATGCTTTATCAAAAATTTTATACTTTTCGAAATTTCTTAGTTTAAAACTTTTAAACCTTGATTTGGAAGTGCTCGAACCTTCAAAATAGTCGATGAAATCAAATTTCAAATCTAAGAGTTGGAAATCAAATTTTTTTATATATAGAGTTATTACTAGTCAAATTGAAAACTCGAGGACTGAACACCGGTCTCACTTTAAATTGTTTCAAATATATACATATATCTTTCGAAAATATCAAATTATACTTCGGAATTTGAAATCAAAAATGGTTTTACAAAATCACTCGCATAGCGAAGCTATTAAAGTGGCCTCTCCCCCACTCTGAACTCGAAAATCAATGTCGATGATGCGTGCACTCATCACTGAAATTATTCTCCAGCGACATAAGTGAGTTCTGGACTTCTATTTTCTTGAAAACTTCTTTGAAATTTCTTCAAAATTATTGGAATTCATTTGAACCCATTTGAAACATTTCTTATTCGGAAAAATACTTTTAAATCGTATTATTTTTATATATTTTCCCAAAATCTTAAAACCAATTTCAAAATATCGGAATTCAATTCTCGAATTTCAAATTTAACCCTTCAGTTATAAATCCTTTTTATATAAATCACTTTCTTATAAATTTTCAAAATTTCCAATCCTTTCAAAACTTTTATATATAGAATAACATTTCTTATTTGTTTTATATATAGGTATATAATCCTTATCGAAAACATTTTCACTTTTATATATAGAATAAAATCATAGTTATCAAAATAATAATTTCGTATAAAACAATTTTAAAATACAACAAACCCGATTTTCAAAGGATGATTCAAGAATGGATTTCAAAACAAAGATAGAGATTTAATTTAGAGGAACTCTAATCAATAGAATCCTGATTCGAAGATAGGCTCAAACAAGGTTGAGAAAATCAAATTACAAAATAGAAGATGGATATACTTCTATAAATCTCGGGCGACCTTAACCGGGTCAACCGTGACTTCAGGAATATAATTGATGCGGAATTCTAAAGCAAATCGGCATTCGATTGCCAGAGATAGAATTCGGCATACCAAGATATAGCAGCATCGTAAACCGAGGATACAGAAATCTCTGGTGAATCAATGCCAATTGTAAAGGAGTTTTCACCCCCTTTACAATTCATTCCGTGGAGTTATGGGATACTCCAGAATCAAACGAATATAAATAGGGAGAGACAAGAATGAATTTAGGAACCGAGGGACATTCCAAAATTCAAAGGAAATCAAGTCAAAAAGAAGGGATTCAACTCGAACGAAAGTGATTCTGTAAATGAATTTACCATATATGCTAGGTTTTTCCTAGAGCCAAAGCTTTGATACCAAATGTAACGACCCGCTATTTTGGACCATTCAAATCGACAATAAAACCGTACATGTCCGACTTGAATAATTCAAAGTACCGAATTGTTAATAAAATTTGGCAAAAGTTAAAAAATACAGTAAATAAATCAATCATAGATCACTTACACAGAGTAATACAATGAAGCGGAATAGATAAAGAATAGTAGTTCATGAAGCTACTATATACCTCAGAGTTAGAAATAAAATATAACCGAATAGTTCAAATGCCATGAAGTCTCCAATGCAACAGATGGCTTCTCTGAACCAATCAACTGGATGACTGAAGGGATAGATAGCTGGATCTTCAAGCAAAGCTCCAACTTCGAAGATGAGTCTCAAATGCTGTATCTCTCAGTCTGACCCGAGCGTAAAGAAAAACACAAAACACTCGAGTCAGGATTAACATTCTTATATCTATAAATCTAACTCAAGTGAAATATCAACTGAAATATAATTAACTTAGAGGATGTTTGGGATAACCATCCTCTAAGGGTCCATGGAACTATCTAAAAGATAGAAATATACACAATAACACCGTAGTCTTTTCAACTTAATTTATACTTCAAAACCAAATATCATTTTCACTTCAAATATATCTATACTTCCCAAATAGTATTTTTATATATTAAATAATTTGTACAGTAGAGAAATTTCAATTCCCTCAACTTAACAAATCGTTTAACATCAACCCGACCACCCCATTTAAATCTATTTCAATCTCAATTTATTAATTTAAATTCAACTCAATTTCTAAAATAACCACTTCAATTTTATCGATCTCAAATTCGGATTTGAAATCACAAAATACCCTTTATGTTCAATATATTTCAAAACTTTAAGTATTCAACGTTTCAAACTAACTTTTTAATCAATTTAGTTTCTAAATAATAAATTCAACTATACTGATTTCAAATACATATCCGAATCTCAAAATAAACCATTTAAATCCCAATATAGTTCAAAGCTTTAATATTTAATTAAATGTTCAATTTAATAGTTCCATATAGATCTCGATTTAACCTCATTATTATCTAGTCTTAAAATAATCACTCATTAGATACAATATCATTTAAGTAACCTTAAATTACATTTTACTCAATATTTTCTTTAATTTATTTAAACGTGAAATATTCATTAAATCACTTAAATAAAAATCCAGTTACAAAATCATACCCTTAAATTTCCCATTCAAAAATTTCAAATTGATTTAATTGAATAAATCCTTATTTAAATACCATTTAGATAAACCCACATTTATCTCCCAATCTTAGTAAATTGCAGAATACTTTTGGAATAAAATTTACATAAATATTTAGCATAATTTATGTATTAAATCAAATTTTGACTAAATTAAATATTATTAAATCTATATATCATTACCCTTTATATATAAAAAAATTTAAGGATTAACATTTAATAAGATCATATATTTCTTTCCAAAACAATGAATTAAATTTCAAAATATTTATATATATGGACCAACGATGTCTGTATATATTTCTTATCATATGGTCAAGTGTTACGGATATTTATCATTTCAATTCGTACACTAAATGTATACGGGTGGATAGCATTTCAACCCGTAATCCCAATTCAATTAAATGAAAATCGCTGGGGTTTATCATTTCAACCCATAACAATTTTCTCCTATTCTAAAGTCTGTTCGGGTATGTATCATTTCAACCCATAGTGATTTCTATACTAACAGGAAACTTGCAGAGTGATAACAGATGTGTAAATAATAATAACAACAGGCATATATCAATTAAAATAAATATATAAACAATAGGATATGGTGTCATATCCCATAAGTGAATAGTTACAGATAATAGCATATATAACAATTTAAATAACTACAGCCTCATATTTCAATTGTCGTCTCAATTGAAATCAAATTTAGTAAATAAAAGAATGTTAATCGTGAGTGATTTCTCACCTTTCGAGGCCAGAGAAAAAGAAGTGAGTTATGAAATCCAGATCCGAATTCCAAAACAAAGCTAGATGGACATGGTTCAATGATCAAAGCTGATAATAGGAATAGACGAATTCAAATCAGAATTGGATCAAGGAAGATAAATAGGATAAGTGAGCTTATATACAACTAGCCAACATATGCAGACACAGTTTATAAAATATGCAACAAAATATGCATGCCTCGGTTAATATATATACATAGGTGTGCAGACCGACTATATTAATATAACCATATATATACTATATAACATTTCCTCTACCAATTTGTATATGACTATACATATGACTATACTTTAAATCAAAATACACATCCCTTAAAAAAAATCCAACGTATATCAGTCAGTGCAAACAACCTTAAGGCTGACATGAAATAAACTTTTGAAAGCATATACTGTTGAAATTATAAAATATTGATATAACTTATACTGTAAAACTACCATAGAAAATTTATATATACCTACATTTAAATATAACTTATGTAAATTGTTGAAAATAAAATAAAGTATAGTACGGTAGACTCTAAAATACTAAAACAATCATAAAAATATATATATTATAAATTGACCTATCAAACTTGTACCCACCAATTTTATATAATATATATACCAAAACAGTAACGAAAATTGAAATACTATATTTTATATATCTAACATATGAAAGCTAATAAAATAACATATTTTATTATAGTTGAAACTGTTATAACCAAATATATAAAACATATAAAAATACGTATATTAATAGAAGGCTGCCAAACTTATACCATATATACCGTAAGCTATCAATAGTAAAATAAAACGCGTATATAAATATATATATATATATATATATATATATTTAACTTATCAACTAGTTAGTAAAACATACGTATCTAAAAGCCGTACGATAACTATATGCTAACAAAAGTCAAAAACTATATACCGTAAAATCTTAAAATAATATACATAATACAGTATAAATATATACTAACCTTTATATATGAACAGAAGTTAAATATTTATATACACGTTTATAAATATAACAATTATCATATATATACTATTATGAAATATATTATTATTTTTAAAGTTCAACTGTTAGGGAATTCAAAATCCCCATAGTTGCAGTAAACATATAAAACAAAACTTATGCACAATCTATACTATTCTTAATATATAAAATAGACTTATATCAAATAAAATGCGTACTTACTTTTAAAAACCAGAGAGGAAATGTTTTGCCAACTAATGCATGCGGCCATGGGGAGGAGGCAGGCCAAGGAAAAGAGAGAGCTCATGCTCAGGTTTGGAAGAAATAAGAAAAGATGGAGGGGAGATGAGAACATGCGAATTTTAAAGGAAGAATGCATGCGTGATTCAAGCAACATAACATGGCGAAGGGCATTCTTCAGGCAACAGAGAAAATGCTAGTTTCTTAAATATAAAGGTAGGTCTGCATCTGATATGTGAACGTGCTATATGACTTTATATAATATTTACAAAGCTCTCTCCTCTTTTAATATTAATTTGAGGGCAACGAATAGCCTACAGAGAGAAAAGAAGATGCAATCTATGCTATACTATATATATATATATTCCTAGAAACACGGAAACGAAGAGGTAAAAGAGGGAAGAGAAAAAGGCGTATAAATGAATGGTCAATAAATTTAGATTTCAAATGAAATAAATGGAACAGCAGAGATTAAAGTATGGATGTAAATCCTAGAATAATAACGTACACTATAAATATAAAGTTTTCAAAAGCAAAAGAAACGTAATGCTGTCCATTAATTAATCAAAACGTTATTTAAGTAGTAAATTGAAATGAAAAAAAAAAGTAATTGTAACGGTCAATAGTTGATTTAGCTATACACTTAAAGCAATAAATTTTTGTTTGTTTGTACAACACATAATGAGTTTTGAAAGTCAAGGATATAAAAATGGATAAAAGGAAAGAAATCAGGAAATTTTTGTGGGCAATAGCTTTCCAAGGAAAGGTAGGCTTACATTATATATACATGCTGAGATGATTAGGCACGTTCAAAAATTTTGAAGCAATGAAGGAATTGGAAATAAATATAAAATGAAAGAAATTTGAAAAGTCCGTAGCTATGATTTAGCCAAAATTTATTAAAGCCATTTACTAGGAAGGTTGGAACCGAAATAATAGGGAGAGGAAGGCACATTAAATTTGATGACAAAGTTGTGTTCGGATCTATAAGCAAGTGGTTTATATATTATAGGCCTTATGAAAGCGAGGGAAGGAACGGATGCTACTAGCTTGATGATTTGAGATTCTTTCAAGCGTTAAAAACAAAAATAAAGAGAGACCAGAATAAACGCACCACCATAAATATAAATATAAATATACGCTTCAATTGCAAAAGAAACGTATAGAGAAAATTATGGGTAGTGGGAAAGGTAAAGTCAGTGCACGAAACTACACGGAATAATAAAAGCAAGGTCGATGATCTCAAATTTATTAATGGTTACGAATGGAAAAGTCTACCTGGATTGGAAAAGTATTAAGTAATAGAAATATTTAACGGTAGTAAAAAGAAACCGTTACGCACTGATTCAGAAATCAATTAAAGCAATGAATAGCTTGAATTGGACAGCACGTTTTCTCAATTAAATAAACTTCCATAAAATTATTTGAAAATTTACAATCTGCTATATTTAAATATACGTATTCTAAATATAAAAACATTTTATTTAAAAATTCAATTATTATAAGATTTCACAAATATTCAATTAAATACGTTATAGGATCAATTAAAATTGTTAAAATTTTCCGGGTCGTTACAACCTATATCTAACAGGACCAGAAATCAATGCTTCATCGGCTAAATGAACCATAAGGTGAATACTGATATCAAAAAATGCAGGCGGAAAATGTTTTTCAATAACACACATTGCTTCTACCAAACTAGCCTTTGCTTTTAGAAGATGTTCCCCGTTGATCACCTTTGAGCACAAAATGTTATAAAAGAGACTAATGCGGTGAATAGCATTCCGTTGATCCTTATGTTGTGGAAAACAATGCCGAAGCAATACCGGAAGTAAATGTTGCATTATGATGTGGTTATCATGTGACTTCATATTTTTTTAGTTCAGGAGGGTTGATGCTCACATTGTTATGGAAGTTCGAAGAGAATTTGCTTGGCACATTCAAAATTTTCAAAACGGTGCAAAACCGTATCTTTTCTTCTTTGCTCAAAGTAAAAGTCGCATTTGGTATGGTTACTTTACTTGTTTCAGGATCTTCTATCACCCACAACTTTTGTTTTATACCCATGATTTTCAAATCCTTCCGTGCATTGATCCCATCTTTTGACATGTCTTTATGGTTCATAATTGTGTTGATCAAATGTTTCGTGACATTCATCTCCGTATGCATAACATCAATATTATTTCGGGTCAAATTTGTTTTCCAATATGGCAAATCAAAGAACTTCGACCTCCTATACCATGCAGGAACTTCTTCATCGATTGTCTTTTTCGTTTTCGACCAATTTTCGGTATGTTTTTACCAACTTTCATTTTTATATTCTCTACCTTTTTTCAACTTGATAACCAGTCAGTGGTTTTGGAGGACTCTTAAGTTCTTGCTCGTTGTTGAAATTTGTCTTATCGTATCGAAACTTGTGTCCGGACGGAAGAAATCTACGATGTCCCATGTAACAAATCTTCTTACTTTCAGGGAGATAAACAGATGTAGTTTCTTCTCCACAAATAGGACATGCAAAGTAGCCGTGAGTTGTACATCCTGATAAAGTCCCAAGAGCGGGATGATCATGGATTGCCCACAACACTCTAGCTCTCATTATGAACTCAGGTTTCTTAAATGAATCAAATGTAACGACTCCTTCCCATAACTGCTTTAACTCGTCTATCAAAGGTTCTAAATAAACATCAATATCCTTCCCCGATTGTTTTGGCCCAGAAATCAACAGTGTTAACATTGAGAACTCTCTTTTCATGCACAAAGACGGAGGAAGGTTATATGGTACTACAATTACTGGCCAACTGCTGTAAGGGTTAGTTAAAGAAGCATTCGGACAGAAACCATCTGTTGCTATTCCAAGCGTGATATTTCGTGGTTCAGCAGCAAACGAAGAATCAAAAGAATCTGTAGTTTTCCATTGAGAAGTATCACGCGGATGACGCATTACGGTTGTACCGGACTTGGCACAACCATGCCAGGTCATCGCTTCTACTATCCATGGTACAGTATACAGTCTTCTCAATCTAGAAATTAAAGGAAAATGTCTTAAGGTCTTTCGAGGTACTGTGGTAGCTTTTCTCTCTTCATCGAATGATGTCTTGTATCTTGGTGCGTTGCAATTTGTACATGAAACTTTGTTCGCATTATCTTTCCAGTACAAGATGCAGTCATTAATGCATGCATCATAGGTTATGTAATTCATCCCAACTTTCTTAATGATCTTCTTCACGTTGGGGTACTTTGACGGTAGCGTGTTACCTTCGAGGAGTAACTCCTTTATGAATTTGAGTAGTGCAGTCACACCATTATCTGAAAAGCCGTATTGGGTCTTCAAGCTATTCAGTTTCACAATGGCATACAACTTTGTAATCTCTTTTGGACAAGAAGGATACAATGGCTCTATTACAGTTGCACTATCAAAAAATGATTTTTCTGTGAACTGCTCACCAATGCTAGCATTATCATGCAACTGACTTGTTGGTTGAAAATGATGGAATCTATCTGCATCATTGATCAAATCCTTCATCCTAATATGTTCGGACTCATTAGTATTTGTGGCATGACTAACCGGTTGTTGTTTTGGCTTCTCCGGTATTCTTTCCCCGTGAAAACACCACACGGTATGATTGAACAATACCATATCTAAGCAAATGAAAATGAATGTCATTTAATTTGAATGTATCTTCATTTTTGCACCGCGTGCAAGGGCACGAATACTTTTCCTTATTGCCACCGTTTTCAGCAACAAATTTAACGAAATTTCTCACACCTTCCACATATTCTGTATTTCTTCGATTAGATTGATTCATCCATTGTTTGTCTATACTAAAAGACATACTGAAAGAAAATAACAAGAACTAATAAGAAATCATGGGTAACAATATCTTATGGCTTTCCACCAAGTTCAACTCTGATATTAACTAAACAGATGTATATTCTTCTGATTTCACTTGAAATTTAACATTAGCATCAAACTGTTTCCAAAAAATTTGTCATTACAACGGCGCCATTTTGTAGCACCAGAGTAATGTCTATGCATTACCCCTCTCCTGATACTTGGCTTGCGCCATTAACAACAATTTTATCCACTTACTAAATATGGTCTCATATTTAGTAAAACAAAATTCATTGCATCAACTTATACCCTAGCAGTCACTATAAGTAGCTATGTCTAACTAGCATGCAGTGTTGTACAGTACATTACAATTTGTAAAACAAATCATATATAAATGTAAAAAGATCATCCCTTGCATAACCAATTGTTTCTTGGTTCTCTAACACTGTACACTTAAAACATCAAATATGTACTCTGATGGTTCAGATTAGAAGGTGCATCTCTACTTTGGCAAACTGTTAAAGAGTAGTAGATATTGACTATAATCAATCCCCAAAAACTTAATGAAACATCAATCCTAAAAGCAAGGGCGGCCCAAAGAATCAGTTGACCATGCCCAATGTGAATTTTTTTGCCCCTTACTATATAACATATCAATTTTTTTTTTCCATATATAAGCATAAAATCACATATAAAACTATAACATAACAAAGTACCAACTTTTTATACAAAAGTTGCCACATTAAGTGGGCTGCTATACTTATAGTCTCAAATAGTTTACAAAACAGTGTATTAAATTTTTAACAAAATGTATCAAGTTTACAAACTAGTGTATCTAGTTAAGTGTACAGGCAAATCATATTGGGTTCTGCCTAAATGTTTGCGGGTAGACATACACACACTACAGGAAAAATAGTACATCAATGTAAGTATCAGTTCCTAAATAATTATTAGTTTTTAGCTTCAGCTTTCAAATTTCAATTCCTAAACGAATATTTACAGAAAACTAGTTGTTTATAACTAAATACTAATAAGTTGTTAGCTTCAGGCATTTTCAAGGTTAATGAAATCTAAAGCAGTAAAAGGGCGACTCAATTTTAGAAAATTAGACAACTCAAAACAAGAAATTCGCATACTTAATTAGCAGTGGCAGTATAGAGACTGTAGCAGGACTTCAAATCAGCAGTAGAAAATATCGCGTAGGAGGCAAGCATGAGTCGACGATGGCTGATGGAATAGCCGAGTATGCAGCGATGATTATTTAAGCATTGATTTTTAAAACCTTAGTTTTTTTAGGTTCGAGCACCGCCAACATGGAGATTGCTATTGAGCTGTAACTTTGAAGTAAAATAGATTTTTGGTGTTGCCCGGCTCAGTTGGTTGCCCCATCCCAGGGGCTTGGTGGGCTTGCCCCTAGGCCGACCCTGCCTAAAAGATTTACGACGGTTACAAACCGTTGCTAATTAGCCACGGTTGAAAACCGTTGCTAATTGGAACGAAGCTCGCCAAAAATTATGGCGCGAAAGGATGAAATTCACCGCCATCATTTGTCTCCACAGAAGCTACGGTTAATAACCGTTCCCAATTAGCAACGATAAAAAACCGTTGCTAACTGAACCAAGACGGTGATTAACCATTGCTAAATGGCAACGGTTAATAACCGTTGCCAAATGCGCGGATGGTTAGTTGCAAATCTCAGTATTTGGTGTAGTGATCCAGATTCAAGCATAGAATTTCGAGATTGTTATATCAATCCGAGTTAGGATTTTCCACTCGATTTTCGACGGCGGACCTGGATATGTATTGTTGATTGATTTTGGATATTCTCTATCATAGTTAGGCTATGCAAGGAGAATGACGGTTTCAAATCAAGAAACAAGATCTAAGTCCGCACTAGGAAGTTGGGTGGACGATAATAGTTCGGAAGTGAAATTGTGTGATCGAGTGAGTGATCAGATTGATATAGCGTACGGATGATATTGTATACATCGTACGGATTTGAATAAAATTGATGCTGGGAATTTGTGGATAAGAACTATAAAATGGTTTTTGAAATGAAAGTATATTTTGTGAAATATATGATGGAATAAAGTAGGAATTTGTTATTTCTATGGTAGAAAGGGAATATGTTTAATAACTTTATAAAAGAGTAATCAAATTTGAATATTTGATTTGGTAAAGTAATATATATATCTGTTATATAAGATAAATCTCCCCTGAATCTAGCAAGAAATAAAAGGGTTTTTGAAAGTATTTGAAGTATAAAAAGGGAATTTATACAAGTTTGAAGATATCCAAAGTTTTTAAAAATTATATATATTTATGTATATATAAAAGATCTTATGAGTATTGTGGGAAAAGGTTTTTGGAATCTATGGACTTTGGAAAGGCTTTTGATTTTTAGGAAAAATCAATATTGGAATTTGGAAAGCCTAATTTGAGAATTATCGATTTTGATAATCGATTTTGAGATAGGAGAGGGATTTATACTCGGTGTATGATTTGGAAGATACTATATGTGTATTGTACAAAGTGTTTTAAAATAGCTCTGGAGAAAAAGGCGCTCCCTTGAAATGAACTTCTCAGGAGTGCCATAGGTTGGTACTGCCTTGAGCCTCAAAGAGGGGGAAGCTCTAAAGTAGATCATGTGAGAAGTCCGGACAAACTAGTTACTGAGGATTATTGGGTAGCGAAAGTCGAGGGCGCTGATGCCTATAGAGGCATTTGGGTTATGCTGTGACGACGGTGTAAATCGATGTCGTTGTGATCTACTGTGGACCATAGCGGAAATCGTGTGGAGGTGAGTGTCAACGGTCTACGCTTAATTTTTCCGAGAAGGCAACGTAACATCGGTAGACTGCGATCTATGGTCGAGTGGAGTGGAGAAGTTTCATTCTTTTGGCAGCGAAATTCGAGGGCGCTGAGGCCTACAGTTATATGGATTTTTGCTGTGACAGCAACGTAACCCCGATTGTTGTTGCGATCTGTAGTGGTTTCGTGGCGTAATTGAGGGGCACGGAGTGCCTACAGTTTATCTATGGATTTTGTCGGGACAACAACGTAACCATCGGGTTAACTGCGACCATGGATAGGGTGATCATTTCCAAAGCATTCTCACCAAAGATATTTCCTCGATTTCAAAAATGTTTTATATATTTTCAGTAAAATTATTTTTCAAGTATTTTCACTGGGTGTTGAAAACGGGTTCACTAAGTACTTGTAGGTTTTCAATTTTACGTCTGATCAACGTATGACCGAATTTCTGTGAGAACAAGGATGGAATGGTTGAGACATCAAGTTATAAAAAAATATTTTTTATAAAAACTATTTTGGCAATATTATATAGATTTTAAAAGTGTTTTCAAAATGATCAAAGAATATTTTAACTGGTTTTAAATTATTGAATAAATTCTAGCTTCATTCCTTTTCGAGGATGAAAAGATTCAAAGGGGGGAGGAATGTGATAGCCTGAATTTTTAGGCATCCGTTAATTGGAAATTAATAGAATTAAAATTATTAAAATACTCAATTGTTAATTGAACAAATGAAATTCTGATATGTATATATATATATATGGATATGTATGTAGATTGATGTAAACTATAATAAATGCTGGATTATAATATTTGGATAAATATTCATTTAATAATCTCCTGATATAATTATTGAAATTTGATAATATTTGTTTAATGATCTTCTTTATTATTATTTAATTTGGCAGAATTTATCTTTTGCAAATAAATATGTTTTCTATTTTAATATGTATATGAATATTGTAAATGGTTAAGCTATGGAATCAATATTTATTTTTAAAGCTATTAAGGATAAATTATATATTTTCACTACAACAAAACTATAATATATATATATATACAAAAAAACTATAATATATATATATATATGTGTGTGTGTATATATATATATATATATATATATATATATATATATATATATATTAGTAGATGGCAAATAAGGGTTTGGATTTGAAATTCAAGCATCTTAAAAATATATTGATTTTAAAACAAACTCTATATTTTAAAAGATAGTGTGTGTGTGTGTGTGTGTATAATTATCTATGAATTGTATTTTAGATTGTACAAATATAAACTAAAATAATGAAGTTTAAATATAAATATACATATACATATATATATATATATATATATATATTGAATTAAATTGGAAATATGATATAGAATTTTACATATAATTATAAGAGATATATAAAATAAGTTTTTAAAATTTATAAATATATAAAGCATGGAAATCACAAATGTAAGCAAAGAAATGGTGTTAAGTGACAAGTGTTATTAAAATTTTACAAGTCTCCTTAATCTCTTCTTATTTTTCAAAATAATTAATAAATGATAATTTAAGTTATATAAACATCTTCCTATCTATCTTACATTTTCTTTATCAGTAAAATTTCTAAAGCAAAGAAAATGTAATCCAAGTTCATAAATCAAAAAACCAGAAAGAATCAAAAATCAAAACAAAATTCAAGTTTGAAAGCAAAGAATCGGCAAAACAAATCAGAAAAAAAAAGAAAAAAAATCAAAAAACCTGAAAAAACTCAAGATCATCAAGCAACAAATCAAAATCAAGTTCATAAATCTAGTCCAGACCAAAATCCACTTCAAAAGCAAGATTGCTGGCTCTCTGTTCAAACATCAATAAGGTGAGTAATCCAAGTTTTTATCTGTTAAAAATCCTGCTGCATGCAGTAATTCTTGGAACAGAATGTGATAAGTATTTGCATGTTTATTTATATGAATTGCATGAAGATATATATATATATATATATGATTTCATGATATGCTTATCATAATACAAATCAATACTCTATTTCGGTTATCCAGGTTTCAAACCTGATCCAAATTTTAACATCTCTTTCCTGATTCATTTTAAACATTGATGTATAAACAAAATTTTGTTTGTTATAACAAGGTGAAAATTTTTAAAAAGGAGAAAAAAAATATTTACAAGTAATTCTGAAGCTGGTTTCAAAACAAAATAAGAAGAACAGTACAATTTAAGCCATATCAAAATTTCGATTTTAATAATTGGATGATTTAAGTAAATATTCTGTTTTGTTATCGGAAATGTTGACTTCTAAAAATAAAATTAATATTTTTAGGCTTTAAATTCGAGATTAATTCCCAATTGAACGAAATCGAGTAACTATTCGATTCCTGGCGAACGGCGAAGGATTAGGGGTCGAGTTTTTGGTCGAAGCAAGTTTGGAGGTCATGGATTTTAGGAAAAATGGTGATGCATTTTTGTAATGATGATGGTGGCTAGATGAGATGATTGTAGGGTTTTAGACCTGGGTGGGTCGTCGTTGTTTTTAGGCTCGTCGCGATGGCTGGGGTACATCGGACTTGGTCAGGAAGAGGGGAAAAGGAGTGTTGGTCGACGGCGAAGTTCAAGTCAGGATGTTGGGGTTTCTAGTGGTGGGTGGTGGTGATGCGGGAAGATTTTGGGTCATGGTTCGTTACTGGTTGGGTTTCTCTCAGACTCGATTTTGTTTCCATGTTCGAATGAAAGCATTGATGATCATAATCGGGTAGGGAGGCTTGGTTTGACTTGCGATGAAGGTGTCGATGATCGGAACGGTGACCAGTGAAGTGTGCATGTGCACAGAGTTTTTTTGTGTCAGTGTTGCTGAGCTTGGGAAGTGAAGGAAGTAACTCGGGCAAGGGTTCGGGAAGATGTAGGTGTAGCTCGAGTTGTATTCCGGGTTTTTAGTGGGTGTGTTGCAGAGTTAAATTTAGGAAGGCTGTTTAAAAAAAAGGAGGAATGAGCTCGAAATTGAAGTCGGGTAACCCTATGTTTTATTTTGGGTATGTTGTGAGATAATTCTCAAGTTCTAAAATTTAAACTAAAAATTCAAGTTTCAACTAATTTTCCTAGAACTATTCCTTTAATCAATAATGGTCTATTTAAATGATTGATTGAGTAACTGTAATTCATTTTAACTTTGATTTAGTTAAATCCTCAGTTTATTAATAATGTAATTAAGTAATAATTAAAGTGGATGAAGTGTTTCATCATTAAAGTTAAGAACTTTTGTAAATTACAAGTTAATGGTAACTAATCCCAAATTTATTGAATCCTGATGATGATGGAGGGAGTGATTAAGATAAATGAATTATCTTATATTAATTAAGGGTTAGGTGATTAAGATTTATAATTAATTGATTGATTATTAACTAAAGATACATTAATTAAGGAAAATAAATCAAAGTTAATTAATTAAGGAAATTAATTAAGGATTATTTAATTTATAGTATGATTAATTAAAGGATAATTAATCAATGTAAGTAATTATAGGATAATTAATTTGAGTAATTAATTAAGGATAAATATGATTAATGTGAATGAGTGGAGATTGATTAAATTGTGTCATTAAATAAAGGCTAATTACTTAATGTAATTAAAGTGGATAATTAAGGAATGATCAATTAATGGTTTGTAATTAATTAGTATTAAGTAAGCAGGATTAATAGTAATTGAGGTAATTAATTTAATTTATTTTAAATTAATTAGAAATGGTATGACAAATTAATCTTGCTTATGAATGATCGAATGATATTGTATGCCTTAGATTTGTTGATATCTCTGATATGTGATTTGTGATGCTATGTGATATGATATGTTTGGTTTAAATTGTGTGAATATGGATATCTATCGATGAAGAATTACTGTATAAAGGTGACAACCTGTATTTAAAGTTTGAATTGTATTTCATTGGAATAACTTGGGTTAAGATGACATGAGATTCGAAGAGACCGGAGTCGGGTATTAGTTAATACCCGAAACCACTTCGATTCTTTATAGATTGACATGTGAAATCAATAAACTGGAATGAAATTAAGTGAATTGGACTATTTAATCTAAGTTTTGGTACTTAGAAATTTGTGAGTGGAATAAGTAATGTCTATAACAATTTGTGAACTTGTAATTGATACAAGTTACCCGGGTTATATATATATATATATATATATATATATATAAGTTTTATGCTTTTGTATTCAATGTTAATGGGTTTACTCACGTTGGTTTCCAGTCTAACTCGGGTGTTACTTTGATATAATGCTCGGGTCAGACCGAGTATTACAGATTTCCAGGTAAGGACGTTCTGGAGCTCAAGAAGCGAGATGGATGGCAGGAACGTATGGAGAGTATTCCACTGTGATATATCGTTATTTATCTGGGACAAGTTATTTTAACTGTCCAGTGATTGTGAAATGTTGTAACTCTGATGTATTAAAATGTAATTGACCGATACAGCTTTCTTTGCGTAAAGAATGTTATTTGATATTATATTTTATCCGATGCGAATGTGAGATTCTGAGTTTGGTTTTCTGTTTCTTCTTCATCTTTCTCTTTCTTCTTTCCTAACTATTTGGAATTTCGGTATTGAAATTCCAGGTCGTTATACCCTCGCTGAACCTGGAAGGAGGGAGCTTGTTGAGCCAAGGAAGAGAACACCTACCGATCCGGGCATGCTGAGCCAAACAATAGATTATACGAGCTTATATAGCTAGTGAATCGTCTATTTTATCCCAGTCGAACCAAAGCCACCGGACCGACTTCTCAGTCGGGCCCAGCAACACAAATATGCAAGGAAATCAACATATGTTTGAAAGAATATCAAGCATATTCTAGATTCCTGGGAATATTCCTTTTGGGCAAGACAAACATGGAAATGTCATAATTTGCCACATTAAACACACCTCAAATCCAACCCCATTAATATTCAAGCATTTTTCATTTAGAAGGACAACTTTTCAAGATATAGAAGCTCTGTGCAACATCATTAATAAATCGAATCATCCAGATCATCTTTTTCTATCAGAAATCATTGTACTTGTCATCGATTTTCTTATATAGGGCTGATATAGAAGAAAGGAAATAAAAAATGAACAATGGACGTAGGTTATTTACAGCTGAATCGCTGTAAATCCGATGTGCTTTACTTTCGGTTTTTAAATCTTCAGTTAACCTTTTCGAATCATCTATTGGAGGAGTTTGCCCATTTTTTCTGCAAACATTTATGTTAACCAAAAGTGCACAGTGATTATGTTTAATAATTTACTAAGAACCGATGTCGTTGGATTTTATGACTTGATTGAGGAGCGACTAGGACGTATAGGGTGCGTTTGTTCTTTGGAAACGGAAACGAGGACCTAAGCGTGGCATTTGAGCGGGATATTTAAGTGGGAAAGTTGGTGGAACGAGGAATGCATTTGGCGATGTGAACGGGGTATTTAAGCGGGATATTTGAATGGAATGATGAGGAGAGAACATAAATCAACGGCTGTAGGTTGCTATCGTTGTGACTCGTCTGATGCATCAAACGCGTTTGACGCCAATGTACCTCCCTCCAACATTCACCAAATGGAGTTAGGGATGAGGTTAATAGCATTTGAACGTTCGACACGTCTGATGTGTCACCAATGGAATATGAACGATACAATGGTCTTTATATTGATGTATACGGTAATGTTCGTAGTAATATTTTACCTCGTTTTCGTTTGCGACACACCCGACGCATCTGGAACAGAAATGGGACAAACGGCCTGTTTAGATGAAAGCGATAAATTGGTGTGTGTTGGGAGAGTTAATTAATGTTTTATAATAAATTTATATGTTTATAATAAACTTATATTTTTATAAACTTCTAAATTAATAACTTTTTCAAATGACTCCATTATCGTATCGAAGTGCTCTGCATTATAAAGTTAATTTGAACTGAACCCAAGCAATTTATAATTTTACAATTTGTTTGTTTATTTTTATAAATTATTAATATATATTCTTTATTAAAATATAAATAATTAATTAATTATCTATAAATCTATTAAATTAAAAATCGCAACTTAAATACTCTACTCAAATACCTTGCTTACATACCTCGTTCATAGTGCCAAACACATTCCCCGTTCATTCAACTTTCCCGCTCAAATGCCTGCTCAGATTCCCTGTTTCCGTTCGTTAAGGACGCACCCTAACTATTTTCTTCTACTTTAAGCTCGAATATTCTTTTCCACACACTTATAGAACCGACGGCTATTGAACCAAAAGTTATTGGAGAGATCAAGTCAAACATCAATAGTGCTTATTCTATAAGAAATATAAGACCAATTTCTACACAACATCGTACCTACAAATCCCCATGGATGAATAATATTGACGACAAGTTCGAGAGCTCAATATCTACTAAAAAGAATATGCCGAACAAAATTTTCGGAGTTGTATTTTTTTCGTTCGATCGAATGATCATTGTATTCTGTATCTCATCATTGTACTTAAAATCTATAATGAAATGAATAATAACTCTTAGTGGATGTAGGCAATTGAAAATCAAACCACTATAGAACCTTGTGTGTTTTTACCTTTCTGCACTATTTAATTTACAATTATACTTCGAATCTCTCTCTACGAACATAATCTTAGAAACAACCGCGACTATAGAATACATTCTATATCCAATATTCTACATAATTTCATGGTGGTATTTGTTCATATTTTGTGCAAATGATAGAGTATGCTTACACTGTTCTTGGAATCTTTTCTCTAAAACATGTAATTTGCTGAATGGTTGAGTGATCACGAATGTAAAAAAAATAGTTGGATTTGAATTTTAGCATAATGAGAATCTCAATGGAGCACGTCGATCCCATCAAACATGAGTTTGTCTGACCTTAAAATTGAGTGCTAGAGGAACGGTCTTCTTAGATTATTAGGGTTTGTCAACGAAGAAGCCAAATTGTGTGAAAAAATGAACTATATTAAAAGGATTTGTAATCGGCGACTCTATGAAAGGTTGAAGGTGAGAAGAGTTTATGTACGCGATTACAAAGGTTATCGAGATTGCCCGTTGAAATTAGTTGAGTTTTAAAAACTTGGGTAAATCATTGAAATGATTTATCTCTGTTTGTAAAACTTAGAGAGGTCATTGTCATTATTTACCTCGATTTGTAGAACTTAAAGAGATCATTGTATTAATAATCTACCATTCAGCAACAGCGAGTATTAATACTTTCATTTCACCCATGTAGCCAACAATATTGACTTTGGGCTGCTATAACAAGTAAAAAAGGACCGCATAGTTTCTCATTTGTTTTGAAGTATGAAAGACAATGAAATCTAGGTTAAATGTTTTTTAGATATTTATTTAAGTCAAGTGGTCCAACATTGTCTGTACTGTGCCGGTGTGCTTATCCAATAATCATTTGACACATAATTATATATTTTGCGAAGAGGCTTCTAGCATAGATGAGGAATGTACTTTTTTTTTAATTTCGAGTTATTTGAATGGATAAGAATGCTAAGATAGATAATGTAGGACTATGTGATCTCCTCAACAAAAGGGAGCAAATTGTATAGATCGAATATTTTAATGTTTCATTGTATCTATTCAATCCGTGCATGACATGTACACGTTAATTTTGCAAATTACTCCATAAGTAGATTTGAGCTTTTTTTTGTTTTTTAAATTTTGAAGCATTTTGATTGGTTGGACAAGTGGTACAAGGACAATGTTAAGCTCTGTTTAAAGTCTATTTAATGCTAACCTGGTACAATGATCAATAAGAACCATTTTAGTAAAGTACACGTGTAATGCAGCCATCATTTTGTCGTAAAGTCAAATAGACGGTGCTTGACTGAACTGAATCGGCTGCTCCGGTTGTAGCTAAAACGTAAACTAACGTTTATATCTCAGCCGTTGTATCAAATATCTACCGGTTTAACTATCAGTGCATTTCAGTGACTTTTTTACGTTCAAATATAGGGTATAATTTGAACAATCAGAAATTCGATCGTGAGGTACAAATTAATGTATAAAAGCATATTTGGATCCAACAAAGCAGGTAATTGCTACCCCTTCATCTTAGTCCATATAAATACCCCTAGTCTCTACTCTCAGCTCATCTCTTTCCAGTCATTTTTTGTTATGTTTCTTATATATTCCTTCCCTTCTGCTTCTTAATTATGATCTAAACTCTTCTTCTCCTATTTCAGCATTCTAGTAATCAAACCGAGTCACTCTAGCTTTCGAATTGTCGGTCATGATAAAAATCTATTTTTTTTGCTAAATTTATCAGTTTAGTTTAAATATATTTTTTATTTTTTTATTTTTATTTATTTTTATTTATTTTTACCGTCGGAAGCCATTTGCGGGTGATAGATTTGAAAGCGCGATGTGTCCTATTCCGCCTCTATTACCGGCCGATTCATCGGATGAAGTAATTGTGATGTTTTTGGATTCAAGGAACGTTGATGATCCGATGCCATCGAATGTGATTGCTGATGTCGATCCATTCACTATCGACCCTCAACTCTCTTCAGGTTGTTCCTTCTTATTATAAGATATAATTATGCTCTCTTAAGTCTATTTACTGTGATTGTTAGCGATTAACTAATATTAGAGTTAAGAACTGATTTTGATTCAGAATAGATTTACGAAATCCAAATTTGGGAACTTATACGTGTTGATTCAAAGTGCAAATTTACTTAACCTATATTATCTGGGACTTATGACAACCATAATTGGGGGTTTTGAGACTTTAAGGTTATTGTTATGTTGTGTTTGCTGATGACTAAGTATTTTTGCAACTGTGCTATAAATGAATTCAGTGATAAGTTATTTTTGCCATAATCCTTTTTTATGATTGGAGCTTTTTTATGTTAACCAAAAGTGAACAATCATTATGTTTAGTAGTTTACTAAGAGTCTTTGTTGTTGGATTTTATGACTTCATTGATGACTGACTAGGACGCATAGTTTATACATTGATGTCTGCCTATTTTCCTCTATCTCTAAGCCCGGATTTTCTTTTCTACATACTTGTAATAAAATTCTAGTAATTGGAAGACCTTGTCTTACAATACACACAATTTTAGTTAGGCGATGTAGCCATTGAACACCAGTGAGAATTAATTTCATACTCAACTTATCGTGATTTAGTATATGATCTTGATTTGGAATTATGAGAATTTAACTTTGGAGTTGTGCAAAGTTTGACCACAATAACATGACATGAATATATCCAGTGCTACTATTGCTCACTTTTATCTCAATCTTTAAAACCAGAAACATCACTTTGTCAACATTAGTTGGTATTAATCCTCTATATGATTAGAAGTCAATAATGTTCTGTTAGTTAGTTATGTGCACTCAGAGTGAATGTTTGTACCACAGATAATCATTGGTACATGTACAAGTCGGTAGTTTCAGACATTTACGGTAAAGAAAGCGTCATCAAAGGAAAAAATGGATATTGGGAATTTATGAATGACATCAATATACCTACCAGTACTGCAATTGGTATGAAAATTACTAGAGAATTTTACTTGGGTAATGTAACTTTTGGAGATAAAACCGCCTTTAGGATGCATGAGTATCATGTCAAACTTGAGAAGAACAGGTTCAAGGTATTCAGTTTATGTTTGTCATTAACTTTATCATGTTTTTTTAATTGATAATATCAACGTAATTAGCTCAATTTGCGTATTTACAGGAAAACAGTTTGTCTAGAATATTCTTAGAAATTGAAGTGAAAAAAGAAGAAAAAAGCAACATCGATGGTGAGAACATCGAATCAAAGTTGCCATGTTTGGTAAACCAGCAAGAAAAAAACTCTTCTTTGAAGCAATGCCAAAATGACCTTGAGGTATGATAAGTTACATTTTATTTCAATGGAAAACAAAATTTTATACTTTATGAAAATTGTTTAGGTGAGTGAAGAAAATGAAGGGCAACCAATATTACCAAGCGGTCTGATGAACGAGGAAGCTGGGTTTGAAGGTTTCATCGAGTTCAATGATTTTGGTGCAGAAGATGGAAGCTCATCGTTTTCGGTTAATACAAGTAGCAGTGTGAAGTCAATGACTTCTGATGAGCACTTTGAATCGGAAATTGTGGGATTTGATCCAGAAGCTGTGTTGAGTGATATAGCTAATGATGTAAACGATGTGAATGCATCAGTTGGTTCTGATCCAGTAGTCACCCGACCACCACTCTCCATTGGTATCTTACAAAAAAAAAAACACTTAAATTTTTATTTATTGCATTTATTTTTTGGGCGGTGATATCTGAATTACTTTGACAGACGCTCCACGTGTGTTGAGGCAGAGTAAAAGCGAAGTGTCGACCTCCAGTTCATCTGAAAGTAGTGGTGATAGCACATCAGCAAAGCATTCTGGAAACGGCAGTTCCTATAAACGCGTAAAATCAAGGTCTGCCAGGCGAATGGCAAAGCTAGGTAAAAGGTACTGCTGCTTTATTTAATGAACTATGGAGGAGTTCTAAATCCTAGTTGGTGGAGGATATACAATGCAATGCATTTTTTCCATTGCTAAAATTCAAGTAGTTAAAAAAAAAGGATTAGCTTAAATAATTATCATTATTTTTCTTATTAAACAATTCGTGATCTGTTTGCATCAGGAACAACTGTCAGTCTAGCTATGTGTTATATTTATCATGGATTTGTTTGTTTTCAAGAAACTACTGCTGCATAATTTGTATCCTAATATAATACTAGTATGTTATCTTTGTAAGTAGAACTGGTTATTTTGTTTTATTTTTTTTAATCTTGTTGGCCATATTCCTATTCAGTTCCAGCAAAATTTATGTGGAAAACATCCTTAATTATATGTTGGCGTAATTTAATCTATAAAAGATTGCTCGCTGCGTCAAATAAGTTTAATGTTTTCCTGGCTCCATGTTTAGACAGAACTTTAAATGCAAGACATGTTCTACAAAGCGATGGCATTCCTTCTTACCGTCACAAACTGTAATCAATCATCAACTTCCACCGTTACTCACCTTCTGTTTTCACCTGTGGCCACCACAAGTAGGAAACTGCCATCGTTTGTTCACCACGACATCGTCCTTTTATTTTTTTTTATTTTTTTTTAGTTTTAAGGCAAATATGATATACGGTTAGTGAATAATTTATCGTTGTTAGTGTTTGTATAATTGATTGGTTGGTTCGGAGTAGAAAATTCGATCTCGAACTATAAGTTTAGTCTTGTCATAATCATGAATATATAGATAATATAATTTAAACATTGGATCATGGTTTTTAACTTTTTTTAAACAAAGGATGGTACTTTTTTTAGCAGAACACTCATCTATAAACTTCTACAATTATTAAAACTTGTTCTTGCAACAAATTAAATTATTTCTCTTTTCGGTCAAACTACTCAATTTATTAATTAAGCATCCCTAATTTGAACTTTAACAACCAATAACAAAATCTTTATTATTAGAATTACAAATTATACACACACATATAATTTTTGATTAATAAATAATTTAACAATTTAATAATTTAGAAATGTTGATGATATTATTTGAAATTTTAAACAATTATATGTATGTATGTATTGTATATGCACACACATATATGTACAATAAATTTATCTTCGAACAATCTAAAAATACATATAACTAAATTTATTCGGGTTTAATGTTTTTTCTTGAATAACCAAATAAACTGGATAATATTTGTAAATTTCCGAGGAAATACATGCATCGATCCCACCCTCTGTACATTGATTAAACAACAAAGAGATTACACCATCAAGATTTGAATTCTCAAAAACTTTGCATATTATATTGTTGAATATGATATAATTTGATTAATAAAAACTATTCAATATTTTATTTATACTCGAGCTAAGCAAATATATAAGATTTAAGTTTGGGCTTGCTACTTATTATATTTCTACAAAATAAGATTCCAAAAGGAAGTTCAAATTTATAGAGTTGGCTCCTTTTTTTTAATATTAAACATATTATTCGCTGAACCCATTATAAATATAAATAAATTGAATAACTTTTAAGTTAAATGGGTGCCACTCAAATTAATTACAATGACTCGATAATGGAGTTTTGTCAAGTCTGTAAATAACCATTGTTTTAAACTTTACACTTGATCTAGTCAATTATAAATAGGTCTCGCCCTGGCTCAAAGAAAACAATAATAACTTGAATATGGTTGAACAAACCCAAAAGGCATAACTAGTTGAATTGGTTCATCTAAATCTAAATCAGGATTGGTTGAGCCGGCTTGACCTAGCTAAACTGATTCTACTAGATTCATTAAGTAAAGAGAAGAAACAACAATAATAATGAATAATTCTACATATTTATCTAATAATATCAATATCTTTCTATTATTACCTTGGTCTGAAGCTTTCGAAGTTACAAATGTTGAATATGCGCTTATATGATTTTTTTTGATGATAATAAACATATATATATTCGTTTAAATGTATTTGTACTATTTTATTTTTCATAGATTAAATAAATATTTGCTGAATAAAATTAAATAACACAGAATTTGAATTCAAACAGAAATTTTATTCAAACAAATATATATTACAATTTTGAATAGTACAAATTCAAGCTCTCACTATTCACTATACAATTTCAATTACAATACAATTTCTGATTACATCACAATTCATATTTACATTTAACCTCACTACACATACTCATTCACTCAATTCGTATTTTATCTTCAACTTCATTCCAGTTAGAATTCAGCATCTGAGCAATCTGCAAAAATATTCATTAACGCAGTAAAATTGAAAAAGAAATATTTTTGCAATATAAAATAAAATATGGATTTTGAAAATATTATTTGCCGCAGTTATTTGGGTTGTTCGTCATCATTTACATTTGAATTCATCACACACGAACAATGTGACATGCACAGTGTATCACTGTACATGCCACAAGGTCGTGCACACCGATATACACTTGATTGATTTACAGGGACAGGTGAGCACATGTCAAACCCAAAATAAAAGGACGGGTTCAACTCAGGTGCAATATAAATAAAATCTCGACATGAGCACAAGGTCAAACCCGAGCGTTTAAGCTGGATTCAACTCAATGTGTAAATCATAATACAACAGTGCCAACAGACTAGAGAAGAAAATGAAATGGCACATGTATATACAGTGCATAGTCGCATTCAAGTCATAGAAACATGTACACAATGCTACTACCATGATGAGCAAAGCTGACAGCAAGGATTTGAATGCAAGCAAAACAAGTAAATGAAAACATACATGAACACTTGCAACAGAAAAAGGGCAGTGGACAGTGACAATGTGGCTGCAGCAGATGTATGTTGATGCATAAGCAAGGCTACGACGTAGTGCACCAAAGGAATAGCAAGAATGCACAAAGGCCAGACAGCAAGCATTTGAAACAAAAATGCTAAATGACTCGAATATCACAAATATATATACATACATATGTATATACACATGTATACATACATGTAGTAAATATGGTAATACAACAAAGCTCAGCCAGTTCAAACATATATCGAAGTGGACAATGCAAGCAAGCCTCAACTCTAAATACATAAGCACATGCACCAGTGATACTAGCGAAGACCACAACATATCAAGCAACATGTATGCAATAGGGCCAAAGCAACTCAGAGAGTATATGCAGAGTCAAGGCAACATGAAGTGAATGGAGTGACATGACCAACAGATTCAAAATGAAACATACCAGAATCAATTGTACTCGACCAACATCAAGTGATATTGAGCACACATGAAACAGTGCAG
Organism: Allium cepa; assembly: GCA_030765085.1. NCBI lineage: Eukaryota > Viridiplantae > Streptophyta > Magnoliopsida > Asparagales > Amaryllidaceae > Allium > Allium cepa. The sequence continues at coordinate 683,966,045 of CM060932.1, read as the reverse complement.
ACTCGAATGTATAGATCAAGTGAAGTATACAAGAGAAGCCTGTAGACTATCATGAAGCAAAACCAAGTATGGAAGTAACTCAAAACAGAGAGTACAATATGAATCAGCACGGTACACTGCAAGTGCAACAGCAGTATCAAAATGATCAAGACGAATACCACTGACTCCATTAAACAAATCAATAATGAAGCAAACCACTGACTCAAGTATACCAGTGACACAACAATGCTCAAAGACTCGGCAATCAAATGACACAGCGTACACAAGTGAAGCCAAATGAAAATCAAGACATCATGAATATACACAATGTCAACCAAAGTAGTGGAACTGCAACAACTCAAATGAACGCAGTGAAATGCACAAAGACAGAGCAACATCACAAGTCCAGCTAAATGAAGTACAATGAATTCACAAGGCCGAAGCAGTACAATGAATTCACAGTATCAATATCAAGTTCGTACCAAATCAAAACAATATCGAGCAGCCAATTTTCCAAAAGAAGCAACAGAGTAACCACGGTCAAAATCAAGTGACCGAAGTCAAAAGCAAACCAGTGCCGTGATAGCCAAGTAAACAAAATAAGTCAAATTCGAAACCATGGTAGCAAAGGTAATTGACCAAGTTAAACATCAAAGCCGTGGGAAGCAAGTATACGAAAATATACGAATTTGAATAAGTCAGTGAAATCTCAAGCATCCAAACGAAATCGAATGGCCGAAGCAAATTATTGAACAAATCAGACGAACGCAAACGAAAGCATATAAAACCCACAATCATCATCGGAAATAAACCATCGAGTTCGAGCATTGAATCAGAAAGTAAAAGAGCAAAAAATTACTTACCGAAGCCATACCACAAACTCAATCAATTTCAAAGAGCCGTGGGCAAATCAGAGAAGCGTGCGATCGACAAAGCAAACAATGTGATAAATCTTCCATTCGATCAAGCAACCAAAGTCGGCATCTTTGAGATTTCTCCAAAGCCCTAATTTTTAATCAGGACGAACAAGGAAAAGGAATAAAGCCGACATTATCTTGAACAAAAGGAACGGCCCAATTATTATAAAAAGGGAAAAAGAGGGCCGGCATTTTATTTTAAATTTGTAAGGGTTATATTTTTTAAATTAGGGTTATTTTAATTTTAAATTGTGTTTAATTTGTATTTTCTTTTTAAACCGTTTAAATTTCTAGTCGTGTGACTAGGGGACAGACTACATGGCGTAGTTTGAGAATTCGCAACTCAGTGGCTGAGTTGTGGCAGAGTTGTGAGCGTAGAGTTAGGTTTAGTCGATAGCGGGTGTCGCGAGTTTACGTGTGTAAGCGTCTGACTATCTAATTTCTAGTAGAAACCTTGGGGGCAGCACGTAGGCAGGGTTTTGCCGAAGCTGGATAAATTCTGTGTCGTTCTATTTCTGCATTTATTATTCTGCTATTATCTGTGCTGCTATTGTTCTGTGATCTGTGTTGAAATTATTTTATAAGCTTCCGCAATTAATTTATATAATTTATACCATCACCCTATTCACCCCCCTTCTAGGGTGAAATCGATCCTACAACAAATTTACCATTTTCAGTAAAAGAATAAAATAGATAGCATAAAGGACATTTTGGTAACTCTTTCTTACCCATGTATTGCTTTATTCTTGCAACATTAGCATCCATGATCATTTTAATTTTGGTTTTTGTGTGCATTTATTTGTATTAATTGGTAATAAATAGAAGTTAATACATATTTTTCTTCGGACGCGTCCAATAGACGTGTATTGCATACTAGTAATAATAATCGTAATCAACTTTAATATTTGAATAAAAAATCCTTTCTTTTGATAAGGTAAGGAACATCTACTTGATTGATTCTAAATGAATATTATTACGAGTTAGTTTATAGCTCTATTGATTAAGCTTTCAAATCTCATATTTTAGACGAAATCTTATATTGATATCCTAATCCGTATATCAAATTGAAACTTAAGATTTCGGGTGAGATTGATATGTAACAATAAAAAATCATGTTTGAAATCTCATCTTGTCCAAATATGAAAAGTGGATTTGGGTGAGATCTCGGGCAAGATGAAGGATATTCAAAATCCGAATTAGGGATTTCTAGTTAATTTCAAGGAAGAATGATAAATGAATTGAGTTTTTCAAAGTATTCTTGCTCAAGAAAGAGTATTATGATAATTGGAGCATTCACATGAAGGCGTTGCTTGGATCACATGAAGTGTGGGATACCATAGAAAATGGGATTAAGGAATCCGTCGATGTCGCCACTCTATTCCAAACTGAAAGAGATAATTTGAAGAGTTAGAAGAAGGATCAACAAGCTCTTGCTGTCATTCATCAAGGTATGGATGAATAGAAAATGTGAATACTAGCAAGAAATCATGGAAGATAATAGTAACTGCATTTAAAAGAATCGATAAAGTGATGTTTACGAACTATGCGATGTGGGTTTGGATCTTTACATAAGAAATCATTGGAATTAATGGTTATTTTTCATGGCTCTATCTGTTGTCAATCAAATGAAAAATATATAAAGAAAAATAGAAAATTGTAGAATAGTTGAGAAAATTCTACGGTCTTTGGATTTCAAATTTAACTACATAATTGTAGAAATTGAAGAATCTAAATGTCTAAAACTACTATCGTTGATCAACTCTTGAGATCACTTCAAGGCTATAAAAAAAAATTAAAGAACAAAAGTCAAAGAAGGGCCACTAGAACAAGGTTTAGAAATCAAATTCACAAAATGCGAGAGTGAGACATTTAAAATGAAAGAAGTCATAGCTAATGAGGAAGAGGTCGTTGTCAAACTATGGAAGAGGCGTCCACGAATTTGTTAATAAAGAAGAAACCAAAACACATATGCTACACGAGGTCGAGGAAACGGAGAAAACATGAATCAAAATGGAAGGCTAAAGTATGTAAATCACAAATTAAATGTTATAATTGTGATAAATTATGGCAATTTTCTTTTTCGATGCAAATATACTTCCAATAAAGTTCAAGAGAGATCTAATTTTGCTAAAGAAGAGGAAGAACACTCACCATTTTTATTGACATTTAATGGAGATGAAAATAAAAATGGAAATACGTGGTATTTGAATATGCGAGCTAGTAATCATATGTGTTGACATAAAAACATGTTTACAAAGCTTGATGAACCGGTAAGTGGAAACATTCATTTTTGTGATGAATCTAAAATTCCATTCAAAGGAAAAGAAAATAATTAATTCATTTAAAAATGGAAAGTATGATTTTACGTCTAATGTATATTTTGAGAGAAATGAGTGATCCTTCAAAAGAGGGAAACACTTATATAATTTTATTCTACATTTAAAAAATGAGCTGCCAACGGGCCTAACAGGTAGTAATAACCACCCCCTCCCCAAAAAAACAAAACAACCGGACTCTTGCTAGTAGACTCAACTACGACTCTAAGACAGACCAACGACTCAAAGCCACATCCACATGGACTCCGATGGAAAGATGGAATGGAAAGCCTAAAATGCCAAAGCTGCTATAGAACTGGAGGCTTCCAATGAAGGACACAAAGTGTGGTTGAGGTTCCGCATGGATAAAAGTGATAAGTGATGCGGATCAATAGAAGCTAGGCAATAGCATCTGAAAGCTTCCCTGGCTGTAGGCAAATCCATAAAGCAAAACCCTAGAGCTAAGAAGTCGATTCCTTCAAAAGCACTCAGACTGAAAAGCTCCACAGAAATATTAGACCAACACACACACACACATATTAAAGATTACATACACACGCTCGCGTGCGCGCCCAACCACCCACACACGCACACACACATATGTGTGTGTGCGTGCAAGAAATTAAGAACCAAATAGAAAGGAAGAGGAATCGGTTGTCTATTAAACAGTAAACCATTCGATGAGTTAACTACATTAGAAGTGATAGCTAGGTCGTTACTTAAGGCAATATTATGTCTTCCATCAAGATATAAATGCGACTTTTAACTTTTTTTAAAGGACACCTTAAATGATGTTTTTAGCTAATTTATAGCTAAAACTTGACACCCAATTAAAACTGAAAAGCACAATAGCGTAGATCATATAATCGAATGGAGTTTTATCATAATTAAACATTCTTTGGTTCCTCTCAAGCCATAAGTACCAACAGGTTATTGGGAATATAGTATCGAATACAATTCTAGTCTCTAACGTATTGAAATCTTAAATAGTTCTGCTAGTATCCACAACTAAGATGGTTGTTGTAGTTTATGTTGAAGTAAAAAAATATTTAGAGTGTTTGTTAGAATAGAATATGCTAATGGATAATTGTAGTACAGGTGCGGTAAGTTTTCTAGGTTTATATTGCAAAAAACAATTTTTTTATCTAAATGCAAAAATTTCTTCCTTGAAAATTCAATTGTGTTTGATTTCTCACGAATGATTAATCACATGTGTAGCTTTGTTTTGAGGGGAGCATTAGCTTTCCAAAAAATTTAAAAATATAAGTTTTAGCCACTGAGAAATTTAGGGATCTGTAAACCGAGTTAGAAGTGTTTTACTTTTATCCCAACATCACGTTTTAGAATCACTCTCGTTATTTGGTTTATAATATTCTAGTTTGGTACATAATGACACTAACTAGGATTAAGTAATACCTTCAAGAGCACGGTTGAAATTAAAATCCTAAGAAAATTCGATTTGATGTGCGATGTCCTTTGAAATTGAGGCATTTTTGAAATTACAAATGTCAAATAGCTCTTTTAATTCAAATCTAAGAGTTACAGTAGAAATCCATCCATCTTGCCAAAAAGATATATTATTGTCTAAATGAAATATTATTAATTCCAAGGTTAAAAATATTAAATTCTTTTACGATGGACTTCTAAAAATGAGAAATGTTATTGGAATTAGAGTTCAAATGGTGAAGATTATAGGTTCTATCATAGAATTGAATTGAAACATTTCTTTCCAAACAAGGTTTTCATTAGTATTGTTAAATTTCATAGCCATTTTTCCAGTAATGACACATTAAGATTATGTAAATTTACAATTCATAATCCCTATACGCTTTGGGTTTGCACATGATTTCTCACTTAACAAGATAGTTAATACTATTACAAGCATTCTTCCCACTCGAAAGGAAGTCTCTTCTGGTTTTGTCGATTTTACTAATGATAGATTTAGGAAAACAGATAAAAAGACATCTAGTAAATCGACAGTGCATATAAAACAAAATTAATTAAAATAATTCTACATACTTAGGTAAAAATCTACGGTTATAGTGGGATGATTTTCTATTAATTTTATTTATTATTATTTACCAATCTTTAGTTTTAAGCTTAGATGGTCTAATGAAAAACTCTTAGTAATGAATAGGAAACTGCATGATTTTACAATTACACGTATTAGCAACTAGATTTTCAACATTATCACTGTCATTCAAGACTAAAACTGAACTCTTAGCAAAGTTAATCTTTAGCCCTGAAAGCATTTCAAAACTATAAAAAAAATTATGAGCTGTAATGTGATGAGGTAAACGAGAGGTAAAAAAACATGGTATTGTTAGCAGATTTTAGTGTGGATAGACCATCCCTAGTTATATCATTACTTACACTATTATGGACACCATTTGTAATAGATAACTTTACGATCCTAGTGAGTCGTCCACTGCTAAGTTGAACAGTAAGGATGAATATGGATCACCATGTCTAAGGCCACATTTGGACTAAATTTTGTTTCCAAGAATGCGGTTAAGCATAATACTTGAGTTTTCGTTTTTTAGTAAAGAAATAATCCAACCTACCTATCTACAACTGAAACCCCTAGCCTGAAGTAAATCCTTAAGAAAAACCAATTAATGGAATCAAAGGCTTTAGCAAAATCCATGTTCTAAAAGGACGTAAGTAATGTTTATTCTTATAACAATGATTAATAAATTCTTGGAGGACTACTACCATATCCGTAATATTTCTGCCTTTAATAAAACGAACTTTGTTATATCGACAAGATTATTCATTTTCATGTCTAGCCTATTAACTAAGACATTTGATATAATTTTAATAGCATAATTTATTAATGAGATGGACCTAAAATCCTTAGGCTCAATCACACCCGCTTTCTTGTGAAGAAGAATTGCACTTGCGAAGTATAATCTTCCTAATTGTAAATTACCATTGTAATACTCATTAGACATTTTAATTAGGTCGTATTTTAATACATGCAAAATTTCATATAAAACAACATAGGAATTCCATCCGGACTAGGTGATATATCATTAGGCATATCGTTTATGACCTTGTAGATCTCCTTTTTCGAGAATGGTGAATCTAGATTTTCCAAAGAAATCCTTATGTTTTCAGGATATAAATTGTTCCACCTAGCTTTGATTCTATGACCTATGTTGGTTGCAAAAACATTTTTGAAGTAGTTACTAGAGGCGTTATTGAGTTCGTTTTGATTAAAAAGTTCCACAAGTTAATAATTAGAGAGTTTATGGTATTACTATGCTTGCGACCATTAACTAATCTGTAAAAAAACTTAATATTCTTGTCTCTTTTATCCATTCATGGGTCCCCAGACCTTTGCATCCACGTGATTTCCTCTTGGGAAGTGTCATTATCGAGCTCTTCTTTAAGGTTTAAATGAATATTTTTCTTAGAAATGCTTAGTAATCTAGCTTCTTATAATTTGTTTAATTATAAAATTTCAGAAACTAATTTTCTTTTTTGGTTAATATTGCCGAAGAAATCTTTATTCCATTTTTTAAGAAATAAGCTTAGGTCCCTAAGCTTATTAACAAAAAACTTTGGCAATGTTCCTCGAATAGATAATGTTGTTATTACTCATAGAAAGCCATTAGTTGGGAACTAATTTAGTAAAGTTTTTTTTTTTAAATCACATCTTTTCAAATCTAAAAATTACATAGATTAAAAAGTGGTTTTCGCAAATTAGCATAATGGGATAGTGGTCGGAATAAATAAGTGGAAGCTCGTTAACGATCAAAATAGGGAATATATCTTTCATTTCTTCGTTGATGCATATTCAATCTAGGAGAGCCATTAAAGGGATTTCCCTTAAGTTCGACCATGTAAAATGCCAATTATTAATTGGTAATTTAATTAAATTACTGTTAATAATAAATTGATCGAACTCATCCATATTGGAAACGTCGCCTTCTCCAAGAGAATGGTCGCCTAAAATTTGGTCATGTTAAACCCCCAAACTATCCGAGGACCTACGTTAGGGGATTAAACTCTGAACACTCACATCAAAGGGCTCTTTTGTCAAACATATTATGCACCCAATAAATATTGGAGATATTTAATAAAGAATCATCTCTTAAATTAGAAAAAATAAGGTGTATCGACTATATGTTAATAATAGAGTGAATAAGCTTAACACGGTTGTTTTAACATCCCACCATTAGACCGCCCTTACTACGCCTAGCAGGGAGGCAAACTCAGTTGTCAAGATAAAATTTGCCTAAATTTCTATAGAAGTAGAAATCAGGACATTCTATTTTGGTTTCTTGTAAAAGAGCAATTTTAATATTATTATCATTTAAAGACCTAATTTTATAGCATATATTATGGTCATGCAGAACCCTAACGTTCCAACTGATTTATCTCATGATATAAGTAAGCGGGCCCTCTTTAGTTCTTTGTTTCTAATATATTCTATGTCAGAGTGATCTATATCAAATACAAAACCAGTCTTCCTTGCTAAGTCAAGCATAGAACTAGTCGATAAGTCATCTAACACTGTAGCAAAATAAGTGCTACCAAGCAGTCAACCAAACATGAGCTAGAGCGAGAAACTCTAGTAGTTGAGCGAGAAGCAGCACCATGAATCCAAGCACTCCACCTCATCAAATCATTGAGCTAAAGTGACTTGTGTATGGAAACTATACAATGTGCCAAATATGAAATGAATAACTTCTAGAAAAAGGCTATGATATTCACACGAGAAACCTTACTCTCATTATGAGAGATGGACAAGGGAAATTAATGGCCAAAGTGGAAATGCCAAAAAAATAAAATGTTTCCATTGAATATTCCATATAATAATCCTAAATGTTTAAAACCATGTTATAAAGTCTTATCATGGCTTTATCATCTAAGATTTGGGCATGTCAATTTTGGTGGCTTAAAATTGTTGAAAAATAAAAATATTGTAAAACGTTTACCATCCATTAATCACATGAATCAATTGTGTGAACGATGTTTATTTGGAAAATAACCAAGAAAAAGCTTTCCAAAAAAATCCACTACAGGAGTTAAAGGTCCATTAGAACTAATATATAAATATATACGTGGCCTAATAAAACCATGCTCGATAGGAAAAAGTAATTACTTCGCATTTTTTATTGATGATTTTATTAAAAAAAATTGGATTTATTTTCTTAAATAAAAATTAATGCATTTGATGTTTTAAAAAAATTAGATCTTTTGTAGAAGGTGAAAGAGACTATAAGATAAAGGTTATGAGATCCGATAAAGATGGGGAGTTTACCTCAAAAGAGATTGAGAAATTTTGTGAAGAAAATGAAGTTCATCACCTCATAATGATACTTTAAAGCCACAACAAAACGACATCGTAGAAAGAAAGAATAATCTATACTCAATATGGCTCGTAGTATATTAAAAAGTAAAAATATTCTAAAGAATTTTTGGCCGAAGCCGTTGAATGTGACTTGTATTTATCTAACCATTCTCCAACTCAAAATGTATGAAATAAAACCCCTAAAGAAACATGGAGCTATAGAAACCCATGCATATCACACCTACAGTATTTGGAAGCATAGCATATGCCCATATTCTGGATCAAAAATGCTCCGAATTGGACGATTAAAGTGAAAAATATATTTTCATTGCCCATGGCTCATGGTCAATGAGATATTATTTATATGATCCTATTTATGGAAAAGTTGTTATTCGAGATGTGGAGTTTGATGAAGAAAGCGCTTGGAATTAGAGAAAAAAAGAGGATGACTATATCTTCTTTCCGCTTTATAAAGGAGAAGAAACAATGATGTAAAAGAAGAGCTCATTATTCCAATACCATCATCTTCATTAACCTTCCATGAAAAATGTACATTATAAGTAAGCCCGTGAACGGCCACCATTCATGAGATCATAGCAAGAGCCATATGAGGAAACATTAAATTTAGAATATATTACTTAATATAGTCTTTTCGCAAATTGTGAACCAATAGGCTTCAAAGAAGCGAAATAAGACAAAAGAATGGAGGAATGCTTTAGATAAAGAAATCAAAGCTACTGTAAAGAATGATATATGGGAGTTGGCTAGCTTAACCAAAGGATTCATAACATTAGAGTAAAATGGATGTAGAAAGTGAAGAAGAAGGAAGTGCAAAACAAGATTGCTTGCCAAAGGATACAAGAAAAGAGAAGGCATAAACCATGAATATGTATTTTCTCCCATAGCTCATTTAGAAACTAAAATATAATAGTTTCATTAGCGACTCAAAATAAATGAAAATTTTATAAATGCATGTAAAATTTTCTTTCTTAAATGGTAACCTAGAAGAAGAAGAAGTCTATTTGGAGCAACAACTAGCTATAAAATTAAAGGACATGAAAATAAAGTCTTGAAATCGAAAAAGCATTTTGTGGTTTAAAACAATAGAGCATGGAATACTAGGACTAACAAATATTTCTACAAAATTGTTATAATCTAATTTTCCATAGTCTTAAAATAGAATCAAACAGATGAAATGGACTGCAAACTGATGAAGGAAAGAGTCTATAGACTTGGAGAATATCAAGAACGAAGAAATGAAGGAATACAAAATTTTTTTTATGTAGTTCGGAGAAAACAAATCAAGTCGGTACTGTTAGGAAATCAAATCTACGATTTCGATGACAACAACTATACAATGGAAATCGAATATGCTTATATATATTTCTACATAAAGGTACTTGCTAGAGCAACATCACTAGAAAGACAAGAACAAGGCTCAAAGAATATTATAAGAGACTACAAGTCGATAGGATCAAAGAAGCAACAAGAAAGATGCACAAAACAGACACGCACAAATTTCAGACGTTTGGATGCACAAGCCAGACGTCTAGAAAGGACCTCTGGAACGACAAAACAGACAGGACGAGACGTCTGTAGATGCACTCAGACGTCTGAAAATCTACTATGTACAAAAAATATATAGTATCAGACGTCTGATACAAACACTAGACGTCTGATTTCGAACTCGGATTTTAAATTCAAATTTCAACTGCCACAATTGAATAGATGTAACGACCCATAAATTTCGATAATTAAATTTGTTAACTAAATAAGACTTTTGTAGTTTAATTTAGTAGAAATGAAAAAAAAGAAAAAAAAAAGCTTTATAAATTAATATTGTAATGAACGCTAAAGTAAACTATAGCTATGGTGACTTAAAACCTATTTACTAGCAATTCGAATAAATTTCAATAAGTGAAATTGGGTATAAATTTCATTTAAAGGAAATTAATTTATATGTTAATGTAAATTTAGAAAATATTAGAATAAATGATAATTCCATTCGTACTTGTAAGCAGTTACTATAAGTTGCGTGTTGAAAGGATTGATTGAATTGGAATTTATATTTAATTTAAATGAGATTATTAAAGGTTTACAATAACGGAAAATTTAGGTAATAAAAGTTAGAACAAGTGGATAAGTATTAACCATATAAGGGGATAGCATTAATATAAATTAAGTTGGAACAAATTGGATGTAGAGAAATAAATGTAAGCATTTAATATATTAATTAATGTTGGTTGATGATAACATTACTTGGTGATTGATTAAATAGTAACGGAAGTGTGAACGTAAGGTAATAAAAGAATAGATTTATGTTAAGTAATAATTTGTGTATACACGGGATTTTAAACGGTGATTGTTAAGTAATAAACCTATAAAGGCATGTAAGGAAATAGGTAACAATCTATATGTTGTTTATTTAATTCAAATCAAAATTAAAGGAGAGTAGGTAGGACGTTATTAGGAAGTAAATATAAGGGTAGATAACAACTATTATAAATTCCCTAATTAATTGGTCGATAAATTTATTTGAATGTGAGCAATTACAATGTCGTTATAGATTATAAGCGTTATTTTAATAATTATGATTAATTGAGAAGTTAATACAAGAAGTATGTAAATAACTATGAAAGTAATACAATATAAATTTATTATAACCTAAACCTATGTGTAAGTTTGAAATTGAATCTAACCCGTTTAATTGGAAACTTATTAAAATAAATTGGATTCAAAGTGTAATAAAAGGATTATTTTAAGAAATTAAAATAAATAGTATAATTTGGTGAAATAATTTACATTTTAAAATTTGAGATGGGAATTGGTTTAAAGAATTATAAATTTGTAAGTAAATCAAGGGGATAAAATTTATGAATTATAGAATTTGAATTTTAATAGTGAGTTAATTTATTTAATTTATAATAGTTGGATTTATTGCATACGAATAAAAATCAAATATGTAATTATTACGTAATTTAAAAATTAAGTTGAAAACTAGAAATATTTATGTGATAATTTTAAATCCAATGGTAAACCCTTTTATTTGAATTTATGAATGGAATAAATATAGGTTAATTCAATTAAAAGGAAATTTTGAAAATTTATCTATAATTTTGAATTTTATGAAATCGAAGATTTATATTGATTTAATCTTTAATAAATTGACATTTAAAAATTGTTAAATCATTTTAAATGTTTGAGAATTATTAAGTGATAAAAATTTCAAATTCTAAAACTGAATTATAAAAATTGGATTTATTTACTAATTCTTAATTTATAAATTAATATAAAATAGCCATTTTGGTCACGGACTCGGATTTCGACGAAACCAGTTTCATCGGATCCATAACAGTGAATTATTGTAGGGTTTCAAGTTTCGTAGCAATCGGACTTGTCGTTTGATCGTACGAACGCGAAACGCCTTGAAATTGATTTAATTGAAATCAATTTGAAATCAATTTGAAAATATTGATTTCAGCGTAACTTCTTCATACGATGGAATTTGGACGTGAAACTTTTTCCATCGCGTTTAGAATATTGTAAAATACCTATTTTGATATATGGGTTTACCCAATTTCGTTCCGGAGTCAGAACGGGCTTTTTGGGCCACGTTAGTGTTAGCACGTTTGTTTATCCGATCCATCTATTCAAATTTATAACCTATCTATAAATACCCTACTAAACCCTAGCCTCCGCCTATTCTCATTTGTCTACGCGTAAATTTCATCAGTTCTTCCTCTTCCTCAATGGTGCAAATCTTAGATCCAATTTCAAGTCAAATCAAAAGTCAGAAATTCAAATTCCTCAGAAAAATTCTGAAAAAATATATGTTGAAGCTCTCGAAGAGTGTAACTCGGATCTGAAATTCCTTTTTCAATTCGAGGTTCGATGTGGCCAGAAATCGAGCAAACATTCACGATCGTTCGTTGATCGTCGATGAACGGGGTCAGATCGTCAAACCCTTTCTGGGTATTGTGGAGAGGCTCGTACGCTTCGCATCGGTGTCATTGGTTTGGGATTTTAATGGTTGGATTTAGCACAAAGTTCGATTAGGGTTATAAATCGAGTGGCGGCCGGCGGCGAAGTGGGAGGAGCGGACCTAGGTCTATGGGTGCGGCTGGTCGAGGGGCGTTCGGCGGTAGGCAGATGGCCGGTGGCGCGTTCGAACGTTGGTCAAAGCTCGGTCAAGGGCGTTCTTTTTTTGGGTTCGTTTTCCACTGTAGTTGCGTTTTTTGGGTGAGGAAGAAACGTGGGGGGAGGTGACGTGGCAAATTATTCATGTAAGTTTTTGTTTTAATTAAATTTTTATTTCAAACAATTTGAATCGATGTAACTTTCACATGCGTTATCCGTTTCATGCGAGATTTTTTTTGTTAGGATCGTATTGAAATTATGGATTTGATGACACTGGTTTGGACAAATTTGAAGACTGTCTAATTTTTGGGTTTAAATCGGATTTAAATTCGATTTGAATTCAAAAGGTGAGTGTTTTAACCCACTCACAACTTCTAAAATTTCCTATGTCTGTTAAATTGACTTAAGATATGAGTAGAAATTTATTTATGACTGTTTGGCATGTTTTATTCATCATCTCCGTTAAATCGCAATTATTTAATTTAACTGTTAATTAATTTTATTATTGCATATAAATTGATAGTTAAAATTTATTTATTTGCATATAAACTGATAATTAAACAGTTAATAAATTTGTTATTGAATATAAACTGTTAGTTAATAACTGTTATTTATTACCTGTTATATTTTATATGCTATATATTGATGTTTGTTAAATTGGATGATGATTGCAATAAATGGTTGATGATTGATATTTGGATGAATGGATGCTATATTTTATATTGTATAAACTGCAAGTTATTATGCATTTTCATTTCATTCGGGATTACGGTTTGAAATGATATACAACCGCATTTTTATTTTTAAATTGCGGATTGAAATGATAAATATCCGTATCACTTGACCATAGGATGTAAAATGATATACAGGCACCGCGGTATATATATATATTTTTTTTTTTGAAATGATTTTCTATGGTTTGGATTGGATACGGTTTAATGAATATTTAATTTTAATATTTTAAAAATCTTATTTTATATATATACATATATAGTTAAATTATTAAATTTAAGATATGTATAATGTGTTAAATAAACTAAATAAGTTAAATAATGGAGTTTAATGTTTTAAACCAATCTAGATTGGAAGGCAAATTAAAAATTAAATTGGGATTGAGCGTATTTAAGAATTAAACTCTATAAGTGATATAACTTATTTAAACTTGGAAATTTTAAAGGTATGACATTTATAATTGGATTTTTATTCTAGATAAATTAAATGAATATTTCTAGTATAAATAAATTGAAGGAAATGTTTAATTGTTAGAAATTTTGAGTTTTATTTTATGGATTTATTTTATGAATATTTCAAAACTAAATAATAGAACAATAAATTTTTTGAAGAGAATTTCCAACCTTAAGTTTTGAAATTGTTAAATACTCAAAGTTAGGAATATATTGAAACTGAAGTGGTTTATTTAATTGAAGGTGAATTTAAAATTTATGGATTTAGACTAAATTTTAAATGAATAAGATTGTAAAGGCGCGGAAATTATTTTATTTTATAAAGTAATTTTAAACTCAACTATTTTATTTTATATACCGTTTCAATATCCAAACCATTCAAGTTTTAGAAGTTATGGTTTTAAAGCTATGAATTTTGAAGTATTATGTTTTGAAAGCTATAATTCAAATGCCCAGTTTCTAGATATTAATTTTTTTTAAAGCAGTCTGATTTTGGAAAAGAAATATATTTGAAATAAAATGATATTATTGATTTGGGTTTTATAAAAATAATATCAAAATGAATTGTTTTGGAAATGGAAATGATATCGTATTTATGGGTTTTGAAATGGATAATTATATTCTGGTTTTAAAGTATAAACTATTTTTAAAGACCGCGGTGTTATAATAACGTTTGGTTGTTAAAGAGACCGGGACCGGAAGTTGTCATACTCCCTGCCAACTCCGAAAACCACTTTAACAACCGTGTACGCGGTGGAGATTCCAGAATGAAGTAGAATGGTGGTGGCGTTTCCTTTAAGGTAAATACGTGGACCCGACTCTCGTGAGTTGGCATAAGGTGGCTAAAACAGGAGCGATCGATGGGTTAATAAGGTAGCACCTTTGATCGGACACATCCCTTCGATATTATACTTTGACTTTGGATTGATTCGGTAGCCACTTTTGATTTTATTTGGGGGTGTGGCTCGAGGTGGGCGGTAGCTGCACACTACGCGTTACCACCGACCCGGAAGCGTAATTGGTATATCTACCATGGCATTGCCTAGTTGTGCCGTGTCACCTACCCTATCGCGCCTTATACGAGTTTGGTTTTCTCCCGTAGCCCGTGTGGTATCCTCTGGTGGCTTCCCAATCAGGAGGGACTATGATATTGGATGGACTACTGGGACTATTACGTGTTAAGGGCTATATGGGTAACCCCTTAATGCTAAGAAAAAAGTATGTTTATTTTATAAATAGACACTATTATAATAGCGAAATATACTACATAGTAAATAGTTTAACGGATCCTTAGGAGATGTAAATCCCGAGCATCTCTTGAGTTACTGCACTCATATTTATTTCTGCTAATTTAACTCATATAAGATCTTTTAGTTCTGACTCGAGTGTTTTTGTATTTTCAAATTCGCTTGGGTCAGTCCGAGCGTTTCAGGATCGAAGACTTTAGATCTGTAGGACGGATGGAGATTTCTACTAGTATTATTAACTATATTCCACTACACTATTTATTTCCGCTGCATTGATATTATTGGTATGTGAACTCTGATATTTATTGTATAAAGAAGAATCAAATGTCTTGTGAACAGTTTTATGAACTGTATATTTATTATTATATTTTATCCTTCTGTTGTGAGATTCTGTTTTGTTTTATTTCTTTCTCGTTTTTCTTGTTTACCCCATAACAATCCGTCCTTCCGTATGGTTTGAATTGGCACGTGTGTCGATCTAAATCGCGCGAAAAGGCGGGACCTTTACAGTTGGTATCAGAGCTTTGGTTTAGCGATAAACCTTAGCTTTGTGGGGTCTGACTCTTTATTAATAGGGTAGTAATACCCTATAGGAGTCGCTGAGTGTATATATGTGAGAGAGCGTATTTGTTAGTGTTATAAAAAGATTTTAATATTGTGTTAATCTGTGCCGTTTTGTATTTATAAATTCTTATTGATGCATGGGATGCTGTGACATCAATAAGGATTTCTAAACACTAAATAGCACAGACCGACATAATATTTGTTTTAATATAGGTGAATAAAATATTTTTGCCTATTATATTTTCTATATAAAATAATTTTTTTAATGATATCTATATTTGGCTGCAATATATTGGTTGTTAGGTAATAAAGTGTATAAATAATAATAGAAATAAGATTGAAAAAAAAAATGAAATCTGGAAATTTAGAACTTAAATTCCGAGGTTTTGAAATTTCTCTCGAATAAATTTTAGAATATAATAATATTGTTTATAAGTATTTTCTGGTATAAATATTTCAATATAATTTGAAAGAATTGTTTTAAAGAAGATTTTGGAGAAAACAAGTTTGTACTTTCCTCTATGTCGCTGGAAAATAATTTCGATGGTGGCAGCCACATCATCGACTTTCATTTTCGAGTTTTCGAAGGGGAAGGCCACTGTAGTAGTTCTACTGCAGATTCATTTTGAAAAAAATAATATAAAATTTGAATTGTTTAAATATAATTAGAGATATATAAGTTGTAAGAATATATTTATCTATTATTTTAAAATAATTTGAAATTTAACCCGGTATTAAATTCTTAAGTTTCCATTAATTAATTTGTTCAATTAGTGTAGTGAAATGAAAAGTAAGTAATTAATAATTTAAACCTCTAATTTAGGTAAGAGATTTAATACTAAGTTATAAAGGGAAAAAAGGAAGTTGAAATTGTAACTTATAAGAAAACGGTAAAGATTTATTGAACAATGAATTAATTAAAAGAAATGAGAAACTTGTATAACTTTCAAATTTCACCCTTAAATAACATATATAACTTACCAAATATTAAAAGTTGAAATGTTTAATAAGAGATTGTAATAGAATATTATACAAGTAGAAATTTGAAATAATGAAAGTATTCAATGAAATCGCTATTAAATGAGAATTTAATGTTATAAACTTAAGTTATAATCGAAATTTTACCAAGTAAATATAATTAAAGGTAAGTATGACAAATAGATGATTACAAACTTAAGTAATTAAAGTGTAAATAGATAAAGTCATGCAATTATAAATGAATGTAATATAATAAAGAGAAATTATAAACTTAAGTGAATAGGTTGAGGTTAATTCTGAATAAAATAAGGAATTTTGACTATAAACTCGGGTTAATGAAATTTACCTACTAAGAATTCGATTTATTATGAATAAAATGAATAAATGAATAAAAGAAAAAACTTACATGACATTAAAATGAAAATAAAAATGAATATTGTAAGTAATAAATGAGAAAAATTAAGTAATCACTGAATGAATGAAAGAAAGGAAATCAAACAACTAATGTACGAAATAAAATTAATAATGAGTTAATTTGATTTGTTAGTAGAATTGTTGTTGTTGGTTATGGTTGTTTGGGTAAGATACTTTAAAATTGGGTTTGGGTGAATGAATAATCTATTTAGTTTTATCTAAGACTGTTGAGTAAATGATGCGCTAGTAGTTTATTCTTCATTCCGTACAATTTAAAAGTTTTGAACCCGAACAACTATTTGTTTGTTTGGTTGAATGGTTGTTTTGTATTTGTTGTGTATGCTGTTTGTTGAAATTGATGGTTGTTGCATTGATTTGTTGTTAGTGATTGAAACCACTTAAATATTTCACTTTATATAAATAGTTAACCCTTTGGATTTTATAAGTGAAATGCAGGTTATGGAAGCAATTGCTTCTGCTTTTGGTTCCATAAATTAAGCGT
This sequence comes from Allium cepa, assembly GCA_030765085.1. Taxonomy (NCBI): domain Eukaryota; kingdom Viridiplantae; phylum Streptophyta; class Magnoliopsida; order Asparagales; family Amaryllidaceae; genus Allium; species Allium cepa. The sequence goes on along the minus strand of CM060932.1, from coordinate 683,948,506 downwards.
AAATTGCCCGACAAATAGGTACGTTTCGGGTTTCGGTTTATAGCGCTATTTTATATATTTTCCCGAGTTGGGATATAATATTTTGGATAATATATGTAATATAATTGTTATGTTTTGATATTATATTTTCTCCCGAGCTCTCCATACAAAGGAGACTCTGCCGAATTTTTTTTCGTAAATTTTGGACTTAGAAATTATTTTGAAAATGTTTTTCCAACATTATTTATTTAAGTATAAAAAGATATAATGATTATAAAATGGGTATATTTTATTTAAAGTAATAAAATTTGTAAATTATTGTTTGTAAGTTAATATTTTGAATAAGATGCATTGTTTATTTAATTCTTCTCTTCCCTTCTTTTTCCTTTTCGGGGACGAAAAGTTTTGAGTGGGGGAGAGTGTAACGACCCATAAATTTCGATAATTAAATTTGTTAGTTAAATAAGACTTTTGTAGTCTAATTTAGTAGAAATGAAAAAAAGAAAAAAAAACTTTATAAATTAATATTGGAATGAACGCTAAAGTAAACTATAGCTATGGTGACTTAAAACCTATTTCCTAGCAATTCGAATAAATTTCAATAAGTGAAATTGGATATAAATTTCATTTAAAGGAAATTAATTTATATGTTAATGTAAATTTAGAAAATATTAGAATAAATGATAATTCCATTCGTACTTGTAAGCAGTTACTATAAGTTGCGTGTTGAAAGGATTGATTGAATTGGAATTTATATTTAATTTAAATGAGATTATTAAAGGTTTACAATAACGGAAAATTTAGGTAATAAAAGTTAGAACAAATGGATAAGTATTAACCATATAAGGGGATAGCATTAATATAAATTAAGTTGAACAATTGGATTTAGAGAAATAAATGTAAGCATTTAATATATTAATTAACGTTGGTTGATGATAACGTTACTTGGTGATTGATTATATAGTAACGGAAGTGTGAATGTAAGGTATAAAAGAATAGATTTATGTTAAGTAATAATTTGTGTATACACGGGATTTTAAACGGTGATTGTGAAGCAATAAACCTATAAAGGCATGTAAGGAAATAGGTAACAATCTATATGTTGTTTATTTTATTTAGCATGATAAATAAAGGTTGGAATTCAAATCAAAATTAAAGGAGAGTAGGTAGTACGTTATTAGGAAGTAAATATAAGGGTAGATAACAACTATTATAAATTCCCTAGTTAATTGGTCGATAAATTTATTTGAATGTGAGTAATTACAATGTCGTTATTGATTATAAGCGTTATTTTAATAATTATGATTAATTGAGAAGTTAATACGAGAAGTATGTAAATAACTATGAAAGTAATACGTTATAAATTGATTATAACCTAAACTTATGTGTAAGTTTGAAATTGAATCTAACCCGTTTATTTGGAAACTTATTAAAATAAATTGGATTCAAAGTGTAATAAAAGGATTATTTTAAGAAATTAAAATAAATAGTATAATTTGGTGAAATAATTTACATTTTAAAATTTGAGATGGGAATTGGTTTAAAGAATTATAAATTTGTAAGTAAATCAAGGGGATAAAATTTATGAATTATAGAATTTGAATTTTAACAGTGAGTTAATTTATTTAATTTATAATAGTTGGATTTATTGCATATGAATAAAAATCAAATATGTAATTATTACGTAATTTAAAAATTAAGTTGAAAACAGGAAATATTTTTGTGATAATTTTAAATCCAATGGTAAACCCTTTTATTTGAAATTATGAATGGAATAAATATAGGTTAATTCAATTAAAAGGAAATTTTGAAAATTTATCTATAATTTTGAATTTTATGAAATCAAAGATTTATATTGATTTAATCTTTAATAAATTGACATTTAAAAACTGTTAAATCATTTTAATTGTTTGAGAATTATTAAGTGATAAAAATTTCAAATTCTAAAACTGAATTATAAAAATTGGATTTATTTACTAATTCTTAATTTATAAATTAATATAAAATAGCCATTTTGGTCACGGACTCGGATTTCGACGAAACCAGTTTCATCAGATCCGTAACAGTGAATTGTTGTAGGGTTTCAAGTTTCGTAGCGATCGGACTTGACGTTTGATCGTACGAACGCGAAACGCCTTGAAATCGATTTAATTGAAATCAATTTGAAATCAATTTGAAAATATTGATTTCAGCATAACTTCTTCATACGATGGAATTTGGACGTGAAACTTTTTCCATCGCGTTCAGAATATTTTAAAATACCTATTTGATATATGGGTTTACCCAATTTCGTTCCGGGGTCAGAACGGGCTTTTTGGGCCACGTTAGCGTTAGCACGTTTGTTTATCCGATCCATCTATTCAAATTTCTAACCTATCTATAAATACCCTACTAAACCCTAGCCTCCGCCTATTCTCATTTGTCTACGCGTAAATTTCATCAGTTCTTCCTCTTCCTCAATGGGTGCAAACCCTAGATCCAACAAGTCAAATCAAAATTCAGAAATTCAAATTCCTCAGAAAAATTCCGAAAAAATATATGTTGAAGCTCTTGAAGAGCATAACTCGGATCTGAAATTCCTGTTTCCATTCGAGGTTCGACATGGCCAGAAATCGAGCAAACATTCACGACCGTTCGTTGATCGTCGATGAACGGGGTCAGATCGTCAAACCCTTTCTGGGTATTGTGGAGAGGCTCGTAAGCTTCGCATCGGTGTCATTGGTTTGGGATTTTAACGGTTGGATTTAGCACAAAGTTCGATTAGGGTTATAAATCGAGTGGCGGCCGACGGCGAAGGGGGAGGACCGGACCTAGGTCTATGGGTGCGGCTGGCCGAGGGGCGTTCGACGGTGGTGTTCGGCGGTAGGCAGGTGGCCGGTGGCGCGTTCGAACATTGGTCAAAGCTCGGTCAAGGGCGTTCTTTTTTTGGGTTCGGTTTCCACTGTAGTTGCGTTTTCTGGGTGAGGAAGAAACGTGGGGTGAGGTGACGTGGCAAATTATTTATGTAAGTTTTTGTTTAAATTAAATTTTTATTTCAAACAATTTGAATCGATGTAATTTTCACATACGTTATCCGTTTCACATGAGATTTTTTTTGTTAGGATCGTATTGAAATTCTGGATTTGATGACGCTGGTTTGGACGAATTTGGAGACTGTCTAATTTTTGGGTTTAAATCGGATTTAAATTCGATTTAAATTCAAAAGGTGAGTGTTTTAACCCACTCACAACTTCTAAAATTTCCTATGTCTGTTAAATTGACTTAAGATATGAGTAGAAATTTATTTATGACTGTTTGGCATGTTTTATTCATCATCTCCGTTAAATTGCATTTATTTAATTTAACTGTTAATTAATTTTGTTATTGCATATAAATTGACAGTTAAAATTTATTTATTTGCATATAAACTGATAATTAAATAGTTAATAAATTTGTTATTGAATATAAACTGTTAGTTAATAACTGTTATTTATTACCTGTTATATTTTATATGCTATATATTGATGTTTGTTAAATTGGATGATGATTGTAATAAATGGTTGATGATTGATATTTGGATGAATGGATGCTATATTTTATATTGTATAAACTGCAAGTTATTATGCATTTTCATTTCATTCGGGATTGCGGTTTGAAATGATATACAACCGCATTTTTATTTTTAAATTGAGGATTGAAATGATAAATATCCGTATCACTTGACCATAGGATAGAAAATGATATACAGGCACCGCGTGTATATATATATATATATATATATATATATATATATATATATATATATATATTTGAAATGATTTTCTATGGTTTGGATTGGATACGGTTTAATGAATATTTAATTTTAATATTTTAAAAATCTTATTTTATATATATACATATGTAGTTAAATTATTAAATTTAAGATATGTATAATGTGTTAAATAAACTAAATAAGTTAAATAATGGAGTTTAATGTTTTAAACCAATCTAGATTGGAAGGTAAATTAGAAATTAAATTGGGATTGAGCGTATTTAAGAATTAAACTCTATAAGTGATGTAACTTATTTAAACTTGGAAATTTTAAAGGTATGACATTTATAACTGGATTTTTATTCTAGATAAATTAAATGAATATTTCTAGTATAAATAAATTGAAGGAAATGTTTAATTGTTAGAAATTTTGAGTTTTATTTTATGGATTTATTTTATGAATATTTCAAAACTAAATAATAGAACAATAAATTTTTTGAAGAGAATTTCCAAGCTTAAGTTTTGAAATTGTTAAATACTCAAAGTTAGGAATATATTGAAATTAAAGTGGTTTATTTAACTGAAGGTGAATTTAAAATTTATGGATTTAGACTAAATTTTAAATGAATAAGATTGTAAAGGCGCGGAAATTATTTTATTTTATAAAGTAATTTTAAACTCAACTATTTTATTTTATATACCGTTTCAATATCCAAACCATTCAAGTTTTAGAAGTTATGGTTTTAAAGCTATGAATTTTGAAGTATTATGTTTTGAAAGCTATAATTCAAATGTCTAGTTTCTAGATATTAATTTTTTTTAAAGCGGTCCGATTTTGGAAAAGAAATATATTTGAAATAAAATGATATTATTGATTTGGGTTTTATAAAAATAATATCAAAATGAATTGTTTTGGAAATGGAAATGATAACGTATTTATGGGTTTTGAAATGGATAATTATATTCTGGTTTTAAAGTATAAACTATTTTTAAAGACCACCGTGTCATAATAACGTTTGGTTGTTAAAGAGACCGGGATCGGAAGTTGTCATACTCCCTGCCAACTCCGAAAACCACTTTAACAACCGTGTACGCGGTGGAGATTCCAGAATGAAGTTGGATGGTGGTGGCGTTTCCTTTAAGGTAAATACGTGGACCCGACTCCCGTGAGTTGGCATAAGGTGGCTAAAACTGGAGCGATCGACAGGTTAATAAGGTAGCACCTTTGATCGGACACATCCTTCGATATTATGCTTTGACTTTGGATTGATTCGGTGGCCACTTTTGATTTTATTTGGGGGTGTGGCTTGAGGTGGGCGGTAGCTGCGCGCTACGCGTTACCACCGACCCGGAAGCGTAATTGGTATATCTACCCTGGCATTGCCTAGTTGTGCCGTGTCACCTACCCTATCGCGCCTTGTACGAGTTTGGTTTTCTCCCGTATCCTGTGTGGTATCCTCTGGTGGTTTCCCGATCAGGAGGGACTATGATATTGGATGGACTACTGGGACTATTACGTGTTAAGGGCTATATGGGTAACCCCTTAATGCTAAGAAAAAAGTAAGTTTATTTTATAAATAGACACTATTATAATAGCGAAATATACTACATAGTAAATAGTTTAACGGATCCTTAGGAGATGTAAATCCCGAGCATCTCTTGAGTTACTGCCCTCATATTTATTTCTGTTAATTTAACTCACATAAGATCTTTTAGTTCTGACTCGAGTGTTTTTGTCTTTTCAAATTCGCTCGGGTCAGTCCGAGCGTTTCAGGATCGAAGACTTTAGATCTGGAGGAGGATGGAGATTTCTACTATTATTATTAACTATATTCCACTACACTATTTAATTCCGCTGCATTGATATTATTGGTATGTGAACTCTGATATTTATTGTATAAAGAAGAATCAAATGTCTTGTAAACAGTTTTATGAACTGTATATTTATTATTATATTTTATCCTTCCGCTGTGAGATTCTGTTTTGTTTTATTTCTTTCTCGTTTTTCTTATTTACCCCATAACAATCCGTCCTTCCATATGGTTTGAGTTGGCACGTGTGTCGATTTAAATCGCGCGAAAAGGCGGGGCCGTTACAATAGACGTCTTTGCTTATCTTTGCTGCAACTCTTCACCATCAATAGATGCAACTGTAGAGCACTTGTTAATGGATGCAACTACTCAAGGAACCTCTCTACAACTATATATATATCTTATAGAATAAAAGAGAACAGTCACCTTACTCACTTGCGCTATCTACTTACATACTCTGTTATATTCTTGATCTTTAGCAATCTATACTTGTATTTCACTCTTCCATATATTCAGTTCTTCACAGTCAATACTCTCTAGATATATATATTGGAAGCATTTGTACTTATTGGTCAATATCCGTGTTATAGAACACATATTTGACAAGAACAATTTATTATAACCAAGCATATTCCTTCGGGCGAAGCGAGGGTATTTGGTATTCGAATTCCAAAGGGAAGCTTCAGGACTAGACGTACGATGGGAGGTTCGAACCAATATAAAATCCTAGTGTGTTTATTTTATAGTTACCTAGATTATTATTGCTTTAGTTATATGAGACATCATATATTTTGTCACATATACTTGCATATACACTACATGATCCACCCTATAGACTTACAGGTACCGACCTGATTTGAAGACCACTGACCTAAATTTAAGACTTGATTTGGCAAGAGATCAATGAGGGGAGCTGAGACATAGAGAAAACTCATAAAACGATGGAGAAATCAGATGGGTAATAACTAGAAGAGGTTGGTATCGAGTTGATTTTCTACTTAGAGATCTCGCTGTATGACTTGATCTTCGTGCTTGGATATTCGAATATTGGAGTTATGACGTTTTCAAATCTGGATGGCGAGATTGCAGCAGATATTTGCCTATAAATAGCAAATTACCTACAACCAGGAGAGAACTTTTTGATACTTTGATTCTTTTCTATCTTCTTCTTCAAACATTTCCAAATCTAAGATCTACTAGATTGTTGTCGGATTTGAGTTGTAATCATTGTATTACAGAGAGAATCAATCAATACTAAGATTAAAGTGGACATAGGTCGGAATATTTGCCGAGCCAATATAAAAATTTCTAGGTATTCATGTTTCTTTTGATTATTCTAATAGATTTACATTTTTGGTGTTGTCATCTGATATTGGAGTGTTGTGCCATTTTACGACGCAAGATTTTTGGTGATGTCACTGAGAATGATTTAGATTTGACAACCTAAAGCTTAAATATGAATTTTGGAAGGGATGAAGAGGCCTTCTACCGGAGCAGTCGCATGACCAAGTCAATCAGAGCATGGGGGTAGTCAGGAGATGTCAAATTCAAATCCATCCGTCTATGTGACCAAAGAGGAGATAGAGAGGATGATAAAAGGGTTGCAAGATGGAATAGTAGCTTGACAGCAGGAGATGCTAAATGGACTTTTTAGAAGGATGGATCAATAAGGAACAACCAGAGCAGCTAGAACTTAGAACCAAAGGCCAGAAACTGATGTAGGAGCATTTGGGGTTGGAGCATTTGGGGTTGGAGCAGAGCAAACTGCAACTGAGCCGCCACGATCAGACTAAGTCACTATTGACCTGAATTAGGTTGGCATGGATCTGAATTTACTTGACGGCATAGTTGATTTGGAATTAGGACGAGATGGGACGCCCGGAGGGGTCGATGATGGAGCTAGAAATGCAAATCAAAATGCGAATGCACAACAACCAAAGGAGTATGCGTCGGAATTTCCCCGTAAGAACGAAGGGAAAAATATAGCTAAGGATCGACGACTTCCATTAGACGACAACAGCCAAATAGTTGAGATGATCAGAAGAATAGTGAGAGGTGGAACCTTGACTAGAGTTTGGAGGACGTAAACAGGAATCCATTTACCCTTAAAATTCATTATGCGAGGAATCCGCCTGATTTCATGCTACGAACGCTGGAATTATACAATGGAAGGACGAATCCGACCTTTCATCTGATGAGACACGTCCGACATTTGGAGGTGTTAGGTGTTTCTGAAGAAGTAATGGGGCGATGCTTCCTATTATACTTAATGGAGTTTGTAACGACCCACCCTTTTGGATGGTTTAAATTGACAATAAACTACACATATCAAACTCAAGCCATTCAAAAGGGAGGATTGTTATAGGGTAAATAGGAAAAGAAGAGAAAGAAACAAAACAAACACAGAATCTCACGGCAGAATGACAAAATATAATAATTAAATAACAGTTCATGAAGCTGTTACAAATAACATTTGATTATACTTTTACAATACAAATCAGAATACATACAGTAGAAATAAATAAAATGCAGCGGAACAACAGATGCAGTGGAATAAATAAAATAAATAGTAATAGTATTAAATCTTCGTCTTCGTCCTCTAGAAAGCAGTTTTCGACAAACTGAAAAGCTTGGACCGACCCAAGCGAATTGAAAAATAACACTCGAGTCAGAACTAAAAGATCTTACGTAAGTTAAATGAACAGTAAATAAATATGTGTGTGATGGCATCAGAGATGTTTACGGGGTTTGACATCTCCTATCTAGTGTATAACGTGAGTGCAGTAACTTAAGAGATGTTCGGGATTACCATCTCCTAAGGATCCATTAAACTATCTACTATGTAGTACGATACGCTATTATAATAGTGTCTATAGTAAAGTAAAGTATTAAAATAGCGTTAAGGCGTTACCCATATCCTCCTTAACACATTTTTGTATATTCACATAGTCTATACAGTACCGTAATTCCTTCGTAAACTGGAGGGTTATCAGAGGGCACTCCATAGGTATGGTACAAACCAAACTCGTAGAAGGCGCGATAGGGCATGTGAACACGACACTCGAGGCAATGCCAGGGTAGGATTCTACCAATTGCAAATCCAGAATGGTGGTAACACATAGCAGCTACTACCGCCCACCTCGGAACACACTCTCATAATCAAAATCAAGGGATGGCCACCAAATCATCACAGTCATAATATGGTATTGAAGAAGCATGTCCGATAGGAGGAATGACCTCACTTGGCCCCGCGTGGCTCCTGTTTTAGACACATATAAGCCGACTCACGGGAGTCAGGGTCACGTAAATACCTCATACAGAATCGTTCGCCAAACCATCCTACTTCATTTCTGCAATCTCCATCACATACACAGTTGTTAAAGTGGTTTTAGGTATTGGCAGAGAGTATGACTATATTCGATCCCGGTCTCTTTAACAACCAAATGCTTATTTCACACCCGGTGGTTCTTTTACATTTCAAAAGTCCATTTGTAATTGATATCAAAATATCATATTCGATTTCAAATCATATCACTTTCGAAATCATATTCACTTTTGAAATCATATTTTCCAAAATCCTCATTTAAAATCATCATATTTACTCGGAATAATTTATTTCACTAAAACATCATTTCAAAGCCTAACTTAGATTATAACATCATTTAACCGTATTCAATTTTTATATCTTCCTCTTTACACAGTTTGAAAATTTGAAAATGGTTTAGATAGTTATAAATAGTTTAAATAGTTTAGCATAGTTTTAAAATAAATTTTAAAATATTTAGAATACCCTAAAATAGTTTAAATAAATTAAAGTAATTTAAATGGTTTTAAGATAGTTTTAATAGGTTTAAAATAATTTAAATGGATTTAAAATAGATTAAATAAATTTAAAATAAATTAAATAAATTTAAAATAAATTAAATAAATTTAAAATAGATTAAATAAATTTAAAATATATTAAAATGGATTAATTAGTTTAAAATAGGTAAATTGATTAAATTGGATTAAATAGATTAAAATTGATTAAAATAAATTAAAACAGTTTAAAATTGATTAAAATAATTTTAATAGTTTAAAAGAGATTAAATATAGTTTAGTATAAAATAGTTTGGTTATTAGAAATGGTTTATATGGTAAATAGTTTGAAAAATCTAAATAAATCTAAATTTTAAAATAATATATTTTTAAATAGTTGACATTAAAATAATTAATTTGAAATTTATATCAAACTAAATATTTCTTTCATTTCAACATATCCGAACCGTCCAGCTTTCAAATTTCAATTTAAATCCTTTAAACAATTCATTTAAACCAAATGCAGTGTCAATTTTTAAAGCTTGAATTTTCGCAAATAATTCAGTTTATGTAAATCAATTTTTATTCCAAAATATCATTTAACTGAATTCAATTTTTAGGATTTAAAATCATTTGATTTAACCAATCCGGTGTTCGTCTATAATTTTCTACCCTATGGTCAAGGTATACAGATATTTACCATTCAATCCGCAAATATTTTATATTTACGAATATATATCATTTCAACCTGCAATCCCGAATTTCAATTCAATGAAAATCGCTTGGGTTTATCATTTCAACCCATAACGATTTTCCCCTATTCTATATGATCGTTCGGGTATATATCATTTCAACGCATAGGGAACTTGCAGTGTTATAACAATATAAAATATAACATCCAATCATCCAATATCAATAATTCAACATACATCACAATCATCACCCAAATCAACCAATAAACATCGATAGATAACTGATTATCATTAACAGGTATTAAATTGACAATTAAATTCAATGTTAAATTAAACGATGATTAAATGCAATAAAAGTTAAATTTAACAAGAATGACACTTTAAATATACCAAACATCAACCAATAAATTCCAAATCACATTATAAATTCAACTAAGATAAGACAATTTAGTAATTGTGAGTGGGTTAAAACACCCACTTTGATTTCAAATCGGTTTGAAGTCCAAAATAAGGCCCAAATTTGAACAGTCTCTGAATTTGACCAAACTAGTGCCAAGATGTCCGAAATTTCGATACGATCGCAGTGGAACAAACTACGTTTAAATCGGACCTCGTATGTGAAAGTTATGATTATTAGAACATTCAAAAATTTAAATTTAAATAAAATAAACAAAACAAACATTACCCTCTTCCATTCCCAAAGCCACGTCAGCTCCATCTCACTCCTGGCACGCGAACCCTAACCCCTCTATCTTCGTTTGAACTCGGGAACACAGGCACGCCCCTCCACGTCAGCGACGAACGCCACCTTATAGGGGCCAAGCCGCGGCCTGCCTGACATTACCGCCGACCTTTGCCACCATTCACGACCTCGCGACAAAACGCCGTGACATCGATCAGGACCCTGAAGCACAGCCATCGCCAACTAGTTTGAAACCCTACCGAATTTTCAACAACCATCCGTCCATCGATTCACCAAACCAACCATACGGATGCGCTCCATTCGCCGCTCTCCACAAACCGGTACCCTCCATTCAACGATCCGACAAAATTGATCACGACACGATGAACGGTCGAGATTAATTCATTGATATCTGGACAAACAATGATCCGATTCGAGAAATGAATCACCGTAATAGATTGCGCTCGTCGAGAGCTTCGAATCGATATAATATGATATTATTTGAGGAGTTTTAAATTTTTGATTCGATTTTGATTTGCAATTTAATTTAGAAACTTGGGTTTCTGTCATTTGAGAATGACGAACAAACAGATGGAGCTGTACGTACTAGAATGAGAAAATGACTGCTGGGGTTTGGGAAGCAAGACTATTTATATGAACAAGGCCTGATAAGAAAACGAACACGTATCGAATTGATTTAAAAGGACAATAACGACCTAAAAAGCCCGTTCTACCTCCGAAACAGAAGTAGGTCACCCCTTATACCAAAATAGACGTTTTCGATATTTTTAAACTCAATGGAACAGGTTTCAAGTCCTAATTCCGTCGTATAAAGAAGTTAGCTTTAAAATCAGCTTATTCCAAATTGATTTCAATTAAATTGATATCTATGCGTTTCGAGCCCGCACGATCAAACGACAAATCCGGTCGCCACGAAACATGAAATCCTATAATAATTCACTGTTATGGATCCGATGAAACTGGTTTCGTCAAAATCCAAGAGAGTGGCCAAAATGGCTATTTTCACGTTAGTTAAATAAATTATTATTAAATTGATTAAATCACTTTTTTAATTCCAATTTTATAATTAACAAATTTTATCATTTTTGATTACTTAGACATTTACAATAATTTAAAACAAATTTACATATCAATTCAAAGTTAATTATTTTACTAATTACAGTTTTTAATTCCAGTTGAAATAAATGCAGTGGTTATTACATTAAATTCCAATAAAAACATTTATTTGACGTTTCACCTTATTACTCAATCCTTTATTACTCTGTGGATATAAATTCACGTTTCATCTTATTACTCAATCCCTTATTACTCTATGGATATAAATTCACATTAGTTTATGTCTTATTACATTAATATTCTCCAATTTCATCTTTATTTCCATTAACGTAATATTTAAGAACAACTGATTTCCAATTTAATTTAACAGCTTGAACAAATAGGTAACATATCACAATGGTCACCTTTTACTTAATTTAATCACATTTATAGTTTTATTATTTACAAACATATGTTATAAATACTTACACAACACTAATTTCATCCAATTGCAACTTATTGCATATTTCTCACCAATTAATATAACATTTAAATTATTTCCTTATTTACACTCTATAACCAATTATAACTTCCTTAATCATTTTAATTAATTGGAATTTTATTTAAGTAGTTATCAATTACCGGAAATTAGTACTATCACATCGTATTCTAGTTATATTATCATTAATAAATCATAATTTTTTTTTCTCTTCCAATATTAAATCACAAAACCTTATTAAATTTACTATTTTTAATTATCGCAAATTATGGATCATTACAAAGTTGGATGCTATGTGGTTCAAGCAGTTAGAGAATGGGTCCATAAGCAAGTGGACCGCATTGGTAGACAAATTCTTAGGATAATTCAAATAATTATATCTCTTGACAAATAATGTGAAGATGATTTCAAGCGTGAAGAAAAGGGCCATAGAGACCTTAAGGAGTTATCTGACAAGATTTAACGCAGCAGCCACCGCAGTTGATAAACCGGATTTATCGATAGTCCTGATGGCGGAGTGTCTGGATTAATAAGCAATATCGACTTCAAAGTTGCAGTGGAAAGGGATACATTTAATGGATCTCATGGAGTTTTATCACGAAGCCGAGAGATATTGGCGTCAAGTGACGCTGAAGCTGATAATGCTGAGGTTAACGCTGTGGATGAAGGAGGACCGTTCGAAGCGGGATATAGTAAAGACAAAGTAAAGCGAAAAGCGAATGATGGATTTGGAAGACTAAAGCAACAAGGGAGGGAACACAAATGCTCTTCTTATGCTGATCTAACTGAAAAAACAGAGAGGATTTATCTGGACATTAAGGAGCAGATCCATTACTTGGAGCCATGTAACGACCTCGATTTTTCAAGGATTTAATTAAGGATTTAACAAAGATTTTGAAATAAAATTTAGTTTCAACAATAAAATTTGGCAATAAAAACTAGATAATTGAAATGCGTCCATTAAAATAAGACCAATAAAATAATTTTACATCAAAATTCGTCCGGAACTCGGTCAACACAATTTTTCAGTGCGAATTATCAATGTTTAAAGTATGAATATTTTTACACAAAGTTCATTTCGTCAAATTAACCTTTATAGCTTCGTTTATTTAGAATTTCATTTGTCCTTAAATTTCAAAGTGGTAACAGCGACGACAGATGGAATTTTGCTACGGATATCGTAGCTCATATTTGATTATATCGTTGGAATCGTCTCGTCGGGCTGATCACCGCTTGGTTTTGTATTTTGGCTTCTGTGGCAAAATGCTATGTGGTTGAAATATGGATCTGTGACCGTGCAGGAGTCATAATTGCTCACACTCCTTTCATTCTTTTTATCCTACATTTCATCCTTTTCAGCTGAGACGCTGTGTGTGTTGTCACCATTAATTAATGCAACATTTAATGCCTCCCCTCCTAGTGCATGCCTCTTCTATAAATATGTATGTGCGTGCTTCTTCTTACTCCCAATTCCCTCATTCCTTCTTCTTCTTTCTCCCATTTCCCTCATTCCTTCTTCTTTGATAACTCATTAACTAAAAAAAAATTCATATATATAACTGCGAAAGCCACGTAACTTCTTCTCTCCTCTTTATTTTTCCTTCGGTCTCCACCACATCGCCTTGGCCATGTAGCAAACCACTTATCGTATCCCCATCCCCAACGTGCTCCACTGCTACCACACCACCTTCCTCCTCCTACTACAGCTTGACCGCCTCCTAACCCCGAAGCAGCGCCTGGAACCCCACATCCACCAGCCTCTAACATTACACATCCCCCACCAGCCTACAACCGAACCCACGACACTGCCATTACCCTTGGCTCACCTGCCTTCTAGCCACTGTCCCCTCCTTACAACCCCAGCTGCACTCACCAGCCAGCCACCATCCCCTGCACCACCGCACAAACCTCCACCTCCTACCACTTGAAAGCCGCTGCACTCATCCACCTACCAGACCTCACAACCCACCACCAGCCCACGTTGCTTGGAATCCACTTCCCAATCACCGACACTCTGTACACGGCCACCCACCACCTACACCCGAGCCTCCTCACAACCGAACCCTGGAGCTCCTCCCTACCTATGCACGTGTATGGAAGAGGAAGCGGCCTTGTTTTCAAAAAAAAGAAGCAAAGAGGCCATGCTTGTAAGGAAAAAAAGAAAAAAAATCAAAATGAACTACTGCCGAAAAAAGAAGAAAGCAACCGTCATCTTCCAGCTTTTGTGCATGCGCGTGTCCATATCAGTCTATCAGATACGCAAAGGTGAGCGATTTTAAGCTCACGATAAGATTTTCATATGCAAGTATCCTGCTCTGCTATAAATTATTGACTGATAATTATGGTCGATATTGTAATTGAAAATCATTGATTGTTGATATTGTGATATATGATTTAGCTGAAATAGTTTAAATGTTTGATACGAATCCCAATTTCATGAAAACCCATTGACTATGGGAAGTTCGATTATTGGATGTTGATTAATTTATTGATACTATGTCACCTTTATATTGTTGTTATATGCATTGATTTGGACATTGGAATTTGATCCGGGATATGGGTTGAAATGATAAATACCCAAGTTAAATCACTTGGCATATGATAGAAATTAAACAATAAACACTGATTGGTCAATTGAAATTTATTCTGGGTATTAAATATTTAAATTTGAAATTAAGAAACAATTTGGAAATTTAACGTGAATTCATAATTTTCTTTGAAGTTAATATTTAATTTTGGAAATCTATTAAGTAAATTTGGATTTTAAAATGAAATATTAAGTGAACTATTTTAAAGTTATGAAATTAAATTAAAATGGTTATATTGAAGATTAATGATATTTAAACTTGTTAAGTTGATTATTTGAAATAGAATGAATTTTTTTAATATTGTATAGGTAATTAAATATCAATTAAATATTTTATTTTATTAAAGAGAAAATTTTAATTAATTTATTGAATTAAATTATAATGATTAAATTGAATTGTTTTGAATTAAAGTTCAATTAAAAGCGTTAAATTATGAAATTGAGTAAATTTATTCCGAAGTTAATTAAACTGAATATTTAATAATAATTTTTTTGTATTTATAGATTTAATTAACTTTGTTAATTTGAATGGTAATGGAATTTGGCAATTGTGTAATGGTGGAATAGGACTTTCGCTAAAACATATTTTGAAAGGTTAATTGAAAGATGATATTTACAAATGAAATGTTGGAAATAAAAGATATTTTATCTTTTAAGTAGAATGGTTCTGTGAAATAAAGTCGAGAATTTGGCTGAAGAGATTATTTTCGAGAATGAGTAGATTACTAATAAGTTTAATACGAATTTTGTAAATTGAAATGTGAAATTTAATCCAAACATGAATATTGATTGTTCATACGAAGTCGATGAAATTTTTTTTAGTCTCTTAAACTTCTGTACCTATATTATTTGATTTGAATTTACTTGCATAAGAAATATAGTCCTGACTCGGGTGTATTGTCTTTTCATTACGCTCAGGTCTACCCGAGTTACTTCAGTTCTCGAAAACCTTAGTTATCTGAAGACGAAGACTGTGATTGGAAGTCCGTACTTAGTATTATTATTCCGATGCACTATATTGACATGTTAAGTCAAAATGTATAACTTCGATGATATTAAAATGGAATCAAACGTATATTAATAGACAATTTTGTAATTATGTTATTATTATATTTCATCCTTCCACTGTGAGATTCTATATATTATTCTTTTTCTCTTCTCCCTTTCTTTTAAACCCCTTGATAATTCATCTTTTTGAATGATTTGCATCAAGCATATGTGGTTAAATGTCGACTTGATGACTAAAAAGGCGGGTCGTCCCATGTCGTATCAGAGCTGAAGGTTAAGCGAGACCCTTGGCTTTGGTGGGGATTCCTCATTGGAGATAAGGTCAGTAGTACCCTAGAATGAGTCTGAGTGATATACGTATAAGAGAGAGTGCATTTGTTAGTGATAAAAATATATTTTGATATTAATAAATCATATGATTTTAACTTGGAATTTATAAAGAATGTAAAAGAATGAATTATATAAATTGATAGAATCAATCATGATGGTGAATTGGATGTTATCTCTTGTTGATTGATTGTTGGATTATCATGGATGTGCATATTATCGCTTATTGATTGATAAGTCATGGTTGGCCAGTTTATGAGCATCGACTATTGACCATTGATTTGGGCATTTGACTATGGCTGGAAAATTTTGGGTTTTTGAAAAATATATAATCAATTGAGAAGCTGCATGTTTAACATTGATTTTGAAGTGAATATATATTTGAATTTCCCACTGTATCATTTTAAAGAGCAATGGATACCATTTGAAAGTGATATATGAAATATGGTTTATCTAGACATGGTTAATAGATAAACAAAAGGTTATTCAAACTGGAAATTTGAGATTTGGATTCCGGGAGTTTTGAAATTTGTCTATGACTCTAGAAATATAATAGTATAATTTGAAATTATTTTTCGAATGAGAAATTTCTTCAAAATGAATTTCAAAATGATTTCAAAGAAAATAAACTTTAGTAGCTTTGCTACTCGATTGTTTAATGAAACCAATTTGATTCAAATCCCTGAAGTATGATTTGATATTCGAAAGATATACGTATATATCTATTTGAAACGAACCGGTAATCAATTCTAGAGTTTCAGATTGAATAATATTATGAACACTTGTACCCTATGAATTAGGATTGATTGATTGATTACTTGTGCATCTTGTTGAGATGATTGATTGCCGATTCCAATTTTGAATTGGAATTTGATTTTTTCGACTATTTTGAATAGTTCAACACTTCCAAATTGATATATAATGTTATAGTTTTGTATTTTGAAAAAAGGTATATACAAGTTTAGTTTATAACTCTTTAAATAATAATAATAATTTAAACAAGTTTTAAAATGTTAAATATTTTGATAAGTAAAATAAATAAGATTATTTTGTATTATACAAAGAGGAAATTGGTTATGAACTGCTTCAAATGAAATTGAGTTTTGAGAAATGCTTTGGATTTCATAAATACTTATAAAATCTTATATGTTTGCAGAATGAATTTGAAGGCAAATTTTAATATGTACAAACATGAAATCTAGTTTTGAAAAGTTTTATAAATTTGTTCGAGAAACGTTTATGAAAAAACTAATCTATAATAATAATGATAAAATAAAATAAAATAAAAATTTATAAGTCGGTTATGTGTAAAGGATTTTTGTATAGTATTTGATTTTGAAAAAAAAAATTGTCGTTTTAAAACCTAGTTACTTACAAAGTTGTTTAGAAAAAAAGTTGATTTTATATAAACACGACTCTGTGTAAATATGAACTGAAGCAAAATTTTGAAACTATTAATTTAAAATTATGAAATTTTGGATTTGAATGATATTCAATTTGAAAAAATGGTCATTGAAATCGTATATGGATTTGAAACTGAACCGATATTTGAAAATAGATTGATTTCGAAGACCTTTGACATCATATAATCATTTGATTTAAAAGTTATCGATTCTTAGATAAAACTGGTTTGTATAAGTTTGAAGTTATTTTGAAAACTATTAATTTTGAAAGTTACTCGATTTGAAAAGCAATGATCTTATATATAACGGAATAATATAAGAATGATATATTCGAAATTGATGATTTGAAAAGGTATTGTGTATAGTATGATATACATTTTGAAATTGAAGATACGGGAAGTACCTTCTGCTTGATTATCCGCTTTATGGCCATAATGTGGATACATTCTATTGATTCTATTGATTAATTTAGGCCGTCAGGGGACAAACTCATGAGTTCCTTTGAACTCTATAGCGTAATCTATGGTCTTATGACGCGGCTGCATAGCGAAATTCATAGGGCTGTGAAGGCTTACAGTTACGGATGTTTCCTGAAGGACCCAGGTGAAACCATTGTGGAACTGGGATCTTTGGTCGTTTTCGACGTAATCCGTCTGGGTAGAGCGATTGTCATGAGGTACGGATGTTTTTTAGAGGAACCAGGTGAAACCATTATGTATTTATGGTCCACATGGCGTAATTCGAGGGGCAAATGATTGCCTTGAGTCTATGGGTGACAGCGACGTAACCACCAGTGTTACTATTAAGTAGACCATGCTCCATGCGAGTGTTTGGCAGCGTAATTCGTAGAGCAGTGATTGCTCATGGGTACGGATGTTACTTGGCGGATCCAAGCGAAACCATTGTGTATCTGCGATCTATGGTTGTTTTGGATGTCATGGCGTAAGACTGGGGTAGTGGCTGCCTAAAGTCACCTGAAGCCACGTCGCTCTGTCCTCTCGACTTAGCGAGAGGGCGACCTTAGGGACTGTGTTCCATGACGATCTTGTTTGTTTGATTTCGATGATTGAATTGTACTTTCCATATCTATTTTATAGTTTTCCTAGTATTTTCACTGGGTGTTAAAATGGGTTCGCCGAGTACTAGAGATTTCTAATGTGCCTGAATAACGTATTACTAGATTCTGTATGAATGAGGATAAACTTATGGAATCATCGAGTTATCTTAAGTTTTTTCGATATAAAAGTATTTCGTTATAAAAGAATTTTTAACAAAGAAAATTTTTCAAACATTTAAGAATTGAATATAAAAACCATTTGAATTATCTATTGGCAAAATTAAGAAACAGATAGAATAAGTACGTAAGTTGTATGTAGACCATTCTAATTGCATTTACAATTTTGATTTAGATTTGAATACATGATTTTAAGTTAATTCATACCTATCCGATTTAGGATTGTTCACTCGATTCTCGACGACGAACACTAATACGAATTTTTGTTATGAATCTGAAGTTCTCTATCATAATTTATTACTATATAAGGAGGATGGAAGTTTCTAATTAAGAAGTCAGATTAGAGTCCGCACTAGAGTAGTCGGGTTACCAATACTAGTTTGGAAAATAAAATTGTATATTCAAATACAAGATCGAAATTGTTATACGTACAAATTATATACATACATACACACACACACACACACATATATATATATATATTACAAATGCTCTGATACCATGGGCCAAATGTCGTTGGGCCAAATGCTCTGATACCATGAAAGTGTTTAAGAACAAAACAGAAAGAAAGATATTCAAATCAATCCCAAAAGAATTGTATCGTTACAACTGGGTATATATAGAGTTTAGAAGTAGAGGACTGTGCAAGTGCTCAGCCTGATACAATAATATGTCAACAGAATATATAATTCTTTAACAATCCATACAGCATCTCGTATCTGTGAGATAATCTTCGTAGTCGTCGTCAATGCATGCTGCATATCTGCACATCTTCTATTATTCTTATCCAATGCTTGCAGCATATTTTCTTTTGTTCAATGTCTCCAAAGTATAAATATTTTCTTGTTTCCTTTTTTACTATGTGGAATATTCATTTTTCTAGAAATTATCCACGACATTGTCAATTACAGGTATGCTAGGGTAGTTAGTAAACAACAGCGCAAAATAGTACGGTAGAGTTGAATCGATGCAACACCATATGTTGTTCGTAGAAAAAGTAAGTAAACAGTTAATCAATGTGGGACATCTGATTATTTATTTCCAAACATGTTGTACTATAAATTAGAAATCTTATTAACAGACCATATATGTGAAATTACCTTAATAGAAAGTCATATATTCGCAGCTTGCACATGAAAACACATCTAGTTATTTATTTATTTTCCTATTTTCATCAAATTAGTATAGCAATTGCCAGGGAAAATGTGTATGTTGTTATCTTCAGTTTTGGGTATTAACAAAAGGTTCAACCTAAAATCATAAAATATGGGGAAGTGAGATAAGAGCAATAAGAAATCAATCAGATCTCATATCTTGACTTAGGCGCTAAATCTATTCTTTTTTTTCTTGGAATAAAGGTTAAATGGGCTAAGCCCAGAAACTTACAAAGCAAACGGGTAGAAACCAATACCCGAATCAAACAAAAACAACATAAATAAACCCTAATCGGGCAAGCGCCGACATAACACTATTAACTCAACGAAAATAAAGAAGCACAAAAATGGCAGAAATTCAAAACCATTTCTTCTTCGTTAAAAATGGCTGAACTCCAAAGCCATTTCTTCTTTGTTTTTCACCCCGCTAGTCTCCCTTCGCTCCCAGTAAGAAAGAGCTTTGTTGAAACAATCTCTCATACCTCTTTCGCTCGTAGGATTACTCGAAGCAATACTATCGTTGCCGAAATGCAGATCTTTATTAGATCTAGCGTCATCTCGACCTAGATCTGACGATGCCTTCTTCAATTTGTTATTACTCCCCAAAATAGCCCTGCTACTCGAGTTAACAGTGCTGAAATACAAAGGTTTGTTAGATCTAGTGTCATTGCGACCTAGATCTAACGGTGTCCTCCTCAAATTCCTATTACCGCCCAAATTAGCTCTGCTACTTGAAAAATTGAAGGCTAGAGCATTTTGTGGGTTAGAGCAGTTGTTCTCAGCTTCAAGGAAGCAGAAATTATCAGTTTCATTAACAAACCCTTGCTGGATGACAGTACCTGCCTTTCCAACTTTATGATTATTGGTCTGCAAGCATTTCGGATGCAGAAGATATGCTTCTAAATATTTGCTTCCAGCATCAGATTTCCAGTCCTCAGCAAGGGAAGCGAATTTGGTTTGATTTTTGAATATTTTCTTAGATTTTTGCAGAATAATCTTGCTATCTGTACTAATTGTTAGCCACACTTGCTCTTTACTTATGCTGCCTTTGTTGTGCACACGCAAGGTTCTTTCTTTCCACAAGTTGAACACAGCCGTAGTTAGCAAAATGTGAGCATAATCTGCCTCTTTAGATTTAGATCTGAAGTTGTTGTTGATTATCTTTATAATATTCATAAGATCCATATGCCTGTTGTCATCTACGCTCAGAGTAGCTTTGATTTGATTCCATATAAAAAATGAGTAACTGCGTTCAAAAAATATATGATTAGCATTTTCATTACATATATTGCATAGGGAACAGAGTGAATTTATATTGTTGCCCCATTTATTTAATCTATCCCAAGTTGGCAACCTGTTCTTAATTGCAAAATAAGTACAGAATGCCATCTTGGGACAATTCACTCTATTCCATATGCAATGATACCACTCTTCTGTTGGGTATTTGCTTCTAATAAAATTCCAATTTGCTTTAAAAGAAAACTTCCCTCTGTTGTTAGCTTTCCATTCCCAGTAGTCATTCTCTGCAAAAGTATCAAATTGTACTTTGCATATTTCATCTTTATGAGGATTAGTAATAGAATGGATTTGAGGTTGCCAACGATTATTTATTATGATATCAGAAACTTTATCATTTGATCCACCACATATAACAAGGCTATTCCACCCAACTTTATTTATAAATGCCTCAATTTTAAACCAAGGATCAAACCATAAACTTGTATCTTTACCATTTTTAAATTTTCTTTCAATCAATGATTTCCAGATATCTCTACAATTTAATATTTGTTTCCAAGTGTTTGATTGATTACTATTATGAATAGCAGTCCAAAAAAATTTTTGTTCCAAATATTTGGATCTCATCCATCTAGCCCACAAAGAATTTAAGGAATTTCGAAAATAATTTTAAATGGCAAGTAGTACACAAATCCTTAATATTTCTGATGCCAAGTCCCGCTTCATTTTTAGTCCTGCAAACATTTTCCCAGCTAATTTTGTGATATTTACCTTTCCATAAAAAATCAACGCATCTACTTTCCAATTTTTTAATAGATGCAGCTGGGATTTGAAAAGTTTGCAGCCAGTAAAGAATAATAGCATAAATCACTGTCTTAATAAATTCAAGTCTTCCAGCAATGGACAGTAACTTACAAGACCAAGTCTCCATTCTATCCTGGAAATTTTTAATAAGAATAGAACAATCTGAGTCTTTAATCATATTTGTAGAAAGAGGAAGACCTAAATATTTGATTGGGAGAAATCCCTCTTCTATTTTCAAAACATTTAAAAATTCTTTTTTAGACTTACAAGATTCACTGAAATAGGCTTTACATTTAATCACATTGAGTTGAAGTCCAGCATAATTTTTTAATTTATCAAAAATTAATTTAATAGATTCTGCATTCTCTTTATTAGCTTTAACAAACACCATAAGATGATCAACATATATCAGATGATTAACACATGGTTGGATTCTATTTATAGGCTGAACATTACCTTTAATACTCTCTATTTCCATAAGAATAGAAAAATATTCCATAACAATAGCAAAAAGATAAGGTGATAAGGGTCTCCCTGTCTTAACCCCCTATTTGATTTAATTAACCCTTCTGCCTTTCCTTTAATCAGAATAGAAAAGGTAGGAGTATTAATACACTCAAACATTAAATCACAAAACTTTATGGGAAAACCCATACATTTCATGACATGATGAATAAAGTGTCTATTTACCTTATCATATGCTTTCTATAAGTCAATTTTAATACATACATTGTCATCCCGTTTAGTGTTAAATTTCCTGACCATCTCATGTGCTAAAGAGAGTTTTCATAAATAAGCCTACCAGGAACAAATGCACTCTGATTTTCTAAGATTAGAAAAGGCAAGAACACTTTTATTCTGTTACTAAGGACATTAGCAATAATTTTATAAATAAATTTGCAGCAAAAAATAGGCTTAAAATCACCAATATCAGTGGGATTTTTATTTTTTGGAATAAGGGTAATGAAAGTATGATTTAAACTTTTAAGAATTTTACCATTATCTATAAAATCATTAACAACATCCAACACCTGTTGTCTAATATATTCCCAATTATTTTTAAAAAAATTTGCATTGAAACCATCAGGGCCTGGACTTTTGTTATCTCCAGCATTAAAAAAAAATATTTCATCTAGACTCACAGGAGCCAGCAAGATTTCAGAAGCATTATGATTTAAAATATTCTTACAAGTTATATATGGAAACTCCTTTTCATTATTTGTAGAAAAATACAGCTCCTTATAGAAATTTATAGCTTCCGTAGAAACTTTGTCATATGCATTAGCTAAATTTCCCTCTTTATCTATTATGCAACCAATGTTATTTAAGTGCTTTCTATTGCTTATTTTTGCATAAAAAAACTTGGTGCAGTCATCACCTAAAGTAAGCCAATCAACCTTTGCTTTTTGTCTTGCATTAACTGATTCTTTATACATTTCATTAGACAATTCCTTTTGATTTTGAAAAATTTTATCAATTTCACTTATATCATCAGGTTTATTATCTGCACTCATTTGTAGAAGTTTACCTTCTTTTTTCAAACAAACAATCTTGTTTTTATTTAAATAGTTGTTCTTATTCTAATTTTTAAGATTATTTTTTGTGAATTTCAAAAACATATAAAACTGATACTGTTTAGATCCTTTACAGGAAAAATTATGACAGTTTTCCATTAAGGATTTGCAATCATCTTCCATCACCCAGCTATTTTTGAATCGAAAAGGAGGAGCTTTATTATTAAATTCACTATTTTTAAAAAGATTAATCATTAAAGGAGTATGATCACTTAAATTTTGTTCCAATGTAGAGCAAACACTATCTGGAAATCTTTTAGAAAAGTCTTTATTATACAGAATTCTATCTAACTTGCAGTGAATATTTTTAGCTAAACCAGATTTCTAAGTATATTTGTTACCACTGATAATAGGTTCAACAAGACCAGGTTCTAATAGAAAATTATTGACTCTGTCCAATTTATTTTGAGGGATTTTACTGCCCCCAAACTTCTCATTAGCATCAGGTCTTATTGAACCTATTATCAATAATTCCAGGGGAAATCATATATGGAATTTAGAGATTTAAGTTTTTACCACAAAGCATTTCTTTCTAATTCAAAATTACTGCCATAAACATTAGTAACATTGTATTGAAATCCCTTATCGTCAAAGGAAGCACTTGTTCTAAAAAAACCAACCGAACTTGTAGCAACCCAGAATTTTGGTCGTTTGTTTTTAAACGTTTAATTTATTTTTAAAGGTTGAATTTGAAATATTAATTTATTTTGAATATGAATATTTTGGTTGAATTGGTAAAATGGTTTAAATTTTCAAATATAGAGATTTAATGTTAATTGGTAAATAGTAAATTAATATTTGAAATTGGGAAAATTTATGAATTCAGAATTAAAGGGAAATGGAAATGACTTATAAGTTGATTTAAACTCTGCTTGAATTAGAGAGATGATAGTGGACTTTCGAATGGGATTAATAGTCGATAAATTTAAAGTTGAAATTTATATATTAATTTAATAGTGAAATTTAACATATGGTAATAGTGTGAATAATTGAAATTTTGACTTAATATGAATCGAAATGATTTCTTATATAGATATAAATTCTGGTTGAATTATAAATGAGTTACTAAGATTTTAAAATTCAAATTTCAAGAAATTTCGTCGATTTTGGAAATCGCTCGATCTAATCGACATGTTAAAATTGCCTTTCGGGGTATAGTGTTGGAATTTGACGAAATCAGCTCTATTGGATCCGTAATAGTATATTATTAGCGGATTTCAAATTTTATAGAGTTTGGAGTTACCGTTTGGTCATACGGGATAGAAATGTGTCGAATTAAATATCGAAAATTTAATATTTTAATTCGACTCGAAAAGCAATCTTCCACATACGATCGAATTACGCCTCGAAACATGTTCCATTGTGTTCGAAGTAGGGGTAGAACATTATAAATGCCAAACAGCACGCCTCGTTTGGAGTTCGTCCAGAAAAGCATGTGAATTGTGAAAATAATAATAAAGAATTCTTCTGCATATATATATATATATATATATATATATATATATATATATATGTGTGTGTATGCATGTATATGTATGTTCGAAACGGTAAAAAACCCTAAACCTATAATTCGCGCAGATGCCACCCCTATTTTTAGTGGCCGATATCTCATGGCCTTTTCTCCCCAAATCCTCCTCATCCAAGCACTTTCAGGCCGAGACTCCAAATCAAAAATCATACGGTAGATCACCAGAATTTTCACCATGAAGTCCAGGCGTTCGAGCTCGAAATATGAGGTGATGGGGAGCTCAAGTTCATCATGGTCAGGGCTGAAGGGGGAGCTCACGTAGGCCGTTCGAATGGTGAAGCATGATCGTCATCTCGATCGACGAGGTGGGTGCGGCGAGGGATGGTACATGGCGGCCGATCGGTTCGATCAGCGAACGAGATATGAAGGAAGAAAGAAATGTGTGGCTAGAATTTTCTGAAGCATTTTGCATGGCCATGATTCCTGACGGTAAAATAAAATAAAATAAAACAAAAGGAAAAGAAATTAATTACATAAATTATATTCAAACTTTAAAAATTCGTATCTTTGTCATACGAGATCGGAACCGGACGAAACAAGTGGCGACAGAATCATGGCGATGAGCACTATGCATTGAATTAGATTTGGAGATGATCGAAGCTAGCTAAAATTTGGGTTAAATCGAACGTGTTCGATTTAATTTAAAATTGGAGCGTTTGGAAAATTTAAAACTTAAGGTGAGTAAATCTCACTCATTTGGGTGATTGGAATTAATTTTAAACAATTAAAATTAATTATTGATTAATTAGATGATGTTGATAATTATAATTATCAATTGAATGTAATAATATATACAGAGTAGTATATATTAGTAGTTGGATATATTTTCCGCCGATTGGATCGGATAAAACCCTATGCACCCTGCATAATAGAGGATGACCCTATATACCGCGATATTCCGCCTCAAAGAAAAATTGGTATTTTTATGTTGTATCAACATCCGTGGATGCAGAGAAAACAGGTTGGGGGATCCAACTGGATTCCTCGAAAATGTTGAATTCAATTTCAGACCAAAGTGTTAATGTATATTATGATTTCAAAATGATTTGAGATAAAACCGGATGATTGAATTTTGGGATTTCCGTTTAAATGATTCGTAAGGTTAAGAGAAATCATTTATGGAACTTGTAATTAGGAGTTGATAAAGATAAGAAAGGAAAATGCAAATTTTAATCCTGGAACTAAAATTTAACTTGAGTAAATTAATGTCAACAAGATAGGTTGGAATTTAACTTAAGATAAATAAAAATTGAAATTGGATTTGAATATAATTGGAATTGAATTGAATATCAATTTGAAATGTGGAAACTGTATAGCTATAAGCTATGATTCTTGAGTGAAATGGTTAAACTTAAGCTATTGATATATATATATATATATATATATATATATATATATATAATCTAGAGTTATGATTATAAGATGTAAATGGACTCAAGCAAGCAATATGAGATTTTAAGTAAATAAGTTTTTTAACTTATGAATTGAGAAATGAAATGGTAAAACATAAATGAAAATGGTTTGGTATTTTGGTAAAAGAATGGAAATTCAAATTTGAATTTTTAAATGAAGAGTGAATTAGAATGGAGTAAAGTGGATATAATCAGTAATTGTGAAGTGATTATATATATACGTGTGTGTGTGTGTTTGTGTGTGTGTAAATATTAGAATATGAGTAAACTTAAGTGGAAATTCAAGGAATTGTAAATAAAATAAGTTGGAGTAACTTATTAAATAGGAAAAGTGAAAAAGTATAACCAAGTTAAAACGGTTGAGTTTTTGGTAACAAGAAATGACTTCAATTTAAGAGTAAATGAATTGAATATGATTTTGGGAATATGGACTGGATAAGATTGGGTATGAACTTAACTTGCGGTATGGGATGTTTACAATAAACCTTTGAAATAATTTTATGAAATGGTTTATAAAAAAATTAGCTTAGAATGAAATTCCGTTCACTATAAAAGGAAGTGAATAACACTGTGAATTTAATGAAAGTGAATGGAAAAAATGTAATTAAGTTGGATGTGAAATTATTATGAGTGCAAGTGCATGAACCCAAACTAAATTGTCGAAAATCGAATTACATGGAATGATCCCCAAGTGATGTAGTATAAATTGGATATACTAAGTAATGGAAGCGATAAATTATATGCAATAAATTTGGTTGTAAATCATTTCGAATTCAATGAAATGATATACGGATCCATGGAAAGGAATAAAATTAGTGTTGGATCCTTATAATTGCTTGTAATATACGATTGGCATGTTCGGGTTATGAAATTAATATGTTTCGCTAGTTAAAGGAATGAAATGTTACAAAATTTCATGGTTATGAAACTTATGTGCATATTTTGAGTAAGTACAGGTACAGTGAGCTGTTTGGATAGATTATGGTTGCGTAAATGCATATAAAATAAGTTGCTCGCTTAAATAAGCTAAATAAAAGTATGCTTACGCAATAAAATAAAGAAATGATAATATATTGATATACATTTTTTCCAACCGTGTGGGTTGATGTATATATTTTTGTCTCTCTTGTCATTTTGCAAAATGCTCTCCGTGCAAAGGAGACTCTATCAAAAAAATTTGGAAAATTAGGGTGTTAGAAATTTTTAAGAAAATTCTTGTTAAGTAGAAAAGTTGATTATTTTTGAGTTATATTAGAAATCAAGGTTTTTGAGTTAGAAATGCAAACAATTTTTTTTGGATAAAACTAAAAGGTTTAGGGAAGTGAATGTAGGGTTTTAAGTAAGTGGGTTTGGGAGCATTTTTCCTACCTTAGCAATTTCGAGAACGAAAATTTTTTAAAGGGGAGGAATGTTACGACCCAGAATTTTTGTCGCTTGGTTTTGAACATTTAATTTATTTTTGAAGGTTGAATTTGAAATATTAATTTATTTTGAATATGGAAATTTTGGTTGAATTAGTGAAATGGTTTAAAGTTTCAAATAAAGCGATTTAATGGAAATTAGTAAATAGCAAAATTAATGTTTTAAATTGGGAAAAATATGTGAATTCGGAGTTAAAGGGAAATGGAAATGACTTATAAGTTGATTTAAACTCTGTTTGAATTAGAGTGATGATAGTGGACTTTTGAATGGGATTAAAAGTCGATAAATTTAAAGTTTGAAATTTATATCTTAATTTAATAGTGGAGGATTGATGCTCTAGACTGGGCTAGCTAAAAAGGGGGATCAGTGTGGCGGACAGTTGTATTCCCTAGCTCTACTCTCCGGAGTAGGGTGTTTTTAAAAAAAAAAAGAAATTTAATATACGGTAATAGTGTTAATAATTGAAATTTGACTTAGTATGAATCGAAATTATTTCTTATATGGATATAAATTCTATTTGAATTATAAATGAGTTAGTAAAATTTCAAAATTTGAATTTCAACAAATTTCGTCGATTTGGGAAATAGCTCGATTTAATCGACATGTTAAATAGCCTTTCGGGACACATTGTTGGAATTCGACGAAACTAATTCCATTAGATCCGTAATAGTGTATTATTATCATATTTCAAATTTCGTAGCATTTGGAGTTACCGTTTGGTCGTACGGGATAGAAACACGTTGAATTAAATATCTAAATTTAATATTTTAATTCGATTCGAAAAGCTATCTTCTATATACGATCGAATTAGGTCTCGAAACATGTTCCATTGTATTTGAAATAGAGGTAAAACATTATAAATGCCAGGCAGCATGCCTCTTTTGAAATTCGTCCGGAAAAGCACGTGAATTGTGACAATAATAATAAAATAATTCTTATACACACACACACACACATATTTATATGTTCGAAACAGTAAAAAAAAACCTAAACCTATAATTCACGCAGCCACCACCCCTATTTTAATGGCCGATATCTCATGGCATTTTCTCCCCAAATCCACCTCATCCAAGCATTTTCAGGCCGAGACTCCAACTTGGAAATTGAAGAACACCTCGATATCCACCTATCCAACGGTCGTGATTGAAAATCATATGGTAGATCACCAGAATTTTCACTGTGAAGTCCTGGTATTCAAGCACAAAATACGAGGTGATAGGGAGCTCGAGTTTGTCGTGGTTAGGGCTGAAGGGGGAGCTCGCGTAGGCTGTTTGAATGGTGAAGCTTGATCGTCATCTCGATCGACGTGGTGAGTGCGGCGATGGATGGTAAATGGCGGCCGATGGGTTCGAACAGTGAACTAGAGATGAGGGAAGAAAGAGATGTGCGGCTTGATTTTCCTGAAGCATTTTGCATGACCATGATTTCTACGGTAAAATAAAAAAATAAAAAAAATAAACTACATAAATTATATTCAAACTTTAAAAATTCATATAGGTCGGATTCGGACGAAACAAACGGCGACGAAATCATGGCGACGAGCACGCTGAAATAGGTTTGGAGATGATCAGATCTAGCTAAAATTTTGGATTAAATCAAACTTGGTTCGATTTAATTTGAAATTGGAGCGATTGACAACTTTAAAACTCAAGGTGAGTGAATCTCGCTCATTTGGATGATTGTCATTAATTTTAAACAGTTAAAATTAATTATTGATTGTTTGGATGATGTTGATAATTATTATTATCAGTTGAATGTAATAGTATATATAGTAGTATATATTAGTAATTGGATATATTTCTATCCAAATCCTCCTCATCCAAGCATTTTCAGGCCAAGACTCCAACTAGGAAATTGAAGAGCACCCCGATATCTACCTATCCAACGGTCGTGATTGAAAATCATACGGTAGATCATTGGAATTTTCACCATGAAGTTCTGGCATTCGAGTGCGAAATACGAGGCGATGGGGAGCTCGAGTTCATCGTGGTCAGAGCCGAAGGGGGAGCATGCGTAGGCCGTTCGAATGGTGAAGCCTAATCGTCATCTTGATCAACGAGGTGGGTGCGGCGATGGATGGAAAATGGCAACCGATGGGTTCGAACAACGAACGAGAGATGAAGGAAAAAAAGATGTGTGGCTTGATTTTTCCTGAAGCATTTTGCATGGCCACGATTTCTGATGGTAAAATAAAAAAGGAATAGAAAGAAAGAAATTAATTTCATAAAATATTCAAACTTTAAAAATTCATATCTTTGTCATATGAGGTCGGAATAGGACGAAATAAGCAACAACAGAATCATGGCAATGAGCACTATGCGCTAATATTGATTTGGAGATGATCGGAACTAGCAAAAATTTTAGGTGAAATCGAACGTGAACGATTAATTTAAAATTGAAGCGTTTGGCAAATCT
The DNA here is from genome assembly GCA_030765085.1 of Allium cepa. Classification (NCBI taxonomy): domain Eukaryota; kingdom Viridiplantae; phylum Streptophyta; class Magnoliopsida; order Asparagales; family Amaryllidaceae; genus Allium; species Allium cepa. The sequence goes on along the minus strand of CM060932.1, from coordinate 683,918,155 downwards.
AAAACTCAAGGTGAGTAAATCTCACTCATTTGGATGATTGGCATTAATTTTAAATAGTTAAATTTAATTATTGATTGATTGGATGATGTTGATAATTATTATTATCAGTTGAATGTAATTATATATATATATATATAAATAGTAGTATATTAGTAATTGGATATATTTTCCACCGATTGGAGCGGATGAGACCCTATGCGCCGCACATAATAGCGGATGACCCTATATAGCGCGGTATTCCGCCTCGAAGCGGAATTGATACTTTATGTTGATTTAACATCTGTGTATGTAGGGAAAATAGGTTGGGGGGATCTAGTTGGATTCCTCAAAAATGTTGAATTCAATTTCATATATAGTGATATATATTTTGTTCGAATAATCTGTGATAGATTATAGTATGATCTGAATTGATTGGATGCTATGGCAGTTTTGGCCTATATTTAGTATTTTTAAATACCAAGACTATATGGTTTGAAATGGAAAAGAATTTTTAAAATGATTTTTGAAGTAGAATATTTATATAAAGTTTGGGTTTAATTAATTGGATAAAATAAATGGTTTTGAAATTGTACTTAACTATTTCGGAATATTGTAAATAGGAATTTTGGAATAAAGTATATAAAAGGATTTTAAATAATAAATTCTTAAGTGGTACTTGTTTAAATATGAAAGATTTTAAATCAAGATTTTAAGTAGACTCGAAAGTAGAAGGGGAATTGGAAATATATATAAAATTGGTTATGCTGGATCACAAATAAGATTTCTAAATTACGAAATGAAATTAGAATCTAGATTTAGTTGGTTTTGGGATATAGTTTGGGTTAATTAAGGGGTCGATTTATCGATGGATTTTAAACTTAGAAATCAATTTATAAGGGATTTTAGGGATGGGAAAAACATTGTAGATTGGAAATGAGATTAAGGGTTATATTGTTATCGAGAAATTGGGCTTGTTTTAAAAAGAAATTTTTTAATTGTTAATTAGGTAATTGTAAAAGTGTTAAAATATACCAAAAGTTAGTTACTTAATTATTTAAATGTTTAAAGTATATTTAATTATTAGTTAGTTACCTTATAACGATTGTTAAAGATATATTGTCATTTAATAATTAGTCAGCATTATTATTTTAAAAGATAAATTATTAAATGTTTATATGGCTTTGTGTAATAACTTTTATTTAAGTACATTTTCCTAGATTAAACTTGGAAATGTATTTTAGAAACTTATAAGCATTATTTGAGATAATTATTAAATAAAGTTTTCGAAAAGTAATGGTATACTTTCATGGTGAAATCGGAGGCAGTGAGTGCCTATAGTTAAGTTTTGGATTTCTCTAGGATAGAGATGTAACCATTGAGTTGTGAATCCATGGTTGTTACCATAGTGGTACTTTCTTTATTATTTTAAAGGGTTTCAATATTTTGAAAGGGTAGTTTGTAAATATACTGAATTCGATAAGATAAGTACATACTTTTGAATAAAGAGATTTAATTTATTTAAAATTTAAATTAAATAAGACTTAGTGTTTGTCAGTGGAAATGAAATAATTGGTTGAATGACTATTCATTTGATAGTTAAATAACTAATTATCAAATCTGGACCCAAAATATATCTTTGGGAATATCTAGGAGAAACACGAGAATTATATTATACAGTTAGCATTCGAGGTGCTATACTATACGTATAAACTTGTTTCGTTCTTCTAGGACGGTGATAAGGAAAACCGTCCGCTAACGGTTAGGAGGTGATCTCCGATCTTATCTTCATCTATTTATTTCCTAAAGAACCAGGGTTGAGTTTACTGAAAAATATCGAACGTTGTTTTCGAAGAGATCAGGATTGGATAAGTTATCCGAAAACCACTTTAATCCAACAAGTACGTTTTCGAAGTGAAAACAAGAGCATGGAGTTGAAGATGGAGCAGTGAAGTGCAATGGCTAATCGCTACGAATCCTGAGGATGATTCCAAAATGGATGTAGTAGGAATAGTGCCTTCGGTTCCGTTTGGACCCACGACGGACTTGTATGGATGAATGTTATCAGTACATTATCATTGGAGGACAATGAGCATTCTAAGTGAAATTCCTTAAAAACGTAGCCTCTAGCCTCATCAACCAAGAATAACTGAAAAGCAGAGGAGATGCAGCAAGGCTAAGTGGGTCGCACCCAATTAGAGTATGTTTATTACCTTTCTAGATACCCTTGGATATTATTTCTATGATACATGGAAGGAGCTCGGAAAGAGTGGGAACACCCAAGGTGATAGCATATTCGGTCTATCTAGGTTAGGAGTAGTTCGGTCTTGTGTTGCAGCGGATCCCAGCGTGGTCCTCGGTACATTTTTCTAGATGTGTACCGCGACAGGTGATACCCCAGTGTCTAGTCATTTGTATGGAATCCATTCTCCAATATGTGCCCTTTACATTTTTGGTTGTAGAACCTAGCATGCTGGGAGTTAATTAATGTAACAATTTCAGCTATTTGAATAAGCATTTGCACTTAGACACTATTATAATATCAGAGGATTTTGATATGAAATGTTTTGGTTATCATAAGGTAAAAACCCATCGGGTTTATATGTGACGTGGTCTTATGAGATACCTTTCATTTTCAAAGGATTTTGATAAATTTAGTAATTCAAATTGAGTGTGTTTTCTCACGCTGGTTTTCTAGACTGGCCCGGGTGTTATTTTATTATAATGCTCGGGTCGGACCGAGTATTACAGGTACATGTTAGATGCTATGGAATTCATGAGACGAGTTGGAGACCGAGTATTGTGAGGGCAGGTTGTTATAACTATCCAGGCTGGTAATTATTAATTTGTGTATTCTTATGTGAGATATGTATATTACAGTTTTGATTTATGTAAAGAACTATTTACATTATATATTATTCAGTCTGTTGTGAGATTCTGTTTTTTTTTTAATTTCTTCTTTCTTCTACCTACTTTCTTTCTCCTCAACAATCTGTCTTTATGACACTCGATCGTTCGACATGTTATATAATAAGCATATTTATATTGATTTTCAAGGGTCGAAAAGGTGGGTCATCACAGAACTCAAAGAAGCTTGAATAAAGATGATACATTTGGTTCACAGTAAAAGTTGAAAGTTGTTGAAGAAACTCAACAACAAAAAAACCTATCCATTTAAACAAAAATTAAACTAGAACGAAGAAGTCGAAGAAAACAAGAAGAAGGGGAAAAATCATTAGAAAAAGAGCCAAAAGAAGGGATAAGAGGAGAATTATGGACACTTCATTTAAAATTTTGAACCCACTACATGTTCATAAACAATAAAAGGATGCTTTTAAATATTAGAGAAAAATAGTACATAATTTTTCATCCAATGTTTGAAAGATTTCATCTAATTAAATCTATCATAAAGGCAGTTTCATATCTTCAAATTTGATATATGATTTCAAAGTGAATGTATATGTATATGTATATATATTATATAAAATAATCGAGTAGGAAAATATATAGGTTAATATAAAATAGTGTATATGTAAATATATATATATATATACATAAACATAAGAAAAATATTATGATGGAAAAACATTAAATCATGCACATAAAATAGCAAATCACCTAATAAATCAAGTCACATGAAAAATCAAATCACTCAAAAATCAAATCAGCCCAATATAAGAAAGAAAAAAGAAATAAAAATATAAATAAATAAATTTATGAAGAGAAGCTTGTACACTCTAGCTCCTATCTTCTTATATGTATTTACACAGCCTATACTTATTCATACTTGTACAAAAGAAACAATAAAAGTATCTGCCATTAAAACATAAAAAGATCAAAGACCTAAAAAGCTTAAAGAAGAAGATTAGGCAGCAATGTTCATCTCTGTTAGAAACCGTGAGCACAACATTTTGAACTTTATAAAACTGGTCAGAGATATATACCTGAGATGTTGGATGAATCTTTTGGTTTTGTCAAAAATATATGTGTTGATATAGATATAAGCCTTGTATATGAGTACTAGACCTGGTAGTGCACTCAAAATTTTGTGCTTCTTCTAGGAAAAGCTTTGTTCCTTGTTTGTTTATTCAAAAATAGTTAAACAATCAACTTCAAAAATTAAAATCTTAACAAATATTTAGTTTTGACCTATGATTTCAAAGCAAATGTTGTTTGTTTTGTAGTGTGGATTATTTTAAAAATCATTTCATTCAATTTCATCATGTATAGCAAAAAAAAGAAGGATGTTAAAGTAAGTGTCTCAACTTTGGGCCAGATTCAAATATCAAATTTCAACGAATGAATTATATATTTGATATGTTTGAATAGTGAAAATCATGAATTTTGGAGTTGGTTTGGTAATTTTTAGTTGTATATGGAATGAGAAAGGGGAAGATGATTGGTTTGGGCAAAAAGCAAAATTTAGGCGACCGAAGCGATTTTGTGCCTCGGCGTTTGCGTTGGAGGAGGGTGGGATGTTAAGGCACTCGGGAAAAATGGTGCGGCTAATTGTAATGGATTATGGTGGTTAGGCGTAGTCGAAGTAGGGTTTCTGAGTGTGTTAGTTTGGTTTCGGTTATAAGTCAATGGCGGCGGTGAGAGTCGAAGAGGAAGGTGCGGTCCGAGGGAAAAGGTAGAGGAGGTTGTGGCGAGCAAGTGGGTATAGTTCTGCAATGAATGGCGGTCGTGGGTCATGGGCTTTGTTTCTAGTTTTGGTCAAGCAGTTTGATTTCCGAACTAAGGATTTTTCAGTGTTTTCAGGTGGTGGAACGTGTTCTGGTGGTGGAGAGCGACTCACGTGGATGGTCGGCGGCAAGAAGTGTTAGTCGGAGTTGTGTGTATGTGCACACATCTATGCTCGGTTTTCTTGCATGCAAATGGAATAAGGGAGGAGAGGAACTGGGGATGTAGAGGGAAAGGCTTAGATTTGGGCCGGTCGGATTTTTGTTGTATGGGCTGGATCATATTTTTTAAAAGTAAATTTTATATACTATTATATTTAATAATTCCCAAATTTAAAACTCTATTTCTCTTCCATTTTAAATCCAATCGACGCGTGAATTTTTGCTTCAGGGCCCTATCGGCAAGTATTATCATCTGAACAACTATTGTCAAGATTTCTACAATGTAAAATCGAATGATTTAAACAATTGAAAGTGAATAGATAAGCAGTTTTTTATTTAATTAAGTAGACGTTAATTAATCAATTAATTATTAAACGGATTGTTTAATTTTAGTTAACTAAGTATAAATTATTTTAAATAGAACTCAACTCAGTTAAGTTAAACCAGATTTAGTTTTGATTTATAAATTGATTTAAGATTGATTATCGGTTGTTGACTGAGTTAATGGTCCATGATCCATGTTTGACTGATACTGTTCTTTGATATTGATTTCAATTATCTATTGTCTGTGCCATTGAGTAGCCAAACGAATTAAAGAAGTTAGAATGAAATGCTGACACATTTTATTTGAAAGTAAATCGGCTTGTACCGATTAGTATTCTGATTTCGGAAATGTGATGATTACAAGAAAGTTAGTTTCAACGGACTAGTCATGATAAAATGAACCTATGAAATGAATTTCCATAGGTGAATATTGACACCCTGATTGTAGAATTGTTTATTTTAAACAACTTAGCCTTTCAAATTTACCGTTTTAAGTTCGAAGTGACCAAAATCAGATATCAGCGTTATCTGAAACTAGTTCGATCAATTAACCACTATTAATCTTTACGGGTTTGACTATAGAGTCTAATATGCTGGGTTTTAATTAATTTAACAAATTTGACTATTTTAAATAAGTATTTGTATTTAGACACTATTATAATATCATCGAATTTCTATAAAAGAGTTTTTGTTATAGTAAGATAAAAACTCGTCGTATTTATGTGAAACACGGTCTTACGAGATACCTTAGTTTTTTTCCAAAGGAATTGGATAAATTAAGTAATTCAAGTTAAGTTACTCACGCTAGTTTTCCAAACTGACTCGGGTGTTACTTTATCGTAATGCTCGGGTCAGACCGAGTATTACAGATTCAGGTTAAGAAGCTTTTGGAGCTCAGGGGACAAGATGGATGGTAGAGACGTATTTCATGTATTTGATTATATTCCGCTGTGTAATGTAGGTTGTATATTCAGCATTTTTAAGGACGAGTCATTGTAGCTGTCCAGATTCCTATGTTGATGGTTGTGCTCTAAAAATTTGTTTGTATTTTAGCAGTAATAGTTCCTTTGTATAAAAATTTATTATTATATATATTATATTTTATTCCTTTGCTATCGTGAGATTCTGTGTTGTTGTTGTTTCTATTTTTCTTCTTCTATCTCTTTTCATCTTAAAACCTAACAATCTGGCATTTCCGGCACTCGATTGCTGGACACTCTATGCAGTGAACGTATCAGTGTTGATTTTCGAGGGTTGAAAATCCCTTATCGTTACCCTCGCTCTAGCTGATATTTCACAACCGAGGTGCCTTCTTTGCCTATATCTTTTGCCATCCATTGATCTATTGTTGATTCCTTCTTCGACTGAAGGCTTGTCTCATTTGGATGCTGTCGCTCCCCTTGTCGATAAACCTGGCTTTGCTACCCTAATCAGTGTATGTTCTGATGCAGCTCCTATAGCTAGCAAACCTATTGAGTTCGGTAAGCTCTCTTTATCCTTCATGTTAGATTCTACAAATGAAAATACTCCTTAGTCTGATACTTTGGTTAGTTCGGGTAAAGAACAAGTAATTGGTGAAAGTGTGGGTGGTGTTTCGGCAATTGTAGCCAATAAGATATCAGATGCTAATCCTATTATAAATATTGATGTTGTGGGCAGTGCTTGCTTGAATACATCTCATATTCATCCTATATTTCCTGGTAATGTCAATTTGAATTTGACTGAACCGAGCATAGACTCTCCTATTGTTCACCCTCATATGCAATCCCCAAATCAAAAACTTTGCTCTGAATGATAAGGTTAAGGAAGTTAAGTGGTCTTCTCTTTATTCATCCTTGCCAAAGAATGCAGGTGCTTATGTGCCGCATTCTTTTGATTTGGTTGAAATAAATAGAGTTATGGTTCCTCCAACGGAGGTGATTCAGGTAGGTGTTGACTTCTGGTCGGATCATTTGGTTAGTTTTTTCTTAGATTCAAATCCACCTTATTATGTAGTTAAAGAGCACCGTATCAAAGTTTGGTGGTTAACAGTTGGTCTTCAGGTCCATATGAACAATTCTATGTTCTTCTTTAATCTTTCGAGGCACCGAGGAGCATCTCTGTGTTTTGAGTGTTGATTATACATTTATTTGGGGTAAGATGTTTATTGTTACTTCTTGGAGTCCTTTTGTTGACTGTGCCAGGGATCAGGTATTATCTATTCCTATTTGGACTTACTTCTCTCACATTTCATCTGTTTTGCAACCAATGCTTGGTCTTAATTGGTTGGCTAGTAATGTTAGGAAATTGAAATGCTTTGGCACTAAGACTATTGCAAGGGAAAAGCTAGACTATGCTAAAGCGTTGATTGAAATATCCCTAGAATAAGAGCAAAGTCTGTGTTTTTGAGGATCAAGTTGTTGAGGTTTATGTTAGATATGGTTGCAAACCAGATATTTGCACATCTTGTCATTCTTTTGGTCATCTTTAGAAGCTTTTTCTCATTCGTCGGCTTTTGTTCCTTTGTCGCTTTCTGTTCGAACCCCTCTTCAGTGATGTGTCGACCCGAAATTTTTGGATATTTGAAATTAGAATATTTAGTTTATTTTAAATATTTGAAAGTTTGCTTAACTTGAATTTCAAATATCATTATATATTTGGCAATTAAATTATTGAATTTAATTATTGAAAGTTGGGTAAGATATCGAATCTTCAGTTTTATGCTTGTTAAAAATATTTCAAAAGGTTATAAAATTTATATTAATAGTACTGAAGATTATGAAAGCTTTATAATTAAATTTGAAGGGTTTTGTTAAGTTTTGAAAATATATCGTTTAAATCGATATTTAAAAATAGCCTTCCAAGGCATAGTCTCGGAATTCAACGAAACTAGTTCCATCGGATCCGTAATAATGTATTATTATCGGATTTCGAATTTCGTAGTGTTCGGAGTTGTCGTGTGATCGTATGGTAGATAAACGCGCTGAAATTTATATCGAGAATTTAATATAATAACTGGGTCCAAAAAGCTATCTTCTCTATACGATCGAGTTAGGACTCGAAACCTTTTCCATTGCGTTCAAAATAGGGGTATAACATTATGAACGCCTGACAGCACGCCTCGATAGGAGGTCGAGATTTTGAGTTGCGTAATTCGAGACGATTTAAATTTAAATATAAACATATATATATATATATATATTCTTTTCATATTACAGCTTTTTGCCACTCATATCTATGTCACTGTAGCAGAGTAGTGTTTTCATGCAGGGAAAAACACATGTTCACTTGGTATAACACGCGTCTACCTTTTTAAAAAAAATGCGAGCCTCTTTTTTTAAAATCTCGAACCGCTTTTCTCTTTCAGGATCAAATAGAAAATAAAATTCAAATAAAGACTGCTTCTTTCTCGAAAATCAAATCGAAGTCTGAAAAAAATATAGAATGAAGTCGTATTCGTTCCTACCAACATAAGGAAATCGAAGCTGAATCTCGTCGTCCTCAAATCGTTCATACGAAAAAGTGGAGATTAACGAAATCAAATCGATTTCGTATAATCGCGTCGACCGGTCGAATTGGGGGAGGGGCTTGGAGTTCGGCTAAGCACGAGATGTTGGGGAGGAAGGGCATAGGCAAGGCGACAGGTGAGGTCGCGAGCTGGATGGGGTCAGCGATGGGGTTTTTGTCGTGGTTTCACGATGTCAGCAAACTATGTGAAGCCGCGTTGATGCGGCAATCGCTTGGCCATGTGGAGGAGGGAGTCGAAGCTCGCGCACTTGACGGTAACTGCGATGAAGATGGGCTCGTTCGTTTAAAAGCGGCAGCGAGAGTGCTCGATCGAGTGAGGTAAAAATTCTTGTTATAAATTTAAAAATTGAATAAATAAATATTTATACATATGTAGAAAAAAATGAAAATAAGAATTAACAGTAAGGTTTAGCTACAGTTTTTTATTTTTTTATTATTTTGATTTTAATTTAATTTAAATATATATATATACATGTATAAATTAGGAAACAAATTTTTATATACAAATATATGTCTAAATACACATGCATATTTAATATACTGAGATAAACAGAAAAATTTGTACATATAAGATTTTTATAAAGAGGGATTTTAAATATATATACATATATATGGGAACTTTAAATATTGAAAAGTTTGTACAAAAAAATATTAGATTTTTAAATCATTATAAATTAAGTTTCTAAGTATATGTAGTTTCAAAGAAAAATAGAATAAATATACATTTACACATTTTTAATTTGCTAGGTTATTTTTAAATATGCATTTAGGGTGACTAATTTATTTATTTAGCTATTTAGTTACTAAAGATAATTGATTATATAGAAAACTAGTTTAAACTAAATAAATAAATAGTAGTTAATTGTTCAATCAATTCTAATATTAATAACCACATAATGTTATGCAAGGTCTTAAATCTGAAAGAGACCGGGTTGAGATTGTAGGGGATTGCAAACCAAAATAAAAGGTGAGTTAATCTCACTCATTTGGATTAATATTTAAATTTAAATTGTTAAATTTAAATTATTCTTGATTACTATAATTATTATTATCATCAGTATGGATGTGATAGTATATATATATAGTGTGTATATATATATATTGGAGTGATTGATTTCCCACATTATAGAGCGAATGAGACCTTATGCGCCCCGCATAATAGCGGATGACTCTTTATACCGCGATATCCCCATCGAAGTGGGATTGACATTTTATATTGTGCTAACATCTATGGATGCAGTTTAACAGGTTGGAGGGATCCAACTGGATTCCTCAAAATGTTGAATTTATTTTATATTCTGTAATGTGATTTATGTGATAATCTATGATGGATTATATTGATTATATTAGGAATTGAAATTATTGAATGCTATAGCTTGGTGGAATATATATTGGTATTTGAGAAAAATGAAATATATATAAAGTTTAGATTTTTAAACGAAATAAAAAGGAAAATTTTCAAGAAAAATAATTATAGTGAATTTGGGTAAATTAAAAATTGAATTTGGGAAAGTATAAAAGTTTGATTTTTAAATTCTATTAAATAATTTCTGAGTATGGAGATGAAGATAGAGATTTTAAATAAATAAAAATAAAAGAGTTTTGGGAACTTATGTGATATTGTCTAAGAATTTAAAGGATTTTATTTTCAAAATCTAAGATTTAAAAAGGTTGGGAAGAAATAAAAGGGTAGAATTTTGAATGAAATATGAAGTGGATATTTCAGTTTAAAATAAGATTTTAAATCATAAATATAGAAGTAAATATGGAACTAATTCGTTTTAAAATAAATTTAGGTAAGTAAAGGAATTTATTTTAAAATGGAGTTAGTTTTGAAATCGATTTGAAAACTGATTAAGTGTTGAAATGAAATTAAAGGAGAATGAGATTATGGAATTTATAAATGGGATTTATAAAGTGAAATAATTATCAGAGGATAGTTTGGAAGTATAAATTCAGGATGGGAATTTATAAGGAAAGGGTGATTTTCATAAAAATTAATAGTGGTTTATTTTTAATGATGTGGAAATGGAAAGTGTATTTCCCTGAAAAGCCAAGTATATATTTTCAAAGTAAGATTTTCAGGTATAAGTTTGAGGTTTAAAATTGGTTTTAAAAGAATGTTTTTAAGAAATTATTATTTAGTTATTTAAAAAAAATTAAAAGTAAATATTTATTAAGTTAATTATATAAGTAAATTATTTTAAAAGTTTTAACTAGTATTATTATTTAAATATAATTATTAATATTTATACCTTATAGAATAACTTTTGTTTTAAAATTATTTTTGGCTTAAGTATTACATGAGAAGTTATTATAAAGTTTCATAACTAGTATTTTAAATAAAGTGTTTTAAGTAGTTTTTATATTAAATGTTTTAAAGTATATATTTTGGATAAAGTGATTTAAATTATTTTAAAATCTAAGTATTAAGACTTGGTGACTTCAATGGAAATAAACAATATTCGAAAATTTATTCCGCGAGAGGAAAGTGATTTGAAAACTATTTTCAAAGAGTTGAAGTATAGAAAAATAGCTTGTGAAGATATTTTGAAATAAATTATTTGGAAAAATTATTTAATCTGATGGTTGTTTATGGATGTTGTTTGATAATTAAATAACCGACTATCAATATTGGCCAATGCGCTGATCATTTCGAAGAGACTGGGATCGGGATTAATTTTCCAAAAACCACTTCGATCCGGCTTGAAAGTTTTCGTGAGGAATACAAGAGCTTGGAGTTGAAGATGGGGCAGTGAGTGCAAGGGCTAATTGCTACTAATCCTGAGGGTGATTCCAAAATGGATGTAGTAAGAGTAGTGCCTTCGGTTCCTTTCGGACCCGAAACAGACTTGTATGGATGAATGCTATCAGAACATCGTTAGGAGGACGATAGCATTCGAAGTGAATGTGTGCTAAAAAGGTAATGCATAGCCTCGAGCCTCATCTAGCGAGAATGGCTAAAATAGGGGAGGTGCACGCAAGGCTAAGTGGTTAGCAACCAATAGGGTAAGGTCATCCATGTCTAGATGTCCCTTTATTCGGCTGTGCGGGAGGTTGCTGATCCCAACCGTGGGGTGATCTTATTCGGACTATCCAATAAGGGGTAGCTCCAGTCTTGTGTAGCAGGGGATCAGGGTGGATCCTCGGTACGGTGATCTAGACCACATAATATGATGGACGGTACCCCAGTAGCCCTGCCATTGTATGGAATCCAATCTCCAATAAGTGCATGTATGGTTTTGATTGTGCCCAATTATTCTAGAATGTGAGATGCAAACATTTCAGCTAGATTCTATTTTACTTTCTATATACACTATTATAACATCAGACGAATTTGATAAAAGTGTTTTGGTTATCGTAAGGTAAAAACCCGACATGTTTATTTGTGGCGTGGTCTTACTAGATACCTTTGATTTCAAAGTATTTTGCAAACTTTAATAATCCAATTGAGTGTGTTTTTTCACGCTGTTTTCCGGATTGACTCGGGTGTTATTTCACTATAATGCTTGGGTCAGACCGAGTATTATAGATACATAAAAGGATGCTTTGGAGCTCAGGAGACGAACTGGATGGCAAGATGTATCACACGTATTTGATGAATATTCCGCTATGTATGATTAACTGCATAGTCAATTTTATGAGGACAGGTCATGATAACTGTCCAGTGGTGTGATGTGAATTTTGTTGTACCCTAATGATGTAATGTATAAAACAGATATAGTTCTTTTTGTTTAAAGACCAGTCATTTATCTATTATATATTGTTCCACTGCGATTGTGAGATTCTGATATTGTTTTCTATTTTCTTCTTCCTCCTTTTTCTTTCCCTTACGGTTTGGTTTTCTGGCATTTGATTTTTTGGCATTTAATACAGTGGACGTATTGATGTCGATTTTCGGACGTCAAAAAATCCGGTCGTGACAAGTGACCTCCGGTCATGAAGTGGGTCCCGAAAGTTCCTCCTGCGATTGGTGTTGTTCCTCCTTTGGATGATGACGTTGTTGATACTGTTGTTCCTATGGATTCATGTGCAGGCCTTGTCTCTTGTATCAAGATTGACCTTGTGATTGTTCCTCCAGATGCAGCCGTTTCTGTCTCACCTTCCATCAAGGTTTATTGGGAATGCCCAGGAAAGGATTTGGATTTATGGGAAGACCATTATGAGCCTTTGGATGGTACTTTTTTTCCTATTTGGAACTCGGATGTATTTATTATTGTATATCAGGTGATACATTGGTTCTTGCTATGAATGACCAACTTGCCAATAGGAATGAAGTTAGGTTTGCTAATGCCATATGGGATAGGTCGTTCATGTATTCTCCTCAGTCGGTGGACTTTGTCTCCGGTGTTGCTATGCATTTTTAAGATTTCGCTCGAGTTGTTGGGGATGTCCCTAAGGCGATACCTCCATATTCTTTCGACAATGGCGGTAGTTCCTCGAGTTGTAGGTTTCAGGTCATTTATGTAGTTGTGGCACTTCTGCCATACTCCTATGCTATATTTTCCTGTTTTATAGTAGTTAAGTTTCTTCAGCCTTTCTCCTAGATTTAATCTGCATATTATTACTTTAATAATAAAATGTAGATGGTCCACTATAACACCGTTGGTTTTGCCAAAAATAAAAGTCAAATATTAATATAAACACACACGCATATGTAAGTACGTCTTTCACATATTTGTAATAAAACATATAATATGATTAATTAACATATATGTATAATTTTAGATCTATTTAATTAAAACCAAGAATTAAAATTTATTATAAATTATAGATAATTCTAAATATACGTAAATGATATTTTAAATAATATTATACTAAAATATATGTATTAATAAATACATATATATATGCCGAGGGCAAAATAGTTTTTTTAATAAGGCTGAGCATGTTAAATACATAAATTTTAATAAAGATTTGTTTATGTATTAATAAATACATATATATATGCCGAGGGCAAAATAGTTTTTTTAATAAGGCTGAGCATGTTAAATACATAAATTTTAATAAAGATTTGTTTTCTTTAAATAATTATATATACATATAATTAACATTTTACATAATATTATACATATACATATATATATATATATATATATATATATTATATTTATTGTAACCCAGTGGCTTGACCAGGTAGATAGAGACTTGATGGGAAAGCCTTGCTCGACACAACTAGGCCGTTCGGCATCTATCCTCATTCGGCATTGAACATCGTTCGACATAACATGGTTGTTCGGCATTCCACACCATTCAGCATCCATACCACGTTCGGCATTGAGGGCTGTCCGGCACAGCATGGTCGTTCGACATTCAATCTCGACCGGCATGAAGCACGTTCGGCATTCAATCTCGACCGACGTGAAGCACGTTCGGCATTTGGCCTCAACCGACATTCAAGCCTCATTCGGCATTCATGCCTCGATCGGCATTCCAGCCTTGTTCAACACATGGCCTCGCTCGGCATCTCCCCTCGATCGGCGTCGGATCTCGTTCGGCCTACATATTCCACTCAACATATTGCCCCGTTTGGCTTAAAGACACGGCTTCGGCATTTTCCAATCGGCATCGGTGGTTCGGCACGCAGAAATCACTCACTTTGGGCCGAGATATCTAGCTACTAGGCCCATCAGGGAAGTCCAACCCATTTTCGTCTATAAATAGAGAGGTAGGGGCACAGTGAAATGGACCTTTTTTCGAGAACACCGGGGAGACTCTGCCGCATTCAAGACTCATTCAAGACTTATCTTCTTTACTTAACAATTGTAATCAAGTAGTTGGTGTATAGATTGTATCTATAACCAGTTGATAAGTAAAGCAATAAAGATTAATCTCAAAGTGGACGTAGGCAATTACGCCGAGCCACTATAAATTTGGTGTTCTTATTTTCTGCATTTAGTTTATCATTCTATTCACTGTTTACATTTACTTTCTTCATTAATCTCTCTACGTAATCATTCTTAAGGGTGTTGGTGATCAATTCTGGTGCTAACATTTTGGTTCTTTCACTGAGAATCGAATTCTCAAGCCGATAGGATCTACTTTTAGCTACTGGATTGAAAAATCCCCCGAAGGAGATCCGACTTATTCATAGGATGCCCGTTGAATCTATTCAGAGTTCTGACCGACAACTCTACTATGGGAAGACCATGCACCCAATCAGCCACTCACAATGCGGACGTCCACGAGACTGCTAGTGTGCAACAAGTTGGACCTAGCAACCAACAAGCGATTCAAGGCGCAGGACCCTCCACCCAAAATCAAACGGAAGTCATTTCCCGAACAGCGTTCAACGACTTGATAAGAGAACTCAGGAAAAGTAAAAGACAATTTGCTGAGCAAATTCAAGCCAACACTAATCTCATGAATTAGCTTGCCCAGCAGCAGCATCAGAATGTTGGAGGTATCCCTGATCCTTATTCTTCATCTGATAGCTCGACCTCAGCTGATGAACCTCCTAGGCGTGGACATCGTAAGCCTGAAGCTGCACAGGAAGGTGCCACTAGTCTATCCGCCAGGGATCAGGCACGTGAGGAGACCGGACGCCCGGCTCACCAAGACCCAAATCAAGCTGGCCTTCAGGACGCACGTTTGGCCGGCCGCCAGCAAGCAAGACATCAACTCGCACGGTCCCATGGAACGGAACCCAACCTCCTATCCTCCATACAAACTCCAGAATTATCAGCCATGGTCAGGCAGTTAATGAGGGAGAACCAAGGCTTGACCAACAAAGATTGGGGAGTGTCCAAGAGTATTACTCCCTTCATAGATACTATTCTACAAGCTAAGTATCCCAGGAAATTCAGTATGCCGACTATCCTAGCTTACGAAGGGCAGACTGACCCTAGGCAACACATGATGAGGCATGAATGGATGATGGATTCTGTAAGGGCGAATGACGCGACTAAGTGTAGGTGCTTCCCAATCACTTTGTCCAAAATCACCGCCATGTGGTTTACTCGACTTCCTCCGCGGTCTATATCCAGCTTCGACGATTTGGCGATGAAATTTGTTGAACAATTCAGGATACATGCTACTCGTCCAAAGGACGTGATGTCCTTATCAAGCATGATCCAGGATCCGAAAGAGTCTTTGAAAGCATACTTGTAGAGGTTTTATGTTGCTGCCATTGAAGTTAGCAACCCTAACGACCACACAATCTTGATGGCGGTAATGCGAGGTGTAGATCCAGACTCGGAGTTTGGAGATTGGTTGGCGGGAAAGCCCCCAACTACGTTGGAGCGATTCTATTCCAAAGCTCATCAGTTCATAAGGAGGGAGGAAGCTCGACGGACGAGACGAGATAAGGCACTAGGGTCTGTTCAGGACACTGTGAAAAGTAACATCGCCGTGAAGCAATCCGGCGACAGTTCGGGAAAAGTTCAAGTCAACGTCCAGAACAAGCCTAGGCAATTTAAAGGATCCGGAGGTGGAAATCCCAGAAAGAAAAAAGAGACAGGGAAATGAAAGTCGAGGATTCCGACCTACAACGAATACACCCCCCTAAATACGTCTCCTGAAAACATTTACCTATCTACCTGTAACACCTTCCAATACAGAAAGTTGGGCCCGAAAGAGTCCACAGAGGAACAGAAGCAGACAGGGAGGTACTGCCACTTCCACAAGACCCACGGGCATAATACTGAGGAGTGTGGGCACCTCGATGACGCCATAGAAAGGTTAATCAGGCATAAAAAGCTGCAGGAGTTTGTTAAGAACCCACCAGAGGGTAGGCAAGGAACGTCAGACTCGGACGCGGCCTAGCTCCATGCCACCCAAAGGAACCTGCCCGGACCGTAGGTAGGTTGATCATAAACACTATAGTCAGAGGACCTCATCCTGTAGACAAGAATTGGCAGGAGATGGAACGATATGCTACCTCCTTGAGGTATGAGAATTATGAATGTTGCTCAAATATGGAAGATGGAACTCCCACAAAACAGCAACGCATAATAACAGACGATATAGTGTTTAGGAGTCGAGATGCAGACAAGGTGGAGGCTCCTACTATCGACCCGATCTGCAGCGATCGGGCTAGCTTACGTCAAAAGGATTTTGATTGATTGTGGAAGCTCTATCGACATCATCTTCAAGAAGGCTTATGACCAAATGAAGATGGAGACAAAAGATTTAAAACCATGCAAAACCCATATCCACAGCTTTAATGGTGCCCCAACCGCCGCGATGGGGTATATTGAGTTACCAGTTGAACTGGGGAAAGGTGAGCATAGAAGAGTGTGAATCCTACCATTCATAGTAATGGTCGTTGACTCTCCATACAAATGGACGTTGACTCTCTATACAATGTATTTTTGGGTCATCCGGCCCTGGCAGAATTTAGGGCTGCTTTGGCCCCATGGTTTTTGACATTAAAATTTCCGACAGACAAAGGAGTCGGTGTAGTACATGGCGATTAAGCGACAGTCGCGCATGTTATGTGGAAGAGCTGAGAGAAGCTCAGCGGAGATAAAAGGGGAAGGTTGCGGACAGTTCCATCCGCATCCTAAATACTGATGATTGACAAGTAGTGCCCGAGCCCTGGCTCGGGCGACATTCTCGGATCCTTAGAGACATAGATCTGAGAGATGATAATAGGGAACCCAGGGAAACGAATGCAGCACCGGCTGAGCTGACGATCGACATTCCAGTCAGCCGGGATGACCCGTCACGAGTTCTTAAGATTGGATCACAACTCGACCCTTCAGTGGCCGAAGATCTTACTGATTTCCTCAGAGCGAATCTGGACGTTTTCGCTTGGACACACTCTGATATGTGTGGGATTTCACCCGCCATTGCAAGTTATATGTTGAACATAGACCCAAAGTACGTCCCAATAAAACAAAAATGGAGAGGCATGGATCCGGAGAGGTCCGCTGCTCTCAAAGAGGAGGTGGACAAACTCAAAGCCAATGGCTTCGTCCGCGATGCCCTCTACCCAGAATGGGTATCTAACCTTGTTCTGGTAAGAAAAGAAAATGGGAAGTGAAGAACTTGTGTCGATTACTCTGATCTGAATAAAGCATGCCGGAAGAATAGTTTCCCTTTACCTAGAATCGACTAGCTCGTCGACTCTACCGCCGGGCACGAATTATTGTCAGTTATGGATGTGTATTCCGGATACAATCAGATCTCGATGCACATTCCAGACAAAGAACACACCAGTTTTGTCGCAGATGTGGGGCTATATTGCTATGTAGTAACGCCTTTTGGATTGAAAAAAGCGGGAGCAACTTATCAATGTTTGGTGAATCGAATGTTTAAAGACCAGATTGGTAGAACGATGGAAGTCTATGTGGATGACATGCTCGTGAAGTCACGGCAGTCAAACGACTACGTCCGAGACTTAGCAGAGATGTTTGATATACTCAGGCATTACGGGATGAAGATCAACCCTTTAAAGTGTTCTTTTGGCGTTGCATCAGGTACTCAAAATCTCCAAGTCCTCGGAGTGCGGATTGGAGTACTCTGAGTCCGCCGAGTGCGGACCAGAGTATAAACGACTTAAAATCTCCAAGTCCCCGGAGTGCGGAATGGAGTACTCTGAGTCCCCGGAGTGCGGACCAAAGTATAAATAACTTAAAATCTCCAAGTCCTCGGAGTGCGGACTAGAGTACTCTGAGTCCCAGAGTGCGGCCAGAGTATAAACAACTTAAAATCTCCAGGTCTCTGAAGTGCGGGCTGGAGTACTCTGAGTCCCCTGAGTGCGGACCAGAGTATAAACGACTTAAAATCTCCAAGTTCTCGGAGTGCGGACTGGAGTACTCTGACCCTAGAGTACGGACCAGAGTATAAACGACTTGAAATCTCCAAGTCCCCAAAGTGCGGATTGGAGTACTCTAAGTCCCCAGAGTGTGGACTAGAGTATAAACGACTCAAAATCTCCAAGTCCCTGGAGTGCGGACTGGAGCACTCTAAGTCCCCAAAGTGTGGACTAGAGTATGAACGAATTAAATATCCAAGTCCCCTGAATACGGACTGGATACAAATGGCTTGAAGACATCGAATCCTTGGCGTGCGGACTGGAAAATATTCTAAGTATCCAGAGCGTGGAATAAAGAATGTGCATTGCCAATAAATTATAAACTTATTTGAAGATGAATCGAGAAGTTTATGTAACTCGTAATAGCTTGGAATTTGACCACGATTATAAAGAAAACCGAACAACAGAAGTCTTCTGAAAGGCAAAAGAACTAAGTTTTATTCATCAAAAATAAGTTTCTACTACAACTCCTCCGAAGCTCGGAGTCAAAAGTTTATTTACATGAACTACGAAAATAAATAAAAATAATTACATAATCTAAACTAACTATCGTTGAACGAGAGCGACGACTACTTCTTCGAGTTCTTGGAACTTTTTCCAGACGACTCCTTTCCCGTGCATTTGCCCTTGATAATTTTCTTTGATAGGGAGGTGACAACTGAACAAGTATGGGGAACTTCCATGGGCCTGGACCCGCTAGGAAGGATGACCTTCAACGGCTTATTCAGAGGATCATCTAGGTCCATAGCTTGAGGCTCGACTTTGATCTCGATCGTCTTTTTCTTCTCCTTCTCAAGCTGCTCCTTCATGCTCAGTTTAGATGTGTGTTTAGAGGCGCCTGTAATTTCGATTTCATAACTCCCATCGATGGGAGAGGAAGTCTCGGACTTGTGCTCATCAAGCGCTCCGATCACCTGAGCATCTGGACCAGGAGCCTTCCCTGCGTGAGTAGCCTCACTTATCTTTTCCTTCACCTCCTTGGCGACATCGCTCCTCGGAGTGGGCTCGGGATCAGAAAGGCCTGCACAAAATCATGAAAAACAAGCATTAGTACGATAGCTCCTGGTGAAAAATGACGACTTTTGGAATGTTAAAGTGAAGAGTTATCTACAAGGTTCTGGCTGGCTCTCAGCCGTCCGAGGGGCCTCACCCTCTGGAATAGGAGACAGAATGTGAACACCGAGGCCGGGGTCCTCCGGGTCATAATCGATGTGCTGGTCAAAGGGATCAAGTATCGGTCGATCGGCCAATTGAGTGGGCGCATGAGCTTGAGACTCGATCACGGATGGACCGACAATGACCTCTTTCCCTTTCGTTGAAGGGGAGCCTTTGCAGTAAAGAGCTTTTGCCGCAGACAGGTCTGAAGGCTCGTTTCCCTTTAGAAATTCTTTTTATCAAAGCTCCTTCATCAACCTCCTCGGTACCAAATTCGACCTTCCTAATTTCTACTAAGGTCTCCCGCGCCTCAGTAAAAGATTCGAGGTAGCCCTCACCTAGAAAAGTTAAGTCTTGGTGCATGAGGACGCGGGCATTGAATTCTGCAATTAGTGGATCGAACATGCTTTTGACCTCCTCCCTACTTTCTTCTTTAGCCGCCTCAAGGCGGGAGTCGACCTCCGCAGACGCTATTTTCTTGCCCTCTTCACGGGCTTTATTCTTTAGCATCTCAACCTTAGAAAGTTCATCCTCAATCTTCGCCTTTAGAAGACGTGTGGCTACGATCTCATCGCAATATCATTGTGACTCTTCTTGGGCAGCGGTCTTCTCCTCTTTTTCTTTGCGGAGTTACTCCTCCAGCTCCTTAACTCGGAGGGTAAAGGCGTCCCTCTCCTTCTACACCGAGTCTTTCTCCAAAGCTAGGGCCCCACAGTGTTGGACTGCCTCGTCGATTTCTTTTTTATGGGTTGACTCCAGACGATTAACAGCCTCGGCAGTATCTTTAGCGCTCTACTGGGCGGCTTCAAGCTGAGACTTATAAGAAGCAATCTCTTCATCCTGAGCTTTAATAATATCTTTATCGGGGATAGCCTCAAGCTTCAGGCGATCTATCTCATGCTGATGCTCTATGGAAACTTCTAAAACTTTCTCTGCTAAGTGCACGAACGCATCATGCTGTACATAGACATCATTGGTACAAGCGATGGCACTTTGCTTGACATTCCCTGGAATATGGCGGATCGTCGGAAGAAACTTTAAGCCATCAAAGCATATCTTTGGAAATGAGGCTTTAAGTTTAGCAAGTCGTTCAGCGACCGTTGGATCAGTTACGGGAATAAGAGGAGTCTGCTTGGAGACCGCAGGCGTTCTGTGGGGATCTCGAGATTGCCTGATACTTGATGAACCAGAGTGTTGATCCCGATGTGCCTCAGGCTGAGAACCATTATGTCTAGATTTCTCTTTGTTGTTCTTCGGTTGAGAAGTAGGATCGCGAGGATATGAGGGATGGTTATAAGTTTTCCTTCGGTGTGATGACTCTCGGCGATGGTAATCTCGATCACCGGATTCATCTCTATCACGGCGCTTGTCGGAGCCCGAATCCCGGCCAGATTGGTAGAAAATCGATGACCCGCGAAGGCGGTCAAGTCCATGCGTGCGCCCCATGTCACCTACACAAAGTTTAAATAACGGTGAGTTAGTAAAGAATAGGGGGACAATGGAAATTTAAGTGCATGGTGAAGTGCATGTGTTTGTGTGTGTCCTAGATTTCCCCCCCGAAGGACCAGTTTCTTTACTAATAGGAGTTTTTTCTCCCTGTTTTTGGGCTTGAATGCTTGTATCACCTCTCGCTGGCGAATGAAGCTTAAGGGCCTCTTGATCGTCGAAGTCGAAGTTGAGTAGATCATCAGGCATGGAAAGGTTCGACAGGCCTTTTAGAGAACTTTCTAAATACTGTAAGGAAGCTTCTTTCTCCACTGGAACAAGAGTAACTTTAGAAGTTCCACCGACTGTTCTCTTCCTCGGCCTGTATGTTAGTTCTTCCTCCCCTTCGAAGGGGAAGGCGACGTATCGATGTCGTGAACTTCGACTATCAGATCCCGAGTGGGACTAACGTTCTCATCTTGTGCCTCAGGCGTTTCAGTTTCCTTAATTTCCCCCTCTTCTAGTGAGTTAGGGGCGTTACATGCTAAAGACTCGGCTTGTTTTTTCCTTTCCCAAAAGAAGGCCTGGGTATGTTAACACCCTAAGGGAGGCTTATCCGGCGACCTTCTGCCAACAGCCCGAACTTTGTAAGCGAGTCATTTGAAATGAGAGTTCTGATGTCCCGGTCTTCGACAGGAATGGCTCGAATAGCTTTGACGGCATCAGAATATCTGGGGCCCTCGGAACGCGGATTAATACCTGAAAAGATGGAAGAGAGTTATAAAAGGTGCAGCTTCGATCAAAATGAGTATCGATCCAGGAAAAAGACTTACTTCCTTCCATCCATCTCCTCGCAAAACCGGGAGGACAGCGCACATAAAACCATTCCTATTATACAGGGCAAACTTGCTCCATGCCCCAGTTAAGATTTGACATTTGCTGTGCGGCTCGAGAAACACGAAAGATGGGCCATCCCTCCATCTCTTGATGCAATGTATGTATCGGATATCGCCCGGAGTCGAAAGCCTAGAGAGGACACTCATGAAGAGGATGCAAGTGCTGTAGGTGAATGCGTGGCTATTCGGATGCAGTTGCGATGGGGCAATGTCGATATAATGCAACACGTCTCGAAGAAATGAGTTAAACGGTGGCATGCTGCCAACCCAGCACATGAATTTGTTGCAAGCTGTGTATCCGACTGGGGGCAAGTGTGGACGATCATGCTCCGATGGAACTAATACATCATCAAAGGGGATTCCATGGACATAACACATCCGACGGAGTGTACTTTCATTAATCTTTGAAGCCTGAGAATCGGTTGGGTCGTCTAGAAAAATCGCTGCCTCCAGAGCGTCAGGAGCCAAGTAAACAGATGTAGTCGCAGGGTTCGGTAAGTCTTGAGTAGGGGTAGTTGACGGATGAGAAGTATCCGCAACTTCTTGTCGAGAGGATGGCCCATGTCTGTTTGAGATCGTAGCCGAGCTATATTTTTTATACATCTCTAATGAAGATTGAATCTAATAGAGCACCTGTTTGAACTATACTTGAAAAATAATCGATATTAGACTTAACAATATAAATATTCCCCCTAGAGGTGTGTGAACTAGTGCGGTCATTCAAATATAAGTGTTGAGAAATTAAAAGTCACAGAGTTGATGATATAAAGTTGAGCTTTGAACTGTCATCTTCGAAGACCGTCATCGCCGAACGTCTCCGAAAGCCTGTCTTATGATGTTTTCAATTTTGGACTCGGACATTGGCACTATATTTTGAAGGCTATTATCTGTTTTTGTCGTTTTAAATTCAGACTTATGATTGTTGAAACTGGGGAGTTATCAGTCCGGATTATTTCGATATGCTGGTTTGTTTAAGTCCTTGTCTTTGTTTTTTGTCATATGATTAGGCATGGGAAATAAGTGAATTCGGCGAGGGTTATGTTTAAGTTGGAATGATTTCGACTGTTGTTATCTATTCATCGAAGGTCAAGGCCGAGCGATACTTGAAACACACGGGCTAAAAGCCGCTCGGCATAAACGTCGTTCGGCCTAAATGTTGCTCGGCCTAAATGTTGCTTGGCCTCAATCCAGTTCGGCCTAAATGCCGTCCGGCCCAAGTCCATCGCTCGGCATTCTCTGGATCAAACGTATGAGCCAGATACACCAAGTCACTTACTTCCTACCCCTTTGATGTCACTCACGTGTAGAGTCTATCGAGACACTCGTCTCGTGGTTGACCATTCTCCACTCAACATACAAGTGCCAAACGGCCGCGCTCGGTTCTTCTTCGCCCCTTGATTACCTAACGATGTCGAATAACGGTCCTATTCCACTTCAACATCCTAACTCTAACGCTCGGTAAACCAATAGGAACCTACGACCTGGAAATGGTCGGTGTCCATTTCCCCTCTCCTATCCATTCCACCCACCTTGAAATTGACTAAAATCGTACTAAGTTCCAGCCTTGGGACATATTCGAACCTCAATTCGTCTTCCTCATCCACACGCCTCCTACTTTCTATAATCTATGGAGAAATCACGAATTCGAACTTTGTGCTATACTTCCTAATTTGAAAAAACGTTCGAATGAAAGATTCTTACCAAAGAGAATGGTGGGAGCTTGGGGGTCTGTGGGCTTGAGATTGAAAGTCGTTCAGACTCAATTTGGGAAGGAACTGTAGGTAGGGCTTGATGGATTCAGGATAGGAAGGGAAGATTGGAGAAGTGAACGAGGTTTGAGGGTAGTAAGTTACGAGTTCTTGCGGGGTCGAAGTAAAAGTAAAAAAGAAAAAAGAGAGAAGTGAAGTACCAACCTTTATAGGGGGAAGAAAGGAAGTCGAAGGGACAATGACCAGTTGAACCGGTCAAAGCACATCCCTCGTTCGGCATCATCAATGTCGTTTGGCATTCGTTTGTTATTCGGCTTTAGCATGTCGTTCGGCATGCACCACCTCAAGCGGCATTCAAGAGAAGACACTTTCGAGAGAACAACACTTCAAGCATAACACGGAGGACTCGTGATTCAAAGCGCGTCATGTTCATCCACATGATACACTTGGGGGGGCAAGTATTACCCAGTGGCTTGACCAGGTAGACAGAGACTTGATGGGGATGCCTTTCTCGGCACAACTAGGTCGTTCAGCATCTATCCTCGTTCGGCATTGAACACCGTTCAGCACAGCATGGTCGTTCGGCATTCCACATCGTTCGACATCCAGACCACGTTCGGCATTGTGCGTCGTCTAGCACAGCATGGTCGTTCGGCATTCAATCTCGACCGGTATGAAGCACGTTCGGCATTTGGCCTCGATCGGCATTCAAGCCTCGTTCGACATTCATGCCTCGATCGGCATTCCAGCCTTGTTCGGCACATGGCCTCGCTCGGCATCTCCCCTCGATCGGCGTTGGATCTCGCTAGGCCTACATATTCCACTCAACATATTGCCCCATTCGGCTTAGAGACACGGCTCGGCATTCGCCGATCGGCATCAGTGGTTCGGCACGCAGAAATCACTCACTTTGGGTCGAGATATCTAGCTACTAGGCCAATCAGGGAAGTCCAACCCATTTTCGTCTATAAATAGAGACAGGGGCACAGTGAAATGGACCTTTTTCGAGAACACCGAGGAGACTCTGCCGCATTCAAGACTCATTCAAGACTTGTCTTCTTTGCTTAACAATTGTAATCAAGTAGTTAGTGTACGGATTGTATCTGTAACCAGTTAATAAGTAAAGCAATAAAGATTAACCTCAAAGTGGACGTAGGCAATTACGCCGAACCACTATAAATCTGGTGTTCTTATTTTCTACATTTAGTTGATCATTCTGTTCACCGTTTACATTTACTTTATTCATTAATCTCTTTACATAATCTTTCTTAAGGGTGTTAGTGACCAATTCTAGTGCTAACATTTATAATACATGGTTGAGAGCAAAATGTGTTTTTTGTCTAAATTCGAGCATTTAAATACACATACAAATACACACACACATATACATATATATACATGTATAATTATTAAATCCATATATTTAATATAATTCATGTTGTCATATAATTAGCATTCCAATGGTTGAAATAACTATGATAACAAGCAAGATTTTATCTTGGATTTTGGTCATGTTTAGTCTCAGAACTTTATTACAACCATCTCGTGTCGGAGAAGTCATCAAATGAGATGAGTGTATCTTGGGTGTACATCTCGGATTGACGTCTTGGATCTTAAAGTACATCTAACATATGTGTTGAAAATTTATTTTGACAATTTATTTAACAATTATAATATTCTCAATAAAAATAAAAATTGTAACATACTTGATCTATATAGAAAAATTAAAATTAATACTTTGGAGAATAGTGGAAGTTTGATTGGTTTAATTTATTTGATAATGATAAATAATATCCTCTAATTTGAATACATAAAAGAAATAAAAACGTTTGTTGTGAGCCATCAAGACAAAACGTAAAAAAATATGTTTAGGGAGTTGGTGAATTATGATTGGATTGAGTTTTTTCTTAAATCTATATGAGAATGTAAAACTATTACGTGAAAGAAGAAAATATATAATTGATATAAGATTCAAATCGAGATTTTGATCTAAATTTTGGATGGGAATTGAATATTTCGAACAAGATGAGTGTTATGGGAGATATGAATAAGGTTTGATATCTTGTCTCATCTAAGTGTGAAAACGAGATCTCGTAGGAGATCTTTAGACAGATATAGGAGATCGATAACAATGATTAGAAGTTAAAGAATTTTATCAAATCTAAATAAAATTATTACCTTTTAATTTTATATGCTTGTCATGCCTTGATCTTCCACGAAATTCTACATTCCATCAACAAGGGTTTATAAATCTCTAGTTGATTCACCTAGATGGAGGCTTATAGAACAAGGGTTTGGATTTTGGCAAAGAGCTAGAGTTTTATTTTCTATCACTCTAGAGTAATAGGTGAAGGCTTAATTTATAGAGAAGGATTGAGAGATGTCTTTAACTTAAATACTCTCTTCCTTTCACTTTTTCTTCACAAATTTCTCATCCCTTAATACCCTCGCATGGCTGATCCCATCTATTCCCATTCAAAAAATTTGGCCTCTTCTAACTAAATTAGTATTTAGTTAATTTAGTAATAATAAATCAATTGTTTAATATAATATATGTCGTATAAATTCAATATATATATAACCGCAATATACATACTTTAATAATTTCTAAAGCCCAACAAAATTTCTGTTGGCTACCAAAATTTCTAAAGGCAACCATATTTATATAAGAACTCAGTATAATTAATATAACATTTATACTAATTAGTTTAATTATCTCATAACACTTATAAATTAATCAAATAAGGTTTTACTTCAAAGACTCTTCAGATTTAGTTGTGCTAATCATAAGTGTAAATTTGGTTAGCAATTAATATTAAATATTTCGAATATTAAAGTTCACACATTAGCTTAGTTGATAGTGTGCTATTATGGTCAAACTTGTCACTTATCGATTTTAAAGAAAAAATCATATTTTAAATCTATCAAGTAACACCCGTAGGCAACAATGTTATATGCACGGTCTTTCATCGTCACTAAATCATAATAGATACCTAGAGTTTGGTAATGGTCAAAGTTCTAGAAGTATCCATATGCAACTATATGATCTAACTCCAAATTCCTAAGTTAAATAATAGCAATTATTATTAACCAATATACTCTTGCTGAAGATTTTGACTTTGAGTTGGCTGCAATTAGCCTTAATACTAGCCCTAATAACAAAGGAGACGAATTATAATTCAATAGGGTTTCACCTGAAAAGCTACAACATAAACCCGACTATAGGCATATCATGAATGATATCCCATGATTTAACTATAATCAAAGTGGATTATTCATGTTTAAGTCCCATAATATTCTTAAGTCAAAAAAATGTTGTATATTGTCGCACCGAGATTTCCTATTTGACCTGGTTATAATTAACCAATAAGAAACTTTCATTTGTGTCAGCAGTATTTAACAATAACTATAAGTACATAACCTCTTCGTGTACCTAGCAACCATGAGTAATACACCGCCCAACATCTGGAGAGCATTACGTACTCTGGGCTTAGCAGATATATCTATTTCATTTTCTCAACATATATAAAGCATAAATAATTTAAACGGAATGTTATTTTATTATGATTCAATATTGATGATTGTAAACTCTTTACAATTAAAATCATATAACATTTTATTTTAGGATTTTTCACTTGTATATATTTAGTTAATTATTTATTTCATTGTATCACAATATGTACAATCGTAAATAAAACCAAAACATACTTCATTTCGAACAAGATTATCATACAGAATCTGTTTATATAAAAAATTACATAATTTTTGCTAGGGCATACCGCTAACTCTTTCAATCTCCTACTTGCACATTGGGCCAATTACAGATTCGCAATCCCGTCCCTTTGGTTAGCTTACTAAGAAAGGATCGAGAGAGTCCTTTTGTGAATGAATATACTATATAGTCATTTCTATCTACTCTACTAATCAAGACTTCTACATTATTGATAAACTGCCTTAACATGTGGAACTTTCGGAATATGTGTCTTGATTTCTTATGAGCTTTAGGTTCCTTTGTGATTTATATTGCTGCATTGTTAACATAATACAATGTCATAGGATTCTCGACATTTGTAATCATAAGTATCTCACTTATAAATTTGTTCATCCATACTATTTCTTTTGCTTCATCATTTAGGGCTATGTAATCGCCTCTATGTTTGATTTAGCCACTATGTCTTGCTTGGAATTCTTCCAACTGACCTTCCCTCCATTCAATGGAAACACATATCCCGATACTGATTTTTCGTCATCGATATCACTCTAAAAGGAAACCGTATACCTTTTCGCATGGATTTCACTATTCCCATATATCAGGAATAAGTCTCTAGTATTTCGAAAATACTTGAGTTTGCACTTAATTACTGTCTAATGCTTTTCTTTAAGTTTCAACCGATATCAATTTACATTTCCTTAAATAAATGTGATATCTAGCCTTGTAAATGACATTGTGTAACAACCCAGAATTTTTATTAATTTAAAATTTGAATATTTAATTAATTTTAAATATTAATAAGTGAATTTATAAGTCGAATAAATTTTATTTTGAATAATTGGATTTAATTGGATAATTAAATCGATAATTTAATATGTTAAATTAAGGAAATAATTGAAAATTGAGTTAAATATGATTGAAAATGATTTGAAATTTTTTATTTTATCATATTGAAGTTAGAATGATATTTTAGAACTTTTAGAATCGAATTAAAAGTTTATTTGTGAAAATTGAATATTTTAATATTAAAATCGACTAGTGAAAATAGTTAATTTTTGAACAGTCTCAGAATTGAACGAAACCAGTTCCATTGGATCCGTAATAGTTGTTTATTACCGGATTTCAATTTTCGTGTCAATCGGAGTTACCGTTTGATCGTGGCAGCTCGAAACGCATCGAATTATTTTTTATTTTTAATTTGGCGAGTTAAAATAGCCATTTTTCAAAAAGTCTCGGATTTCGACGAAACCAGTTTCATCGGATCCGTAATGTGATATTATTGTAAGGTTTAAAATTTCGTGTCAATTGGATTTACCGTTTGTCCGGTACAAATTAAAACGCCTAGAAATCGATTTAAATCGGTTTAATTTAAATCGATCGTTTATTGCCATAACTCGCACAGAATCCGAATTAGCTTTCGAAACCTGTTCCATTGTGTCCAGAACGCGGGATAAACCCTAGGAACGTCAGTTTTGGCGCGTAAATCGGAGTTCGGAATTTCTCGGATGAATAGTGTCGTTCGTTCTTCTATAAATAGACCAACACCCCTCTCTCTCATTAAAAAAAAATAATAAACCCTAACCCTAGCCAGCCGCCACCTCTCTTTTCAAAGGCCAGAATTTTTCGATTTTCATCCCTTAATTACTTCCAATCCGTGAAGTTTTAGCCAAAGTTGTTAACTACAACATTGTAGAGGGTAACGAGGGCTTTAAATCTATAAGGTGATGATCGTGTCTCGTGTAGCGTAGAGGGAGATACGGGGGGCCGATTGTTTCAGGTTGCGCACGCATTTCAAGGCGCATCAGGTGGCCGAGCTTCATGCTGGGGGAGGTAGCTCTTGCAATGGGCTTCGACATGGCGGTGGTGTGATGAGGTTTAGTGTAGCGAGGAGGCTCGAATTTGAAAACCTAATTTGTGCTTGATGGGTTTGGAAGTTACGGCCTTGATAGCCTGTGCGTGCGTGAAGAGGAAGAAGGGTGGGGGATGGTTCAGATGCAAAGGATAGGGGATCAATGGCTGATGTAGCATAGGTTAAAAGTTTTAAATAAATGTTGTAAATTAATTATAGAAAATTCATGTAACTTCAAATATTCGTATCTTTTTCATACGAGGTCGAAAATGAGCGAAACCAGTTGCGTTGGAATCGTATGGACGAGCACTACGCGATGGAGTTGGATTGGAGTCATTTGGAGTTAGTGAGAATTTTGGGTAAAATTAAACGTCCATTTAATTTTATTCGAAATAAATCGCTAAAACGAAATTAAAATCAAGGTGAGAACTTCTCACTCAATCGAATCAGTTTCGATTTTATTTTAAATAGTTAGATTTAAAATATTTGAATGCATGTTTGAATGATGATTGATATCTATTGATTGTTAAAATAGACATTATGCGCCGTTAGTAAGCGGATGTTATTTATTAAAAACATATACCGCGAATATTTCATAAACAGTGAAATTGGTATTATATATAATAGCAATATATATATATTGGCATATGTATATATTGGAGTTATTGATTTCCCGCATTTTTTGTTTAGCGGATGAGACCCTATTGCGCCGTCTATTAAGCGGATAATATTTTAAATCCCATATACCACGATAATTTCGTACTGGAGCGAAATTGGTATTGTGCTAATGTTTGTGGATGCAGGAAAACAGGTTGGAGGGATCCAACTGGATTCCTCAACAGTATTTATTTGAATTCAGATATTTTGATATTTGATGGATTATCATATCGATATATGATATCGTTGTTGTCGTGATTGACTATTTGGTGTGTAGCATCATTGGACCAAATTTGGAATTTTAAAATGATTTTAAAGTGATTTTTGAAAATATACTATATGTTTGGAATTGATTCGTT
The DNA here is from genome assembly GCA_030765085.1 of Allium cepa. Classification (NCBI taxonomy): domain Eukaryota; kingdom Viridiplantae; phylum Streptophyta; class Magnoliopsida; order Asparagales; family Amaryllidaceae; genus Allium; species Allium cepa. The sequence continues at coordinate 683,887,982 of CM060932.1, read as the reverse complement.
TTAAATAAATAAACGTTATAATTTTTAAAGTTATAAAAATTATGATTTTGAGAAATACGATTAAAGGTTGATTTTTGAAAATATGGGATTAATGATTTTATAAAAGAGTTTAATCGGGATTTTTGAATTTATTATAAAAAGTTTAAATATAGGATTTATAAAATTTAATTATTTTATAAATCAAAATGGTGAAATTATAAAGGAGATTAAAGATGTTTTGAAAGAATAATAATATAAATTGATTTTATAAAGGATTTATAAATTGATATTTATAAATTAAAATATTTGAGTTATAAAACGAGTTTTTATAAGTGTTAGAATGAATTATGAATGGATTTCATAAATGAATGAAATTCATAGAATTATAAACGGTGAAGTTATAAATGGAATTTTATAAGCAGTAGGTTTATAAAATTTATAAAGTTATTAAAGAATGGTTTTGGATAAATAATTGAATCTTATAAGTTATAAGATCTATAATTATGAAGTTTAAAGGAATGATTTTGTAAAATAATCGTATTATAAGCATTTGACTTATAATATGAATTTTTAGTATATCATTGAGATATAAATTGAACAGGTTAATAAATGGAATTTGTAAACGTTGTTTTATAAATTCACCAACGACTTATTTTGATAAGTTAATTTTTATAACTTATTAATGGAGATATATTCACATTTTTGACTGTGAATAATCCTTTAAAATGAAATGTATAGAAATGATGAAATTGGTTAACGTAGTATATTCACGTTGTTGAATAGTGAATAATATGTTAAAGAAATTGTTTTGAATGTGATATTTGAAATAGAATTAAAACGATCTAACGATGTTTTAAAATGTGTTGAGATTCGAAACCATAGATTTCAACATTGATTGTTGAAATAGACGTTTTCGAGAAATAAAAGGAAATAGTGGACTATAACACTGTTGTTATAGTAAATGATTTCCGAAAGGAAATGTTTTATATAGTATTGGGATTTATATATCTATTTTAATTTCGAATCCCTATACTAGTGATTTTGGGTTGTCGTAACGATGTTTTACGCAACATTCGTTTTGGCCCAAATAAATATGTTTAAGAGAATGATTTCCTTAAAGAATGAAATATATACTTAATCTCGATTTAAGTATATTGAATATTTTCTAAGTGTTGAAAATAAATAAAATTTGTGAATTACTTATTAAATAAGTATGGAAATGTTTTCCAATATAAAGTGAATACTTTGAGAATTTATTTTTTTGAAGATAAATTGAAATGAATAATTGAAATCGTATATGCATAGATATTTTGAAATATAAATTCACTATGGAATTTATGAATAAAAAGTGGAATTTGTTTAAAAATAAATATTGATTTATTTTTGAAGTATTGAAAATAATATATCTTGTAAAGATATTTTGGAAAATAAATAATATTGAAAAATTATTTGGAAACTGGTGATGTTGTGCATATCCATTGATAGTTCAATAACCGACTATCAATATTTCCCTTTGAATGGGTAATTGATGTGATTTGATTGAATTTGAATGCCACACTTATTTTTGAATAAGCGCTCACTATTCGGGTTAACCGGGAAAGAACCATGGGGTCGTATAACCCATTCCGAATATGTGATACGTCGTTATGAATTGCATTTGATGACCGGTGTTGAAGACCGGGTATTTGCGAAAGCGATAGGATGACCTATCGTTTGTCTCTGCACTGGGTAGCTCCTGGTATAGAGATTTCCTAAGTGATGGGAAATTCGATCGGGATTAGTGAATATCCGGATTGCAAGGGCTTCGTGAGAAATGCCTTCGGTTTTGTTCGAGCCCGGAACAGACTTGTATGGATTGTATGTCTGACATTACAAACTGAGATATAAAGCAGATTTCTTTCAAATATATTTCTGTTGGTGGCGGAGAATTTATTCTTTTAGCTTAACGCCCTTCTCTGAGACGTACGAGCTCAGAGGTTATATAGTTGAAGTTATCAGCGATATATTCCCAATTTTGGTAATGTGACATGCTGGGTGTTGCTGTGAAATGATCATTGTGTTGATTATTTGTGATAGGATCATTTGTTTGATCGTCTATCTTGGTGATCATTTCTATGATCATTTGTTGACCCAAAGCATGGCTTTTGTATAAAGTATGTTTTTGTGGACGTGACTTCGTCGAGCCTCACAAACCGGTAATGGTCGAAACAGGAATTGTGCGGCAAGGTTTCCAGGGATCGCTTCCCTAGGGTATGACCATTCCTTCTGGAAAAGGGTAGTATCATGGTATGGAGCCCAGATACTTACTCATGTTGAAAACACTTTATGATTGTGTGATGATGGTGACGAGCGCTCGGTTTAAAGGTTCCAAAGGACCGGGGGTGGTATATCTGAGGGTTTGTAATATCCCTTGGGAAAAGGGATTCCCGGCTTTGTTTAGCGGAGAACGGTGGTTCTCGGGGCGTCCTTCCAGAGGCGTTTCCATGTGGCAATGGGAAGTTCCTTGGCCTGACCATTTGTTGGAAAATCCATTCTTCAAATACGAGCCTTGTACGGTTTTAGTTGTATAACCTGTCATGGAATATGGCGGTAACCCGCTATTGAACATGGTAGCTATAGTAGGCATAGTTCGAAATGTCTATGTCGGCTAAGATTTATATTCTACTTTCGAAATGAATTTTTCTCTACACTATGCACTAGTAATAATATCAAATGTTCTTTTAAATGCGTATCAAGCATCTTTGACTATCATAAGGAGAAATCTCCTCCGATTCTGCGTTTGCATTGTGTGTGTGTGCGGGAGGCCTTATGGTAGTCTCATTTTTAAAAGCATTGCGAATTGAATTTAAAAATATTCCTCTATTTGATTTTTAAAGATAAACTGTTTTGAGTTCTCACACCAGTCACATGACTGACTTGGAGTTTATTGTTTTCCTTCCTAAACTCTGGGTGCCCACCAATTTCCACACGGGCAGTTAAGAGTTAGGTTTATCAAGATATTCAGGATATTCTGGAGTTGCTGGAGGCAAGATGGATGGCATGGCGTATTACTAGTATATAGTATTTCTTTTCCGCTGTTTGATGTTATTTGTTGTTGTTGTACACTCTGATGTAATGATGATATGATGTGATGTAATGTAATAACTGATATAGTTCTTTGTTTAAAGATTATTCATTTATTTATTATATGTTGTTCCGCTGCGATTGTAAGATTCTGATGTTGTTCTGTTGTTTTCTGTTCCGTCTATTTTCTTTTCTCTCTATTTTATATTTTCTTATCTCTTCTTCTTTCTTTTCTTTTTCTTTTTCTTTTCTTAAATTCTTTTTAAAACCCATAACATTTCGGTTTTTCGGCAACGAAAAATCGAAAACGTTACATTTGGTATCATAGCTTATGGTTAAGCGACAACCATGGTTCTGTTGGGTATTACTCATTAGAGATAGAGTCAGCAGTGCTCTGGAATGGGTTTGAGTGTAATAATAGCTATGAGAGCGTATTTGTTAGTGAATATGAAATTGTTTTATATTGTGATGATTGGTTTATTGAGTGGCATATGAACTTTCGTCAGCGTGGTCCGCAAGACTATGCCGAAGGGGTTTCTAAACACTTGAATAGAATAATTCGGCACAATAGTGATTTTAAAATTGGGTAAATAAAATAATTTTACCTTGAGTATATTTTATATGTAAAGGAATAATTTTTCAGAATTATTAAAGTGGATATAAGTTGATTGTTTAGATGTTTGAATAATCTAAATAAAAGAATAATTGTATAAGAAAAAGAATTATAAGAATTGAATTATAATTAATGTGATTTACAATTGTGAAATAAACTTATATATATGAGAAGTGAAACTATATGAATATATTTATGAATTTGAGTTATATAAATAAAATTCAACTGTTGTAATTGAATTGAATGAATGGATTGAATATTAATCAATTAAATGTGAATAATTGATATGAAATAATGAATGTAAGTGTAATTCATTAAAATCTAATGTCATTGGAAGTTGAATAATAGAATGAAAATCAATTTAATTAAACCAAGATGAATATGAGCAAAGGAATTTGGTTGTAATTAATATACATTGATTTTTATATGGTTGTTAGTTGATTGTATATAATTCATTAAGAGTTAATGAAATTGGAAGCTAAAGTAATTGAAATCCAATTGGAAGTTAAGTGAATCTTAAATAAAAGTGAATTTGATTTGGAAGCGAACCAACTTGAATATGAATTAGTGAATATAAACTAATTGAAAATGAATGTTAGTAAAAACATCCACTGTTAATGAATCAAATGTGATTAACTTGAAAACCTATTTCATTGAATATTAATGAGAATATGAATGAATATTTATTGGTTATGAATGTTAGTAAAATCATCCACTGTTAATGAATCATATGTGATTAACTTGAAAACCAATTCATGGAATATAAATGAGACTATGAATGGATATTTATTGGTTATGAATGCTAGTTGGTTGATGTTTGCATTTGTTGTTTTGTCTCATTTGCTATGTGACATATATAGTTGTTATGGAGATATATGTTGTATATTGAGATTATTTTCATATATACATGTTCTCATGTTGTTTGTTGAGTGTTTAGTAGGTGCGGATCGCGTTTGCTTCGCATTTGGAGCTCGCTTTCGCGCTATATTAGCCGTATATGCTCGCTAATAAAATATAAGGTACATATCTCGGATTACATATCGTACTTTTATACTTTTTCCCTTCGGGATGCCTCATTACTTGATGAGATGTATATTTGTGATATATATACTGTCATTTTTTTTCGGATCGAGCCGCGCAAAGGAGACTATGGCGAATTTTTTCGGAAATTTAAGGCGTTAGAAAAAATTTGAGAAAATTTTGGAATATTTTGAAAACTTTAACTTTGATTTTGGAGTTGAAAGTTAAACAATAGTAGTTGTTTTTGAAAAGATAACTAAGTATGATTTGAAAACTTAGTAAAGTTTTGTAAGAAGTTTAAATTTGTTTTGGGAAAGTTAATGGATTCTGTAACTTTTCTTACTTAATAATTTCGAGGACGAAATTCTTTTAGGGGGGGAAGATTGTAACGACCAAGAAATTTTATTAATTTAAAATTTGAATATTTAATTAATTTTAAATATTGATAAGTGAATTTATAAGTCGAATAAATTTTATTTTGAATAATTGGATTTAATTAGATAATTAAATCGATAATTTAATATGTTAAATTAAGGAAATAATTGAAAATTGAGTTAAATATGATTGAAAATGATTTGAAAAATTTTATTTTATCATATTGAAGTTAGAATGATATTTTAGAACTTTTAGAATCGAATTAAAAGTTTATTTGTGAAAATTGAATATTTTAATATTAAAATCGACTAGTGAAAATAGTCAATTTTTGAACAGTCTCAGAATTGAACGAAACCAGTTCCATTGGATCCGTAATAGTTAGTTATTACCGGATTTCAATTTTCGTGTCAATCGGAGTTACCGTTTGATCGTGGCAGCTCGAAACGCATCGAATTATTTTTTATTTTTAATTTGGCGAGTTAAAATAGTCATTTTTCAAAAAGTCTCGGATTTCGATGAAACCAGTTTCATCGGATCCGTAATGTGATATTATTGTAAGGTTTAAAATTTCGTGTCAATTGGATTTACCGTTTGTCCGGTACAAATTAAAACGCCTAGAAATCGATTTAAATCGGTTTAATTTAAATCGATCGTTTATTGCCATAACTCGTACAGATGTCCGAATTAGCTTTCGAAACCTATTTCATTGTGTCCGGAATGCGGGATAAACCCTAGAAACGTCAGTTTCGGCGCGTAAATCGGAGTTCGGAATTTCCCGGATGAATAGTGTCGTTCGTTCTTCTATAAATAGACCAACACCCCTCTCTCTCATTAAAAAAATAAATAAAAATAAACCCTAACCCTAGCCAGCCGCCACCTCTCTTTTCAAAGGCCAGAATTTTTCGATTTTCATCCCTTAATTACTTCCAATCCGTGAAGTTTTAGCCAAAGTTGTTAACTACAACATTGTAGAGGGTAACGAGGGCTTTAAATCTATAAGGTGATGATCGTGTCTCGTGTAGCGTAGAGGGAGATACGGGGGGCCGATTGTTTCAGGTTGCGCACGCATTTCAAGGCGCATCAGGTGGCCGAGCTTCATGCTGGGGGTGGTGGAGGTAGCTCTTGCAATGGGCTTCGACATGGCGGTGGTGTGATGAGGTTTAGTGTAGCGAGGAGGCTCGAATTTGAAAACCTAATTTGTGCTTGATGGGTTTGGGAGTTACGGCCTTGATAGCCTGTGCGTGCGTGAAGAGGAAGAAGGGTGGGGGACGGTTCAGATGCAAAGGATAGGGGATCAATGGCTGATGTAGCATAGGTTAAAAGTTTTAAATAAATGTTGTAAATTAATTATAGAAAATTCATGTAACTTCAAATATTCGTATCTTTTTCATACGAGGTCGAAAATGCGCGAAACCAGTTGCGTTGGAATCGTATGGACGAGCACTACGCGATGGAGTTGGATTGGAGTCATTTGGAGTTAGTGAGAATTTTGAGTAAAATTAAACGTCCATTTAATTTTATTCGAAATAAATCGCTAAAACGAAATTAAAATCAAGGTGAGAACTTCTCACTCAATCGAATCAGTTTCGATTTTATTTTAAATAGTTAGATTTAAAATATTTGAATGCATGTTTGAATGATGATTGATATCTATTGATTGTTAAAATAGACATTATGCGCCGTTAGTAGGCAGATGTTATTTATTAAAAACATATACCGCGAATATTTCATAAACAGTGAAATTGGTATTATATATAATAGCAATATATATATATTGGCATATGTATATATTGGAGTTATTGATTTCCCGCATTTTTTGTTTAGCGGATGAGACCCTATTGCGCCGTCTATTAAGCGGATAATATTTTAAATCCCATATACCGCGATAATTTCGTACTGGAGCGAAATTGGTATTGTGCTAATGTTTGTGGATGCAGGAAAACAGGTTGGAGGGATCCAACTGGATTCCTCAACAGTATTTATTTGAATTCAGATATTTTGATATTTGATGGATTATCATATCGATATATGATATGTTGTTGTCGTGATTGACTATTTGGTGTGTAGCATCATTGGACCAAATTTGGAATTTTAAAATGATTTTAAAGTGATTTTTGAAAATATACTATATGTTTGGAATTGATTCGTTTTAAATAAATAAACATTATAATTTTTAAAGTTATAAAAATTATGATTTTGAGAAATACGATTAAAGGTTGATTTTTGAAAATATGGGATTAATGATTTTATAAAAGAGTTTAATCGGGATTTTTGAATTTATTATAAAAAGTTTAAATATAGGATTTATAAAATTTAATTATTTTATAAATCAAAATGGTGAAATTATAAAGGAGATTAAAGATGTTTTGAAAGAATAATAGTATAAATTGATTTTATGAAGGATTTATAAATTGATATTTATAAATTAAAATATTTGAGTTATAAAACGAGTTTTTATAAGTGTTAGAATGAATTATGAATGGATTTCATAAATGAATGAAATTCATAGAATTATAAACGGTGAAGTTATAAATGGAATTTTATAAGCAGTAGGTTTATAAAATTTATAAAGTTATTAAAAGAATGGTTTTGGATAAATAATTGAATCTTATAAGTTATAAGATCTATAATTATGAAGTTTAAAGGAATGATTTTGTAAAATAATCGTATTATAAGCATTTGACTTATAATATGAATTTTTAGTATATCATTGAGATATAAATTGAACAGGTTAATACATGGAATTTGTAAACGTTGTTTTATAAATTCACCAACGACTTATTTTGATAAGTTAATTTTTATAACTTATTAATGGAGATATATTCACATTTTTGACTGTGAATAATCCTTTAAAATGAAATGTATAGAAATGATGAAATTGGTTAACGTAGTATATTCACGTTGTTGAATAGTGAATAATATGTTAAAGAAATTGTTTTGAATGTGATATTTGAAATAGAATTAAAACGATCTAACGATGTTTTAAAATGTGTTGAGATTCGAAACCATAGATTTCAACATTGATTGTTGAAATAGACGTTTTCGAGAAATAAAAGGAAATAGTGGACTATAACACTGTTGTTATAGTAAATGATTTCCGAAAGGAAATGTTTTGTATAGTATTGGGATTTATATATCTATTTTAATTTCGAATCCCTATACTAGTGATTTTGGGTTGTCGTAACGATGTTTTACGCAACATTCGTTTTGGCCCAAACAAATATGTTTAAGAAAATGATTTCCTTAAAGAATGAAATATATACTTAATCTCGATTTAAGTATATTGAATATTTTCTAAGTGTTGAAAATAAATAAAATTTGTGAATTGCTTATTAAATAAGTATGGAAATGTTTTCCAATATAAAGTGAATACTTTGAGAATTTATCTTTTTGAAGATAAATTGAAATGAATAATTGAAATCGTATATGCATAGATATTTTGAAATATAAATTCACTATGGAATTTATGAATAAAAAGTGGAATTTGTTTAAAAATAAATATTGATTTATTTTTGAAGTATTGAAAATAATATATCTTGTAAAGATATTTTGGAAAATAAATAATATTGAAAAATTATTTGGAAACTGGTGATGTTGTGCATATCCATTGATAGTTCAATAACCGACTATCAATATTTCCCTTTGAATGGGTAATTGATGTGATTTGATTGAATTTGAATGCCACACTTATTTTTGAATAAGCGCTCACTATTCGGGTTAACCGGGAAAGGACCATGGGGTCGTATAACCCATTCCGAATATGTGATACGTCGTTATGAATTGCATTTGATGACCGGTGTTGAAGACCGGGTATTTGCGAAAGCGATAGGATGACCTATCGATTGTCTCTGCACTGGGTAGCTCCTGGTATAGAGATTTCCTAAGTGATGGGAAATTCGATCGGGATTAGTGAATATCCGGATTGCAAGGGCTTCGTGAGAAGTGCCTTCGGTTTTGTTCGAGCCCGGAACAGACTTGTATGGATTGTATGTCTGACATTACAAATTGAGATATAAAGCAGATTTCTTTCAAATATATTTCTGTTGGTGGCGGAGAATTTATTCTTTTAGCTTAACGCCCTTCTCTGAGACGTACGAGCTCAGAGGTTATATAGTTGAAGTTATCAGCGATATATTCCCAATTTTGGTAATGTGACATGCTGAGTGTTGCTGTGAAATGATCATTGTGTTGATTATTTGTGATAGGATCATTTGTTTGATCGTCTATCTTGGTGATCATTTCTATGATCATTTGTTGACCCAAAGCATGGCTTTTGTATAAAGTATGTTTTTGTGGACGTGACTTCGTCGAGCCTCACAAACCGGTAATGGTCGAAACAGGAATTGTGCGGCAAGGTTTCCAGGGATCGCTTCCCTAGGGTATGACCATTCCTTCTGGAAAAGGGTAGTATCATGGTATGGAGCCCAGATACTTACTCATGTTGAAAACACTTTATGATTGTGTGATGATGGTGACGAGCGCTCGGCTTAAAGGTTCCAAAGGACCGGGGGTGGTATATCTGAGGGTTTGTAATATCCCTTGGGAAAAGGGATTCCCGGCTTTGTTTAGCGGAGAACGGTGGTTCTCGGGGCGTCCTTCCAGAGGCGTTTCCATGTGGCAATGGGAAGTTCCTTGGCCTGACCATTTGTTGGAAAATCCATTCTTCAAATACGAGCCTTGTACGGTTTTAGTTGTATAACCTGTCATGGAATATGGCGGTAACCCGCTATTGAACATGGTAGCTATAGTAGGCATAGTTCGAAATGTCTATGTCCGCTAAGATTTATATTCTACTTTCGAAATGAATTTTTCTCTACACTATGCACTAGTAATAATATCAAATGTTCTTTTAAATGCGTATCAAGCATCTTTGACTATCATAAGGAGAAATCTCCTCCGATTCTGCGTTTGCATTGTGTGTGTGTGCGGGAGGCGTTATGGTAGTCTCATTTTTAAAAGCATTGCGAATTGAATTTAAAAATATTCCTCTTTTTGATTTTTAAAGATAAATTAACTGTTTTGAGTTCTCACACCAGTCACATGACTGACTTGGAGTTTATTGTTTTCCTTCCTAAACTCTGGGTGCCCACCAATTTCCACACGGGCAGTTAAGAGTTAGGTTTATCAGGATATTCTGGATATTCTGGAGTTGCTGGAGGCAAGATGGATGGCATGGCGTATTACTAGTATATAGTATTTCTTTTCCGCTGTTTGATGTTATTTGTTGTTGTTGTACACTCTGATGTAATGATGATATGATGTGATGTAATGTAATAACTGATATAGTTCTTTGTTTAAAGATTATTCATTTATTTATTATATGTTGTTCCGCTGCGATTGTGAGATTCTGATGTTGTTCTGTTGTTTTCTGTTCCGTCTATTTTCTATTTTCTTTTCTCTCTATTTTTTATCTTCTTATCTCTTCTTCTTTCTTTTCTTTTTCTTTTTCTTTTCTTAAATTCTTTTTAAAACCCATAACATTTCGGTTTTTCGGCAACGAAAAATCGTAAACGTTACACATTGCATACATTGCAGATCTAATCGGTGATGCATATGGAATCCATTTCATATGCTCTTTCTCCTCCTTTATACATGGAGCATCCTTCTTAGGAAGGAAAATTCTCGATTGCATTGGAACATTTCTAGTTTTCACATTTGGAATTTTCCATACTAAACCATTGTTGGAACTAGATTGACCCGTAGTCGAAGATATATGTGGATTTCAAAAAAAAATGCCCTTATTACATCTATATTGGGCCTACGAATCTAATGTATTTAGAACATTACTAAATTTAATATAAATAAATCTCTTATTTAAGTAATAGGTGTGACTTTATTTAATTTATATTCAATTAAATATAATGGTACACATATGCATCATATACATACATGTATGTGTGTGCAAGCAGAACATAATAATCCATGCAAGGTATAACATGTCCATATATAGATGTTGGAATTTGCATCACAACGGACATGCTAGCTCACCTTATATGTATTACATGTTGCCCAAATATTTGTATGTATGTAAAATTGTTATTTAAAATGAATATTAAAACAATATAGATATATACTTAAATATATGAAAAATATATGTATTCTATATATGTATAATATAAAATATCTGTATGTATGTATGTATGTATGTATTGAATTAGATATTAATTAAATAAATGACTATATAAACATATAAATATATAAACATATATACGTATATTTATACATTTTCAATATATATATGTATGTATGTATGTATGTATGTATGTATGGACACATAATACATAAAGTTTTTTCCTTTTAAATAAAATATACACGTATATTTTACAGTAAAAGAATTATATATATATATATATATGTTTCTACATGTAATTATATTATAATATCTAAAATACTTATAAATGTATGTATTAAAATATATTTATATATAATTATGCCAATTATGAAATTAAATAAAAATAAACATTTTATAGTTTTTTTATTACATTCTAGATCGAATGCACAACACATGAAATTTCTAACTATAATTATATATTATTATATTATTTATATACATACATATATATATTAGCCAAAAAGCATTAAAATAATGTTAAAATTATTTTCGTAATATGTTTAACAAATATTAAATTCTCTAAAATTCAGACATGATATTTTAAGATTAGGAAAAAATTCATAATTTTCAAAGTCAAAAGTAATTTTTTTATTAATTATTTATTATCAACCACGTATATAAATGATCTTTTTAAAATGAAAATTATAATTGTTAAATTCTAGAATTTTGACCAAGAGATAATATGATGATTAAATAATTTTAAAAAATTTAAAAATAATTTTTGAAACATATATTATTTAGTATGAATTATTCAACTTGTATTTTCATTTAAATAATAGTAAATAATTATTAAAATTACTTTGCTGTTACCTAAAATTATAATCAGTGTAAATATGCATATACAAAATATAAGTTCAATATTAACATGATATGATGACACAATTAAAAATAAGTCATTTAATTTATGCTATATGACATATATATTGTTAACCCAAAAAATGGATCAACACCCTGGATCAAGTTTGAAAGCACTAGTGCAGATAATCAACAGTATAAATCTCAGATAAACAATAAATAAAAATCAGAAGTAAGAAAAGAAACATAGAATTTTTATAGTGGTTCGGCTGACTCTGGCTTACGTCCACTTTAATCAGTCTTTATTATGATTATACTAGTTGAATCGCTTTGGATATCAATAAGCTAATCCTTAGATCTAAGTTGCAATGATTTAGAATAAGTCACAAGTACAAGGGTTTACTGCAGAATCACAGTAACCCCCTTGATGACTGTTGTGAGGGAGAAGAAAGTTGAAGAAGTGAAGGAATTCCAATAGAGTAATGGTGGCTCTCAACCTGGAAAAGATCCATCTCTAGTTGCAGGCAGGTGAGTATTTATAAGGAAATTCAGATGGGCCAGAAGTCCAGGTGCAGAAGAGTCCAGTTGTTATGCTAAGTTATCATAGAAAGTCTCATATCAATCTGTGTCATTTATATGGATTACTAGCTATCCATAGAGGATAGATCGCTAGATATCCATCAACGTAGCATATTTTCTACCAGAAGCCTTTACTTAATGCTACAAAGGAGCTCGAAATGTTTGAGGGTGATCCGACCTATCTTGATGGATCACTAGTTATCTATAGGGGATGGATCGCTAGCTATCCATCCACTTAGCATATTCTTGAGTGATCTTTGTTTGGTTGTCTTCCCATCGTCTACTAAGTGCCTTATCCAAATATCAAGTTGTTTGGAGTTAGTTTGATTATCCATCTTCATGGGTCATCTGGTCCAGAAGAATCGCTCATAACTCAAAACTTAACAAAATCAAACGAAACTTTGCAAGTACTCTCTCTAAGGTGTGTGGGACCTACTATAAAAATTTGAGGTAGTGGAACCCTCTCTACATGGGTTGCTAGCGATCCATCTAGTTAGGTCGCTAGTGATCCTTCAAATCAACTCCAAATGATCTCCTTTTTTGTGAGCCTTCTATTATGCCTACGAAGTGTTCTCCAAAAATTTAAGTCAATCCGACTTCGTATGAGTTCTATAGGTTCATTTTAAATTAGCTACTTTTGGTCAAACAGCTTGAATCAGATGAGTCTTCACTTCTCGAGCTAGATTGTTTGGCATGCTATGAAACTTGGCAAGCGTGCTTAGAAATGGTATGATGTAAGAGGTTTGGGCAACTCATGATGCTTCCCTATGGATCGCTAGCGACCATGGGTGATGATTGCTAGCGATCCATTTACTTAGTATTTTATTGGCTAATTTAGCGATCCATGGGTGATGGATCGCTAGCGATCCATTTACTTAATATTTTATTGGCTAATTTCCCTTGAGTCCCGTCGACTTGTTCGCTTGGTTGATTTGGCCGAGTCTTGAGTTATTCTAGCATAGTCTGATTGTTCTAACTCCTAGTGAATTCTGATGGGTTAAAAACCCAGTTAACACTTGCCCTCTAAAGTATGCCTTTTGAATGAAAGGTGTGCTTTTCTTAAGAACAAGTTCCTGATTCTCCAGTCTTAGATAATTGAGCTTTCTAACCGCTTTAGCCTTGGTGAATCATCCAGTTCCTTCGGATCATCGTTCCAATCACAAGTTGTTCCAAACCCGTTATGTGTGTGTGTGTATGTCACAATCATTCCGATTTCATTCGAAGTTATTACATCACATATCTCTAATTAAATAACATATTTCCAATTACATCACATATCTCCATTTACATCACATATCTCCATTTACATCACATATTTCTATTTGTCCCATGTTCATTCAGGATTTACATCACTATCAATTTTTGATTCACATCAAAATCACATTATATATCAAAATCACATCATATATCAGAATCACATCATATATCGAAATCATCCCATGTTTATCTAGGATTTATGAGTTTTATACTGCTTATACGGCATTCAAATCCTTTTATTAAATCAAATATGTTTTAAGGCTCGATCTCTCCTGATCGTTTATGTTTAATGCGTGATCTCTTAGGATCGTTTAATGTTTAGTTTAATGCGCGATCTCTCTAGATCATTTAATGTTTAGTTTAATGTGCGATCTCTCTAGATCGTTTAATGTTTTTTCGAATGTACGATCTCTCCGGATCGTTTAATGTTTTAACTTATGGAGATGATCTCTCCGGATCATTTATTTGTTAAGTTAAAAGGATGATCTCTTCGGATCATTTGCTAATTAAGTTAAGGAGGATTAAACAAGCCCATCCGCTCACTCTTTTGTATGGGAACTTACTTCTTTAACTTTGGTCCCATCTCTTTGGTCTTGACTCTTTCGATGTCATACAAGTCCTTCGCTTGTTCTTCGAAAATGGGACTTGCACCTTGCACTCTAGTCCCCTCTCTTCGATCGAGACTCTATGGCGTTCAAAATCATTTATCATATTAAATATAGATTTTACAAAATTCAAATTTCAAATCAAATCAAACAAGCAAAAATCTTGAATGTCTATCCCAGACATCCGACTCAGAGTGTGGCTGTAACGACCCACTATTTTCCACTATTCAAATCGACAATAATCCACACATGCCAGACTTGAATAGTACAAAATAACAGATTGTAATAAAATTTCGGAGCAAATAAAAATCAAATCACAGAATCACAGACACAGAACATCAGAATATCTCGCAGCGGAAATTAAATACCATAGTACTTCATGAAGCTACTATCACAAAGTCTCAAAACCAAATACAAAATACATAATATCTGTCTTAAAGTAAATACGACATCAAATCCCAATTACAAAGAAGTCCACTAATACAAAGCTGACAACAGAACAACAGACTGAAATACAGATAACTAGATAAGTTGATAAATCTCCAGCGATTCCAGACCTCCAGAGAGTGGGAATCCAAATCTGTGAATAAACTCAGGCTGACCCGAGCGTAAATAAAAAGCAAACACTCGAGTCAGGACATACATACTTATCCAGTGTAAACCAACTCAAGTGAACTGTAGTAAAGGTACAAATAACTTAGAAGATGTCTTGGACCGCCCATCCTCTAAGGATCCGTTAAAATATTTACTATATAGTATATTGCGCTATTATAATAATGTCTAACAGTAAAATAAACATACTTTAAATAGCGTTAAGGCTTTACGTTTTCCACCTTAATACAATTAATGCCAATAGTCTATAGAGTACCTGCATATCTCCTGATCGAGAGACTATGAGAAGATACTGCATAGGTACGACACAAATAGAAACTCGTAGTAAAGGCTCGGTATGGTAGGTGACACGGCACACAAGGCAATGCCAGGGTAGATATACCAATTATGCACACGGGCTGGTGGTAACGCAGCAGCCACATACGCCCACCTCGGAACACATTCCCAAAATCGAAGGGTGGCCACCAAACAATCACAAGTAATAGAATGGTATCGAAGAAATGCGTCCGATAAGAGGTGCTACCTCAGCTGGCCCGAGATCGCTCCTGTTTTAACCACCTTATGCCAACTCACGGGAATTGGGTCCACGTAACATACCACAAGAACGTCGTCACCATCCTACTTCATTCTGGAATCTCCACCGCGTACACGGTTAGTCAAAGTGGTTTTCGGTATCGACAGAGAGTATGTCCATATCCGATCCCGGTCTCTTTGCCAACCAATCGTTATTATAACCCGTGGTTATAACTTTAAAATAATACTTTACTTCAAATGAAAACATCATTTCAAAACTCAATTCTTTATCCAATAAAGATTTAATCATTCCCAAAAATCATGTCAATGTTTCAAAACAACATATCTTTTCAAATTTCCCTTTTTAAATCATTATTAAATTCAAATGCAAATTATCAAACTTAATACCCTTTTAAAGTTCAAAGATAACATTCATTTATTCCAATTTGAACTTCTCTTTAAATTGATTCATTTCCAATTTAATTTATTCATTAAGATCATTTTAAAAGTGGACTTATTGTTCTTTCATTTCAAGTATTCAATTTCCAAAGTTTCAAACCATTCAGAGTTCGTTTACTAAGTCAAAAACCATAATTATAGAAATTTCAGCCTTTTACAGCATTTAGAAAAAGCTGTTATAAGTTATATATGAAAACATTTTTATTTAGCAAAGACAGCACTTAAATCTGCTGTTAAAAACTCAGTTTTTAGTTGAATTATAGTTCAAAACAGAAAAAACGCCATTTCAGAAGTGCTGCGGTAGTTCAGATTTCAAAACAAAGGTTTAAATTGATTTCAGAAAACACAGCAGACCACTACAGCATTTCCAGAGAATGCTATAATAGACCTGAGTCCAATATTAGCCTATAAATTCAACTACAACATTTCAGAAATGCTGTAATAGCTCTGTTTACACTATTTTAGTTCAATTCAGCAACTATAGCATTTCTGAATGCTATTAAAAGTGATATCCAGAATTTAGTGTATTTCCAACAAATAATAATCTTCATTTAAAATCCTTTAAATATTTCAAAATCATATTTTTAACAATAAAAATGTTCATTAACAAATTATTTATATACAATAAATTTCTTATTATTAAATCCAATTTTCAACAGATTCTTTTAATAAATTCAAGTGTAAAATTTCAATTCTTCACATTTTTAAATAAATAACTTAACACTTAAATTTTCTCCATTTTTTTTCAAATAAATTTAATTTCCAATTTTTATTTATATAACTTAATTTATTTAAATAGATCCAATTTTCCACTTAAGTTATATTTCAAAAATTCAATGCAACTATTCATTTTTCCCAACATTTTAACTTATAGAAAATTCCAAATTTCTATAATTAATAAATAAAAATCCAATTTAAATCAAATTTTCATATATTTACAATTTAAAAATATTTAAAATTTCATAAAAACATTTATAAAATAACCACAGATCTGTATATAGTTTTCTAACCTAGGTCAAGTGATACGGATATGTATCATTTCAATCCGCAGTTTAAAATAAAAATCCGGGTTCTATCATTTCAAACCCACAATCCCAAGTCAAAATAAATAATTTAAAAACCGTTCAGGCCTATCATTTTAGCCCATAACAATTTTTCCTTATTCTAAAGTCCGTTCGGGTATGTATCATTTCAACCCATAGTGATTTCTAATCTACAGGGAACTTGCAGTGTGATAAGCATATATATAAGAACAGTTTAACAACATACAATAGTAACAGGTGATGTGACATGTAACAGGTGATATGACATATAATTTAACATGTTAACATCATATATATATAAAATCACATGGCAATTATAACATCATAACTATTTTCTACACATTCAGTTGTAGTTGTTTTACAACTGCATAAGTATATAATTGTCGTGTGAGATTTACTCACCTCTAATTGCTGAATATTTCCAAACCAATGGCACGAATATACAATAAGGCACGATGACACAACTACGGACTTGAGTGGAGGTTGAATCCAAGCTACAACTCTTGTGTACAACCCAAAATAAACAAACAAAACAACACAATTCAATATGACTATAACAAGCAATAACTTTGAAATAAAAGAGAAACGGATTGACAAACTTTTGCCTTGCTTCCTCAAACCTTTGTCACGGCCTAGGGTATGTTTTGTTTCAGATTTGGTAAAGTTTTGGTTCAGGTTTATGGCTAGCATGGGTCAGGTTCATGGCAAAACAAGATGGAGTTTTATACATGAGGCGGTGAATGGTTTTTAGGCAAAAAGTGGAGTTTTTGTTAGGCTAGGTGGCTCGGCCATGGGAAGTATGCTCGGCCTAAGGGTGCATCATGACTAGACAGAGGTGGAAGGGGTGTGTGGTGGTCTGGTCAGTGGTGGTGGCGGCGGCTATGGTGGTGATTTGAGTGGTGGATGAAGGGAATGAGGCAACAATGGTCAAAAACATTGTTTTTAGGCATGTAGGTTGCAATTTGAAGGTTTTGGTCACCATAGATGGCTCGGCCATGGTCATGGCTGGTGGAGTAGATGGTGTTGGAGGCATGGAAGAGATGTAGGAGTTTGTGGCTGCGGCTATGGAGAAGAGGCCGATCCAAACTGGAAGAGAAACAAGGCAAAAATTTAGAGAAAATAAGGAGAAAGGTAAGAAAAAGAAAGAGAAGCCATTACCAGATCTTATTGAAGCCGTGAGAAACAAATGAAGATGGATTTTTTTTTCACGTGAAAACCTAATGAGATGACGGCTACACTAGGGTTTTACACGGCTAAGGCAATTAATTGAGGAGTTTAAGGAAATGAAGGGTTTGGGCAAATAAAAGGGCTTACGTTTCAAAGTGATTTACAATCTTCCATATTCCTTTCCTTCTAAATCTTTATATAAACAAAATTTCAGGAGAAAATACTTTACAAACTGAAATCAATTAGAAATATGAGGTAACAAATAGTATAATTTGAAAAAAATATAAAATGAAGAAAATGCCTTTAAAATACCAAACAATGTTCTAAAATTGTGAATAAATCACTGTCAGTCTTGGAAAATTATACATTTCATTATAAAATTATTATGAAGTGGAAACTTGAATTAAATTTATTTATTTATCATTTTCAAAATAAAATAGAAAATTAAATTGGAGAAAAATAGAAAAAGGAATAAAGAAATTGTTTAAAAAATAGCAAGCAGGACATAAAATTACAAGAAAATTACCAATGGATTTGGAAAGTTATTTACATCATTTTAAAAATATTATAAAACAAAATTTGAAATAAAAATGATTTTTAAAACATTTTCAAAGTGAAATAAATAATTAAATTCATAGAAAATATCAAAAGAATTAAAGAAATTGCTAAAAAAAATAGGAAACAGAACCTAAAAAATTCAAATAAATTACCATTAATTCTAGAAAAATTTCTACTTCACTATAAAAATAATTTAAAACAAATAAAATAAATTTCAAAAATATTGGGTTGTTACACTCTCTCCCACTCAAACCTTTTCGTCCTCGAAAAGAACAGAAACTAGGAAACAAAAATGAAATCAAGATAGAAAAATAAAATAGTACCTGGAATAAACACTTCCGGATTTGAAGCACGAATGCTCTCCTCCATCTCCCAAGTACAGTCACGACCATCCGTACTCCATTGTAATTTGACCAGACTAACAGATTTCCTTCTTAGCTGCTTCGTACCTCTATCGACAATACGAAGTGGCTTCCTCTTGACAGTCAGATTAGGCTCAATATCCAAGCTGTCAAGAGCAGAATGCTGAACAACCAAAGATGGGTCATGGAGATACCGGCGAAGATGTGAGACGTGGAATACATCATGCACTCTAGAAAGCTTCTCGGGTAACTCCAGACGATAAGCCAAGGAACCAACTCTTTCCAAAATGCGGAAAGGACCAATGAATATGGGAGAAAGCTTCCCTCTATGACCAAAACGAATGACATTCCTCAAGGGAGAGACCTTAAGGAAAACCATATCGCCAACAGCAAACTCAAGCTTCCGCCTTCGCCTATCAGCATACTTCTTCTGCCTATCCTAAGCAACCCTCAACCTTCTCTTAATCTCCTCAACTCTCTCAGAAGCTTCCAGAATCATATCAGGACCAAGAATCAGACGATTACCGGATTCAATCCAGCAAGATGGGGATCGACAAGGTCGTCCATATAAAGCAGCAAATGGAGACATTTTGATACTGGCCCGAATTCAAAGATAGAAAGGGAATAGATAAAATATTAAGATAAACTTAAAACAGAAGATAAGATTATACCTGATAACTATTATTGTAGGTGAATTCGACAAGATGCAGATGATCTTCCCAAGATCCACCATAATCAAGCACACAAGCACGAAGAAGATCTTCGGGTATCTGATTCACCCTTTCCGTTTGACCGTCAGTCTGCGGATGGTAAGCAGTGCTCAGATTCGGATGAGTACCCAAAGATTCCTGAAAAGATTTCCAGAACTGGCTGGTAAAGATAGGATCACGATCACAAACAATACTGAGAGGAACACCATGGAGACGAACAATCTCCCTCATGTAGATCTCAAACAAGCTAGAAGCAGAACGGGTAGACTTGACCAGAATAAAATGAGCAGATTTGGTCAGCCTATCCACAATAACCCAGATACTCTCATTGCCCTTCCTAGACCTCGGCAATCCATCAATGAAATCCATGGAAACCTGTTCCCACTTCCATTCGGAAATCTCAAGAGGCTGCAACAAACCAGGAGTCTTCTGATGATCGGCCTTGACTTGCTGACAAGTCGCACACCGACTAACAAAGATAGAGACATCCCTCTTCATCCCTCTCCACCAATAAAGCTTCTTCATATCCTGATACATCTTTGTCACGCCGGGATGGATAGAAAGTCTGGATCGATGATTCTCCCGAAGTAACTCCTGCCTCAAACCATCTACATTCGAGATACAAATCCTACCATTAATCCTCAAAACCCCTCTGTCATCGATTTGAGCTCCACTACTACCACTACTACTTCCACCAACTCTGTTACGAACACTCTCCTTAATAAGCCTAAGTATCCTATCCTCATCCTGCTTAGCCTTGATACGATCCAAAAGAGGAGAAGAAGAAACAACAAGCTGACACAACAATGTCTTCTTCCGACTCAGAGCATCGGCCACAACATTAGCTTTACCGGGAGTATAGCTAATATCAAGGTCGTAAGAAGCCAAAAACTCAATCCAACGAACTTGCCTCTGATTCAAATCCTTCCGGGTGAAGATATATCTCAGAGACTGATGATCGATGAAAAGCTCAAACTTGGTTCCAAGCAAATGATGCCTCCAAAGCTTCAAAGCAAAGACAACAGCAAGCAACTCCAAATCATGAGCGGCATAATTAGCTTCATGGGTTTTCAGTTGACGGCTGGCATAGGCAATGACCTTACCATCCTGCATGAGAACAGCACCCAATCCTACACGACAAGCATCGGTATATACCATCAATCCTTCACTTCCGTTCGGTACTGTAAGAACTGGTGCGGAAGTTAGCTTGCTCTTTAACTCAGCGAATGCAGCTTCACACTTCTTATCCCATATAAACTTTCCATTCTTACGAGTTAAAGGAGTGAGAGGTGCAGCAATTCGAGCAAAATTCTCAATGAATCTCCGGTAATAACCAGCAAGGCCCAGAAAACTATGAATATCAGTCGGAGTCTTAGGAGTTTCCCAATCTTGAAACAGAATAGGGAAAAATAAAAACCATAGAAGAGATAGAATAATAAAATGATAAAGGAAAAGAGAAAGAAGGAAAACTTACATTGATCGCAGCGATCTTGGCTGGATCAACAGAAACTCCATTACCAGAAACAATATGTCCGAGAAACCGGACTTCATCCTTCCAGAAATGGCATTTAGAAAATTTAGCCTTCAATTGATGGCTTCTAAGAATCTCTAGAATAGATTTCAAGTGTGACTCATGCTCTGCCTTGGTCTTAGAAAAGACAAGGATATCATCAACAAAGACTAGAACAAATTTATTAAGAACATCTCGAAAAACACGATTCATCAAATCAATAAAGAAAGCAGGAGCATTAGTCAAACCAAAAGGCATGAGTAACCATTCGAAAAAACCATTCTCTGTACGAAAAGCAGTCTTAGGAATACTTTCCTCAGCGACTCTGAGCTGGTGAAAACCTGTGGCAAGATCAAGCTGAGAGAAACAAGTAGCACCATAAAGCCGATCAAACATGTCATTGATACGAGGCATTGGATATCTTTTTTTCATAGTGAGCTTGTTTAACTCCCTATAGTCAACACACATCCTAAGAGAACCATTTGACTTGGTGACAAAAACCACCGCTGCTCCCCATTCGGAATGACTGGATCTGATTAGACCCTTGGAGAATAAGTCCTCAATTTGTTTTGCTAACTCAACCTTCTCACGAGGTGCCATTCTTCTAGGAGGAAGAACAACTGGTCGAGCTCCAGGAATAAGGTCAATGCGGAAATCTATCTCCCGCTTAGGAGGCAAAGTAGTGACTTCACCAAAAACATCTGGAAAGAGTTTGACCACACGGGTCGAATGAAGGTCACCAAAAGCAGAATCCAGAGAATAAATAAAACTGCCAGCAAAATCCTGAGGCATGCGGCACTGAATAACAAAGGAATTACCCAGATCATCCTCAAGATAAACAGACCGGACTTTACAAGAGATGTGAGCATTATGCCTACCAAGCCAATCACTACCAAGCAACAAATCAAAAGCATCGAAGCCCAAAACATAGAAATCACCACTGAAACAATGATCAGAATAAAGAAGCTTCACTTGTTTACAAATCCTATTAAGGTTTGCGGGACCCCCAATTGGATTTGAAACACATAAGGATTCAGAAACATACTCAGGAGAAAGGAGATGCTCAAAATTATCACACAAATCAACAAATATAAAACTGTGGGATGCACCAGTATCAAACAGAACACGAACCGTATGCTGAAACAAAGAAAAGGAATCTTGGAGCGTACCTTGGTCATCACTAGGAGCTGAAGGAGCAGGTGCTGGAGAAGAGGCAGAGGTGACAGCAAATATACCAGAAGGCTTACCCCTCTGTTGGGTAGGGCAATCCTTCTTAAAATGGCCAGGCTGGAGACAGATGTGGCAAAGCTCACGCCTAGCTGGCTGAGCAGGTGGAGGAATGGCAGCACCAACACTAGTAGGACAACTATTCGCATAGTGCCCTTTCTGGTCACACTTGAAGCAGGTGATGGAGGAAAGGTCAACTGGCTGCCTCTGAGATGGAGCAGATGTTGAAGATCCCAAACCCGGATTCTTGAGCCAATTCTTCTTCTGTTGCTGGAAACTAAGCTTCCTCTTCTTAGAATTTGCAGAAGAAGTCTGAGATGATGGAGCACCAACTGAAGCAGGACCCTTAGAAGTAGGGTTCTCATAACGAAGAGCCATATCCATAAGCTGGGTAAAGGTGCCATGAACATGAGAAATGAGACGACTGTAGTACTCGGGGCGAGCACCAGCAATAAACTTCTCGTTCTTCTTCAGAGGAGTATCTATTAGACCAGGTCCGAACTTAGAAAGTTCGTTAAAATTCCTCTCGTACTCTGAAAAAGACATGCTTCCCTGCTTGAGGTCCATGAACTCTCTATAAAGCTGGGATTTCCCCGCCTCTGGCATCCACTTAGCAATGAAAGCTTCGCTGAGAAGAATGATAGATAAGCTTAGACAAGGCACGAAAAGATACAAAACAGAATTCAAAGAGACACAAGAAGATACCTGAACTATTCCCAAGTAAGATCAGCCTCAATGGTGTTAGCCATAACCGACTCCCACCAATCTTGGGCAGCCTCCTGCAACTGCCATGCGGCTAACTGACGCTTCTGGGCATCAGTAATATCAAGACCAGTAAATATCCTCTCGATACTCCTCAGCCATTGCTGAGCCTCAATGATAGATTCGGAACCAGTGAACTTGGTTCCTCCAAGCTGAGTAAATTCTTTGCAAAGAACAGTGAAACGGACAGGAGCTGGGGCTGGAACTGGGACAGCACCACGACCCTGACCTCTAGCATTCCTACGATTCATCCTGAAAATTCAAGAACGAATATTAGGACAAAGGTAGAGATAAGATAAAGATAAGATAAGACAAAATAATTTCACTTGGATGAACATTCTAATTACATAAATTTCTAACAAGGTAGATACGAAAGGAAAGGAGTTAGAAAATTTGCTTTTAAAACAAGAAAAAGTTTATATCAAAATAATCTTTGAAAAACCTCTTAAAAATCATTTAAAAATCATTTTATACTTTGAAAATACGTTCTCTCACAAAGAAATGATTCTGAAGTTGATTTCACTCATTCTAGGATATTTCTACCCTATCTCTAATGAGTTTTTGCTCCTCAGGCTAAGGTTTGCCTAAAACCAAAGTTCTGGTACCAACTGTAATGACCCACTATTTTCCACTATTCAAATCGACAATAATCCACACATGCCAGACTTGAATAGTATAAAATAACAGATTGTAATAAAATTTCGAAGCAAATAAAAATCAAATCACAGAATCACAGACGCAGAACATCAGAATATCTCGCAGCGGAAATTAAATACCATAGTAGTTCATGAAGCTACTATCACAAAGTCTCAAAACCAAATACAAAATACATAATATTTGTCTGAAAGTAAATACGACATCAAATCCCAATTACAAAGAAGTCCACTAATACAAAGCTGACAACAGAACAACAGACTGAAATATAGATAACTAGATAAGCTGATAAATCTCCAGCGATTCCAGACCTCCAGAGAGTGGGAATCCAAATCTATGAATAAACTCAGGCTGACCCGAGCGTAAATAAAAAGCAAACACTCGAGTCAGGACATACATACTTATCCAATGTAAACCAACTCAAGTGAACTGTAGTAAAGGTACAAATAACTTAGAAGATGTCTTGGACCGCCCATCCTCTAAGGATCCGTTAAAATATTTACTATATAGTATATTGCGCTATTATAATAATGTCTAACAGTAAAATAAACATACTTTAAATAGCGTTAAGGCTTTACATTTTCCACCTTAACACAATTAATGCCAATAGTCTATACAGTACCTGCATATCTCCTGATCGGGAGACTATGAGAAGATACTGCATAGGTACGACACAAATAGAAACTCGTAGTAAAGGCTCGGTATGGTAGGTGACACGACACACAAGGCAATGCCAGGGTAGATATACCAATTACGCACACGGGCTGGTGATAACGCAGCAGCCACATACGCCCACCTCGGAACACATTCCCAAAATTGGAGGGTGGCCACCAAACAATCACAAGTAATAGAATGGTATCGAAGAAATGCGTCCGATAAGAGGTGCTACCTCAGCTGGCCCGAGATCGCTCCTGTTTTAACCACCTTATGCCAACTCACGGGAGTTGGGTCCACGTAACATACCACAAGAACGTCGTCACCATCCTACTTCATTCTGAAATCTCCACCGTGTACACAGTTAGTCAAAATGGTTTTCGATATCGACAGAGAGTATGTCCATATCCGATCCCGGACTCTTTGCCAACCAATCGTTATTATAACCCGTGGTTATAACTTTAAAATAATACTTTACTTCAAACGAAAACATCATTTCAAAACTCAATTCTTTATCCAATAAAGATTTAATCATTCCCAAAAATCATGTCAATATTTCAAAACAACATATCTTTTCAAATTTCCCTTTTTAAATCATTATTAAATTCAAATGCAAATTATCAAACTTAATACCATTTTAAAGTTCAAAGATAACATTCATTTATTTCAATTTGAACTTCTCTTTAAATTGATTCATTTCCAATTTAATTTGTTCATTAAGATCATTTTAAAAGTGGACTTATTGTTCTTTCATTTCAAGTATTCAATTTCCAAAGTTTCAAACCATTCAGAGTTCGTTTACTAAGTCAAAAACCATAATTATAGAAATTTCAGCCTTTTACAGCATTTAGAAAAAACTGTTATAAGTTATATATGAAAACATTTTTATTCAGCAAAGACAGCACTTAAATCAGCTGTTAAAAACTCAGTTTTTAGTTGAATTATAGTTCAAAACAGAAAAGACACCATTTCAGAAGTGCTGCGGTAGTTCAGATTTCAAAACAAAGGTTTAAATTGATTTCAGCAAACACAGCAGACCACTACAGCATTTCCAGAGAATGCTATAATAGACCTGAGTCCAATATTAGCCTATAAATTCAATTACAGCAACTACAGCATTTCAGAAATGCTGTAATAGCTATGTTTACACTATTTTAGTTCAATTCAGCAACTATAACATTTCTGAATGCTATTAAAAGTGATTTTCAGAATTCAGTGTATTTTCAGCAAATAATAATCTTCATTTAAAATCCTTTAAATATTTCAAAATCATATTTTTAACAATAAAAATATTCATTAACATATTATTTATATACAATAAATTTCTTAATATTAAATCCAATTTTCAACAGATTCTTTTAATAAATTCAAGTGTAAAATTCCAATTCTTCACATTTTTAAATAAATAACTTAACACTTAAATTTTCTCCATTTTTTTCAAATAAATTTAATTTCCAATTTTTATTTATATAACTTAATTTATTTAAATAGAATTCCAATTTTCTACTTAAGTTATATTTCAAAAATTGAATGCAACTATTCATTTTTCCCAACATTTTAACTTATAGAAAATTCCAAATTTCTATAATTAATAAATAGATATCCAATTTAAATCAAATTTTCATATATTTACAATTTAAAAATATTTAAAATTCCAGAAAAACATTTATAAAATAACCACAGATCTGTATATAGTTTTCTAACCTAGGTCAAGTGATACGGATATGTATCATTTCAATCCGCAGTTTAAAATAAAAATCCGGGTTCTATCATTTCAAACCCGCAATCCTAAGTCAGAATAAATAATTTAAAAACCGTTCAGGCCTATCATTTCAGCCCATAACGATTTTTCCTTATTCTAAAGTCCGGTCGGGTATGTATCATTTCAACCCATAGTGATTTCTAATCTACAGGGAACTTGCAGTGTGATAAGCATATATATAAGAACAGTTTAACAATATACAATAGTAACAGGTGATGTGACATGTAACAGGTGATATGACATATAATTTAACATGTTAACATCATATATATATAAAATCACATGGCAGTTATAACATCATAACTATTTTCTACACATTCAGTTGTGGTTGTTTTACAACTGCATAAGTATATAATTGTCGTGTGAGATTTACTCACCTCTAATTGCTGAATATTTCCAAACCAATGGCACAAATAGACAATAAGGCACGATGACACAACTACGGACTTGAGTGGAGGTTTAATCCAAGCTACAACTCTTGTGTACAACCCAAAATAAACAAACATAACAACACAATTCAATATGACTATAACATGCAATAACTTTGAAATAAAAGAGAAACGCATTGCCAAACTTTTGCCTTGCTTCCTCAAACCTTTGTCACGACCTAGGGTATGTTTTGTTTCAGATTTGGTAAAGTTTTGGTTCAGGTTTATGGCTAGCATGGGTCGGGTTCATGGAAAAACAAGATGGAGTTTTATACATGAGGCGGTGAATGGTTTTTAGGCAAAAAGTGGAGTTTTTGTTAGGCTAGGTGGCTCGGCCATGGGAAGTATGCTCGGCCTAAGGGTGCATCATGACTGGATAGAGGTGGAAGAGGTGTGTGGTGGTCAGGTCAGTGGTGGTGGCGGCGGCTATGGTGGTGATTTGAGTGGTGGATGAAGGGAATGAGGCAACAATGGTCAAAAACATTGTTTTTAGGCATGTAGGTTGCAATTTGAAGGTTTTGGTCACCATAGATGGCTCGGCCATGGCCATGGCTGGTGGAGTAGATGGTGTTGGAGGCATGGAAGAGATGTAGGAGTTTGTGGCTGCGGCTATGGAGAAGAGGCCGATCCAAACTAGAAGAGAAACAAGGCAAAAATTTAGAGAAAACAAGGAGAAAAGTAAGAAAAAGAAAGGGAAGCCATTACCAGATCTTATTGAAGCCGTGAGGAACAAATGAAGATGGATTTTTTTTCACGTGAAAACCTAATGAGATGACGGCTACACTAGGGTTTTACACGGTAAGGCAATTAATTGAGGAGTTTAAGGAAATGAAGGGTTTGGGCAAATAAAAGGGCTTACGTTTCAAAGTGATTTACAATCTTCCATATTCCTTTCCTTCTAAATTTTTATATAAACAAAATTTCAGGAGAAAATACTTTACAAACCAAAATCAATTAGAAATATGAGGTAACAAATAGTATAATTTGAAAAAAAATATAAAATAATGAAGAAAATGCCTTAAAAATACCAAACAATGTTCTAAAATTGTGAATAAATCGCTGTTAGTCTTGGAAAATTATACATTTCATTATAAAATTATTATGAAGTGGAAACTTGAATTAAATTAATTTATTTATCATTTTTAAAATAAAATAGAAAATTAAATTGGAGAAAAATAGAAAAAGGAATAAAGAAATTGTTTGAAAAAAAGCAAGCAGGACATAAAATTACAAGAAAATTACCAATGGCTTTGGAAAGTTATTTACATCATTTTAAAAATATTATAAAACAAAATTTGAAATAAAAATGATTTTTAAAACATTTTCAAAGTGAAATAAATAATTAAATTCATGGAAAATATCAAAAGAATTAAAGAAATTGCTAAAAAAAAGGAAACAGAACCTGAAAAATTCAAATAAATTACCATTAATTCTAGAAAAATTTCTACTTCACTATAAAAATAATTTAAAACAAATAAAATAAATTTCAAAAACTATTGGGTTGTTACAGTGGCAAGGGACTAGTCTAAGTTTTGTACACATCCAAGCAATCTGAGATTATTGTCCTAAGCAATTACCCTGGATATCCGACTCAGAGCACGTCTAGGAACCAGTCCAGGTTTAACACACGTCTAAATGGTTTGGGATCATTATTGTTTTTAGCACTAATATACGAAAATGAAAGTGCAAAAAAAGAGAGACCAAAGAAAAGAGTAGAAGCCGGACCTAACTTCCCATCCATCCTGGTTATGGGATTATTATCTTGGCCTAGATCCTTGGGAATTCCTTGAAGCCTCTGCTGTGGGTGGTGGCTGCTTCAGCTGTACTATTGCAGCTCTGTTCCTCACGTACCATGGAAGATGGTTGTTCTGAACTAGTTCCTCATCTATAAGGAAGTCTTCATTCCTATATATGAGTAATAAGTCCTTTGTATTTTTTAATTACTTAGGTATACATTTCACAGTTGTCCAATGTTTTTCTCCAGGATTAGATTGATATTGGCTCATGCATTATAATGCGTATGCCACATCTAGTATAATACATAGCATAGCGTACATTATAGATCCTATGGTTGAGGCGTAGGGAATACTCTTCATACTCTCCTTCTCCTCGTCGGTACGAGGACCGTCCTTCTTAGAAAGGACGATTTCGGATTGTGTTGGAACGTTTCCACGCTTGGAATTCTCCATACCGAACCTTTTCAACATGGTGTCTATGTACGGGGGTTGGAATAATCCCAACAGCTTCTTAGATATATCTCTATAGATCATTATACCAAGTATATAAGCTGCTTCTCCCAAATCCTTCATAGAGAAATTTTTGGAAAGCCAAGCTTTCACTTATTGCAAAAACGAAGTGCCATTGCCAATCAGTAATAATTCATCGACATAAAGTACAAAGAATGCAATGGTATTGCTCTGAACCTTTCTATATATGCATGCTTCCTCAGTGTTCTGATATAAACCAAACTATTTGATTACTTTATCAAAACAAACTCCTTAAAGCTTGTTTAAGTCCATTAATGGACTTCAATAACTTGCAAGCTTAGCTTTCCCTCCCATTAACCACAAAACACTCGGGCTGCGACATACAAGTGGTTTGTTCTAAATCTCCATTTAGAAAAGTCGTCTTAACATCCTTTTGCCATATTTCATAATCATAGAATGTAGCGATAGCTTACATGATCCAAATAAATTTAAGCATGGCTACGTGTGAGAAAGTTTCGTCATAATCAACACCTTGAATTTGACGAGATCCTTCCATAACTAACCTTGCCTTATAAGTCTCCACTTTCCTATCTGAATTTAGCTTTTTCTTTCATATCCGTTTGCAACCGATTGGTTTTATCCCTTCGGGTACGTCCGACAAAGTTCAAACATTGTTTTCGTACATGGAATCCATCTCAGATTTTATTGCTCCAAGGCACATTGCAGAGTCTTTACTTTGTAGTGCTTGTTAGAAGGATAGAGGAGTGTCATGATCTAAGATACAGTCCTCATTCTCTCCATCCATGAGAAAATCGTAGTACCTCTCTGGTGTGTGAGATTTCCTACTATACCTTCTAATAGGTTGCATGTTTTTGTATACCGGTAATCGTTCTCCTACTGTTCCGGTTGTAGTGTTAATTTCTTAGATCTCATCCAAGTCTACAACCTCGCTGCTAATTTCCTTAGAGAGAAATTCTTTTCTGAAAAGACAGTGTATTGAGGAACAATGACCTTTATAATATAACATATACGTCTTTTATATATATGTATTTTTATATAATTAATTAACCTTTAATTAATTTAGTCGATTAATTAACCTTTAATTAATTTATTTAATTAACTAACCTTTAATTTATTTATTTAATTAAACAATTTTAATTAAATTATACTAATTTCAAAAATTAATTATATATATATACATGTATACTTAAGTTATCTTTTAACACCTTTAGAATAACATAACATATATCAATATATATAAGACATGTATGTAACAACTAATTAATTAACCTATTAAATTGATTCGTTTCATTAATCTTATTAATAAATTTTAAATTTCAAAATTAGTATTTAAATATTTTTTAAAATTTTTAAAATATCATTAGCTTTTCATACATTTTGAAAACTTATGTTGTATTATAACTTAATAATTAATATGTTTTATTTTAAATTTACTTTTAAATTTAAAATCTTTTATTTTGATTTTCAAAACAAATTTGAAAATTATCCCTAGGCCTAGTTCGAATTGGGTTTTTTCTATTAGGGGCAACCTTTGGGCTCACTTCACCTTTCAAGTTAGGCCGATAACCAGGTGGAACATGGTACATGATTACCAATTTCAATCCTAGACATTAACTTTCTAGACATTGTACTAAATAGGCAAGCATAATTAGTCAGGCCTAACATGACTAATTTAGATCGCATAGGCTGTTGGGCTCTGACACCATTGCTGCTCCGGCCCAAACTCCTTTGGGGTGACACAACTAGGCACCTCACGAGCGAGTTTCACATGCAACCTCTCGACTAGCACAACTATCACATGATATGTAGGGGTAAGAGATAATGCTTTGTCATAGATTACAGTATGAGAACCCCTTATCATGCTAGTTGTAGGGATCGAACCTGGGACATCCAATGTACCAAGTGAATATCTCAACCAACCTCGTTCTGAAACCATTGAAGGAACTAAGCAAGCCTATAGTAAAGTTATAGGATAAATTTCAAAATTTTCCTTTTGGATTCTTATTGGGCCTATGTAGTCTAAATCTAAATTAGTCTAAACAAATAAAATTTAAATAAAATTATATTTTATTTGATTTGGTAAAAAAATTAATTTAATTTAATTTTGTACGTAATATAATGAATGTATCAAATACATTCATGTGTTTTAATGGTAAAAGCAACATATAAGCAGTACAAAATATATGTGTGTGTATATATACGTGTAGAAGTTTAGAGATATAAACCTTTTGTTTCTTTCTCTTAACACAAATAATTAAATAAGGAAATATAAGGCCATAAAGGTAGGTAGATAAATATTTCGTTTCTTTCTTTAATTAAATTAATTGACATACTAAATGATATTTACTAAAAAAAATTACACATGCCTTTATTGTCCAAATTTTATTTTAAAACTTGTAAATAATAATAGCGTATGTATATATAAGCTCAACTTACACTTATACATAATATATTAATAGGTATTTACAAATAAACAAAAGTTAACTTATATTTACAAAAGGACGATTAATGAATTAAGTTAGACATTTATGAAAAGGAAAAGGTAAAGGACTTTCCTCCTTCCTTTACTCATTCAATTAGTTTCATTTCAAAATAGTAATTAAACATTTAAACATATATGTATATAAAAGTAGTTTTGATCGTTCTCATGTTTTAAAATCTAGAATTAACAAATATAAATCAAGTTTCAACTTAGGAAGAATTTTAAAGTTAAAATTTTGATTTTACATAAAAAATTTATAAACCTTAAATTAAAAAAACACACTCACATGTATATAATTAATTGCAAGCAACATTTTAAAATTAAAATAACAAATGAATATGTAAATTTTATGATATAGCATGTTTTAGAATTTGAAGTTGAAAAATTTACACAAAAGTTCAATTATGTTTTTTTAACTTCCAAAAGTATACGTTAACAGAAAAAATTATATTCAAACAACAATCACATGAAACTTATATTCAATTCCTAAATGATTTCAAATAGACAACATATGTAATTTATATAAGTTGAAACAAAATAAAATAATACAAATAAATATTTTTTAAAACAAGTACAATAGGGACAAGTTAGGCACATATAAATTAGTGATAAAATTTCATATCTAAACTTTATGAACATCATGAACAACTAATTGAATGAGATGTAATATTTTGACAATTCTAATGTTTAGAACATGGACATGTAATCAAAAGGGAATAGCAGAACATGGATCTAAATCAAATAATATTACAAACATATTTTATCAAGGAAGATGTTACAAAAAGGGAAATAATTCAAGTTATATCAATAAAATTATATTCAGGTTAAATCTAGAGGTCTAATCATATGAACAAGAAGATTATATGAATAAAAAATGAAAATTTCCTTGAATGATGATATCTACTCAGATTTGCTAGATCGATACTCAATCCTTACATGAGCTAGATCAACCACTTGTGTTTCATTATTATTTTTGATGTTTGCATTTGATATGAAGTTGAAAATTTTAAAAACATTATTTTGTTTTTGTAACAACCCACCTTTTTGGACGGTTTAAATTGACAGTAAACCACACATGTCAACTCAAACAATTGAAAAGGGAGGATTTTTATTGGGGTAAATAAGAAAATAAGAGAAAAGAAAAGAATAAATAAAACGCAGAATCTCACAGCAGAATGACAAAATATAATAATCAAATAAACAGTTCATGAAGTTGTTTTACAAATAACATTTGAGTACACTTTTACAATATAGATTAGAGTCATACATACAACAAGAATAAATAAATAATGCAGTGGAACAATATGATACAGTGGAATAAATATGATAAATAGTAGCAATATACTAAATCTTCGTCTTCATCCTCTAAAAATAAGGTCTTCAACATTGAAATGCTCAAGGTCACCCGAGCGTAATGAAAAGACAAAACACTCGAGTCAGAACTAAAAGATCTTATGTAGGTTAAATCACAATAAGTAAATATGAGTGTAACGGCTTCAGAAATGTTTACGGGATTTTACGTCTCTTATCCAGTGTCTAACGTATGTGTGATAACTTAAGAGATGTTCGAGATTCCATCTTATACGGATCTGTTAAACTATCTACATACATAGTACAATACGCTATTATAATATGGCTACAGTAAAGTACTAAAATAGTATTAAGGAGTTACCCATATCCCCCTTAACACATTTTTATATAAATGTCGTAGTCTATACAATACCGTAATTCCTCCATAAACTGGAGGGCCATCAAAGGTCACTCTATAGTGTACAACACAAACCAAACTCGTAGTGGGCACGATCAGGATAAATATGACAAGGCACGCGAGGCAATGTCCAGGGTTGGACACTACCGTTTTGCGGATCCTGACTGGTGGTAACACATAGCAGCTACTACCGCCTACCTTGGAACACGCTTCATAATCAAATTAAGGGTGGCCACCAAATCAATCACAAAGTAATAAATATGGTATCGAAGAAATGTTTCTGATAGGGGGAGCGACCCCACTTGGCCAGGCATGACTCATGGTTTAGTCATTTTAATTATGACCCGAAGGTCAAGGCTATCCATCATCATTCTCTTACTTCATTCCAGTAGCGTTCGCCAAACCATTTCATTCTGGATTCCCCACCATGCATGGTTGTTAAAGTGGTTTTCGAAATTGGCAGAGAGTATGACAATATCTAATCTCGGTCTCTTTAACAACCAAACGCTTATTTTACACCGGTTGGTTCTTACACATTTCCAAAAGCAATTCATATTGATATCGAAATATCATATTCAATTCAAAATCATATCACTTTCAAAATCATATCACTTTCAAAATCATATTCACTTTCGAAATCATTATCCACTTTAAATCATATCTATTTTCAAAATCATAACCACAAAATAGGTTAAACCCTCATATTAAGATATTCACATTTAAGTCAATTAATTCAAAACCATAACAGTTCCAACTTTAAGCCAATTAAATATTGAAAGTAGTTTATATATATTTGAATAGTTATACATTAAAAATACTTTATATTTTAAAAATAGGTTATAGATTAAATTAGTTTATTGGAAATAGTTTACACATTAGAAATAGTTTATATATTAAAATAGGTTATATATTAAAATAAGTTACAGATTAATAGAGTTAATATATTAGAAATAGTTTAAAATAGTTTAATATAAATGTGATGTCCTGGAAATTTTGGCAATATTTATTTAATAATTTCATTAGTAATTATTTTAAAACAATGTGAAATGTTGATTTAATAATTTAATTCAAACAGGAATTTTCTTTTGAAGATTAATAATTGTTTAATCTGTCAAATGATATTCTTTTCAAAATAATAATAATTTAATTTAAATTGAGAATCTGATTGTTTTCAAATGTTAAAAATATTTAAGTAATAAAATTCATCTTTCTAAACTGATTTAAAGATATTTATTTATAATGTATATATATGTATACATTGTAAATAGAGGATTTGATTTTAATTCAAAATTTAAATATTAATAAAGGATATTTTCTAATTATTATATATAAATGTATAAATTATAAAATTGGTTAAATTGATTTAAATTAGTATTGAAAACTTTTCAAAAGTTTGTTTTAAAATCTATCTTATATTTTCATAGAAATATAAGTAAGTATTTGTTTGCACCAAAATTGGTCACAACACTCTTCGGGAGTCGTTGAAGAGATAATAATGAAGAATGTAAATTCAAAACAGATATTATCTAACAAAAACTCCAATCAACAGTAAAGTAAATGCGTAGACAAGCGATTTATAGTGGTTCGGCGTGTTGCCTACGTCCACTGTGAAGTTTTTTGATGTTTTATTGATTCTCTTTCAATGATTACAAGTTGTTACAGCGATCAACAGCGAGTTACAACTGGAAATTCGAGATCAACAGCAAAATTATGATGTAGGATGATGGAGATCTCGATCTGGCAGAGTCTGGGCGCTTGAGAGTCGAAGGATCCCTTTTCTGTTGGCTCTGGGGCTCTATTTATAGGAGGATGCTGATATTTTGCTGAAAGCTCGGGAGACCACTTCTGGCACGTGAGGGGGGCCACGCGCCCGCCCTCAGGAAATTTGGGCCCACTTTGGCATCGATTCGAACTATATTCAAATCGATCGTAAAATCATCCAATCGAGGCGAAATTTGGTGTGGACATCCTTCAACATGTATGCAAGCATCTGTGAAAATTTCATGGTATTTGGATCAGTGGATCTCGAGTTATCATGGATTCAAAATGATGTTCTTCATGGAGCTGTTTGGTTCGAAACCATCCCTTCGAACCGACGGCTTCGAATCGATGGTGGCACGCGCCTTCGTGTTGACGTGGAGCGCACACTTCGCCTCGATCCGGATTTTGCTCCGAGTTGACCGCTTCGACTCCATGTATCTCGGCGCATTCGAACCGATGGATGACACGTCATCATGGCTAGTTGACTTGGTGGATTCGAACGAAGCTTCACTGATGGGTTCGAACGATGCTTCACTGATGGGTTCGAACGAGGCTTCCCTGATGGTTTCGAACGAGGCTTTACTGATAGAGTTGAACAACCAATGCTCGATGGATACGAAGTAGCCTTTCTCTGATGGATACGAGGTCCATCGATAAGAACTTGATGGATTCGAAGTTGATGGAGTCGAATCCGAGGCGCTTCGATGGGTTCGAAGTTGATCAATACGAAGGTGATTGGTTCGAACCAGTGTTCGGTGATGGGTTCGTAACTTAGGTTTTTTCCTTCAAATTGAATCGATCACAACTCGAGCGTATGAAATCGGATTGACATGAAATTTGAGATGCTGACTTCTACGATCTTTCTTGTCATGTCCTATCAATTGTAGCTCAATCTGGACTTGGGCAAAATTCAGCGATATCCATGGTGAAACGAGGTATGATCAATCTCTGAGACGAACTATCCTTTGTCTTCGATCGATCTTTTGGTATCACGGCTTTGCCAAAAAAGCGGGATAACATTTGCCCCCCATAGTGCGTCTTGTGGAAACATGACATGCTTTGAATAGCTGCAATTTCTCTTTGAACAATCATTGCTCACTTTTGTTGATGTTCGTACCCTGTATTGCTGTAACCTTGCGTTGATATGATTGATTGTTGTATAATAGTGCTTAGGCGTTGGCTGTTGCATTTGTAATAAGATGAGTATTCGATCCCTGTAAATGTTTAAAATCGAATGTTAGTCCGACATATATGCACACATGTTAGTTTGACCCTTGTTAACGTCGTACGTCCACGAGTCGTTGTTAATTTTGTTTGCTATTGAATTTTGTATCGATTCTCTCCTGAACCGATTTGGAAATTTGAGTTGAGACAACGCTTGATGGTTGTTTTGAAAAGTCCCTTCGTATCGATCCTCTCCTGAACCGATATAGAAGGTTGAAGGAATCGACTTTGTGTTGCGCGAATGTAATATTTCGAACCGATGGGTATGAGCATCGATGGATTCGAGATCAACATTCGTATGGATGAAGCACACTTATGCTGTGACGGGTACGAAATCGACATGCGTATCGATGGCTTGGATGAATTCGAATCACCCATTCGCACCGATGAGAAAGGATGGATACGAAATCGTCGTTCGTATCGATAGGAAATGATGGATACGAATTCGTCGTTCGTATCAGTCGGTTGTGCATGGAGTGTTGGATTTGTTGATGTGAAAAGGGGTTTCGAATCGATGTGCCCAATGTTTGTTTCGCATCGATGCGACTCGATGTTCTGCTGTGTGTTTCGTATCGATGAAGCTTCAAGCGCATGGATTCGAAGGTAGATTTCGAACCGATCTGTGAATTGACCGCTTGTGACCGGTCGAGTTGACTGGGATACGAAACGGCCCGGTCACTTTCTAGGCTTCATATAAATAACTGAGGCCTTGCCATTTTTCACTTTTTCACTTTTTACTTTTGCCTTGCGTGTACTGTGTTCTGCATCGTCTCGAAGCTTCAGAGAGGAAAGCACTGTGTCACGTCTTCGAACCACTCAAG
This sequence comes from Allium cepa, assembly GCA_030765085.1. Taxonomy (NCBI): domain Eukaryota; kingdom Viridiplantae; phylum Streptophyta; class Magnoliopsida; order Asparagales; family Amaryllidaceae; genus Allium; species Allium cepa. The sequence goes on along the minus strand of CM060932.1, from coordinate 683,850,939 downwards.
ATCCAAACCTTTTAATTCCTCGAATCCATCACTCAAATTAGGTAATTAGCCTCGAATCCAAACGGCAAAGCTATTTCAGACCTATCTCTTCTTCATCGATTGGCCACTCTGGTGATTGGTAAAACCAGATCTGGTTTGGAGGAGCTTCGAATCGTTTCGTGGACTTGTGTTCGAATCGATGGGGGCGGCATCATTTTTCCTTGGATTTCACATCGATCCCTGGGATGCCCTTTGGAGGGGACGCAGTTCGCACCGATTGACTATTGTGATGGGTCGTATCGATACGAAATGATCGATATGAGATTGGTCGATTCGAAGTTCTTAACTTTACATCGATACGAAATACATCTTTATGACCGATACGACAGGTATCGATTCGAACGTGATCGATGTTAAGTTGAGGTCTTCTTGATCGGTACGAACCAGTTAACCAAGGATCGATTCGAAGTCATCCTTCATTGGTCGGTTCGAACTCGGCACTTGATCATGGGTTCGAAGCGCGCCCCTCTGTACCGATTCGAAGTGGTATAATGATGGGTTCGAACGAGCTTTCGGTGATCGGTTCGAAACCCTCTATGATGGATACCAAAGTTTGACATTGTCTTAGCATAATTCCGACGAGCTTCATTCTTGCATATTTGGACTTGATAATTAAACTACATACTTCACCGCCTTTCGATGCTCGCCGATGGAACCACAACAACTTCTATCCGAATCAATTTCCATCATATGAATGGTTTAGCGATGACGGTCAGCAATGACGGTCATTATAATTGGACTCCGTAGCTTTTTCGTTTGCATATTTTCTTTAACTCTGCGACATTTATTCAAGTAATGCACAGCACTTCACCCCACACATTCATACACTTTACACTGGGGAATGCACGGGTCCTTTGTCGTCTAACGAAGGTTTCTCATGAGTTATCTAGTCATGGAACCTTCAAGTTTGCAGTAGCAGGAGATTCAAAGTATAGTTACTTTGTGACTAGAGGTTCCGGATATTGAACCTGAGATCATCGGTCCAGCCCCGGACGAGTTTCCCAATGCGTCTTTTATTGCCAACCCGTCGGACTTCGTTCAATCCAATATTTCTAAAGATGTGTTGGGGAGGATATGTTTAAGGCACGGCCTGTCACTGGACGACGTGTTATTACCGGGACCGAATGACAGGCCACACAATCCGCCGGAGGAATACACCGCATTCAATCGCCACGCGTGCGCGGCCGGGATGCTTCCTCCGTTCAATGAGTACATAAGAGAAGTACTGTCTTTTTTTAGGATCGCCCCATCTCAGCTACACCCGAACGGATATGCTTCCGTGAACAGCTTGTTCATCGTCTTCATGGAGTATCTTCATAGACCACCGATCCCGACCGACATCAGATATCTATTCAATTTCAAAACCCGAGGTGATTACCCCTCCTTCACATTTTTGGAAGCGGTCAGGAATTGTCAAGTGGTCACCGAGTCCTGGACCAGGCTAAGCTATTACAGGATGGAATGATTTTATGTCAGATGTCCTCCAGGGTTTGCCCGGCGATGGTTATTCAGACGTAAGTATAGCTGAGTTCTCAAATAATTACTACGGCAATTGCCGTCGAAGTGAAACTTATATTTTTTCCTTTTTTACAGCAACGATTCAGCGAACCGAAGGTGAACACTTTAAGGAGATAGTACGAGTACTCCGAGGAGTCTCGAGCGAAGATAGGGATATCGAATTGCTCTTGACGGATTGGAATCTTCGGACTTTTGGGTTGATTGAATGAGTGCAGAGCATACAGTTTGACGGGGCACTAAAGACCGTCTTGAAAAAATAAGTCAAGCACAAGAAGCCCAAAGTTATTATAGCCGAGGAAGCTGATTCTGAAAGAACCCATACTGATGATGAGCCGTCGGCCGGGCCTACAGATGTAGCTCAGGATGTCACAGAGCAGAGAAAAGGCAAGGCAGCTGTTGTTAAGCCAACTAAGAAGGGGAGATGGAAATCGGTTGTCACGGCCCGATCTGATCCCGGAGTTAGAATTTCGGAGATGTATCCTCCGAGAACCGAAAACCTTTATGAAGGGCTCGCCGATATTCCAATTCCGGATGATGTGTCCCTGCAGCATGATGCCGGATTGGAAGAACTTTCAGAAACTTTAGTTTTGAGAGAGTCTTTTCCCACTGGTGTGGCAGACACATCCGGTTGGTCGGGGGGTTGCACATTCATGCATATTTCACAACACTGCATAACCTTTGACTGTAAACTACCTGTTTCGAAAGGTGATTAATTCTACTTTATTTTTCTCTGCAGATACTATGTCTGGGCGAGGTTCAATGTTAGGGAGTCTCCGACATGCTTGCAAGTCTTCATATCATGAGTGGCGCAGACGAGAAGGGGACAGAGATTACGACCAGGGACGCTCTGGGTATTCTGGTCGAGAAAGATATGATACAGATAGAGGCTACAGGCGTCGATCTCGGTCGCGTACTCCTCCTCCCCCCAGAGATCCCATACAACCTCCTGCTTATGTCTCTCGTCCCTCTGAATCTTCACACTACAAGTCAGCTTCTTAATCTTCTAGGCATGAATCCCGCCATTCTAGAAGTGAAACAATAACTACTGCTGTTACAGAACAGCCCCCCGTGGAAATTTCAAGGGAAGGAGCAATCAAGCTTGTTCAGCTAAAGAAAGATTTTCCAAACATCTGCTTTGATAACTACATCTTTCCTCCACATTTAAAGAGGATTCCAGAGGAAGCCGAGCAGTTAGTACATGACTATGTGCATGATTTTTATGCCCAATACAAGGCGTGGGCGAAAGCGGCTGATAAAGCATCGGCGTTGGCCTTTGAGCAAGCGGCCGTCATCGAGAAACTCCAAACCGATCTAGCTCACCGAGATCGTATCATACAAGTGCTAACCGATGAGGCCGAGTCATCTCGGAAGTCAGAAACGGATGCTACAAAGAAATCGGGTGAGGCCCAGGCGGCGATGGATAGGATGAAGCATGAGCATTACGCTACGGTGGAGGATATGGGCCACCGAAACACCATCGTGACCACCGAGCGGGACGCGGCCGTGAAAGAACTTAACGCACTCAAAGCTAAATTTGCCGAAATCACTAAAGACAGAGATGACGCGCATAACGCGGCCCAAGAAGCATGCGAACAAGCCGTAGTGCTTCGGACTGAAAGAGATGTGGCAGTGGCTAAAGTTCAGGCTATTGAGGCTGAGGTTGAGGAGAAAGTTCAAAGGGCAGAGGCCAGGCTGGAGGCCGACATCGAAGATCTCCTCGTTACTTACAATGCCAATGTGTTGAGGCATAGAAATTTGGCCTGGCTTCAGGATTATCCATTGCATCTTCGTAACGCTTGGGTCCGATTGGTTGAGGAGGAAGGAGAATCGCACCCGGAAGCATCAATCGACCAGTTCGAGCTTGAGAACCGGTTGTTGACCGATGATGAAAAGAAGATCCTTCACGATGCCATAATTTCTCATGAGAAGGAGATGATTGGTGGCCAGCACCGGGAGATTGGGGAAGGATCAGGTGTCGAGCATCACGCTGCTATTCTTGAATTTACTGCTCCACCTTCGTTAGAGCCTATATCTGTGGTTGATTCACAATCCGTTCCAGATTACGACCCAGAACAGCCACGGCTATCTCCTATTCAGGAGCATACTTCTGAAGCCGCTCATCCGTCCGCAAGTCAAACTGAGGAAGGTACTCCGAACTTATCTCAAGTGTATTTCGAATAGAGAGTTTGTTTTGAAGCAGTTACTAATAACTTCTTCTTATCTTTGCTTATTGACTGGTGTTGCGCCGATTGCCGCGACTCAAGAATCGAGTAAAGGGGAGAAGGCCATCATCACCGAGACTACCATCGTAACAGCAGTGTCAAATGAGGCGGTGCAGGGGAGTGGATTATCTCTTGATGAACAAATGGTGAGCGAGCTGCTCGGCGAGCAGGGTGGCTTCTCCATAGACCTGCCTTTCATCGTTAGTAACCTTCCGCCAACCTCTAGCTCTTCAATGCAGACTGCAGATTCCCCCAGCCAGGCCCAAACGATTCGTGATGAAGAGATTTTGGCCAAGATTAATGCAGAATTAGAGGCTGCGAGGCAAGGTGGTAGTATTAGTGGCAGTACGGCGGCGCATAGCCCAGCACCTTTAAGGATAATACCATCGGGTGGCACTATCCCATCTTCCGTTGTGGGTCCAGTCCCTCCTACTCCTTCGGTGGGAAGCCTTAATGTTGATTCGAGCTCTGAGGAGGACATTGACATTATGCCCCCAGCCGAAGAGCAGCCACCGGAGAGGAGCACTCCAAACGAAGGATCTCTGTTTCTAGCGAGTCCGATGACGAACCGCTGATAAGGAGATTCAAAAAGAAGAAATAGATAGGTCGTTTAAGCGGATTTTTTGATAGATATGAACTTGTGCTTGTTTGCCGTTAGTAGGCCGTGTATAGACGCAGGTTCGGCCCCTACAAGTAGGAATTCTTTTTTGGAAGAACTTATTTGCATGTAAGTCCTTGTCTCTAGTTAGTTGAAATAAAATTCAATTTCTTTGTTTCAATTCTTATTTCTTTTGTGCTTAAGTGTTTGTAGTGTTTTGTTTTCAGTCCGGTGTACTTGTGGTGTTTTTACCATCAAGTAGAGTTTGTTTTATTTGCCAAGTCTGAAAATCTTGGTAACAAGTTGTGATCGATGAATAAGTTGAACTTCGGACATTGCATCACTTTGGTTAGTGACTGACACTTAGCTTTTTTGCCCCGCAGTTTCGGGGAACAACATTTGTATTTTTGGTGGTTGATTGCACTTGTTGCAAATCTTAAGCACATGTCCACATTCTGGGGACTTAGGATAATTTGAGATCGATAATCTGGTTCGCACTCCAGGAATTTGAGAGTTATCGATGTTTGTAACACGGTTCGTGCTCCGGGTACCTGGAATTGATGTTTATACTCCACTTCATGCTCTGGGAACTTGGAGTTAATGTTGATATTTCGGTTCGCACTCCAGGAACTTTGACTTGGTATTTGTGCTCCAATTCACAATCTGGGAACTTGGAGATAGCATGTATGTTCGGGTCCGTGCTTCGGGAACCTGTAATTCATATTTATACTCCAATTCGCGCTCTGTGAAGTTGGAGTTCGTTCGCGCTCTGGGAACGAGTTGTTGAATGTTTATACTCCAATTCGCACTCTGGGAATTTGGAGTCCGTTCGCGCTCTGGGAACGCGTTATTGAATGTTTATATTCCAATTCGCACTCTGGGAATTTGGAGTCCGTTCGCGCTCTGGGAACGAGTTACTGAATGTTTATACTCCAATTTGCACTCTGGGAATTTGGAGTCCGTTCGCGCTCTGGGAACGAGTTATTGAATGTTTATACTCCAATTCACACTCTGGGAAGTTGGAGTCCGTTCGCGCTCTGGGAACGAGTTGTTGAATGTTTATACTCCAATTCGCACTCTGGGAAGTTGGAGTCTGTTCGCGCTCTGGGAACGAGTTATTGAATGTTTATACTCCAATTCACACTCTGGGAAGTTGGAGTCCGTTCGCGCTCTGGGAACGAGTTATTGAATGTTTATACTCCAATTTGCACTCTGGGAATTTGGAGTCCGTTCACGCTCTGGGAACGAGTTATTGAATGTTTATACTCCAATTCACACTCTGGGAAGTTGGAGTCCGTTCGCGCTCTGGGAACGAGTTGTTGAATGTTTACACTCCAATTCGCACTCTGGGAATTTGGAGTCCGTTCGCGCTGTGGGAACGAGTTATTGAATGTTTATACTCCAATTCGCACTCTGGGAATTTGGAGTCCGTTCGCGCTCTGGGAACGAGTTATTGAATGTTTATACTCCAATTCACACTCTGGGAAGTTGGAGTTAGTTGTAGGACTTTCGTGTGTTGGTCCAGTTCAGCCTTTGATGTGATGGCTTGCCCCCGAGCTGGGGTTTCACTTAGTGAGTGGCCGGTCGTATCACAGTCACTCGCTATTTGAATAAATTCCATTGTTTGATGGAACTTAGCTCTTCGTGTTTCGTGATTGTTGAATGTTGCACTCGGTGAATCACAGCTCTAGCTTGAAGAGATAGTAATTTATTGCTGAAATAGGAAAATACGGCGAAGTCAGTGCCTTATTACAAATTCAAATTCCATAATGTAAAGGAAATTGCAAAGTGTTCGTAGACTGAACAGAGCCTGTCATGTGTGACAGTGACGAGGATCTTCGTCGTTCCAGGCTCCTGAGAAAGTTGGTCCGCCACTGATGGCGTTTATCACCAATCTTCCGCGGGGACAAGTCGAGTCCTCCTATCTCGGTCGATTGGGTTCATTGTTTTGATTTGATGGGCCCGCTTCTCTGGGCTGCGGTGTCCGCATAAATTGTTCCAGCTTTCTTTCTCTGATCAGTTTTTCAACGAGGTCTTGTAAGTGGCGACACTCGTTCGTATTGTGCCCGTAGCTTTCATGGAACCTAAAAAATTTTCCCGTCTGGATTTGCCTCTCCGACGACGGTTTTGGTGCAGGTTTTTGGTACTGAATTGTATTACGGGTTCGTAAGTACAAGTCCTCTAGTGATATAATCAGAGGAGTGTAACTGTCAAACATTGGATTCTTGCGCTGCGGGCCACGATTTTGATCTTGTTTTTTAGTTTGATTCACGCTCTCCCTTTGCCGAGCTTGTTTGTTTTTAACGTTCAACTGAACTTTTTCGGAGCTCTCACCAGACTGTTTGATTGCAACATTGCTTTGGATCCCTTCCGTACTTGGTCCTGCATCGGTTTGCTTCCTAGACTGTTTCGCGTCTTCCTGTCTCAGGAATTGAGCCGCTTTGGCATGGAAACAGTCCAATGATGCAGGTGGTTTTCCAGCTAACCAGTTGCCAAACTTAGAATCGAGGTCGATCCCCTTAGTCAACGCCATAAGGATGGAGTTATCGTTTGGATTGCTGATCTCTGCACACACAGTATGAAATCTCTCTAAGTAGTGTCTGAGCGTCTCTCCAGGAACTTGAGTGACACTAGACAGAGTGTTGACATCTTTTGGCCTTGCGACGTGCATGCGGAATTGTTCAACAAATTTTGTGGCCAACTGGTCGAATGATGAGATGGATCGAGGTGGCAGTCGAGTGAACCACATGGTAGCGATGCCCCCCAAGGATATGGGGAAACTATGACACTTCACTGCATCGTCGGCACGGGCAGCAGTCATCGACCATTCATATTTCAGAATATGTTGGTTGGGGTCGGAGTTTCCTTCGTACATGGGTAGAGTTGGCATTCTGAATCGCCGTGGGGGTTCAGCAGTAAGGATATCGTCCGTAAAAGGAGTGTGACTTCGGGAAACTCCCCAATCGTCATTTGTGAATCCCTGACTCTCACGGATCATCTGACGTATCATAGTTGAAAGATCCGGCATTTGCGCGTTTTGTGCGGCCTGTGCTGGAGTATAATTACGTTCCATTCTCTGGGGTTGGACCGGATACTGTCGACGGTCCAAGTCTTGCCTTCTTGGCTCATAGTCCTCTGGGACGTACGGTTCAGGAGTACGTCCGCTATGACGACAGTCCAGGTCCGACTGATCTTGGGCGTCGACTCCTGGTTCAGCCGCAACGTTAGTGGTGCAGTATTCTGCGGTGTGGCGAGGAACGGCACCTCCTCGGGAGGAGGGTCCGGTTTGGAAACTGGTTGATGGACCAACTCTCAGTTGTCCAACAGTCATTGCCAGTTGATCTCCAGCGGCTGGCATGCGACTCCCATCTAGTCGGGGTCGTGGTGATCGATTATGATAATCAGAAGATGAAGAACTTTCGCTGGAGGAGTGAGAAGCATGGTCTCTCTTGGATCTCTTTCGCTTCTGGTGATCCAACTTGTTGATTAGCTCAGCGTTAGCGTGTAGATGTTCTTCTAGTTGTTTCCGACTCTGGGTCAGCTCTTGGAGGAGCGACTGCAACTCTTGTCGGGTAACCGGACCTGACGGTTCCGAGTGCCTAGTAGCATCTTGATTAGATGGAGGTAGTGGAGCAGGATTCTGTCTACCATGTTCTTCTTGATTGACAGCGTTTGAGGTGGTTCTTGTGCTAACCATCTCGAAGGTTGAATTCCTTTCCTATACTTTACGCAAATCTGAATAGAAGGGAAGGAAGTCGGATTTGATGATCTGGATCCCTCTCTTAGATTTATTCAACCCCGTATCGATGACAGATCCAACGAGCAGGAGAAAATTTTGGTTTTCTCAGTGAAAACACCAAAGTGTTTGCACCAAAATTGGTCACAACACTCTTCGGGAGTCGTTGAATAGATAATAATGAAGAATGTAAATTCAAAACAGATATTATCTAACAAAAACTCCAATCAACAGTAAAGTAAATGCGTAGACAAGCGATTTATAGTGGTTCGACGTGTTGCCTACGTCCACTGTGAAGTTTTTTGATGTTTTATTGATTCTCTTTCAATGATTACAAGTTGTTACAGCGATCAACAGCGAGTTACAACTAGAAATTCGAGATCAACAGAAAAATTATGATGTAGGATGATGGAGATCTGGATCCGGCAGAGTCTGGGCGCTTGAGAGTCGAAGGATCCCTTTTCTGTTGGCTCTGGGGCTCTATTTATAGGCGTAGGATGTTAATATTTCGCTGAAAGCTCGGGAGACCACTTCTGACACGTGAGGGGGCCCACACGCCCGGCCTCAGGAAATTTGGGCCCACTTTGGCATCGATTCGAACTACATTCGAATCGATCGTAAAATCATCCAATCGAGGCGAAATTTGGTGTGGACATCCTTCAACATGTAATTAAGCATCTGTGAAAATTTCATGGTATTTGGATCAGTGGATCTCGAGTTATCATGGATTCGAAATGATGTTCTTCGTGCAGCTCTTTGGTTCGAAACCATCCCTTCGAACCGATGGCTTCGAATCGATGGTGGCACGCGCCTTCGTGTTGACGTGGAGCACACACTTCACCTCGATCCGGATTTCACTCCGAGTTGACCGCTTCGACTCCATGTATCTCGGTGCATTCAAACCGATGGATGACACGTCATCATGGCTAGTTGACGGTGGATTCGAACGAAGCTTCACTGATGGGTTCGAAGAAGGCTTCACTGATGGGTTCGAACGAGGCTTCACTGATGGTTTCGAACGAGGCTTTACTGATAGAGTTGAACAACCAATGCTCGATGGATACGAAGTAGCCTTTCTCTGATGGATACGAGGTCCATCGATACGAACTCGATGGATTCGAAGTTGATGGAGTCGAATCCGAGGCGCTTCGATGGGTTCGAAGTTGATCGATACGAAGGTGATTGGTTCGAACCAGTGTTCGGTGATGGGTTCGAAACTTAGGTTTTTTCCTTCAAATTTAATCAATCATAACTCGAGCGTATGAACTCGGATTGAGTTGAAATTTGAGATGCTGACTTCTACGATCTTTCTTGTCATGTCCTATCAATTGTAGCTCAATCTGGACTCGAGCAAAATTCAGTGATATCCATGGTGCAACGAGGTATGATCAATCTCTGAGACGAACTGTCCTTTGTCTTCGATCGATCTTTTGGTATCACGGCTTTGCCAAAAAAGCGGGATAACGGTATTTATTTTGTTTATAAAAAAATAAATATAATTTAAATTTTGTTTTATAATAAAAGTTTGTTTTGTTTTATTTTAAAGGAAATCATTTTTTCTTTTGAAATAAGATTTGATTCATTCATGTTAAATTATAACATTTGGTTTGAAAACTCTTGAATAAAATGAATTCAACATTATTATTATTTTTAAAAACTTTTCTCTTTTGAAAATCTGTTTTAAATATTATTTTAAAAATAATTAAGCAAACATTAAAATGTAAATGTTATAAGGAATTTATATGTATTTATTTAAAGACTAAATGTTAAATATGCTAAATTAAATTAGAAATGGTTTTAGGATAAATTTAAATACATTCATAAATTTAGAATTTTCTTTTCATATTAAAATGCACATGTGTTTAGTTTTTAAACTAATAGAAAGACACTTGTAAAACATTTGACATAATAAGTTAACATGTTGCATGTTGTTTTTTTTTTGAAATTTATTCTTTTAAATAAGAAAATATAACAAATGCATTTTTGTTCAACCCTTATTCTCATTTGAAATCTGAGAATCAGATTTTAGTAAAATCAAAACCCAAACAAAATGCATGTTAAAAATCTGCAATCAAAATACAAATCATTTTCTGCAAAACCAAATTCTATTCAAAATCTGCAAATTACAACATCACTTTTCGATCAATTTCAATCTTCAAATCTGAGCATGAAGGTGGAACTGCATGCAATATTTCAACATCAAACTGGAGTTCAATTTCAATTTGAATCTGAGCAATCAGAATAAGGGTCTGCATGCATGTTCAAACTATTTACATCATCAAGTTAAAGCAATTTCAGTAATCAAAATGCAAGCCTAGATTTCAACATGCAGTTTCTAATCGGGTCCTGGAATGTGTGATGCATCTCTGGGATTATTTTCTGCATCTTCAATTAAGAGGTGAGTAAGCTTCTTTTATTTAAAAACAGTTTTCTTTAAAAATCAAAGCCAAACTTAATTTACAGAACTCAGAAATCAAAATCTGTTTAGACATAATTGTTCTGTTTCCTGTTTTTTTTTAAAAAAAATGAATTGAGTAACTTCACCATGTAAAAAGCCTATGATCTCTGTGCATATAAATTAGTAGAAAAGATTATGTTGTGATTGTTGCTTTATGTGAACATATATGCATATGTTTGTATGTTGCTAATTGCCTGAATCTGCAAATATAATTAGTTTGTAACTAAAATTTTCTTTAATAGGAATTCTTTACCACTAGAATTGATTTTCAGTTAGCAAATTTTGTGTAAGCAAATATGTTTGTTTGGTATAAATTTAGATTTATAAATTTTAAGTTAGTTCAATAAAAACTGTTGCCTCTGTAAACTACAGAAAAATCAATCATCATTGAAATAAAAACAAATACCAAACAGCTTACATCAATAAACCGTTTGTAACCTAAATTCATGTTTAAAAACATGAATTTTAAAACAAATAGTACATTTTTAAATAAGCTGTTGGAATGAGTATTTCTGTTTTTAACAGAATTGAGTCTTTTTTGGTTTGTTTGAATTTCAAATGGATTTGGTGGCTATGGGTCTTCCTGGGGTAGAATTCAGATGGAGAGGTAGGGGATAAGGGTCAGAAGTTGTGTCAGTAGGTGGTGGCGATGGAAGTAGTGATTGCCAGGTCCTAGCCCTAGTTTTTATAGGGGTTGATTATCTTTAACTTCTTGTTTACTGTAGTACTTCGAGTGATTCGAGGTTATGGGGAGTTGCAGAGGAGACATAGAGGGAGGGTTTGTCGGAGTCTCAGGGTTGATGATGGTCGGAGGCGAGCTTATGGGCTGTTGACAGGTTTGGATTTATGGTATAGATGAGTGTCCAGGTTTGGTTCAACTGTCCTGAAATTGTTTTTCGAGCTGCTGTGAATTGATGGAGGCTGTAATCGAGTGGGGTGATGGTCGGCGTCATGGTGAAGTGGTTTTGAGTGGTTGAAGTTCGTCAGAGTGCCGGTGCATATGCATCGTGCACTTAATTTTTCTAATGAACATTGTTGGGGTTGTGCAATTTTCTGTCTCGGGTATTTCTCGGGTAAAACTTGCAGTGACTCGGAGCAGATGGTTTGGAAACTCGAAGTAAATATAGGAGTTTCTCGGGTTAATGTGTTGCAGGTTTAAAACCTGTCATTTTGCAGTTTTTTTGAAATTTGAACGGAATTCATATTTTTAAAGTTGAAACTTGATTCAAGTGTAAGTTGAATCTGAATTAAAATGAAATTTTGAATTCAAGGTTTTTAAAAAATGAAAATTTAAAATTTAAACAAGATTTAAATTTAGTTTTAAATCAAGATTTAAAAACAGTTTTCAGGTTTACTCTTAAAACCAGATTTTTGATTCAAAACAGTTTTTGTAAAATTTTAAATTATGAACAGTTTCAAATGTTTTAAAAGAAGATTTAAAATAATGAATTTGATTTCAAATAAGTTTTTAGCTTGAAAGAATTTATTTCCTTTAATATTTGAATAAAAGAGATGAGATGTTAATTTAAATTTGAAAGTTAAAATAATCAATTTATTTTCAAAGCTTGATTTATTAAATTTTGTTTCATATCTTTCTTTTATATTTAGGAAATGAATGTTCTTTAACATTTATTTTATTTTAAAGTTTGTAATTATTTAGATTTGTATTAATGTTTAAATAGTTAAACATTTTTAATATTAAATTTTTTTTAAAATGGAATTTGAATTTAATTTTAGTAATGTATTATTTAAATGCATTTTGAATAATGAATTATTTGGAAATAATTTAGATTTTATTTATTTATTTATTTATTTAAATAATGATTTGGATTAATTTATAATTAGAAATGACTATTGATAATCAATCTAAAATAAATTTCTTTAAGTAAGTAATTAATGAAGATGTTGTTAATTAATAATGATAATTGTCTAAGGATAATTAGGTAATTAATTAATGTAATTAATTTTGATAATTAACTAGATTAATTAATTGAAAATAATCAATTATAATTTGTTAAATATTATTACTTGATAAAAGTAATTAAGGAATTAATTACTTATTGTAAATAAATTTTGATATTGTGTTTTGTTTAAGTTAATTAATTTTGTTTAATTAATTTAAGATAATCATTTAATGATTTAATGGGAGTAATTACTTAATGTAATTAATGGAGCAGGATTACTTAGAAAGGTAATAATGATAAATTACTGGAATGTAATTAGTGAAAGGTGATTTATTTTAATTAAGTAATTTGGATAATTACTTTTGTAATTAATCAAGGGTTAATTAATAAAGATAATTAATTATTGGGAATTAATTTAGTAATAAGTAATTAAGGGAGTTAATTAATGAATTTAATATTAATCAAGGTGATTAATAATTAATAAAAGTAATTAATTTTTGAATTAAGTAATTAATTTGAATATTAATTAGAGATCATTAATTATTATAATTAATGATGTAATTAAGGATTGTTTGATTAGGTAATAATTAAATAAGTGATTAATTAATTATAATTAATTAAGGACAAATATAATTAATTATAATTAATTAATAAATGAGTAATTAAATGTTTAATTACTTATGAATAAGGTTAATTAATTTGTGAAAATTAATTAAAGACTAGTTACTTATTGTAATTAGTAAATGATTAATTAAGGTGTTTAGACAAGTTAAATACATAGTGAATGATTAATTAACTGGGTTAATTAATTAATGGATATTAAGCAGGATTTAAATGTGGTAATTAATCTAATTTAATTTAAATTAATTAAAGATAGAAGTAATTAATTTAATCTATTTTAAATTAATTATAATTGATTCTTATGGATGTTATTGATTGGATAGTTGAGATTTCAGTAATGAGATGAGTTGTATTAGTATGATATGGATGATTGGTTTAAGTATGATGGTTTATGATGGATTATCTGGTTATGATGACTATCTGTTTGTGATGATGATATAGATTATCTGTTTATGATATGAATGTGATTATCTATTGTGATATGTAGCTTAGCTATCTGTGTGGAATAGATAATAATAAAATGAGTTAATTGTTTAAAACCCTTAAGTACAACTTGGACATTAAAATGGCGTTTGGTTTCCATGAGACCGGGATCGGGTTTCCATATTAGAATTCCGAAAACCACATCGATTCCAATCGTTAATCCAAGTGGAGCAAGTGAAGACTCGAGGTGTAAGGGCTATACGTCAGTATAACTCTGTGGGTGATTCCGTAATGAGTTGACGGAATAGTGCTTATAGATTCGAGATGGTGATTCAGAGTGCAAGGGTTATCGTCGTTAACTCTGAGGGTGATTCCAATACGAGTGTAACGAGATAATGCCTTCGGTTTCGTTCGAACCTGGAACGAACTTGTATGGATTGAATGCTTTCAAAACATCGTCAGGTGGACGATGAGCATTCTAAGATTGATATGTCCTATAAAGGTAATCGTAGCCTCAAGCCTCATCAACCGGGAATGGCTAAAACAGGGGAGGTGCAGCAAGACTTCGTGGGTAGCTCCCACTGGAGAGCAAGATTTACCCCTGTCTAGAGGTCCCTTTATATTCGGCTGTGTGGCAGTTGGCGACGGCCAATCTGGAGGGTGGTCTTGTTCGGGACTGTTCAGTAAGGAATGGTCCCGGCTTTGTGTTGCAGGGGAGCGGGCGTACTCCTCGGTACGGTGATCTAGGCCACGTACTGTGATGTGCGGTACCCCAGTAGCCCTGCCATTGATGGAAACCCATTCTTCCTATGAGACCCTACGATTTTGATTGTATTACCCACCTTTGTGGTTAGTAGCTGGAATTTAATAGATGTAACAATTTCGGCTATTTCTTATTTACTTGAAAACCCTAGACACTACTATAATATCACTGGATTTCCTATCAATGTTTTGGTTAGCGTAAGGTAAAAACTTTTCCATGTTTATGTGTGGGAAGTCTTACGTGATACCTTCTGTTTTTAAAGGATTTTCTAAAGTTAAGCAACTTTTATCCCCGTTTACTCACACCAGACCCCTGTCTGACCCGAGTGTTTATTTTCTGTTTTATTAAACTCTTGGGTACTCATATTACATATGAGTAATCAAGTGATTCAGGATTGCTTTGACGAGTTCTGGAGGAGATAATGGAGCAGGAGGCTTCAGTGTGTAGATATATTTAGTGGTTCTGCAGTGTTTTGTGTTGTACCGGTTTCTCTGATGTTCTTGAATTGTAATTGCTAAACAGGTGTTTATAACTGTCTAGTTTGTGTTGTATTAGCTGTTTAACTCTGATGTATATGATAATATGTAAGTTTTATGTGGTATAATATAATTTATCCATTCCGTTGTGAGATTCTGATGTTGTCTGTTCTTTCTTTCTTTTCTCTTTTCTATCCCTTTCTTTCTTCTTAATGATGCGTCTTTCTATGGAATGAAAGGCGGGTCGTTACAATAAAATGATTTGATTATTGGAAATGGTTTATATAGTAAATAGTTTAAAAATCTAAATAAATTTGAATTCTAAAATAATAAATTTTTAAACAATTTGTATTAAATAATTAATTTGAAATTGTAATCAAATCAAATTGTTTCTTCCATTTCAACAAATCTGGAGCATATCTAGATGTCAAATCAATAAAACTCAATTTAAATCTTTAAATTCAAATTCTCATTAAAACCATTTCAATTTATATTGATTTCAAATCCATTTTGAACTACAAATTTAAACCGCTTCAAATTCAGTTTGAAAGTTTATATATTCAAAACGTTTACAATAACTCAAATTTTTGATAAATTTCATTTATATCCAAAAATTTAACTTTAAAATTTCAATTTAAATTCTTTAAACAATTCATTTAAACTAATTTCAACTTCAACATCTTAAAACTTAGATTTTGAAAATAATTCAATTTGTATAAAGCAAATTTTATTTCAAAATATTATTTAATTGGAATCAAAATTTAAAGATCTAAAATCATTTAATTTAACCAAATCCGGTGTCCATATATAATTTTCTACCTTGTGGTCAGTGAGATGGATATATATTATTTCAACCCGCAATAATTTAAATTAACGAGTATATATCATTTCAACCCTCAATGCCGAGTTAAATTCAAAATCTATAAAATCGCTCGAATTTATCATTTCAACCCATAACGACTTTTCCCCAATCTCTAAGACCATTCGGGTACGTAACATTTCAACCCATAGTGATTTTCCTAGCAATAAGTAAGGGAACTTGCAATATGATAAAAACATATAAAATAAATATAATATCCAATCATCCAAATATCAACAATTAAACATCCATCACGGTCATCATTCAAATCAACCAATAAATCAAAACAATTAATTGATTATCATTATCAAGTATTTAATTAACAATTTAAATTCAATATTAAATTAAAAAGGGAAATTAAATTTAATATAAATTTAACTCGAATGATAATTTAAATATACCAAAATAGCAAGCAATCAATTTCCAATCACGTCATAAAATTAAACTTAACTAAAGAAAGATGATTTAGCATTTCTGAGTGGCTTAAAACACTCACTTTTGATTTTTAGTCGAATAAAAATCCAAATAAAGCCCAAAAATTTAACAATCTCATAATCCAACCAATCTAGTTCCATAATGTACGGAATTTCGAAGCGATCGCAACCGAGAAAACCACACATCAAATGGAGCTCGTATGAAAAAAGTTATGCAAATTAGAATATTTCAAAATATAAATTAAAATTAAAATAAACAAAGCCTACAGAAAAACTACGTCATCACCTCAACGTGAACGAAGCCTTAACCCACAGGAATCCACAACATGCTCGAACCCAAACGGCATCCGCCTTCAACGAATTTTTGCCACCTCCGCATGCATCTCGACCATGATCTAGAGAAATCACCACGCTCGCCTAGGCCAGGCGCACCCACAGCCATGACTGCGAGCCCTTCGGCCTTCCCTGCAAGCTCCACCGCAGCTAGCTTTTATGGGCAATTCCGGCGATTCTCTTCGACTTTGGCAAGAACGAAACCTAGATCTGAGACCTGCTCGACCTCCTTTTGCCAACGCAATTCCTTAATCGTCAAACGGTCGACGATCCACCATTGGATCGTAAACCCTATAAATGGACGACTAAGAAAGATCATCGGTTTCTGGCCAAACGATGATTAGAATCGAAAAATGAATTGCTACAGTAAATTGCGCTCTTCGAGAGCTTTCCTACGATATATAAGTTGCTAGGGTTTGGAGAGTTTGAGTTTTGGAGTTGATTTTTGATTTGAAATTAAATTAAGAATTGGGTTTTGGTATTCTGACATTTGAGAAGG
This sequence comes from Allium cepa, assembly GCA_030765085.1. Lineage (NCBI taxonomy): Eukaryota > Viridiplantae > Streptophyta > Magnoliopsida > Asparagales > Amaryllidaceae > Allium > Allium cepa. The sequence continues at coordinate 683,834,056 of CM060932.1, read as the reverse complement.
AGGAACAGAGAAGGAAACATATATACAGAAATAATGAAATGAGAAATGGTTAGGGTTTATAACAGCCTATATATAGGCAGAGCTGAAATAGAAATGGATTGACCAAATCGATCAGGGTCGAAATTATAACGGTGACCCAAAAAGCCCGTTTCATTTCCGAAATGAAATTAGTTCATCCCATATATATCAAAATAGACGTTTTCAATAATTTAAAACTCAATGGAATAATTTCGAGCTCCAATTCCATTGTATACAGAAGTTAGCTTTCAAAATCATATTATATTCATTTAAATTATAATAATTGATTTCAATGCGTTTCGTGCTTGCACGATCAAACGACAAGTTCAATCGCTACGAAACTTGAAATCCTATAATAACTCATTGTTATGGATCCAATGAAACTAGTTTCATCGAAATCCAAGACAGTGGCCAAAATGGCTAATTTTCATGTTAATTAAATAAATTATTATTAAATTTATTTCGTCACTTTCAAATCCAAATTTAATAGTTAACGATTTCATCATTCTAGATTACATAGAAATTAGTAACTTATTAAAACAAAATTTTCATATTAAATGCACTATTTAAATAATACATTAATTTCAGAGTTCAATTGCAATTATAATAAAATTCCAGTTAATTATATTTTAAATTCAATCAAATTCTTTTATTTAGATAACACTTTTATTATTGAATCAATTATTACCTTATGAATATAATTAACATTAGTTTTCATTTTATTACATCTTATTGTACAGTTATCATATTACCATACTAATTATAATATTTACATTCCATTAATTACCAATTTAATTCCTTATTTATAATTTTAACCGATTAAATTTACAATTATTTCAATTGATTGAAATTATTTTAAAATAGTTGTCAATTTCATTAAATCAACATTATTAAATCATATTCTAATTATATTTTACATTAATAATCATAAATTTTAATTTCAAAAATATTTATTTCAAAAAACTTATTAAATTCAATAGTTTTAATTATCGAAAGATACGGGACGTTATAGTTTTCTCCCATGAATGGATAGAAGGAGAGAAAGGAAAAAAAAGAACGAGTTGTTTGTAAAAATGAATCGGTGGATATTTTTTAGTTATAAAAAAGAAACCCTTCTCATTCTTTAATTAAAACTTCCCTAATTAATTTTGATAATTATCCCTCTCCCTCCACTTCTTTCTCCTCACATAATGTGGCTGAAAGTACATGCCATCAAATGACATACAATTTCATAAATCACTACGTACAACTGTTATTTATTTAAATTACATCGATTTCATATATCAATGCGTGCAAATATATCTTTTATAAATGCATCCAAATAATTACAAACAACTCCCAAATATAAAATAAATTAAATAATAATTAATATTTCTTAAATATTAATCTTATAAATTAATTAAATCATGTGGTTTCTCGGGGATTCATTATTAAAGTTATGCGACTCAAAGGTGTAAATTCAGTCAGCAACTAATATCGAACAATTCAAATATTAACATTCACATATCACATATCCTGATATTTTGGCTAAACTTATTGCTTATATATCTTCTGTTAATATTTAATTTTACTTATTATAAGTGGTATTCGACAATGACAATTATTTACGCCGATTCTCTTTGTCAAAACTATATCACTTTGGACTTATTAAATTTGATAATAGTCAAAATTCCAATATCATCCATATTCAAATTTATAATAATAATAATAATAATAATAATAATAATAATTAACCGAAATGCTTAGGACAAAGACTTTGACTTTGAGTTGACTTCAGTTGACTATGATAATAACCTCATATAGCCGAGGAGACGAGTCCTCCCTTGAATAGTGTTTCACTTCCAAAGCTTACACTCGACCCAACTATAGTCGTTCGATGGACGCCGTGCCATAATTTAACTATAATCAAAGTGAAGCTTCCATATTGATGATCAAATGTACTCTCAAGTTGAGTGAACTATGTAAATTAGTCGCATCGATATTTTCTATTTGACATTAATTATATTAACCAATAGAAAACCATCGAGTGGGTCATTCCATAGTTATCCAATAACTATCAGTACGTAACCCTGTGGTGCCCACCAACAACCATAAGTAATAGACTATCCAATATGTGGAGAGCATTACATACTCTAGTCTCAATGTATATATTGATATCCAATCTCGATACTTCTTGAGTTGAAATATTTTAATGGTATATTTATTTTCATTGTGATAAATTACTCGTGATTACAACACTTTGTAACTATTCACCAAACATACAATTTATAGATTTTCTATTAAATATACTTTTAATTAAATTAATTAATTAACATATAACTCGTTATATTGAGTATATAACAGAAAGAAACTCCTTTTACTTCGAACAAGATTGGTTATATAGTTAGATATATGTAATTGTAGGATCGATTTCACCCTAGAGGGGGGGGTGAATAGTATGATGGTATAAATTATAAAAATCAATTGCAGAAGCTTATAAAATTATTTCAACACAGATCACAGATTAATAGCAGCACAGAAAAATAGCAGAGTAATAAATGCAGAAATAGAACGACACGGAATTTACCCAGCTTCGGCAAAACCTTGCCTACGTGCTGCCCCCAAGGTTTCTACTAGAAATTAGATAGTCAGACGCTTACACACGTAAACTCGCGACACCCGCTATCGACTAAACCTAACTTTACGCTCAAAACCCTGCCACAACTCAGCCACTAAGTTGCGAATTCTCAAACTACGCCACGTAGTTTGTCCCCTAGTCACACGACTAGAAATTACAACGGTTTAAAAATTCAAATGCAAATTTAAAACAATTTTAAATACAAAACCCTAATTTATGAAAGTAAGCACAAATAACAAGGTCGGCCCAAAATAAATTAGTGATGTTAATTCCCCATTCTCCTTATTATTTCTTTGGCCCGACTCGTCTGTGAAAATGGTTGCTTCTTCGTTACCGTTCGTTCCTCAAAAATTAGGGCTTTGTTTAATTCTTTGAAGCGGTCGCTTTCACTTGTAGATTGAATGTTGCTTTGTTTGCTTTCTTTGATTGATTTCTCGGCTGCTTCAAATTGTCGAGTGCGTTCAATTGGTTGAAGGATTGGTACGTGAAATTCCTTTTTCGATTTATACTTTTCTCGACTTTGATTCGAGTTGAATGTTTATGCTTTGTTGCTTGAACTCGAATGCTGAGATTGCCGATGATGATTTGTTTATATAGGGTTTGTAACCCTATTTGCGTTCGTACAAATATATTTGAATTTGTCAATTTTTCTTGATCGGTCGTTCGATTTCACTTTGATGCTGATGATTTCATTGACTAAATCAAATGCGTATAAATTCGTGTTACTTGGTTGACACGGTTTTGAATTGATATCGTGGTCATCACGGTGTTGATTTCCTTTGACTTCGGCCATGTTTTGATTTCTTAACATGCTGGATATTGTTCGAACTGTACACTTGATTTTGTGATGAAAAGAATAAGTATTGGTCATGTTGACTTTTGCCATGCTATTCACTGTCTCTGGTCCTTGTTCGATTTTACTTGCTATTCTTCATTTGCACACTACTGAGTTTATAATGTGGTCTGGTTCAATGTGCACTACCTATATATGTGTGTTCATGTATGTTTGCATCGACTTCTATCCACTGTACTTTCAGTCATGTTGAACTGTGTACATGCAGCTTGATTTTGTCACTGTATGTTGCACTTAGTAGTTGGTACTTCCACTTAAGCATTGGAGTTGTAGCATATCTCTGGTTGCTTTCCATATTGAACTGGTCTGGAGTACATTTGCATTACTGCATACTTGTAGTATATTGATCGTCTGCACCTTGTCCTAAAGTGTTTGCTGTGTTCATTTGATTGTTGTGCACTGAGTTTGCTTCAAGTCAGTTTCATTATGTTGGTTTCATTGTTGCTGTGTCACTGTCTTCTTTGTACACTTGAAATTCATTGATGATTTTGCATTGCGTCATTTTGTATCTGCATCCTCATATGACAATTCAACTGTGCTTTGTTCTTGTCATTCCTTTGGTATTGTTGCAGACCACTTGGCCACTGTGTATCATTGCATACTGGTTGTATACTTATCTTCATATATTTAAACTGATGTCACATTTACTTGTGTTCGTTGTAGTCTTTGTATTGTTGTCAGTTGCTTAGAACTGTTAAAAAATAGTTCGACATTTACTTCGACTTGGTCTTTTGGAGCTTGAGTTGCTTCACCTGGTTCATTTGAAGTTGTAGCATGCACTTTTGTTGTTTGCATTGATCATTTTGTATGCTTGTAATTTTGGGTTTCCAGTTGCACTTGGTTCATTGTCATTTTGCTGGAATGACTTCGACATTGGCTTTTGTAGTTGGTCTGGAGTTGTTACTGTAGTTGTGTAGTTGGTTCCTTACTTTTCATTGTTGCTAGGATATTAAACTGCTTCATGCTTCACTGTGACCTTCATGTATTTTGTTTATAGTCAGTTGCCTCTGGTTTGAGTTTTTGCTTTCACTTGAGACTGTATGTAGCTGTCTTGACCACATAATTGTATTCGGATTTAATTTTCGAATTACACCTGAGTTGAATCCGATTTGGATTTGACCTTGTGCTGAAAATTGTGACATTATTTTATTGCACTTGAGTTGAATCCTGTATTTGGGTTTGACCTGTGCTCGCTTGTCCCTGTAAATCGATCAAGTGTATATTTCGGTGTGCACGGCCTTATGGCATGTACAGTGATACACTGTGCATGTCACATTGTTCGTGTGTGATGAATTCAAATGTAAATGATGACGAACAACCCAAATAACTAAGGCAAATAATATTTTCAAAATCCATTTTTATTTTATATTGCAAAAATATTTCTTTTTCAATTTTACTGCGTATGCTGGATTCTAACTGGAATGAAGTTGAAGATAAAATACGAGTGTGAGTGATATATAGTGAGGAATTTATGTAAATTAAATTATGATGTAATTAGAATCAAAATTGTATATGTATAGTGAGAGCTTGAATTTGTACTATTCAAAATTGTAATAAACATTTGTTTGAATAAAATTTCTGTTTGAATTCAAATTCTGTGTTAATTATTTTATTCAGCAAATATTTATTTAGTCTATGAAAAATAAAATAGTACATTAACAAATACATTTACACGAATATATATATATATATATGTTTATTATCATCAAACAAAAATCATACAATCGTATATTCAACAATCTCCCCCTTTTAATGATAACAAACATATATTTAAGATTTTGAATATATTAAATGTATTTGATCATAGATATATCCTAATTGCTCCCCCTATTTAAATACTTCCTCTCTACACAAAGCTCCCCCAACATATATGCATACAATTAAATAATATGCAAATGAGCCTAGATGAAAATGGAAAATATTTGACCTTTGCTTGATTTTATTTAACAAAATCTTAACTTTTCTCTCCCCCTTTTGTTATCAGCAAAAGAGTAATAGTGTTAGAGAAAGTAGTGATAAAGTGATCGATATTAATCCAACATTAAAACTCAATTGAATATAAATATTAAATTTCAATAAAAAATCAAACAAAAATCATAAATACTTTGTTAAGCACATATTCCACTTTTAGAATGATGGGAATGATGTCATCATATAAAACCATACAGTTGTGTCTATTTGTGATATATTTATATCAGGAATTTGAATATCTACTAACCATGCATAACCGTTAGGACTTTTAAATGAGATTAGTAGTATTCCAATTTTATTTTTAAAAAAATGAATTCAAGTATCTTCTAACCACGCATAACCGTGAGGACTTTTAAATGGGATTAGAATCTACTTGTTTATTTTTAAAAATCAACTTTTGATATGCGTTCCATACATGCATAACCGTGAGGATTTTTAAATGAGCATGGAAGCACATAACAAATTCCAAGTAATTCACCCATGCATAACCTGAGGACTTTTAAATGAGAGTGAATACTTTGGTATTTATTTATTTATTTTACTATATAAATTTTTTCTATTATTTTAAAAAATGAAAAAATGAAAAACGAACGATTCCTGTTTAAAGTACCACTTATCGACAAACTATATAGAATTTTGATGAGTGGTGGTCGTTAGAAATATGATAGAGATAGAGATGGTCATGGAATTTTTACCAACAAAAAGTTTTATAACTCTTGTATAAATTTCTAAAGAAATTTACTAATTATACCGTCTCGAGTCATAATATATAATAAATATCAACACTCGTCACTTTTTCAATCACTATTATCTTTTCGATAATTATTAAGGAGTCAGATTAGTCAAAATAGTCACTTAAAATCAAATTCAAAAATAATTATGAAATCAACTTTTCAAAATGACTAATCTGAAAATATGGTCAAAAATGATTTTCTTGAGAGGGTTTTATAAGAAAATTTTCTACTATTTGAAAATTCTTTGAAATGAAAAATATGCAGATATTTTCTTTGAAAAACGATGCAGTTACTAAATGTCTCAAAAATCACGTTCAACTAGTAACTTTTCTATCAACTAGATTACCAGTGTAATTTGCATTTGAATTTCTTTTTCACTCAAAATCATCATTAATTGAATTTGATCGCCAAACAATGAAGTGTGCACCAAAAAATTCAAATTCAATTTTAACAGCAATTTAAATGACATTCTCTTGAATTTGAAATGAAGCCGTGTTAATAATCAAAAAACCGTGAATATAGAGTTAGCCGTATTATAACCAAATGTATTATCCAACAAAACACTATTTTTAATCCAAACTAATATATATGAAGTAATTCAAAGAATCTAGAGAATTTTATAGTGTGTTTGGCATAAGGATATAATTTGGCCAACTATGTTGAATGAGTCAGAGTCAAAATCATCATTTTTTCATCATCTCATTATTGGCTGACTTAATTCAGAATATGGTGCAGATTATCACATTTAATATATCGTTCAAATAAATATACCATTACCTGTTTTACCTTTACGATATTTTTTGTTGTTGTCCATTGTGATTCTGTCACCTTTATACTAGGCTAAGGAACTTTACTTTGTCGCTCGGTGTGCCTTGGAACAGCCAAAATCCAGAGAACACTGTTGTTGTTCCTTAGCCTGCCACCACACCTACACGTTGAAAGATTTTTGTGACCTATTTGTTTTTATAGGTCCATGGTTGTTAGTGGCAGAATATTTAGAAAAATAATTTTGTGGAGACCCAAAACTATTTATAATTGTTCCCTTCGGCACCCAAATTTGTTTAACTTTGAGAGATTTTATATTTGTGCCTTTGGAACCCAAATCGGTATAGTTTTCACATGTTTGGGTCTATACCAACAACTATTTTGAGCGTGTCCATATTTTCTACAAATCGTGCATATAGAATTAACTTGATTAATATTTCTTTCAACATTTTCAGAATGATTATATCCAAGTCCTTGTCTTACTGTATTAACAGTTTGCTTTCCTAATAGCATATTTAATGATTTTTCACTTTTTGAAAATTTATCTAAAGTCGTTGACAATTGTTGGACTTGTGTTTTGAGAGATTCAATTTCGTTTAACAATTGTGTGCACTTTTTGATAGAATTCTCTCTCCTAGTATTTTCACTTTCTTTCAAAATCAGAATTTCATTTTCAAGCGATTTCATTTTAATTTCTGATTTTTTAATTTCTTCTTCAAATGTTGGACACTTATCACACTTAGGGATCCTACTTTGATAGGTTTTAACTAATTGGTCAAGTTGTTCATTTAATTCTATCAAAGTAACTTTTTGTGATTCAAGTTTAGCATATTTCTCCCTAAGTCGTTCAAAACAGCCATTTACTTCGTGGAAATAAATAAGTAATTCAGAGTGAGTGAGTTTTGATACATCGCTTGGCTCATCATCGTCGCTATCAGTTATATTTCCATGAAGGCACATATATGCTTTCTCACTCTCACTGCTAGTACTTTGATTATCTTCATCACTTGTATTCCACGTGGCGGTAGCATTTCTCCGTTTTGATTTCTTTTCAAAATCGCGTTGAAATCGGGGATAATTGGGCTTGATATCACAGGGTTTGTTGCAAATGATCCTGTGTTCTTCCGAGTTGTCTAGTGCTTTGATTATTCTGCTTTTTAATTTTTAATTTAAAGCCGGATTTCCGTATTTGTGGTTCCACCTATTGAATTTCTTCATTATTAATGTCAGCTCAGCTGCTCCATCATCATCATCCTCATCACAACTGCTTTTTACAAATCCTGTTAAGCACATTTCTTTAACTGAGTCGGTTGTGGAGGATTTCTCATTGCTGTTGACTTTTGCACCATATATTGCATCGAAAGTATTCCAGATTTCCTGTGCATTTTCACAATGAGAAATGAAATTAAAATTATCTTCATTAATATGAGAATATAATATATGCATAGCAAGAGCATTAATCGAGATAATTTTCTCGTCATTTATATCACACCCATTTTCAATAATATTCCAACATTTAATATTAACAAATTTTAAATAAAATTCCATTTTCAATTTCCAATTTAAAAAATCTGTTCCATCAAAAATAGGAGGAATAATATTGGAATGATCCTTAACAAAATTATTATTAAAAGAAGCCATTTTAAAAATTCAAATTTTTAAAACAAAAAATTGGTTTTTGAAAAATCAAAATTTTAAAACAAAAATGGCTTTTGTTCCTAGCTCTGATACCACTTGTAGGATCGATTTCACCCTAGAGGGGGGTGAATAGGGTGATGGTATAAATTATAAAAATTAATTGCGGAAGCTTATAAAATTATTTCAACACAGACCACAGATTAATGGCAGCATAGAAAAATAGCAGAATAATAAATGCAGAAATAGAACGACATGGAATTTACCCAGCTTTGGCAAAACCCAGCCTACGTGCTGCCCCCAAGGTTTCTACTAGAAATTAGATAGTCAGACGCTTACACACGTAAACTCGCGACACTTGCTATCGACTAAACCTAACTCTACGCTCAAAACCCTACCACAACTCAGCCACTGAGTTGCGAATTCTCAAACTACGCCACGTGGTTTGTCCCCTAGTCACACGACTAGAAATTACAACGGTTTAAAAATTAAAATGGAAATTTAAAACAATTTTAAATACAAAACCCTAATTTATAAAACTAAGCCCAAATAACAAGGTCGGCCCAAAATAAATTAGTGATGTTAAGTCCCTTTTCTCCTTATTATTTCTTTGGCCCGACTCGTCTGTGAAAATGGTTGCTTCTTCGTTCTCGTTCGTTCCTCAAAAATTAGGGCTTTGTTTAATTCTTTGAAGCGGCCGCTTTCACTTCTAGATTGAATGTTGCTTTGTTTGCTTTCTTCGATTGGTTTCTCGGCTGCTTCAAATTGTCGAGTGTGTTCAATTGGTTGAAGGATTGGTACGTGAAATTCCTTTTTCGATTTATACTTTTCTCGACTTTGATTCGAGTTGAATGTTTATGCTTTGTTACTTAACTCGAATGCTGAGATTGCCGATGATGATTTTTTTTATATAGGGTTTGTAACCCTAGATTTGCGTTCGTACAAATATATTTGAATTTGTCAATTTTGTTTGATCGACCGTTCGATTTCACTTTGATGCTGATGATTTCATTGACTAAATCAAATGCGTATAAATTTGTGTTAGTTGGTTGACACGGTTTTGAATTGCTATCGTGGTCATCACGGTGTTGATTTCCTCTGACTTCGGCCATGTTTTGATTTCTTAACATGCTGGATATTGTTCGAACTGTACACTTGATTTTGTGATGAAAAGAATAAGTATTGGTCTTGTTGACTTTTTCCATGCTATTCACTATCTCTGGTCCTTGTTCGATTTTACTTGCTATTCTTCATTTGCACACTACTGAGTTTATAATGTGGTCTGGTTCAATGTGCACTGTCTATATATGTGTGTTCATGTATGTTTGCATCGACTTCTATCCACTGTACTTTCAGTCATGTTCAACTGTGTACATGCAGCTTGATTTTGTCACTGTACGTTGCACTTAGTAGTTGGTACTTCCACTTAAGCATTGGAGTTGTAGCATATCTCTGGTTGCTTTCCACACTGAACTGGTCTGGAGTATATTTGCATTGCTGCATACTTGTAGTATATTGATCGTCTGCACCTTGTCCTGAAGTGTTTGCTGTGTTCATTTGATTGTTGTGCACTGAGTTTGCTTCAAGTCGGTTTCATTGTGTTGGTTTCATTGTTGCTGTGTCACTGTCTTCTTTGTACACTTGAAATTCATTGATGTCTTTGCATTGCGTCATTTTGTATCTGCATCCTCAGATGAAAATTCAACTGTGCTGTGTTCTTGTCATTCCTTTGGTATTGTTGCAGACCACTTGGCCACTGTGTATCACTGCATACTGGTTGTATACTTATCTTCATATATTTAAACTGATGTCACATTTACTTGTGTTCGTTGTAGTCTTTGTATTGTTGTCAGTTGCTTAGAAATGTTAAAAAATAGTTCGACATTTACTTCGACTTGGTCTTTTGGAGCTTGAGTTGCTTCACCTGGTTCATTTGAAGTTGTAGCTTGCACTTTTGTTGTTTGCATTGAGCATTTTGTATGCTTGTAATTTTGGGTTTCCAGTTGCACTTGGTTCATTGTCATTTTGCAGGAATGACTTCGACATTGGCTTTTGTAGTTGGTCCGGAGTTGTTGTAGTTGTGTAGTTGGTTCCTTACTTTTCATTGTTGCTTGGATATTGAACTGCTTCATGCTTCACTGTGACCTTCATGTATTTTGTTTATAGTCAGTTGCCTCTGGTTTGAGTTTTTGCTTTCACTTGAGACTGTATGTAGCTGTCTTGACCACATTATTGTATTCGGATTTAATTTACGAATTACACCTGAGTTGAATCCGATTTGGATTTGACCTTGTGCTGAAAGTTGTGACATTATTTTATTGCACTTGAGTTGAATCCTGTATTTGGGTTTGACATGTTCTCACTTGTCCCTGTAAATCGATCAAGTGTACATTTCGGTGTGCACGGCCTTGTGGCATGTATAGTGATACACTGTGCATGTCACATTGTTCGTGTGTGATGAATTCAAATGTAAATGATGACGAACAACCCAAATAACTGAGACAAATAATATTTTCAAAATCCATATTTTATTTTATATTGCAAAAATATTTCTTTTTCAATTTTACTGCGTTAGTGAATATTTTTGCAGATTGCTCAGATGCTGGATTCTAACTGGAATGAAGTTGAAGATAAAATACGAGTGTGAGTGATATGTAGTGAGGAATTTATGTAAATAAAATTGTGATGTAATTAGAATCAAAATTGTAGATGTATAATGAGAGCTTGAATTTGTACTATTCAAAATTGTAATAAATATTTGTTTGAATAAAATTTCTGTTTGAATTCAAATTCTATGTTAATTATTTTATTCACCAAATATTTATTTAGTCTATGAAAAATAAAATAGTACATTAACAAATACATTTACACGAATATATATATGTTTATTATCATCAAAAAAAAATCATATAATAGCATATTCAACAGTAACAATTTACATAATTGCTCCTAAGGCATACCCCTAACTCTATCTTATGGATGGCATGAGGAGGAGTGCTTATTAGTAAAGTAATAGATGATGCTGAATCCGTTAGAGATTTTGTATCCATCTTTATATAGTTGGACATGGAACTTACTTCAAAAACCTAAAGCCTATATGAAAAGGTTGTGGAAAACGTTGATGAAATTTTTCTTGCATTTTTGATAAAATGGTTTTTTTGTGGTTAGGTTAGGATGTGAAAAAGATTGTGAAAATTGTTGGACAAGGTCCATGGTTTTTGACAAAAACCTCATTATTTTGAAAAGGCTGTCCCCATAGTTGAAAGCTGGTAAGGTCTTGCTTATTTCAATGCCTATATGGGTTAGATTACCTATCTTGGGTTTTAAAGTTTAAGGCGTGGAAGCCATTTGTACTCTTATGAGCACTATTGGTCTTCATATTAAAACAAACCAATCTACAACCGTGAAAAGCCGTAGATCTTTTTAGATTTTTGGTTGAGCTAAATGTGAAGGTAGGGTTTCCTAATATGATTGAAGATGTGTTTGAAGATAAAGCTATGGTGCCCGATGATTAAAACTTGGGTTCCCATTAGAAAACAAAATGAATCTGATAGGGCCAAGGAGGATAGAGAGCACATAGGTGAACTCAATGAACATGTTGCTAAGGATAAGTTAAAGCTCGTCATATGGGTTGATGTGGATCCAAATAAGAGTAGCGAGAAGGATGATGGAGTGAAGAGGATAGACTTATGAAATGTGCAAATATTAATGATTCATATTACAATCGAGAATAGCAAGGGATAATTTGTTAAAGGAATAGGAGATTAACTAGCACAATAACAAAGGCGTAGAAGATAATGGAGGAAGCAGTAAAAGAATTGGAGAGTGAGAAAATGAAGGATATAAAATTGGTAAAACAAAGTGATTTAGCTAGGTAATCTAATGGATCTATTGTTTTGGAGGACAATGTTGATGTGTTGGGAGATATTCGTAATGTAGGATTTGTGGACGAGGAAGAAACAATGCTGAGAATATCCAATAAGGTGAAATTTCGCTCGCGGTGCTCTTAGTTATGAGTGTCGAGAAGAATGAGCAGGCAAGCATCTCAGATGAGACACGTTGCACTAAATAGATGCTTCTGCATCTAATAAAGGAGACATACAACTGACCAAACTAACTGTCCCTGTAAATGACTTGAACTTATCACTGGGCCTAGACATGAATCTTATCTCAAATTAAACTTCGCATATCCCTACATTTTTTAATCCTAAGCTTTCTGGTAACATGTATAGTGACTTAACGAATGTTAAATTTATGCATGTGCTGGGGGAATTGACGCATGAGAAAATAATGGAAAGCAAATCTAGTAGCCCAATCTGCCATTATGGAAAGAATAGTGTTGATGCAGTGGGAAAACCCAAGAGCCCCACTAAGAAATGTAAGAAAGTGGACTCCGTGAATGTTGATCTTCTTGTCAAGAAAACCCTATTTAGGAAGAGTTGGAGAAACAAAAAGAAGTTGAGGACAAGGGAAGCGTTATCATAGGCAGGGAGATTTGGACCATAAACAAATTGGTTGACAACTGATGATATTTTGTTGGAAAGTGAGGGTTCTTCACAAACCCTAGACAAAATTAGGTGTTAAAATATCACATAAGCAAATATGAAGCTAGTTGCGTAGGTTTATTGGAAACTAAATTTTGGTTAAAGAAATTGAGAGTTGGAAGAGGAGCTGGGAAAATGGGAGGGCAATAATAAGTAACGTTGAATTCTATTATGAATGAAAAATTATTGTTCTTATTGATAGTGATATATGGGAGTTCAAATTGATTAGTAGCGGTGTCGACATATGACACTGCTTTTGAAAGATACTAAAGGGCTACTGTATTGCTCATTTAATCATTGGCATAATTTTGAGTATCTTTAGGAGAGATTGGGGTTTAACTTAGAAAGTGATGCTTTCAATATTATTCATCCTTGGCTGCTCTTAGGTGATTTTAATTGCAATAGGCATGCAAGTGAAAAATTAAGGGCAATTGTAATGACCTGTATTTTACGCATCAGAGGATCATAAAATATTATTTAGAAATTCACGTTGGGTTATTTGACGCTATAATTTGGAAGATATTGACATTTTTGACCCTAGATAAATTTATTGGACGATCTATACATTAGTTTGCATTTTCAGTTGTTATATGTGTTATATAAATATGCATGCACTCATGGACACAACAGAATTTGGATGAACGAGAAATGTCATTGGGTTAAGAAAAAGTCTGCAAGCCAAGCAATCGAAGAATTTTCAAGATTATACGTTCCTATGACTTAAAAATGTCCAAAAATAGTCTTTTAGGGCATAATCTCATATTTTGACAAAACATATATTGCCGGAATGGAAAAAAATACGATGTCGCGCTCTATAAATACTAGCCTATAACTGTAGCCGCATATTTTATTCCTTTCTCGTTTTCTTCTTCTCCTCCATGAACCCACTTCCCACCTCTCTTCCACCCGTTCTTTCTTAAGTAAATAAACATCGTTTTCTTTGCAACAATACTTGGTTCTTCCTATTTTGTCGGAAGCTATGCAACCATGGCCATGGTTTGACCCAACTCCGATATGGTGGCTAGAAATTCCAGATCCAACGAAGAGAGACATTTTAAAGGTCAATCAAAATGGATTTGGATGATACAGTCACGTGCATAGCAGAAAAAGGATCAGAATGGCATTAGAATGGTTATGTTTCATGCTTTGGTAAGGGAGAATCAGAGTTGAATGGAAAGATCGCCAATGGCGAAGTTTTTAGCAATCTAACCATAGGTAAAACCATCCATATAGGTTTATTCATCTTGGTAAGGGAAGTATGGGGATGTAGATCGTCTGAGGTGTAGATGAATGTGGTGGTCGGTGGAAGATAGAAAAGAAAATGAAAATCATTGGTTGTCCATATTTTCTTTTGTTCGTAAATGGTCGTGGATCGCTGGGGCGTAGCAGGATTATTGGCGGTGAAGCTAGGCATACGGCAGGGTCAGTGAGGGTGCATGTGGTGGTGGTGTGTGGTGTTGGCATGTGTGCGTGGAGAAGTAGAGCCATGGATTCGACAAATTTTTCGGGAAAAAGCATTCTCAAGTTCATCGTAGATGGTGGTCGGAGTAGGTGCAATAGGCGGCACAGGCGGTAGTCCAAAGTGTGTTGGTGTGGGCGAGTTCCCGATGGATCATGCTATGGAGTTGGAGATTGATTGCGTTCATCGGGGTTAGAATGTTGGGTAAAGTGCGCGAGTGGAAGAAGGATTAGCAGGTAATTATGAAACGTATTTAACATTAGTTAATTGAGTAATTGTTAATATATATAATGAAATCTTATATCGCACATATCTTTTGCATACAAGGTCCGATTTGAACAAGCTTTCTTGCCTGGCGCTTATAATGGAGCCCTTTACGACTTAGAGTTGGATTGGATGACTTTTATTGAGGTAAGTGACGTTGTCTTTCACCATACCATGATTTTTATTATAAAAACGAGGTTTTGAAATGATTTCCAACTTTGAAACATGATTTTTAATATATTTAAAACCGTACTTTATTTTATAAAGAATTTTAAATGCTTTTTAATAGTTTTAAATTAGATGTCATATATATTCGTATGGGTGTACTATTTTTTGAAAATCGCTAGATTTAAGCCATTTTTGATATGAATCTGAAATTCATTTGATATATGTGTGTTATATATGTTGTATGTATGCTATATTGGTTTTATGCATGCTATATTGGCTTTATGTATACTTGTTTGCTTGATTTTGTTGAAAATGTTGACCGATGGGCAATATATAGTTTGGGAATATCCCTTAAGAAAGAATTTCACCTATAACGATTTAATGAACACATGATGGGAACTCGAATGGATGAGATAGAGTTTTGTGTATATCATTTGAATGCACACATGATGGAAACTCGAATGGATGGGATAAGTATGTGGAGGAGTATTAGGATGTGTGTTGACTAATTCGAAGTTGGAAGATGATGGACTTCGGTTTGAGTTTCGGATTTCCGGATGGACGTCAGACATTTTCGCTTGGTTTCTACTTAGCCTTTTTAGTTAAGTACTTGACCAAAGTGGTCGGTATTGAACACTCTCGACTGGTCAGTACCTACAACTAACACAATCGTAGATTTAGCACGTCTTCAACATGGACAATAAAGGGGCTTCGGGAGTGTGATGTGGTGGTCCGTTCGTGCTATCGACTCTTGATTTTTTATTATTGCTCTACGACGAGCAATTTTAAGGGTGAAGCAATGACGTGACACTTCGACGAAATGACTTTGGGACTTGGTGGTAGTAGTTCTACGACTTATGATGGAAGTGTAGAGGTTTTTCGACGATGACAACGACTTGGTGATGGGAGTTGTGCTAATGATCTACAAGGACAAGTTCGATGATGGGAACTTGTAGGTAGAACGATGATTTGTTCTACCCTGGAAATGGTATTGTTTCCACTATGGATATTAATAGAATAGAACGTTAATTGTGTTCCATTATGATGACTATGCAAAGAAATGGTAGATATTCAGAGGTTTTGAGTGTGCTCTTGTAGAAAGGATACATGGGGACGCTCAATTGAATTATAACCATGTCTAGATCTTTTGAATATGGATTGCCTTGGACCTTATGATTATGGCTCTATTTTATGAGCTTACGAAGTGGCATGGATTAAGCACTGTGAAACTAAGATTTGATTGATTCTTTGGCTTATGATCGTGCCACACGAATCCAACGCACTCGAGTGATGTGAGGATTGTTTAATGGATGTTGTTTTTTGCTTTTTTGTCACATTAGCTTATCACTGTAGGGTTTTAAAATGATCCATATATTATGATTGGGATACCTACACATCTGATATTGTACTTAGACTATAATATGCCATTGATGATAACGATGGCAGGGTAACATGTATTAATTGTTATATGTAGGTATGATTCTCTATACCTTATTCCCCCACAGATTATATCGACTTTCATAGTATTTTGAAATTGTTTATAACTCACAATAGACTATTATCTAATTTTAGGTTTTATGTTTTGCTTCTTATTGTCACGGATATTCTAGAATGAGTAGACTGAATAGCGGGTATAAGAGGTATATGCAGCTGTATAGATGGATAAGCAAGGGGAGATTTTTCTCTTACTTATATTTGGACTCGCTATTGTATATTCCGTTATGCGACACTGTGGGACTTTGTAGTGTTGTTTATTCTATTTAAATACATTTATCTTTTGAGTTTATTTTCAGTTGTATAAACTCTACTACTATATGTATAACTTTGCGAACCTGTGTAACAACCCGTATTTTTAACTAATATAATTATTGAATAAAAATGGCTCGAAATAAAAATTCAATGTTTTACTTATGTAATTTATTTAATATGAACTTGAACAAAGAAATAACCAATTTCGAAGATTTTGGTAATAACAAGTATTGAAATGAAATTTTATGTATGAATATGTTTATAATCAATAACATGAATTGGATAATAAATGTTGAATAAATTAGATGAAAATAAAATAATTGATTTATAACTAGAATTCATTTAAAATCTAATATTGATTCATTGCAAATTAAATTATTGTGATGCTTTGATTTAAGAAGTGGAACTAAGTCTAGTAGTTGCTTTTTTATTTGAAGTCGTTTAAAAAACTGAAATTTATAAGTTAAATAACTTATATTTCAATTATAGTGATTTACTGGATAATTAAATTGTTTAAATTTAATATTCGAAATTATTTAAATAATTTAAATAATTGAATCCTGAATTTAATATGAATGAAAATGATGTCGGAAGTTGATTTAAGTTTTATTTAAACAAGAATGAAGATTGTTAACTTCTAAAATTGAATTTAAAGTGATTAGATTGATTTTGGAAATTTCTCATTTTAATTAACCGGTAAAAATAGTATTTTTGGGCACTTTTTCGGATTCCGACGAAACTAGTTTCATTGGATCCATAATAGTAAGTTATTATAGGATTTCAAGTTTTATAGCGATCAGACTTATCGTTTGGCCGTGCGAGCTTGAAATGCGTAGAAATTAATTAAATGAATTTAATTAAAATAATTTGATTTGAAAAGCGATCTTCTGAATATGATGGAACTGTCTCCCGATACCTTTTCTATTGTGTTTGAAATAGGGGTATAATATATAGAACGTCATACGGCACGCTTCGTTTGGAGCTCGAAAAATTTATGTGTAAATCGAGTCAGAAATTTATATATAAGGCCGTTATATTTTCATTTTCGTCAAAACCCTAACCCATCTTCTTCGGCCGCTCTTATTCATTTTAATGGCCGAGATCACTTGATCTTTCTCCCTCATTTTCTCCAAATTAGCTCAACGAAATCGAATGCCACTAAAAGGAAAAATGAAAAGTTCGATGAACTTTACATTGTGGATGGTTGGATCGTCAATTGGTGCCACGTGGTGGTTAATTTCTGCTTATGTTTGCTACTGTGTTTGGGATTTTTTTGTACACAGTGCGTGCCTGGCAAGGCGTGGTGGCTGCAGTGGAGGGGAGCACAGGTCGGTGGCGCATGGAAGTTGGCAGCGTGTACTGGTCACGCGGTTCGATCGAGGAAGGAAAAAAATGATGAAAGCGGTCGCTCCCATTGACCTAGAACGAGGTAGGAGGGAGATAGGAGGGTAAGCTTAGTTTAAAATTAATTTAATTTGTACTAAATATGTTAATGATAATTTAATTATATGAATGTTTAAGAACTCATAACTTCTTCATACGTGGTCGGATTCGAGTGAAACGAGTCGCGTTACGATTGTATCGACGAAGGCTACGACATGGCATTGGGTTTAATTTATTTGAAGCTTAAAAAATTTCAATTTCAAATAAAGGTGGATGTTTTAAACCGCTTACGAAATACTAAAATATTTTTATGTTAGATAAATCGAAATCATGAAATGTTTATTTTTATCGATTATTGTTTGGTAAATTAACTGACATTTAAATCGACATATGAATCAAAGGTTAGAAATTAACATTGACATTTAAAGTGAAATTGAAATTAAAATGCTACTTAAAAATATGATATTTAATATCTAGTTAACTGTTGTGATTTATTGGTTGTTTTGGATGTTGATCGTGATGAATGGTTATTGGTTAATATTTTGGATGATTGGACGTTTAATTATTATATATATATATATATATCATGTTATCACCATGCATATTAGTTGATAGTATATAAATATTGATATATGCCAATGACATATATGCCAATGGCATTTATGTTGGATTGAATTGATATATATCCATCCCTGAAATTAAATTGGAATAACTCATAACTTGGCCATATGATAGAAAATTATATACAAATATAAAATTGGTAAAATTAAATGGTTTTAAAATTATTGGTTTAGAAATTATTTAAATGATTTTTTTTTTTGAAAGAAATTTTGAGTATATGGTACTTGAATTATTTTCAATTTGAGTTTTGAAACGTTGGATGTGAAATTGGTTAAAGGATTTGGTTAAAGAATTTGATTTGATATTGAAGCTATAATCGAAATATGATTTGAATTATGGAAATTGATCCGTTTCAAAAGTTTAAAATTTATTCGAACTTTGAAATAAATACAAGTAAAAGTAATTTAAATGGATATTTTAAATTTAACTCGGAATTGAGTTGTTTTAAAGATTAGAACTTTAAATTGGACATTGAAGTTTAATTTGATTTAAGTGATTTAAATCCGTAAACTGAAATTGGACTTCAAATTTATATAAATTGAAATGGTTTAAAATGAGAATTAAATTGAAATTTAAACCATTTAATCGAATCGTCGAATCAAATTTGAAGTTAAAAATGAACATTTCAAAATTGAAATTAATTCGAATTGTAATCGAAATCGAAATTGATTTGAATAGAAATCAAAATTGAGTCGATTTGAACTGATTTGAGATTAAAGATGATTTGATTTGGAAGATTTGAAAATTAAATCAATTGATTGAAATATGGACCTGAGTCAAGATTATTAGAAATGGACAGAAACAGTTTAAATTCGAAACTATTTTCACTATAAACTATTTTACTATAAATGTTTTTAAATTCATTATCTTAAAATTTCAAATTATTTAATTTTTCAAACCATTTTAATTCACAACCCATTTTCAACACTCAAACTATTTCATATAAAATTGTTTTCAATATCGAAATTATTTAAACTATTTTTAACTATTTAAAATTTTCAAATTATTTCAAAAAATTGTTGGGAGCTGTTTATATTTAAATCGTAGATTTAGATGTGAATTGGTTAAATTGACGTTATAACCTAAGTAGAAATTCGAAATGATTTTGCAAGTAAAATTGAGATATTGAAAAATGATTTCCAAGTGAAATTGACATATTCTAAGTAAATATGATGTTTTAAAATGAAATTGATTTCAAAGTGAATAAAATGATTTTTGAATTGAAATTGATTTCGAATGAAACAAAAATAATTTTGAAATGGAATTGATTTCGAAGTGAATAAAACGATATTTTGAAGTGAATATGAGACTGAAGTAAATATGATATGTTGAAATAAATATGATATTTTGATATCAAGTGAATCGTTTTCTAAATGTAAAAAACCAACTGGTGTATAAAATGACGTTTTTTTGTTAAAGAGACCGGGCCTCTTATTAGCATACTCTCTGTCAATATTGGTGCCACTTTAACAACTGTGTATGCGGAGGAGACTCCAGAATGAAGTGGTTGGATTTGGTGTATGTTTGTTGGATTCGAAGAAAGAGAACAATGATGGATAGCCCTGACACTTTGTGTCGTTTTCAAATGACTAAGACAAGATGGCTTGATCTAGGCCAAGTGGGCTAGCTACCCCTAGAGGACACTTGTTCTTCAATTTTCTTGTGGAATCGGTCCATACTATTATCTTCGATGTTGTTTTCGATTGGTGCACCTTGATTTGGGATGGCTTCCCTTTGACTTAATATTGGATCAGTGGACGCGGTGGGCGGCCGTTGCTACGATGTGTTACCACCAGCCTTGCGACCCGAACTGGTAGTATCCTACCTTGGGCATTGTCTCATGTGCCTTGTCATACTTTTATCCTTATACGAGACAACTACGAATTTTATTTAGTGTTGTCGTGTCACGTTGCATCCCTATCTACCGACGTTCTACTAGTTGTGTTATTTGCAAACTGTACGACAACGCTTAAAAACGTGTTAAGGGGGTTAATGTAAAGCCTTAACGCTAGGAAATTTTTTGGTACTATTGAATAGACATTACATATATAACATATTCTACTATATATAGACATTTTGATGGATCCTTAAGAGATAGAAAATCTCGTAACATCTCTTGAGTTATTGCACGCACGTTGTGCACTAGACATGAGATGTAAAACCCCATAAACATCTCTAACGCTATTACACTCATATTATACATGATATCAATTTGAATCACATAAGAATATTTTAGTTCTGACTTGATTGCATTGTTTTACTTTATGCTCGGGTCAACCCTGAGTTTTCAGTGCATTGACGGTCACTTATTCTGGAGGACGAAGATGAAGATTTGGTATATTATTACTAGTATCATTTCCCTACATCATGTTGTTCTATTGCATTATTCTATTATCTTGTTTTATATAAACTCTGGTAGATGTTGTAAGTTTTAATCAAATGTATAGTATAAACAGCTTCTTGAACTGTTTATTTGATTATTATATTCCGCCATTCCGGTGTGAGATTCTGTGTTTGTTTTCTTCTTTTCTTATTTTTCTTAATTAACCCCATTGATTATCTATGTTCCGGATTGTTTTGAGTTGGATATGTGTGGTTTATTGTCGAATTAAACCTTCCGAAATACGGGTCGTCATAGTTGGTATCAGAGCATTGGTTTAGCGATAACCTTAACTTTATAGGATTTGACTCATTAGAGATAGGGTAATAATACCCTAGAATGAGTTTATTTGAGTGTATATATACGAGAGCGCATACTTTTTAGTGTTATAAAATGTTTTATATTGTCTTTGCTTATCATTTGAGTTGTTTACGAATTCTGGTCGGTGTGTGGGATAACATGGTATCGATAGGAATTTCTAAATAGTTAAACGAGACAAGCGACTTAATGTTGTTTTAAAATAGGGTAAATAAAATAATTTTACCTAAATTATACCTTATATATAAAATGATAACTTTCATAAACCTGTATGTTTATCAATGAATGTTATTTATTAGGAGATGATAATATTTAGTTATCATCGATTATTGGTTGAATTAAACTAAAAACGAGTACTTTGTGAAATCTGTTTCACGAAGCGTTCGATAATTAGATTTAATTGAAATCTAATTATAATAAGAATTATTTAAAATAACAAAGTTGTGAATTAATGAAATGTTTTCATAAGAAGGTAATGAAACTGTATATTTATAATATGGCTTATAAATAGAAAGGATTTAAAAGTTGAGAATTTTAGAAAGTATTGAAATGAAATTTTATGTATTGAATGTGTTTATAATCAATAGCATGAATTGGATAGTAAATGTTGAATTGATAAGAAGAAAATAAAATAACTGATTTATAACTAGAATTCATTTAAAATCTAATATTGATTCCTCGCAAATTGAATTATTGTGATGCTTTGATTTAAGAAGTGAAACCAAGTGTAGTAGTTGTTTTATTATTCGAATTCATTTTAAAAGTTAATTTTTATAAGTTAAATAACTTTTTTTTCAATTATAGTGATTTATTGGATAAATAAATTATTTAAATTTAATATTGAAAATTATTTAAATTATTTAAATAATTAAATCCTAGATTTAATATGAATGAGAATGATGCCGGAAGTTGATTTAAGTTCTATTTAAACAAGAATGAAGATTGTTAACTTTAAAAATCAAATTTAAAGTGATCAAATTGATTTTGAAAATTTCTTGTTTTAATTCAAGGGTAAAAATAGCCTTTTTGGGCACTGTCTTAGATTCCGATGAAACTGGTTTCATCGGATCTATGGTAGTGAGTTAATATAGGATTTCAAGTTTTGTAGCGATCAGACTTATCGTTTGGCTGTGCAAGCTTGAAATACGTAGAAATTAATTGAAGGAATTTAATTAATATAATTTGATTTGAAAATCTATCTTCTGAATACGATAGAATTGGCTTTCGATGCCTATTCCATTATGTTTAGAATAGGGGTATAACATATAGAACGTAAAATGGCACGCTTCGTTTGGAGTTCGGAAAATTTATTTCAAATCGGGTCGGAAATTTATATATAAGGCTTCTTTTTCATGCAAATCGAGTTTGAAAAATTTATGTGCAAATGGCACGCTTCATTTTCGTCAAAACCTAATCCATCTTCTTCAGCCGCTCTTATAAATTTTAATGGTCAAAATCGCTTGATCTTTCTCCCTCGTTTTTTTCCTAATTCGCTCAACAAAATTAAACGCCGCCAAAAGAAAAAAAATGAAGAGTTCGGAACTCTATGTTGTGGACGGTTGGATCATCAATTGGTGTCGCATGGTGGTTGATTCATGCTCGTGTTTACTGCTGTATTTGGGGTTTTTGTGCATGTGACAAGGCGTGGTAGCCGCGGCAGAGGGGAGCGTAGGTCGGCGGCGCGTGGAGGTTGGTGGCAATTGTTGGTCGCGCGGTTCAATCGAAGAAGAAGAAAAAAATGATGGAAGTGGTCACAAGCGTTGACCAGGAACAAGGCAGGAGGGAGATGGGAGAGTAAGCCTAGTTTAAAATTAATTTAATTGTTAATTAATTATGTTGTTGATAATTTAATTATATGAATGCTTGAAAACACATAACTTCTTCATACGAGGTCGGATTAGAGTGAAACATGTCGTGTTGCGATCATATCGACGAAGGCTACGACATGGCGTTGGATTGGAATTTATTTAAAGATGAAAAATTTTCTGTTCCAAATAAAGGTGAGTGTTTCAAACCGCTCACGAATTACTAAAATATTTTATGTTAGCTAAATCGAAATCATGAAGTTTATTTTTATTGATTATTGTTTGGTAAATTAACTGACATTGAAATCGGCATATGAATTGATTGTTAGAAATTAACATTAACATTTAAAGTGAAATTGAAATTAAAATGCTAGTTAAAAATAAGATAATTAATAACTAGTTAACTGTTATGATTTATTGGCTGTTTTGGATGTTAACTGTGATGTATGGCTATTGGTTGATATTTTGGATGATTTGATATTTATTTATTTTATATATATCCCGTTATTACTCTATATATTATTTGATACTATATAAAAAGATATTTGAATTATTTCGAATAAATTAAGAATAGTTTGAAATGATATATGCCTATGACATTTATTTTGGATTGAAATGATATACATCCATCCCTGAAATTAAATTGGAATAACTGTTCACTTGATTATAGGATAGAAAATTATATACGGACATTGAATTGCTAAAATTAAATGGTTTTAAAATTATTGGCTTTGAAATTATTATATATTTTTTGAAATAAAATTCAAATTTATGGTAATTTAATTATTTTCAATTCGAGTTTGAAATGTCGAAAGTGAAATTGGTTAAAGAATTCGATTTGAAATTTGAAGTTCTAATCAAAATATGATTTGAATTATGGAAATTGATATGTTTTAAAAGTTTGAACTTTTATTCGAACTTCGAAATAAACATAAGTAAAAGTAATTTAAATGGATATTTCAAATTTTAGCTCGGAATTGAATTGTTTTGAAGATTTGAACCTTAAATAGAACAGTGAAGTTTAATTTGATTTAAATTGGTAAATTAAAATGGTTTAAAATGAGAATTGAATTGAAATTTAAACCATCAAATCGAATTTGAAGTTAAAAATGAAATTTTCGAAATTGAAATTGTGTCGATCTGAATTGATTTGAGATTAAAGATGATTTGATTTGGAAGATTAGAAATGGTAAGAAATAACTTAAATTTGAAACTATTTTCACTATAAACTATATTAATACAAACTGTTTTAAAATTCATCTTTTTAAAATTTCAAATTATTCAATTTTTCAAACCATTTTAATTCATAATTCATTTTCAGTACTCAAATTATTTTATTTAAAATTGTTTTCAATCTCCAAACTATTTAACCTATTTTTAACTATTTTAAATTTTCAAACTATTTCCAAAAATTAAAATTGTTCATGTTGGAAACTATTTATATTTAAATCGTAGATTGTTTTGAGTTTTCTTCTTATCTTATTTTCTTGTTTTTCTTAATTAACCCTATTGATTAGCTGTGTTCTGTATTGTTTTGAGTTGAACATGTATGGTTTATTGTCGACTTAAACCTTTCGAAATGCGGGTCGTCACGACCTGTGTACTCTGATATTATGGATCATTTTGTTATTATAATCTTGTCTGTTTTTATGTTTATGATGTTAATTATACTTTATTTAATGCACATTGAGATGTATGATAGGTTCTGTGATTGTTTTATTTACTTTACAGCCTTGACAATAATTCTACATTGGGAGGGCACCGATACAACGCACTATATAGGTATATTGGATGCCAGAGATGTAGGGCAGTCCCTACAGTAATAAAGTTTCATTCAGTAAGATGATGAAAATAGAAAAATGTTTGTGTTTCCTGGAGATTTGGCCAGGCAACTCGGTACTCGGCATACCCATCGTTTGGCCCAACTGGTTCGTCCAGAATTTCTTTGCAACCGTCATTCAGGAGCGCTCGGCCAAAGGCCTCGTTCGGCCAAAGGCTTCGTTCGGCCAAAGGAATCGTCCGGCCAGAAACCTCGCTCGGCCTTTAAGTGGCTCGGAACCATAACGCTCGGCATCCAAGCACGCTCGGCATGGTAGAATGGTCCGGCATAAGACATCGTTCGGCATTCAAGTCACGTTCGGCCAAGGACATTGGTCGGCATCGAATGACATCCGGCATTCCATAACGATCGGCATCCACACCTTATTTGGCATTGGGGAGTGTTCGGCACTCAGAGCATTCGGCCTCATCTCGTTCGGCCTAGCAATCGTTAGGCCATGACACTGGTTCGGCTCCTAGCATCGTTCGGCACAAGTGCTCCCCACGGCAATCAGTGTGTTCGGCCTTAACCCGCTCGGCCAAAGGAGATTGTTCGGCATGGAGGGGTACGTTCGGCATTTGATTGTTCGACCTCTCTGGTTCGGCGCACAGAGACCACTTCACTCGGGCCAAGATATTCAGCTACCAGGCCCACCAGGGATGCCCAACCCACCTTCGCCTATAAATAGAGGGGAAGGGGCACAGAAAAGGGAAAATTTTAGAGAGAACACTGGGGAGACTTTACCATTTTCAAGAATCATTCCAGACTTATTTCTTTTACTTTGCAATTGTATTCTAGTAACTAAAAACGGATTGTATCTGTAATCATCCATCAAGGAAATCAATGGAAATCAACTTCAAAGTGGATGTAGGCAGTTACGCCGAACCACTATAAATTTGGTGTTCTTGTTCTCTGCATTTAAATTTACACTCTATTCACTGTTTTAGTTTACTTTCTTCATTACTCTCTCTACAAAATCTTTCTAAGGATGTTAGTGACCAATTTTGGTGCTAACAGTTTGGTTAGGGCTGGTTTGACTGCTTTGGAAACTAAGAGCTATAAATTCTCTTTGTGGTTGGGTCCAAGGAAGAATATTCTAACTAAAATAGATAGAGTGTTGGAGAACATGGGTGCAAGCATTTCCTACATATGAGATCTCATACTTGCGAGTTAGCAATAGTGATTATTCCCTAATTTTAGTAAGCTTAGAACATGAAAAATGAAGGAATAAGGGGACTTTCAAATACATGAACTATTGGCATTTATGTGAAAATTACCATTATCTCTTCATAAATGGATGGAGCTCAACTATCAATGGTAGTTTATTATATTGTCTATTGAGGAAACAAAAGAGGATGAAGGAACTCTTGAAAGTTTGGTTTAAGGATAGGAACCGTACAGATAAGGAGGTAGAGTGTTTGAAAGATAAATGTGGAAAATCTATTAGAAGAGAAACATGGCAATGAATCTGCTAAGAAATTGCGAGAATTAAGGATGGGATTGAATGCTACTTTGAATCATCAATTTGTAGACATATCACAAAAATCAAAATGTGAATGGATGATTAATGGTGATGAACCATCGCTATATTTCTATGTCAAAATGTCCAATAAAAAGCATTGGAGTTTTTGGGGGTAATGGTACTATGATAAATGGTTAAATTTGAAAAGGTTTTAATAATTTTAGTGAACTTGCGATTAGATTTTATGAAGTGTTACATAATCAAATCTTTCGACCAGTCTATCTCCTTGAAGTTACTTGTAAGCACAACATCGTCGATTATGGTAAGGATTATATGTACATTGATATTGATTTAGAGGATGCGAGAGAGGATATGTTTAGTGTGAAAGATAGCTCTGCTCCTGGTCCAAATGGTTTTGGTGTAAAGTTCTATAAACTATATTGTAATGATATCAAAGAGGGTATAACAGTAATGTTAAGGAAATGTTCTAAACATGCATGATAATCAAGGAAATCAATCATATGAACATCCGTTTGATTCTTAAAGTGAAATCATCTAAAGACATTATGTATTTTTGGCCTATTTCATGTTGTAACTTTCTACTTAAGACTATGGCCAAGGTTCTTAGCTGAAGAATAAGGCTTGTTCTGAATATGCTGAATTTAGAGAATCAATGTGCTTTTATTAAAGGAAGAAATATTGCGGTTTTAATAGTACTTGAATCAGGTAAAGGTTTTGGAAGATCAACCATGTGCAATATGTGTATTAAAGTTGATGTCCAGAAATCTTCAGAATCATTGGATATAGATTTTGTTGTTCACATATTGAGGAACATAGGATTTACTAATAAATGGGTGAGATTGATAGTTGAATTCATTGAATTGCCTTATCTTTTGATCTCTTACCAAGATAGCTCGTCTAGATATTTTGGTAGTTCAAATGGTTTATGTCATGGTTATCATCCTCCATCCTCATTATCATTTGCAATTGTTATGGAATGTTTCTCATTATTGATGGATAATATGTTAAAAGTGGGTAGAACTAACAACATTTCAAAATTAGATCCAAAGATCAATCATCTAATTTATGCTGATGATATACTTATTTTCCTTAAGGTGGATGTTGGAAGAGCTTTGGCTATAAAAGAGGTGTTTAAAGATCTTCATCTAGCCAATGATCATTAGTTGATTAATAGAAATATAATATCTTCTTTGGAGGGGTTAGTAATATATCGGAAATATGTGAAGTGTTGAACATTGGAGAAGGTTTACTTTCAACTAAATACTTAGGAATCCCATTATTCAAGGTGATTTGAAGAACGAGGACTTTTCAATCTTAATAGAAAGAATCAAGACTCGTATAGAAGGTTGGGAATGTCGCATGTTAAGTCTAGCAGCTACAATCCAACATATCAATTATATGTGTAGTGATTTTCTTTGAAAAGGGCTTCTCAATAAAATTCCATGGGATATATTTTGTAGATCTAAACCATAAAGAGGTATAGAGTTAAGAATGCTCAAAGAGATTCAAGTTGCAGTAGGTGTGAAGTTAGTTTAAAGAATTCTTAATGAGGAGGGCCCATGGGCAGCTATAGTCAATTCAAAATATTTGGGGAAAGAATCCTTCCTTATGATGATTCACACATTTGGAATTCATCATCGACATTAGAAATGAAACAATGAGTACATCTCTTTGGTTTGACCTATGGCTTCAGAAACGGAACTTAATCAGTGGATTAGGTGTGAATACCATGGTGAGGGTGAGGGGGAAATTAATGGTAAAGGATATTGTAGAAGATGGAGAATGGAGAACTGATAGAGCTAGCTTTCTAGGATCTCGTAAAAGTTAAATAGAACAATTTTAAATTGTGGAAATTATCCACAAGGGCCTCTTTAGCAAGTGGAATTAGTTTTTAGGACACACAGCGAAAATAATTACTTCCAAGGACAAAACGTAAAATAATTAGTTTGCAGGGCCTAAAAACCTATGAAATTATGTTCTTTGAAGTGAATGGACTACCGATTTTGTCCTTGAAAGTAATTATTCTGCTGATTTTGGCCTTGAAAGTAATTTCTTTGAATGTGTGTCCTAGAAACTAATTGTACTGCGAAGTTTGTCCTTTTGGTGAAATGCCCCTTTAAAATTTGTGTAGACAAAGAAGAAGAAATTTGGTCCCGCTTTATGGACAACAATGGCAGGTACAGCTTCAAGGCAGTTTTGTAAGAGATAAGACATAAGTACACTAAAGTTTTATGGTACAAGTGGTTTTGGGTAAGATCTCATACTCGAAAATATTGGTCAGTCTAAGCCATCAATAAATCTCTTACCGGCAAAGATAGATTGACACAAAAGTGTTCAGCAGCTGACCTTGTGTGTTTTTTATGCCACGGAGATAATGAAAATATAGATCATCTTTTCTTTAAATGAAAATTTAGTGCATATGCATGGAAATTGTGTCGTGTTAAGTTAAATTGGTCGACTAATCGTACAGACATTATCTTGATCAACAATGAAATTCATAACTTTACAGAAAAGTTCAAGATCAAAATGCAAAAGCCGAGACATTGCAAAAATTGTGCTTTGCACATGTGTTTGGGTGATTTGGAGAGACAAAAACAACATACTTTTCTTTAACTCTGAACCATTAGATGAATTTCAAGTGTGTGAACATATCATTGGCCTAGTTAGAATTCACAACTAAAATCCAAGCATGGAAGAATTATCAATGAAACGGACGAACTTATTAGCAACATTTGGATATAATTATCTTACCCCCTCCTACGCCACTGTCAGTCATTATTTATCTCATGCATATGATCATAGGAATTGGTATTTGGGTCCGCTCACCGGAGTTTGCTCCTATCAGGTACTCTTATACACTGAATTTCTCTAACTTTTACTACTTCACTCTCAATTATTAGATTTCTCCTTGAAATATTAGAAAATGGCTTTGCTATATTTTAAAGAATGATTTTTTTTCTGGAATTTGGGTGTACTTATATGCTCAAGTATTAGGACAAGAAATCTCTAGCAAATTCCAAGGTTCTTAAGCTCAATTTTCACAAAGGGGATCCATTTTGCGTTTTATGCTTTCACTTCCAAATTTACTTCGAAACTCGTTCTAATTCTAAATATGAACGGTGGTTAAATTTTAATCATTTCTTCTTATTTTTACATAATTGAAAAAATAAATTACATTTATTGGCTCGTATATAATCAAATGCTATATTTCCTTGGTTCTACTTGAATCTCTGAAGCCATTTTTTCTAGTAGTTGCTTCCTTTTCTAAAATAAACATACAAAGAAAACATCCCAAAGTCAAAATAAAATTCATATAAATCCATTCTTAAGCTAATTAAATCAAAAAAGTGTGTTAGGAGTTGAAGAAGTTGTTGTTGAAGACATGCCAAGTTAGATCTATTGTTACAACATCATCAATTTAGTGACGGCGTTGTGGAGTTGTTAGAAAGAAAATCATTAGATATATGTAATGACCCACTAATTTTAACATCTAAAATTGATTATAAACGTCAACAAATATGCTTACAACTAATTTCGAATGTCAAAGATAGTGTACCGTTGGTATATAAAATTAAATTTCGAAGGCAATGAAAAGAAGTGAAAACCTCATAATGGAATTTATACAGAAATACCTTTTCAACAATTAAATATTATACAAATTTCAACATTGGATAATTTTCATCTTAATACATTAAACCTTTTAATTTACAACCATAACTATACAATTATGAAGCAAGAGATATACCAGATTATACAGTGGATAGGATAAGACTAACCCTTAACACTAATAATAATAATGATCTAAATATACATATGATAAAGGAAAAAAAGGTTTCAGCTATGTTTGGGCAACGAATAACCATTAAAACCATGGTCATAGCACGATAGATGCGACGATCCACCTTTTTGAATGATTTACGTCCACAATAAACCATAGATGTCTAACTCAAACCATTCAAATGGCAGATTATCAACGGGGTTTAATAAGAAAATAAGAGAAAGAAAGAAATCAAAACACAGAATCTCGCAGCAGAATGATAACATATAATACTCAAATAAACAGTTCATGAAGTTGTTTTACAATATATATTTGACTTTAATTTTTTACAACATAATCATAGTACAGTCACGAACATACCAAAATAATGTAGCGGAATAATAATAGTAGATATGGTCTAGAAAACTCCATCTTCATCTTTAAGGAATAATATCTTCAAACACTGAAGTACTCAGGCTGACCCGAGCATAATGTAAAGACAAAACACTCGAGTCAAAACTAAATGTTCTTATGTAAGTTAAATCAATATCAAGTAAATATGAGTGTAATAACTTCAGAGATGTTTAGGAGATTTTCCATCTCCTTCCAAGTGTACAATGTGAGTGCAATAACTAAAGAGATGTTATAAGATTTTCAATATCCTAAGGATCCGTTAAATTATCTATATGTAGTAACATACGCTGTATATGTAGCGTCCATCACTAAAGTAAAGTATTAAATAGCGTTAAGGCTTTACAACGATCCCTTTTAACACATTTTTAAGTAGGTAGTCTATGCAGATCCTATAACACAACCAGTAACGTCGGTAGCCAGTTATTCCCCTATAGGTACGGTATTAAAATAGAAGCGTAGTGGTCGCATGTAAGGATAAAAGTATGACAAGGCACATAAGGCAATGCCCAAGGTTAAATACTACCAATTCGAGTCGCCTGACTGGTGGTAACCCCTAACGGGCCACCGCGAACATCCTTCCCATAATCAAATCAAGGTGCGCCAATCAAGTCAAAAATCAGTATAGTGATACGATGAACAGATGTCACTAGAGATAGCTAGCCTCATTGGTTGCGACAGGTCATCCTCTTTTAGTCATTTCCAATTGCCACAATTGACTAGGTCTATCCATCATCATTCTCTTCCTTTAAATCCAGCAAACATTCGCCAAATCCAACCACTTCATTTTGAATCATCCACCGCATACACATTTGTTAAAGTGGTTTAAGTATTGACAGAGAGTATGCTAATATTCTACCTTGGTCTCTTTAACAACTAAACATCATTTTTCACACCGGTTGGTTCTTTAAAATTTCAAGAACAGGTCATACGTCAAATCAAAATATCAGATTCATTTCAAAAATCATTTCGATTTCAAAGAGGTTATACCTTCAAAACATTCATATTTAAATCCAAATAATTCACACATTTAAAATAGTTTGAATATTGAAAATGGTTTGAATAGTGAAAATAGTTTGAATATTGAAAATAGTTTGGATAATTAATATAGTTTTAATATCGAAAAATAGTTTGGAAAACTTAAAATAGTTTGAATATTTAAAATAGTTTTGATAATTAAAATAGTTTATATATTAAAACAATTTGATTATTAAAATAGTTAATATATTGAAATAGTTTATATTAAAACTATTTCTTCTTCCACAATAATCTAAACTCATGTTCCAATTCCAAATCACAACGAATTCACCTTTTCGACTTCCAATTCAAATCAATTTCATATTCAAATTTCAATTTAAATCATCCTCAATTCAAAATAGTTTCAAACTTTACTTCAAATTCAATTTAAACGATTCTATTCAAATGGCTGAAAGTTTCAATTTAAATTTTCATTTTTAAACAATTAAGTTAAAATCCATTTCACATCCAAAACTTTGAATGCAAATTTAAACCACTTTAATTAAAGTAAATTCAAAATTTACATTAAAATTTAAACCTTTAAAATAATTCGCTTTCAATAAATTTAATCATATCTCAATTTCAACTTTAAGATTCCAAATTAAATCCTTCAACAATTCCATTTAAACAGTTTCAATTTCAATATTTCAAAGCTCAAATTGGAAAATAATTTAATTCATTTGAATCCAATTTTTATTTTCTTTAGAATGATATCATTTAAACAAAACCCAATTTCAATATTTTTAAACCATTTAATTTAACTAAATCCAGTGTCCGTGTATAATTTTCTACCCTATGGCCAAGTGATCAGTTATTTCAATTTTAATTACATAAATGGATATATATCATTTCAATCCATATTTAAATGACATAGGTATGTATCATATCAACCTATTTCTTAGTTTATTTCAAATATTAAAAGTGACCATTTATATAGTGTCAAATAATAAATAGGGTAATAACTACGAATATATCAAACTAAATAGCAACCGTACATCCAACATATCAATCAAAAGGCATCCAATTGTAATCAACATCCAAATCAACCAATATATCATAACAGTTACTAGTTATCAATTATCGGTGTTTAAATAGCAATTAAATTCAATATTAATTTAAATGTCAATTTAATTCAATAAAAAATTCAAATCAATTTAAATGTCAATTTAAACTACCAAACAACAACTAATAACATTTTATCACCTCATGATTTCAATTTAACTAACATCGGAAAATTTAATATTGCATGAGCGGGTTTATTCACTTACCTCTGATTTAAAGCCCATTAAAAATCCAATAGAAGTCCAAAATCTCAGTGTGACGACTCGGAATTTTTGAGCATTTAAAATTGGAATATTTAATTGATTTTAAATATTTAAATGTTAATTTCTAACTTGAATGTCAAATATCACAATTTATTTGATAATTAAATTATTAAATTAAATAATCTGAAATTGGGTAAAATATGAAATCTGAAATTTTAAGCCTATTAAAAATAATTTGAAGGCTTGTAAATTTTATACTGATAGTTCTGAAGATAATAAAAGCTTTTAAATTGAAAGTGGAAGTGATTCGTTTGGTTTTAAAAATATATCATTTAAATTGAATTTAAAAGAATAGCTTTTCAAAGCACGGTCTCGGAATTCGACGAAACTGGTTCCATTGGATCCGTAATATTGTATTATTATCGGGTTTCAATTTTCGTGGCATTTGGAGTTATTGTGTGAGCACACGGTAAGTAAACGCGCTAAATTTATATCGGAAATTTGAATTTAAAATATATATATTTATACCATTCAGTTTCAGTTGAAATTATTTCACATCATAACCTTTTCTTTTCATTTTGAAATTACTGTAGTTGTCAGTACGGTTTCCTCATCCCTTCTTCAACACGCCTCCTTTCTCATTTCTTTAAGCCGAGTCTTCATTTTTTTGTTTTTTTAACTATCTTCGGTCAAGCAAAATCATGGCCGACCAAGTAAAATCGCTTTCAACTCCCCTTCTCTTTCTTTTTTTTAAGCAGCCGAACTTCCCATTTTTCTTCAAATCAAAATCGAGATCCTCCGAGATCGAAGAATAATCAGTTGAGTAAAAAAAAAAAAAAAAAAAAGCGAGCTGCTTTCTTCCTTCGTTGAATTAAATCTGGTTTGAAGGGGATCTCGCGAGCATTGAATTGCCTGAGTAGCGAAGTCGTGGCCGCGTCTCTAGCAAATTCCGTGCGTGGGATAGGAGGCGTTCGTGTTTGTTGGGCTTTCCGAGGTGGCAGTGGCGGTTCAAGTGGGATGCGAGCAGCAGTGGCATTCGAGGGAGAGGGTTTCATGAGCCAAGTTTGTGTGCGTGTTGGTTCTTTCGTGAGGTATCCGTTCTTCTTCTTTCGTTTTTGATCGAATATAGTACTGATTGGAAGAAAGGAAAAAAATTTATAGTTTAAAACAGAGAAAAATAAGTATAAATTTATATATGTATACCTACAGTAAAAAAAAAAGGAAAGAACGTTGTGATGTTTACAAAAAAAATTAGATTTTTGAAACGTTGGAAGTTTATATTAAATTAGATTTTTGAAAGTCTATGATTTATTTTTATAAGTATACATATGTATAGTTACAAAGAAAATAATATACATATATAAATTTTAACTTACTGGTTTATTTTAAAATAACGTATCATGGAGATTAAATTGTTGATTAACTTATCTAAATTATTTTAGTTACTAAGAAATTATTTAAAAAAGAAATTAGTTTAAATTTTAATTATTACTAACTTAAATTTTGTTAAAGATAATAAAATATGCGGTTAATTAAATTATCAAATGGGAATTTAATTGTTCAATTGACTCGAATGTTAATAAAACAAAATTTAAATTACCTCAGTGATTAATAACGATATGTAATGTGCTTGTACAAGGTCTAAAATCGGAAAGAAGACAAGCCGGTTGGGATCGGATTGCAAAATTAAAGGTGAGTTAATCTCACTCAGCTGAATTTAAATTTAAATTTAAATGATTAAATTTAAATAATTGTTTGAATGGTTGAATTGATTGATGTGCTAAATTATAGTACATATTACATCTTGGAATGGTTGATTTTCCGCATTATATAGCGGATGAGACTCTATGCGCCTCATAATAGCGGATTTGTATTAATCCCATATACCGCGATATTCCACCTCGAAGTGGAATGGGTATTTATATTGTGCTAACGTCTGTGGATGCAGGGAAAACAGGTTGGAGGAATCCAACTGGATTCCTCAACATTTATTTAAATCATTTAACATTCTCTGTTGTGATTATTTGATATTTTATGATGAATTATATTGTAATATTGAATGTTATGGTTTGATTGAATATATTTTGGTATAATGAGTTACCATAATTATGTGAATTAGATTTTGGAAAGAAATAAAAGAATGAATTTGTAATCGAGATAATTATAGGAAATTTGAATAAATTAAGAATGACTTGAAGAGAAATGGAAGTGATATTAAAATACTAATAAATAACTTCGAGTATGAAAAGAAAAAAAAGATTTTGAGTAAACAAAAATTAATGAATTGTAAAATTAAGTGATATTATTTTAAAGGAATAAAGAATTATGTTAAATTTTAAAGTTTAAATTTATTTAAAAAGGATTAAGAAGTAAGTTGAGAAATCTAAAATTGGTATTTTCAGTTAAAAGTACTTTAAATCATAATTAAGGAATAAAATCTGAAATTAACGGATTTTGGAATAAAAGGGAGTGAATTGAAAATCAATTTGGAAATTGATTCAAGTGTTTGAATTGGAAATTTACAGAAGAATGTGAAGAGAAGTATATTTCTCTGGATAGCCAAGTACGTTTTCAAAGTAAATTTTTAAATATAAGATAAAAGTTTAATGTTGTTTTAAAAAGCATGTTTTAGAAAATTTATTATTTCTAAATGTTTAAATTCTAAATCTATTATTGTAATAATTATTTAAAAGATGATTTGGTATTTTGTTTAAAGAAGAAAATCTAGTTTATATTTATAAAGTAATCTTATTTTAATTATTTCTAAAGTATTATTTTAAATTAAGTATTAAAGTAATTTTTTTCTAAATTTAAATGATAAACATATTTTACAATAAAGTGTTTTTAAATTATTTTAAAAATCTAAAGTTTTGTGCTTGGTGATTTCAGTGGAAATAGAAAATATTTGGGAAATTTATCCTGAGAAAGGAAGATAGTTGGAAACTGTTTTCAAAAGGGTTTGAAAGTGAAAATATATCTTGTGAAGATATTTTGAGATAAATAAATAATTTGAGAAATTATTTACTGTGGGATGGATGTTGTGAATGTTAATTGATAGTTAAATAACCGACTATCAATATTGGACAAATGCGTTGATCGTTTCGAAGAGAACGGGATCGAGATTTATTTCTCGAAAAACACTTCGATCCAGATTGTACGTTTTCGTGGGGAAACGAGATTGGATTCAAAGATGGAGCAGTGAAGTGAAAGTGCTAGTCACTACTAATCCTAAGGATATTTCCAAAATGGGTGTAGTAGGAGTAGTGCCTTCGGTTCCGTTCGAACCCGGGACGGACTTGTATGGATGAATGCTTTTAGAACATCGTCAGGTGGACGATGAGCATTCTAAGTGAACGATCTAAAAGGTAACACTTAGCCTCAAGCCTCATCAACCGGGAATGACTGAAAATCAGGGATTATGCAGCAAGGCTGGGGGGGTAACACCCATTTCAGGGTGAGATCATCCCTGTCTAGATGTCCCTTTTTATTTCGGTGTAGTGGGCGGTTGTTGATCCTAACCGCGGGGTGATCTTGCTCGAGACTGTCCAGTAAGGGATGGTTCTGGCCTTGTGTTGCAGGGGACTTTGGGTGGGTCCTCGGTACACTGATCTAGACCAGATACTGTGACAGGTGGTATCCCAGTGCCTAGTCATTAGTTGGAAATCCATTCTCCCTACGAGCCTTTTACGAGTTTTGTTTGTATTACCCACTCTGTGGCTAGTAGCTGGAATTTAATCATGTAACAATTTCGGCTATTTTATTAAGTATTTGTATATAGACCCTATTATAATATCAGAGGATTTTAATAAAAAGTGTTTTAGCTATCGTAAGGTAAAAACCCGACATGTTTATTTGTGGCGTGGTCTTACGAGATGCTTTTGTTTTCGATAGGATTTTTGAAACTCTAATAATCGATTTGAGTGTGATTTCTCACGCTGGTATTCCAGACTGACTCGGGTGTTATTTAACGATAATGCTCGGGTCAGACCGAGTATTATAGGATACAGGGTATGATGCTGTGGAGCTTAGGAGAAGAGCTGGATGACGATACATACTTTCGTACTTGTTTTATATATATTCCGCTGTATTGAGTAGTTGTGTATCCAGTTGTACGTTATTGATGTTGAACTGTGATCGATGTACTCTGATGATGTAATATATAAACAGATATATTTGATTTTTGAGTAAAGATTATTTATTATCTATTATATTTTATTCCGCTGCGATGGTTAGATTCTGATGTTGTTTTCTATTTTCTTCTTCTACCTCTTCTTCTTTAACCCAAATGGTTCGTATTTCTATTCAA
This sequence comes from Allium cepa, assembly GCA_030765085.1. NCBI lineage: Eukaryota > Viridiplantae > Streptophyta > Magnoliopsida > Asparagales > Amaryllidaceae > Allium > Allium cepa. The sequence continues at coordinate 683,796,714 of CM060932.1, read as the reverse complement.
ATTGAGTTGTTTGATGTAGAATAGTGTTGACTCAAGTGGTACGGATCAGCGGGTCGTTACACTTGGGAGAATAGGTTGGTGATAACCTTGGCTCTGGTGGGAATTACTCATTTAAATTAGAGTCCGTACTACTCTGGAACGAGTTTGAGCGTATTAATAGATATGAGCGCGTATTTGTTAGTGAATATAAAAATGGTTTTATATTGTGTTGATTGTTTTATTGAGTGGCATATAAACCTTCGTTGGCACAGTCTGGACAACTATATCGAAGGGGTTTCTAAACACTTGAATAGAACAGTTTGACATGATATTGTTTTTAAATGTGGATGAATGAAATAATTTTACCCAAAAATATATTTTGATATAAAGAAAAGTTTTTGTAAACTATTTTAGCTAATATATGGTTGATTGGATGTTAGAAAAAAATAATATTAAATTATTATCATTGTTGTGTGGAAATTTAACTAGAAATTGGAAATGTAACCAAAGGTTAAGGAAAATAAATTCATTTATAAAAAGAAATTTATAAATATAAATTATCAACATGATTTATAAATTGAAATATGAACAAATGGGAATTTATATTAATGGATTATAGTTAAAATTGATTTAAGCAGGATTTGGAAATTTAAATCCCGGAGATTTGGAAGTATTTTGAAGATAAATTATAGCATTGTTATTTTGGGGTATTTCTGGAAGGAAATTGTTTCAAATAAATTATGGAAAGGGATATAGCATTGAATTCACTTCAGTCGCTGGATATAACTTCGATGATGACTACAGCATCATCGATGTTCATTTTCGAGTTTCTAAGTGACGGATTGCTGCCAAATTGATTTGTTCAGAAAAGCTAGTTGTTTTTGAAAATTTCAAATGAAATTTGTTGGGGACAAAAAAATCAAGATTGATTTAAAAATTTTGAGAAGTGTGATTCTGAGATGTTGGAGATTTCAAAATGATTCGAAACCAAAAGCCGGGTGTTTTAAAAAAAATCATGATGAGATAGGTTGTAAGCTTATAAATTGAGAATGGCTTTGTATTAATAAATAAATTCGAAAATGAATTAAGTAAGTGAATTAAAAATATAAAATGGGGAATTAAATGGGTTAGTGGAATTAAATAAATAAAAACGTTAATCCTTCCCTTTTGTTGCTCTCCTGCTCCTGCCGGTGATCTCTAACGATAAGCAGCAACTAGAACCTCACGGTGTCTGAAACCTCAAAGACCGAACAATGTCCAGAGATTCTGATGTTAATGCCCAGACAAAAATAAAAATATTCGTCTTCTCCTCTAGCCCTAACTTTAATGATGAGTGGATTCTTGAATTCATGTGCTCAACACAAGATCAGGCCCACTGTACTAAGTAATGTCATACTTTCGTATGCATTAGCAATTGGGATCGGCATCAACTGCCATTGAATTACAAACTGGCAATTTACCTTTTGAGGAGATCAGAGGGGAGCCCTTGTTCAGTGAAATTCCAGTTCATGTAGATTTTGGTTGAGAGTTCCATAGAGTATTTTTCTGGAAATACAATTGATTCTAGGATCCCACTACCATTGATCAGAGCTTGTTGTGCATACGCATTAATGTTCATTGTGTCTCGGTAATGTGGTAATAAAAGCTTGTTTATTGGATGCATTGCACTTAAGTGTCGGTTTGTTGCAATTATAAATGGCTCAGTGACTGCGTGACATCTTAGCCTGTAAGTAAGTATATTCACTTAGAAGTTAGAACACAACTTCAAAGTTGTTTCATAAGAATATCACATTTGTATCTGTACAGCATTGGTATATACACAGAGTTTAATTGTCATACACCACAAATATGATGTTGGGAAAATTAAGTTGTTGGATGTCATATCTTTACTTTGTCATGTTTAATTGTAGTCAGTGACCACAAAGTATACTAGTGGATATTTCCGTAAGCAGAACATGCTAAACATGATAATTGCAATTTAGAACGTCAAAAGGAATGCAGATCCAGTTATACTACAATTGTTTTGTCTATCTATCATCACAACATATGCCAAGAGTTGTAATGAAAATAAAACACAGAAGTAGAAACACGAAACTTTCAGTGAAATATATAATATTTTACCAATGGCTACTCAGTTGATGAATGCCATAGTCATTGACTGCAACATATGCTTTGGCCATTTGCCATAAAATTTGACCAACGCCAGTGTCAGATGGAGTAAAAACTTTATTGATTGCACCATTATGTTCTCCTTCTGGATGTGGTAAACTGAGCTCTATAGCTATTGGCTTCAGGGTACTGTCTTCTTTTAAGAAAAGAAGTGTTCTAGTGGCATAAACTTTGTTCTCTGTTGAGTTAATTCTATTTAAGTAAGGCATTAACCCATCATGGTGATCTATTATGTATAGCTTATTCGTGCTGAATGCCTACAGGGTAAACGTGAATTGTTTTTAGTTAGTAAAACTAATTGATTTGTTATTCAGCATGAATTTAGTTACCTGTTCAACAGTTGGACCTTCCAGGTTGACTTTAAAATGTTCTTCAGTTATTGAACTAATTTGATTCCCACATTTGCTAGAATCAAGTGTGCTTGTCGGAGGAAATTCTTGCAGGATTAAATATTTTTTATACCTGATTACATGAATTCTATGAATTTCATGATTGCTTATCATTCAAGTCTGGCGAGGATGAGTTGCCCATCGGACAAAGAACAAGATGGGATATGAGAAACGCATATGTAGTAGTTTACTGGTCTAGACCACTTACATATTTAAATTGAAGTAAAAATTAACCTAAGCTAAATAGATGGGAGAGAGTTGAATTGAATTCAACTTAAACTAAGTTTAATGATATTGGGTTGGATTTGAATCAAGTAAAAATAAAATCTAGTCGAAATAAAATTCGGTGAGTTACAGATAATATTTATTGGAATGAAATTCTTAAATAAATAATTGTAAACCATTTAAATTGTTAAGGAATTGAAATAACTTAGAGACAATAAGAAAAATATAATGTTTTCAAGTTTAATAGAATGGTTTTAAATAAATGCAGATAAGAAATGAAACGCAAATGAATGGATCGTTAATAAAATTTAAATAGAACGTGTCGTGCTAGATCAAACGGTTGTGAATGAATTTTAAATAGAGGGAATTAAATAATAAATTGAGTTGGAATCGATTTAAAATGGTCATCGGCTTAAGTGGTTATTTACTTGAATGAATATTACCAATTTGCATGAGAAAAATTGGTCGTTGGACAAAAATAGAAGAAAATAAAATTTTATGAATCATTGCAAGTAAATAAAAATTGATTTTTAAATCAATTGGAATAATATGGGTTTGTTTAAAATTAAAAATGAATTGGATGTAAGCAAGTGGGTTGTAAACCATTCAAATTGAATAAAATTGGTGGATGAATAAATTGTTTATAATTGAATTAATATTAAAACTGTATAAATTGCTTACGGAAACTGTTTAGTGTGCATTGCTTTTAGAATTCATGTATTTAACTATTGCAAATAAGTGAAATGTTGTTAAACTTCATTTATATGGCACTTACATGTTTAAATTGAGTAAGTACAGGTACCTGGAAGCCGTGTGGCTGGATTTGGTTGCGCTATTTGCTAAAATAATAAGCCGCTTGCTTAAAAATGTTAAATAAGGTACGCCTAAGCAATAAAAATAGGAAATATGAACTGTTTTTGTTTTTCCGACCGGGTGGGTCGATGTATATATATTTATATCTTTTGTCAAATTGCAAAAGCTCCTCCATACAAAGGAGACTCTACCAAAATTTTCCACAGATTTTGAGAGTTAGAATTTTTTTTGAAAATTTTAGGAAAATTTTAGTTAGCGGTAAAACGATTCCAAATTGAAAATCGAAATAAATTAGGGAATGAAACTACTTTAAAATAATAATATGAATCGGTATAAATGGAAGATAAAATTCAATATTCAGAGTTGAAGATAAAATTGAATTCATATGGAAATGGAAAAAACTAATCTGAATAGAAATAGATATAAACTAAAGTGGTAAAGTGAAAATAAATAAAGAAGCATATAAAACGCTTATACTAAACTTAAGAAAGGAATGGGGAATTCTTAATTGGAAATTGATATTACAAATATATTCTAAGTTAATACTGAATAAATAAATATTGACATTTTGTAAGGAAGTCGGTAAAATGTTTTTGAATGTTGTGATTGGATATTATTGTTATGTAGGATATACAGATATTATAAAGGAAAAGAGAAAATTGGTTTTGATTCCAGAAGATAAATTTGAATTGCTCGACAAAAAGGTATGTGTTTAAATCTCTGTATGAAATTGATTGGGTTTTTGATCAAGCCACTTGGCTTTTGTTTTCTTTTGGAATTTGGGAGCCCGTAGGCCTTTTGTAGTTGTACCGAGCTAGCCGCGCAAAGGAGACGCTGGCGAAATTTTTCGGGAATTTGGAAAAATTTGAAAACTTAAAACTTAGTTTTGAATTATAATTTGAATGATTGAATTAATAATGTTGTTGGGAACTATGGAAGGTTATGGAAAGTTGGTTGAGGTAATAGTGGGTCTTTAATAAAAGATATGTTACGGCAAGTTGATAAAACTGTTTGGTTTTGGGAAAAAGGTAAACGGGTATTGGACTATTCTTCCTAACTAGTAATTTCGGGGACGAAATTCTTTTAAGGGGGGAGGAATGTGACGACCCAAAATTTTTGAGCATTGAAAATTGGAATATTTAATTGATTTTAAATATTTAAATGTTAATTTCTAACATGAATTTCAAATATCACAATTTATTTGATAATTAAATTATTAAATTAAATAATTTGAAATTGGGTAAAATATGAAATCTGAGATTTTAAGCCTATTAAAAATAATTTGAAGGCTTGTAAATTTTATACTGATAATTCTGAAGATAATAAAAGCTTTTAAATTGAAACTGAAAGTGATTCATTCGGTTTTAAAAATATATCGTTTAAATTGAATTTAAAAGAATAGCCTTCCGAGGCACGGTCTCAGAATTCGACAAAACCTATTCCACTGGATCCGTAATATTGTATTATTATCGGGTTTTAATTTTCGTGGCATTTGGAGTTGTTATGTGCGCACACGGTAAGTAATCGCGCTAAATTTATATCAGAAATTTGAATTTAAAATATATATATTTATACCAGTCAGTTTCAATTGAAATTATTTCACATCATAACCTTTTCTTTTCATTTCGAAATTATTGTAGTTGTCAGTACGGTCTCCTCATCCCTTCTTCAACACGCCTCCTTTCTCATTTCTTTAAGTCGGGTCTTCATTTTTTTGTTTTTTTTAACTATCTTCGGTCAAGCAAAATCATGGTCGACCAAGTAAAATCGCTTTCAACTCCCCTTCTTTTTTTTTTTTTTAAGCAGCCGAACTTCCCCCTTTTCTTAAAATCAAAATCGAGATCCTCCGAGATCGAAGAATAATCGGTTGAGTGAAAAAATAATAATAAAATAAATAAATAAAAGCGAGCTGCTTTCTTCCTCCGTTCAATTAAATCTGGTTTGAGGGGGATCTCGCGAGCATTGAATCGCCTGAGTAGCGAAGTCGTGGCCGCGTCTCTAGCAAATTCCGCGCGTGGGATAGGAGGCGTTCGTGTTTGTTGGGCTTTCCGAGGTGGCAGTGGCGGTTCAAGTGGGGCGCGAGCAGTAGTGGCATTCGAGTGTGAGGGTTTCGTGAGCCAAGCTTGTGTGCGTGTTGGTTCTTTCATGAGGTATCTGTTCTTCTTCTTTTCGTTTTTGCTCGAATATAGTACTGATTGGTAGAAAGGAAATTTTTTTATAGTTTAAAACAGAGAAAAATAAGTATTGTGTTGGCGGTTCAAGAAAAACATGATTAGCAAGTGGGCACAATGATCTGATTTTTCCTTTTTGTTTTTCTTTTACTTCTATGTTTCCCCGTTTCTCTTTGATTCAAAGCTTGTTTTGAATCAATTATTGTGTTGCAATAAAATTGGTAGGGGGCCAGTCAACCCCGCTGGCTTTGCCAAAAAAAATAAGTATAGATTTATATATGTATACCTACAGTAAAAAAAAGAAAAGGAAAGAATGTTGTGGGGTTTACAGAAACAAAATAGATTTTTGAAACATTGGAAGTTTATATTAAATTAGATTTTTGAAAGTCCATGATTTATTTTTATAAGTATACATATGTATAGTTTCAAAGAAAATAATATGCGTATACACAATTTTAACTTACTGGTTTAGTTTAAAATAACGTATCATGGAGATTAAATTGTTGATTAACTTATCTAAATTATTTTAGTTACTAAGAAATTATTTAAAAAAACAAATAAGTTTGAATTTTAATTATTAGTAACTTAAATTTTGTTAAAGATAATAAAATATGTGGTTAATCAAATTATCAAATTGGAATTTAATTGTTCAGTTGACTCGAATATTAATAAAACAAAATTTAAATTACCTCAATGATTAATAACGATATGTAATGTGCTTATACAAGGTCTAAAATCGGAAAGAAGACAAGCCGGTTGGAATCGGATTGCAAAATAAAAGGTGAGTTAATCTCACTCAGCTGGATTTAAATTTAAATTTAAATGATTAAATTTAAATAATTGTTTGAATGGTTGAATTGATTGATGTTCTATATTATAGTATATATTACATCTTGGAATGATTGATTTCCCGCATTATATAGCGGATGAGACCCTATGCGCCGCATAATAGCGGATGATTTATATTAATCCCATATACCACGATATTCCACCTCGAAGTGGAATGGGTATTTATATTGTGCTAACGTCTGTGGATGCAGGGAAAACAGGTTGAAGGAATCCAACTGGATTCCTCAACATTTATTTAAATCATTTAATATTCTCTGTTGTGATTATTTGATATTTTATGATGAATTATATTGGAATATTGAATGTTATGGTTTGATTGAATATATTTGGGTATAATGAGTTACCAAAAATATGTGAATTGGATTTTGGAAAGAAATAAAAGAATGAATTTGTTAGCGAGATAATTATAGGAAATTTGAATAAATTAAGAATGAATTGAAGAGAAATGGAAGTGATATTAAAATACTAATAAATAACTTCGATTATGAAAAGAAAAAAAAAGAAAATTGAATAAACAGAAATTAATGAATTGTAAAATTAAGTGATATTATTTTAAAGGAATAAAGAATTATTTTAAATTTTAAAGTTTAAATTTATTTAAAATGGATTAAGAAGTAAGTTGAGAAATCTAAAATTGGTATTTTCAGTTAAAAGTACTTTAAATCATAATTAAGGAATAAAATTTGAAATTAATGGATTTTTGAATAAAAGGGAGTGAATTGGAAATCAATTTGGAAATTGATTCAAGTGTTAGAATTGGAAATTTAAAGAAGAATGTGAAGAGAAGTATATTTCCCTGGATAGCCAAGTACGTTTTCAAAGTAAATTTTTAAATATAAGATAAAAGTTTAATGTTGTTTTAAAAAGCATGTTTTAGAAAATTTATTATTTCTAGATGTTTAAATCCTAAATCTATTATTGTAATAATTATTTAAAATATGATTTGGTATTTTGTTTAAAGAAGAAAATCTAGTTTATATTTATAAAGTAATCTTATTTTATTTATTTCTAAAGTATTATTTTAAATTAAGTATTAAAGTAATTTTTTCTAAATTTAAATGATAAACATATTTTACAATAAAGTGTTTTTAAATTATTTTAAAAATCTAAAGTTTTGTGCTTGGTGATTTCAGTGGAAATAGAAAATATTTGGGAAATTTATCCCGAGAAAGGAAGATAGTTGGAAACTGTTTTCAAAAGGGTTTGAAAGTGAAAATATATCCTATGAAGATATTTTGAGATAAATAAATAATTTGGGAAATCAATTATTGTGGGATGGATGTTGTGAATGTTAATTGATAGTTAAATAACCGACTATCAATATTGGACAAATGCGTTGATCGTTTCGAAGAGACCGGGATCGAGATTTATTTCTCGAAAACCACTTAGATCCAGTTCGTACGTTTTCGTGGGGAAACGAGTTTGGATTCGAAGATGGAGTAGTGAAGTACAAGGTCTAGTCGCTATTAATGCTGAGGATATTTCCAAAATGGATGTAGTAGGAGTAGTGACTTCGGTTCCGTTCGAACCCGGGACGGACTTGTATGGATGAATGCTTTTAGAACATCGTCAGGTGGACGATGAGCATTCTACATGAACGATCTAAAATGTAACGCTTAGCCTCAAGCCTCATCAACCGGGAATGACTGAAAATCAGGGGTCATGCAGCAAGGCTTGGTGGGTAGCACCCATTTCAGGGTGAGGTCATCCCTGTCTAGATGTCCCTTTTTATTTCGGCCTAGTGGGCGGTTGCTGTTCCCAACCACGGGGTGATCTTGCTCGGGACTGTCCAGTACGGGATGGTTCTGACCTTGTGTTGCAGGGGACTTAGGGTGGGTCCTCGGTACACTGATCTAGTCCAGGTACTGTGACAGGTGGTACCCCAGTGCCTAGTCATTAGTTGGAAATCCATTCTCCCTACGAGCCTTTTATGAGTTTTGTTTGTATTACACACTCTGTGGCTAGTAGCTGGAATTTAATCATGTAACAATTTCGGCTATTTTAATTAGTATTTGTATACAGACCCTATTATAATATCAGATGATTTTAATAAAAAGTGTTTTAGCTATCGTAAGGTAAAAACCTGACATGTTTATTTGTGGCGTGGTCTTACGAGATGCTTTTGTTTTCAATAGGATTTTTGAAACTCTAATAATCGATTTGAGTGTGATTTCTCACGCTGGTATTCCAGACTGACTCGGGTGTTATTTAACTATAACGCTTGGGTCAGACCGAGTATTATAGGATATAGGAAATGATGCTGTGGAGCTCAGGAGACGAGCTGGATGACGATACGTACTTTCGTACTTGTTTTATATATATTCCGCTGTGTTGAGTAGCTGTGTATCCTATTGTATGTTATTGATGTTGAACTGTGATTGATGTACTCTGATGGTGTAATATATAAACAGATATATTTGATTTTTGAGTAAATATTATTTATTATCTATTATATATTATTCTGCTGCGATGGTTAGATTCTGATGTTGTTTTCTATTTTCTTCTTCTACATCTTCTTCTTTAACCCAAATGGTTCGTATTTCTGTTCAACTTGAGTTGTTTGATGTAGAATAGTGTTGACTTAAGGGGTACGGATCAGCAGGTCGTTACACTCTCAGTATTTTCCAAATTCAACCAAACAAGTTTTATATTGCCCGGAATTTCGATACGAGTCCAATGGAAGATACTGCGCGTGAATCAGAGTTCGTATGCAAAAGTTATTCGAGTTTGAAGTTCGAATTTTAAAATTTGAATTAAAATAAAAAAACGAGTTAAACTGTAATTTTCATTACCTTGATAAACCCTACTCTATCGTTTAGTCATCGAATAGAACCCAACTATGCTTCAGCCGCCGTTCGTCAAGTGCCCATGGCCGCCTCTACGCTCATCGCCACCAAGATCCAACCATATCGTCGCGCTCTACACCTCTGGCCACACCACCTGGACCCCACGCGACCCCCTTCACCGTCTCCAGCAATGCTCTACCGTCGTCGCCTTTGTTCTTGGATTTTAGCAAACATCGGCAACGTCTACCCAATCGAGCCACGCTAATCGACTCAGTACATAGCCTATGGTCATCTACGATCGTCCCATCAATGAAGATCCACTGTTGGTCTCCAAGCCCTAGAATGAACGGCCAAAAATGATTTGCCAATTTCTAGACAAATAGAGCCTCTAATCGAAAACGAATTACAGATGCTGGTTTCATTCGTCGAGAGTTTCGCGATGATATTTAATATTATAGAATTTGAGCAGTTATAATTTTTGAATTAGATTGGTAATTAGGAATTTAAGGTTTTGGAATATTCACCATTGGAAAGGAGCAGATTAGATTTAAAAGTATGTAAAGAAAAATAGAACAAAAGCCTACTAGGGTTTCATAGCAACATATATATAGACAAAGAAGGGACAAGAATAGATGGAACAAATATCGATTGTGCCAAAGCAATAACAAAGGCCCGAAAAGCCCGTTTCATTCTCGAAACGAAAATTGGTCATCCTATATGTTAATATATATGTTTTCAATATTTTTAAACTCAATGAAACTAATTTCAAACCTTATTTCTATTGTATGTAGAAGTTAGCTCTAAAATCAAATTATATTAATTTTTACATGTCAATTAAATGAATTGTTATTAAACTGATTTAATCACTTTTAAATTCTAAATTATAAGTTTTCTATCATCATTCTTGGTTAAGCAGAAATTAATAATCTTTTAAAATTAAATTTTTAAGTTAAATCCAAGAATTAAATATTAAATAAATTTCAATATTAAATTATAACAGTAATAAAATCCTAATTCGTTATATTTTAAATTTCAAACAAATCCTTTTATTTTGATTTACATGTTCTTTATATTAAATCAACATTTCCTTTATGTAATTTATTTAACATAATTTTCCATTTATTACAAAATTAATTTTAAAACGGATTAACTAAATGAGGTGAGAAATAAAATATATTTTTTTGGCAAAGCTAGTGGGGCAAAAAGGGCACCTACCTTTATTTATACCATGCAAAATTTTACAAGTATAAACAAGAAGTTCGGAGAGATACAAATGAAGAAGAGACAAAAAATAGCAAATAAAGATAGCCACATTCAAGACCCATATGCAGCTTGGGGACGACTCGAAGGAAACTGGAAATAGGACAAGCAGGACCCGAAGTAACTACCCACAACCTCTAACACCCTAGAATAAAGGTCCAGAAGCAATCCACTTAAAACCCCAAGCAAGACTCGAAGCAGTACAACAAAGACTCCAAGCAAGCCACCAAAAATAGCAGCACAGCAAGGACATCAAAATGCTCTAAAATGTTTAGCAATAGAGAGGGAAAAAATGTGTTTAGTGGTAGAAGAGCCAAAAAACACCCTATTGTTCCTTTCCATCCTAACTAAACACACAAGTTTCTTAAGAACCCTTAATAACAAATCACTTTTAGTAGACTTCCACCTTGTACCTTTAAAAATGTTATACCATTCAATAGAAGAGTTGGAGCTTGGATTGTGCAAATTTAAAGACCTCAAAATTCTTTTCCATATGAAGAAAGTGTACTGGCAATTAAAGAAAAGGTTACAAACACTCTCATCCTCATTACAACACAAAAGATAGGAAGCAGTCATAACCAGATTTCTAGCCCTAAGCTTATCGAGAGTATTAAAACCATTCCTTATCACCTTCCACAACATAATATTTACTTTGGGAGATGAAATGCACTTCCAAATTCTAAAGTGCCAAGGGAAGCTGATTAGAGGAGAAGCCTTGATAAAGTATTTATATACATAAGCACTTGAATGTTTCTTCGCAGCCCATAAATCATGCACATTAACCTTTCAGAAAACATTGTTCTGAATGTTGGGCCATACTTGTCTGATAGCATAAGAGCTAGAGTAAGGTAGATTAATATAACCATTAGACCAGAATGAACTAATCTTAGCATTATTATTGATCCCTGACTGGATTCTCATATTATAACTAATCATATTAGCTAGAATGCAAACATGAGCTAACCAAGGATCAAACAAGAAGGAAGTATCACACTCCTTAATACATTTCTGAAATATAAGGAAAAAAAGACTTGAATCTTAAAATGTTTCTCCAAACCCAACTAAAATCCATAGGGATATCCATAGTCCAAAAATGCAAATTCTTGATTAAATTAATCCTTGTCCAAGAAGCCCAGAGATTATTTCCATTATTCATCAATTTATAAGTCTTGTAGAAAGAGTTGTCCTATTCCATTGTTTGATGTCCATAATACCAAGACTGCCATTAATGAAAGGAAAGCAAAAAAGATTTGAATGCAATGGGAATCAGTTTCTTGGAAAAAGGATTGCCATGCCAAAGAAAATGATTTAAAGCAGAATATATCATTGATATGAGCTTGGTAGGAAAAATATAAATTCTGGCATAGGTGTTAGTCCGCGAGATCATGGTTTTGATGACAATAACATTAGAATAGATTATAAAATATAAATACTAACATTACAAGTTTAGATATATATATATATATATATGCAGGATTTAACTATGCAGGTACCAAGAATGAAGACTGTACAGTATAGAGATTCAAGATATCAAGACTGAAGACTCATGAGTATCAAGATTATCAAGAGTTCAAGAATTGAAGTAGTTTATTCTTTAATTAGAAATTTTGTTAAAACTCATAGAAAAGCACTGGCATCTTAAAATCCAATTTATTCATGGAATGGAATCTACTTCGAGCCTGTTAAAGGGATGGAACCCTAAGTACGATGGAACTTACGAAAAATCTAGTGGAACATTGTTTTGTATCCACTAATTTTAATTCAAATGATTTTACAAAATTATCTCGTTTTCAAAACGATTTCAAAACTTTCCTTTTAAAAGATTCAAAACCCTCTATCCTGATTTTAAATAATTTTAGCCTAAAAATTATCTTTAATTTCAAAGTCAAATTACTCCTGATTTTAAACTAGCTTTTAAAATAATATATTTAACTTTTAAATATTTATACTTAAGATTTAAATATAAAATTATAGTTAAATTTTATATATATTATTCTCTATATTTACTTATGTATTTTAACTATAGTCAAGTATATTAGAAAAGTTTAAAATAGTTTTAATACAAGAGAAAGGTTATTTTCAAAGAAAATCAAATCATCAAAAATTGCTTTGGGATGTCGACATGCCTATGGTGACCATGTCGAGATGGTGTCAGTTGAGTTCAAAATTTAAATTTCAAAAGAAGTGTCTATTCGCCATAACTCTTTAGAATGGACATGGCTATTATTCTTCTATAAATAGGGGTTAGATTCAACTAATTTTATATCAGATTTTCTGGTTTTTCACTCCTCTTCTTCTTCCACGTTTCTTAATACATGTTCTTACCATTACTCTGTCGAAATCAACATTGAATCGAACTCGATCTTTTCTATTTTGATTCTCTATCACTATCTCAATAAGATTCTCAGTGCTATTCAGAGTTATAGGCTTCTTTGTAATCTATTAAGTGAGAAAAGGTGTGATTGTGGCCTTGAAAATCAATCAAGCGAGATAAGGTGTGATTGTAGCCTTGGTAAATCAATTGGGTAAACTTGCGGCCCGGAAATCAAGTATCTCTACCCAGAGGATTGTGATTCTGGAGGGTGTACCTCGTAGCCTTGAAATCGAGGGTGTAATTGTACAATTGCTTTTGAAAGGAAATCCGTATTTGTGTTGCGGGACTGGATGTAGGGTAACTCCGGTGTGTTCTTTCCTTTATTGCTTTTACTTTATTTCTGCATTTGTGTTTGTTTCTGTGATCATATCTGTGTCTGTATATTGCATACATCCGTGTTCAATTCAACATAAATTCAAAAAGATTTAGTAATTCTTTATAAACTCTATTCACCCCCCTCTAGTGTTAATCCTAGCCTTAAGATCCGTAATCCGCATTTCTTTCAATAAGCATATGGACGTAGCAATGTATTTTATAACAACTAGCCTACCAGCCATTTATAACAAAGAATCTAACATGGAAGATAATCTGGCGGTGATTCATTCAAACAACTGTAAACATTGATTAGAATTGATTTTTGAAGAGCAGACTGGCATACCAAAATAAGTCTCATTATTATCAAAGGAAGATAACCTAGATAAAGCAAAAATAATTCTCTTTTTATTATCATCCAACCCTGCAATTTTAATCTTGTATTTGCTTCTATTAATGCTCAAGCCAGTCAACAATTTAAATTTACTCAGAACAATCATTACACCATTAATTGACTTAACATTTGGTTTGGTGAACAACATTAGATCATCAGCAAAGAGAAGAGTAGAGATTTTCAGGCTCTTGCATATTAGTTGATAGTCAATTAGCTTAAGAAGCATAGAATTATTGAGGCTAGCGAACAAGTCCATGACACACACAAAAAGATAAGGAGACATGGGGTCCCCTTGCCTTATACCTTGAGTAGCATTGAAATAACCGAATGTATTACCATTATGACTTAAAGAAATTTTAACAGTAGATACACATGTGAATATCCAAGCCAAAATAGGAGTAGGGAAATTCATTCTGTAAAGAATATATATGATTGATTTCCAATTAACAGTGTTATAGGTCTTTTGTACATCAAATTTCATCACACGGCTGGGAGAGATATTAATCATGTTATGGCCTGTCGTATGTTCATTGGACAACAGAATATTATCAGTAATGTCTCTATGCGGAAGGAATGCACTCTGGTTATGAGAAATGGTATTAGCCAACACATGCTTCATCCTAGTAGCCATTATTTTAGAGATAATTTTTATATTACATTACAATAGGCAATGGGTCTAAATTATGTAACAGAAGAAGGTTGCTAAGACTTAGGGATCAAAGAAAGTTTGGTGGCATTAATACCAAGAAGTAACTTGTTGTGTTTGAAGAAATTAAGGATGGCCTTAATCACATCATGGCCAATAATGTCCCAAGAGACTTTGAAAAAATGAGCATCAAAACCATCAGGCCTAGGGCTGCTAGAACCATTCATGCTAAAGATAATACCTTTAATTCCATCAGGAGAAATTTCCCTAATCAAAAATTTCTTATTATTGTTAGAAATGACAAGTAGAGAAATATGAGAAAATAATTGCATGGATATATCAAGCATGTTGTGATTGGCAAGCATATCCTTCAAGTAAGTCAGAAAGGCTTCTTGAATGGAATCTTTAATGATACAAGGATTTCCATTCATATCATTAATATTACTGATAGAAGAAGAAGCTTGTTATATCTTTAGGAAATTATGAAAGATTGCTGAATTCTTGTCCCCATGAATTTGCCATTTTAATTTAGCCTTCTGCCTTACCATTTTGATGTCCTCCACAAGAGCATTAGTTAAGTTCAGTTTGAGTTTAATTTCATGTTCATCAAGCAAAACATTATTAGGAATAGAAAGGATATACCTCTAAACCCGCAACAATTTTCTCTAATTGAAGAAGAGATGCTATTTCCATTCCCAAATTTTTCCTTAGCTCAATTCCTCCAAAATGTTCTTTAGACGCCTAAGTTTAGTCTGCAAAATAAATATAGGATTACCAAATACATGCGTATCCCAGCAGTTAGCAACAATACATAAAAAAATTCTGTATTTTCGGTCCAATTATTAAAGAATGAAAATGAGGATTGTCTTCTATCAGTGGCCATGCCCCAATCCAGAATCAAATGAGAATGATCAGATAAGGGTGGGTGGGGGATTAGAATATTTAGATTAGGCCATTTCAACGCAGAGGCAAAATTTTGATATGATCTATCCAATTTGCAAAGAGTTTTGTTACCAGATCTACTCGAGTTATTCCAAATATAGAAACATCGATATGATGCAATAGGAAGAAGATGGGCATTATAAATAGAATTATTAAGTGGCCTAGTTTGTTGATAAGTAAGTGGAGAGCCACCACATTTATCAGAAGACATTTTCATGAAACTCCAGTCACCAAAACAAATCCAAGAGGAGTTAGAGAGGTGAATAGAAGGGAGTTTATCAAGAAACAATTATTTATGAGAGCAAGAATTTTCAGCATAGACCATTGTTAAGAAGAAATCAGTAGCATAAGAGATAAGAATTGTAACGAGCTGGATTTTTCATCGTTCTATTTTGAATATTTAAATGGTTTAAATATTGGATTTGGAATTTTAATTAAGTTAATAAGTTTTTAAACTGAAATTTCGAGTGATTTCACAAAATTTTGGAATCGTCGATTTAATCGATGCGTTAAAATAGCGATCCTGGACACAATCTCAGAATTTGACAAACAAGTTTCATTGGATCCGCAATAATGTATTATTATCTGATTTCAAATTTTGTAGCGTTTGGATTTATCATTTGGTCGTACAATCTGAAACGCCTAAAAATAATTTAATTTAAGTAGTCCATTTAAAAAGTTTTCTTCGACATACGATCGAATTAGGCCTCGTAACCTATTCCATTACATTTGGAATAGGGGTATAACATTAGAAATGTCGGGCGGCACGCCTCGGTAGGGGATTGAATAAAATATTTAAGTTTTTTGGATATATATATATATATATATCTATATATATATATATATATATATCGTTATCACCTCAGACACATTCTTTCAAGTCATAGCTACCCTAGTCTGATTTGAATGTAGACCAAATCACATGAAACCTTCTCCATCTATTTATATCGCACCCTTCCTCTCTCCCTCTTTCATTTAAAATCGCATATACTGTTCCCTTTTCTTTTACTTAAAAAAAATTCAAAAACGAAATCGCGACTTCGTTCTTCTTCCTTTGTTTTTAATCACAGCGAAAAAAAGAAAGACAAAAATCGAAAGAAAGAAAGAAAAAATAAATATATGTCCAAAACTTGGACTTGATCTCGAATCGAAGGAGCTTCATGTGATGTGAAGTGTTCGACCAGGTTGGAGCGGCTTGATAGTCTGCATAGCATAGTATTGTTAGGGTTCGTGCACATGTGTGAGCTGCGGAGGGGTCGTGCGACGTTTGAGGGGAGGAAGTGGCGCGTTGTCTTCAGTGGATCGCGGTGACCTGATAGGAGCACGATGTATGCTTGGTCGCGATTTGGGATTGTAGCTTAGGGTTGGGCGCACGACCTTGACTGGCGATCAAAATCGCGATGGAGGTTTCAGGGGAGCCGATGGAGAAGAGCGACGGTGGGTCGTGACTGAGTACGTACGCACGTGCGGCATCTCGGGGACTTGTAGGCAGGAGGTCGATCTCCTAGGTGAGAATAGGGCTTGATTTGTTGATCTATGGTGGCATATCAGAGGCGTAGGCAGCAGCAACTTCAGCTGGAGACAGTGACAATTCGTTCGGTGTTCGAGGAAGTTCGCAGCCTAGAGTTGTTAGATCGAGAGAATAGGTATAACTGTGTTAGAAATTAAATTATATAAGGTCTAAATTGAGAAATTAGTTGGCTATTATAATTTAAAATTTGATATCATTAACTTATATAATTCAAAATTTTGTTTATACGAGGTACAAAAAAATCGTGAATTATAATCTGGAATAAATTAGAGATTTTTAGAGACGGCTATTAAAATTAGAATGAATCATAGTATAAAATCAAAGGTGAGAAAATTCTCACTCATTTGGATTGCCAAATTTAATTTAATTAGTTAAAATTAATTTGGATGCTTGGTTGAATTTATTAATTATTATATGTTGAATGGTAGTATATATATTAGTAGTTGGTCTGATATTCCCGCACATTATGGCGGATGAGACCCTATGTGTCCCGCATAATAGCGGATGACCCTATATACTGCGATATTCCCTCGAAATGGAATTATTATTTTTATTGTTGTCTAACATCTGTGGATGCGAAAAATGGGTTGGAGGAATCCAACAGGATTCCTCAAATATATTGTTTATTTTTTATATATACCGACATATGATGTGTGAAGATAATCTATTGTAGATTATTGTTGTAATTTGAATTATTAGATTCTGTTGTAGCACTGGCCTGAATTTTGATATTTTAAATACTATAACATTATTTTTGGAATGTTAAGGAATTCAAAAGAAGATTTTGAATTTTAAAATATTTAAATTGAAGTTTGGGTTATTTTAAAAGAAAATGATTTGGGTAAAACAGTAAATTGATTTTTGGGTTGTATTTAACTATTCATAAAAATATTTTAAATAGAGATTTTTATAAAGGATTTTTAAACGATGGATTTTTAAAAAAACGATATTTCTGGAAAATATGAAAAGAAGTTGAAATCGATATTTAAGATAGATTGACAGAAATGAATATATTTTGTAAGGAATTGAATTTATAAAGTAGATTGTTTTAATTAAAAAATGAAACTTATAGAAGTTATATATTTATAAATGATGTTATAAATAAAGAAATTCGATAACAAATGAAAATTTGGGAATATAAAATTCATAGAGTGAATTTATATTAAAATGTGGCAATAGGGTGAGAAGAATAATGGATACTTTTTTTGGAAGTAAAAATGGTTAGGGAGATCGTAATGGAAGTGATGTGATTTGAA
The DNA here is from genome assembly GCA_030765085.1 of Allium cepa. Lineage (NCBI taxonomy): Eukaryota > Viridiplantae > Streptophyta > Magnoliopsida > Asparagales > Amaryllidaceae > Allium > Allium cepa. The sequence continues at coordinate 683,778,618 of CM060932.1, read as the reverse complement.
GGGAATTTATGAATTAAATTGGTTATTTAGGTTTTAAAAATATATTTTTAATTCTAAGAAGTTAAGTTTGTTTTTAAAAGCAAATTTTTATTAAAACAATGAAATTTTAAACTCGTTAGGATTGAAATACTTCGGTAGGTAGATTTTTAAATATTAAGTATTTATTTTAGTAAATTCTAACTTTTAAAATCAGCTTTGAAAATTTATTTGTTTATCTAATAATAGGTTATTGATGTTTATAAAAGTGTTTCCGATATTTTAAATAATTACTGGAACATGTTTCAAAAGTAAATTATTATCCTTCAAAATACTTATATACGTACATACATACATACATATATATATATATATATAGTTTTGAAGTGATTGAAAATTTTATTTATAAATTCTCTCGAGATTCGTAAATGAGGCTAATAAAAAGATATGATTTTGAGGGAAGGAATTTTATAAGGGATTTAAAGGAAATTGAATTTCAAAATGTTGAATATGGAAATTTTGAAAATGAAATCTAAATCCCTAATAGAATGTTATAAACTTTTGAATGGGGTTATAATAAGTATACTAGGTTTTGGAAAATTGAAAAGGGAATTTAGTAGTGATTTCGATGACTTATGAGATAAGCTACGAAATATTCTCTTAAGTGTTGGTATTTGAAAAGATTTTGGAAAATAAGATTATAATATTTTTCCTAAGTATAAAGATGGAAATTTGGGAATATTTCTAAGTGTTGAGATGGTTTGAAAATATCTTGTTATGGATTTAAGTATTTGAATTTTAAAAAAAAAATTGGAATATGGAAAGGGATTTGAATATATGTATTAGTAAAGATATTTTGAGAATAAATATTTTGGAAAAAATTATAATAAGGCCTAGTGACTGCTTACGATGTTTTATTGATAGTTAAATAACTGATTATCAATATTGGCCAATTTCATTAATCTTTTGGATGAGACCGTGATCGGATTTAATTATTCAAAAAATCACTTCGATCTGGTTTGAACATTATGAATGGATACCGTGGAGATGATGAAGACGGTGATTCGGTTTGTCCAGACCTAGGACAACTTGTATGGACGAATGCTATCAGAACATCGTCACTGGAGGATGATGAGCATTCTAAGTGGAATAGTTTCTTAAAAGGTAACACTTAACCTCAAGCCTCATCAACCGGGAATGACTAAAACATGGAAGATGCAGCAAGGCTAAGTGGGTCGCACCCAATTAGGGTATGTTATCACTTTTTTAGTTATCATCGGAAACCTATATGTTATGGATATGGTTGTGCATGAAAGAAGGAGTGCTTGATTTGTAAGCATGGGAACACCCAAGGTGATAACATATTCGGTCTATCTAGGTTAGGGGTAGGTCGGTCTTGTGTAGCAAGGGATCCCGATGAGGTCCTTGGTACATTGTTCTAGAGGTGTACCGTGATGGGCGGTACCCTAGCGGCCCAGTCATTGTGTGGAATCCATTCTCCAATAAGCGCCGTACGGTTTTGATTAGCCCAACTATGCTGGAACGTAAGATGAAAGCATGTCAGCTATTTCCTATTTACTTTGATTAGACATTATTATAATACCAGATAATTTTGATAAAAATGTTTTGGTTATCGTAAGGTAAAACCCATCGTTTTATGAGTGACGTGGTCTTAGGAGATGCCTTTGTTTTTCAAAGGATTTTGAAAAAATTAATAATTCAAATTGAGTTTGTTATCTCATGCTGGTTTTCCAGACTGACTCGGGTATTATTTTATTATAATGCTTGGGTCAGACCGAGTATTATAGATTCAAGATAGGATGCTATGGAGCTCAGGAAACGAGTTGGATGATAAGACGTATCATCTACATGATTTGTATTTTCGTCGTGTGAGCACAAATTATTAAACTGTCTAGATTTGATTGTTGCCTATTGTACTCTGATAATGGCATGTATATTAACAGTATAGTTCTTGTATTCAAAATCTGTTATTATATATTATATTTTGTTCCGTTGTGACTGTGAGATTCTATGTTTGTTGTTCTATTTTTCTTCTATCTCTTCTTCTTTACCCTAGTTATTCTCTCTTTCATACAATTTGGGTTGAACAGGAGTGAATTATTATCAACTCAATGGGTACGGAACTGCATATTGCTACACTTGGTATCAGAGCTGCAATGTTAAGTGAGAACTTGGCTCTGTCATTAGAGATAGATTCAGTAGTACTCTAGAACGAGTCGAGTGTAATAATAGATATAAGCGCTTGTTTGTTAGTGAATATAAATGGTTCTGTATTGTGTTGATTTATCTGTTGAGTGGCATATAAATTATAGTCGAATAGTGGGACGCCACTAAATCAATAGGAGTTTGTAAACACTTGAACACAATAAACTGACAAAGTATGGTTTTGAATTGGGTAAATGAAATAATTTTACCCAACTTATATTTTGATATAAAAGGAATAATTTTGGTACATTGATGTGTTTTGTTATTATTATATAACCAAAATAGGATTTTAAAATTTTGGAATGGTTATAACAAACCAAATTGGAATGTATAAGAATGAATTATATAAGTGAATTAAAAAATAAAAAAGGATTCAAACTAGAATTTGGAAAATTAAATCCTGGAGATTTTTGGAAATATTTTCCATAGTATTTGAAAATAAATAATAATATTACTATTTGGAGATATTTTTGAATAGAAAAAAAATTGTTTTAAATGGATTTTTAGTAGTCATATAGCGCTGAACTCACTACAGTCGCTGGAAAATAATTTCGATGATGATCGCAACATCATCGGTGTTTATTTTCGAGTTTCTAAGTGACGAATTGCTTCCGTAGTAAATTGGTATGGAGAATTGTTTGGTGAAATCAAGTGTTATTGTTTCCCTTTCTTTCAATTCAAAAAAAAATCAAAAAGGAAATCGCGAATTCGTTCTTCTTCCTCTATTTTTAATCACAACGAAAAAAAGAAATCGACAAAAAGAAAGAAAAATAAAAATATGTCCAAAACTAGGATTTTGATCTCGAATCGAAGGAGCATCGTGTGACATGAAGTGTTCGACCAGGTTGGAGCGGCTCGACAGTCTCCATACCATAGTATCGATTAGGGTTCGCGCGCGTGTGCGAGCTATGGGGGGTTGCGCAGCGTTCGAGAGGAGGAAGTGGCGCGTTGTCTTTTGTGGATCGTGGTTGTAATAACCCGTACTTTTCGATAATTAAAAATATTTAAATAAGGTTTTGTGATAATGTTGAAAGAAATAAAAATTTATGATTTAATAATAAAAATATAACTGGAATGAAATGTAATAGTATTAATTTAGGGTAATTGATAACTGCTTTAAATGTAATTCCAATTCGTTGAAATGATTAAAAAAATTATAATTGGTTATAGATTGTAAATCAATTGTAATAATGAGTGTATAAATTGATAATTGGATTAAAAGATAATTGATAATTTAAATGTTGTATTAATTAATGAAATAATGTGTAATAAATTGTAATTGAATAGAATTAGTATTGTGTAAGTTGATAACATTTGTTTAAATAATAAACTTATAAATATGATTAGAAGTTAATGGTGACAATTATTATATGTTATCTATTTATTTAGTCTGTTAAATTAAATTAGAAATCAATTGTAATTAAATGCAATTAAATATTACGTTAATGTAAATTAAGATGATAATTGTGGAATAAGTGTAATAAGATGTAACCAAATGTAAAATTTTACTCATAATATGACAATTGTTGGAATTAAAAGAATGAAATCAAAATTAATCAATTTATTTAAGTTAAAATTTTATTTATTTGACTTAATTACAGTTCCAATTGAACACTGTAATTAGTGAAATATTAACATTGAATTGATGTGTAAATTTGTTTTAAATTATTGTAAATGTCTAGGTAATCAAAAATGATGAAATTTGTTAGTTTATAAATATTGAATTTAAAAAGTGATTTAATTAATTTAATATTACTTTATTTAGTTAACGTGAAAATCGCCATTTTGACAACTGTCTCAGATTTCGACGAAACCTGTTTCTTCGGATCTGTAATGATGAATTATTGTAGGAAGTCAAGTTTCGTGTCGATCGGACTTCTTGTTTGATCGTACAGACTGAAACGCGTAGAAATCAATTTAATTAAATTTAATTGAAATAAATTTGAAATACGTTGATTTTGAGGCTAACTTCTTCATTCGATGGAATTAGGACTTGAAATTGGTTTCATTGAGTTTAAAAATATCCAAAATATCTATTTTGATATGTGGGATGACCCACTTTCGTTTCGAAGGAAGAACGGGCTTTTCAGGTCGTTATTGTCGTGCGTACAAATTTGATATGTGTTTATTTTCTTATTAGGCTTTGTGAATATAGATGTCTTGTCTCCCAATCCCTAGCAGTCATTTTTCTTATTCTATATATACATCAACTTCTATCTGTTCCTCCTTCTCAAATGGAAGAAACCCAAATTTCTAGATTTAGTTGCAAATCAAAATCAATTTCAAAAATCAAACTCCTCCAAACCATATCAAATTATATACTGATTCGAAGCTCTCGACGAGCATAACCTACATCTGCAATTCGTTTTCAATCAAATACATGTTTTGATCAGAAACTGAGGTTGAACCTCAGTCATTCATATTAGGGTTTCAATTATTCAATGACGGATCTTCATCCTAGAGTCGATCGGATGGTGCAGTATTGTAGAGGGGAAGATGTAGCACCCATCCAGGGAATTCGCTTCATCCAGAGATGACTGGGTTCACCGTGGTGGGCCTGATGATGTGGCAATGGCGCTGGTTGAAGGGGGAGGTCGCAGGGGGTCACACGGCTATCATTGAAGGCGCCTGGGCCTAGGGAAGCAATCAGCAGCATCTGTTCTTGATGAACGTGGTGGTGGCAAATCGTAGTTGGTGGTCGGTAGCTGGGTTGCAATGCATATAGAGTATTATGCACTAGGAATTGAGTCAGATGGCAACGAAGTGTTGAAGTGGTAGCATCGTATAGGTGTACATTTCTTTTTATTATTTTATTTAAATTTTGATTTACAATGTCCTAATATAAATAGCTTTCACATACGAGGTCCAATTCACGCGCGATTTGTTAGATAGCGATCGTATCGAAATTTTGGACATTTTGACGCTAGTTTGGATGAATTATGAGACTGTTCATTTTTGGGCCTTTATTTGGATTTCAAATCGATTTGAAATTAAAGGTGAGTGTTTTAACCCACTCACAACTACTAAATTTTCTTATGCTTGTTAAATTGAATTTGTGATGTGATTTGGAATAGATTGGTTGATGTTTGGTATATTTAAATTGACATTCTAGTTACATTTAAATTTTATTGCAATTAATCATCGTTTAATTTAATATTAAATTTTAATTCATCAGTTTGTACCTATTAATGATAATCAGTCATATATTAATGTTTGTTGGTTGATTTGGATGATGATTCTGATGTATGTTTGATTTGTTGATATTGGATAACTGGATGTTATATTTTGTATTGTTATAGCACTGCAAGTTCCCTATGCGTTGAAATGATACATACCCAAACGATCATATAGAATGGGGAAAATCGTTATGGGTCAAAATGATAAACCCAAACAATTTTCATTGGAATAAGTTTAGGATTGTGGGTTGAAATGATATATACCCGTAAAATTAAATATTTGCAGATTGAAATGATAAGTATCCATATCACTTGACCATAGGGTAGAAAATTATATACGGACACCGGATTGGTTAAATTTAATGATTTTAAAATTTTAAACTTTGAATCCAGTTAAACGATAATTGAAATAGAATTTGACTGACATAAATTGAATAGTTTTAAGTAATTATTTAAAGGATTTAAATTGTAATTTTAAAGTTGAATTTGAAGTATAAACGACATTCATTGAAATTATGTTTTGATTTGAAATCTAGATATGGTCCACATTTGTTAGAATGGAAGAAATGGTTAAATGTGGTGTTAATTTCAAATTTATTATCTTGATACAAATTGTAAAATATTCTTTTAGATTCTAATTATTAAGATTTTCAACTTTTAAACTAAATTAATCTATTTTTATTATTTTAAACCGTTTTAAATCTATTTAAAGTATTTTATCTATTTTAATCTATTTTAAATTATATTAATCTATTTAAACTATTTTTATCTATTTTAATCTATTTTAAATTATATTAATGTATTATAATCTATTTTAAACTATATTAATCTATTTTAAACAATCTTAAACTATTTTAAATTATCTAAACTATTTCCTGAATTTTAGGTTTTGTAAAGTGGAAGTTTTATATTTAAATCCTTGATTTTTAAGTAGAATATGATTAAATTATGTTGTAACATAAGTAGGGATTTAAATGACATATTTGAGGAATATGATTATTTTAAGTGAGGATTTAATCTATTTTTGGAAATATGGATTCGAAAGTGATATAATTTCAAATGGGATATAATTTCGAAAGTAAATATGATTTCAAAAATAATATGGTTTAGAGAATATGATATTTTGCTATATGAAATGGTTTCGGAAATGTAAAAGAACTATCCAGTGTGAAATAAGCGTTTGGCTGCTAAAGAGACCGGGATCGGATATTGTCATACTCTCTGCCAATACTGAAAACCAATTTAACAACTGTGTACGTGGTGGAGATTCCGAAAATAAAGTAGGGTGGCTTGGCAAACGATTCTGTATGAGGTATTTACGTGATCCTGACTTCCGTGAGTCAACTTAGATGTGACTAAAACAAGAGCCATGCCAGACTGAGTGTGGTCATTCCTCTGATCGAACACATTTCTTCGATACCATATTATGACTTTGTGATGATTTGGTGGCCACCCCTCGATTTTGATTATGGGAGTGTGTTCCAAGGTGGGCGGTAGTAGCTGTTATGCATTACCACAAGTCTGGATCTACAATCACTATATCTACCCTGGCATTGCCTTGAGTGTCGTATTCACATGCCCTATCACGCCTTTTATGAGTTTGTTTTGTGTCGTACCTTTAGAGTGCTCCCTAATAGACCACCTATGGGTGGAGTTTACAGTATCTGTATAGACTACGGCATTATATAAAATGTGTTAAGGGGGACATGGGTAATGCCCTAACGATATTTTAGTACTTTACTTTACTGTAGACACTATTATAATAGCATATTTTACTACGTAGTAGATAGTTTAGTGGATCCTTAGGAGATGGGAATCCCGAACATTTCTTAAATTATTGCACTCGCGTTAGACACTGGACAGGAGATGTCAAACCCCGTAAACATCTCTGATGCCATTACACTCATATTTATTTACTGTTGATTTAACTTACATAAGATCTTTTAGTTCTGACTCGAGTCTTTTGTCTTTTCAATTCGCTCGGTCAGTCTGAGCTTTTCAATCTATCGAAGACTGCTTTCTGGAGGATGAAGATGAAGATTTTATACTATTATTATTTATTATATTCATAACACTGCATCATATTGTTCCGCTGCATTTATTTATTTATTCTTGTTGTATGTAACTCTGATTTGTATTATAAAAGTATAATCTTGTAAACAGCTTCATGAACTGTTTATTTGATTATTATATTTTATCATTCTGCTGCGAGATTCTGTATTTATTTTTCTTTCTTTCTCTGCTTTTTCTTATTTACCTCATAACAATCCTCTGTTTTGAATGGTTTGAGTTTGACATGTGTGGCTTATCGTCGACTTGAACCACCCAAAAAGGTAGGTCATTATAACGACGACCTGATGGAAGCACGACGTATGCATAGTCGCAATTTTAGATTGTGGGTTAAGGTTAGGCGCGCGATGTTTACTAGCGATCAAAATCGCAAGGAAGGTTTCAGGTGAGGCAATGGAGAAGAGCGACGGTGGATCGTGACTGTGTACGTACATGCGTGTGACAGCTTGGTGAGCTGTAGGCAAGAGGTTGAGCTCGTGGGTGGGAATAAGGCTCGATTTGTTGGTGGACGGTGGCATATCAAAGGCATAGGCGGCAACTACTTCGGCTGGAGACAGGGGCAATTCGTTCGGCGTCTGAGGAAGTTCATAGCCTGGAGTTGTTAGATCAAGAGAAGAGGTATAATTGTGTTAAAAAATATATATTTAGTTAGTTAATTAAAGGTTTAAATTGATAACTTCATTGGTTATTATAATTTAAAATTTGCGTTAACTTATATAATTTGAAATTTTGTTTATACGAGGTACAAATAAATTGCGAATTATAATCTGGAATTAATTGGAGATTTTTGGAGGCAACTATTAAAATAAAATTGGAATGGATCCCTATTTAAAATCAAAGGTGAGAAAATTATCACTTATTTGGACTGCCAAAATTAAATTGAAGTAGTTAAAATTAATTATTGGATGCTTAGTTGAAGTTATTAATTATTATCTGTTGAATGATGTATTATATAATAGTAGTATATATATTAATAGTTGGAGTGATATTCCTATGCATAATAGCGCAGGAGACCCCATGTACCCCGTATAATAGCGGATGACCCTATATACCACGATATCCCCCTCGAAGTGGGATTGGTATTTTTATTGTTGTCTAACATCTGTGGATGCAGGGAAATAGGTTGGAGGGATCTAACAGGATTCCTCAAATATATTGTTTATTTTTCGTATGATGTGTGTAGATAATCTGTTATAGATTATTGTTGTAATTTGAATTATTGGATGCTATTGTAGCACTGTCCTGAATTTGGTATTCTAAATACCATAATACTATTTTTAGATTTTGAAGGAATTTAAAAGAAGATTTTGAATATAAAAATATTTATATCGAAGTTTGGATTATTTTAAAAGAAAATGATTTGGGGAAAATAATAAATTGACTTTTGGGTTGTATTTAACTATTCGTAAAAATATTTAAACAGAGATTTTTAAAATAATTTATATAAAGGATTTTTAAGCGATGGATTTTTATAAAAGCAATATTTCTGGAAAATATGAAAAGAAGTTGAAATCGATATTAAAGTTTAATTGACAGTAATGAATATAAATTGTAAGGAATTGAATTTATAAATGGAATTTATAAATTAGATTATTTTAATAAAAAAGTGAAACTCAGAGAAGTTATATATTTGTAAATGATGTTTTAAATAAATAAAATTGATAACAAATGAAAATTTGGGAATATAAAATTCGTAGAGTGAATTTATATTAAAATGTGAAAATAGGGTGAGAAAAATAGTGGATACTATTTTTGGATGTGAAAATGGTTAAGGAGATTAGAATGGAAGTGATGTGATGTGATTCGAAAGGAATTTATAAATTAAAATTGATTATTGAGGTTTTAAAAATATTTTTTTAATTTTAAGAAGTTAAGTTTGTTTTTAAAAGGAAAATTTTATTATTTAAAACTATAAAATTTTAAACTTGTTAGGATTGAAATACTTCGGTAAGTAGATTTTTAAATATTAAGTATTTATTTTAGTAAATTATAACTTTTAAAATCAGCCATGAAAATTTATTTGTTTATCTAACAATAAGTCATTGATGTTTATAAAAAGTGTTTCCGATATTTTAAATAATTACTGGAATATGTTTCAATAATAATTATTATCCTTAAAAATACTTATTATATATATATATATAGTTCTGAAGCGATTGAAAATAGTTATTTATAATTCTCTGAAGATTCGTAAATGAGGCTTATAAAAGGTATGATTTTGATGGAAGGAATTTTATAAGGGATTTAGAGGAAATGGAATTTCAAAATGTTGAGTATGGGAATTTTGAAAATGAAATATGAATTCCTAAAAGAAGTCATAAATTGTTAAATGGGATTATAAATAAGTATACAGGGTTTTTGGAAATTGAAAAGGGAATTTATTAGCGATTCTGAAGACTTATGAGATAAGCTGCGAAATATTCTCTTAAATGTTGGTATTTGAAAAGATTTTGGAAAATAAGATTATAATATTTTCCTAAGTATAAATATGGATATTTGGGAATATTTCTAAGTGTTGAGATGGTTTGAAAATATCTTGTCATGGATTTAAGTATTTGAATTTTTTATCAAATTTTGGAATATGGGAAAGGATTTGAATATATATCTTAGTAAAGATATTTTGAGAATAAATATTTTGGAGAAAATTATAATAAGGCCTAGTGACTGTTTATGGATGTAAATAACCGACTATCAATATTAGCCAATTTCGTTAATCGTTTTGAAGAGATGGGATCAGATTTAATTATTTGAAAACCACATCAATTCGTTTTGAACGTTACGAATAAATACCGTGGAGATGATGAATGATTCGGTTTGTCCAGACCCAGGACAACTTGTATGGACGAATGAGCATTCTAAGTGGAATTGTTTCTTGAAAGGTAATGCTTAGCCTCAAGCCTCATCAACCGGGAATGACTAAAACAGGGTAGATGCAGCAAGGCTAAGTGGGTCCCACCCAATTAGGGTATGTTATCACTTTTCTAGATATCCTTGGAAATTTATATATTATGGATATGGTTGTGCATGAAAGAAGAAGCGCCCGGTTTGTAAGGGTGGGAACACCCAGGTTGATAACATATTCGATCTATCTAGGTTAGGGGTAGGCCGATCTTGTGTAGCAGGGGATCCCGGCGGGGTCCTCGGTACATTGTTCTAGAGGTGTACTGTGATGGGTGGTACCCCAGTGGCCTAGTCATTGCATGGAATCCATTCTCCAATAAGCGTCGTACGGTTTTGGTTGTGCCTAGCTATGCTGGAACGTGAAATGCAAGCATTGCAGCTATTTCCTATTTATTTTGATTAGACATTATTATAATAACAAACGATTTTGATAAAAATGTTTGGTTATCGTAAGATAAAAACCCGTCGTGTTTATGAGTGATGTGGTCTTACGAGATGCCTTTGTTTTTCAAAGGATTTGGAAAAAATTAATAATTCAAATTGAATGTGTTTTCTCGCGCAGGTTTTTCAGACTGACTTGGGTGTTATTTTATTTTAATGCTCGGGTCAGACCGAGTATTATAGATTTAGGATAGGATGCTATGAAGCTCAGGAGATGAGCTGGATGACAAGACGTATCTCCATACTTAGGGCTGTCAAAATTCAACCCGACCATTTAACCCAACCATTTTAACCCAATTTTAATAGGGTCGGGTCAAGGCTAATAATATTATTTTTGAATTGGGTCAATACCCACTTAGCTCAGTAAAAACATAACACAACCTGTTTAACCCTTTTACCCTTTCGAACTGCAAAACCCTACTTTTCATTTTCATCTCTTGTTTCCTAAAAAATGAACACGGCCGGCTCTCTCTCCCCCTAAATTCCTAATCGGTCTGCTCTTGCTATCGCGACTTCTCTCTCTCTCGATTCTTCAAATCTCGCACAGATCTAAGCTGCCGACTATTGCATAGATCTAAGGTACGATATTTCTGATTAAATAGCTTAAGCTATCACAATGAATTTAGCTAGTGTTGATGGTTCTGTTGGATGCTTTATGTTAATTCGCTGGTAATAATTTGCTATGTTGTATACTGGGTTTACAAATGATCGCTTTTGTTGTTTAATCATCAATCTCAACGTTTGATTTCAAAATTTCATATATTATGCCATCTATACGAAGTTAACTTTAAACAATCCATGATTTCAAATTTTCGAAATAAAAAATTGACAAATATATTTCATTGGCGTTTCCATTGACACTAATTATTTGGATCATTTCTATGTTTGTATTATCAGCATAGTGATTTGCTGGAGCTTCAATTCTATAGTCTTCAAGTGGAATTATATTGCTGCCCTAAACATGAATTTATTTTTCTGTACATACTACCACTCTTCTTTATCCCATCGCTACCAGTTTTGATATAGCACCCATATTTCATGGTGTTCTTATTGGTAGTGTCGCACTTGGGTCTAATTATTGCTATTCAAGTCAACTATTTAATCACTATCTTATAAATGCAGTTACTTTACACAATCTTGGGTTTATTTTGAATTTCTAAATGTATGTGAGCTACTTTTTAGTTACATTTCCTCCATGCATTTTTATTTTACATTATTTTGTTTTTGAAAATAAGTCATATTAAGTTATAATCATGGTAGAATACTAATGCAATATTTTTTACATATATAATGTGACAGTGTCTATAATCATGGAATAATGAGCATACATCCATAATTTCAATCATGGAAGAATAAATTAGATAACTTTACTCCATCAAGTGTGTTTAAGCACGTATAGAACCATAGTAATATTGTTACAAATTATAGTTACTCCATGTATACTTTTATAGTTAATATGTGTTGATTGTGCTTATAAATTATTATGTTAATTTGTACAACAATATTTAAATAATCTAATACACTAGTTATATTATAATTTATACAGTAACTGTGTAATAAATAATATATGCATTGGTTATGCTCACATAAGAAGATAATGTAACAACTAATTAATGGAAATACAGATAAAAAATGAAACTGTTGTACCCAATTACTTTGTCTTTGGTGCTTGTGAATTTTAGGAATAGCCTGCTTCATTGTTTCTTTGATGGGTCGGTCTCATATTTGAAAAATGACTTGGCAATTTAATTATTCTTCTTACACGGTTGTCGGCAATGTTTGTTGAAGCTGATTATGCACTGGTTGTATTATTAAGGTATAGTGTTGGTTCTATATCTTATTGCAATGCCCAGCTATATGAATGTGTTATAGAAGACACAGCTTTCAGGGATATCTATATGAATGTGTTATTTTGTAATCATGGATTGTTTAAAGTTATTTCATATTTTGCTATAATACAAGCTTAGACTCTTCTCAAATATAGAAGTTCTTAAACAATGCATAAAAAGTTTTGCGTATTTTTTGTAGTATATGAATATTGGTGAAGATGATACCCAAACAAGAGACATGGTAGGATTGGAGGTTGATCTTGATTCGGTGGGTAATTCCTTAGGAAGTAAACGAAAAAGAAACACATAAAATATTTTGAAAAACATGAAACCATTGAAGGTTGAAAAGCGTACATGTTTTTGTAAAAAGTGTAAAAGGAAACATATATGTGGTGATAAGTATGGGACTAATAATTTGAGAAGACATGTAAAGAAATGCTACGATCAAAATGTGGAAGACATCCATAGAGGAAATTTTAGTCAAACAAAGTATGGAGATTTAATGACTAAAGCAATTATTCGACATAACTTACAGGCAATTATTCGGCATAACTTACCGTTTAATTTTGTTCAATATGAAAGTATACGTGAATTGGTTTCTTATTTAAACGATGAAGTGATACATTTATCAAGAAACACTTCGCGTTCTGATGTTATAAAACTTTATGAGAATGAGAAAGTTAAACTTAAAGAATTTCTGAGTTCATGTAGTGGGAAAATGAGTATTACTTCAGATTTATGGACTTCAATCAATACGGATGGATACATGAGTTTGACAGCACATTTTACTGATAATGAATGGAAGTTGCAAAAAAGATTGCTTAGTTTTTGTTTATTGCCACCTCCTCATTCGGGTTCGGCCATATTTGGGAAGATATCAAGTTTGTTACTTAGTTGGGGAATAGTTGATATAATATTTTCATGTACATTGGATAACGCATCTTCCAATGGTAAGTTCATCGAATTATTAGGATCGCATCTCAATTATAGACGATCATTAGTTGCGGATGGCCAATATTTACATGTTAGATGTACGGTGTATATTTTGAATTTAATAGTTTGAGATGGTTTAAAATCCATTACTACTTGTTTGAGCAACATACGAGAAAGCATAAATTACATCAAAGGCTCTCAATCTAGGAAAAAAAGTTTTGTTGAATGCATATGCAGTCTTTCTTTGGATAGAACTAGGAAGGGATTATGTCAGGATGTTCCCATAAGATGGAACTCCACGTTTATTATGCTTAAAAGTGAAATATACTATGAACAAACTCTTTATCGCTTGAAACACGTGGATTCTAGTTATGCTTATTGTCCATCATTTGAAGAATGGGAGAAAGCGAAGAAAATTACACGTTTTTTGAAAGTTTTCTATAATGCCACATGCTTGTTTTCGGAAACAAATTATCCAACCGCCAATTTGTTTTTTTCAGAAATTGCCATGGTTCATTTAAATTTAAAAAAGACTTTGGATGATGATGATTTTATGTCTTTCACGGCACGCGATATGTTTAAAAAATTTGATAAATATTGGAAAGAGTTTAGTGTGTTTCTTTCGATTGCTTGTATTTTTTATCCACGTTACAAAGTAAATTTTGTCCGATTTTCTTATGAAAGGCTATATGAAAATACCATAGAATTTGAAAAGGTAAAAAAATTGGAAGAGTTGTTCTTTGAATATTCAAGGAAAGTGCAAGAAGAGTCGCCTATTGAAACAAATGCTATAAAAGACACGGAAATTTCACATTAATTTACGGGTCCTTATTCACAAGAACGTGAAGATAAGTTGGAACAATTTGATTCTTATCAAGATTCGGAATTTGTTGGCAATTCTACTAGATCGAAACTTTATTCATATTTAAGTGGTGGGTTGATTGATTGAAAAATAGAGTTTGACATACGCTCATATTGGAAATCGCAACAATTTTAGTATCCTATTTTATCCCATATGGCAAAAGATATATTGGTTGTACCGATAACTACCATGGCCTCATAAAGTGATTTTAGCATTAGTAGTCGAGTACTTGACGAGTACCATAGTTCACTAAAAGAAGAAGTTGTCGAAGCATTGTTATGTACAAGAGATTGGTTGTATGGTGGTACGGTTGTGCAAACAATCGAGGATCTTACCGAAGACATTACAAAGTTCCATTCTCAATAAGAAGAGACATTAATGCATAGTGTCGGGTATGATTTTTAGATTATTATGCTTAGATATGTATATTCTGAATTCTACTAATATGTCATGGAATGTTAACAATTTTGAATTGCAAAAAATCTAAAATCAGATATGGACAGTGCACTGGAATTATTTGTGCTGCTTCCTTTGTATATCTTTGTATAACTAAGTGTAAATTTGAGCAGACTATATTATGGCTCTATCACCTCTCCTTGAGTTTGAAGCATATTTATCAATTATTTGCTAGAAATTGGACAAAGATGGATTCACATTATATTTGTATTGCAGGACATAGTAGAAGCCAAGGAATTCTTGAAGGAAAAAGGGGTTGATGTTGGTTCATGTTGAAGTTTCAGGTGACTGACTTTTTTACTAGATATTACACTTCCAGTTATTAGCATATATATGAACAACATGCATGTTCACATAATTCATATACATTCAGATTTTGATGACAAACATGACTGCTTATTAATTGATAAGTTGGAATTAAAAAATCTTTATCTATTTTAGTAGTTTATACCTGTCAAGATGAAATTGCCCATTATTTAAGAAAAATTCAGCTGTTATGTTAAATAAACAAACAAAGTTTAATTTAACATATTGATAGATTAGGATCGATATTATTCAACTACTATTTGTTTTCTTAATATGTTATGTTAAATTTAACAAAGTTTTCTCTGTTTTATCTGTAGGCCTTTGTTATAACTTTATCTTTTTTTTCTTAATTAATTATAAGCCCTATCAGCTCTTTGTACTGCTGTATACATGTCCCTACTCATATATGTCTGTCCTAATATGTATTGTAGTTCATTATGTTGCTTTGTCTTGTCAGTTCATTTTTGTATGTACCTTGAATTATTAAACAAGCTTTGTCCAGTTACCTAGTTAGCATTGTTACATACACATCCCTGTCCTTGCATTTTTCATCCTACATTGCATTTTTCATCCCTGTCCTTGCATATTATCGTCCTTGCCTTTCATTTTTCCCTGCGCTCACATACTCATGAAGTACTCTAGCTTTAAATATTTCCATGTAATTTCAAATACAAATGTTGTATCACTTGTTCTACTATTTTACAATGCAGGTCTGATTGGAATTAGGCTGAAGAAAGTATCAAGATCAACGTGTTGTAAAAAGAATCATGTTGTTCTTGGAAATGTCACAATTTTTAATTGAATTACTTTTTTTATTGTCTTAGTTTTATGTATGCAGATTTAAAATGTAACAACCCACATATTTTACGATTGAATATTTAAATATTTTATTTAAAATAATTCATCGTTAGTCGGATTATTGTCCGAAAAGCTACTTTTTGCAAACGGTCGAATTAGGACTCGAGACCACCCTCATTGAGTTCAAAATGACGTTTGCGACCTTTTTGAGTATAAACTTCGATATGTTTGGAGTTAGAGGAATTTTGCTACTTTTTCACTTAGAGCTTTGGTTTGGTTTCAGCCTATTAGACCCAAGCCGTACCTCCTCTTCTCTTCATTCCTTCATATTTTCCTAATACTCAAGCTTTAGATAAAAATGGGGGAAGAGAGAAAGAATTAGAATTCCTAAGCCCTAGTTTCGTTGCAAATCCAAGCTCCAACTCCAAATTCATAGAAGAAGCTTGAGTAATTAAGCCTTCTCTTCTTCTTCTCCAACTCATTCTCCTTCCAATTTCAGAAATTCCTTAACCTAATTTAGGAAATGTTTCTCTTTTTCTTCATTTATTTTGGGTTTAAAGGTGAGATTTTTATCTCACATCTATGTCTATATCTATTCTTGTTGTTGGGTATGAATTCCTAACACTTATTCATGTGCATTTGCTTTTGATTTGGATTGCATTGGTGAACATTCCAAATTTTTGGTGTTTTGAAAGCAAATTTTATGAAATCCTATTATGGATATTTGGACATTGATGTTCGTGGCGTATCGGAGAGCCTTTAGGGCTGGGTTGTCACTTGGCATAAATTCTTAGTCGTCGTTGCTCGTCCGATCGCTTTCGATATTTGTTTTGGGCCATTTTTGGCCAAGGTTCAAGAAAGGCCTGAGAAACAGGTTTCGGACGTCTGAATGCTCCTTTTTAGACGTCTGAATATCGTACTGGGAAAATTCCTATTCCCAGATTCAGACGTCTGAATCAGTATTTCCAGACGTCTGAATTGGTTCGAATTGAACCAGAGAAGAAATAGGCTAAAAATTGGCATTTCCAGACGTCTGAAAATATATATTCAGACGTCTAAATTAGGTTCTGGAAAATATTTTATTTTCCAGATTCAGACGTCTGAATTCTACCCTTCAAACGTCAGAATCTGCTTGTTTTTACCTATTTTGCCTATTTTAGCTTGAGTTTCCAAATTTAATCGACTTGTGTTGACTCCCATTTGTTGTTATCATTTATTATCAAATTTGATGACATTTTCTTTGGGATTTTTGGTACATCCACCTTGATGGACTCAGTATCGATTTCTTTGAATTCTATTTACGTCTTCGTATGTGAATTTTAGTGATTGATTGTTTCTACAATCATTTTTGTGATTTGTCACTTGAAAATATAAAGGTTTTCAATACTAGTAGTAAATATCAAAACTCTTTTATCAAAACGATTTCAACACTATTTTATTACAAAGCTCGTTTCTTAAACCGTTTTCCAATCTACTTGTATATACAAACCTTTACCTCACTCGTATGAGAAATTTAATTAAATGGATTAGTAAAACAAGTGGTATGAAACGCTTACGTTTACTTCATCGGTTAATTCTTGGACTTGTTCGATTGAATCTCTTGTGACAATTTTCTAGTGGAGATCTACAATTTGTTCGTAAATATTTAAGTTAAGCTAGTGGTTGGACATGAAGCTAAGCTCATATATTTGCTAGCTTAGTGTAATTGACACTTCTTGATGATCGATGATGATCATTTTTGTGATTTAGACTAGCAATGTGCGATGTCTCTTTGTCTGCGAGGGAGACTAAACCCCGTTTCTGTGGAGTTTCGACTCAAAATTGGTGGGGTAGCAACCCATGGTCTTCGGGCCGTTTTGTGGAGCTTCGGCTCAAAATTAATGGTTAGAAACCATGGAATAGCGTTCCGTTTTGTGATACACGTGTTGGTGAGTTTTCATACTCCCGTTTTGTGATAGGCCTCCCCCTTTTCGTGATTTCTGGATTTCCATTGATGATTTCTAGAATTTGTGTTTTCACCAATTTTGTGATTTACATTGATAAGTTTTATCAATTTTGTGCATTGGTGAATTTGTGTGTCATTAACTTTTGTGATTGGCATTGATATAATTGTCAATATTTATGATTGGTGAATAAAAATTAAGAGTATGACATTCTTTTTTTGATCTTTGAGAAGATTCTTGTGATATTGATTAATCTCTGGTAGATTTTCAATTACATACTTATCACAGTATGGCATTATGGTTATCATACGTTTTTGTCATATCTCTTATTCTATATCATTTAATCTGATATTTATAGCTAGACTGATCCGTTTATTATTTTCTTATTAAATAATACTCGGGTCAGACCGAGATGTTACAGGTGCTTCTGCTTGACTCCTCATCTAGGGTTATTATCTTGACTTTTGGCTAACTACTTAGATTAGTAGTTTATCTTGTTGTATACATTTGTGATATAGACTCCATGATGTATACTTATTCTTTTGGGTAGCACTTGTAACTATTCTTCTGTGATATTGTGGATCTTGTTAGACCACTACTCTGATAAATACTTTTAAATGTTATATATTCATATATATTTCCGCCTTTGTGATATGAACTTATGTGACTGATTTGTGTTATTATATTTCTATATTTGTTTTCGAAGATTCATATAGCCACTGTGTAGTAGCTTTGAGTTTGTGTCGGTATGTCGGATTTCCTCTTGTGATGAAAAGTTATATCTTTATCTGGCATATCGGTACTCGCACAAAGCAATTATACAGATGGTCACTCCTCAACAGCCTTATTCTCCGCGCTAGTTGACGGCATTACTCCGTAGTGTTCTTGGCTAGCGTGGATATAGAGGTGGGGCGTCACATAAAACTTATCTGATGCAGTTTCAGTGTTATTTGTTGTAGTCTGTGTTATTTGGTGTTGTTTTATGATATTTAGTGCAAATTTCATGTTATGCAACGGTGTTTTGGTTAAATAAACATCTATGTATTAGTTCATGTAGTTTATGTGCAATTTTATGTTTTATATATGTGGTTTTTATTATGTATTGGATGTTTTTTATTTTTTTTATTTTTGATGTTTTTTAAACGGGTTAAACGGGTTGACCCATATATGAAACGGATTGGGTCATATTGACCCTTTTAGTAAATGTATTAAAAGGGTTGGGTCTTAAAATGGGTCAGGTCAATTTTGACCCGACCGATCTTGACCCGACCCGACCCGTTTGACGGGTCTATCCGTACTTGATTTGTAAATCCACCGTGTGAGGACAAGTTATTAAACTGTCTAGATTTGATTGTTGCCTATTGTACTCTGATAATGGTATGTATATTAACAGTATAGTTCTTGTATTCAAAATCTATTATTATACATTATATTTTGTTCTGTTGCGATTGTGAGATTCTGTGTTTGTTGTTCTATTTTTCTTCTATCCCTCTCTTCTTCTTTACCGTAGTTGTTTGCTCTTTCGCACAATTTGGGTTGAACATGAGTGAATTATTATCAACTCAAAGGGTACGAAACTGCGAGTCGCTACGTGAATGATTTGAGCATGAATGTACTGCCTATGGACACATATAGGGTTAATGGAAAATATGGAGGGATTCCATATAATCATGATCCTACCTAAAGGAGCTTGAGCTAAATTATGGATATAACTCCAGTTATGATTAATAAGAGAAGCTACTTTGCAAGTGGTTGAATGATTAAGCTTTGTCTCAGCCATTGCCATAAGATTAATACTATGAGTATTATTAAGTTGCTAATTTCCATTTGTTTGGCTTGGGATTTTGCACCCCTTATATTTCAAAACCCTATTCTGTCAATCACCATTGAGATTTATAGGAGGAGGCTCTGGTTCTAACACCAATGGGTGAACCAGTAATGACCATCATAATTAGACATTTGGATTACAGATTGAGATATCGCGAATTGGATTCCATTATCATTGTTATTTGAGGAAGGAATTATTTTCTTGGGTCTGCCTCTTTTTGATTGTGGAGATGATTCCAGGATAGATGAATTTGAAGTTGAAAGATAAGGAACTAATTCCAGTTGAGCAGAGTCAATAATATTAGTTGGTACAATATCATTAAATAGGTGGGAAGGCAATGAAATTGATGAATAAGGAGATTTCAAAGTGAAATTGAATCAAAGAGTAAGGGAGGTTGAAGAGAAAGGGAGGATGGTGATACGTGCATGTTATTGTGCATGTCTTCAGGAGTGTCACTTGAAGAGTTGTTGAGAAAAATTGCATACTCATTATTTTGAGGAGAATTGAAAGAGTGAAAGTTTTCTGTTGGAAGGAGAATCAAGAATAGAGAAAGGGTTTGAGGTTGAAATTGACACGGTTTCCATGCTGGCATTAGAAATAACCTTACCACATGACACATGCAAAAGGAAGGCTGCATGTCATGCATGGATTCATTATTAGAAATATTAAGATTATTCATGTTAGCATTTATTACTATTGCATCATTCATTGCAGTATTGTTTTCTTTCTTTTTTCCACTTTCACTTGCATCTTCCACATTGTCTATTACATCTCCTTGAATTTCAATCTTCTTTTCACTAGATATTTCAATAATTTGTTCAACATTGCTAATACCTTTAGAATCAAAAACTGGTTTAATTTCCCTCCGTACCTTTTGAACTGATTTTAGCTTTCCTTCTTGCCCTAACAGAGAACAACACTGTTCCATTACTTTGCTTGTTTTCAACTTTGCATGAATCATCAACTCCATCCACTGTAGCATTATTTTTCTCCTTATCAACTATATCAATCTTTCTCATTACTTTCCTGAATTCACACTGGCTAGAAGCATGACCAAAAGCATTACAATAAGTGCAAATAAGAGGTTTACAAGCATATTCAATCAACACATTGGGGCAGGAATCATCACCCACGGCAATAAATTCTGGCAACTCTTTATCAGAAGAAATTTCAATTAAACACTTAGCATACTCAAATCGTCTCATTCTTTCAGTATTTTCATCATAACAAACTAATATCCTAAGATGACAAGATAACCAATTAATGCCCAACAAGGACCATGTAAGAATTGGAATCCTATAAAAATGAACCTATATAGGAATAGATTTAATTGTTGCTTGAACTAATGCAAAGGAAGGGTTCCATTTTGATACAATGAACATCTGCCCTTTAATAAAAATTGGATCTTTCATGAGAATATTAAGCTTATCTTCCTTATTTGAGAACTTGAAATAATAATTTTGGTTATCAAAAGATATCTCATCCGACCCTTTCAATTTCCAAACCTTTTCCAACTAAGCTTTAACTTCCATGTAGTTGACTGTTCATGTTAGAAAAAAGCCAACCAAGCACTCAGACCGTGCTTTGATACCTTTAGTAACCACTTCAAGTTGTGGTTCGAGGGGAACACAAGAGTACTGTAAGTCAAAGTGAACAGGAGTGTACACATCGGCATTTCTGGGCTTTCCAGTAAGAAGTGAGGACCATTTAGATAGAGGAACAGGGGCAGGAACTGGTTCAGGAAGTAGAGTCAAGGAAGTAGAAGCAATGGAGGAAAGAGAAGGGAAAGAGAGATGGACAAAGTAGGGGGAGGCAAGGATGAAGATGGAGGAGAGGGATCCGGGGGTTAAGGGGGTAACAACGGCCTGTCAGGGTCAAGGACAATTGAAGGAGAGGTAGACAAGACAGGCAGAGTGGTTGTAAAAGAGGAGGCAAGGACAGACGGAATGGAGAGAGGGATGGGAATGGAAGAGGAAGCAAGGGCACCATGAGAGGACATTAGAGGGTAAAAATGAAAAACATAAATAAAATAATTGTTGCATTAAGTAATTTAAACACATCAATAAATTTATTGTTTATAAACAAAGGTTATATTTTCACTTATAAGTAATTGCTTCTTATTCTATGCTAAAACCAATTTCAATAAATAACATGCGATTTCTCATTTATTACACCATTTATTTTATTCCTTATTAAACTTTACAATTATATCCAATTAGATATAACATTCATTTGATTTGGGTTATCATCTTTTAACTTTTTGATATTTCTTATTTAGGGATTTTATCTTGGATTATAACATACATCTAATAACATTTCCATTAATAAATTATAAAATATTTATTTATAACCACTTTTATTCAACAATTATATTAAATTTAATATTTCTAAATGGTTGAAAATACGGGTCGTTATAATCTCCCCCACTCCAAAAATTTCGTCCCCAAAAAGGAATAAAAAGAATTAAGAGATTTGATATATTTTATTCAAAATAGTCAATTTACAACAATTAAGCTTACTTATATAAGTTTAATATAGATTTGAAAATAACTCAACTTCCACGGAAAAATTTCTAAGCCATAAATTTACGTAAAATTTCGATAGCATCTCCTTTGCGTGGCTAGGTCCAAAAAAATAACAATATCAATAATTACATGGTATCTATCTTATTCCAATAATAAAGGATCCCAACTGTAACGTCCCGCCTTTTCGCGTGCTTTAAATCGACACACGTGCCAATTCAAACCATACAAAAGGGCGGATTGTTATGGGGTAAATAAGAAAAACGGAGAAGAGAGAAAAAAACTAAACAGAATCTCACAGCGGAAGGATAAAATATAATAATAATTATACGGTTCATGAAACTGTTTGCAAAACATTTGATTCTTCTTTATACAATAAATATAAGAGTTCACATACCAATAAATCTCAATGCAGCGGAATACAGTGTAGTGGAACCATATAATATATAGTAATAATAGTAATGAAATCTTCGTCTTCTTCCTCCAGAAAAATCTTCAAATCCCGAAACGCTCAGACTGACCCGAGCGAATTTAAAAAGACAAAACACTCGAGTCAGAACTAAAAGATCTTACGTAAGTTAAATTAACAGAAATGAATATGAGTGCAGTAACTCAAGTGATGCTCGGGATTTACATCTCCTAAGGATCCGTTAAACTATTTACTATGTAGTATATTTCGCTATTATAATAGTGTCTAATTGTAAAATAAATTTACCTTTAAATAGAGTTAAGGCTTTACATTTTCCACCTTAACACATAATATATTCCCATAGTCTATACAGTACCGTAATCTCCCCCGTACTGGGCGTCGTCAAAGGGCACTCCATAGGTATGGTACAAAACCAAAATCGTACAAGGCGCGATAGGGTAGGTGACACGGCACAACTAGGCAATGCCAGGGTAGATATACCAATTGCTATCCATGCTGGTGGTAACGCATAGCCGCAGATGCCGCCCACCTCGAACAAACTCCCCCTAAAATCAAAAGTAAAAGTGGCCACCGAATCAATCCAAAGTCAGAGTATAGTATCGAAGAGGAGTATCCGATAAAGGGCGCTAACCCCCTTGGCCCGAGAATCGCTCCTGTTTTAGCCACCTTATGCCAACTCACGGGAGTCGGGTCCACGTATTTACCTCAAAGGAAACGCCACCACCCTCGTACTTCATTCTGGAATCTCCACCGCGTACACGGTTGTTAAAATGGTTTTCGGAGTTGGCAGAGAGTATGACAACTTCCGATCCTGGTCTCTTCAACAACCAAACGTTATTATAACCCTTCGGTCATTTAAAAAAATAATTATACTTTCGAAACCAGAATATAATTATCCATTTCAAAACCCATAAATACGATATCTTTTCCCTTTCAAACCAAACTCATTTGATATTATTTTTATAAAAACCCAAATTAATATAATATCATTTTATTTCAAATATATATTTCTTTTCCAAAATCATATTGTTTTCAAACTTATAATAATCGGAAACCAAACATTGAATTATAACTTTGAAACTATAATACTTCGAAAATTCATAGCTTTAAACCATAATTTCTAAAACTTAAATGGTTTGGATATTCAAATAGTATATAGCATCAATAGTTTGGATTCAAAATTTCTTTATAAAATAAAATAATTTCTACGACTTACAATTTATTTCATTTAAGATTAAGTCAAAATCCATAAATTTAAAATCATTTTCAGTTTAAATAAACCACTTCATTTTCAATATATTTCAAACTTTGAATATTAAACAATTGGAACTAAGGTTGGAAATTTCTGTTTCACCAATTTAAAGTCCTATTATTTAGTTTGAAATAATAATTGCATAATAAACCCGTAATCTTTTAAGTAAAACTCTAATTACTTATAAAAGAAATTTTCCTTCAATTTTTGTACTAGAAATATTCATTTAATTCACCTTGAATAGAATTCAGTTATAAATACCATACCTTTTTTTAAAATTTCAAGTTAATAAACTTTACATCAACTTATGAAGTTAACTTCTTAATTAAGCTCAATTCCAAATAAATTTTCCAATTCAACTCCCAATCTTAATTAATTTAAATCCTTTAAAATTATATGTAATTTCAATATCTTAACATGTACTTAACCATATAATATAAAATAATCAAACTCCATCATTCAACTTATTTATTTTATTTAACCAATCCATACATAGCTTATCTTCAATACTTTAACTATAGATGTATATATAAAATAAGATTTTATATAATATCAAAATCTATATTTATTAAGCGTATCCTATCCAAACCATAGAAAAATCATTTCAAAAAAAAATTATATATATACCGCGGTGCCTGTATATAATTTTCTATCCTATGGTCAAGTGATACAGATATTTATCGTTTCAATCCGCAATTTAAAAATAAAAAAATGCGGTTGTATATCATTTCAAACCGCAATCCCGAATGAATGAAATACATGATAACTTGCAGATTTTAAAATATAGTACATATCATCCATTCACCAAACATCAATCATCAATCATTAATTATAATCATCATCCAATTTAAACAAACATCAATATATAACAGGTGATAAATAACTGGTATCAATTTCAGTTTATACTCAAATAAATTTAATAACTGTTAATTGGCAGTTTATATGCAAAATAAATATAATTTAACTGGCAGTTAATATGCAATAATGAATTAAATAACGCGTAAATTAAATGAATGCAATTTAACTGAGAAATTGATGAAATATATACCAAACAGCTACAAATAAAATTTTAAACACATCAAAAAATCAATTTAACAAACATAAGAAATTTTAGAAGTTGTGAATGGGTTAAAACACTCACCTTTATATGAATCTGAAAATAATAGACTTCTAATCAATAGCTTCGCTCTACGCTTCCTTAGTCTTCTTATTGATTGCTAGCTTTGTTCCGTAATTTCTTTTATTTTGATTTACTTAAATTTCCCTCCTTATTATATTAATATATATATATATGTATATGTATGTATTTATGTATGTATTTTTAAAAGGTTTGGAAAAGATTTGAAAACGAAGAATTTGAAAAAGAAAAGGATTGAAATAAGAATAACTGAAAATTGTAGAGAAGATCAAGTTTTGAAAAAAAAAAGAAGAAAGTTTGAAATAGAATAAAACTTGAGAAGAAGAATATTTGAAGAGGAATGAAAAATTAAAATGAGATATAATAAGGAGATTTGAAGAAAAAAAGAAGAAGAAGGAGATTTGAATGGAGGCTAGGGTTTCATTTGCATCATATCGTATTTATAAGGTTAGACTTAGGTTTAGGGACAAAGAGATTTGAAAGGAGAGGCTGCTATTAATTAGAAATAAAGTAAATATGAACAATTTGGTATTGAAATATAGTAAATATGAACATCCCTTTTTTTAAAAGTAGCAGGTATTAAAAAGAGGTAATTATTAATTAGAAAGGGAATGAATATGGAGGGACAAAAATAAATGACACGTTTCGTTAGTTTGATTCTAAATTAATTAAGTGCTAGATACAGAAAAGTTTGAATACATCATATATATTCATGCTTTAACTGTGTGTCAAAATTGCTAAACATATAACAAGTACGATTAATTGGTGATAATATATAGGAATAAACAAGAATAAATTTAGATGCAATCGCATAAGGATCTAATAGGGAAGGAGATAAAAAATAACGACGTTGATTAATTCCACTTTCCCACTTTAGCCAATTTATTAATACGACATTTAATTATCATGCAAGTTGTATTATGACTAGAAAACATAAACAACAACAATAAATTAATATGTATATAATATTACCTCACTTTTAAATTGTTTGACAAAAATAATAAAAATTAAATCATGCTTTAGCAATTTGAAATTAAAATATTAAATGTTTATATGTATACACATGCACACAAACACACATACATGTGTGTGTATTGAACCAAAGCTTATTAATTAATTCAAAGCATACTTCCATACCACATTAAATTGTCTAATGCATTTGTAAACTTATGTATACTTGAAGTCAAAAATACATATATACATATAAATTAAACCTTTTTAACTTAATGAAATTTATTTAAATTTTTAACAAAACAAAACTGGAACACGACAAATTAAGCAATATAGTAATAAACCTTTAAGATCCTTAAATAAGGACATTTGAGATAATAAATTAGGTAACAAATTTAAATATTGTTGTAATCAAAATCAAAGCTTAGATTTATTATCGAAAAATTATTAAGCATATGTAAACTTCTATTATAATTTATTAGATTAAGAACAAATAATTTATTCAACAAAGTATTTAAATTTCATGATATATTCAATTCAAGATAAAGTGACAATATGTGTATACAATATTTCTGTTTCAACGCAAATGCAAATTATATGTATATAAACTTTCAGATGTAAAAAAAATGCAATTTGGTTTAAGAGTTTAAAACATGGATCTATAATTAAACATTCTTTTAATATATATATATATATATATATATATATATATATATATATAATTGTTTTGATTTATCAAATTAAAATTCAAATCAATTCATTTAACAAAAAAATTCAAATAAATAAATAAATGTTGATTCCCATTCTTAAATTCACTATTGATCATATTACCATCCTGGGTACCATTTATTTTAAACCTAAAATTTGCACTTCATCATCTTGTATTAATGTCATCCAATTTCTACTTATTATTATTTCTTAATTTACATTTTATAACTTACTTTGTATACTTTTTCTTATTAATTTCTTAATTATCAAAACTTAAACTTTATTCCCCAAAACCACAAATTATTACTTAACATAAATCTACTCTTTTATTGCTTTACGTTCACACTTCCGTTACTATCAAATTAATCACCAGTTACGTTATCAACAAACCAACATAAATTAATATTTTAAATGCTTACATTTATTTCTCTTATATCGTTATTATTTATCCACTTGTGCTAACTTTTATTACCTAAATTTTCCATTATTATAAGCCTTTAATATTTCCATTTAAATTAAATATAAATTTCAATTCAATCCATCCTTTATTACATCAACTATTATTTTAATTTACATTAACCAACGTACAATTAAGATTTATTTGTAATCGATCACCAAATTTTATTTTAACTTATTAAATAAACAAGCAACCTAAAAATTGCAAATTATGTGCTTTTAATTGCATCGACATTTAAACTTATTAGCTTATATCAACACTATTATCATTAATTGCAAACGGATTACCAATTTTAGTCATTACCCCTAATAACTAACGTATATTAATCTACATTATTCCCAAGTTACAAATTTTGAATTAATTACTATTTATTATTATCGTTTCACTGATTAATTTAACATTTGCATTGGTTTTTCTTATAATAAATTTATTGCCCAATACTCTTATATTCATCTTAGATTTGTTCAAATGGCTATAGTTCAATTTAGAACCAAAATTTTCTATTGATTTCCCATTTTAATTTATTAGACTCCACTAACGTAATAGTTAAATATTAATTTCACTTATTTGTAATCAATCCACAAATTGAATTTCAAATTTCAAATATATTCATAAATCTTGGTTTTTCACTCCTTAAATCACCCAATCGTCATATTATAAATAAAATTAACATTGATTGCATCTTCTAGAATTAACAAACTTCAACGCCAATCAAAACTACCTTAACTACACAAATTGGGTCAAAAGTTTTCAATTGTTTTCGCATTAAAGTTTATTAACTACCCAAATAGGTATCTTATCAATTGTAATTATTTAACTTTAATTACCTTTAAGCTTATTTCAATTATTCTCATTTATTCCCTACCAATATTCGTTATCATTTATAAATGTCATGTCAGTTTCTTCTTTCATTGCAATGTATTCATTCATTCATTATTGCATAACTTCATTTATATTTTAATTATTCATTTATAGTATTTGTGCTTAATCCAATTTCTTAGCAACTCAATTGTTTACTAAAGTTTATACCCAGTTATTTATACTTTTCTTTATTACTTACAAATCTTATTTCATTCATAAATGCCATCATTTAACAATTTATTGCATAAACTTCATTCATTAATATTCATGCTATTCATGTTTAATTCAATACCTTTGCACATTAATTCATTTACTAAAGTTTACAATCATTTATTTATATTACTTACCTTCTTATTATATTAAATTAGTAGCATTTCAATTTTTGCTTAAGTTTATATTTCCAACCAATTACTAAAATATCTTACATAATATTGAATTCATTCAACTACCTCTGATTATAACATTTCATTAGTTAATTCAATATTCTTATTTGTTTCCTAAATTAAACTTATAACCAAGTATGAAAAATTTCATAAATTTAATTAATTTCTATTTCATTTTTTTTTTGAATTTGTAAATCTTAATTTCAATCGCTACATTAAATTTCTAACATTTGCTTCATTATAACTACTAGAATTTTTATATCTTCCTAAATTAAATTGCAAAATTTAAATCAAACTAACAAATCTATTAATCAAAATTTACGGGTCGTTACACTCCCCCCCCCCCCCTCAAAACTTTTCGTCCCCGAAAAGGAAAAGAAGGGAAAGTGGAACTTATAAATTAATATCTATTATGTAAATCATTATATAATCATAACTTTAATTGGATTATATAAAATGAAATATTAAAAATGGTTTCAACCACAAACATCCAATTCAATACAAACAACCATCAATAAACAAAATCAATACAACATCAAAGACTTGCAACAAGGCATACGACCGTAAAAACAATCATTCATTCATATCAAACACAACAAATAGTTGTTCAGGTTTAGACACTTTAAATTGTACAGAATGAAAATAAACTACTTAACTCATCATTTACTCAACAGTCTTAGATGAAACTAAATAGATTATTTATTTATCCAAACAATTTTAAATTTCCTTACCCAAGCAACCATAAACCAAAACAACAACAACGATTAGTTTGTTCTTATAAATTGTATTCATTTTCATTTATTGCCTACAATTATTCATTTCATTATTTCAAATTTCTACTTGTATAATATTCTATTACAATCTCTTATTAAACATTTCAACTTTTAATATTTGGTAGGTTATATATATATTATTTAAGGGTGTAATTTGAAAGTTATACAAGTTTGTTCCATTTCCTTTAATTAATTCATTGTTCAATAAATTTTTACCTTTTTCTTATAAGTTACAATTTCAACTTCCTTTTTATTTCCTTTATAACTTAGCCTTAAATCTCTTACCTAAATTAGAGGTTTCAATTATTAATTACTTACCTTTCATTTCACTACAATAATTGAAACAATTAAATAATGGAAATTTAAGAATTTAATACCGGGTTAAAATTTCAATTTATTTTAAAACAATAGTTAAATATATTCTTACAACTTATATATCTCTAATTATATTTTTCCAAGAATGAATCTGCAGTAAAACTACTACAGTGGCCTTCCCCCTTCGAAACTCGAAAATGAAAATCGATGATGCGGCCGCCATCACCGAAATTATTTTCCAGCGACAGAGGGGAAAGTACAAAACTTATTTTCTCCAAAATCGTCTTTAAAACAATGATTTTGAATTATATTCAAATATTTATATCATAAAATACTTATAAACAATATTATTATATTCCAAAATTTATTCGAAAGAAATTTCAAAACCCCTGATCTTTAGCTCTAAATTTCCAAATTTCATTGATTTTATTTTCAATCTTATTTCTATTATTATTTATACACTTAAATACCTACAACCAATCTATTGCAGCCAAATATAGATATCATTTGGAAAAAAAATTATTTTACACATAGAAAATATAATAGGCAAAATTATTTCATTCACCTACATTAAAACAAATATTATGTCGGTCTGTCCTATTAAGTGTTTAGAAATCCCTATTGATGTCATAGCGTCCCATGCACCAACCAGAATTTATAAATACAAAACGAAACATTAACACAATATTAAAACCTTTTTATAACACTAACAAATACGCTCTCTCATATATATACACTCAGTGACTCCCATAGGGTATTACTACCCTATTACTAAAGAGTCAAACCCTTCAAAGCTAAGATTTATCGCTAAACCAAAGCTCTGATACCAACTGTAACGTCCCGCCTTTTCGCGCGCTTTAAATCGACACACGTTCCAATTCAAACCATACAAAAGGGCGGATTGTTATGGGGTAAATAAGAAAAACGGAGAAGAAAGGAAAAAAAACTAAATAGAATCTCACAGCGGAAGGATAAAATATAATAATAATTGTACAGTTCACGAAACTGTTTACAAAACATTTGATTCTTCTTTATACAATAAATATCAGAGTTCATATACCAATAAATCTCAATGCAGCGGAATACAGTGTAGTGGAACCATATAATATATAGTAATAATAGTAATGAAATCTTCGCCTTCTTCCTCCAGAAAAATCTTTAAATCCTGAAACACTCAGACTGACCCGAGCGAATTTGAAAAGACAAAACACTCGAGTCAGAACTAAAAGATCTTATGTAAGTTAAATTAACAGAAATGAATATGAGTGCAGTAACTCAAGAGATGCTCGGGATTTACATCTCCTAAGGATCCGTTAAACTATTTACTATGTAGTATATTTCGCTATTATAATGGTGTCTAATTGTAAAATAAACTTACTTTTAAATAGCGTTAAGGCTTTACATTTTCCACCTTAACACATAATATATTCCCATAGTCTATACAGTACCGTAATCTCCCCCGTACTGGGCGTCGTCAAAGGGCACTCCATAGGTATGGTACAAAACCAAAATCGTATAAGGCGCGATAGGGTAGGTGACACGGCACAACTAGGCAATGCCAGGGTAGATATACCAATTGCTATCCATGCTGGTGGTAACGCATAGCCGCAGCTGCCGCCCACCTCGAACAAACTCCCCCTAAAATCAAAAGTAAAAGTGGCCACCGAATCAATCCAAAGTCAGAGTATAGTATCGAAGAGGAGTATCCGATAAAGGGCGCTAACCCCTTTGGCCCGAGAATTGCTCCTGTTTTAGCCACCTTATGCCAACTCACGGGAGTCGGGTCCACGTATTTACTTCAAAGGAAACGCCGCCACCCTCCTACTTCATTCTGGAATCTCCACCGCGTACACGGTTGTTAAAGTGGTTTTCGGAGTTGGCAGAGAGTATGACAACTTCTGATCCCGGTCTCTTCAACAAGCAAACATTATTATAACACCGCGGTCATTTAAAAAAAATATACTTTCAAAACCAGAATATAATTATCCATTTCAAAACCCATAAATACGATATCTTTTCCCTTTCAAACCAAACTCATTTGATATTATTTTTATAATAATATAGTATCATTTTATTTCAAATATATATTTCTTTTCCAAAATCATATTGTTTTCAAACTTATAATAATCGGAAACCAAACATTGAATTATAACTTTCAAACTATAATACTTCAAAAATTCATAGCTTTAAACCATAATTTCTAAAACTTAAATGGTTTGGATATTCAAACAGTATATAGCATCAATAGTTTGGATTCAAAATTTCTTTATAAAATAAAATAATTCCCGCGACTTACAATTTATTTCATTTAAGATTAAGTCAAAATCCATAAATTTAAAATCGCTTTCAGTTTAAATAAATCACTTCAGTTTCAATATATTTCAAACTTTGAAAATTAAACAATTGGAACTAAGGTTGGAAATTTCTGTTTCACCAATTTAAAGTCCTATTATTTAGTTTGAAACAATAATTGCATAATAAACCCGTAGTCTTTTAAGTAAAACTCAAATTAATTATAAAAGAAAATTTCCTTCAATTTATATACTAGAAATATTCATTTGACTCACCTTGAATAGAATTCAGTTATAAATATCATACCTTTTTTAAAATTTCAAGTTAATAAACTTTACATCAACTTATGAAGTTAACTTCTTAATTGCTCAATTCCAAATAAATTTTCCAATTTAACTCCCAATTTTAATTAATTTAAATCCTTTAAAATTATATGTAATTTCAATATCTTAACATGTACTTAACCATATAATATAAAATAATCAAACTCCATCATTCAACTTATTTATTTTATTTAACCAATCCATACATAGCTTATCTTCAATACTTTAACTATAGATGTATATATAAAATAAGATTTTATATAATATCAAAATCTATATTTATTAATCGTATCCTATCCAAACCATAGAAAAATCATTTCAAAAAAAAATTATATATATACCGCGGTGCCTGTATATAATTTTCTATCCTATGGTCAAGTGATACGGATATTTATCATTTCAATCCGCAATTTAAAAATTAAAAAAATGCGGTTGTATATCATTTCAAACCGCAATCCCGAATGAATAAATACATGATAACTTGCAGATTTTAAAATATAGTACACATCATCCATTCACCAAACATCAATCATCAATCATTAATTATAATCATCATCCAATTTAAACAAACATCAATATATAACAGGTGATAAATAACTGGTATCAATTTCAGTTTATACTCAAATAAATTTAATAACTATTAATTGGCAGTTTATATGCAAAATAAATATAATTTAACGGGCAGTTAATATGCAATAATGAATTAAATAACGCGGAAATTAAATGAATGCAATTTAACTGAGAAATTGATGAAATATATACCAAACAGCTATAAATAAAATTTTAAACACATCAAAAAATCAATTTAACAAACATAAGAAATTTTAGAAGTTGTGAGTGGGTTAAAACACACACCTTTATATGAATCTGAAAATAATAGACTTCTAATCAATAGCTTCGCTCTACGCTTCCTTAGTCTTCTTATTGATTGCTAGCTTTGTTCCGTAATTTCTTTTATTTTGATTTACTTAAATTTCCCTCCTTATTATATTAATATATATATATATGTATGTATGTATATGTATGTATTTATGTATGTATTTTTAAAAGGTTTGGAAAAGATTTGAAAAGGAAGAATTTGAAAAAGAAAAGGATTGAAATTAGAAGAACTGAAAATTGTAGAGAAGATCAAGTTTTGAAAAAAAAAAGTTTGAAATAGAATAAAACTTGAGAAGAAGAATATTTGAAGAGGAAGGAAAAATTAAAATGAGATATAATAAGGAGATTTGAAGAAAAAAAGAAAAAGAAGGATATTTGAATGGAGGCTAGGGTTTCATTTGCATCATATCGTATTTATAAAGTTAGACTTAGGTTTAGGGACAAAAAGATTTGAAAGGAGAGGCTGCTATTAATTAGAAATAAAGTAAATATGAACAACTTGGTATTGAAATATAGTAAATATGAACAGCCCTTTTTTGAAAAGTAGCAGGTATTAATAAGAGGTAATTATTAATTAGAAAGGGAATGAATATGGAGGGACAAAAATAAATGACACGTTTCGTTAGTTTGATTCTAAATTAATTAAGTGCTAGATACAGAAAAGTTTGAATACATCATATATATTCATACTTTAACTGTGTGTCAAAATTGCTAAACATATATCAAGTACGATTAATTGGTAACAATATATAGGAATAAACAAGAATAAATGTAGATGCAATCGCATAAGGATCTAATAGGGAAGGTGATAAAAAGTAACGACGTTGATTAATTCCACTTTCCCACTTTAGCCAATTTATTAATACGACATTTAATTATCATGCAAGTTGTATTATGACTAGAAAACATAAACAACAAACAATAAATTAATATGTATATAATATTACCTCACTTTTAAATTGTTTGACAAAAATAATAAAAATTAAATCATGCTTTAGCAATTTGAAATTAAAATATTAAATGTTTATATGTATACACATGCACACAAGCACACATACATGTGTGTATATTAAACCAAAACTTATTAATTAATTCAAAGCATACTTCGATACCACATTAAATTGTCTAATGCATTTGTAAACTTATGTATACTTGAAGTCAAAAATACATATATACATATAAATTAAACCTTTTTACCTTAATGAAATTTATTTAAATTTTTAACAAAACAAAACTGGAACACGAAAAATTAAGCAATATAGTAATAAACCTTTAAGATCCTTAAATAAGGACATTTGAGATAATAAATTAGGTAACAAACTTAAATATTGTTGTAATCAAAATCAAAGCTTAGATTTATTATTGAAAAATTGTTAAGCATATGTAAACTTCTATTATAATTTATTAGATTAAGAACAAATAATTTATTCAACAAAGTATTCAAATTTCATGATATATTCAATTCAAGATAAAGTGACAATATGTGTATACAATATTTCTGTTTCAACACAAATGCAAATTATATGTATATAAACTTTCAGATCTACAAAAAAAATATGCGATTTGGTTTAAGAGTTTAAAACATGGATCTATAATTAAACATTCTGTTAATATATATATATATATATATATATATATATATATAATTTGTTTTGATTTATCAAATTAAAAGTCAAATTAATTCATTCAACAAAAAAATTCAAATAAATAAATGTTGATTCCCATTCTTAAATTCACTATTGATCATATTACCATCATGGGTACCATTTATTTTAAACCTAAAATTTGCACTTCATCATCTTGTATTAATGTCATCCAATTTCTACTTATTATTATTTATTAATTTACATTCTATAATTTACTTTGTATACTTTTTCTTATTAATTTCTTAATTATCAAAACTTAAAATTTATTCCCCAAAACCACAAATTATTATTTAACATTAATCTACTCTTTTATTACTTTACGTTCACACTTCCGTTACTATCAAATTAATCACCAGTTACGTTATCAACAAACCAACATAAATTAATATTTTAAATGCTTACATTTATTTCTCTTATATGGTTATTATTTATCCACTTGTGCTAACTTTTATTACCTAAATTTTCCATTATTATAAGCCTTTAATATTTCCATTTAAATTAAATATAAATTTCAATTCAATCCATCCTTTATTACATCAACTATTATTTTAATTTACATTAACCAACGTACAATTAAGATTTATTTGTAATCGATCACCAAATTTTATTTTAACTTATTAAATAAACAAGCAACCTAAAAATTGCAACTTATGTGCTTTTAATTGCATTGACATTTAAACTTATTAGCTTATATCAACACTATTATCATTATTTGCAAACGGATTACCAATTTTAGTCATTACCCCAAATAACTAACGTATATTAATCTACATTATTCCCAAGTTACAAATTTTGAATTAATTACTATTTATTATTATCGTTTCACTGATTAATTTAACATTTGCATTGGTTTTTCTTATAATAAAGTTATTGTCCAATACTCCTATATTCGTCTTAGATTTGTTCAAATGGCTATATTTCAATTTATAACCAAAATTTTCTATTGATTTCCCATTTTAATTTATTAGACTCCACTAACGTAATAGTTAAATATTAATTTCACTTATTTGTAATAAATCCACAAATTGAATTTCAAATTTCAAATATATTCATAAATCTTGGTTTTTCACTTCTTAAATCACCCAATCGTCATATTATAAATAGAATTAACATTGATTGCATCTTCTAGAATTAACTAACTTCAATGCCAATCAAAACTACCTTAACTACACAAATTGGGTCAAAAGTTTTCAATTGTTTTCGCATTAAAGTTTATTAACTACCCAAATAGGTATCTTATCAATTGTAATTATTTAACTTTAATTACCTTTAAGCTTATTTCAATTATTCTCATTCATTCCCTACCATTATTCGTTATCATTTATAAATGTTATGTCAGTTTCTTCTTTTATTGCAATGTATTCATTCATTCATTCATTATTGCATAACTTCATTTATATTTTATTTATTCATTTATAGTATTTGTGCTTAATCCAATTTCTTAGCAACTCAATTGTTTACTAAAGTTTATATCCAGTTATTTATACTTTCCTTTATTACTACAAATCTTATTTCATTCATAAATGCCATCATTTAACAATTTATTGCATAAACTTCATTCATTAATATTCGTGTTATTCATGTTTAATTCAATACCTTTGCACATTAATTCATTTACTAAAGTTTACGATCATTTATTTATATTACTTACCTTCTTATTATATTAAATTAGTAGCATTTCAA
This sequence comes from Allium cepa, assembly GCA_030765085.1. NCBI lineage: Eukaryota > Viridiplantae > Streptophyta > Magnoliopsida > Asparagales > Amaryllidaceae > Allium > Allium cepa. Next base: position 683,742,260 of record CM060932.1, on the reverse strand, counting down.
TTTTTACTTAAGTTTATATTTCCAACCAATTACTAAAATATCTTACATAATATTGAATTCATTCAACTACCTCTGATTATAACATTTCATTAGTTAATTCAATATTCTTGTTTGTTTCCTAAATTAAACTTATAACCAAGTATGACAAATTTCATAAATTTAATTAATTTATGTTTCATTTTTTTTTTTGAATTTGTAAATCTTAATTTCAATCGCTACATTAAATTTCTAACATTTGCTTCGTTATAACTACTAGAATTTTATTTCTTCCTAAATTAAATTGCAAAATTTAAATCAAACTAACAAATCTATTAATCAAAATTTACGGGGCGTTTCACCAACTATGGGAAAAACAATAAAATACCGCTATAAAAACTATAATACGAAAACATACCTATTTGTCAGGCAAACAAAACTCTATTTATGAAACCAAAAGCAATAGTTATTGCTTCCATAAACCCGGATTCCACTTATATGATCCAAATGAGAGTTAAATCATGTAAAAAGAGCAATATATTAGTTGCTCCAATCAATAACACAAGCAACACAACATATATAATAATCATGTGCAAACAAAAGCAATACAACCATTATATGCAATAAAAGAATCCATCACACATCCATAGAAAGAAAAAACTAATGGTTTGTTCAGGTTTAGAAACTTTTCATCATAGGAGGGTGATAAATAAACTACCAAGTGTACCTTACTGTGACGACCTAGAATTTCTAACAATTTAAATTGAACTAATTAATTGATTTTAAAACATTTAAAAGTTAATTTTTAACTTGAATTCAAATATTACTATTAATAGCAATTCAGTTATTAGATTTAATAAACTGAAATTGAGTGAATTATCGAATTCTTCAGTTTTAAGCCTGTTAAAATAATTCGAAGTCTTATAAAATTTTATAATGATGATACTGAAGATAATAGAATTGTTGGAATTTAATTTAAAGGTGATTTGTTCAGCTTTGAAAATATATCGTTTAAATCGATATTTTAAAATAACCTTCTGAGGCACAGTCTCGGAATTCGACAAACCAGTTCTATTGGATCCGTAATAGTTAGTTATTATCGAATTTCAATTTTCGTAGTAATCGGAGTTGTCGTTTGACCCTGACAGCTCAAAATGTTTAGGCTTTGTTTCGATTATCACTTTAGCTAGGAAACGTCAGAACGCTAAACGATTCAAAAACGTTCCCATTTTCCCTAAATCATGCAGCTTTCTCGTGCGAGAATAAATAAATAAATAAGTAAAATAATCACCTCGTCCTTACCTTCTGAAGGAAGCCTCTAGCTATCGTTATTTTAATCGAACCCTGCTCCTTCCTTTAGAAGGCATTCTGAAGTTTCACCTCTAAAACAAAATGGCTGAAAAATCTATTGCTTCGTTCGAAAAATTAAAAAAAATAAAATCAAATCAAATTGGAAATGGCCGTCGCGCTTCCTCTCTCTCTCGTCCCTCTCGTCCTTAACATTTTAATAAATAAAACTCAAATCGATCGCTCGTAGAAGAAGCATCGCGACGTCAAACTCAGATATGGAAGAGGATTTTATCGTGAATTTGTTTTTGAAGCCGCGTTCAAGGGGGATTTGAACTAGGGTTCGCGATCGTTTCTTTTCAGAACATCATGACCTTAGGTTGACGAATGAAGATTGGATGGACTCGAGTGGGTTCGCGCACGGCATGGAGTCGAGGCCGAGTCAGGATGGGGAGTTACGCCTTCGAGTGCGAGCGTGATGAAGGAAGAGCACGTCTTGGAGATGCGATGATGTGGTAAGCGACGAATCGATGGTGACAGAGGGAATTGTCGGCATGATGGTGGCCGTCGTAATTAGCAGTGGCAAAAGGAGGTCGAGGTGGATGGGTGTGGCAGCGCTCGTCGAGATAATCGAGGATTTAGGTGATTTCGATGTTTGTGGTGAGTATACTCTTACAGTTTTATCTCTATCCAACTATATTTTCATTTCATTTCCATTTCCTCAGATTGCATGCCCTGCTTCCTTGTTGATATGCATTAATTCTTTTATACATGAGAATTTGATATGTGGGTTCACTCATCATCTCCCCATGTCGGGTTCTTGTAGACAGATTATTTTAGAAATAGATTATTAACCTATTCTAAATCAAAAGGCATAAAAAAAGAGGGGTTTTAGAAAAACATAGAAATGGAAGTTTTTATTTTTATTTAAATGAGTCTTAAAATCTAAAATATAGGTCTTATGTTTTAAATTTTTGACTTAATATAATCATATAATAGGGTAATCATTTACTTCTTAAGTGAATCAAACGGAATTTAATAATGATAATGAAGGAAGTAATTAGGAAAATGACTTATCTTCAATTAATTAGGGTCTTGATTGAGTAAAGGATGATTATCAATATGATTGATTAAAGGGTTAATTAATTAACTTTAGCAATTATGGGAAAATGCATTAAGGAAAGCAATCAAAGAATAATCACATAATGAAATTAATTTAAGAGATTTATAATTGAAATAAATAAATAAATAACTTTTACTGGAAGGGAACAGAGAATCATTAATGAATGTCATTAGTTAATTTAAGATTAATTAATGTGAATGGTTAAGGCTATTTAATCTAAGTTATTAATTAAAAGAAATTTGCTAAATGTAATTATAAGATAATAAATCAAGGAGGATCAATTAAGATGGATCGTTAATCGGGTTTTAATTATTTTGTGTTAAGTAAGCAGGATTAAGGTAATCCAAGTGATTTTAGTTGGTAATTAATTTAATTGGAGATAAATATAATTAATTAGGAATTATATACCCAATAAATCATACTTATGGATGGTTGAATGATATTGGATGACTTGGATTTATTGATGTCTTGGTAAGAAATTAAGATGTGTTATGACATGAATGGATTTAACTGTGATAATGTAGGTCATCTATCTGAGATAAATCGATGGATGGTATGATATCCTAATTATGCATTGTTTTGTTTTAAAACTTAACAACTTGGATTAGAAATGACACTGGATTCGAAGAGACCGGAGTCGGGTATCAGAAAATATCCGAAACCACTTCGAATAGTAATCTAAAATTCCTTATAACTGGATATGTGAGATTAATCAAGCTGGAATGAAATAAGTTAAGCAATCTGGACATTTAAACCTAAGAACTGTTGTGTGTGATAAATGATTGACTTAAATAAGATAGAATTCGTAGAAAAGTACGAGTTACCTTGGAAATTCACTTAAGTCATAGAGCTTAGTATTTCATGTTTTATAGGTTTACTCACGCTGGTTTCCAGCCTGACCCGGGTGTTACTTTGGTGTAATGCTCGGGTCAGACCGAGTATTACAGATTTTCAGGTAAGGACATTCTGGAGCTCAGGAGGCGAGCTGGATGACAGGAACGTGTAGCGTATTTCCGCTGTATTATATTATTGTAATTTTGTGACATGTTGATTTGTATATGTCCAGTGTCTGAATATATGTGTAACTCTGATGTATTTAAATGTAATCGACAGATATAGTATTCTTCTGTAAACTGTTATTATTTATTATTATATTTTATCCGCTGCGAAATGTGAGATGTTGTTTCTGATCTTCTTCTTCTTTTTCTATCTCCTTCTTCTTTTTTATAACTATCTGGAATTTTCGGGATTGAAAATTTCGGGTCGTTTCACTTACGCTCAACAGCCTTAGGTAATTACTCGATAGATTATTCGTATAACCTCGAACAACGTATAATTTAAATATTTTTTAAGTTTGTATGATGTACATATATCATTGTACATTGTATCAGATCTGATCGCTTGCTTAAATATACAAATTTCACTTTTGAACTAGTATTGATAACCCATTCACTCTAGTGCGGACTATGATCCGATTTCTTGTTAGAAATCTCCATTCTCCTTGCATAGTCATAAACTATGATAGAAAATTCAAAATCATATCAAAAATCCGTATCAAGCTTTCGCCGTGAAGAATAGAGCAAAAAATCCTAACTCGAACTAGTGTGAATTACCAAAAATCATGTATTGTAATCTGGACCAGAACTATTATGCGAATAAAATGATATACTCACGACTTACATATTTTATTCTATTGGTTTCTTTTTACACATTATTTACTTTTTATTTATTTTGGATTCTTGTCCATTTACACAAGATCATCTTTTATTAATTTACATTCATTTACTCAAAAAAATTATTTCCCATTCAATGTTTGAAAACATCAATGAATACATTCTTAAAGTATTACATATGTTTCTTTGTAGTTTAATTCACATTTATTATTTACTTATGTAACTTGATTTCCATTAAATATTAATATTCATTAATGAACCATCTCACACTTATGCTTCTTTACTTTTTGATTCACTTTTTTTCCTTCATATATGGTATCATTTAATATAAGATATATTTATGAATCAATTCAACATTTTCTTAAGTTTATAATCATTTACCCAAATAGTATTCACTTTTTTACTATTCAATTTAATCATTAAGCATTTCAAAACATTAACTTACATTTATAACATTTCTTGTACATCTTAATTCTTTATTTGTAGACATAATTTCATTTTGAAACATTTTTATTACTTAAGTTTTTACTCTTATGATATTCCATTATCTTTTAGTTTACAAGTTACAAATTTCTTTTTTTAATAGCTTTATTAACACTTAGCTTTTAATTTCATATTTCAATTTCGAAGTTTCTGACCACTTAAAATCGTCGAAAATTCCATTTCATTTCAATAATTGAAAATCAGCGATTAATAGAAAACTTAAGAACTAAATATCGGGTTTCATTTCAATCATCTTGAAATAATCTATACTTATTTCCTTTTATATATCCAATCATACTTAGGAAATTTAAATCAAAATTTGTTTATCAAAACAAATGTGTAGTAAAACAACTATAGTGGTCTTCCCACTTTAAAACACGAAAATAAACGTCGATGATGCCACGATCGCCACCGTAATTTTTTCCAACGGCAGAAGATGGGAGTACATAACTTATTTTCTTTTAAATTATTTTAAAACATTTCTTTCACATCCGATTGAAAATATTTCTATCCGAAAATACTTCCAAATAGTACTAATATTATTTTTCCAAAATTTTTGAAAACCAATTTCAAAAACACCAGAATTTAAGTTCTCAAAATTTCAATTTAAATTCATTTTATTTGTAAATCATAATTTATATACCTTCTTTATAATAATACATTTTCTTATAATATACAATAGTCAATAGTCTTAAGAACCTTGACTAACCAAACAATAAATGACAATAACCGAATATTATCATTTCCTAACAAACAATACACCAAAAATAACTATATCAATTTACAAAAAATAATTCTTTTTAAATACAAAATATAATACTAGATAAAATTATTTCATTTACCTATTTTTAAAACAATATTGTGTCGGTTTACCTTGTTCAAGTGTTTAGAAATCCCTATCGATGCCATAGCGTCATAAATACCAATTAAAATTTATAAATACTCAACAGAACAAATTAACACAATATAAAACATTTTTATAACACTAAAAAATATGCTCTCTTAGATATATATATATATATATATATATATATATTCATATATAGTAAAACTCATCCTAGAGTATTACTAACCCTATCTCTAATGAGTTACCCCAACAGGCTAAGGTATCTGTAAACCAAATCTCTAAAACCAACTGTGACGACCCACCTTTTTAAATGATTTAAGTCGATGATAAATCATAGATGCCTAACTCAAACCATTCAAAGGAGCAGATTATCAATGGGGTTTAATAAGAAAATAAGAGAAAGAAGGAAAGAAAAACACAGAATCTCGCAGCGGAATGACAAGATATATTAATCAAATAAACAATTCATGAAATTTTTGTACAATATACATTTAGTTTCAATTTTTTACAATATAATCAGAGTACAATCACAAACATACTAAAATAATGCAGTGGAATAATAATAGTAAATATGGTCTAGCAAACTCTATCTTCATCTTCAAGGAATAATATCTTCAAACACTGAAATACTCAGGCTGACTCGAGTGTAATGAAAAGACAAACACTCGAGTCAGAACTAAAAGTTCTTATGTAAGTTAAATAAATAACAAGTAAATATGAGTGTAATAGCTTCAGGATTATTTATGGGATTTTCCATCTCCTATCAAGTGTACAACATGTGTGTAATAACTTAAGAGATGCTACAGGATTTTCAATCTCCTAAGGGTCCGTTAAACTATCAATATGTAGTATGATACACTATATATATAGTGTCTATCCGTAAAGTAAAGTACTAAAATAGCGTTAAGCTTTTACATTGATCCCTCTTAACACATTTTTAAGCAGGTAGTCTTTGCAGGTCCTGTAACACAACGAGTAACGTCGGTAGCCAATTAGTCCCCTACAGGTACCATACTAAAAATAAATCATAGTGGTCGCATATAAGGATAAAAGTATGACTAGGCATGTGAGGCAATGCCTAAGGTAGGATACTACCAATTCGAGTCGCCTGACTGGTGGTAGCCCCTTAAGGCCCACCGCAAACATCCATCCCATAATCAAATCAAGGTGCACCGATAAGGCAAAAATCAATATAGTAATACAAAAAACAGATGTAGTAGAGGTAGCTAGCCTCGTTGGTCAGGACAAGTCGTCCTGTTTTATTCATTTCCAATTGACACGGTGTTGGGGTCTATCCATCATCATTCTATTTCTTCAAATCTAGAAAAATTGCACCAAATAAAGCCACTTCATTTTGGATCATCCACTATGTACATAGTTGTTAAAGTGGTTCCGGTATTGACAGAGAGTATGCCAATATTCGACCCCGGTCTCTTTAATAACCAAACATCATTTTCACATCAGTTGGTTCTTTTAAATTATAAGAACAAACCATACTTCATATCAAAATATTAGATTCACTTCAAAAATCATTTCGATTTCTAATAGGTTACCTTCAAAACATTCGCATTTAAATCAATGATTAAATCTATATAATTCCAACTTTTAAAACAGTTTCAATATTGAAAATGGTTTGAATAGTAAAAATAGTTTGAATATTGAAAATAGCTTGGATAATTAATATAGTTTTAATATTGAAAAATAGTTTGGAACAATTAAAATAGTTTGAATATTTAAAATAATTTTGACAAGTAAGATAGTTTATGTAACGACCCACTATTTTGGACCATTCAAATCGATAATAAAACCACATATGTCTGACTTGAATAGCTCAAAACAATAGATTGTAATGTAATTCGGAGCAAATAAAACCAATCACAGAATCATAGACACATAATATCAGAATACTCGCAGCGGAAATAAAAATAACCATAGTGGTTCATGAAGCCATTACAAACTCAGTCTCAAAAGTACAAAATACATAGTATGAAAAAAATAGTTCTGAAACAAATACAGTAGAAATCCTAAATTCATAAGTCTCTAATACATAAACTGAAATAGAATACAGAAATAGATAAAACTAGATAAGCAAATAATCTCCAGAAATATCTAGCTTCCAGAAGATAGATCCAAGCTGTGATACTCAGGCTGACCCGAGCGTAAGAAAATAAACAAAACACTCGAGTCAGGACATACATACTTATACAATGTAAACCAACTCAAGTGAACTGTAAATTAAATGCATAAGTAACTTAAGGGATGCTTGGGACCGCCCATCCTTTAAGGATCCATTAAACTATTTACCATGTAGTAATATACGTTATTATAATAATGTCTAAAGTAAAATAAACTTGCTTTAAAATAACGTTAAGGGGTGACCCAATATTCCCCTTAACACATAAATAGTCCCGGTAGTCTATCCAATACCAGCGTACCTCTAAATCAGGAGGCTACCCTAAATACTCCATAGGCTACGGAAGAAAACCAAACTCGTACAAGGCGCGCTAGGGTAGGTGACACGGAAAAACGAGGCAATGCCACGGTAGATATACCAATTACGCATCCGGAATGGTGGTGACGCGTAGCAGCCACTACCGCCCACCTCGAGCCATACTAAAAAAAATCAAAGGTGTGCACCAATCAATCACAAAGTAATAGAATGGCATATGAAAAAGTGTGTCCGATAAGAGGAGCTACCTCACTGGCCCGGAATCGCTCCTGCTCTAGCCACCTTATGCCAACTCACGAGAGTCAGGTCCACGTATATACCTCCATAGAACGTCGCCACCATCCTACTTCATTCTGGAATCTCTACCGCGTACACGGTTGTCAAAGTGATTTTCGGTATCGACAGAGAGTATGCCCATATCTGATCCCGATCTCTTTGCCAACCAATCGTTATTATAACCCATGGTTATAAATTTCAAAAATGGTTTATATCTCACTTCAAAACATATTCATTTAAACCATTTAAATTCAATATCAAATAATATTCATTTCAAAGTTGTGACATTTCTAAGTTCATTCATTCAATTATAAAATTTCCAAAACATTGTAAATTTCAGTTATAACAGCACTTATAAAATGTTACGGTAGATATAGTAATATTTCAAAAACCTTGTCAAATTCAAAAACAACGGCACTTGTAAAGTGCTACGGTAGGTATTTAGTTATTTCAAAATAGCTCAATTTCAAAAACAGCAGCACTTACAAAGTGCTACAGTAGGTATTAGTAACTTAAAACAGTTCAGTTTCATTTCAGCAACAACAACACTTACCAAGTGCTCAGTAGCTATTTAGTTATTCAAAACAGTTTACTTTCAGCAACAACAGCACTTACAAAGTGCTACAGTAGCTATTTAGTTATTCAAAATATAGTTTAGTTTCAGCTACAATAACACTTATAAAGTGCTGTAATAGCTCTTTATTATTCCAGAACTTATTTTATTTTCAGAAATGACAGCACTTAACAAATGCTATCTTAAAACCACAGCATTTCTGAAGTGCTACCAATACTAATTCCAGATTTAATATAAAATTTCAGAAACATTAAGACTTCAATAGTCATTTTAACTTATAAAAATCATATTTTTCGCTTCAAAAATAATCATTTGGATATCATTTAATTTATGATTCAATAAAATAAACCTTTAATAAATAAATATCCAATTTAAATAATAATTCACTTATTAAGTCAAAAGTCAACTATTTCTCAACTTTTTATTTTTAACAATTAACTTAATACTTTATTTTAAAATACCCATTTCATAATTAAAATTAATTTCCATTCATTTACTTAACTTAAAAAATCCCATTTAAAACCAAATTTCCAATTTCCAAGTTAAGTCGTATTTTTAAAATACACCTTTCCATTTAATTCTTTATATATTTTAACTTATAGAAAATCACTATAAATTCATTTAGGTTATTTAAATCCAATTGAAGTTAAAAATGTCATATTTTTACATTTAAAAATACTTATAAATTTCAAAAAATATATATAATTAACCACGGGTTTGTATAATATTTTCTAACCTAGGCCAAGTGATACAGATAATATATTATTTCAATCCGTAATTTAAAAAGAAAAAAAATCCGGGTTCTATCATTTCAAACCCGCAATCCCAAGTAAATCAAATATAATAAAAATCACTCGAGCCTATCATTTTAGACCATAATGATTTTTCGTTATTCTAAAGTCCATTTGGATATGTATGATTTCAACCCATAGTGATAAGGGAACTTGAAGTGTGGAATACAGAAAATAAAATAACAGTAAAGCATATAATATTATAACAGATGTCGTAACAGGTATAAAATCAGGTTATACATCATATAAACATATCACAGGCATATATGAACATAGTATATCAATCATTACATATTCACTTATCGTCGTTTCACAATTATATAAGTACGAATGTCGAGAGTGATAAACTCACCTTTTTGAAGCTAGGGATTACGAAGTAAAGGCACACAACAAACACAGAAAGGCACGACAAGCACGCACTAGATTCGAGAAGAAGTAACACCCAAATTCAAATCTTGTAATCAAATAAATAAAACAAGTATAAGTATATGGTTTAACACGAACAAGATATGAATTCAACAATGTAAAACATGAATCAGTTTGAAACAAAACTTGGTTTAAATCACAATTGGGCTCGGCCACATCACCTATAGGCTCGGCCACATCATCTATAGGCTCGGCCACATCACCCATAGGCTTGGCCATGATGTGTTAGAGGCAACTAGGCTTGGTTATGGGGTCACAAGGCACGGCTATGGTGTAGAAAATGGAAGGCAAGGCAAGTAGAGGCATTAGGCAAGGGTGTTGATCATTGGCTCGGCCTATGGCTACGTGGCTCGGCCTATGTCTAGACTTGAGTCGGATCTGGATCATGGCTAGGAAATAGAGATGGGTCACGGCCAAGGCAAGGTGGTGGAGTTTGTGTTGTGATCAAGGTTAAGGGGAGAGGTTTATAAGAAGTGGTGGAGATAGGCTAGGGTTTCAAGGCAATTTTGTGATGGATTGGATCTAGGGTTTCATGACAAGGCTTGGTGATGATGGTGAGGAGTTGGTGGCCATGGAAGGTGGTGGAGGAGGAGGAGTTGTGGTCGGCAATTACATGTGGTCGAGCCTATTCATTGAAACAAAGGGAAGAACAAAAGAAAATAGAAGAAGAAAATGGAAAAAGAGGAAGAAGCCATAGAAAACTTACTGTAATTTTTTTTCAATCAGGAGAGGCAAATGAGGAAGGAAATGTTTGAGAAATATTTGTACATAAATTGATAATTGATTTAGGAGTTTACACAGCTAATCAATAGAAAGAAACGGCATGGTATCAATGTTTGAATGGCTAGAAAATAATAAAGAGGGTACGCAAATAAAAAGGCAAGAGTAAAAACAATGTAACGTATATCTCTTTGATTTTTCTAAGCCATTAATAAAAAGGTATACACAAGTAAAATCCAATAAATAAAATAAAGTCTAGACAAAACAAAATAGAAAAACAAAAAGATATGGATATAGGAAAAATATAAAATAAAATACAGAAATTAATTGCGTGTAAAACGCTGTATTTTTTCCAATTTTAAAAGTATAAATCAGGATTTTAGGAAACGAAAAGCAGAACGGATATCAGAATTATATCCAGCTTAAAATAAAAAGATTAGAATTTAAAATTTAGAATTTTCAAATTTTCAAATAAAAGTCAAAATTTGACCAAAATATAGAATTTTCAGAAATTTTTTATTTTATCCTATTTGGAAGATAAATTACAACACATCCAAAATTACACTAGAAAAATTCAAATTTTAATGATTAAAACTCAAAGTTTTCAAATAAATTAAATTTAAAAATATTTACAAAATTTTAGGTTGTTACATTCTCCCCCACTCAAAACTATTCGTCCTCGAAAAGGAACGAGACACGGAAACAAAGAAAGATAGGATAGAAAAGCAAATAGTACCTAAAACAAACAATTCCGGATTCAAAGCACGTATGCTCTCCTCTGTCTCCTAGGTACAATCCTGATCATCCGTACTTCACTACACTTTGACCAGGTTGACAGATTTCCTTCTTAGTTGCTTCGTATCTCTTTCGACAATACGAAGTGGCTTCCTCTCGACAGTAAGGATAGGCTCAATATCCAAACTCTCGAGAGCAGAAGGTTGGACGATCAAAGATGGATCATGCAGATAGCGATGAAGATGCAACAGATGGAATACATTATGCACTCCAGGAAACTTCTCGGGCAAATCCAGACGATAAGCCAAAGAACCAATCCTCTCTAAAATACGGAAAGGACCGACAAACCTAGGAGTAAGCTTCCCTCTACGACCAAACCGAATCACATTCCTTAAGGGAGAGACCTTAAGGAAAACCAAATCACCAACAGCAAACTCCAAACTCCTCTTATGCCGATCAGCATACTTCTTCTGCATATCCTGAGCAATCCTCATCTTCTTCTTAATCTCCTCAACCTTCTCAGAAGCCTCCAAAATCACATCAGGACCAAGAACCAAACGATTACCGGATTTAGTCCAACAAGATGGATATCTACAAGGTCTTCTGTGAAGAGCAGCAAACGGAGACATCTCAATACTAGCCTGAATTCAAAGACGGAATGAGATAGATAAAGATTAAGATAAGATTAAAAATAGAAGACTAAAGATATACCTGATAACTGTTGTTATAGGTGAATTCAACAAGATGGAGATGATCTTCCCAAGATCCTCCATAATCAAGAACACAAGCATGAAGAAGATCCTTTAGAATCTGATTCACTCTTTCAGTTTAATCGTCGGTCTATGGATGGTAAGCAATGCTCAGATTAAGACAAGTACCCAAAGATTCCTAGAAAGCTTTCCAAAACTGACTAGTAAAGATAGGATCCCGATCACAAACAATGCTGATAGGAATATCATGGAGACGAACAATCTTCCTCATATAGATCTCAACCAGATTGGAAGTAGAACGGGTGGATTTGACTGGAACGAAATGGGCTGATTTGGTCAATCTATCCACAATAACCCAAATGCTCTCATTACCTCTCCGAGTCCTCGATAAACCATCAATAAAATCCACGGAAACCTGTTCCCATTTCCAATTGGGAACCTCAAGGGGCTGCAACAAACTAAGGGTCTTCTGATGATCCGCCTTGAGTTGCTGACAAGTCGCCCACCTACTAACATAGATAGAGATATCCCGCCTCATACCTCTCCACCAATAAAGCTTCTTCATATCCAGATACCTCTTTGACACACTAGGATTAATAGAAAGTCTGGATCGATGATGTTTCCGAAGTAGCTCTTTCCTCAATCCATCAACATTCGTGACACAAATCCGATTATTAATCCTTAAAATCCCTCTATCATCGATCTGAGCTCCACTATCACCTAGACTACTACCACCAACTCCGCTACGAATATTCTCCTTCATACACCTGAGCATCTCATCCTCATCCTGCTTAGCAATGATACGATTCGAAAGAGGAGAAGAAGAAACAACAAGTTGACACAACATGGCCTTCTTCCAACTCAAAGCATCAGCTACAACTTTAGCTTTCCCAGGGGTATAGCTAATGTCAAGATCATAAGAAGCAAGAAATTCAAGCCACCAAACTTGACGCTGTTTCAAATCCTTTTGGGTTCAAAGACTGATGATCGGTAAAGAGCTCAAACTTAGCACCCAAAAGATGACGCCTCCGAAGCTTCAAAGCAAAGACAACGGCAAGCAATTGTAGATCATGGGCTGCATAGTTGACCTCATGGGTTCTTCAGCTGGTGACTAGCATAAGCAATCACCTTCCCATTTTGCATCAAAACAGCTCCCAAACCCTCACGACAAGCATCAGTGTACACCGTTAATCCCTCATTCCTATTTAGAACGGTAAGCACTGGTGCAGAAGTAAGCTTATGCTTTAGCTCATTGAATGCAGCTTCACACTTATCGCTCTATATAAACTTAGCATTCTTTCAAGTCAAAGCAGTGAGAGGTGCATAAATCCGAGCAAAGTTCTCAATGAATCTCCGATAGTAACCGACAAAGCCCAGAAAACTGTGAATATCAGTTGAAGTCCTAGGAGTTTCCCAATCATTAATCACAGCGATCTTGACTGGATCAACTGAAACTCCATTACTAGAAACAATATGCCCGAGAAATCGGACTTCATCCCTCCAGAATTTTGAGAACTTAGACTTCAACTGATGATTTCTAAGAGTCCTCGGAACAAATTTCAAATGTGACTCATGCTCTTCCCTTGTCTTGGAGAAGGCAAGGATATCATCAACAAAGACTAGAACAAACTTATTAAGCACATCAAGAAAGACACGGTTCATCAAATCAACAAAGAAAGTAGGAGCGCTAGTCAAACCAAAAATCATAACTAACCATTCATAAAACCCATTCTCAATACGGAAAGTAATCTTGGGAATACTTTCCTCAGCAACTCTGAGCTGGTGAAAACCTATGGCCAGATCAAGCTGAGAGAAAACAGTAGCTCCATGGAGCTGATCAAACATATCATTAATGCGAGGCATAGGATATCTGTTCCTTATAGTGAGCTTGTTCAGCTCCTTATAATCAACACACATCCTCAAAGAGCCATCAGACTTAGTGAAGAAAACCACTGCTGCTCCCCATTCTGAATGGCTAGGTCTGATCAGACCCTTGGAGAACAAGTCTTGAATTTGCTTCCTCAACTCAACCTTCTCACGGGGTGCCATTCTTCTGGGTGGAAGCACTACCGGTCGAGCTCCAAGAATAAGATCAATACGAAAATCAATTTCCCGCTTAGGAGGTAAAGTGGCGACTTCACCAAATACATCGGTATAGAGTTTGACCACATGAGTCGAGTCAAGATCACCAGGAGAAGAATCAAGAGAATAAACAAAGCTGCCAGCAAAATCCTGGGGCAGACTACACTGAATCACCAAAGAATTACCAAGATCGTCCATAAGAGAAATAGTTCAGGAACTACAAGAGATAAAGGCATCATGCCTCTTCAGTCAATCACCTCCAAGCAATAGATCAAAAGCATCAAAACTCAGAACATAGAAATCACCACTGAAACGGTGATCAAGATAGAGAAGCTTCACTTGCTTACAAATCCTACTAAGACTTACAGGACCACCAATATGATTTGAAACACATAAAGGCACAGAAGAAAATTCGGGAGAAAGAAGATGCTAAAATTTATTACAAAGATTCATAAAGATAAAGCTATGGGAATCTCCAATATCAAATAGAACACGGACAGGAAAATTAAACATAGAAAAAGTGCCCTGAAGTGTACCTGGGTTGTCACTAGGAGCAGGGACTGGTGCAGGTGCAGGAGGTGGAGCTGGTGAAGATGCAGAAGTCACAGCAAAAATACCCGATGACTTGCCCTTCTGCTGAGTAGGGCAGTCCTTCTTGAAATGGCCAGGCTATAGACAAATGTGACAGAGATCACGCCTGGTCAACTGAGCTGGAAGAATAGCAGCACCAACTAAAGTAGGACAGCTATTAGCATAGTGTCTCCTCTGATTGCATCTGTAGCAAGTAATGGCAGATAGGTCGATCGACTGCCTCTGAGATGAAGAAGATGATCCCAACCCTGGAGTCTTGTTCTCGTTCCTCTTCTGATGGAGAAAGTTGGGCTTCCTCTTCCTAGAATTTCCAGAAAATGACTAAGACGGAGCAGAATGAGCAGTCGAAGGATCCTTCGAAGTAGGATTCTCGTATCTAATGGCCATGTCCATCAAAGTGGTAAAAGGGCTAAGCACATGGGCTATGAGACGATCATAGTACTCCGGACGGGCACCAGCAATGAACTTCTCATTCTTCTTGAGAGGAGTGTCAATCAGATTAAGGCCAAACTTAGAAAGTTCATTAAACTTCCTCTCATATTCAAAAAAAGACATATCACCCTGTTTTAGATCCATGAATTCCCGATACAGTTGAGACTTTCCTGCCTCGGGGATCCATTTTACAAGAAAAGCATCCCTAAAGAACGATAAAGAGCATAAGACAGATTTCAAAAAAAAGAACTGAACCAAATTCAAGACAAACAAAGATGATACCTAAACTGTTCCCAAGAAATGTCAGCCTTAGCAGTATGGGCTGTGACGGACTCCATCAATCCAAAGCTGCTCCTTTCAATTGTCAAGCTGCCAACTGATGCTGCTGGGCATTAGCGATCTCAAGACCAGAGAAAATTCTCTCCAAGTCCTTCAACCACTGCTGAGCTTCAATAATGCTCTCAGATCCGGTGAACTTGGTGCTGCCAAGCTCGGTGTATTCCTTACAAAACTTAGTGAACCTGACTGAGGCAGCCGGTTCAGGAGCTGGGGCAACACCACGTCCCCTACCTCTTGCATTCCTACGAATCATCCTGGAAAAAATCAAGAATGAATTTTAGGACAGAGGTAATTCAGAAAAAAATACAAGATTAGATAAGATAAGATGCAATAGGAATTAAATCTCCCGAACAAGAAATTATTAACAAGGTGGATAAGGAAAAGAAGGAAGTTAAGGAAAAATTTGATTTCAAAACAAGAAAAGTTTTTATATAAAAATACTCTTTTAAAATCCTTTGAAAATCATTTAAAATCATTTTATACTTTGAAATATGTTCTCTCACAAAAAGAATTCCAAGATTGATTTCGCTAATTCTAGGGTATTTCTACACTATCTCTAATGAGTTTTTGCTCTGCAGGCTAAGTTTTGCCTAAAACCAAATCTTTGATACCAAATATAACGGCCCACTATTTTGGACCATTCAAATCGGCAATAAAACCATACATGTCTGACTTGAATAGCTCAAAAAGTTAGATTGTAATATAATTTGAAGCAAATAAAACCAATCACAGAATCACTGACACAGAATATCAGAATACTCGCAACGGAAATAAAAATAACCATAGTGGTTCATGAAGCCACTACAAACTCAGTCTCAACAAGTACAAAATACATAGTCTGAAAAAAATAAAATTCTGAAACAAATACAGTAGAAATCCCAAATACATAAGTCTCTAATTCATAAGCTGAAATAGAATGACTGGACTGAAATAGATAAAACTAGATAAGCAGATAATCTCCAGAAATCTCTAGCTTCCAGAAGTTCGATCCAACCTGTGATACTCAGGCTGACCCGAGCGTAAGATAATAAACACAAACACTCGAGTCAGGACATACATACTTATACAATGTAAACCAACTCAAATGAACTGTAAATTAAATGCACAAGTAACTTAAGGGATGCATGGAATCACCCATCCTTTAAAGATCCGTTAAACTATTTACTAGGTAGTAATATACACTATTATAATAATGTCTAAAGTAAAATAAACTTACTTTAAAATAGCGTTAAGGAGTGACCCAATATTCCCCTTAACACATAAATAGTCCCAGTAGTCTATCCAATACCAGCGTACCTCTAAATCAGGAGGCTACCCTAAATACTCCATAGGCTACGGGAGAAAACCAAACTCGTACAAGGCGCGCTAGGGTAGGTGACATGGCACAACGAGGCAATGCCAGGGTAGATATACCAATTACGCATCCAGACTGGTGGTGACACGTAGCAGCCACTACCGCCCACCTCGAGCCACACTCCAAAATCAAAGGTGCGCACCAATCAATCACAAAGTAATAGAATGGCATACGAAAAAGTGTGTCCGACAAGAGGAGCTGCCTCACTGGCCCGGAATCGCTCCTGTTTTAGCCACCTTATGCCAACTCACGGGAGTCGGGACCACGTATATACCTTAATAGAACGTCGCCACCATCCTACTTCATTCTGGAATCTCCACCGCGTACACGGTTGTCAAAGTGGTTTTCGGTATCGACAGAGAGTATGCCCATATCCGATCCCGGTCTTTTTGCCAACCAATCGTTATTATAATCTGTGGTTATAAATTTCAAAAATGGTTTATATTTCACTTCAAACATATTCATTTAAACCATTTAAATTCAATATCAAATAATATTCATTCAAAGTTGTAACATTTCTAAGTTCATTCATTCAATTATAAAATTTACAAAACATTGTAAATTTCAGCTATAACAGCACTTATAAAATGTTACGGTAGATATAGTAATATTTCAAAAACCTTGTCAAATTCAAAAACAGCAGCACTTGTAAAGTGCTATGGTAGGTATTTAGTTATTTCAAAATAGCTCAATTTCAAAAACAGCAGCACTTACAATGTGCTACAGTAGGCATTAGTAATTTAAAATAGTTCAGTTTCATTTCAGCAACAACAGCACTTACCAAGTGCTACAGTAGATATTTACTTATTCAAAACAGTTTACTTTCAGCAACATCAGCACTTACAAAGTGCTACAGTAGTTATTTAGTTATTTCAAAATATAGTTTAGTTTCAGCGACAATAGCACTTACAAAGTGCTGCAGCAGCTCTTTATTATTCCAGAACTTAGTTTATTATCAGAAATGACATCACTTAACAAATGTTGTCTTAAAAGCACAACATTTCTGAAGTGCTACCAATACTAATTCCAAATTTAATATAAAATTTCAGAAACATTAAAACTTCAATTTTAGCCATTTTAACTTATAAAAATCATGTTTTTCGCTTCAAACATATTCATTTGGATATCATTTAACTTATGATTCGATAAAATAAACCTTTAATAAATAAATATCCAATTTAAACAATAATTCACTTATTAAGTCAAAAGTCAACTATTTCTCAACTTTTTATTTTTAACAATTAACTTAATACTTTATTTTAAAATACCCATTTCATAAATAAAATAAAATTTCCATTCATTTGCTTAACTTAAAAATTCCCATTTAAAACCAAATTTCCAATTTCCAAGTTAAGTCATATTTTTAAAATACACCTTTTCGTTTAATTATTTATACATTTTAACTTATAGAAAATCACTATAAATTCATTTAGATTATTTAAATCCAATTTAAGTTAAAAATGTCATGCTTTTACATTTAAAAATACTTATAAATTTCAGAAAATATATATAATTAACCACGGGCTTGTATAATATTTTTGAACCTAGGTCAAGTGATGCAGATAATATATCATTTCAATCTGTAATTTAAAAAGGAAAAAAATCTGGGTTCTGTTATTTCAAACCCGCAATCCCATGTAAATCAAATACAATAAAAATCACTCGAGCCTATCATTTCAGCCCATAATGATTTTTCCTAATTCTAAAGTCCGTTCGGGTATGTATCATTTCAACCCATAGTGATAAGGGAACTTGCAGTATGGGATACAGAAAATAAAATAACAGTATAGCATATAATATTATAACAGATGATGTAACAAGCATAAAATCAGGTTATACATCATATAAACAGATCACAGGCATATATGAACATAATATATCAATCATTACATATTCACTAGTCATTGTTCCACAATTATATAAGTACGGATGTCGAGAGTGATAAACTCACCTTTTTGGAGCTAGAGATTACGAAGTAAAGGCACACAACAAACACAGAAAGGCACGACAAGCAAGCACTAGATTCGAGAAGAAGTGACACCCTAATTCAAATCTTGTAATCAAATAAATAAAACAAGTATAAGTATATGGTTTAAATCATAAATGGACTCGGCCACATCACCTATAGGCTCGGCAACATCACCCATAGGCTCGGCCATGATGTGTTAGAGGCAACTAGGCTTGGTTATGGGGTCAAAAGGCACGGCTATGGTGTAGAAAATGGAAGGCAAAGCAAGTAGAGGCATTAGGTAAGGGGTGTTCATCTTTGGCTCGGCCAATGGCCATGTGGCTCGGCCTATGGCCATGTGGCTCGGCCTATGGCTAGACTTGGGTCAAGTCAGATCTGGATCATGGCTAGGAGATGGAGATGGAGATGGGTCACGGCCAAGGCAACGTGGTCGATTTTGTGTTGTGGCCGAGGTTAAAGGGAGAGGTTTAGAAGAAGTGGTGGAGATAGGCTACGTTTTAAGGCAATTTTGTGATGGATTGGATCTAGGGTTTCGTGGCAAGGCTTGGTGATGATGGTGAGGAGTTTTTGGTTGTGGAAGGTGGTGGTGGAGGAGGAGTTGTGGTCAGCAATGACATGTGGCTGAGCCTATTCATTGAAACAAAGGGAAGAACAAAAGAAAATAGAAGAAGAAAATGGAAAAACAGGAAGAAGCCATAGAAAACTTTCTATAATTTTCTTTCAATCAGGAGAGGCAAATGAGGAAGGAAATGTTTGGGAAATATTTGTATATAGATTGATAATTGATTGACGAGTTTACATGGCTAATCAATAGTACGAAACGGCATGGTATCAATGTTTGAACGGCTAGAAAATAATAAAGAGAGTAGGCAAATAAAAAGACAAGAGTTAAAACAATGTGACGTATGTCTCTTTGATTCTTCCAAGCCATTAATAAAAAGATATACACAAGAAAAATCCAACAAATAAAACAAAGTCTAGACAAAACAAAATAGAAAAGTAAAATAAACAGATGGACATAGGAAAAATATAAAATAAAATATAGAAATTAGTTGCATGTAAAACGATGATTTATCTAATTTTAAAAGTATAAATCAGAATTTTACAAAACGAAAAGCAAAACGGATATCAGAATTATATCCAGCTTCAAATAAAAAGACTAGAATTTTAAATTTTAAATTTTCAAATAAAAGTCAAAGTTTGACCAAAATATAGAATTTTCAAAAATTGTTTATTTTATCCTATTTGGAAGATAAATTACAAACACATCCAAAATTACATTGGAAAATTCCAAAAATATGATTAAAAATCAAAGTTTTCAAATAAATTAAATTTAAAATTATTTACAAAATTTTGGGTTGTTGCAGTTTATATATTAAACAATTTGATTATTAAAATAGTTTATATTTAAATTATTTATTCTTCCACAACAATCTGAACCCTTGTTCCAATTCCAAATCACAATGAATTCATCTTTTTGACTTCCAATTCATATCAACTTCATATTCAAATTTCAATTTAAATCAGCCCAATTCATAACAATTTCAAACCTTACTTCAAAATCAATTTAAACGGTTCTATTCAAATGGCTGAAAGTTTCAGTTTAAATTTTCATTTTTAAATAATTAAGTTTAAATCCATTTCACATCCAAAACTTTGAATGCCAATTTAAACCACTTTAATTAAAGTAAATTCAAAGTTTAAATTAAATTTTAAACCTTTAAAATAATTCACTTTCAATAAGTTTAATCATATCTCAATTTCAACTTTAAGATTCTAAATTAAGTCCTTAAACAATTCAATTTAGATTGTTTCAATTTCAACATTTCAAAGCTTGCATCAAAAAATAATTTAATTCATTTGAATCCAATTTTTATTTTCTTTAAAACAATATCGTTTAAACAAAATCAGATTTTAATATTTTTAAACCATTTAATTTAACCAAATCAGATGTCCGTATATAATTTTCTACCCTTTGGCCAAGTGATCAGTTATTTCAATTTTAATTACATGGATGGATATATGTCATTTCAATCTATATTTAATTGACATAGGTATGTATCGTTTCAACCTATTTCTTAGTTCATCTCATATATTACAAGTGACCATTTATATGATGAAAAGTAATAAATAGGGTAATAACTACGAATATATCAAAATAAATAGCAATCATACACCCAACATATCAATCAAAAGCATCCAATTGCAATCAACATCCAAATCAACCAATATATCATAATAGTTACTAGCTATCAATTGTCAGTTTTTAACTAACAATTAAATTCAATATTAATTTAAATGTCAATTCAATTTAGTATAAAGTTAAAGTTAATTTAAATTTCAATTTAAACTACCAAACAACAACCAATAAATTTTTATCACATTATGATTTTAATTTAACTAACATCCGAAAATTTAGTATTGCGTGAGCGGGTTTAATCACTCACCTTTGATTTAAAGCCCATTAAAAATCCAATAAAAGCGCAAAATCTCAACTATCTCCATATTCAACCAAACCAGTTTCATATTATCCGAAATTTCGATACGAGTCCAACAAAAGAAACCACACATAAATACGAGTTCGTACGCCAAAGTTATTCAAGTCAGAAGTTTGAATTTTTAAATTTGAATTAAAGTAAAACAATAAGGTTAAAACTGCAATTTTCGTTACCTCGCTAAATCCTACCCTATCGTTCAATCATCGAACAGAACCCAATTACGCTTCAACCGCCATTCGTCAGCCGCCCATCGTCGCCGCTATGCTCATCGCCACGAAGATCCGACCACCCTAACACGCTCTACGCCTCATGGCCACACCACCTGGACCCCCACGTGACCCCCTCCACCGTCTCTAGCAATGCTCCACCGTCGCCACCTTTGTTCTTCGATTCAGGCAAACCTAAGTGACGTGTACCCAATCGAGCCACACTGATCGACTCAGCACATCCTTCTCTACCCAATGGTCATCTCAAATCGTCCCACGATAAAGATGCACCGTTGATGTCCAACCCTAAAATGAACGGTCGAAAATGATTCGCCAATTTCTAGACAAACGAGCCTCCAATCGAAAAATGAATTGCAGATCCTAATTTCACTCGTCGAGAGCTTCGTGACGATATATAATATGATAGTATTCGAGCAGTTTGAATTTTTCAATTAGATTGGAAATTGGGAATTTAGGGTTTTAGGATATTCACCATTGGAAATGAGCAGATTAGATTTGAAAGTACATACAGAAAAATAGAACAGAAGGATACTAGGGTTTTATAACAACATATATATAGACAAAGATAGGACAAGAATAAATGAAATAGATATCGATTGGGCTAGTGTAACGACCCACCTTTTTGACATCAAAAGTCGACACCGAACGCTACTACTGTGTTCCAATGTCGTCCTCATTCAATCGAAAAAAGGGCATATTGTTAAGGTAAATAAAAAGTAAAGAATAGAGAATAGAGAAAATCAGAATCTCTCTACGGAATTAACAACATATAATACAATAAGGACAGTAGAAACTGTCACTCCAAACATACAGAGTATATCAGAGTTAAAAACAAACCTTATCAGCTATACAGTTATAAGATCCCAACCTTACAAATAATAATAGGTATATTATATAATACAGCGAAAAATAAAATACTACGATGGGTGAAACTTCAAGGACAACCTAGGAAAATACTCGATCTGATCGAAGCATTATAAATAAAGAACACCCGAATTAGTCTGGAAATACCAGCGTGAGATAACTCGAATAATGGGAACGTATATAAAAATTCTGTGAGACCACACCGCTAACGCGGAATGGGTTTTTACCTCACAAGAATAACATCCATACAAGCAAGAGTAGAAATAAATATCAAGAAACAAATCAAAATATGATTGAGCATAAATAATATTAAACTAGCCTTAAAAGAATGGAAATAAACCGAGTAAAATCTAAACTGGACAGAATGAATAGAACAAAGGGAAATAGTCCAACTTGATAGAATGGACTAAATAAGGTAACAGTCCAAACTCGGTAGAATGGGCTAAATAAACTAACAGTCCAAACTCGATAGAATGGGATAATAAACATTTAAATGTCGTGATGAGGAGTTGGCTCTACTTGTGGCAATTTAAAGCTAAAACAGATTCAGGGTTTTCGAATCAAACAAGGAAAGGATATTTTCAAACAAATGACTAGGAGGGTGCTCCCCCCTTACTGAAAGTATACCTCTAGAAATATACATGAGAACTCTAATGGCTCTCGAAAACCTCCAAGCCGGACCCTGCTAACTATTACCGAGTATCCGAGTACTTCACATCTCAATGCGCAACACAGAATCCAATCTAGAGTGGATGTGAAGATACCCTAATGGAAGCAACCCCACATAGTTTGGCCCTCACTCGCTCTCTGGGTTTAGTCATTTTCGTTAAAGGATAACAAAGCTCAAGTGAGCAACACATCGTCTTAGAGTGACAAAATAAAGTGGTTGAAGTAACCACTAACTGAGATACCAACTATCGAGGACATAAAACGATCGTACATGGAAATTAAGTCTTGTATACTTATCACCACTCATTAAATTCAAACTTGTACTATTTCTAGGCTAACAATAATACTGGACAAGTCAAGGTACTGTTACCTCAAAGTCAAGTCACACGATTATTCTTGACTTTCGAAATAACGATAAGTCTACTTCTTTGATGTTTAGTGCCAATTGCAAAAATAAATCGTTTCCATATAAGTGATTTGCTTTATAGAAATAATTCATTTCCATAAATGAATCAAACTCGTCCTCTTTAAAAATTAACTAAACTTTTTTCTTGATTTTCGTATTAGTGAAACGCTTTTAGAATTAGTTCCTAATTGTTAAAACGTTAAGGAAATAATTTTTCCAAGCGAGCAATCCCGAAGGCCTAAACCCACATCAGATCGAACATCTAGAAGATTATCCAACTTAACATCCCAGAAATCGAGTTCCAACTCCGTTTTAACTTTAGAAACAATATTAATTATCCCAAAATATAATCAATTACATTTAAAATCCCTTTAAATAAACAATTCATTATCTATAATAAAATGCATAATTATTTCTACACTTTTATAACATTGGTAAATCAACTTTAAAAATCTTTATTAAATCAGTTTATTAACTTGAAATTGGTTGATTAAAGCAATTTTATTATATTAGATAATTTACTTCATCACTTTTATTAAATTAATTAATTAAAAAGATTTATTAAATTCTTATGGTCATTAATTAAATGAATAATTAATCTCAAACATCATCAATTAAAATGATAAGTAATTCTACATTCCATTGATTAAAATAATTAATTAAGTTCAAAATAATCATAAATTAATTGGATTAATTAAATCCAAACTTCATTAGTCAAACGGATTAATTATAAAATCATTCGTTAAAATGATTTATTTAATTATAAAACATCATTAATTAAAATAATTTAACTAAATTCCAAAAATCATTAGTTAAAACAATTAACTAAATTTAAGACAATCATTAATTATAATGATTAATAAAATTCAATTATCATTACTTAAAATGATTAATTACTTTTAAATATCATTAAATAATTATTAATTTCAATTATCCTTAATTAAAATAGTTAGTTTAATCTAATCATCATTAATTAAAATAATTAATTGAGTTCTACGAATTAATTAAACTCCATTATCCTTAATTAAAAAATTTAAACTCAAATAGTCATTAGTTAAAATGATTAATTAAGTATAAAACATCATTAGCAAAAATGATGAATAAGATCTAAAGATAAACTAATTTTTAATCATCATTTATTAAATTGGTTAATTAATCTCAAATTAATTAATTTAAAAGATTAATTAATTTAAACTATCATTAACCAAAATGATTAATAAATTTTCAATATTCTTTTTAGCGGAAATACAAGCTCAAGTTCATATGATAGGGTTCTTAGGTTGAAATTTGATAAATGACGATATAGCGAAAATTGCTATAACGACATTTAAACTATAAAAAGGAATATCAGCAATTAATTTCAATAAACCATCGATATTACAACATAATGATGTAAATAAATAATTTGTGGTCGAGAAACCCCCTTTGGGTCTCTCTATAGATTTTCCTACAAAACAATGGTTGTCGATAATATATAGATAATCATATGAGTTTATAACGATCAAATTAATATGTCATCCATTTTTCAAACAAAAATTCAACCAAACAAGCAATCAAGCAATTTTAATTAACATCCAAACAATCAATAAATGATTTTAATATCATTAATATGATATAATAATATTAAATGTGAGTTAAACTCACCAAAGTTTTTGAAAACTTGAAATACTTTAGCGCTCCGGATGCTTGGAAAACCACAAATTCTTCTAAAAAATGGGTCATTTTGCACTCGACTTTTGGACCCTTTCCTCGCGGATTTTGGAAAGGTGATCAAAAGAAAAGTTTTATATTACTCTTTCCTATATCTTTTAAAGAAAATACTCAAAAAAGTTAAATGTTGAGGAGGTTATAGCCAAAACAGCGGAGGGTATTTTAGGACATCAAAGTCTTAGTTCAAAAACACTCTTGCAAAAAATAAATATTTGGAGCATCTATGCTCGAAATAAGAAAAAGTGGTAAAATAAAAATTTGTAGCCACTGGTAATATGCATGGTTTGTAAAAAAGTAAATCTGGTTTCGGAGTTTTTTGTAGGAAGTTATGGTCGAAATCATTTCGGGTAAAATGGAAGAAATTTAAATGGAAAAGAAGGAACATTTAAACAAGTTTTTAAAATAAAGTTAATTTTGAAATCTTAAAACATGAAAAGTTATTTTGAAAGCCTTCATGAAGCTTTAAGGAAGATAAGAGAAGAGAAAATGAAAAATACAATGAGTAAGAAAGGTGAAAAATTAGTTTTATATGAAATAGAAATAACAAATTACCTTTTTACCCTCACGTACTCTACCCTCCACACATGCATGCCATGTCACACCCTCTCCTCTACCTCATCCATTTCAACCCACACCTAGACACCCTCCCATCAAGTCAAAGTCAACATGCATAAGTGCTCTAATGTACTTATGTCTCCTAATGGTGTGACATTCTCTTTTTATTTTTTTATTATAGCTGCCAAAGTGTTACATCATCATTTTCTTAACTTAATTAGTTACACTTAACCCTAATTAAATTACTAATCTATATTTATAACATTGCATATATTTGAATATATATATATATATATATACACACACAAATGTGTACACAACATTTCAAATAACTTTTATATGATGAGACGTCGAAAATTCGGAAAACAGTTTCCGGTCACATTTTCTATTTTTCATCGAACTGTATATTTTTGTAAACAAATTTTTAAAACTATTTTTCCATTATTGTTTATTATTAAAAAGAGTTTCATTTTCATTATAAAACCCTTTATTTGAATATTTAAAATTAATTAAATATTCGCAAGTCAAAGCAGTGAAATTCCGGGTCGTTACAGCCAAAGTGTTAACAAAGGCCCGAAAAGCCTGTTTCGTTGCGAAACAAAAATAGGTCATCTTATATATTGATATAGAGGTTTTCAATATTTTTAAACTCAATAAAACTAATTTCAAACACCAATTCTATTGTACATAGAAGTTAGCTCTAAAACCAAATTATATTAATTTTTACACGCTAATTAAATGAATTCTTATCAAACTGATTTAATCACTTTTAAATTCTAAATAAAAAGTTTGCTATCATCATTCTTGGTTAAACGGAAATTAATAATCTTTTAAAATTAAAATCTTTATGTTAAATACAAGATTAAATTAATTTTGACATTAAATTACAACGGTAATAAAATCCTAGTTCATTATATTTTAAATTTCAAACAAATCCTTTTATTTTGATTTACCTGTTCTTTATATTAAATCAACAATTCCCTTATGTAATTTATTTAACAAAAGTTTCCATCTATTACAAAATTAATTTTAAAATGGATTAACTAAATGAGATGAGAAATAAAACAATTGTTACGTTTAAGTAATTTAAATACATCAGTAGATTTATTTTTTATAAACAAGGGTTATAATTTCACTTATAAATAATTAGTTCTTATTCTAAAACCAATTTCAATTAATAACATATGAATTCTCCTTTAGTACACCATTTATTTTATTCCTTATTAAACTTTATTATTATATTCAATTAGATATAAACATTCATTTGATTTGGGTTATCATCTTTTAATTTTTTGAAATTTGTTATTTAAGGATTTTATCTTAGATTGTATCATTTCCATTAATAAATCATAAATTCTTTACTTATAACCATTTTTATTCAACAATTACATTAAATTTAATATTTTTAAACAGTTGAAAATACCGGACATTACAATAACTATTGTATAGGAGAAGGCTGCCTACATACCTCTTTAGAGAGTCAAGCTAGTTCTATTTCCTGCTTTTCTGATGCATCCACAACTTTTAATGCATAACAACCATAACATCCAAGCAATCATCGCAATCATTGTGACCATCGCAACCAATACAACCAATGGTAATAGTAGAAGTAGAAAACATTATTCCTGTAACGATTCGGATTTTTGTCGTAGATTTTGAACATTTTATTCATTTTAAATGTTGAGTTTTGAAACGTGAATGGAATTTTAATATGAAATTTATCGATCAAAAATAGTGTAATAAAACTTACTCCAAATATAGCGAATTAATTAATAAATATAATTGTTGAATTTATAATTGAAAATCGTTAAATAATTGGAAATTGGAGTTGTTTATGAATCGAAAAGATTTCCAATGTTGATATAAATTCTATTTGAATCAGAATTGGGTTACTTAGTTTTAAAACAGAAAATTTCAAGTGATTTCGTAAATTTCGGAAATCGTCGATTTAATCGACGGTTAAAAATAGCAATCCGGGGCACAGTCTCAGATTTCGACAAAACCAGTTCCATTGGGTCCGTAATAGTGTATTATTATAGGATTCCAAATTTCATAATGTGTGGAATTATTGTTTGGTCGTACGGGGATAGAAACACGTTGAAATTAATATCGGAAATTTAATATAATAATTGGGTCCAAAAAGCTATCTTCTCCATACGATCGAATCAGGACTCGAAAACTTTTCCATTGTGTTTGGAATAGGGGTATAACATTACAAACGGTTAGTGGCATGACTCGATAGGGGTTCAGGATTTTTGGTTATGTAAAGCGAGATATTTTGAGAAATAAATAATATACATATATAATTTCAGTGTCGAACTATTCTCTCTCTTGAACCCTCTATAATCGGTCAATTATATAACCGAAGCCTCGGTCTTTCTACTTAAAACTCACGAATCCTTTTTTCCTTCCTTCAGACATGATAAATTGAAAACGAAAAAAGTATTACAAAACGAAATCGTTCGATTTCGTTTATAAGGGAAAAAATTTGATCGAAGGAATCGCGATGGCAATAGAGGGAGCAAACTCATGCGCGATCAGGAGGAAGAGGCATCGTATACGATCGAAGTGATTCCAGGAAGCGACTAGGTCGCGATTGATTCTAGGCCTCGTGGCTTGATTCAAAGGGAAGAGTGATGCGTGTAGCACGAGGGAAGGAGCGTGAGAGGTTGCAGCTGCGTTTGGAGGGGTCTAAAACATGTGCGGCTGAGGTGGAGCTTCCTGTCGCTTTCGAGAAGAAGCACACGCGCCTATGTCAATGGGGTCGGGAAGATGAAGCTTAGAAGGAGGAAGACTACAACAGAATTAATTTGAGTTTTCGTGCATCGGAGGAGGGATGTTCGAGCAGGTGAAGCTTGGTGTCTAAAGCACGTGAGCGTGATGGAAGAAGAAGCAACGACCTAGATTGCTCAACTTGTTTTGCTTTTGAGGGTAATTAACTATAATGATTTAATTAATTCGAATAATTATATTATTCAAGTCGGATAATTATTAATTTAAATTACTTGCTATATGAGGTCCAAAATGAATATAAAAAGTCAAGTTTGGTTCGTAGTGGGAATAAATTTGAAATTGGAACGGATTGCAAATACGAATTAAGATGAGTAAATCTCACTCTTTTTGGATTAGTAGGTTTTATATTTAAATAGTCAAAATTAATTCTGGATGTTTGGTTGAACTGGTTTTCTGTTGAATGATATTATATTATATATAGTAGTATATGTATATATTTGTAGTTGGAGTGATATTCCCGCACATCATAGCGGATGAGACCCTATGTGCCCCGCATAATAGTGCATGACTCTATATACCGCGATATCCCCTTCGAAGTGGGATTGGTATTTTTATGTTGTATTAAAATCTGTAGATGTAGGAAAAACAAGTTGGAGAGATCCAACTGGATTCCTCAAAATTTTGAATTTAATTTCATATATTGTGATATATGAATTGTGTAGAAAAATCTACTATAGATTATTATAATGATTGGAATATTTGAATGCTATTGTAGCATTGGCCTGAATTTTGGTATTTTAAATGCCATAAATATACTTTTAAAATTTAAGGAATTAATGGGATTTTTTGATATAAAAATATTTATATATGAATTGGGGTTATTTTAAAGAAATGGAGTTAGAGAAATATTTTGATTTTGGCTATACCTAAATATTGTGAATTATTAAATGGAAATTTTAAGAATGAATTATATAAAAGAATTTATAAATGATATTCTAGAAATATAAAAAGGAGTTGAAATCGATATTGAAAATAGATTGGAAGTTATAAATAAATTTATAAAGAAATGGATTTATAAAATGGTATTTTATAAATAAGATTGTTTTTATAACCAGGTAAAACTCAAAGGAGTACAAAAATTTATAAACG
Organism: Allium cepa; assembly: GCA_030765085.1. Taxonomy (NCBI): domain Eukaryota; kingdom Viridiplantae; phylum Streptophyta; class Magnoliopsida; order Asparagales; family Amaryllidaceae; genus Allium; species Allium cepa. The sequence goes on along the minus strand of CM060932.1, from coordinate 683,712,612 downwards.
ATGTTTATAAATAAGGTAAGTGATACCAGTTTCTAAATTGAGAATATAAAATTTATAGGTGAATTTATTTTAGAATATGGAAATAGGGTGGGGAAAATAGTGGATACTACTTTTGAAAAGTGGAAATGGTTAAGTAGATCGAAATGGAAGTGATGTGATGTGATTCGAGAGGAATCTATAAAATTGAATTGGTTATTGAGGTTTTAAAATTGTACTTTTAATTTTAAGAAGTAAGTTTGTTTTTAAAAGGAATATTTTATTATTTAAACTATGAAATTTTAACCTAGTTGAGATTGAGATACTTCGGTAAGTAGATTTTTAAATATAAAGTATTTACTTAATAAATTCTATCTTTTAAAGTCAGTTTTGAAAATTTATTTGTTTATCTAAAAATGAGTTATTCATGTTTATATAAGTGTTTTCAATATTTTAAATAATAACTTAAACATATTTTAAAAATAAATTACTATTCTTTAAAGATACTCATTATATATATGTGTGTGCGTATAGTTTTGAAATGATTGAAAATTTATTCATAAATTCTCTCGAGATGTGTAGATGGAGTTTATTAAAGGATGAGATTATATAAGAGAAATCCTATAAATAGAATTCTAGAGACTAAAGAAAATTTCCAAAGGTTTAAATGCGATAACTTCGAAAGAATTTGAATTCATTAAAAAGGTATAAATGGTTAGATGAGATTATAAATAAGTATAATCAGTTTGGAAATTGTAAGAAGAAATTTATTAATAATTCCAGAGATTTATGAGATGAGTTACAAATTATTTCCAAGTTTAATATTAAAACTATTTTTTATGGAAAATATACATATAAATAATCTCCTAAGTATTGAAAGGAAGGTTTTGGAGATATTTTTAATGGGAAATGATTGGATAGAAATATATTTTCTAAGTGTTATAAAAATGGTAGTTGAAAATATTTCTAAATGTTAAGATGGTTTGGAAATATCCTATTACAGTTTTAAGTATTTGGAATTGTTTTCAAAATGTTGGAAGGGATTGATATATCTTATAAAGATCTTTTGAAAATAAATATTTTGGAAAAATTTATAATAAGGCCTAATGACTGCTCATGGATGTTTTATTGATAGTAAATAACCAAGTATCAATATTGGCCAATTTCATTAATCGTTTCGAAGAGACTGAGATCGGATTTAATTATTCGAAAACCACTTCGATCAGGTTTGAACGTTACGAATGAATACCGTGAAGACGATGAAGATGGTGATTCGGTTTATCCAGACTCAGGACAACTTGTATGGATGAATGCCAGCAGAACATCATCATTGGAAGACTGTGAGCCTTCTAAGTAGAATTGTTTCTTGAAAGGTAACGTTAGCTTCAAGCCTCATCAACCGGGAATGACTAAAACATGGAAGATACAGTAAGGCTAAGTGGGTCGCACCCAATTAGGATATGTAATCACTTTTCTAGATATCATTGGAAACCTATATATTATGGATATGGTTGTGCATGAAAGAATGAGAGTTCGATTTGTAAGGGTGGGAACACCCGAGGTGATAACATATTCGGTCTACCCAAGTTAGGGGTAGGCCGGTCTTGTGTAGCAGGGGATCCCAACGAGGTTCTTGGTATATTGTTCTAGAGGTGTACTGGGATGGACGGTACCCTAATGACCCAGTCATTGTATGGAATCCATTCTCCAATAAGCTCCATACGGTTTTGATTATGCCCAACAATGTTGAAACGTGAGATGCAAGCATTTCAGCTATTTTCTATTTACTTTCTATAGACACTATTATAATACCAGATGATTTTGATAAAAATCATTTTGGTTATCATAAGGTAAAAACTCATCGTGTTTATGTGTGACGTGGTCTTACCAGATACCTTTGTTTTCAAAGAATTTTGAGGAAAGTTAATGATTCAAATTGAGTATGTTTTCTCACGCTGGTTTTCCAAACATACTCGTATGTTATTTTATTATAATGCTGGGGGCAGACCGAGTATTACAGATCCAACATAGGATACTATGGAGCACAGGAGATGAGCAGGATGACAGAGACGTATCTCCGTATTTAGTTTATATTTCCGCTGTATGAGGAGACGTTACTATAACTATCCAGATCGATATATGGGTTGTTGTACTATGATGATTGTAAGTATATAAATTGTTACAGATTCTTTTGTATAAAAATCTGTTATTATATATTATACTTTCTTCCACTGCGATTTTGAGGTTCTCTGTTATTGTTTATTTTTCTTCTATCTCTTTCTTCTTCTTTACCCTAGTTATTTGCTCTTTCGTACAATTTGGGTTGAGCAAGGAAGAATTACTATCAGCTCAAAAGGTAAGAAACTTCGGGTCGCTGCAATTCCTACTTATCCATTATAACAAATCATTATACAGGGCAATAAAAAAAATACACATAGCTATCAAACATGAACAACATTCAGCGTCAACCCAAACCATCAAATAAGGAAACAACAACATAAATATACTTACATACATCATTAATTATTAGCTATAATAATACATCACCAATGTAAGTAAAAACCATCCAGTGTATACTAATCGCTCCACAAAAGTAATACAACATCAATATCATCAAATGTGTATCAATCCAATCAACATTAGTAACATTACATCCATCATGAAACAACCATAATTAACTCCCCATCGTCTAGTAGTAATAATGATAAAATATCGCATACTCATCCAAATTCAATACCATCATCAAACATCAAATATATGTGATTACAATCGATATTTAATCGTACACTTCACAACTGTCTACATAATATACTGATGACCATTATTCCCTTAAGTATGAAACTGTTTTATATTGTTAATTATAAAGATTTATTTCATCTTAAAACAATAATACTCTTTTAAAATTGATAATATACTTTTGAAATCCTTTATTGTACTCCAAATACCCTAAAAATTCGCATTTTTAATCAAAAACAATAATCTTCACCAAGCCACCTTCTAAAACTGTATTATTATTTCATATCAAAATATTGATATTCATGAAAACATCTTTAATACTTTCCAAAATAGATTTATTATTATTATTCCCAAAACAACAATATTTTTTTAGATCACCAAAACTCATTTTTATTTCTATTTACCTCATAATCTTAATAATTTGACCCAAAACACTCTTTTGAAATCATAACTTTACTAGCATTATTATTATTTCGAAAATATATTTTGTTTCATTACTCAAATAATAATAATTATTATTATTACCCAATAAACATTACAAAATCCATAATTTCATCATTTACTCAAACATCATAATTATCCCAAAAACCATATTATTATTTATAAAATCTCGTTTTATTAAGTAATAATAATAAAGATTTCAAATTTAGGTTAATATATATTTTATGTTATTATTTATGAATTTTCTCCAAATTCATGAATAATAATCCTATTGAATTTATTGCATTAGTTTTATTTTATTTCATTAAATCATTGTTATTTACAAACATCACACAAAAGCTATTAATAAACACTTCTATCATTTATTTATCTAATTAGCCATTATTATCCATTTTATTTCAGTTAATTATTTTACCAATCCAATTTAAATATTTAAATCAATAATACACCCAAAATATAACGATCAACGATAATTACCCAACTAAGACATAATACATACAAAATATTATACCAACCACACAGTCATCTGTAGAACATAACATATATATTAACTATGATGATTGTTTTATCAATAGATATCTATATTATAATTTAAAATTCAATTAATTGAATTAAATAGTTCATACCAATGCGCTTTTGCTAACAGCCTCTGATCCTAACAAACCTAACGCTAAATTGTCCGAAATTTCACCATGAATCTAATGAAAGAAACACATGAATAGTAACTTGGATACACCGAAACCCATCAGCGGCTGCTTTCAACTCACGACCAACACCACCATTGGAGCCCACTGCACCCCACTAGATTGGCCACCTGGACCTCCGATGCCTATCCCTGGCCTTCGCTACTACAACCTCACCCTCAGTCATTGTGAAAAATTACATCCTTGCACCCATTTTTAGCGACTTTAATGTCAATTTCAGTCAGATTATGACAATCTGGATCAATTGGCTAGTGTTGATGAACTCCTTAATTTTATTCTCCTTGATTGTACCTCGGATCATTGAATCATCGCCTTTCATGAAACCCTTCAACGAATGGTCAGATTTGTTTGCCAACTTTCAATGCTAATGCATCGAATTGAAAAATAAACCTCTAATGTCTTTTTGACTCGTCGAGATGTTCAATTTGGTATATGATATGTAGGGATTTGGCTCCATGATTTATTTGATGTCAAATTTAAGATTAAGAGATCTAATCTCTGTGAAAAAGGAGAAATTAAACATAAGAAGTAGAGACCGGAAATGAAGAAAACGTAAATTGGCAACTAGAGTTTTTCTATAGCGGACTATTTATAGCCAAAAAGGAGATACCTTGGGCCAAAGCAGTCACAAAGGACCGAAAACTCATTTTCGCACCTAAATGAAAAAATATTATCCTATATATCAAAAAATTTGTTTTAAATATTTTTAAACCCAATGAAACCATCAAAATCCCCAAAAAGATAATCCTGCAAAATTTGTTTTTCACCAAAACATTTCTATTTTAAACAAGTTATTTTTAAATTAATAATTAATGTGTTAAATCTGTAATTTATTATAATCTTCCCCCTTTAGAAGAATTGTGCCATAGCAATTCCCCAAGTACAACCTTCAACAAAATTTATAAATTATTATTATTGGTCTAATCTCAAAATATGGGAAAATACATTAGTAACAAGTTAATTACTTATAAAGTAGTATATAACGATCATATAATATTAACTATGATACAATCAAATTCATCCATAAACCGATTTTAAATTTCTGCCCACAAATATCATAGTACACATACACTTTCTCAATCATATAATTCAAACTATATTATGTACTATAATACTTCATTAAATAGAGTGAAACAGTACCAGTCATAGATTAATTCATCTTATGCATTTCAATAATTCAATGATAATTGACTATAATTAAAGTCCATAACAAAATATAAGTTGATCCAAATATGTGTGTGCTAATAAATGAATTGACAATCAACATAGCTTATCCAAATATATACATATATTCAAAATAACGCGGTATCATTACCATACTAACCTATCAACCAATAACACGTGTATATTAATTTCTGTGATAATTATACATCCATCATAATATACATACCCTCACACTATTGATGATCTTCCTTATAATCTCGTTCTCAAGATAAACATTTCACACCTATCTCATCCAAAGTATCATGTGTACCTACCTATGGTCATGTCCTCTAAATAGTATGTGTCTAGTCATGGCTACACTGTTTAAATGATTTGATCATCCATTTGTGTTGCAACTGCATTGATCCTTGCATCACTTACTTGAGTTGGATATAAGGTAACTCGTATGATCATTCCTCTTCTAGGGATTAGTGGGAAAATCCCAGTTTTTATGCATCCGACATCAGCCTAAAGTTGACACTAGATCCCTTCCTCAATCCGGGGTATATAGATCCCTTAAACGATCAGGGGGCAACCGACTAATTACCTAATGAGTGTCCTCATAATACTCCAGCTTACAAGTATGCTAGAAAACACCCCGAGTACTAAAGATCCACTTGCACGCTTCTTCGAGCCTTTCCTTGCTCCATTTGTTTCCGTTTCCCATAATAGAATCCTTCCTCGTTCTATTTTTCATAGTAGAACCCTTCCTCATTCCACTTTCCACGGTAGAATGCTTCCTCCTTCTACTTACGACCCTGTTTCCTTGAACTCGTCCTCATTCCATTTTCCATAGTAATTTCTCCAACTAATAATGGTGATAACACACGTACACAACACCAAAGATGGACCTGCGAGCAAGAGAGTTACAATACACCTTAAAATCAAAATATTTACTAAAATGTTTTTTTCCAAATCAAATCTTCTATCTCCGTTTAGAAAAAGATCTTTTTCTTCCTAAATACACCTTCAGTTAATAAAACAATTTCTCAAAATATTTTCCAACATTTTAAACCAATTAAAAATATTTTTTTGAGAAAATATAGTCTTTTATAAGAAATCAAATCATTCTTTGAAATAGAAACTCTTTGTTCTAAAATATTTATGGAAGCCAAAATTATGTTTTGAAGTGTATATTTTAAAAATTCCATATAATGAACCACCTGCCCATCCTTGATTCCTTGATGCTATTCATCAAGCCTTTAGTCATTAAAATCCTCTAACCACTGTTGCTCATCTTTGTGGAACCTCTTCGCATTTCTTTTCCAAACAAGGTATAAATCATTACAATATGTCAAACAACAAGCAATCAAGTGAATAAGTAAACAACCAAACAAACAACAATCAATCAAAATAAAAAAAGGACAAGAAAATAAACAATCGACAACAAGCAATACAAGCAAAAGAGATTATTCCAAACAAGCACAACATGAATTAATAGGTGAATATCAAACAAACAACTAACAAATAAATAATTAAAACCAATCATGGTAAAACATGTGATCAACAATGTGATACAATCATACAAAATTTGTTTAAATGATAAATTAATAAGCAGACAATAAGTAGCTAGATTTTCTTAATCGCAATTAACTTCACAAACAGTAATGAAATATAAATAATTCAACCAGAATAAATGAATACAACCAGAAAGGTGACTATCCTAAACATCGAAATGGGTAATCCATTCTTTATATCCCAACTCACTCCATGGAAAGGAATAACTAGACGTCCCTATGACCCATTAGGGAAAATCTCACACAATAGTCATAAATGTAACATCGTCATAATGAGTGTCGAGCAAAGTCAACACTCATTTTACTCTATCGTCTTACACCTTATGTTGCAAAGTCAAGTTTTATGGTTCTTAATTAAAATCCCAAGTAAAACATTAATAAAATATCTTTTTAACAAACTCCTCTAAAGTTGTTATTTAATCAAATAATTTACTTTTTCAACCATTTACTTATCAAATCAAATCATCTCATCTAAGTAATTTTTTTAAAGTTATTGTAAAACTAGATACTTTATAACATATATCTTTTCCTCATAATATATTTCGAAATATAATCTCAATATAACAATCAACAAATAAGGTATTTTCAACCAGACTCTTAACTCATGAATGCTTTTCTCTTCAAACATCATTTTTCAAAAAGAACCCATTAAGTGAAAATCCATACAGCCAAAATCAATATCTAAAACAAAAGTTTTTTGAAATCAACAATGATAAAACTTTCCTCTCAAATAAATATTTTATCACATTCTTTATTTAAAAACACTTTCCAAATAAAATGTTTCCATCAGTTATTTTCAAATGTTTCAACCAACAATGTAATTTATCAAATAAAAATATTTTCACTATATTATTTTCAAATTCTTCTTTTTAGAAAATAAAATATATTTTTGTAGAAATGATCTCCTTGTAATAAACCTTCTCCAGCTCGTATAATATTTATTGCAAGAATGTTTTAATAAAATATTCTTTTATTTTAAAATAAGGATTCTCACTAAATATTTTCCAACAACATACTTTTGACAAAAAGTTTATATTCTGTACTATTATCATAATAGTTTCTCCTCTTCAAAACATTTTATTAAATAAATACTCCCCAAACCTTACAATGTATACTTTAAAATATCCTTTTAACAAAAATATTTTTGTCCAAAATACCTCTCAACAGAATATTTTTGCAAAGAATTCTAACTCCTAATGAGTTTAATAATTACCTTTCTCAAAGGATGTTCCCAAATCAAAGACAATTTTAACTAAAATGCACCCACTAGAATATTCTTGCCAAAATAAATATTTATAATGAATATGCTTTCGTTAAAATATTTCCATGTCTAATAGAACATTTCTAAACATTATACTACAATGGAAATGCTCTCTAAAGGAAATTTTAAACAATTAGAGCTTCTCACAAAAATGTTTCTTCAAAGACTGAAATGAACTCCAATATCTAATTAAAATAACTTTTACTAAAAGTATTCTCAAATAAAGTATTTGTGCTATGTTCACACTTTCTTTTTGAAAATATCTTCATAAAAATATTTTATTTTTGAATGAAATACTTTATTTTATGAAATTTTTTGACAAATCACTTCTATGCCTAAAAAGTAAACATTTTTTTCTTTTTAATAAAATACCTTTTAAAACGAGATGTGTATATTTTATAAATTTCCAAACAAATATTATTCACTTTAAAAACAAGAAGGATTCCATAGGATAGGTTTTAATCATAATTTAATATCAGGTTTCTGACACTTGGGTTATAACCAACGCTTAACTCTCTTATAAGTGTTCGTTCTGCCATGCTCCTTTATTTATCTTCTGTCATCATAAATAAACATCATTTTAGGGTGAGGTGACAATGGTTAACAAACCACCAATACACACAAAGCATACAATTATCAATCAAAATTTTCTCTCATTCGATATCTTAGTCCAACCCAAGGTGTAATTCATTATAACCTAGTGGTCAGACATACCGAAGGCTTAGTGAATAGCTAAACCTAAGCTCTGATACCAAGTGTGACGACTCGTTATTTTTTTAACATAAAAAAATAACTATAAACGCCAACAATTACGCTTGCAACTAATTTCAAACATTAAAGATAGTGTCGGTATATAAAATTAAATTTTCTAAGACAAAGAATAAAAAGGGAAAACCTCATAGAGCAATTTAAATATAAATATCATTTCAACAATTAAAATTACATAAATTTTAACATCAGATAATGTTTATCTCAATACATTCAACCATTTAACTTACAACCATACCATAAAATTATGAAGCAAGAGATATACAAATAATATTATGGATGTGGCCTATCCCTGATCCATTTCTCACTTCCTTTCTTCTACTTGCAAACTGACAAATACATAAATATACACATGATAAAAGGGAAAAAGGTTTCAAATAAGTTTGGATTGCGCTTAACACTATACGCTGCGGTTATAGGCTCGATGGCTATTGCATAGGAAAAGACTGTCTACATATCCCATTTGAGGGATCAAGCCCACATATTCTATTTCTTGCTCTTCTTATGCATCCAAATACTTGTTAGTACATAACAACCATAGCATCCGTGCATCCATCGCAATCAATGCAACCATTGAAACTATTAGTAATAGTAGAAACAGAAAACAGTATCCTAGTCATCCATCATAACAAATCATTATATGGGGCAATAACTAAAATAAAATCTAGCCATTAATTATGGATAACATTCAGTGTCAATGCAAATCACCAAACAAGAAAATAACAACATAAATATACTTACACTACTAATTATCAACTATAATATTACATCACCAATGTACGTATAAATCATCCAACGTATACTAACCACTCCACAAAAGTAATACAACATCAATATCATCAAATGTGTACTAATCCAACCACATTAGTAACATGTCGCCCATCATCAAACAACCATAATTAACCCCCATCGTCTAATAGAAATAATAGTAAAATATTGCACACTCATCCAAATGTGATATCATCATCAAACATCAAATAAATGTGATAATTACAACCAATAACATATCATATACTTTACAACCATGTAAATAATATACTTATGACCATTATCCCCTTAAGTATAAAACTATTTCTTATTGTTTATTATAAAGGTTATTTCATTTGAAAACATCAATGCCCTTTTAAAAACAATAATATAAATTTGAATCCTTTATTGTACTCTAAATTTAAAAATCCCAAAACAACGCACTTTTAATTAAAAATAATAATCTTCACTAAACCACCTTTTAAAACTGTATTATTATTTTATATTATATCAAAATAGTGATATACATTAAAACCTCTTTAATACTTTCCAAAACTGATTTAATGTTATTTATTCCAAAAAAAAAAAAAAATCTTTAGAGCACCGGAACTCATTTTTATTCTATTACCTCGTAATAGTAATAGTTTAACCCAAAACACTATTCTGGAAACATATCTTTACTGCTACTATTATTATTTCAAATATATATTTTGTTTTATTACTCAAATAATAATCATAATATTTTTCCAATAAACACGGCAAAATCCATAATATTGTCATTTAATCAAAACATCGTAATTTTCCCAAAAACCATATTATTATTTATAAAATCCCACTTTACTAAATAATAATAATTAACATTTCAAATTTTGCTAACAATATATTTCACCAATTTAGTAAATAATAATAAACCTTATTAAATTTATTCCACTAATTTTATTCTATTTCATTAAACCATTTTATTTACAAACATCACACAAAAACTGTAAATAATCACGTCTATCATTTATTTATCTAATTTTCCCATTTTTATCTATTTTTACATCAATTAATTATTCTACCAATCAAGTTTAAATACTTAATTCAATTAAACACCCAAAAGTACAATAATCAACGATAACTATCCAACCAAGACACAATACATAAAAAGCATCGTATCAATCGAAGGTCATCCATGGAACACAACATTTATCAACTATTATTATATCTAATTAACAGATATCTGAATTATAATTTAAAATTCAATTAAGTAAATTAAATAGTTCATACCAATATGCTTTTGCTAAATGCCTCCAATCTTAGCAAACCTACCGCTAAATCGTTCGAAATTCTGACACGAGTCAATTGGAAGAAATACATGACTAGTAACTTGGATAACCGATACCCATCAACATCTGCTTTCAGCTTATGACCACCGCCGCAAAACGCTACCTGAGCTCATTGCGATTTACCCAATTGGCCGATTGAACATCTGCCGCCTATTCCTAGCCTCCATTGCCACCAACTTGCCCTCCTTCATCAGGAAAACTTTCACCGTCGAACCCATTTTCCATGAATTTAAACACTGATTTCTTTTAGATTGCGACGATCTGCTCTGTCCTCTTGCATGGATGAATTCCCCTAATTTTCCTCTCCCTAATCGTGCCTTTAAACTATCGAATCATCATCGTTCGAGAAACCTTAAATGAATGGTCCATATTTGTTTGCCAATTTCCAGCCAGATAGTGCAATGAACTAAAAAACAAATCTTGGTCGTCTCTTCGCCTTGTCGAGATGTTTGATCCGGTATATGACGTGGGGTTTAGCTCAGTGATCAATTTGATGTAGAATTTGAGACTAAGGGGTCTAATCTCCATTAAAAAAGAGAGAATATGCATAAGAAGAAGTAGATACCGGAAATGAAGAACACTAAATAATGACTGTTAGGGTTTCACTATAGTGGTCTATTTATATGTAAAAAGGAGATATGTTAGGCAAAAGCGGTCACAAAGGCCCGAAAAATCCATTTTCGTATCCAAATTAAAATATATCATGTTATGCATCGAAATATACATTTTTAATATATTTAAACCCAATGATACCATCCAAAAACCCAAAAAGACAATCCTACACAAATTTGTCTTTCGTCGTCAAATTTTTATTTTAAACAATTCTACAAGTCGTCAAATTAATATTTTTAAAATTAATAATTAACGTGTTAAACTACAGGTCGTTACAATATATATTTTGCTTGATAAGGAAGAGAGATGGGTTGTTTGGTCATAAAAATGGTTTCCATCCAATTGAATTAAGCGCCGCGATGAAAAAGCTCATTTGAAGAAAGTTGTTAGCTGTAATTGCTGAAAAAGTAATAATTGTTAATATTGTTATGCAGTCTAGATCAAATTTTCAAAGATTGAAAAATGTGAATTCGGATGTTCTTTTTTGACCCGAATTGAGAGTGGGAGTTGTTGATTTTTGTGAAATGATGGGTTATTTCAACGGTGTTGGTTGTATATATTTTGTATATAGTTATTAGTATGTAAATATTTTTTGTAATAAAAATTAATTTGAGCTACTTTCAGAAAAAAAATAGGGGATTTAAAAAATTAAGCTTAGATATGTCCTTATTATTATTATTATTATATTAAAACGTGTATCTAAAAATTCTGCAAAAAATATTGCCTGATGAAACTCAAAATTTTAAACGACTAACCCATCATTTCATCCGATTTAAGAGAAATAAAATAACATAGATTTACTAATTTTGCTGATGTCCATGTTCCATAAAGGCCTGTATTTCAAAATATATGGAACAACTGCAATTCAGGATCGATTTAATTTTATATGCTTGTTCTCTAAGTAGTGCAAGAAATAATATTTGTTTTGGTACCCGCTTTTTATGTTAAGTCCACAAGTTAGTCAAAGGTTGAGACCCAAATGTAAAGGCCTGGTTGTACCCTTAAAAAAAATTAATATCCATATGCTTAAGGTATCGTATATAATTAAAATTGCTTAATATAGTGGTACCCTATTTTCTATACATAATTCCTAATTTTAGGAAACCATACCCAGGAGGATGTGGTTGAACCTTTAAATATATAATTTTCATTACTCACGGTTTTTCAAAATAAATATTTATATATAAAGTTTTATCGTTTTTACCTATAGATTTAGGAACACAAATTCTACTATTACTTGACAAGATTTTAGGACTTGAAAATACCTTTTACTAGTTCTATACGAAGTACAATTACCGTTATATGTGGTTCGGGAATTATATTGATTTTTAGTACTAGCCATGGTCCTTTTGGCATATAAAAATGAATATCTTGTACTTTTTTCATTTTTGAACCTGCTATAACCCAAACCATACTTTTTATGGTCTAAAATTAGATAAAATCATATAAACCGCTCCGGCATTTGTTGAAATTTGTAACCTTTTCATTATTTCATCAAAAATTTCATTATAGTTTGAAATTTATTTTTAAAAATATCATTTTTATTTTTCAAAACATCGATTTCTTTAATAAATTATAACGACCCGCTTTACGGTACCATTCAAGTTGACAATAAACCACACATGTTTAACCCAGATCGAACAGAAAGACGAGTAGTTGTGGGGAAGAAAGAAGAAAGAAGAAGAAAAAAGGAATTGAAAACAACATAGAATCTCACAATCGCAACAGAACAACATATAACATAATATCAACGATTTTTACAAAAGATAAATTCCGTATACACATACATCCATCCATCAGAGTACAACAACAATCACGATTATCAGCCTGGACAATTATAACAACCCATTCTTACAATTTTTGATAATTTCAATAACAAAATAACGGAAAATAAACATATACGAGAATACGACTTGAAAACCTCCAACTAGTCTCCTGGGCTCCAATGCATGCAAAGCAATTTGTAAATATGCTCAGTCTGACCCGAGCATTATAATAAAACAACACCCAAGTCAGTTTGGAAAACAAGCGTGAGAAAAACATACCCAACTAGATTTTAAGTTATAAAAACCTTTGAAAACAAAGGTATCTCGTAAGATCACGTCGCACATAAACACAGATGATTTTTTATCTTATGATAGCCATAACATTTCATATGAAATCCTCCGATACTATGATAATGTCTAAAATATAAATACTTGTTAACCATAGCCGAAATTATTACATTATCAAATTCCAGCATACTAGGTTCTACAATCAAAACCGAAGGCGCATATTGAAGAGTGAATTCTAACTACGAAAGGGTAAGGGTCTACCTACCGAATCCGTACACCTCTTGTTAAAATGTTTGGGAGGTTGCAATCGCGACTGCACCTCAACAACTCAAGATCGGGCCTACCGGTTACTAGATAGTGCCGAATATGATCACCCATGGTTGACAAACAACCATCATGAGCCCCGAAGCATACATAGAGATATCAACACTAGATCTTGGGATGATCATACCCTAACGCGAGCGATCCACATAACTCTGCCGCATGTCCCTGCTTTAGTCGTTTTTCCGGTTGATGAGACTTGAGGCTACAATTACCTTTATATAGCACTTTCCACTCGGAATGCTAACACTGCCCTCTAGGCAACAATGCAATGCCAGCATTCATCCATACAAGTTTATTCTGTGACTGAACAAAATATTTGAGAGCTTCGTCTCCGAATTTCCATCATCCTCAAAGATGGCTTCACTTCGCAACGCTTAAGTTGGATCGAAGTGGTTTTCGAAAAACATATTCGATCTTGGTCTCTTCGAAACAATATTCGACCGTTTCTGCTAAATTCAACCTTGATTTTTTAGAAAATAAACAAACAATGATAAGAGTGAAGATCACCTCCTAAACGTTCGGATTTCCTTATCATTGTCCTAAGAGAACGAAACGAGATTTATATGCACGGTACAACATCATCGAAGATGATTGTGCCATATAACTTACGTGTTTCTACTAGATATTTTCAAAGCTACTTTAGGTCTAAATTTGATAATCGGTTATTTAACCATCGAATAAGCAAAACATTCAAATCATAGATTTCATTTCCCACGGAACCCATTAAGCCTCACATTCATAAATTTAAAATAACTTCCATATACTTGTCTCAACAAAATACAAATATTCACAAAACGCAATATTTTTGATACTTAGATGATAAAGCCATCACTACAACAAAATGAACTTTTGATAGCACCAATATAGCATTCTCACATATCACCTTTGATAAGCTACGCAACCTAGGGTTTTTACCGCTATTCGACTTGGTAATTTTAGCGTACAACGCTATTCAGTAAAAAGGCGGGCTGGAAACAAAATTTGTGCGGCAAATAAAAAAAATCCGTGTATTGTTTCATCACTTCCTCCCCCAAGAAATTTTTTATTTCACTTTATCACCTTCAGAAACATAAGCCGCCGTCTTCATCGCCTCCAGGAACCCCGATCGCGTAACCCACCGTCGTCAACAGTCGATCGATGCCATAAGCTCTCTCTCACACAGTCGATCCCTAAACCTAGACAAGCATCTCCGATTTGAACTTCCTAAGAGGTATTATTATATAATTTTAATTATCATAACTGTGTGTAAAGTTTCTTCTGAACATAATTAGTGGATAGAAGTTGATACACGCTTAAACATGGGGATATATACACGTTTCTTTAAAGGTTTACATTCGTATAAGAATTACATATAGCTGCTATCTATTATATTTGTTGTTATTGTGATGAAAAAACTCATCTCATTGTAGTATTGTAAAATTATTTTGTGGTGGTTCAATTGCCAAAGCAATTTGTGATGCCTTGGGAGTTTCCTTTGAGTTTTACTCTATCGCTGCTCAACTAATTTAGCTAAAATTTACATTTCTTCCTCTAGTTTTATATCAACGCGTCTATTTTTGTGCATGTAGACCTCAAATATGCTATAACGTCAAATGTTGTTGCATTATTGATTTTGTTAAAATGTGAAGAACATGGATTTTGTAGGGATCAATCTAAGATTGGGCTCTAAATTTGAGTATGGTTGCTCTTTTTTCTGACAACCCTTTCTTTTCTTTTTAAACTAAACCTTGTTTTTTCCTTTTCTTATGACTTTAAAGTTTTTTTGCAGCTGTACTTCCCAAGGTAGCATTTAATTTTTAAAGTTAAAAGTTTTTGATTTATTTTGCAGTACCATTTCTTTTAAAAGATTTTTTTCCCAAATGTGTGCATGTTTCTCAAGGTTAGTTTTTTTTGGAAAATTCCCAAATCGGGTGTGTTTGGCCGATTTTAATATGAATAATGAATGTGAAAGTTTATCCAATCATGGCATTTTGTGGTCGCAAAAGAACCTAAATCGTAGAGTAAAGTGCAGCCTCCACCAAAACTTTGAAGTTGTGTTATGGAAGATTGAACATGAATTGCTAGTAATAATAATCATGATACAAACTTTTGTAAGAGATCCAATCATGGCAGTGTGTTTCACCGTAGGAGTTGAGTTTGGAGTTTTAGATGATATTAAGAAGCAATATCCTATGAAATAAGTCGATACAGACATCAGTTCTCATATATAAACTTTCAGTTGGGTATAATTTTTCAAACTGGGAGAAATCAAAACGAATAGAAATCAACTTTAGAAATAACATAAGGATAAACAAGAGTAGATAATGTTTTTCACCTTTTTAATATATGTGTGTGTGCCTCTGTGTGTGTGTATGTGGGGTACTATGGTTTTGCTTTTCATAATATGTTGCCATCACTCACACTTATGAAACAAAATAAACATGTTGCACCCATGTAGTGAATTTCCAACACATAACATATTCACATTTAATGTTAAAATCCTGGTGATTTTATAATGTCTGACATACTTTGATGTTATTGTTCAAATCCATAGACAAACAATGAATAACATAATCAAATTTACTATGAAGATCACGCAAACAGCTCACAAACAATGAGTCATGTGAACATACTGATAAATTATGAAACACAGACAAAAATTACGATTTGATCGTTTCCTGAAAATGATATGAACCACATCACCAGCTAGATTTATAGAGATTATGAAGTTTTCTGATACGTTTGGCAGACAATGTAGCATTTACCATGAGCTACTCTTCCAACAACTCCGAGAGCTTTTCTGCTGTTCTATTGATTTGCCTGGTTCACCTCAAGAATCATTCGATGCTTCTGGTCTCTGTTTTCAAGAGACGCGATCTGGTACTATTCAACCTTATTAAATGTTAATTCTGATATATCATGTTTTGTATTACCTAATGGTAGTACTAGCATATTAGATCGTTTTGTATTATCTATTAGCGCAGATAAACATTGTAATTAAAATATAGCCAAGAACAGAAAACGACAATTTTCTGCTGCTCCGACTTAATGCCGAGGCTAAATTTCCTTTATTTCTCTCCTAACGATAAACCCAAAACTTGTATAATATAAAACTTATTTAGTTGCAAAACAAAACATGCAATCTGTTATAAATATCCTCAAGTTAGGATAAGTGGCTTAATTTATACTCTAGCAGGATACCAGCTACTAATAGTAAAAAAACACAAAATTGGTAACTATAAAGTTATGGTTGAACACACACACGCACATGCAGGTGTGCATAGACACGTGCAATTAGAATAACAATAATAATTAAATAAACACTGTAACTGAAATTACTCAATTAAGTTCAGTTTAGGATAACTAATAGATAACTCATAATAAGCTCAAGTGCTTTTCTGCCCGCAAAAAAATTAGGGGAATATCTTGCTAGATGATTGATCGATGTAGTATATGAACTCAATATGTACAATGTAACATCAATGTCCCAATTTTCTTTTACATCAAAAAGACTGTCAAACTAACTTTCCTAACATCGGATATATAGTTACACGAATGTTCTTTCCCTCTTCCTACTCTCAAGTTCCATTTATTAAGTTAATGGACTTGCTTTCTCCTTCCTAATCCTTTTAAGGCTATCTGCATTTACTGAGTCGATAATGAACTTGCAATTCGATAATAATATGTCTTCTTCCATCAATAAAGTGGTATTTCATAGTATTAAACAAAAAGTTAAGTGCTTGATGCTGATATTTTTTAAAGTTGAATTATTTGTAAAGGACTATCAATGTTTACATTGTGTCCTGCTGATGAAGCGGAAGTCTACGAGATAACTCAAAAGTGTCTTGCATAGAGATAAACTTGCGTATGAAAAAGTGTTTGCTGGGATCCTAACATAAAGTAACTTCTGCAAGAAATATTTGAACTTTATGCCACCTTTGATATGATCTTCTGGAACTCGTACCCTATAAAATTAATTTTATAACAAATAAAACATAAATTATAAAGATTTTTTCTTCCTTTTTCTCTAACATAAATTCAAGTACAATTTTTTTCTAGCATTAAAAGACTTATTTACAATTCGAAATAAGTTCCCTTTTATATTCACCTTTAAAGTGGAATAATTCTTTAGTAGATTATGTGATTCACAAGACTATTGTATTGGATGTTTGGAAGAGATAACTACATGCATATTTATTTTTGTTATCTTGAATGTAGCTCATTATTATACATTTTTTAAGAACCACGACATGGAATAAGGTAAAAAGTTTATTAATGTCGTGATATCAACTTGTTTTATTGGGAGCTAGATTTGAAAGCAATATTTTTTTTTTCTTATTGTCTTGCTGTTGTATGATTGCTATTCAAAGTGTCTAATCTGTATTCATAACAAATTATTTATCATATACTGCTACATGATAGATGCAAGAAAAAAAACTTATTCGTTGTTTTTTCAAACTTGTAGTTATAACAAATCTATTCAGGTTTCTGCAATTTTCATTATTAAATCTAAAGAATATGGTATGTTTAAAAGGACACGTAATGCAATTCTTTGTACAAAGCAAAAAAATAGTAGTATCATCAGGTAACAATAATCATACCTTTTATAATTGATCGATGGAGGGAAAATTAAGTGGATCTGTAAATGGTCTCTGTTTTCTGATCTATGTTGGGACATTCATGATGGATTGCACTTCGGCAAAATGAGATAAAAATACTGCGTTTTGCAGCAACTAATACAATTATTGTTCATGTATTCGTGTATTCTGCCATATCTAGTAAACGCATGATTTCATTCATTTACAAAAGTCATACTCTAACATACTTTATGCACAGTAGAGCGCAAGCATTAAGTAATACACTAATATGCACAAGTATCATGCTACATATGTACGATATTTCCAAGAAACAATTATACTTCAAAAGCCAGGAAATACAACCCCTCAGCCATGCTAAGCTGAAAGAGTGGTTGTCCATAATCTTGAAGAATGAGTCGGAAAACAATATATACCCAAGAGGGAAATAGCGCCTATTATCAGAGAATGCAAGAAAATTATAATTATTTTAAACAGTAATATATTAATTGAAGCAATACATGTAAGAAAATGAAATCACTTTAAATTCACAAATGGTTGTGATACTTATAAAACATTATAGGCTACGTTGATATCTAATATTTAATTCAGTATATTAACTTTTGAGATAAAAATAACATTTCCAGCAATAGCAGTCATCTCATTTTTTAAAAAGATAAATACAGTAGGATATTTCACCACAGAAAGAAAATTAAGAAGAGAAATAAATTGCTACTTCTTCTCCACCTCTATACATAGAGACGTAAGAAAACCAATTTTAGAATAGATGTGAGATAATGTCGTTTGTATAAGCAGTATAATGAGATGATCATGATTACTTCTGAAACATTTCATGGATTCCTAAGATGCAACTTCTACAACATAGGATCATCCATTTAACATTATCTTTGAAGCATGCACTAAGACTAGTTTTACAAGATAAACCAAAAATATAAACTTAGCAAGAGAAGAGGAGGAGGGTTTTAGTATTTAAACAAATGGGAGAATGCAGTTCAGCAACAAAAGGAGATGGTGAAGTGGAGCATATATCATAAACGCAACAATGCTTCACATTTGTTTTCATTAATTCATTGCTTCACTAGCTACACTTACAGGTTTTCATGGCAAACCACATACCCAATAGAAGTTGTCTTACACTTGAAAAATAATGGTTGTTACTTATTTTGATCCGGTGAAGGCCCTCAAAAGTTGAATGACAATTATGTTTGAGTATAGGCCACCAAAAACTTCTGCAGACATAATAGTTTTAGTTACGCCTAGGAGTACCGCCTTGACTGTTATAATATGCTGAAACTCAAACAGCAGAACAGACATGACAAACGTGATACCTATTTTCTCTAGAGTTGAAATACTAAAACATTATAATATGCTGAAAAATCTCTAGGGTTGAAATACTGAAAAATATCCTTGCGTCTCATGTGCCATAGTCTAAAAAAAATGGACATGTCAAACATGATATCTATTTTCTCCTAGGCTGGCATCTATGAAATTACGATTTTTAATAAAATAATTCTCTTTAACATTTAACGTTAGAAAATTATTTTGAAAACTATTTTCACTAATTTACATTTTACAGGTTATATTTAAATTAGATGAGGAGTGACAGAAAGTGCCTATTTTTCAACAAATAGGATGCATTTGGAGACCAACAGAGAGTAGATAAGTTAGACTGACTAATCTGCTTTTTGTGGAGACCGGCTCTCGATTTTGTCTGCGTTGTAGGCTTTACAGTAGCGTGGCCAGCCACAAAAGTTGTAACAAAACCAAGTTCTGACAAGTATAAATTGTTTCTTTTATAGATACAGAATTTTAAGATGTATACATACATATTTGAACATGTGATTTAATTTTGACTATGTACCACTAATATTATATAGTTACATAGTATTACAATTATATAACAAATCAGTTCATCAATGATTCCCAAATTGATTAGTTTAACAACACGAAAGTCCGCCATGTGCACCTTATGCAGAAATATTTTATCTTTTGATGGTACGATAATCCTAATATAGTTTTTTGTTAAGCTGATCACAAATGTATGTGATGATTGAAAATTTAATGTTGATTGACAAGCAAACTAAAAACGAAGTGGTGGTAGTTTTCTGAATGGATTTGACACCGTAGTCACACAAACTTAAATTAGATAACAAAATTCAAAAAATTATGCTCTGATACTATATAGAAATACTTAACAAGAACAAAAATTTAATACCAAAAAAACAAACAAAAAAAAGGAAAAAATAGAAAAGAAAAGGAGGGAGAAGAACACAAATATAATTCTACATCTTTACTAATTGATCAAAACCTATTACATAACAGCTGTAAGTGTGTTTTGTGTTAGGATTTCGATATACCTTAAAACTGATTAATTATGAAACCCTAGATCTGAATAGGTGATCCATAATGATTTAATTGAAAATAAATAGAGGAAAGTAAACGGATTAGCGAAAGCCATACTTGAATTCGTAGTCGCTGTTAGAAAAGTAAATTTGGTTTGGTTTTCCATATGAACACAAACCCTAGACCTTATATTAGATCTGAATTCATAGTTGCTGCTTTCATAAACTGATTAAGAGAAAGAGATGAATTTAAAAGATAGAGGTTGGATCTGATCTTCCAAATTGATATAAAGCGATATAAAGCCTAGATCTGAATTATTTCCATGAAAGAGATTTGGAGAATAACTTGAGCTTATGTAATTTGGGGACCATATCCCTTTATTTATAATGTTGGCATTTTCTAATTTGGTCCTTCAACAAAATAGAATTGCTCCAGTTTCTGCACATTAATACCATGATAATTATACCTGTAAGACTTTTAAATTTAATTCATAATTTAATCACTTTAGTCTTTACACCAAAATAGCACGACACATTTATTTTACATATGTGGCCCAAATATTGATATTTTCCAACAATCTTCCACTGGGCCATATATATAATAAACTTATAAATGTGTTTAACTTTATGAGCTTCAAAATTTGCTATTTATAACATAAGATGTTTCTGAAATAATTTCGTCCATTAACTATGCTGACAAAGGATCAAAGTGGCTTTCATTACCTTCAATGTAACTAAACCAATCA
This sequence comes from Allium cepa, assembly GCA_030765085.1. NCBI lineage: Eukaryota > Viridiplantae > Streptophyta > Magnoliopsida > Asparagales > Amaryllidaceae > Allium > Allium cepa. The sequence goes on along the minus strand of CM060932.1, from coordinate 683,691,279 downwards.
ATGGTCACATACAATCAGACGACATAGATCAATCATGGATGCGTAACATGAAAATTACATGAATGTGATATATACATGTCTATTTCCAAATGGACCTACTTTAGTGAGATCAAAACATTCAATATTTGAACAACCTAGAGTACAAACAAACTTAATTTATTTCTAATCAGAAAAAAGAACTTGATATGTATCTGTAAAACAGAGTATAGAGCAATGTGTCATATGACAGTATCAAATACAAATTCCCCTTGAACTGAAATATTCTTACATAGTTACATCAATTGAGCAAGATGCTCATGAAAGATCTTGGGTGATAATCCTTTTGTAAGCGGATCCGCCATAGTGGAGTTTGTCACAGTATGCTCTATGAATTACAATCTATTTTGCACTCTCCCCTTTCTGGAAAATAATATGTTGTTTATTGTTACAATGTTACTTTATTGATCTTTCAATTTCTTTATTCAATAGTCCATTACTTTATGACAAAATTATACAATAATTTTCCATCGTTGGATGCCCCATAACGGAAAAAAGCAGAGAAGGCTATAAGTATCAGTATGGCAGGTTTCCTTATATAGCTTCTTCAAAAAAAATAACAACAACAACAATAATATTGTTGTTATCTGAAGTAGATCTTTTGTACTCTTGGCATCCAAAATATTTGGGCTGTAATGCCTTATGATCTCCAACCAATCCGTCTTGAGCATATAATCCTTTGTTTCTTAAAGATATCTCATAACCATTTTGGTTACTAACAGTTATTCTACTTTTAATGTCAGTAAGACATCTGCCAAATATTATGCGCAATATCCATATGTATATATGCTTTAGCATGCATTGGACTCCACCCTGCAAATGCGTAAGGAATCTTTTGCATTTTTGTAACGATCTCGTTTCTAAATCATATTTAATTTAATAGTTAATATAAAATTTTGGAATTAATTTGAATTTTCCAAAAACAAATAAGATATGTGTTTGTTTATGTACATATATATATATATATATATATTGTAAATAGAATTTGAATTTTAAATTCAAAAATAAATTAGATTTAAAAACTCTATATTTTAAAAACTAATATATATATATATATATATATATATGATTTTTATTTAATAATTAGTTTTGAAATCATCTTTTTTAAAAGTTACATAAATATAAATAAAGGAAAAGTATAAATTTAAAATGTAAAATATATGTATATATAAATATAAAACTAAATATAATATAATATATAAATTATATAAAAATATTATTAACATGCATTTAACAAGTGTAAGTATTATAATATAAAGTTTAACATGTGTAACTATTTTATCATGCATAATTACAAGTGTCATTAATTTCTTTTATTTTTAAAAATAATAAATAAAGGGAAAATAAGATTATATATACATCATTACTCTCTCTCTCTTACTTTTCTTCTAACTTTCATTTTCAAAATTTTTTATTCAAAACCAAAACCTGGTAACTCAAATCAGAAAAGAAAACTAAAATAAATAAAAAAACAAACCTTTCCAATTTTTAAAACCTGAAGCTATAGATCAAAAGATCAACAAGCAAGCAAAGATCAGATCAGTAATCAAGCAAAAATTCAACATCATTTCAAACAAGCAAGAAACAAGTTCCTAGTTTTCAAATTCAAAACTAAGCTCCAGGCTTCTCTGTTTCAAAATAACAGGTGAGTAAACTACCTTGATAAAATCTTAAACCTGTTATATTTTGATTGCATGTGATAATACTTGAAAGTATGTTTGTATAGACGAAAAAAGACGACTGCATGTGTGTGTGTGTGTGTGTGTGTAAATGTATAGAAAATGGGTGCATGTCTGGGAATAGGCATATTTGCCTCTGATTTGATTAGAAGTTTCAAAACCTGTCAAAATCCAAAATCTCTTCCTCTAATCCTTTTTAGGTTTTAAGATATAAACAAAATATGTTTGTATAATCAAGATCTAAGTTCAAAAAATATTTTTAAGTAAAAATTGAAGATAGTTTTAACTGGGGAGAAGATATACAATAAAACTCAAAAGCATATCAAAATTCGAGTATCATGTTTTCTTGATTCACCTATATCATCCAACTCGCCTTCGAAAACCATGATTTTTAAAGATAAATTCAAGATTTTTAGGTAAGTATTGATTGAGGAATCTCGAGTTGAACAGAATCGAGCGTTTCATCGATTTCTAGTGATCGACGAGGAGTGGGTAGTCAGAATTGCTGCTGGAGGTAGCTTGGAGGTCAACGACCTCGGGAAAAATGATGGTGAATTTTCTGACCATTGTGGTGGCCGAACATAGTCGTAGTAGGGTTTAAGATCCAGTTTGGGTCGCTGTCGAATTCGAGGCTAGTTCATCGTCGTCGAGGCATCAGACTCTACCGGAGGTAGGGAAATCGATGCTTGGTTTCGTGGTGAAGTTTTGGTCGGAGTGTCGAGCCTTCTGGTGGCCGGAGGTGGTCAAGCGAGGTGGTTCTTGGATGAACTGTTTGTTCCAGGTGGTTGTCAAGGTTGCTCGATTTTGAATTCGTCATAGTTTCGAGGTTCTGGGTGGTCAGACTGTTAGGGGAGATGGTCGGGACTTGTGGGTGGTCGCGATAATGGTTGGAGTCGATCGGAGCAAAGGTGCAGGTACACGGTGCATATGTGTATATGTCTGGGTTATTTGTTGAGGAAGGAGATCATGTTTCCTTGAGTTTGCTCTCGGGAAAATGTGGTGTTGGCTCGAGTTTGTTTCCGAGATGACCGCGTGAGTTAATATGATTAACAGGTTTTAAAAAATTTAAATCAAAACGAAAGGAAAAAAAGTGGCTCGGGGAAGAACTCGGGAAAATTTGTACTTGCCTCGGGTTGGCATTCGGGTTAATCTTGAGTCTGAGTGATTTAGTATAATAACAAGTTTTTAATTTTTAAAACAAATCAAGTTTTATTTAAACAATTTTTTTTAAAACCATTTCTTTTTAAATAATAATTGTTTTGTTAAGTTTGGAATTAGTTAAAGGTTTTAAAATAAATTATTTTAAAATTAATAAAGTTAAAGTGTTTTAAATATATATATATAACCTTTATTTTAAAGTTTATTTTAAATAAAGTTAATATTGTAATTAAGTGGATAATTAAGAAGATGATATGTTTTTAATTATTAATTTAACTTAAAGGTTTTAAGTCGATAGGTTAACAATGAATAAATCGCAAAGGTTATTAAATAAGATTTAAATGATAATTAAAGTAATTAATTAAGATAAATGGTTTATCCTTAATTAATTTAAGAAAAGTTAATTAATGTAATTAATTAGAGGATAACTAATTAATGTGATTAATTAAGGGTTAATTAATGTGATTAATTAAAGGTTAATTAATTAATGAAAATAATTAAAGGATAATTGGTTAAAGGATAATTACTTAATGTAAGTAATTAAAGAATAATTAATTAATTTATTTAATAATTAAAGGTTAATTAATTAATAATTAAGGGTTAATTAATTAGTGATTAAAGGTTACTTAGTTAATGATTAAAAGGATAATTAGTTAATAATTAAAGAGTAATCAGCAATTATAGAATAATTAATTAATGATTAAGGATGATTAATTAATGTCATTAATTAATTAAAATAATAACAAATGGTTTGTAATTAATTAATGTTAATTAAGAAGGGTTGGGTGATTAATTCTTAAATAGTTAATTTATTTTGAGTTAATTAAATTAATTATAATCATGTGACTAATTAATCTTGCTTATGGATGATTAGATTATATCGAATGCCTTGAATTGTTTGATATCCTTGATATGTAATATTCTGTGATATGAATTGCTTTGGATTTAGTTGTGATATCTGTGATGCATTGCTGTGTGAAAGTGAACGTCAGAATTGAATTACAATTGTTTACTTAAACAATTTGTCCTTTAAGACGGCATTTGAATTTCGATGAGACCGGAAATCGGATTCCAAATGGTTATCCAAAAACTACGTTGAATTTTAAAGGTGGATCTTTTGTTTAAAAGATTAAAAATGGAAATTGTATCCTCATGTTTTTAAAATAAGCGCTTATTATTCGGATAAGCCGGGGAGAACATTAAGTCATAAAACCCATTCCGAATAATGATACGAGAAAATGGAAGCATTTGAAGACGGTGGTTGAAGACCGGGTATTTTCGAGAACGAAAGGATTGCCTGTTGATTGTCTCTGCACCAAGTTGCTCTGGTATAGAGATTATCCTATGAGATGGGGAGTCCAGTCGAGATCGGGGATATCCGGATTTGCAAGGACTTCTTTCCTTAATTGGACGAAGTGCCTTCGGTTCCATTGAAATCCAGGATGGACTTGTGTGGATGTATGTCTGACATTACACTTTGGGATGTAAAGCTGATTTTTATCAAATACATTTCTGTTTGGTGGCGGAGAATTTATTCTCGTAGCTTAACACTCTTCTATAAGACGTACGAGCTCAAAGGTTATGTAGTTGATGGTTATTAATGATATATTCCCAATTTGGTAATGTGGCATGCTAAGTGCTGATCATTGGTTGATCGAAGCATGACTTTTGTGAAAAGCGTAGCTTTGTGGGACGAGACTTCATCGAACCTCACACCCCGGAAATAGTCGAAACAGGAAAGAATGTAGCAATGTTATGGGGTTCGCACCCTTCAGAGTATGTGCATTTCCTTCTGGATAAAAAGTGGTATCTGGTATGGAGCTCAGATATTTTGCTTATGTGGTTGTTGGTTGTTGAGGGCCCCCGATTAAGGTCGGTTACGACCGGGGGATGACATACTCATGACAGTTAGTTACCTAGTTACAGAGGTAACCCGACCTTGTGTTGGCAGAGATCCGGTTAGGGTCCCGGGGCGTCCCTCCATAGGCGTACCCATTCGGATAAAGGTAGATCCTTAGCCTTGGCCCTTTGTTGGAAATCCAAACAATCAATACGAGCCCTGTGCGGTTTTAGTTGTAGATCCCGCCATTTAACATGGTAGCTATAGTAGGCATACTATAATGGTATGTATGCTGGCTAATATTAATATTATACTTGCGAAATGTTTTCTACAGTATGCACTAATAATAATATCAAAAGGATTTTTGCGTATCAAGCATGTTTGACTGCTATAAGAGAAACGTTCCCCATTTGTGCGATTGCATTGAGTGTGTGCCGAGAGACCTTATGGTAATTTCATTTTTCAAAAGCATGAACGGATTTCTTTTCTTTTTTCTTTTTGTACAAACAATTGTTTTATGTTTGCTCACACCAATCTCATGACTGACTCGGAGTTTATTGTTCCCTTTTCTAAACTCTGGGTGCCCATAATTTTCCACATGGACAGCCTAGAGTCAGGATATTAGTAGGTTCTAAAGCTAGCTTGGAGAGTAGATATGGATCTGGAAGTCTTTGAAGCTTTTGGGTTTTGAGCTTTTTGGATTGGTGCTTTGAAGCTTTAGCATTGAAGATGCAGTATGTTGGACTCACTCTCACTCTCTTTTGGAATCCCCTGTTGTTGTTCCTCTGCTATGTTACTTTTCCATTGTTGTATGATATATATAGATCTCTGATGTTGGTGGTCAATTGTTGTATATGTTGTAATCCATGTTGTGTATCAATGAAAATCATTTTGTTTCCGCTGTGTTGTTATCATCTAATGTGTTATAAGCTCCAGCGAACCGGACTTCGAATTTGGAATCTCTGGCATTTGAATACGGGTGATGTATTGGATGTCGATTTTCGAACGCTAAGGCCCGGGTTGTCACATGTGGTATCAAAGCTAACCATTGTCCATGCATATTTTGTAGACCTGATGACCCGAGTATTTCGTGAAGTATTGAATAAGTTCGTTCTCGTATTTATTGATGATATTATGATATTTTTCAAAACCGAAGAAGAGCATGCCGAACACTTAAAATTAGTTTTGGAAATATTGAGGAGGAATATTCTTTTTGCCAAGTTTTATAAATGTCATTTTTGGGTAAAAGAAGTTAGATTTCTGCGTCATATTGTAACAGAAGGAATTTCTGTAGACCTTGGTAAGGTTTCCGCTATCTTAGATTAGAAAAAACCCACAACTCCAAAGGAGGTCAGAAGTTTTCTGGGATTAGCCGGGTACTACCGAAAGTTTGTCCAGGATTTTTCTAAGTAGGCCAGTCCATTAACTAAGCTGACTATGAAGAATGTCAAATTTATTTGGACTCTTGCGAGGAAGCGTTTCAAAAATTGAAGAAAATGTTGACCACTGCTCCCGTTCTTGCTATTATTAACGGGAATTAAGGTCTATCTGTTTACACAGATGCGTGTGGTGAAGGAGTGTGTGCTGTTCTAATGCAGGAGGGTAAAGAGATTGCCTACGCGAGTAGACAATTGCGTTCACATGAGAAGAACTACCCGACCCACAATCTTGAGCTTTTGGCAGTTATCTTTGCTTTAAAAATCTAGCGTCATTATCTTCTAGGTGAAAAATTTGAATTGTTCACTGACCATAAATCTTTAAAGTATCTCTTACCCATAAGGATTTGAATCTAAGACATCAACTTTGGTTGGAATTCCTAGCGTCATACGACTTGGATATTCAGTATACACCTGGTAAGGCCAACGTGGAGGCTGATGCTTTGAGTAGAAGACATGCAGTTCTTGCTTATCTTGTTGTCACCCCCACTCTTCTTGAGAAGATTGCCAGTAAGCAAAAAGAAGACAAGTTTCTTCAAGAAATTTATGGGAGAATATATTGAGGTGAAGATTCCAGCTTCGAAATCGATAATAGTGGAATTATAAGGTTGAAAGGGAGGATTTGTGCTTCAGACATCCCAGACCTCAAACGGGAAGTATTGGACGAATGTCACAAATCCAAGTTTAGTATCCATCCAGGGGTTAACAAAATGTATTGAGATATTAAGAGAACTTTCTGGTGAATAACAATGAAGAGGGATATATCTATTTATGTTAGTCGATGCGCAACTTGTCAACAAATAAATAGTGATCAAATGAAGATGCCGGGTTTACTGCAACCACTGGGAGTGCCAAAATGGAGATGGGACCAAGTGTCTATGGATTTCATAGATGGTTTGCCACGTACTCGGGAAGGGTAATGAGGCAATTTGGATTATTGTGAATCGTCTGACCAAGATTGCCTACTTTATCCCAGTTAAATCCACTCGAACGGCAACGAGTTTGGCAGAGTTATATGTGAAAGAGATTGTTTGACTCCATGGAATAGCAAGTAGTATAGTGAGTGACTGTGACCCGATCTTCACTAGTAGATTTTGGGAGGCATTTCAATCCGCACTAGGAACCAAGCCGAACTTCAGTACTGCTTACCACCCGTAGTCTGATGGGCAAACTGAGAGAATAAATCGAATCTTGGAAGATCTTTTGCGTGCTTGTATTCTTGATTTTGGAGGTTCATGGAAGGACCATTTGTATTTGTTTGAGTTTTCGTATAACAATAGTTATCAGGCCAGTATTAGGATGGCTTCTTTCTAAGCATTGTATGGTCGTCCTTGTAGATCACATGCATGTTGGATTGACTCGGGCGATAGGCTTGTTCTTGGTCCGGACATGATAAGGGAAGCTTTTGAGAAGGTTGATTTCGTTCGAAAGAAGTTGAAAACTGCCCAGAGTCGACAGAAAAGTTATGCCGACCACAGGAGAAGAACTTTAGAGTTCCAGGTTGGAGATTCAGTTTGCTTAAAGGTTTCTCCAATGCATGGAGTTTTGAGATTTGGAAAAACGGGTAAGCTGGCACTGCGATATATGTCCTTTTCCTGTACTTGAAAGGATCGGTCCTTTGGCTTATCGAGTGCAGTTATCTAATTGGTTTGCTGGCGTACATAATGTGTTCCATGTTTCACACCTTCGAAAATATGTGCATGACCCAGATCATATCATTGAGGAGGCCACTCAACAGGATTTGGAAATCATACCTAACTTGGCAGTGAAAAGAGAACTATTGAAGATTAATGGTCAAGATGAAAAGCGGTTAAGGAATAAAGTGGTGAAATTGATGAAAGTACAATGTAGTGGAGATCCAAATGATTGTACTTGGAAAACATAGGAAAGCATGCAGATGTCCTATCCCAATGTATAGTGGATATTTAGGTTTGATCTGGTAAGCCGTTTCTCTATCTTTTTATGTGTTCATATGTTCTTTGTTTGTCTCCCTGTCTATCAAATTTCGAGGACGAAATTTCCTTGAGGGGGGAATTTGTAACGATCCCGTTTTTAAATCAAATTTAATTTAACAGTTAATATAAAAATTTTGAAATTAATTTGCAACGACCCTAAATTTTGAACAATTTAAATTGAAAATATTCAATTAATTTTAAATATTTGAATAACTGTTTTGCGTGAAAATTCCCAATTCCACTATGAATTTGGTGATTAAATTATAAAATTTAATCTATTGAAAGTTGAATAAAAATTTGAATCTTCAATTTTAAGCTGGTTAAAAATATTTTAAAGGCTTGTAAAATTCATATTGATAATACTGAAGTAATAGAAGCTTCAGAATTGAATTTGAAAGTGACTCGATCAGTTTTAAAAATATATTGTTTGAATCGATATTTAAAAATAGCCTTCCAAGGCACTGTTATCCCATTTTTTGGACAAAACTGGAATATCAATGTTATGTGCGTTTCCACCACGAAGAAGCAGCCAGCAAGCGTACATAAGTCCAGAGTTCCACTCAAGATCCGAATACAAAGTCCATTCGGCCATATACTCTCATATTCATTCGGCAGCACGAAGTGAGAATCCATTCGGCAATTCAAAAGATCAAGTTCCATTCGGCAGTGAAGGACCATCCGGTATACATGTTCATTCGGCTACGCAAGCCTACGAGCTCATTCGGCACTAAGGTCACAGGTTCATTCGGTAGCCAACATCCTCCTTCCCACTGCCGGTCCAATCCCACCACCGAACGAGCTCCACTCATTTACCACCGAATCACCACAACCTCTATTACTCCATCACCGAGCCAAACAACTACCGAACCAAACTCCAACTTCTCCAAGCATGACCGAATGAAGCTTCGCCGAACCAGAACGCTGCCAGTCCAGATTGCTTCAGCCCAAGCCCACCAGCAACTATAAACATCCAAGACCCCTGCCCCCAGCCTCACTCTATAAATAGAGGGGCAGGGGTACAACAATGGCAGAGAAGTTTGAGAGCTCAAGCCTGGAAGGAACTCTCAAACAACTTTAGATACTTGCAATCACAGCTTTGTACTTGTAATCTAAAGAAAAAAAGGAGAATAACATATAAAGTGGACGTAGGCACGTTCTGGCCGAACCACTATAAATCTGTGTGTCTTTTACAGTTTAGTCCCTGCTTTTTATATATTTGCATAAATCACCCAAATCACTAAATACAACATAAAATCAACCAACTCATACGACTTTGGGTGTTTGCGACCATTTTTTACGCAAACATTTTGGTGCTTTCACCGAGAAGAACCAGCTTCCGCTACATCGGATAGAAGTTGAATTTGAAAATCTAAGAGTTCAGATCTAAGAGTTATGACGAGACAAACAAGTAGAAGGCAAAGGCCAGAGAGAAGTGAACACCAAGGAAGTCAAGAGGCTTCCTCAGGAGGGAATCAAGCATCGATCTTCATCACTAGGGATGAGATGGAGGCCATGATGAGAAGACAAGAAGAGATGATCCAGAACTTACTTCAACAAATTGGGCAAATTGGAGCACAAATCCAAGGAGCAACTGGGGTTCAGAACGGGGCAGGACCATCTGGCGCAGCACCAGAGCTAGGGGGCACTCACGCAGAGCATGTTGATCCGACCCCGGGAAGTGAGATGGGGGCATCCGAACCACCTGGTAGCAATAGAGGAATGAACGTTCAGCCAGGGAGGCATACACATGAAAACTCCCGCGGACTTGGGGGGCAGGTCGAAGACAGTGAACGAGAACTACAGCTTGGAGACAATGACAGATTAGCAGAGATGGTTAGAAGAGCTATGAGAGGCGGTTTAGTAAACAGAGACTTGGAAGATGTAAACATGAGTCCTTTTTCTTCTGCGATTAGGATGGCTAGGAACCCACCAGAATTCAAACTACCATCATTGGACATGTACAACGGGAAAACAGACCCCACGGTCCATCTAACGAAGTATATGAGACATATGGAAGTGCTGGGGGCATCAGAGGAGGTTATGGCCCGGTGCTTTCCACTGTATTTGACGGACATTGCAGCGTTATGGTTTAGGCAACTGGAGAGCGGCTCCATAGGAACATGGGCAGATTTAACTGAGAGATTCATGAGGCAATTCAGGGTTCATATTGCGAGACCCAAGAATGTGATGACTTTGGCAACCTTGAAACAGAAAACTGGAGAGAGTTTGAGGAGCTTTCTAACGCGATTTAATGCGGCGGCAGCATCAGTGGATCGACCAGATCCATCTATGGTCATGATGGCAGCTGTATCTGGAATAGCTGGTAATACAGAATTCAAGAATTCATTAACCAAGGACCCGCCTATGAATCTGGGAGAGTTCTATCATGAGGCTGAAAAGTTTCTGCGTTTGGAAGATGCTAGTGCAGAAAGAGAGGAAGAAGATGACGTTTACGTAATCAAGAGCGGAAACACACCTGGAAAGGGTGCGGAGACTAGCAAAGGAAAAAGAAAGGCTGAGGATAATGATGACAGGACAAAGTGGCTACGAAGAGAACCACGCTTCACCACCCATTCAGAGCTGAATGAGAGTTTGGAACGGATTTATCAGGATACCAAGGGGCAGGTTCCGTATCGTAAACCAATGCGAAGGGATCCAACCTCTGACGAAAGAAAATCAGATAAGTTTTGTGTATTTCATGAATTGAATGGTCATAACACTAATGATTGCAGGCATTTGAAGGACGAGGTAGAAGGGCATATCAGGAACGGTATGCTCCTTCAGTATGTGAGGAGGCGAACTCCAACGGTGGAGCCAGAGCGACCGCCCTCTACGTCAGCTAGAGGTGACCCTAGATCGGGGCACCATTTGATTATCCCTTGATTGCTTGATTAAAATAACGATGAACAGGTCGTAAGCTTCCACTAACGCAATTAAATCATTTACACATGTACGAGATCGCGAACGATCTCCAGGCATGCTCTGAATGATCATTGACTGCTTCGGAGTGGGAACTTACACTTTGACATCCTTGCTTTGCTTTTGTTTCGATTTGAACATTTGAATTCTTCCTGTTTGGACATTTCTGCTGTAAGATACTATTGCTTTAACATTTACAATTCTATGAAAAAATTATTTACTTGTATGCCCGTTGGATCACGAACGGTCCACGAGCACCTATTGCATGGCAACGAACTGCCAAAGCCTTTGATTCGAAAAATTCCCCCAAACAATGACTCCAACACTGATAATATTAAGTCCCCCCCGGGCACACTCATTCGCCTCGAACGGCACCCGACTTCGAACAGTCACAATTCGCCTCGAACGGCACCCGACTTCGAACAGTCACAATTCGCCTCGAACGGCACCCGACTTCGAACAGTCACAATTCGCCTCGAACGGCACCCGATCGCGAACGGTCACAAATCGCCTCGAATGGCACATGATCGCGAACGGTCACAACTCGCCCCGAACAGCACAACTCGCCTCGAACGGCACAACTCACCTTACCTCAAATGGCTCGATCGCGAACGGTCGTCATTTGAGGTCCGCCACCTGATCACTGACTGTTACACCTTACCTCAAATGGCTTGATCGCGTACGGTCGTCATTTGAGGACCACCACTTGACCGCGCACTGTCGCACTTTACCTCGAATGACTCGATCCCGAACGGTCGTCATTTGAAGTTGAGCGCTTGACCTTGAACGGTCACATTTCACCACAGATGACTCGATCCCGAACGATCGATACATGGATTTACGCACTCGACCGCGCACTGTCGCACTTTACCTCGAATGACTCGATCCCGAACGGTCGTCATTTGAAGTAAAGCGCTTGACCTTGAACGGTCACATTTCACTACAGATGACTCGATCCCGAACGATCGACGCACGGATTTATGCGCTTGACCGCGCACGGCCGCACTTCACCTCAAATGACTTGATCACGAACGATCGTCATTTGAAGTTAGGCGCTTGACCATGAACGGCCGCGCTTCATCCCAAATAGCTCGATCCCGAACGGTCGTCATTTGGGGCCATATAAAATATCAAGCTCTTTACAGGTTGTCGACAGGATATGAACATCCAGCTCATGGCATTACAAAACACGCCTTCCTACCGCAAGGCATATTTTGGGGGGCAAAGTGTTATCCCATTTTTTGGACAAAACTGGAATATCAATGTTATGTGCGTTTCCACCACGAAGAAGCAGCCAGCAAGCGTACATAAGTCCAGAGTTCCACTCAAGATCCGAATACAAAGTCCATTCGGCCATATACTCTCATATTCATTCGGCAGCACGAAGTGAGAATCCATTCGGCAATTCAAAAGATCAAGTTCCATTCGGCAGTGAAGGACCATCCGGTATACATGTTCATTCGGCTACGCAAGCCTACGAGCTCATTCGGCACTAAGGTCACAGTTTCATTCGGTAGCCAACATCCTCCTTCCCACTGCCGGTCCAATCCCACCACCGAACGAGCTCCACTCATTTACCACCGAATCACCACAACCTCTATTACTCCATCACCGAGCCAAACAACTACCGAACCAAACTCCAACTTCTCCAAGCATGACCGAATGAAGCTTCGCCGAACCAGAACGCTGCCAGTCCAGATTGCTTCAGCCCAAGCCCACCAGCAACTATAAAACATCCAAGACCCCTGCCCCCAGCCTCACTCTATAAATAGAGGGGCAGGGGTACAACAATGGCAGAGAAGTTTGAGAGCTCAAGCCTGGAAGGAACTCTCAAACAACTTTAGATACTTGCAATCACAGCTTTGTACTTGTAATCTAAAGAAAAAAAGGAGAATAACATATAAAGTGGACGTAGGCACGTTCTGGCCGAACCACTATAAATCTGTGTGTCTTTTACAGTTTAGTCCCTGCTTTTTATATATTTGCATAAATCACCCAAATCACTAAATACAACATAAAATCAACCAACTCATACGACTTTGGGTGTTTGCGACCATTTTTTACGCAAACAGGCACAGTCTCGAAATTCGACGAAACCAGTTCCATTGGGTCCGTAATATAGAATTATTACCGGATTTCAAATTTCGTAATTTTCGGAGTTGTTATGTGAGCACACGGTAAATAAACGCGTTGAAATTAAATCGAATTCGATTTAAATTTAAATTTTGAAATTGGTCAACACCAGCCACTTTCGTTCCTAAAATCATGCTAAAAATCACGCAGAAGATCATAGAGCAAAATCGTGCAAACACGTTCTCCCTGAACCATCGCGTACGTTTGTTCCCATTCCTCCTTTGTTAAAATGCACGAGATAAAAATATAAACGAAAACCTTCTCTCGTTCAAAACGAAATCAATGGCCGAGCTTCAAAAAAAATAAAAATCAAAAGGGCCGAAGCCCAAAAATCAAAAGAAGAAATAAAAAAAGGGAGGCCGCCTTCATTTTTTTATTTCCCAAATTTAAAGCTCGCGTTCGATCGAGCAAGCAGAGGAATGGAGGCGGCAACACGCGAAGGTGGCCTCGAAAGCAACTCGTAGGCGTGGAGCTTGGGCCTAGCGAGCAGCGGCGTGCGAAGTCGAGCTCGAACAGTGGGTAGTGCACGTGGGTGATTAACGCCTCGTCACGAATAGGGTCAACAACCTGGAAGCACGCGCGCGGTATTGGGTCATCTGTTTGGAGCAGTTTGCGATGAGACCATGGTGGCGATGCGGCGGTGCCTGGATGGAGCTCGCGCGCTCGAGGCAAGTCGCGTCGACTTTGATTGGCTAGGGCTCCCGTGAACATTAGGGGGTTCGTGGTCGGTGAATTTGGGTCGAGCAGCAGCGTCGCGTGGTTGAAATGGCTAGGGTTTTGCCTAATTTTCGTCTTCGTTCAGTAAGGTATTTTTCGCTGTTTTAAAGATTTCGATTTAAAAGATATATATGCAGAAAATTTAGAAAGGTCATTGATTTGTTTATTCAATTTAAATTTGAAAAATTAATTTAAATGGGGGTAAATTGACAGTAAAATGAGTTACTGTGATTATTTACAGAAAATATTTTACATAAATAAAGTTTGAAAAGGAAAAAAAAAATTATATATAAATTTTAAAATCTATGTAAATTATCTTCAAAGAAAAAAAATACAGTGAATATATGTATATATATGAAATGTGGGAATTTTGAAATAGTTGAAAGTTTATATAAAATAAATAAATTATAAAAGGAAATTTAGTTTTAAAATTAAATTGTAGTTAAATAAAATTATAAAAGGAGAAATTGGTTAATTAAAACTATCAAAACGAAAAATTGATGATTTGATTGGTTCAAATGTTAATTTATTTGCATAATATTTATACAAGGTATAAATCAAGAAAAATCGAACCGGAATGGGAAAATGGATTGCAAAATAAAATCAAGGTGAGATCTCCTCACTCAAATTGAAAATTTGGATTGCAGTTATTGATTGCTGTTTGGTTGTGATATTAGATATAGTAGGATATATCTATATATAGCAATATATATATATATATATATATATTGGAATATGTATATATTGGAGTTGTTGATTTCCCGCATTATATAGCGAATGAGACCCTATTGCGCCGCCTATTAAGCGGATAGTATTTTATAAATCCCATATACCGTGATATCCCGTCTTGAAACGGAATTGGTATTGTGCTAATGTTTGTGGATGCAGAGAAACAGGTTGGAGGGATCCAACTGGATTCCTCACCAGTATTTAATTAATTTTAGATATTGTGATATTTGATTGATTATCATATCAATATATGATGTTTGGAAGTCGTGATTGACTATTTGGTGTTCTGCATCATCGGATCCATTTTTTGAAGTTTAAAAATAACGATTTTGATTTTTAGGGGATTTTTAAAGTGATTTTTGAAATTATACGTTTATTAAATTTTCGAATTGATTCATTTTAAATAATTAAAACGTTATAAATTTTATGTTATAAAAATTAGGATTTTTGTGAAATATAACCAAAGCATGATTTTTGAAATAAATAGCTGACAAATTTATAAATAGTTTAAATTGGGATTTTTGAATTATTATAAACGATTTATATAAAAGATTTATAAAATTGATATTTTATAAGTTAAATATATTGGAATTATAAAACGAGCTTTTATAAGTGTTAAAATAAAGTTGTACCTAGTTTTATAAGTACATAAGAATTTTAGATTTATAAATTAATGATGATATAAGAGAATGGATTATAAGTAATTTACTTATAAGTTGGATTCGACATGTAAACGAAATATAAATAGAATTGGTTATTAAAGGAGATTTATAAATCGAAGTAGTTATGAAATAGAAATGGAATTTATAAACTTGTTTTATAAATCTGTAATCAAATAAATTTGATAAGTAAACATAGAAATTTTTAAAGGAATTATATCCATGATTTTGGACTGTGGAAAATCCTTTAATTTAATATGTGGAAGTGTTGAATTTGGATTAGCGAAGTATATTCACGATTTTGGATAATGAATAATATATTAAGGAAATGTTTTGGGAAAAAATGATATTTTAAATAGAATTAAAACGATTAGAGATGTTTTAAATGTATTAAGTATTGAAAACATAGATTTCAACATTCATTGTTGAAATAGGCGTTTTCAAGGAATTGAAGGAAATGGTGGACTATAACACTGTTGTTATAGTAAATGATTTCCGAAAGGAAATGTTTTTGTACAGTATTGGGATTTATATATCTATCTAAATTTCGAATCCCTATACTAGTGATTTTGGGTCGTCGTAAGGATGTTTTACGCAACATTCGTTTTTGACTCAAATAAATGTGTTAAGAGAATGTTTTCTTTAAAGAAATGAAATATATACTTAACATTAATTTAAGTATATCGAATATTTTCCAAGTGTTGGAAATAAATAGATTTATGAATTACTTATTATTAAACAAGTAGGGAAATGTTTTCCAATATGAAATGAATGTTTTGAGAATTATCTTTTTAAAGATAAATTGAAAGTGGATATTTGAAATCGATTTGAAAATCGTATATTCACAGATATTTTGGAAATGTAAATTCAATATGGAATTTATAAATGAAATTGGGAAAATTGGTTTAAAAATAAATATCGATTTATTTTTGAAGTATGGGAATTATATATATATATATATATATATATATATATATCTTGTAAAGATATTTTTGGAAGATAAATAATTTGGAAAATTATTTGGAATCTGGTGATGTTGTGCATACCTATTGATAGTTAAATAACCGACTATCAATATTTACCTTTAAATAGGTATTTGTTGCGATTGCTTGAATTTGAATGCTACACTTATTTTTAAAAATAAGCGCTCACTATTCGGGTTAGCCGGGAAAGGGCCTTGGGGTCGTACAACCCATTCCGAATATGTGATACGTCGTAATAGATAGCATTGATGACCGGTGTTGAAGACCGGATATTTATGAAAACGAAAGGATTACCGTCGAATGTTTCTGCATCGGCTGATCCCCGATATAGAAATTTATTACCCTTTGTGATGGGAAGTCCGGGCATGATTAGTGAATATCTGAATTGCAAGGACTTCTTTGTAAGTGCCTTCGGTTCCGTTCGATCCCGGAACGGACTTGTATGGATGTGTGTCTGATGTTACAATTTGAGATGTAAAGCTGGTTTCTATCAAATATATTTCCGTTGGTGGCGGAGAATTTATTCTCTTAGCTTAACACCCTTAGAGGTTATGTAGTTGATGGTTACTAGTGATACATTCCCAAATTGGTAATGTGACATACGAAGTGCTGTTGAGCATTTGATGATCAAAGCACGGCTTTTATATAAAGCGTGGCTTTGTGGACGAGACTTCGTTGGACCTCACACCCCGGAAATGGTCAAAACAGGAAGGATGCAGCAAGGTTATTAGGGAGTAGCGCCCCTTTAGTGTATGTCATTCCTTCTGGATAGAGGTGGTATCATGGTATGGAGTCCAGATACTTAACCTATGTTGTTGCTGCAAATTTATTGCTTTGTGCCTGTTGGAAATCGAGGATCCTCGGATATAGATCGGTTACGATCGGGGAATGGCATATTCGTGTCAGTAGTTACCTAGTTTGAAAGATAATCCGGCCTTGTGTTGGCAGAGATCCGGTTAGGTTCTCGGGACGTCATTACAGAGGCGTTTCCATGTGGCAATGGGAAGTTCCTTGGCCTGACCATTTGTTGGAAATCCAAAGAAATAATACGATCTTGTACGGTTTTAGTTGTAGAACCTATCATTCACTTATGGTGGCGCCCCACTGTTTGGATGGTAGCTATAGTAGGCATAAGTGCGAAATGCCTATGCTGGCTAAGATTTATATCTTTACTTTCGAAATGTTTTCTACACTATGCACTAGTAATAATATCAAAAGTTTCTTTTTAATGCGTATCAAGCATCTTTGACTATCATAAGGAGAAATCTCCTCCGATTCTGCGTTTGCATTGTGTGTGTGCGGGAGGCCTTATGGTAGTCTCATTTTTTAAAAAGCATTGCGAATCTATTTTAAAATTATCTTGTTCTTTGTTTTAAAGATAAACTATTTTGAGTTCTCACACCAGTCACATGACTCACTCCGAGTTTATTGTTTTCCTTCCTAAACTCTGGGTGCCCACCAATTTCCACACGGGCAGTCTAGAGTTAGGTTATCAGGTCATTATGGATTCAGGAGTTGCTGTAGAAAGTTGGATGGCGTAGCATATTACTAAGTATATAGTATTTCTTTTCCGCTGTTTGTTGTTGTAAACTCTGATAATGAATGTAATGTGATGTAATATATAAAATATACAGTTCTTTTGTTTTAATGAATATTCATTTATCTATTATATGTTGTTCCGCTGCGAATTGTGAGATTCTGATATTGTTCTGTTCTATCTTTTTCTCTCTTTTTCTACCTCTTTCTTCTTCTTAAAACCCTAAGTGTTCGGTTTTACGGCATTCGATTGCTTGGCAGTTGATACAGTGAACGTATTGATGTCGGTTTTCGGAAGTCGAAGAATCGAGTCCTTACAAAATTTGTGAATTAATTCGTATTTTTCAAAAACAAATAAGATATGTGTTTGTTTATATATATATATATATATATATATATATATATTGTAAATAATATTTGAATTTGAAATTCAAAAATAAATTGGACTTAAAAACTCTATATTTTAAAAACTAATATACATACATGCATACATAGATATATGTATATATGATTTTTATTTAATAATTAGTTTTGAAATCATTTTCTTTAAAAGTTACATAAATATAAATAAAGGAAAAGTATAAATATAAAATGTAATATATATATAAATATAAAACTAAATATAATATAATATACAAATTATATAAAAATATTATTAACATGCATTTAACAAGTGTAAATATTATAATATAAAGTTTAACATGTATAACTATTTTATCATGCATGATTACAAGTGTCATTAATTTCTTTTATTTTTAAAAATAATAAATAAATGGAAAATAAGATTATATATACAACATTACCCTCTCTCTCATTTTTCTTCGAACTTTCATTTTCAAAAAATTTATTCAAAACCAAAACCTGGCAACTCAATCTACAATTATTTAGTAAGCTGAAACAAATAATCATATTAATCACCGAATCAAAATTAGAGACATCGTTATAAAAAAGATTTTAATATAAGTCGATATATATATATATATATATATATAAAAGCTATATTTTAAACAATAAGAGCTTTAATTCCAATAATATTTGAATTTATTTATAAATCAATCTTATTATTTCAAAATGAACAATAATAACCCAATCTGTTCGTATTAGAAATAGAAAACCGAAATCTATCTAAATGACAGCATAACAAAAAATATCAAATAAATCTAAACAATATTCTGAAATCTCAGTAATATCTTAAAAATATCTAATAAACTTTACTTTATATATTTGTATATCTTATTAAAGAGACAATTATAAATATATTTATATGTTATTTCTTTTCTTCTAGATCTTTAGCGACTTCTTTATCCTTATTTATATATTTATTTACAATGTGTGATAAATATGTACTTTCTATTTTATCATGCTTCATTCTCTCTTCTTCTTACTACAATGTGAAACGAGCTCAATAAAGGTCATTTTATTCTTAAGAAAGTTAATAATAATCTTAAAATGGTTATACTGTGAATAAAGTGAGTACAAGAAAAACTAACAATAACTTGAGTGCCTTTAACTTTTGAAGCAACATTTTTCATATAGTACTTATCTATGTTTTCTTTATTTTGACTTTATGGAATCAAGCAATAGCGTGCTTGTTTCTCCTTACCATTTTAACAAAACGATTTTCCTTTTCAACAAAGAACTCCTTAAAATTGGTTATCCCCATGGATACCGCATCCTTGAAAGCTTCTGAAATATTTTACTTTACGATCTTTTGACTCTTTCTTTTTGAATTATCTCATCTTTGAATGTTCTTCATGACATTATCAGAGCATTCAACCATAATATGAGTGGGTGTGACCCTCCTAATTGCAAGAGCTAAATCCATGAAGTTAAGAACAAACAACATGTTTTTTTACTAATCCTTAGAGTTAGTCCCAATCAAGATGAGAACATTAAAATAAGCAGAGACTTTAGTCAAATTAGTTAAAAATTGAACAAAAATTTAGGATTGACTGTAGATGCCCATATTCGAATGTCAGCCATAGTTAATTCAAATAATTGGTAAGTCTTTTTTCAAGATACCTAGCACAATATTAATACCAATCTTTGGACAGTAATATTAATTGTAAGTGGTATTCTTGTTGTAATGATCAAACATTGATAATAAATTCAGATCAAATAACAATCTTTCTTTAGGTCGATTAGTTATTCACTTGTAAAGCCTTATAATTATCACATATTTATCACCACACAGGTGTTAGTTATTCAGTTATTGACTGAGGCGATCGCCTTACTTAAAATAAGGCGGTTGCCTTACTTAAAATGAGGCGGTTGCCTCAGTTTTAACTAAGGCAATTGCCTCTGTTAAACCGAGGCTGCCTTAATTAAAACGAGGCAACATTGATGCTTTTCCATTAATCTTATCATCATTATTATGCGTAATATTTTTTACAATACGATTTAATGTACTACTCGTCCATTTACATTTGATTTATTTTTGAGTTTGTACTCCCATAACTTTATCATTCACATTACAAAGCTTGATTTAATTGTGTGTTTGGTTTATAACACAAGATGAAGTTGAAATTGAGGCTTAGATTTTAAGAGTCGGGAACTCAGTTGGCGTATTTAACGTTGATTCGTAAATTCAATTTGGATAATGTTGTCACTCTTTACATACGTTTGGTCCACTGGAAATTTTTTTATATCAAACTTCTTAGTTTTACTTTAATTTTTTTGTGCAATACTAATTAATTATCTTCTTTGCTTATTTAAGATCATTTTCCATAATCTACTTTGATGTGGTAGTGATGTTTTGGCCTCTCAAGCAAGTTGTTAATTATACGCATTTCAGCACCAACTCAATTGAATAATAGTTGCCACTGATGTTTGCATACGTATAGTTTGATTACATAAAGTACCCTCTACATTGGCCTATGCATCATATTTTAAGTTCTAGTTACATATTTTTCTTCCTTTGGGACCCTTTTACTTTGTGAATATTTGACATAATAATTGCTAACATCTTGATTGCTTATTTGTATTGTAGATGTTAGAGAGAAAATATCAAATGCAAAGAAAGATTAAGTCAACCGTTTGACTAGTCTATAAGTAAGTTGATGCAAATATGTATGAAATATTATGTATGGACATAGGAAAAGTTGTTAGAACGATATGTATGAAATACTATGTCGGTATATGAGAAAAGTTGTTTGAATATGTATGAAATATTCCGCTGTAATTTACATATTTTATATTTATGAAAATATGTTATATTTATACGTAGAGAAGAATTGGGTAAATGGATATTATATGTGAAAAAGCTAAAACGACGATAAATAAATTCTATAAATCAATATTACATTTAATAGCATTTTAGAAACGTCGTCGTTTCATAAACGCTATAGAAAGTAACCATGAGATATTATTAACCAAACACTATAATAATTAAGTAAACGTTGTAGATATATGTACAAAAACGCTATACAAATGTGCAAACCAACGCTACAGAAGTACCATATCAAATGCTATAAATTATTCACATAAAACGCTATAGAACGTAGCAATATAATATTTCCAATAGCGTTTTTGTTTAATAGCATTGGAAAAACGCTATAGTAAATTTATTTTCATAGCATTTTTGTTCTTGCTATTTAAAGAAGAAGAAGAAGCCCCCCATAGTCGACTGGACCTCCTCTAAAGCTCGACACAGAAGCTTCAAGCCATCGAGAACCAAAATCCATGCTCCGATCGAGTCATTCCTTCCTTGATAATAAAAGAAAGTCAACCTAGGTTCTTATCTCTTCACTGTACACTGTCGAGTATTGCACAGAGATGCCACAACCCCTCCAAATCACGTTCTTCTGTAGATCTAGCTCCAAAAATGCAACGATCTATGTGTTGCATTATTTACATTTGCTACTAAATTCGAAAGGATATTTTTTTTCTTGCTTTAGAATTTCAAAATAAGAGAAAAGAGAAAGTTAAAAAGAGGAGATAGACATGTGAGCTGCTCGTCCTTGTTGTCTAAGTGTTGACTTAGTTTAACGACCTGCCCTTTTGGACAATTTAAATCGACGATAAACCACGTACTTCAGACCCAAACCATTTAAATGGCAGATTGTTATGGGGTAAATAAGAAAAAGCAGAGGAAAAAAATAACGAATCTCGCAGCTGAATGACAAAATATAATAAACAAATAAACAGTTCATGAAGCTGTTTACAAATAACATTGATTGTACTTTTATAATACAGATTAGAGTTACATACAAAAGAATAAATAATAAATAAATGCAGCGGGACAACATGATGCGGTGGAATAAATATAACAAATAATAATAGTATAAAATCTTCATCTTCATCCTCCAGAAAACAGTCTTCGATAAACTGAAAAGCTCAGGCTGACCCGAGCGAATTGAAAAGACAAAACACTCGAGTCAGAACTAAAAGATCTTATGTAAGTTAAATCAACAGTAAATAAATATGAGTGTAACGGCGTCAGAGATGTTTATGGAGTTTGACATCTCCTATCCAGTATCTAACATGAGTGCAATAACTTAAGAGATGATTAGGATTTCCATCTCCTAAGGATCCGTTAAACTATTTACTATGTAGTACAATATGCTATTGTAATAGTGTCTACAGTAAAGTAAAGTATTAAAATAGTGTTAAGGCGTTACCCATATCCCTCTTACACATTTTAAATATTACCACAGTCTATACAGTACCGTACGCTCCTCCGTGAGGATTACCCAGAGGGCACTCCATAGGTATGGTACAAAACAAAGTCGTAGAAGGGGCAATAGGACATGTGAACACGACACTCGAGGAAATGCCAGGGTAGATATACCGATCGCGGATCCGAACTGGTGGTAACGCATAACAGCTACTACTCCCCACTCGGAACACACTCCATATTCAAAATCGAGGTGTGGCCACCAAATCATCAAAAAGTCATAATATGGTATTGAAGAAATGTGTCCAATCGAAGGAATGACCTCACTTAGCTCAGCATGGCTCATGTTTTAGTCACATCTAAGGTGACTTAGGGAAGTTAGAGTCACGTAAATACCTCATACAAAATCATTTGCCAAACCATCCTACTTCATTTCTAGAATCTCCACCATGTATACAGTTGTTAAAGTGGTTTTCGGTATTGGCAAAGAGTATGACAATATCTGATCCCGGTCTCTTTAACAACCAAATGTTTATTTCACACTGGATGTTTCTTTTACATTTTCAAAAGTGATTCATAATTTATCTCAAAATATCATATTCTCAAAACCATATCATTTTCAAAGTCGTATTTACTTTCGAAATTATATCACATTTGAAATCTTATCACTTTCGAGTTCATATTTCCAAAAATAGATTAAATCCTCATTTAAAATCGTCATATTCCTCAAATATGTCATCTAAATCCGTACTTATGTTATAACATCATTTAGTCATATTCTACTTAAAAATCAAGGATTTAAATATAAAACATCCACTTTACAAAACCTAAATTTCAGAAAATAGTTTAGATAGTTTTAAAAATAGTTTAAGATAGTTTAAAATAGACAAAGCACATTAATATAGTTTAAAATAGATTAAAATGGATTAATATAGTTTAAAATAGATTAAAATAGATCAATATAGTTTAAATAGAATAAAATAGATTAATATAATTTAAAAATAGATTAAAATTGGTTGATATAGTTTAAAATAGATTAAAATAGTTTAAATAGATTTAAAATAGATTAAAATGGGTTAAAATACTTTAAATAGATTTAAAATCGATTAAAATACTTTAGAATTTCGATTTAAACCAATTTCCTATTCCAACCTTCAAACATGGATTTTCAAAGTAATTCAATTTGTGTGAATCAATTTCCTTCAAAATATCATTTAATCCAATTCAAGATTTAAGGGTTTTAAAATCGTTTAATTTAACCAATTCGGTGTCCGTATATAATTTTCTATCCTATGGTCAAGTGATACGGATATTTCTCATTTCAATCCGCAAAAATTTAACTTTACGGGTACATATTATTTCAACCCACAATTTCAAATTTCAAATCAATGAAGATCGCTTGGGTTTATCATTTCAACCCATAACGATTTTCTCCTATTATATATGATCGTTCGGGTATGTTTGATTTCAACCCATAGGGATTTTCTAACAATAACTAAGGGAACTTGCAGTGTTTCAACAATGTAAATATAACATCAAATCATCCAATATCAACAATTAAACATACATCACAATCGTCACCCAAATCAACCAATAAAGATCAACAGATAACTGATTATCAATAACAGGTATTAAATTGAAAATTAAATTCAATATTAAAATAAACGATGATTAAATGCAATAAAAGTTAAATTTAACTAGAATGACAATTTAAATATACCAAACATCAACCAATCAATTCCAAATTATATCATAAATACAATTTAACTAACATAAGATAATTTAGTAGTTGTGAGTGGGTTAAAACACTCACCTTTGATTTATACTCGATTTAAATCCAATAAAAGCCTAAAATTCCAATAGAAGAAATCGCGCATGAATCGAAGTTTATGTGCAAAAGATATTCATGTTACAAGAATTATTATTAAAATAATAATCCATACACATTTAAGTAAAAATACAAATTTTAATACTTACGTTTTTCTCTTGATGCTCAGCCTAATGATCCTGACTCCACCATTGTTGTCCAACTATTTCGGGAGGTTTTTGGTAAAGTCATTTTTCTCCCTTCAAGCGAAAAATTGAATTTCCACATCGATCGTATTCCTGGATTCTCGGTTGACCCAGTTAAGGTCGTCGCGATAAAAATTGGTCTATTCATGTCTTCTTTTGTAATTTAATTATCTTATATTCTCTTTGAGTCTATTTTCGTAGTTAGAATTCTCTTTGACTAGGGTTCATCTAAACTTGAATCTCTATCCTTGTTTTAAAACCCATCTTTGAATCATCGTGTGAGGGAGTGTATTTGTAATCTATATAAAAACGTTTTATATTGTGTTGTTTGGATTGTTAAGTTTGAATTTTAGGTTTCGATAGTTTCGTTTGGCCCACGCTATCGATAGAAGTTCCGAAACATTTAAACAGAGCGAACTGACACAATACTATTTTCGAAATTGGTAAATGACATAATTTTATGTATGGTTATATTTTATATATAAGTATATTTTTTTGAAACTAGATAGATAAATGGATTGGTTGTTAGAAATAATAATGCTAGATTTTTCATTTAATTTTTTGTCAACATTCTTTAAGTTTAACCATTGTTGTATGCTATAAAGATTTGAAATTTTTATAAATATGATTTATAAATTTAATTTGTAAATGAAATGAATTTAAATTGGGTATTTGAGGATTAAATTTTTGGTGCTTTTCAAATTTGGGTTTCAGAGATTTGAAAAATATTATTGGATGGTATTTTTGAATAAAAATTTTTCCAAAGAATTTTTAAAAGAAGTTAGTCAGTACTCTCCTCTTTTGTCGCTGGAAAATAATTTCGGTGATGACTGCAGCATCATCGAATTCATATTCGAGTCTCAAAGTGGAGAGGCTACTTAGTAGCTTTGCTTCACAATGGTAAATTATAAAGAATGGTTTGTTATGATGAGGGAATTTATAAATTCTGATAAAATGTATAAAATGTAAATTATAAAGAATGGTTTATTGTAAATTATAAAGAACAGTATACAATGTAAAATGTAAGAAATAAAATGTGTAGAAAAATAAATTCTGATAAGGGAATTTATAAATAAAAATTGTTTTGTTATGATGAATGCTATACATTTAATTTATGTTATAAGAAATGTAAATTAAAAAAATTAATAATAAATAGAGAACGAGTAAATAAATGCAAACTCAAGAAACTAAACGGGTAATAAAAGAATTCATATCTTTGTACATAAATGGTAAATTATAAAGAATGGTTGAAATTGTATTATATGAGGATTTAATTTAAGTGAAATCGAATAGAATAAATAAATGAGTTAAATCAAATAAATTTTGTTTTGAAAGAAATTTTTGTAACAAATATTAATAAATTGAAACAAATCAAATTGAATGAAAATAGCTTGAATTGAAAATCAACAAACTATGAATATAAATGAATTTTATTGATTAAATAAAATGGATTGAAACCAAATTAGTTGAATATAAATCAATTTAAAAACAAATGAAATTTATATGGTTTTGAATTTGTTGTGTACTTGATAATATGCATTTCAAATCTAGCTTTCTTTCTCTTACTTCTATTCTCCTATTTCTTTCCTTTTCGGGGATAAAAAGTTTTGAGTGGGGGAGAGTGTAACGACCCGTAAATTTTTAACGATTTTTCTAACGTAATTAACTGAGTTTTGCTTGGAATTAAAAAATAAAATTTGATAATGAAAATTTGATATTTAGTATGTGTCTATTAAAACATAGCGAATAAAAAAAATTCATTGGAAAATACGCAAGTTAATTTTATTGTATAATTTCAATTTTCAATTTAAATCAGTTAATATAGATGAAAATAAAATATTTACAAAATCTGAATATTTTATATAATAAAAATCAAAATCATTTTCTGAGTGAGACATCGTATTTCATTTCGCCAAATTTGGACTGCTATAGCCCCGTTTATATTACTTTTTCCGAATATGCAGCAGTTTGGCAGTGAATATTGACTTTTGCTATGATGATTGAATCGCTGATATCTGTGTACCATTCTGTTCATCTCATTGTGCTGATCTCCGTAGTATATTCATTGGTGCATTGTGGTGTCCAGTACGTGGCGAAATCGGCAAAACGATTTGGCCTTATCAGTTCCGTATTTAGGGCTTTTGGGTTTCGTATGCCCTTTCATCTATCTACCGCTTCAAATCAGTAGCCATCTGCCTTAATTATTTTTAGAGTTCAATACTTTGTCTTTCACTATTCCCATTGTTTCACTTTATATTTTTAACTGTTGGTCCTTTCATTTTTTTGGTTCTTGCTTCTGCTTCAAAAGGAAATAATTAATATAAAAATACATAGCTGCTTATATTTTTGTTCTTCTTCTTGCTGAAGCTTCCATGCCGTTCATTTTTCCTCTTCTACCTTGCACGCACCAACCAAATCTCCATCACCCACTCATCCTCCGACCTTGCCTCAACATCCACGGAACCCGCCACCAACCTATGCCTGTTAATCTACTCCACACCACCAAGCAACCCCGGCCACACCACAATCTTAATCCACCCACTACCATATCCCCACCTGATGGTCGCTGTCGTCCCCTAGCCACCCTGAACACGTCAGCCCAATCCTTCGCAAAACCTATGCGCCCTAGATCCCTTCACCACTGCGCACTCCCGAGCCATCAGAGAACCACCTTCAGCGCCTCACTCCACCTCCTGCCTCTCTCGGCAGTCCTCCGACCACTTCATACCCAAGCGGCCAGTGTCGCAGCTAGCCACTGACGTCAGCCAAGACCCTGCTTCTCCTCCCTGCACCTTCACTTCCACCTCTCCTTTTTTTTCTGGCCGCGACTATACCACAAGCAGCCGCCTACAACTCCAAATGCCTCAACCATGCTTTAGCCTTCTGCCTCACAGACTTCCCCACCCAACGCCAGACAGCAAGCAACATGCGCAAGTTTGTATATATATAAAATAGTAAGTATAGATAAGCTTGTGTAAGCTGCTTGTTCATTCTTTTGTCTGATTTTTCTTCTTTCGTTTCATTTTTTACTTCTGACTTTTAAATTGTCTATGTATAAAATATATAATGTTGTTTAAGTTTATACTAGTTTATATATATATATATATATATATATCTGATCTATTTGTGTATATATAAGTTTATATTATATATATATGTAGATTTCATGATCTGCCTGTATATATATTGCCTATATATATATATATATATATATATATTAGCTGTTATTATTTTTCTATAGATTTCATGATAACTTTAGATGTATGTGATATTCAAAACTATACATATATATATTTGAAAATTTTGAAATATATGTATGTTTTTCCAAGTTATCTTACACAGTGGATGTTTGTGTGTGTGTGTTTCTAATAATATTTATTTTATGCTATCCAAATCTTACTGGCTAGCTCATATGCTTATAATAATTTGTAATAATACCAAGACAGAGTTTTGAATTGTTTTGATTCCCTTGCTTATTTTAAAGTATATATGTACATGTGATATAATATTATTGATTTATATATATATATATACATATATATTGATTTTATTTTAAATATGTATTTTTAAATTGAGTATTGGTTTTAAGAAGAATTTTTTTATATAATATACATCTCGTTTTAGTTTATATCAGGCTAAATTTAGATTTGTTTCATCGATTCTAAATTATCAGCTTTACTCGTCAAATCCATGTTCAGCTACTCCGCTTTGACATTTATTGTTTGGATTGGTCGATTTTCGAATTCGTGATTTCTGTGTGCTTGTCCTGTTCTCTCTCTATGTGAGCAATCACTCACGATTAACATTGTTATATTTAGTAAATTTGATTACTTGAAACGACAATTGAAATATGTTGTTAAATTTGGATGGTTAGTTATTTAATTGTTAATGATGATATGCCATTATTTGCAATTGTTCACCTATGATATATGACACCATATTCTGTTGCATATATTTTATTTAGTTTATCACTGATGATATATGCCTGTTGTTGATTGTTATATTTTATCATATTTGTTCTCACTTTGCAAGTTCCTTGTTAGTTTAGGATTCCCTATGGGTCGAGATGATACATACCCGAACGATCTTATGGAATATGGAAAAATTGTTATGAGTTGAAATGATAAACCCAAGAGATTTTCATCGATTTTGAATTTTTGGGATTGCGGGTTGAAATGATATATACCCGTAGATATTAAAATTGCGGATTGAAATGATGAATATCCGTATCACTTGACCATAGGATAGAAAATTATATGCGGACACCGTTGGTCTATATTTTTGAAAATGATTTCCAAAGTTTTGAAAGGAAATATGTGGGTTTTAATAAATATTGATTTTTAAAATATAATATGTATAAATGTTATTTTATGTATGCCTAAATTTTAAAATTTTAAAATTATATGTTTTGGAAATTTTAAATTTATAAGTTAGTTTTGAAAATATAATTTTTAAGATTTTACTTATAATTTTACTATTTAAAAAAATAGATAAATAGATTTAATATAAAATAAATTTAATAATAAGATTCAATTTAATAAATTTAATTTAATTAGTATATAATATGTTTAGGTATTTATTTAAAATTATATTTTTAAAATAGGTTTTGTAATAGCTATAATAAATTAAGGTTGGGAAGATTAATTGAAATTGATTGAAATTTTATTTATTTAAGATTTATACTTAAATAAAAAATTGACTTGAAACTTATTGAATTTGAGATTTTAAAGATATGACTTTATAACTTAATCTTTGATTTAAGGTGATTAAATGAATATTTCAAAACTTAAATAAATTGAAAATGGGATATTTAGTTTTATTTAAATTTGTAATTTGAGATTTCATTTAAATGTTATTGGATTAATTAAGTGAATATTAAATACTAAATAATAGAAAAGTTGAATTTGAAATATAAATGGAATTTATTAAATTGAGTTATTGTAAATGTTTGAATATTTAAACTTTGAAACCTATTGAAATTGAAATAGTTTAATTTGTAGTTCAAATTTGTATTTAAAATCGATATAAATTAAAAATGGTTTACTGGGAATTTGAATTGGATTGTAATTGAAGAACTGAGATTGATTTAAATGGAATTTTAGGATGTAAGTTGATTTGAATCGATTTATGGAGTTGGAAACTATTTCAGTATAATCTCTTTAAATAAATATAAACTATTTTTAATTTACAACTATTTTAATATATATAAATTATTTTAATATATAAACTATTTTGATTTATAACTATTTTAATATATATACTATTCTTAATATCTAAACTATTTAAGTTGGAAATGTTATGATTTCAAAAGTGTTATGATCTCAAAAGCGTTATGATTTCGAAAGTATTATAATTTTGAAAGTGTTACGATTCTGGAAAATGAATATTATTTAAAGTGAAAAATGGTATCGAATTGATATCGTTTTGAAATGAATATGATATTTCGATATGAAGTATGAGCTTTTGAAATGAAATGACCACGGTGTGAAATAAGCGGTTGGTTATTAAAGAGACCAGGATCGGATGTTGTCATACTCTTTACCAATACCAAAAACCACTTTAACAACTATATTCGTGGTGGAGATTCCAGAATAAAGTAAGATGGTTTGGTGACGATTCTGTATGAATTATTTAGATGACTTTGGCTCCCGTGAGTCAGCTTGATGTGGGTAAAACAGGAGCTATACCGGGTCAAGTTGGGTCATTCCCTTCATCGGGCACATTTCTTCGATACCATTCTATTGCTTTTTTGATTCGACTGGGTGTGCCTTTGATTTGGAAATGTGTCACGAGGTGGGCGGTAGTAGCTGCTATGCGTTACCACCAGTCCGGGAGTGCAAATGATATATCTATCCTGGCATTGCCTGGAGTGCCCTGTCGCATGCCTTATCGTGCCTTCTACGAATTTGGTTCGTACCATACCTATGGAGTGCCCTCTAAGTAAACCTCACGGAGGAGCTTACGGTACTGTATAGACTATGGGAATATACAAAATGTATTAAGGTGGATATGGGTAATGCCTTAATGTTATTATAATAGTTTACTTTACTATAGACATATTATATTAGCGTATATTACTACATAATAGATAGTTTCATGGATTCTTAGAGGATGGAAATCCCAAACATCCTTTAAGTTACTTGTATTTCAATTGATATTTCACTTTGGTTGAATTTACTGATATAAGAATGTTAATCCTGACTCGAGTGTTTTGTGTTTTGCTTTATGCTCGGGTCAGACTGAGTGTCACAGCATTTGAGACTCACCTTTGGAGATTAAAGCATTGCTTGAAGATCTGCCTTATCTATTAAGCTTTTGCGGTTGTTTTTTTAGACTTGTCATTTGTTTGTATTCGAGACTACATTGTATTTGTGATATTCTGTTATATTTTATTTCAAACTCTGTTGTTTATATAGCAGCTTCATGAATTACTATTTATCATTTCCGCTGCTTACGTTTGTATTAGACTGTATCTATGATTCTATGGTTGATTTATTTAATGTATATGCTGAGTTTTGCCGAATATAAATTAACAATCTGTTGTTTTAAACAATTCAAGTCCGATATGTGCGGATGCGAATGATTTGAAATACCAGGTCATTACAACTTTTAACATCAATATTCATTTGTGAAGCATTCATACTTAGATTTTTTTTTCACTTTTATTCCTCTCATATATAACATTCATTTTTACTATTCCACGTTTACTTTATAAGTGACTTCAATAATTAACTTTAAGTTTTTAATCATATCCCCAATTATTAACTTAGATTTATAACATTCTTATACATTTTAATTCTTTTTATAGAAATAATTCCATCGAAGCACTTCCATTAATTAAGTTTACTTGTATAACATTCTATTACATATTTTTATCAACATTTCAACTACTAATAATTTGTTAAGTTATATGTATATATATTTTCAAAATGCAATAAACATTACACAAGTTATCACATTTATCTTAATTAACAAAATGTTTAATAATTACATATTCTAAAATTTCATTATTCTTTAACTGTAAATTACAAACTTCCAATTTCTTATCTATTTCATTTATCACTTATCATCTAATTTCTTAATTTCATTGAGAAGTTTCCAATTATTAAAATAGTTAAGGTTTCATTCATTATAACAATTACAATTTCTAATTTACAGAAATTGAGAACTTAACACCCATTTCATTTTAAATCATTTTAAAATAATATATATATATATATATATATATGTATCAATTATATTTAGAAATTAAAATTTAAGATTCGTTATCAAAACAATTGGGTAGTAAAACTACTACAGCGGACTTTCCACTTTAAAACTCGAAAACGAATGTCGATGATGCGTGCATTCATCACCGAAATTATTTTCCAGCGATAGAGAAGGTAGTACAAAACTTATTTCCTTTAAAAGTTCTTTTCAAAATTCCTTGAAACATTTCTTTAAAATCATATTGAAATATTTATATCAGAATATACTTCCAAGCAATACTAATATTATATTTCAAAATCTTTCGAAAGCAATTTTAAAATTTCCCAGAACTTAAGTTCTCATATTTTTAATTTATATTTACTTTATTTGTATATTCTATTTTACAACCAAGATTTATAAATTCCACTTCCTAATAAACAATTATATCAATCTAATCATATTATTTATAAAATTATTCTTTTATATACAAACTATAATACTAGGTAAAATTATTTCATTTACCTATATTTCAAAGCAATATTGTGTTGGTCTGCCCGATTTAGTGTTTAGAAATCCCTATCAGTGCCATAACATCCCATGTACCGACCAGAATTTATAAATACTAAACAAAACAAATTAACGCAATACAAAACCTTTTATAACACTAACAAATACACTATCTCATATATATACACTCAACGACTCATTCTGGGGTATTACTACACTATTCCCTAATGAGTCAGACCCCACAAAGCTAAGGTTATCGCCAAACCAAAGCCCTGATACCATATGTAACGACCCGTCTTTTAGACAATTTAAGTCGACGATAAACCACATACCTCAGATCCAAACCATTCAAAATGGCAGATTGTTATGGGGTAAATAAGAAACAGTAGAGGAAAGAAAATAAATACAAAATCTCGCAGCGGAATGAAAAAATATAATAATCATACATAACATATACGCATGCTACTTATAGCCCATATGAACTTTTGCCATGCGAATACACCACATATAATATATAAAAATATATAACCTTTAAATATATATATTTCATGTTATAAAATACAGCCTTTATAAAACTTTCAAAATATATACAGCAGGTCATAGCTTATATAGTAAACATTGCATACAAACCACCATCTATATAAAATAATTAAATAACTATACATACAACAGAGAAAGGCTGCTCAGGCATAAAATAACTAACTCATGTATAACCTGAGACACAACATACTTAAAAATATACGTATATATTCCTATGTTATATATAAAAAACATATATATGTTATATAAAATCAAACATAAATATATATAGGTATATATGACTAGCGAAAATAATACTAATAACAACATATTTTATAACGTGTCCAAATATATGTACTTTAAACAATAATAATAAAGCTTCCTAATAATTGTTGTACCTCACAAGTCACATTAATTTGCTGACCGGCAGTACCTCGACCTTTAACTGCCAAAGCGTTATAAATATTTGGTATCTTGCCCCGGGGGAAAACAACATCCAATACTGGGCCAATAATTTGAGTGATACGTCCTAAGTTTTTTTCTTTCAAGTGGGAAACCGTAGAACTGGAAGGATTTGGATTGATTTTCATAATATAATAAAGTAAATATGTTAACATTGATTGTACTTTTATAATACAGATCAAAGTTACATACAACAAGAATAAATAATAAATGCAGCGGAATAACACGATGCAGTGGAATAAATATAATAAATAATAATAGTTCAAAATGTTCATCCTCATCCTCCAAAAAGCATCTTCGATAAACTAAAAATCTCAGGCTAACCCGTGCGAATTGAAAAGACAAAACATTTGAGTCAGAACTAAAAGATCTTATGTAAGTTAAATCAACAGTAAATAAATATGAGTGTAACAGCATCAGAGATGTTTATGGGGTTTGACATCTCATATCTAGTGTCTAACGTGAGTGCAATAACTTAAGAGATGTTCGGGATTTCCATCTCCTAAGGATCCGTTGAACTATCTACTATGTAGCGCAATACATTATTATAATAGTGTCTACAGTAAAGTAAAGTTTTAAAATAGCGCGTTAAGGCGTTACCCATATGCCCCTTAACACATTTTATATATTACCACAGTCTATACAGTACCGTACGCTCCTCCGTAAGGTTTATCCAAAGTGCACTCCATAGTTATGGTACAAAACAAACTCGTAAAAGGCACGATAGGGCATGTGAATATGACACTCGAGGCAATGGCAGTGTAGATATACCGATTGCGGATCTAGACTGGTGGTAACGCATAGCTGCTACTACCGCCCACCTCGGAACACACTCCCATAATCAAAATCGAGGGGGGCCATCAAATCATCACAAAATCTAATATTGTATCGAAGAAATGTGTCCATAAGAGGAATGACCTCACTTTGCCCCACATGGCTCTTGTTTAGTCACATCTAATCCGACTCACGGGAGTCAAGGTCACATAAATACCTCATACAGAATCGTTCGCCAAACCAACCTAATTTATTTCTGGAATCTCCACCAGGTACACAGTTGTTAAAGTGGTTTTCGATATTGGCAGAGAGTATGACAATATCTGATCTTAGTCTCTTTAATAACCAAATGCTTATTTCACATCGAATGGTTCTTTTACATTTCCAAAACTGATTTACAATTTATACCAAAATATCATATTCTCAAAACAATATCATTTTCGAAATCATATTTACTTTCGAAATTATATCACATTTGAAATCATATCACTTTCGAATTCATATTTCTAAAAATAGATTAAATCCTCATTTAAAATCATCATATTCCTCAAATATGTCATTTAAATCCCTACTTATGTTATAACATTATTTAATCATATTCTACCCAAAAATCAAGGATTTAAATATAAAACTTCCACTTTACAAAATCTGAATTTCAAAAAATAGTTTAAATAGTTTTAAAAATAGTTTAAGATAGTTTAAAATAGATAAAATAGATTAATATAGATTAAAATAGATTAAAATGGATTAATATAGTTTAAAAGAGATTAATATAATTTAAATAGATTAAAATAGATAAATATAATTTAAAAAGAGATTAAAATAGTTTAATATAGTTCAAAATAGATTAAAATAGTTTAAATAGATTTAAGATAGATTAAAATGGGTTAAAATACTTTAAATAGATTTAAAACAGATTAAA
Source organism: Allium cepa (assembly GCA_030765085.1). NCBI lineage: Eukaryota > Viridiplantae > Streptophyta > Magnoliopsida > Asparagales > Amaryllidaceae > Allium > Allium cepa. The sequence continues at coordinate 683,656,499 of CM060932.1, read as the reverse complement.
ATACTTTAGAATTTCGATTCAAACCAATTTGCAATTCCAACCTTCAAACTTGGATTTTCAAAGTAATTCAATTTATATAAATCAATTTCCTTCAAATATCATTTAATCCAATTTAAGATTTAAGGGTTTTAAAATCGTTTAATTTAACAAATCCAGTGTTTGTACATAATTTTCTACCATATGGTCAAGTGATACGGATATTTATCATTTCAATCCGCAAAAATTTAACTTTACGTATATATATTATTTTAATCCGCAATCACAAACTCCAAATCAATGAAAATCGCTTGGGTTTATCATTTCAACCCATAACGATTTTCTCCTATTCTATATGACCATTCAGGCTTGTAACATTTCAACTCGTAGGGATTTTCTAACAATAATTAAGGGAACTTGCAGTGTTATAACAATATAAATATAACATCAAATCATCCAATATCAGCAATTAAACATACATCACAATTATCACCCAAATCAACCAATAAACATCAATAGATAACTGATTATAATTAACAGGTATTGAATTGAAAATTAAATTCAATATTAAATTAAATGATAATTAAATGCAATAAAAGTTAAATTTAACTAGAATGACAATTTAAATATACCAAACAATCAATTCCAAATTATATCATAAATTAAATTTAACTAACATAAGATAATTTAGTAGTCGTGAGTGGGTTAAAACACTCACCTTTGATTTATACTTAATTTAAATCCAATAAAAGCCCAAAATTCCAATAGAAGCAATCGTGCATCAATTGAAGTTTATATGCAAAAGATATTCATGTTACAAGAATTATTATTAAAATAATAATTGGTACACGTTTAAGTAAAAAAAACAAATTTTAATACGTACCTTTTTCTCAAGATAAGGCTTCAGGCAAAGATGGAAGAACAAACTAAGATGAGGGTAGGACATGTAGGAAAAATGAAAACAAAAATGAAAATCATGTTTCATAAAAGAAAGCTTTTGAATTTGCAAGTTCACATCAAAATGATTTGAGGAAATGAAGATTTGAAATGGAGATCTAAATGTAGGAAATGAAGCGGCGACAAGAAAATAATGGAACAATTTTAAAACGTGAACAATTTGCTGATGAGATTATAACTTCAGCAAAAAATAATTTGAACTAAATGAATATAAGGTGTCAAGAGAAACATAACATAAAAGAAGAAATAAAGTGGCAGGTTATTTAATAATAAAGAAATGAAGGTGGTGGACAAAAATGAATGTCACATTTCTAAAATGAAGGCTTTAGAAAATATAGGCTACCAAAATAAAAATAAAAATATGAGCTTGTGGAAGAAGGCTACAGGAAACCAAAACGAAAAGAAATGAAGTGGCTGTAGAAATATGAAATGATATCGAGAAAACAACGAAGTCACAATTTTTTTTCTTTAGGAATTGGAAGTAGGACATGGTGTAAAGAGGTGAAGAAAGGTTGAATAAAAAATATATGTATATATATAAAAATGAAACTCACGTTTGAGAAGAAGTCGCTTCAGGGAAAAGAGGAAGGAAATAAATGAAAATGAAGAAACAACAAGAATGAGGAAAGAAATGTGGTATGTATTAAATAATGATGAAGGAATGCATGGACCAGACGTACACTACAAACGAACCGTTGGAATTCAAATTTCAAACTTATGTCTCCTCTTTATCACTTTCTTTAACTCCCATAAACTCACAGTTACACCTATTTAATTTTACGTTAACACACGATAAATGAAAATAAATTCTCTATACAAATTTTTATAATTAATTAAGACAATATGCAACATTAAGAACTTTTTATTTCTCCTTTTGTGATTAGATTGGGAATTTAAACAAACATGTTAACGTTTTGATGTATAAACACGTTAACATAGGGTAATATAAACAGGTGTATAATATATATGTGTGTGTACATCTTTATCTCCACTTATAGTTTACATTCATAAATAAAAGGTATGCTACTAATCCACATAAGGAGGGAATGAATGTAAGAGTAAATTAGAAGAGCGAAGATGGAAAGGTAAGTTATGTTGTAATTAAAATCTAATCAAGTCTAAGTGAAAAGGAAATAGTCAAGTGTAAATCTACTTTACCCCTTTACAATCTCCTATTAACATTTAATTTAAAACCATATGAGATTTCAAACCTAAATGATTCCTTTTTTTAATTCGATCTGAAACCTAAGTTTATATTTAGGTACAAACATATATGCAATAAACCAACACAAAATTTTGAAACATAAACTGAATTAATTGGAAGTAATTCACCAAATTTAAATTTATTTCAATATACTTCTACAATTAACGTCTTTTCTCTTTTTAATTAAAAGGTTCCAATCACATTAATTTCCATTGATTTCTAAGTTAAATTTTAATAGAGAAATGAGACAATTCAATTCCCTTTTATAGTAATTTAACGTATTTATGGAATTATTGTATATAAACCAAAAGCTATTAATTTCTTATTAAATAATTACTTTCTTATTCCTTAACTAATCTGTAAGCTAAAATGCATTTCAAACAAATAAACATATGTTTACTCCTTTACAAAACTTATTCATTTTTATTCTTTTATTTTTGATTTAAATGTTCTCATATTAAATCAACTATTACCTTATGAATTTATTCAACATAAGTTTGCATTTTATTTCACTCAAATCTATAGTTAACATCTTTTCTTATATTAACTGCAATATTTAATTACATTTAATTTCAACTAATTATGTTTTAATTCCAATAAATTGATTTAACTAGATTTCAATCTTTTTATTTAATCAAACATTATTGTATGGACATAATTAACATTTGTTTACATCTTATTGCATTAATATTCTACAATTATATTCTTTTACTATATTAGTTGCAATATTTCAATTATATTGAATTTTTATCGATTTTCACATTAATTATAAGTTAAAATCTCAATAAATTCATTTATCTTAGTTTCACTCTTTTTGTTAAATAAATTTTTGCTTTAAGAATATAATTGACATTTCTATGCATTTTATTACTTTCACATTGTACAGTTATCGTCTTACTCATATTAACGTAATATTTAGTTACATTTAATTGCAATTGATTTCCAACTTAATTCAACAAATTAAATAAATTGGTAACAAATAACACTTGTTACCTTTTCTTAATTTAATCACATTTATAAGTTTGTTATCTACACGCAAATGTTATAACTACTAACACAACACTAATTTTATCCAATTTCAATTTATTACATATTATTTCATCAATTAACATAAAACTTAAATTTATTTCCTTATTTTAAATTTATAACCAATTATAACTTACAATTATTACAATTACTTGAGATTACATTCAAATAGTCATCTATTACATTAATTTATATTATTTAACTTCATTCTAGTTAGTTTTCTCATTCCTACATTATAAAATATTATTTTCTTCCAACATTAAATTACAAAATCTTATTTAATTCAATATTTTAATTATCTGAAAAAATGCGGGTCGTTACACTTAGATATTTATTGATTATTCTCGTTGCACCACTTTTTGTTCACATACGGACCTCGAATCGACCAAACAAAAGTGTGCTTAGGATAGCAACGAAACAACAACAATACACACTGGTTATTAAATTCTGTAAAAAATCACAAAACGCCGTCGTTTGCCAAAAATCGTCAAACGACAACTTAAATATTTTCTAAATTAAAAATTATGGAAAAATCAAATAAATCAAATTAAAAATAAGTCAACAAGAATCAGATCGTAAAAATAATAATATATTTTTCTAATTATTCATTTGAACCATTTATTACTGTAAATAACTTACAAAGGAATTCACTGATAGCATTTAACAATTAAAAAGGAGTTAAATCAGTCCATTAAATTCGTTAAATAAATATTCAATTAAAATTCCAAATATTTAAATCATTATACAGATAATTATTCACAATTCAAAGATTTTAAAGAATCCTATATTTTAATTCAAGTTTTCAAGCTTTATAAACCGATATTTTAATAAATATAATTAATTAAATATTCAAAATTAAATGACCAAAATCTCGGGTTGTTACACTCTCCTCCCATCAAAATAATTTCGTCCCCAAATTCCAAAGTAAGGAAAACATATTAAAACCCTTTAACTTTTCAAAATTTATTAGTCGGAATAAGTTATTAATTTTTTAAGTCTTAAAATTACGATTTTTTTGACAACGTCTCCTTTGCGCGGCTCAATCTAAAAAACTACAAATCGCCACTAAAGGCCCAAACCAATTGTAACGACCCGTAAATTTGACCGGTTTTAATAACGTTACTAATTGAAATTTTGGAATTTTAAACGATAAAATTTTGAAATAAAAATTTAATATTTGAAATGCGTCTAGTTAAATGTGGCAACTGGTAAATTTTCGTCCGAAAATATGAAACTTTATTTCGCGCGTGAATTTACTTCAATTTAATCAGTTAAAAAGCGATGAAAATAAATGTTTTCGGAACCCAAATATTTTTACATAGAAAAATTCTAAACCATCTTTTGAGCAAGTTGTCAGTTTGTCATTTTTTCCAAATTCGAACATTTTTGGCTCCGTCGATCTTATTTTTCTACGATTTTTATGCATTTTCCGTAGTATAAAATTTTGAATTTTTATAATTCGATCGTACCACTGATATCTGTATACCGTTTTGATCATCCCATTGTACTGATCTTCGCAGTATACTCATTTGTATATTTCGGAGTTCGGTACGCCGTGAAAACAGCTAAACGGTCATCCGTATCGGACCCTTTTTGAAACTTTTTAACTTCTTATGTCCATTCATTTCATGCAGTGCCTAAATCAGTGCGTGGGCATCACTCTTCCCACTATCCAATTTATTATCCTCGGTAATAGCCTTTTTGATTTCTTCTCCTCTACTATTGTTTTATACAAATCACATTATGAAAGGGCCATAATGGTTACACGTCCCACCCCTCTGTACATTCTTTCAAGTGATATATATTCATGTAGGCAAACTAACCTGGGGATTTTTTTTTCTCTTCCACTTCTCCCTTTTCATTTCTACTTCTAGTTTCTACTACATCTCAAAATGGAAAAAATAGTTTTTATGAGCCTGGAGTTATGGAGATGCTTGCTTCACATGTCTCTATTGCAAAAGATGGTGCTCAATCACTGGAAGCTTGCTTACCGTGACAACCTCCAACCCCATCACTTCGCCTAGCCGCGACTTGTACGCATGCCGGCTCCTCCACATCACCACCTGTAGCAGCACAGCCCTCGCCAAAACCAAACCGGCCTCAGCACCTCCTCCCTACCATCCGTCACTTCCGCCATCTTAACATCTCCCCTACGCCACTGCCTTCACCGATCTTCTTCACTTTCCCTCTGGCGTAAGTATACAATATTTTGATCTGGTGAATGTGTATTAGGTATGTTCTGTTGCAGTCATCTTATATATTAGTTATATTTTTTTTTTTAAAGTATATGCATGTATTGTACGCATGTTATAAGATTTGGCGTAAGTTATAATATATTAGTTATAAGGTTTGTTTATCTGTTTATTTGTTATATATTTTATACGTATATTTTTTTTAGTCTGTAGGTATATGTTATATGAAGAAGTTTGTTCTTTTGGGTTTATAGCTTTATCGTGTGAGTTAGATGAATTTATACATGATCTGTGGATAGTTGAGTATATATATAGTTTTGGGTTTGCAAGATGAGTATGTATTGTCAAAGTGTCTGCACCTTTTAGCATGAATATATACATCGTTTTGTATATATATACTGTTTCATACGTTATAGTCAATATTTGTGAGTTGATTTATTTATTTTATTTATTTACATATATCTGCGTAAGTTTATATGTGTCATGTATTAATTTATACAAGTAAGTTATGAATATTAATTAGATATGTAAGTTTTTATGTTTTCTCTGAATATACATATTTCTATTGTACAAGCTTACTGTGCATATTATTTTATAAAAGGAATACTATTTGTTATGTATTATAAGTGTACTTTTGAAGTATATAAACATATGTCAGTATATAGGATACTTTGTATAAATATGATAATTGATGGTTTGTTGTTTACACAATTTATATTTAAGATGCATGAGCTTTAATTGTTGTTGCGCATGTAAAAGTTTCTAACAGTAGTATATTTAGCTATATATATGTTGTTATATATACTGTTACTATTTTATTATAGGATGTATACTAATAATAGCTGTACGTGTAACCTGTGTAAGTTTTGTATATGTTTTCAAATCTGTGAGTTGTATTAATTTACAAAGGTTTGGTTATACATATATTTTATACATTTGTTTATTTATAAACTTTATAATAGCACATTTATATGCATATTTTACTTATATTCTTATAATTTAATATGAGCTTTGACTTGAAATATATATATGTAAATAGTGTAGATTACATGTTAGGTTAGTGCATATAACAGTAAGATATTTATATATACAGATTTGTGCTATGTATTTTATCGTGGATAAGTTTGTGTGTACGTGTTTTACAGTTTGCTAGTAGATATAGTGGTCTGTTCATATGATCCAGAATATGCATGCTAGTCATATACTTTGATGTTCTTTTATTGGAAAATGATGACTTTGGAAATTGTATATATTGGTTTATAAAGTAAGCATTTTGCAATTTTATGTATTTCAAAATATAATGTATATAGGTTTAAAAAGTAAGCATTTAGGTGTGTGTTTTAATTTGCAACAACGGATTTTGAAATACATACATGTATATATTTTTGCAACTGTATAGATATGAATTAAGAAGAGATGTTGGCATATGTATATAGGTTTGTAATAATATTTATTTTGAAATTTTGTATGGGTTTTATTTTGTATATATTATATAATGACTTCTTAATACGTTGGTTTTGAATATATATATTTATGCCGTTTGGTCTAAAACCATTAAATACATATGTTTATGTTTTAGTGTATATATATCTATCTGTTATATATGATGATTTTAATATATATTACGTATGTATGTCGAGTTTAATATGCGTAAAAAAAATATATTTATTTATTTAGCATATGTATGAGTTCACCTATACCCCTGATCTTGATCAATCCAGATTTGATTTGATTTCGTCTATTCTTATTATTCTGCTTTGATCGTTGAATTCGTGCCGATTTGCTTGCTTGGGTTCGTGATTCAATTTCTATGTCCCTATCAGTGTGCGTATCCGTGTCATCCTCTCGTGCATCTCTAGCCTCGAAAGGTGAGCAATCACTCACGATTAATGTTCTTTTGTTTATTAAATTTGATTTCAATTGAAACGACAATTGAAATATGCAACTGTTAGTTACACTGTTAGATATGTTATTACCTGTATCTGTTCACCTATGACATCTGACACCATTATCTGTTAATTATTTATGCGATGATAATACAGTTTGGATGATAACTGATTGATTGATTGTTGTTTTATTGGATGTTAAATTGTAATGTATAAAGTGATAAATGTTATGCAATTGAATTTGACGTAGAATAGTTAAAAATTTGAATCGACATATGTGTTGAATTTGATCAGTTAATTTGAATAATATGACCCCTTTAATTGTAAGTTAATTGACACGTAGAATTTGATAAATTAGATTTTGAACCTTTGAACGTATATTGGATTAACTGTTGTAGTATTAAAATTGAAATTGAACGACAAGTGAGAACCGTAATGTAATAATCTTTAATCTACATGAAATGATAGTGTAGATTCTAGAATTAATTATATTAATTCACACAAACAACAATGTGAATTAATACGATTATTTCGGGATTATTGAATTGATTATTGGATTGTTATTGATTGTTGTTATTGCTTGTGTATTTACTTTGACACCATCCCAGTTATCACATTGCAAGTTCCCTTTATTATGCTTGATCTTGAATTGAAATTGGAATCGGGTTGAAATGATATATACCCCAAATGAACTTGACTTAGGATAGAGAATTAAATAAAAATCTGATTGGTAAATAAATTGATTTAAAAATTAAATAATGATTTTATACGAGCAAAGAATAAGTTATGAAATGAAGTTGGAATTTGAATTTTATGAAAGGAAAATGAAAAGATTGAAATCTGAAACAAATATTAACGTAGTAATTGATGAAAGAACGTTGTTTGAAATTTAATTATTTAATAATTAAATTTGGAATTATTAATAAATAATTTGGAATTAGTAATAATTGAGTTTTGAAATTGTTAAGTTTGAAATCATTTAATAATTTAATTTGAAATTATAATTAAGTTTGAAATTATTAAGTTGAATTTCTAATTAAGTTGAAATGATTTGATGATTAAGTTTGAATTCACAATTAAGTCGAAATGATTTAATAATTAAGTTTGAATTGATAATTAAGTTTGAAATTATTAGAAATTAAGATTGAAATTATTTAATAATTGAATAAGGTTGAATTATTTGATAATTGAATAAAAATTGAATTCTTTGATAAGAGAAATTGAACTTTTGAATAAGTGAATTGGAACTTCGTAAATAATTGAAATTGAGTTTCTTTGTTAATTAAGTTTTGGAAATTATTTAAGTTAGTAAATAAGTGAAATTGAATTTCTTTAAAAAGAAATAAAACGTGATTTATTGAAATTAATGTAAAACTTGTAATTTTGAGAATTTGAGTTGACGAATCTAATTTAGTTAAATTTGAAGTTTTGATATAATGAAGATAAACGTAAGTAATTGATTTAATGAATTGGGAATTAAGAAATTGATTTGAATGGATAAATAAACTTAACGAATATTGAATGGAATCGATAAATTAAATTGAAATTGATTTGAGTGTTAAATTAAATTAATTTAAATGATTTCAGAATGAAATTTATATACGAACTTGAATCGATATTTGAATTGTTTAAATAAAAGTTGAATTTGAATTATAAGATTTTGAAATTGTAATTTCGAAGTTTTGAAACGTATATGTTGGAAATTGATTTTTGAAAGACAATGAAATGATGGTTTACGAATTCTAATTGAAATTGAAATTGATTTGGTTTTGAAATATATTAAACGACCAATCGGTGTAATAATTACGAAAGTTATTAAAGAAACCGGAATCGGTTATGGATATACTCTCTATCTAAACCAAAAACCACTTTAATAACTATACGCGGAGTTGTGATCCAGAATGAAGTGGTTGGAATGATGTGCGCGATGACTGAAGAAAGAGAACGATAATGGATAGCCTTGACACTTGTGTCAAATTGGAAATGACTAAAATCAGGAGCCGTGCCGGGCCAAATGGGGTTAGCCACCTCGAGCGAACACACTTCTTCGTAACTACTACTCATTACTTGTGATTGATTGGTGCACCCTCGGAATTTCAGGAGTGTTGTTTCGCGGTGTTGCGATCGCTGCGGCGATGCGTTCTCACCAGTCCGGATCAGGCGAACGGTAGTTTCACTACCTTGGGTATTGCCTCATGTGCCTTGTCATACTTGTATCCCTATATACGCGACCACTACGAATTTGTTTTCTTTTATACCTATGGAGTACTCCCTGATATCCCACTAGTTTACGGTGGAGTTTACAGTGCTGTATAGACTATGATGCTTATAAAAATATGTTAAGGGGGATAATGGTAACGCCTTAACACTATTTTGATACTTTATGTTACTGATAGACATTATCTATTTAGCGTATACTACCACATAGTAGATAGTTTAACGGATCCTTAGAGGATGGTGATTCCAACATCCTTTGAGTTACTTGTATTTCGATTGTTATTTCACTTGAGTTGGATTTATTGATATGAGAATATTAATCCTGACTCGAGTGTTTTGTGTTTTACTTTACGCTCGGGTCAGACTGAGTGGTTGATCAGCTTTCGAGACTCACCTTTAGAGTTGGAGCTTTGCTTGAAGATCCAGCCATCTATTCTGCTTTCAGTATTCGATGATTCCAGTGATGTATTCTGATTTGTACTTGATGTATCGTATTTCTCTTCTGTTGTAAACTCTGAGGTATCTTATATATTTATATAGTAGCTTCATGAACTACTATCTCTTTTACTTCCGCTGCATATTATTACTCTGTGTCTGTGATTCTGTGATTATTTATTTACTGTATATCTGTGTTTTGCAAAATTTAAATTAACAATTCGGTATTTTGAATTATTCAAGTCCGACATGTGCGGATGCGAATAGTCCAAAATAGCGGGTCGTTACACCAATCAAATGAAAATAAAAGCCAAGTGGCCTCCCATATCCGGGGCATAAATCATCAATCCAAACAACAATATAAACACATACCTATTTGACGGGCAAACAACTCAACTCATAAAACCAAAGGCATCAAACTAATCTTTGCTTCTATAAACCTACATCTCAGTTTCAAATATATCTAACCAAATAATTTGTGTTTACAAATGTTAAACTTATAATTATTATAAAGTCCATAAGATGCGCATATACCGTCCATACACAATGTCAAATTTGATTGCTTACTCAATCACACAATTTCATTTCTGAACTAGTATCGTCTACTCGACTTCCCTAGTGCGTACTTCGATCCGGTTCCTTAATTAGAATTTGCTGTTCTCCTTGCATAGCCATATATTATGGTAAAAAACTTTGGATTCGAATCAAAAATCCATATCGAGTGTTCGCCGTCGGGAATCGGGTGAAATTTTTTGTTCGGATCGGTGTAAATAACCTCGAAATCGTGTACTCGAATCTGGGCCAAAATCGATTATGCGAATAATATGATCTACGTATAACTTACGTATTTATTTCATTAGTCTCTAAATTATACCAATTTCTTTTTATTCACATTAAATTTTAAAACACACTTGATTTTTCAATAGTATTTCCTTTAATACTAAAATTCATTTACACACCATTTTATGAATCATTTTATTCCACTTTACTTAAGTTAAATTTACCTCATAACTCAATTTCAAATTTACTTTTCTTGACTATGCCAATTATTTTAATTCACATTTATTATTTCTTGGTATATTCCTTTTAATACCAAAACTATTTATGAACTATTTCATAAATCCATTTTCATTAAACACTATTTTTGTTTTATTTTAACCCATTCTAGAACATATTACTTAAGAACTCAAATATTTCACAATTTAAGTTTATAAACATCCAAAAAAACACAACTTAGTTTTATCAACACTTTAAAATTCAAGTTCATACACATATCAAAATCCATAACTCCATCTTATAGTTCCTTCATACTTAAGTTTACTATAACATTTTATAAAGCACACTTAAGTTTATTATCCATTTTAAACTTAAGTATATATATTTAATTAATACTTAGAACTCATTTTCAAAGTCATTTTATAACATATCACTTTAAGCCTACAAACACTTTGTAAAAATTTATCTCATTAATAAATATTTCCTAAGAATTTTAATACTTCCAAAAAATCAATAATTTACTTCATAAACATTACTCAGGCTTATCAATATTCTATACTCAAGTTTATAATTGCATAACACCCTTGTATTTTCTAAGAGTGCATATACAATATTCAGAATTGTTTTACTTAACAAGAACATACAACCATTTTAAAAACCTATTAAAATTTCTCTCTCTTCAAATTTATAAGTTACAAAACTTATTTTCTTATTATTTCACAAAACGCTTAGCTTAAGATTTCTATGTCAAATTTGAGAACCCCAACTGTCCAAATCGTCGAAAATTCCTTTTTATTTTAATAAATGTAAATTACCAATAATATCTCGAAATGAGATACACCATCAACTCTCCAAATGGTTAAGATACACGAGTCCATAATATCACTTAGCTGAAAATTTCAGAATTTAAAACCTGTTTTCTATTTCAAGCCATTTTGAAATATATACATGAATCCTTTCTGTATATATATATATATATATATATATATATATATATATCAAATCATCCTTTGGAAATACAATTTTGTTTTGCCTAAGACAATACAACAACCAATTTCTATCCCGGTAGAAATTCCTCACTTTAGAAACTTGAAAATGAACGCCGACGATGCTGTAGTTATCACCAGAATTATTTTCTAGGGATTGAAGTGAGTTCAGTGCTTTTTAACTCTTCTAAATCCATTTACAATACTTGTATTAATCAATACTTTCAAAATAATGCCATTTTTATTTTTTCCCGAAAATTTGAAAACAATTCCAAATACCGGTTTTGAGTTCTAAATTTCTTGGTTTAGGTCCACTTTTATTTATAAACCATATTTAAAGAAAATTTATATCCCAAAACTTCAATAATATTATTATTATTCCTCATAACAGTTTGCAAAACCATTTTAATCCCAGTTTTAAATTCTTGTTTATAATCTATATTTATAAATCCTACTTGTATAATTTCAATTCCTATATAAGGTCATTTCATAATTGTTTTTCTTTGTATAGGTTATAATACACACTTTTATTACATAAATTCTTTACTCTATATTAACATTGAATGCCTTATAGTCACTGTGAAATTGAATTCACAAGGGGTTCGTATTCAAATTTTATCAAACAAATAATTGCTTATTAGCCATCTGAGCCCAAACAATAAACAATAAATGATAATAATCAAATATTATCATTATATAACAACAAAACTCACTATATATAACTATATTAACCTCAGAAAAATTATTCTTTTATTTATAAAATGTAATTTAGGTATTATTTCATTTATCCAATTTCAAAACAATACTATATCGATTTGCCTTGCTCAAGTGTTTAGAAATCCTTATCGATACAGTTATTCCTTCTACGTCGACCGGAGTTCATAACCGCTCAACTGATAAATCAACACAATATAAAACATTATTATGTCAGTAACAAGTATGTGCATATATATATAAATAATACACTCAAACTCATCTTAGGGTCTCATTTACCCTTTCTCAAATGAGTCAACCCCACCAAAGCCTAGGTGTTCGCTCAACCTAAGCTCTAATACCATGTGTAACGAGCCGCTTTTTCATACCATTCAAGCTGACAATAACCACACATGTCAACCCAAATCGAACAGAAAGATGGATAGTTATGGGGAAGAAAGAAGAAAGAAAAAGAGAAAAGAAACTAAAAGCAACATAGAATCTCACAGTATCAATGGAACTACATATAAGTAATATCAATGATTTTTACAAAAGAGAAACTATATATACATGCGTTCGTCAAAGTATAACAACAATCATGATTATCATCCTGGACATTTATAACAACCGGTCCTCACAATTTTTGATAATTTCAACAACAAACCAACAGAAAATAAACATATACAAGAATACGACTTATAGACCTCCAACTCGTCTTCTGAAATCCAATGCATCCAAAGCAATCTGTAAATATGCTCGGTCTGACCCGAGCATTATAATAAAATAACACCCGAGTCAATCTAGGAAACGCCCCATGAGAAAAATAAACCCAGCTGGATTTTAAAATTATAAAAAACTTTGAAAACAAAGGTATCTCGTAAGACCATGCCGCATATAAACACGGACCGGTTTTTACCTTATGATAACCAAAACATTTCATATGAAATCCTCTAATATTATGATAATGTCTAAAATACAAATACTTATTAATCATAGCCGAAATTGTTACATTATCAAATTTCGGCATACTAGGTTATGCAATCAAAACCGAAGGCTCTTATTGAAGAGTGGATTCCAACTATGAAAGGGTAAAGGTCTACCCACCAAATTTCATATACCTCTAGATAAAATGTAGGGGAGGTCATAATCGCAACTACACCTCAGCTACTCAGGACCGGCTCTGTAACGACTCGGAAATTTTAACGATTTTTATAACGTAATTAACTAAATTTTTCTTGAAAATAAAACAATTAAATTTAGCAATGAAAATTTGATATTTGTTATGCGTCTGTTTAAACATAGCAAATGACAGATTTTCATTTGTAAACATGGAAGTTAGTTCTGTTGTGTAATTTTCATTTTCAATTTAAATTTAAATCATTTAATTTGATGAAAATAAAATATATTAAAATCTGAATATTTTACATAATAAATCTGTAAACCTTTTTCTGAGCTCGACGTCGTATTTCGTTTCGTCAAGTTTGGATTGCTATAGCTTCGTTTATCTTATTTTCGCCAAATTAACAGCTGTTTTGGCAGCGAAAATCGACTTTTGATAGGATGTTCGTATCCCTGATATCTATGTACCATTTTATGCGTCTCATTATGCTAATCTCTGAAGTATATTCATTTCTGTATTTCGACATTCGATACGCAGTGAAATCGATAAAATGATTCGCCATATCGATGCTCGTTTAGGATCCTTTTGGTTCCTTTGTCCTTGTCCACCCGTTGAAAACGTATGGCCACTTGTTTTTATTAATGACCCTTGTGATTCCCGCTTGTTCAATATATTATGGTTCATTTTTGTTCGTGTTCCTCTTTTCTCTGTTCTCTTCATTCTTTCAAAAAAAAAAATTATATATAAACTACGTTATATATCTTGGATTGCTGAAGCCTGTTTTTCTTTCTCATGTCCATCTTCTTTTTCCACTGTCCTTCTCATGTCCGGCTGTCCCTGCCACCCAAACGAGCACCACAGTTCGCCTCTCCCTTCATGACAGAGATCCGCTCCTCCCTCTCTCTCTCTCCTTGAACCACCGCTACACCTTCATCCGCCCGCAATCCCAACCCAACACGCCTGTGCCCTTACACTCCCTAAACCTTGCAGCAAACCCAACTCTCTTCTCCTACCCGCCGCTTTTCCACCTTCCATCTCCACACGCGAGCATAGTCAGCTCCGCCCTCCTCTTAACCACCTGCCTTGGCCGTACTTCAACATCACATCATCAGAACCCGAACATACTTCCCCGACCAAGCCCCCGACCACGCAATAGCCATGACCGATCCACCTACCTCCCGTTGTTGCACCACCCTCTAACCACTGCCATCAAAACCTGTTCCTCACCTTCACTACAGTCAGCCATTTGCTTTACCAGCCTAACAACTGCACTGCTTGTGATTTTTACAAGAATATTGTTCATGTATAAAGCTTGTACGCATGCTCGGCTCATATATGTTATATCATATTGTTCACATGTTTGACCTTGCACATCTCTTCATATTGCCGAGCACAACACGGCTTCTACCCTCCTACCGTGCAGCCCAGATTCCCTTCCCTCCCCTCTAACCGCCAGTTCGACTACTCCATCACCCGCCAGTAAGCCTATGATCGCCTCCTCTTTTTGCAGCCTTCCTTATATATGTTATATTATAAAGATGATCTATTATATGTCCTAAATTTCGTTAAAAATATTTAAGGAATTTTGTCAATTTATATATATAAAATGTTTAAGGATTTATATAAGTGTGTGTGTATGACGTTTAAGAATTTATGTCAATTTATGTTAACAAGTTTGAAATAGATTTTTCTGACAATGAACATATGTATAATATGTGTTTGAAATCACGTTAAATATGTTGATACGTTTGTAATAATATATATATATATATATATATATATATATATATATATATATATATATATATATATATATATATATATAACACTATCTATTTTCATCGAATTCTAGATCGTGCTGTTTTGTTTCACCGATGTCTGGATTCGTTGAGCAGTAGTTTTTCAGCCTTATCGCATATCCGTGTGCGTGTGCGTGCCACTATTTCCATTTTCATCGTTCTCTAGCCTCGAAAGGTAAGCAAGCACTCACAACATTCTTATATTTAATAAATTTAATTCACATGAAATAACGATTAAAATGTGTTGTTAAATTTGAATTGTTAAGTTATTTAATTGTTAAATATGATATGTCATTATCTGTCATTGTTTACCTTTGACATATGACACCATAACCTTTCGTATATGTTATACTTAAATTTGCTGCCAATGATAAATGCTTATTGTTGATATGTTATATTATTATCATATTTGTTTTCACTCTTCAAGTTCTCTGTTAGTTTAGAAATCCCGATGGGTTGAAATGATACATACCCGAACGAACTTGTAGATTAGGAAAAATTATTATGGGTTGAAATGTAAACCAAAGTGATTATCATTGATTTTGAAATTTTGGGATTGCGGGTTGAAATGATATATACATGTAGATATTTAAATTGCGGACTGAAATGATAAATATCCGTATCACATGACCATAAGATAGAAAATTATATACGGACACCGTTGGTTTATGTTTGAAATGATTTCCATGGTTTTGAAAGGAATATATGGATTCTAATAAATATTGATTTTTAAAATATAGTGTATATATATATATTTTATATATGTAAAATTTAGATTTTTAAAATTATATATTTAAAATTTTTAAATTTATAAGTTTGCTTTAAAAATATAAATTTTAAGATTTTACTTATAATTTTATTATTTTTAAATATATAAGATAAGGTTTAATAAAAAATAAAATTTAATTATAAGATTTAATTTAATAAAATTTAAGTTATATATATATATATAATATTTTAATTATTAATATAAAATTATATTAATATTTTGAAAATATATTTTTAATAAATTTAATATAGTATGGTTGGAAAGATAAATCAAAATTGATTTGAATTTTTTTTAAGAATCGGATAAATAAGAATTGATTTGAACTTATTGATTTTGATATTTTAAGAATATGATTTTAAAATTTTATAACTTTATTTCGATTAAGGTGATTAAATGAATATATTCAAATTTAAATAAAAATTAGAATTGAATATTTAAATTTGATTTAAGTTTGAATGTGAGATTTTATTTAAATGTTCTAAAAGGTGATTAAGTGAATATTTCAGAATTAAATAAATTAAAGTTAGGTATTTAATATTTTGATTTTTTGTAACCTAGGATTTTATTTAAATGCTTATGGAAAATGATAAAATGAATATTTTCGGATTTAAATAAAGTTAGTTGAATTTTGAAATATAAATGAAATTTATCAAATTGAGATATTGTAAATTATTTGATTATTTACCTTGAAATCGGTTGAATTTGTAGGTTTAGTTCAACCCTGGATTTGAAATTGATATAAATTAAAATGGTTTATGAGAATTTGAGTTGAACCTTTATTGATGCAGCACGATCTACAGAAGTTCAGAGGTTAGGTCATTCACAAGATAATGAAGCTTCGGTTCTAACTCTTAAGTCGTGCACGAGTCAAGAAGTTTCGGTTTTAACTCGTAAGTCGTGCATGAGTCAGCCTAAGGAGTCATATGGGAAAGAGCTACGACCTAACAATTCAAATGAAGAGGAAATACGACTCGATGGGAGTCTAAATCGTTCTGGATTGATGAGTCGTACACGACCTAACTGCATGGCTATGAGTCGTCCACGACTCATCAAGAAACAAAGAGAAGTTCCAGTAATTGAAGGCCATAAGTCGGAGACGGGTTACGACTTAGATAAATCGCTCGGAGATAAGCCGCAGGGAGATGAGTCGCTCAGATTTAGGTCGTTGGACCTTGAGTGGTGATGCATATGAGATGAGTCGCTTGATCCATGAGTCGTTAAGCCTTTGTGCTGAAGGGTTAAGTCGTGACTGTCTTAAGTCGTAAGTCGTCCAGGGTCATTATGTCTTAAGTCGTTGAGGAGGTATGCCGCAAGAAGCTCGTGATGTTGAGTCGTATGAGTCTTAGGTCGTAAGCCAGGTCATGCTAAGTCGCGCGTCTTGAGTCGTGTACATATGCGTGTGTTGTAATAGAGGAGTCTAGTACCTGTTAGGTCGGCAACGACCTAGATGAGTCGTAAGTCGGTCTGGTGAGTATGTTGTAGTTACTATGAGTCGTTGGATCTATACTATTGTGATGAGTCGGCAGCGACTTAGTTATGTCGTAAGTCGTGTACGACTTAAGGGTCAGGGTCAAAAAAAAATCTATAAATAGCGAGTGTGTTGTACATTTCTGGTTGTCGATTTTTGAATAAAATTTCTTGTTGATTGCTGTGTGCTTTCATCTTAAATTGGTAGTTGAGTGTAATCTCCTATCTCCTCTTTCGGTTAATCGAGTGCGCTCAATTCAACGATCGTAGAAGCCGATTCACGGTATCTAGTGCGCTAGATCAACGTATGAGAATCGTAGATCTTTGAACACAGTATAGTGCGCTATCAACGTGTTTGAGATAGCTAGAATTCGGTATCTTCGGATCAACGAATTTGGGCATTTTGGTATTCATCAATCCACCGATTGCTACTTTCACCGATTGAAGTTTATTTTGATTAATCCGCTGCGTCAGTTTTTGGTATTAGATCCAGACTTAGCCAATCATAGCTAAGCCGAGACTTGGAGCCAATTTTTGAAGTTGAAGCTTGAAGTTGGAGTTATCGTGTTCATCTTGAAGTTGCAACGAGTTTGAAGATTTCGATCCATTTCAATTTGGATCTAGAGTTGGAGAAGTGTTTGAATTTGAAGTTGCTTGGAGACCTTGAACCGAGCATAGTTTGTGTTAAGTACATTAAGTTGAAGTGGAGGCCGTGACTTGTTGGTCTTGTGTTGAAGTTTTGTGCTCGATTTGTTGAAGTATTTGAGAAGTTTTGAAGTGTTTGTGAAGAGTTTCCAATCATGCCACCAAGGAGAGCCAATCGTCATCAAAATGTTGAAGCGTTGTATAGAAGAGAAGAAACCGAGCTTATGGAGCAACGTATTAATGAGAAATTTGATGAAGGCAATGGAAAGTTAGAGAAGTTGATGAATGATTTGAATCAAACTCAAAGGAGGAGATCACCAAACTCGAACCATGGAGGAAACCGAGTTTCGCCATTGGTTACGGAAGCGAGGAGGGTATCACCGCATTCTTCTAGAGATAGAAGAGAGACATCAATTTCATCACGGAGAGATCATCATGACTGTGAACATGAAGAGAGAAGAAGTCAACGTGAATTTGACAATGAGGCGTATAGAGATGAAGAGAGACATAGTCGAAGAAGCATGCATGAACGAAGGGATGATAATGGTCGAGATCGATGTAGGCGTACGTTTGATTTTGATGAAGAGGGTGATAGAGCTAGCATTCATTATCGAGATCGAGACCAAGTTCGAAATTCTTATCGGGATGTAGAGGATGATCGTCGATGGGAGTCGGGTATGAAGATGGAAATTCCTGAATTTAAAGGTGGAATGGTAGCTGAAGAATTTCTTGATTGGGTGTCCAATGTTTAAGAGATCTTTGATTTCAAGGAGGTTTCTGAGCATAAAAGAGTGAAGTTGGTTGCTACTAGGTTGAGGGGGAGAGCTTTGGCGTGGTGGCAACAAACTAAAATTACGAGGGAGAGAATGGGAAAGTCAAAGATTGAATCATGGGAGAAGATGAAGAAGTTAATGAGAGCTACATTTTTACCTTACAACTATCAATCACTGATGTACCAGAGGCTGCAGAATCTGAGGCAAGGGACGAAGTCTGTTAGTGATTATGCTGATGAATTTTACCAACTCATTGTCAGGAATGATATTATGGAAACGGAAGAACAGCTAACTGCTAGATTCATTGGGGGATTGAGAATGCAGATCCAGGATATGGTTAATATGTTCGATCCGAGATCTGTTGCAGAGGCACATCAGAAAGCGTTGGCTTGGGAGAAGCAGGGAAGGCGTGGAGGTGGTGTGTTTACTAATTCCAATAATCAAGCGAAGGGTGTTAGTGGAAGTTCTAATGTTCCTAAACCTGTTACAAAACCAGTGGTGAAGGAGGCTGAGAAGGCGAAGGTTAGCAGTGGTTTCAAATGTTATAATTGTCAGGAGTTGGGTCACAAAAGCAATGAATGTCCGAAGCTGAAGAAGAGAACAATGGTTGCTGAGATTGAGGATGATGGTGAGGAGGCAGAATGTTCAAATGCACCTTATGTTGAGGAGGAAGAAGAATTGTCTGGAGATGAAGGTTGTAATCTTATGATGAGGAGATCTTGTCTTACACCAAAGCAAGAGGAAGATTCTAGTTGGTTAAGAAGCAATATTTTCCAGTCGACATGCACTATTCTGGGAAAGGTTTGCAAGTTCGTTATTGATGCCGGGAGTTGTGATAATATTATCTCTACAGAAGCAGTAAGGAAGTTGAACTTGAAAACTGAGAAGCATCCTAAACCGTACAAGTTAGCATGGTTACGGAAGGGAGGTGAAGTGAAGGTGTGTCGAAGAGCTTGTGTGAATTTTTCAATTGGGAAGAAGTACAAAGACGAAATTTGGTGTGACGTTGTAGACATGGATGTGTGTCATCTGTTGTTGGGCAGACCATGGCAGTTTGATAGAGCAGTGCAACATGATGGTCGTGCTAATAGCTACAGTTTTATGTTTGAAGGTACTAAAATCACTTTAGTTCCTAAGAAGCAACAACAGAAGGAGAACAAGTTGGAGGAGATCGAAGAACTGAAAACTTTTCTATCTTTGAAGGAGTTTGTCAAGGAGGTTGAAGAGGAGCCTGAAGTCTTTTTGTTGATTGGGCGAGAGTGTAGTGAAGAGGTTGAAATTCCAGAAGAAGCAAAGCCAGTTTTGAAAGAATTTGAAGATGTATTTCTAGAAGAGTTGCCTAACGAGTTACCGCCACTGAGGGTCATTCAACATCAAATTGATCTTGTTCCGGGAGCAGTTTTACCACATCGACCACATTATCGAATGAGTCCGAAGGAACATGAGGAGTTACGAAGGCAAGTGGAAGAGTTGTTAGAACAAGGACGTGTTCAGGAAAGCTTGAGTCCTTGTGCAGTACCAACATTGTTGGTGCCGAAGAAGGATGGAACATGGAGAATGTGTACCGATAGTAGAGCTTTGAACAAGATTACTGTTCGCTACAGATTTCCTATGTCGAGGTTGGATGACTTGCTAAATCAGTTGAGTGGGGCTACTATCTTTTCGAAGATTGATTTGAAGAGTGGTTATCATCAGATTCGGATTAGACCAGGAGACGAATGGAAGACAGCTTTCAAGACGAGAGAGGGGTTGTACGAATGTTTGGTTATGCCATTTGGTTTATCAAATGCACCTAGTACATTCATGCGGGTGATGAATCAAATCTTTAGACCATTCATTGGGAAGTTCGTGGTGGTTTATTTTGATGATATTCTGATATATAGCAGGAGTACGGAGGAGCATGTAGAGCATTTGAGAAAGGTCTTAATTATTCTTCGTGAGGAACAATTTTATGCAGCTACGAAGAAATGTGTGTTCATGACTCGAAGTGTATTATTTTTGGGATATGTTGTATCTGAGAAGAGAATCCAGGTGGACCAGAGTAAAGTTGAAGCTATTAGAAATTGGCCACAGCCGAGGACTATCACTGAAGTTAGAAGTTTTCATGGATTGGCATCATTCTACCGAAGATTCATTCCACACTTCAGTAGCGTGATGGCACCAGTTACTGATTGCATGAAGGGGAAACAATTTTCTTGGACAGAGGAAGCTGGGATTGCTTTTGAGAAGATCAAGGAACTTTTGACGACAGCGCCAATTCTTGTATTACCAGATTTTCAGTTGTTGTTTGAGCTACACACTGATGCATCAAAGGTTGGGATTGGAGGAGTGTTGAGTCAGAGTGGGAGGCCAGTTGCTTATTTCAGTGAGAAGTTGTCAGGGGCGAAGATGAGATACAGTACATACGATGTTGAGTTTTATGCTGTTGTGCAAGCTGTTAAACATTGGAGGCACTATCTATTTCAGAAAGAGTTTGTTCTTTACACTGATCATGAGGCGTTGAAGCATTTACAGGGGCAGAATAAGATTTCAGCGAGACATGCATCGTGGATTGCATATTTACGGCAATTTACCTTTGTTGTTAAGCACAAATCTGGGGTGACAAATCGTGTGGCTGATGCTTTGAGTAGGAGAAGTCATTTGTTGACAACATTGAAGATTGAAGTAACGGGATTCGAAGTATTGCCAAAATTGTTTGAGGAGGGTCCTTACTTTGCAAAGTTTGTTGAGAAAGTTAAGGATGGGAGTACTAATGAATTTATGATAGTTGATGGTTTCTTGTTTAAAGGAAATCGATTATGTATTCCAGAGAGCAGTTTGAGATTGAAGATTATCAAAGAATTACACGAAGAAGGCCATGTGGGTAGCGATCGTACTTTGCAGTTAATTTCTCAATCTTATTTTTGGCCGTCAATGAGGAGAGAGGTTGAAAGGTTTGTGGAGAGATGTCATATATGTCAGGTTTCGAAGGGAACAGCGACCAATGCAGGATTGTATATGCCGTTACCTGTACCGACTAAACCGTGGATTGATATCAGCATGGATTTCGTTTTGGATTTGCCTAGAACTCAAAGGGGAAATGATTCTATATTTGTTGTGGTGGATAGATTTTCGAAAATGGCACATTTTATTGCTTGCAAGAAGACAGCGGATGCAGTTCGTGTTGCTCAGTTATTTTTCAAGGAAATCTATCGTTTACTTGGGTTGCCGGAGTCTATTGTTTCAGACAGGGATACCAGATTTTTGAGTCATTTTTGGCTTAGTTTGTGGAAGATGGTGGGAACGAAGCTGAAATTTAGTAGCGCTTATCATCCGCAAACTGATGGGCAGACAGAAGTTGTTAACAGATCATTGGGAATTTTGTTGCGATGTCTTGTGTAGGATAATCTGAAGAGTTGGGACATGAAGTTATGCCAGGCAGAGTTTGCTCATAATCACGCAGTGAATCGTAGTACAGGATTCAGTCCATTTCAGATTGTATATTCAAGTTTACCCAGGGGACCGTTGGACTTAACGGTAGTACCACAACCGAAGGGGACAGTTAAACGAGCTGTTGATTTTGTTGATGAATTAACTAAATGTCATAAGATCGTTCAGGAACGATTGGAAAAGTCAAATGAGAAATATAAGAAATTTGCAGACTTGAAGCGACGAAATGTTGAATTTAACGAAGGAGATTTGGTGTATGCTGTATTAACGAAGGATCGTTTTCCAGTAGGCGCTTATAACAAGTTGAAAGCCAGAAAAATTGGTCCAGTAGAAGTTGTGAAATGGGTCAATGAGAATGCTTATAAGTTGAAACCGCCGGAGGATGTATACACTTCTGACGTATTCAACATTAAGCATCTTGTGCCGTATTATGGAGATGGACAATCTGATGGGGAAGAATTTACAAATTCGAGGATGAATTTTTCTCAACCAGGGGTGGATGATGCAGTACGATCTAAAGAAGTTCATAGGTTAGGTCATTCACAAGATAATAAAGCTTCGGTTCTAACTCTTAAGTCGTGCACGAATCAAGAAGTTTCGGTTTTAACTCGTAAGTCGTGCATGAGTCAGCCTAAGGAGTCATATGGGAAAGAGCTACGACCTAACAATTCAAATGAAGAGGAAATACGACTCGATGGGAGTCTAAATCGTTCTGGATTGATGAGTCGTACACGACCTAACTGCATGACTATGAGTCGTCCACGACTCATCAAGAAACAAAGAGAAGTTCCAGTAATTGAAGGCCATAAGTCGGAGACGGGTTACGACTTAGATAAATCGTTCGGAGATAAGCCGCAGGGAGATGAGTCGCTCAGATTTAGGTCGTTGGACCTTGAGTGGTGATGCATATGAGATGAGTCGCTTGATCCATGAGTCGTTAAGCCTTTATGCTGAAGGGTTAAGTCGTGACTGTCTTAAGTCGTAAGTCGTCCAGGGTCATTATGTCTTAAGTCGTTGAGGAGGTATGCCGCAAGAAGCTCGTGATGTTGAGTCGTATGAGTCTTAGGTCGTAAGTCAGGACATGCTAAGTCGCGCGTCTTGAGTCGTGTACATACGCGTGTGTTGTAATAGAGGAGTCTAGTACCTGTTAGGTCGGCAACGACCTAGATGAGTCGTAAGTCGGTCTGGTGAGTATGTTGTAGTTACTATGAGTCGTTGTATCTATACTATTGTGATGAATCGGCAGCGACTTAGTTATGTCGTAAGTCATGTACGACTTAAGGGTCAGGGTCAAAAAAACTCTATAAATAGCGAGTGTGTTGTACATTTCTGGTTGTCGATTTTTGAATAAAATTTCTTGTTGATTGCTGTGTGCTTTCATCTTAAATTGGTAGTTGAGTGTAATCTCCTATCTCCTCTTTCGGTTAATCGAGTGCGCTCGATTCAACGATCGTAGAAGCCGATTCACGGTATCTAGTGCGCTAGATCAACGTACGAAGAATCGTAGATCTTTGAACACGGTATAGTGCGCTATCAACGTGTTTGAGATAGCTAGAATTCGGTATCTTCGGATCAACGAATTTGGGCATTTTGGTATTCATCAATCCACCGATTGCTACTTTCACCGATTGAAGTTTATTTTGATTAATCCGCTGCGTCATTTATCCTTTTCAATTGAAATTGTTAAACTAAAATTGACTTAAATTAAATTGTGGAATTAAAGTGGATTTGAATTGATTTGCGATTTAAAGAAATAATTTTAATTATGAACTATTTTTAATGTATAAACTATTTTCTAATATATAAACTATTTTAATCTATAACCTATTTTAAATATAAACTATTTTTAATTTATAACTATTTCAATATATATAAACTATTTTCAATATTTAAACCGTTTAAGTTAGAACCGTTATGATTTAGATTTAATGCATTTAAATGCGCATATTTTGATATGAAGGTTTAAACTATTTTATGGCTGTGATTTTTGAAGCGATTATGATTTCGAAAGTGATATTATTTTGAAATGATATGATATTTTGATATAAATTATGAACTGTTTGAAATGATTACAAAAGTTATTTTATAAAATGAACACGGTTTGAAATAAGCTTTAGGTGGTTAAAGAGACCGGGTTCGGATATTGTCATTCCCTCTGCTAATATAGAAAACCACTTTAACAACTGTGTACGTGGTGTAGATTCCAGAACGAAGTAGGATGGTTTAGCGACGGTTCTATATGAGGTATTAGCCCAGCCCTGACTCCCGTGAGTCAGCTTGATGTGGCTAAACATGAGCTATACCGGGCTAAGTGGGGTCGCTCCCCCTATTGGGAACATTTCTTTACCTTGTTATTTGATTGGGTGCACCTTTGATTTGGGAGAGTGTCTCGAGGTGGGCAGTAGTAGCTGCTATGCGTTATCACCAGTTCGAGAGTGAAAATGGTAGAATCTTACCTTGGCATTGCCTCGCTTGCCTTGTCACGTGCCTTATCGCACCTTCTACGAGTTTGTTTTGTACCGTACCTATGGAGTGCCCTCTAGATAAACCACCGGTTTGGTGGAGCTTACGAAACTATATAGACTACGGGAATATATAAAATGTGTTAAGGGGGATATGGGTAACACCTTAACGCTGTTTTAATACTTTACTTTACTGTTATACAAATTATAATAGCGTATATTACTACATATTAGATAGTCCATGGATCCTTAGAGGATGGAAATCCCAAACATCCTTTAAGTTACTTGTATTTCAATTGACTTTTCACTTGAGTTGAATTTACTGGTGTAAGAATGTTAATCCTGACTCGAGTGTTTTGTATTTTTCTTTATGCTCAGGTCAGATTGAGTGTCAAAGCATTTGAGACTCACCTTAGAAGATTGGAGCTTTGTTTGAAGAACTATCTATCCCGCTTTCAGTTATTTCAGTTTATTCCAATCATTTATGTTCAGATTTTTCAGTTTCTTATGTATTAGAGATTCATTTGTATTTGAGATTTTTTTGTTTTTTCTTTAGATTCTGATGTTTATATAGTAGCTTCATGAACTACTATTTATCTATTCCGCTACTTATTATTATATTACTCTGTGTCTGTGATTCTGTGATTGATTTATTTACTGTATATGATAAGTTTTGTCAAATATACATTAAACAATCTTTTGTTTTGAGCAATACAAGTCTGACATGAGTGGATGATTGTCGATTTGAATAGTACGAAATGCCAGGTCGTTACATACCCTAGATAGCACTGATTATGATCACCCCATGGTTGATAAACAACCATCATGGGCCCCAAAGCATACATAGAGATATCGACACTAGATCTTGGAATGATCATACCCCTAATGTGAGCGACTCACGTACCCCTGTCGCATGTCCTTGCTTTTGTCATTTTTCCGATTGATAAGGCTTGATGCTACAATTACCTTTATATAGTACTTCCCACTTGGAATACTAACAATGCCCTCCAGGCAACAATGCAATGCCAACATTCATCCATACAAGTTCGTTCTGGGACTGAACAAAACATTCGAGAGCTCCGTCTCTGAATTCCCATCATTCTCAAGATGTCTTCACTTTGCAATGCTTATGTTGGATCGAAGTGGTTTTCGAAAAACATATCTGATCCTGGTCTTTCGAAAACAATATTTGACAGTTTCTGGTAAACTCAACCCCGGTTCTTAAGGAAATAAACAGATAAAGATAAGAGCGGAGATCACCTCCCAACTTATGATGACTCACAAATTCGTACCCTTTGAACCAATAATAAACCTCACATGTCGCCCAGAACGCATAGAAAAGCAGATGATCATAAGAAAGAAAAGAGAAGGTAAGAAGAAAGAGAGAAGAAAGAAGAAGAGAAGAGAAGAGAAGAAGAGAGAGAAGCAGAACCAAAACAATACAGAATCTCACATCACAACGGAATAACATATAATATAGATTAATAATCTTTACAAAGAGAAACTGTAATATACATAAATCAATATCAGAGTACACAATAAGTAATCATCAACGTGGACAGTTATAATAACCTGTCCTCACAAATGCCTATAATTTACAATAACAACAATGCAGAGCAATGGAAAAATAAACAAATATATGTATATGACATGAAGATCTCCAGCTTGTCTGTTGAAGCTCCAAAAGCACCAAATCCGAACCTGTAAATATACTCGATCTGATCCAAAGATTGAAAGGGAAGAAAGTTTGGATCAGTTTGGTAAACCAGCGTAAGCAAAACACACCTCAACTGAATTTATAAATTTATCAAAACTTTTCCTTTATCAAAACAAAAGGTATCTCATAAGACCACATCCACACATGAACGCAGACGGTTTTTTCTTAAGATAATCAAAGCCTTTTCATATCAAATCATGTTATATTTTAATAGTGTCTATTATACAAATAATAATCAACATAGGTAAAATTGTTACATTATTAAATTCCAGCAATACTAGACTCTATAAACAAAATGACAGGCACGTAGTGGATTTTGTATTTCCATACAAATGATTAGGTCAAGAAACTACCTTTTCGAAACTCGGTACACCTCTAGAGGGATGTACCTAGGGCCCAGATACTGGGAGCCTAAACAAATATAAGACCGACCTATCCATTCCTAGATAGTACCGAACACTCCGGTCGTTACCGACCTATAATTTGTGGCCACTAGCATACATCAACAATAATCAGATACACGACATCATAACATGTAAAGATATATCTAGAAGAGCGATGGCATCTCCTGATTGGAGCGACCTACCTAGCCTTGCTGCTTCTATCCCTATTTTAGTCATTTTTTGGGGAGTGAGGCCAAAAGATGTATCGATTACCTTTCACATATCACATATCATCATTATCTTTGAATGCCACATTGCCATTCCTGTCGACTACTAATTGCCTTCCATAAATATACAACCCTTGAGCTCGTATGTCTCAAGTAGGGTGTTAAGCTAAGAGAAGTTCCCTTCTTCGCCACCACAGATGTACGTTTGTCAAAATCAATGTACGTAATCTTAGAAATGCAATGTCAGACATTCATCCATACAGGTTGTCCAGGAATAGGACAAACTGAAGGTACTCTCCTACCACGTCCTATAGAATTAGTAGCAACAACCCTTGCAATGGATATTTCATAACGAAGAGACTACTGCTACTATATGCATATTGGGATTTTAACCCCAAATGATCAACAAGCAGTCCTTCACTATGAAAATCCTTAATATCAATATCATCGACCAACCTGCATAATCGTCGCATATATGTTGATCCGAAGTGGTTTTCAGATAAATTTTATCCCGGTCTCTTCGCACTAGCAACACAATAGAATTTCTCAATCTTAAATAGAAACCAAGTCTCATAGACTTATGATGTATCCAACTTTCAACTTGCTATCCTTCGGCCAAGAAGGAAGCTCGATAAATTAGAGTAATCACTCCACACTACACAAATCTACATTCTCAACACAAACGATAATCATGCCTACATAGATGGCTACATACCAAGTGTACGGCTAATTAGTTTCCACATCAAATCGAGAAACTAAAATGGCCAAAAATAAGATTTATCACTTAAACAACCACTAGGCCCGATTTATCAATTTTTCATTAATTAAATAACTTTTCAAAATGATTTACTTAAAATTATCTTTAAAAGGATATAATTTCAAAACCATTTCAAAATTTGGAAAACATTTCATAAACTTATTTTAACAATAAGTGAATTCACAACTTATTGTATTTTCAAAACCATTTAAAATCCATTTTAAAATATCACTTTTCAAAACGTCCATTTTAAGGATCTTTCACTTTAAAAACGTGAATATATTTCCTTTTATAAAAAACCATATTTAGTTATCAAATTAAATTGATTTCACATTTATAAAATAGTGTTGATAATTCACATTTCTATTTTATAAAAACTTCCATTTATAAAATTCCATTATTAACCAATTTCCCGTTTATCTCATTTATATGTCAAAATCCCATTATAAGTTTATTTACTCATAAATCTCTTTATTTACAAATTCACTCTTTTATAATCTCATTATTTATAAAGTCAATTATAAATTCATTTCTAAATTTTAATTACAAATCCATATACAAATTTGATTACAATTCCATTTCTAATATTTATAAAACATTATTTATGAAAATCCATTTCATTAAATCACTTTGTTAATAACATTCCTTTATAAACTATCATTTTAACACTTATAAAACTCGTTTATAATTCCATTAATTTTATTTATAAAATACAATTTTATAAATCTTATATATAAACCATATATAATAAGTTCAAAATTCTCAATTTAACTTATTTTACAAAATAGTTAACCTCATATTTCAAAAATCATATTTAAGTATATTTTTCAAAAACATAATTTTTATAACATGAAAATTATAAACTTTTATTCATTTAAAATAAATCCATTTCTTTAATCATTCAAAGATTCTTAAAACATGTATATTTTCAAAATCATTCTGACATCCTTTTTAAATTGAAATCATCATTTCTATATTTTAAATTCCGAATATATGGCCCAATGCTGCAAAAGTACTAAATAAAGGGATTCACATCAATAATAGCAAACATGGCATCCATTATATCCAATATCACATAATACAATATATATAACAATATGTATAAATAAACATCAACCCTAGTGAGGTATCCTATTGGATCCCTCCAACTTGTAACCTGCAACAAATATATATATGAGAAAATATGTACAATGTCTTCTTCAAGGCAGATGCGAGTATAAAGGGTTATATTCTCATACATGGGAACGTATAGGGTCTCATCTGCTCTAATAGGGGGAATATATCCAACTGCTAATAATATAGCATAACATCCAAACAATTATTACATAGCCTAAAATAAATTTATTCCCACTTGTATAAAAATGTAAGAGGGTCAGAAAGAGTGAGTTTTACTCACTTTGCTCGCAGTCGTCATTGCAGCGATTTATTTCGATTAAAATTAAACGAGCGTTTAATTTTAATCAAAATTTTCAACAGCTCCAAATCCATCCAAACCAGCCCTAAAATAAAGTGCCAACAATAATAATCCAACGCAATTCGTTTCGTGCGAAATGGACCTCGTATGAAGAAGTTATCATATTTATAAATTACATGATTTATATAAATAAATTAATTTCATCATTAGCCACTAATTACCATCATTAGCTTAAACTAATCCCCTAATCCTTCTCTCACATACACGACCCAGTCTTCATGTTCGAGCCCATTTCACGTCGCCTTTGACCATCGATTGCTTCGCCAACACTTGCTTAGAGATCGAGCAACCACCACCCATGCGTGCGCCTATGCGAGCTCAACCTTCGGCCGCGACCACATAAAGCTTAGCCAACCCCATTGCTTGCAAAAACCCTTCGAACAACTAATGAATGCGATCCCCTAGCCCCCACGTTGAGCCTCCATTTCAAATCTCCATTGTTGATCTTGTAGAGCTCGACTAGCTCTTCGATTCTCTAGTTGGAAGTTTTTTTAATAGCTTATGGATTGAGAGAGAGATCGAAGTAGGAAGATCATCAATTTTCAGTCGTTCTTTTTTAATGGTGACTATGACCTAATTGCTCTAGGGTTTTGAGAATGGGTTGCTTATATAGCCATTTACAAAACACTGTTCATCCAAAATATTTTCAAACTCCAAATGAAGCGTGCTGCCTAGCGTTCATGATGCTTTGCCCCTATTCCAAACACAATGGAATATATGTCGGGAGCCAATTCTATCGTATTTGGAAGATAGGTTTTCGAAATGAATTATTTTAATTAAATTTCCTTTAATTAATTTCTATGTGTTTCGAACTCGCATGATCAGACGGTAACTCCAATCGACATGAAATTTTAAATCCTATAATAACTCACTATTACAGATCTAATGAAACTTATTTCGTCCAATTTTAAGATAATGTGTCGAATGGCTATTTTCACTCGCCAATTAAATATCAAAATTTTCAATTTCTGTAAATTAACTTTTAATTCAATTTTAAAAGTTTACTATAACACCCCACCCCGAGACCCACCTTAGTAAAGAGAATTAACGAGTAATTCCGTCACTAAAGCGGAGAATAGGGCTGGTTAAGGGCGACCATCTATAACTTTGTCTTAAACATCTATTGAATACGTCGATAAATGCAATATAATTTTTTTCTTTTCTATCTCAATGGATCGACATACACAGTAAATGCTTAATCCAAAACTATAGGTGGCTAACGGATCTATCAGAACAAAATACAATAACTAAATGTAAAGCACATCACAAGACAGTAATCAACATCATATATGTACATATACACTGATACATGTTTAGTACAATACAATATGAATACAAATAAAGGTGGTACTCTACCACACCATATATATCAAATCAAATGAAAAATACATCAGGGTATGCGGAAGAATAGAAATTTCTCAAGTGAAAGGAGAGCTGATATCCAACATCAACTTCAAGCTAAGTCCAATAGATGATACCTGAAATAACTCGGTCTGACCTGAGTATAAATACACGGGTCAGACTAGCTACACAAATCAATCAATATCGATAATATGAAGCGGAGTGGATATAGTGATACTTCTTCTCGAATGAGGAGAAGGATTAGATAACTCATAGCTCAATACTTAAGTAACAAACGCTACCTAAGTGACTAAATACCTCGAAAGAGGTAACTTAAACTCAATACTCAAATTAAACACAAGTGCCTTATATCATCGTCGATAACCCATAATGAACTCAAATCAACTCATATAAAACTCAAGCAAACTCAAATGGTTCGATGAACCATTACTCCACAAAGGAGAAAACTCATCTCAATCACAAATAGAAGTCATGAAAGCAACACAAGACAACTCCATAAGAATGTGAGATCTCAAACTCATAAGTAAGCCAAGGCGGCTAAATCTCAAACATACATCTCAATCTTAAAAACCCATGGAACTCGAGACGAATTCTAACTCATAAAATCTCAAACTCAATAAAGAATTCGATGCAAGCTCAAAACCCAGAAAATCTTAACACTAATGCACCAAAAACGGCAAACTCAAAACTAAAAAAACACCGAATTGGCCATATCCCTGATTACAATGCCGAAGCAATGCTGCACGTGCTAAACTCAGATGGCCGAAGCCTTAGACAAGGTCGCTAACACCTCCCAAAGTAGTTCGTCCTCATGACAAGGTCGTCGACACCTTTCCAAGCCGTTTTGTCAGCCCTAACAAGGTCGCTAACACCTCCTAAAGCAGTTCATCCTCATGACAAGGTCGTTGACACCTCTTCAAGCCATTTTGTCATCCCTGACAAGGTCGCTAACACCTCCCAAAGCAGTTCGTCCTCATGACAAGGTCGCTGACACCTCTTCAAGCCATTTTGTCAGCCCTAACAAGGTCGCTAACAACTCCCTAAGCAGTTCGTCATCATGACAAGGTCGCTGACACCTCTTCAAGCCATTTTGTCAGCCCTAACAAGGTCGCTAACACCTCCCAAAGCAGTTCTCCCTCATGACAAGGTCGCTAACACCTCTCAAAGCAGTTCTGTTAGATAAACATCGTGAATGTGTCACAAACTCACGGATATGAACCCAAAAAATGTTAACATGTGTCCCATACCATACATTCGCACTTAGCGGTTTACTAGCCGCTAGTCTATTCCATACTAGTAACATCATAAAACTCAGAAAATCTTATCTCGTCTCGTCTCATTGGCAAGTGATAAAGAGACATCATACTTGTCTCATCTCATCTACAAGCATTAAATGGCATCGTAACTTGTCACATCTCCTCGACAAGTGAAAAAATCGTGATGGTTCCTCATAAACCATAACTCAAAATATGAAATCATATACTCAAGGCTTGCCTTGTATCATTGGCAAGTAAATAAAACATCGTGATGGTTCTCATCGACAATACTCCTACGTAGGAGATCGCAAACCATAATACTTGCCAAGTATTGGCCATCTTAAATAATTCCAATAAATAGGAATTGTAAAACTCAAAATATGCCATAAAATGGCAAAACATCTTAGAATCATTAATCTCAAATAGCTTCGATCGTACAAGTCCGAAATTAACCGAAATAGTAAACGCACATGTCCCATACCACATGTTTTACTAAATCGTTTAATTCTCTTTCTCATACGTTTGAATAGTGCAAAAGTGTGTGTGTGTTTTATATTTAAAATAATTTACTAGAGAAAACAAGCTTCTAAAACTTTTTTCCGAAAAGATTAATAAAACCCGTATTTGTAATTCTTTTATTATAGGGAATAAATAGTTTTTTTATTAGAAAAATAATTTTAAAATACTATATCATAATAATTTGAAATGTCCATTTATTTCAAAAATTACTTCAAAAATGGTTTAGTGAAAACTGTACTCGAAAACAATGAAAAACAAGAAAGATAACTCAAGACCGATAACTTGAGTTCAATACGAATTCAATTCAAATTTAACTAAAAATAAATTCTAATTCTATTTAAATTTAAATTTCAAATTCTCCAAATATAGCTAGCCTACCGATAGTCATCATAGCTTTCAAATATCTCAAAAACATCATAAAACCGAAAGAGAATAAGAGTAAAATGAGCTAATACAATTCTAAGGTCAATGTTTGTTGTTGTTGTCATCTTGTTCTCAGGACAGCAAATTATAACCATAATTTCGACCAAGCAAACTTCAAAATTGCAGACATAATGAACAAAACTTGTAGTACATGATTTAATGTTTTCGAAATATCTAAAATTACCAAAATTGGATCAAAAACGAAGAAGTTATGGCCAATTTAGTTTCAGCCTTAAGCACAGAGCAAATATTGATTTTGCTCTCGGAATTACAGTAAAAAATTCGATTTTGACATAGCTAACCTCAAAATTACAGAAAACACAAAAGAAAATATTGTGGCACATGAATTAGGATTTTCGAAACATCTAAAATTATCAAAATCGGATCAAAAATGAAGAAGTTATGGCTAATTTAGTTTCAGCCTGAAGCACAGAGCAAATATTGATTTTGCTCTCGGGATTACAGTAGAAAAATTCGATTTTGACATTGCAAACCTCAGAATTAAAGAAAACACAAAACACGAAAATTGTAGCACATGAATTAAGCTTTCCGAAATATATTAAATTGTTAAAATCGATCAAAAACGAAGAAGTTATGGCTAATTTAGTTTCAGCCTTAAGCACAGAGCAAATATTGATGTTGCTCTCGGGATTACAGTACAAAAATTCAATTTTGTCATAGCTCACCTCAGAATAACAGAAAACTCAACAAATGAAAGTTGTAATATATGAAATATGCTTTCCGGAATGGCAAAGATTATCAAAATCCGATTCGTGGTTCAAAAGTTATGGCTGTTTTGCTAACAAATTCAAACTCAGCTAGATTTGTTAAAGACAGAATCAGGCTTCTGTCTTCAAACTCATTTTATGTCAAGTAAATGGAAGAATTTCAAATAGTAAACAAAAGATAAATTGCATCTCATTAAATCTATGTTCTAACCTAAAAATAATGAGCCATTTCGGATAGTTATGCACCAATCTATTGCTGTTTTACTACAGCGATTTTCATATAAAATTTTCAGCAAATAATCATTGGATTTATTTAACACATACAATCAATTCACAATCAAATTGAAAGCAATTCAATCAACAACCATCTAATTCAATCCAAATAACAACTAAAAATCACACATATGGATTAGAGATAGCAAGTGTGTGTTGTAAATAACTCACCTTTTATTTTCCTATAGCTTGCTAAATCCTCTTTTCAGCCTTGCTAACCTCTTATCTTCTCCAAAATCACCTAAAAACTCAAGAACAAAATTTGGACAGTATGCAATTTGATCAAAAAGGGGATCAAAATCATTCTTTTAGAGTTCTAAAGGATAGAGATAGAGTTTAAAACACCTACTCTATATTATTGGACAAAATCCCTTCGATTTGAGCTTTGAATTTGGAAATTAGGAACTAGGGTTTTAAAGCTTTGAGAAGGAGGAGTTTAGTTTTTTTTTTCTCTCTTTTCTGACTTTAGAATGAAGGTGAATACATAATAAGGGGAGGTAATTTCTCTTATTTGCACTAATGGATCAAGAGAGTTAAGATAAGGATCCACTAACAAGGTGTTGCTAATTCTCCTAAGTGTTACTAATATTTGTTTAGTTCTATCATTAATAAACCAATTTTTTTTCTAACAATGTTTTAACAAAGTTTATTCACTAATTTCTCAGATTTGAAAAAACCAAATAACCATTTAAAAATTGCATTTTAACAAAAACTCTCAATATTAGCACTTTACTCTAAATACCAAATTCAAATAATTGATTTTATAATATTTCAAAACTTTAAATTGAAATTCTTTATTTAAGAAATAAAAATTATTTCTTAAATAGATCCAACCAAATATTCTTAAAATATGTTTTAATTACTCAATTAAATTTCACAAACCATAAATTAAGCTTAATCATTCCTAATTAAATTTAATTAATTAATGAATTTACACCAGGGTTGTTACATTTACTAACTCTATTCTAATTCAAATAGGATTTAAAACAACATTAGAAATCATTTTTATTCACATTAGATTCCAAATTCAATTAATTAACTGATATAACTTATCATATTCACTCTTCAATATTAAAAATCAATTAAATATTCTAAATTCAGATGATTGAAAAACTGGGTCGTTACATACTTCCCCCCTTAAAAGATTTTATCCCTGAAATTACTAAGTAAGAAAGATGCTACAACTCCATTAACTTTCAAAACCAATTGGTTGAAATAGATTATCAAAATTCTCTTAAGTGTTTAACATTTCTAAATCAATTAATTGAATTTTTTTTATAAAAACTTTTCTATGATTCCAAATTCATTCATGGTTGTTGACTAATGCCACTTCAAAAATCAACTAATATCATTTCAATTTATAACTCAAAAATCAAAATTTTAGTTATCAATTTTTTTCCCAATTTCCCAAAAATTTTCTAACGCCTTAAATTTTCAGAAAAATTCACCAAAGTCTCCTTTGTGCAGTTCGATCGTAGTAAAATCACAACACATATATATCACAAATATACATCTCATCTTCGAGGATGAGGCATCCCATAGGGAAAAATATAAAAGTACGATATATAATCTGAGATATGTACCTTATATATTATTTGGCAAGCGTATACAACTAATATAGCGCGAAAGCGAGCTCCAAATGC
This sequence comes from Allium cepa, assembly GCA_030765085.1. Lineage (NCBI taxonomy): Eukaryota > Viridiplantae > Streptophyta > Magnoliopsida > Asparagales > Amaryllidaceae > Allium > Allium cepa. The sequence goes on along the minus strand of CM060932.1, from coordinate 683,620,705 downwards.
GAAGTATATGCCGTCCGCACCTATTATACACTCAACAAACAAATGAGGAACATAAATATGGAAATAAATCTTAATATATAACATAACTATACAATAATATATGCAAAGGAAACACATTCAAACATAGAAACCATCAATAACTACCATCCATCCAATATAACCAAATCAATATACATTCATTTCTCATTAATATTCATTGAATTGGTTTTCAATTTATTCACATTCGACTCATTAACATTGGATTTTACTAACATCCATTTATTCATATTCAATTAGTTTACACTCATTACTTTACATCCAAGTTAGTTCACTTTCAATTCAAATCAAATTCAATTCTATTTAGATGCACTTTACTTCCAATTTGAATTCAATTATTCAGTTTTCAATTTCATTAATATTTAATGAATTTTTTCAATCAATTAACATCCAACTAACAACAAATGCATATCCAACATATCCAAATTTTAATTTGCGCTCAAACATTCATATTTACTTCGTTTACATTCAATTTGGTTTAGCACATTTAATTCTGATTGGTTGATATTCAATACTCACATTCTTTGCTAATACTCAATTTAGATTCAGATGATGTTGAATCACATTTCATTTCATACAATTTCTACCTAAGTTTAATTTAACACTTTAATAATATTTCCAATGTTATTATTAATCTACAACTTCTTAACTTAAGTTTTATTCCAACATTCCTTAATTAAGTTACACTTAATCTAACAAATAATCAGCCCAAACTATATTCAATTAGCTAATTTACTTTACGACTAAAGTTGAATTTCATTTAGCAATTCAAGTTTATATTTATATTCATCACTTCAACTTATTGATTTACATTATTAATTCATTGTTAATATCAATTTCAACTTCATTCAACATCACTTAAGTTAAATTTCATTTCAACTTCATTTTATTCTACTTAATTTAAATTTCAACTTATAAATCCAATTTAGATTTCATTTCTTAACCTTCATATTTAACAAATAGAAATTTGCCTTACTTACTATCTCTCAAATTATAGGTTATAAACTTATTTACTTAGGTTTTCTTGAATATATACTTAGGTTTATTTACCTTATATAAATTAAATTCATGGTTATATAATCACTTTACAATCTTAAATATATATTCTTTTCAATAACTTATCTAATTTAGTTTTAAATCCAATTCAGTTTTATTTAACTTTCATTTAGTTAAATTCCAAATCATATATTTTATTACACTAACTCAATTTTATTTAACTTTACTTAAGTTAAATTTTAATTTCATATTATAAGTCCAAAAATCATTTCACTTGTATTTATCAATTTCAAACTTGGATTTTAAATTCAAATTTGTTTACCAAAAAAACTTAAATTTTCAATTTACTAATGTTAGCAAATCCATCACCCAGAAATTCAAAAATGATACTAATGATGCTACAGTCATCAACCTTATTATTTTCCAGCAACGGTAGTGAATTCAATGCTTTATATTCTATTAAAATCCTTTTATTTATAAACCACATTTATAAATTTATACTTATATAATTTCATGTTTTTACTTCACTTATATAAGATCCATTCCAAATTAATTATCTTATTTTGACTTATAATATTAACAACTTTTCATTGAACACTTAATAAGTAAAAAATGATAATAATCAAATATTACCATTCATTAACAACCAACAATTAATATATATATAATTATACATAAAATACAATCGAGGAAAAATTATTTCATTTACCCATTGAAAACAATATTATGTCGGTTTACCTTGTTTAAGAATTTAGAAATCCTTATCGATACACTGGCGTCCCACATACCGACAAGAATTTATAGAACACTCAACAGATCAATCAACACAATACAAAACATTTTTTATATAACTAACAAATACGCACTCATATATATTTATATGCATTGACATCAACTCATTCTATGGTATTACTAACCATATCTATAATGAGTACACATCAAAGCCTAGGAGTATACTGAACCTAAGCTCTGATACCAGCTGTGACAACCCGCAAATCCATACCCTCTGAACCAACAATAAACCACACATGTCGACCCAGAGCGCATAGATTTGTAGATGATCATGAGAAAGAAAAGAGAGGATGAGAAGAAAGAGAGAAGAAAGAAGAAGAGAAGAGAAAAAGAAGAGAGAGAAGCAGAACCAAAACAATAAAGAATCTCACATCGCAGCTGAATAACATATAATATAGATCAATAATATTTACAAAGAGAAACTGTAATATACATAAATCAATATCAGAGTACAGAATAAGTAATCATCATCTTGGACAGTTACAATAACATGTCCTTACAAATGCTGATAATTTACAACAATAACAATGCAAAGCAGCAGAAAAATAAACAAACACGTGCATACGACATGAAGATCTCCAGCTTACCTGCTGAAGCTCCAAAAGCACCAAATCTGAACTTGTAAATATACTTAGTCAAACCTAAGCACTGGAAGGGAAGAACATCCAGATCAGTCTAGTAAACCAGCATGAGAAAAAAAACACACCTGAACTGAATTTATAAAGTTATCAAAACTTTCCTTTATCATAACAAAAGGTATCTCGTAAGACCACGTCCACACATAAACACAGACGGGTTTTTCCATTACGATAACCAAAGCCTTTTCATATCAAATCATGTTATATTATAATAATTTCTATTATACAAATAATAATCAACAAAGCTGAAATTGTTACACTATTAAACTCCAGCAATACTAGGATCTACAAACAAAATGGCAAGCATGTAGTGGATTTTGAATTTCCATACAAATGACTAGGTGAAGGGACTGCCTTTCCAAAACTTGATACACCTCTAGAGGGATATACCTAGGGTCCAGATACTAGGCGTCTAAACCAACACAAGACCGACCTACCCATTCTTGGATAGTACCGAATATGTCACCACTTCGGTCGTTACCAAGCTATAATTCATGGCGATAAGCATACATCAACAATAATCAGATACATGATGTCATAACGTTTAAAGATATATCTAGAAGAATGATGACATCTCCTGATGGGAGCGACCCACTTAGACTTGCTGCTTCTATACCTGTTTCAGTCATTTTCCAGGGAGTGAGTTTAAAAGAGATATCGATTACCATTCACATATCACATATCATTATCATCATCTTTGAATGCCTCATTGCCATTCCCTTCGACTACTAATTTCCTTCCACAGAAATACAACCCTTGAGCTCATATGTCTTAAGGAGGGTGTTAAGCTAAGAGAAGTTGCCTTCTCCGCCACAAGAAATCTACGTTTGTAAAAACCAATGTACATCATCTTAGAAATGTAATGTTAGACACTCATCCATACAAGTTATCCAGGAATAGGACAAACCAAAGGTACTTTCCTACCACATCCTATAGATTTAGCAGCGACAGCCCTTGCAATGGATATTTCATAATGAAGAGACAATTGCCACTATATGTATATTGATATTTTAACACCGAATGATCAACAAGCAGTCCTTCATTATGAAAATCCTAAATATCAATATCATAGACCAACCTGCATAATCATCCCATATATGTTGGTCTGATGTGGTTTTCAGATAAATCCGATCCCGGTCTCTCCGCACCAACAACTCAAAAGTGTTTCTCAACCTCAAACAGAAACCAAATCTCATAGACTTATCACATCTCCAACTTTCAACTTTTTATCCTTCAGCCAAGAAGGGAGCTCGATAGATTGGAGCCATCACTCTACACTACACGAATCTACATTCTCAACACAAACGATAATCAGGCCTACATAGATGGCTATGTACTAAGTGTACGACTAATTAGTTTCCATATCAAATCGAGAAACTAAAATGGCAAAAAATAAAATTTAGCACTTAAATAGTCACTGGCCTTATTTATTATTAAATCGGCTTTCCAAATCATTTACTTCAAATTATCTTTGAAAGATATAATTCCAAAACAATTTCAATATTTTGAAAACATTTCATAAACTTATTTTAACAATAAACGAAATCACTACTTATTGTATTTTCAAAACCATTTAAACTCCATTTTAAAATATCAATTTCCAAAACATTCATTTTAAGGATTTTTCACTTTAAAAATGTGAATATATTTCCTTTTATAAAAATCCATATTTAGCTTATCAAATTAAATTGATTTCACATTTATAAAACAGTGTTTATAATCCACATTTATATTTTATAAAAACTTCCATTTATAAAATTCCACTATTAACCAATTTTCCGTTTGTCTCACTTATATGTCGAAATCCCAATATAAATTTATTTGCTTATAAATCTCTTTATTTACAAATTCATTCTTTTGTAACTTCATTATTTATGAAGTCATTTGTAAATTCATTTCTAAATTTTAATTGCCAATCCATATACAAATTTGATTACAATTCCATTTCTTATATTTATAAAACATTGTTTATAAAAATCCATTTCATTAAATCTCTTTTTTAGTAGCATTCCTTCAAAAACTTTCATTTTAACACTTATAAAACCCGTTTATAATTCCATTAATTTTATTTATAAAATATCAATTTTATAAATCTATTGATAAACCATTTATAATAAGTTCAAAATTCTCGGTTTAACTTATTTTACAAAACAGTTAATTTCATATTTCAAAAATCATATTAAGTATATTTCACAAAAAGATAATTTTTATAACACAAAAATTATAAATTTTTATTCATTTAAAATAAATCCATTTCTTTAATCATTCAAAAATTCTTAAAACATATATTTTTTCAAAATCAATCCGAAATCCATTTTAAACTGAAATCATCATTTCTATATTTTAATTTCAAAAATATGGCCAATGCTACAAAAGTACTAAATAAGGGGATTCACATCAATAATAGCAAACTTGGCATCCATCATATCCAACATCACATAATACAACATATATAATAATATGTGTAAATAAACATCAACCATAGTGAGGAATCCTGTTGAATCCCTCCAACCTGTAACCTGCGAAAAATATACATATGAGAAAATATGTACAATGTTTACTTCGAGGCAGACGCATGTACAAATGGTCATCCGTTCATACATGAGAACATATAGGGCATCATCTGCTCCAATAGGTAGGAATATATTCAACTACTAATAATATAATATAACATCCAAAAAATCATCACATAGCATAAAATAAATTTATTCCCACTTATATAAAAATATAAGCGGGTCAGAAAGAGTGAGTTTTATTCACTTTGCTCGCAGTCGTCGTTGCAACGATTTATTTCGATTAAATTAAACGTGCTTTTTATTTTAATCAAAATTTTCTACAGTACCAAATCCATCCAAAACAGCTCTAAAATGAAATGCTCGACAATACGAATCCAATGCAATTCATTTTGTGCGAAATGGACCTCGTATGAAGAAGTTATGACATTTATAAGTTACATGATTTATATAATTAAATGAATTTCATCATTAGCCACTAATTACCGTCACTAGCTTAAACTAATCCCCTAATCCTTCTCCTACATACGAGACCCAGGCTTCATGTTCGAATCCATCTCACGTCGCCTTTAACCATCGATTGCTCTACCAACTCTCGCCTAGAGGTCGATCAACCACCACCCACGCGTGCGCCTAAGCGAGCTCCACCTTCGGCCGTGACCACATGAAGCTCGGCCACCCCTATCGCCTACAAAAAACCTTCGAACAACCAATGAATGCGATCCCCTAGCCCCCGATCCTCCACTTTAAATCTCCACTGTTGATCTTGTAGAGCTCGACTGGCTCTTCGATTCTCTGGTTGGAAGTGTTTATTAATAGCTTATGGATTAAGAAAGATCGAAGGAGAAAGATCACCAATTTTCAGTTGTTTGTTTTTAGTGTCGGCTGTGACCTAATTGCTCTAGGGTTTTGAGAAATGGATTACTTATATGGCCATTTACAAAACACTATTCACCCGAAATATTTTCAAACTCCAAATGAAGTGTGCCGCATGGCATTCATAATGTTTTACCCCCATTTCGAACATAATGGAATATATATCGGGAGCCAATCCTATCGTATTTGGAAGATAGGTTTTCAAAATGAATTATTTTAATTAAATTTCCTTTAATTAATCTATGCGTTTCGAACTCGCATGCTCAGACGGTAAGTCCAATCGATACGAAATTTTAAATCGTATAATAACTCACTATTACGGATCCAATAAACTGGTTTCGTCCAATTCTGAGACAGTGTCTCGAATGGCTATTTTCACTCGTCAATTAAATATCAAAATTTTCAGTTTCTGTAAATGAACTTTTAATTCAATTTTAAAAGTTTACTAAGTCCATTCTAATTCAAACAGGATTTAAAACAATGTTAGAAATCATTTTTATTCATATTAGATTCCAAATTCAATTAATTAAATGATTTTACTTATAATATTCACTTTTCAATATTAAAAATCTATTACATATTCTATATTCAAATGACTAAAAAAATGGTCGTTACATAACGGTTAGTGGATGGATTTTCTTATCATTGTCCTAAGAGAACGAGACGAGAATTGTACGCATTGTATAACATCATTAAAGACGACTATGCCATATAACTCATGTGTTTCTCCTAGATATTTTCAAAGTTACTTTTGGGTCCAAATTCAATAGTCTGTTATTTAACCATCGAATAAACAAACACACAAATCATAGATTTCATTCCCCATGGAACCCACTAAGTCTCACATTCATAAAGTTAAAATCACTTTCCAAATACTTGGAAATCGCTTCCATATACTTATCTCAACCGAATAAGTATTTTCACAAAACGCAATGTTTTCAATACTAAGAAAATATAACCATGTACTTATCTTAATTGTGTAAGTACATTTCAATTCATTTTTTTTCGAAACTCAAAGTACCTTTTCTATATACTTACAAAATGGTGTAAGTATCTTAATGGATCACTTAGATTGATTTACTTATTTCAAGATCATATTTAAAATGAAAAAAATATAAGTATCCTTTAAGCAAAGGTATAAATATCCCAAAATACCCACCCTTTCTTTTACTCTTTTGTTTTTATTTTAAAATATATTCTTAGTAAATTTCTACAATCTACTTATAGAATTCCTTATAAATTCGCAAGTTTTATATATAAAGCACTCTTTTATAATCTCCTAACCCATTTATAAAATTTCCTTTTTTATTACTAACCATTTAAAATCCTCTTTTTCACAATCTTTCAAAATTCAACTCTTTTCCAATTCCCATCCTCTTCCAAGGTTTATAAACTCCTTTACATAAATCCTTTTATAAAATTTTATAAAAGAAATCCTTTTATAACAATTTATTTATTTTATAATAAATACCAAAACATCATAAACTTATCTTTAATCATTTTTAAATAATAGAAAGAAATATAAGTAAAAACATTTTTAATAATATAATAAATAAATTCTTAAACTTTAAACATCTCCAGTAGATAAATAAAATAAAATAACTTTAAACAACGTTTTAAATAAAACTAATTATCTTCAACAATATTTTTAAATGAAATAATCATCTAGTTTTAAATAACTAATAATAAAATAATAATTATCTTCAAAAACATTAATAAAATTATTTATTTTAAAACAATATAGTTAATTAACTTACAAAAATAATTTTACAATCATTTGTAATTAATTATTAATAAAGCTCCTTTTATATATGGAAATAATTAAAACATTTTTCTTCCATTTTATAAAATTGGAAGTTAATCAAATCCATAATTTCCAAATCTAGAAAAGGCTCGGCAATCCCAATGGTACTTAACAAGCTACCATTACCTTCCATTTAACTCCTCAAGTCAAATTGCTTGTATTTACATAATCAAGCATATATATGAACCAATCCATAATTAACGATCAACCGACACTTAAATAAATGTCCAAATTAATATAATATAAGAATGGGGTTTTATTTGGCTAATTAATGCCATTCAAAGATGCACAACTAACATTTATTAAACGGTGTTTATTTGGCCAAATAGATAACACCATGAAGTATACTTACATTAGTTACGTTCTAATTTTAAACAGTGAAAATTATATTAATCAAAATCAATATCAATTTATCACATCATATATGATCCATTACTTAAAACAAGTTTAAATACAAATTTAAACTCAAACAATCTAATAGCATTTCAAGATGCTATATTGTGGTCCTAGATCAAGTTCAACCGATCTAATATCATTTCAAAATGCTATATCATGATCCTAGACCAAATTCAATCAACCAGCAAAACGCAACAAACCAAACAGGCATAAATAAATTTTATTTATGATAAACAAACTAATTAGCCAAAAAGAGTGAGTTTTAAGCTCACCGAAGTGTTTCACATTAAATTAAAATAAAACGACGATCGAATTTATCCCAAATTTTCAACTTTCTCCAAATTGGACCAAACCAGTTTCATCGCGAACTATTGTCATAGCAAGTGCAACGCAAAAATTTTCATCTTGATTGGACCTTGTATGAAGAAGTTATAACTTTTATAAAATTTTGAGATAAATTAAATAATTAAAAAACTTAATTACTTTATAAATTTAATTACCCTTTATAATTCAAACTTCTTCTTCTCCGATTAATCCCGCCTATGCGAGAAACTACCAAAGCCTGACCGAACTTCCTCTCCCCCTCCCTCGAACGTTCCACCATGAAATTGATTACTGACCTCTCTATCAACCGGCCCTAGGTCTCCTTTATGCATCAGTCACTATCAAATGATGCTCCACCCCACAGATCAAAATGTGAAATCGCCTCCTCCTCTATAGTAGCAAGACGTCGTGGCCCCCCATAGTCGACCAGACCTTTTATAAAACCAGGCAACGAAGCTCCAAGCCATTGAGAACCTAAATGCAGGCTCCGATCGAGCCAATCCATCCTCGATAATAAAAGAAAGTCAACCCTACTTCCTATCTCTTCACTGTACACAGTCGAGTATTGCACAAAGATGCCGCAACCCCTCCAAATCACGTTCGCCTGTATATCTAGGCTCAATAAATGCAAAGATCAATGTTTTGCAATTTTCAGAATTTCATTTACATTTGTACTAATTTCAAAAGGAGGTCGTCTTCTTCTTTTTTCTTGCTTCAGAATTTCAAAACAGGAGAAAAGAAAAAGGTACAAAAAGGAGACAAATACGTGAGATGCTCGTTCTTGTTGTTTAAGTGTCGACTTAGATATATATTTATTATTCTGGTATCTCGCTGCACTACTTTTTGTTCATGTACGGACTCCAATCGATCAGACAAAAATACGATCGTGCTCAGGGCAGCAGCGCAATTCCAAAACAAGAACAATATATACTGGTTATTAAATTCTGTAAAAATCACAAAACGCCGTCGTTTGTCGAAAAGTCATCAAACAATAACTTAAATAGTTTCCAAATTAAAAATTATGGAAAAATCATATAAATTAAACTAAATATGTCAATAAGAATTAGTTCGTACAAATAAAATATATTTTTTGATTATTAATTTGAACCATTTATTACTATAAATAACTTACAACGGAATTCACCGATAGCATTTAACAATTAAATAGGAGTTAAATAAGTCCATCAAATTCATTAAATAATATTCAATTAAAATTCCAAATATTTAAATAATTATATAGATAATTATTCATAATTCAAAGATTTTAAACAATCATATGTTTTAATTCAAAATTTTAAGCTTTATAAACCAATATTTTAATAAATATAATTATTAAATATTCAAAATTAAAAAATCAAAATCGTGGGTTGTTACATAAATCTAAATTCTCATTCTTTAAAGCGTTGTTTTCTTTTTTACCAAAAGTTTAGAATTCAATTTTTTTTTAAAGATTTTTCATAATCGTCTTTTAAATCATAAATTTTATTGTAAATTTTATTTGATTTTGAAGTAATTTATGGATGTCGTTCAAAATTTTCTTGTGTTAATTTGGCGTTCTCTTTTCTAGTGCTTTTAATTTTCTCATTAAGCATGCAAACTAAGGATTCAAATTTTCATAGGAATTCTGTGGTATTAATAATTTTTCCTTTAAAATTGCATTTTTATTTTATTACTTAACCACTTCTACTTTTGAACTATTTAATGGCCTTACTAAATCAACATTCATTTTGTTGATGTGCTATACTTATGAAGCAAAAAACCACAAAATTTAACTAAATCCTAAAAGTTAAATTATGGTAGTTCATTGTCGCTTTTGGTTGCCTCGGTAGTAGAAGTTTATCGTGTGCGTCATTCAATGTTGTTAAGTATGCGTCAACTGGATCTTCGACTTTTGTTGGGCTATAGCTATAGGATGTTAATACTATTTGTATAATACAAGCTCTTATACCATTGTAAAGTCATGATGGTGTGATCGAATATAGCCAAATATACATTACCAAAGTGATGGACAATAAATGCAATGGAAAATACTAAATAGATCCACAACTAATTTTATAATGGTTCGGACTCGTCGTCCTAAGGCTTGTCCTAGAACTTCTTTCTAAAATTTACTAAAGAATTAGCACTTCACCTGAAGGAAGAGGTTTCCACAACTTGAGTTACAACCAAACTAGACTTAAAATTGAATGCCTGAAGATATTGCAACAAGATTTCAACTATACCGACTTCTTGAACTTCAACAATAAGTAGAAAATTATTGATCAAACTTATTGTGTCAAAATATGTATGTCAACACTATAGTATATAACTCTTAAAAAGTGCACACATGACATTAATTGGAGGTGTAGAGGTTTAGGAAGCTATTTGACTAGAAGTTGAGGATGTGGAGTTGAACGACCACTGATCGAAGTGAAATATTTATTTGAATGTGCTAATAGTAAAAAAAGGCAACGAAATTAAAATCAAAATATAGAGAAAAGTATTTTTTGCCCTGGAATGTTTGAAATAATTCATAAATAATCTAGGAATGCTTTTTATAAGTTATTGCCGTTTAAAATGAAGAGAATAAAGCAAAGAGACATGATCAAAATTTGGAAAAATCGACTCTGGGAAAATCTTGTAATGACTTCAAGTCATTCAGCACCTACTCTAGGTCAAGCATGGCGGAGAATCGAAGTCACTTAACTTGGACGACTCGGGTCAAAAGAATGACATGGATAAAGTTTACTTTGTGGCAGGAAGAAGGGAGGCTCGGAGTTCATTGCAGAAAATCATGAAATCACGATGAAGTTTTCAAAATGTTGTGACCAAATGCTAATGCAATTTTACATGTGCATTGTTCGTAGGTCGACATGTATCACCACTTAGGTCAACCTATGTTTAATGTATAGGTCGACATGTGTTCCCCTATTTATTATTGTAATATATATTATTAAGATTTTTTTCCAATTTGATTATTTTCAAACCATTTTGACACTTACAAAAATCCTGAAAATTATGGAAAATATTTTATGATATTTGAAATGTCGTGCCTAAATTTGGAGGGATCCAGAGATCGGTTGTAGAGTTTTAACAAATCTAAATCAGAAGTACTAGATAAGGAATCGACAAACAAGATATTTGACATTTTTACTAGTTTGTATATCTTCAAGTATTTCCTTAACGTTGTTGTGTTCCGGTAGATTTGCGAACTCCATTAGATGTCTTTAGATGCTTATTATCCATCGCAAATCCTTCCATTTGATTAGTTTTTGTTAGTGATATAAAAATGTTTTATATTGTGTTGTTTGATCTATTGAGTGGCTTAAGAATTCTAGTCGATATGTTTGGTCAATGTTATCAATAGGGATTTTCTAAAAAACTTAAAAAAGTTTAATCGACAAAGTATTATTCTGAAATTGGGTAGATGAAATAAATTTAACTCGAATATATTTTATATATAAAAAGAATGATTTTCAAAAATAGTCTAGTATAGTTGGTTGAGAAATTAGGAGATAATAATATGTTATTATTATAATTTACGTCTTGTTTAGTCATGTTCATCTAGTTGAGTATTGAATACGGTTAGTGTATGTATAGGAAGTTTCCTTCTTAAGATATGGGTTGGGTAGATAAGGATTGGGAAAAATAGGGCAACGAACACCTTATGAATTAAGTTTCATAGTTTGACTATAGGGCGTTCGATGTTAATGCTGAAGTAGAATTTGATTTGAAAGTTAGCACATTTGGAGATAAATATTTAAAATGGTTTAATAGAAGTGATTTATAAAATGGATTTATAAAAATGTATCATTTAAGTTGGAAGAATTTAGGTTGAAAACTTGAGAACCTAAATCCTGGTACTTTTGAAAAAATGATTTTCAAGATTTTGGGAAAATAATAATAATAATATTTGAAACTAATTTGGTTTAAGCGTAAATTTTTGGGGATAAATGTGTAAGCAAGGAGTGTTATTTATGGATTGGTATGGGGAACAAGTCTTGATTGTTTTGTGATGATCAGAATAATCTTCAAAGTAACGATCAGATGTTTGCCTCGGCGAACGTTGTAGTGCACTTAGTATATTATTCTCTTTATCATTGTACAGTTGAAACAAGCTCAATCCGAATGAACCCAAAGTAAGTTGGAAATAGATGTTTTGTTGGATAATGTAAAGTATTGTTCCAAAAATAAGATTTTGAAATAAAAGGAATATTTTAAGTTAACTAGTTCGAATGGCACGAAAATAACTTAAAATTGGGAAAGGAGTGTGTTCAGATGGTAAACACTTCTCTTGAGTATTACCCTTCTTGGTAAGGGAATGTAGGATATTGTTTGGTACCCAGTTCCTTAGTATCATTTTGGAGTTACTCGGGCTATAGATATATATTTCTATGATTGAAATATAGAATTTTATTCGGTTTTTTTTTTTGAATAAAAGCAAGGTATTTGGATCTTGAGTTTTCTTTGAGAGAAATTCATAATGGAATAATGGCATTAGATAGGGATATACTACATCTTAGGATGTAGGAATAGTGTCCAAGTTGAACCAGTGTAGTTCATGAAATGTTTCATAAATGATTTAGTGGAAATTAGATTGGTATTAGGGAGAACTAATTAGTAAGTGTGTATGGTGGTTGCAGATCATTTCTCCTTTTCATATAGTTTTGATCCAGGATTTGATTACATGACTTTGAGGTGTTTGCACGGTCCCGAATAAGGATCTATTACTTGACTTTTGACGGCGAGCACTTGACGAGGGTTCTTGGTGTGGGACCAAAGTTTTCTATCATAATTTCAACTATGTAATGGGAATAGATGTTCCAAATCAAAGAGCCTGATCGAAGTCCGCACTAGAGAATCGAGTGAGTGATACTAGTTCGGAAGGAAAGATATGTATTCGGGCTGAGATCGCATCAAATTTTGCATAAGAATGATCTATGTACATCATATGAGCTGACGATACTATTAAATGTTTTTTGGGATAGGTCGAGGTGTAATTACGGGGATGAAATTTTTTTTTTATGGGGGAAAGAATGTAACGGCCCGGAATTTCACTGCTTAGATTAGTGAATATTTAATTAATTTTAAATATTCAATATATAGATTTTATAATGAAAATAAAATCATTTTAATTAATTAAAAATGATGGTAAAATAATTTTCAAAATTTGTTTACCAAATTAAATAGTTTGTAGAAAAATAGAAAATGTGACAGGAGAACGTTTTTTGAAATTTCGATCATTCGACACCGGAAAGTTATCGGGAATGTTGTTCGTCTTTGTTCACTATATGTACATATATATAAGAGTTAATTAAATATATAATATTACACTTAGAAATAAATTATCTTATATTAACTTGGATTAGTAAATGATGTGACAAGACATAGTTTTAAAAATAATAAACATTTTATATATATATATATATATATATATATATATTAAGTATTGTCACATCTTAGATTTGTAATCATTAACCATAATTATCTCTTGTCACATCTTAGTTAATTAATAATTAAACTTATATATATATAAACAAGAAAATGATGTGACTAAACATAATTACTATATATATAAAAGAAAGTGATGAGACTAAACATAATAATTATATATATAAGAAATTGATGTGACTAAACATAATTATATATATAAAAGAGTGATGTGATTAAACAGAAATATATATATAGATGTTATAAAAGATTTGTGATGTGACTTGACAAAGTAATTAGGTGTGAAATTTTGCCTATAAATGGCCATATGTTTATCCATTTTTCCTCCTCTTTCCATATAACTTTTCTTCATTTCTAAGATTTTAATGGCTACAACATTTTAGTTGACCATTTTTTCAAATTTCTAACGTAGCTATGTAAAAATCGCCAATCTTTACAAAGCAATTCTTTACCTAGAATTTCAAGTCCGAAAATTACCCTTCTTCTTTTGATCATAACTTCTTCAAAACTAATCGAAAATGAGTGCTTTTTTTATGATATGATAGATAAAAGAAGTTCCAATAACTATCTCTTTGAGCGCTTTTTGAAATTTCGTTAGTAGGCAACCTAAAAATCAGTTGCAAAATGACCTATTTTTGGGTTTATTGTTGAGAATTCGATGTTTATCTGAAGTTGCTCCACCTGACCAAAACAAGTCTCACTTCCTCTTCCCTTCAAGGTCGAACCTACCTAGTGCATTCAAGGTTCAAGACTACATCTTTTTGCTTAGGAATGAAGTTCTAGGTCGTACTCAAGTCAGCGAAAGTTTGGATAGCCTTCGGTGAGTAAATTCCTTAACTTTTTGGCAACGAATTTATATTTATATATATGGTTGTATTTGTGATGATATTATTTGGATTATGGTATGGTTTGAATGTATATGAGTGTTCTAATTTGTGATTTAGCATTAGAAGTTTGAATTGATGATTTAAGTGGTGTTTTGGTTATAAAATTCCGATCTTTGGCTTGGAATTGGAAGTGATATGGAAAGTTAGTAAGTAAAATTAGTAAATAGAAGAGTTAGTCAGCAACAAGTTGGAGATTACGGGTATCCATAGCGATAGTTTCTATGGATGCAGTTCGTTTAAAAATTCGATTTTCACAAAGTTTGGTCTTTATACTTCAAATTGTTTTGTAAATGGTTTATAAACTAAATGATGATATTTTAAAAGGTAAATTAAGAATTTAATAATAATTTTTTAATTAATTATGTTTTGATAATTAATAATTAATTAAGGATTAAACAAGGGTTATTAACGTTTATTAATTAAAGGTTGATTGTTAAGTAATTATCTTTTAAAGTTAAGATTTATTTTAATTAATTATTAATTAAGTTAATTAATTATCGGTTAAGTATATTATTTATTTTTAATTATTATTTAAATGTAGGATTAATTATTAATTAATTATTGACTATTGTTTAATTATTTTTAAATTATAAATTAATTAAGGTTTAATTTGTAATAAATTATTTATTAAAGATATGATTTATTATTTAAGTTAAACTAAATATTATTTAATTATTTAATTGAAATTAATTAATATTTTATTATTTATAAAGGTTTAATTAATTATTTAAAAATTAATAAAGGATTGATTTAGATTTAGTTAATAGTTAATTACTGTTAACTATTTAATTAAATTAAGTTAAGAGTTAGTTAAAATTAATTATGATTTAAATGATGATTTAACTTATAGTTAATTATTTCAAAAGGGTTTAAAAGTTTTAAATCCTTTGTTTCTAAAGTAAAATTGTTTAAAGGTACTTCCTTTTCAAAGATGGTTTTGAATACGAGTGATTCAAGTGTTGATACCATTAAGAAACCATATAACTATGAATGAGTTATAATGTAGATCATTGGGTTGTTTGGACATGTGTTAGCAGAATAAATCCCCGCTCTGCCGTAAATTGACTATTTGTTTGCTCGGTTGCTTGGACATATGTTAGCAAAATAAATTCTCGTTCTGCTATAAATTGATTGTGTGTTTGTTTAGTTGTTTGGACGTGTGTTAGCGGAATAAATCCTCGTTTTGCTATAAATTGATTGTTGGTTTCCTTGTGTGGACATGTGTTAGCAGAATAAATCCCCGTTCTGCTATGAACCGATTGAATTGTTTGGACATGTAAAATAAATCACCATTCGTTTATAATGTTATTTGGACATGTATATGATAATCAGTTCATATTTACATGTTATACCCTGTTTTGGATATGAGTTGTATTTACATATATATTGACCTATGTAAATAAATATTAAATGAATAGGAATTAAATGAACGATAACTTAAATTAGTACCATTGGGATTGCTAAGCCTCTTTTTGAATTATTGAAGTATGTTTTTGAATTAACTTCAACTCTTAAATCAATTTGGATTTAAAGGTTATAAATGATTTTCAAATTTTATTATTATAAAGTTATTTTCTTGTTTTTAAAAAGGGTTTTATTAAATAAAAAGTTTTACTTAGAGTGATTTACAAAGGATATCTTAAAAATGATATTTTATAAAGTTGATTCTATAAAGAAATTATGAAGGAAGATTTTTAAATAGTTTTAAAAATAGAAAGAGATTTTATAAATCATTTTAGATATTTTTGAAAGAAGTTTTAAATCTAATTTGAAAACTTTTAAGTGGTTTGAAATTTGAAGTGAACTTATAAAAGAATTTTTATAAGGAATAAGTAAGTGTGTTTTATAGAAGGTGATGTTTTTGAAAGGGAATTGTTTGGCCATTCAATATGTAATTTTGAGGAAATGGAATTTCCAAAATGTTTTGGTAAATACTTATGTTGTTTTTTTTTTCAAGTAAAATTGAATGTAAGAGATTTTTGAAATAGGGTTTGAAAAGTTCTTTTGATCAGGTTTTATAAAGTGATTTTATTAATTAAAGTTTAATTAATAAAAGCTTAGAGGATCCCATATGGAATGGAATCAATATTTGATTGTTCGCATAAATTGATAGTTAAATAACCGACTATCAAATCTGGACCAAAACCTAATTTTGGAAATGTCTAGGAGAAACATGAGAATTATATGGTATAGTTACCGTCAAAAGTGTTATACTGTACGTATAAACTCGTATCGTTCTTCTAGGATAAATGACAAGGAAATCCATCCATAAATGGTAGGAGGTGAAATCTTCTCTTATCTTTTGTTTGTTTATTTCCTAAAGAACCGGGGTTGAGTTTACCAGAAATATCAAAAGTTGTTTAGAAGAGACCGGGATCAGATATGTTATCCAAAAACCACTTCAATACAACTCAAGCATTTCAGAATGAAGACATCTTGAAGCATGGAATCGAAGGCGGAGTTTTGAAGTGCTAAGGCTATTTTCTATTTCCCTTGGATGGGATTTCTCGTAATGGATGTAATAGGAATAGTGCCTTTTGTTTCATTCAGTCCCAGAATTAACTTCTTGGATGAATGCTAGCATTGCATTGACGCCTGGAGGACAATGTTAATATTCCAAGTAGGATTTCTATTCAAAAGGTAAAACATAGCCTCGAACCTCATCAACAAGAAATGACAAAAATCGGGCATGCAGCAGGGCCAAGTGGATCGCTCCCAAGTAGGGTATGGCATTCCAAATCTAGATAGGATTCTCTCACTTGTTTGGTTCGGGGCCCATTAATGGAGGGATGATCATATTCGGTATTACTAGTCAAGTGGTAGTCCTGTTCTGTGTGGTAGGGGTACAAGATATTCTTGTCAGACCCCGGTGCATTTATCTAGAGATGTACCTTCAGAAGGTAGTTTCTTACCTTGTCATAGTATGGAATCCAATCTCCAATATGTGCCTTACAGTTTTGATTCTAGACCCTAGTATGCTGGAATTTAATTAATGTAATAATTTCAGCTATTTTAATAAGCAGTTGTACTTATACACTATTATAATATCACAGGATTTTCACATAAAAGTGGTTTTGGTCATCGTAAGGTAAAAACCCGTCTGTGTTTATGTGCGGCGTGTTCTTACGAGATACTTTTGATTTTAAAAGGGTTTTGAAAAGTAATAGTTCAGTTGATTGAGTTTACTCACACCAGATCCATGTATGACCCAGAGTTTTATTTCTTTCCCTAAAACTCTTGGGTGCTCAAATTTTTTTGAGCAGCCAAGCAGTACAGGTTCTTCAACGGATGCACTTGGAGGAGCTTGGAGTATGTGGCTTCATCGATAGATAATTATTACTTGTTTCCGCTGTATATTATATACTCTATATCTGATGTATAAAGACGGGCTTTTATAACTATCCCAGGTTAGAATTGTATTCGTGTAACTCTGATGTATCAGTTTTGAGACGACTTTGTAAAACAATATATGATTAATATATGTTATTCAGTTGTGTTGTGAGATTCTGTGTTTTATTTTTGTTTCTTCTATCTTCTATCTCCTTTCTTTTCTCATAATAATCCACCTTTTTGTTCAATTTAAATTGACATGTGTGGTTTATTGCCAACTTAAACTGTATAGAAAAGTGGGTCGTTACAGTAAAGATGAGAATTTTATATATACATTTTTCCTATCCGAATTTAGAACTTTTTGAATAAGAATATTACTGGAATTGATAAGAAAAGGATTGTAAGGGATTTTAAGAGTTTTGAACAAAGTTATAAAAATTATTTTGTCACATAACATTATATTTTGAGCAATAAGGCAATAGATATTTATCTATATTTTAGATATAACTGTTATTTTGGAAATGATAGTTCGTGTAACTAGAACTATTTGGAATAATAAAGGTCTAATTTATTAATTTAGAATGATAATTGAGTTTTGAATGTTCTGTGTTAAAAATCCATTTTTCAAAAAGAGTAAGCCCTTGCAAGAAATAGGGTACTAAATGCTGATTTTGAATTTAATGAAATAATTTTGATGAGAAAGTTGTAAAAAGAGAAATTATTTTGCTCCTATTTTAAACTAAGACATTTTGAATTTTTGGTAAAGATTCTCAAGTTTATATTTTCAAAGATGGAGATTTTGAGTTTGGTACTTCATGTTTGTGAAATTCTAAGTTTTGCAAGAAATAGGGTACTAAATGCTGATTTTGAATTTAACGAAATAATTCTTTTTGTATGAAAATAGTTTATTTAAAACTATTTTATATGATTACTAAAATTTTGGTTTTATAAAGAATAGTTTATACGGGATAGATAGGGATCACTACTTAGGCAAGACAAATTAAGGTTTATAGGATGTAAATAAAATAAAAATAGAATGTACAACCTGATCTGGAAATTTGAAATCAGTCCAAACCTCTATTTGAAGAAGTTGGTAAAGATATTCCGGATTTGTAAGTGTTGTAAATTAGGTTGTCCGTAAAATATGAATTTCAATATTTTAATTTTGGAGCAGTTTCCTTGTAATTTCCATAAATGATCCAATTTCAAAATATGTATGAAAGTGCACTGTTTGAAGTAACAAGGAATAATTTAAAAAGGAAAGAGGTGTGTAAGAGATGGATATTCTTTTCCATAGTTTACATTATCTATTTTGATAAAAAGAAAAGAAAATGTTCCTTGTAATTTCAAACAAAGCAAAAAATCTCACTTGTGGTTAATTTATGGGAAATTATGATGGTAACTTTTTAGAAGAATAACTTTGATAAATTAAAATATGGAAAGGAGTATTCTAGTTGTAGAAATTAGTAATTAGAAATATGCATACGTATAACCACGCTTAACGATTGGAATATATATATATGTATATATATATATATATAACATAGATTACGACTATACGCGTATTAGTTAGTAATTAAAGGATTAAGATCTATGGATATTAATTACAAATTCAATAGGCAATATATTTGTAATTAATGAGAGGAAAAATGAACTAAATGAGGAATGATTAAGGGAACTTATTATGGCATATATGGAAGGAAGGAATTTGAGTAAAAAATGCATTTTAGAAACCTGAAGAAGGTTAAAGGGATTAAAGAAGGACTAACTGGGAATGGTCCAATTTTGATCGTAATTATTAACTTCTATAGATATATTAATTGAGAAAATGATGGGCCACAGTTATTAGAAACCGAAAAATTAAAATTACGGAAAAAGGGTGATAATGGAATAACATATTGAGAAATACTCATCTTAATCTAGTAGGGAATATTATTTTAGTAGGGAATGTTAAGACTCCAACGCTATTTATACCACTTGATAATAAATGGCAGCTTCCAACAAAATTTTCTTTTAGAGTTGTAAGCTTGTAGTCGTTAGTTGTTTTCCTAAGTAATTGGAAAAGTTTGTGATGTGGTATAAGATATATCCCTATTTTATTTCTGCGTTGACTTTATGAATGGGATTTAAAACCACTAGATAAATGTATATGTTGGAAAGCAAAGTAAATAAGGAAATTTTACAAGGACACTTCACTAGTGATAAATTATAGGTAAGTTTGGAATTTAATGAAGAAATTAGGTTAGCAACCTAAAGTGAATAAATATTTCAATCCCAAAACATAGAATTATTTGAAAAAATAAAATTTAGCTCACAGACTATCACCAGTCGAGGAAAAGATGAAATAGGAATGTGAAGAGAATTTCCTACTGATCAAGGATGAGGAAGAAGGTGGTAGAATTTTCTGGTAGAGGCATTAAAATTGCATCCTCTCCAACACAACTTCATGGAGTTGGGTTAGCATTCTCAGTGATGGGGACCCTTAGTTTTCTAGCAAATTTAGGAGGAGTTTGCTGATGGCTTTAGAAACTAGCTTCAGGAACTTTTTTAGTAACAACCCTGTATTTTGTAATTATTTTATTGTATATTTTAATTATTTTAATATAATTTTGATTTAAAAACTTATTTTACTTATTTGAATGATTAAATTTTATTATTTAAATATAAATCTTGATTTTATATGAGTTATAATTCCAAACTTGTGTAAGTTGAATATTTGCCTGAAATGCTGATTTTGGTCAAAATAGTCAAACTGTGACTTTCAACTTAAAATTTAAAAGTTTAAAATTTTAATTTTATCTTTTATTATGAAAGTACATAAAATTCTAAGAACACCACTTTTCGTTTCGTTGAGTTTGGATGTAAATTGTGAAAGTTATACCCTTTACAATATTGTGCGTATATAGGGTTATTTAACAATGACTATTTTAAATTGTATAAGTTACTTCTTCTTGGTTATATTTTATTTTAATATGTGATAATATGTTATATTATGTATATTTTGACTTTTAAGTATTTTTAAAACGATAATATAATTTTTCTAAAGTTTATTTGAATTTATTTCAATTTATAAAGCCTAGTTGGTATTTACTACATTTTTCTTTATTTAACTTTCTATTTAATAAATATTAAATTATTATTTTACCTTGAAAATGTTTTAAAACCATTTTTAGTTAAAATTTTGTGTTAAATATTTTTTTGTGAAGTAATAAATTTTCCAAAGTCATTGGAGATTTTCTTGTAATTTTTATGTCAGGGTTGCTATTTTTAAGCAATTTCTTATTTCCTTTTTCTATTTTACTTAAAATAAATTATTTATTTTATTTTATTCTTACTTAGTTTCGGTTTTAAATAACATTTTTGAGTTTATTTTGTTTTTATAAAATTAAAAAGAAAAGGAAATGCAAAAGGTTTAGAAAGTTAAGAGATCTTAAAAGCCTGAAACGTAAAGACGTTTTATCTGTTTATTTTTGCAATTAATACATCAATTTATCTTAGCCATTCCTTTCCTCATCCTTTGCAGCCGACTCCCTCATATTATTCACGAATTTTCAAGCTCCAAAACCCTAAAAATCATGGCCTCCATCTTGAGAAAAAAATCTGGTAATGGCTACATCTTTTTCTACCTTTTTCTTCTCATTTTCTATGTATTTTGCCTAGTTTTCTATGCTTTCTGGATTGGCCTCTACCACCCACCATCACCACCATACTCTCCACCATCCCCTACCACTCTTCCGTGGCATCATCTCCAGCAATCATTTCAGATCCATCCATGGACACACCTTCCTTGGTGACAAAACTCCACAAAATTGCAAATAATGTCCAAAACAATGCCCTAGCCACCACTATTACTTCACCACCTTCATACTTCACCATGACCACCACCTCTAGCCACGACCACCACCTTGCTACCACCACTACACTTCATCTTAGCCTCTGTCCAGATCTGAAATTGACATGTTCAAGACTCCATGAACCAAAACTCCACAAAAACAATGCATAAAGCCTTGAAACATTCATGATAGCCACCCTATCACTTCATATCTTCATCCACCACCTTGGCCACCACCATAGGCCGCTACCACCACCTTTTCCAGACCTCCCCATACCCCTCCATCTACTGTCCAAACCTGTACAAGTATGGCCAAGCCCCACTTGACCCAAGGCCGAGCCTTGTTGTGCTCAAAAACTTCATATATGTTGCCTTGACCAATTGTATGCTTCATGTTATAACCCTACCACTCCATACTCCTTCTAGCCGTGAGTTATGGTGCCAAACCTGAGTTATATCATCATCATGGCTGAACCCAAGAACCTCCTAGGTCAAGCATTTGAATGGTTAAAGCAAGGTCAAGTAATCTATTCCTTTGTTGCTTCGTATTTTCATTGTTTCAACATTGTTTTGCGTTGAATATTTATGTGTATATTGTCTTGTTTTGGTTATTGTTTACAAGACAAATATCAAGGCTCTCCATTCATTCAAATCAAAAGTCATGCTATATCGTGCTTGTCGTGCTTTTGGAATCACACTTGTGTTTGTTGTTTTGGTCTTCAGCTTGAAAACGTGAGTCTTTCTCACTCTGACATTTATACTTATGAAAAGTGAATTGATGACAAGTGTTTAGTAATAAAAAATGTTTATGCAAGTTAATGATGATCATATGATATGCTATGCCATGTTATTACCATATTATTAACATGTTAAAACTGTTAATTTTCACCTGACATCTGATATATGACTGTATATTATGATATTGACCTTGTTTATATTATTTCTGCATATGATCACACTGCAAGTTTTCTGTTAGAAAAAAATGTTATGGGCTGAAAAGATAGGCCTGAATGGTTTTAAATTTTTCATTTTGACTTGGGATTGCGGGTTTGAAATGATAAAACCCGTATTTTCTTTGTAAATTATGGGTTGAAATGATATATTACCCACATCACTTTACCTAGCGTAGAAAATTTTATACAGGCCCGTAGTTAAAATATGTTTTTCTAAAATTTTAAATATTTTAGAAATTTAATTATTATAATATTTTGATTTTAAATTTAATAAAACAAAAGGATTTTTGTAAATTATTATTGATTTTCTGAATAATTGTAAGTGAAATGAATTAATGAAAAAGTTATAAATTTTGAACGTAAGTTATTTTGGAAATTTTGATTTAATTATAATTGGAAATTTAATTGAATATGTAATTATGATAAATTTATGATAATTTGAATTTAAATGAATTTATGGTGATTTTTATATCATATTAATGATTTTAATAAAGTTGAAATGTGAAACGAATGAATATTGTAAGTTGAAATTTTGAAATATAACTAAAACTGGAAATTTATGAAATTGACGTAAAAATGAACTTTTGGTTAAGTAAATAAAAATAAAATAAAGTTATATTTGAGGATTTGAACTTAAGTGTTAAGTTGAAATTTAATGTAATGGATTTTAAAAATTCAACATTGCAATTTAACAAGTGAATTATTATTAAATCTTGATTTTTGAATGGAAATTTAACTTTATAAAATCATGAATTTGAGGAAAATTAAATGATGTTTATAAATGTGATAAATGTATGATTTTAAAAGTTAAAATGTTTCAAAATAAAAATATAATCGATTGAGAAATTATATTGAATATTTGAAGTTAATTGACTACATTTTTGAAATGCTATTAATTACAATGTAAATGATATTACGGCATTTGTAAATGCTGAAGTTGATGATAATGAACTAAAAAGCTAAATTGAATTAAAAGATATTATAGCAATTTTTGTAAGTGCTATAAATTGTTGAATTTAACTAAGTTTATTCGAAATTTAAGTAAACCCTATTACAACATTTTAAAATGTCGTCTTTTGATAAATTGAACTGTTTTGAATGTAACTTTCCGTAGCATTTTCTAAATACTGCGAAAAATGAATTTTCACTGTTTTAATAAACTTAAGTGAATAAATGAACTTTGAAAGTTGAAATTTTGGCAATTTAATAATTTAATTATTAAACATAATAACTTCATTTAATGATTAAAAATGATTTTGGAATATAAACTGTTTTGAAATATGAATTGAAATGGTATTTTAAATTGAATAAAATGAATAATGATTGAAATGTGGTACTGAAAGATATGATATTTTGATATTAAAATGATTTGAAACGAAGTTTTGAAAGATATGATATTCTGATATTAAATGATTTGAAAAATGGAGTTTTGAAAGATATGACATTTTGATATATTAAAATGATTTGAAACGAATTTTTGAAAGATATGATATTTTGATATTAAATGATTTGAAAAATGAAGCTTTGAAAGGTTATGATATTTTGATGTATTAAAATGATTTGAAAGGAAGTCTTTAAAAGGATATGATAATTTAATATATTGAAATGGTTAGAAATGACTTGATATTTATTTTGATAAATATTTGAATTGAAAGATATGGTATGATGATATATTGAAATGGTTTGGAAATGATTTACTCTTTATTTTGATAAAGATTTGGGTTGAAATGATATTTTATTTTGAAGTATAAAATATTGTTTTAAAAGTTATAACTACGGGTTATAAATAACGATTGGTTGTTAAAGAGACCGGGATCGGATATTGTCTTATAGCCGGCCAATACCGAAAACCACTTTAACAACTGTGTACGCGATGGAGATTCCAGAATGAAGTAGGATGGTGGCGACGTTCTCGAGGTATATATTACGTGGACCCAACTCCCGTGAGTTGGCATATATGACTAAAACAGGAGCTATACCGGGCTACACAAAGGGTCGCACCCTTTCATCGAGCATGCTCCATCAGAAACCATTCTATTACTATTGTGATTCGATTCGGTGGCGCCACTTTGATTCGGGGGTATTGTTCGAGGTGGGCGGAAGCTGCTGGCTTGCCGTCACCACCGGTCCGGGAGTGCAAACGGTGTATCCACCCTGGCATTGCCTCGCGTGCCGTGTCATATCCTTATATCGAGCCCACTACGATTTTGGTTTTAAAGATCCGACCGCGTTAAGGTTCACCATCCCCTTAACGCTATTTTCTATATGATTATACTTTACTGATTAGACACCACCGTATATAGCGTATATTACTACATAGTAAATAGTTTAACGGATCCTTAGAGGATGGGCGGTCCCAAGCATCCTTTAAGTTACTGATGCATTTTGTTACTGTTCACTTGAGTTGATTTACAGTTTATAAGTATTTAAGTCCTGACTCGAGGGTTTTGTGTTTTGCTTTACGCTCGGGTCAGATTGATTGAGTTAGCATTCAAGATTCACCTTCGGCGTTGGAGCTTTCCTTGAAGATCCAGCCATCTATTTTGTTTCAGTATCCAGTGGTTCAGTGATGTATCTGATTTGTACCTGATGTATCCTGTTACTCTTCTGTTGTATCTTATTTAACTCTGATGTATCTCATATTTATATAGTAGCTTCATGAACTACTATCTCTTTTTCTTCCGCTGCATTTTTATATACTCTGTGTCTGTGATATGTGATTTTTATTTACTGTATATTCTGAGGTTTGCCAAAATTTTATTTACAACATGGTATTTTGAGCAATTCAATTCCGGCATGAGTGTCTGCCTATGCACTTATAATGGATGCGAATGGTTGAAAATACCTGGTTGTCCTAGTTGGTATCAGAGCTTTGGTAGCTCAGGCAAAACTCAGCATATGGAGTAGATGTAATTACAGAATCACTTTCATTCGAGTTGAATCCTTTTCTTTTGACTCGATTCCTTTGAATTTTGGAACGTTCCCTACAGTTCCAAAATCCATTCGTATCCCTCACTATTCATCTTCTTTTGACTCTGGAGCATTCCATAACTCCGCTTCGAATGATCTTTCTAGTGAGTCGGTGGTTACGCCAATTTCAAATTGAATTGAAAAAAGGGGAAAACTCCTTTACAATTAGCATCGATTCACTAGAGATTCTTATCTGTCCTTGGTTTAGATGCTAATATCTTTTGTTATTCCAAACTCTAACTCTTGAGGTCGAATGTAGATTTACCCTAGAAAATCCACATCGATCTTATTCTTTAAGTCACGGTTGACCCGGTTAAGGTTGCCCGTGATTTATATAAGCTTATCCATCTTCCTATTCTGTTATTTAATCATGTCATCCTTGTTTCCAACTTGTTTTTAAATCATAATCTTCTTTGATTTGTGTTAATCAAAAATTTTTTGAATCTCTATCCTTCTTTGAAAATCTATTCATGTATAGTGTATTTGTAAACTAGTATTTAAAATTTAAAATGTTTTATATATTGTGTTGTTTGAGTTGTTGATGTTGAGTTGGGTTTCTGATCGTACATCTGATCAGCGCTATCGATAAGATTTCCAAAACACTTTAACAGAACAAACGGACACAATATATTTAAAAAAAAATTTGGTTAATGAAATAAATTTTGATATATAAGTAAATTTATGGAACTTAATGAAATGAATTTAAAACAAGAATTTGAGGATTTAAATCTCGATTATTTCAAACTTTGGTTTAAAGTTTTAAAAGGTTATATTATTTAAAGTATTTTGAATAGAATTTGTTTTCAAAAAAAATTTAAAGGTTTAAAATTAGTGCTTTTCTCTTTGTCGCTGGAAAATAACTTCGGTGATGATCGCGACATCATCGACGTTCATTTTCGAGTTTCGAAGTTAGGAGACTATTCTGTAGTCTTGCTACAGCTTTGTTTTGGGAAATTTAATTGATTTGAATTTCTAAAATATGACTTGATTTATAATATATATAGATATATGATTGAAATTTGATTTGACATATTATATATATATTATTACTTATCTCTAAATGGTTTGGAGAAATCGGAAATACAATTCTTAAATTTTATTTTAAATAATTATTTCAATTATAAAAAGAGAATCAAAAATTTGGATAAATGATTAAAACTTGAGAGAATTGAATTGGAAAGTTTTATTTGTATAATATAATTGCATTCAAATATAACTTACCTTAATTTCAGAAGTTAACAATGTAATTGGATAATATACAATATAAAAAGATTTTATAAATGAAATTTGAGTGGTTATAATAAATGTTATACACTTAAATTTTAATTATAAAATGATTAATAGAGGTAAATATAATAAAGGGTAATTGAATAACTTACAATAAAATGATGTTAAAAGAACTAAGAATGAAAGAAAGCAGTTATAATAAGTGTAAGTATGTTTAACATAAGTGATAAATATAGTGAGAGGAATAAATTTAATTTTAATTAGGAATAAAGAAGAATTAAATTTATTAAGTACAATGTGAGTGTAATAAATGATTATTTTTCAAACCCATGGTTTTCAAAATTGTTAATCTAAGATGATTGGATAATAAGATAATGAAATTTGTGGTAGTTAAGATTTATTTAACTTGTGTAAAGATTTATTCTCTATTTAAGTTGAAATTTCCATGCTTTCAAATTTTCCTTATTTTGTTTTTCAAACTATCTTTTGGTTGTCCTTATTATCCTTATCTTGCTATAGACCGGTATAGGCATATTTCTATAATCTTTCTGTTTAGAAATCTTTCTATAATCTTGATAGACCTTTGGTAATCATTTTGAATCCACCTTTTTCGTGCTTGTGTTCTTGATTCTGGAGGATCTTGGAAAGATCACCTCCACCTTGTTAAACTTACCTATAACAACAGTTATCAGGTATAACTTCAATCTTCTTGTCATCTTATCTTAATCCTATTTCACTATATCTTTTCCGTGCCCTTCCATGCCTCATTCCTTTTCGGAGACGAAAAGTTTTGAGTGGGGGAGAGTGTAACAACCCTGTATTTTGTAATTATTTTATTGTATATTTTAATTATTTTAATATAATTTTGATTTAAAAACTTATTTTACTTATTTGGAATGATTTAATTTTATTATTTAAATATAAATCTTGATTTTATATGAGTTATAATTCCAAACTTGTGTAAGTTGAATATTTGCCTGAAATGCTGATTTTGGTCAAAATAGTCAAACTGTGACTTTCAACTTAAAATTTTAAAAATTTAAAAATTTAATTTTTTCTTTTATTATGAAAGTACATAAAATTCTAATAACACCACTTTTCGTTTCGTTGAGTTTGGATGTAAATTGTGAAAGTTATACCCTTTACAATATTGTGCGTATATAGGGTTATTTAACAATGACTATTTTAAATTGTATAAGTTACTTCTTCTTGGTTATATTTTAGTTTAATATGTGATAATATGCTATATTATGTATATTTTGACTTTTAAGTATTTTTAAAATGATAATATAATTTTTCTAAAGTTTATTTGAATTTATTTCAATTTATAAAGCCTAGTTGGTATTTACTACATTTTTCTTTATTTAACTTTCTATTTAATAAATATTAAATTATTATTTTACCTTGAAAAAGTTTTAAAACCATTTTTATTTCAAATTTTTTGTTATAATATTTTTTGTGAAGTAATAAATTTTCCAAAGTCATTGGAGATTTTCTTGTAATTTTTATGTCAGGGTTGCTATTTTTAAGCAATTTCTTATTTCCTTTTTCTATTTTACTTAAAATAAATTATTTATTTTATTTTATTCTTACTTAGTTTCGGTTTTAAATAACATTTTTGAGTTTATTTTGTTTTTATAAAATTAAAAAGAAAAGGAAATGCAAAAGGTTTAGAAAGTTAAGAGATCTTAAAAGCCTGAAACGTAAAGACGTTTTATCTGTTTCTTTTTGCAATTAATACATCAATTTATCTTAGCCATTCCTTTCCTCATCCTTTGCAGCCGACTCCCTCATATTATTCACGGATTTTCAAGCTCCAAAACCCTAAAAATCATGGCCTCCATCTTGAGAAAAAAAATCTGGTAATGGCTACATCTTTTTCTACCGTTTTCTTCTCATTTTCTATGTATTTTGCCTAGTTTTCTATGCTTTCTGGATTGGCCTCTACCACCCACCATCACCACCATACTCTCCACCATCCCCTACCACTCTTCCTTGGCATCATCTCTAGCTATCATTTCAGATCCATCCATGGCCACACCTCCCTTGGTGACAAAACTCCACAAAATTGCAAATAATGTCCAAAACAATGCCCTAGCCACCACTATTACTTCACCAACTTCATACTTCACCATGGCCACCACCTCTAGCCACGACCAGCACCTTGCTACCACCACTACACTTCATCTTAGCCTCTGTCCAGATCTGAAATTGACATGGCCAAGACTCCATGAACCAAAACTCCACAAAAACAATGCATAAAGCCTTGAAACATTCATGATAGCCACCCTATCACTTCATATCTTCATCCACCACCTTGGCCACCACCATAGGCCGCTACCACCACCTTTTCCAGACCTCCCCACACCCCTCCATCTACTGTCCAAACCTGTACAAGTATGGCCAAGCCCCACTTGACCCAAGGCCGAGCCTTGTTGTGCTCAAAAACTTCATATATGTTGCCTTGACCAATTGTATGCTTCATGTTATAACCCTACCACTCCATACTCCTTCTAGCCGTGAGTTGTGGTGCCAAACCTGAGCTATATCATCATCATGGCTGAACCCAAGAACCTCCTAGGTCAAGCATTTGAATGGTTAAAGCAAGGTCAAGTAATCTATTCCTTTGTTGCTTCGTATTTTCATTGTTTCAACATTGTTTTGCGTTGAATATTTATGTGTATATTGTCTTGTTTTGGTTATTGTTTACAAGACAAATATCAAGGCTCTCCGTTCATTCAAATCAAAAGTCATGCTATATCGTGCTTGTCGTGCTTTTGGAATCGCACTTGTGTTTGTTGTTTTGGTCTTCAGCTTGAAAAAGTGAGTCTTTCTCACTCTGACATTTATACTTATGAAAAGTGAATTGATGACAAGTGTTTAGTAATAAAAAATGTTTATGCAAGTTAATGATGATCATATGATATGCTATGCCATGTTATTACCATATTATTACCATGTTAAAACTGTTAATTTTCACCTGACATCTGATATATGACTGTATATTGTGATATTGACCTTGTTTATATTATTTCTGTATATGATCACAATGCAAGTTTCCTGTTAGAAACAAAATGTTATGGGCTGAAATGATAGGCCTGAATGGTTTTAAATTTTTCATTTTGACTTGGCATTGCGGGTTTGAAATGATAGAACCCGGATTTTTTTTTGTAAATTATGGGTTGAAATGATATATTACCCATATCACTTTACCTAGCGTAGAAAATTTTATACAGGCCCGTAGTTAAAATATGTTTTTCTAAAATTTTAAATATTTTAGAAATTTAATTATTATAATATTTTGATTTTAAATTTAATAAAAAAAAGGATTTTTGTAAATTATTATTGATTTTCTGAATAATTGTAAGTGAAATGAATTAATGAAAAAGTTAGAAATTTTGAACGTAAGTTATTTTGGAAATTTTGATTTAATTATAATTGGAAATTTAATTAAATATGAAATTATGATAAATTTATGATAATTTGAATTTAAATGAAGTTAAGGTGATTTCTATATCATATTAATGATTTTAATAAAGTTGAAATGTGAAATGAACGAATATTGTAAGTTGAAATTTTGAAATATAACTAAAACTGGAAATTTATGAAATTGACGTAAAAATGAACTTTTGGTTAAGTAAATAAAAATAAAACAAAGTTATATTTGAGGATTTGAACTTAAGTGTTAAGTTGAAATTTAATGTAATGGATTTTAAAAATTCAACATTGCAATTTAATAAGTGAATTATTATTAAATCTTGATTTTTGAATGGAAATTTAACTTTATAAAATCATGAATTTGAGGAAAATTAAATGATGTTTATAAATGTGATAAATGTATGATTTTTTAAGTTAAAATGTTTTAAATAAAAATATAATCGGTTGAGAAATTATATTGAATATTTGAAGTTAATTGACTGCATTTTTGAAATGCTATTAATTACAATGTAAATGATATTATGGCATTTGTAAATGCTGAAGTTGATAATAATGAACTAAAAAGCTAAATTGAATTAAAAGATATTATAGCAATTTTTGTAAGTGCTATAAATTTTTGAATTTAACTAAGTTTATTCGAAATTTAAGTAAACCCTATTACAACATTTTAAAATGTCGTCTTTTGATAAATTGAACTGTTTTGAATGTAACTTTCCGTAGCGTTTTCTAAATACTGCGAAAAATGAATTTTCACTATTTTAATAAACTTAAGTGAATAAATGAACTTTGAAAGTTGAAATTTTGGCAATTTAATAATTTAATTATTAAACATAATAACTTCATTTAATGATTAAAAATGATTTTGGAATATAAACTGTTTTGAAATATGAATTGAAATGGTATTTTAAATTGAATAAAATGAATAATGATTGAAATGTGGTACTGAAAGATATGATATTTTGATATTAAAATGATTTGAAACGAAGTTTTGAAAGATATGATATTTTGATATTAAATGATTTGAAAAATGGAGTTTTGAAAGATATGACATTTTGATATATTAAAATGGTTTGAAACGAATTTTTTAAAAATATGATATTTTGATATTAAATGATTTGAAAAATGAAGCTTTGAAAGGTTATGATATTTTGATGTATTAAAATGATTTGAAAGGAAGTTTTTAAAAGGATATGATAATTTAATATATTGAAATGGTTAGAAATGACTTGATATTTATTTTGATAAATATTTGAATTGAAAGATATGGTATGATGATATATTGAAATGGTTTGGAAATGATTTACTCTTTATTTTGATAAAGATTTGGGTTGAAATGATATTTTATTTTGAAGTATAAAATATTGTTTTAAAAGTTATAACTACGGGTTATAAATAACGATTGGTTGTTAAAGAGACCGGGATCGGATATTGTCTTATAGCCGACCAATACCGAAAACCACTTTAACAACTGTGTACGCGATGGATATTCCAGAATGAAGTAGGATGGTGGCGACGTTCTCGAGGTATATATTACGTGGACCCAACTCCCGTGAGTTGGCATATATGACTAAAACAGGAGCTATACCGGGCTACACAAAGGGTCGCACCCTTTCATCGAGCATGCTCCATCGGAAACCATTCTATTACTGTTGTGATTCGATTCGGTGGCGCCACTTTGATTCGGGGGTATTGTTCGAGGTGGGCGAAAGCTGCTGGCTTGCCGTCACCACCGGTCCGGGAGTGCAACGGTGTATCCACCCTGGCATTGCCTCGCGTGCCCTGTCATATCCTTATATCGAGCCCACTACGATTTTGGTTTTAAAGATCCGACCGCGTTAAGGTTCACCATCCCCTTAACGCTATTTTCTATATGATTATACTTTACTGATTAGACACTACCGTATATAGCGTATATTACTACATAGTAAATAGTTTAACGGATCCTTAGAGGATGGGCGGCCCCAAGCATCCTTTAAGTTACTGATGCATTTTGTTACCGTTCACTTGAGTTGATTTACAGTTTATAAGTATTTATGTCCTGACTCGAGGGTTTTGTGTTTTGCTTTACGCTCGGGTCAGATTGATTGTGTTAGCATTCAAGATTCACCTTCGGCGTTGGAGCTTTCCTTGAAGATCCAGCCATCTATTTTGTTTCAGTATCCAGTGGTTCAGTGATGTATCTGATTTGTACCTGATGTATCCTGTTACTCTTCTGTTGTATCTTATTTAACTCTGATGTATCTCATATTTATATAGTAGCTTCATGAACTACTATCTCTTTTTCTTCCGCTGCATTTTTATATACTCTGTGTCTGTGATCTGTGATTTTTATTTACTGTATATTCTGAGGTTTGCCAAAATTTTATTTACAACACGGTATTTTGAGCAATTCAATTCCGGCATGAGTGTCTGCCTATGCACTTATAATGGATGCGAATGGTTGAAACTACCTGGTTGTTACATTTTTAAATCTAAGCATCGCTTATCAACTGAAGATCGTGGGACAAATTGAAAGGATTGGATGTGAACTTGGAGGATTTGTTGAGAGCTTGCATCTTGGACTTTGGAGGACATTAGGGCAGCACTTACCTTAGTAGAATTCACGTTTAGTAGTCGTCACCAATAGTTGATTGGTATAGCACCCTTGAATTAATTTTTAGGAGGCCATACAAATCACCAAATTATGGGTGAGAAACCACTGACAAATTCTACTCGAACCAGATTTGGATTGCGAGACTTTGGAAAGTCAGAGTTGATTAGGCAGCATATGAAGGTCGTAAGATTTGGATAGTTAGAAAAGTTGGCACCAGATTTATCAAGCCTTTCCCAATATTGGGGAAAAATAAGAAAACTTTTATGTTGGGTAGATCCATGACATTTTTCACCATTTGTATTTGAGAAAATACCTTCATAGCATAGTACTTATGATAGAGTCTAATCAATTAGGGGATTTGGGCCAATAGCGTCCTATGCCACTAAATTCATTGTGGAGTATGGAACTAGGAAGTTCGACAATAAAATAATTAGATTGGTCCGAGTATAACAGGGAGAAAATCCAGTATAAGGCATGAGGACTTCTCATCCTAAGCCTTCCTCTAGTAAAATTTCTCTCCAAAATTAGGATTTTGGTTACATCATGGTTGCTAGATTGGATGGTAGGAGATGGTTGCAACACTTTTCCACCGTTACTTTACACTCATGTAGCAGTTTTATTCATATTTAAGGTATTTGCATACATATTTTCATAGCATGATCACACACTTTTTCTAGGATTGAGCTCATTTATAGCATGTCTGTAGTATATAATCACATTGCACTTTGGATTGAGTAGATGGTTGTGTAGATACTTGGTTGTAGAACATGGATGTTAGTGCACATTACGTTGTTCACCGTTTGAAAATTTTTGGGATGAAATCCTTTATGAGGAGGGAGAATGTAACAACCCGTAAAATCGACCCTGATTAAATAAGTAAATTAAGAGAAATTCAAATAATTAGGGTAGGAATAAAAATGTAAATTTATATGGAATTTGACCACGAAAGTTATTTTGTTGCATTCGTGGTGAATTTATAATCTGTTTCTATATATAACATGCTGAAAATGGAGCTCAAACGAAGAAGTTATGAGCGTTTAAGTTCTTAGATTTAAATCAATTTAGTTCGAATTCAAATTCAAATGAGTATTTAAATTTATATTTTGAATTTCAAAAATTAATTGTAATTAGACTTGGGGGTCAGTTAAACATTAAGTTAAATAGTTAGTGTTAAAAGTTAATTAGGAAATAAAATAATCATGCAATGGAAAATATTAAATCTTCCTAAATATATACGTACCGGTCGACCCCTTCATTGGGAATAGTCGACCCTTAGCGGTCGAACGGTTGAAGGGGCCAGTCGACCGGTCGTGAATAAGCGGCGGCTAGGGTATTGTTGATTTGAGCATTCCAGATTTATCCATTTTTAACCTAGATTCATCCTACAGTTTTGGTGCACTTCAACCTCTATAAATGAGACCCAAGATCTCTTACTTTTATTCACAAATACTTTGAGAACATCAACGAAGCTGGGCCAGTTTATCTCTTCTTAGATTTAGAAAACTCTACTAGATTTTTAGGTAAGAAATCATAATCTATCTTTATTTATTATTTAATTTCTAAACCTCTTCTCCTCTAACCTTTCTGAATGTAATATATAAAAATCCCTTGTTGTATACATCAAAAAGAAGAGATTTGAAAGTGATTATAATAGAAGTTGCAAATCCAAAGAGAAGCAATGCTGAGGACGAACAATGAGTGGAAACCTTATTATTTTTATTTTAGTAATTGATTAGTATATATCTATGGATTTGAATATGCCTTATGGATTATGGGATTGTGAAAACAAAACAAACAAAACACCCTAAAAATTCCTTTTTATTCCGAAATGTCAATTCTACATAGAGATTCTCAATTATTTACATTAATTTGATGAAATTTATATTGTTTCTACAATTTATGACAATTTCATAGTCCATTTCACTTCTCCTCCTTCTTCGATTCAAATTGTGAGATTTCAATAATGAAATAAGGGTGTAGAGCACGAATCCTATTCATATTTTACACCACTTATTCCACACAAAATTCCTTCGTTTATTTCTTTATAAATAGGGAGTTAAATAGAATATGTAATTATAATTGTCAATTCTATTGTTTAGTATATTACATTGAATTGGTGTAATAAATTGGGTTTCCATTTCTATTTACAAGTCTATTTATTGTATTTCAAGGTTTGAATATTTAATCCTTGTTATGGATATTGAAATCTTGGAAATCTGAAGGGAAAGGACTTATAATAGTATTATGGTTAAAAGAATTAACATTTAAAGCTAGTCTAGGGTGTATGAACTGCATGCTTAGATATTGTTAGACGCAGACATATATATCTATTTCTATTAGCATAATAAATATATAATTTAGCGTATAATTGCGTAGTTAGTTAGGTAATAATTGTCATTGATTCTCCTTAAGAGGTAATTAATATTTTAAGGCATAATAAGGAAGATTCCTTGTAATGCAATAACGACTCGCCTTTTCGATCCTCAGACGTCGACACTAATACATCTACGGTATTCACGTGCCGAGCAACCAAGTGCTGGAGTGACATATTATTAAGACAATAAGAAGAAACTAAACAACATGGAATCTCACAACGCAATAGAACAATATATATTACTCAACATAATAATCACGAAGTCATTTCAAATTTGTTACATCAGAGTCATACTAATACAAATCTACTCTTTGACAGTTATAATAGTATGTCCCTACCTAACTGATACAATATACATATAATATAGCGGAAAATAATGTAATAACTAGCTATTGGTGAAGTCGCTTGCTCCAAGCTCCTCCAAAATGAATTTGTGGAAAAACGCGAACTACTTGGCAACCTATACAAATTTGAGCAACCATGAGTTTAGGAAAAGAAAATAAACTCCAAGTCAGACATGACTCTAGTGTGGGAAAAGCATAAGTCTTTAACTTTGTAAAAACATTTAAATCAAAGGCATCTCGTAAGACCATGCCGCATATAACTACGGATGGATTTTTTACCTTACGATAACTAAACCATTTCAATATAAAATCCAGTGATATAATAACTGTATCTAGGTTTAAAGTAAATAGAGAAAATAGCTGAAATGCTTGCATCTCATATTTCAACATAGTTAGGCACAACCAAGTCCGTAAGGCTCATAATGGAGAATGGATTTCGACAATGGTAAAGTAAGGAACTACTTTCCGATGCCCGTAGAAAATGCACCTGGAGTTAGAACCAAACTTGATCTACCCCTACTAACACAGAGCCGGCTGCCCCTTTAACATGGCAAACCGGATTATCCCATTCCTTTTATATACTGAGGACTTATACTACCACGGTGTTTGCGTGTAAAATGGATGGAATATGGAAAATCTAGATGGGATGGCGGCTCCTAATGGTAGCTGACCACATAGCTCTGTTAGATACCCTGCTTTTGCCTTTTTCCCAATTGTGAGGCTTAAGGCTATGCTTTACCTTCTTTCATACTAGCAAACCATCTAGGAATGCTAACACTGCCATCCAGGCAGAGATGAAATGCCAGCATTCATCCATGCAAGTTGATCCGGGATTGAATAAATATTCCACATTAATATCTTCCATTTAGGAATCATCCTCGGGAAGAACAGTATAACTGCACAACATACTTCAGTATGATCTTCAAACAGTATTAGTATGGAGTGGTTTGGATAAATCTGGGAATCAGTGTCTCCAAAATTAAACGATAATGTTTGGCTAACTCAATACCCTTTTTTGGAAGTATGCACTAAGCAATCGAGTCCTCATCGTGGAACTCGAATATACTCGACATACATCCTGAGCCAAAACAAGTCTAGATTTGATAGTCGGTTATTTAACTATCAAAAAAACAAACAACAACCAATTCCAGTTGAGGTTTATTTATCTATAACAACCGCTAAGCCTCCAAACAAATAAATCTCTTTTCAAAATGTTTGTCTAAAACATTCATATACTTATCTCTCTGACATAAGTATATTCACAAAATATTTGTGAATAACTTTTTACTTCCAAATCATATTAAAAAGGATTAAGCAAATGTTGTTTAAATTGGAGGTAAGGACAACCCTAAACACTATTCCCTCGGTGTTAAGTATTGAACAGATGTTCCATACCACCAATTTAAAGAGTCAATTTAGAGAAACCCAGATCCCAAATTATTTTTATATTTCTCTTGGTAAATCCTTTTTAATCAAATTTATTTCATTCATGAAATCTTTTTTACTTGAAATCCATATCCATTTCAAAATACTTTCCAAACTTCCAAACTATAAAACCCTTTTATAATATTCAAAATCATTTATAACACTTCTTTACAAACCTTTCATGTTTAAAAAAAATTCTTAAATAACCTTAAATCAAATTAGCTTCTTTTAATAAGAAAATCTTTTTATAAATCTTCTTTATTTATGAAATGTTCTTTGCTTAAAAACTCAAATCGATTTACCCAAAACACCTTATAATTTTCCAAATGCCCTTATAATATTCTTTACGAAAAAATTCTTTTTATAAAAATTGAAAACCGTTTCCATTAGTTAAAACATCATTAATAAAACCATGTGCCAACTCATCCTTTAAATATCTTGTTTAAAATGTAATAACTTTGAAACCGTTTCAAGAAGGAAATGAAATATTTGTCTTTACAGAATCAAACAGAGGCTTAATGATCACAATAGTTCTTTTAATTAAGTTTTACTTGTCCAGTTTAACATGGTTATTATACAACAACAAGTATGTAAGAGATCAACTTATAACAGTCAATCAACATAAGTAAATGTCCAAGTTAATTGTAATAGCATAATTATGTTTGTTCTACTAATAGATGTCATTTAGTTTTCCTAATCATATGAGGTTACTTAAGGGTAAGGGACACAAAAATCCCTTGATTTAAAACAAACTTGAAAAGAAAACAGTTTAAAACAAGACTGATTACTTAAACTCAATGTGATTTTAAAACAATTAAAATCATATTAATTTGAATTAAATCCTTGTTAAACTTTAATTAAAATCTAATTAAAAATAATTAAAATTTAATTAAACCATACTGAAACATAATTAAACTTTAATTAAAGATTAATTAAATAAATCCCCTTTAAAATAATAATTAATTAATTATTATCTTAAATAATTAATTTTTAATAATAATTAATCCTTAACCAATAATTAAATAATAATTAATTTTAATTAAGTAACAAATCACGATTAACTTAATTGATTAACATATAAATTTAAAAACCATTATTAACTAATGACTAAGTACTAATTACATTAATTAATTAAATAAATAATCGTCAAATAAATAAATAATTAAATAATTTTTTCTCTAATTACTAAATTAAAGTTAGAAAACATTTGCAAATTTTTTTTTAAGTGAAACTAGTTTGGATTTGAAAACTAGTTAAATTTTTCCACATCAACTATCGCTATGCGAACCGCAATTTCAAAACTTGAAATTTTCTTTTCCAGTTTTCAAAACTTAAACTTTTGAAAACCTATCCTTTTTAAAACATAAAGGAATGTTTTGAAATCCAAAACAAAGATCCAAACTTGAAATGCTTTAACTTTTCAAAAAATCCAATTTCAAAATTTTAATAAGGGAATTTCATTTCGCTTTAAGTTAGTAAGCGCTAACTTTCGTCAACATGAACTAACATACACTAAACTTCACATCCACATCACAATTTATATCATATCACATAACCATTAGCATTAGCAACATAATTTACAATCTTTACTAACTAACTTTCTAGTTTAAGTTAACTTATTCCACAAATCAATATACACATCCACAACCAATCATCATCACATCCAAGTACATCAATACATAACCATTCAACATCATAATTACACCATATAAGCATCATTATCAACTACTAATTACACTTTAAATTTAAAGGTAATAACTTGGTTTAAAAAGGAGAACTTTACTCACCGAACTCGACTAAACTCAACTCGAACTTGCTTTAGCCTAAGACCCTTTGCTCCTAACTCGACGAACGAGGTTTGTGGACCTTGGTAGGCCAGGATGGCTCAACCTAGTAGGGAAACAGGGCTCGAACAAGATTGTGGTAGGGGTGTAGGAGCTTGTTTTGAAGGGAATTGATTTTAGAGGTGAAGTAAGATACTCTAACTTGATTTTAGAAGTGTTTAACTAGGTTTTCAACATAGGAATTTAGTTAAGAAGCCATGAATGGATGAATGGAGACAGGAAGAGGGTATTAGGAAATAAAAAAGGAGGATGTAAAGTATAAAATATGAGAAGGATGTGGAGTATATACAGGCATAGAAAACAAGAAATTACCAAACTAACCTTGTATATATAATAATATATACTCATGTCATGAAAACATGGAAGCCCATACTCCTCCCAACCCTAACTATACACGTTATCCCCTTGATTCCCTCCTCTTCCATGCCTTAGGTACTATCCTAAGGTGCAAATGTGTGGTATTATTAAATATAGGTTACTATTTAACACTATTTGCAACATGCTTGCTTTATTAAAGCCAAATCATTATTATCTTAACCAAACACTTACTTTATGCTAATAACACTTATTGTTATCCTATGACACAGACATATATGTGTGCACATGTTACATAAATGTGCACAACGTTCGATAATTTTTCAATGCCGAAAAGTCATAAATTCGAAAAATGATTTCCAGTCACATATTCTATTATTTGAACTAACTTTTTTTGTAAACAAAATTGAAAATCTATTTTATCATCATTAGTTATTATTTAAACGAATTATAGTCTAATTATAAAACCTATTGTTTTAATATTTAAAATTTATTAAATATTTGCAAATCAAGGCGGTTAAATTTCGTGTCTTTACACTCTTTCCCCTTAAAAAATTTTTATACCCGAAACTGTACCACAACCCTAGTTTTCTGAAACACTTAAACCATTCATCAGTCCGTATGATGTATATAGGTAATTCTTATGTAAAATATGATATTATCATTCACTCAAGCACATAACTTCACTTCCGAACTAGTATCGTTCACTTGACTTCCTAGTGCAGAATTTTATTAGGCTTCTTAATTAGAAACCCTCATTCTCCTCGCATGGCCTTGAACTATGATAGACAACTTTTGGTTCACATAAGAAACCCTCACCAATGCTCGCTATGATGATCTGCCTTTCTTACATCCAAAGATGACACTTAATACATCATCGGTATTTATATGTCAATCATCTAACTAAGTGTCCGAAAGGTAGGTCATGGGTTCTAGAAAATAAAAGATAGAGAAAACAAATACAGACTTTTCTCAAAAAAGGATAGAGTTACATAAATATCATCACAGAATAGTATATATGGTTACTCTAAAATGTTACAACAAAGTTACAACAAGTACTATTCCCAACAAGAACATCTATATCAGCCTACCTATATTACTAATACATAATGTGCAGTCGCAGTGGAAATAAGCATAACTACTAGATACAATGAAAGCTTATGCTTCATACTGCTTCCCAAAATGCTCCAAAGAAACTTGACTACTTGGCTACTCATAAAAATTTGAGTACCTAAGAGTTTCAGGGATGGAAATAAAATTCCAAATCAGACATGGGTTTGGTGTGAGTAAAGAATAAGTTTAAGTTTATAGAACACTTTAAGTTAAAGGTATCTCGTAAGACCATGCCGTACATAAACACTGATGGGTTTTTACCTTATGTTAACCAAAACATTTATGTATAAAATCCTCTTATATCAGCATAAAGTCTAGGTTTAAAATAAATTTGGAATCATAGTTGAAATTGTTACATTATCAAATTCCAGCATAATAGGTGTGCAATCAAGTCCGAAGGTTCGTATTGGAAAATGGATTCCAACTATGAAAGGATAAGGGTCTCCCCACCGAATCGATACACATCTTGATAAAATGTACGGGAGGCTACAACACATTGCACCTCAACTACTCAGGACCGGCCATACCCCTTCCTAGATAGAACCAAATAGGATCACCCCTTGGTTGCAATCAACAACTATAAAAGGGACCACGAAGCATACATAAACCGTAGGTATCGCTCTAGATTTGGTGATGATCATATCCTAATGGGAGTGACCAACATAGCCCTACCGCATGTCCCTGCTTTGGTCATTTATCGATTGCGAGGCTTGAGGTTACGTTAACCTTTCCTTTAAGAAGACCCTCGTGGAATGCTAACACCACCCTCCAGGCATCCAATGCAATGCTAGCATTTATCCATAAAAGTTGTTTCGGGATCAAACAAACATTTAACATTACTATCTTCCATTTTGGAATAACCCTTAGGAAGAATAGTACATCTCCATAGCATACTTCATAACGATCCATCGCTAACATTATTAGTTTGGAGTGGTCCGGATAAACCATACTTATCCAAAACCAATGTCTCCATGCTAAGAGATAATGCCCGGCTAACTCAATTTCGGTTCTTTTAGAAGTATATAATCAGTATTTGAGTCATCACCGGGGAACTTTAATATGCACAACATACTTCCTAAATTAAAACAGTTCAAGTTATAAATAGCGGAAAATTCGCTAGTTATGGTAATTATACAGAGTTCGCATATGGATAACCATATACTTAATTTAAACCTAACCCATTAATAGGAATTAACCCTCCTATATCTATCACGTTTCCGATATTTCGGCCATTCTCTATCCTCACCTAGAAATATATTGTAGCTCTTACAGATAGAGGATCAGCCACTCATCATCTTTTAGTGCTAACTATGGGTTGACTTTCTTTCCACAAATGTGTCATCACATTAACATTGGTTTCATATTTGTTTGAGGTTACTTATGGGTAATCGATAAACAAATCCCTTGATTTAAAACATTTTTGAAAAAGAAAAACAGTCTTAAAACATACCGATATTTTGAAACAAAAATTAATTAAATAACAAATAAAACCTTTATTAAATTATAATCAAATCTTAGTTAAGTCTTATTTAACATCTTAATTAAATTCAAATTAATCAATAATTAATTAAATCCCTTTAATAAACAATTAATTGATAATTAATCTTTAATAAGTAATTTAAAATAATTAACCTTAATTATTAATTAAATAATAATTAACTAATTAAAATTAACTTAATTGATTAACATTTAAGTATTAATTACCTTTGTCAACCAATAATTAAGTACTAATTGCTTAATTAATTAATTAATCATTTATTAAATAAATAATAATTACCTTTTTAATTACTTAATATAAGTTTTAAAACATTTTGCAAAATGATTTCTAGGTGAAGACATCTTTAGATTCCAAAAAAGAGTTCGATTCTTCGAACTGCACATATAGCGACTATCGCTATACGACCCGTAATTTTTAATACTTAAAATTTTATTTCCTAAATATTTTCCAAACTCTAACTCTTGGAAAACTTTACTAAAACATTAAGGTATGTTTCTTGAAAACTAAAGTAAGTTTTGAATTCGGAAATATCTTGAAATTTTAAAACCAAAGATTATAGTTTTTAGACAGGAGATTCCATGTCACTTAAGTTAGCAAAAGTGTCAACTTCCTTAGCATGTAATCATTTATTTAACATCATAGCATACGTAATTACATCACATCCATATCACAACATAAAATCACGTTATAACTAATATATACAAGTAAGGATTATAACTTACAACTAACTTGACATTTCAATTCCCAAATTCCAAACTATTTGTCATCTCAATATACACATATATCCAAGCTAAAACAATTTATATCCAAACAACATCATATTTTTACAAAAAATCAAGCATATATTTAGGTTATAAAACTTAGTTAAGTGTTACATCTTTACTTACCAAAAGTCGACAAAACTAAGCTAACTTTTCCTATAACTCGAACACAACCTAGATCTTTGCTTCTAGCTGGGAAAAATGGAGTCTTTGTTGACTTATGGATGCAAAATGATTTGGCCTTGGTGGTATTAGTGCACAACCAACAAGATGGATATGTTGTATGGAATTGTTTTGTGGAAGAGAATCGTAGAAATGGAAGGAGGTGAGTTTAGACAAGGTTTTAGAAATTTTTAAAGAGAATGAAAACTAAATTTCTTAACTTAAGAACCTAGGAATATATTTTTGGAGGCCATGAAAATGAGCATGAAGACATGATGAAAAATTCACATGTATGGATGAAAATGAAAATGAGAGAAGTATTAGGAAATTAGTTTTATATGATTTCATAAATCAAATTAATATATTGTCCTAAACGTACTGAACCTCCATTATAATGATGCCACATCACCTTGCAAGTTTCCTCTCCTTTAACTCATGTTTTTACCTCGTCTCCCCTTCAATTTTCCAAGCCAACATGCATTTATTACCTAAATACTTCATGTTTCTAAAGATGTGACAGTTATGTCACTTTTATTTACATTTTATTTTTAACATTTACATAAAAAGTCATATCACATATTTTACATTTCTTAATTTAATATATACATGTATATATTAAAAGTCCTAACTCATTTATAAAAGTGTGTGTGCGTGTTACAAATGTGCACAATGTTTTACGAAAATTTTCCGACACCTAAAAGTCGTAAATTCGGAAAATGATTTTTGGGCGTATTTTCTATTTTTATTTAAACTAATTATTTTTGTAAACAAAAACTGAAAATGATTTCGCCTTCATTAATTATTATTGAAAAAGTTTTATTTTCATTATAATATCTATTATTTGAATATTTAAAATTAATTAAATATTCACAAATCAAAGCGGTGAAATTCCGGGCCGTTATAAAAACTATTTCACCATCTTTAGTTATTAATTAAAAGGTGTGTACTTGAGTTATAAAATCCATTAATTAATTAATAAAAACATATTTAAATATTCATTATTGATGTAATTAAATTTTGGGTTGTTACACTCTCCCTCCCTAAAAGAATTTCAACCCAAAATTAGCAAATAAAAAGATAACTCATAACAGCTCAAAAGGTCATATATTATATACCATGAAATCATGCAAAGGACATACACTAAGCATCCATAACACAATAGTGCATATACTTATAACGCCCCATATTTTTAGTAACATTATTTAGGACATTTAATTAGTTAAACTAAATAAAATAATGTGTTGATTAGGGGATTGAGATTTATTTTTAATAAAGAGTAGTC
This sequence comes from Allium cepa, assembly GCA_030765085.1. Lineage (NCBI taxonomy): Eukaryota > Viridiplantae > Streptophyta > Magnoliopsida > Asparagales > Amaryllidaceae > Allium > Allium cepa. The sequence continues at coordinate 683,576,552 of CM060932.1, read as the reverse complement.
ATGCCATGTAACCAATGAACTAAAGAAGAGTTAAAATAAAATATGTTAGGGAAAAAGGTATGGGCAAAATAAGAAAATGAGCATTTTAATATCCTAAACCTTAGCCGTGTATTCTCACATTCGTTTCATCTGCAAAACTAAAATATTGAGGTCGACCACTATTAACAAGAACAAAAGGAAGATAATGGAATTCAAAGGGAAGCTTAATCAAATAAAATTCATTCAAATCTCAAACTCTTTAATCTCAAAAGATAAGGTGAATGATAGCTACATCTCATTTTTCTAATTGTTTTCGGTCTTAAGATGAATCTAAAGTATTTTGCACAATAATGCCATGTTTTTGAATGATTTATGCCAAATTATATAGGTTTTATGATATGATTTAAATTGAAAACCCTATTTAATGACATCCAAATGCCTTGTGATATTAAACATAGATCAGAAATAAAATTTTAGAGATGGGTTTCAATTTTCATAATTTTTTGAATTAATATGGATTTTATATTAATTCTCTGGTGTAGAAAATGATTATTTGAGTTTTAAATTATTTACGTCTAAATAATTAATATTTTGGATCTGGACTTAATACATATTAGAAAACATATTAAAAATGATTTTCTGGAATTTTTATAGAATTTTCCTAAGTATTTAGATGAATATTAAAATTATTTAAGGTATGAGACTTAAATGTTTTATATATTTATAACCAAAGAATGGGTATTTTATAAATGATTTAAACTTTTTATTTCTGAAATATTGGTAGCACTTTTAGAAAATAAATTTTGCAACCAATAAGATTTTGACAAACAAGGCAAGTACGTTAAAAAGATTACTTAAAAATGTTAAAAATCAATTTTACATGCAAACTCCATGTTTTGCCACTTTCGACACCCTGCTTCCGTCTTAGGTGGCTTTCGACTTAGTTCCTCCGCCTCCATCGGTATCGAAACCAATGTGCATGCATCAAAGACTTGGTGTACAGCAAATTGGAAAGAAGGCAGAAGGTATGAGGTCGATATCAGGGGTTTTGAATGGTTCGAAGCGTTGCTTTGTTTTAAATGAAAATGCGCCTGCTTAGCTTTCAACAGTTTAGCTTTCGACTGGGTTTGCTTTTGACTAGATCAATGGTTTTAAAAGAATGGTTTTGAGAGGTTGTGTCTTTGTTTTAAGTATATGCTTTTAACTAGGTTGAAGCCCTTTGCTGTCGCTTTTCAACCTTTCGAAGTCAATGGTTTCGAAGGGTATACTTTGTTTTATAAAACTTGTCGTTTCTCCAATACTTTTAGAAGGTTGGTTTCAACTCCATCTCTTCTTTACTTAGGAATGCTTTCGAAAGGAACGCTTTCGACTTAAGTGTCTTATAATCCTTTTGCTTAGTTGAAGGTAGAACCCAAATGGTTTCGAAGGAGTTAATTTTTAATGGTTTCGAAAGTTGTTTCCACATGTTTTACTTGAACCTAAAGGCTTTCAAAAGGTTTGATGTTTTATCACTTTTGAAAGGTTTTAAAGAATGGTTTAGAAGGGGTGGTTCCCCAATGGTTTCAAAAGGTTTGAAAGGAAAGGTTTTCCAATGTATTTGAAAGGCAATGTTTAAAGGTCTTAAAGAAGGATGTCTAAGATTTTAATGCTTTCGAAGGAATGGTTTTTCAATGTTTTCGAAAGGAAAATTATGAATAGTTCCGAAAGGAATTTTTTGGCTTTCGGCCTAGGTGAAAGAAGGGTTTTACTTGGTTTCGAAAGGGGTACTTTCAATGGTTTCGAAAGGGGTACTTTCAATGGATTCTAAAGGGATACTTTCAAAAGTTTAAATGTTTTCATCACCAAAAAATTACTTAAAGTATATATATAATATGGCAAGGTGATTTTGAGTAAAGCATAAAGTATATGTATTTTCCTTGTTTAAGTTTGATTTAAAGGTTTTAAATCAATTTCAGATGAAACGGTTTTCCAGGAAAATTTTGGAAAGATTACCCTAAGTAAAATGACTTAGATATTAGAATACCAGATGGGACTAAAATAGTGTCTCGCCCTATACATTAGTTACTAGCCCGAGCTAATTTAGTCTAAAATTCCAATGTGTAGGGCTTTGTCATAGGTAGACCAAAATTATGATTACACACAGAAGGGAATATATATTTGTATACAGATAGGCTATTAGTGAGCCTGCAAAACCATTAGGATCAGGTGAGCTTGGGAGATGTTAAATTAGGGATAGACCATCCAGAAGAAGAGTATTTAATAGATAGTTAAGGATAAACCGTCGAGAAGAGGAGTATCTAATAGGTGTTAGATTATTATTTTTATATTGTCTGGTAGGCCCGAGTGAGCAAAAGGTTAATAGCTAACGAAACAAAACTATATTGTTCGAGCAGAAAGTTCATTTGTTACCTAATATATATGTTTACATGATAATTCTTTATAGTTTTAACCAGTTTTGGTTGCTTGAAATGGATTTGCAAAAGATATATTTTAAATGGATATTAGTGAGGGAAAACCCATTCCACTAAGTGACGTGGTCTCACTTAATATCAAATGCTGACATGTATAGTATTGTTCGCACTATGCTTTATGTCTGACTCAAAGTTTATGTTTTTCCCCTTAAGCTCTTGGGTGCTCAAAATTGATTTGAGTAGGTCGAGGATGAGGTTTATAGGTTTTAAATAGGATGATGACTGACTAATAGCTATTAGGAGTTGCAGTTTTATTTTGTTTATTCCACTATGTTGTATTAAGTCAGTTATGACTATATAGTACTCTGGTAAACCAAGGGGCAACATCATATGTCGATCTTGGCGTATTTATGTAATGTTTATATTTTATCTGAACTTGGAAAACGATTATGGGATTATGTAATTTGAATGTGAAACATGTGTTTTGAAATATAATCAGTAAAATGTTGTTTTTGAAACATGTGATTTTGTTTCATATTCAAATGCTTCTGATATTATGGATACCATTAACATATCTATATTTAGTCATCGAAAGTTAGAACTATGGACGACTGTAGCATCTATAATGCTTAACTTTGGGCCTCTAGATAGGGGATGTTACAACTTGGTGTAAGAGCATAGGTTTATGAAAAACTTTGACTAAAATGATTTTTGAAAACATAATCCTTAAGAATTAAAGTAAGATCGGGGTATGGGATAACGCTATAGTAACGTACTTGTATTTGCTATATATAAGTATACGATATATCTCTAGTTTCCTACATTTTAAGGCTATTCTTCTGTATCTCATGAGGCTTGCTTCGAGACAGCTTTAGGAGTAGCTTTATTTTGGTGGAATAGTATGACGGTAGGAGACAATGAAGAGGAGATGACATGGGCTGAGTTTAGGAGGAGGTTTCAAGAGAGATTCATGTTTGTGATGGTGCATTCTGCTTTGCTTAGAAAGTTCGCTGAGTTAGAGCAAGGAGAGATGTCGGTTTTGGAGTATGCTAGAAGATTTGAGGAGTTGGCTAGGTGTAGGTATGATATGGTGGATGCCGTGTTGAAGAGGAATGAGAAGTTCATAAGGGGCTTGAAGCCTGAGTTGGCAAGGCGGCTTTACCTCATATAAGAGACCTTTGTGACGTGGTTGTAGAGATGACTTTGAGACACGAAAAGATGCATGCTTGTTTAGAGAATTAAGGCGAAGGAGGTCCAGGTAGGGGAAGGCTAGAAGAGGAAGTTCATTCATAAGAAGGGTGCTAAAAAAGGTGGAGCAGCAAAGAAAAGAAAGTGTAACATTCCCGTTTTCGAATCAATTTCAAATTTTGGAATTGAATTTTGAATAAATTTGATGTTTCACAAATTAAACAATATATGTGCTTGTTTATTTATATAAATAAATTTGAAATTTGAAATTGAAAACTCAAAAAAATAATATAATTATTTTTAAAATAAATTGGATTTAAAACTTTATATTTTGAAATTTATAGAAACTTCTTTTCTAATTGTAATAAATATAAATATATGTATTTTGAAAATTCAATTTGAATTTAATATAGTAAATTTTCAAAAGTTCTTTGAAAGTTAAGTTCTATATTTTTAATATATGTATGTATGAATTTTATTAAGTATATGCTTATAAATTTGCAAGTGTTGAATTAGCATGTCTACAGGTCCTTGTTTTTTGGTTTACAGTTTAAAAAAAATCAACTTCAAAAGTTCAAAATTCATCCCCTAATCTTTTTTAGGTTCTTATATCTAAATAAAAACTGGTTGTTAAACTATAATATCCATTTTAAAAATGATTTCAAACAATTTATATTAAGTGTTTAATTCAAAACAGGAAATACAGAAAGAAATCAAATTTAAGTCCAAAATGGATAATCATGATTTCAAGTTTAGATTGTACCACTAGATTCGAAGTGGAAAACTATGAATTTTGATAATAAATTCAAGATTTTTAAGATTGTAATAAGGGTGAAATTTCAAGTTGGTCAAAGTTGGCCTTTTTATCAATTCACGATGAACAACGGCGAGTTGCTCGTCGAGCTTGAGGCTAGTGGTAGTTTGACGAAGGAAGATTTATGGAAAAATAGTAGATGAGTTTTTTAGACGTCGTGGTGGCCGTGCGAGGTTGAAGTAGGGCTAATAACCCAGTTTTGCTGATGATGTATGCGGGGAAGATTCGTCATTGTCAAGATGATTCAGGTCATCGGACTTGGGGGGAAAGATGGAGGGGACTGAGGCGGTGGTTCAGGCGAGATTGCGTGGTCATCAGTGGTCGGTGGAGATGATTCGAGGCATTTTTCAGATGATCGTTTTGGGTTCCAGGCGCTCCAATTGGTTCGAGTTTGATTGGCCGTGTCGGTCATCGATCTGGGTGGATGGAATTATCGGCGAGGTCGTCATTGATGTATGGGTGGTGGCGAGGTTGGTCGGAAGTGGTTGGTCCATGGGTGCACGTGCATGGGGTTTCTCTATGCATCAGTGTTTTGTCTTCGAGAGAAGAAGAAGGAGATGCTTGGGTTCAAACTCGAAGTAATTCGTGAGAGGACAAAGACGAGTAACGTGGGAGAAAACTCGAATAGAAGCTCGGGTAAATCAATATATGTCTCGGATTTGACTCGAAATTGTTTCGAGTTCAAAATGAAACAGTTTTAAATTTTTACATAAATCTAGTTTTTAAATATAATCAACCAAGTTTGAACTATCTTCTTGAATAAAATTTGTTTAAAATAATTTGATGTTAATTTAAAGGTTTGGAGAGATAAAAATTAAATAATTTATTTTAACTTCAATTAATTAAGATGATTTTCAAGCCTATTTAAAATAAATTAAATAGTGTAATTAGATGGTGTAATTAAGAGATAAAAAGTCTTATGTTATTAACTTACAAAGAATTAAGTTGATTTATGAATTAATAAAAAAAAATTGTTTTCAAAGATTAAAGGTTTAAAGATTAAATGTTTTTAACAGTAATTGATGAATAATTCCTTTGTGTAATTAAATTAAAGCTAATTACTTTTAATAAATGATTTGAAAGCTAACTACTTTGTATAATTAAATTTAAGAATAATTAATGGAATTAATTAAAGTATTTATTAATTAAAGGTAATTAATTACTTAAAGATAATTACTTAATAAAAGTAATTAAGGATAATTAATCGGTGTGATTAATTAATTAAGGTAATTAATTTGAGGGTAATTAATTAAAGATTAATTAATAAAAGTGATTAAGAATAATAACTTATTGTAATTAATTAAGGATAATTATTTGAAGAATAATTAAATAATTAAAGCGTAATTATTTAATTTATTAAAGGATAATTTATTTATTAATTAAGGTTAATTAATTTATAATTAAAAATTAGTTAATTTATTAAAATTAATTAATAAATGATTAAAGGATAATTAATTAAAATGGTTTGTAATTAATTAATATTAATTAACCAGGATTAGTAGTTTATACATAAGTAACAAATCTGATTTAAATTAATCAGATAATTAATTGATCTTACTTATGGATGTTTGAAATCTATTGAATGATGAATTGTTTGTTATCTTTGCTATATGATGCTTTGTGATATGAATTATTTTGATTCGACCTGTGATGAATGTAATTTATTTATCTGTGATGAATTTATATTATTTATCTGTGAATCTATGACTGAAGATAAACGTTATAGGATTATATCGCTTATCATATTACTGTGCCTGGATTGTGATGATTGATGATGTTGCACTATTGTGTAAAACACCTGGACTACACCATACACAGAAATATGGATTGCACGAGGAAATTGGTTAAGTCATAGATATTTGAATTTAATGAAATGGTTTTAAAGTTGAATTTTGAATCCAAATGGTTTTTGGAAATGGAAATGGATTGAATATGAAAAGCTTTTGAAAGGAAGTTTGAAATTGAAACTTAGTTTAAATATAATATATCTTGATTGAGTTTTGAAATTGTTTTAGAAATATGTTTTGGAAAGGTTATACAAGTTATATGATATGTATGGATTTTAAACCATCTTTAAAGTATTTTAAAAGTATCATTTTGGGAACTTAAATTTAGCCCAAGTCTATAATTTAAAAGCTATAACTTGTGCATATTTGATCGGAATTTTCCGAAATGAAAACTTTTTGTTTTCAAATGATAATGGCTTTCATATAACGAAAGAACGTCTAGTTTTTGTTGAAAGGGTTTTCTAAGTTATGAATGAATCTTTGGAAATAGTTTTGAAAGCTATGAATTGAGTCTTTGATTTAAAGATTGGATGAGTTTATCCAATTTGAAAGGGAAATTGTTTTGAAAAGCTATGAATGAATCTTTGTGAAAGATTGGTGAACTTTGTGAAATGAATCTTTTTGTTTGAAAGATCTAAAGTGGAAATTTGTTTAAACCATTCAAAAGAAAGGTTTTGGGTAATAAGTTGTGACTTAACTATGATCCCAATATCCATATGTTTTTTAAAAATGTACGCTCATCATTCGGTTTAGCCGAGAGAGGACCTTGTGTCATATAACCTATTCCGAATAATGGTACGACGTAAATGGATAGCATTAGAAGACCGGTGATGTAGATCGTGGATTTTTGAGAACGAAAGGATTACCCATCAAATGTCTCTGCATTGGGCCGCGCCGGTAGTAAAATCTTCATATGTGATGGGGAGTCCGATCGGGATTGTGAATACCCGGATTGCAAGGGCTTCTTTTGAAGTGCCTTCGGTTCTGTTCGAACCCGGAGCAGACTTGTATGGATGTATGTTTGACGTTACAGTTTGAGATATAAAGCTGGTTTCTATCAAATACATTTCTGTTTGGTGGCGGGGAATTTATTCTCTTAGCTTAACACCCTTCTCTGAGACGTATGAGCTCAGAGGTTATGTAATTGATGGTTACTAGTGATACATTCCCAATTTGATAATGTGGCATACGAAGTGCTGCTGATCATTTGTTGATCGAAGCATGGCTTTCGTGTGAAGCGTAGCTTTGTGGACAAGACTGCATCAAAACCTCACAACCTAGAAATGGTCGAAACAGGAAAGATGCGGCAAGGTTATGAGGGTCGCGCCCTTTAGGGTATGCTCATTCCCTTTTGGAAAAGGGTGGTATCATGGTATGGCGCCCAGATACTTAACTCATGTGGTCACTGCAAATTTATTACTTTGTGGTTGCTTTGTGGTTGAGAGCTCTCGGATAAAGGTCGCAAATGATCGGAGGATGGCAGGCTCGTGTAGTAGTTACCTAGTTACAGAGGTAACCTGGCCCTGTGTTGGAAGAGAGCTGGTTAAGTTCTCAGGGCATCCCTCGAGAGGCGTATCCATGTGGCCTAGGAAGTTCCTTTGCCCGACCATCTGTTGGAAATCCAATCACCAATATACACCTTGTACGGTTTTAGTTGTAGAACCTGCCATTTATTTATGGTGGTCACCACAGTTTAGATGGTAGCTATAGTAGGCATAGTTCAAAATGTCTATGCTAGCTAAGATTAATATTATACTTTCGAAAGGTTTTCTGCACTATGCACTAATAATAATATCAAAAGATTTTTGCGTATCAAGCATGTTTGACTATCATAAGGAGAAATCTCCTCCAATTCTGTGTTTGCATTGTGTGTGCGGTGGGAGGCCTTATGGTAGTTTCATTTTCCAAAAAGCATTGCGGGTTTCCTTTTTATTTCATGTTGATTGTTTTATTCAAAGATAAACTATTTTTCTTTGCTCATACCAGTCCCATGACTAGTCTGAAGTTTATTGTTCCCTTTCTAAACTCTGGATGCCCATAATTTTCCACACAGACAGTCTAGAGTTGGGTTTTCCAGATAATCAAATAGTAGGTGTAGAGTCGATAGCTTTCAGCTTTTGGATCTTGGCAATCGCATTGCTGACTACATGACTAACCTTGCTTAAGGCAACTTGATGGTGGTTCGAGCTTATCGGATTGGAGTCTTCGAAGCTTTTGGGTTGAACCATTTGGTTTTGGAACTTTGGCATTAAAATGAAGTTTTGGATTCTATCTTCTTTCTATTCATTGGAAGATCAAGTTGGTGATATTGTTCCGCTGCTGGTGTTTTGTTCGAGCTGTTGTCTTGTATCTCTGATAATATTGATATTCATGTTGTATCCGATACTTTATCAACTATTGTATATCAATAATATATTCTTTTTCTTCCGCTGTATTGTTATACTTAATATGTTATAAGCTCCGGCACGAATCGGATTTCAACGGTTGAATCAGCGATATTCGAGTGCAAGTGAAGTACGGGTGTCGATTTTCGAGTGTTGAAATTTGGGTCGTAACATTTTGGTATTAGAGCTGAATGTTGAACTTTAGGTCTGGAGTATAACACATTAGGTAACTCATTAGGGATAGGGTGAAGTATACCCTAGAATGAGTATAATCCCTAAGAAATCCGTCCGTATGCCTCGGTAAATTCTCTTACTATTCACCGATAGTGAGTATGAGTGCAAGAAGAGGACGAGATAGTGGATAGGGAAATACCACTACAAATGGTCCAACCCTGCAACAACAAGGAAACAACTCTTCTCAATCTCCTTTGATCCAGTTTCAATTATTTGATTGCTTGATGGCAGCTATGAGAAGGATCTTTGGTGTTGTGGTGGCCCTGCGAATCGCTGAAGACAAGTTTCTATTTCATATTCTATTCATCGTTTTCTATCAGTTTTCCGTTTTTAAACTTTGATGAATTTAAAATTCTATTTAAAATGAATAAAATGAATATTTGTATCAATAAAACGATTTCGATTAAAACCAAATTTGAAATTCTATTGTAATTTCTTGTGAGAATCAAAATCCGAAGTGGGACAAGCCGGTATAAACTTTGGGGTATTCCGATCTGACTTGGATTCCATACCTAGTGTTTGAAAATTATGGAAGATTGTATCCGCTTGTCTGTTATTTTGGGTTCAGATATATTCTACGAACGGTTAGTCATCCTTTTGAACCAACCAATGCCCCTGCTTATTTCGTAGATCTGGTGACCTGAGTATCTTGTGTAGTATTGAATAAGTTCATTCTCATATTTATTGATGATATTCTGATTTGGTAAGCCAAATGCAGAATAAATATTTCAGTTTGATCTGAAAAATGGTTTCTCTATCTTTATGAGTCCATCTACTCTTTGTTTGTCTCCCTGTCTAGCAAATTTCGGGGACGAAATTTTCTTAAGGGGGAATTTTTAAAATTCCTGTTTTTAAATCAAATTCAGATTTGTAATTTAATTTAAATTTTGGAATTGAATTATGAATAAATTTGATGTTTCCCAAATTAAACAAGATATGTGCTTGTTTATTTATATAAATAAATTTGAAATTTGAAATTTAAATTTGAAAACTCAAAAAAAATAATATAAGTATTTTTAAAATAAATTGGATTTAAAACATTATATTTTGAAATTTATAGAAACTTGTTTTCTAATTATAATAAATATAAATATATGTATTTTGAAAATTATATTTGAATTTAATATTGTAAACTTTCAAAAGTTATCTGAAAGTTAAACTCCATATTTTTAATATATGTATGTATGATTTTTCATTAAGTATATGCTTACAAATATGCAAGTATTGAATTTGCATGTCTACATGTCCTTGTTTTTTGGTTTACAGGTTAAAAAAAATCAACTTCAAAAGTTCAAAACCCATCCCCTAATCATTTTTAGGTTCTGATATCTAAATAAAAACTAGTTGTTAAACTATAATATCCATTTTAAAAATGATTTCAAACAATTTATATTTAGTGTTTAATTCAAAATAGGAAAATACAGAAAGAAATCAAATTTAAGTCCAAAATTGATAATCATGATTTCGAGTTTAGATTGTACCACCAGATTCGTAGTGTTAAACTATGAATTTTGATGATAAATTCAAGATTTTTAAGATTGTAATAAGAATGAAATTTCAAGTTGATCAAAGTTGGCCTTTTTATCAATTCACGATGAATGACGGCGAGTTGCTCGTCGAGCTTGAGGCTAGTGGTAGTTTGACGAAGGAAGATTCGTGGAAAAAGAGTAGATGATTTTTTTAGGCGCCGTGGTGGCCGTGCGAGGTTGAAGTAGGGTTTAATAACCCAGTTTTACCGACGATGTATGTAGGGAAGATTCGTCATTGTCAAGATGATTCTGGTCATCAGACCTTGGGGGAAAGATGGAGGGGACTGAGGCTGTGGTTCAGGCGAGATTGCATCGTCATCGGTGGTCGGTGGGGATGATTCGAGGTGTTTTTTAGATGATCGTTTTGGGTTCTAGGCGCTCGAATTGGTTCGAGTTTGATTGGCCGTGTTGGTCATCGATCTGGGTGGACGGAATTATCGGCAAAGTTATCATTGATGTATGCGTGATGGCGAGGTCGGTCGGAAGTGGTTGGTCCATGGGTGCACGTGCATAAGGTTTCTTTATGCATCGGTGTTTTGTCTTCAAGAGAAGAAGAAGGAGATGCTCGGGTTCAAACTCGAAGTAATTCGTGAGGGGACTCGAAGATGAGTAACATGGGAGAAAACTCGGATAGAAGCTCGGGTAAATCAATATTTGTCTCGGGTTTGACTCGAGATTATTTCGAGTTCAAAATGAAACAATTGTAAATTTTTATATAAATCAAGTTTTTAAATATAATCAACCAAGTTTGAACTATCTTCTTGAATAAAATTTCTTTAAAATAATTTGATGTTAATTTAAAGGTTTGGAGAGATAAAAATTGAATATTTTATTTTAACTTGAATTAATTAAGATGATTTTCAAGCCTATTTAAAATAAATTAAATGGTGTAATTAGATGGTGTAATTAAGAAGATAAAAAGTCTTATGTTATTAGCTTAAAAAGAATTAAGTTGATTTTTGTTCAAAGACTAAAGGTTTAAAGAATAAATGTTTTTAATGATAATTGATGAAACTTTGTGTAATTAAATTAAAGCTAATTACTTTGTGCGAATGATTTTAAAGCTAATTACCTTGTGTAATTAAATTTAAGAATAATTAATGGAATTAATTAAAGTATTTATTAATTAAAGGTAATTAATTACTTAAATACAATTACTTAATAAAAGTAATTAAGGATAATTAATTGGTGTGATTAATTAATTAAGGTAATTAATTTAAGGATAATTAATTAATTAAAGATTAATTGATAAAAGTGATTAAGAATCATCACTTATTGTAATTAATTAAGGATAATTAATTAAAGAATAATTAAATAAATAAAGATTAATTATTTAATTCATTAAAGGATAATTTATTTATTAATTAAGGTTGAATAATTTATTATTAAAAGTTAGTTAATCTATTAAAAGTTAATTAATAAATGGTTAAAGGATAGTTAATTAAAATGGTTTGTAATTAATTAATATTAATTAACCAGGATTAGTAGTTTATACATAAGTAATTAATCTTATTTATGGATGTTTGGATTCTATTGAATGTTGAATTGTTTGATATCTCTGTTGTGTGATGCTTTGTGATATGAATTATTTTGATTCGATCTGTGATGAATGTAATTTATTTATCTATGATGAATTTATATTATTTATCTGTGAATCTATGAATGAAGATAAATGTTATAGGATTATATCGCTTATCGAAATTATTGTGCTTGGATTGTGATGATTGATGATGTTGCACTATTGTGTAAAACCCCTGAACTACACCATACACACACAAATATGGATTGCACTAGGAAATTGGTTAAGTCACAGATATTTGAATTTAACGAAATGGTTTTAAAGTTGAATTTTGAATCCAAATGGTTTTTGGAAATGGAAATGGATTGAATATGAAAAGCTTTTGAAAGGAAGTTTGAAATTGAAACTTAGTTTAAATATAATATATCTTGATTAAGTTTTGAAATTGTTTTGAAAATATGTTTTGGAAAGGTTATACAAGTTATATGATATGTATGGATTTTAAACCATCTTTAAAGTATTTTAAAAGTATCATTTTGGGAATTTAAATTTAACCCAAATTTATACTTGCAAAGCTATAACTTGTGCATATTTGATCGGAATTTTCCGTAACAAAAACTCTTTGTTTTCAAATGATAATGGCTTTCATATAATGAAAGAACTTCCAGTTTTTGTTGTAAGGGTTTTCTAAGTTATGAATGAATCTTTGGAAATGGTTTTGAAAGCTATGAATTGAGTCTTTGATTTAAAGATTAGATGAGTTAATCCAATTTGAAAGGGAAATTGTTTTAAAAAGCTATGAATGAATCTTTGTGAAAGATTATTGAACTTTGTGAAATGAATCTTTTGTTTAAAAGATCTAAAATGGAAATTTGTTTAAACCATTCAAAAGAAAGGTTTTGGGTAATAAGTTATGACTTAATTAAGATCCCAATATCCATATGTTTTTTAAAAATGTACGCTCATTATTCGGTTTAGTCGGGAGAGGACCTTGTGCCATATAACCCATTCCAAATAATGATACAACGTAAATGAATAGCATTTGAAGACCGGTGGTGAAGACCGGGTATTTTCAAGAATGAAAGGATTACCCGTCGAATGTCTCTACCTTGAGTCACGCCGGCATAAAGATCTCCATATGTGATGCGGAGTCCGATCGAGACTGTGAATACCTGGATTGCAAAGGCTTCTTTTGAAATGCCTTCGGTTCCGTTCGAACTCGGAACAGACTTGTATGGATGTGTGTTTGACATTACACTTTGAGATGTGAACATCAAATACATTTCTGTTTGATGGCGAGGAAATTATTCTCTTAGCTTAACACCCTTCTCTGAGACGTACGAGCTCAGAGGTTGTGTAGTTGATGGTTACTAGTGATACATTCCCAATTTGGTAATGTGGCATATGAAGTGATACTGATCATTTGTAGATCGAAGCATGGCTTTTGTGTAAAGCATAGCTTTGTGGACGAGACTGCATCATAATCTCACAACCCGAAAATGGTCGAAACATGAAAGATGGGGCAAGGTTATGAGGGTCGCGCCCTTTAGTGTATGTTCATTCCCTTCTGGAAAAGGGTGGTATCATGGTATAGAGCCCAAATACTTAACTCATGTGGTCACTACAAATTTATTACTTTGTGGTTGCTTTGTAGTTGAGAGCTCTCGGATAGAGGTCGCAAACGACCGAGGGATGGCATGCTCGTGTAGTAGTTACCTAGTTACAGAGGTAACCCGACCTTGTATTGGTAGAGAGCTGGTTAAGTTCTCGGGGCATCCCTTCAGAGGCATACCCATGTGGGCCAGGAAGTTCCTTTGCCTAGCCATTTATTGGAAATCCAATCACCAATACGCGCCTTGTACAGTTTTAGTTGTAAAACCTGCCATTTACTTATGGTGGTCACCATTGTTTAGATGGTAGCTATAGTATGCATAGTTCGAAATGTCTATGCTGGCTAAGATTAATATTATACTTTCGAAAGGTTTTTTGCACTATGCACTAATAATAATATCAAAAATTTTTGGCGTATCAAGCATGTTTGACTACCATAAGGAGAAATCTCCTCTAATTCTGCATTTGTATTGTGTATGCGATGGGAGTCCTTATGGTAGTTTCATTTTCGAAAAAGCATTGCGGGTTTCCTTTTTATTTCCTGTTGTTTGTTTTATTCAAAGGTAAACTAATTTTGTTTTCTCATACTAGTCCCATGACTGAATTGGAGTCTACTGTTCCCTTCCTAAACTCTGGATGCCTATAATTTTCCACACAGGCAATCTAGAGTTGGGGTTTTTAGATAATCAAATAGTAGGTGTAGAGTCGATAGCTTTCAGCTTTTGGATCTTGGCAATCGCATTGCTGACTGCAAGACTGATCTTGCTTAAGTCAACTTGATGGTGATTCGAGCTTATCAGATTGGCGTCTTCGAAGCTTTTGGGTTAAGCCATTTGGTTTTGGAACTTTGGCATTGAAATGCAGTTTTGGATTCTATCTTCTTCTATTCTTTGGAAGATCAAGTTGGTGATATTGTTCCGCTGCTGGTGTTTTGTTTCTGTTGTTGTCTTGTATCTTTGATATTACTGATATTCACATTGTATCCGATATTGTATCAACTATTTATATCAATGACATATTCTTTTTCTTCCACTGTGTTGTTATACTTAATATGTTATAAGCTCCGGCACGAATCAGATTTCAACGGTTGAATCTACGAAATTCGAGTACAAGAGAAGTACGGGTGTCGATTTTCAAGCGCTGAAATTTGGGTCGTGGAAGAAAGTATGAGGTTGTGCGATTCAAATGCGACAAGAAGAGGCATCTTACGAATGAGTGTCGTACTGGAAAGGTGAAGGAAGTGATTGGGAAGAAGAATATCCGATGTTTTAATTGCGATCAAATTGGCTACTATAAGAATCACTGCAAAGAACCCGCTGGGGATGGAAGAGGCAAGGTATTTGCGTTGGAGCCTGCTATTTCAAAGCCAATAGCGTAGGAGAAAGGTAAGGTAGTGTTGGAAGCTACGCTTCAGATTCATGGTATGTCAGTTGGCATTCTGTTTGATACTGGTGCATCGCGTTCTTTTGTATCTCGTTATTTGGTAGATAAGCTTAAACTAGAACCCTCATACTTAGTTACTTCCTTAAGGGGTTCAAATCCAATAGGAGGGCATGCGGCACTTTGGATGAAGTGTGACCGCTTAGAGTTTGATTTTTAGGTCATACCTTTGCTAGCAGTATGCATGTGTTTGACTTTGTAGGGTCCGAAATTTTTTTGGGTATGGATTGGTTAAGTAAGTATAATGGTTGGATATTTTGCCATGGTAGGAAAATATCACTTAAACATCCCGACTGTAGTGATCAGATAGTATATACCGTAGAAAGCCCTAATTGTGAGGTGAATGCTTTGTTGGGTGTAACGGAGTTGGAAGATGAGCTGAATTGCGTTTTCATGGTTAGAGAATTCGTGGATGTCTTCGAGCCTATACTAGGATTGCCACTGAAACAAGCCATTGAGTTTCGGATAGATTTGATACTTAGAGAAGAATCGGTGAGTAGGCCACCAAGCAAAATGACACCTACAGAGATGAGAGACATGAAGGTGTAGTTGGTGGATTTGGAAAACAAGAATTTTATTAGACCGAGTAGTTCATCTTGAGGAGCAGCCACAGTGTTTTCGAATAAGCCGGATGGATCGTTGAGATTATGTATTCATTATCGTAAATTAAATGAGAAGATGATAAAGAATCGATATCCATTGCCAAGAATTGACGATTTTTTCGATCAGTTGAGTGGAGTCAAGGTATTTTCTCAATTTGATTTAGCCAGGGTTTCATCGGCTTAGAGCAGCAGAGGATAGTATTTCTTTGACGGTGTTTGGGATTAAATATGGATCGTATGAATGGTTAGTGATACCGTTCGGTCTAACTAATGCGCCGACATTCTTTATGGATTTAATGAACCGACTTTTTCAGAGAGCACTTGGATTGGTTCGTGTTAGTTCTTATAGATAATATCTTGATATACTTTAGAGATGAGAAGGAGCATGAGGTTCATCTTAGAATTATGCTTGAAACGCTGAGGTAGCATCGTCGAAGGCGAAGTATTCGAAGTGTCATTTCTGAAAGAAGGAAGTGAAGTTTTTTGGTCATGTAGTCTTAGAGAAAGGGTTACCTATAGATCCAACTAAGATTGAAGCGGTGAATAACTAGAAGAAACCTGAAACAGTGACTGAGATAAAGTGTTTTCTTGGATTGGCTGGATACTATCGAAGATTCATAAAGCATTGTCCGTGGATAGCAGCATCGATGACTAAGCTAACACGAAAGGATGTGAAGTTTGTATGGATCGATAAGTGTGAGGAAGCATTCCAGAGCTTGAGACACTTATTGACCCATACACCTATGTTGGTTGTTCGAGAGGGAAATCAAGATTTAGTAGTTTACACAGATGCGTATGGAACTGGATTAGGTGCCATGTTAATGTAGAGAGGTAAAGTGATTTTCTATGCTTCTTGACAGCTTAGACCGCATGAGGTTAGAAATCCAACGCATGATTTGGAGTTGGCCGCGGTGATTTTTGCATTGAAGGTGTGGAGACATTACGTTATTGGAGAGAGGTTTGAGCTTTAGACGAATCATAATTCGTCGAAGTATTTTATTCCTAGAAGGAGTTGAATATGAGACAATAGATGTGGTATTGGCTAAAAAATTTAATTTCAATACCCATAAATGAATGTATGTAAAGGTATACTGGATTTTTTGTCAAATAGAAGGATAGAAAGTAAATATCGGATTTGATTGATGAATAAATATACATTGAATAGTAATTTAACGTAAAGTTATAATAATAAATAAAAATTTGATGACATTAATATAGGGTAATGAATTGCAGATTTGGGTTTATAATAAAAAGTCAATGGAAATTTGTGGATTAATTTATGAATTCATGAAATCAGTGTATTGACTTAGTTGTAACTATATGTAAATGTACGCAATAAGGTTGTGCAATACCAATGATTTGGATTCAAATTTATATTAAATATAATGTTGGTAGCAATTGGAATTTACCGTTTTGCAGAATAAATGAGAAATCAAGTCAAATGTAAATTATACCGTAAAGGATAAATTCATTTAAACAGTAAGATTTTTAAATAAATAAACGTTTCACTTAGGTTTCATTTGGATAATTTATGAAGTTTTAATTAAATTATGACGATTGGGTATTTAAGAAGTGATAAACCAAAATTTATTGATTTATTTGAAATTAAATTGTGGATTTATTTCAAATAAGTGAAATTTATGTTTAACTATTACATCAATAGGAATTAATCTAATTTAAGGATATGTTAATATAAGTTGGGCAAAAGGGTGTTTGGACTAGGGAAATAATATTAATCGGTTTTAGAAACCTTAAATATAAAATGGGAAGTAGACAAGATTTAACGTTACAACCATTTACACAAAATCCAGGATGTGTGTAGAAGTATTAATGGAATAAAACATAAACAATTGTTGGATAAAAAGAGTAGGAATCAACATTTATTTATTTAATTGGATATAACTACGATAGTATGATTTATTGCATTTAAATGAAATCTAATATATAGAACATTGCCTAAAAAGGAAGAATAGATAAAATTTATGATAAATCTATATGCTATATGAAGATTATTGATTTAAAGAGAAAAGGGGCAAGATGTATAAATTAGATTAAGTGCAACCTTCAGTAAATAAAATTTGATGGAATAAGAACATTTGGGTAATGAAGAAAAGACAAATATTAGCTATGATTCTAGAAAGGGTTAAAGAGATAAATAGGAGAATTTAAATCAGGTTTAAAGGAATGATTATTAAATAACTGGATTATTGAATTTAATGTTAAATACTATAAATTGTGAATTTATTTACTTTACCTTTGTATTAGAATTTGGTTTAAAGGATTTTTAATTTATTTGGTAATACAAGGTGACAAATTTATGAATTGTAGAATTTGAAATTCAGATAACGAATTAATTTATTTAATTATTAATTTATTAAATGAATATAAAAATAGCCATTTTGGCCACGGACTCGGATTTCGACGAAACCAGTTTCATCGGATCCGTATCGGTGAATTATTGTAGGGTTTCAAGTTTCGTATCGATCGGACCTGTCGTTTGATCGTACGGATGCGAAACGCCTTGAAATCGATTTAATTAAAAAAATCAATTTGAAATCAATTTGGAAATTTGTTTTCAGCATAACTTATTCATACGATCGAATTTGGACGTGAGACTTTTTCCATCGCGTTCAGAATATTTTAAAATACCTATTTGGATATATGGGTTTAATAAATTTCGTCCCGGGGTCAGAACGGGCTTTTTGGGCCAACTACCGTTTAGCACGTTCGTCATTCGTGCCCCCCTAGCCTTCTTCTATTTGTCTATATATATGCGATCATAAACCCTAGCCTCCATCTTCTATCATTTGTCTGTATGTACTTTTCTTCAAACTCCTTCTCCTCCTCAAATGGTTGCAAAACCTAGATCTACTTCAATTCAAAATTCAAATGAAAATTCAAAGTCCTCCTAAAAATCTCAAAAAAATATATGTCAATGCTCTCGATGAGCTTAATTCACTGGTGATATCCGTTTTTCGATTGGAGCTATCGTTTGTCCAGAAAAATTCAAATCATTTTCGGCCTTACATCATCGCCGTAACAAACTTCGTCAGATCGTCTAACGGTTTCTGGGTATTGGAGTGGGGACTGAGGGGTTTGCATCGGGAGTGTTCGTTTTGGGTTTTAACGGTTAGATTGGCCGAGACAATTCGATTAGGGTTCGAACCCTAGGTTCATCAGCGGCGGCGGCTGGCACCAGAGGAGGCCGGGTCTTGGCCGTGGGTAGAGGGCGATGCTACGTGGTGAATGGAGGTGGTCGGCGGTCATTTAGTGGCCAGAGGCGATGCTTACAGCCGGTCAAAGTTTGGTCAACGTGAAGGCTTTGGGTTCGGCTGTGTGTTATTGTGATTCGTATATATCTCGTGCATTCTGGAAGAAGGGTTGATAGGATGATGTGGCACCTCAATGTGGTTCGTTTTGTTTATTTGTAATTTTCGTTTTCAATCGTTTTATCGCCATAATTTTCTCATACGTTATCCGTTTCGCGCGAATTTTTTTTTGTTAGGATCGTAATTAAAATCCTGATCTGTTGACGCTGGTTTGGACAGATTTGGAGACCGTCGAATTTTGGGTTTAAAATTGGATTTGAATTCAATTTAAACCCCAAAGGTGACTGTTTTAACCCACTCACAACTTCTAAAAGTTTTTATGTTTGTTAAATTTATTTTAGATATGAGTAGAAATTTATTTATGACTGTTTGGCATGTTTTATTCAGCATATCTGTTAAATCGCATTTATTTAATTTAACTGTTAATTTCTTTTATGTATTGCATATAAATTGACAGTTAGAATTTATTTAGGTGCATATAAACTGCTAGTTAAACAGTTATAAATTTAATTGAATATGAAATGTTAATTAATAACTGCCAATTATTTCCTGTTATATTGTATATGCCATATTTTGATGTTTGTTTAAACTGATGATGTTTGAGATAATTTGGCTGATGATTGATGATGGATGAATGGATGTTTTGTTTCATATCATTTAAACTGCAAGTTATCATGCATTTTTCATTTCATTCGGGATTGTGGTTTGAAATGATATACAACCGCAAAATTTTATATCTTTTAAATTGCGGATTGAAATGATAAATATCCGTATCACTTGACCATAGGATAGAAAATTTTATACAGGCACCGTGGTCTATATATAAAAATATTTTAAAGTGAATTCTATGGTTTGGATGGAATACGGTTTATAATAATTTTAATTTTGATATTTTTCTTCTATATATATATACATATGAAGTTAGAAATTTTGAATTTTAAACTGTGTATAGATCTGTTAAATAAAAATGGAATTTTTTTTGAGAAATGGAATTTGATAAAATATATTATATGTTTAAGTTTGGAAATTTTAAGATATGATATTTATAACCAGATTTTCCAAGATAAATATAAAAATGAATATTCTAGTACAAAGTAAACTTGAGAAAATATTTAATTTCTAGAAATTGGAGTTTTATTTATGGAATTTATGTGAATATTCAAGACTAAATAATAGAACATTAATTTGTTGAAAGAATAAAACCCAACTTTAGTTTTTGAAATATGAATATTCCAAATGGATATATTTATATATATATATATATATATATAGAATTGAAGTGATTTTGGAACTTGGAAGTGATATTTAAATTTTGGTTTAGACTTTAAATAAAGAAATATATTTGTAAAGCCATGGAAATTATTTTTCTTTACAAAGTAACCTTAAAGTTAAACCATTTATTTTATATACCGTTGAATATCCAAACCATTCAAGTTTTAGAAGTTATGGTTTTTAAAAGTATGAATTCCGAAATATTATGTTTTGAAAGTATAATTCAAATGTTTGGTTTCAAGATATTATAAATTTTTAAAGCAGTATGATTTTGGAAAAGAAATATGTTTGGATAAAATGATATCATATTGTTTTGGGTTTTAAAATGATATCGTATTCATAGTTTGAAATGGAAATTTTTATTCTGGTTTTAAAGTATAAACTATTTTTAAATGACCGCGGTGTTATAATAACGATGGGTTAGCAAAGAGACCGGGATCAGATATGGACATACTCTCTGTCGATACCGAAAACCACTTTGACTAACCATGTACGCGGTGGAGATTCCAGAATGAAGTAGGATGGTGGCGACGTTTCCTGTAAGGTAAATACGTGGACCCAACTCCCGTGAGTTGGCATAAGGTGGCTAAAACAGGAGCGATTCTCGGGCCAATGAGGTCATTCCTCTGATCGAACGCACTCCTTCGATACTATACTCTGACTTTGGATTGTTCGGTGGCCACTATTGATTTCTTTGATTTGGTGTGTTAGTTCGAGGTGGGCGGTAGCTGCGGCTATGCGTTACCATCAGCCCAGATAGTAATTGGTAAATCTACCCTGGCATTGCCTAGTTGTGCCATGTCACCTACCCTAGCGCGCCTTATACGATTTTGGTTTTGTACCATACCTATGGAGTGCCCTCTGACGACGCCCAGTACGGGGGAGATTACGGTACTGTATAGACTATGAGAATATATTCTGCGTTAAGGGCTATATGGGTAACCCCTTAACGCTATTTAAAAGTAAGTTTATTTTATAAATAGACACTATTATAATAGCGCAATATACTACATAGTAAATAGTTTAACGGATCCTTAGGAGATGTAAATCCCGAGCATCTCTTGAGTTACTGTACTCATATTTATTTCTGTTAATTTAACTCACATAAGATCGTTTAGTTCCGACTCGAGTGTTTTTGTCTTCTCAAATTCGCTCGGGTCAGTCCGAGCGTTTCAGGATTTGAAGTTTTTGCTCTGGAGGACGAAGACGAAGATTTGTAGTATTACTAGTATCTACTATATTATTCCACTACACCATTTAATTCCGCTGCATTGATATTATTGGAATGTTAACTCTGATATTTAATTGTATAAAGAAGAAGCAAATGTTTTGTAAACAGTTATATAAACTGTATATTTTATTATTATATTTTATCCTTCCGCTGTGAGATTCTATTTTGTTTTATTTCTTCTCTATTTTCTTATTTACCCCATAACAATCCGCCCTTCCGTATGGTTTGAACTGGCACGTGTGTCGGTTTAAATCATACGAAAAGGCGGGCTGTTACAGTTGGTATCAGAGCGAGGTTTAGCGATAAACCTTAGCTTTGTGGGGTTTGACTCTTTGTTAATAGGGTAGGAATACCCTATGGGAGTCGCTGAGTGTATATATATGAGAGAGCATATTTGTTAGTGTTATAAAAGGATTTTGATATTGTGTTAATCTGTTCCGTTTTGTATTTATAAATTCTGGTTGGTGCATGGGACGCTATGACATCAATATGGATTTCTAAACACTTAATAGGACAGACCGACATAATATTTGTTTTTTTTATATATAGGTAAATGAAATAATTTTGCCTATTATATTTTCTATATATATATAATAAATTTTCCAAAAGATATATATATTTGGTTGCAATAGATTGGTTGTTAGGAATAAAATTTATATATAATAGGTAAAATAAGATTGAAAATAAAATCAATGAAATTTGGAAATTTTAGGACTTAAGTCCGGGATTTTTAAAATTTGCTTTCAAAGGATTTTTAAAGTATAATAATATTGTTATATATATTTTCCGATATAAATATTTCATTTTGAATTCGGAAGAATTATTTTAAAGAAGATTTTGGAGAAAATAAATTTTGTACTTTCCTCTCTGTCGCTGGAAAATAATTTCGGTGATGGCGGCCGCATCATCGACTTTCATTTTCGGGTTTCGAAGGGGAAAGGCCACTGTAGTAGATTCTACTGCAGATTTATTTTGAAATTATCAAAAATTTAATTGTTTTAAAATATAATTAGAGATATATAAGTTGTAAGAAATTATTTATCTATTATTTTAAAATAATTTGAAATTTGACCCGGTATTTAATTCTTAAATTTCCATTAATTAATGGTTTAAATTATTTTAGTGAGATAAAAGTAAGTAATTAATGAATTGAAACCTCTAATTTAGGTAAGAGAATAAATGCAAAGTTATAGAGGGCAATTTGAAATTTTTAACATATGAGACAAAGAGTAATATGTTGAACATTAAATTTAATTAAAAGATGAGATAAAACTGGTATAAGTTCTTTTGCATTTTCTTTAACATAAATAACTTAATATGAAAAGTTGAAATGTTAAATAAGTGATTGGAATAGAATATTATACAAGTAGAAGTTTTGGAAATAATGAAGTATTAAATGAATTGCTATTATAAATAAGAATTTAATGGTATAAACTTAAGTATAATTGAAATTTTACTAAAATTAAGTTATTAATAGGTGATTTAAACTTAAGTAAATAAAATGAAATTCTTTAATAAATAAGGATGGATGTATAGGGTTATTAACTTAAGTATGATTTAAATGCTACTAGTTGAATAAAATGGAAAGTAGGTAATATAAATAAATGACTGTAAACCCTCGGTAAAAAATTAATAAAATCCTTTATTTATAAAAATGACGGTTATAAGGTTAAGAATTTAAATGAAAAAAAAGGGGTTACTGTAATTTAATATAATAGAATGTAAGCATTTAATAAATGATTGAAATTTGAGAAGTGCATTAAATGTAATACAAATAAAAGGGAAACTTACATAACCTGAATAAATAAAAATGAATAAATGTAAGTAATAAGTAGGAATAAGGAAACAACCATTATATGAGAAATAAAATTTAAAGTTTGTTAGAAATAAGTGTAAATTATAAAAGGAAGATTCATGTGGCTTGAATAAAGGAAAGGAAATGAAACAACTAGAGTATGTAATAATTTATATAAGTTAATTTAATTTGTTGGATTGAATTGTATTGTTTGATTTAGGGTTGGTTGGGTAAGGAAATTTGAAGTTGTTGGATGAATAAATAATCTATTTTAGCCCATCTAAGACTGTTGAGTAAATGATGCACTGGATAGTTATTGTTCATTCCGTACAATTTAAAAAGTTTTGAACCCAACCAACTATTTGGTTGTTTGATTGTATGGTTGCTTTGTAATTGTTGGGTATGCTGTTTGTTGAAATGGATGGTTGTTGGATTGATTTGATTGTTAGTGATTGAAACCACTTAGAGATTATTTGAAAATGCTTTCCAAACTTTATTTATCTAAGTGTAAAAAGATATAATGATTATAAAACGGGTATATTTTATTTAAGGTAATAAATTTAGTAAATTATTGTTTATAAATTTAATATTTTGAATAAGATGTGTTGTTATTTAATTCTTTCTTCTCCCTTCTTTTTCCTTTTCGGGGACGAAAAGTTTTGAGTGGGGGAGAGTGTAACGACCCGTATAATTCATGGATTTAACTAGGTTGGATTTATGAGCTTTGTAATTTAACTTAGTGGAAAAATTTTCACTTTATAAACAAATATTGAAATAAAGGCTAAAATAAATTATATGAATGATGCCTTAAAAACCTATTTATATAGAAATTTGCATAATATTCAAATGAAGTAAGTAGGAAAATGATTCTTACCTGGATATAAGATCTAATAAGAGAAATTTAAGAAAGTATTAATTTGATTTAGTGCAATAAAAGTTGTAAATGGAAATTTAAATAAATTAAGGTATCATATTTGTGCAGGTTAATAATTTATGACTTGAATAAAATATCGATCCAATAAAATAAGTTAAATGCTATAATTTGATTTTTAAATATGAGAGAAAAAAAAGTAAGAACATGATTGATATTTATGTTATTTATTCAGGGTATTGAGTAAAATTAGGAATCCAATTGTAATAAATGGTAATAATGTGGTATTGGCTAAAAAATTTAATTTCAATACCCATAAATGAATGTATGTAAAGGTATACTGGATTTTTTATCAAATAGAAGGATAGAAAGTAAATATCGGATTTGACTGATGAATAAATATACATTGAATAGTAATTTAATGTAAAGTTATAATAATAAATAAAAATTTGATGACATTAATATAGGGTAATGAATTGCATATTTGGGTTTATAATAAAGAGTCAATGGAAATTTGTGGATTAATTTATGAATTCATGAAATCAGTGTATTAACTTAGTTGTAACTATATGCAAATGTACGCAATAAGGTTGTGCAATACCAATGATTTGGATTCAAATTTATATTAAATATAATGTTGGTAGCAATTGGAATTTACCGTTTTGCAGAATAAATGAGAAATCAAGTCAAATGTAAATTATACCGTAAAGGATAAATTCATTTAAACAGTAAGATTTTTAAATAAATAAACGTTTCACTTAGGTTTCATTTGGATAATTTATGAAGTTTTAATTAAATTATGACGATTGGGTATTTAAGAAGTGATAAACTAAAATTTATTGATTTATTTGAAATTAAATTGTGGATTTATTTCAAATAAGTGAAATTTATGTTTAACTATTACATCAATAGGAATTAATCTAATTTACGGATATGTTAATATAAATTGGGCAAAATGGTGTTTGGACTAGGGAAATAATATTAATCGGTTTTAGAAACCTTAAATATAAAATGGGAAGTAGACAAGATTTAACGTTACAACCATTTACACAAAATCCAGGATGTGTGTAGAAGTATTAATGGAATAAAACGTAAACAATTGTTGGATAAAAAGAGTAGGAATCAACATTTATTTATTTAATTGGATATAACTATGATAGTATGATTTATTGCATTTAAATGAAATCTAATATATAGAACATTGCCTAAAAAGGAAGAATAGATAAAATTTATGATAAATCTATATACTATATGAAGATTATTGATTTAAAGAGAAAAAGGGGAAGATGTATAAATTAGATTAAGTGCAACCTTCAGTAAATAAAATTTGATGGAATAAGAACATTTGGGTAATGAAGGAAAGACAAATATTAGCTATGATTCTAGAAAGGGTTAAAGAGATAAATAGGAGAATTTAAATCAGGTTTAAAGGAATGATTATTAAATAACTGGATTATTGAATTTAATGTTAAATACTATAAATTGTGAATTTATTTACTTTTCCTTTGTATTAGAATTTGGTTTAAAGGATTTTTAATTTATTTGGTAATACAAGGTGACAAATTTATGAATTGTAGAATTTGAAATTCAGATAACGAATTAATTTATTTAATTATTAATTTATTAAATGAATATAAAAATAGCCATTTTGGCCACGGACTCGGATTTCGACGAAACCAGTTTCATCGGATCCGTATCGGTGAATTATTGTAGGGTTTCAAGTTTCGTATCAATCAGACCTGTCGTTTGATCGTACGGATGCGAAACGCCTTGAAATCGATTTAATTAAAAAAATCAATTTGAAATCAATTTGGAATTTTTTTTCAGCATAACTTCTTCATACGATCGAATTTGGACCTGAGACTTTTTCCATCGCGTTCAGAATATTTTAAAATACCTATTTGGATATATGCGTTTAATAAATTTCGTCCCGGGGTCAGAACGGGCTTTTTGGGCCAACTACCGTTTAGCACGTTCGTAATTCGTGCCCCCCTAGCCTTCTTCTATTTGTCTATATATATGCGATCATAAACCCTAGCCTCCATCTTCTATCATTTGTCTGTATGTACTTTTCTTCAAACTCCTTCTCCTCCTCAAATGGTTGCAAAACCTAGATCTACTTCAATTCAAAATTCAAATGAAAATTCAAAGTCCTCCTAAAAATCTCAAAAAAATATTGTCAATGCTCTCGATGAGCTTAATTCAGTGGTGATATCCGTTTTTCGATTGGAGCTATCGTTTGTCCAGAAAAATTCAAATCATTTTCGGCCTTACATCATCGCCGTAACAAATTTCGTCAGATCGTCTAACGGTTTCTGGGTATTGGAGTGGGGACTGAGGGGTTTGCATCGGGAGTGTTCGTTTTGGGTTTTAACGGTTAGATTGGCCGAGACAATTCGATTAGGGTTCGAACCCTAGGTTCATCAGCGGCGGCGGCTGGCACCAGAGGAGGCCGGGTCTTGGCCGTGGGTAGAGGGCGATGCTACGTGGTGAATGGAGGTGGTCGGCAGTCATTTAGTGGCCAGAGGCGATGCTTACAGCCGGTCAAAGTTTGGTCAACGTGAAGGCTTTGGGTTCGGCTGTGTGTTATTGCGATTCGTATATATCTCGTGCGTTCTGGAAGAAGGGTTGATAGGATGATGTGGCACCTCAATGTGGTTCGTTTTGTTTCTTTGTAATTTTCGTTTTCAATCGTTTTATCGCCATAATTTTCTCATACGTTATCCGTTTTGCGCGAATTTTTTTTGTTAATCGTAATTAAAATCCTGATCTGTTGACGCTGGTTTGGACAGATTTGGAGACCGTCAAATTTTGGGTTTAAAATTGGATTTGAATTCAATTTAAACCCCAAAGGCGACTGTTTTAACCCACTCACAATTTCTAAAAGTTTTTATGTTTGTTAAATTTATTTTAGATATGAGTAGAAATTTATTTACGACTGTTTGGCATGTTTTATTCAGCATATCTGTTAAATCGCATTTATTTAATTTAACTGTTAATTTCTTTTATGTATTGCATATAAATTGACAGTTAGAATTTATTTAGGTGCATATAAACTGCTAGTTAAACAGTTATAAATTTAATTGAATATGAAATGTTAATTAATAACTGCCAGTTATTTCCTGTTATATTGTATATGCCATATTTTGATGTTTGTTTAAACTGATGATGTTTGAGATAATTTGGTTGATGATTGATGATGGATGAATGGATGTTTTGTTTCATATCATTTAAACTGCAAGTTATCATGCATTTTTCATTTCATTCGGGATTGTGGTTTGAAATGATATACAACCGCAAAATTTTATATCTTTTAAATTGCGGATTGAAATGATAAATATCCGTATCACTTGACCATAGGATAGAAAATTTTATACAGGCACCGTGGTCTATATATAAAAATATTTTAAAGTGATTTCTATGGTTTGGATGGAATACGGTTTATAATAATTTTAATTTTGATATTTTTCTTCTATATATATACACATATGAAGTTAGAAATTTTGAATTTTAAACTGTGTATAGATCTGTTAAATAAAAATGGAATTTTTTTTGAGAAATGGAATTTGATAAAATATATTATATGTTTAAGTTTGGAAATTTTAAGATATGATATTTATAACCAGATTTTCCAAGATAAATATAAAAATGAATATTCTAGTACAAAGTAAACTTGAGAAAATATTTAATTTCTAGAAATTGGAGTTTTATTTATGGAATTTATGTGAATATTCAAGACTAAATAATAGAACATTAATTTGTTGAAAGAATAAAACCCTACTTTAGTTTTTGAAATATGAATATTCCAAATGGATATATATATATATATATATATATATATATAGAATTGAAGTGACTTTGGAACTTGGAAGTGATATTTAAATTTTGGTTTAGACTTTAAATAAAGAAATATATTTGTAAAGCCATGGAAATTATTTTTCTTTACAAAGTAACCTTAAAGTTAAACCATTTATTTTATATACCGTTGAATATCCAAACCATTCAAGTTTTAGAAGTTATGGTTTTTAAAAGTATGAATTCCGAAATATTATGTTTTGAAAGTATAATTCAAATGTTTGGTTTCAAGATATTATAATATTTTAAAGCAGTATGATTTTGGAAAAGAAATATGTTTGGATAAAATGATATCATATTGTTTTGGGTTTTAAAATGATATCGTATTCATAGTTTGAAATGGAAATTTTTATTCTGGTTTTAAAGTATATACTATTTTTAAATGACCGCGGTGTTATAATAACGATGGGTTAGCAAAGAGACCGGGATCAGATATGGACATACTCTTTGTCGATACCGAAAACCACTTTGACTAACCGTGTACGCGGTGGAGATTCCAGAATGAAGTAGGATGGTGGCGACGTTTCCTGTAAGGTAAATACGTGGACCCAACTCCCGTGAGTTGGCATAAGGTGGCTAAAACAGGAGCGATTCTCGGGCCAATGAGGTCATTCCTCTGATCGAACGCACTCCTTCGATACTATACTCTGACTTTGGATTGTTCGGTGGCCAATATTGATTTCTTTGATTTGGGGTGTTAGTTCGAGGTGGGCAGTAGCTACGGCTATGCGTTACCATCAGCCCGGATAGCAATTGGTATATCTACCCTGGCATTGCCTAGTTGTGCCGTGTCACCTACCCTAGCGCGCCTTATACGATTTTGGTTTTGTACCATACCTATGGAGTGCCCTCTGACGACGCCCAGTACGTGGGAGATTACGGTACCGTATAGACTATGGGAATATATTCTGTGTTAAGGGCTATATGGGTAACCCCTTAACGCTACTTAAAAGTAAGTTTATTTTGTAAATAGACATTATTATAATAGCGCAATATACTACATAGTAAATAGTTTAACGGATCCTTAGGAGATGTAAATCCCGAGCATCTCTTGAGTTACTGTACTCATATTTATTTCTGTTAATTTAACTCACATAAGATCCTTTAGTTCCGACTCGAGTGTTTTTGTCTTCTCAAATTCGCTCGGGTCAGTCCGAGCATTTCAGGATTTGAAGTTTTTGCTCTAGAGGACGAAGACGAAGATTTGTAGTATTACTAGTATCTACTATATTATTCCACTACACCATTTAATTCCGCTGCATTGATATTATTGGTATGTTAACTTTGATATTTAATTGTATAAAGAAGAAGCAAATGTTTTGTAAACAGTTATATAAACTATATATTTTATTATTATATTTTATCCTTCCGCTGTGAGATTCTATTTTGTTTTATTTCTTCTCTGTTTTCTTATTTACCCCATAACAATCCGCCCTTCCGTATGGTTTGAACTGGCACGTGTGTCGGTTTAAATCGTGCGAAAAGGCGGGCTGTTACAATGTAACACCCCTTATTTATAGTAACGTTATTTAGGACATTTAATTTGTTAAATTAAATGAAATAATGTGTTGATTAGGAATTTGAGATTTGATTTTAATAAAGGGTAATCGTGCCATGTAACCAATGAACTAAAGAAGAGTTAAAATAAAATGTGTTAGGGAAATAGGTAAGAGCAAAACAGGAAAATGAGCATTTTAATATCCTAAACCTTTAGTCATGTATTCTCACATTCAATTCATTTACAAAACTAAAATATTGAGGCCGACCACAATTAACAAGAATAATAAGAATAAAGGAATTCAAGGGGAAGCTTAATCAAATCAAATTCATTTAAATCTCAAACTCTTTAATCTCAAAAGCTAAGTTGAATAATATTACATCTCATTTTTCTAAAAAAAATCGGTCTTAAGATGAATCCGAAGTATTTTGTATGATTATACCATATTTTTGAGTGATTAATTGTTTATATATGCTTGTTGATGATTTATGCTTCATCATAGGTTTTATGATATGTTTTAATACGGAAATTCTATTTAATGATACCCAAATGCCTTGCGATTTTATATATAGATCATAAATGATATCTTAGAAATGAGTTTCAATTTTATGATTTTCTGAATTAATGTGAATTTTATATTAATTTTCTAATGTAGAAAATGATTATTTAGGTTTTAAATTATTAACAGCTAAATAATTAATATTTTCGATCTGGAATTAATACATGTTAGAAAAAAAATATTAAAAATGATTTTCTGGAACTTTTGTAGAATTTTTCAAACTGTTTTGATGAGTATATAAAATTATTTAAGGAATGGGACTTAAATTTTATATATTTATAATCGGAGAAGGAGTATGTTATAAATGATTTAAAATGTTTATTTCTGAAATATTGGCAGCACTTTTAGAAAATAAATTTTACAACCAATAAGATTTTTACAGACAGGGCATGTTAGTTAAAAAGATTTCTTAAAAATGTTAAAAATCAATTTTACATGCAAATTGCATGTTTCGTCACTTTCGACACCCTGCTTCCGTCTTAGGTGGCTTTCGACTTAGTTCCTCCGCCTCCATCACCGTCGAAACCAATGCACATGGCATCTAAGACTTGGTGTGCAACAAATTGGAAAGAGAGCGGAAGGTATGAGGTCAAAACCAGGGGTTTCGAAGAGGTCGAAGCGCTGCTTTGTTTTAAATGAAAATGCACCTGCTTTTCTTTCGATAGTATAGCTTTCGACTGGGTTTGCTTTAGACTAGGTCAATGGTTTTAAAAAAATGGTTTTAAGAGGTCGCGTCTTTGTTTTAAGTATATGATTTCGACTAGGTCGAAGCCTTTTGTAGTCGCTTTTCTACCTTTCGAAGTCAATGGTTTTGAAGGGTATACTTTATTTTAAAAAATATGCAGCTTCTCTAATACTTTCGAAAGGTTGCTTTCGACCCCATCTCTTCTTTACTTAGGAATGCTTTGACTTAAATGTTTTATAATCCTTTTTCTATGTTGAAGGTAGAACCCAAATGGTTTCGAAGGAATTAATTTTTAATGATTTCGAAAGGTGTTTCCATATGTTTTACTTGAACCCAAAGGCTTTCGAAAGATTTGATGCTTTATTGTTTTCAAAAGGTTTTAAAGAATGGTTCCGAAGGGGTGGTTCCTCAATGGTTTCGAAAGGTTTGAAAGGAAAGGTTTTCCAAGTTATTCGAAAAGTAATGTTTAAAGGTTTTGAAGATGGATGTCTAAGGTTTAATGCTTTCGAAGGAATGATTTTTCAACGTTTTCGATAGGAATATTATGAATGGTTTCGAAAGGAATGCTTTGGCCTTTTGGCCTAGATGAAAGAAGGGTTTTACTTGGTTTCAAATGGGTACTTTCAATGGTTTTGATAGGGGTACTTTCAGTGGATCCTAAAGGGTACTTTCAAAGTTTAAATGTTTTCATCAACAAAAATTTATGTAGATTATATATATAAGATGGCGAGGTGATTTTGAGTAAAGTATAGATATATGTATTTTCTTTGTTTAAGTTTGATTTAAAGGTTTTAAATCAATTTTAGATGAAAAGGTTTTCAAGGAAAATTTTGGGAAGATTACCCAAAGTAAAATGACTCAGATATTAGAATACCAAATGGGTATAGGGTATCGCCTTATACATTAATTACTAACCGCAGCTGATTTAGGTCAAAATTCCAGTGTGTAGGGCTTTGTCATATGTAAGACTAAAATTATGGTTAAACAAAGAAAGGAATAAATATTTGTATACAGATAGGTTTTGATAAGCTCGCAAAACCATTAGTATTAGGTAACCCTAGGAGATGTTAAGTTAGGGACAGACCATCAAGAAGAGGAGTATTTAACAGATAGTTAATGACAAACCGTCCAAAAGAGGAGTATCTAACAGGTGTTAGATTATTTAGCGAAACAAAACTATAGTGTTCAAACATATAGTTCATTTTTTACCTGATATGTATGTTTACATGATAATGCAAGAAATGGGTTTGCAAAATATATGTTTTAAAAGGAAATTAGTGAGGGAAAACCCATTCTGCTAAGTGGCATGGTCTCACTTAATATCAAATACCAAGATGTATAGTATTATTCACACCAGGCTTTATGTCTGACTTGAAGTTTACATTTTTCCCCTTAAACTCTTGGGTGCTCATAATTGATTTGACTAGGATGAGGGTTGAGGTTTATAGGTTTTTAATGGGATGACGAACAAAGCTACCAAAGACGAGTAGGAGGCTGACGGATGGCTATTAGGAGTTGTAGTTTTATTTTGTTTATTCTGCCGTGTTGTATTAAGTCGGTTTTTACTATATAATACTTGGTCAACCAAGAGGGCATTAAAATATGTCGCACTTGGCATATTTGTAATGTTTATATTTTATCTAAACCTAGGAAAAGATTATGGGATTATGTAATTTGAATGCAAAATATGTGTTTTGAAATGTAATTAGTAAAATGTTGTTTGTGAAATATGTGATTTTATTTCATATTCAAATACTTCTGATAACATGGATACCATTAACATATCTGTATTTAGTCACCGGAAGTTAATAGTATAGATGATTGCAACATCTATAGCGCTTTGCTTTGGGCCTCTAGATTGGGGATGTTACAACACTATACATACAATAAGGACTATACCAACATCAATTCTGGATAGGCTTCCCTCATATGACCCACCGTCTCCCAAGTACAATCTCGGGGATCCTTACTCCACTGGATCTTTACTTACTTCACTACCTTATTTTGCAACCTCTTATCATCATGATCTGCAATATGAATTGGATGTCTAATCACTATCAGGTTTGGTTGTATCTCCAAATCATCTTGAACCGATGATTCTACAATCAACGAAGGGTCATAAACATACTTTCTCAAATGAGACACGTGGAAAACATTATGGACCACCAACAATCTTTCTGGTAATTTAACCTTGTAGGCGAGCAGTCCAATCCTTTTAATAATCTTAAAAGGTCCAATGCACCTGGGTGTCTCCTACTTCAAACTCCAAATCACTTCTCCTTTTATTGGCATAACTCTTTTGTCGATCCTAGGCTTCCTTCATTCTTCTCTTTACACTACAACCTTTTCAGTAGCTTCCCGAATCATATCTGGTCCAAGCACAAGCCGGTCTCCAGTCTCAACCCAACATGCTGGTGAATTGCATAGACGTCCATAGAGAGCTTCATAGGGTTCCGATGCTTGCCTAAAATCTATTATTATAGGAGAATTCTACTAAGTGGAGATGATCTTCCCACGATCCTCCAAAATCCAGAATACAAGCCCTAAAAAGATCTTCTAGAATCTAGTTCATCCTTTCGATTTGTCAATCTGTTTTGGGATGATATGCCACGCTCAAGCTTAGCTTTGTCCCTAAAGCTACTTGAAATGCCTCCCAAAACTGACTTGTAAAGATGGAATCTCAATCATTTACAATTCTTACTGGAACTTCGTGCAATCGAACAATCTCCTCGTATAAATTTCCACCAAAGAAGCTGTCATTCTTGTCGGCTTTACTGGCATAAAATGAGCACTTTTAGTTAGCCTATCCACGATAGCCCACACACCTTCATTCCCTTTTCTAGTTCTAGGTAAACGATCGATAAAATCGATTAATGTCATCTTCCATTTCCATTTTGGGATTTCCAAGGGTTGAAGTAAACCAGCCATCTTCTAGTGATCTCCTTTTATCTGTTGACAGTTCAAACATCTGCTGACAAATATTGAGTCGTCCTTCTTCATTTCGGACCATCAAAATACTCGCTTCATATCTCGATGCATCTTTGAAACACCAGGATGGATACTTAATTTGGATCGGTGACACTATGATAAAACCTTTTGCCTAAGGCCATCGACATTAGCGATGTAGATTCTCCCATTCATGCGCAAAATACCATGGTTATCTAACACGAAACTTAAACACTGCCTACCATCAACATCCTGGATGATATTCCTTAAACGCTCGTCCTCCTTTTTCTTACTAGCAACCCTTTCCAAAAGAGTCGGTTTAGCTTCAAAGAAAGCCAACACTGCATTCCTACTAAGTGCATCTGCCACACATTCGCTTTTCCTGGTGTATAAAGAACATCTAAGTCGTAAGCCGCCAAGAACTCCAACCATCGCTATTGTCTGAGGTTCAGATCCTTCTAAGAGAAAAGTTACTTCAGGGACTTATGATCGATGAAGAGCTCGAACTTTTCACCTATTTAAAGAAGGAAATTACTAGCTAGGATCCTTAAAGATTAGAAATAAACAAAAGAGGGAAAGAAGAATTCTTATCTAGTAAGTAATGCCTCAACATATTTAACGCAAATACAACAGCTAACAGTTCCAAGTCATGTGCTACATAATTCTTCTCATAAGGCTTTATTGTCTACTTGAATAGGCTATAACCTTCGTCATGCTGCATCAACACTACGCCCAAGCCAACTCTACATGCATCGATATAAACAGTTAACCCTTATACTCCATCAATAATAGCCAAAACAGGAGCACCGATCAACCTTTCTTTTAACTCAACGAATGCATAGTCACACTTCGAAGTCCACTCGAATCCAACATCCTTTTTCATCAGCTTGGTTAGATGAGCTGCAATCTTGGAGTAATCCTTTATGAACTTCCTATAATAACCCGCCATCCCTAAAAAGCTTCTCACCTCAGTAGGAGTTTGGGGTCTCTTGAAATCTTGCACAGCGGCTACCTTAACCGGATCAACTAAGATGCCATTACCCAATACAATATGTCCTAGGTATCTCACTTCTGATTGCCAAAAGTAGCATATAGAAAAATTAGATTTAAAAACGTTTTACCTTAACGTTTCCAACACCACTTCAAAACGGTGTTTGTGCTCTTCCTCGTCTTTGAGTAGATAAGAATGTCGTCGATGAAAACCAATACGAACTTATTCAACACATTCCTAAAAAATTGATTCATAAGATCAATAAAAAATGCAGGCACTTTGGTTATCCCAAAAGGCATGACGAACCACTCATAGAAAAGGTTTGGACCTCTAAAAGCAGTTAAGCGTATACTATCCTCTGCTACCCTTAACTGATGTCGTAGAAAGGTCTAATTAGGAGAATACTCTAGCTCCATGAAGTTGATCAAACATATCATCTATGCGAGGTAAAGGGTATTTATTTTGAATTGTCTATTTTTTTAATCCCTATGATCCGCACACAATTTTAACGAACCATCGAAATTTGCTAGAAAAACTACAGCCGATTCCCAACTCAAACGGCTCTGTCTAATCAATCCTCTACTTAACAAATCATCGGTTTGATTCATTAGCTCGAGCTTCTCTCTCGAAGCTATTCTACACAGGAGTTGAATGACAGGTCTCGCATCGGTAACTAGATCAATTCGAAATTCAAATTCCCGATGGGGAGGCAAACTGCTAACCGGTTCAAAAACATCATGATTTTTTTAATAATTTCTATAAATCCTAACACTTACTGGGATGATTCTAAGGAATAAAGGAAACTACTCATACGTTTGTTAGGTTTCCAACAAGCTATACTTTCGAATATGTCACCTGAACTGGTTTTCAACACTATCATCCTCTTAACACGATCTAGTTGTAACGACCAAAAAAATTTGACCTCAAGTATTCGACACTAATATGATTAACTGTAGATGTGCCGAGCAATCGATTGTCGGAATTCTCAGATTGTTAGGTAAAGAAGAAAAGAGGTAGAAGAAGAACAAAAAAACAAAACTCAGAATCTCACATTTCACAACGGATCAAAATATAATATCAAAAAATAGCATTTATACAAGAAAGCCGTAATTGTTACCATTACAACAATACATCATAGTTTTACAACCATTTACAAATAGACTAGACAGTTATATCAACCTGTCTAAGACTAATATCACAACAATTACGAATTCACAGCGGTAAACTCCATACGTTCCTACCATCCAGCTCGCCTCCTGAGCTCCAGAACGCCCTAACCTAAAAAGCTGTAATACTCGGTCTGACCTGAGCATTACATCAAATTAACACATGGGTCAGGTCGGAAACCAGCGTGAGTAAACCCAAATAACTTGAAATACTAAGTTTTAAAAACATATTTGAAAACCTGGGTAACTCGTACTTCATCACAAGTTCATAACTTGCTATAGTCAACAATTATTTCACAAATCTATATCTAAGTACCAACAACTTATTTTAAACGGTCAAGTCACTTAATTTTCTTCCATTCCAGCCTATTGATTCCATAAATCAAATCTATAAAGAATTATTGTAGATTACCAATCGAAGTGGTTCCGGGTATCTACAGATACTCGACCCCGGCTTCTTCGAATCTAAGGTTATCTTTAAACCAAGTTGTTCTAACAACATACTCACACTGAAATCTATCTCAATAAACGAATTATATTAATTAACAGATCAAGCTAGCCATTTATATCACAACACATCCCAAATTACATAACAGGGATATCAAACAAACCAAGGCATTCAATTCCGGATTATCATTCATAAGGAAGATTAATAAGGTCTATTTCTAATCAATTTTATTATCACAAAATTCATTATTTTAATCTTTCTTAATTGTCACTACATAACCCTTTAATTAATTATTGAAATTAATTCTTCAATCCTACAATCATTCACATTAAGTAATCAGCCTTTAATTACTTACATTAATTTATGATCCTTTAACTCATTATCTTAATTAATCAACTAAATTAACCATCCTTGATTAATTACTTTAATTAATTACCCTTAATTAATCACTTTAATTAATTATCCTTAACTAATTTCTTTAATTAATCACTTTAATTAACCATCCTTAATTAATTTAAGACAATCTATTATCTTAATTAATTACTTAATCATATCATTATAAAATTTCATTTAAAATCACATAGAAATATAATTAAATAATTAACTTATTATATAATTGTATTACCAAACAATTTATTTAAAACTTGGTCAATCATTTATTTTCACTTTCTTAGGCTTTTAAACTAGATTAAATCATTTACTATAAAACTTGGTTAAATCAAAACTAAACTACCGGCCCAAACAAAATTCCCGAGCCAAGTCCTTATATAACCCAATGCAACCCACTCTTACCCCTTTTCTACTTCTTTCCTTCTTCTCTTATAAATTAGCAGGCCCAAATTTCTTCGTCCTGAATTCCTTCCTTTCCTCCCTCTTTACTATTTCTCCAGTTCTTCTCTCCCATCTGCCTATGCACGAGTGTGCATGAAAGCATGCACCTGAATCCAAGCCTCGACCGCTGAAATTCACCGTCGATCATCGTCCCCTATCGCACACGACCGCTACCTTTCACCTGACCACCTGGAACACACCATAACACCCTTACTCAAAAACTAAACCTCCAGCCCAAACCTGATCAGGAACATCCACTTTCCAATCAACTCGCCTCACAACCATCGCCCGACATCCTTGCCCATACTTCGTCCAAATCCTCGCTAGAACCTCCTCCGTCCAATCCCCTGCGATCGCACTCCCCTCATTATCCCGATCATCCATCATCTCGTCAGAAATGAGCCAACCAAAACATCTTCCTAAACCCTAATCTTGATTTACTCATCTACCTCCCTCTTTAAAAAATAGCTGTGCTATTTTTACTCAATTCCCCTTTCCTCG
Organism: Allium cepa; assembly: GCA_030765085.1. Taxonomy (NCBI): domain Eukaryota; kingdom Viridiplantae; phylum Streptophyta; class Magnoliopsida; order Asparagales; family Amaryllidaceae; genus Allium; species Allium cepa. The sequence goes on along the minus strand of CM060932.1, from coordinate 683,539,076 downwards.
ATGCTCTTCCATGCCGAGTTGTTGAGCATGAAAAATAGCCACCACGCCAAAATTTCCCTTTTCCCAAATACGGTCATCCTTCCTTGTATCATCGATAAAAACACAAATCAACTACTAAAATTTATCATTCCACCCAGCGATCTCCCTTATGCAAGAAACCGAACATAATACTCTTATTCAAAATTTTATACTTTGGCTTAACTTACTGTAACACACCCTTCCTAATACATATACTCGATAATATATTGTGAAACCATTTTTAAAACTAAGTGTACCTGATTACACTCAAGAAACCTTTAAACATCATGGGCTAAAAGTGTTTAGATGAGGAGGCATAGATTTTTGAAAAGCTGGTCATGCCAGAACAAGGGACAGAGGAAAAAAACTTTATCTGTACAGGCATTTTATATTCTTACCTAAAGACACATATACATCCATCTCTAAGTAATAATATAACACATACTATTATTTCCATTTTATCTTTAACTACTTCTAGATTTTAAAAAGAAATCCGATTTTTAAAAGATGAAGTTTATTTACTGATAATTATTGAAACAGAGAACAGAGACATGCTTATCCATATACACAGCCATCCAATCATATATATACCAGGCAAACCATTTATTCATCCATGCATGACATTTTTTAATAAATACTACCATCGATTATCACATGCACAAGATAATCAGGAAGATTCAGCTTTCCAGAGATAATGTTTACTCACCTGATTTGTGTTGAACAGAAAACAAAGCTTTTATTCTTAATGTGGAATTTTGGCTTTGAAATGATCTGTACTTATTGAGTTTGAATCCTAGCTTGATACTTTATTTTTCAATGATCTTGAAACTGATTAGTTGCTTGTTTGCTTTGGTTTTTAATCCTCTGGTTTGGATTGCTCCAGGTTAGTTTCATTTCTTAGTTTTACATCCTTTCTAGTTTAAAGTTTTGAGTTTTGACTTTCTTTTAGAAATTGAAAGATGAAATAAAAATGAATATGGGGTAATGATGTATATATAACTATTTTCAATTTTCTATTATTTTTTAAAAAGAAAATGCCACCTGTGTTTCATGTTAAAATCAAGCTAACACTTGTAAATTTGCATGACACAATCTGTTACATTTGTTTTAAATGCATGTATTTTTTTAAGCTATAAATATTTAATCTCTTATTTTATTAATTACTTATATCTTATATTTATTATGGTTTAAATATAACTATGTTTATTTTAAGTATAAAAGAAAAGTGTATTCAACCTTCTATTAAATTCTATTTAAACTATCATATATTTTTAAATAAATAAAATATTTATCTTAAGGTTTTTTTTTAAAAATATTAACTTGAAATAGCCTTTGAATTTTTTTATATTAAATTCAAACCAAAACTCTTATTCACAATATATATATATTATAATTCGTAAACATATTTTTATTAGTTTCTAAAGAGATTAATTAGCTAAAATAAAATAATTATAAATAAAGATTATCCAATTTCTATTGCCAAAATCTCGGGTTATCACACATTCTTGTATACGTACACATTCAAGATTCCCATCATCAAAAAGGTTGCAAATCTATTTATAAAGATGTTTTATCTTGAATTAAATAGTGAAATATATTAATCGTTTATCCATATATTTATCAAAATTTTATTTATCCATCTTACAAATCAGTATTTTAAATAAATTATATCTTATTAATTATCAATTAACTTATGACCAAAAACCGGGTTATCGCATTCCTCCCCCCTTTGAATCTTTTCGTCCTCGAAAAGGAACGAAATTAGAATTTTAAAATTATCCTTTAAACATTATTGACTATAAACTCCTTTAATTCAAAAACTTTAAAATCTATATAATATTTATTAAAATAGCTTTATAGAATACTTTGTATAACTCGATTTCTCAACCAATCCATCCTTGTTCTTACAGAAATTCGGTCATACGTTGATCAGGCGTTAGACTAAAAATCTATAAGTACTTAGCAGACCCGTTTTCAACACCCAGTGAAAATACTTGGGAAAACATTTTGTGAAAATATAGAAAACATTCTTGAAAATAGAGGAAACATCTTTGGTGAGAATGCGCTGGAAATCATCACCCCCTCCATGGTCGTAGTTAACCTAATGGTTACGTTGCTATCCCAGCAAAATCCATAGATAACTGTAGGCACTCCACACCCCTCGATTACGCCATGGAACATGCCACAGATGGCAGTTACATCCCGGGTTACGTTACCATCATCGTAAAAGTCCATGTAATTGTAGGCGTCAGCGCCCTCGATTTTCGCTGTCAAATAAAACTTCACTACTTCCACATAGGTCATAGACTACATCAGTCAAGTCCTAATGTAGCCTTAGTCACTCACGGCCTCTCGACTTTTGCTATGTCTCCATAGGTCATAGTCTACCGATGTTATGTTTCCATCACAGCAAAATCAAACGTAGACTGTTGGCTTTCACGGCACACATGACTTTTCCTGTGGTCCATAGTAGATCGTCGTGACATCAAGTTACATTGTCATCACGGCATAACCCAAATATCTTTGTAGGCATCAGCGCCCTCGACTTTCGCTACCCACAACACAAAATCCTCAGGAACTTCAGTTTTTTCGGACATCCTCCCAGGATTCAATTTAGAGCCTCCCCCTTAGGGCTCAAGGCAGACCCACCCCGTGGATCTCCCAATGAAGTTCATTCCAATGGAAGCACCTTTTTTCCAGAGCCAATCTCAAAAAACTTTATACTATAAACTTATAGTAACTTCCAAATCATACCCTTTATGATTTACATCAAAATCTCCTTTACACAAAATCGATTCTCAAATCGACAGTTCCAAACTTGGCTTCCAAATTTCCAAAATTGATTTTTCCCAAAAATCAAAAGCCTTTTCAAAATCCATAGATTCCAAAACCCTTTTCCCAAAATAATTCTCATAAAACCATTTATATGTAGATATATATATATATACACACAACTTATCCTTTCCAACTTGAAAATAATCTTTTGATCACTTATATAGATTCCCCTTTTTATACTTCAAATATTTTCAAAAACCCTTTCTTCTGGTTCTAGATTCAATCATAGGGGGAGCTTATCATATATAACAAATATATATATATATATACACACACACACACACACACACATACCAAATCAAATATTCAAATTTTATTTTCTCTTATAAAGTTACTTACCATATCACTTACTTTTCAAAAGGTGAATTTCAAAAGATATCAATCTTCCACCTTTATTCATATATATTTCTCAAATCATACCTTTCTTTTCAAAAATCATCTTTCATTTTTTTTTCAAAATTTCAGTATCCAGTTCATTCAAGCATGTATGATGTACACATATCATTCGTGCGTAATTTCAAATCTGATCGCTCACTTTATCACACAATTTCACTTCCGAACTAGCATCGTCCACCCGATCTCCTAGTACAGACTCAGATCTGGTTTCTTGATCAGAAACCATCATTCTCCTTGCATAGTCATAACTATGATAGAGAGTTCTCAGAATCAACCAAAAATATATATCAGGGTTCGCCATTGAAAATCAAGTGAAAAATCCAAACTCGAATCGATATATTATCTTGAAATTCTATGCTTGAATCTGGATTAAATCATTATACGAATAGAATATGTACATCCTACGTATTTATCGTTATTAATCATTAGCTGTGACGACCGCCCATGACTCCCGCACGAAACAAGGGAATGGTGCGCTGAAAAGTGTGCCGGCAGCCATGGACGATAGTCAGGGTAAGATAAAACAGCAGACCCTATCGTATTACTCACAGCGCATGGATAAAATACAATAAAAAATATACGTAGTGAAGCTCTATAGAACAGAAGTCCCATCATATAAACTCATAATAGTTTTATACAATCATCTGAATAGTCAATACATCAAGCCTCGCTACATAACACTCAGAGTATCAAACAAACAGCGGAACATCCAGTGCATATAGTAAGAAACAATGTGCAAAAGCCTCCAGCTCGTCTTCGTCATCAACAGCGTTGGTGACCAAGAACAGTACCTGTCACTTGCTACCTAGTCTGCCCATCCCAACATGGATGAACAGCCCAAGGTAATAAGAGTTGAACATAAAACCTTGAGTCAGACAACAGTCTTAGTGGGCAGTAAATTAACTATCAAACATACCGAAAGAGCATAAAGGATAAAAGGAACAGGAACTCAACCATGCCACTCCACCTCATTCTACAGTGATAGCCCCAGACACACTAAACAGAAGTAATCATAGCAATTCTGACATTCAAAGCAAAGTAATTATCACTCGAGTCAAGGTCGGTGTTTTCCAAGTACAAACCCCCAAGGCCTAAACCAAGATCAGATAAGCACCTTGAAAACATCGCTCTTGACCCAAGCGACGATACAACCAAACATCCAAACATCCATGACTCTGGCTATCACTGTTATCATTGCCTTGATTCACCGTTAGTTGAATGGCCGCCTGTCAAGGGCTAATGGTAACCCCGGTTCTAGACATAACTCCGCACGTCGTCGCAACCCGTGCCTAGGAAATTTCGCAACTGCCCAGAGTACTAGCACGTCGTCGCAGCCCGTGCCTGGGACGTCGTCGCAGCCCGTCCCAACGTACTCTTGCTTTGAGCATGCTAGAACCTTCAACAACGATAAAATCTCAGCCTTCTAGTCATCCTCCTCGACGACTATCCCCATACTAGCTCAAGCGCCTCTCAAGCTAACCATTATCCACAAACTCGGACCGCATCACCGAGTTATCAACATGCTTGGGATGATCCCGTCTGGATTAAACCAAGGCTTTCACACATCATGCTTTGCTTCATCGCATCATAGCAAAGTCCCATCTCAACATCATGGTTTGCCTCATCGCATCATGGAAAATTCCCATCTCACAAATCTATCCATATGAGCTTCCACATCCGCTTCATATGCCACAAGCAGCTTTCACCATTCAAGAGCCTTTCCACTTAGCTTTTGAATCATCTTCGACCAACTTGTCCAAATCAAGTTATCGATCAACTAATCAATCAAATCAAACATTAACCCAAGCAATCAATCATTCAAACAAGATTTAAATAAACAATTACAAAATAATGGCAATTTCGTAAATAAAGAGTCCAAGTCTAACATGCATTCTAACAAGCATGAATTATGAACAATATCTCTACAACTTGATGAATGAACTTGCATAACTGAACATGTAGTAAAATGGATATCAAAACTTCTTAGATCAAGGATCTACATGTAGACTTAGGGAAAATGCATGAAATCATTATCTTTAACACATAAACAAGCCACCGATCCAATATACTCCTTTGGGTCCGTGTGAGAGATAACTACCACTCACCGAATCACCTAAACACCTCAAAAACAACCAACTCCAGATCTGGACAGCAAGGAATCAAGCTTGATCCTCCAAAGCTCCGCTTCAAACGATGAAATCTCTCTTCAATGGATGGAGATCTTCAACTTTGGCTCTTGGATCTTCGATTTGATCTTCAATTTAGATGGAAGGAATCACTAGATTAGAGGGGAGAAAAGAAGTGAAGAAGTGTTGTAGTCGAGCTCTCAAAATGGCAGCACTTCGTCGCTTCAAAATCCGGTGCCAAAAAGTGAGCCAAACCCCTCTATTTATAGGCTGAAATCTCCATGAGTCGTTCGCCTCCATGAGTCGTCCACGACTCATCAAAGCCTACGACCCACGACTCAAGCCCCTATACGACTCACGACTCAATCCACCATACGGCTTAACACAACACGGCTCAACACTCTACGACCCACGACTTATCTACACTGCCGAATTTTCCTAAGTTTTAAGCGGTATGGTCGACTCAACGACCTAACACTAAGCCTAAGTCCCAACGACTCAACATCCTACCGACTCAACATAATAGACGACTCAAGCCACTATACGACTCAACCTCAAGGCCGCATTCCTTCCTAAGTCCTAAGTCGTATGGATGACTTAACCACTTACGACTTAACCCTTTCCAACCTAACTACCTACAACCTAGCGACTTAGCAACCTTACGACCCAACAACTTAACCCCTTAACGACCTAACCTTAACTCGTTCAATACTTAAGTCGTTCCATCCTATAAGTCGCTCAATTCACTAACTTGCTAACCCTTAAGTCGTAACTCTCTTAGGCCGGCAACTAACTTAGGTTGGCTAACTTCCTTAAGTCGGTCATACCTATGAGTCGGCCATACCTTAACTCGGCCATACTTTAACTCGGTGCAAACACTATAAGCCGCTAACTCTTAAGCCGTTAGCTTCCTTAGGTCGTCCCAATCCTTAAGCCGTTCAACCCCTAAGTCGTTAACTTACTCTAACCCGTTAACCCTTAAGTCGGTCACGACTTAAGCCCCCACACGACTCAACTTCTACACGACTTATCTTATGGCGATCCAACTCTGAACGACTTAAGCTCCGAACGACTTAAATTCTGAACGACTCAACGGCACTAACAATCTAATGACAACAGTTCTACGATCTTTCGATCCGTAAAAATACGGGTCGTTACATTCTCTCCCCCTTAGGAATTTCGCCCCCGAAATTCCAAACAAACAAGAGCAATCAAAACTATTCTGCATGCCTATCATCCATAGCAATCAACAAACCATGCATCCAATTACTAGCCTAGCATGCAGAATTCTAAGACTTAGAACAAGCTACAAATTCGTGAGATGTCACGACACCTTAGGGCCATACCTCGAAGAGTTCAGGATGAGCTGCCTTCATCCTCTCTTCCTCCTCCCACGTACAGTCGTCAACATCATCACTCCATTGTACCTTGAGCAACGTAACCGTCTTCCTCCTAAACTGTTTCGTGTCGGTTTCAACAACACGAAGCGGCTTACGAGGTCTCGTAACAATTGGATCAACCTCTAAATCTTCACAGCTATCAGCAGAAACCACCGTATTCGAGTCATGCACATACTTCCGTATATAAGATACATGAAAAACATTGTGCACACCCGCCATCTTTTCTGGTAACTCCAATCTATAGGCGAGCTTTCCAATTCGCTCGATGATCGGGAATGGTCCAACAAACTCGGAGTCAATTTCCCTTTCTTCCCGAATCGAATAACATTCTTCAGTGGAGAAATCTTCACAAAAACCATATCACCCACGTCGAATTCCAAATCCTTACGACGCTTATCGGCATAACCTTTCTGACGACCTTGGGCTACCTTCATTCGTCGCCGAATGATCTCTATACAATCCGTAGTCTGACGAATCACTTATGGCCCAAGTATCAGCTTTTCTCCAGTTTCCAACCAACATGTCGGAGAGTTACACGGCCTTCCATACAATGCTTCATACGGTGCCATACCAATACTTGACTGGTAACTGTTATTATATGCAAATTCCACCAAATGAAGATGATCTTCCCACGATCCCCCGAAGTCCAAAACACATGCTCTGAGAAGATCTTCCAAAACTCGGTTCACCCTCTCGGTCTGACCATCTGTTTGGGGGTGATAAGCTGTACTCAAACACAACTCGGTTCCCAAAACTTCCTGGAAGCTCTTCCAAAATCCACTAGTGAACAATGGGTCTCGATCGCTCACTATACTCTTCGGAATACCATGGAATCGAACTATCCACTTAACATACAACTCAGCCAACTACGATGCAGCCCTAGTTCATCGAACAGGAATGAATCTTGCACTCTTAGTCAAACGATCTACGATGACCCAAATCCCTTCATTTCCTGCCCTGGTTCTAGGTAGACCATCGATAAAATCCATCGATATCTGCTCTCACTTCCATGTAGGAACCTCTAATGGCTGAAGCAATCCACTTGGCTTCTTCTGTTCGGCTTTTACCAACTGGCAGTTCATACACTTGGAAATAAAATTTCCAACATCCTTCTTCATACCTTCCCAGTAATAGGTCCTTTTCATATTCCAATACATCTTATTTCCACCTGGATGAATTGTCAACTTCGAGTGATGACTTTCCTTCAGAACTTCATCTCTCAATCCATCTATATCGGGAACAACTAGTCGTCCTTGTTTCCGAAGCCAACCCTCTCGATCGACTTCAAATCCTTTATCCTTTTCTGGATTCAATCCAGATTCCAAATCGCGGATAATCTTGACAAGTTTATCGTCTCGCTTTTGGCTCTCGCCAATCCTTTCCACTAGAGAAGGTCTTATCGATAAGTTTGCCAACATCTCAGGTTCCAATTCACATCTAGACCTGAAGTCAAATCCAGCCAAATACTCAAGACTCTTCCATTCTGAAAACATGGCTCCCAATCCTGCATGTCTTCGACTTAACGCATCAGCCACTGCGTTACCTTTTCCCGGAGTATAGGCTATACCAAAATCATATGATGCTAAGAACTCTAGCCACCGTTGCTGTCGAAGATTCAAGTCCTTTTGGGAGAACAGATACTTCAACGACTTATGATCTGTAAACAACTCGAATCGAACTCCCAATAGGTAATGTCTCCACATTTTCAAAGCAAATACAATCGCCGCTAACTCCAAATCATGAGTCGGATAATTCCTTTCATGCGGCTTCAGTTGTCGACTTGCATACGCAACAACTTTATCCTTCTGCATCAGTACCGCTCCAAGTCCAGTACCACATGCATCGGTATAAACCACCATCTCATCATTCCCACTTGGAATTGTCAAAACAGGAGCACTTGTCAGTTGCTCTTTCAGGATTCCGAAAGCTTGCTCACACTTATCATCCCATTTGAACACTTGGTTCTTTTTCGTCAATCCTGTTAACGGTGCAGCTATCTTGGAAAAGTCTTTGATAAACCGACGATAGTATCCTGCTAATCCAAGAAAACTTCTGACATCAGATGCATTCTTAGGTCTAACCCAATCCTGGATTGCTGCCACCTTCGCGGAATCAACCGCTATTCCATTTCCAGAAATAACATGGCCTAAGAACCTCACTTTACTCTTCCAGAAGTGACACTTCGAAAACTTAGCCTTTAGCTGATGTTTCCGCAAGATTTCCAAAACAATACGGAAGTGTGTCTTGTGCTCTTCCTCAGTTCTGGAATAAATCAGAATATCATCCACGAACACAAGTACGAACTTGTTCAACTGATCTCTGAACACTCTATTCATAAGATCCACAAAATATGCTGGTGCATTGGTCAAACCAAACGGCATTACCAGCCACTCATAAAAACCGGACGGTGTCCTGAAAGCAGTCTTCGGCACACTATCCTTCGCCACTCTTAACTGGTGAAATCCCGTTGCCAAATCCATCTGAGAGAACACCTTAGCTTCGTGAAGCTGATCAAACAAGTCATCTATTCTCGGCAATGGATACTTGTTCTTCCTAGTCACTTTATTCAGCTCACGATAATCCGCACACAACCTCAACGATCCATCCGCTTTGGTTGCGAACACAACTGGTGCACCCCATTCGGACACGCTACGCCGAATGAATCCTTTCCGTAAAAGGTCATCAACTTGCACCTTCAACTCTTACTGCTCCCTAGGCGCCATCCGCCTAAGATGCATCACAACAGGTCTGGCTCCCTCAACTAAATCGATACGGAACTCGATCTCCCTATGCGGCGGTAACCCTTTGACCTCGTCAAAGACATCCTCAAATCCATTCACAATAGGCACCGATGATAGTCCATCCCGTGGAACAACCAGCGAATACATGAAGCTCATGAAGACGCCTTCCTCATGCTTACATCGTATCACAACCTTTCGCCCTTCCACATTCCCGACTGTCACCTCCAGCCTCTCACAATCAACCTTTGCCGCATACTTCCTAATTCAGTCCATACCCAAAATAATTCCGAACCCCACAAAGTTCAGAACAAAGCAATCACAAACAAAAGAGCAATCATGACTCGACACTACTAGACCACGGCATATCATACACAAACAAGACGAACCCCCAACTGGATTAGTCACAACCAATGGTCTATCAACAATATCCGATTCCAAATCGAACCGGTCTACCAGATCATTACAAACAAATGAATGCGACGCCCCAGTATCAAACAACACTCTAACTGGAACACCACAGATGGAAAGAGTACCTTGAACCACCACACTCTTCCCCTTCTCTTCCGCAGTAGGAGCTTTCGAAGATGATGGAACAGCCCCCAAAGCATAATCTTGCACAATTTGCTTATCTTTCCTCGGTTCCGGACAATCCCTCTTGAAATGCCCCGGTTTGTCACAGTTGTGACACTTTGCCGGCACTCTTGGTTTCTTGCAATCCCTGGAGAGATGACCCTTCTGCTGACAGTTGTAGCAGATCACTTCACCCTTTGGCTTCTTCTGGCCATCCTTACCCTTCTACTGCTGCTGCTTCCTCTTCTTGTTTCCATTTTGCTCCTTGGTCACAGCAACAACAGATCCCTCCTTAGGAAACAAACTCTCGTGCCTGAGAGCTTTCTCCACAAGCTTCTCAAACGGATCGTCTAGATGATCCACCAACTGCCTCCCAAGATAAGTGTCCAAGCCTGTCACAAACTTCTCATTCTTCTGATAAGGAGAATCAATATACGACCGAGCATACTTGGACAAAGCTTCAAACTCAGAAACATACTCAAGAACTGGTCTTCCACCTTGCTTGAGTTCCACAAACTTTTTAAACAGAACAGATTTCTGAGCTATAGAAATGAACTTAGCTTCAAATCTGACTTGGAACTGCTCCCAAGTAATCTCTTCCTCTGGAGTATCAATGGTGATAGAGTTCCACCAATCAGAAGCTCTCCCTTGAGGCTGCCTTGATGCAAGCTTCCTCTTAGTTGCATCCTCAATTCCCAAATCGCCAAAGATCCTTCTACAAGCATCAATCCATCTCTGAACATCAACGGTTGATTCTGTTCCCAAGAAAACCTTCCCTCCAAGAGCAGTATAGTCTTTGCACAACTTAGCAAAATCCACTGGTTTTGGAGCTTGAACTTGAACTCCAACATCTACTGATGGTCCTGAAGTTGGTATCCTTCTCATGGTCGAAGTCATCATAGCTTCGAACATTGCAGCATAATCAGTAGCTCCCCCAACGGCACGGTTTTCCCTAGCAGCTTGTCTCTCACTTCGACTCATCCTTAATATCTACAAAAAGGAATGATTTAGAACACCTTGAGAAACAACTACATAAGGAGTTCAAATCCTTCTAAGCTACTATATTATATATAGTAATCATCCATCAAAATACAATTACGTCTCTCATACGTAGTTACGTCAGCGAGATTTGGCTAAAATCGATTAACCAAAGCTCTGATACCAAATGTGACGACCGCCCATGACTCCCACACGAAATAAGGGAATGGTGCGATGAAAAGTGTGCCAGGCAACCATGGACGATAGTCAGGGTAAGATAAAACAGCAGACCCTATCGTATTACTCACAGCGCATGGATAAAATACAATAAAAAAATATACATAGTGAAGCTCTATAGAACAGAAGTCTCATCATATAAACTCATAATAGTTTTATACAATCATCTGAATAGTCAATACATCAAGCCTCACTACATAACACTCAGAGTATCAAACAAACAGCGGAACATCCAGTGCATATAGTAAGAAACAATGTGCAAAAGCCTCCAGCTCGTCTTCGTCATCAACAGCGTTGGTGACCAAGAACAGCTCCTGTCACCTGCTACCTAGTCTGCCCATCCCAACATGGATGAACAGCCCAAGGTAATAAGAGTTGAACATAAAACCTTGAGTCAGACAACAGTCTTAGTGGGAAGTAAATTAACTATCAAACATACCAAAAGAGCATAAAGGATAAAAGGAACAGGAACTCAACCATCCCACTCCACCTCATTCTACAGTGATAGCCCCAGACACACTAAACAGAAGTAATCATAGCAATTCTGACATTCAAAGCAAAGTAATTATCACTCGAGTCAAGGTCGGTGTTTTCCAAGTACAAACCCCCAAGGCCTAAACCAAGATCAGATAAGCACCTTGAAAACATCGCTCTTGACCCAAGCGACGATACAACCAAACATCCATGACTCTGGCTATCACTGTTATCATTGCCTTGATTCACCGTTAGTTGAATGACCGCCTGTCAAGGGCTAATGGTAACCCCGGTTCTAGACATAACTCCGCACGTCGTCGCAGCCCGTGCCTAGGAATTTTCGCAACTGCCCAGAGTACTAGCACGTCGTCGCAGCCCGTGCCTGGGACGTCGTCGCAGCCCGTCCCAACGTACTCTTGCTTTGAGCATGCTAGAACCTTCAACAACGATAAAATCTCAGCCTTCTAGTCATCCTCCTCGACGACTATTCCCATATTAGCTCAAGCGCCTCTCAAGCTAACCATTATCCACAAACTCGGACCGCATCACCGAGTTATCAACATGCTTGGGATGATCCCGTCTGGATTAAACCAAGGCTTTCACACATCATGCTTTGCTTCATCGCATCATAGCAAAGTCCCATCTCAACATCATGGTTTGCCTCATCGCATCATGGAAAATTCCCATCTCACAAATCTATCCATATGAGCTTCCACATCCGCTTCATATGCCACAAGCAGCTTTCACCATTCAAGAGCCTTTCGACTTAGCTTTTGAATCATCTTCGACCAACTTGTCCAAATCAAGTTATCGATCAACTAATCAATCAAATCAAACATTAACCCAAGCAATCAATCATTCAAACAAGATTTAAATAAACAATTACAAAATAATGGCAATTTCGTAAATAAAGAGTCCAAGTCTAACATGCATTCTAACAAGCATGAATTATGAACAATATCTCTACAACTTGATGAATGAACTTGCATAACTGAACATGTAGTAAAATGGATATCAAAACTTCTTAGATCAAGGATCTACATGTAGACTTAGGGAAAATGCATGAAATCATTATCTTTAACACATAAACAAGCCACCGATCCAATATACTCCTTTGGGTCCGTGTGAGAGATAACTACCACTCACCGAATCACCTAAACACCTCAAAAACAACCAACTCCAGATCTGGACAGCAAGGAATCAAGCTTGATCCTCCAAAGCTCCGCTTCAAACGATGAAATCTCTCTTCAATGGATGGAGATCTTCAACTTTGGCTCTTGGATCTTCGATTTGATCTTCAATTTAGATGGAAGGAATCACTAGATTAGAGGGGAGAAAAGAAGTGAAGAAGTGTTGTAGTCGAGCTCTCAAAATGGCAGCACTTCGTCGCTTCAAAATCCGGTGCCAAAAAGTGAGCCAAACCCCTCTATTTATAGGCTGAAATCTCCATGAGTCGTTCGCCTCCATGAGTCGTCCATGACTCATCAAAGCCTACGACCCACGACTCAAGCCCCTATACGACTCACGACTCAATCCACCATACGGCTTAACACAACACGGCTCAACACTCTACGACCCACGACTTATCTACACTGCCGTATTTTCCTAAGTTTTAAGCAGTATGGTCGACTCAACGACCTAACACTAAGCCTAAGTCCCAACGACTCAACATCCTACCGACTCAACATAATAGACGACTCAAGCCATTATACGACTCAACCTCAAGGCCGCATTCCTTCCTAAGTCCTAAGTCGTATGGATGACTTAACCACTTACGACTTAACCCTTGCCGACCTAACTACCTACAACCTAGCGACTTAGCAACCTTATGACCCAACCACTTAACCCCTTAACGACCTAACCTTAACTCGTTCAATACTTAAGTTGTTCCATCCTATAAGTCGCTCAATTCACTAACTTGCTAACCCTTAAGTCGTAACTCTCTTAGGCCGGCAACTAACTTAGGTTGGCTAACTTCCTTAAGTCGGTCATACCTATGAGTCGGCCATACCTTAACTCGGCCATACTTTAACTCGGTGCAAACACTATAAGCCGCTAACTCTTAAGCCGTTAGCTTCCTTAGGTCGTCCCAATCCTTAAGCCGTTCAACCCCTAAGTCGTTAACTTACTCTAACCCGTTAACCCTTAAGTCGGTCACGACTTAAGCCCCCACACGACTCAACTTCTACACGACTTATCTTATGGCGATCCAACTCTGAACGACTTAAGCTCCGAACGACTTAAATTCTGAAAGACTCAACGGCACTAACAATCTAATGACAACAGTTCTACGATCTTTCGATCCGTAAAAATACGGGTCGTTACATTCTCTCCCCCTTAGGAATTTCGCCCCTGAAATTCCAAACAAACAAGAGCAATCAAAACTATTCTGCATGCCTATCATCCATAGCAATCAACAAACCATGCATCCAATTACTAGCCTAGCATGCAGAATTCTAAGACTTAGAACAAGCTACAAATTCGTGAGATGTCACGACACCTTAGGGCCATACCTCGAAGAGTTCAGGATGAGCTGCCTTCATCCTCTCTTCCTCCTCCCACGTACAGTCGTCAACATCATCACTCCATTGTACCTTGAGCAACGTAACCGTCTTCCTCCTAAGCTGTTTCGTGTCGGTTTCAACAACACGAAGCGGCTTACGAGGTCTCGTAACAACTGGATCAACCTCTAAATCTTCACAGCTATCAGCAGAAACCACCGTATTCGAGTCATGCACATACTTCCGTATATAAGATACATGAAAAACATTGTGCACACCCGCCATCTTTTCTGGTAACTCCAATCTATAGGCGAGCTTTCCAATTCGCTCGATGATCGGGAATGGTCCAACAAACTCGGAGTCAATTTCCCTTTCTTCCCGAATCGAATAACATTCTTCAGTGGAGAAATCTTCACAAAAACCATATCACCCACGTCGAATTCCAAATCCTTACGACGCTTATCGGCATAACCTTTCTGACGATCTGGGCTGCCTTCATTCGTCGCCGAATGATCTCTATACAATCCGTAGTCTGACGAATCACTTATGGCACAAGTATCAGCTTTTCTCCAGTTTCCAACCAACATGTCGGAGAGTTACACGGCCTTCCATACAATGCTTCATACGGTGCCATACCAATACTTGACTGGTAACTGTTATTATATGCAAATTCCACCAAATGAAGATGATCTTCCCATGATCCCCCGAAGTCCAAAACACATGCTCTGAGAAGATCTTCCAAAACACGGTTGACCCTCTCGGTCTGACCATCTGTTTGGGGGTGATAAGCTGTACTCAAACACAACTCGGTTCCCAAAACTTCCTGGAAGCTCTTCCAAAATCCACTAGTGAACAATGGGTCTCGATCGCTCACTATACTCTTCGGAATACCATGGAATCGAACTATCCACTTAACATACAACTCAGCCAACTTCGATGCAGTCCTAGTTGATCGAACAGGAATGAATCTTGCACTCTTAGTCAAACGATCAACGATGACCCAAATCCCTTCATTTCCTGCCCTGGTTCTAGGTAGACCATCGATAAAATCCATCGATATCTGCTCCCACCTCCATGTAGGAACCTCTAATGGCTGAAGCAATCCACTTGGCTTCTTCTGTTCGGCTTTTACCAACTGGCAGTTCATACATTTGGAAATAAAATTTCCAACATCCTTCTTCATACCTTCCCAGTAATAGGTCCTTTTCATATTCCGATACATCTTATTTCCTCCTGGATGAATTGTCAACTTCGAGTGATGACTTTCCTTCAGAACTTCATCTCTCAATCAATCTATATCGGGAACAACTAGTCGTCCTTGTTTCCGAAGCCAACCCTCTCGATCGACTTCAAATCCTTTATCCTTTTCTGGATTCAATCCAGATTCCAAATCGCGGATAATCTTGACAAGCTTATCGTCTCGCTTTTGGCTCTCGCCAATCCTTTCCACTAGAGAAGGTCTTATCGATAAGTTTGCCAACATCTTAGGTTCCAATTCACATCTAGACCTGAAGTCAAATCCAGCCAAATACTCAAGACTCTTCCATTCTGAAAACATGGCTCCCAATCCTGCATGTCTTCGACTTAACGCATCAGCCACTGCGTTACCTTTTCCCGGAGTATAGGCTATACCAAAATCATATGATGCTAAGAACTCTAGCCACCGTTGCTGTCGAAGATTCAAGTCCTTTTGGGAGAACAGATACTTCAACGACTTATGATCTGTAAACAACTCGAATCGAACTCCCAATAGGTAATGTCTCCACATTTTCAATGCAAATACAATCGCCGCTAACTCCAAATCATGAGTCGGATAATTCCTTTCATGCGGCTTCAGTTGTCGACTTGCATACGCAACAACTTTATCCTTCTGCATCAGTACCGCTCCAAGTCCAGTACCATATGCATCGGTATAAACCACCATCTCATCATTCCCACTTGGAATAGTCAAAACAGGAGCACTTGTCAGTTGCTCTTTCAGGATTCCGAAAACTCTCACACACTTATCATCCCATTTGAACACTTGGTTCTTTTTCGTCAATCCTGTTAACGGTGCAGCTATCTTGGAAATGTCTTTGATAAACCGACGATAGTATCCTGCTAATCCAAGAAAACTTCTGACATCAGATGCATTCTTAGGTCTAACCCAATCCTGGATTGCTGCCACCTTCGCGGAATCAACCGCTATTCCATTTCCAGAAATAACATGGCCTAAGAACCTCACTTTACTCTTCCAGAAGTGACACTTCGAAAACTTAGCCTTTAGCTGATGTTTCCGCAAGATTTCCAAAACAATACGCAAGTGTGTCTTGTGCTCTTCCTCAGTTCTGGAATAAATCAGAATATCATCCACGAACACAAGTACGAACTTGTTCAACTAATCTCTGAACACTCTATTCATAAGATCCACAAAATATGCTGGTGCATTGGTCAAACCAAACGGCATTACCAACCACTCATAAAAACCGGACGGTGTCCTGAAAGCAGTCTTCGGCACACTATCCTTCGCCACTCTTAACTGGTGAAATCCCATTGCCAAATCCATCTGAGAAAACACCTTAGCTTCGTGAAGCTGATCAAACAAGTCATCTATTCTCGGCAATGGATACTTGTTCTTCCTAGTCACTTTATTCAGCTCACGATAATCCACACACAACCTCAACGATCCATCCGCTTTGGTTGCGAACACAACTGGTGCACCCCATTCGGACACGCTACGCCGAATGAATCCTTTCCGTAAAAGGTCATCAACTTGCACCTTCAACTCTTGCTGCTCCCTAGGCGCCATCCGCCTAAGAGGCATCACAACAGGTCTGGCTCCCTCAACTAGATCGATACGAAACTCGATCTCCTATGCGGCGGTAACCCTTTGACCTCGTCAAAGACATCCTCAAATCCATTCACAATAGGCACCGATGACAGTCCATCCCATGGAACAACCAACGAATACATGAAGCTCATGAAGACGCCTTCCTCATGCTTACATCGTATCACAACCTTTCGCCCTTCCACATTCCCGACTGTCACCTCCAGCCTCTCACAATCAACCTTTTTCGCATACTTCCTAAGCCAGTCCATACCCAAAATAATTCTGAATCCCACAAAGTTCAGAACAAAGCAATCACAAACAAAAGAGCAATCATGACTCGACTCTACTAGACCACGGCATATCATACACAAACAAGACGAACCCCCAACTGGATTAGTCACAACCAATGGTCTATCAACAATATCCGGTTCCAAACCCAACCGGTCTACCAGATCATTACAAACAAATGAATGCGACGCCCCAGTATCAAACAACACTCTAACTGGAACACCACAGATGGAAAGAGTACCTTAAACCACCACACTCTTCCCCTTCTCTTCCGTAGTAGGAGCTTTCGAAGATGATGGAACAGCCCCTAAAGCATAATCTTGCACAATTTTCTTATCTTTCCTCGGTTCCGGACAATCCCTCTTGAAATGCCCCGGTTTGTCACAGTTGTGACACTTTGCCGGCACTCTTGGTTTCTTGCAATCCTTGGAGAGATGACCCTTCTGCTGACAGTTGTAGCAGATCACTTCACCCTTTGGCTTCTTCTGGCCATCCTTACCCTTCTGCTGCTGCTGCTTCCTCTTCTTGTTTCCATTTTGCTCCTTGGTCACAGCAACAACAGATCCCTCCTTAGGAAACAAACTCTCGTGCCTGAGAGCTTTCTCCACAAGCTTCTCAAACGGATCGTCCAGATGATCCACCAACTGCCTCCCAAGATAAGTGTCCAAGCCTGTCACAAACTTCTCATTCTTCTGATAGGGAGAATCAATATACGACCGAGCATACTTGGACAAAGCTTCAAACTCAGAAACATACTCAAGAACTGGTCTTCCACCTTGCTTGAGTTCCACAAACTTCTTAAACAGAACAGATTTCTGAGCTGTAGAAATGAACTTAGCTTCAAATCTGACTTGGAACTGCTCCCAAGTAATCTCTTCCTCTGGAGTATCAATGGTGATAGAGTTCCACCAATCAGAAGCTCTCCTTTGAAGCTGTCTTGATGCAAGCTTCCTCTTAGTTGCATCCTCAATTCCCAAATCGCCAAAGATCCTTCTACAAGCATCAATCCATCTCTGAACATCAACGGTTGATTCTGTTCCCAAGAAAACCTTCCCTCCAAGAGCAGTATAGTCTTTGCACAACTTAGCAAAATCCACTGGTTTTGGAGCTTGAACTTGAACTCCAACATCTACCGATGGTCCTGAAGTTGTTATCCTTCTCATGATCGAAGTCATCATAGCTTCAAACATTGCAGCATAATCACTAGCTCCGCCAACAGAGCGGTTTTCCCTAGCAGCTTGTCTCTCACTTCGACTCATCCTTAATATCTACAAAAAGGAATGATTTAGAACACCTTGAGAAATAACTACATAAGGAGTTCAAATCCTTCTAAGCTACTATATTATATATAGTAATCATCCATCAAAATAAAATTACGTCTCTCATACGTAGTTACGTCAGCGAGCGTTGGCTAAAATCGATTAACCAAAGCTCTGATACCAAATGTGACGACCGCCCATGACTCCCGCACGAAACAAGGGAATGGTGCGCTGAAAAGTGTGCCAGGCAGCCATGGACGATAGTCAGGGTAAGATAAAACAGCAGACCCTATCGTATTACTCACAGCGCATGGATAAAATACAATAAAAAAATATACATAGTGAAGCTCTATAGAACAGAAGTCTCATCATATAAACTCATAATAGTTTTATACAATCATCTGAATAGTCAATACATCAAGCCTCACTACATAACACTCAGAGTATCAAACAAACAGCGGAACATCCAGTGCATATAGTAAGAAACAATGTGCAAAAGCCTCCAGCTCGTCTTCGTCATCAACAACGTTGGTGACCAAGAACAGCACCTGTTACCTGCTACCTAGTCTGCCCATCCCAACATGGATGAACAGCCCAAGGTAATAAGAGTTGAACATAAAACCTTGAGTCAGACAACAGTCTTAGTGGGCAGTAAATTAACTATCAAACATACCAAAAGAGCATAAAGGATAAAAGGAACAGGAACTCAACCATCCCACTCCACCTCATTCTACAGTGATAGCCCCAGACACACTAAACAGAAGTAATCATAGCAATTCTGACATTCAAAGCAAAGTAATTATCACTCGAGTCAAGGTCGGTGTTTTCCAAGTACAAACCCCCAAGGCCTAAACCAAGATCAGATAAGCACCTTGAAAACATCGCTCTTGACCCAAGCGACGATACAACCAAACATCCAAACGTCCATGACTCTGGCTATCACTGTTATCATTGCCTTGATTCACCGTTAGTTGAATGACCGCCTGTCAAGGGCTAATGGTAACCCCGGTTCTAGACATAACTCCGCACGTCGTCACAGCCCGTGCCTAGGAATTTTCGCAACTGCCAAGAGTACTAGCACGTCGTCGCAGCCTGTGCCTGGGACGTCGTCGCAGCCCGTCCCAACGTACTCTTGCTTTGAGCATGCTAGAACCTTCAACAACGATAAAATCTCAGCCTTCTAGTCATCCTCCTCGACGACTATTCCCATACTAGCTCAAGGCCTCTCAAGCTAACCATTATCCACAAACTCGGACCGCATCACCGAGTCATCAACATGCTTGGGATGATCCCGTCTGGATTAAACCAAGGCTTTCACACATCATGCTTTGCTTCATCGCATCATAGCAAAGTCCCATCTCAACATCATGGTTTGCCTCATCGCATCATGGCAAATTCCCATCTCACAAATCTATCCATATGAGCTTCCACATCCGCTTCATATGCCACAAGCAGCTTTCACCATTCAAGAGCCTTTCCACTTAGCTTTTGAATCATCTTCGACCAACTTGTCCAAATCAAGTTATCGATCAACTAATCAATCAAATTAAACATTAATCCAAGCAATCAATCATTCAAACAAGATCTAAATAAACAATTACAACAATAATGGCAATTTCGTAAATAAAGAGTCCAAGTCTAACATGCATTCTAACAAGCATGAATTATGAACAATATCTCTACAACTTGATGAATGAACTTGCATAAGTGAACATGTAGTAAAATGGATATCAAAACTTCTTAGATCAAGGATCTACATGTAGACTTAGGGAAAATGCATGAAATCACTATCTTTAACACATAAACAAGCCACCGATCCAATATACTCCTTTGGGTCCGTGTGAGAGATAACTACCACTCACCGAATCACCTAAACACCTCAAAAACAACCAACTCCAGATCTGGACAGCAAGGAATCAAGCTTGATCCTCCAAAGCTCCGCTTCAAACGATGAAATCTCTCTTCAATGGATGGAGATCTTCAACTTTGGCTCTTGGATCTTCGATTTGATCTTCAATTTAGATGGAAGGAATCACTAGATTAGAGGGGAGAAAAGAAGTGAAGAAGTGTTGTAGTCGAGCTCTCAAAATGGCAGCACTTCGTCGCTTCAAAATCCGGTGCCAAAAAGTGAGCCAAACCCCTCTATTTATAGGCTGAAATCTCCATGAGTCGTTCGCCTCCATGAGTCGTCCACGACTCATCAAAGCCTACGACCCACGACTCAAGCCCCTATATGACTCACGACTCAATCCACCATACGGCTTAACACAACACGGCTCAACACTCTACGACCCACGACTTATCTACACTTCCGTATTTTCCTAAGTTTTAAGCCGTATGGTCGACTCAACGACCTAACACTAAGCCTAAGTCCCAACGACTCAACATCCTACCGACTCAACATAATAGACGACTCAAGCCACTATACGACTCAACCTCAAGGCTGCATTCCTTCCTAAGTCCTAAGTCGTATGGATGACTTAACGACTTACGACTTAACCCTTGCCGACCTAACTACCTACAACCTAGCGACTTAGCAACCTTACGACCCAACGACTTAACCCCTTAACGACCTAACCTTAACTCGTTCAATACTTAAGTTGTTCCATCCTATAAGTCGCTCAATTCACTAACTTGCTAACCCTTAAGTCGTAACTCTCTTAGGTCGGCAACTAACTTAGGTTGGCTAACTTCCTTAAGTCGGTCATACCTATGAGTCGGCCACACCTTACCTCGGCCATACTTTAACTCGGTGCAAACACTATAAGCCGCTAACTCTTAAGCCGTTAGCTTCCTTAGGTCGTCCCAATCCTTAAGCCGTTCAACCCCTAAGTCGTTAACTTACTCTAACCCGTTAACCCTTAAGTCGGTCACGACTTAAGCCCCCATACGACTCAACTTCTACACGACTTATCTTATGGCGATCCAACTCTGAACGACTTAAGCTCCGAACGACTTAAATTCGGAATGACTCAACGGCACTAACAATCTAATGACAACAGTTCTACGATCTTTCGATTCGTAAAAATACGGGTTGTTACATTAGCTAAATCAATTATCTTTTCTATTCACCTTCATTTTGATTTTATTCACTCATCCATAATTTCTGCCAATTTCCATTTGGATTAACACTTCAATTCTTATCTCAACTGGTATTCAATTATAGACAGTTTGCACTCTGACCAACTTGTATTAAGAAAATAGCTTGAAATTTTTTAAAATAGATAAGTAGCTGTAAAATAGTTATTAGTTGCAAATAGTAGTAAAATAGTTAAGCAATTTTAAAATAGTTGTAAAGTAGTTAAATAATTGTACAGTTGTTGGATAGTTGCAAAATAGTTGTAAAATAGCAATAAGTTTGTAAGTAGTTGTAAAATAGAGATTAGTTTGTAAACAAATGTAAAGTAGTAGTTAGTTTTCAAAATAATTGTAAACTAAGTATAAGGTAGTTTGGGGTTTAAAAAGAAAGGTTGTATAGTAAATAGCTAGGAAAATAGATTTAAAATAGTTTATATTGAAATAATTTATTTGAAAAAAATAGTTTAGAGCCAAACCGTTCAATTCCCAATCTCCATTTCCATTCAATTTCCAATTTCCACTTCTATTTAAACTGATTCAATTTCAATTCTATTAAAATTAAGTTCAATTTCTATCCCAAATTCAAATCAACTCCCATTTAAAATTCAAACTAGTTTAACTTCAATTTCACTTTAGATTAATTCAATTCAAATTTTCCATTTGAATTTTATGCTTATCCGTCTTCAATTAACATTCCAATTAATTAAAATCAAATTCAATTTGAATTAACTCGATTCAAATCTTAACTTAAAACCATCTCGAATTTCATAAATTCGAGTTAAAATTTGTAAATGTTGACATAATCCTTTAAATCAAACCAACCATTTCCTTTTAAATTACCTTTACTTAACTTATTTCAAAATTCAAATTAGAGTTCAAACTTTTAAAATGATTTAATCTTCAGAATACAATTTATTACCCAATTTTAACTTTGAAACCAATTTTTAACAAATTTTCAGCTAGCTCATTTCTAACATTTAAATATTTAAGTTCAAAGCAATTTCCCACTTCATAAAGTCAATCTTATTTCTATTTTATTTCAGTAATGGATGTATATTATCTCAATCCATTTCTTAATTCATTTAAAATAATCTAATTTATAGTTCCATAAATTATTAATAACAATAGGATGTTATCAGGATAAGCAAAAATAAATAAATATCCAAATTATTTAAAATATCCATTTATAGCATCCATTACCCTTTCAGATCTCAAACCCATTTTGAGATCACACATTACTCCCATTTCAAATTTTAAACTTCTTATAATAATCTTCCCACTCAAGTTTAAAAACTTATTTCACTTTGGGTTTTCACATCATATTCCAAGGAAAAATTCAAAACTCAACCTTAGGGTTTATTTCAAATCATTTTCAATATTATGTATACCCCCCATACATACATATTTATTTCCTTTGCACACCAAGTTATACTTTAAATTTTAAACCACTTTTGGTTTCAATTCAAAACAATTTTCTTTAAAATTTCCAAACAACTCTTGTTTGAAATAGGCCCTTTTCATTCAATTACATTGTAAATAATACTGTTTATTATTTCTTTTATCACTTTGAAGTAATTTTAAATTTCTAGACCTAGATTTAAAACTTCTTAATTTAAAATATCTTCAATTCCAATTTATAAGTCATACTCACCTAAATGTTTACTTCCCTAAAACATTTCATTTTGCTTAATCATTAACAAACATTTTGTTATTAAACACAATAATTATTTATGATAATAACCAAGATTATCATATTTGGATACCAATTCACTATATGTTATCTTATTCTGAAAACACCTCTATAAATTAAGGATTTTAATTTCAGTTCGAATCCATTTCTAGCTTATCTTATTATATAGTTCATACTATTCAATTCTTATTTGGTTGTATTTCTATTACCACTTAATTCTTATTCAACTTCCTTAACCAACAACCAATTTCTCAATATATATATTAATTATAAAATTTATCAAAATATAAATTTATATAAAAATCATTATATAAGAATATAACAAGTATGCTCTAATATATATATATATATATATATATATATATATATACACACACACACACACTCAACTCATTCAAGGGTACCATTGACCCTATCCTTAATGTGTAAACCCACCAGAGCCAAGGTTCTCGCTTAACCTTCCGTTCTGATACGAAAATGTAACGACCCAAAATTTTCGACCTTGAGTATTTGACACTAATACGTTTAACTGTAGACGTGTCGAGCAATCGATTGCCGAAAGTCTCAGATTGTTAGGTAAAGAAGTAAAGAGGTAGAAGAAGAACAGAAAACAAAACTCAGAATCTCACATTTCGCAGCGGATCAAAATATAATATCACAAAATAGCATTTATACAAGAAAACTTTAATTGTTACCATTACAACAATACATTAGAGTTATACAACCATTTACAAATAGACTAGACAGTTATATCAACCCGTCTCAGACTAATATCACAACAATCACGAATACATAGCGGTAAACTCTATATGTTCCTGTCCTCCAGCTCGCCTCCTAAGCTCCAGAACGCCCTAACTTGAAAAGCTGTAATACTCGGTCTGAGCCGAGCATTACATCAAAGTAACACCCGGGTTAGGCTGGAAACCAGCATGAGTAATAACTTGAAATACTAAGTTTTAAAAACATATTTGAAAACCGGGGTAACTCGTACTTCACTACAAGTTCATCACTTGCTATAGTCAACACTTATTTCACCAATCTATATCTAAGTACCAACAACTTAGTTTAAATGGTCCAGTTACTTAATTTTCTTCCATTCCAGCCTATTGATTCCACAAATCAAATCTATAAAGAATTATTGTAGATTACTAATCAAAGTGGTTTTAGGTATCTACAGATACCCGACCCCAGCCTCTTCGAAGCTAAGGTTATCTTTAAACCAAGTTGTTCTAGCAACATACTCACACTGAAATCTATCTCAGATAAACGATTTACATTTACTAACAGATCAAGCTAGCCATTTATATCTCAGCACATCCCAAATTACATAACAAGGATAACAAACAAACCAAGGTATTCAATTCCGGTTTATCATTCATAAGCAAGATTAATTAGGTCTATTTCTAATCAATTTTATTATCACAAAATTAGTTATCTTAATCTTGCTTAATTATCACTACTTAACCATTTAATTAATTATTGAAATTAATTCTTTAATCTACAATCATTCACATTATGTAATCAACCTTTGATTACTTACATTATGATCCTTTAACTTATTATCTTAATTAACAATTAAATTAACCATCATTGATTAATTACTTTAATCAATTATCCTTAATTAGTCACTTTAATTAATTATCCTTAATTAATTATACTTAATTAATTACTTTAATTAACCATCCTTAAGTAATTTAAGACAATCCATTATCTTAATTAACTACTTAATCATATCATTATAAAATTTCATTTAAAATCACATAGAAATATAGTTAAATAATTAACTTATTATATAATTGTATTACCAAACAATTTATTTAAAACTTGGTTAATCATTTACTTTCAATTTCTTAGGCTTTCAAACTAGATTAAATCATTTACTAGAAAACTTGGTTAAATCAAAACTAAACTACCGGCCCAAACAAAATTCCCGAGCCAAATCCTTACGTAACCCGATGCAACCCACTCTTACCACTTTTCTACTTATTTCCTTCTTCTCTTATAAATTAGCATGCCCAAATTTCTTTGGCCCGCATTCCTTCCTTTCCTCCCTTTTTACTATTTCTCCAGTTCTTCTCTCCTACCTGCCTATGCATGAGTGTGCACAAAAGCGTGCACCTGAATCCAAGCCTCGACCATCGAAATTCGCATGTTATCACCGTCGCCTATCGCACACGACCTCCACTTTCACCTGACCACCTGGAACACACCACAACACCCTTACTCAAAAACGAAACCTCCAGCCCAAACCAAATCAGGAGCATCCACTTTCCAATCAACTCGCCTCACCACCATCGCCTGACATCCCTGCCCAAATTTTTTCCAAATCCTTGCTAGAATCTCCTCCGTCCAATCCCTTGGGACCGCACTCCCCTCATTGCCCCGAACATCCATCATCTCGTCAGAAACGAGCCGACCAAAATATCCTCCTAAACCGTAACCTTGATTTACTCGTCCACCTCCCTCTTCTAAAAATTGTTGTGCTATTTTTACTAAATTCCCCTTTCTTTGATGCTCTTCCACGCCGAGTTGCTTGGCACGAAAAATAGCCACCATGCCAGAAATTGCCCTTCGCCCAAATACGGTCATCCTTCCTTATCTCATCGATTCCACCACTAAAAACATAAAACAACTACTAAAATTTCTAATTCGACCTAGCGATCACCCATATGCAAGAAACAGATCATAATACTCTTATTCAAAATTTTATACTTTCACTTAACTTACTATAACACACCCTTCCTAATACATATACTTGATAATATGCTGTGAAACCATTTTTAAAACTTAGTATACCTGATTACACTCAAGAAACCCTCAAACATCATCGCTAAAAGTGTTTAGATGAGGAGGTATAGATTTTTGAAAAGTTGGTCACGCCAGGAACAAGGGACAGAGGAAAAAAAACTTTATGTGTACAGGCATTTTATATTCTTACCTACAGACACATATACATCCATTTCTAAGCAATAGTATAACACATACTATTATTTCCATTTTATCTTTAACTACTTCTATATTTTAAAAAACGAAATTTGATTTTTAAAAGATGAATTTTATTTATTGATAATTGTTGAAACAGAGAACAGAGACATGCTTATCCATACACATAGCCATCCAATCATATATATACCAGGAAAACCATTTATTAATCCATGCATGACATTTTTGAATAAATACTACCATCGATTATCACATGCACAAGATAATCAGGAAGATTTGGCTTTCCAGAGATAATGTTTATCACCTGATTTATGTTGAACAGAAAACAAAGCTTTTATTCTTAATCTGGAATTTTGGCTTTGAAATGATCTGTACTTGTTGAGTTTGAATCCTAGCTTGATACTTGATTTTTGAATGATCTTAAAACTTATTAGTTGCTTGTTTGCTTTGGGTTTTAATCCTTTGGTTTGGATTGCTCCAGGTTAGTTTCATTTCTTAGTTTTACATCCTTTCTGGTTTAAAGTTTTGAGTTTCTTTTAGAAATTGAAATATGAAATAAAAATGAATATGGGGGTATGATATGTATACATAACTATTTTCAATATTCGATTTTTAAAAAGAAAAATAAAATGCCACTTGTTTTTCATGTTAAAATCAAACTAACACTTGTAAATTTGCTTGACACAATTTGTTACATTTGTTTTAAATGCATGTATTTTTTAAGCTATAAATATTTAATCTCTTATTTTATTAATTACTTATGTCTTATATTTATTCTGGTTTAAATATAACTATGTTTATTTGAAATATAAAAGAAAAGTGTATTCAACCTTTATTAAATTCTATCTAAACTATCATATATTTTTAAATAAATAAAATATTTATCCCAAGTGTTTTAAAAAAAATATTAACTTTAAATAGCCTGTGAAATTTTTTATATTAAATTCAAACCAAAACTCTTATTCACAATATATATATATTATAATTAGGAAACATATTTTTATTAGTTTTTAAAGAGATTAATTAGCTAAATTAAAATAATTATAAAAGAAGATTATCCAATTTCTATTGCCAAAATCTCGAGTCATCACACTTGCTTGTATATGTACACACTCAAGGTTCCCATCATCAAAAAGTTTGCAAATCTATTTATAAAGATATTTTATCTTGAATTAAATAGTG
Organism: Allium cepa; assembly: GCA_030765085.1. Lineage (NCBI taxonomy): Eukaryota > Viridiplantae > Streptophyta > Magnoliopsida > Asparagales > Amaryllidaceae > Allium > Allium cepa. The sequence goes on along the minus strand of CM060932.1, from coordinate 683,511,551 downwards.
AAATATATTATTCATTTATCCATATATTTATCAAAATTTTATTTGTCCATCTCACAAATCAGTATTTTAAATAAATTATATCTTGTTAATTATCAATCAATAGATGACCAAAAACCGGGCTATCGCACCAGTATAGTTCCACATCTTAATTCCATGTGTAACAATCCTGGTTTTGGTGATTACCTGTAAATATCAAATTATAACGGTGGTTATAATTTGATATTGAGAAATAAAAATAAATTGGAGATTGAAATTGTTTAGTTCGAATAAACAATGGATTTTGGTAATAAAATGTGAAAATATAGTTTTTAAAACTTTATCTTGTTTGTTTGTGTTTAAATTGAGTGAAAAATGGATTTATTTGAGATAATGCAATAATTCTTTAATTATTACCAAATGCTTCTTTTAATAATTTTTGATGGAAGTATTTATTTTAAATAAAACGTGAAATTTTGTTTAAAAATAAGTTTTGATTGTAAGAGTGATGGAAAAATGGTTTATTGTATTTTATTACATAAGAAAATTATTTTGTATAATTTTTGTTATTAAAAATGGGGATTTATGTGAATATTTGTGTAAATAGGGTAATTATTTAAAAATAAGATTTTTTAATAATAAAAATATTTTTATAACAAAATTATCTTTTTATTAGTTGTAAAATGTTTTATTAAACATAATAATATGTTTTTATAATTTTATTATGAAGAGATCTTGTTTAAATATGTAGTTTTGGTTAGTAACATAAGTGTATTTGTGATTTTACTGATGAAATGATTTTCTTTAGGAAAATTAATTTTTATAGTTATTGGGTTAAGCCCATCTTTATTCTAGCATGTAAAGAAATGAGAAGAACGTTCTTCTTCTCATACAACAGAATGTACATTTTCACTCACAATAAAATCAAAACAGAAAGAAGAAGAAGCTTTTCCACTTTTCAAAACTTAAACTAAATCTCCAATTTCTTTACTAAATTTGCTGTAAATAATCGAATTAAAGCTCTTTTTCATAGGTAATCAACTCCAAAACATAGATTATATCATCAAGCTTTGTTTTTTCTCTTTGCATGTCTTTGTTCTTCTATTTTATAGGTTGTTGAAGCAAATTCCAACCGAAAGCTCGCAACTTTCTTCAGTGAATTCAAGTTTGCCCTTTGATTTGTAAAGGTGAGTTAACTGCTCACAAATGCTAGCTGAAGCAAAGCTTCGAATGCCAAAAACCTATACAAATATAGCTTCTATTTATCATTTTCGTAGTAGTTTATTTTTTGAGTTAAAACTGTTCTGAGTAGCTACTTTGCATGATCATATCTTCTTATTCTTATGTTGGAATTCGTAGATTCTTTTTATTAGAAAGTTGAAGTTTTCTACTACGTGCATACCGATTTTCAGTTCAATCCGAGGTCGTATGGTCCTCTGTTTCATGCCTGAAAGTTGAACCCAAAATGGTTTTCAGGCCTGTACATGTTTTCGTATTCTGAACTATTGCAAACAAGGCATGAGTCCATGTTTGAGACATCATATTTCTTTCATTTCCTGTCGGAATTCAGTGATTCTTTTTTTATTTGAAATTTGAAGTTTTCTACTATGCGCGTACCAATTTTAAATTCAATCTGAGATCGTTTGATCCTCTGATTCATGCCTGAAACTTGCACCCTTTTAGACCTGTACATCCGTTTTCTGAACTATGGCAAACATGGCCTGAGTCTATGGTTGAGATAGCATATCTCTTTCACTTCCTATCGGAATTCAATGATTCTTTTGAAAGCTAAAGTTTTCTACTATGTAGATACAAATTTTCAGTTCAATCTGAAGTATTTTGGTCCTCAGTTTCATGCCTGAAATTTGAACCAGTGATGATTTTCAGGTTTGTACCTATTTCTGAGGTGCTGTAAACATGGTCTGAGTCCATGTTTGAGATTACATATCTTGTTCATTTCTGTCAGAATTCGTCGATTCTTTTTTATTTGAAAGTTAGAGTTTTCTACTATATGCATACCAATTTTTAGTTAAATCTGAAGCTATTTGGTCACCTGTTTCATGCCTGTACTTTGAACCCGAGAGGGTTTTCAGACCTGGGCAGTATTTAACATGGCCCGAGTCCATGTTTGAAATTTCATATCTTTAGCATTTCATGTCGGAATTTAGTGAATCTTTTTCAAGTTCATAGATGAATTATTCTAATTTGTGTGTATTAAAATTCAGACCATTCCAAGATAATTAAGCCATTCGAATCAGATCTGTGTATTATTTTTAGCCTATGCATATTTGTGTTCTGCCTTGTCTTCTAATCCGTTTTCCAACTTCTGCAACTTGTTTTTGTGATATTTCTGAACTATTTTGAAGACCATGAAGCTTGTCAATAGGCGAGCCAGAATTTTGGTGAATTTATGATTCAAAAGAATTGATTTTGAGATGTTTTCGAATGTTAGTTTTGGTGTTTTTCGATGATTTTTCTTTGATTTCGATCATGGGTTTTTGTAAATAATGTTGAAATGATTTTTAAAATGAATCAGCTTTTGAAATAATTAGTATATAATATTTATAAATTATTTTTAAGCTATAAAAACTATATATTCTCTATAATAAAGGAATTTCAAAGATTGTTTTCTAAAAACGATTGTGAAAAATTGTTTTAAAAGCTTGTTTTATCAAACAAATTATTTTCTATATAAAATACATGTTTTTACATTATTCGAGCATATGAGAAGGAGAATTAAACGATTGGGTAAAACATGTACTATGGGACACATGTGTTTTTCTTTTTGGTTAATTCCTGACTTGTCCGTTTGATCGTTTTGACCTCCGGGTCATATTTGTCGATGATACGAGCCAAATATTTTTATCGATTTCTAGTGTGGCATTGGCAAGCGATCAGTAAATCGATTAGTGAGAACGTGTGGTATGGGACACACGTTAACACTTTTTGGCTTCATATCTAAGCGTTTGGGACACATTTGTCTAAGAGACGTGTTTTCCAGTACTGTACCTTCGGGTCGTTTGCCCTTGGGATGTTCGCTAAGAGACATATTTGTCCTTTGGGATGTTGTCCTTCGGGATGTTTGTCTAAGAGACGTATTTGTCCTTCGGGATGTTGTCCTTCGGGACGTTTGTCTAAGAGACGTAGTGCCTTATTTTGAGAGAACAGTACTTGGCGGGCTTCAGCCATAAGCACGTGCTATATCTTTGAGATGATTTCATTGATTTCTTTGTGATTTTCCAAGTGTATCGACTTTTACATTATTGGCCATTTGAGACGTTTGAAATATCATACATATGGTGATTACATCTTTGGAAATTGAACTCCTTATCGAGTTTTATATTTGAGATTTGAGTTTGCCAATTCTTGGCATTTATTTGAGATTTTCCATTCTTGGCGTTTATTCGAGATTTATATTCTCCTTTAAGGAGATATATATATGATTGCCATTGTGGCATATTTTCAAGCTTTGGGATTTCTCTATTTAGAGAACATTTTTGAGAATGCCTTTTTATGGCGTGTTTGAGTTTGGGATTCCTCATATTTAGGAGTTATGGTTTCTCTGAACCATTATTGTTGTTTTGGGATTATGCCGATCATATGAGGCACGCTTATGCTTATTGTTTTAATGTTGAGTTATCTCTTTCGAAACTATATATGCTTAATGACACTTCATCACTTGAAGTTACCACATGTACTTAGAATTATTTCTTCTCATTTGAGAAGAATTATCACCCTTTTCGATATGCATCATATTATCACTTACCTTACTGAACTGATTGCTTTAGCTAGACTGACCCATGTATTTTATACCTAGGTCAAATCGAGTTGTTTCAGGTTTGATACCTACTTTTTGACTTAGCTCTGCCTTGATGCTTCTGCTAGGATATCCGATTATCATCTTTCGTGTTGTAGTCTTTTGTTTGACTCTGATATGTATATTTTTGAATTTTTTGTATATAGTGTGGTCTTCGAACCACTTATGATGTATCATTTTGTATTGTTCTGGTGATGTATCGATGTATATGTATATATATGTGTCTGTTTGCTATTCTATGATGTGACATTTAGTTGTTGTATTTTGTTCTGATAGATCCATTAGCCACTATAGTTTTCTGTTAAGCATTTATTGAATATGTTAATCCACTTGAGATAGAAAACATTTAGAGCAATAATCGACGTATTTACAGTCAAGTTGAAGAAAGATCCTATCACCACTCATTAGATCGAATATATCATCAATCATAACCAATGGATACTCGTTCTAATGGTTAGCTTGTTAAGCCGGGGAAAATGGATGCAAAGCCTAAGAATACCATCAGATTTCTTAACAAAGATGACCCTAGCACCCCACAGTAAAGACTGGACTGAATGAATTATTTGGCTTCATGCTTCAGTAATTACTTCTAGAGTTTCTCATTTCCCCAGTGGATATCCTCATGGATGGATGACTAGCAGACTAAGAAACAGGGATGAGGTCAATCACAAAACTCAAATAGGCAGCGAACCCAAAACAGACTCACATATATCAACAGAATTACAAACAACTGCAATTCGAGATACTTCATTATCTCAAAACTCAAAAACAATAAAGACACTTTAGAATTATCATTAATATTCCGAAGAACTAAAGAAACTAATCAGTCAAATTAGGATACCTAACATGTAGGATTTTTTATAATATAGAATTGGATTTGATAACAAGCAAGTAAATCCATCCCCAAACTTATATTAAACTCAAGGTGATGACTAATGTGCAGATTTGCACCAAAAGGGAAACTACAAAGATTAACCCAAATATTTTCACACAACAAGACAAGTGCTGTTGATCTTCTCAATAGGATTTGCAATTCTTAAAGAAGCAATAAGATAAGAAACATCCAACGGTATCAGCAAGCCCATTCGATACGAATGTGTATCAAGAATTCGCATCAAAGAGAACTAGAATAAAATAATTACGCTAAGGATTATTCTAGGATAAGATATCATCAATTCATCATGGAATACTATAGAATAAAATATATTCCTAGACATATTGCAAACTTATCTACCACAAAAGACTTGAAAAAGTCAAGGACATGATGATTAAGGGATTTGAAACACTTGTACTACACTTGGATATATCGTAGTATATGTTTTTGTTCTGTGTTTATCATATTTTGTTATGAACTCAGCTCTGATACCAAGCTGTGACGTCCCACCCCGAGACCCACTTGACAAAGAGTGTTACTGGGATATATTGTCTGCTAATGCGAAGAATAGGGCCAGTTAGGAGCGACCATCCATAGCTTTGTCTCAAATATCTATTAAATACATCGATTAATGCTCTAAAATTTTTCTATCTCAAGTGGATCGACGTATTTAATAAATGTTTAAGACAAAGCTATAGATGGTCACTCCTAACCAGCTCTATTCTCCACATTAGCAGACAGTTTTACCCGGTAATACTCATTGTTAATGTGGGTCTCGGGTTGGGGAGTCACACTATGTCCACTAAACCTACAAATCATGAAAATCTTGTTCTTGAAAATCTTGTATCATGCCTAATACAAACATCTTGTTCTTCTTTAATGGTGTGTCAATAAGTCCAGGGCCAAAATGAGATAACTCATTAAGCTTCGTCTCATATTCCGCCACCGACAGGTCTCCCTGCTTGAGATCCATGAAATTGTATATAATCGAGTTTTGCTCGCAGCTGGCATGAATTGGGCTTTGAATACTTCTTTGAATCTTAACCATGAGAACTCATCTTCTAGAACATTTGCAGTGATAGAATCTCACCATCCAACTGCACCCTCTGGCAATTGCCATGATGCCAAGAACCGTTTTTGATCATCAAAAATGTCCTAACCTTTGAAAATCTTCTTACATGAAAGTAGCCAAGCTTGTACTTCAAAGATGGATTCAATACCCTTGAAAGGTTTTCCTCCTAGGTTTATATAGCCCTTGCATAGAGTTGCAAAGTTAACTAGAGGCTACACTGGAGCTACTGCCTCAACAGCTATTCTACCCCTTCCAACATTCGGGGTTCATCATATGTGGTTGTTGTGCTACTGTTTCTCCTTCCTCATCTCCTTCTCATACTCATTCTTTCTACCTGAATAAAGTAATATATATTTAGAATACATGGATAGGATTATCTTAGGAAAAAGAGCATAAAATAAAAAATATAGATGATGATCAAAACCACACGGGAACGCACTCACAAAGACCAAACTCATTCTAGGGTACTACTAACCCTATCTCTAATTAGTTAACCCCAACGATGGCCTAGGTGTTCGTTCAACCTAAGCTCTAATACCAGGTGTGATGATTTGCCTTCTTACACCTAAAGATGACACTTAATACATCATCGGTATTCATATTCCGATCTCTGGATGTTTGAAAGATAGGTCGTGGGGTAAAGAAAATAAAAGACAAAGAAAACAACTATAGATTATTCTCACGAATGACAGAGTTACATATACATCATCACATAATGGTAAATATGATTACTCCAAAATGTTACATCAAAGTTACAACAAATACTCTTCCCATCAAGGATAGCTATATCGACCTATCTAAATTACTAATACATAATGTGCAGTCACAGTGGAAATAAACATAACTACTAGATACAATAGAAGCTCCTGCTCCATAATGCTTCCCAAAATGCTCCAAAGAAACCCGATTACTAGGCTACTCATAAAAATTTGAGTACCCAAGAGTTTAGGGGAAAGAAATAAAACTCCGGGTCGGACATGGTTTTGCCATTGAACCACCATATGAGGAAAGAGAAGTGTCATAACGCCAACCTGTATCATCACTTGACGTAGGCCTTCCACTCCTGAGCTCAGTACTCGTTTCATACTGGACCGAGAATGTTGAGCGACTCAGTTCTCTCATCCCTTCGTCTTACTATTGCTTACAATAAGGTTCGAATTCATTTTTCCAATTACCCTTATTAAACCTTGGTGATGAAAGACCCCATGAGTAAAGCATAAGTTTAACTTTATAGAAACCTTCAAATTAAAGGTATCTCATAAGACCACGCTGCACTTTACGATAACCAAAACATCTCTACATAAAATCCTCTAATATTATCATCATGTCTAGGTTTAAAATAAATATGGAATCATAGCCGAAATTGTTACTTTATTAAATTCCAGCATAATAGGTATGCAATCAAATCTAAAGGCTTGTATTGGGAAATGGATTCCGACTATGAAAGGGTAAGGGTCTACCCATCGAATCCGTACGCCTCTAGATAAAATGTATAGGAGACTACAACATGTTGCACCTCAGCTACTCAGGACTGGCCCTACCCCTTACTGGATAGCGCCGAATATGATCGCCCCTTGGTTGAAATCAACAACCATAAAGGGATCCCGGAGCATACGTAAACCATAGATATCGTTCTAGATTTGGCAATGATCATACCCAAATGGGAGCGACCCACATAGCCCTATCGCCTGTCCCTAGTTTAGTCATTTACCGGTTGTGAGGCTTGAGGTTACGATAACCATTCCTTTAAGCAGACCCTCTTGAAATGCTAACACTACCCTCTAGGCAACCAATGCAGTGCTGTCATTCATCCTTACAAGTTGTTCGTAATCGAACAAACATTCAACATTTACTATCTTCCATTTTGGAATCACCCTTAGGATGAATAGTACATCTCCACAGCATACTTTATAACGATCCATCGCAAACGATATTAGTTTGGCGTGGTTCGGATAAATCATACTTATCCAAAACCGATATCTCCAAACTAAGCGATAATTCCCGACTAACACAATTCCGGTTCTTTCGAAAGTATATAATCGGTATTTGAGTCCTCATCGGGGAACTCAAATGTACACAACATACTTCCTAAGTTAAAATAGGTCAAGTTATAAATAGCAGACAGACTACTACTTAAGGTAATTATAAAGAGTTCGCATATGGATAACCGTATACTTAATTTAAACATGACCCATTGATAGGAATTAACCCTCGCATATCTATCACGTTTTCAATATTTGGGCCTTACTCTATCCTCTCTTAGAAATAAATTCTAAATCTCACAGATAGGGGATCAGCCTACTGATCAGCTTTATTGCTAACTATGGGTTGACTTACTTCCCATAAATGTGCCATCACATTAACATTGGTTTCATATTTGTTTGAGATTACTTAAGGGTAATCGACAAATAAATCCCTTGATTTAAAACATTTTTGAAAAAGAAAGATAGTCTTAAAATAAACTGATATTTTTAAACAAAATGATTTTTAAAATAAAACCCTTATTAATTAATTAAATAACAAATTAGACCATTATTAAATAATAATTAAATCTTAATTAAGTCTTATTTAACATCTTAATTAAATTTAAATTAACCAATAATTAATTAAATCTCTTTAATAAATAATTAATTAATAATTAATCTTTAATAAACAATTTAAAATAATTAACCCTTAATTATTAATTATATAATAATTAACTTTAATTAATTAACTAATTGAAATTAACTTAATTGCTTAACATTAAAGTATTAATTACCTTTATTAACCAATAATTAAGTACTAATTACTTAATTAGTTAATTGAATAATCATTTATTAAATAAACATATAATTAAATAACAATTACCTATTTAATTAATTAATATATGTTCAAAACATGTTGCAAAAATATTTCTAGGTGAAAACATCTTTAGATTCCAAAAAGAGTTCGATCCTTCGAACTGCACATATAGCGACTATCGCTATACACCCATAATTTTTAAAACATAAAATTTTGTTTTCTACGTCACATCCATATCACAACATAAAATCATGTCATAACCAACATATACAAGCAAGGATTATAATTTGCAACTAACTTGACATTTCAATTCTCAAATTCCAAACTATTTGTCATATCATCCAAACACATACACGTATATCCAAGCTAACACAATTTATATCCAAACAACATCATATTTTAACAAGAAATCCAGCATATATTTAAGTTATAAAACTTAATTAAGTGTTAGATCTTTACTCACGAAAAGTCAATGAAACTAAGCTAACTTGTCCTATAACTCGAACACAGCCTAGGTCTTTGCTTCTGGCTTGGAAAAATGGAGTCTTTGGTGACTTATGGATGCAATATGATTGGGCCTTGGTGGTATTAGTGCACGGTCAAAAAGATGGAGGGGGTGTATAGACTTGTTTTGTAGAAGAGAATCGTAGAAATGGATGGAGGTGAGTTTGGACAAGGTTTGAGAAATTTTAAAGAGAATGAAAACTAAATTTCATAACTTAAGAACTTAGGAATTTATTTTTGGAGGCCTAGAAAATGAGCATGAAGATATGAAGAAAAATTCACAAAGTAAGAATGAGAATAAAAATGAGAGAAGTATTAGGAAATTAGTTTTATATGATTTGCATAAATCAAATTACCATATTACCCTTAAGGTACTTAGCCTCATCTATAATGATGCCACATCACCCAGCATGTCTCCCCATTAACCCATGTTTTTACCTTGTCTGCCCTTCAATTTTCCAAGCCAACATGCATTTTGTTAGAACCTTGTATTTTATGTTTTTATCATGACAACTATATAAGTATATATTATGTGAACTAACCATATTTGTAGGAAAAGATACTATTCTACTTGACAACAGATTGTAGACCAAGAATTGAAAGAGAAGTTTCAAATTTTATAAATGGTTTGCCTATAATTTCGTATAGTAGTTAATCATTGTTAAAATCTCTCCTAGGTGGTATATGCATGAACACATGCTTTTAAATTTAAACTCAAATCATATACACACTACAAATACTGTTTATATTAAGTTCATAATCAAAAAGCTTTTAAAAAAAGATAAACATGGCAGAAAACAACAAATTCCATCGACTGAATAGGTGCTCTTCGTCGACTGAAGCATGCACACATGCACAAATGCATTTGAAGGTTCAGTCGACCAAACCACCACATTCAGTCGACTGAACCAAGTGTTTTTTCAAAAATGTAATTTAAAATTTAAAATTTTAAATATTCAAAAAACTGAAATTCTTACCTCAGTCGATTGAATATTCACAACGGCTATTTTTCTAAACGTCACCACTTTTTAGCGAACGAAAAAAACCCTTGATTCAAGAGTTGTTTCCATATCGTTTGGCCGTAACTTTTCACGAAAAATTGCATCTTTTAAACTCTATATATAGCCTTGAATTCAGTTATTTCAACATTTTAATTCTTCGATTCTATTCTAATATTCTTGCTATTTAACAATTCTGTTGCTCAGGCGGTGTAATACCTGTTCCTCTAGGTTATGTGAGGGTTGATAGTAGAACTCCAAAAGGAGTCTGTGATTGGGCGTAGAACAGGAGTTCGAACTAGCATAAAAATCCCGGGTGTCATTTACTTTACTATTTACTTTTTATATTCATATTTCGCACTAGTAGATAACTTAGATTATATTCCATATTACGATCCATAGCAGCACTTTCATTTGGTATCAAAACAAGGCCATCATATAGCCATAACATGGTATTTGATACACAATTAATGTGGTAAATAACACTTACACAAGTTTTGTTGAAGGTCAATCCATTACACGACCACCACTATTTAATGGTTTAAATTACAATTATTGGTCAACTCGAATGAGAATTTTATGCAAGCAAATGGATATGATACTTAGAATATCACTCAAAGTGAATACACTATGCCCACTATACCTTTTGCATAATAGTCAAATACATAAAAGATAGATGCTACATAATATGCAAAAGCTATGAATATGTTATTATTTTCCTTATAAAAAATGAATTTAATAGAGTTAGCATGTATATAACTGCTTATGAAATTTGGAGAACTCTTAAAGTCACACATGAAGGAACCAACAAAGTTAAACAAAGCAAGATTTCTATGCTTAAAAATTAGTTCCAAAATTTTAGAATGAGACTAGATGAAACTATAAATGACATGTATTCTAGATTCCAAGACATGCATCATTCACTATTGGCATCAGAAGATTTTTTTTTAGATTTTGATATTGTCTCTAAAATTCTAAACTCTTTAATGGATGAATGGGAACAAAAAGTCTTAGCTATTGAAAAATCTAACGACATTTCTACCATCAAACCTAAAGAGTTAATTGGAAATCTCATGTCATATGAAGTGAATTTGCAGGCTAAACGAGATCAAGCACAAGACAAAAAGAATCGCATTCAAAGCTGAACAAGAGGATTCAGATTCAGATGAAGATGACATGGCATTGATTGAGAATCTAAATTAGCATGTAATAACCTTTTATTACTCAATAGAATGAAATTGGTAAAACAAATACTACAAAAATTTGGGTACCAAAAAAAAAAAAATTAATCAGAAACAAGTATATAAAAATATTATAACTCAGTTTATAGAAATAAAGGTTTTACTTATAAAGGAAATTCTAAACCCTCTTTGGTTTGGCTTCCTAAGATCTAACTCTTAGGACCCTAACGAATGATGGATACCAACGTAATCTATATATTCTTTTTGCAGGTACCGACTAAGAAAAGAGGAAAGTGGATACTAGACAGTGGTTTCAAAACATATGACAGGAAATAAAGATATGTTAACCAACATTATCTACTTGGATTGAGAGTCTGTCACATTTGGAGATAATTCCAAAAGCTATATCATCGGCAAAGGCGATGTGAGCAATGACGGTACATCTAACTTAGCTCTTATTACAAATGTTTTATTAGTCAAAAATTTAAAACATAATTTACTAAGTATAAGTCAACTATATGATAACGATCCTAATATAATTTTTTCAGAAAATAAATGCAACAGTTTTTATCAAAATAATAACCTTATATTTGAAGGAACCAAAGAAAGAAATATATTTATATTAAATATGAAAGTCAATCATAACGCAAATATATGTCTAATAGCCAAAGAAAATGATCTTTGGTTATGGCACAAAAGATTTTGTCATATGAATTTTAAAGCAATAAACAAATTATCTAAAAATAATTTAGTTAAAGGTTTACCAAAGATAAATTTTAAAATAAAATTATTTGTGATGCTTGTCAATTAGGAAAATCAACAAAATCTTATTATAAATAAAAGAAAATGATTTCTACATTACAAACACTTGAATTATTACACTTGGATCTTTTTGGACCAATTCTAATTCAATCTATAAACCATAAAAGATATGTTTTTGTAATTTTAGACGATTTTTCAAGATATACCTAGACAATATTTTTTAAAAATAAAAGTGATACTTTTGAAAATTTTAAAATATTTGCTAAAATAATTCAAAATATTAAGAATTTAAAAATTAAAATATCTAAAGCGGTCACGGTGGTGAATTGGAAAATGAATCGTTTGAAAATTATTTTAATAAGAAAGGAATTGTTCCTAATTTTTCATTTCCTAGAACTCCATGACAAAATGGGGATGTAGAAAGGAAAAATAGAACACTTTAGGAATGTGTTAGAACCTTATTAAATGGAAGTACTCTAACAAAACATTTTTGGACAGAAGCTGTAGCAACTGCTTGTTATGTTTTAAATAGAGTTTTTATCAGGCTAATAACTAAACATGCACCATATGAGCTTCTTAATGGAAGAAACCTAACATATCATATTTTAAAGTTTTTGGTTCAAAATATTTTTATTAAATACAAAAACTTGGTAAATTCAATCCAAAATTTAATGAAGGAAAATTCATTGGATATTCGGAACGAAGCAAAGCTTATAGGAATTTATAATAAAAGAACCAAAATAATCATAGAAACACTTCATGTGTTATTCGATGAAAATTTCAAAGTTAAAAATAAGAATGAAGAAATTATTTCTAAATCAAATGACTCGGATGATGATATTGATAGAAATAATAATTTACAAAATAATAATGATATAAGATCCCCGCAAGACTTCTAAGAAATCATTATGTTGAAAATATAATTGGAGAAATAAATACCAAGGTAAGAGCATGAAAGTCAACTAAATAAAATGGATCATTTAGCTTGTCTTTCAAATATTGAATCCAAAAAAGATAAAGAAGCTTCAATTGATGATTACTGGATTATAGCTATGCAAGATGAATTAAATCAATTTGAACGTAATGACGTTTGGGACTTAATTCCTAGACCAAGTAATTAAGCAGTTATCGGAAAAAAATGGGTTTATAAAAATAAAGCTGATGAGCAAGGAAATATTATTAGAAATAAATCTAGGTTAGTTGATTAACGTTATAATCAGGAAGAAGGAATAGACTGTGATGAAACATTTACACCCGTAGCTCATCTAGAAGCAATATGTATTTTACTAGCATATGCATGTTTTAATAATTTTTAACTCTATCAAATGGATGTAAAAAGTGTTTTTTAAATGGTTTTATAAAAGAAAATGTATATGTGGAACAACCTCCTTTATTCACACATGAAAAATATCCAGATCATGTTTATAAATTAAAGAAGGTTTTATACGGTTTAAAACAGCACTTTGTGCTTGGTATGACCGGCTTAAAAGTTATTTAATTAATTCTGGTTTTAAAATTGGTAAAGTAGATCAAACTTTATTTATATAACAAGAAAAGAATGATATTTTAATAATTCAAATCTATGTTGATTGCACTATTTTTGGTTCCACAAGTGTCAAGAAATTTCAGAAATTATAATAAGAGAATTTGAAATGTCTCATATGGGAGAACTTCATATTTTCTTGGTTTACAAGTTAAATAAATAAATAAATGGAACTTTTATTGATCAAGAAAATATTGTAGTAATCTCGTAAAACGATTTGGTATGGAAAACACTTCTGCTAAACCAACTCCTATGAGCACTACATTACATCTCGACAGAAATGAAAATAGCAAAAGTGTTGACCAAAAACTATATCATAGCATGATTGGTTCTCTACTATATTTAACTTCTAGTCGACCAAACATAATAATGAGTGTGTGCTTGTGTGCAAAATTTCAAGCAATCCCAAAGAATCACATCTGCGGGTAGTGAAGCGAATTTTGAGACACTTACGCAAGACAAAGGACTACGATGTCTTTTATCCAAAAGAATGTCCTTTTGAATTAGTATCATATAATGATGCTGATTTTGGGGGATGTCAAATGGATCAAAAGAGTACTAGTAGTACTTTTCACTTTATTGGACGATCTTTAGTATCTTGGTTTAGTAAGAAACAAAATTATGTTTCGCTTTCGATGTGTGAAGCAGAATATATCTCTGTTGCTTTCGCATGTGCTCAAGGAATCTACATGCAACAAACACTTCAAGACTTTGGAATAAATCTTTCTAAATCAACAATTTATTGTGATAATACGAGTGTGAAAAATTTATCAAAAAATCCAATAAATCATTCTAGAAATAAACACATAGATATCAGACATTATTTTCTTAGTAATAATATAGAAAAAGGCAATATTTCACTAGAATTTGTATCATCATAAAATCAAATAGCTGATATATTTACAAAACCTTTAAATAAAAATATTTTTATAAAATTACATCGAGAATTGGTATTTTATCTTTTCTTGATTTATTATTAAAATTAAAAAATTTAAGAAAAATAATTTTTTTGCCAAAAATGAAGCTGCTGGCACTCGAACTCAGGTCGTTGGTAAGATAGTTGTATGCATTTCCATTTTTGCTATGTTGTTCCTTGTTATATCAACTATTATCTTCCTCAAATCGCTTATACGGTCAGTAATTTTCATCTTTCTCTACCTTTTATTTTTCCTTGGCCATAAATGCTTAGCTATTTTGTTTCTTAGGTTTTTCTTACCTTCAAATAGAATTTTATCCTGTATATAAAGGCTACCAACTTCATTATTTTCTTCATCCTTTACTCCACAATTCTCTTTAGCTCAATACTTTCTAAAAATTTTGTTTTTATACATCAAAATGTCTTCACAAGGAGATTCAAATCAATCGTCCATCGTTTTCAGCACACCCTCTTCTGAATCGTCAAAGAATTCACACAAATTCACTCTTGTTTATACACTAGTTAAAATTAAACCATCTCCAACACATCATACTAGATATACTTCACAGGAGAAACGAACTAAATGTAATTTACGTTTTGGTTCTCCATCAATGAAGGATAAAATTAATGATATTCATCACTACTAAAAAGAGACTCTGGAATTGCAATGCGTACTGTACTATGAATAAAAAGTTAATCCTAAATGCTTAAGCTTTCTAGAATAATTCGCCTTGAAGTTTTACGGGTCTTCCTCAAAACAAAGCGCGCATCAACCGCCACCACAACGTTCTCAACTGCCACAATATTCTTGGGAGCAAAACCCTCAACATCCTCAGGTATCACCGAACTTTTGGGAATGCAGTAATGTTTGGACACCAATCAACCATTATGAGGAAAAATGAAGGTTGAGCCACAATCTGACGACTCAAACTCCTCTAGAAACTAGGAATTTATGTACATTGTTTTGAAATAAATTTTTATGTTTTGAAATAAAGTTTTTTATTATAAAATTACTAAGTATTTATGTTATTCAGTTTTAACAGAAAAATCTTTAAGCACAAAGGTCAACAGCCCAAATATGATAGTTTCACTCGACTAAATCGACTTTGTCAGTCGATTGAAACTGCAAAGTATTTTTTTATATACTCTAGTTCAGTTGACTGGTCTTCCATTTTTAGTCAACTGAAATGCTATTTTTTCAAGCGAAATATTGCAGGATAATGTTTCCTGCACAATAGTCGACTGAATTATAATTTCAATCGACTAAACCTTCTTATATACTCCTATTTTTCTAGATTTCAGTCGATTGCCCCACTTAATTCAGTTGACTAAATTTTACAAATTTCAGGCTAAACTTGTGGAATGAAAATCTTTGTATAACAGTCGACTTCTAAGAGATTTTCAGTTGACTGAATGATTTATTTCTAGTTTTTAAATACATGTGCACAATTCCCGACCCACCTTTTCAACCACCCTATATATTCATCTCCTTCATTTCAATCCCTACCTCATTTTAGCCCACTAAACCCTAGCCTCCATTATTCTTCAGTTCAATTTTTACTACCTTAAATCATTCAATCAAATAGCACCTAGAACCAAAAGAGCTAAACAATCTTCCGCCGGACCATCCGAGAGCCAACAAAATCATGGCTTCACAATGAAACTGCGATTACCCGATTCAATGCAATGGAAAGCTCAAGAATCATTGATGGCACCTTCGTCAAATTCTCGGATTTCAATACTTATACCATTCGCGAAACTGTGAAAGCAAGTGGCCTTGATAGTTTGATCGGTCTTGACGCTAATGATGTCAAAATCTACCCTCTTCTCATCAAGCTCTTCTTCGCCAACATGAACTTGGATCACCAAGATCCCAGAAACATGGATGACTACCTTTGGACGTTGATTTGCGGTGTCCGCATTTATCTTTCTCCGTAATGGATCAGCCATATTCTCTAATGTCAATCTGAAGGAGTCGACATCAACGACATTGAGGTCGACTTGGACAATCGAGGTGAGGTCTCTCATTGATTTCTCTCCGATGATATAACCTTTCTTAAATCCATCACCTTGTGACCAAAGGCGCACATTCTTTGTCGTGCCCTCATCTGCTACATTCAACCTCGTACTGGAAGTTACAAGAAGGTCTACAAAAGAGACTTCCAAGCTCTCTATGAAATCTACTCCTCTCAACACATTAATTGGACCAAAGTAATGAAATTTTAACCGTCAACCACAAGAGGATTTACAAAACCATCTTCTTTGGAGCCTATAATATGTGGATTCTCATGAATTTCGGAGTCACCATCTCCGATGCCGACTTCATTACCGTTGATGAGCTAAACTCTAAGACTTTAAGTCTTATGAGTTTGCCAAAATGTCGTCCACCTCAACAAATCATTTGCTTCCAACAATGGGCGGCAAATCGAGCTTAAGTCATTCCGCAACCTCATGGAACACATATCGGCTCCTCCTCCAGTCAACCTTCTCATCACATCGAAAAAGAAGAAGAAGACGATGGCATACAAGAGCTTCAATATAACGACCCTGACTAGACCTTTTAAAATCGACACCCGTACTTCACTTGTACTCGAATGCCACAGATTCAAACGTCGAATCTCGTTTGTCGGAGCTTATAACACATTAAGTACAACAAGATAGCGATATCAATATATACAACATTGATACAATATCTGATACAATATGAATTTCAACAATATCAGAGGTAAATATACAACAGAAGAAAGATAAGCATCAATAGAGAAACTCCAAAAGAGAACTCCAACATCAAACTGCAACTGCAACTCCATAGCTAAAGCTCCAAAAGCTAAAATCCACCAACATGCCTTCCAAACGTGAAGCGAGAAACCCTCATCACATTGTATTAAGCAAGGTTAGTCCGAGTGCTGGAAAGAAGCAAATGCGATCGCCAAATCCAAAGGCTGGATGTTATTGAATTCTACACCTATTATTTGACTATCTTAAAAAAAACCCAACTCTAGACTGCCTGTGTGGAAAATTGTGGGCACCCAGAGTTTAGGAAGACAACAATAAACTCCGGGTTAGTCATGGAACTGGTATAAGCAAACAAAAATAGTTTATCTTTAAAACAAAAACAAAATATTTTAAAACATTGAAAACCGCCATGTTTTTTTGAAAATGAAACTGCCATAAGGCCTCCCACCACACACACAATGCAAGCGCACACTTGAGGAGATTTCTCCTTATGACAGTCAAAAGTGCTTGATACGCAAAAACCATTTTGATATTATTATTAGTGCATAGTGGAAAGCACTTCGAAAGTATAATATTAATCTTAGCCAGCATACCACATTTCGTCGAATGCCTACTATAGCTGCCATGTTCAATAGCAGGTTACCGCCATATTCCATGGCAGGTTATACAACTAAAATCGTACAGGGCGCATATTGTTTCTTTGAATTTCCAACAAATGGCCAGGCAAAGGAACTACGTACACCGAATGGGTACGCCTCTGGAAGGACGCCCCGAGAACCTAACCGGATCTCTGCTAACACAAGGCCGACACTAGCTCACGCTTAACCAAGCTGTAACATAGGTAACTACCACACAAATATGCCATCCTCGGTCATTGCCGACCTTTATCCGAGGCGCCTCTCAACCAACAACCATAAAGCAATAAGTCTTTAGCAACCACATAGGTTAAATATCTGGGCTCCATACCATGATATCACCTTTTATCCAGAAGGAAATGGACAAACCTTAGGGGCACGACCCCTAAAAACCTTCCTGCATCTTTCCTGTTTCGACCGTTTCCGGGGTGTGAGGTCCTGATGTAGTCTCCTCCACAATGATACACTTTTTCACAAAGCCATGCTTCGATCAATAAATGATCAGCAGCACTTCGTATGCCACATTACTAAATTGGAAATATATTACTAGTAACCATCAACTACATAATCTCTGTGCTCATACGTCACATAGAAGGGTGTTAAGCTAAGAGAATAAATCTCCGCCACCAAACAGAAATGTATTTGACAGAAACCAGCCTTACATCTCAAAATGTAATGTCAGACACACATCCATACAAGTCTGTTCCGAGTTCGAACTGAACCGAAGGAAATTCACAAAGAAGGCCTTGCAAATCTGGATAATCCTAATCACGTCCGGACTTCCAATCACGAAGGAGATCTCTATACGGGGACCAGTCGGTGTAGAGACATTCGATGAGTTGTCCTTTCGCTTTCAAAAATATTCGGTCTTCACCACCGGTCTTCAAATGCTATCCATAACGTCGTATCATTATTCGGAATGGGTTATATGACACAAAGGTCCTCTCCCGGCTAAACCGAATAATGAACGCAATATTTAAAACATATGGATACTGGGATTTCAGTTAAGTCACAACTTATTACCCAAAAACCTTTCTTCAAAATGGTTTAAACAAATTACCATTTACAAATCTTTTTACCATTTTCAAATCTTTAAAAAAGATTCACTTCACAAAGTTCACCAATCTTCCACAAAGATTCATTCACGGCTTTCAAAACAATTTCCCTTTTCAAATTGGATTAGCTCAACCAATCATTAAATCAAAAAGTCAATTTATGGCTTTCAAAACCATTTCCAAAGATTCATTCATAACTTTCAAAGCAATTCCCATTTCAAATCTTTTATGTATAAAAGATATACCATTTAAATCCTCTTCAATTTCAAAACAAGTTTCAACCATCTTTCGCAAAGATTCATTCATAGCTTTCAAAACAATTCTCAATTCAAACCTAAAATCCTTTCAATACAAATTGGAAATCCTTTCTTTATATGAAAGTTATTATTATGTGAAAAATAATCCTTTTCGCTTTGGAAAAATCCGATTACATTTGCACAAGTTAAAGCCCTTCAAGTGTAAAACTTGGGTTAAATTCAAATTTCCAAAATAATACTTTTAAAATAGTTTAAAATCAATATAAACACATTTATAACTTGTATAACCTTTTAAACCATAATTTCCAAACATAAAATCCAACTTCAAATCCTGAATTTAAATTCAAATAAAACTATTTTAGTTTCCAAAACTTTATCAAGTTATTCAAAATAACTTTTAAAACTCCTTTCAAAAGCTTTTCACATTTAATCCAATTCCATTTCCAAAACCATTTGGATTCAAAATTCAACTTTAAACCATTTCAAAATATCTGTGACTTAACCAATTTCCTCGTGAAATCCATATTTGTGTGTGTATGGTGTAGTCCAGGGGTGTTTACACAATGAAAGTGCAACATTATCAATCATCATAATCCAAACATAGATATATCGATAAGCGGTATAATCTATAACGCTTGTCATTACAATTACAGATCATAGACGAACAATATAAATTTATCGCATATAAATAAATTACATTCCTTACAGATAAATCAATTACATTTCACAGCTCAATCAGAAATCAGAATATCACAGGTCAGATAGGATAATCAGTTCAAGGCATCTCATATAATGCAATCATTCACAAGCATTTCAACCATTCAATAATCATTTATAAGAAGGAATAATTAGTTGGCTTAATCCTTAATTAATTCAATTTAATTTCCAATTAAATTAATTACTTATGAATTAATTATCCAATCCTGATTAATAAATTACAAATTATTTGATCTAAATTAATTAATCAATCACCTTAATTAATTATTCTTAATTAATCACATCTATTAAATTAACCTTTAAGTTCATTTCATAATTAATTAATTACCTTAAGTAATTAGAAATTGATCTACCGTTAATTATTAATTAATCGATTAAACTTTATTTAATTACTTTAATTAATTAACCTTTAATTATTAAGTAATTATCCTTTAATTACCTATATTAACCAATCATTACTTAATAAATTAAAAGATAAAAAAATTCATCTTTATTTATTTATTAATTTAAAATTTAAATCTTAATTAAATAATCCTTTCAAAATTCTTATAAATAATTTATCCTTTTAACCAAATTCAAAACTTGGATTTAACATTCACAAGAAAACCCAAAAAAATTTGCTTTAACTAAAAGTTTGTTTAAAATAAACTTGACTTGTTTTTAAAGATTAAAGAAAACTTTTCATGCTCAATTTTATAAACCTGAGCCAAATTCATTTTTTTACTCGAGCAAATACCCAATCAACCCGAGACAACATGCATACATCACTATTTCGAGCCTGCCTTTCATTTACACGAGCATGAACCCGAGGCTAACGTTTCACCTCCAAATCATCTTGAGCAACCGGATATGGTGATATATCGTGCACGTGTACGACGGGTTTGGCCAACCTCGATCATCGCTCCAATCATCGACATGTCATCTATGCTCCACTTAGGCGACCGATACACCCAGATTTACGAACGACACCCCCAATCAAAATCGAGTGGAATGGAACCCATCAGGATAGAGCCGATCATCCAAAACTCCTCGTATCACCGCTCTCCGACCACAGTAAATCATGCGACTATGACTGGAGCCATGCCAAGCTCCTCCAGCTTCGATTCCCACCGGACCAGACGACTCCGATCAACCTTCATCATCGCACGAAGTCGATGAATATATCAGCCAAATTTGTTCCCTAAACCCTAATTCTTCATCGCCTGGCTAACATAACAATTTAAAATTTCGCTAAGTATTTTTCCCAGGATCATTGATGCTTAATCTATCATCTAACCAAAACTCAAAGAACCCAATCTCGCCAATTGACGGTATTCAACGATTATACATTTTCTGATCATCTCGTTAATTCTTATCACTTACTTGCTTAAAAAATTTAATATCTATATTAAAAATCATGATTTACCGACACGAATTCGAAGATACCATTCAAACCTGAAAATCCAAAAATCAAGTTTTCGGCTTGAGTTTGATTCCATTGTATTTTCCTGTTCCCAGTAAAAATAACTTACTGATATTTTTGTAAATATTTATAAAAATAGTATTTGTCTATTTCAAACAAATTTCTTTCAAAAATCATGGCCTAATATTGTTTTTGTGAATATGATTGAATTTATTTAGATTTAGTTAAACCTGAACTAAAGAACATAGCTTAAAATATATATCCACAGACATGCATATCATTATTTACATGTAGATATATACATGCAGGCATGTAAACAAAACATTATCATATCATAGTTTTAGTATCAATTCCAAGAATCAAGATAAATAGATGGGTTTAAGTGTGTTTTCTCACCTGATTCACTTGAAAGTAGAAAAGAACAGAGGCTTGAATACTGGGAAGTTTTGAATTGCTGTAATCTTTTTTTGCTTGCTTAAATTTGATCCTACTTTTATTTTAATGCTTTGATCCTTAAGTTTGATTTATAACTACCCAGATGATCACATGCAAACATATATCCAACAAATCTTGAGTTTAGAGAGAGTGGGTTTACTCACAGGCATTTCAAAACAAAGAAGGTTAAATTTGCTCACATGTTTCCTGAAAGAACAGAGGCCGGATTCTAAAAAGTTGAATTTTTGTTACTTGATCTTTGCTTAGTTGTTGTTTTTATTTTGAAGCCTGGCTTTGATCTTTGATCTAAAATGAACTGAAGGTATTTATTTTCAGGTTTGTATCTTTGCTTTGATCTTTAGAGCTGAGTTGAACTTAATTGCTTTTAAATCTTTTTCTTTCAAGGTTTGAAAAATCTGAGATGATTTCTTTCTTATTTCAGTTTTGATGTGGAAGATATGAAAAAAAAGAATGTAGTTTAGTTTTCATTTTTCAATATAAATTTTAATTCATTTTAAACAAAATTAATGCCACTTGTTTTCACATGAACATTCTTACTTAACGCTTGTAAAAATGTGTGTCTATTTATTTACACTTGTTACATGTAATTAAAATTGTGTTAAAATCCTTTATTTATATTATCTTATGAATTTTTGTTTTAACCCTTTATGCATTTATATTTTCATATCTCAACATATGCTTTTGTTTTAAATGTTTATGTTTTTATCTATATATAATTTTTATTATTCAATAAACGCATTCTCCTTTATAAAATCTTAAGAAAATTTGAATTTTAAAACAATTTACACTTCAATAAATAACACATATATGTATATTATAAAATTTAGATTTTAAACAACTTTAAAAATTTTACTATATTTTAAACATTATAATTAATATCTTAAATATAACTTTATATCATACTTCCTATTTAAATAAATACATTTTCCTTATTAACCATTGATATAATACTTTAACGCAAAATAGATTTAAAATTAAATTACACATGTATGTATAGATTATATATATATATAAGTCTTTAGAATATAAAAAAATTCTTAATTTTTTTATACATATATATATGAATAAACAAACAAATGTTTAATTTTCTAATTCACGATTAAATTTTAAAACTTAAATATATTACCAATTTAAATTTGATTTAAAATCGGGATTATTACAGATTCCTCCTTAAGAAAATTTCATCCTCGCAATTTACAAGGGAGACAACAAAGGATGAATACATAAAGATAGGGAAATATCTTTTCAGATCAAACCGAATATCTATTCTGCATCTGGCTTACCAAATCAGAATATCGACAATAGATGTGAGAACAATCTCATTCAACACTTTACGAAATACTTGAGTCATCCGGATCTACGAAATATGCAGGGGTATTGGTTAGTTCAAAGGATAACTAACCACTCGTAGAATGTATCAAGACCCAAAAGAATAGACAATCGGATACTAAATTTGGGTTGGAATATCCTAAAATATACACTAGCTTGTCCATCTTCAGACTTTTATCTACACAAGAAATTACAACAGAATTTCAAATTTGGTTTTAATCGAAATCGTTTTATCGATACAAATCTTTACATTTTATTCATCAATTCATTTTAAATAGAATTTTAAATTCATTAAAGTTTAAAACGAAAAGCTGATAGAAATTTGATGAAGTGAATACGAAATAGAAACTTATATATAATGATTCGCAGTGCCGCCACCACACCAAAGCTCCTTCTGTAGTTGCCACGAAGCCATCATAGAATTGAAATCGAATCAAAGGAGATTGATAGAGAAAGTTGTTTTCCATTGTTGTTGCAGGATATTGACCATTTGTAGTGGTACTCCCCTGTCCCCTATCTCGTCCTCTTCTTGCACTCATACTTACTATCAGCGGATAGTAAAAGAATTTACTGAGGATCCGGACGGATATCTCAGGGATACTCATTCTAGGGTATACTTCACCCTATCTCTAATGAGTTATCTAATGTGTTATACTCCTAAGCTAAAGTTTCAACCTTCAACTCTGATACCAATTATAACGATCCTGACTCGACCTTCGAAAATCGGCACCTGTACTTCACTTGTACTCGAATATCGTAGATTCAAACACCGAATCTGGTTCATCGGAGCTTATAACACATTAAGTACAACAACATAGCGAGATCAATATATATAACATTGATACAATATCTGACACAACATGAATTTCAACAAAATCAGAGGTAAATATACAACAGCAGAAAGATAAGCATCAATAGAGAAACTCCAGAAGAGAACTCCGACATCAAACTGCAACTGCGACTCCATAGCTAAAGCTGCAAAAACTCCAAAAGCTAAAATCCACCAACATGCCTTCCAAACGTGAAGCGAGAAACCCTCATCACGTTGTATTAAGCAAGGTCAGCCCGAATGCTGGAAAGAAGCAAATGCGATGGCCAAATCCAAAGGCTGGTTGTTATCGAATTCTACAACTATTATTTGACTATCTGAAAAAAAACCCAACTCTAAACTGCCCGTGTAACGGGCTGATATTTTCAACCATACGCATCCGCACATGTCGGACTTGAATTGCTCAAAATATCAGATTGTTAATTGAAATTTGGCAAAACTTAACATCTACAGTAAATAAATCAATCACAGAATCACAGATACAGAGTAGTACAATGATACGCAGCAGAATAAATGAATAGTAGTTCATGAAGCTACTATATTAACAAAGTTAGAAATAAAATACATCAGAAAATCCCAGATGCAGTGAAATCTCCAGTACGGGCAGATGACTTCTCTGAACCAATCGACTGGATGACTGAAAGGATAGATAGCTGGATCTTCAAGCAAACCTCCAACTTCGAAGGTGAGTCACAAATGCTGTATCACTCAGTCTGACGCGAGCATAAAGCAAAACAAAAAATACTCGAGTCAGGATTTAACATTCTTATATCTATAATTCCAACTCAAGTGAAATATCAACTGAAATATAATTAACTTAGAGGATGTTTGGGATACCCATCCTCTAAGGATCCAAGGAACTATCTACAGGGTAGAAATATACACTATAACACCGTGGTCATTTCAATTTTATTTATATTTCAAAACTGAAATATCATTTTCATTTCAAATATCTTTATTTTCCAAATTAGTGTATACATATATCCAATAATTTATGAAGTAAAGTATTTTTATTTCCTCAAACTTCACAAATCGCTTCAAAAATCAACTCGACCTTCCCGTTCAAATTTAATTAAATAAATTTATCAATTTCCATTCAATTTAGTTTCTGACTAAACTAATTCAAATTTTATCTATTTTAAATATGGATTTGAACCACAAAGTAAACCATTTAAATTTCAATATAATTCGAACTTAATATATTTTGGAGCTTTAAATATTCAACATTTCAAAAACTAAACTTTGATAGTTGCGTTTATCTCCCAACTTGACTTCACTATTATTTAGTTTTGAAATATTCACTTAATAAATTAAATATTATTTATGTGACCTTAAATTTACATTTTCTATATATTACCTTCGATTTCTTTAGACACGAATCATCAATTAAATTTCTTAAATAAAAATTCAAGTTATAGGATCATATGTTAAAGTTTTGAATTTAATAGTTTCAAATTGATTTAACTAAATAAAATCCTTAATTAATGACAAATTCAAATAGGTCCCAAATATATCTTCAAACCTTAGCTTATAAAATTTATTCCACAAATCTATTTCAGAAATAAAAATTTATTAAATCCCTAAATATTTCATATTTATAAAATCAATCTTAATTAAATTATCTTAATATTAAATTTATATATATAATAACCTTTATATATAATACTTTAAATCAATATTCATTAAAACCATATATTTCTATTCAAGACCATAGAAATTATTTTCAAAACATTCATATAGACCACGGCGTCGATGTAAATTTTTCTATTCTATGTACAAGGGATACAGATATTTATCATTTCAATCCGTAAGTTAAATATATATGGGTGGATATCATTTCAACCCGTAATCCCAAATTCAATTCAAATGAAAATCGCTTGGGTTTATCATTTCAACCCATATCGTAATTCTCCTATTCTAAAATCCGTTCGGGTGTATATCATTTCAACCCATAGTGATTTCTATACTAACAGAGAACTTGCAGAGTGATAACAGATATGAAAATAATAATAACAATAGGCATATATCATCAAATATAAACAATAGGATATGGTGTCATATCCCATAAGTGAACAGTTACAGATAATAGCATATCTAACAATTTAAATAAATACAGTGTAACGACCCAGGATTTTAATTAATTTAAAATTTGAATATTTAATTAATTTTAAATATTAATAAGTGAATTTATAAGTCAAATAAAATTTAATTTGAATAATTGGATTTAATTAAATAACTAAATCGATAATTTAATATGTTAAATTAAGGAAATAATTGAAAATTGAGTTAAATATGATTGAAAATGATTTTTAAAATTTTATTTTATCATAATGGAGTTAGAATGATATTTTAGAACTTTTAAAATCGAATTAAGAGTTTATTTGTAAAAATTGAATATTTTAATATTAAATCGACTAGTGAAAATAGCCAATTTTTGAACAGTCTCAGAATTGAACGAAACCAGTTCCATTGGATCCGTAATATATAGTTATTACCGGATTTCAATTTTCGTGTCAATCGGAGTTATCGTTTGATCGTAGCAGCTCGAAACGCATCGAATTGTTTTTAATATTAATTTAGCGAGTTAAAATAGCCATTTTTCAAAAAGTCTCGGATTTCGACGAAACCAGTTTCATCGGATCCATAATGTGATATTATTGTAAGGTTTCAAATTTCATGTCAATTGGATTTACCGTTTGTCCGGTACAAATTAAAACGCCTAGAAAATCGCTTAAATCGGTTTAATTCAAATTGAACGTTTATTGCCATAACTCGCACAGATGTTCGAATTAGCTTTCGAAACCTATTCCATTGTGTCCGGAACGCGGGGTAAACCCTAGAAACGCTGGTTACGGCGCGTAAATCGGAGTTCGGAATTCCCGGATGAATAGTGATTGAAAAATTTCCTATAAATACACCATTTTTTCACAATTCTAGAAAAAAAAGAAGAGAAAACCCTAATTCAATGCACAGCCGCCACCCACGCATGAAAGGCCAGAAACTCACGAATTTCATCCCTCAATTACTTCCAATCTATGCAATATTTCACGAAATCTTCAACATGAAAGTTCAAGAGCTCGAGGAGAGCTTTCAATCCATACGGGGTTGATGGGGTATGGCGCGACGTAGGGGGAGCTAGGGGGGTGCATTCGTGGCCATGTGTTCTCGAAATTCGTGCTAGATATGAGGCCGAGCTCGCTATGGTGGTGGGCGAAGGTAGAGGGGGTTTGGAGCTTCGTGTTGCAAGTTGCTGATCAAATTTTCATCGAGTATTGGTGGAGCAAATCGAAACCCTAGTTTCTAGCTTATGGGTTTGGTTGCGTTCGAAGTAGCCTGTAGATGGAACGAAGGAGAAAGGGGGGAGGGCCGAACGGCCAGATCTGAAGCAAAGAGAATGGATGGTGGATGATGGATGTGGGTTTAAAATTATATTATTATGTTGTAAATTTGTTATTAAAAATTCGTGTAACTTCATATTATCATAACTTTTTCATACGAGGTCGAAAATGCGCGAAACCAGTTGCGTTGGAATCGTACGGATGAGCACTACGCGATGGAGTTGGATTGGAGTCGTTTGGAGTTAGTGAAAATTTCGGGTAAAATTAAACGTCCGTTTAATTTTATTCGAAATAAATCGCTAAAACGAAATTGAAATCAAGGTGAGAACTTCTCACTCAATCGAATCGGTTTAGATTATATTTTAAATAGTTAAATTTAAAATATTTGAATGCATGTTTGAATGATGATTGTTATCTATTGATTATTAAAATAGACATTATGCGCCGTTAGTAAGCGGATGTTATTTATTAAAACCATATACCGCGAATATTTCATAAACAGTGAAATTGGTATTATATATAATAGCAATATATATATATATATATTGGCATATGTATATATTGGAGTTATTGATTTCCCGTATTTGTTTAGCGGATGAGACCCTATTGCGCCGTCTATTAAGCGGGTAATATTTTAAATCCCATATACCGCGATAATTTCGTACTGGAGCGGAATTGATATTGTGCTAATGTTTGTGGATGCAGGAAAACAGGTTGGAGGGATCCAACTGGATTCCTCAACGGTATTTATTTGATTTCAGATATTTTGATATTTGATGGATTATCATATCGATATATGATATCGTTGTAATCGTGATTGACTATTTGGTGTGTAACATCATTGGACCAAATTTGGAATTTTAAAAGGATTTAAAAGTGATTTTTGAAAGTATACGTTTATAAAATAATTTTGGGAATTTATCCATTTTAAATAAATAAACGTATAATTTTTAAAGTTATAAAAAATTATGATTTTGGGAAATACGATTAAAGATTTATTTTCGAAAATATAAGGTTAATGGTTTTATAAAATAGTTTAAAATTGGGGATTTGAATTTATTATAAAAAGTTGAAAATATAGGATTTATAAAATTTGATTATTTTATAAATCAAAATGGCGAAATTATGAAGGAATTTAAAGACGTTTTAAAGAATAATATAAATTGATTTATATTAAGAGATTTATAAATGGATATTTATAAATTGAAATATTGACATTATAAAACGAGTTTTTATAAGTGTTTGAATGAAGTGAAAATGAATTTTGTAAATGAATGGAATTTATAGAATTATAAACGGTGAAGTTATAAATGGAATTTTATAAGCAGTAGGTTTATAAAATTTATAAAGTTATTGATAGAATAGATTTGGGTAAATAATTGAATCTTATAAGTTATAAGATTTATAAATTTTGTGAAGTTATTAAAGAATATATTTGGATAAATAATTGAATCTTATAAGTTATAAGATTTATAATTGTGAAGTTTAAAGGAACGATTTTGTAAAATAAATCGTTTTATAAGTATTTAACTTATAATATGAGCTTTTAGTTTATAATTGAGTTATAAACTGGAATAGGTTAATAAAGGAATTTATAAAAAAAAAGTTTTTATAAGATAAATAGAAAAGGAATTTATAAACGTTGTTTTATAAATTCGCAAACGACTTATTTTAAGAAGTAAATTGTTGAAACATATTAATGGAGTTATATTCACGTTTTTGACTGTGAATAATCCTTTGAAATAAACTGAATAGAATGATGAAATTGTTAACGTAGTATATTCACGTTTTTGAATAGTGAATAATATGTTAAAGAAATTGTTTTGAATGTGATGTTTTAAATTGAGTTAAAACGATCTAACGCTGCTTTAAAATGTGTTGAGATTCAAAACCATAGATTTCAACATTTATTGTTGAAATAGATGTTTTCGAGAAATAGAAGGAAATGGTGGACTATAACACTGTTGTTATAGTAAATGATTTCCGAAAGGAAATGTTTTGTATAGTATTGGGATTTATATATCTATTTTAATTTCGAATCCCTATACTAGTGATTTTGGGTTGTCGTAACGATGTTTTACGCAACATTCGTTTGGCCCAAATAAATATGTTTAAGAGAATGATTTCCTTAAAGAATGAAATATATACTTAATTTCGATTGAAGTATATTGAATATTTTCTAAGTGTTGAAAATAAATAAAATCTGTGAATTGCTTATGAATAAATAAGTATGGAAATGTTTTCCAATATAAAGTGAATATTTTGAGAATTTATCTTTTTGAAGATAAATTGAAATAGAATAAATGAAATCGTATATTCATAGATATTGTGAAATATAAATTCACTAAGGAATTTATAAAAAGGGAAATTTGTTTAAAAATAAATATTGATTTATTTTTGAAGTGTGAAAATTATATATATCTTGTAAAGATATTTTGGAAAATAAATAATTTGGAAAATTATTTGGAATTTGGTGATGTGTGCATATCCATTGATAGTTCAATAACCGACTATCAATATTTCCCTTTGAATGGGTAATTGATGTGATTTGTTTGAATTTGAATGCCACACTTATTTTTGAATAAGTGCTCACTATTAGGGTTAACCGGGAAAGGACCATGGGGTCGTATAACCCATTCCGAATATGTGATACGTCGTTATGAATTGCATTTGATGACCGGTGTTGAAGACCGAGTATTTGCGAAAGCGATAGGATGACCTATCGATTGTCTCTGCACTGGGTAGCTCCTGGTATAGAGATTCCCTAAGTGATGGGAAATTCGATCGGGATTGTGAATACCCGGATTTCAAGGGCTTCGTGAGAAGTGCCTTCGGTTTTGTTCGAGCCCGGAACAGACTTGTATGGATTGTATGTCTGACATTACAAATTGAGATATAAAGCCGATTTCATTCAAATATATTTCTATTGGTGGCGGAGAATTCATTCTTTTAGCTTAACACCCTTCTCTGAGACGTACGAGCTCAGAGGTTATGTAGTTGAAGGTTATCAGCGATATATTCCCAATTTGGTAATGTGACATGCTGAGTGTTGCTGTGAAATGATCATTGTGTTGATTATTTGTGATAGGATCGTTTATTTGATCGTCTATCCTGGTGATCATTTCTATGATCATTTGTTGACCCAAAGCATGGCTTTTGTATAAAGTGTGTTTTTGTGGACGTGACTTCGTCGAGCCTCACACCCCGTGAATGGTCAAAACAGGAAAGATGCAGCAAGGTTATGAGGGGTAGCGCCCTTTAGGATGTGTGCATTTCCTTCTGGAAAAGGGTGGTATCATGGTATGGAGCCCAGATACTTACTCATGTTGAAAACACTTTATGATTGTGAATTGATTGCGAGCGCTCGGTTGAAAAGGTCCCAAAGGACCGGGGGATGGCATATTCGGTCAGTTGTTACTAAGTTAGGGGTAACCCGGCCTTGTGTTGGTAGAGATCCGGTTTGGTTCTCGGGGATGTCCATCCAGAGGCATTCTCATGTGGCAATGGGAAGTTCCTTGGCCTGATCATTCGTTGGAAATCCAAAGAAACAATACGATCTTGTACGGTATTAGTTGTAAAACCTATCATTCACTTATGGTGGCGCCCCACTGTTTGGATGGTAGCTATAGTAGGCATACGATAATGGTCGTATGTTGGCTAAGATTTATATTCTACTTTCGAAATGATTTTTCTCTACGCTATGCACTAATAATAATATTAAATGTTCTTTTTAATGCGTATCAAGCATCTTTGACTATCATAAGGAGAAATCTCCTCCGATTCTGCGTTTGCATTGTGTGTGTGTGCGGGAGACCTTATGGTAGTCTCATTTTTAAAAAGCATTTCGAATTGACTTTAAAAATATTCCTCTATTTTGATTTAAAAGATAAATAAACTGTTTTAGTTCTCACACCAGTCACATGACTGACTCGGAGTTTATTGTTTTCCTTCCTAAACTCTGGGTGCCCACCAATTTCCACACGGGCAGTCAAGAGTTAAGGTTTATCAGCATATTCTGGAGTTGCTGGAGGCAAGCTGGATGGCATGGCGTATTACTAGTATATAGTATTTCTTTTTCCGCTGCACTGTTTGTTGTTGTTGTTGTACACTCTGAGGATGTAATGAAATGAAATGTATGAAATGTAATAACTGATATAGTTCTTTGTTTAAAGATTATTCATTTATTATTATATGTTGTTCCGCTGCGAATTGTGAGATTCTGATCTTGTTGTGTTGTGTTCAGTTCCGTTCTGTTTTCTGTTTTCTTTTCTCTCTATTTTCTATCTTCTTCTTCTATCTCTCTCTTTTTCTTTTCCTAAAACATAACATTACGGGTTTCCGGCCTTCGATTTCTCGGCAGTCGATAAAGTGAGTATCGATGTTGAATCTTCGAAAGTCGAAAACTTCCGGGACGTTACATACAGCATCATATTTCAATTGTCGTTTCAATTTAATCAAATTTAACAAATAAAATAATGTTAATCGTGAGTGATTGCTCACCTTTCGAGGCTCGAGAATACAGAAGATGACATGGATACGTACACTGATACGGACACTGAAATTTGAATTATAAATCCGAGCACGGATTTCAAAGCAAAGTAGGATTGGCACGAATTGGACGAACGAGGCTGATAATCAAGAATTTATGAATTGAATCAGAATCAGTCTAATATATACAGAAATTTTTGCTATTTTAATAAAAATCAAAGTTGCATCCCTAAGAAAAATTTAAAGTCGAATCACACACACACAGATATATATATATATATAATTTACCTTTTTTTCATACATAAACCAATAGTTTTAACATTTGAAATAAAACATGTATATTAAATAAAAATCCTTATAATTTTTCCAAACCATTTTAATTTTTACACATAGATCAAAATTTCTATTTACAAATCTAAGACCCAAACCACCCCTATATGACCTATGAATATAATATCATTAAGATTTATATTTTAAAATAAGATTAGTATATAAAACTTCAACAAATTACACTGTTCAAATCTCATTTATAAACTACTATATACATATGGTACAAAATCCAATTCACAATACAATTATAAATTTTAAACACTTTACCTATATATTAAAACAAATATATAACAACCCATACATAAACAGTAAAGCCTATACACAGACTTATATAAAATTTTAGACAATGGACGTACGAATTACTTATATAACTTATATTATAACTTATTTTATAAGTATATATAATATTGTAACCTGTGCAGACCGAAAGTATAAGTTAGAATGTAAACTTTATACAATATATATATATAGCAACTAATATAATTTCAAATTTTTTTTTCTTTGCGAAAGCAACTGGTCTACACTAAAACACATATACACCCTTAACTTTTATGCAAACATGCTTGCGAACTGAAATGAAAACTTATATATTAGAAAACTAACTCCATACATAAGTGTATGCAAAGTATATATATATATAAGGCCATAAAGATATATCTATAATTATTATAACTTTATATAAATATATGTCATATACGAACTTAGGAAAATAAACAACTTCAAAAATCCTATACAACTTCCATAATAATAAGATATAAATTGACCTTCAATAAAAGTTATAAACCTGTTTATTATAAAACTATATATATAATAACGGATTTACAAAATTTATAAAATAAATCATACTATATGGTTTGTAAAATATACATATACGGACCCAATGTTAAAACAAAAATTAATATAAATCTACTTGCCAAATATGCAGACTCCATTTGCAGATCTAACACAACTCAGACATATTAAATATGCATACACTTCTAGAAACAAAACAAACTTTTCAAAAAAAATGGAAACCACGTTTGGTATATATATGTATTCAAATCCAACAACTTTATATAAACCACTATATGTATGCATCTTATATTTTTATACCACTATCAATATATCATAACTATACTCCATATAAACCATTATGCGTACCAACTTTGAATGCTAGAATATGCATCAATAGCACGTACATGGGACGTGTATTGATCAAATCATCCATATCATGGCTAAATATAAAACTATATATAATATATATATATATATAACACTTGCAAATATAAACTTAACTTACCTATGCCTGGTTATGCGAACAGTAGAGGAAACAGCGGAGGGTCGCTGCATCTTCGATGGATATTGCGCAAGGGGAAGAGTGGGTTCGGTGGAGGAGCGGAGTTTGGAAAAGGTAAAGGAGAGGCCGAAATTTGTAGTGCCAGGCAAGTTTATATAGAAGAGGAAGAAACAATAGAGAGGGAAAGAAGATAAATCTGGGAAGAAGCAATAAAAAAGGGAAGAAAATACGAACAGAAGTAAATGGAAACGGCTAAATAAAAGTAACCAAAGAAATAGCACAATCACGTGCTATGATTCAGTGGAGGATTTATGGCAAAATATTCACGTTGATTCAGTAAAATAATCAAAGCAAATAAATGGTAGCACGTTTCAAATTTGAACGGAAGGAAAGAGAAAAATCACAATTCCGGAAAAATATCAAAGTAACAGCTACATATTTATTCAAGAACTATTAAAGCAATTTTTAAATTGTGAAGGCAACGTTACTCTGTGGTATATTTTTAAAATAAGAATGTTGAACGAGAATTAACAGTCAAATATGGTGCGGTGTAAATGGCAAGAGTCATGCTGATTACTGAATAAAATAAAACGAATAACCCTTTATTTAATTTTTTTTAGACGGTGGAAAAATTAAGAAATAAAATGTCAGTGAAAGTAGGAATGAATATGTTAGAAAAGTAACGATTCTAGTAGCAACAGTCACCTTAGATTAAGTTGAAAAATTTATAATAATTCATTACCGTGGCTATGGTTCAAATTTTTTTGAAAGCAAGGAAACCAATAGGTCACAATTAAAGGTAAGCCTTAAATTTTTAATAAATACAAAACGTATCTAAGTTTATACGTTT
Organism: Allium cepa; assembly: GCA_030765085.1. Classification (NCBI taxonomy): domain Eukaryota; kingdom Viridiplantae; phylum Streptophyta; class Magnoliopsida; order Asparagales; family Amaryllidaceae; genus Allium; species Allium cepa. The sequence goes on along the minus strand of CM060932.1, from coordinate 683,477,429 downwards.
ATAACTTTCCAACTGTAGTGTATATATATAATGAACATTCATAATGAAAGAAGTGGAAACAGGGAGCGTATGAAAGGAAAGGTTAGAAAAATAAAATTTTCACCCTTAAATATACTTTCTCTTAATTTTTGATGATAATTTATCATTTGCCACATTTAACTATACGTAATCCAAATGTATGATTTTATTTCAAAATATTATTATTTAAAACTTCTCAAAAATCAAATTAAATACGCTAAATAAAACCATTAAAAATTAACAAAATTTTACAGGTCGTTACACTCTCCCTCACTCAAAACTTTTCATCCCCGAAAAGGAAGAAGGTAGGAGAATAGAAACAACCAGAAAGATAAATAGATTGAAAGACAAGGATAAACAATTAATTTAAGACCATATAAATTTTACTTGAAATATTCATTTGAAAACTTCATTTGAAATTAAATTTTCTTTAATACTTAAAAAAAAATCCAAACCCATTTGTAAAATTTCTTGCTTCCTTTATAAATACCATTTATAAGTTTTAAATAACACCTTTTTAAATATATATGAAAACTATTTGAAAACAGTTATTCACATCCTTGGTTATATTTTCAAGGAAGTTATTTGAGAACATTAAATCCATAGTTTGTAAATTTACTAATTTATCTTAAGACACTTTCAACATTATAGATAAATTAATACTCATTTCTTAAATATGTTACATTAAATTAATAACTTCTGCAATATTAATGACACTAATGATTTACTATTAAACCATGTAGTATATAAATAAACAATATTTTATAGATTATATTCAAAAAGGAAAGGAGGGTAGATTTGGAAAAAAGGAATATAGGTGAATAAATAAAGCTGAGCAGATAAGGTAGGTTCAAAGGGATAGTATCGGGCTCGAATAATTAAATCAAACCATAAAATTTTAATCTCAAATATTAATACAAAATTTCATTGTTAGAAATTCCTTTATAATAAAATACTTTTATATCGAAACGAATTTTTCCTTTCAAAAATACTTTTATAACTCGATGTTTCAACAAGTTTATCCTCGTTCTTGCAGACTCTGGCCATGCATGGATCAGGCACCAAAGCTAGAATTCTTCAAGTACTTAGTAGACCTGTTTCAACACCCAGTGAAAATATTTAAAAAACCTTAAAAAAACAGATATGGAAAGTACAATCCAAACAAAACAATCAAACCAAAACCTTTGTCCAACCATGGTTCGCAGATACACATTGGTTACGCCTGGATCCGCTAGGAAACAATCCGTATCCGTAAGCTTTCTCAGCCCTACGAGTTACGCCATGATGACTAATAAGGTGAAGGATACACAATGGTTAAGCCTGGGTCCCCCACGAAACAATTCGTACCCCTAGGCCGTCTCAGCCAGTAAGTTTCGCTACTATTGCGACCTACACAGATTGCAGGATACACAATGGTTACGCCTGGATCCCCTAGGAAACAATCTGTACCCCTAGGCCAGACTCAGCTAGGCAGTTGCGCTATGCAGTCACGAGGGAAAAAAACCATGGGTTATGCCACGGTGGCAACACTCGAATACCACATCCGGAAAACCAAAAATCAAAGAGAATAATATCGATAGAATGAATCCACAATGTGGCCACAAAGCGGATATCAAGCAGAAGGCACTTTCCATATCTTTACTTTGAAAATATATATCATATAGTACCTTTTCAAATCACTTTCAAATATCATACATATATAAAGTCCATTATATATAGGATTTCATTCTCAAATCGAATACTTTCCAAATCAATAGTATATCAAATCACACTTATATAGACTTCGATTATATAATATTTCCTTTCCAAATTGAGTACCTTTCAAACCAACTTTATACTTATACAAATCCATTTTATATAAGTTCGACCACTCCCAAATCAAGTACTTAATAATATAAGGTTCTCAATTTCAAATTATTTCAATATCAATTCAGTTTCAAAATCATATATGATTTCACCAAATTTTCTTCCAAATTAAATTTCTCAATTTCAAAGTTCCCAAAATAATAGGTTTAGAAAAATAATCCCAGTTTCCAATTAACATAATTCAAGTCAACAAATTCGTTTCCAAAATCGCCATATAATTACTAGTTTTAATTCCAATCTAATTTCAAAACCAAATATTTTTCTCAAAATCAATTATACTCAAAAATGGTTTCCAAATTTATAATTATCCCTTTAAAACCTTTAAACTATTTATTTCTATTTTAAGTATCCAATTTACCTTTCTGAAAACCGTTATTTAAAACTTAAATTTTTTTCCAAAACATTTCAAAACTAAATTCCATATTAGTATAATTAAAAATAGTCATATTCATTTACTCAACAAAAGGTTTCAAACTTAAACTCACAAAACTAAACTTATATGCTTTATCAAATATTTTATCCTCTTTGAAATTTATTAGCTTTGAAATTTTAACCTCGATTTGGAAGTGTTCGAACATTCAAAATAGTTAGGGAAATCAAATTTCCAATTCAAGAGTTGAAAATCAACAATAAATCAATAAATCAATTTCAATAGATAGGATTATACCAAATCAAATCCGAAACTCGAGGACTGAATACCGGTCTCACTTTAAATTGTTTCAAATATATACATATATCTTTCGAAAATATCAAATTACTTCGAAATTTGAAATCAAAAACGGTTTTACAAAACTACTCGCATAGCGAAGCTATTAAAGTGGCCTCTCCCCCACTTTGGAACTCGAAAATAAATGTCGATGATGCGTGCACTCATCACCGAAATTATTTTCCAGCGACATAAGTGAATTCTGGACTTCTATTTTCTTGAAAACTTCTTTGAAATTTCTTCAAAATTATTGGAATTCATTTGAACTCATTTGAAACATTTCTTATTCGGAAAATACTTTTAAATCATATTATTTTTATATATTTTCCAAAATCTTAAAACCAATTTCAAAATACCGGAATTAAATTATCAAATTTCAAATTTTACCCTTCAGTTATAAATCATTTTTATATAAATCAATTTCTTATGAATTTCAAAAATTTCAAATCCTTTCAAAACTTTTATATATAGAATACATTTCACTTTTATATATAGAATAAAATCATAGTTATCCAAATAATAATTTCGATATATAAAATAATTTCAAACATAACCCGATTTTCAAAAGATGATTCAAGAATGAATTTCAAAGCAACGATAGAGATTTAAATTAGAGGAACTCCAGTCAATAGAATCCTGATTCGAAGATAGTTCGATCGAAGATGAGATAATTAAGTTACAAAATAGAAGATGGACATACTTCTATAAAACGTGGCGACCTTAATCGGGTCAACCATGACTTCAGGAATATAATCGATGTGGAATTCCAAAACAAATCGAGATTCGATCGCCAGAGATAGAACTCGCCATATCGAGATATAGCAGCATCATAAACCGAGAATACAGAAATGTTCGGTGAATCAATGCCAATTGTAAAGGAGTTTTCACCCCTTTACAAAACATTCAGTGGAATTATGGGATACTCCAGAATCAAACGAATATAAATAGAAAGAGACAAGGATGAATTTCGGAACCGAGGGACATTCCAAAATTCAAAGGAAATCGAGTCAAAAAGGAAGAGATTCAACTCGAACGAAAGAAATTCTGTAAATAAATTTACCATATATGCTAAGTTTTGCCTAGAACCATAGCTCTGATACCAACTGTAACGGGCTGATATTTTCAACCATACACATCCGCACATGTCGGACTTGAATTGCTCAAAATATCAGATTGTTAATTGAAATTTGACACAGAATCACAGATACAGAGTAGTACAATGATACGCAGCGGAATAAATGAATAGTAGTTCATGAAGCTACCATATAAACAAAGTTGGAAACAAAATACATCAGAAAATCCCAGATGCAGTGAAGTCTCCAGTACGGGCAGATGGCTTCTCTGAACCAATCGATTGGATGACTGAAAGGATAGATAGCTGGATCTTTAAGCAAAGCTCCAACTTCGAAGGTGAGTCTCAAATGTTGTATCACTCAGTCTGACCCGAGCGTAAAGCAAAACACAAAACACTCAAGTCAGGATTTAACATTCTTATATATATAAATCCAACTCAAGTGAAATATCAACTGAAATATAATTAACTTAGAGGATGTTCGGGGTACCCATCCTCTAAGGATCCAAGGAACTATCTACAGGGTAGAAATATACACTATAACACCGTGGTCATTTCAATTTTATTTTTATTTCGAAACTAAAATATCATTTTCATTTCAAATATCTCTATTTTCCAAATTAGTGCATATATATCCAATAATTTATGAAGTAAAGTATTTTTATTTCCTCAAACTTCACAAATCGCTTCAAAAATCAACTCGACCTTCCTGTTCAAATTTAATTGAATCAAAATTTATCAATTTCCATTCAATTTAGTTTCTGACTAAACTAATTCAAATTTTATCTATTTTAAATACGGATTTGAACCACAAAATAAGCCATTTAAATTTCAATATAATTCGAAGTTAATATATTTCGGAGCTTTAAATATTCAACATTTCAAAGACTAAACTTTGATAGTTGCGTTTATCTCCCAACTTGACTTCACTATTATTTAGTTTTGAAATATTCACTTAATAAATTCAATATTATTTATGTGACCTTAAATTTGCATTTTCTATATATTACCTTCGATTTCTTTATACATGAATCATCTATTAAATTTCTTAAATAAAATTCTAGTTATTGGATCATATGTTAAAGTTTCGAATTTAATAGTTTCAAATTGATTTAACTAAATAAAATACTTAATTAATGACAAATTCAAATAAGTCCTAAATATATCTTCAAACCTTAGCTTATAAAATTTATTCCACAAATCTATTTCAGAAATACAAATTTAAGAAATCCTTAAACATATTTCGTATTTATAAAATCAATCTTAATTAAATTATCTTAATATTAAATCTATATATGAAATAACCTTTATGTTATAATACTTTAAATCAATATTCATTAAAACCATATATTTCTTTTCATGACCATAGAAATTATTTTCAAAGCATTCATATAGACCACGGCGTCGATGTAAAATTTTCTATTCTATGTACAAGGGATACAGATATTTATCATTTCAATCCGTAAGTTAAATATATACGGGTGGATATCATTTCAACCCATAATCCCAAATTCAATTCAAATGAAAATCGCTTGGGTTTATCATTTCAACCCATAACGAAATTCTCCTATTCTAAAATCCATTCGGGTATATATCATTTCAACCCATAGTGATTTCTATACTAACAGGGAACTTGCAGAGTGATAACATATATGAAAATAATAATAACAATAGGTATATATCATCAAAAATAAATATAAACAATAGGATATGGTGTCATATCCCATAAGTGAACAGTTACAGATAATAGCATATATAAAAATTTAAATAACTACAGCATCATATTTCAATTGTCGTTTCAATTTACTCAAATTTAACAAATAAAAGAATGTTAATCGTGAGTGATTGCTCACCTTTTGAGGCTAGAGAATACAGAAGATGACATGGATACGCAAACTGATACGGACACTGAAATTTGAATTATAAATCCGAGCATGAATTTCAAAGCAAAGTAGGATTGGCATGAATTGGACGAACGAGGCTGATAATCAAGAATTAATGAATTGAATCAGAATCAGTCTGATATATACAGAAATTTTTGCTATTTTAGTAAAAATCAAAATTGCATCCCTAAGAAAAATTTAAAGTCAAATCATATATATATATATATGTATATGTATATAATTTACCTTTTTTTCATACATAAACCAATAGTTTTAACATTTGAAATAAAACATATATGTCAAATAAAAATCCTTATAATTTTTCCAAACCATTTTAATTTTTACACATGGATCAAAATTTCTATTTACAGATCTAAGACCTAAACCATCCCATACGACATATGTATATAATATCATTAAGATTTATATTTTAAAATAAGATTAATATATAAAACTTCAACAAATTACACTGTTCAAATCTCATTTATAAACTACTATATACATATGGTATAGAATCCACTTCATAATACAATTATTAATTTTAAACACTTTACCTATATATATATATATATATATATAAACTAATATATAACTACCCATACAAAAGCAGTAAAGCCTATACACAGACATATATAAAATTTTAGACAACGGACGTATGAATTACTTATATAACTTATATTATAACTTATTTTATAAATATATATAATATTGTAACCTGTGCAGACCGAAAGTATAAGTTAGAACGTAAACTTTATACAATATATATAAATAGCAAATAATATAACTTCGATATTTTATTTTTTTTGCGAAAGCAATTGGTCTACACTAAAACCCATATACACCCTTAACTTTTATGCAAACATGCATGCCAATTGAAATGAAAACTTATATATTAGAAAACTAAATCCATACATAAGTGTATGCAAAGTATATAGATATATATAAGGCCATAAAGATATATCTATAATTATTATAACTTTATATAAATATATGTCATATACGAACTTAGGAAAATAAACAACTTCAAAAATCCTATATAACTTCCATAATAATATGATGTAAATTGACCTTCAATAAAAGTTATAAACCTGTTTATTATAAAACTATATATATAATAACGGATTTACAAAACTTATAAAATAAATCATACAATATGGTTTGTAAAATATACATATATGGACTCAATGTTAAAACAAAAATGAATATAAATCTACTTGCCAAATATGCAGGCTCCATTTGCAGATCCAACACAACTCACACATATTAAATATGCATACATTTAAAGAAACAAAACAAACTTTAAAAAAAAAATGGAAACCACGTTTGGTATATATATGTATTCAAATCCAACAACTTTATATAAACCACTATATGTATGCATCTTATATTTTTATACCACTATCAATATATCGTAACTATACTCCATATGAACAATTATGCGTACCAACTTTGAATGCTAGAATATGCATCAATAGCACGTATATGGGACGTGTATTGATAAAATCATCCATATCATAGCTAAATATAAAAATATAATATATATATATATAAGTAACACTTGCAAATATAAACTTAACTTACCTATGCCTGGTTATGCGAACAGTAGAGGAAACAGGGGAGGGTCGCCGTGTCTTCGATGGATATTATGCAAAGGGAAGAGTGCATTCGGTGGAGGAGCGGAGTTTGGAAAAGGTGAAGGAGAGGCCGAAATTTGTAGTGCCAGGCAAGTTTATATAGAAGAGGAAGAAACAATAGAGAGGGAAAGAAGAGAAATCTGGGATGAAGCAATAAAAAAGGGAAGAAAATACGAACAGAAGTAAATGAAAACGACTAAATAAAAGTAACCAAAGAAATAGCACAATCTCGTGCTATGATTCAGTGGAGGATTTAAGGCAAAATATTCACGTTGATTCAGTAAAATAATCAAAGCAAATAAATGTAGCACGTTTCAAATTTGAACGGAAGGAAAGAGAAAAGTCACAATTCCGGAAAAATATCAAAGTAACAGCTACACATTTATTCAAGAGCTTTTAAAGCAATTTTTAAATTGTGAAGGTAACGTTACTCTGTGGTATATTTTTAAAATAAGAATGCTGAACGAAAATCAACAGTCAAATATGGTGCGTTGTAAATGGCAAGAGTCACGCTGATTACTGAATAAAATAAAACGAATAACCATTTATTTAATTTTTTTTAGACGGTGGAAAAATTAAGAAATAAAATGTCAGTGAAAGTAGGAATGAATATATTAGAAAAGTAACCATTCTAGTAGCAACAGTCACCTTAGATTAAGTTGAAAAATTTATAATAATTTATTACCGTGGCTATGGTTCAATTTTTTTTGAAAGCAAGGAAACCAATAGGTCACAATTAAAGGTAAGCCTTAAATTTTTAATAAATACAAAACGTATCTAAGTTTATAGGTTTATAACTTTCCAGCTGTAGTGTGTATATATATAATGAACGGTCATGATGAAAGAAGTGGAAACAGGGAGCGTAGGAAAGGAAAGGTCAGAAAAATAAATTTTTCACCCTTAAATACACTTTCTTAATTTTTGATGAAAATTTATCATTTGCCACATTTAACTATACGTAATCCAAATGTAAGATTTTATTTCAAAATATTATTATTTAAAATTTCTCAAAAATCAAATTAAATACGCTAAATAAAACCATTAAAAATTAACAAAATTTTACGGGTCATTACAGCCCGTGTGGAAAATTGTGGGCATCCAGAGTTTAGGAAGGGAACAATAAACTTCGGGTCAGTCATGGGACTGGTATGAGCTAACAAAAACTGTTTATCTTTAAAAAAAACAACAAAATATTTTAAAACATTGAAAACCGCAACGTTTTTTTGAAGATGAGACTGCCATAAGGCCTCCCACCACACAAACAATGCAAGCGCACATTTGCAGGAGATTTCTCCTTGTGACAGTAAAAAATGCTTGATACGCAAAAACCATTTTGATACTATAATTAGTGTATAGTGGATAGAATTTCGAAAGTATAATATTAATCTTAGCCAGCATACCATATTTCGTCGTATGCCTACTATAGCTGCCATGTTCAACAGCAGGTTACCGCCATATTCCATGGTAGGTTATACAACTAAAATCGTAGAGGGCGCGTATTGTTTCTTTGGATTTCCAAAAAATGGTCAGACAAAGGAACTTCCTACACCGAATGGGTACGCCTCTGGAAGGACATCTTAAGAACCTAATCGGATCTCTGCTAACACAAGACCGACTCTACCTCTCGCTTTAACCAAGCTGTAACATAGGTAACTCAACACAAGTATGCCATCCCCAGTCGTTACCGACCTTTATCCAAGGCGCCTCTCAACCAACAACCACAAAGAAATAAGTTTGTAGCAACCACATAGGTTAAATATCTAGGCTTCATACCATGATATCACCTTTTATCCAGAAGAAATGGACATACACTAGGGGCGCGACCCCTAAAAACCTTGCTGCATCTTTCCTGTTTCGACCATTTCCGGGGTGTGAGGTTCTGATGTAGTCTCGTCCACAAAGCTTCCCTTTTTCACAAAGTCATGCTTTGATCAACAAATGATCCGAAGCACTTCGTATGCCACATTACCAAATTGGGAATGTATTATTAGTAACCATCAACAACATAACCTCTAAGTTCGTACGTCACAGAGAAGAGTGTTAAGCTAAGAGAATAAATCTCTGCCACCAAACAGAAATGTATTTGATAGAAACCAGCTTTACATCTCAAAGTGTTATGTCAGACACACATCCATACAAGTCTGTTCTGGGTTCGGATAGAACCGAAGGCACTTCACAAAGAAGACCTTGCAAATTCGGATAATCCCTAATCACGTCCGGACTTCCCATCACAAAGGAGATCTCTATACCGAGGACCAGTCGGTGCAGAGACATTCAACGAGTTATCCTTTCGCTTTCGAAAATTTCCGGTCTTCACCATCGGTCTTCAAATGCTATCCATAACATCGTATCATTATTCGGAATGGGTTATATGACACAAAGGTCCTCTCCCGGCTAAACTGAATAATGAGCGCAATATTTAAAAACATATGAATAATGGGATTTCAGTTAAGTCACAACTTATTACCCAAAAACCTTTCTTCAAAATTGTTTAAACAAAATACCATTTACAGAAATTTTTACCATTTTCAAATCTTTAAATAAAAAGATTCACTTCACAAAGTTCACCAATCTTCCACAAAGATTCATTCACGGCTTTCAAAACAATTTCCCTTTTCAAATTGGACTAGCTCATCCAATCATTAAATCAAAAACTCAATTTATGGCTTTCAAAACTATTTCCAAAGATTCATTCATAACTTTCAAAGCAATTCCCATTTCAAATCTTTTATGTATAAAAGATATACCATTTAAATCCTCTTCAATTTCAAAACAAGGTTCGACCATCTTTCACAAAGATTCGTTCACAGCATTCAAAACAATTCTCAATTCAAACTTAAAATCCTTTCAATACAATTTGGAAATCCTTTCTTTATATTATTATTTGAAAAATAATCCTTTTCATTTCAGAAAAATCCGATTACATTTGCTCAAGTTAAAGCCCTTCAAGTGTAAAACTTGGGTTAAATTCAAATTTCCAAAATAATACTTTTAAAATGGTTTAAAATCAATATAAACACATTTATAACTTGTATAACCTTGTAAACCATAATTTCCAAACACAGAATTCAATTTCAAATCCTGAATTTAAATTCAAATAAAACTATTTTAGTTTCCAAAACTTTATCAAATTATTCAAAATAACTTTTAGAACTCTTTTCAAAAGCATTTCGCATTTAACCCAATTCCATTTCCAAAACCGTTTGGATTCAAAATTCAACTTTAAAACCATTTCAAAATATCTGTGACTTAACCGATTTCCACATGAAATCCATATTTGTGTGTATGGTGTAGTCCAGGGGTTTTTACACAATGATAGTGCAACATCATCAATCGACATAATCCAAACACAGATATACCGATAAGCGGTATAATATATAACGCTTATCTTTACAATTACAGATCACAGATGAATAATATAAATTTATCGCATATAAATAAATTACATTCCTCACAGATAAATCAATTACATTTCATAGTTCAATCACAAATCAGAATGTCACAGATCAGATGGGATAATCAATTCAAGGCATCTCATACAATACAATCATTCATAAGCATTTCAAGCATTCAATAATCATTTATAAGGATTAATTAATTATGTTAATCCTTAATTAATTCAATTTAATTTCTAATTAAATTAATTACTTATGAATTAATTATCCAATCTTGATTAATTAATTACATATTATTTGATCTAAATTAATTAATTCATCACCTTAATTAATTATTCTTAATTAATCACATATAATTAAATTAACCTTTAAGTTAATTCCATAATTAATTAATTACCTTAAGTAATTAGAAATTGATCCACCTTTAATTATTAATTAATCGATTAACCTTTAATTAATTACTTTAATTAATTAACCTTTAATTATTAAGTAATTATCCTTTAATTACCTATATTAACCAATCATTACTTAATTAATAAATTAAAGATAAAACATTTCATCTTTATTTATTTATTAATTTAAAATTTAAATCTTAATTAAATAATCCTTTCAAAATTCTTATAAAGTAATTTATCCTTTTAACCAAAATCAAAACTTGGATTTAACATTCATAACAAAACAAAAAAAAATTGCTTTAACCAAAAATTTCACTACTACAAAACAGGCCATTTGCATCGGTTGTTTACCCCCCTTTTGCATCAGTTCAACAACCGATGCATATGCAACCGATGCAATAGGCTTAACACTTTTGCATCAGTTCTGAAACCGATGCAAAAAGGTCCTTTTTGCATCGGTTGTTACTAACAACTGATGCAAAATATCATGGTTGATTGCTTGAACGCGACCCCTATGTTGCATCGGTTTTTTATAACAACCGATGCAAACTAATCCCTCTATTGCATCATCTATTTATACCTGATGCAAAAAAGTCATTCTCAGAAATCATTATTACAGTACTCAAATAGACAATATATATATATATATATATATATATATATATTATTGATTATAACAAACAATTGTTGCATGCAATATTACAATCATTCAAAATTAAATTTGATGGCAAATACAAACCGAATAACATAATAACAAAATAAGCATATATCAATTACAGTGTTAATAATCTATACAAAATAAGTGTGGATACATCAAACTGACTAACAACTTCTGCTCATATATCAATTACAGTGCACCATAACAGTCACCACCCCCATCCCACACCGGCAACTTACATCTCTGTCTGCTATATATCCATCTTTGTGCACACTGCAGATATACATTTATCAACATCTTCCAACATGTCACCCCTCTTCCACCACCTGAAACTACACACATCATTCTCTGTGCAAACACATCTTCCTGCCTCAGCCACCATCCACCAAAACTGCACACCACACTGTTCCTTCGTACAAACCCCACTGCCTCACTTCAACAACAACAAACATATATCATACTCAACCACAACTGCTTCATAATACAATACTTCATACAATACATTTCTCCGATCATCTGCTCCTTGCACATCCTCCTACCAACCACCAACCATTTCACTTATGTGCATCAACCCCGGCGTATCATTGACATCTCATCACTTCATAACTGCCTCTACCCTGCCACTGCATCTTCAACAGTGCATACTTCAACCATTAACTGAACTATCATCTACCTACTACATACTCCACTGCAAATTCACTACTTCCAATTATCAACTCTTCACTGCCGACCACATCACTAGTACCGCCAATGAACATAATTGTAAATTCCATCCACAACTGACTATAAATTACAACTGCCACCCCTTCATCACCTATTTCAAATAGCTGCTTTACTCCTCTACCAAACTCAAACTATACGATCTAAACTCTTTATCCAGATCAATTTACAACTTACCCAACTTGGTGGCATGGGACAAAATAGTAGAACGCTAAACTCCAAAACTGAATTCAGTCACATGTATGTTTCATCACCCTGAAGGTTCATAGAACCCAACCATGATAAATAAAAGAGGTTAGCAGTGCCTATAATTTTATATCATTTCCAATTCAACTAAAGAATATAATACAGGGACTTAAATTCTACGCTGGCATAAGTAAGCAAAAGTAACATAAAATCAATCTATTAAATGTCATAATTGTTTTTTATTGCAACTGTTATGCTCTTAGGAGATTTCTGTCAAGTGTTAGTAGAAGTACCTAACTAGAGGTAGGATGATTTAAATTCCAAGCACATAACCATAAAATTTTCCATTTTCTTTGGAAAATAATAATATTTTTAACGGTTTGATGGAGACTGAAAACTGCTGATTGAGAAATTTTTCCTTGTATGTAATACCAAACACATGCCGTCAAACCATTGGAAAAGAAAAAAGAATCATATCTTCTAAATCTTGAAAGCTTCAAACTATAACTAAAGTAAAATAACAGCCAATTATGCACGTGTGTGTTCTACAAAATAAAAAAGAGAGAAGGAAACTTCAAAGACAGCAGCAACATCATCTTTTTTTATCCAGTTTCAAAGTTGCACCCAGACATATAGACAGACACATCCATGCATCTAAATATCTATATAACAAATTCCAACTCTTTCAAATCATCACCACAACTCAGTTTTCAACTCCTTAAGCAACCAAAATGAACATTTATACACAAAACCTGGATCCAACGGATCTTTTCCACCTCGATTCAATCAGGCAATACTTACTGGAAGACAATCTCTTCCTCTATTTACAATGCCAGCAAGCTACGACACATTCAGTCCTGTAGAGTCCAACAACAGTTCGTCAATTTATAGTGATATAAATACTGAAACTATTTTATTATTGCTGTTATTTTTTTGAAAATTATAAATGCTGAAACATATTGTATGTAATACAAAAATTGTAGAGCTTCAGGTTTTACTTTGTACTTCAGGATATGAACTCAAATTTATTTGAGCCAATCTTATTCCTGTTTACTTCATTACTTGGAGACTCAGTTTTGAATATTTATTTTATCAAAAATTAATGCTACATTTTCATTTTGAAGTTTACTTAATCGGATTTTAAAACTAACATTTACGTTAGTTTAAAATATAACTAGAATCTTAGAAAGCTTTTGTTAATCTCAACTTTTATGAAATATGACTTGTTGCAGCAAATAAATGAATGCGGTAAGGTACAAATTCTAATCTTTCTCTTCCCATTTAACACTCCCCTTTCTATAAATGTAATTTCCAACTCCTGTATTTCTCTAAATCAGTAGTTTGTCTTATTTTCATCAGGCATTCTTAATTTATCCGTGTTTTCTGCATTATGGGTCTCACTTTCAGCTTATTGCAGAAACTGGGTAATTTCCGTTTAATAAATTTAGAAACACTACAAATTTTGAGATTGAAATTTTATGAAACTTCATAATGTACAGTCATAATCATACAGTTGTTTCAATAAACAGGTTTACCTAGTCTGCAGTCAGCATCGACAGATAAGATATTCGACAACTTCAATTTCGATAAAGTCAAAAATTTCGAAGAATTCCATATCGCGTTTATAAATGTCTGCAAGTATGAAACACTTTCACCGATTGAATCAAAAATCCATTCAAAAATATATATGATATATATGATCGTAACGCTTATTTCCCTGCAGTGCTTTTAACACAATCATGCCAGGGGAACGTTTCAAAGCACCCCCTGTTCATGATATTGAGGTCAGTATTTTTTACATTTCTTATAGTTGCTTTATACTTATTGATTTTGGCAACTATATCATACATGAATATATCTAACCCTGTTTTATACTACTAAAAATAACAATAGTCTCATGTTTCATTTGAGAAGAAGCATTACTAAAGCTGTAGACCTGACACTATCCTTGAATTTTTAAGGAAGGGTGTCGTAAAGATAAAATCCTCGCATTCTGATTATTCACAAAGAAACTTATGATCAAGCGATCTTGTTGATTCTCACTGGCAAATCAATGTTTTGATCAAATGAGCTACCGTTTAGGAGCATTTATTTGGTATTTTTTGAACTGTCATGCCTATAATCTGCAGAAAGCTTATGAGAAATGGAAGATGATAAAGGATGACGACCCACAAAGAAAAGAGAAAGAGAAGGAACTGTTGCTCGAACTTGTGTCATCTCATGTATCAGAATCGGCAAAAGAAGACAGTCTTATAATCGTTACAGGCGTGGTGGCTCCAGCTGCAGCCATGGCTCTAAAGAAGTTAGGAGAGAATGTGCCACAGCTCAAGAAGTTCAAACTCAACTTCATTCCCGATGTCTTGTTTGTTTCTTCCTTTACGGTGTTAGCTTTGGTTGGAGTTAAAATGCTGCAGGTTAACTCTACTAGCAAAACTGTTGCAATTAACTGAGCCTTCATGGTTATGTATTGATCTTACTTGATCATTGATTGTTTCAATTAAACTTTAATAAAGAGGGTATGAAGTATGTATATGATAGAACAAAGACTTTTGGAATTTAAATAGGTACTTTTAACACTTTTCTTTTTATATGCACTTTCCAAAATTATTGTTGATATTGTTAAAATTATTCATTTAACTGTCAAACAATAAACAGTGAACAATAAAACAGAAAAAAATGAAAAGGGAGAGGAGAAGAATACAAGTATATGTTAAAAACTATACAATTGCTTTTTTATTTACAAATGTAAGCACAGGCAAAACACGCATAAAACACATGCACCTCAGCAGGAAAGACATACATATACACATACAGGGCATATACGCATAGAACATGCATAAATCAATCGATACATATTTCAACTTTATACGACCGGGCATGGAAAAAAAAATCCTAAAATGAAACATATTACACAGGGAATTAACCAATATAATTTTGGAGAGTTTATTTTAGAAAACCACAATTCAACAACATGAGACAGTAGATTAGAGGAAACAAAATTAATAAACTTTTAAAAATGTTACCCCCGCGAATAAAACCATTATGAAATCTCTGCCAGCTCCTGAAATGGTGTAAAGCATAGAATGGTGGGGTTATCCGAGGCAGTGCGGGGATCGATCTGAAATCTCCTAAATTTAAAGACCGGTTGGTGACATGTATAGGGAGAAGTAAATGAGGTAAATCGAAGGCAATGATGATAAAGGAAGGTACGGCTAGAACCAAAGGGGGAAATCATGGGCAGCGGCAGCGGCAGCGAAGGAAAGAGAGGGCAAATGCTTTCTGTTCTGTTCTAGGGTTCGAATTGAATGTGGAGGGGCGTAGATGCTTTTTTAACTGTGTTTGCAAGGGTCGGAACGAATGCAAATTTACGCCGGTTGCTGCTAGGCTGTTAGTGATTGCTAAGCTAGGGTTGGAGGGAGAATAGAGCGAAGTGAAGAAGAGGTAAAAGGTAGAAAGGAAGAATAAAGAAAAGAGAATGGTGGCTAGCAAGAAAAACTCTAGTACCCATTGATGTTGTTCCTTTTTCTATCCCAACAAGTTTACTTATTTTTGGGAACGAACTGTGAAATAGCGGCTGAAGCAAGCGTGATTCATCTAGGTTTTAGGAAAATTAAGTGGGCCGGTTGCGAAAATTATTATTTTGGATCCACGGATCAAAACTATGTTGGTAAGGAATTTGCATCGGTTGACTTTAAAACCGATGCGATAAACTATTTGCATCGACGTATTTCCATCGTTGTTGGCGACAACGGATGCAAATTTGATTTTTTTATTAGCTATTGCTTTTCACGTACCATTTGCATCGGTTATTAAGACAGAACTGATGCAAATAGTTCTATTTGCATCAGTTTTTACTTCAACCGATTCAAATGAGGCGATGCAAATGGCCTGTTTTGTAGTAGTGTTTGTTTAAAATAAACTTGACTTGTTTTTAAAGATCAAAGAAAACTTTTCATGCTCAATTTTATAAACCCGAGCCAAATTCATTTTTTTACTCGAGCAAATGCCCAATCTACCTGAGACAACTTGCACACTTCACTACTTCGAGCCTACCTTTCATTTACACGAGCATGAACCCGAGGCTAACATTTCTCCCCCAAATTATCTTGAGCAACCGGATACAGTGATATATTGTGCACGTGTACCATGGATTTGGCCAACCGATCATCACATCGGTCATCGACATGTCACCCATGCTCCACTCAGGCGACCAATACACCCAGATTTACGAATGACACCCCCAATCAAAATCGAGTGGAATGAAACCCATCAGGATAGAGCCGATCATCCAAAACTCCTCATATCACCGCTCTCCGACCACAGTAAATTAAGCGACTATGAATGGAGCCACGCCAAGCTCCTCCAGCTTCGATTCCCACCGGACCGGACGACTCCGATCAACCTTCGTCATCGCACGAAGTCGATGAATATATCAGCCAAATTTGTTCCTTAAACCCTAATTTTTCATCGCCTGGCTAACATAACAATTTAAAATTTCTCTATGTATTTTTCCCTGGATCATTGATGCTTAATCTATCATCTGACAAAACTCGAAGAACCCAATCTCGCCAATTGACGGAATTCAACAATTATACATTTCCTAATCATCTCGTTAATTCTCGTCATTTACTTGCTTAAAAATTTTAATATCTACATTAAAAATCATGATTTACCAACATGAATTCAAAGATACAATTCAAAGATACAATTCAAACTTGAAAATTCAAAAATCAAGTTTTCGGCTTGAGTTTGATTCCATTGTATTTTCCTGTTCCCAGTGAAAATAACTTCCTGATATTTTTGTAAATATTTATAAAAATAGTATTTGTCTATTTCAAACAAATTTCTTTCAAAAATCATGGCCTAATATTGTTTTTGTGAATATGATTGAATTTATTTAGATTTAGTTAAACCTGAACTAAAGAACATAGCTTAAAATATATATCCACAGACATGCATATCATCATTTGCATGTAGATATATAGATGCGGGCGTATAAACAAAACATTATCATATCATAGTTTCAGTATCAATTCCAAGAATCAACATAAAAATATGGGTTTAAGTGAATTTTCTCACCTGATTCACTTGAAAGTAGAAAAGAACAGAGGCTTGAATACTGGGAAGTTTTGAATTGCTGTGATCTTGTTTTACTTGCTGTTTAAATTTGATCCTGCTTTTATTTTGATGCTCTGATCCTTAAGTTTGATTTATAACTACCCAGATGATCACATGCAGACAGATATCCAACAAATCTTGAGTTTAGAGAGAGTGGGTTTACTCACGGGCATTTCAAAACAAAGAAGGTGAAATTTGCTCACCTGTTTCCTGAAAGAACGGAGACCAGATTCTAAAATGTTGAATTTTTGTTACTTGATCTTTGCTTAGTTGTTGTTTTTATTTTGAAACCTGGCTTTAATCTTTGATCTAAAATGAACTGAAGGTATTTATTTTCAGATTTGTATCTTTGCTTTGATTTTTAGAGCCGAGTTGAACTTGATTTCTTTTAAATCTTTTTCTTTCCAGGTTTGAAAAATCTGAGATGATTTCTTTCTTATTTTAGTTTTGATGTGGAAGATATGGAAAAAAAGAAAGTAGTTTAGTTTTCATTTTTCAATATTAATTTTAATTCATTTTAAACAAAATTAATGCCACTTGTTTTCACATAAACATTCTTACTTAACACTTGTAAAAATGTGTGTCTATTTCTTTATACTTGTTACATGTAATTAAAATTGTGTTAAAATCCTTTATTTAAATTATCTTATAAATTTTTGTTTAACCCTTTATGCATTTATATTTTCATGTCTCAACATATGCTTTTGTTTTAAATGTTTATGTTTTTATCTATGTATAATTTTTATTATTCAATAAATGCATTCTTCTTTATAAAATCTTAAGAAAAATTGAATTTTAAAACAGTTTATACTTCAATAAATAACACACATATGTACATTATAAAATTTAGCATTTAAACAACTTTTAAACTTTTAGTATATTTTAAACATTACAACTAATATGTTAAATATAACTTTATATCATACTTCCTATTTAAATAAATACATTTTCCTTATTAACCATTGATATAGTCCTTTAAAGCAAAATAGATTAAAAAATTAAATTACACAAGTATGTATGGATTATATATATAAGTCTTTAGAATATAAAAAAAAAATTTAACCAATTTTTTCTATACATATAAATATGAATAAACAAACAAATGTTTTATGTAGTTTGGAAATTTCAAATTAATTCACGATTTAATTCTAAAACTTAAATAAATTACCAATTTAAATTTGATTTAAAATCGGGGTCGTTACATTCAAGGAGATTTCAATGCAAAACAAGGCCTTGTCACTCTCTTCCGGAATCAAAGCAAACTCAATCGAAGATTGGTCACCGTCGAGAAAAACATCGCCAAGACCAATAAGAAGCTCAACTCCATCAAATGCTTCTTAAATAAAATCTGGGAGAAAATTTCTTGCACCAGATCTACTTCAACAAGTATTATCGAAAATCGTGCTCCTTTCACTTGGACCACATCCGAGGAGGAAGAAGCGGAAGAATCCGATAGCGAGGAAGTTTAGGTTTTTGTTATTTTTCTCTTCTATTTATGTATTTTAATTAAATTCGGTTGTTCGTTATGTTGTCAATGCTTATTTCTTTTGTTTTGCTTCAATGTTAAATTAATGTTGTTTTGTTGTTGTTTGTTAAATAATATGTTATTCAATTTCATTTACTTGTTTTTGGTTTAAATGCAAGTTATACATGTTATCCAGTTTACTTATACTCATCCATACTACTATCATTTAACATGTTATCCAATTATTCCTTTTTGTTGATGATAAAGGGGGAGAAGTATAACATGTTCAGCAGGTAGATCATTTATTCAAGGGGAGTAACAATTGCTTTTATGAATTTTTATGATCTTGTAGACTTACATAGTTGTCATCATCGAAAAGGAGGAGAATGTTAGAACCTTGTATTTTGATGTTTTGATCATACAACTATATAAGCATATATTATGTGAACTAACCATATTTACAGGAGACGATACTATTCTACTCGACAATAGATTGAATACCAAAAATTCAAAGAGAACATCAAATTTTATAAATTGTTTGTCTGTAGTCTAGTTTAGTAGTTAATTATTATGAAAATCTCTCCTAGGTGGTATATGCATGCAGACATGGTTTTAAATTTAAATTCAAATCATATGCACACTATAAAAATTATTTATATTAAGTTCATAATCAAAAAGCTTTTAAAAAGAGGTGAACATTACAGGAAACAACAAACTCAATCGACTGAATAGGTGCTCTCAGTCGACTGAAACATGTATGCATGCACAAGTGCATTTGAAGGTTCAGTCGACCGAACCACCCTATTCAGTCGACTGAACCAAGTGTCTTTTCAAAAATAAAATTTGAAATTTGAAATTTGAAGTATTCAAAAGATCAAAATTCTTACCTCAGTCGACCGAATATTCATAACGGCTATTTTTGAACGGTCACCACTTTTTAACGAATAGAAAAAACCCTTGATTCAAGAGTTGTTTACTTATCTTTTGGCTGTAACTTTTCATGAACAATTGCATCTTTTAAACTCTATATATAGCCTTGAATTCAGTTATTTCAACAACTTAATTCTCTGATTTTATTCTAATACTCTTGTAATTTAAAATTCTTCCATTTGCTTTCAAATCTGTTTCAAATCACTTTCACATTCAAGCACAAATTCATTTGCGATTAAAATAACTTCCAATCTTCATGAACTACACTATATACCATAAATGAGAACATTATAGGAAGGGTGAACTCTAAAGACTTATCCGTGCTATCAAAAGAGCACAATCATTCAAGAAAACTTTATGCGTTGTTGAAGTCCTTTTCGATTGTTCAGGCGGTAGAAGTCATTTCGGTTATCTAGGTGGTAGAAGCCCTGTTCGATTACTCAAGCGGTGTAATACTTGTTCCTTCGGGTTAATTGAGAGTTGATAGTAGATTCCAGAAGGAGTATGTGACTGGATGTAGAACAGGTGTTCGAACCAATATAAAAATCCTTGGTGTCATTTACTTTACTGTTTACTTTTTATATTCATATTTCACGCTATTAGATAACTTATATTATATTCCATATTACGATACATAACAGCACTTTCACATTCATTACCTAAGTATTTCATGTTTCTAAAGAAGTGACAAGTTATGTCACTTTTATTTACATTGACATTTTTTTTTAACATTTACATTAAAAGTCATATCATATATTTTATATTTCTTAAGTTAATATATACATGTATATATTAAAATTCCTAACTCATTTATAACAGTGTGTGCATGTATTACAAATGTGCACAACTTTTTTTGATAATTTTCCGACACCTAAAAGTCGTAAATTCGAAAAACGATTTTCGGACACATTTTCTATTTTTCTTTGAACTAATTACTTTTGTAAACAAAATTTGAAAATGATTTCACCATCATTAGTTATTAGTTAATGATTTTATTTTCATTATAATCTCTATTATTTGAATATTTAAAATTAATTAAATATTCGCAAATCAAAGCATTGAAATTCCAGGGCATTACAAAAACTATTTCACCATCTTTAGTTATTGATTAAAACAAGTTTATTTGAGTTATAAAATCCATTAATTAGTTAATAACAATATATTTAAATATTCATTATTAAGGTAATTAAACCTGGGTCGTTACACTTGCCATCAAAAATCGAGTGATAAATCCTAATTCGGAACGGGTGTGAAACACCCCAAGTCATATACTCAAATCTTGGATTGAGGATTATGTGAAAAGGAGAAATGATCTGCATACAACCTACATACTGATCTAAAGATTCTTACCATCTAACTACTTTCTACCCTCCCTCCATGCTTCATAGGAATCAATTTTTAAATTTATTAACTTATATAATACACTTCTACATTCTTAGAGTATATTCGAACATATAGTTTTTAATTCTAATTACTTCTAACTATTAGATGTAGGCCAAAAATAATTTGGGTCTTGAAACTAAGTCAACCAAATCAAACTCTTTACTCTAATTGGTCTGGTAAGTAGCTAAGGAGAGTAGGATGCTAGTAAACTCCATTATGGATTCTACTTTTTCCTAAACACTACTAAGGTAAAAATGTTTATTAGCTAGCCTAATAACATCAAATAATTCTTCACATCCTAGATGTTAAAATCAAAAGACACAGTTTAAATAAACAAAGTTTATTAAACCTCCCTATTCAATTTAACCTAATTAAAAAAACATTTATTAATCACCATTTTAATCAAAATATCCTTTTACTTTGAACTCTTATTTTCAAGGGATCCAAGAACACAATAACCGATTTTATTTCGAAAACTACTTGAAACATACATATAGCCTGAGTCACTCCAAAATGACATCAGGGAACTAGGTGCTTCCAAATAGTACATTATACCCCTTTACTATGAAGGGCAATACTCAAGAGAAGTGTTTGCCATCCGAACACATGTCTTGCCCATTTTTAGTCATTTCCAAGACACTCGAACTAGTTAACAAAAAAATATTTCTTCTTTTCCAAATTTCTTCTCGAAATAATACTATTTATAGACAAATAGTTTTTAACAAAATCATCCACTTGCTTTGGATTCATTCGGGTTTGAACTTGTTTTGATTTGTATAATGACAAAGATAATAATTTACCAAGTGCACTACCCTATCTGCCTAAGCAAACATTTGCTTGTCACTTAGAAGATTATTCTGATCATCATAAAACAGATCAAGACTTATTCCCGAACTGTCTAAAGAAAACCTTACTCTCAAACTTTACTTTAAAATATCTATATCTTAAAATATCTTTAAGAAGATCATTGTTATTTTCCAAAATCATTTGGGATTTATCGAAGCCACCATGATCCAACATTCCCAAAACCCATTTCATTTTTAGAACACATTTAATAGTTTTGAGATGTATAATCATCTCTCTTAATTCATCTTATAAAATAATCTGAAGATTTTCTTTTAATAAAATTCAATTTTTAACCCTACATATCGTCGAATGTCTTATAGACAAATTATGAAAATTTATTCACAAAGTGATCGATTCAGTGTTCCTACAAATTCTATCTATCCAACCCATGATGGAAAAAGGAAATTTACAATTAAATCGGACAATAGTCAATGCTAAAAATTGGACGAGCATGACTAGTTAAACCCTAAATGCTAATAATTAAATACTATTAACTCCTAACCCACTCTCCTCATAGATAACGACATAAATTTTGAAAATTATCCCTTTTATATATATAAAAATATATTCTTAGGTAAAATTATCTCATTTGCCAAATTTAAAACAATATTATATCTATTGAATTGTTCAAGTGTTTAGGAAATCTCTATCGATAATGTTGATCAGGCACATCGACCAGAATTCTTAAGCCATTCAACAGGTCAAGCAACATAATATAAAACATTTTTCTTTACTAACAAATATGCACTTATATATATATATATATTACACTCAGACTCGTTCTAGAGCACTACTGACCCTATCTATAATGAGTTTACCTCACCAAAGCCTAGGTGTTCGCTCAACCAAAGCTCTCATACCAAATGTAATGACTCGCCTTTTCTATCCTCAGATATCGACACTAATACATCCATGGTTCGCATGCCAAGCAACCAAGTGCTGGAAAGAAGATTGTTAGGGGATTAGAAAGAAGAGAAAGAACAAAAGAAACTAAACAACATAGAATCTCACAAAACAATGGAATATTATATTTTACTCAACATAATATATTAAAAGTCATTACAAAAATGTTACATCAGAGTCATACTAATACAAATTCTACCCTAGGACAGTTAAGTCTATCCCTAACTAACCGATACAACATAGATATAATACAACGAAAAATTAGGTAATAACTAGCTATCGATGAAGCCACATGCTCCAAGCTCCTCCAAAATGAATCTGCGCATCCATTCAAATTGAGCACCTAAGAGTTTAGGAAAAGAAAACAAACACCGAGTTAGACATAGGTATGGTGTGAGAAATGCATAAGTCTTTAACTTTATAAAAATCTTTAAATCAAAGGCATCTCATAAGACCACGCTGCACATAAACATAGATGGGTTTTTATCTTAAGATAACCAAATCATTTCTATATAAATCCAATGATATTATAATAGTGTCTAGGTTTAAAGTAAATAGAGAAAATAGCTGAAATGCTTGCATCTCACATTTCAACAAGGTTAGGCATAATTAAGTCCGTAAGACTCAAATTGGAGAATGGATTCCAACAATGGAAGGTAAGGAACTACCTTCCGATGGTACATCCTTAGAAAACGCACTTGGGGTCAGACCCTAACTTGATCTATCCCTGCTACCACAGAGTCGGCTACCCCTTTAACATAGCAAACTGGATTACCCCATCCCTTTTTGATACCGAGTCCTTATACTACCATGGTGTTTGCGCATAAAATAACTCGAATATGTACAATTTATAATGGGATGGCGGCTCCTAATGGTAGTCAACCACATAACTCTGCCGCATACCCGTTTTTTTCATTTTCCTTGTTGTAAGGCTTGAGGCTATGCTTTACCTTCTTTCATACTTGCAAACCATCTATGAATGCGGACACCGCCCTCTAGGCAGAGATGCAATGCCAGCATTCATCCATGCAAGCTGTTTCAGGATCGAACAAACATTCCACATTAATATCTTCTATTTTGGGATCACCCTCAGGAAGAATAGTATAACTCCATATCGTACTTCAATATGATCTACGAACGATATTATTTTAGAGTGGTTCGGATAAATTTGGGAAGCGATGTCTCCAAAACTAAGTGAAAATTTCCGGCTAACTCTATTTCGGTTCATTTGGAAGTATGCACTAAGCAATCGAGTCTTCATTGGGGAATGTCGATATACCCGACATACCTTCTGAGCTAAAACAGATCCAAATTTGATAGTCAGTTATTTAACTCTCAAACAACAACCAATTCCATTTGAGATTTATTTATCCATAGCAAACACTAAGCCTCAAAACATATAAATCTCTTTCAAACGTTGATCTAAAACTTTCATATACTTATCTCTCTGACAAAAGTATATTCACAAAAAATTTGCATATAACTTCTTACTTCCAAATCATGTTAAAAATGATTAAACAAATGTTGTTTAAATTAGTGGTAAGGATAACCCTAAAAACTATTCCCTCCGTGTTAAGTATGGAATGGATGTTCCTTACCACGGTTTAAAGAGTCAGTTTAGAGAAACCCAGATCCCAAATTCTTTATATTTCTTTTGACAAATCCTTTTTAATAAAATCTATTACAGTCATGAAATCTCTTTTAGTTGAAATCCAAATCCGTTTCAAAATACTTTTAAAACTTCCAAATTCATTTATAAACCATTTTATAAATATTCAAAATTATTTATAAAACTTCTTTACAAACATTTCCTGTTTAAACAACTTCTGAAATAACCTTAAGTTAAATTAGCTACCTTTAATAAGAAAATCCACTTTATAGATCTCCTTTATTTATGAAATATTATTTTCTTAAAAACTCAAATACATTTATCCAAAACACCTTATAAATTTTCAAATTCCTTTATAAAACTCTTTATAAAAACTCCTTTTTGTAAACATACAAATCAATTAGAAAACTATTTGTAACCTTCATTTTATAAAATTGAAAACCATTTCCATTAGTTAAAACTTCCTTAATAAAACCATTTTCCAACTCATCCTTTAAATATCTTGTTCAAAATGCAATAACTTTGAAACATTTAAGAAGGAAATGAAATATTTATCTTCACAAAATCAAACGGAAGCTTAGTAACCACAATAGTTCTTTTAATTTGGTTTCAACTATCTAGTTCAACATGGGTATTACATAGCAATAGGTATGTACTGGATCAACAAATAACAATCAATCAGCATAAGTAAATGTCAAAGCTAATTGTAATGAAGAATGGTATTTGTTCTACTAATATATGTCATTTAGTTTTCCTAATCATATGGGGTTACTTAAGGGTAAGCGACACAGAAATCCCTTGATTTAAAACAAACTTGAAAAGAAAACTGTTTTAAACAAGATTGATTACCTAAACTTAAAACGATTTTAAAACGATTAAAATCTTATTAACTTGAATCAAATCCTTGTTAAATGGTAATTAAACCCTAGCTAAAAGTAATTAAACCTTAATTAAACCTTATTAAAACATAGTTAAACTTTTATCAAAGATTAATTAAATTGATTAACAAATAAGTTTAAAAACCATTATTAGTTAATGATTAAGTACTAATTACCTTTATTAATTAATTAATCAATTAAATAATTATTAAATAATTAATTAAATTATTGTTCTCTAATTACTTAATTAAAGGTATAAAACATTTCCCAAAATATTTCTAAGTGAAAACAAGTTTGGATTTGAAAACTAGTTAAATTTTTCCGAACTGCGCGTATAGCGACTACCACTATACGAAGCGTAATTTCAAAACTTGAAAATTTCTTTCCTAGCTTTCAAACTTAAAAGTTTTGAAAATTTATCTTTTTCTAACACATAAAGGATTGTTTTGAAATCCAAAATAAAGATTCAAACTTGAAATACTGACTTAAAAAAAATCCAATTTGAAACATTAATAAGGGATTTTCATGTCGCTTTAAGTTAGTAAGTTCTAACTTTCTTCAACATGAACTAACATGCACTAAACTTCACATCCACGTCACAATTCATATCATCTCACATAAACATTAGTAGCTAGTATTAGCAACATCATTTACAATATTTACTAACTAACTTTCAAGTTCAAGTTAACTTATTACATAAACCAACATACACATCCACAACCAATCATCATCACATCCAAAATCAATGCATAACCATTTAACATCACAATTACATCATATAAGCATCATTATTGACTAATAATTACACTTCAAATTTAAAGGTAATAACTTGGTTTAAAATGGAGAACTTTACTCATCGAACTCGACTAAACTATACTCGAAATTGCTCTAGCCTAAGATCTTTTGCTCCTAACTCGAAGAAGTAGGTTACCTTGGAAGGCCAGTGGCTCAACCTAATGGGGAAATAGGGCTCTACCAAGATTGTGGTGGGGGTGTATGAGCTTGTTTTGAAGGGAATTGATTTTAGAGGTGAAGTAAGATAGTCTAACTTGATTTTAGAAGTGTTTGACTAGGCTTTCAATTTAGGAATTTAGCTAAGAAGCTATGAATGGATGAATGGAGATACAAAGAGGGTATTAGGAAATGAAGAAGGAGGATGTAAAGTAGAAAATATGAGAAGGATGTGGAGTACATATAGGCATATAAAACAAAAATTAACAAACTAACCTTGTATATGTATATATATTCTTGTCCTGAAAACATGGAAGCCCATACTCCTCCCCACCCTAAGTATACATGTTATCCCCTTGATTCCCTCCTCTTCCACGCCTTTGGTACTATCCTAAGGTGCTAAGGTACGGTATTATTAAATATAGGTTACTATTTAACACAAATTTGCAACATGCTCGCATTATTAAAGTCAAATATTATTATCTTAACCAAACACTTACTTTATACAAATAACACTTATGTTATCCTACGACATGAACATATATGTGTGCATATGTTACACAAATATGCATAACATTTTCCAATGATTTTTCAATGCCGAAGAGTCATAAATTCGAAAAGCGATTTTTGGTGGCATTTTCTATTTTTATTTGAACTAATTGTTTTTGTAAACAAAATTGAAAATCTATTTTACCATCATTAATTATTATTTAATACGTTATATTTTAATTATAAAACCTATTATTTTAATATTTTGAATTTATTAGATATTCGCAAATCAAAAGCGGTGAAATTACGAATCGTTACAAAGGCCTTAATTATGAAATGGTGAGATGAGTATTATATATTGAGAGTATTTAAATTACAGATAAGTCATAGGGAACCGAGATCAGTAGAATTGCATGATAGAAGTTTGCCCTTCACTTTGAGGCTACGAGCAGTTTTGTACACTTTATATTGATATGAGACATCTTTTATGATAAATATTTATGATGACATGAGGTCAGTCGTAAATTCTTAAGGGTAAATCTGCCCAGCTAATCTGGCTACGTGTTTCCATGAATGGTCGGACTAATGTGTAATGTCATTTCGAGTATGAACCATAATACGAAGGACCTGCTTTAGGATTTTAAGGTATTAAGTGGTTGTTTGAGGGTCTGCCTATTTTCCCTATATGGAGTATTAAATGGCCAAAGGGCTATATTTGGTACAATAGGTGGTATCTCGATAGGGGTCCGCTTTGGGGTATGGTATTAAGTGACTAATTTACGGTGCGCCTTCCCTTAAAGAAGTATTAAGTGGCTCAGGAGACCCTGTGCGATGTCAGTTAGATAGTCACCTTTGAAGGAGCTGCTTTAGGAATAGGTAATTAATGATGGGGTCTGCCTCAATTAAGGTCTTAAATGCAAGAGTCTGTCTATTTTCCAATATAAAGTATAAAGTAGCTTAGGTACTATCTCACGCATTGTTAGACATTTATGGTATGGAGGTTAGGTTATGGGATTTAGAAAACTTCTTCGGGAAGGGAAGGTACTAAATGGTTGATTGTGGACCCACCTCCTATCCTTATACGAAGTGTTAAATGGTTTTATGTACGTGAGACATATTCTTATTTTGAAATATACAGCCCAAGTACTTAATTGGTAGGATTCGAGGTTTTTATTCACCAGACACTTGTTTTTATGACTTGTTTCTCATTACAACACAGGTTAAAGAACGAGTTGGTGAAGCTTAAAGATGGCGAGAGTGAAGCTTGTGGCAGTTACTATCTATCTTTATGTATTATTCTCTACTGTACTCATGAAATGTATTTTAAACAAAATGATGGAACGGTTGCTGTTATGCATTATGACATTTGAAATGATTTGAAATAAATGGGTACTATTATTGTTATTATAAGTTATTCCTTCCGTTATGAGTTCTGAAAGAGTAGATAGTTAGCTATGTATAGTTTTTCTTTTTACCAACCAACAGCCAGCTTTCGAATGGACCTAAGTTTCGATGGGCCTTTTCGGGGTCAGAATTTAAGTATGTTCAAAGCGGGTTGTTACAAGACATAACAAAATTACTTAAGTTTTAGTATTTTCCTTCTTGAAAATTCATATAAAATTTAGCTAAAACGCTATTTCATTTCCTAGACAACATTATATCTTTAAAAATGATAAACTATTTGAAATCATTCTCAAAACAAGGAAAACATAGCCTTATACTTGACCAAAATTTTGTGCCAAAGCACTATCATTTTTACATAGCTTTTAAAACACTTGACATCAAAACAGGGATGTCGAGCATCTATGTAACATTGGTTATCAAGCCTATAAAGCATAGCTTTTTGGTTTGTAAAACCTATGGCCATCGAGCCACTAAAAGTATACATCATATTATATGGTTTTTAAAACACTTGATAGCAAAACGGATTTGTTGAGCCTTAGAAAACAAGGGCCATCAAGCCTCTAAAAGATAACTTTCAAGTTTGTAAAATGTACTGCTATCGAGCCTCTAGAACATGGCTTTCATGTTTTTAAAACATACGGCTATGGAGCCTCTAAAACATAGTTATCTGGTATATAAAATATATGGCTATCGAACCATAAAATATAGTTATCAAGCAGCTATATGGAATCTATCGAGCAAATTTAAGCTATGAGGTGTTGAGTTATTAAAAACATGAGGCGCCAAGCCTCTAAAAACTTAAGCATGTCAAGTCTGTTAGCACCAAAATTGGTCACTAACACCCTTAGAAAGATTGTGTAGAGAGATTAATGAAGAAAGTAAATTAAAACAGAGAATAAAGTGTGAATTTAAATGTAGAGAACAAGAATACCAAATTTATAGTGGTTCGGCGTAACTGCCTACATCCACTTTGAAGTTGATTTCCATTGATTTCCTTGATGGGTGATTACAGATACAATTCGTTTTTAGTTACTAGAATACAATTGCAAAGTAAAAGAAATAAGTCAGGAATGAGTCTTGAAAATGTCAGAGTCTCCCCAGTGTTCTCTCAAATCTCCCCCTTTCTCTGTGCCCCTGCCCCTCTATTTATAGGCGAAGGTGGGTTGGACTTCCCTGGTGGGCCTGGTAGCTGAATAACTCGGTCCAAATAGGACAAGCTTTGTGTGCCGAACCGAACAGGCCGAACAGTTAAATGACGAACCCTCCTTTTTTGTGGAGCGAGCCGTTCGTTGTGTGGGAAGAGTAGGCCGAGCGATAATCGAAGCCAGTCGTGATGGGGAGGATGCCGAACCATCTTTAATTGCCGAACGTCTCGGGAGGCTGAATGAGACTCTCGTTGAATGTCTTTCAGATGTCAAACTTCATGGATACCGAACGTTCTTTGTATGCCGAACGGGCGCTTGAGGCCGAGCGCTATTCAATGATGAGTGCTTTTTAGATGTCGGGCATAACGTGACGCCGAACGCTACGGGACCGAACCACTTAAAGGTCGAACGTCCTTAGTATGCCGGACGATACCTTGACCGAGCGAGGTTCCTGGCCGAACGACGCCTTTGGCCGAGAGCTGTCTAACACCGAGCACTCTCCAGATGCTGAACGTTATCCAATGCCGGGCGTCCCTATGCGCCGTATGCTTTTTGGATGCCGGTCGCAGGGTGCTTCCGAATGAACTAGCTTAGCCGATCGGTGGGTAGGCCGAGTACTAGGTTGCCTGGTCAAGTCTTCAGGAAACACTTGCCCCCCAAATTGTATCGCGTAACCAAACGCGATGCCCTTTAAACCATGAGTCCTTTGCGTTCCTCTTCGAACCTTGTCCTACTTCTCTTAAAGGGGTTATGGTGTGTGCCGAACGTAATGCAACTGCCGAACAATCTAGCTAAAGACAAGTACCTGGGATGCCGAGCGAAACAGAATAGATGAGGCCGAACAACGTGAGATAGCCGGTCGATATCGCCTTGACCGGATCTACCGGTCATGGTCTCTTCAACTTCTTCTTCCCCCCTATAAAACCTGGCCCCCTCCTTCTTCACCTTTTTTCCACTTTTACTTCTGTGATCTTGGACTTACGAACCTCCTCTGCTATCAGACTCCAAGGGCCTCATAATCTTTTCCAAAGCTCGATCTACGAACTAGGTATCAATTCCTTTATCCAAATCCTCTCCCTGACTATGGAAGTTTCGATAAGAGGCTTATATTAGAACGGTAGCCGACAGGGTTGCGTGGGTGGCTGAACTAAGCTTAGATTAGGTTATCTTTATGACTAAATGATGTGAGGTAGGGAGAAGTAGCCAGGGGTGATCATATATAGGAGTTGTTTGTTTGGGAGATATAATGTGGTTCGGTACGGTTTCTTCGTGCCTAATCGAGACTAGAAGAGAGGAAAGAGTAGAGGAGGAGAGGGATGGAATTGTTGCCAAGGGTGGAGCGCTGAAAGTTTTAAGGTTCGGCATAATCCTGGTTCGGTGTGACTCATCACATGTCGGACGGTAGGAGGGAAGGTTTGGGAGGAGGTATGAGTTACCGGAGGGGATGTTGAGTGTTGTTTCGGCCGAATTGGATTTTGGCCGAACGATACTCTGCCGAGCGCTAGCTGGTTCGAACTGTAGTTAGGCCGAACGCGAGTTTTAGGCCGACCGATAACTTCGCCGTGCGACAGCTTAGTCGAACAAATGTAAATGTCGAACCATACACGCCGAATGATATTTAGCCGAACAACACATGAATGATGAACTAAAACATGCCGATGGTTATGCCGGACGGTCGTAAAGCAAGAACAATGACTCTAACATTCTAGCATATCGAATCGATTTGGACTAATAACCTTCTATTTTCAGTAGCTACAAATCTGAACTTTTCTTGACGTAACCGGATAACTTCCTCTAACGTTCCCTGAACTTGAAATTGTAATTGCCATTTGGCGGGCTTTTGGAGACGGTCAGCGATGACGGTCTTCGAAGGCGATGATTTGAGGCTTAATTTTATATCAGTAACCTCGCCACTCCCAACATTCAACGCTTATACACGATTGATTGCACTAGTTCACACACCACGGGGGGGGGGGGGGGGGGGATATTCGTGTTGTTAGTTCTAACGTCGATCATTTTTCAAGTATCGTTCACACAGGCGTTTTTTCAAATCCGCTATTTATTGAAGATGTCTAAAAGATCCAGCTCCGCCACTATCTTAGATAGGCCCGGGCCGTCTTCCAAGCAAGGGGATGCAGACGTTCCAAACCCGTCAACGTCCCTCGCTCATGACTTAGCCCCTGATGCCCTGGATGCATCGATTCTTTTGGATGATCCAATCGATTCGCAGTCTTCGAAGATTAACTAAGTCGCTCTCCGGCGAATATGCTCTATCCACGGAATTCCTTTTGCCGACGTGTTGGTTCCGTCGAGGCACGATCGCCCACACCTGCCTCCCGTTGGATATACTGCTTGTAATAAGTTCATGTGTTGGGTGGGTAGCGTGCCTCCATTCAATCTATTTCTTCGGGACGTGTTGCAATATATGGACATCGCCCCCTCGCAGCTGCACCCGAATAGACACGCATTCATTTATGGGACATACCTCCTCTTCATGACCGTTTTTCTAGGCCTCCAACCCCTGGCGACACCAGATATATTTATATGATCAAGAAGCGGAGAGATAGCCCCTCCTTTGTGTCCCTCGAGCCATACCACAAATGCCAAATTTTAACCGGGCATGGAGCAAATTTGCCCTATAAAAACAGGAATGGTTCTATGTGCGTTCCCCCTGGTTTCGCGAGGAGATGGGTTGAAGGAAGTAAGTCCCTTTCTTGGAACGATGCTCATGTTGTGACTGAGGCTACGCTTTTTTCTAATTCTTGTTTCCTCTTTTCAGGTATCAATCCGCGCCCTGACGGTCGCGGTTATTCTGAGGCTGTTGAAGCTATTAGAGCCCTTCCCGCCGAAGAACGAGACATCCGAACTCTCATTTCAAATGAGTCATTGTCAAGGTTCGAACTGCTGGCGGAAGGTCGTTGGGTAAGCCTTCCTAAGGGCGTTTCTATTTCCAGGCCCGTATCCGATAAAGGGAAAAACTAGCCGGATCGTCATCACGCCGCACCCCCGACGAACAGGAAGAGGGGGATATTAAAGAGGGCGAGGCTCCTGATACACAAGGTGAGAATGTGGGTGTTACTCAGTATCCGCCGGTCGAAGTGCATGATATTGAAATGTCATCTTCCCCTTCGAAGGGGAAAAAGACGTTGACATATAAGATTAGAAAGGAGAAGGTTGGCGGAACTTCCAAAGTTACGCTCATCCCGGCAGAGAAGGAGGCTTCTTCACAGCACGTTGAAAGTTCACTAAAGGGCCTTTCGAACCTCTCCATTCCGAAAGATCTGCTCAACTATGACTTCAATGATCCGGAGGTATTCAAGTTTCACTCGCCCGTTAGAGGCGATGCAGGCATCTTATCCCACAGCCAAGGAGAGAAAACTCATGTTAGCAAAGCGACTGGTCCGTCGGGGGGGGGGGGACACTAGGACACACACACAAAACACTCGTACTTCCATTTGCACTTAGTTTTCGTTGTCACACTATCTCTTTGCTAGTTCTATGTTATTTGAATTCTGTGTAGGTGACATGGGGTGCTCACATGGATTCGATCGTCTCCGCGGTTCGTCCATTTTTCATCAACCAGGACGGGATTCGGGTTCCGGAAGACGTCGAGATGGAGATGGCGATAAAAACTATCATTCCCGAGACTCCTCATCCCGGAGGAAAACTTACTATCAACCAAAGCACCACCAGGATACTTCGTCTCACGTGGAGCACAGCAAAGACAAGCACGGCCATAAGAGGTCGCAACCCGACGCTCCCCGGGACCAGCACTCTGACTCCTCTTCTACTCGACCGTCTCGAGGTTCTCACCAAAGGGGCGAACTTTCAAAGCCGTCACCCCCTGCTCCTGCGACAGACCCAACAGTGTCAGAGAAGCTGGCCGAGCTTAAAGACAAATTTTCGAGAATCTTCTTCGATGGCTTAAAATTCCTTCCGGCGATTCATCCTATTCCCGGTCATGTTAAACAGAGCGCTCTTGCCTGTACGAATGACGTCTATGTTCAACATGACGCATTTGTTCACCTAGCTGAGAAACTTTCTGAAGTCTCTGTGGAGCGCCAACATGAGATAGACCATTTGAAGCTTGAGGCTATCCATGATAGAAATATCATGAAGGCCCAAGACGAAGAAATCACCACTTATAAGTTTGAACTCGAGGTCGCCCATCGGAGTTCCAGGAATACTACGGAGGCCATTACTCGCTTGGAATCAACTCATAAGAAAGAGCTTGACGAGGCGGTTCAACGATGTGTGGTTTTGGCCTTGGAGAAGGACTCCGTTCAAAAGGAGAGGGATGCGTTCATCACCCAGGTCAAGGAACTTGAGGAGCTTCTCCGCAGAGAGAAAGAGGAGAAAACGGTTGCCCAAGAAGAGTCACAGCGATACTGTGACGAGATTGTCGCCACCCGATTTTTAAAAGAACAACTCGAGGGCGAGCTTTCCAAGGTTGAGATGTTAAAGAGCGAGGCCCGTGAAGAGGGAAAGAAGATGGCGTTGACAGACATTGATTCCCGTCTTGAGGCAGCCAGGGAAAAAGGTAGAGAAGAGATCAAAACCGCGTTAAACCCACTCATTGCCGAATTCAACGCCCACATGCTCATGCACCGTGACTAAAATTTTTTGGGCGATGGCTATCTTGAATCATTGCTCGAGGCGTGGGAAACCTTAATTCAAATCAGGAAGGCCGAGCGCGGTGTCGAGGAGGTTGACGAGGGGATTTGATAAAAGAATTTCTAAAGGGAAATGAGCCTTCGGACCTATCAGCGGCCAAGGCCCTTTACTGCAAAGGCTCCCCTCTAGAAAAGGGAAAGAAATTGTCGCGGGTCCATCTGGGGTCGAGCCTCCTATTCATGTGCCTACCCAACCGGCCAGTCGGCCGACACTTGATCCTTTTGAACCTTACATTGGCTACGATTCGGAAGCCTCCGGCCTGGGCGTTCATGTTTCGCCTCCTATCCTGGAGGGTGAGACCCCCCTAATGGTTGAAATCCAACCGAAACCTAGTAGGAAATTATTTTGCATTAACATCCCGAGTGTTTCCTTAGAAGCTGTCGTATTCTAATACATGCTTTTCGTGACTTTGTGCAGGTCATTCTGATCTTGAACCCACTTCGAGGAGCGATGTTGCCAAGGAGGCGGAGAAGGAAACAAGTGAGGCCCCTCACGCAGGTGAGGCTCCCGTTCCTGATGCTCAGGTGATCGAGGTGCTTGTTGAAGGTAAGTCCGATTCCTCCTCTGGGAGTTATGAAGTAGAAGTCATAGGCGCCTCTGCGCATACATCTGAATTGAGCAAGAAGGAGCAGCTCGAGAAAGAGAAAAGAGATACAGCTAAGGTCAAGGTTGAGCCGCGTGAAGTGGACCTGGACGATCCTTGAACAAGCCATTGAAGGTCATCCTTCCTGGCAGGTCCAAGCCCTTGGATGTTCCCCCTACTTCTTCAGTTGTTACTCCTCCACCAAAGAAAGGTTCCAAGGGTAAACGCTCTAGGGAAGAGTCGTCCGGTAAGAAGTTGAAGAAGCACAAGAAATGACTACTATCCTCGTTCAATGAGAGTCAATCTAAGTCATGTAATAATTTTTTGTAATTTTTGTAGATAGATCGTTGACTCTAAATTTTGGAGTGCTTGTAGCAGAAAACTTTTCCTGAATAGAGTTTAGTTTCCTTTTCTTTGTTTTCAAAAGATTTTTATTATTCAGTTTTCTTTTTTATTGTGATTGTGACTCGAGTCCATGCTGTTGTGCGTAACATAGACTTCTTGGTTTGTCTTCACACGGCCCATTGATTCTATGAGAGTTATTCATTTTCCTCCCATGCTTCAAGCACTTAGAACATTTTTTAATCTGTACAACGGGAACTCTCCCATGCTTTAAGAACTTAGAACATTTTTTAATCTGTACAACGGGTACTTAAAATATTCCAGTCCGCATTCTGGGGACTTGGAGAATTTTTACCGTTTATACTCGAGTTCACGCTCCGGGGACTTCGAGTACTCCAGTC
Source organism: Allium cepa (assembly GCA_030765085.1). NCBI lineage: Eukaryota > Viridiplantae > Streptophyta > Magnoliopsida > Asparagales > Amaryllidaceae > Allium > Allium cepa. The sequence continues at coordinate 683,441,775 of CM060932.1, read as the reverse complement.
TGCACTCCGGGGACTTGGAGATTCTGATTCGTTTATACTCGAGTCCGCGTTCCGGGGATATAGAGTACTCCAGTCCGCACTCCGGGGACTTGGAGATTTTTATTCGTTTATACTTGAGTCCACGCTTCGGGGACATAGAGTACTCCAGTCCGCACTCCTTTGGACTTGGAGATTTTTAGTCGTTTATACTCGAGTCCGCGCTTCGGGGACATAGAGTACTCCAGTCCGCACTCCGGGGACTTGGAGATTTTTAGTCGTTTATACTCGAGTCCGCGCTCCAGGGACATAGAGTACTCTAGTCCGCACTCCGGGGACTTGGAGATTTTTAGTTGTTTATACTCGAGTCCGTGCTCTGGGGACTTAGAGCACTCTAGTCCGCACTCCGGGGACATGGAGATTTTTTTTCGTTTATACTCAAGTCCGCGCTCTGGGGATATAGAGTACTCCAGTCCGCACTACGGGGACTTGGAGTTTTTGTCATTTATAGTCAAGTTCGCGCTCCGGGGACATAGAGTACTCCAGTCCGTACTCCGAGGAATTAGAGATTTTTATTCGTTTATACTCGAGTCCGCGCTCCGGGGACATAGAGTACTCCAGTCCGCACTCCGGGGACTTGGAGATTTTTATTTGTTTATACTCGAGTCCGCGCTCCGGGGACATAGAGTACTCCAGTCCGCACTCCGGGGACTTGGAGATTTTTATTCGTTGATACTCAAGTCCGCGCTCCAGGGACTTAGAGTACTCCAGTCCGCACTCTGGGGACTTGGAGATTTTTAGTCGTTTATACTCGAGTCCGCGCTCCGGGGACTTAGAGTACTCCAGTCCGCGCTCTGGGGACTTAGATATTTTTATTCGTTTATACTCGAGTCCACGCTCCGGGGACATAGAGTATTCCAGTCCGCACTCCAGGGACTTGGAGATTTTTAGTGTCCGTGCGCGTTCTTACGTTAGCCGGGATAACATAATTTTATTTGCCCGTCACAGGATCATCATTTGTAGAGACATTAGTAATTCATAGGAAAGATGGCTTCAAGCCTTTATTAATGAGAGCAAGCTAAATCGCTTTATTACATGCCAAGAATTAGAAATAAAAGCATACTGGAAATAAGTGTGACTAATACATGAAAGAAATAGACTAAGTATAATAACGCCGCAAGTGCTCGTTGTTCCATGCTCGGGGGAGTGTCGCGCCATCGACGGTCGCTAGCTTGTAAGTTCCTTCTCCAAGCTTCCGTTCGATGACGTATGGACCTTCCCATGTGGGATTCATATGAGACAGGATCGGGAAAACTCGTTTTAACATGAGCTCTCCCACACTAAACATTCTTGGTCGGACCTTCTCGTTATAATATTTAGAGACTCTGTGTCTGTGTGCGGCCGCTCTCAAATTGGCTTCTTCGCGTTTTTCATCAATGAAGTCCAACGATTCCAATAAAAGATTCCGGTTCGACTCGGGGTCGTAATAAGTTACCCGATGCGATGGGACCTCAAGTTCCACGGGTATGACAGCTTCCATGCCATACGCCAACGCGAATGGAGTGTGGCCAGTTGCGGTCTTGTGGGTGGTCCTGTAGGCCCAAAGTGCTATTGGAAGTTCATCCACCCACCTGCCTCTAGCCTTTTCCAGACGTTTTTTCAATATGGACTTGATTATCTTGTTTACGGCTTTCACTTGTCCGTTGGCTTCGGGTGAGCAAACGCTGTAAACTTCTTTTCAATGCCATATTTCTGAAAAAATTCTTTGAACTCCTTGCTTTCGAATTGAGTCCCATTGTCTGTAATGATGGTCCGTGAAAGGCCGAAGCGGCATATGATATTTCATACGATGAAATCAATAACCTTCTTGGTTATCGTGGCCAGAGGCTCTGCTTCTGCCCATTTGGTGAAGTAGTCGACCGCAACTATTGCATATTTCGCTCCACTTTAGCTATGGATAAAGAACCAACTAAGTCAATTCCCCACATTGCAAATGGCCAGGGACTTACCATTTGCGTGAGCTCCGTCGGCGGAGCTCTCGGTATTTTTGCATATATATTGGATTTATCACATCTTCTCACATAGTCTGCAGCATTCCGATTCACAGTTGGCCAGTAGTATCCGTAGCGAAGGATCTTCTTTGTTAATGTCTGCCCCCCAGTATGGTCGCCACAATCTCCTTCATGGACTTTCTCCAAGACTCGTTTTACCTCATCATGGGAAATGCATCGGAGTAGTGGGGTCGAGAATCCCCTTCGATACATTATTCCAACCTATATTACATAACTGAAGCTTTACGAAGGACTTGGCATCTTTTGCTCCTCTTCTCAGGCAAATCCCCTTGTAGCAGGTACTGCTTGATTGGGGCAGCCATGATTCCTTCTCAAGTTTGATTTCTAACACGAAATCTATCTCCATTATGTCTATACTTGGAGCATAGAGGGCCTCAACAGGGAACAATCCCACTTGCTGAGCATCACCAATACTTGCAAATTTTGCCAACGAATCAGCTTCTCTGTTTTGTTTGTGTGGGACATGCAAGATGTCGTAGTATTCCAGATTCGCTAGCAGCTCTTGAACCCGAGCAAGGTAAGGAGCAAGTCTCTGTCCCTTCGCTTGATAGTCTCCCCGCACCTGATATACTACCAACTGCGAGTCACAGAAGATTTCAATTGACTTCACTCCCAGTTCGATAACAAGTCTCAAGCCAGCAATCATTGCTTCATATTCGGCTTCGTTATTTGTTGCTGCAAACTCAAGCTTCAAAGCGTAGCAGATTGATCGGTCTTCAGGAGTTACGAGGATTATACCTGCCCCCGAGCAACGGTCGTTAGATGCCCCATCTGTGTACATTTTCCATCGAACGGGGGGTATGATTCTGTGACTGCTCGGTTCATCTAGCACAGTGAATTCAGCAATGAAGTCGGCTAGTGCTTGTCCTTCTATGGCCCTTCGTGGAAAATAGGTAATATCGAACTGACTTAACTTAATATTCCATTTCAGCGTCCTTCCGGAAGTTTTCGGTCGTTAGAGTACCTATCGCAAGGGTTGGTCAGTGTAGACACCGATTGAGTGTGCCTGAAAGTAGGGGAAAAGCTTGCGTGATGCGATCACCAAGAAATAGGCTAGTTTTTCAATCTATGGATAATTTCTTTCCGCCCCTGTCAAGCGTTTACTGACATAGTAAACCGGCTTTGAATCCGGTCTTCCTCACGGACCAAGGCTGTACTGATAGCGTGCTTGGATACCGCCAAGTATACATACAACATTTCGTGGTCTATCGGCTTGGACAGTACGGGGGGACTTTCCAAGTGCCTTACCAGAGCTCGGAATGCTTCCTCACAGTCGGATGTCCATTCGGAGTTTCTCTTTCTTTTATTTATAATGTCGAAGAAAGGAATACACTTGTCTGTAGCTTTGGATATGAATCGACTTAGCGCAGCTACTTTTCCATTCAGGCTTTGCACTTGCTTTATGGTTTTGGGTACTTGTATATCTCGGATAGCCTGGATCTTCTATGGGTTAGCCTCGATTCCCCGGGCATTCACAATGAATCCCAGAAACTTTCCTGATGCTACGCCGAATGAACACTTCAATGGATTGATCTTTAATGCCTGAGTATGTCAAACATCTCCGCTAGGTCTCGGATGTGGTCGTTTGACTGCCATGACTTCACGAGCATGTCATCCACATAGACTTCCCTTGTTTTACCAATCTGATCTTTGAATATTTGATTCACCAGGCATTGATAAGTCGCTCCTGCGTTCTTCAATCCAAATGGCATTACTACATAGCAATACAATCCCATGTTCATGACAAAACTGGTGTGTTCTTGATCTGGGAGGTGCATTGGGATTTGATTATATCCTGAATACGCATGTCAATCCTAGGCAACGAGAAACTATCCTTAGGGCACGCTTTGTTTAAATCAGAATAATCAACATAGGTCCTCCATTTTTCATTCGCTTTCTTCACTAGCACCGGGTTAGATACCTATTCAGGGTAGAGGGCATCGCGGATGAACCCGTTGGCTTTGAGCTTGTCCACCTCCTCTTTGAGAGCTGTGGACCTCTCCGGGTCCATGCCTCTCCTTTTTTGTTTCACAGGTACATATTTCGGGTCTATGTTCAACATATGATTTGCGATCGCAGGAGAAATCCCGCACATATTGGAATGTGTTCAGACGAAAACATCAAGATTCGCTCGGAGGAAATCAGTAAGGTTCTCAGCGGCCAAAGGGTCGAGTTGTTACCCAATGTTAAGGACTCGTGAAGGGTCGCTCCGGCTAACTGGGATGTCAATTGTGATTTCAGCCGGTATTGCATTGGTTTCCCTGGGTTCCCTATCATCGTCTCTCGGATCTATGTCCCTATAGATCCGAGAATGTTGCCCGAGCCACGGCTCGAGCGCTACTTGTCAATCATCAGCATTTCGGCTGCAAACAGAGCAGTCCGCAAGCTTTCCTTTCTCTCTACGCTGAGCCTCCCTCAGCTCAGCCACATAACAGGCACGTCCGGTCGCCTGATCGCCGTGCACCACTCCAACACCGCTGTCTGTGCGAAATTTTAATGTCAGACACCAAAGGGCCAATGTTGCCCTAAATTCTGCCAAGGCGGGACGTCCAAGAAATATGTTATATGGAGAGTCAACGTCCAACACTACGAATGGTAGGATTCGCACCCTCCTACGCTCGCCTTGCCCCAGTTCAACTGGTAACTCCACATATCCCACTACATCCATTGTGCGCCGTTAAAGCCATGGATTCTGGCGTTGGATAGCTTCAAATCCTTAGCTTCCAGTTTCATTTGGTTATATGCCTTCTTGAAGATGATGTAAACGTAACTTCCACAATCAATTAGAATTCTCTTCACATACGCCGGCCCAGTTGTCGTAGATATGACCATCGGGTCGATGGTAGGGGCTTCTACCTTGTCCGCATCTCAGCCCCTGAATACGATATCATCATTCATCGTGCGCTGCTGCTTTGCACGAGTCCCATCCTCCACATTCGAACAACACTCATATTCCGCATGTCTTAAAGAGTTAGCATATCGCCCCATCTCGTGCCAATTCTTATCTGCAGGATGAGGCCCGCCAGCAATCGTGTTAATATCCAATCTGCCCACAGTTCGAGTTGGTTGTTCTGGTTGGTGTGGGGCTGGCCCACGTTCGGGGTCTGATGTTTCTTGCCTCCTATCCTGTGGGTCCTTGACAAATTCCTGCAGCTTTTTTGTCTTATCAGCTTTTCTATAGCATCATGGAGCTGTCTGCATTCCTCCGTGTTGTGCCCATAAGACTCGTGGAAACGGCAATACTTCACGGTCCGCTTCTGTTCTTCTGTCGATTCCTTTGGACATGGCTTTCTATATTGAAAAGTGTTGCAAGTTGATAGATAGATGTTTTCAAGAGATGCGTTCAACGGGGTGTATTCATTGTATGTTGGGATCCTCGATTTCCATTTCCCTGTTTCTTTTTTCTTTCCGGGATATCCACCTTCGGATCCTTTAGACTGCCCGGGCTTGTTCTGGATGTTAACTTGAGTTTTTCCAGAATTATCTCTGGTTTTTTTCACGACGACGTTACTTTTCATAGACTCTTGAACATGCCCTGATGCCTTGTCTCGCCTGGTCCATGGAGCTTCCTCCCTTCTTATGAACTGGTGAGCTTTCGAATAAAAACGTTCCAGCGTAGCTGGGGGCTTCCCCGCCAACCAATCTCCAAACTCAGAATCCGGATCCACTCCACGCATTACTGCCATCAGAATCGCGTGGTCGTTAGGATTGCTCACCTCAGTAGCAGCGACATGAAACCTTTGCAAGTATGCTTTTAATGACTCTCCCGGAGCTTGGATTATGCTTGATAGGGACATCATATCCTTCGGGCGAGTGGTGTGTATCCTAAATTGTTCTATGAATTTTGTTGCTAATTCGTCAAAGCTGGATATAGATCGAGGTGGGAGTCGAGTAAACCACATGGTGGAAATACCAAACAAAGTGATTGGGAAGCACCTACACGTGGTCGCATCATTGGCTCTTGCAGAATCCATCATCCATCCATACCTCATCACGTGTTGTCTGGGGTCAGTCTTCCCCTCATAGGCTGGGATAGTCGGCATATTGAATCTTGGGGTACTCAGCCTGCAGGATACCATCCGTAAAGGGGGTATGGCTTCTGGTCGCTCCCCAATCTTCATTGGTCAAGCCTTGGTTTTCTCTCATCAACTTCCTGACCATAGATGTTAAGTCCGGAGTTTGTATGGAGGATGGAAGGTTGGGTTTCGTTCCACGGGACCGTGCGGGTTGATGTCCCGCCTGATTTGGGTCTTGGAGATTCGGGCGTTCGGTTTCTTCATGGGCTTGATTTCGAGTAGATCGATCAGTGGCACTCGCTTATGCATCTTTATCCTTACGGCATCTACATCTAGGAGGTTCATCAGCTGAAGTCGAACTATCATCTTCAGAGTAAGGGATGGGGCTACCTCCAGCATTCTAATGCTGCTGCTGAGTAAGCTGAGTTATGAGGTTGGCGTTGGCTTGCATTTGCTCTGCAAGTTACCTTCTACTTTCCTTAAGCTCTCTTATCAAGTCACTGAAATCTGCTCGAGAAACAACTTCCGCTTGGTTTTGGTTGGAGGGCCCTGCGCCTCGAATCGCTTGCTGATTGCTAGTTCCCAGTTGTTGCACACTAGCGGTCTCGTGGGCATCTACATTTTGAGAGGCTGATCTAGTTCGTGGTCTTCCCATGGTAGAGTTGTTGGTTGTAACTCTGAGTAGAATCAACAGATGCCTTATAAATGATTAAGGATCTCCTTCGGGGGATTTATGCAATCAAGTAGCTAAAAAGTAGATCCTAATAGCCTGAGAATTCAAATTCTCGGTGAAAGCACCAAAATTGGTCACTAACACCCTTAGAAAGATTGTATAGAGAGATTAATGAAGAAAGTAAATTAAAATAGAGAATAGAGTATGAATTTAAATGCAGAGAACAGGAACACCGAATTTATAGTGGTTCGGCGTAACTGCCTACATCCACTTTGAAGTTGATTTCCATTGATTTCCTTGATGGGTGATTACAGATACAATCTGTTTTTAGTTACTAGAATACAATTGCAAAGTAAAAGAAATAAGTCTGGAATGAGTCTTGAAATTGTCAGAGTCTCCCCAGTGTTCTTTCAAATCTCCCCTCTTTCTCTATGCCCCTGCCCCTCTATTTATAGGCGAAGGTGGGTTGGACTTCCCTGGTGGGCCTGGTAGCTGAATAACTCGGTCCAAATAGGACAAGCTCTGTATGCCGAACCGAATAGGCCGAACAGTTGAATGCCGAACCCTCCTTTTTATGCTGAGTGAGCCATTCGTTGTGTGGGAAGAGTAGGCCGAGCGATAATCGAAGCCGGTCGTGATGGGGAGGATGCCGAACCAACTTTGATTGCCGAACGTCTCGGGAGGCCGAATGAGACTCTCATTGAATGTCTTCCGGATGACGAACTTCATGGATACCGAACGTTCTTTGTATGTCGAACGGGCCCTTGAGGCCGAGCGCTATTCAATGATGAGCGCTTTTTAGATGCCGAGCGTAACGTGACGCCGAACACTACGGGGCCGAACCACTTAAAGGCCGAACGTCCTTAGTATGTCGGACGATACCTTGACCGAGCGAGGTTCCTGGCCGAACGACGCCTTTGGCCGAGCGCTGTCTAACGTCAAGCGCTCTCCAGATGCCGAACGTTATCCAATGCCGGGCGTCCCTATGCGCCGTATGCTTCTTGGATGCCGGTCGTAGGGTGCTGCCGGACGAACAAGCTTAGCCGATCGATGGGTAGGCCGAGTACTAGGTTGCCTGGTCATGTCTTCCGGAAACAAAGTCCTTTAAACATAAGGTGTCGAGCCTCCAAAAACTTAAGGATGTCGAATTTTAACAAAAGAAGTTGTCGAGTCTCTAAAGCATAGGGTTGTCGAGCCCCTATAAAGCATTGTTATCGAAATTTTACATAACATAGGGTATCAAACCTCTACAAAACATTGGGTATTGAGCTTTCACAAAACATTGGGTATCGAACTTTTACGACACAAGGTGTCGAGTCCCTATGGAAGTAGATACATCACATAGCTATCGAGTAGCATCACATGCATCAACTATTATAGTTATCGAGCTTCTATGAAAATAAAAGTACCAGACACTATATAATGTCGATGGCATTTTTGTAAATAACTAAAAGATTGATTTATTTCCTTTTAAAGTTAAAACTTTCTACTAACTCTTGCCCCATGTTAAATTTTCATTAGATAAAAAAATACTTTTCATATTCTTTGCTGAAAGTTCTGGCAGGTCACGTGCTGCCTTCACAAATATCTTTGCAAAAAATATAATTAATATTACTAACACATATTAATATAAACATTTCTAGAATGAAAAAATCATAAAAAATCATAACAATGGGGAAAAATCCCCAAAAATCACCAAGAATCCGAATTTCCTTCTTCGATATGCAAAAATTTCAGGACTAAAATATTAGTTTAGTTATATTAAATAATTAAAAAGCTGAAATATACAAATTTTTTCTCTTAGGAAATTCATAAAATATTTATATGAACTTGAAAAATTATGAAATTAAAAACCCACCTCCAAAACAATGTTTTACACAACATATTCATATCTCAAATCAATAGGAGATCAAGATTTTAGGTTTTACCTTTAAAAACCATTAGAATAATTCCATAAAATACCAACAAACCATTATTTAATCTAATAACGATATCATCAATCCAAGCATTAAATATTATCGCATCCAATTCAAAAATCAACCATAAATGAGAAATTAAAAATAAACAAATGAGATGGTAACTATTATTCACCTTATATTAGATAAGAGAGTTGAGATTTGATATAGATTAATTCTCCTAAGCTTTTCCTTTTGAATTCCTTAGATTTCTTCTTCTTCTCTAGACAATAACCGGCCTCTATTTGGTTTGTTTTGGTTTTCAAAAAGTGAAATGAGAATGAATGAGAGAGGAAATGTGTAGGGAATGAATTAAGGAATTATTCTCATTATGCCTCTCTCATTAGTCCCTTCCTATTCTACATTTAAAACAATCTTAATAATTAATTAATTAATTAATTAAGACCCAACCCCATATTGGTTAACAAATCCTATTATGCTTATCACTTTATTCTATTTAATTTATCGAATTGAATTCCTTGAATAATGTTAGACAAAAATTAAGGATTTTACAAATATAGGATGGAGTAACTTTGAGAGTCAACCTTATTGTCTTTTAGGTACCTTGGAACTCTTATCCAAGATACGCACATATTCAATTGAATCTAACTATTTTGATTCTTTTGCACGTTACATTTTCTACTTCTATTTGAAATTCAATGAATTTATCATCGATATCTAACTTGTGTATAAAATTCACATTCTTATATTTGACTGAATTCATCGGTGAATTTTAAGAAGTAAGTGAATTCACTTTCGATATCATTAGACCTTGGATTGTATACATCAATAAGTATCCAAAGAGTAAAAAACTCTTTTGTTGTTCCATTAGAATGGGTACTTTGTTGTTAATAGTTTGAGATACAATTAATAAGTACTATATTATTCAAAAGCATATGATTAAAGAATGATCTCTCAAAAGTATGGCTTAGTCCATGATTCCAAAAATAATTGTTAAGTACTTTAGGTTGTTTTATATTTTTTAAAGCTGTAAAACCTACACCTCTTAGTATACCCAAAGGGAAACACTAAAAGGCATAGAGCATTAGTGGTATAACAAAAGCTAGCAGAGACGAAGATTCACAAGACAAAAATTAAATAATAATAAAAATAAAAATAATAACGCAGCAGAAACAATTATAGTATTTTGCTAAAATCAAATTCCATAATATAAGATGATAAAAATATGTCACCAAATACCCCATGCATCATATGACAAAATACCCATACAAGTCTCATGAAATCAAAAACCTAAAGTTGCAAATAATATCGTAGTACAACACATCCCTCTCAAAATACCAGCTCAACAAAAGAACTAAAAAGTAGAACTGAAGGAAAGAAATACATGATAGGGTCTCCAAGTCTCAAAGAAGCCGCGATCTATCTTCCTTGCCCCTGATTGCCTATGGGGGAAAATGGGAAAATAGAGGAGTGTGTCAGATTAAAAGTCTGGTGAATGATAGTACTTACTAGAACCTTTAAGCAAAGTAGAAGTAATTAACCTTACAACAGTTCTAGTATATATAAAGGAAACAAAGGAAATATGAAGAAGGAATAAGCTGGAAATAAATACAATTTAACTAAATTAACACAATTGTTTAACTTTGATTGTTTTCACTTGTCTTTGATAGCTACTTTGATTAGGCTAAATTCCTAATCCTATAATTAGGCTAAAATTCTAATTCTACTACTGCGGACTAAACGCTATATAGGTCCCTATACAGAAGGCAATGTTGTCTACTAAAGACACACATACTAAGAGCTTGGAACTCAATAGCGACTTCTCTCCCCTAATCGATGTCGCACGCTTGGTCACCGTTGGTTCGCACTATCTATTGCTCCCTCTTCTGACCTTTTATTTACCCTAGACAGCATAAGCGTGCCATTGTCTCACTTCAGGCTATTGTGAGACACTACTGGTCCCTGTTAAACAAAATCTAGTTGCGTCCCTTGTCCAAATCCCCATGATTTAGTCTTTCAATTATTGACCTCTTATCTATACTAAACAGCATAAGCGTGTCCCATGGGAAATGCTGCCAGTACGGATCTTTTCTTTTAACTATTGACCACTTATCTACCCTAAACAACATATGAGAAATGTTGTCGGTACTGATCTTTTCTTTTAACTATTGACCATTTATCTACCCTAAACAGCATAAGGGAAATGCTGCCGGTATAGATCTTTTCTTTCGTCTTTGCTTATTAACTTAGATAAATCACTTTAAATAAGCCTTTGTTATTATTATTACTATTTGTGCTTATTAGTTTATCCTAAGTCTTAAAATAAGCCTCATTCTGTTCTGTTTTCTTATTATAACCTAAGTTATAATCAAGCTTATTACTTAACCCAAGGTCTAAGTATGAAAGTAAGCTTCTTTCATCTTTTACTCTTTTTATTTATAATTCTAAGTTATAACTAGGCGAAGTTTCTTTAATTAGTCCAATTCTAACATTAATATCATAATTAGGCTCAATTTCAGTATTAATTCCATTTTTATTACAGTCTTTACAATTTACATCTTATCTTCCGGTATTTCAGTGTTCTTATAATTTTAATCCATTTCTGCATTTAATATATTCTAATCCATATGCAAAGAAGAAGGAGAAATAAAAGAAAAATGAAAATAGAAGAAAATCCAAAGCGTAGAAAAAGGATGTAAATAACGCATAAATAACAGTAAATAAATTAAAATACTGTAAATAAATGGAAAAGCTATAACTAAAAGAAATAAACTAAAATTAACTGAAAAGAATAGCTAAAAGAAATAGAGTGAAGATAATTCTAAAAACAGTAAATAAATTACTAAAAAGGTTAATCCAAAAATCGTATTAAAACTACAACTGCTGGAAACCCTATTATTTTAAATTACTTAAAGAAATCTAAAATAATTACAATCACTCACTTGTGATCCTAAGCTCTTCCCTTTAGGTCTTCTCGGATCCACTTGAGGTTGTTAAATATTTTTATTTAAAATGATTTCCTTGGAATATTATTCCATTTAGGGTCCTTCCTAAAAAGGTAAACCCGATTGGAGAAAATCTTAGAATGAGAAAATGTGTTAGGTCTAGGGTTCTATTTATAGGTGCAGAAGTGGATCTCAGACCATGGGATTTGGGGATCGAATAGGATGCAACCACGTCATAAGCTAAATAGGAGCCATCGGATGGAAGCATAAAGGGACTAGATTGAGCAAAATAGGAAATTGACATGTTAAAATCGCACAGGATGAAGGAGGAATTCCTTCGCCTCAAACCCGTAGGCGGGTCGACCGGGCTGTCGACCGCCCCTTCCACTTGGTCGACCAGCCAGTCGACCTAGGGTGTGGTTAGGTCGACCAAGACCAATATATTATTACTACTTTTTGTTCTTCTTCTTTTCTTGTTTATTTTTTTAGCTCATATTAGCTCGACTTCTGACGTTCTATATATGAAAATTGACCAGAAAATTACTACGGACGCAATGGTGTAACTACCGTGGCTTAATTTTGATAATTTCACAAAGTTATTTTATTATTTCATTAATTAATGAATTAATTATTATGGGTTAAATTTTGGGTTGTTACATTCTCCCCTCCTTAAGTGATTTTGTCCCTGAAATCTCTAAGGATAAAAGAATGTACTAAATGTTTTCATCCAAGTTCTACAACCAAATACCCAACCATCATCCATTAATCCATTGTCCTTGAGTTTTTCTAATGCAATTTATGATCCTTATACGATTAGTGTAGCGTCTATGTCCCTAACTAATGCAAAAGATTAGGCGGTCCACTGATTCAATTGACCTCCTTTTATGCAACCATGCTCGTGCTATGTAACCAAATGAATGCAAAAAATCCTAATGATAACGGATAGTTCTATATGTGTGCTACAATCATTATCCAAATACAACAACCATGTGATAAACATCCATTAATAGCAATCATGGAAATTAAAATAAAATATGCACACATCCATATGCATAAGCTCTAGTGTCCTAGTTAGGCCAATCCCCAAGAGATAATAGTGCCTAATATGAGTATATGCGTCCATTAGCATCCACTAGCAAACACTTGCAACCACTTGCATCCATCATTCATAACATGGTCTAGTAACATGTTTACATCAAATCCTACCATCCATAGGTTAAATCCTAAGTTCTACCCTCTCAAAGGACAATAAAGGAAAGAATCTATTCAAAAATAAAGATGGAAATAGTTAATTTGAAGATTTATTATCAAAGAAATGTGGATATGAGATACGAATTTTGTCTTAATCAAACCAATCTTCTCCGAGCCTCCTTAACTAGTCGAAACCATGGCAATCCCTCTATAGACCCTATCCAACATGAAGGTGACTTGCACGGTCTTTCATAAAGAGCTTCAAAAGGTGAGAATCCCGTTAAAGGAAGATGCTTTTCCCAAGTTCTTTCAAAATCATGAATATCCATTCTCAACCATGCGTGTCATACAATTTTACTAACTCCATTTTACTCTTCTTCTTTAGTCTGCTAACATGAATCAACATTCTTAGGTTCTCACTAAGGTCCTATACACTCTAAGGAAACTCTATAATTACTTCCAGGAGTAATTACTGTTGTCTCCTTTGTAACCTTACACCTTTATTGTTACACCTAGAAGATGATTCCTATCTACTTCACATTTAGGAGTTTGGCTCGGTGTTTATAGTTCCTTTTTAAAAATTAAGGTTTCTAGATTTTTTAAACATCAAATCCCAAAACCTTTATGTTTAAAAGTGTTATCTTTAAGTTTCTATTAAATTCAAAAATACTAGGTTACTTAAAATCTTATCTTTCTAGACTTGCATGTTCACAGCTTTTTGAATTTACATTATTTCCCAAACCTAGAGGGAAAAACTTTTAAGTCTAAAACTTATTCCTCGTTTTCTTTAAAGACCTTTTTAGTTTTCATAAAAATTTGATTTTCAAATTTTACTTTTATTAAGGTTTTCATTTTGAAAACTTATTTACTTTTTCACCAAACCAATTCCTTTTAAAATATCTTTAAAATATCCTTATGTGTTTTCAAAACAACTTCTTACTTCACCTAACGGTCCCTACCTTAATATATTGGAACTACTTTCTCCTACCAGTTATTAACACTAAAATCTTCTACGAACCTTTTAAAAGAGGATTTCATGTTTATGTGAAATTAAAAGGAACTTATTTTATATTTTTCAAAATAGGATATGCAATATATGGTGCTCCCATACCTTGTATATCTCTTTCATGCATTCCTTGTAACTTGCACGAAACATTTTTGTTGGTTTTATAGAAAATTATACCAATATTCTTTTCATTCCAATAAATTAAAGTTGTTTAAATTATATTTTCTTACGATAGACATCTTCTAATATCTAACTTGCTCTTTTCTTTTCAGTAAACTTATTTTTAAAACCGTTTTAATATATCCGTAGCCAGAAAACATTTTCTTATACCTATTTAATTAATAGGCGTATTCACAAATCAATTTTATTTCTATTCTTAGAAATTATTAAAAATACATTTTTATTTGGGTTGAAAATAGTTGTTGCGTAAAACACTACTTCTTTAACCAAAAATACTAGTGTATGATTTAATTAAAAATAAATACTAATAAACCACATCTACCATGTAAAAACATTTCCTTTGTGAGTTACTTACTATAATGGTAGAGTTATAGTCTATGCTCCCTTTATTTTCACGAGAACATCTACTACAACAATAAATGTTGTAATCTACGTTTTCGATACCTAATACATTTTAGGTTTTATATTTAAAATCTTTGTTAACTTTCAAAGAAACAAGTGAGCTACATACGCTCTATAGTTCTTTAAAAAAATCGTTTTTTAACGAAATTTACAACATATAAAAACCAATTAAAATTTCTTATCGTATTACCAAAAACCCAATATTTACTTCTCAATTCTAATAATTTCATTTTATTGGGTTAGACATAAAATGGATTTCCTACTTACTACCCTAGGAATGTCCTCCCTAAACCTTGGAAATCCCATTTCCTTACTGAAGTCTTTTGTTCATATTCCTCTTCTATGCTTATATTTATCCTAAGGCATTTCTGTTAATTCGACTAATCTGAAGCAATTATAATTTCTAAAATTATCTATACAAGGGCATTCTTCTTTTCTTATCAACTACATCTATTGTACATCTCTAATCTTTGCCTACAACTCCTTGGATTTCCATAATCCGAAACTAAATGTACAAAATGATTATCAAACTCTTTCCATGCGTTGACTTACTACAACGGTGACACTTCAAGAACTTTTCTCTCAATTGATGAACGCAAAGTGACGAAGTACCTCCTCTAGATGAATAACATGCCCCTCCATACTCTTGAAAAAAATGTCGTCTACGAATACCACCACGAACTTATTTAGGACATCTCTAAAAATACGGCTCATCAAATCTACAAAATAGGATAGGGCATTGGTTATCCCAAAAGGCCTAACCAACCACTTAGAGAATTCATTGGGTGTCCTAAAGACAGCCTTATTAATGCCATCATCAGTGACCCTAAGCTGATGAAATCCTATGGCTAAATCAAGCTGGGAGAATAACGTAGGATCAACCAACTTGTCAAAAAGATCATCAATCCTAGAGAGTGGATATCGGTTCTTCTTTATGAGTTATTTAATTCTCTATAATCAATGGAACCATCTGCCTTAGTAGTGAAGACGACTGGCGCTCCCCACTTTGATATGCTTGTTCTTATGAAACCTTTTTCCAAAAGCTCACGAATCTGCTTACTCGGTTCTTTTCTCTCTTAGGTGCCATGTGCCTCATGGGTAATGCTACTGGATTAGCATTATCATTCAAATAAATCCTGAAGTCAATCTCTCTCTCTTAAGGGGTAGTTCCCTGACCTCCTCAAAGATGTCTGGAAAATCTCTGACGACGGAAATTGAATCTAACTCTGCCAATGATGAATCAAGGGAATAAAGGAAGCTCAACATAACTGACCCTTGTGGGTTGCAAGAAACCATGAGAGTCCTACCGCTGCATGTATCTAGTCTAACGACTCTCCTTCCGCAGTCTAATGTAGCTCCATATGTGGATAGCCAATCCATCCCTAAAATCATCCCATACCCCGAGAATCCTAATACATAGGCGTTACAATCAAATTCTACACCTAGGATAAAAAATTTCAAACCCCTACAAACCATAGACAAGTGTGTCAATCCTTATATGAGGTTTGAAACAATAATGAGGTCTACTACTAAAGAGACGTCTAAGTGAAAACAATCTACCAAAGAACTCGTAATGAAAGAGTGTGATGCTCCAAAATCAAAAAGTGTCCGAATGGGAAAATCAGAAAGGGAGATTAATCCTTCTAAAGAGATTTTCCTACCTCTATCTGAATCACTGCTAGAAAGTGCTGCATCCAAAGCTTATACTCGCACCGTATGTGCGGTTGCTCTTTGCCCCATTCTCTGAGGACAAGCTCTACTAAGATGACCAGGCTGACCATAGTTGAAACACCTCCCTTAATCGTTTTATTCTTATAGTCCCTTGTGTAATGTCCAACCTGTCCATAGTTATTGCATTTTCGGCTTTTTAGATCCACTTCTGCGGTCCTCCAAATCTAACACCCTAAACGTTTGCTCCATAACCTCTAACCTAGCTCGTGCCTCCTCGAAATCCTATGTACCAGAAATCATTCTGCCTCCTAGACTAGCGAAGTTCTTGCATATCTTAGAAAAATTGGTTGTTGCAGATAGATTAAAGAGACCTTCACCTACCGGTGCTATATTGGGTGCTTGCCCTTGCATCTCTAATACCGTAGCTTTACGGAATCGATCAGCCATATTTGCAAAGAAAAGAAAACTTAGGCTCGAAAGAATCGAAAGAAGATTGATCTAGACTTTTAGTGGGATTTTTATAAAAAATCTTTTATACTTGAAAAACTAATTGGATAATAAGAGTTTCTTTCCAAATAATACTTCCAATTTGAAGATATGCTACTTAAATATAGGTTGCTTTTGGAAACATACTCTATTTAAAAAAAAAAAAAAGAAATCTTGTAACCTTAGCTTTGATACCAAATGTAACACTCCAAACCCCTTGGTATACCCAAAGGGACGCACTAAAATGCATGAAGCGTTATTGGCATAACTAAAGCTAGTAGAGACTAAGATTCATAAGAAAAAAATTAAATAATAATAATAACGCAGCGGAAACAATTGTAGTATTTTGCTAAAGATCCATTCCATAATATAAGATGATAAAAATAAGTCACCATATACCCTATACATCATATGACAAAATACCAATACAAGTCTCATGGAATTAAAAACCCAAAGTCTCAAATAATATCAGAGTACAATACATCCCTCTCAAAATACCAGCTCAACAAAAGAACTAAAAACTGGAACTGAAGGAAAGAAATACATGATAGGGTCTCTAAGTCTCCGAGAAGCTACGGTCCATCTTCCATGCCTTTGATTTCCTATAGGGAAAAAGGGGGAAATAGAGGAGTGGGTCAAACTAAAAGTCTGGTGAATGATAGTAATTACTAGAATCTTTAAGCAAAGTAAAAGTAATAGACCATACAAAAGTTTTAGTATATATAAAGGAAACAAAGGGAATACGAAGAAGTAATAAGTTGGAAATAAATACGATTTAACTAAATTAACACAATATTTAACTTTGATTGTTTGCACTTGTCATTGATAGCTGCTTTGATAAGGCTGAATTCCTAATCCTATAATTAGGCTGAAATCCTAATTCTATCCTTTGATCGGCCTGCTACTCCATAGACCTTACTGCAGACTAGATACTATATAGGTCCCTACACAGAAGACAATTGTGACTACTAAAGACACACATATTAATCACTTGGAACTCAATATTGACTTATCTCCCCTAATCGATGCCGCACGCTCGGTCACCACTGGTTCGCACTATCTATTGCTCCCTCTTTTGACCTTTTATTTATCCTAGACGGCATAAGTGTGCCCTCGTCTAACTTCAGACTATTGTGAGACATCGTGTCCATAGAAAATAGGGAATGTTGTTGGTACTAGTCCATGTTAAACAAAACTTAGTTGCGTCACTTGTCCAAATCCTCATGATTTATTCTTTTAATTATTGACATCTTATCTACCCTAAACAGAATAAGCGTGTCCCAAGGGAAATGTTGTTGGTATGGATCTTTTCTTTTAACTGCTGACCACTTATCTACCCTAGTCAGCATAAGGGAAATTCCGCCAGTACAGATCTTTTCTTTTAACCGTTGACGACTAATCTACCATAAACAGCATAAGGTAAATGCTGCCGGTATGGATCTTTTCTTTAAACTATTGACCACTTATCTACTCTAAACAACATAAAGGAAATGCCACCAGTACGGATCTTTTCTTTCATCTTTGCTTATTAACATAGATAAATTATTATAAATAGGCCCTTGTTATTATCCTTACTATCTATGCTTGTTAATTTATCCTAAGTCATAAAATAAGCCTCATTCTGTTCTGTGTTCTTATTATAACCTACGTTATAATCATGCTTATTTCTTAACCCAAGGTCTAAGTGTGAAAATAAGCTTCTTTCATCTTTTAATCTTTTTAGTTATAATTCCAAGTTATAACTAGGCCAATTTTATTTAGTCAGTCCAGTTCTAACATCAATATATAATTAGGCTCAATTTAAGTCTTAATTCTATTTTTATTATAGTCTTTACAAGTTACATCTTATCTTTCGTTATTTTAGTATTCTTATAATTTTAATCCATTTTCGCATTTAATCTATTCTAATCCATACGCGAAGAAGAATGAGAAATAAAAGAAAACTGAAAATAGAAGAAAATCCAAAGCATAGGAAAAGGATGTAAATAACGCATAAATAATAGTAAATAAATTAAAATACTATAAATAAACTATAAATAAATGGAGAGGCTATAATTAACAGAAATAAACTAAAATTAACTAAAAATAATAGCTAAAAGAAATAGATGAAAAATAATACTAAAAATTGTTAATAAACTACTAAAAAGGTTAATCCAAAAATCGTAGTAAAACTATAACGATTGGAAACTCTATTATTTTAAATTACTTAAAGAAATCTAAAATAATTACAACCACTCACCTGTGGTGCTAAGCTCTTCCCTTCAGGTCTTTCCGGATCCACTTGAGGTTGTTAAATATTTTTATTTAAAACGATTTCCTTATGGGAAAATAATTCCGTTTAGGGTCCTTTCTGAAAGTGTGAACCCAATTGGAGAAAATCTTAGAATGAGAAAAGGTGTTAGGTCTAGGGTTCTGTTTATAGGTATAGTAGTGGATCTCAGACCGTTGGATTTAAGGATTGAATAGGATGCGACCACGTCATAGGTTGAATAGGAGCCATCAAATGGAAGCACGAAGGGACCAGTTTGAGAAAAACAGGAAAATTGACGTGTTAAAGTCGCACAGGACGAAGGAGGAATTCCTTCACCTCAAACCCGTAGGCGGCTCGACCGGCCGATCGACCTAGAGAGTGGTTAGGTCGACTTAGCCCAATATTTTTTTTTCGTTTTTCTTCTTTTCTTGTTTATTTTGTTCTAGCTCATATTAGCTCGAATTCTGAAGTTCTATATATGAAAATTGACCAGAAAATTACCATGGACACAACGGCACAACTCCCGTGGCTTAATTCTGATAATTTCACAAAGTTATTTTATTATTTCATTAATTAATGAATTAATTATTATGGATTAAATTTTGGGTTGTTACAATAGCTAATGCCTCACTATTGCTATGAAAATAAATACCATCGTTGAAACACAAAAAATAGATTTATTTTATAATGAATATTCATATTAAAACAAAGTTGCGTTCATTTTCATTCAGAATTGGAAATAGTTATTATCTCATAAATAATCTAGTATGCATGAAAATAATTTTCAAAATTTGATGTGTCCATTAGCAATTGATATATCGTATGCTCCTACTATTTCCGTTGTTACAGTAAAAACATTTGAAGCTTCATTTAAGCACTTATTATGAGCTATTTATTTTTTCTGCTATAACTAATTCATAGTCAAGAGTTTCAGATCAAGTATCTTGAACTAAAGAAATATAATTTATAAAGAATTATTTTTTATAAGAAAAATACATTTGGAATAGACATCATATTTCTTATTCTTTATTAAACATTTATAATACATAGTTTGTTTTCGATGTCTCTTCATGAAGTAGAGGTAACAATTCACTCTTTCTTCATCCCAATTGTACCTATATTACATCTAATCTCACACTTTTGCATTCTCTTTTAAATGGTCGAACCGTTTAGAAGAGAAATCCTTTAGCACACAACTGCACCAAATTTCTTTACAAAAGTGAATCAAGTCATCTTTAACACATTAAGGAAATCAAATAGCTTGCATTTAAGTAAATAGGTCAAATGTGGCATTTCAATGATTAAATTCTTAGGTCTATCTTTAGTTCCTCGTCTAATGTGGTTTCCAACACAATAAGATCTCAGACTACAGTTTACTTGCTTATTTCAAATGGAACAATTTCATCAAATCCTTATAGTATAAACACAGCAGTTCACCATACAACTTATGTATGTGATCAAATATGGATTATATATCCATATTCTTGTATTGTTTAACATTTAAAGTTCATAGATGCTAATATAGAACCTCGAACAAATTCTTGATTAAGTGACCAAAACATGGAAGTTTTAATGTTTGTATTACTCAGCTCATGCATGGGTCCGGAAGTGACAACATGCCAAAGGTAAATTTATTTGTAAGTTATTTTTTACATTTCATCATCAATGTTTAATTGAGGTCGTTTAGTATATTTAAGTCCATAAAAAATATTATCAATTATATTAGCTATGCAAATCTATTAAAATAGGTTAACATGATATTACAGATGTTCATATATTTTTTGGAATCGTTATTATATTTTTCTAATAAAGCGTGCACTAGATTTTAGACCTCTTAAAACCCTAAATGAGATGTGGGAATTTTGTAAATTCCTCCAGCGATTGTTAGAATTTTTTATCATTTCACGACATTCTTGATAGTGCTTAACAAATTATAGTCCCCATAAATGGAAAAGAACACATTATTGATTATATCTCAGACATAACTCCTAACTATATATTCTTTACTCCTAGTCATCTTTATGACATAGAGAGTTCTCAACAAATCATCAAGTATAGTAGATACTCATATCCCATCGTATAATCATTGCCTAAGGAAAATTTTGTAACTCTTAAGGGCACTTATGAAGATACAAAATGTTTTTACCGATGTAGCAATATAATCATCACTATAAATTTTTTATGGCTTGAGGTACACAATAACTGTATGCAGTGCTTTATTTATATCGTAAATGATAGAAAGCAACATTATTTCAAATTCCTAATATTAAAATAATAATATTAAGTATTATCGTCTATAAGGAAACTGAGTATTGACTACACTCAATGATATCATTTTTCATACATATATACACATACAATTTTATATGTACATACATACATAAATACATATATGTACGTAGGTATTTATTCCTCATAACTATTATGGGTTTATTTCATTTTTAACTTTTAAAAGCATATTTTGATTTTATATACAGTATATAAGATTTTCTTATTTAATTATAACATTTATAATTTAATATTAAATCTTATATGTCTGTATAAATTATTATTAGCTAACAAAAAATTAATATTACAACTTTATTATAACCTTTTATGGACTATAACATTCATAATTCATATTATAATTACAAATATATTTATAGCTTTTATAATTTTAAACTAAAAACAATTTCATATTTGTGTATTTATTTGTAACCATTATAAATTCAAATTTAATTTATTTAATTTTTCTTATTTATAACCTTTATAAATTCAATTTTTTTTAAATTTATTCATTTAAACATTTATTAATATAACTTTAAATAATTGTAAATTTTACTACGACACTTATAAATTTAAGTTTTAAACTAATCGTTTTAATTTAATTTATTAATAAATATTATGAATATAAGATTTAATTTTTAGTTTTTTCATAACCTTTATTAATTGAAATAGTTTTTAGATTCAAATTTTATATATTATTCGTAATAACACTATGTAGGCTCTAATATTATTGTTCGATTAGGTGCATTGGGCAATGGGGTAAAATGGTCAAATTTCAAAAATAAAAAATGTCCTATTATTCATTATGCACTAGATCTTTTAATGTGTTATTATGAATAATATGGTTGACACTAAATCATATTTAATGTTCGAAGTTTGAATTTGATTTGATTTTAAGTTATATTGTTACTAATATGAATAACTTGTATTCAAGTGTGACTTATACTAGAATAATTATATTGATTCGTACCAAAATCTATTAGAGTAATATATTGAAAATAAATATATTATTAATTTGAGTGATATTTATTCCATTATAATATTAATAATTATTTATTTATTTATTTCGAATAACATTTATTTAAATATAAGATTTAATAAATACACACACACACCTCATATATATATATATAGACACGTAGATATATGATTTGTATTTTCTTTTGATTCAAGCATGTATTTTTCAAATAATAATTATTGTCCTAATTTACTATTTTCTCTTAAAACATTAATGTATAAATGTCTTAATATCTAATTAAAAAGTTAATATCTAATTTACAATGTTATATACAAATGTGTGATATATAGTCACATAATGTCAAAATGAGCAAATCTTTAATACAGAACCCAACGATGCTAGTCGAGCATGAAATGGAGCATATATGTGAAAGTTATACATATTTAAATAATTAGGGTTATATGTGTATTTTTGAAATTCAAAAGGACTAAAATGAAAAATTCCATCACTCCCATATATTCTTCCTCAACATCTTGTAGTTTGTTATCAAATTCTATCTCCACCAATATCGTGCCACTTAGCTTACTTGACATTACATCACCGCCCTTATCGACACTGCTATCCTCATATGAGTACATCTAACTCACTCGTGCTTTCTTTGGTTTTAGCCGCCATCATTTAGGATTTGATATCCAAATCGCAATTTTTATACAATCATAACTATATTTGTATTCTAATCACCACGGCACTATCTTTGAAGGTTTGCTGCAATGGCGAGTTCGACCATGCCACCCGCCGTCGGTAGTCAAGCTGGGGTAGTTGATGATGTCGTGCACAAGGTCATGAACAGATACAAATAGTAGCATAAATATATTATTTTAAATTAGTTTGTTAAAATTTAAAATATATTAATATTAATAAAATTTTGAATAAAATTTAAAATAAATTAATATTAATAAAATTTTGAATTCAAAAGAATTCCAACAAAAATAATTCGTTTATATGTGTGAATGTGTGTATTCATGTATGTATGTATTGAAATAACAATAAAAAACATGATTTACTCGATAATCCAGCTGGTTGATAACACCTTGAATCGTTAGTTTCGACTTTACGAAATCCTATCTCTAACTCAATGTTAGGGTTTTAGAGTTTTCCATTAAGGTGAAATATATTTTGATGGGGAGAGTATGAATTTCTATTTATTTAGAATGATTAAGTATAATTATAGCAGTATTAGCAGGCTATGTATAATATCTTACCCATATCTACCATTTAAGGTATGTCCATTATATGGAGAACTAATCTGAATTAATTAAACCTGTTTAATTAATACATACCCTCGTATATTTTGGCCTACCTTATTTAAAATATTTCGGCTACCAAAATTATACACACACATGAAGACATACATATACGTATATGTATACATATACATATATGTATATGCATTAAATCGGTGGAAATTAGGATCCACCTCTTATTTTCAAGTTTCAAATGCAAAAAGCCCTCCTCAAAACATTTATTGAATTACACACCTATGTTTATTTTGGTAAAAGAATATTTTTATATTTTCGGAAAATTAACTCTGAATACAATCGCATGTTTTTATGACCAAAACTAATTGTTTTTGAACTTTTTGCAAAGCGAAGATATTTGCAGTTTTTTCTTGCAAATATTTTCAGTTTTTCTATAAATATTTATAGTTTTTACTATAGATATTTGCACTTTCAAAACGTGCAAATATATTGCAGTAAAATATTCAAATATTTGCACTTTAAAGAGAAAGTATTTGTAGTTTAAATTGCAAATATTTGCCCATTTTGGCTGAAATTAAGACTAGGAGTGTTTTTTAAAACTTGTTTTTGAGAAGAGGCGACTGTGTATTTTGGAACTTAAAGAAGGCGTTTTACATAAGCTCCCTTTACTATTATTTTATCCCAACCAATAAATAATTAATTTTATATATAACAATTACATATTTTCTTGATTAATTTTAGACCCTCTAAAATAATTAAAAATAGAAATAAACTAATTAATATAACCATTATATTAGCCCCTTCATAATTCTAATTTATAACTTTTATAAATTATTTCAATAAATTATTTTTGGTCAAAAATCGAGAGTTATGGTTATGTAATATCCAGATGTGAACTCGGCCCTACGTAATATTTAGAAAGCTGAAACATCAAAACAAATTAAATGTTAAAGCCTGTACAGACTTTATTTAAGCAAAATAGTGGACATGAATTCGGTTGCTTGTAGATTATCAAAATGAAATACAATTTCTTATCTTCCAAAGCGACACACTTGGGCAATGATATACCGTGCATGTTTTCTCTTCGTCGTCACTATACCACTTAAGTATATAGAGCTCCATCAATGGTTAAAAATGTGTTAAAATATATGGCTAATTATGTTGTCCAAAATTAAAGTTCAGGGTTCAATCTGTTAACAATTGTTAAATAACTGATTTTCTTCAGCCAAAGACGTTGACTTTAGTTGACTACTAATTGCGAAGATACTAACTTTGTATTCAAAAAAAATGAATGTCCCTTGAATAATGTTTCACTTCAAGTGGTTTAACCTATACCCAACTATGACCTTAACATGATCATTGTCATTATGTGGTTTTATGTAGTTAATATCGGATAATATCGTTGATATATCGCTGATATACCTCATATTGCTCCTAAATCGATATTTTTATAAAATATCACTTAAGTTATCATTACTGATACATCGTCTGATATTTATTGACATATCGCTCCGATATTTAGCGCAAAGTACCTGATATTTTTTAAAAATATCGCTCATTATTGTTTATGCTGGAGAAAATATTTTTATAATTATAAACAATATTTGAAATCCCAATGCATTGATTTTTAGTTTTAACTATACAATTTTAGGGTTCTCCATTAGTCTTTCAATAAAAAAAACTTTATTTATTTCATAATTTTATATGTTTTATTTTCCTTGAAAATTTTACCACTAAAGACAAGATAATGAAAGAGCTGCTTTTCTTTTTATCTATCTTTTGTTCACCATTTTTGATTGGTAAGTTAGCTTATGAAAATATGTTTTATTAATTATTATCGTGCACTGAGAACTAAAAGTTATAGAGCAGTAAAGTTATATATTTGACATATTGATAAAGAACGAGCTAAATATGTAACAACCCTCTTTATTTAGTACCTTGATTTGTATTTAATAATAATTATTTATGGAATAATAATGGGAAATTAAGATTTTTATTATTGAAAAATAAGGTAACTTGAAGATTTTGAGTTGTTAAAAAGAAGATGATCTATTTTAAATTCTAAATTAATGAGAAAATTAGAAAGTTTAGTTATATCTTCATAAGTAAATTTACTTTGGTAAGTAAACTGTAGAGTTTTGGTTGGAAGACCTTTTGTAAAGTATAAAGGAAATTTTAAAGTATAGAAAAAACTTTTAAAATAATATTGGAATTATGAGTCGACGGAATAGGATTTTTAGGGCTAAATTAACACTAGAGGAGGGTGAATAGTGTTTAATTAATTATATGAATATCATTCAAATTCTTTAAGCTTTTACTTGGAATGATGGAAATAACAATCATAGAAACAATCACAGAATCGAAGCACAGATAAAAGTAAATACAGCAAAAGTAAAAAGGAAAGAACACACCAGGATTTTATAGTGGTTCGAAGTTACCCTACATCCACTCCCGCACAATTCCTTGTATGGATTTCTTTTTAACTAGTAAATGCAAATATAATCTTGATTTCAAGGCTACGAGACACACCCTCCAGAATTCTGGGTTATGGGTAGATCCACTTGACTTTCGGGCCACAAGCACACCCATTAGGTTTACAGCTACTAATCACACCCAATTGATTTAATAAGGCTACAATCACACCTACTTGGGTTTCAGAGATACCAAGCACACCATGTAGTATAAATGTATGATTAGATAGAGTTTATAAACTGAGATCTTTAATCTTGATTACAATTAATCATATAACTCTTGAATAGCACTTGATCTTGAGAGAGATAAGATAAGTCAAGAGTACATGAAAGAGAATCAAACTAGCAATGATTGAATTTGATTCTAGTTGAATTTCAGCAAAGTTTTGATAGAAATTGCTTTAGAAATCAAAAGAGTGAAAAGAGGAGAGAAAAATAAGAAAGTAGTTAATGAAAATTCATTTGGAAGACTGATATATATAGGAAAACAATGGTCTTGTCCATTTGTGAAGAGATATGACGAAAAGGCACTTCCATTCAAATTTGAATTTTGAAAAATACGGCTAGTACGTCGGCATACTTGTAGAGGATATGTCGACATATCCCTTTGTATTATGAAAAATTACTTAATAAAAATTGTTTTGAAAGCATTAAGTATTGCAAATTAATTTGAAACTTTATACAAACATTTAAACATAGTTTATACATATTTTAATCATATAAAACTTAATAAAACTTTATAAAATAATTTTGAAGGATTTAATAAGAATATTTAATATAATGTAAACAAAATATATAATATCAATATAGTTATAGTTTATCAAAGTATAAACAATAATTAAATATATAGAAACTTAAAAACACTAAAATAATATCATTATGAATATCAGAGATTTGAAAATCATTTTGGAAATATTTTGAAAAGATTATTTTAAAAATAGAATAATTGGAGAACAATTTAAAACAAAATTAAAGAAGATAAGAGAGATCAGTGAAGTGATATCAAGGCTTTAACATAAATTCTATAACTCTATAACTTATTTAGAATATCTTGAAATCTTGAATTCTGCAATACTCATGAGTCTTCATTCTTGAACTCTTAAAATTTATATCAACATCTTGAATTTACTCTTGATATATTGATACTGTATAGTTTTCTTAACCAATACATGTCTAATATTCTGCACTACATACTATATACATATACATATATACATGTATACATATATATATGTATATATATTGATAAAACATTAGTATCTATAATATATAAAGTCTTATAGTTGTTATCATCAAAACTAATACCTAAGGTACTAACAATCTCCCCTTTTTTGATGATGACAACTCTGTATAAATAATTTATATAACTCCCTCGGAGTTACAAAACTCTCCCTTAATCTATGGCTAGATTTTATATATTTCTTCCCCTTTATCATCAACAAAAATAACTAACTAAAACTTTAACTCTAACACTAACTCTAACTTCCCCAAATAAAAAACTTATAAACTAGAGAGTTAAATTCAATAAATATATTTAAACGATATGCAAATGAATCATAAATGATACATTAATATGATATTATAAAATGTAATATGTGATACATAATGAGAAATTATAACATATAATGATGACTAATGTATGATACGAATAATGGTTAATAATATATATTAAAATCATTAAATAAGACAAACCAAATATAACTTAAACTATTTATTAAATTACTATCAAATATGAACGTGGGATACTATAATCATTATAAAAAATAATGGGAATAAACTCCTAAGTAAGATGATAAATACATCAAAATCAATAACTAATGTATTTAAAATAATATAAACTAGATGATGTGTGTCAATACATATACATATACATATATATACATATAAAATCTCCAAATTCAATGATGAGAGTATGGAAGATGATTTAATATAAATTTTATTATTGTATAAACCTAAGCATCCAAATTTATAAGCATCCAAATTCAAAGAAATTTGTATATTAGATTTATTATATAAATTCATATATTTTTATAAGAAACCATATCAATTAAGAAATTTAGTCTAGCCTAACCACAATATTTGGCAAGTGTAACTATGTACATGATCAAATATGATTTTAATGGCGATGGTTTAAAAGAATCGAATGGCGACTGTTTGAATCAACGATTTCTTTGGCCCTTGTTCTTCTATGGCTCCCTGATTCGCTTTTTTGCTTCCGCTTGTTTCGACTGCCTCGTCTCAATCTTATGCCTATGCAGAAGAATAATCTGTCCGCCTCCTCAGTTCTAGATCTGGTTGGTGAGGCTTCTTTTTTTATTGTTGCGGCTGGTGATTCAATGGCCCTATGTGATGACGAAGCTTGCTTCTCTTCCTAGAAAAATGTTTACGTTCCTATCATAACAGCTTCTACACGCGATAACCCTTATCGAAACTTCTAAATGTTTTAAACTCCCCACAACTTGCTGCTTCTCAATTGCCTTTCATTTCCTTGCTTGTTGGTTCGAATCCTTTATCTCCATTGTTATAAAATGAAGGTAATACATCTAGGATTAAATCTGCTGTCGGGTTGAATTTTGGTTCCATATTGGGTGATGCTGATATCATGCACATCGCACGTGATCTTATGCCTGCAACTGATGGAGATATGGTCCGCAATGAGCGTGTATCTATGGATGAAGCGGTTGAATTCAAAAATGCTAAAAGTGGGTTATCATGTGGTTGCACTCCAGGTGCTTGTAACAATACCAATTACAACATTCCCAATGCCTATACGTCACCTTGTGGTCCAATGCCTGATGCAACTCTCGCTGGTCCATTAGATCCTCCTCCTCCGCCTCAGGCTGCTCCAAGATGGTCATCATTGTTTTCCATATTGCTAAATAATGCAGGCGAGCATTCTCCTCGTTGCTTTGATATAGCTGAGATTGAGGGTGTTATGATCCCTCCGAAGGAAGTGATTGAGGTTGGTGTGATTTATTGAAAAGAGCACTTGGTGGTTTTTTTCTCGACACCAACCCTCCCTATCATTTAATTAAGGCGAGGTACAACCAGTTGTGGAAGCCTAGAGGAGTTTGAGTGTACACTTCAATAATGAAATGTTTTATTTAAATTCTCGTATAGTGATGAAAGACAGCATATTCTGGAAGCTGACTCAATTCTTATAAATGGGACATGGAGCCCTTCTGTTGATCGGGAGAAAGACCAAGTTTTATCTATTCCTATCTGAGCCCACTTTCTCACATTCCATCTATTCTTCAGCCTTTTATCGAGTTTGACAGGCTAGCTAGTCTAGTTGGTAAGGTGATATGTTATGATGCTAACACAGTGGCCGGAAAGAAATTAGTCTATGCCAAACCTCTGATCGAGATTACATCTGCCAATCCTTTACCTTCGGTGTTAAAAGTTAGACTTGATGAGAGCTAGTTTGATGAGGTCAGAGCTTGTTACATTTGGAAACCAGAGATATGCACGTTATGTCGATCTTTTGGGCATCTTCCGGATGCTTATTCTAGATCAATAGTTGTAGGCTTTGTTACCTTAGCTGACCGTATTCCTCTAAGTGGGTTCCAAAGGTTTCTCCTGTAGCTCCAATTGTTGATGCCCTAGTAGCTCCCATTGTTCATGCTCCTGTAGCTCCCATTGCTCATCCTCTTGTCGTTGCACCATGTCACGACCCGAAATCCAGCGTTCAAAAATTGACATCAAATACCTCACTTGTATTCGACCGCCAGAGATTCAAATGTCGAATTCCAATTCAGATGGAGTTTATAACAACATTAGATGAATATAAACAGCGGAAACAAAATGAATATCATTTATTAACATCATAGATACAACACCATCACAATATTTGGTTAGAATCATTAAAGTTTATATACATGATACAACAACAAAGCGACAACAAATTTATCTCAACTTCAAGAGAGGTACCAACATACTTCGACTTGAGAAGATCCTCCAAGAACTCCAAGCACTTCGAAAGATTTCCAAGGCCAAAAGCTTCCAAAAGACTTCAAAAGATTCAAAGCTACTCCAAAACATGGATAACCTGCTTCAAGCTGCCCATGTGGAGATTATGGACACCCAGAGTTTAGGAAGGGAACAATAAACTCTGGGTCAGTCATGGGACTGGTATGAGTAAAAAAATCAGTTGTTTGTACAAAAACAATTTATAAAAGAAAATCCGATATGCTTTTGAAAAATGAAACTACCATAAGACCTCCTTCCACACACACAATGCAATCGCAAATTGTAGGAGATTTCTTCTTATGATAGTCAAACATGCTTGATATGAGAAAACTCTTTTGACATTATTATGCATAGTGTCGAAAACATTTTCAAAAATATAATATTAATCGTAGCCAGCATACCACATTTCGTCGTATGCCTACGATAGCTATCATGTTTTGTAGCAGGTTACCGCCAAGCTGCATGGCAGGTTATACAACTAAAACCGTACAGGGCTCGTATTGTTTATTTGGGTTTCCAACAAATGGTCAGGCTAAGGAACTTCCTTAAAAATGGAACGACTCTAGAGGGATGCCTCCAAGAACCAAATTGGTTCCCTACCAACACAAGGTTAGGTCACCTCTGTAACTAGGTAACACTTACAACTAAGCCATCCCCGGTCTTTTCCAACCTTTATCCCGGGATTCACCAATAAATAGCAACAACAACACAGATAAATATCTGGGCTCCATACCATGATACCACCTCTTATCCAGAAGAAAATGGACATACCCTAGGGGTGCAACCCCTAAAAACCTTGCCGCAACATTCTTGTTTCGACCATTACCGGGTTGTGAGGTTCGACGAAGTCTCGTCCACAAAGCTACGCTTTTCACAAAATCTACGCTTTGATCAACAAATGATCTGCAGCACTCAACATGCCACACTACCAAATTGGAAGTATATTACTAATAACCATCAACTACTTAACCTTTGAGATCGTACTTCTCAGAGAAGGGTGTTAAGCTAAGAGAATAAATTCTCCGCCACCAACAGAAATGCATTTGAAAGAAATCAGCTTTATATCTCAAAGTGTAATGTCAGACATACAACCATACAAGTCTGTTTAGGGTTCGAACAGAACCAAATGCACTTTCAAAGAAGACCTTGCACGCCGGGCATCCACAATCCCGATCGGACTCCCCATCACATAAGAAGATCTCTATACCGGAGCAACTCAATGCAGAGTCATTCGAGCGGTTATCCTATCGTTGTTGAAGACGCCCGGTCTTCACCACCGTCTTCAAATGATATCCATTTCTTCGTATCACTATTCGAAATGGGTTATATGACACAAAGGTCCTCTCCCGGCTAAACTGAATAGTGAGCGCTTAATTTAAAAATACGTAGATATATCAATCACAAAGATTCACATTCCACTTAATAAACAATCATCATTTTATAAAAAACAAATTTAGAAATCAATTTGACTTATATTTTTAAAATTTAGAAACTGGAAATGTTATTACCCTAGAGCTACTTCAAGTGATCCTCGAGACCACTTTATACTTGCTTCGAGTTTTTCTCCAAAACTCCCGTGTATGTTTTGTTCAAACTTAAAAATTTTGTTAAGTATTAATCCTCACGCGTCCCAAAATTGCTTCGAGTCAGAACTTGAGCTAGCGACTTGCTTCCCCGTATGCTGCTTCTAGTTTTCTTCCTTCTTCCCGAATTCAATGCTACCAACACACCCAAATTCGTTGTGCATGTGCACAACTTTTTCGACGAACCTTGATCGGTGTCGTGACCTTCAGCGAGTCGACGATAGCTTCTACCAGCCACCAGAGCACTCAGAAGCCCAAGATATTGACGAATTCACGATCGAGTTTCCTAACCTAGACTGCCATTAAAACTCGATCAACCAAAACCCCATTGCCATGCCGCCTCAGGCCATCAAGGGCCACGTAGTTCTGGTCGAAGCTACTCCGACAACCCACGAACTCTTTCCCCCCAGACCGGTCACTTGAATCGCCCTGACGACAACGCATTTCCCTTGATAACCAGTTTGACAGAAAAACAAACTTGAGCCCTAATTTGCTATCGTTCGCCATCCATGGTAAAATAAAAATTCTTCGAGCATTTTCCCCGAATCCATATCACTTCATCCATCTCCAATCATAACCTAGACCATCCTCATCACGCCGATGACCAGAATTCGATAAAAACCCCAATTACGATCATCCCCAAATTAACCAGTGAATACGTAATTAAAAAATATGATTTTACTTTTAAATTCATTATTTTCAAAGACGGTCTTGATGATAAAATTTAAATAAGGAACCATGATGATCGAATTTTCAACAGATAATGTGGTTACTTGTATTTTCCAATTTTTCAAAAATACTTTGATTTGTTTTACTTAAATTTATTTTTAAAATTTGAATCACGTTTAAACAGCAGCTTTTTTTGAATCCTACGATCTAACAATGATCAGAGAAGAAGGATTCAATTTTTTGAATAATTTTAACTTCGACAAATCTTGAAACAGGAATGCATGTCTTTCCTCAGACATACACAGACACATCTCTACATATATACACATATTTAATTCACATACAAGCAGTTTTCCAATTTATTTCAGGCATGATTCCCAAACAACAAATAAAAATCTGGATTTAACAAAGGTTTACTCACCTGTGAAACAAAAACAGAGAGGTTGTGCTTTTTCTTGAATTTGATAAACTGAGACAAGCTTTCTGGGTTTGTTCGTTTTGAATTCACTGTTGTTTAAGCGTGCTTTAGTTTAATTGCTGAAATTGAATCCTGCTTCCTTTGATTGCTGAAAAGCTTTGAGTTTCTGAGTTGATCTTGCTCTGGGATGATTTACAAGCTAAAATTTGTAAGAAGAAAAAGTTTGAATTCCTTTTCCCCTTTTGATCTTCTGGTTTTGTTTTGTTTTGGATGATTTTCTGGTTTGAAATATTTTTATGGTTTTGAATGATTTGTTTTCTGGTTTTTAGCAAGTTTACAGATTTATTTTTTTCTTCTAAAGCTTTGAAGAGATTAAAAGAAAAAAAGAGAAAGAGGGGGGTTTGAGATGTTATAAAGTTTTGTTTTTCTATTTTTTTTCAAAGATGAAATAAAATGACATTTGTCCAAAATCATTACACTTGTTAAAAACACTTATTATATAAGCAACACTTCTATTATCTCTTGTTACATGCTTAACACTTGTATTTTATATGGGTTAAATACTTTTAAATAAATCTTATATCATATTTACTATTTTTATAAATACATTTCCTATTTATTTTTTTACATACAAATTTATAGAAGAAATGTTTTAGAACTAATTTCACATTAAATATATTACATATTTATGATTTTAAATGCAAATTATTTTTCTAAGAAATTTAGTTAAATTTAAAATTCAAATTCAAATTCAAATTTGAATTATAATCCATTTTATATATACATATACTCATATAATTTAAATTCAAATAGTTTTAAAATATTTATATTTTTGAATTCTTATCTTTAAATGCAATTTTACAATCTTATTTATATATTTATATAAAATTCAACACTTATTTTATTTATTTTCAAAAATTCAAATTAATTTCACAATTTATTCCAAAATTCACATTAATCACAAATTTTAAATTGATAAAATTTTGGCATTGTTACAGATTCCCCCTTAAGAAAATTTCGTCCTCGAAATTTGAAAGAGAGAAAGACAAACAAAGAATATATGAATATAGAAAAAGATAGAAAATGGCTTACCAGATTAAGCCTGATATCTACTCTGCAATTGGGATAAAACTTCTGCATACTACCCTTTGTTTCCCAAGTACAGTCTTTTGGATCGCCACTCCGTTGTACTTTGACTAGTTTCACAACTTTAATCCTCAATTGCTTTTCATCACGATCTATAATCTTTATCGGTTCTCTCTTTACTGCCGGATTTGGTGTGATCTCCAGATCCTGTTGGGCAGCCTCTTCAATAATACTATTTGGATCGTGCACATATCTCCGAAGATGTGAAACGTAAAATACATCGTGTATGCCAGATAACCAGCTGGGTAGCTACACTCCGTAAGCTAAAAGTCTGACTAATCAAAAAAGCTACGCTTTTCACAAAAGCCATACTTTGATCAACAAATGATCAGCAGCACTCAGCATGCCACACTACCAAATTGGGAGTATATTAGTAACAACCATCAACCACATAACCCCTGAGCTCGTACATCTTAGAGAAGGGTGTTAAGCTAAGAGAATAAATTCTTTGCCACCAACAGAAATGTATTTGAAAGAAATCAGTTTTATATCTCAAAGTGTAATGTCAGACATACAACCATACAAGTCTGTTCCGGGTTCGAACAGAACCGAAGGCACTTCCAAAGAAGCCCTTGCACTTCGGGCATCCACAATCTCGATCGGACTCCCCATCACATACGGAGATCTCTATACCAGAGATACTCAGTGCAGAGTCATTCGATAGGTTATCTTATCGTTCTTGCAGACGCCCGGTCTTCACCACCGTCTTCAAATGCTTTCCATTTCGTCGTATCACTATTCGGAATGGTTATATGACACAAGGTCCTCTCCTGCCTAAACCGAATAGTGAGCGCTCAATTTAAAAATACGTGGATATATCAATCACGAAGATTCACATTCCACTTAACAAACAATCATCATTTTACAAAGAACAAAATTAGAAATCAATTTGACTTATATTTTTAAATTTTAGAAACTGGAAATGTTATTACCCTAGAGCTACTTCGAGTGATCCCCGAGACCACTTCATACTTGCTTCGAGTTTTTCTCCGAAACTACTCGTTTATGTTTTGTTTAAACTTAAAAAATTTGTTAAGTGTTAATCCTCGCGCGTCCCAAAGTTGCTTCGAGTCAGAACTCGAGCTGGTGACTTGCTTCCTCGTAGGCTGCTTGGAGTTTTCTTCCTTCTTCCCGACTTCAATGCTAATGACACACCCAAATTCGTTGTGCACGTGCACAACTTTTTCGACGAACCTTGATCGATGTCGTGATCTTCGACCAGTCGACGATAGCCTCTACCAGCCACCAAAGCACCCAGAAGCCCAAGATATTGACGAACTCGCGATCGAGCTTCCTAACCCAGAATGCCATTAAAACACCAAAACTCCATCGCCATGCCGCCTCAGGCCATCAGGGGCCACGTAGTTCTGGCCGAAGCTACTCCGACAACCCACAACTCTTTCCCCCAGACCGATCACTTGAATCGCCCTGACGACAACGCATTTCCCTTGAGAACCGTTCAACAGTAAAACGAACTTGAACCCTAATTTCATATCGTTCACCATCCATGGCAAAATTAAAATTCTTTGAGCATTTTTCCCCAAACCCATATCACTTCAGCCATCTGCAGTCACAACTTCGAACATCCTCATCACATCAATGAGCAGAATTCGACAAAAACCCCAATTTTGATCATCCCCAAATTAATCAGTGAATACGTAATTAAAAAAAATGATTTTACTTTTAAAATTCATTATTTTCAAAGATGATCTCGATGATAAAATTTAAATTAGGAACCATGATGATCGAATTTTCAACATATAATGTGGTTACCTGTATTTTCCAATTTTTCAAGAAATACTTTGATTTGTTTTACTTAAATTTATTTTTAAAATTTGAATCATGTTTAAACAACACCTTTTGTTTGAATCCTAAGATCTAACAATGATCAGAGAAGAAGGATTCAATTTTTTGAATAAGTTTAACTTTGATAAATCTGGAAACAGGAATTCATGTCTGTCCTCAGACATACATAGACACATCTCTACATATATACACAGATTTAATTCACATGCAAGAAGTTTTCCAATTCATTTCATGCATGATTCCCAAACAACAGATCAAAATCTTGATTTAACATATGTTTACTCACTTGTGAGACTAAAACAGAGAGGTTGTGCTTTTTCTTGAATTTGATAAACTGAGACAAGCTTTCTGGGTTTCTTCGTTTTGAATTCACTGTTGTTTATGTGTGCTTTAGTTAAATTGCTGAAATTGAATCCTGCTTCCTTTGATTGCTGAAAAGCTTTGAGTTTTTGAGTTGATCTTGCTCTGGGATGATTTACAAGCTAAAATTTGTAAGAAGAAAAAGTTTGAATTCCTTTTCCCCTTTTGATCTTCTGGTTTTGTTCTTTTTTGGATGATTTTGTGGTTTGAAATATTTTTGTGGTTTTGAATGATTTGTTTTCTGGTTTTTAGCAAGTTTACAGATTTTTTTGCCTCTAAAGCTTTGAAGAGATTAAAAGAAAAAAATGAGAAAGAGGGGGGTTTGAGATGTTATAAAGTTTTGTTTTTCAATTTTTTTCAAAGATGAAATAAAATGACATTTGTCCAAAATCATTGCACTTGTTAAAAACACTTATTATATAAACAACACTTGTATTATCTCTTGTTACATGCTTAACACTTGTATTGCATATGAGTTAAATACTTTGAAATAAATCTTATATCATATTTACTTTATTTTATAATTACATTTCCTATTTATTTTTTACATAAAATTTAAAAAAGAAATGTTTTAGAACTAATTTCACATTAAATAGATTACATATTTATGATTTTAAATGCAAATTATTTTTCTAAAACATTTGTTTAAATTTTAAATTCAAATTCGAATTATAATCCATTTATATATACATATACTCATATAATTTTAATTCAGATAGTTTTAAAATATTTATATTTTTGAATTCTTAACTTTTTATGTAATTTTACAATCTTATTTATATATTTATATAAAATTCAATACTTATTTTATTTATTTTCAAAAATTCAAATTAATTTCACAATTTATTCCAAAATTCACATTAATTACTAAATTTTAAATTGATAAAATTTTGGGAATGTTACAGATTCCCCCCTAAGAAAATTTTGTCCTCGAAATTTGAAAGTGAGAGAAAGACAAACGAAGAATATACGAATACAGAAAACAATAGAAAATGGCTTACTAGATTAAGTCGAGATATCTACTCTGCAATTGTGATACGACTTCTGCATACTATCTTCTATTTCCCAAGTACAGTCTTTTGGATCGCCGCTCCATTGAACTTTGACTAGTTTCACAATTTTATTCCTCAATTGCTTTTCATCACGATCTATAATCTTTATCGGTTCTCTCTTTACTGCCAGATTTGGTGTGATCTCCAAATCCTGCTGGGCAGCCTCTTCAATAATACTATCTGGATTGTGCACATATCTCCAAAGATGTGAAACGTGAAATACATCGTGTACGCCAGATAAACAGCTGGGTAGCTGCACTCGGTAAGCTAAAAGACCGATCCTCTCCAGAATTGGAAAAGGACCAATATACCGCGGTGCCCGCTTTCCAGTTTTCCCAAATCTCAACACACCCCGCATTGGAGACACATTTAGGAATACAGAATCTCCAACTTGGAATTCCAAATCTCTTCTTCTACGGTCATAATAACTCTTCTGACGACTTTGTGCAGTTATTAACTTCTTCCGAATAAATTCAACTTTTTCAATGGCTTCCTTAATCATATCTAGTCCAAGGATGAGTCTATCACTTGATTTGATCCAACATGCAGGTGATCGATATGGACGACCATATAAATCTCGAAAGAAGCCATTTCGATACTGGCCTGATAGCTGTTGTTATATGAGAACTCAACCAGATGTAAAGAGTCCTCCAAAGAACCACCAAAGTTGAGAATACAAGCGTGCAAAAGGTCTTCTAATATTCGATTAATCCTTTCAGTCTGCCCATCAGACTGCGGGTGATAAGCAGTGCTGAAGTTCAGTTATGTCCCCAATGCAGCTTGAAATGCCTCCCAAAATCTACTAGTGAAGATCGGATCATGATCACTCACTATACTGCTAGGAATACCATGGAGATGGATAATTTATTTGATATACAACTCAGCCAAACTTGCTGCTGTCCGGGTAGATTTCACTGGTATAAAGTGGGCTGTCTTAGTCAAACGGTCCATGATAACCCAAATTGCTTCATTCCCCTATCGAGTGCGGGGCAACCCGTCGATGAAATCCATCGATACTTGAACCCATTTCCACTTGGATACCTCCAATGGTTGGAGTAAACCTGCTATTTTCTTTTGATCGCTTTTAATTTGCTGGCAGGTAGCACAACGACTCGCATATATAGATATATCCCTTTTCATTGTTTTCCACCAGAAAGTTCTTTTGATATCTCTATACATCTTATTAACTCCTGGATGGATACTGAGATTAGATTTATGACACTCATTTAAACTTCACGTTTCAGATCCGGAATTTCTAGGACACAGATCCTGTTTTTTAACCTTATAACTCCATTATCATCGATTCAAAAACTGAAATCATCACCTTGACGTGTTCTTTTACAAATTCCACGAAGAAATTGGTCTTCTTTTTGTTTGCTAGCAATCTTTTCAAGGAGAGTAGGAGTGACAACAAGATATGCAAGAACAACATGTCTTCTACTTAGAGCATCGGCAACTATATTGGCTTTTCAGGTGTATATTGAATATCTAGGTCATAGGATGCCAGAAATTCCAACCAGCATTGTTGCCTTAAATTTAAATCCTTCTGGGTGAAGAGATATTTCAAAGATTTGTGGTCGGTGAATAATTCAAAATTATCACCTAAAATAAAGAGGATTTATTAAGTATATTCATCAAGTTAAGTTAAACTTTTAAATTTTTCTTTTAGAAAAGCTGAAAGAAATTTTACCCAAAAGATAGTGCCGCCAGATTTTTAAGGAGAAAATAATAGCCAAGAGCTCCAAATCATGTGTTGGGAAGTTTCTCTCATGCGGGCATAATTTTCTACTTGCGTAGGCAATTACTTTCTCATTCTGCATTAGCACCGCATCCAAACCATCAACACAAGCGTTAATATAGACAGATAAGCCTTGGTTGATAATAGTGAGAACAGGAATAGTAGTCAATCTCCTTTTTAACTCCTGGAAAGCTTCATCACATTTTGAAGTCCAATCAAATTTTGCATTCTTCATCGTTAGCTTAGTCAACGGACTAGCTATCTTAGAGAAGTCCTGAAAAAACTTTCTGTAATATCTTGCTAAACCCAGAAAACTTCGAACTTCTTTCAGAGTTATGGGTCGCTTCCTGTCTAGAATAGATGAAACCTTGCCCGGATCAACAGAGATTCCCTCTTCATTAACAATATGCTCGAGAAATCTGACTTCCTTAACCCAAAAATGGCATTTGGAAAATTTGACGAATAAAATGTTCCTTCTCAATATTTCTAAAACAATTTTTAGATGTTCAGCATGGTCATCTTCGATTTTGGAGTAGATCAAGATATCGTCAATAAATACAAGGACAAATTTGTTCAATACTTCTCGAAAAACATGGG
This sequence comes from Allium cepa, assembly GCA_030765085.1. Taxonomy (NCBI): domain Eukaryota; kingdom Viridiplantae; phylum Streptophyta; class Magnoliopsida; order Asparagales; family Amaryllidaceae; genus Allium; species Allium cepa. The sequence continues at coordinate 683,402,699 of CM060932.1, read as the reverse complement.
TCATTAAATCTACGAAGTAGGCGGGAGCATTTATTAGTCCGAAAGGCATGACTAACCATTCGTAGAAGATGTATGGACCCCTGAAGGCAGTCAAGTGAACACAGTCTTCGGTAATTCATAACTGATGGAATCCCTGGGCTAGATCCATCTTCGAAAAAAACGAGCGTCGTGCAGTTGATCAAATAGATCATTAATTCTAGGTAGAGAAAATTTGTTTTTGAGAGTCAGCTTATTGAGATTGCGGTAGTCCACACACAGTCTCAGAGATCCATCTGATTTAGCCACAAACACCACAGTTGAACCCCATTCAGAAACACTCGGACGTATCAATCCTTTTCCTAGCAAATCAATGGTTTGCTTGACTAATTCAATTCTTTCTCTATGTGGGGGTAAAGACATGACCTCTTTGAACACATCTAGAAATTCCCAAACAATCGGTATGGACTCTAGACTAGGTTCGAGATATCCCAAAGTATACATCAGTTTACCTCTCTTAGAACTCGGATCCTCACAAGAGATTTCAATGAAATTCGCAAATTTAGTTCTAATCAAAATTGTTCGATAATTACAATCTAACTTGGCTTCGTACTTCGTTGGCCAATCCATTCCGAGTAAGATTTCAAATTCATAAAAGTCGAGGATGAAAAGATTGATAGGAAATTCGTAACGAAAATACGAGATAGGAATGTCTTTACTTTGTAGACAAAGATTTGTCGGATCACCAATTGGATTCTTTACGCAAATAGGCTCATCAACAAATTCAGGTATAGTTCTAACTCATTAACGGTTTGTTGGGAGATGAAGCTATGTGTAGCGTCGGTGTTGTACAGTACTCTAACAACTCTATCATAAATGATAACGTTACCTTCTAATACTCCTTTTTATTTATCCGCCTTTAAAGTAAAGGGTTCATCTTTTATTGCATACATTTTTGCTTCTTATGCTTGCATCTTTTTCGGGCAATGTTTAGCTTCATGACCTGGCTTGTGACAATAAAAGCATCCTTTAGTTCTTTGACTTGACTTCACAGGCCGACATTCCTTTACTCGTCTCTTTGGCTTCTTACTATCGTTTGAATAATGGCCTTTCTCCTGATTACTTCTATTTTCCTTGCCTTGATCCGATTTCTTCCCTTCTAACTTCCTTTTCTTCAAATTTGGATTACTTGAACTTCCCTCCACTTCCGAAACTTCCTGCATATCCAAGCAAGCATATCGGTAACCCATATCGATCAAGTCTGAAAAGGATTCCTTTACGTGAGCAGTCAAACTTTCATGATACTTCTTATTCATTCCCTAAATGAATCTTTCATTCTTCTTTAAAGGTGTATTTACCAGCTCTGGACCAAAACGAGATAATTCATTGAATTTATTCAAATACTCCTCAAACGACAAACTTCCCTGCTTCAAATCAATGAACTCTTGGTACATTCGGGAGATAACCGCAGACAGCGTGTATCGCTGTTCAAATACCTCTTTGATTCGACTCTAAGTGAATTCATCTTCCGGCTCATCCATAGTAACCATCTCCCACCAAGCCAAAGCTTCATCTTGGAGTTGCCAAGAAGCTATTAATCGCATTTGATCATCTTCTAATTTCAGCCCTTTAAAAATTCTCTCACATGATCGGATCCAGGCTTGGGCTTCGACAACAGATTCCTTGTCAGTGAACGGCTTCCCACCAAGTCTGGAAAAACTTCTATATAGATCAGCTAGATTCGGTTGAGGTTGAGTAGGCATAGCTGATGTTGTAGGGACTTGACCAGTTGTAGTGGTATCTCCTCGTCCCCTACCTCATCCTCTTCGCCCGCTCATCCTCACTATCTGTAATTAGTAAGAAAACTCGATTTAGGTATACGGACGAGATATCTTAGGGAATATCAATAGTTAAAAGAAATAGACCAAGAAATTTTAGGGTTTCGGTCTCTCGGGTTAAACTCATTCTAGGGTATACTTCACCCTGTCTCTAATGAGCCACCTATTGTGTTATACTTCATAGCTAAAGTTCTTACTCAACCTTTAGCTCTGATACCACTTGTCATGACCCGAAATCCATCGTTCAAAAATCGACATCAAATACCTCATTTGCATTCGACAGTCGCAGATTCGAACATCGAATTCCAGTTCGAATGGAGCTTATAATAACTATAGATGAATATAAACAGCGGAAACAAAATGAATATCATTTATCAACATCATAGATACAACACCATTACAATATTTGGTTAGAATCATTCGAGTTTATATACATAATACAATAACAAAGCGATAACAAATTTATCTCAACTTCAGGAGAGTTTCCAACATACTTCAACTTTGAGAAGATCCTCCAAGAACTCCAAACACTTCGAAAGATTTCCATGGACAAAAGCTTCCAAAAGATTTCAAAAGGTTACAAACTACTCCAAAACACGGATAACATGCTTCTAGGTTGTTCAAACTTAAAAAATTTGTTAAGTGTTAATCCTCGCGCGTCCCAAAATTGCTTCGAGTCAGAACTCGAGCTAGTGACTTGCTTTCCGCGTAGGCTGCTTCGAGTTTTCTTCCTTCTTCCCAAATTCAATGCTACTGACACATTCAAATTCGTTGTGCATGAGCACAACTTTTTCGACGAAACCTTGATCGGTGTCATGACCTTCGACGAGTCGATGATAGCCTCTACCAGCCACCAGAGCACCCAGAAGCCCAAGATATTGACGAACTCGCGATCGAGCTTCCTAACCCAAACTGCCATTAAAACTCGATCAACCAAAACCCCATCGCCATGCCGCCTCAGGCCATCAGAGGCCACGTAATTTTGGCCGAAGCTACTCCGACAACCCATGAACTCTTTCCCCCCAGACCGATCACTTGAATCGCCCTAACGACAATGCATTTCCCTTGAGAACCAGTTTGAAAGAAAAACGAACATGAACCCTAATTTGGTATCGTTCGCCATCCATTGTAAAATTAAAATTCTTCGATCATTTTTCACCGAATCCATATCACTTCATCCATCTCCAGTCACAACCTCGACCATCCTCATCATACCGATGACCAGAATTCAACAAAAACCCCAATTTCGATCATTCCCAAATTAATCGGTGAATACGTAATTAAAAAAATATGATTTTACTTTTAAAATTCATTATTTTCAAAGATGATCTCGATGATAAAATTTAAATTAGGAACCATGACAATCGAATTTTCAACATATAATGTGGTTACCTGTATTTTCCAATTTTTCCAGAAATACTTTGATTTGTTTTACTTAAATTTATTTTAAAATTTGAATCATGTTTAAACAAACACCTTTTGTTTGAATCCTAAGATCTAGTAATGATCAGAGAAGAAGGATTCAATTTTTTGAACAAGTTTAACTTTGATAAATCTGGAAATAGGAATGCATGTCTGTCCTCAGACATACACGGACGCATCTCTATATATATACACAGATTTAATTCACATGAAGCAGTTTTCCGATTCATTTTAGGCATGATTCCTAAACAACAGATAAAAATATGGATTTAACAAAGGTTTACTCACCTCTGAAACTAAAACGGAGAGGTTGTGCTTTTTCTTGAATTTGATAAACTAAGACAAGCTTTCTGGGTTTCTTCTTTTTGAATTCATTGTTGTTTGTGCGTGCTTTAGTTTAATTGCTGAAATTGAATCCTTCTTCCTTTGATTGCTGAAAAGCTTTGATTTTCTGAGTTGATCTTGCTCTGGGATGATTTACAAGCTAAAATTTGTAAGAAGAAAAAGTTTGACTTCCTTTTCCCCTTTTGACCTTCTGGTTTTGTTTTGTTTTGGATGATTTTCTAGTTTGAAATATTTTTGTGGTTTTGAATGATTTGTTTTCTGGTTTTTAGCTAGTTTATAGATTTATTTATTTTTTCCTCTAAAGCTTTGAAGAGATCAAAAGAAAAAATGAGAAAGACGGGGGTTTGAGATGTTATAAAGTTTTGTTTTTCTATTTTTTTTCTAAGATAAAATAAAATGACATTTGTCCAAAATCATTACACTTGTTAAAAACACATATTATATAAATAACACTTGTATTATCTCTTGTTACATGCTTAATACTTGTAATTTATATGAGTTAATTACTTTTAAATAAATCTTATATCATATATATTTACTTTATTTTATAAATACATTTCCTATTTATTCTTTTACATACAAATTTAAAGAAGAAGTGTTTTAGAACTAATTTCACATTAAATAAATTACATATTTATGATTTTAAATGGAAATTATTTTTCCAAGACATTTATTTAAATCTTAAATTCAAACTTGAATTATAATCCATTTATATATACATATACTCATATAATTTAAATTCAAATAGTTTTAAAATATTTATATTTTTGAATTCTTAACTTCAAATGCAATTTTACAATCTTATTTATATATTTATATAAAATTCAATACTTATTTTATTTATTTTCAAAAATTCAAACTAATTTCACAATTTATTCCAAAATTCACATTAATTACTAAATTTTGAATTGATAAAATTTAGGGAATGCTACACACCAGCTTGTGTAGCGCCATCTGTTAGTTTACCACCACCGACCCTTGATGTGGTTCCTTCTACTACATTGCCTGATGCAATATCCTGGAATTCTGACGAACGAGCTTGGGTTCACAATCCTTCTGATATGAGATATTCACCTGAGACTGACACTTTTTATGTTGTTATCGGTGATATAGGGGCTAGAGTCGTTTTCTTATCTACCATATTGAGGGCAATGGTTTGTGCCTTACTAGGTTTGGCGAGATTGGCGAGGAGAACAAAAGTAAGTTTTATAATGCCACCTGGTATATGGAAATTTATATACTCTCCTGATTTAGAAGGTTATGATCCTCATCTGGCTACTCTCTTCTCAGGTTTTCCCATATTGTTGGTCCATCGTCGAATGTTGGCCGTGGTTGTTCTTTCTCTTCTGAGGGAGGCTGGTTATGTTGTTACAGTAGTTTAGGCTCCTTTGTCTAGCTCTTGTGCTTTTTATATTTATCGTTCGGGTCTTTTTTCCATTTAGTTGTGCATGTGCAGAACACCTGTTTTTCCATTTTTTATTTAGTGGCACGTCCCACTTTAAAGCCGGCTAGCTTTCCTAAAAAATATGATTTTATAAACTTGTCAACCTCTTTATTTAGTTTCTTTAAAATAATTCATCTTAACTTAACTAAGTGTAAAAAAATCCAAACTTCCATTACTACGTTTATAAAATACTTAACTTACTAATGAAAACCTATACATAAAATATTTAGAATACTTATAAATACGTTACAACACTTTTAACTTACTTAAAAATATATCATAACAAAATGTAATAAAAAAATAACAAAGATTGAAAAACTAAAAATAAACATGTTTTGTATTAAAAGCCTTTTTACTTAAAAATTTGTAATCAATAATTAAAAATGTATTTGAATATGAAATCAATTTTTTAACATTCTAATATAAGTTAGAAAATGACTCTAAAATGACTAGAGGAAAATTCTTAATTTAAATATTATCTTTACACAATTTAAAAGTTTCAAATAGTGAAAACAGCATTTCTTGAATGCTGTAAAAAATTACTATTCCAAAATGTATTCAAAAATGTTATAAAACCAGCAACTGCAGCATTTATCAAGTGCTACAAAACGTTCTCAACTTATAATGTTTCTAAGCACAGAAATGGTATCTAAAAAATTCGCAACAGGAAAAAAGTGTTATAGAAGCAGAGACAACATTTAAGAAATGCTATCTAAAATTCTAGGCATGCTTTTAACATGATTTTGCACCAATTTTGTGACTAGTTTCTGACATTTAAACAATTGATTTTTGATCCCATTTTTCTATAGTAGTTTGTACACTTAGATTACTTAAAAACCATGAATAAAAATAATGATAAACATAACAATTTAAAAAAAATGAGATAATCTAACCCTTTTATTTTAAACACAAGTAAAGTTTTAAAAATTCATTCATGTTACTATTATACTATTATATGTAATATAATGTGACATAATGCGTTTTTTAATATTCAATATTTAAATTATAAGTGTATTAATGAATTACATGTATAAAGATACTTGGCATCATGCATGCATGCCATGATTTCCTAAATGACAAGTGTAATGGCGCACGTCATTTTGCATGTGTATTGATATTTATTTATATGACAATTGTTATATGATGTGGTGCATTCTTATTGATAGAAGGAACCTATAAATAAGGTCTTATTCACATGTTCTAAATTCGTTCAATTAATTTCATGAAGCCATAAAATTAATATATTATCATAAAGTTAGTAAAAAAATAAGAGTGAAATAAGTAAAATCATCATTTAGAAAAGTTGAAATCACAGATGCAGGTATTTTTTTCTATTTAGTATATTAGTGATAAATGATTAGTGAGATGTCATTAGAAAGGAAACACTTTATAAAATCCATTAGGAAAAGATACAATCAATCAAGAAGAGGCACAACCGTTTTTAAAAAAAATTAAAAATTAAAAGCACAACTCAACAGTTGAAGTGTCTGTTGATTTTTATTAAAACAAAAGGATATGTTTCATTGATTTAAATTACTCAAAATTTTATTTATTTATTTATGTAATTTTATATTCTAATTTTTATTATCGAAAAATTATTTAATTAAATGATCATAAAAATTCAAATTTTAGCTCCGAAAAAATATAGCAGCTGTAACTTACTAAGTGTTTAATCATTCAAAAATAATAAAATAGTTATAGTTTGAATTTGGCTTAATTTTTTTACAGAATCAAGTATATCTATCTCTATATTTATGTAAGAAATTTCATTATTAATTTATAATATCTAAGATTTAAAACATACTATTATATTCAGTATTTTCTGCCCTATTTTCAGAGTATATAGTTAATTTTGTAAAAAAAATACAAAATCTAAAAAATAGTATTTTTTTTTAAATCGTTTTCTAAACTTTTAACACATAATATTAATTATAATAAAAAAATATAATTTTTTAATAGATAAATAACATAGGATATTTTATAAATAAAATCATAAGGCGTTTCAAAATTAAAATGTTTTCTAATTTTAAAACTATCTGTTAATTTATTTTAGAGGGAAAATTTGTTCTCTACTTGTTTAAACTGTTTTATTTATTTAAAACATAGAAGAATAACTGAAATTCCTTTCTATTTAAAGCAATATATAAAAGTTTTGTTTCCCAATACCTTCAAAGATAATGTTTGACTCATTATCTTTGATGCGGTGATTATCATTTTCAAACTTAATTTTAAAATCATTATCATATAATTGACTAATAATAGACTAATAATAAGCAGGTTATGGTTTAGATTCCTAATTAGCAAAACATTAGAAATAGTATGAGATTTAGAGTTACCGACATTGCCGATGCTAACTACATATCCTTTTGAGTTGTTCCAAAGTTTACCGAGCCACCATCCTTAGACTATATCTTTCAAGATCTCTGGATTTCCAGTGATGTGTCTCGAACATCAACTATCCAGTATCCACTTATCCTTTTTTATCTATTGAGTTTGATCATCAGGTGTATGTTCACCGAAAGCTAAGTAACACATATGTTCCTGCGATTCATACCTTTTCAAAAGATCACATGATTTTTTGTAATAAATAGATGCAAATTTATGAAACAACATTTTGATGATTTTGCAAATTATCTTTCCGAAAATAGTGTTAAAAATATTATCAGAAATTATCATTGAGACTTTTCAAAAATCAGATTATGAATATGTTAAAAACTAATGCTTTGATACCAAATGTGAGTCAGCGAAATAGGGATCTTAAGGTTAAATTAACCCTAGAGGGGGTGAATAGTGTTTAATTGATCATATGAATATTATTCAAATTCTTTAAGATTTTACTTGGAATGATGGAATTAACAATCACAGAATCAAAGTACAAATAAAAGTATATGCAATAAAAGTAAAAAGAAAAGAACACACTAGGATTTTATACTAGTTCAGAGTTACCTTACATCTAATTCCACACAATTCCTTGCATGAATTTCTTTTTAACTAGTAAACGCAAATACAATCTCAATTTCAAGGCTACGAGACACACCCTCTAGAATCCTGGCCTTTGGGAAGAGCCGCTTGATTTCCAGGCCACAAGCACACCCACTGGATTTATGGGCTACTAAGCACACCCAATTGATTTAATCAGGTTATAATCACACCTACTTGGATTTCAGGGATACCAAGCACACCATAGAGAATAAGAGTATGATTTAAGAGAGTTTACATACTTAGATCTTCGATCTTGATTATAATTGACTCTATAACTCTTGAATAGCACTTGATCATGAGAGAGATGAGAGAAATCAGAGAGTATATGAAAGAGAATCAAACTAGTAATGATTGAATTTGATTCTGTTTGAATTTCGACAGAGTTTCGACAGAAATTGCTTTAGAAATCAAAAGAGTGAAAATAGGAGAGAAAAATAAGAAAGTAGTTAATGAAAAATCGTTTGGAAGACTGGTATATGTAGGGAAACAATGGCCATGTCTATTCATGAAGAGATAAGAAGAAAGACATTTCTATTCAAATTTAAATTTTGAAAAATACGGCTAGTATATCGACATACATGCAGAGGATATGTCGACATATCCCTTTGTATTATGAAGATTACTTAATAAAAATTATTTTGAAAATATTAAGTTTTGTAAAATATTTTGAAACTTTGTACAAACATTTAAACATAATATATACATGTTTTAATCATATTAAAACTTGTAAAAAATTTATAAAATAATTTTGAAAGATTTAATAAGAATATTTAATATAATGTACAATATATATATATAATCAACATAGTTATAAATTATTAAAGTATAAACAATAATTCAATATTTATATAAACTTAAAGACACTAAAATAATATTTTTATAAGTATTAAAGATTTGAAAATCATTATGGAAATATTTTGAAAAGATTATTTTAAAAATATAATATTTGAAAAACAGTTTAAAACAAAATTAGAGAAGGTAAAAGAGATCAGGAAAGTGCTATCAAGGTTTTAACATAAATTCTATGACTCTATAACTTACGTGGAATATCTTGAAATCTTGAACTCTTCAATACTAATGAGTCTTCAATCTTGAACTCTTGAAACTTTATATTAGCATCTTGAATCTACTCTTGATATTAGCATCTTGGTACTGTACAGTCTTCTTAATCAATACATGTCTAATACCCCCACACTATATACTATATACATCTTGATAAAACATTAGCATCTATATTTTTTATAATGTTCGATAGTTGTTATCATCAAAACCAATGCCTAAGGTGCTAGCAGGAATTTTTTAACAAGAGTAGTATTTAAATTGGTTCCTAAACAGAAAAATGTGCATTTAGAGTTTGAGTTTGAAGGGATCATTCTTCTATTTTATTGTAAGGATTTAAAATTTAATAATAAAGGAGTTTTTATATTTAGATTTTTGGAACCCTTATAAATTAGAAATTTGGTTTAAAATGGTGTTTGTGTAAACTAGTGTGTTAAAACCTTTTAGAAAAAAGATTGAATAATAATTTTAGAAGTATTATATCTTATTTCTAGAATTTATAGTGAAGAGAGTATATTGAGTTAATCAAAATTATGTATATTCTACTAATAGTGAATTTGAGAAATATTTGTGTAAATGGAATTTAATAATGTGAATTCTTGTGCTAAAACTTGTTAAAGAATGTTTTAGTAATTTCTAAACATTATGTAAATTTTTGGGTAAAATTGAGTTTATTTGTGTTAAAACAACAAAAGTGTTATATTTTTCCTTTTGTTGAAAATAAAACATTGTCATGTTTTAAATACAGGTAAATAGGCACAAGGAAGAAGTTGCAAAAAAAATTAGTCTCAGGGACGACAAGTTTGTTTTTTAGTCTGAAGGACACTTTTTAGTGTAAATTGAAAATGATAGTTACAACTATCATTCTGTGCTTTACACTAAAAAGTGTCCTTCAGCCTAAAAACCAAACTTCTTATCCTTGAGACTAAATTTTTCTCTAACTTCTTCCTTGTGTCTAAAAACCCCTTTTAAATATTAAATGAAAGGTTAAAATAATTATTTAAATTATATTTCTTTCCTTTTAATGAAAATTTAAGAGATTGAAATATATTGTAGTATTTCTGTGTAAATTTTTAGAGGTGAAGATCAACGTGTAAAACGATGTTTAAAAGTGAGAAAAAGAACGCAAAAGAATGAAATTCTTTTACTTGATTATTGGGTTTGGGCTTAATTTAAACTTCAGCCCATTTGTGTGTGTAAAGGAGAAACTTACATTTCTAAGCTTAAAAAATAAACTACGTTCATTTTCTTCTTACGGTAAGAAACAGAAAGTTCATCTTCCTCCTTAGCTTTAAAACCCTACCTTTAGCATAATCCAATCATTAAAATTAAATAAAATCAGGAAAAATCCAGGAAAATTTAGGCATGCTAATGAATTCTAACTACATCTAAATTGAAAATTGTTTGTTTGATTGCTATGTATAATTTCAAATTTGTGCATTTTTGTAAAACTGAGCTTTAACCTAAAATAGGGGAAAACGATTTCTTGCATGAAGATGAAGGCAAGGTAGAGTTGTAATAAGGCTGTAAGGCGAGTTAAATTCACAACTCTATCTAATTATACAGTGCAAGTCATGTTTGAGTAGTTTCTGATAATTGTAGTTTTATTTTCTTGATATTCCTTTACTGTAGACCGCAAAAGTTGAGCAAATGCAAAGGAGGTGTTGTCTGATTCTCTCTTGGACAGTACCAGCACCACAGACTTGAATTAGCATTTATACATGTTTTGCAGTTGTAGCAGTAAGCTTGAAATTGTATAGGTCATTGGAACACAAAATCTAGTCGGTTTGATCATGACCTGGAGCTTACTTTCCAAGATTTAGTTGACCGGTCAACCCTGAACCGATCGGCTGGTGGCCGAAAATCTGGAGCAATAAGCTGCAGGTTGGACCCAGTTTGTGTTGTTTCATTTGCTAGTTTGTTTGCGTGTTTTTCTTAGATGTTTCTTGCTCATTTTTGTGTGTTTTTGGACTGAGATTTATGAAGCAAGAATAATGATCTGATAAAAATAAATTTTATTGAATTAATTTATGTTTCAATTGTCAGTAAATGGAAGGCGTTTAATCGTGTGTTTGTGGAATTTTTTAAGTGGTTTTAAGACTGAAATTAAATTGACTTTTAACTCCTTGTTTGTTTCAAATAATTGTTTGCGAAGATAAAGAATTTTCTTGAAAATAAATATTATTTTGTATATGGAATTCAATTTTGGAACTTTATAAATAAGAATTTTAGTTATCGAATTTTAACAATAATATTTATGGAAGATATATTTAATATTATTTTAAATCAAATGATGGGGTTTTAAATGAAGAGATTTTAAGTATATAAAGGATTTGGACATTGTCCAATAGTTTTGTAAAGTAAATCCTTATGTTTTATATTAATTATTTCCCTTTGGATATTTTTGTGACTTCTGATAAATTTTCGTGTAAGCTTTCCAGCTATTATTTGGTTTTTCTATGAAACGAGAAATATACTTAAACAATTTAGTAATGACAAGTGGTTATGCAACATTAGTTATCACTTCATTGTTTAATTATACGACTTGTTTGCATAGAGTATTTGAGTAGTGGAATTTACTAACTAATAGTACATATTTTAGTATTACTAAGTGGTTATGGGACACACGGTCATTAATTTAGTGATTACTACTTAATAAGTTTATAACACTACGCGACCAAACTGTTAGTGTAGCGTTAGCGACTGACCAAACTGCTAATGTGGTGTTAGCGGCTAACCAAACTGCTAGTGAGGTGTTAGCGACCGACCAAACTAACGGTGAGGTGCTAGCAACATGCCAAACTGCTAGTAAGGTGTTAGCGACCTGATCAAACTGCAAGAGACAATCATAGCCTATTACGTTCTGAAGTTAAAAGTATTTATTAGTGCAGTCGATTATCCATTCCCACGTGTACTTCATAGCATTTATGTTCGGGTATGAATTCCTTTTTTGTGCTTCGAAGATTTTGATAAGTTAACCACCATATTTAATATGATAGTCCATAAGAGACTTGATGTGACTTCGTGGCAAGGTGTATCTTGTTGATTTGTTCATGTTTTTATGATTTGTTCATGTTTTTATGATTTGTCCAAGAGGGAACTGTACCTCTATGTTTGGGCCACAAAGAGGAAGATACCTTTGATTAGAGATATCCTTATATGGATTTATTTTAGTTTCATTGATTTGAAATGGCTATGTGTGAATCGCCATATTTGTGTATAATAGTCTATAATAGACTTGAATGTTTTTATGAAATGGTCAATGTTATTTAGGGACACATTTGTTTGTTGAGATTCTTTGTATACTATATATGGGTGACATGGCGATTATAGATATTATTTAAGTTTGCTTTTATGGACGATTGAGTTATTAGAGTTTTGAGTGCTTGATCTATATCATTTGTTATGATGTATCATTATTAGCATGGCTAGACTCACACTTTTGTTTATCTAAAGTCTAACCCGCTTATATTTTTATAATACTCGGGTTAGACCGAGACATTTCAAATATTGGGACACAATGACTATGGATAATTGTGCTTGTATGGAGTTTGAAGATATTTTGTATTATGTTGCTTGGTGTTATCTCGTTATTAGGCTTAGTGAGATGTACCTATTGTACCTCTTTAGTTAATATGTAGTGTCCTATGTATGTATATATGTCGTTTGGATTTGGGTATGTTGATGATACTATATGTTGTAAATTTTGGGTTGTGAGCCTTGTACCATATTTTGTTGAGACTCACTTTATGTAGTTATGATATGTATCATATTTTCCGCCACGATGTGATTCTGTGTCTGTGTATTTATTGTATGTTGTTCTGCTATTTAAACCTACGTATTTGTTGCTTCGCACAAATACTGCATACGTAAAATTTGGGTTGACTCAAAATTAAGACAAGAATGAAGTATCAGTGTTAGTTCGAGGGAAGATCTACTTAGGTCGCTCCTAACAAACCTCATTTTCCGTATTACTAAAAAACATTACTTTATAATGTCCTTTAATGGTATGGATAAAGGCGGGACATTACAAAAATGGTGATTGGTATCACATCAACATTGTTTATTCGATAAGTTAAGTGAAATTGAAAACGACGAAATTATAAATATGAAAAATTTAGGAAAGTAATATAGGCAATTTGATCATTGAAGAAACAATGAATATAGTATGCAATCGAAGAATATAACAAGGATGTACATTATACAAATTTCTCGGTTTTTCGGAGCCTATATTATGTTTTGTATTAAATAGAATATCTTAATAAACGCATTATAATCTATAAACTATATGCAGTTAGACTTCGATTGTAATTCAAATTATTTATCCAAATATTTTAATACGTAACATCAATATAATATTATAACATAGTGCAGTATCGTTTATAACATATCCTACACATGTACGATATTTTATCAATATTATTTGATATTTTAAAATACCTCATATTAGTACTTGACCAAAATGTATCAAACATCGATACTAACTACTTAGTTGTGGTTGACCATAATCAGTACTGTTTAGACACTTAATATTCACAGCAGCATTCTCATGTCAGGAAACTACTACACATTGTCACGTGAGATATTCTATTTGACTTTCAACCTATAAAAGATTCTCAATGAGTCATATTATAATTTCCAAACAATAACACGTACATAATCCCTTGATGCCTCCAATGGTCATAAGTAATTCACTGTTCATCCTATGTTACGTACACTAGCCTTGAAAAATATATCGATATCTTGTTCTCGATACATTTTGATCAGGAACATCTAAGGACAAGTAATTATTCTACTCATTCAGTACTCATCGTTACGAACACATTTATAACTGCAAACTTCCTAAGGATTTTCTATATGTATATATTTAATATATCTATAACATAATTTATATGCTAATATTACAATATATACAATAGAAAACAAATCAATAAATTACTTTATTTCAAACAAGAATCGCTGTAAGAGCTAAGTTATATAATCAAATTACAATATTTTCCTTGTGACACAATCTTAACTCTGTCATCATTATCAATGGAAAGATGATACACTCAATGGAATCCAACAGTTGACTAGACTTGCGAGTATGTACTATTTATTCTCGTCGAGGTGCACATCTATAATTTTTAATCTCTTGGTTAGACGTTGATAGTATGATTTGATTATTTGGTCACTTTGGGAAGTTTATGTGTTATGGTACGTCAACTGTGGGACACAAGCATTTTGGTTCTATTAAGGGATAATTCAGTTTAACCCCAACCAAGCCTTGCCTAATACTATCCATGTTCTCCTTTTCTTCACTGCAACAAAACTCGCATTTTCCAGCATTTATATGGCTCCATAAGCAAATATTATCGATGTCATTTCGACGTTGATTGTGGCATCATAAAATAGTTCTAGGGAAAGTAATATCGTAACCTTTCTAATGCCATGCACAGCTAAGTTTTTGATGCCATCTCGACACCAAAAGTTTCGATGTTTTGTCGACACCAAATTCTCCCTATATCATACCGATGCCAAGTTGACTCTTACAGGTAAGAAAAATATAAACATTTCCTACCCCTTTCCGATTCCACTTTTCGACATTACCAATGCCAAATCAAAATGCAAAGAACAAATCTATTACCCCATGTCGACGCCTTTCCAACGCCATGCTTGAAGCAATTTTGCAGCATTTCAATTGCAATTCTTTCCTTCAAGCACATATTAATCTGAATCCATACATAGTCATTTCAACAATGTCAAATAGGCAATAATAATAGTATTAAACAATCAAACACGTCAATATCTTAATCAATCACAACAATTATCGATTGAGCAATAAACCATCATAAAGTATCACAACAATATCACACATAGAACTATATATCAACAAAAAAACCATAATATCAAATGCATCATTCGACACTACACAAATTGAATCAACGTGTCCACATCAATAATTCATACACACACATAGGGGGGTGTATACGCAACCTACTCATCTCCATCATGCTTAGTTCCACCATGCTCAGCTAACATTGAATAATCATTTACTTCAGTTGTTCATAGTTCTTCTTGAGCACTCCAAACTGCTACCTCCATTTGGTATCGACTTATCGCACTTATTCACTATTGTACAAGGTGTCTCACTCTCTTGATTTTACTATTAAATTTAATGTTATTTTAAATTTTGGTATATACATTACTAATAAATTTTAATATAAGTTTATTTTGTGTAGTCTTGTTTTGATATAATTTTAGCGTTTCTATAATATATGAGATATATAAAAATTTAATTTTGATTTTGGTTTTTTGCTATAATTTTGTTTTAATACTTTTAACATTCATATAATTTTAGTTTTTAATTTTATTGATGTTGTAATGTTGAAAAAAAATTGTACTATTATAAGATTAGAATTTCGTTTTAACTTTAAATTCCATATTGACACAATTATAGTAAAATTTAACCTTTGGTATAGCTTTAGTTTTGATATAATTTTGACATCTATAAAATGTCTACAATTTTATTTTAAACCGCCATAAACTTTGATTTTAACAATATTTCAATGTTGTTAAAATCTGAATATCCTAAAATTAAAAAATTTGGCAATTAGTTTTGATTTTGATATAATGTAAACTTTAATATAATTACAGCTAAGGTGTAAATTTATTTTTTACACAAACATAATTTTGATACAATTTAATTTTGGCACAAGTTTGATTACGACAAAAATTTAGTTTAGGTAAATTTAAATTATAATAAAATTTTGTTTCTATGTAATTTAATTTTCAATATTATTTCACTTCATATATAATTTATTCTTAATTTAAGAACTGAATTTTGGTTACTTTTACTTTCTATGTTTGTCGAAGTCGTACTATAATAAGATTTAGATTTTGATTACATGAAATTTAAGTTTTTGTATATTTCATCACGAACCTTTGGCTCAAGTGATAAAAGATATTGCGCTATAGACTTATGTCGTAGAGGTCATGGGTTTGAACCTTCGATACATCAAATGAGTGATATTCTTGAATAAAGTATCGCTCTCATTATAAAAAGAGGTTTTTGTATAATTTTTGATTTGATTTAAATTTAACTTTGATGAATTTTTACCACTCCTCATCCTCATAACACCCCTCATCCCCCTGATTCTCGACTTGATTCCGAGTCGGCTGCCCTTAATTGGAAGGCTTTATCCCTGTATCTTCCAAAAAATCAATGCGGATGAATACCCAGGCTAAAATGGCAAATAATAATTACAAGTATGGGTGAAATTCACTGATCAAGTAAACATAGACGATTCTTTAAAATAGGTAGCCGAAAGGAGTTTTCAGATTTAGCAAAGACAAATCCTGTTATATCTAAGCCGACGACTGATGATTCAAACCCTAGCTCGCCAGAAATCAAACCAGTAAGATATGGAGCACAGTTGTCGCAAAGGAGTCATCTTCTTTTTCTCCTATAACCTATTTCCTACAAAATAATTTAAATAACCTCAATGTGCAAAAATGTCCACCAAAATTATTGAAGATGCAAGAGAAAATTGTAAAACTCTATAGTGCTCTATGTCATGGGTCCTAGACTGTATTACCATTATTTTAAAGCATATATAATGAGCATTTGGAAACCGGAGGGTGGAATTTCCAAAGACAATGTGTTTTACATGGTAAAAAAGAGGATTATCATAAAATGCTTGCTGATGGTCCATGCTTTTATGATAGAAGGTCGATTATGATGAAAAGTGAACTTTAAGGATGACATTGTCTAAACAATTCCAATATGGGTTAGGTTTCGGAGATTAGACATTGACTATTGGATATAAGTGGGCACTGGGGTTATTGCTTCATTAATTGGGACTCCTATCAAACTAAGATATTAATTGGGAGTATTGCATTATGCAAAAAGCTTGGGTTCCAAAGCAACCTAATGCACCCGCTAATGAATCAAACATGATGAACATCGATGAAATAGAGATTGTAGGCAATTCCACTAACAACTGTACAGTAAACCATAACAACAATACATCTTAGAATCCTAAGCATATTGCTCAAACTCAAAACAGTTGAATAAATGGCTACGCAGAAAAGTTCATGTTAGTACATGGCAGTTCACAGTCCAAATTATTACATAGGTACTAAAGAATCATCAGTACTTAAGGATTCAGAACTCTACAACAAACACGAGCCATACATATTTACAGTAGTCAAGATAATATTAGCAATGATCCAAAGAATTTTACAGGATTAGAAAAACAGGCTACGCGGACTATTTCTTGGGAAGCAGAGGAAAACACGGAGGTTCTTATCTTAAATGATGGTGCAAAACTTGCTTTAGTTTCAGATGAGGCTGATGCTTTGTTCTACAGTGAGTAGTCAAGACAGCCAATCTGCTCAAGATGAAAAGCAAGCATCCCATGTACAACAAATGTAGGAGACAAACTAGTGAAAAGAGTATGAAATGCGGCTGTAACCCTTGAAAGCATATATTTTATCTTATGGGATACGAATGCGGTATCTCATTTATACAAAACCTCACTGTATCTTGTTTTATTTTTTTTTTTCTCACTTTGAGCCTAAATAAAACTTCCAGCCCATGATTGTCTGTATAAATATAATATGCTGTGTATCTCAAAATGCATGAGATAGTGATATAGTAAAATCCTTATTTCATTTACAAATAATTGTTACAAATTCAAGATCTCTCTGTAATTCAAATTTCAACTTGGTATCAGAGCCATCCTCGCCTAGCGACATTTCATTTTGCTTCTCTGAACTGAATTATCATCAGATGTAATATTATCATCTGATATTCAGCTCACTCATCAGAGAGTTCTCATCATCTGAGTAAAACTCGGTGCCATACCTGAAGATCATAGATCTTAGTTGCAACTGAACATATTTCAAGCAAATTAGGACAAAGTTCATCAGAAAACTCATCATCAGATCAAGAAAATCATCAAGAAACCGTAAAGAAAGTTGTAACCTCGCTAAGAACTCATCAGTCAAGTCTCACACTTGAATTCTGGCTGTAACTATCCTGTTTTTTTTCTCCTGACTCTGTAAGTACTTCTGATTCATTTCTTGAGCATTTTTCTTTCAAGATATCATGGAAGGAGACAATGATAGCTCTGCCACATCAAGCACTTCATCTAAGTCACGTCAGACTACTACTAAAAGTCTCATAAGGACTGTGATAAGTCCACAAAATCAACTAATCACTGCACATCTTGAAGAAGATAATTATCTTCTATGGAAAGTTCAAGTAGAGACTGCCATTAGAGGCTATGGTCTCTAAGATTTCCTTCTTGGCACCATTACTGTTCCATCCTGATTCATAACTGATCAAGAAAATAAAACTGTCGGTAATGAAGAATTCACAAGGCATCAGAGACAGGATAGCTTAATATGCTCATGGCTGCTATCATCTATAAGCGTTAAACTACTACCACAAGTCATTGGAAGCAAGACAACCAATGGAATCTAGTCAACAGTAGAGAGAATTTTTAATTCTCAATCTTCTACAAAAATTATAAATCATAAGAGACGATTGCACAGCATCAGAAAGGATAATCTAACCATGTAAGAATATCTAACAAAGATTAAAACATTATGTGATCTTCTTGAAGCAGCAGGTCACAAGATTCCTAAGTCTGAACAAGTTTTAATCATCTTAAGTGGTTTAAGTGAAAAATATGAAGCTGCAGTGGCTGTCATATCATCACAAAGGATAACACCCTAAATTGAGGATGTGCACTGAATTCTCCTTGCTCATGAAGGAAGAATTGAATACAAGAAATCCAATGAATCAGATATGTCAGTCAATTATGCCTCAAATTACAAAGGAAAAACCCAGTACAGCAACAAGCCAGAACAGAATCAACAAAGAAACATTCAGCCTACAAGAGGAAGAGGAAGATCAAGATGAAACAACAACAATAAACCAAGATGTCAAATCTGTGAAAAAATTGGTCACACAGCTGCTAAACGCTACTTCAGATTAAACTTAAGCTATGTGCCAGGGCAGAATACTAACAATCAAAGGAATGGTAATCCAAAATGCAAATCTAGCACAAGCTCAACAAGACTCAAATGGGCAGTCTGATATGTGCAGAAATCAGACTGCTAAACCAAAACACATTCAAGATGAAGCATGGTATCCAGATTCAAAGGCAACTAATCATTTAACAAGCAATATTGACAATCTTAATTTTGGAAATAAAGAGTATAAAGGTAAACAATCTATTTTCATGGGCAATGGTGAGTCTATTAGAATAACTCATGCTGATAAAGCCTGTATCAAAGGTGCAAGGCAGTTATTCCTAAATAATTTATTAAGAGTTCCAAAGATAAAAAAGAATCTCATTAGTGTTTCTCAATTTGCAAGAGATAACAATGTTTACTTTGAATTTTTTCCTAAGTATTGTTTAGTAAAAGACATTTTAACTAATGGAACTCTTTTGCAGGGTGATGCTAATAAAGGACTTTATAGATTCAATTTTGTTAACTCCATCAGTACAGTAAAACAGCAAAATGGTTGTAATCTGTCTGAGCTCACTCAAACAAAAGAGAATAAAAGCCTTTTGATCTGTGGCATTACAAATTAGGGCACCCTAATGCAACTATTTTCAAACAAGTATTTAGTGAAAATAAAATTCCTTTTGAAAATATTTCTGTTCCATATATTTATACTCATTGTCAAATGGGCAAAAGTCATAAATTAGCCTAAATGATTCTACTACTATATACTCTAATCCTCTTGATTTAGTTGCTACAGATATTTAGGGTCCTACTCGAGTGTGTTCTGATTATGGTTATAGGTTTTACATATCCTTTATTGGTGCATATTTCAGACATACTTGGATTTATTTCTCGAAAACTAAATCTGAAACATACAATGCAGTACTGCATTTTATAACTTTAGTTGAAAAATAGATAGGTCTTCATGTCAAAATTATGCAAACTGATGGAGGCACTGAATTCAAACCCCTCGCTAATTTCTTTAACAGTAAAGGGATAATTCATAGAACTACATGTCCTTACATATCTGAGCAAAATGGTTTGATAGAGAGGAAACATAGACATATTATGGAGACAGGACTTACACTTTTAGCACAGACATCCTTACCACTAAAATTTTGGCCGGATTCTTTCAACACGGCAGTATACTTAATTAATAGATTGTCAATAAGAGTGCTAAAGGTGTAAGTCCTATAGAAAAGTTATTTGGTACCAAACCTGACTATCATGCTTTAAAACCATTTGGATGTGTATGTTTTCTCCACTTAAGACAATATAATACCAATAAATTAGATTTCAGATCAAAACCATGTACATTCTTAGGTTATCCTACCAATCAAAAAGGGTATAAGTGTTTGGACAATAAGGAAAAAAAATTATTAGCAGACATGTAGTTTTCAATGAACATGTATTTCCCTTTGATAGCTCAAACATGAAAACAACCAATAAGGTATATAATCCAAGGATATCTATGCTTGATTTACCTGTATATTCCAAAATTTGGAAACAGAAGAAGACTGAGAGGACTGCAGGTGCTAGTGATTCACAACTTACTATGTCAGATCGGTCAAGCTATGAACCAACAAATGAATCTAGCTATCACAATCAGTCTCCTACCTGCTCAAATAATCAAAGTCAACAAACCAGCAATGAGTCTATAGATACTCAAATGAATCAAGACAGAAGCAATGCCAATCGGAAAAATACTGAGACTACACAGGCTGGTCATCCAATGATCACAAGATCCAAGAGTGGTATATTTAAACCAAAACTCTACACTGCTGTTAGAACAACAGAAGAACCAGAGAACTTTGAACAAGCTATAAAGGAAAATAATTGGAAAGCGGCTATGGATGAAGAGTATAATGCTCTTATCAAAAATAAAACCTAGGACTCAGACATCCCTCCAAACAACAAAAACATTGTTGGTTGCAAGTGGACTTACAAGTTAAAGAAAAATGTAGATGAAACTATTAGCAGATATAAGGCCAGACTTGTAGCCAAAGGATATACTCAACGATATGGTTTTGATTTTAATAAAACATTTTCTCCTGTGGCTAAGCCAACTACCATCAGAATAATTTTCACTGTTGCTTCACATAAATAGTGGAAAATCAGACAATTGGATGTCAACAATGCATTTCTAACTGGAACATTACAAGAGGAAATCTACATGGAACAGCCACAGAGTTACAACCAAAAATTAAATTATGTGTGCAAATTAAACAAGGCAATATATGGCCTTAAACAGGCCCCAAGGGTTTGGTTTGAGAAACTAAAAGAAACACTTATTAGATTGGGTTATTAACCCACAAAATCAAACAACTACTTATTCATTAAAGAGCCTGTTATATATATATATATATATATATATATATATATATATAACTTACTTATTACAGGCAATGATGAAGCAGCAATCAATAACCTTGTCTAGTATTTAGATAAGCAATTCTATGTCAAAGATCTTAGAGATCTAAATTACATTTTAGGCATAGAAGTTATCAGAAATCATTTTAAGTCAGAGAAAGTACATCAATGATATATTATACAAGTCAAATATGCAGAAGCCAATCCTCAACCAACACTTATGGTTTGTAATCATCAACTCTCAAAACACAGGGGAGAATCAATATTTAATGTCAAGCAATATAGAAGTGTTGTGGGAGTATTACAGTATGCAACCATAACTAGATCTGATATATCATTCAGTGTTAACAAAATATCTCCATTCATGCAGGAACCTCTTAACGAGCACTGGAAGGCTGTAAAGAGGACATTAAGATATCTAAAAGGAACTGCAACTTATGGCTTATCTCTAAAGGCATGCAAAAATCTTAATGTGACAGGGTTTTCTGATGCTGATTGGGCAACAGATCATGATGACAGAAAATCAGTTTCTGGGTACTACATATACATTGGGGATAATCTAGTTTCATGATGCTCAAAAAAGCAGTCAACTATATCTAAATCCAGTACTAAAGCTGAATACAAAAGTGTGGCTAGTGCAACAGCAGAAATTATATGGATTCAATCTTTACTTAGTGAACTAAAGATTAAATCTGACATCAAACCGGTATTGTGATGTGACAACAAAATTACAGTATATATGTCTACCGACCCAGTTCTACACTCAAAAACAAAGCCTATAGAAATTGACATCTACTTTGTTCGAGAACAGATATTCAAAGGTCAATTACTTGTCAATCACATACCTGCGACTTACCAGAGAGCATATGTATTACCAAGGCTTTGACAGTCAGGAACTTCAGAAGGTTCAGAGTGGATCTAAAGGTGAAGGATGTTCTCAATCATGATACAGATCAAGACTGTACCTCCACCGAACACATCTCAAACACCAGAACTTCAAATCAAAGTTCTTGTGAAGAAAGGAGCTTTCATGAGTCTATCTCAAAGATCAGAAATCCAAGTCAAAGCCTCATTTTGAAGAAAGAAAAGAACTTTACACTCAGTCAACTCTCAAGAGACAACTCTTCAGGTAAAAATCAAACTCATCCGTATCAATCTCAAAGATCTCAAACCGAAATCACACGAAAAAAGAGTGTTAGCACCAGAATTGGTCACTAACACCCTTAAGAGAGATTCTGTAGAGGGATTAATGAAGAAAGTAAAGTTAAACAGAAAACAGTATGCAAATTTAAATGCAGAAAGTATGAACACTAGATTTATAGTGGTTCGGCGTAATTGCCTACGTCCACTTTGAGGTTAATCTTTATTGTTTTCCTCGATAATCGATTACAGATACAATCCGTATATCAACTATTTTATTACAATTGTTAAGCAAGAAAGATAAGTCTTGAATGAGTTTTGAATGCGGCAGAGTCTCCTCGGTGTTCTCTAAAAAAGGTCCCTTTCACTGTGCCCTTGCCTCTCTATTTATAGACGAAGATGGATTGGACTTCCCTGGTGGGCCTGGTAGCTGAATACCTCGGCCCAAAAAGAGTGAGCTCTGTGTGCCGAACCTTAGACGCCGAACGAATGATGCCGAACGATATCTTCATGCCGAACGAAGTGCTGTGCTGAGTGGAGAGTGCAGGACGAGCAATAATCAAAGCCGGTCGAGATTGGATGAAGGCCGAACATCTTTGGATGCCGAACACCTCCGGATGCCGAACACCTCTGAATGTCGAACACCTCTGGATGTCGAACACCTCTGGATGCTAAACACCTCAGGATGCCGAACGATATTTGAATGCCGAACACCTCTGCATGTCGAACACCTCTGAATGCCGAACACCTCCGGATGTCGAGCATCTCAGGATGCCGAACGACCTTGAATGCCGAACGGGATTGGACGATTGTCGAACATCCCTGGATGCCAAACGACCTCTAATGCCGATCAAGATCTGGATGCCAAGCAGTATGGATTGCCGAACGATATACGATACCGAACTGCTCTCAATGCCGAACGCTCGTAGATGCCGAACGAACTCGAATGCCAAGCGACCAACCTGTGCCGAACGACCCTGGAAGCCGACCAAGTATGTTGTGCCGAACGCTCAGGATGCCGAACTGTATGCAAATGCCGAGTTTCTAGTTGCCTGGTCAAATCCCCAAGTAACACTTGCCCCCCAAAGTGCATCACGTGATCGAACTTGATGCGCTTTGAATCATGAGTCCTTCGTGCTTGGCTTCGAGCCTCGGCTCAGTTTCCTCGATAGTATCTTCTCTTGAATAACAAGTAAGGCGATGCTCGTCGAACGACATGCAAATGCCGAACAGCATAGCCGATGCCGAACGAGGTCGTCTTGACCGGTTCCACCGGTCATTGTCCCTTCGACTTCCCCTCTTCTTCTATAAAGGTCAGCATTTTCTTTCTTCTTCTCTTTTCACTTTTTACCTCCATTATTTTCCAAGGACACGCAACTTACCTCCCTTGAATTTCGTTCACCTCTCCGATCTCCCCTTCCTACCTTGAATCTAACCAGGCCTTCCTACAACTCCTTCCCAAATTAAGTTCGAGCAACCTTCAACCTCAAGTTCACAGACCCCCAAGTTCCCGCTGTTCTTTCCGGTAAGAACCTTTCGATCGTTTTCTCAAATTAAGAAGCATAACACGAACTCAAACTTGCGAATCCTCCGTAAATTATAGGAAGTAGGAGGCATGTGGATGAGGGAGACGAATCGAGGTTCGGACGCATCCTAGGGCTGGAACTTAGTATATTTTAGGCGATTTCAAGGTGGGGATTAGTGGAAAATGGATCGTTGTGGCTCGGCATGATCTTTCAATGCCGAGTGGTTATGTGGGTGCATGGGAATGGAATTGGAGATAAGGCCTAGTGGTGTGGATCGGCATGGCCATGGTTCGGCATGACTTGCTGAAGAACTTGGCCATGCCGGTCAGGAAAGATGGAAGGAAAGGAGAGAAGTGAGGTTAAGGGTAGAATGTCGAGCGAAGCGGCTTGGCATAAGCGCGGTTCGGCATGATTTGTCGCATGCCGAACAACAAATAGAAAGGGTTGGAAGAGTGACACTTATGCTAAACGGCCCTTACATTTAGGCCGAACAGAACGGAGGCCGAACAGAATTTAGGCCGAACAGAATTTAGGCCGAACAGGGTGAAGGCCGAACAGAACGGAGGCCGATCGATATTTAGGCCGAACGACATTAAGGTCGAACGGCATTTAGGCCGAATGGCATTTAGGCCGAACGGCATATAGGCCGTGTGTTTCAAGTGTCGCTCGGCCTTGACCCTTGATGAATTGATAACAACAGTCGAAATCATTCCAACTTGAACACAATCCTCATCGAATTCACTTATTCCCCTTGCCTAATCATATGACAGAAACGAGGACAAAGACTTGAGCGAACTAGCATATCGGACCAATCTGGACTGATAACTCCCTAGTTTTAATAATCATAAGCCTGAACTTAAATCAACAAAAACAGATTATTGCCTTTAACATATAGTGCCAATGTACGAGCCCAAAATTGAAATCATCGTAGGACAGGCTTTCGGATACGGTCACCGATGACGGTCTTCGAAGGCGACAATTCAAAGCTCAACTTTATACCATCAAGTTTGTGGCTTTCAATTTCTCAGCACCTATATTTGAATTATCATACTAGTTCACACACCACACGGGGGGAATATTTATGTCCTTAAGTCTAACGTCGATTATTTTTCAAGTATAGCTCAAACAGGTGCTTTGCTAGATTCAATCTTTATTAAAGATGTCTAGGAAATCTAGCTCTGCTACGATCTCAGACAGACCTGGGTCGTCCTCTAGACAAGTAGTAGATACTTCAAACCCCTTGACTTCCCCTGCTCATAACTTAGCTCCCGATGCCTTGGAGGCATCAATTTTCTTGGACAACCCAGTCGATTCACAAGCTTCGAAGATTAATGAAAGTGCACTCCGTCGGATATGCTCTGTCCATGGAATCCCCTTCGACGACGTGTTAGTTCCATCGGGGAACGATCGTCCACACTTGCCCCCAGTTGGATACACGGCTTGTAATAAATTTATGTGCTGGGTCGACAGCGTGGCATCGTTCAACTCCTTTCTTCGGGACGTGCTGCAATACATCGACATTGCCCCATCACAACTGCACCCGAACGGGCACGCATTCATCTACGGTACCTACATCCTCTTCATGAATGTCCTCTCTAGGCCTCCAACCCCGGGCGATATCAGATATATATATATTGCATCAAGAAGCGGAGAGATGGCCCCTCTTTCATGTTTCTCGAGCCGCACAACAAATGTCAAATTTTAACTAGGGCATGTAGCAAGTTTGCTCTGTACAAACAGGAATGGTTTTATGTGCGTTGCCCTCCTGGTTTCGCGAGGAGATGGGTGGAAGGAAGTAAGTCTTTTCTCTGGATCGATATTCATGCTTGGTCGAAACTGTACCTTACCTAATTCTTTTCCATTCTTTCAGGTATCAATCCACGTCCCGAAGGCATCGGATATTCTGAAGCTGTCGGAGCTATTCGAGCCCTCCCTGCCGAAGAACGGGACATCAGAACTCTCATTTCGAATGAGACACTTACAAGGCGAGGACTGTTGGCAGAAGGTCACCGAATAAGCCTCCCTTAGGGCGTTACCATTCCCATGCCTACCTATGGCAAAGGGAAAAAACAAGCTGAGTCTTCAGCACGTAACGCTCTTGACGCACTAGAAGAGGGGGGGCTTAAGGAAAGCGAAACACCTGAAGTACAGGATGAGAACGTCGGTCCCACTCAGGACCCGATAGTTGAAGTTCACGACATCGAAACATCATCTTCCCCTTCGAAGAGGAAAAAGAAACTGACGTACAAGATAAGAAAGGAAAAAGTTGGCGGAACTTCTAAAGTTACTCTTATTCCAACAGAGAAAGAGGCTTCCTCACTGCATTTAGAAAGTTCTTTAAAGGGTCTCTTGAACCTCTCCATACCTGAAGATCTACTCGATTATGATTTTGACGATCCGGAGGCACTTAAACTTCACTCGTCCATTAGAGGCGATGCAGGCGTTCAAGCCCAAAATCGGGGAGAAAAAACTCTCATTAGTAAAGAAACTGGTCCGTCGGGGGAAAACACTAGAACACACACAAACACATGCACTTCACCTTATACTTAAATTTCCGTCGTCATACCACTCTTTGCTAATCCGTTATTATTTAAATTCTGTATAGGTGACATGGGGCGTACACACGGAATTGATCGTCTCCGCGGGTCGTCTATCTTTCATCATTCTGGACGAGACTCAGGTTCCGGAAGACGTCAGGACAGAGACGGTGATGGCGATAGAGATTATCATTCCCAGGTCTCATCATCTTGGAAGAAAACATATTATCAGCCCAAATACCACAACATCCCTCTTTTCACTCGGAGCAAAGCAAAGATAAGCATGGCCATAAGGGGTCGCAATCTGATGTCCCCCGTGATCAACACTCTGATTCCTCTTCCACACGACAGTCCCGGGATCCTTACAGGGGAGCTGAACTTTCGAAGCCGTCTCCTTCTGTTCCCACAACAGATTCAACAGTATCGGAGAGACTGGTCGAGCTTAAAGTTAAATTTTCAAAAATCTGCTTTGATGTTCTGAAGTTCCTCCCGGCGATCCATCATATACCTGGAGATGTCAAGCAGAGCGCTATCGCCTGCACCAACGACGTCTATGTTCAACATGACGCATTTGTTCATCTTGCTGAGAAAGTGCCAGAAGTCTCCATAGAGCGCCAGCATGAGATTGATCGCCTGAAGCTTGAGGCTATCCATGACAAAGACATTATCAAAGCTTAGGACGAAGAGCTTGCGTCTTACAAATCTCAGCTTGAGGCCGCCCAGCAGAGCGCCAAAGATACCGCCGAAGCCGTAACTCATTTGGAATCAACCCACAAAAAAGAAATCGACGAGCCGGTCCAACGCTGTGGGGTCTTAGCTTTGGAGAAAGACTCGGTGCAAAAAGAGAGGGATGCATTCTGCCTACGAGTCAAAGAACTTGAGGAGCGACTCCGCAAAGAGCAAGAATAGAAGATTGCTGCCCAAGAAGAGTCGCAACAGTATTGCGACGAGATCGTTGCTACGCGACTCCTAAAGGCGAAACTTGAGGACGAGCTTTCTAAAGTTGAGGCGCTGAAGAATGAAGCCCGTGAAGAGGGAAAAAAGATAGCATATGTGGAGATCGACTCCCGTCTTGAGGCGGCTAAGGAAGAAGGTAGGGAAGAGATCAAAAGCATGTTCGACCCGCTTATTGCCGAATTCAATGCCCGCGTTCTCATGCACAGAGACTTAACTTTTCTGGGCGAGGGCTATCTCGAATCTTTGGCCGAGGCGTAGGAGACCTTAATTGAAATTAGGAAGGCCGAACAAGGTACCGAGGAGGTCGATGAAGGAGCTTTGATAAAAGAATTTCTTAAGGGAAACGAGCCTTCGGACCTGTCAGCGGCCAAAGCCCTTTATCACAAAGGCTCCCCCTCAACGAAAGGGAAAGAAATTATCGCCGGTCCATCCATGATCGAGTCTCCAGCTCGTGTACCTACCCAGCCGGCCGGTCGGCCGATACTCGATCCCTTTGAACAACACATCGGCTATGACCCGGAGGACCCCGGCCTTGGCATTCACGTTTTGTCCCCTATTCCAGAGGGTGAGACCCCCCTGATGGCTGAGAGCCAACCGGAACCTGGTAGGCAACTCTTTTTCTTTAACATTCCAAGAGTTTTCGTTTTTCACCAGAAGCTATCGCATTCTAATACTTTCTTTTCATGATTTTGTGCAGGCCGTTCTGATCTTGAGCTCACTCCGAGGAGCGATGTTGCCAAGGAGGTGAAGGAAAAAACGAGTGAAGCCACTCACGCGGGAGAGGCTCCCGGTCCAGATGCTAAGGTGATCGGAGCGCTTGATGAGGACAAACCTGAGACTTCCTCTCCCATCGATGGGAGTTATGAATTTGAAAATACAGGCGCCTCTGAACACACATATGAACTGAGCATGAAGGAGCAGCTTGAGAAAGAGAAGGAAAAAACGGTCAAGATCAAGGTCAAACCTCAAGGTGTGGACCTGGACGATCCTTTGAATAAGCCGTTGAAGGTCATCCTCTCAGGCAGGTCCAAACCCATGGAAGTTCATCATACTTCTTCGGCTGTCACTCCCCCACCAAAGAAAGCTATCAAAGGTAAACGCACTGAGGAGGAGTCGTCTGGTAAAAAATCGAAGAAGTCGAAGAAGTAGTCTTCGCTCTCATTCAACGAGAGTTAGTTTAGATCATGTAATTATTTTTTGTTTTCGTAGTTCATGCAAATAAAATTATTTTTGATGAATAAAACTTAGTTCTTTTTCCTCTCAGAGGACTATTGTTGTTTGGTTTTTTGTATAACCGTGGTCAATACCCGAGCTACTGCGAGTTACGTGAACTTCTCGATTCATCTTCAAACAAGTTGACAACTTTTTGGTATTGCGCATTCTTTATCCCACGCTCCGGGTTGTTAGAATATTTTTCAATCCATACGCCAAGGGCTCTATGACTTCAAGTCATTTATATCCAGTCCGCCCTCAGGGGACTTGGACATTTAAATCGTTTATACTCTGGTCCGCGCTCTGAGGACTCAGTGTACTCCAGTCCGCACTCCGGGGACTTGGAGATTTTGAGTCATTTATACTCTGGTCCGCACTCCGGGGACTCAGAGTACTCCAGCCCGCATTCCGGGGACTTGGAGATTTTTAGTCGTTTGTACTCGAGTCCGCACTTTGGGACTTAGAGTACTCCAGTCCGCACTATGGGGACTTGGATATTTTGAGTCGTTCATACTATGGTCCGCACTTTGGTGACTAAGAGTACTCCAGTCCGCACTCCGAGGACTTAGAGATTTGTAGTCGTTTATACTCGAGTCCGCACTTTGGGGACTTAGAGTACTCCAGTCCGCACTCCGGGGACTTGGAGATTTTAAGTCGTTTATACTCTGGTCCGCACTCCGGGGACTCAGAGTACTCCAGTCCCCACCCCGGGGACTTGGAGATTTTAACTCGCTTATACTCTGGTCCGCACTCCGGGGACTCAGAGCACTCCAGTCCCCACTCCGGGGACTTAGAGATTTTAAGTCGTTTATACTCTGGTCCGCACTCCGGGGACTCAGAGTACTCCTGTCCGAACACCGGGGACTTGGAGATTTTAATTCGCTTATACTCTGGTCCGCACTCCGGGGACTCAGAGCACTCCAGTCCGCACTCCGGGGACTCATAGATTTTAATTCGCTTATACTCTGGTCCGCACTCTGGGGACTCAGAGCACTCCAGTCCGCACTCCGGAGACTCAGAGATTTTAAGTCGTATATACTCTGGTCTGCACTCCGGGGACTCAGAGTACTCCAGTCCGCACTCTGGGGACTTGGAGATTTTAATTCGCTTATACTCTGGTCCGCACTCTGGGACTCAGAGCACTCCAGTCCGCACTATGGGGACTCAGAGATTTTAAGTCGTTTATACTCTGGTCCGCACTCCAGGGACTCAGAGCACTCCAGTCCACACACCGGGACTCAGAGATTTTAAGTCATTTATACTCTGGTCCGCACTCCGGGGACTCGGAGTACTCCAGTCCGCACTCCGGGGACTTGGAGATTTTAATTCATTTATACTCTGGTCCACACTCCGGGGACTCGGAGTACTCCAGTCCGCACTCCGGGGACTTGGAGGTTTTGAGTCATTTTTACGCGTTCGTACGTCAGACAGAGTAATGCATTTCTTAGTCATTTGTTACAGCATTATCATACACAGAAACATCGACAATTCATGGAAAAATGGCTTCAAGCCTTTATTAATGCAAATAAGCTAAATTTTCTTTTTACATGCCGTAAACTAGGAATAAAAACTTGCTGGAAATAAATGCAAATAAAATATGATAGAAATGAACTATGTGTAATAATGCCGCAAATGTTCACTATTTCATGCTCGGTGGAGTATCGCACCATCAACGGTCACTAGCTTGAAAGTTCCTTCTCCAAGCTTCCATTCAATGACGTACGGACCTTCCCATGCGAGGCTCATATGTGATGGAACTGGGAAAAATCGTTTCAAAACGAGATCATCCACGCCAAAGATTCTCGGTCGGACTTTTTCATTATAATATCGAGCGACTCGGTGCCTATACGCGGTCGCTTTTAAATTAGCTTCTTCACGCTTTTCATCAATGAAGTCCAATGATTCCAGCAAGAGATCTTGATTTGACTCAGGATCATAATTAGTTACCCGATGTGATGGAACTTCAAGTTTCACAGGTATGACAGCTTTCATGCCATACGCCAATGCGAATGGAGTGTGGCCAGTCGCGGACTTGTGGGTGGTTCTGTAAGCCCAAAGCGCTGTTGGAAGTTCATCCACCCACTTGCCTCTAGCCTTTTCCAAATGTTTTTTCAATATGGATTTGATTATCTTGTTTATGGCTACCACTTGTCCATTAGCTTTTGGATGAGCAACTGCTGCAAACTTTTTCTCAATGTCATATTTTTGGCAAAATTCCTTGAACTTTTTGTTTCAAACTGAGTTTCGTTGTCTGTAACGATGGTTCGTGGAAGGCCAAAACGACATATAATATTTCGTACAACGAAATTAATGACCTTTTTGGTGGTGATAATGGCCAAAGGTTCTGCTTCTGTCCACTTGGTAAAGTAATCAACCGCAACTATCGCGTATTTTGCATCACCTTTGGATAGAGGTAAGGAAACGACTATGTCGATCCCCCACATTGCAAATGGCCAAGGACTAACCATTTGTGTGAGTTCCATCGGCGGAGCTCTTGGGATTTTCACACACTTCTGACATTTGTCACATCTTCTCACGTAGTCTGCGGCATCCCGATTTACAGTTGGCTAATAATATCCATAGCGGATGATTTTCTTTGCTAACGTCTGCCCTCCGGTATGGTCGCCACATTCACCTTCATGGACTTCCTTCAGGACTCGTTTTATCTCATCATGGGCAATGCACCGGAGTAAGGAGGTCGAGAATCCCCTCCAATACATTACCCCACCTTACATCAAATAACGCGAAGCCCTACGAATGACTTGTCGTCTTTCGCTTCTTCTTTCGGGCACGACCCCATGTAATAAGTACTACTTGAATATGATCATCCATGACTCCTTTTCGATTTCTATTTCTAACATGAAATCTACCTCCATCATATTTATGCTCGGAACATGTAAGGTTTCAACGGAAAACAATCCCATCTGTTGCGCATCACCATTGCTTATGAATTTTGCCAATGAATCAGCTGCTCTGTTTTGCTCACGCGAGACATGTGAAATATCATAATACTTGAGATTAGCTAGCAGCACTTGAACTCGGACCAAATACGGGGCAAGTCTCTGCCCCCTTGCTTGGTAATCTCCGTGCACTTGATACACCAACAGTTGCGAGTCGCAAAAGATTTCAACTGATCTTATTTCCAATTTTTTGATGAGTCTTAAGCCGGTAATCAATGCTTCATACTCGGCTTCGTTATTCGTTGCTGTAAATTCGAGCTTCAAAGCGTAGCAAACTGATCGATTCTCAGGAGTTATAAGAACTATGTCAACCCCCGAACAATGGTCGTTAGATGCCCGATCGGTGTACATCTTCCATCGAACAGGGGGTGCGACATTGTGGCCGTTTGATTCGTCTGTCACGGTGAATTCAGCGATGAAATCTACTAGCGCTTGTCCCTGTATGGACTTTCACGGCAGGTAGGCAATATCAAACTGACTCAACTCGATATTCCATTTTAACATCCTTCCAGAAGTTTCCAATCGTTGGAGTACCTATCGCAAGGGTTGGTCAGTGTAAACACTGATTGAGTGCGCTTGAAAATATGGGCGAAGCTTGCGTGATGCAATCACCAAGCAATAGGCTAATTTCTCGATCTTGGGATAATTTCTTTCTGCCCCCATCAGACGTTTACTAACATAGTAAACTAGCTTTTGAACTCGGTCCTCTTCACGAACCAAAGCCGTACTGATAGCATGCTGGGATACTGCCAAGTACACTTACAACATTTCGTGGTCTATTGGTTTCGATAGCACCGGGGGGCTTTCCAAATGCCTTACCAGAGCTAGGAATGCTTCCTCGCAGTCGGATGTCCACTCGAAATTCCTTTTTCCCTTCTTTATTACATCAAAGAAAGGAATGCACTTATCCATGGCTCTGGATATGAATCGACTCAGCGCGGCCACCTTCTCGTTCAAGCTTTGTACTTTCTTTACAGTTCTGCGCACTTGTATGTCCCGAATAGCCTGAATCTTTTCCGGGTTAGCTTCAATTCCACGTGCATTCACAATGAAACCCAAGAACTTTCTTGACGCAACGCCAAAAGAGCACTTTAAGGTGTTGATCTTCATACTGTAATGCCTGAGTATATCAAACATTTTTGCTAAGTCTCGGATGTGGTCGTTTGACTGCCGTGACTTTACGAGCATGTCATTTACATCGACTTCCATTGTCTTACCGATCTGATCTTTAAACATTCAATTCACCAGACGCTGATAAGTTGCTCCCGCGTTTTTCAATCCAAAGGGCATTACTACATAGCAATATAGCCCCATACTTGTGACAAAACTGGTGTGCTCTTGGTCTGGAATGTGCATCGGGATCTGGTTGTATTCTGAATACACATCTATAAATGACAATAATTCGTGTCCGGCGGTAGAGTCGACGAGTTGGTCGATTCTAGGTAAAGGGAAACTATCCTTCGGGCATGCATTATTCAGATCAGAGTAATCAACACAAGTTCTCCACTTTTCATTCGCTTTCTTCACTAGCACTGGGTTAGATACCCATTCAGGGTAGAGGGCATAGCGGACGAACCCATTGGCTTTGAGTTTGTCCACCTCCTCTTTGAGAGTCGCGGACCTCTCCGGGTCCACATCTCTCCTTTTCTGTTTGGGAACGTGTTTCGGGTCTATGTTCAGCATATGATTCGCAATTGTAGGAGAAATCCCGCGCATATCAGAGTGCGTCCAAGCGAAAACGTCCAGATTCGTCCGGAGGAAATTAGTAAGATCCTCGGCCACCGAAGGGTCAAGTTGTGATCCAATCTTAAGAACTCGTGATGGGTCGTCCCGGCTGACTGGAATGTCGATCGTCAGCTCAGCCGGTGCTGCATTCGTTTCCCAAGGTTCCCCATCATCATCTCTCGAATTTATGTCTCTAAGGATCCGAGAATGCCGCCCGAGCCAGGGCTCGGGCATTACTTGTCAATCATCGGTCTTTAGGATGCGGACGGAGCTGTACGCAACTTTTCCCTTCTCTCTCCGTTGAGCTTCTCTCAATTCCGCCACATAACATGCGCGATCGATCGCCTGATCGTCATGTACTACACCGACTCCTTTGTCTGTCAGAAATTTTAATATCAAACACCATGGGGCCAGAGCGGCCCTAAACTCTACAAGGGATGGACGACCCAAAAATACGTTGTATGGAGAGTCAACATCCATTACTATGAATGGTAGGACTCGCACTCTCCTACGCTCACCTTCCCCCACTTCAACTGGTAACTCTATGTACCTCATTGTGTCGGTTGTAGCACCGTTAAAGCCATGGATACTGGCTTTGCGTGGTTTCAAATCTTTTATCTCCATCTTCATTTGGTCATAAGCCTTCTTGAAGATGATGTTGACAGAGCTTCCACAATCAATCAAAATTCTTTTCACGTAAGCTGGCCTGATTGTTGCAAATATAACCATCGGGTCGATAGTAGGAGCCTCCACCTTGTCCGCATATCGACTCTTAAACACTATATCGTCGGTCATCATGCGTTGTTTTTTTGTGGTGGTTCCATCTTCCTCATTCGAACAACATTCATAATTTCCATGCCTCAGGGAGATAGCATATCGTTCCATCTCCTACCAATTCTTGTCTCTAGGATAAGGTCCTCCGACTATGGTGTTTATGATCAACCTACCTACGGTCCGGGCAGGTTCCTCTGGGTGGCGTAGAGCCGGCCAGCGTCCGGGGTCTGTCATTCCTTTCCTACCCTCTGGTGGGTTCTTAACCAAGTCCTGCAGCTTTTTCTGCCTGATCAACCTTTTTATGGCATCATGGAGGTGTCTACACTCCTCGGTATTATGCTCATGGGTCTCATGGAAGCGACAGTACTTCCTTGTCTGTTTCTGTTCTTCAGTGGACTCCTTTGGGCACGGCTTTCTGTATTCAAAGGTGTTACAGGTAGATAGAGAAATGTTTTCAAGAGAAGTATTCGGCGGGGTGTATTCATTGTAGGTCGGAATCCTTGGCTTCCATTTCCCTGCTTCTTTTTTCTTTCCGGGATTTGCACTTCCGGATCCTTTGGACTGCCCACGCTTGTTCTGAACGTTGACTTGAACTTTTCCTGAACTGTCGCCGGACTGCTTCACGGCGATGTTACTTTTCACAGTCTCCTGAACAGGCTATGGTGCCTTATCTCGTCTCGTCCATCGAGCTTCCTCTCTCCGTATGAACTGGTGAGCTTTGGAATAGAATCGTTCCAACGTAGTTGGGGGCTTTCCCGCCAACCAATCTTCACACTCCGAGTCTGGATCTACACCTCGCATTACCGCCATCAAAATTGCATGGTCGTTAGGATTGCTAACTTTAGTGGTAGCAACATGAAACCTCTGTAAGTATGCTTTCGAAGACTCTCTCGGAGCCTGTATTACGCTTGATAAGGACATCACGTCCTTTGGACGAGTAGCATGTATCCTGAATTGTTCAACAAATTTCATCGCTAACTCGTCGAAGCTGGATATAGATCGCGGAGGAAGCCGAGTAAACCATAAAGTGGCGATTCCGGACAGAGTGATTGGGAAGCACCTACACTTAGTTGCGTCATTTGCCCTTGCCGAATCCATCATCCATTCATACCTCATCACATGTTGCCTAGAGTCAGTGGGCATATTGAATTTCTTGGGGTACTCAGCCTGTAGGATAATATCTGTGAAGGGAGTATGACTCCTGGACACTCTTCAATCTTCGTTGGTCAGGCCTTGGTTCTCTCTCATCAACTACCCGACCATGACTGATAAATCTGGAGTTTGTATGGAAGGAGGGAGGTTGGATTCCGCTCCACGGGACCGTGCAGGTTGATGTCCCGCCTGTTGACGGTCAGCCAAACGTGCGTCCTGAAGGCCAACTTGATTTGGGTCTTGATGAACCAGGCGTCCGGTCTCTTCACGTGCCTGATCCCTGGAGGATCGATCAATGGCACTTGTCCGTGCAGTTTTCGTCTTGCCGCGTCTACGCCTAGGAGGCTCGTCAGCTGAGGTCGAGCTATCAGATGAAGAATAAGGAGCAGGACTACTCCCAGCATTCTGATGTTGTTGCTGGGCAAGCTGAGTCAAGAGATTAGTATTGGCTTGGATCAACTCAGCAATTTGTCTTCTACTTTCCCTGAGTTCTCTTATCAAGTCGTTGAACTCTGTTCGGGAAACGACCTCCGCTTGGTTCTGGGTGGAGATTCCTGTGGGTTGAATTGCTTGTTGATTGTTAGGTCATATCTGTTGTACACTAGCAGTTTCATTGACATCTGCGTTGTGAGAGGCTGATCTAGTTCGTGGTCTTCCCATGGTAGAGTTGTCGGTTGTAACTCTGAGTAGATTCAACAGATGTCTTGCGAATGATTTGGATCTCCTTCGGGGGATTTTTCAATCCAGTAGCTACAAAGTAGATCATATCGTCCTGAGAATTCGATTCTCAGTGAAAGCACCAAAATGTTAGCACCAGAATTGGTCACTAACATCCTTAAGAGAGATTGTGTAGAGGGATTAATGAAGAAAGTAAAGTCAAACAGAAAACAGTATGCAAATTTAAATGCAGAAAATACGAACAACAGATTTATAGTGGTTCGGCGTAATTGCCTACGTCCACTTTGAGGTTAATCTTTATTGCTTTTCTCGATAATCGATTACAGATACAATCCGTATATCAACTATTTGATTATAATTTTTAAGGAAGAAAGATAAGTCTTGAATGAGTTTTGAATGCGGTAGAGTCTCCCCGGTGTTCTCTAAAAAAGGTTCATTTCACTGTGCCCCTGCCTCTCTATTTATAGACGAAGATGAGTTGGACTTCCCTGGCGGGCCTGATAGCTGAATACCTCGATCCAAAAAGAGTGAGCTCTATGTGTCGAACCATAGATGCCGAACGAATGATGCCGAACGATATCTTCATGCCGAACGAAGTGATGTGCTGAGTGGAGAGTGCAGGCCGAGCAATAATCGAAGCCGGTCGAGATTGGACGAAGGCCGAACACCACTGGATGCCGAACACCTCTAAATGCCGAACACCTCCGACCCCTAGCCAGTGACACTGATTTCGAACCACTCTAATTTGTACGCGATGGGCGATTCGATTCGCATATAAGTCGCCATTTTTTTTGATTCGGTCGGAAAGAAATGGCAAGCGGCCATTATTTAATTTTTCTGATATTCGTTCGATTCCATGAGAATAAGGGTTCGCGAATTGACTTAGAAGGGCTTGATTTTGGATTTCAGAAGAAGGATAAAGAATCGTGTTTGGTAAGCCAAAGGAAGTGTGCTTTGCACGATTCTATCGCGGTGATTTTTAAACTGAAAAGAAAAGAAAAGAAGGACGTGTGCTGGAAAAACATACTATAGTGCCTTGAAAAGAAATGGAAAAGTCTAGACGTGAAAGGATTTGACTGTTTAAACAATGTTTTAATTTGATTCAAGCTTAAATTTAAATCGACCTGAATTTTCGATATAGATTTAAGCGCGTTCATATGTCGTATGCTCACACAACAACTTCAAACACTACGAAAATTAAAATCCGATAATAATTCAATATTACGGATCCAATGGAACTGGTTTCGTCAAATTCCAAGACTGTGCCTCGTAAAGCTATTTTTAAATTCAATTTAAACTATGAAATTTCAAAACCTAACAAAACACTTCCGAATCAAATTTAAACACCTTTACTATCTTCAGTGTTATCAATATAAATTTTATAAGCCTTCAAACTATTTTTAACAAGCTTAGAACTCCAGATTTAACATTTTACCCAATTTCAACTTATTTAACTTAATAATTTAATCATCAAATAAATTATGATATTTGGATTCAAGTTAAAAAATTAAACTTTTAAATATTTAAAATCAATTAAATATTCCGGTTTTAAGTGCTCAAAAATTCCGGGTCGTCACACCCCCTCCTAGGTCCACACGATGCAATCGTGTCCCTCTCCTATATATATATATATATATATATATATATATATATATATATATATATATATTATATATATATATATATATTAAACAAACAGGTGGTATTATTTGTTTGATTTTTTCCTTTTTTTTGAGATGGGGTGATTTTGGTTTTACCTTATGTTCGAATTCGATTAGAAAGAAGGAAGGGATGCGTGATTTAACTGGAGAGGACGGCTTTAGGTACAGGGTAGGTTAGGCTAAATTTTGACCGTTGATTTGATTTTGACTTTGCTTTTATTTTATACATATATATTTTTCTTCAAAATATCTCGAATAACATACCGTGAAATCTCAACCTCCTATGAGGCGTGCCGCTAGACGTTTATAATGTTATACCCCTATTCCGAACGAAATAGAAAATGTTTCAAGTCCTAATTCGGTCGTATGGAGAAGATAGCTTTTTGGATCCAATTATTGTATTGAATTTTCGATATAAATTTCAGTGCTTCCGTACGATCAAATGATAACTCCAAACACTATGAAATTTGAAATTTGATAATAATACACTATGGATCCAATGAAATTGGTTTTGTCGAATTCCGAGACTGTACCTCAGATCGTTATTTTAACACGTCGATTAATCGATGATTTCAAAATTTATGAAATCTCTTGAAAAACCAGTTTTAAAATCTTACAAACTAAATTATAAATCCAAATCAAATATTTAAACCATATAAATATTCAAAATCAAACGACGAAAAATCCGGGTCGTTACAAAATATGTCAAAACAGGTCTAAATGCGTTATTTTTCCTAAAAAGTGGCCTAAATCGGCAAAATTTCCTTTTACTAAGATATACACTAATCTTCTTCCATTTGTACTTATGGAATGCAATTTGAGCAAGTTTAGAGCTGCTATGAAGGCCGGTGAGTTCCTTTCGTACACCTACTTGTGCTTTGACTCACACGGCTAATATATTTTTGCTCATGATTTTGTCAGCTAAATGAGTAGTTCAAAATAGGTTTTGTACACCTGCAACAAATTTTTCTTTGGGAGTTTAGCATGGTGGTTGATCATAGAGTAGTCTATGGGCTTTTTTTATTAGAAAGAATGTATGATTGCGGATCATATATATGTACAGGAGTCTCGAGCATGAGACCTACAATTCTTCAGAATAAAACAACAAACATGCCCGGCCAATAGCAAAAATATATCACAACAAAATATGTATTATCTATAATTTATTTTTTACCTCTTTCAATTTTTAAGAAAAAAAGTTTACATTATGTTCGACTGTATTAAAGTATGTATTTAAAAATAACGTGCTTATTAATGTTAAAATAAGGAATTGATACTTTTTGTTCTGTTGTTTTGGGATCACAGCTGTTTACACACTAACAAAATTTTTGAAAATAACTACACCCGGCAGTTAATAATTGTCACTAATAACCCTTAGTTTGAATTTATATGTCTATTTAAAAATTAATTGTAATTTTGTGGATTTACATATCATATATTTATTTGCATGATGCAATTATGTAAAATTGTGTGTATTTGCGTACAAATTTACAAATATGTGGCAATTTTACTTAATTATACCAATTCTTTGGTTTAAAAGTGTTATATAAATATAATTTGAATTTTTTATTTCCATTTCAACTTGCTTTTCACTTTTCGTATTTTTTTACTGCTGTGCATCTTGACTGTATTTATAAATGTCCTTTTTTAAAAAAATCTGGTCTTTTTTTATAACATTTGTGCTTACAACGGTGAGTGAAACAACAGTGTCGAAAGTGATGACAATAACCTGGTTGTTGAAAATGATGCTGTATTAGTTTAAAATAACCCGTAGTTTCAAACAATTTATGTTTACTGTGTTATACATCCACTTTAGTATAATATCATTTAATTGTATTCAGTTTGGCACAGTACTCCAAAATAGTCATGCACCTCAGTCATGTTATGCTGTTTAGGTGCGCTGACATAGAATAAAGTTAAGAATTTGTAAAAATATGATTTATTGCTGAACTTTTTGTTAACCAACTATGTACAAACTGTGTTGTATTTATATACAAAGACACGGAATAAAAAATTACAAATAATGCCCTTATTATACAAATATATATTATCTTTTGTGCTTCAGCCGTATTCTTCATTCATTCATTTGCCCCCTTCAAATCGATCTAGGGTTTCCTCTCGAACTCTTCCTCTCGAACTCTAATATGCCGATCTTCATCACCACGCTCTCTAAAATAGAAGACTCTTAAAATCTTTGATTGCGAGAGTCAGTCGACCTTCTAGGTTGAGAAAAGATTCATCTTTCACCAGCAGGGATAGACCTAGTTAATCCGAGGCGATAAAGTCAGAAGTATCTACAGATCTGAAGTTGCTCTTAGATCAATGAAACTCCAGGTGCTAATTAATGGAGTCATTTGAAGCCGAACTCTGATTTGACTTTTGTTGTGATGATGAGTTCATTGAACTATCATTTTGAGGCATTTTGTCTTCAGATACTGGAAGTTTTCCCTTCTGACTTGAGATTTTGTCAGCTATGATGGATCGATTTGGCTTATGGTACGAAGTGATGATGTTAGTCTCACTGTTGAGGCTTTTAACTTTCAATTCATCTCTGAACCGACAGAAATTTTGGGCAGATAAGGCATTTGTGAATATATCTGCCCTTTGGTAAGGAGCAGGTATATGATTTATTTCTATTTTGTTCTGATTTACTTGTTCCCTTACAAAATACAAATCTAGCTCCATGTGTTTTGTCCTCGTATGCAATATTGGATTTGCTGATAATGCCACATCACTTAAATTGTCGCACCAAATCACTGTTATTTTGCTAATTTGAATCTATAGTTCACTGAGAAGAGATTCGATCCAAATTACTTCTGTTGTGCAACTAGCAAGACTGTGGTATTCAGATTCTGTACTAGATCTGGATACCGTAGGCTGCTTCTTTGAGCACCATGATATAGGATTTCCCCCCAGATAAATACAGTACCCTGATGTTGATCTACGATCATCAGGATCTGATGCCCAGTCAGCATCAGCATAGTCAGTAATTGCTAATTGTTTGCATGATTTCATAGTTAACCCATAGTCTAGAGTACCATTTAGATATCTCAGGATTCTTTTTACTGCCTTCCAATGTTCATCTAGAGGATGATGCATGTACTGACATACTTTGTTGACACTAAAAGATATCTCTGGTCTGGTAATGGTTACATACTGTAGAGCTCCAATAATACTTCTATATTCTTTTTCAAAAGTTATTGTGTCTCCCTTGTGCTTTGATAGAAGCAAGTTACTAACCATGGGTGTTGGCATGGGCTTTGCTTTCTGCATTTTTGCTTTAATGGGTATCTCTTTTATATACTTTCTTTGACATAGATGAATTTTTTCTTTAATGGGTATCTCTTTTATATACTTTCTTTGACATAGATGAATTTATGTCTCTGACAATCTGTTGACTTCTATACCTAAGAAGTAATTGAGTGTGTCCAGATCTTTGATAGTGAACTGCTTGTTGAGATAATGAATGATATAGTTGATTTCTTCTTTACTATCCCCTGTAATGATGAAGTCATCAACATAGACTAAGATATATGTCAGTTTACTGTTGTGCTTTTTGATGAATAATGATGTATCAGACTTGGCTTGTTGGTAATCCAGTTTCATAAGTGTTGCCTTTAGTTTGTCGAACCGTACTCTTGGGGCTTGTTTTAGTTCATATATTGCTTTATTTAGCTTGCACACCATTGTATTATTCTTTGATTGAATGAAGCCTGGTGAATGCTGCATGTAGACTTCTTCTTAAAGTTCACCATTCAGAAAAGCATTGTTTACGTCTAGTTGCCTGATATCCCATCCTTTATGTAGAGCTATGGTTAGGATTACCCTTATTGTAGTTGGCTTTATCACTGGTGAAAAAGTCTCATTGAAGTCAAAACCACATTGTTGACTATAACCTTTTGCAACTAGTCTTGCTTTATATCTTTGTATAGTTCCATCTGGATTTTTCTTTAACTTGTAAGTCCACTTACATCCAATTATGCCTTTATGTTTTGGTGGTGATACAAGATTCCAAGTTCTGTTTTTCATCAGTGCATTGTACTCCTATTGCATTGCATTTTTCCAATTTTCATTGTTGAGTGCTTGTTCGAGAGTCTCTGGCTCTTCATCTGTTGTACATGTAGCATATAGCTTTGGTTTAAAGATTCCACTCTTGGATCTTGTTATCATTGGATGTCCTCTGACTTCTGATTGCTGATGTGTGATTGAAATTTGCTCTGTAATTTGATCATGATTATTGTCTCTGCTATCAATTTGATGATTGCTTGAGATTGTTAGAGATTCATCATTTCCTTGTATTTGTTTAGATCGAGTCTGACTTGACTCACTGTTGGATTGTATACATTCAGTATCTGACTTTGTCTCTTTCTCTTGAATGTGAGGTACTCTCTGATGATTATCATGCACAGGTATGGGAGGAATGGATACACTTGGATTGTATAACTTCTGAGTGGTTTTTACATGTTGTGTTGCAAATGGAAACACATGTTCATTGAACACAACATGTCTTGAGATAAATAGTTTTCCACTGCTATCCAAACATTTATATCCTTTCTGATTTACACCATAACCTAGAAAGGTGCATGGTGTAGATCTAAAATTTAGTTTATGAGAGTCGTATGGCCTTAGATGAGGGAAACACAGACATCCAAATGTTCTGAGATTTTGATAATCTGGTCTCTCATTTAGCAAGACTTCCATAGATGTTTTGTCCTGTTTTATCTTCGTGGGTAGTCTATTGATTAGATAGATTGCAGTTCCAAAGGCATCAGGCCAAAACTTCATTGGTAGTGAAGCTTGAGCAAGTAATATGAGACCAGTTTCTACTATATGTCCTTTCAACTAGCCCATTTTGTTCAGAGGTATAGGGACAAGTCATTCTATGTGCTATTCCTTTTACTTGAAAGTATTCTTTCAATGACTTGTACTCTATACCTCCATCGGTCTGCATTATTTTTACTTGCATACCTGTTTGTCTCTCCACCAATTTTATGAAGTGAATAACAACATTTTGCACCTCTGATTTGGATTTCAGAAAATAGATCCATGTGTATCTGGTAGAAGCATCTACAAACGATATATAATATCTAAACCCATAATCTGAGTTTATAGGTGCTGGACCCCAAAGATCTGATGCAACAAGTTGCAATGGCCTACTAAACTCAGATTGTGATTTTGGAAAAGCCAATTTATGGCTCTTTCCCATCTGAAAGTGAGTGCAGACATAAGAGGAAGGTATATCAACTTTTATATTATTATCGGACGATTCTTTCTTTACAATCTTTATATTTGGATGTCCCAACTTACAGTGCCAAACATCAAATAAACTTTTATCATTTTGACTTGATTCATTTTCAGCTAAGTAGCAGCAATTTCTTGAACTGTTTGAACATTTATCATTTGAGTTTGAAAGGTTGAATCTGTATATCCCATTGTGAGTATTACCCTGCAATAATATTTGTTTGGTCTGAATATCTCTAACTAGGCAATATTTTGGATAAAATTCAAAGTACACATCATTATCCTGTGCAAACTTTGATACACTGATAAGATTTTTCTTTATTTTGGGAACTCTCAATAAATTATTGAGATTTAGTATTCTTTGTCCCCTAATTTATGCATTACCAGTGTGTGTAATATTAATACTATAACCATTTCCCATACAAATAGACTGAGTACCTTTATATTCCTTGCTGCCAATGTTTAGGTTCTGAAGACTGCTGGTGACATGATGTGTTGCTCCTGAATCTGGGTACCAACATTCATTGCAGTAGTCTTCTGACCTTCCTGATTCTGACACATTCGGGTTATGTATCTTCTGATCCTCTGTAGTGTTTCTATTTTCATGCCGCATGCTTGCTATGTTTGTATTAATGACATTGTTTCTCTGATTTGTTGAGTTTTGAGTTGCACTGTAATTGGCATTAAACCTGAAATAACATCTGACTGCAGTGTGTCCTAATTTTTCACAAATTTGACATTTTGGTCTATTATTGTTATTACTCCATCTGCCTCCTCTTCCTCTTGTTCTTCCTGTCTGATTTCTTTGATAATTTTGACCATTTCTTGATCCTTGATTGTTTCTTGCTTCATTATTTCTGTCCTAAGTTCTGTTTCTTGAATTTCCTGCATAATTAATTGACAAGTCTGCATCAAATGCTTTCTTGTGTTCAATCCTTCCCTCATGAGCAAGTAATGTAGCATGAACAGATTACATGAGGGGAATAACTTCTTGAGATGACATTACAGCTACAACAGCTTCATATTCATTGCCTAGACCATTCATGATGGTTAGAATCTGTTCTGTATCAGAAACTTTATGACCAGCAGCCTCTAGAAGATTACAGTAGTTCTTGATTTTACCCAAGTATTCTCTCATACTCATATTGTCTTTTCTGATGGTTTGCATCTGTCTTTTATAATACATAATTTTTGTTGCTGATTGAGAGTTGAATACTTGCTCAATGGTTGTCCAGATCTCATTTAATGTTTTACAACCAATAACTTGTGGCAAAATCTCTTTACTGATAGATGACAGAATCCAAGAACTCAGTAAATGATCTTGTCTTTGATGTGCTGCATAGTCTCTATTGTTGACCAATTTTCCATCAATATCAGCTATGAATTTGGGTGGAGTAGTATTGGTTCCATCAACCATAGCCTATTAATGTTGTTTCAACTTGAAACTTCCATAGCAAATAGTTTCCTTCATCTAATTGTATTGTTATCAACTGACTTTGTGGACTTATTATGGTTTTTATTAAATCTTGCACAGATTCTAGCTTCTGCTGTGTCTGATTTACCCTTCTTGATGGTGAAA
This sequence comes from Allium cepa, assembly GCA_030765085.1. NCBI lineage: Eukaryota > Viridiplantae > Streptophyta > Magnoliopsida > Asparagales > Amaryllidaceae > Allium > Allium cepa. The sequence goes on along the minus strand of CM060932.1, from coordinate 683,358,119 downwards.
AAGTGGATGAATCTTGTCCAAAAGTGGTTGGCGAAACATTAGTTGGATTGTTGAGATCATCTGCCATGATTTAGCTTCTGAATTCTTGATGCAAATGAGCAGATTGTATATGATCAATGTACAGCCAGGTTCTGGTGAACTTATGGCGAGGCACACACAAATTGGTTAGAACAGAATTGATACTTTCTTGATCTTGGCAAACTTCTCAGATGATGAAGCTTTTCTGATGAGAAATCAAAAACAATAACCACAGCCAGTGTGCGGTTTCAGATGATGAATCTATTTCTGATGAGTCGCCTTGGCGAGGTGGATAGCCGTGAGGCAAATTGGCTCTGATACCAAGTTAAGAATCTGTAAAAATATGATTTATTGCTTTGAACTTTTTGTTAACCAACTTTGTACAAACTGTGTTGTATTTATATACAAAGACACGGAATGAAAAATTACAATAATGCCCTTATTATACAAATATATATTGTCATTTGCGCTTCAGCCGTATACTTCATTCATTCATTTAATAATTTATTTATTTTCCGTAATGATTACCAATTAGTAGTTCGGTATGCCTATGTTATAACAATTTTACTAAATGATATAATTTTTTGTTATATGTCTAATGTGGTTTGTTATAGCAAGTTTTTATTAGGTGTGTCTCGCATTGTAAATGGAGTAGGTGCGTGGATTGATGGGTTAAAAGTCCCACATCGTAGAGTATTTGAAGTAATCGGGGTATATATATGTGATCGATGACACGTAACATTAGGGATTTTTTTGTTACAATGTGTTGTCAAGACACGGTGAAGCGTTCGTACGGAATGCGAGAATGCCGAAACTCAACAGTTTTTACCCATTTCAAAATGTTTTATCCTGTCCTCGGGGCTAAAATATTATTGATGGCAACTACTTATTTGTACGATGATAGGAGATTATGTGCTTTTATTTGAAGAACCCAAATGCACATAACAATACCGAAATTGAACATGCCCGTAACGATTGTGAACCAATTGCATGTAGTCGTTTGGGATGAGTGCCACCAGTTTCCAGTTCTATACTTGATACTAAAGTTAATAATTTCAGGACCACAAACTTCTTAACTTGAATTCAGTGATTTTGTGCTACAAATATTAGAAGCATCATAACTCTATTCCTCAAGATGAGCTTAACCTCGATCCTCTTAACAATGTTCTGACTATGATGATCCACAAGGAGCACCCAGTTTGTTATTCTTATCAAAACAGGGTAACTATCTTCTTTCTTACCATTTTTATATATATATTTGTGATATACACTAATTAGGAATCAAATATGTTTCTAAATTTTGGCAGCAAATAATTTTGTACTTTGATATGCACTTTCAACCTCAAGAATTGCTTAAGTCCTGTAATTTACTCATTTTACTATTTTCTTACTTCACCTGAATTACATTATGGTAATAAAAAAAAGAACTTCCAAATTAGACTTGAAGTTTCTCGCTCAATAATAGAAGCAAACTTGTAATTATACATACATGCATACATGTGTGTATGCGCAAGCATGTGGGCACTCTCTCATTTGCTATGTTTTATCCAAGGTATTTGTGTAGGGTCTCACTCGTGGCAGACCAAGTTAACGAACCCACCATTTTCGTATGTACTTTTGTCTGATTCACCAATCCCGAAAACCTAATCCTTCCAGCTGCGTGCACATCTCTTGTTTACAACAGATTCTCAAACACTAGCTATGTCAATGACGACTTGCAAATGCCACTATCACCGAACTTTGGTTTATTCATGATATCATCAGTTTACGCACAAGCTCATGGTGATAGTAGCTTCATCGAAGATTTCCGTTTGGCTAGAGTTTCTGCCATGGTCTCCAAAACAATAGCTGCCTCTATCGAGTGTGAAACTCCCGATTCAAAATTAGGATGAGATGATCCATTCTGGACGTCTATTAGAGCCATACAAAGGAATCATTATCTGCTTTGCAAGGACAATCAAAGGTTGAACCGTTTGGATCTTTGTGGAGGGGAATCACTGATAATCTCATCTGTTACTTTTACTTCCTCGTGCAGGTATATTAGATGCCCTATCTAACTAAGGTTTTCAAAAATATTTTTTCTGTTATCATTAAAATATCGATTGCATCATGTGGTATAGGTAGTAACTTTCATAAATCACTCTTTGGAATGAAGAATTATACATACTTGTATAATAATAATAATGATAATGATAATGATAATAATAATAATAATATTTTTTGTTTTGGCTACAGGAAACGACAAAGGTATGGTGGTTAACAATTTTCAAAAATTAGTTGGATTAAATGCGGTTTTCAAATTCATCTCTTCGACTCAACAATGAGGTAGATCAGAAAGATGTCGATGCTTTGGGTGGCACTAAGCACTGCAGATCTACACACCAGAAGCAGTTATACATTACAAATTATGTGTTACCTTTGTACATCGCTAGAGTGCATTAACTTAATTTTGGACAATAATTTTAAATTTGACTTTACCTAGCACATCCTCATTTTTGAAACACATTTCTTCTTATGTTGATTTGGTAATGGATGGTCAACTCAGCTTATGCATGTCATCTACATCAAAGGAGGTATAATTTGATGTACCTGCCAAGGCATTGGCAGTTGAAAAGGGATAGGTAGTAATGATTTTTTTTTTTTTGAACTGGTACTTTATATACAACAAATCATTGGGACAACATATCGCATGTCAAATTAACGTTCGAAAGCAAGTTTCGAACTTGTGACATCCTGCACCAAAGCCGAATCAATTAACCACTTGGACAAAGGTGTTTGTCAAGGTAGTAATGATTGCTCGCTATTGCCTTTTTTCAGTATTTCATACTGCTTATTTCTATTTCCTTATCACCGTTTACTTGAATAAATTGTTCATGATTATTAATTGCAATGGTTGATTGTTAACTGTATTCTGACATTTTTGCAACTAAGAGGGTGATTATCACTTTCCATGGCTAACTAAGTTGATTATTCATCTTATAAATTGTTTCATATGAATTGTCTTAGTAAAGAATTTAGACAGCGTTTGGTTTGCAATTTTTAGTTTTAGGCTTTCATTCATACAAAAATGCACAAGATGAATGTATATTGTCGAAAACGACCAATTTAGAAAACGAAATTAACATACAAAACAGAAAGCAACGTTTTTTTATTTTTCGTGTTTTGAAAACTAATACAAGCATGAGAAACAATTCATCCATCCGTCGTCCTTCCATCCACTCCATCGTCCCTCTATTTTCCTTCCATCACCTCTATCATCATTTCACTTCTCTCATATTTGACATACATGTTTGAAAGCAGAAAAACCAAAATTCGTTTGTGAGCCAAACACTACCTTAGTTTTTTATTTGAGAAATTATTTCAAATAAACCGTTCAAGCTAAGAAGTTAGTTATTTCACGTAGGTATGCATTTATCAGTAGTAAACTTTTCATCATGAAAATATAAATTAAGATGGCAAATGATATGAAACTTGGATGTTACTTTTGGTTACAAAGTCCATTAGTTGTTTTTTGAATACTAAAGAGTGGCTTCTATTATTAAATATATGTTTATCAGATATACAGTTAGGTTCAAAGTCTGATGAAAATAACCTTCAAATGTAAAACGTAGGTATAGTAATTTTAGGAAAATACAGTTTAACTGATGAAAACAAGAAAGATGGACCCATTTTTTAAAACTACAGAGCTAGCAATTAATAATTGAGAATTGGCTGCGCATGTAATTTTAGCAATTAATGGGAAGTGCTGGCTCACCACCATAGTTCATCCATGCAACAGCAAATAAGATTAACAGTTTTTACATGACCGACTGTAGTTGTAAGAGCAACTGACCACAAAACTACATTGTAAGAGCTATATCAAACGCGCAACAAAGAAATCGGAACTTTTCAATTATTCCAACCGTGATTTTTATTTCGCTCCCACCCAAAGTTGACACAAGGCAGTAGGCATTGAATGGAAGACTAACAAGTGAGCATCCGACATATCTATACAATCATATTATGATTTGGTTTTATGTATGTCTATGCATGTGCATGTGTGTCTACACTATTTGCTATATTACGAAATCAGGACACACTTTTTTCTATATCATTGACAACTCGGTATATATTATGCTGCTTTAACTACGATACACTTAAGTACTATACATGATAGACTAATGCATCATTGTTATTTGCTCCATTTCTTTCGAAAATCTCTTCATACATATGCAAATCCAAACAATGTTAAATATATATGTATTAACACACTAATGTTCAACATCTTTCAGTTAATAGCACTGCCGTGTGCGGGTTTCATCCTGGTTAATTAATAAATTAGGCTAGCAAACTCAATGCAACGTGGTGGGGGAGGGGACATGGAAGAGTGTGTCTGCATTAATTTCTAATTCGAATCAGTGCATTAACACTTGTAACCTTTCCCAATAAATTTGTACACAAATCTAGCAAATTAATATCTTATATGATGTATGCCTTAAAATCTGCCCAGAATTGTGTTACAACTGGAGATAATCCTATATCTATGTATCATCATATATGGAATTATTTCTTGCACGGATTAATTCAAATCAAGCATGCCTGCAAAATTATTATGAACAGATCCAAGTTCCTAAATAAAGAGATTCAAAACGGAAACGTTTTATGTACAGATTTATTGCTTATCTGAAATGCATATGCCAACTAAGAATCCATTGCCTTGCTCAAGTAAACATGGCTTGCTAGAGAAATCAAAGCACCATCCTAAAGGTCCAGAATGCACAGATTCCAGATCTGGAATTATTTCAGCAACATTCGCGGTGTGTTGGCGCAGCTTCATGGTCAAAGTTGAGAAGCTGATTGCCATTTCTAAAGGTTTTCGATAAAGGCTTTGAAAGCTTTACGCGTTTGAGCAGAGAGAACAAGAAAAGATGCATTGAATGTGTTCTTTCATGGCATGCGGTTCGTTCAACTGAACTAGCTAAGTTATTACTTTTCCCTTTTATGGTTATTTAGCTGTATTACTTATTTGTTAAACCTCCGCCTTCAATCGGTACGGACGAATTTTGTTCACCCTAGTCTTCACTTATTGGTTATGAGGAAGCTATATTTGCATCAAAGAATCGATTTCCGACAAAAATGGTTTCTATATGTAATTTTTAGTTTCGTAACATTTCAATTTTAATACAAGTTATTGATAAATTTTGATAACTTACTGTAACATTTTAATTTTGACACAAGTTATTGTTTTGTTATACAGACTAATTATTATACTAATTATCTTACTAAAATTATAAACAAGGGTCGTGAGAGTTTTGCTGAAGTTGGATCTAAGACCCTTACTTTCGACGAAATCCATGACGAGAAAAACAAAGACATTTTTTGAGACTTCATAGGTGATCTCTGTGACATTACTCTAAAGTTCATCAATCTTCACGTGATATTGGATTTGTTTTGCATTTTTCGTACATATGAATATTTACAACAAATGCAATTAAATGAATAAATGAGTTACAGCGAATTCTATGGAAGCATCTACCACTCATCCACCAGTAGTGGATATCTCTCTCCTAACTCGATGTTTCAAGTCGTGCAATATACTTGCCAAGAGGTAGGCTAAGCATAAAGCTCTTCAAATTAATAATTAAAAACAATATATTACCATATGAGTATCATAATCCAATTTAAATGTTAAATAAATTTAAGGAGAAAATCCTAGATTGTTGTGACAATCAACGTATGATCTACATCCACCACGATGAAGCTTTGGATACTTCTTTCTGCTTTCTGAATTCCTTATAGAAAGTGCTTTAAAAGCACCTAAATCCCAGTATGGCAGAAACTATTGTTAGTCATTGTGTATAGGATCGAAGATGGCCAATCAGCAGTAAACAATGTAAATGCAGCGAAAATAATATAGTAGATCACACAGTCGGTTTTATACTAGTTCGGAGCACCTCTCCTACATTCTCATTTCGGAATTTCACTATAAATATTCCCACTTAACTTAGAGGAACGGATTTATAGACTCCGTTTGAACAGCTGAACAGGACTTCAACACCGCCTGAAGATACTATGAGAGGACTTCACTTTTGAGAAAAAGATTCTCCCTGACTTCTATTGAGTTCTATGAAACTCTAATAAAGTCGGTTGACGCACAGCCTTCCTATAATCTCCATTTGAGTTGAATGGGTGAATGCATGTGAGTTTGAGAAAGTAAATCACCAAGATCATATAAATAGCCGTCGGTGATATTGAAAGCATTTGGAGTTTAGAGAATTATATAGAAAGCAAGAAGTAAGAAAGTTAAAATCAAACTCAATTTATTGATGTATTTATAATTGTCCAAAAGTGTTTGCCAACCGTTGTATTCCTTAAGAGAAAAACCATTGACATAATAGTTGCAGCCGTTGAAAGTGAAGTTGCAACTATTGGAAGAGAAGAGAAGTGTCTATTCAAAAATATAGTTGTTGCACAAAATCAGACTCAGAAAATTTTGACCAAACATCCGGTTGTGAACGATTTTGTACTAAAGGATAAATGGTTTAAAAATGTAAGTTTTCAAACGTCCGACTTATGCTCTCAAACGTCTGATTGTTGTGGAAAATAAACCAGAAAATTTTTAGTTCAAAAGAACATGTTTTCAGACGTCTGATATCTTAATCCAAACGTTTGGTATTAGAAGAAAACAAACCAGAGCAATTTCAGTTTAAAACAGCATGTCCTCAGACATTGGAATAATGCTAGCAGACGTCTGAGTTCCTGAAAATTTAATAACTGATTTGGAATCTTTTTTAAAGTGAAAGAAAACTTTTCAATGTGAATATTTTAGCTCATATCACTCAAGGGAGGTTGTGCAGATTTTATCTAAGACATTAACTGAAGATATATAACTCTTACAATGATTTGTCTTCAAGTTAAGCTCTTTGGTCTCTACCTTTCTGGCTTCGATGCATTCCAATAGTTATATCTATAATGTACCTGATAAAATCGTTAAGCACATTGTTGTTTGGTTGTTATTATCAAAACATCATAGAAATGTTTCCTTTTTCTTCCCATTTTGATAATAACAACCACGAAAGTTTATAATATAAAATAATAGCTCCTCTTAAATATATGATATATATGTAGTATGTTGAAATTTTCGGCACCCCCTCACAACTTCCACTATGCGCACACTTCATTTAGTATAGAAGATGCAAGACTACTGAACGAAGCTCTTTTGGTACCAGCGTCATGATTGGATATCCCTACATCCTTCTAGAGCACATATATTTTCATGCCAACATTTATTTATAACAAAAGGAATCTCTTGTTGTTACATGCTACTAATCACACACATACACACACACACACACACACACACACACACATATATATATATATATACTCATCTCTTTTAGAATATCTTACAATGTAGGGCTAATCATAATCAGTCTACGCACCCACTCTAGTACAATGCGAGCCACACCTAACAGATCACCATCTTGGTGAGTATTTTCTCAATTCAACTTGAAGTTATACAAAGTTCTTAAACAAATAGATAAGGTCGCTAACACCTTCTACGGTTTAAATCAGGTCGCTACCATACCTCAGCAGTTGGGCCAAGCTGTTTTCCCAAAGGGTTCTCTTTTCCACGGTTGGAGCAGACCGCGTTCTAACTTATAACTCCATCTTAATGACAATCCCGAGCTCAAACCACAAACTGGAGCATACTTAGGTCAATGCTGCATCATATTGTCCCCTCGAACCATCGGCTCTGATACTATGTTGAAATTTTCAGCACCCCTCGCATCTTCCACTATGTGCACACTTCATTTTGTGTTGAAGAGGCAAGACTACTGAACAAGGCTCTTTTGGTGCCAGCGTCATGATTGGATAGACCTACATCCCCGTAGAACACATATATTTTAATGACAACATTTATTGTAACAAAAGGAATCTCTTATTGTTACATGCTACCAATCTCATATATATGTTCATCTCCTTTAGAATATCTTGCTATGTAGTACTAATTATAATCTAACTTACACACCCACTCTAATACAATGTGAGCCACACCTAACGTAATAAGTTTATTTCCTTCAACATTATATAGTGTCAATATAAAGAATATGGAGCTCAACCTTATTCTCCCCCTTTGTCATCAAGAAAAAGGAACAAGAACAAAGGCATATTACATGTAATAGACTCCTTCTTTATAAAAGAGAAAGGTACCATAGATAAGTAAATTAAAATAATTTATCATTAATGCAAATTGATGAGTATCTAATAGATATATCAAGTTAAGCAAAATGATACTCATTTTTATAAAAATATAGGATTCGCGACTTAGGAAACCATATTCAGCTGGATGTGACTGATCCCTTAAAAATATAATTTTTATTATTAATCATAGAGCCGTAATATTTACTAATGTATAATTGTCTACCATGATTACTTAGATTAGCAGGAATCCATATATCAACGTTAATTGTCATAGATTTAGTATTCAAATAATGTTTTCTATTTCTAAGTAGAATGCTATCACGACGTGAAGTGGTTTTAGAACTATTTCTATTTTAGTACTAGCATTAAAATATATATACATGAATGCATATCTAGTACTATTTTTGCATTTATCTAGTTTATAGTCTAAACTAGTTCTATCATTGCAAGCTTTGGTATTCGTAATTAAGGAAGTTAAGTCATCTTTTCTTCTATTGAAATTTGTAATTTTCTCATTTAATTTATCAAAAGCAGCTTTACAATCACATATTTATTTTTGCAAATAATATTATTATCTTTTAAATGTTCACACTCGTTAATCAATTCTAGAATTTTATTATTTAAAGCGCTATTCTCTTTTTCAAGTGGCAAGACTTTATAATTACAATCATTTAAAGAGTTTTTCAAAAATATATTTTTATTTTGCAAAACTTCGATTTCCTTCAAAAGATCAATCATTTAAACGCTCATTATCTTTTAATAGAAATTCTTTTTGTAAAACAAGTTTTTCCAATTTATTTTCGAAAACTTTAATTTTTTACTAAAAAAATATTTTCTTCCTTTAAAATACTAATTTTACGCTCACAACACCTAATTTAGCTAAATCAATAGAATTGACCTGTTGTGACGCTTTAAAATTTTAATAAATTCTCTTGCGTTTGTAAAAGATCGCTATATAAAGAATCTAAACGTACTGAGCAATTTTGATTTGAGATTAGCTACGCAGCACATGTATCTTGATTTATTGGTTGTTGCTTGTATTCAGAAATTTACTTTTTCTAAACAATCTTTGATCTTTGACTTGACTTTCTCCTTCTTGTCATTGTTCTACGATGTTGTTACAATCAAAAGAACACTAGGCTCTGATATCACTTGTTAATCGCTCTACATAGGATCGAAGATGGTCAATTAGTAGTAAACAATATAAATGTAGCAAAAATAATATAGTAGATCACACAATCGGTTTTATACTAGTTCGAAGCACCACTCCTACATCTAGTCACAGACTCCTTCTGGAATTTCACTATATACACCTCCACTTAACCTGGAGGAACAGGTTTACGGACTCTGCCTAAACAGCTGAATAGAACTTCAACACTGCCTGAAGATATTACGATAGGACTTCACTTTGATAAAAAGATTCTCTTTGACTTCTAATGAGTTCTATGAAACTCTGATATAATCAATTGACATACAATCTTCCTATAATTTCCATTTGGATGAATGAGCGAATGTATGTGAGTTTAAGGAAATAGATCACCAAGATTATATAAATAGTTGTTAGTGATATTGAAAGCACTTGGAGTTTAGAGAATTATATAGAAAGCAAGAAGCAAGAAAGTTAAAAATAAAGTTGCTGTATTTATAATTGCTAAAAGTCTTTTTCAACAGTTGTATTGCTTCAGAGAAAAACCATTGACAAAATAGTTGCAGCCATTAAAAGAGAAGTAGCCACTATTGGAAAAGAAGATGTAAAAATATAGCTGTTGCAAAAAATCAAACGTCTGGAAATTTTCGCAAGACGTCTGGTTGTGAATAATTTTGTATTAGAGAATAAATAGTTTAAAAATGTAAGTTTTTAGAGGTTTGACTTATGATCTCAGACGTCTTATTGTTGAGTAAATAAACTAAAAAAAACATTTAGTTCAAAAGAATAGGTTTCCAAACATGTGATTTCTTTATTCAGACGTCTGATATTATAAGAAAACAAGCCAGAGCAATTTTAGTTTAAAAAGGCGTGTTATCAGACATCCGAGTTCTTGAAACTTTAAAAACCGATTTGAAATCTTTGTTTTAAGCAAATGTGAACTTTTTGATTTGAATATTTTAGCTCATATCACTCAAGAGAGATTGTACATATTTTATCGAAGACACTAACGCAAATATATAACCCTTACAATGATTTGTCCTTAAGTTAAGCTCTTCGGTCTTTACCTTTTTTGCTTTGATGCATTCCAGTAGTTAAATCTGTAACTTACTTGATAAAATCATTAGTAGCATTATGGTTTGGTTGTTTTCATCAAAAAACCATAAATATAGTTCTTTCAAATACTCATAAAACCTCTTAGGACAAGCATAATTTCTTTTTGATTCTTGCGCATGTTATAGAGGTGGAGCCTTGGCGCAGCAGTCATATCACTCGCATGATGATATGGATGCCAAACTTCGAGTCCAGAAACAGCCTCTTCGTAATTCGAGGGAAATGTTATGTGCATTATCGACCTCCCTAGAGCCGGCTATCGTGCGGAAGCCTCGTACAATGGGTTTCTCCTTTTTTTGCGCATGTTATACATCCATTCAATATACTTAATGCTCGCCTTTTGCTTCCATATCTTTATACCAACTCCTTTGAAACATTGAACCTCTAAGGAAAATTTCATTGTAAAATGTATATATGCATATATATTATCAATAAATTGACAAATTTACCTAAAAGTTTTTTATACTAAAATTATTTTACCATGAAGTAAATAAACCTAATTATTTGGACATCTTTAGGGATGTTAGAAAATATGGACCAGTAGTCCGTGACCTGTGTGAGCATGCCATCTCGAATGGCATCTGATCTTTTCGACTTGCTAAACTCGAGCCTACACATTGATGAATAATAGTAACACATTTATTTTTATATATTTTAGTGAAATTCATATGCATGTGTGTGTATCAATTTATGTATGTATGTATGTGTGTATTGACGTATATGAGTATGCATATCTATCTATCAATCTATAAGTGTTTGTGGGTATCAATGTACATGTGTATGTGCATATATTTTTGTATCTATATCATTACTTACCTTCCTTTCGATGTTTTATAAATGCCGACACGTCTGATTAAGGAAGAGTTTGTGATATATGCTTATGTTGTCGAACTAGTAACATCGCACGACATAGGATTGACCACCATAAATGAAGACATCAGGTATGCAAGAGGATGCTTGACCGAGTCGAATCCACCTTGTTATAATGATCCACCATTGTGATGTCGGCTTTCACAATGACTAAACATATATATTACAACAATTAATACAAAAAATATAGCTGTATAATATTAATAGGTATAAAATGTGTATAACATGAATATAAGAATTAAAAATTTGAAGCTAAGTAAGCACATGAAAATAACTAGACTATATACTCTTGGCAATAGAGAAAATCAAAAGGTTGGTAGACTATCTATGAAGCCAACTGAGCACAAGAGGTCCAATAGAGTATTCTCATGAGAATGGTTTATTGATGACATGATGCTTATTTTGATGTGTGTGATATTCTTGTATCCTTTACCCTTGTCACCCTAGTCATATTATTTGAGAGTATCATAGCTTTAACTTGTTTATAGATTAGGAAAATAGAGTGTATATTCCAATGCTTGTGTGTAGGAGGTTTGTGTGAGCACAGTGCAGTAAACCCATCTCATAATCACTGTTACAGGTGTGAATATGAATTCTTATACTCACACACATTACATACATCGAGTTTATATGTATTATTTTGGGTAAACGAATCATTCACACTGGACTATTATTTAATTTTCTTATAACTCCATGTGCTTTCATGGAGATTGAGAGTCGTGTATGGGTGAAATTATGCATGTTACTATGCCATTGTCGAGTATGAGTCTTATGCACTTTTTATTATCATTTGGAGCTCCTATTATATTTCTACTATGTACTGCTTCACTGTAGTTGGAACTCATTATTTAGTTATTAACGAAGTAAATAATGTACTTGAGAGATTGTGACTCGTATTTACTCAATGACATATGTACTTATGATTGTTGTACTTTGAGATGTTTTATTTATGGTATCATTATTTTAGTTTGTTCACACTGCTGTCATGGCTAACTTAATTTATATATTGTCTACGCATTGTGAGATATGAAATGTATTATTATAAAGTTCATCAAATTTTTAAACGGTCCCTCAATGAGTTAGGTGCTTAACGGTGTAAGAGATCCATCTATACGAACCAGATACATTAGGGCGTTCCATGTGCCTCTTGTTCATGTATCAAGGCTTCACATATTGGTACAATATTAAATAGCAAGAACGGTAGAAACTAATGCTCATGATATCTCTCCTATACCACTTGTTGATGCCATAACAGTTCCTTCATGGTAACCCGAGGTCACAACAGTTGCTTCACAACATCCTATTGTTACTAATAACTCCATTTCAGTGAAGCATGGTTGGTCTTATCTTTTTCTAAAATACCAAGGAAAGAGGGTGTATATACCCACAATGATTAAATCATGAGCTTATTGATGGGATATATTTCCTCCTTTTAAGGTTGTCGAAGTCAAAACCGCTTTTTGAAACAATCATCTAGTAAGCTATTTCTAGGCTCTAGCCATCTTATTATGGAGCTGAAGATCATCTCATTCATCGATGGACGTTAAAGGGCTCTCTTGATGTTAAGTTTGACAAAACGATATTTTTATTTGAGTTCCCATTCCCAACTTAAGACATAGAATTTTGGAGGAAGGAGCGATGGTTGTCATTAGTATAGCATTCGACATCGCACTGTGGTCCATCAATAACTATGTAGCTCTTGAGAATGTCCTTTCTATTCTATTATAGGTAAATTTCTCTAAAATCCCACTTCATATTTGGTCGTTGGTTGGCAAGTCACATAGGTGATCAAACTTGTTTTGACTTATCCATTGAGAGGTTGGAGAGATTTTAATATGCTAGAAGGTATGATAGAATAGGTTTTTTCTGTTTTACAGTTAAGGGTATTGCTTGAAAATGTATTTATGGTTGAAGTTTCTTATGTTGGGAAGATGGACAATTGTACCATGTTCTTTTGCCATGCTGCATCGAGATGCATTCATGAGTCACTAGTCCAAAAGAAAGTGAGTAAGAAAGTTACTTTCCCTGTTCCCCAAAAGGTTCCATTTCTTATGCCCTCACCTGAGTTTAGCAAAGAATTTTTCCAAGGAGGATTTTGCTTCTCGTTCCCGGTTTTAGGATCTCCTTACCACAGCTACCACTATTGCTATCCCATAGTAATAGTAGATTCATGAGGCCATTATCATCTGTAACATGGTTAACGCCGTGGAGACTATTAATTTACCCAATGAAATTGAATCTGCGAATGTTTTTTAGATTCCCTTCAAACACTACCGATACCTACTAATGTAATTATTAAGCTTGTTGTTGTGAAGAAAGTGACGGTTGAGTCTACTTCCATGATTATGGGCACACCACCTACACTTTTGATACTCCTCCCTTCATTCATTGGATTAAGGAAAAGGAAGTGTGGTACCATCCAAGCACCCAAATGAAATATTCTCCTTCATGTAAGTAATTCTTCAAGTTCATCTTAGACAACATTGGTGAAAAGGAATATCTAAGGTATAATATTTAAGGGAATCTGCTCATTCTTGCTACGGAGGGTAAACAGGGGGACACAATAAAAATTCTTTCATTATGGTAGATGACTTAGTTCACTAAGAGGCCACTAGATTACATTCTGGACATTGCTAGATTTTTTAGACCTTATGTTGATATAATGGTTTCTACTTCAAAAAAGACTTAGTTTTGTATCATGTCTTATGCATATGTAAGTAGATAAGGTATTTTCTACTCACTCCAATATAAGAACTGATTTTTATATCACATAGTAGAGGGCCATTCAATCTTACTGCCTTTTTCAAAAAGAGATTGAATAGGAAAGTTTATGTTGGTTTTACATGAATCAAGAGAGCTTCATTATCTCTAGATTGAAGGATTTGGCTACTCATATTGGATTTAATATCAAGATAAATAGATTTCAAGGCCATAAAAGGAAATGTCTAGAATGAAAAAAGAGATCTAAACTACTTGCCTAAAAGGGAAGAAAGCTATACTAATTGCATAAATTAAGGAGACAGTGAAGTAAATAAAATTACATGAAATAAAGAGCATAAGTTGGAGTGATTGAAATACAGAAGAAGCCAATAACATAAAGAGAGAAAGAAGATATTTTTTTTAGAATCTCTCTTGTTGGATTTTAATGACAACAATTATACAATCGTATCATAGAGTCTCTAAATTAATATGTGGGTACATGATGATCAAGTATTGAGCATAATGAAAGTCATAAAGGTATCAAGGACTTGATAAGATGAAAAGGAATATCAACAGAGAGCTCAACATGAAGACAAACCATTATAAGTGTAACAACCCCCACCTTAGTGGGCCTAACATTTCTGCTAAATCAGAAATCCAGGTCCACAAAAATATAGATCATTTGTTTGGTATCCTACAAATATAACAATGAATGTATATCAAACCACTAATGATATAAGCCATAGTGGAATAAATAAAATATAAGAAGTCACATAACTACTGATCAAGATTTGACACTTCCAACGTCTAGTGTCATTGTCAGTACCAAGTACGCCTATTGCTAGTGACGTCCTTCAAGATATCATTTGGGTTGTAATGAGGAAGGGGTTAGAGCAACGTTCTAGTGACTGACAAATTTTACACTATACATAACACTAGTTCATGCCGATTATTCTCTATCTCATTTTATGTCTTTTAATATTTAATTAGCCATCTTACTCCACTTTTACATATAATATGTCCCATCTACCCATTGTAGGTTATAGCTATGTGCATACATATAAATATAAGTACCACGGTCCCTCGTTGGACCTAGATACTATCCTCGATAGTATATCTCTATTATCACTCTGTCAGGATCCATCACCCTCGCCATATCACGATCTTATCATTGTGCATATCAAGGGACTCCTTAGTGCCTAATGGTGGCTTTTCAAATATTTTGTCGTACTTTATTTTGCTCTAGGAATTTATTGCTTTGTCTGCTTCCTATTGTGTACTCCGCTCCATGGACCACCCTATCCATTATGGAAGATGTCGTTATGGGTAACTAGCTTTGCCCTAACAAACAAACTAGTAAACAACTATGGCGGTGCATTACACAACTTAGCCTACCCTGGTAGGAGGTGAAGACCAGTCAGGTGTAATATGTCTTTTCCATTGATCACTAAGGACTGATAACTTTCTAGCCCAATGATAGCCCTACCCTTGATTTGGTACCAACACATGCTACATAGTGCCTAATCCCACTCACATTTAGATAACCAATTGCAACCAAAGAAATACCATCTCTTTTCTATTTTGAAGCAGACTTCTTTATCTATTGGCATTATTCTTTTATCTATACGCAAGCGTATACTCTCCATAGGTCCTATGGTTGGATATGTCCCGGATCAGTATAATGTTACACAACTGCTGGTATCCCCTTGCAGTGGGTAGACTTTCTATCATGTAACACTATTGACCTTGCATTCCAACCAAATCTAATGACTAATATCATTCTATTCATACAATTATATTTTAACTTTAATAGTTCACACCCATCATAAACACATAACTGTGGTTGCTTATACATATTCTACACACACATATATATTTATATATATTCATTCATTCTTACTTAATTATGTTGCCTCTACAATTCATTGTTGACACTGACTCTTTTATTTCATTGTGCGTTTATATCTTTCTTACTTTATGATTATTTAACACTTGCCTTTTTAATAGGCTCATAATATCATTTCCCATTCTTTTTATCATTTTTCTCATTTTCTATCTCTATTCCCTTTTTGCCCTTTTATTTACTCTTACCTATTATTCAATTTTTTAAAATTTAATTTCCATTTTTTTTGGTACCATGTTTCTTTACATTTTAGAATGTTCTTATCGGGTTTAGATCTCTTTATTTAACGCTTTGGGTTTCTCTGCGTTTTAATGCGTCGGAACTATGCTTCTACCATAAAAATGTTAACATTATAAATTTCTATGTCTTATCCAGAAAAGAACATTTATGGGTTGTTTGGAATTACAAACAATCGTCCATTCATTTTTTTTTTAAGTAGACAATAAAAAATACATTAAATATTCCTATTTTGTATATCTCCTCTTTTAGGTGTAAACAACGCATTTTTATTTGTCTTAAACTTGATAATGTATAGAAATTCACCATTTAAAATTCTAAATTCCAATAAATTGAAATACCACTTAAACCCGTAAAATCTTAATACAATTTCTTTATCTTACATTCTTATTATTCATTTAAATATCAATCTATTACTGTCATATCTCACACAAATTCATGGTTTCATATTTCTCAATAATGAATTTAGGAACTGTTAATATCCTAAACAATCAAGTTTACATTCATGTAACATGTAAATATAACTTGTTAATAGATACAGAATATGTAGGAAGGGTTTTCCAGTTTCATTATTATGCTTATAGATTTAACATACAACTCAAATTTAACATTCTAGGCATATAGGAACCAATTTGCAATGATATATTCTAGTGTTATGTAAAAGCATATAATATTCCCACTCACCTCTTTTTAGCTCTAATTCTCCAAATCTAGATCCGTTCTCTTTTTATTTGACTCCATATTACTTTAAATCCAAAATATAAAAAGGGTATAACCTAGTAGAATTAATAAATCTAGGAAATGGGCTGAATTAATCCTCTACTTACACACACACACACACACACACACACATATATATATATAATATAATAATTTTACAACTTTTAGAATTCTAGAGATTGTAGAGAAAAGAAATGGAAGAGCTCTGTATTGTGATATAGAAAATATGAGAAGAGAAGTGAGAAACCAGGTCTATATTTATAGAGTTTGGAGTTAAATTGGGGTGTTAGATTTAGCCTAAGAAATCTTTTAATTTCCTCTTATACATTCTGTAATGTCTTTATGTGGAAGTAAAATATTAGAGTACATTGTGGTCTTCCATCCCTTGCTTTAGAATCACGATTTAACAGAAGTAATGGTGGACCACTTATGGCCTACGGTCAACCGCTTTCGGTTGACTTGGGAGCGTTGGTGGTCGAACTAATATTTGTTTAACCGATCTTGTTCATTTGTTACCCAGTTTACACATTTTCTAAGATTTGTTTTAACGTTAACATTTCATAACCTGTAAATTTCCATAAACGTTAGTAATTAGCATTAACTAAATTTTCATTACCATAGTTACATATATAATTATTTTCAATTTGAAATTTTCAAACACCAATAACATTTTCGTTTGAACTTCGATCGGAAAACTTTATATACGAAAATTGATCAAAAAAATCATCACGAACCCAATCGCGCAAGTTTCATAGCCAAAATTTAAAGTTTATAAAAAATTTATTTTTAGCATTTCTTATTTATTAAGTTCTTTTTTATTAATTAGCATTAAAATGACATGGTGTTACATTCTCCCTCTTTAAAAGAATTTCATCCTCGAAATTCCGCAAGGATTAAACGATGCAGCATAATGTAATAATGTACAACCATTTTAAACTAACAAATCAATTAGTGTGCAAACAATTTTGCAACCGGTCATGTATAAGTGCATGCGTGTATCACAATATATATGATATGCATGTAGAATGATTCTAATCGATGCCTTCTACATAAATGCTTTCTTTTAAATCAATTTCGCAAACATGATGCAAACACTCTAAAAATACTGACATTTCTACATGTATGCAACTTTTGAAAACCAAAAACCATCTAAATTTTCCCACACTTATATCTTCTTTACTACTACTAATAATAATTCAATCAGCTAGAAAATCAACCGTGTCTTTCTGAAATTCCCGTATTGCCCTTTGTACATATTAACCTCGCTTTCTCGCTTTTGTCTGCTAACCAAAAACTAAAAAACCCAAGCAACGCGATTCCAGATCCAGGCCATTCCTCACCTATGTATTCTCTAACGAACGGGATGCTTCGGGGGATTCCACATCCAAGGCGATTACAGTCCCACCGTCTTCTCCAGCGAATTTCAGAAACTAGGGTTATTTCAACGTTATTCCAGAGAACGTCTACTCCAACTTCGGCATACGATCAACGCTTACGGATGGATCGACGATTGATTAAGGTTAGTCAGTGATCTGCGGTTCTAGATTTAACATTTACCAATATTATTTGTTTCTTATGCTATATTGAAGATTTTGTCGTAAATAGTTTGATTTATATAACGAAGTCAAAAAATTTGATAGTGTTTAAATAAAAATCATA
The DNA here is from genome assembly GCA_030765085.1 of Allium cepa. Classification (NCBI taxonomy): domain Eukaryota; kingdom Viridiplantae; phylum Streptophyta; class Magnoliopsida; order Asparagales; family Amaryllidaceae; genus Allium; species Allium cepa. The sequence goes on along the minus strand of CM060932.1, from coordinate 683,339,568 downwards.
AAACGTGGTGAAATGAGCCGTAATATCAAACTATTTTATATTCCATTGTAGTTTGAATATTTTTTTTGAGTATTGGAATCATTTTGATATTGTTATGATTAACATTGGTATGTTTGTTTGGTTGCTCATATATTTTCCACAAAGACTGTTGTTGATTATCTCATGGAATGAGTGATATCTAAATTGCTTGGTTCTTACTACTGTGCCTTTTCCTCAACTTAAAGTTTGATATCTCGATACCTTTGCTTTGAATTTGTTGCTGAGTTCAATTAAAATCAATAAAATTGTTATTGCCTATGAGACTTAGCTGTATAAGATATTCCATTTTTCCCTAATCAACAAAAATTACATCAAACTCATTTACAGTTGCATACGGTGAATTTTGGTTTGAGATGATTCCCCTTCTTCTCCTTTATCTGCGTTGGGGATGATTTTATCTTTTCCACTATAATTTTCTACTTTAGGCGATGATTCTATCCTTTAAAAATAATTTTTATTATTATTTAACATAATCAGTGGTTTCAATTAATAAATAATCAGTAGATTCACCATTTTAAATGATCTTGATGTTCTGTTACCACTACAGCTACAGTTGACATCGAAAAATTTAAACAAGAGTGTTGATATACCGATTAAGTTCATTGTCAGGTAATGGATGGCTTGGACATGGTATGACATCAGTTAATTGACAATCATTGTCTATTTTTCATGTTGTTAATTACAGTCGTACACATAACAATGCTACGAAGTTTCTGCGATGTTGTTTAAACATTTGGCATATGAATTTAAAAATTAAGTTGTAATTAGTCAGATGGATTTAATAACAATACTTTACCACTATATGTTATTGTCACCCAGTATTATGTCGTAATTAGGCATATTTGACACTTTATATACTTCCTTAGACGATGTAACTTTTAAGGGGAAAAACTTGACCAATGTGGTATTATGTTGTGCATTACATCTAGATCAATTTGTATTAAGTTAACTATTTCATCTTACTCATGTTCTTGCAACAAGATGAGAGTAACCAGAATCTTAATACAAATAAAGTATGACACCATAATGTCCAACTAACAACTAGGAATAGACCAGAAGGAGCACCACTATAATAGTATAAATAACACATTTCCATAAATGTCTTGGACAAATGAAAGTGAGATGCACCATAATAAACATTTATTAATATCTAACTATCGCTTATAATGTGAGTGCATACTATTTATTTATACAATTCAAGTTGCTTGATAATAACTCACAAAGTAATAATACTTTGTCATGCAAAAAAATATTTTTCCACTGACATATTACACAAATTCTTCTTATTAGGATGAGCATATTGCACACAAAACTGACAAACCAGGCAGCCATGGCCATCACAAGTTGCTCAGCCATTGCTAGAGAAACTTCAGCAATGAGGTCTCCTACAGAGTTGTTCCGCACTGCCTGCGGTATTTTTAAAGTGGTATTAATCATTGGAAGTCAGTTGAGGAGCTTGCCTACCATGGTGGAAATCTAAAAGATGCTTAGGATGAAGGAAAAGAATGTGGTTAGTATGTTTTTAAAATCTGATTGGGTTTAAGGCTGACTCGAGGAAGAAGTAAATGCAAAGGGGAAGCTAATGAAGAGGATGATGGAGCAAAGAGGAAAGTACAGTTTGGTGTTAGGATGATCATATTGGTGGTGCATAGGATGAAGGAGTTAAGGGCATAGGAGTAAGATTGGGCATATGCATACGTGGGGCATAGAATCTAGACCATTCAGCTGGTGAAAAAATTATGCTTACAAATGATGAAGTCACGAGTCAATTTTTGGTCGAATATTTGCTTACGATTTTGATTGGTATCTCTTCTACTTCCTGTCAGACGAAGACGTAAAGAGTTAATCTCACGCATCACCAATCGATTTTGATTAAAAATTCCGCTCTCACCTCTACTGGCAATTATCAACCACCATAAGGAGTTAAGCTCAGGCATCACCAATTGATTTCTGTCAGACTTTAGACTCGGATAATTATTTTCTTATTTACAATAACTTCTTAAGATTTTGATTCGTGCGATTTGCGATTTACATGCAATTTTGATGCATGCATGAACAATGATATGTATAGTTGATACAGAAGATTACATTTACCGAAACATTTTATACTAACTATATTTGTGAGTATCACAGCTATGGTTACATGAACAAATATGTATATGTCTGAATTTTTTTTCGCAACTAAAATTAAATTATGGAATATTTTTATTTTCCAATTTAGGCATGCATCGTAACTAGCACAAATGTAGTTAAGGAATGCATCATAACTGCCACATAAGTTAAATGATGCATGATCCGAAAGACCAGAACAATACATGAATGAAAATAAAAGATGCAGGAATACTAGGTATTTTTCTATTATAATAAATTGGATTATTAATTAAAGAAAATGTAGTTTTTTGTTTAATCATTGGATGAGTTACTTAAGATGAATGACTTTAAGTTGATGCAATATGACTTAGTGGGTTGGTGGATCACTTTGATTTTCTCATCATTCAATACTGATAATGATCTCAATCGACTACATTTTACAATTCTTATTATCTAACTGATAAAATGTTCAATTTATGTTAATGATTATTCCATGATGATCTAACAAATTGGAGATTATTTTTTAGCAATGCTTGATGTATTGGTGCATATGACTGACAAGTAGCTCTTTTGGCCATGTCATCAAAACTATCAGTTTGAAATGAATCATATAGAAAATATGAAAGAGCGCAAAAAGTTTCCCTGAATTTCAACAAAGTGAGGAAACTAATTAGTTAATGCTTTACTCTATCACCATTAAGAAATTTACTTCGGTCTGTGATGTACGTAACAATTTTCTCAATTCAAGTTTTTGAATAGTTCGCTTCTATGAGCTAAACCTATGACCAAATTAATCAGTCCATTATATAAATATATAATTAAATATAAAACGAGGAAGCTACTATGTCACTTTATGAATCCCCATGCTTAGATCAGGTAAATAAATAGCTATTAACAATAGAACGATAGATTGGTCAGAAGTAGTTGACTTAGTGTTGTTGTCGAAACAATTAAAGTTGAGTTGAAAGAGATTGTACAATCGGGAGTACCTAATGTTGTACCATCACCATAGACGCTCAGTGTGGTGGAAAGTTAGGTTGTCGGACATGCATAGGAGTCTACATCATTTCTTACTGTTGCTGGACATAGCATGTCTAGCATTCTGGGTTCAAAATAAACGTTTTAGGGTTTTTGCATCTGTGATAACTTTTTTATTACTATTGTATTTTGTACTTTTGATCTCTAATCAAGAGAATGAATGGCTTAGAGATACATTATTTTTAACCCAGTATTTAAGTTAACACTACTTTGTTTAAGAACTTTACTTCTGATTTGTTTTACCCATTGCAATATAACATACATGCCTTTTTGTCTTGCTTTTTTCAGAAAGACTGACTTTGGTCTTTTTCTTTTTAATTGTAACAGGAAAGGTGCTTTTTAACAAGTGTTTATTTGTACTTGCAAAGCATGTCCCAAAGGTCCGAAGAATGTAATGGGTTATTGATGTGTACTTTCATGGTTATTATTGTTTGCACAGTCATATATGGTAACTAAAAATTGCTTACTTGATTCATTGTTGTATGATACTTTGCATTTGAAGTTAACATCTTACATATGGTGTGTATAATTTCAATATTTTGTCTGCATTGCCCTTTAAATATATCAATAAATACATAGATGATGCTGGAGAAATAAAGAAAGCTAGACACGCTTATAGATCTAGGTGTTCTTTCTCATTAAATATGGCAAAGAATGTAATTTATTTTTCCTATTAGGATGTTTATATGGTTAACTGTTCTAAGTAGATATAATGCACTAGAACTATCAAGTTATTCCCACAAATGTCTACTCAGAGTAATGAATGAAAGGATCTATGCATTACATTCAATCATCAAAGTATTTAGTTCTTATCATTATATATCTCAGATTTTTTCCATACGATGGTGGCTTTCCAAATTGAAGAACTGTGGAAACTTATACTAAGTTGACCTTTGTAGGACTTAATCTTGCATAATTTATAATTTTTATTATTTGAATTCATATGTTTTCAGTTCAACATGCCTTACCTGAATGCAACTTATTTCTTTCAGTTTGTTTCCCAAAAGGAATCTACAGTGCATCTGGAGCTATAAAAAGACTAGCAATTTAAGGATAGAAGTTACAAAATATCAATCTAAATAAATAATAATAGCCTAAGAGAAATTTATTTTGATGCATAATAGTATTGACCTAATGTATTTAAACCTTTTTCATTTTCCTTGGGGACTCTATCTGAATTCAGGACTTGATAAATTGATCTTTGAATAGGGAAATGGTAATCAGTATTTGGATCAATATATGTAAATATATGAATTGTGGAATATGTTGTGATGAACAGAAGAAAACAACGTGATTACAATAACGATGTTATAGATATTATGATATATAAGTCCAAATACCTAATGATAAATTAACGGCTAAACATAGATGCTAAGCAAAATAGATAGTAAAAAAGAGGTTGTTTACAAGCAAGAACAAGTGGTGGAAGTGTAAAGGAAATTTTTTAAATAAAATGATGTAGGGGAATGAGCTTAGAGAGCACGTTTGTGGTTGCGGGTGGTGTAGCAAATTGAAAGAAGATATATTGTGATTCTGTGAATAAATGCCAGTTTTATTCTTGATTCTTTCTAATTTTGGTTGCTTTCAGTCTTGGTTCTTTCCTGTAAAAGGTCAAGAATATGAATGTTGGGATAATATTACAAATTGCAAAAGGATTGCGTCAAGAACTGAATGGGTCAAAATAATAAATTTCATCCTTTTTGTACTATCAACTTATGACTTATACAGAAATAGGTTAAAAGGCATCTACAGTTGATCTGTATTGTGTAAGTAATTAAGTTAAAGGACATCTTTCTACACCTTCAAGCATATAAATACAGAATACCGAATAATTCATATAAATACAGATGGGAAAGTCATACAGGGAAGCAATATTCTATACATGCAAGCAACACTACAAGGCTGGGCTGAAAGTGTTAGAAGAAGAAAGCGAGAAGCCAAGTCATCTCTTTTTAGTATGTTTGGTATAACAAACAAGAAACCAAACACTTTGGATCAACATATTAACAGAATGACCATTATCACATTAACTTAAAACAGAGCAAGATGGCGATAACTTTCAACGCATTAACTGATATTATATGAACTTTCTAAGAGGGTAAGGGGAAACTCATATGATGTTATATGCTAAAAAAGATAACTGTGAAAAATGTTAAATTGGATTGATTTACCAAACATATTAGCAATCTTTATGCCTGTAGACGATGAACTTAACATAAGTGTGAATGTACATCCATAAATGGTTAAAATGTCACCCACACTTATTCAACACCTTCAAGCATGCAAAAGTAAAAATATAAGCTAATATGGAACTATGGTTGAATAAGTGCTTGAAAAGGTGCTTTTGACTCCAATCATTTGCAAGAAGATAACTACTTTTTTCAAAGTTTCAAGCAGAGAATTCAATTTAGGGACTCAAAATGATAATTTTCTTTCGTGAAATAACCAATAATTCACAAACAGGGAATGGCTTATTGTGTATATTTCCCCAGTATACTTATAAAAGATAGGGTGAAAAGACCGTGAATAAAGAACGGTTCAAACCAGGATGGAAACATCTAAGGGTGGCCCAAAGAACTGGATTTTTGGTTGCCCTTTGATACACATATGTTAAATACCTTTGTTTTTCTTATATTAAGCATGATGTCAAATCAAAACTACTACTCAACAACAATTAAATTTCAATGTTTTATTCAAATGAACATAGACTAATATAACATTTCATGCAAAGTAAAAGCAATTGGCAGCTAAGTTGTGATTATATTATTACCAATCAGTTTCGTTGGTTAGTTTAGTTCTAAACGAATATTACTCATTCCTACATGCACGTTGTGATTAAATGTGTGTTTAAAACGTTTTGTTTGGAAATTTATTATCTCTAAAATATGTAACACTTCAATTTCTATGCAAAATTACTATTAAAATTCCATGTTATTGGTTTATGCTGGTTTAACTAGGTATGCTGGCAGCCTCTTCTAATTCAACCACTGGAGCTTTAGGCTGGAATAATAACTTTGTATAAATATTGGAAGAAGAAGAAAAAGGGGAAGTTTAGATTCTTAAAGCTCTTTGAAGACACCGATAAGTTCGATGATGAGTTGGAATAATTATAACTTCTGTCTACTATGCCCATACTTTACAATGATGGTACATTTGTAGATTTGTGGGAAAAAGGTTAGTTATGTTCTAAAATATAGATTATTAGTATATCATCATCTTAGGAGATAGCTACGAGTGATTGTCCATTATTTAACCTCTAATTAAAAATTATATCCTGACAGTAGATTCCTGATAGTAATCTGCTAAAGGATAGCTCTCAATTAACTCTTTCTTTATCTCTGATTCAAACTTAAATTTTTTTTACTTCAAATTAAGTGGTGGTTAGCTTTTTGACTGATTTTCTTTTCTTTAAATATGGACTATAAAGTGCTTTGAATATGCTTTTTATTAGGGCCGATCAATCGATCCAGCTATATGAAAATTCTGATTTCATGTCACTATGATTGACCGTCTTAGAGCACAACTAGATATGGGAGGGATATGAAGTGCTAAATTTATGGATAATTTGCCATGTAAATTTATTTACTGCTTGGCTTCCTTTCCACTATATGCATGGTGCAAAGTGTAAAGATAACCAAATTTTTTATTTTCTAAGTTACTAGGAAACACTATGAAGCATGTACAATAAAGTCAAGTTCAAATAAATACGATTTTTTCTACATTTAGATTTTACTAAAAGTTTGTTATTGTTGAATTCTTATTGTATTTTATATGCATTATTAAGGGTCCGTATAGAGTTTTATCATTAATTGCTTCTTATATTGGATCCTCTAAACATGTGTTTCTTAAATATTTAAATGTATATAGTAAATTTTAAGCCATTGGTATTTTTTCTATATCTTACACCTGTATCTTTTACTATTGATATGATATTATGTTTAATTATTATGTTGAAGAGCAGGAGGAATATATGTAAGTCTTGCATTCGTCAATTTCAACACTGAGAGATTGGAATGACCGTTGATGTCATATATCCAATTGATTGCATTCGAAATGTTAAGACCATAAAGATCAAGATGTTGTAAAAAAAGTCATGTTGGAAACCCCAGTGAAGGTTATCATCACTCAATGAACATGGAAGTAATCTCAATTAAGATCAATAAATTGCAAGCTAGAGCGACGTGCCAAATGTATGACGAATAGTTCCTATAAGTCCAGTATTTGCTAGATTAAGATATTCCAAATAACTAAGGGAACCAATGAATCTAGGAATAGAAACACTAGAAAAATTGTTCTTGCTTATGATTTGTGTCAGACCAAGCAGAGACGGACTGAGCTTGCTTGGATATGCCGATATACCTATGTATCGGAGATCTAGCTCAATGGCGTGTCCAATTGTGTTATTGCAATTTATTCCTTGCTGCAATCATAAATTTTTCAACTTTACTCCATGAAGGGAGCAAATGTCTAGAATCGTGTTCGTTATACATGTCATTTAAAATGTTGCAAAGAGCCTTCTTCTCGCTCCCGAGCCAACTCTTACTCTCTTTAATACATAACATGAACATAAAAAACTGAATAACTGATAACAAGGAATGAGGTTTCATCTTGATATTTAGGTAATAATGCTTTTAAGTATAAATTTAAAAATGAACGTAGCATGTAAATTGTAAAGTCCTTGAATATATTGAAAATTATGAAAGCAGCGTAGCAAAGCTTATGGTTATGTAGAACTCTGCCGATAAATAGTCAACCAAAATATTAGTAATAACTGACTTGATCTTATTTTACTGTTTAGGTTCTACAAGACAATGACTGAATTAATAAAGAGCATGGGGTGAATACTCAATTAAGACATTGACTAAAACACAACGTTAAAGAGAAAAAGTTATTATTTCTTGAGATTTTCCCAGAAAAAATTGCTTTAAGATAATCAAAGAAATGTGTCCTTAGTTACTTCACAACATTTTTGAAATAGGAAAAAGCCATTGCTTACGTATGTTCTTTTACAATAGTTACACATATATTTTTTGCAGATTAAACTATAATATTTATGCCTATTTCATGTTGATATATTTGATAGATGTTGTTGATGTTGTTTATGTTATGTTTGAAAGCTTTTGTGTTACTTACGTTACTTCAAGGATAGAATAAATTTAGCAACCAATATATATATATATATATATATATATACACACACACATATCTTTGCACTCATTACCAATAACTTTAAACAAAGACATAGAAATATATTGGTATTTTGAAATTATACAAAAGCAAGGAAATGGAACTCAATGTGCACTAACTTGAAACTGCTGTTTTTTGTTGCCAAAATTGAAATTTGAACAATGATACATGGAGTATTTATATATAAAATAATATTAAAACTTTAATTATACATCAAACAATAAAAATTATGATGAAGAATGAGTAAATCTGAAATAAGTTATTATGAAGGGAATAAAACAACGTGCTCTTTGAAAATGATAGTATAACTGTTACAATTAAAGTCGAAATATTCAAGTGTCTAAATGCAGGTCCACCTGGACGTGCATATATACTCGTAAATAGAAGTATAGTTCAATCAATTTCACATCCAATGCCTACCATTCAAAATCCTAGCACACCATTGCTAACGTCTAAATTTTGAAAAATCCAGTTTTCTAAACCTATTTTCTTTATGCTGTAAAATAGTTTAGATGGAAAAGTCCATATTTCCATCCTTTTTCCTTTGGGTACCCATACTTCCTAGCGTACTTTGGAACCTTCTCTTTTTGCCTCTAAATTTTTCTCCAAATTTTCCTAATATAGTTCACATAAGTCAATTTCTTTTCAAGTTTTTAAAATAAGGTTTATTTCAGAAATTGTCTTTTTGGTCGCCTAACGACAAGGTATATAGGAAAAGATTCCCTAGCTAAAACAGCTTTCTTATCTCTAACCGTATTTTATTTTACTGTCATTTCTGCTGCACGGTAAAATCTATACTAACTAATATGTCCACTATTTTTCCATGTCAAATATGTGGCATTTCTAAAATTTGAAAATTCATTCTTTTCTATCAACATGTTTTTAAATTACTTTTTAAAATACCGGTAAAAGTTGAGGGTTTAAAAAAATTTCATCACAAAATTTTCAAAAACTTTTCATATTATATTTTTCAAAACCAAGAATTTTGAACAAAAAATTCTCAAGTGTGTACATATTGTATATTTTCTTCAAAATAATTTATGTCATATCTCATGAAATGGAGGTTTAGTCAATAGTCTAACGTCCATAGTGGGCTTCATCAATTTATGCAATAAGTTTTTAGTTCCAAAAACTTTTTATTTATAGTAGCAACCATCACACAAGATCAATTACAAAATTTTATCTTTAAGGTGCAGAGACATTGGCCTGTGGCTATGCAACGTTGCTTCCCTGTCCTCCGCTGATTGAAATTTTTTTCCATAATTTTTTTCCGACTTACAATCTTAATCCATTTTTGTTTTAGTAGTCAACTAAATAAAATTTCTTAATTTATTTCTTAACTTTCAGTCTCTACAATTTTTTTTCTTCTGCATTAGTTGACCGTCTTTCCGGAAATTTTCTTGTCTTATTGTTTTTCCATAACATTACGACCACACCAAAAACACATAAAAAAGAACATTTCTTATAATATCATACGTTCTTTTACATCCCAATAAGGACAATTAATGCTACAACCCAGCCTAAAAAGAACAGCTGTTGGAAGCCGCCCTTCAACATCAACTAACACCAATGATGTTGTCACTCTATTACTTCTGACTTGAATGGACCTTTCTAATATGTCATCCTTCTACAATCCTTATATCTTAATTTTTTTCTCCTTTATGGCTACTGATGAATAAGTTCTATCCATTACTTTCAATTCTTGGTGGAGTTTCTAATATCACGTGTGGGAGACTATTAAAAGATATTTGCAATAAATGCGCATAACAACGAAAAATGTTCATTTTTCTTTATTTTACCTTTATTTTCTTATGTTGCTCCTAGCATTAATTTTAATACGTTCTCCTAATGTTATTTCTAATTACTAACATTATTTTATATAAATCCCTAACATTATCTCCTAATGTTTTCTTCTACCTTATATTTATATAGTCCTACTCTCAGTTGACTATCTCCTTAATTGAACCATCGCAGTGCGTTCGCCTTCTGCTTTATTTCAAGATTCTAATCTTCTTTCCCGTACTATTGATCTTAATTTAAACTTATACCACTTCCTATTGTCCACCCAAAAAATATTTTTGCAACTTAAAAATTTTCATTGAATAAAAACCCACGAGTCATATCGCTCTACCATTTTTTTCAAAGGAAATAACATTTTTACAAAATTTCCTTTATTGAAATTTTGGATTTTAACAAATTTTAGTTTCTACTAGAACTTTATATATACACTTTTATTTCTTTACAAAGAAACCGATGAGCATACACACTCCAAAAAAATTTCAATCATTGGCTTTTTATAACCCGTTCATGAAAAAAATTCAATATAACAAAAATATTTAGATTCATATATGCATTTTATAATCAAGTATTTGCTTACTTTTTCAAATATATTAATATATATTTTTCTCAATTTTTAAAATAATTTTCTATTGGGTTGGACTCAAAGTTGATTTCTATTTGTTCTTTCTCTAGGACTTCTGCTCTTCAACTTACTGACTTGTCTTCTTAATATTAGAAATTCGATTATTAACTTAGAGTGACTACTTCACATTTTCCTTTAGAAAACTATCCGCTTCCAGATTTCTACAGCATATAGATTCTTACTTTCCCCTTATCTAGTCCTACCATATATTATAAATTGGCAATCATACAGGGATCTATAACCCTTGGGCTATCAGGGCCCGACAAGAGAGTCATGTACTATCCAGCTTTAGGGAGTTTCCATATGCAACCACTTTATAATTGGAATTCTTAGGATTAGGCATATATTATATTTTATTTAGGCAAAATACAAATACGTTCACTCAACGTTTCCTAATTTTCCAAGATCGACTAACCTAAGCTCTTGTGTTAAATGTAACAACCCACACCCTAGTGGGCCCTAGATTCCGCTAAATCAAAAATCCAAGTGCACCAAAATATGGATCGTTTGTTTGGTATCCTATAATAAAGCAATGAATGTACATCAGAGCACTAACGATATAAGTCACAACAGATCAAAGAAATATAACCAGTCACATAATTACTGTTGATGTCAAAAGTGGCACAAAAACCTTGAACATTATGAAAGCACTATAAATCCAGCAATATCTCCCAAACAGAATGAAGTAGAGAATAAAAATGAAGAATTAAAAATTAAAATAGAAAGAAATGAACACAGAAAGTTTTATGGTGTTTCAACTGACTTTGGCCTACGTCCACTCAAATAATTTTCCTTTTATTATATTGTAGGTTACAATTACAGTCCAGATGATAGCCTTATAATAATAATGGAGGAAGAAGAGAGCCAGAAGAAAGATCCCAAAATGAGTGCTATGCCCGCTGTATTTATAGGGGAAGACCTGCGTAGATCCAGCTAAAAAATCGCCTATAAGACCTCGGGACCAAGACCCAGCCCACCAAACAAAACTGACCCCTAACTCCTCAATTTGAGGGATCAGGGTTGATCGGTCAAGATGGCTATATGGGGCCGTACGATTGCTCACGTGGGTCCCCCTTTATGCTAGATTTGTATTTCTACAATTGTTTTTTGATGTTGCATAGATGAAATTTAGAGTAATCGATCGATTTCTTTTGAGTTGAGATGCTAAGTTAAGTATCCATAGCCATAGTGATCCGATCCGATCCGATCTCCTGCTTATGGGAAGGGATATGTACTAATCGCCTGCCTAGGAGAAGTACCAATCCATACTTAGCCAATTCTGGGATGCCATTCATCTGAATACACTTAGCTATCATCCATAGTCTTGCTTATATTTGATTCCTAAGCTCGACAATTATCCCTTCGGTCTTCCTGTGGTGGTCAAAAATTCTATTTAGTTAAATATGTCTATATACTCCCCGGTCAAAAGGCGGGTTAGCACTTTGCCCCCAAAACATACCTTGCGATAGGAGGGTGTGTTTTTAGTTACCATAAATTTTAGAGTCCAAAATCGATAATCCATTGACAGTTGAAATTTCTAATCTAAAACCCAATCCTTTGCCAAACCAAAATTGTTGTAAGCCATCCGGTGTTCGTCCGGGAGTTAGTTTTTGCATGCCAAATCCTTAATCTCGGGATTATTAGTGAAACCTACAACTGTTCCGGGTTGATAATCTATTTCGAAACCATTCCAGATCCTTGGCCAAGTTCGTATCCATCCAAAGCTAGTAACTGAATCCATGATCTCTCCAAATCATTCGTTAAATCCAAAGCCCCAATCTCTTTGGATCGTTATCCAAATCCTCGACCTCTTTGGGTCGTTAGCTAAATCCATGACCTCTCCGAGTCAATATCTAAATTCATGTCTGTTTGAAATCCTGAAAGTCAGTAAGCCAATCCATGATCTCTCCAGATTGTTATCCAAGTTCATGGTCTCTCCGGATTGATCGATGGTCTCTTCGGACCCTTGCTAAGCCTAATCCACTTGCTCTCCTGCGAGGAGACTTAACGATGAGTGAGTCGATCCTATCGCTCTCTGAAAAGCGACTCACTCCTTGCACTCTAGCCCTTTTAAGGCATGTAGTGATGTATCGATCCTCCTGGACCGATCATAGCCTCTCCGAGCTCTTGCTGGACCTTATCCTGTCACTCCCCAGTAAATAGGGAACACTGATAAGTAAGCCGGTCCTATCGCTCTTCAGGGAAGTGGCATTACTTCCTGCACTCCGACTCGGTGTCCTTAAACATAATGCAATGTCCTGGCCTTCTTAGGCCGATCATGGTCTCTTCGGACCCTTACTGGACCCCATCTAGTCACTCTCTGACGAAAGGGGGAACAACGATAAGTAAGTGAATCCCGTCGCTTTTCGACGAAGTGACTCACTTCTTGCACTGCGGTCCCTAACTATCCAATTAGGGATATAACGTGATCAATTATATATCGACTTCCTATCTCCGACCTTGACTCTCCAATTGAGGGCTTAATCCATGATATATGAATCCATCCTTTTGCTCTATGATGATGGGACTCGCACCTTGTGGTTATCTCCCAGTCTCTCCAGCTAGGATGATCGCGACCTGTTTTGTTTATCGCATTAATGCAGATCCAAGTAATTTACGATCCATTCAACAAATTTGAGTTCTTAATAACCAAAGAACCAGAAAAAACTAAGTACCCCCTTCGAGCATGGCAGTTCATTGCCATCTCAAAGCATGCTTAGGGACCGCTCATGATCCCGTACACGTGTAAGTGACTTAGCCGTTTTATTATAGAGTTTATTATTTATTTGGTTCATGCCACCCTGACCAAGATATGACGATCTGTGCCTCTAAGCTGGGCTTGCACCTATTGCTTGATCCTACTCCAACGCAACCTTAAAATCCGTGTTGTTGGCAATCTCGAATACTGCAGCCATTAAGACCATTGATGGATCCGGTCGATCCACCAAAGCAACTACCGTATTAAACCATATCAAGAAACTCCTCAGGGTCTCTCCTGTCATCTACTTTAGCATCGTCAATGTCATCACATTCTTGGATCATGATGTTTACCTGAAATTTCCTCATGAAACTGTCCACTAGCTCGTTCCATGTCCTGATTGAGCCATTCTCCAGCTGCATAAACCAAAGCATGGCAAATTCCATGCCATGACTTCCTCTAATACCCTTAACACTTCCATATGCCATATATACCTCATCAAGTGCATTTTAGGATCTGACTTTTCGTCATACACCTCTAGTGTTGGTAGTTTGAACTCCTGTGGATTCCTAGCATGCCTCATATTTGAAGTTAATGGACTTTGATTGACATCTTCTAGACTCCCGTTGGAAAATCCGCCTCTCAATATCTGAGGTGCCAACTCAACAATCCTTTCATTCTTGTCCATAGATGGCCTCCAATCCATATTAATAGCCTGCTCTTTGACTCCATGAGGGTATTCCAAAACATACTACTTCGGATGTGCATCATCATTCTGATTTGCATCAATATGCACAACATCGACCACTGGCCTGCCAACATCCAAGCCAACTTGACTCGGGACCATGCCCTCAAGCCTTGGGGCTTCGGTACCCATCCCTCTGAGGGGATCGGCGTCGATCCCTTGATGTTGGAAAAAGGCTACCCTCGGTTGCTCCGCTATGATCTCCTACCTGTTGGCTCCATTTCCATGCTCCCCTTTTGATTTTCTGCAGCTCCTGCTGCTTTAACTCCTTGATCCAAATTGTCTGTAGCTTCTACTGCTCCCACCTATCCAATTTTCGTAAGGAAATTATACATCATTTCCTCTTCTTGCTTCATCATCTCTCCGGCATTGCATCCATCATCGCCTCCATCTCATTCCTGGTGATGTAGACGGAGGGTTGATTAGCTCTTGAGAAAGCCTCCTGGCTTGCTCCATGGTGAATTCTAACCGCAATCGCTCTCCTTATAGATCGCCAAACCATTGCTTCCTAGATATTAATATCCAAGCTTCCAAGATCTAAGTATCCAAGCTTCCAATTCTATGGATGCATGTAATTCTCAGTGAAAACACCAAAATATTGATGTCAAAAATGGTGCCAACATCAAAAACAATATAAAAGCACCACAAATTCAATAATAACTCCTAAACAGAATGAAGTAGATAATAAAATATGAAGGATATAAAAATAAAAAAGAAAGAAATGCACATAGAAAGTTTTTTAGTGGTTCGGCTGACTCTGACCTACGTCCACTCCAATAAATTTCCTTTTATTATATTGTAGATTATAATTACAATCTAGATGATAGTCCTGTAATAATAATGGAGGAAGAAGAGAGCTAGAAATAAGATCCCAAAATGAGTGTCATGCCCATTGTATTTATAGGGGAAGACATGAGGAGGTCCAACTGAAAACTCGCCTACAATACCTCGAGACCAAGACCCAACCCACCCGAGAAAACCGAACCCTAACTCCTCGATTTGAGGGATTAGGGCTGATTGTTCAAGGTGGCCATGTGGAGCCCTATGATTGCTTATGTGGGCCCCTTTCTATGCTGCCTTCGCATTTCCGCAGTTGTTTTCTGATGTTGCCTAGATAAAATTTGAAGTAATCGATCGATTTTTTTTTGGTTGAGCTGCCGAATAGCCATGGTGACCCGATCAAATTCCCTACCTAGGGGTAGGGATGGGTGCCGATCCCTGCATATAGGAGGTACCATTCCATACTTAGCCAATTCTAGGATATCATTCGCCTAAATTCGCTTGGCTATCATCCATAGCCTTTCGTATACCTAATTCCCAAAACCAACAATCATCCATTCGGGCTTCCTGCCTTGATGATCACGAAATCTGTTTGGTTAAATCTACCCATATACTTCTCGGTCAATAGGCAGGTTAACAACTACTAACCAAGATTTGACACTTCCAAGTTTATTGTCCTTGTGAGCATCGAATATGCCTAGTACCAGTGCCTATCCTTTAAGATATCATGTGGGTTGTAATGAGGAAGGGTCAAAACAACATTTCCAGTGAGTAGCAAATTATACACTTTATGCATAACACTAGTTTACACCGATTGTTCTCTATTTCATGTTATGCCTTTTAATATATAATTAGTCATCTTGACTCCACATTCGAGTACGATACGTTCCATCTACCCGTTGTAGGTAATAGCTACATACATACATATAAATATAAGTACTGCAATCCCCAATTGGACCTATATACTATCCCCGCTAGTATCTCTCTATCAGCACCCCCATCATGATCCATTAACCTCGCCATATCATGATCTCATTGCTACACATATCGAGTGACTCCCTTAGTGCCTATTGACAGCTTTTCAAACATTTTACCGTACTCTATTTCAATTAGGGAATTTACTACTTTGTCTGCTTCCTATTATGGGCTCGACACCACGGACCACCTCATTCATTTTGAAAGATCTCTTTATGGGTTAACTAGCCTTGCCCTAAAAAACGTACTGGGGAACAACTATGGTGGTGCATTACCTAACTTAGCCCGACCCTTGTAGGAGGCAAAGACCAATTAGATATAACTCGGCCTTTCCCTTTGTTCGCTAAGGACTGATGACTTTCTCATCCTATGACAGCCCGATCTGGTACCAACACATGTGCATAGTGCCTAATCCCGCTCACCATTCGATTTACATTGCCTATTGCAATCAAGGAAATACCCCCTCTTTTTTATTTTTGAAGCAAACTCCTCTATTTATTAGGGGAATTCCTTCATCTATGCGCAAGCGTATACTCTCCACGGGTCCTATGGTTGGATATATCCCAGATTAATATAATCTTACACAACTACTGGTAGCCCCTTAAGGTGGACAGATTTCTATTGTGTAACACCGTCGGCCTTGCATTCCAACCTACTCTAACGACTAATGTCATTCTATTTATACAATTATCTATTAACTTCAATATTTCACACCCGTCATAAATGCTTATTTGAGGTTACCTACATAATCTTTTGCATGTATGTGTATTCATTCATGCTTACTTAATTATCTTACCTCTACATTTCATTGTTTATCCTAAATATTTTACTTCAATAAGTATTTATATCTTTCTTGCTTTATGATTATTTACGCTTTCCATTTTAATAGGCTCATAATATCGTTTCTCATTCTTTTTATCCTTTTTTCATTTTCTACCTCTATTCCCTTTTTACCCTTTTATTTACTCTTTGCTATAGGATAGTTAGCTCCACAAGAGGAAGATGAGAGACTTCAATCAAGATAAATGCATCAAGAATGATAATAATAGGCTTTCGGTGGAGGATGATGAAATAAAAATTATATAAAGAGATTACTTTGATAGGTTATTCAATGAAAAAGGTGATAGCACTACGATCTAGCAGGATGACTCTTTTGATGACGCCAGTAGACATTTTATTAGAAGATATCAAGAGTCTGAGGTAAAGGAGGTGCTAAAATGGATAAAAGAGGGCAAGACATTAAGGCCTGATGACATCCCCATTGAGATGTAGAGATGCCTTGGAGATGCAGGGATAACCTGGCTAACCAAGTTGTTCAATAATATTTTCAAATCAAACAAGATGTCAGATGAGTGGAGGAGAAGCATATTAGTTCTAATTTTTAAGAATAAAGGAGATATTCAAAGTTGCACAAACTATAGAGGAATTAAGCTTATGAGTCATACAATGAAGCTTTGGGAGAGAGTCATTGAACATCGATTAAGAAGGATAAGAAGTGTTTCAAAAAATCAATTTAGTTTCATGCCTGGAAGGTCGACCATAGAGGCAATTTTCTTGATATGACAACTCATGAAGAGGACTAGGGAGCAAAAGAAGGATCTACACATGGTATTTATCGATTTGTAGAAAGTTTATGATAAAGTATCGAGAAAGCTTATGTGGTGGGATCTAGAAAGAAAAGAGTCCTAACAAAGTACATTACCCTTATCAAGGATATGTACGATGATGTTGTGACTAGTGTCAGAGCATGCGAGGGTGAAACCAGTGACTTTCCTATTAACATAGGATTACATCAAGGATTGGCTTTTAGCCTCTACATTTTTGCCCTAGTGATGGATTAAGTTACGATGGGTATACAAAGTGAGATTCCTTGGTGTATACTCATTGATGATGATGTTGTGCTAATGGAAGAAAGCAGGATTAAAGTTGATAGACAACAGGAGCTGTGGAGGCAGACTTTATAATCAAGAGGTTTTAGGCTTAGCAGGACTAAAAAAGAGTATGTGAAGTGCGAGTTCAGCGGTGTCAGGTCAAAGGATGGAGATATCACTCTAGTTGGACAAGTAGTACCCAAGAAGGAATCTTTTAGTTATTTAGGATCAATATTGCAGTATGATGGTGAGATTAATGAAAATGTTAGTTTTAGAATTCGAGTGGGATGTGTAAAATGGCGACAAGCATTTGACATTCTCTGTGAAAGAAAAGCCCCATAGAAGCTTAAAGGAAAGTTCTATAGAACAACAATCAGGCCTATGATGTTGTATGGTGTAGAAAGTTGGCCTACCGAAAGCCAACACATCCATAAGATAAGTGTGGCAAAGATGCGTATGCGGCGATGGAACTACGATCATACAAGAAGAGACTGAATTAGAAATGTTGATATACATGATAAATTTGGAGTAGCACCAATTGAGGAGAAGCTAGTCCAACACCGCTTAAGGTGGTTTGGACATCTCCAACGGAAGCCTTATGAGGCCCTTGTGCATGTTGGAATTGTAGGCCGCGTCGGATGCTTAAAAAGAGGTAGAAATCAACCAAGGTTGACATGGAAGAAAGTAGTAAAAAGGGACTTGAAGGATTGGAATATACTCAATAAGTTGGTGTTAGATAGGAGCATGTGGAAGTTAGTGATCCACAGATTAGAACGATGAACTATGAGTTTGTTGGTTAGAGTTGGTTTAGGGGTAGTGTTAAGTTTTAGATTACAGGACTAATGAATAGGAGCCTAAGACGTAGTTTTGGTCTTCGGTCAATATTACTATTAGTACCATTTTTACTATTATTCTTATCATCATGGTTTTTTTAATATTATTTTATTTATTTATTATTTATTTTGAAATCTTTATTTTTATTTTATTTAGTTATTATTACTATTATTTTTGTTATTTGTTTACTTATTTGACTTTATTTTATTATTATTTTCAAGGTTTTTATTATTGTTGTTGTTGTTGTTATGACTTTTAAATTGACTTTATCATTTAGTTTTGAGTTTCATCTCTAGCCGACCCCAACTTGTTTGGGAATAATGGCTTAGTTGTTGTTGTAGTGTTTATTCTTACCTATTCTTCAATTCCTTTTTATTGGTATCACGTTTCTTTTCATTTTAGAATGTTATTATCATGTTTATATCTCTTTATTTAACGCTTTGGGATTCTTCACATTTTAATATGTTGGAACTATGTTTTTGCCATAAAAATGTTAACACTATAAATTTATATACCTTATCCAAAAAGAAATATTTATGGGTTGTTTAAAATTACCAAGCATTGTCTTTTCATTTTTTTAAAATAGGAAGTACAAAATACAGTAAACATCCTATTTTGTACATCTCTTTCTTTCTAAATGAATTCCTTACCACTTCAAACAATGCATTTTTATTTGTTCTAAACTTGATAATATATACACATTTACCTTGCAAAATTCTAAATTCCAACGAATTAAAATGCTACTCACTCTTTTTAACTTGTATTCTCTACATCTAGGTATATTCTCTTTTTATTTGACTCCTCTTACTTTAAATCCAATATATAAAAATGGTATACACTTATTAGAATTACAGATCTGCTGAAAGGATTGAATTATGTTTGTATTTGAGTTTAAGATTCATGATTTACCTTTGTTTCTGCATTCTGAAATGATATTGTTCTTCTCTTTTCTTACTCTCTGCTTTCCTCTATTTATATATGCTACTTTTATAATTCTAGAGATTATAGAGAAAAGAGGATGGCATTGCTCCACTTTGTAACGCGGAAAATATAAGAAGAGAAGCGAGAAACTAGGTTTATATTTATAGTATTTGGAGTTAACTTGGAGTGTTTGATTTAGCCTAGAGAATCTTTTAACTTCATCATGCACATACCTTAATTTATTTATGCAGAAGTAAAATATCAGAGTGCACCATAGTCATCCGTCCCTTGCTTCAGAATCACGATTTAACAGAAGTAACGGTCGACCGCTTATGGCCTACGGTCGACTACTACCAATCGACCTAGGAGTATTAGTGGTCGACCTATTATTTGTTTTAAACATAGATTAGTTATCCTTCATGATTTGTTAATTTCATTCCTTCTTTAACCGATCTCGTATATTTGTTTCCCACTTTACACATTTTCTGAGATTTATTTTAGCTTTAAAATTTCTTAACCCCATAAGCTTCCATTAACGTTAGTAATTATTACCACAATTACATATATTATTATTTATAAATGTCAATAACTTTTTTGTTTGAACTCCTCGAAAGCTTTATATATGAAAATTAATCAGAAAATTGTCTTGAACCGAATGGTGCAAGTACTGTAGCCAAATTCTGATGTTTGTAGAAATTCAATTTTTAGCATTATTGCCTATTTATTAATTTTTTTAATTAATTAGCTTTAAAATTACAGGTGTCATAGTAAGGGTCATATATCTTGTGTTAGTGCCTTAGATAAACATGTACAATCTCCCTTGAGTGATATGAGGTAATATATTTACATTAGAAAAAATTTATTCACACAAACAAGGTTTTAAATGAGTTTTAAATTTCTCAGTAGCTCAAACATTTGAGTACATAAATCAGACGTCTGAGGCCATGTTATTTTAAACTAGAACCTTTCTGGTCTGTTTTCTTTAAAAGTCAGACATCTGAGGTCAGAAGTCAGATGTCCGAAGACATGCTTTTTTAAACTATTTATTTTTTGGAGAATAGTTCTCAAAATCCAAACATCTAACTAATTCATTCAGACGTCTAAACTTTATAATAGCTATTTTTTGAATGGACACTTCTCTTCCCTCTCATCGGTTGTACCTCTTCTTTCAATAGTATTCTCTGATGAATTATAACTGTTGAAAGAGACTTTTTGACAAGTAGAAATACATAGCTATGGCTAGATTTTGATTATCTAACCCTTGTTTTCATATACTACTTACTTGCTCTAAACTTTAGTTTCTCAAACCCTAAACCTTTTTTCAATATCACCAACAATTATTCAATAATCTTGGCGATCTACATCCTTAAACTCGCATACATTCACTCACTCAACTCAAAGAGGAAATTATAGGAAGCATTGTACTACAAGTCAAAAGCCATGTTGATAGAACACAAGATTGTTAGGTCAGCAAACTTCATTTTCACTTATTCCTCTAGGCTAAGTGATGGTATTTTGATTAGTGGAAATTCCAAAGAAGAGCTTTGCCACTGGACGTAGGATGGAAGGTCCAAACCAGTATCAAAATCTAGGTGTGATTGTTTTTATTTTACATTACCATTTCCTTTATTATATTGCTTGATCCTTCGTATAAACCTATATACGCAAGTTAACCATATTACTATAGATACTTGTGCACTTTCATTTTGTATCGGAGCATGGTCCTTTCATTAAGCATAATAAAGTTTTTGAAAAATTAAAACTATGGTGATCACTTTTCTAGAAGGTCAATCAACCACACGTCCTCCGCTATTCATCGGGTCAAACTATGCATACTAGTCTACACATATGAGAATTTTTATGGAAGCTAATGGTCTTGAGATTTTGCAAGCTACTCAAATTAAATATGAAGCACTTACTACTGAAATGAATACTTGGTCAGATGCTAAAATATCAAGGCAACCTACAATGCAAAAGCAATGAATGTTTTGTTTTGTTCGATTGACAAAAATGATTTTTCAGGAATTATGTTATGTAAAACTGTATATGATATTTGACGTACACTTCAAATCACACATGAAGGGACAAATAATGTTAAATAAACCAAAATATCTATTCCACAGGATCAATTTTCATCATTCAGAATAAAAACTAATGAAAACGTTGTAGATATGCATGCAAGATTTCAAAGCATAACATTATCTCGTGGCATCAGGAGTTATATTTACTGAATTTGATCTTGTTACACGTATTTTAAATTATTTAACTAATGAATAGGTAACAAAGGTTCTAGCAATAGAAGAAGCAAACGATCTTTCTCAAGTCTACATTGAAGAATTAATTGGAAATCTGATGTTGTATAAAGCATAATTCCAGACAAGAAAAGAATAAAATCAAGAAAAGAAGAGTATAAGTTTTCAAGCCAATAATGAAGACTCCAACTTAAACGAAGATGATATTGTGTTCATCACTAAAAACTACAACAAATTCAAGGAATTTATAAAGGCACAAAATGGTGGAAACTCAATTTAAATCAAGTGCTACGAGTGCGCCAAATTCGAACACATGAAGAAGGATTGTCCACAACTAAACAAGGAAAAGAAGACTAATAAATTTGAAAAATTCAAGAAGAAAAGAAAAGCATTTCAAGTTACATGGGATGATTTAGATTCGTCTTCTTCGAAGAGTAAAAGTGATAGTGACACGGAGCAAACAAATGTATGTTTCATGGCCACTAACGAGGTATATTTCAATCTCTCCTATAATGACGTGCTTGAAATTAGTATTGAACTTGATGATAAACTAAGAAATTATATAAAGAAAGTATAAGCAAACTAAATAGAGCTGAATAAGAAATTGGTATGCTTAAATATGAAAAATGTATTTGAGAAGAAGAAGAAAATTCACAAAAATGTTATGAAAGTTTTAAATTCTTAAAATACGAGGCAAGTAAAATTGAGAACGATAAACATGGAAAAGAAGTTTGTGAATTAAAATCCTATTCATATTTTTCAAAAAATGAAGTTTTAGAATTAAAACAAAAATTAGAGCAAATTACAAATAATGTTTCAAAGTTTAACCAATAAAAACAAATCTTAGAAAATTTGCTTAGAATTTCAATACCATCTAGTAATAAAATTGGACTTGGGTATAAGAAAAGGAAAATAAAATAAAAATAGTAATAAAAAATATAGTATTTGAGGAACCATGACGCTCGAAGACAACTCGAAAGGATTCGAAATTAGAATTGGAGATGTCATCAATGTCGGTATATCTAACTCTCCTTTAATTACAAATGTGTTACTGGTAGAAAATTTAAAACGACCTTTCAAGTGTAAGTAAGTTATGCGTTAATGGTTTTAAACTGATTTTGAGAAAAATAAATGCAATATTACTAAAATAAAATTTTAATTTTGGAAAATATAGAAAACAAAATATCTATATTTTGAACATGAATATTAAGCATGTTAATGATATATGTCTACTTGCGGATCATAACGATCCATGGCTTTGGCACAAACGATTTTGTCATATTAATTTTAGATATCTGAATAAACTTGTTAAAAATGAATTGGTAAGAGGTTTACCGAAAAAAATTTAAAGTTAATAATCTATGTTATGCATGTCGATAAGGAAAATTAATGAAGCTTCTTTCAAATCTAAAAAAGGAAATGTCAACAAAACAACCAGTAGAGCTATTACATCCAGATTTGTTCGGTCCCGCTCAAGTAAGATCGAAAAGTCGTAATAAATACATTTTTGTGATTGTTGATGAGTATTTTAGATTTACTTGAAATTAATTTTTGAAGCACAAAACTGATACTTTTGAAAGTTTAAAATTTTTGCTAAGAGAATTCAGAACTCAAGAGATTTAAAAATTTAAAGTATTAGAAATTACCATAGAGGAGAATTTGAAAATGAATTATTTGAATTTTTTATAATAAGAACGGCACCAGTCATAAATTTTCTTTTTCACGAACGTGGCAACAAAATGGTATGGTTGAAAGGAAGAATCATACTTTATAAGAATATGCACGAACATTGCTAAGTAGAAGTAACCTACCAAAGAATTTTTGGGTTGAAGCCATTGCCACCACTTTCTATGTACTTAATCGTGTTTCTTTAAGGCCATTGACTAAAAAAACTTCTTATGAACTATTTTACAGAAAAAAACCAAAAGTTTTATATATTCGAATTTTTGGGTCAAATTGTTCTATTTTAATCACTAAAGATCATTTAGGGAAATTTAATCCGAAAGCCGATGAAGGAATTTTTATTGGTTATTCAAAACGAAGTAAATGCTATATAATATTTAATAAACGAATTAATGCAATTGAAAAAAGTTTACATGAATCTTTTGATGAATATTTTAAAAATGAAAATGAAGACGAATAAATTTTAGAAATAAAACATCCATTTGTTTTAGAAAGCAATTCTTCAAATGCTAACATTAATAATGAAAGTAATATTGAAATATAATAACAATGAAAATATTTATTTAAGGTCTCCTCCTAGAATCTTAAAAGATCATCGCATAGGTAATATAATCAGAGATGTAAATATTAGAGTCACAACTAGAACTTAATTAAATCAAATAAGTCATGTAACTTTTATCTCAAATATAGAACCAAAAAACTATACGAAAGCAACTAAAGATGATTTTCGATATTAGTAATGTAAGAAGAACTTAATCAATTTGAAAGAAATAATGTTTAGGAACTTGTGCCAAGAACAAATGATCAATCCGTTATTGGAACAAAATTGGTATTTAAAAATAAAGCCGGTGAAAATGGTAATGTAATTCATAATAAAGCAAGATTAGTTGTTCAAGGGTATAACCAAGAAAAAGAAATTGACTTAAAGAAATATTTGCACCTGTAACTTGACTAGAAGCAATATGAATATTATTTACATTTTCTTGTCATCGCAATTTTGTTATATCAAATGGATGTCAAAAATGCTTTCACATATGGTTTTAGAAAAGAAATGTTTATGCTAAACAACTACCTCTATTTGTTTATGAAAAGTCCCCAAACCATGTTTTCAAACTTATAAAGGCACTTTATGGTCTTAAACAAGCACCCGTGCATGGTATGATAGACTCAAAAGCCATCAGTTAAACTCTTGTTTTCAAATTCATAAAATTGACACTACGTTATTTATCAAAAAGAAAATTGATGATATTTTAATTGTACAAATTTCCATTGATAATATAATATTTGGATCTATGAATGAAAAAATATGTAATGATTTTGTAACTATTATGAAAAATGAGTTTGGAATGTCTTATATGGGATAAATGAATTTCTTTTTGGTTTACAAATTAAATAATTATAAAATAAGATTTTTATTTTTCAAAAAAAATATTGCAGAGAATTATTAGGACATTTTTGAATCGATAATACTTCATGTAAACCGACCCCAATGAGTACCAGCTTACACATAGGCGAAGATGAGAATGGTAAGGATTTTGATCAAAAACTATAAACAAGTATGACAGATTCCTTACTTTTTTTAACTGCTAGTAGACCTGATATTTTGATGAGTTTTTTTTTGTGTGCTCGATTTCAAACACAACCCAAGGAATCACATCATCGAGTCATGAAACGAATTTTGTGATATTTAACCAACAACAAAGATTACAAACTTGCAACACCCTATAAAATTAACGATAATTGATAAATAATTAATATGACTCCGAAAGTGGAATTTGACCAAATATTGAAATTGGCTGCAAAACTTCCACCATTGTGTTTGTGGTGATTTTATGAGAAGCTTTTATATTTAATGTTTTGCGTTTGGAGCTTAAATGAAAACGTTATTAGCATTTAAAGTTTCGAAGCAAAAATAATTAAAATGAAAAAGGAAATAAATAATATTAAACACGGGACCCCATCGGTCAACCCCCTCCTTAAGCCGGTTAACCTAGCGGTAGACCAGTTTGAAAGTGGTGGCTAAGATTTGAAATAAATAATAGTTACGATTGATTCGTGTGCCTATAAATAAAGGCATGTTCCCTAATTTCTGTCCTTATATTTTCTTATCCAAGCAGTGAAGCTTAGCCATTTTCTCTTCTCCACCACTTCTAAAAATTATAAAATATTATATATAAATATGTAATTGGAGAAGGATAGAAAATAAAAGAGAAGTAAAGAAGGAGTGGGTCGATACTAAGGAAAAAATGTAAATTTTATAATTATAAACTATATTTTGCTTAACCCTAAATCTCTTCTAGAATTTGTAATTCTAATAGTATGTATACGCCCTGTTGTACATATTCTTTTGGATTATAAAGAAAAGGAGTCAAGTAAAGGAATGGATTAAGATTTGGAGATTTGGAAAGCTTAAGAGGTGAGTAGGAAATTATATAATTTATTTATAACACCGAAATTTGTATCATTGGACTTTATTTAATATTATGCCTAAATAAAGTCTGATGAACTGTAGGCTTAAAACAAATATGTACGATTATTGCTTACACATTCAATAAAATAGGTAATTGGAATAGAAATAGAATTTACAACCTAATCTGGAAATTTGAATTCAGTCACAATATTTATCATTGTAGAATGTTGTTTATTCTAGATCTATAATTAGGTTGTAAGTTAGGTTGCTCTAGTTGACTTTTAATGTAAATTTCTATGTTTTGATTTATTTAGAGCAAGTTCCTTGTAATTTCAATAAATTAGCCAATTCCAAAATATGTATAAGAGCGTGTCGATTGAATTAACAAGAGATATACCGAAAAAGGGAAAGAGATGTGCAAAATACAGATATTCTTTTCCGTAGTTTACGCTGTCTATTTCAATAAAAAGAAAGAAATAATTCCTTGTAATTTTAAACGAAGCAAAGATCTCACTTTTGGTTAATTTATGGAAAGTTATAGTAAACTCCTTTTTGAAATGGTAGCTCTGATAAATTAGAATGTGGAAAAGAACGTTCTAGTTTAGAAATTAATAGTTGAAATTATAAATAAATAAATAAACATTTATAACCGTGCTTAACATTCAAAAATAAAAATACATATAAATAAGTATTGATTAGGGAATTTAATATAGCATTTATGGGGAAATTGAATAGGCATAATAGTTGGATTAGAAAGTGGGAAATAGTTAAACGAATTAAATGAGGATTGCTTAAAGATTGTATGACATTGACATTATTGACCGCTTATTATGGACAATAGACATTTATTAGACACTATAAGGAAAACGGAGCCTAAGCGTATAAATAAGAATAATTACGTAGCGAACAAGTATTAATATTACTTAATATATACATAGAAGGAAAAAATAATTTTCATAGTAGGAAATTATATAACTTCAATTATACATTTAAAACATGCATGAATTAGTGGGCTTAGCCAAACACTTAGACTTTGGGTGACTGGGTCGGTTTAATGTGTTGGGATGCGAAGTTGATGGAGTTACACAACAGAAGTCCGCCCTTCAGCTAGAGGCTACCATCTTGTGTATACTTACTACTAGTGTGGTACATCTACAACCATAGACCAATAAAGAAGGGATATGCATAGGACGTAGAACCTACTTCTGGGACGGAGGTATTGAATAGCTATTATAGGGTTTGCATCCTCTCTATTTAGGAAGTATTAAATGGTCGAGGTTAGTGGTTAGGCACGGTAGTGGATATCTCATGAATAGTCCGCTTTGATTTGAGGTATTAAGTTGCTATTATAGGGTCTGCCTCTCCCATAAAGAAGTATTAAGTTGCCTGGTTGAGATTCCGTGCAATATCAGCAAGATAGTGTCGGCGAGGGGTTCGCTTGGGGATATGTATTAAATGATGGGGACCTGCCTAAAATGCAGGTACTAAATGGTCAGAGTCTACCTAGTTTCTGTTGAAATGTGTTAAGTGGGTTCGGTACTATTTCTTACAATATTAAGGCATGATTGACAGTAGTTGCATGGGATTGGAAATGTCCTTTGGCCTACATTTGAGGGTAAGCTATAGAGTTGAGATACATTAGTAATATGTTAATTATTATAAAGCCTTATCTAGATGTCATCGCTCTTTGTAGTTAGGACCGACCGACTAGCAGTTATGTTGCAAAGGGCTCGCTTCAGGGACTGAGGTATTAGCAGCCATTATACGATCCACCTCCTCTTTATTTAAGAAGCATTAAATGACCATGTTTTTGGGTTGTGAAAAGGTTAAACATATCTGCGGATATAGTTATTCCTTAGAGAAGATTAGGTTAGACGTATCATACATGCACACAAGATTTAACGAATTAACCATAAATAATAGACATAACACTTAAACCAATCAGCATAAATTAATGGCATGTATGTAATTTTCTAATCACTAGAACATTTTTCTGACCTCCCCTCTTAACAACCCACATGTTAGATTTAGATGAATTGGATACTAGAGCAAGACGAGAACTGCAGATGGTGAAGTCTTCTTATTCATGCTTGGTGCAGACAAGGAAATTAAATATCCAAGGAATGTTATTTCGAGGTAATAGCCTTAGTCAATATGTATATTATATTATTCAATTCTACTGTGAGTTTATATTGATCGCACTCAGATACACCAATGTTATAACAGGTTATCAAAAGTAACGATCCATACCCTAATGGACTTAGGTTTCAATTTAGTCAAAATTCGAGCCCATTACGGTGCAAGTTGTTACATTTGGTATGAGACCTTTGGTTACTCGATCATAAAAATTAGGATACACTGGGAGAACTTATTTGTATTTTACCTATATCTATATATAAATTATACGCCTAACTATGTAAATTCCGACTATAGAAGTAAACCATATTCCGAAAGGATAAGCGAGCCGATTATGAATCGGGACAATAAATAGAGTTAAATTTATATTCCTACCCCGAAAGGATGATACTTAACTCCTTTGTTGAACCTAGACTACCTTATGATTGTGGATTTTAATGGATTTCCGACTAAAGACATGCATTTCATTAAGGAGAATGGGAAGTAAGAAACTATATGTTGCAAGCGTCCGAAACTAAGGTATGAAGGAGTGGAGAAAGTTCTCACAAGAAGATGTGCAGTAATCACCACTAGAAGATAGCCAGATTTTTAACGAAGATTGAGTAGGGAATAATGATAATCCAAAAGAAATGACAATTAAAGCTTATTTCTAAGTCCAATTCCATATGAAAGATTTTGACAAAAAGATTTCTTTGAAAATCCCTTGGAATGTTTTGAATGGGTTTTTCAAAGGATTTGTTAGGCAATTTTGTTTTGAAAAGCGAGAAAAATTTTAAATTCATAATTTGTTGAGTCAAAAATTTCTTATTTGAAGATTTTTGGTAAAAAGGATTTTTCATATTTGAAATTATTAGTTTAAAAATTGATCAAGTCAAAAAGTATGGATTTTAGTATTTTTGATGAAGGGATATTTTGTTTTTGAAATAAATGTAAAATAGTGCATAGGCTGCAGTCGATGATTTTTTCTATTTTATAAATTTGTAAATTCCATTTTAAAATTCTTTTTAAGGGGTGGATAAATGGAAATGGTACTTGATTCAAATGGGGTATAGAGAATAGAAGGGTAAGAACGCCCAACAACTTAGGTAGAAATAGAATTCGGAATATATATACAAATATAGCAATCTAGTTAGAAATAATATAGGGGAAAAATAATAGGAATATAATAGGAAGCATGTACAAATTCCATGGATGTATAGTAAGTGCACATATAATTTACATAGAAGCTTAGATAGATGTTGTAATTATGAATATCTTTTAGAAGTCCCCCTCTTGTGCTATGAAAATCCCCATTAATGGTGGAAACGAAGGTAGCATAAGTACTATGAAAGTAATAAAATGAAAGTTATCCTTGTCTTCTCCACTTTCCATTGTTTGAAATTATAGAATATGCTTTTAAAAAGTGTTTTGGGATGATCATTGAATTTTAAATATTTTGACCTAAAAACCCTACTTTTAAAAGAAATAAATCTCTATTGTAGAAAGTCCTTTAAAAAGTTAAGTTGGCTAGAAAAGGGAAAAAATTTATTGGTTCCTTTTCGAAAACAATCAATTTTTGAATTTGATAAAAAGGTTTCTAAGTTCATATTTTTAAAGATAAAAGTTTTGGACCAAATACTTCATGATTGTGAAGTTTTAGTAACATATAGAATGGTGAGAACCAAACCAAATTTATAATATGGATTAGATATGGATCATTGCCTAGGTAAGACAGGGTAAAGTTTAGGCTAAGTATAAAATAACAACAAATGTTATAGGGCGGTAATAAGGAATCACCATTTAATATAAGGAATGTTGGTATGAGACTAGGAATATTTTTTTAAAGATGTGAAGTAGCCATGAGAAGATCCTTCAAGGGAATGGTGAAGGGTACCAAAGTGCAATTTTGCAAGTCCTTTAGTATACTTAAATGAAGGATCAAGGATGTAGAGGAAGTAAATACCCAAATTTAAAGATATTGTCAAGAGATTTTGAGTTAGGGAAAATAGTAGTATGGCTAGAGAAGAGAGTAATGAGTGTAAAACACACATAAAGGACGATAGTTGACTCAAGGTTGAAGATGGCAACGTAGGTAGTAGGAAAGTTATTCCTCCAAACCAATTTTCCGAAGAGTTATTCTGAATGTGCATAGTTTATATTTCCTAGCCACTGCAGAATGGCAATACACAAAATACTACATAGTCAGATGTAATAATTAAAGTAATGGATGGACCACATTTAGTAGAAGTTAAGAAGGAGAGCTAAGGAAGGTGGGTGATAGTGGATTGGCATAATAGGAATTTCCATCTTAATTTAATAAGGAGTGTTAGGGCATTAACATCATTAACACCAGTTGACGATGAATGGAAGCTTCCAACAAAATTTTCTTTTAAGGTCTTTGGAATGGCATATTAGGAATGTTCTATTTTATCACCGTGTTGATTTCATGGATAGGATTAGACCGCTACATAAATATGAATATATCGAAAAATAATGTAAATAAGGAGATCTCATAGGGACATAACTAGTGATAAAATTTAGTTAAAGTTAGAAGTTAATTAGGAAATTAGGGAAATGAGTTAGCTACTAGAAATTTAGAATGATTAGATCCCAAAACTTTAGAAGTTTGGGAAAAATAAATTTTGGCCAAATGAGGGACAGGGAAATGTTGTTGTGCAATCATGGATCACTATCCCAATGCTTTAGAAGCTAAAATTTATAAATACTCTCGTAGGTTGTTTGTTGTTTAGAGTTAAAGAAAAGGAAAGTTTCCACAAATCTAGGACTAGCTACACAATACTAGGGTCAGTCATATGCATTAACTCATACACTAAGCCCCTATTACGTTAAGGCAAGGCCATATTTGTTTTAAGGATGTAGCGGCAAAGGTTTTAAAAATAATATGTTTGAAAGCTTTGAGAATTTTTTTGAATGCTTTTGAAAATTTGGGTTCAAATGGTTTAGGAAGATTTTGTTTAAGTGCTTTTAAAATAAAATAATGTATATGGTGTTCAAATGCTTTTGGGAATTCGATTCTTCAAAACTATTTTGCAAGTAGGAAATTCTTATGAAAATTGTATTTAAAATTTTCTTTTGAAGTGAGAAAATTCTCTGATTTCAAATGTCACATATAAGCGTAAGAAGGATCGATTTATTAGTAAGTATGAGTTTTTTGTGTCTTGACAAGGGTGACAGTAGACGAAACATAGATAATAATAAGGAAAAGGTTGTTTTAGCTTTGAAATTTCTATTTCTATACCTTGATAGTGAAACGAAACTTGCACTTAGGATAAATATGCTTTAACATCCAAAAACAAACTTTCTTATGCAATTGTACTTGGAATAGTTGGAAAATAATTGGGAGCGGAATAGAAGGTTCCAAGTTACAACGGAATAGGTATTCAAAAGCAAGGGCGGGATCACAAAATTTTACATCTTTAATCCTTTTCCTACGTAGGAGTAAAGATTTAGAAATCTAAATTTTCGAAAAAAGTTTGGTGTTAAAAATTGTGCTAGGTTTTGGATGGTGGGGATTGGACGAAAAATTGGATAAACCATACTCCTACTCACAAAAGTGTGGAAATAAGTGTGTGCAAGAAGGATTTTTGAAAACTAGCTTATATATAGAATTGTCAATATATCTAGGTTGTTTGCATTATATTTTCAAGGAGGCGCCAATTTAGAATCATTCTGCGTGCATGTTTATATGTTGTGATACACCATGCGTTTGTACATGTTTGGCTGCAAAATTGCTTGTACACTAATTAGTTGAGTAGCTTTGTGTGCAATGTTATATGATTCAACGTTTGGGGAATTTCACGGGGGGAGAATGTAACACCCCGTAAAATTAATGATAGTTAGTAAATAATTAATAAGGCCCCAAAAATGGATTTTGAGCAAACATTGGAATTTGGCCATGAAACTTACGCCATTGTGTTCGTGGCATTATTTGAGCAACTTTTATATATGGAGTTTCACGACAGGAGCTCAAACAAAAAATTTATCGGCGTTTGAAATTTACAAAGAAAAGCTAATTTAAAAAAAATAACATTAAATACGGGACCCAATCCATAGACTCTCTCCTTGGACCGATCAACAGCTAATGGTCAACCGCCTATAAGAGAGAAGTCGACTAGCTCGAACGTGGCGGCTAGGGTTTGAACCTTGGTTAATGGCCTGGACTTAATTATTTTAATCTAACGATTTCAATTGATACGTAGGCCTATAAATAAAGGCCTAACACTTCACTTTTCTTCTCATATTTTGTTATCCAAACAGTGAAGCTCTATCATTTTCTCTTTTCCATTGCTTTTAAAAAATATAAAGTATTATATATAAATATATAATTGGAGAAAGGAAGAAAATAAAAGAGAAGAAGAGAAGGATCGAATCAATACTACGGAAAAAGGTAATTTTTATAATTATAAATCTATATTCCTCATAACTCCAAATGTCTTCTAAGATCTATAATTCTAATAGTATGCATATGCTTTGTTATACATATTCTTTTGAATTAGAAAGAAAAAGGAGTTAAGTAAAGGAATAGATTCAGATTTAGAGATTTAGGAAGTTAAAAGGTAAGTGATAAATTAGATAATTTATTTATAACATTGAAATTTATATAGTTGAATTTTATTTAATAGCGTTCATAAATAAGATATGATGAATTGTAGGCTTAAAACAAATGTATAGGCTAATCGCCTACACATTTAATAAAATAGATAATTGGAATAGAAATAGTATGTATAACCTAATTTGGAAAATTGAATTCAGTCCAAAATATTTATTATTGTAAAATGTATGCTTATTCCAAATTTATAATTGGATTGTAAATTAGGTTGGTCTTGTTGACTTGGAATGTGAATTTCTATTTTTTGATTTATTTAGAGTGGGTTCCATGAAATTTTCAAAAATTATCCAGTTCTAAAATATGTATATGAATTAATAAGAGATATGCCAAAAAGGGAAAGAGATGTATAAAATGCGGATATTCTTCTTTGCAATTTACCTATTTATTTCAATGAAAGGAAATAAATAATTCCCTGTAATTTTAAACATCGCACTCATTTTGGTTAATTTATAGAAAGTTATAATGGAAATCCTTTTTGAAAAGGCTGCTCTAATAAATTAAAATGTGGAAAGGAATGTTCTAGTTTAGAATTTAATAGTTAGAATTATAAATAAATAAATAAACATACATAACAAAGCTTAACGTTCGAAATTAAAAATATATAAATAGTATGATATATGATGATATCCGTATTAGTTATTAACAGCGTAGTAATTACAGGGCTATAATTATGGACATTCATTATAGAATTAATGGCCAAAAATTTATAATTAACAAAGAGTTAAAAAAGAATTATATAGGGACTGATTAGGGAGTTCAATATGCCATTTTATGGGAAAACTAAATAAGCATAATAGATGGATTTTGAAAGTGGTAAATATATTTAATGAATTTAATGAGAATTGATTAGAGATTGTCCAATTTTGACATTAATGACCAATTATTGCGGGCATAGACATTTATTAGGCATTATAAGGAAACCCAAGCCTAAGCGTACAAATTAAGAATAATTATGCAAAGAACAAGTAAGTATCAATATTATTAAATATAAACATAGAAGGTAGTATAATGTTCAAGGTAGAAAATTATATAGCTTCAATTATACGTTTAGAACAAGCATGAATTAGTAGGCTTTGCCCAACACTTAGGCTTTGGGTGATTGGTTCAATTTAGTGGGTTAGGATATGAGGTCAGTAGAGTTACACAATAAAAGTATGCCCTTCAACTAGAGGCTATAGTAGTTGTGCATACTTACTATTGATGTGAAACATCTACAATCATAGGACTTGCGGGAAAGGGATATGAATAGGACGTAGGACCTTCTTTTGGGACAATGGTATTAAGTAGCTATTATAGGGACCGCCTCTTCCTTGTTTAGGAAGTATTAAATAGTCGGCATTGGTTGTTAGGCATGGTAGCGGATATCTCATGAAGGGTTAGTTGTTAGGCACGGTAGTGGATATCCCGCGAATGGTCTACTTCGGGTTTGAGGTATTAATTAGCTATTAGGGTTTGCCTCTCCGATAAAGAAGTATTAAGTGGCTGAAGAGATTCTATGCGATGTCAGCTAGTTAGTATCGGAGAGAAGTCCGCCTTGGGATGGGTGCTAAATGACAGTGACCAACCTAAAATGTAGATATCAAATGGTTAGAGTCTGCCTAGTTTCCATTGAAAAGGTATTGAGTGGTTTGAGTATTATCTCTTACATTGTTAGGGCATGATTGATGGTTATTGCATGGGACAAGAAAGGGCCTATGGCCTACAGTTGATGGTAAGTTGTAGAGTTGAGATGCATTAGTAATTTAGCAATTATTATAAAGCCTTATCTAGGTGTCATCGCTCTCTATAGTTAAGACCGATTGACAAGTAGTTATGTTGCGAATTGCCCGCTTTGGGGATTGAGGTATTAAGTAGCCACTATGGGTTCCGCCTCCTTCCTATTAAGAAGTATTAAGTGACCAGGGTTTTTGGTAGTGAAACGGTTAGATATATACGGATAGGCATATACTTATATAGTTATACCATAGAAAATTTTAGGTTAGAGTGCATTTAAGATTTAACGGATTAACAGTAAATAATAGACACAACACTTAAATGGAAACTAATCGGCAGAAATTAATGGGATGAGTAAAGTATGTAATTTTCCAATCACCAGAACTTTGTTTTAACCCCCTTCTCATAATAACCCACATATTATAATTAGAAGGATTGGATACTAGAATAAGAAGGGAACTGCATATGGTGAAGTCTTCTTATTCATGCTTGGCTCGGACAAGGCAATTAAATGTCCAAGGAATGATATTTCGAGATAGCCGCCTTAGTCGATACACTTATTGTATGATATTTTTTCAATTCTGCGATGAGTTTATATTGATCAGATTCTGATATACTTATGTTATTACAGGTTACCAAAACCAACGATCCGTATCCTAATAGATCTAGGTTTCAATTTAATCAAAATTCAGGCCCATTATGGTGCGAGTTATTACATTTGGCACTTGTAACTTTATCAAAAGAGTACGAGTGGCACTTGTCACTTTATCGGTCAATCTTTGGTCACGTGGTTTCGTAAGAAACCAAATTATGGTTTTATTATCGACATGTGACACTGAGTTTAACTTAGCCGCTTTGGCTTGTGCTCAAGTAATACATATGCAACCAAAACTTTGAGATTTCGGGAAAATATTACAAAACCCCTATATATTGCGATAATACAAATGCAATCAATCTCACCAAAAATCTTATCAATCATTCTTGAACAAAGCATATTGATATATGTCATCATCTTCTAAGAGATAATGCAGAAAATGAAGTTATATCCCTAGAATTTGTCAATAAAGAAAACCAAATAGCAGATATTTTCACTAAACCTTTATGTAAAACAACAATTTTTAAATTGCATCAAGAACTGCGAATTTTTTCCTTATATGAATTGGTTGAATAAATAACTTATTATAAGAATATATAATATAGATTGGTTAACTATGAAAACTATTTTTTAAGCTTTAACATATCAGTATATAATCATACCATCTAAAAATAGTTAGTAGTTTTTCCATAGCTTATTTCTTTGGCTAAATAAACCATTTATCTCAAAATAGTTATTGGTTAAATGTAAACGGATTCTTTTAACCCTCACTTTTATTAGTTAAACAAAATTTTAGCTATAAATAATTATTAATTATTATCAAATGCTAAGAAATTTTTTATCTAAAATATGTTTCCATTTTTAGAAATTTTCATTTTCATTTAATCAATACATATCAATAAGTCAAAACAAATACTTCAACAATGTAACCTTTTAATATAATTCATCTTATATTAAGGTACTTATTCTTCTTTTGAGAAAATTGATTTTTCTCCTAAAGGGAAGAAAATTAAATAGTCAATCTAATCCGAATGTCACATAACTATCACTCAAGATGATCACACTGATAATATAACTCATTACAAGGAAGAAACAATGAGATTGCAAAACAAAATATATTAAGAGCAATGTCAACAGGGTGAACATCTGAATTTCATCGAAAGAACTTTATAGGCTTTTGTGGGAAATCGCCAACTTAAAAATTAAATCCATACTTTTTTACTTGATCAGTTTTTAAACTACTCAAACATTGTCACAGTAAGCCCAAATCATTTCATACTTTAAAAACATTTATCTTCAAACTTGCTTTTAAAAGATTTAATTATACTTAGGGTCCACGACAAGTGTTGTTTAAAACATTGTAACAGCAGCCCAAAACATTCACTTATGCTTAATCTTAAGGTATTAAATATTAAATATATATCTACATTACTAAGTATAATTAATAATAAGGGTTAAAAATAAATGTTACCAAGACACTGTTTACTACAACCCGAAACCATTTCATACTTAACCATTTTCTTTAACACTTCATTTTAAAGATTTATTTACATTTAAGGGTTAAAAACAATTATTACTTAAATGTTTTTCACAACAAACCCAAAACCTTTTACTTATAGTTATCTACTGAATATTCATTAGTAAATATCTAATTATATTCCTAAGTATAATTAATAATAAGAGTTAAAAAAGGTTACTTAGACGTTGTTTACTACAACCCGAAACTATTTCTATACTTACCATTAACTTAAAAACATTTATTTAAAGATCAAAGCATATTTACACTTATTAATTAAGGTAATAAAATTTCAAGTAATTCCATAAATCCATTTATTTTAAATTAAGTGTTAAAATCCAAACTTCCTTTATTATATTTGTAAAATATTAACTTACTTTTTAAAACTTATATGTATATAGAAATACCTTTAAAATAATTATTAATCGGTTAAAACAATTTTAAACTGCTTAAAAATGTATTATAATTATTTATATAGCATACTATGTAAAAATAATAAATTTGGAAATAAATAGAAAAACCAAAATAAATATGTTTTCTTTTAAAAGAATTTACTGTTAAAAATTCGTAACCAATTATTAAAGATATATTTAAAAACGAAACAAAATTTAAAACACTTTAATATAAGTTAGAAAACAACCCTAAAAAGATTAAATAAAAATACTTAATTTAATAAAAATACTTTACGCCCAGTTTTCGACGCTTTAACAAAATATTTTTGTTCCATTCATTTTTTTACAATAGTTAGTATACTTTGGATACTTAGAAACCATGAAGAAAAATCCCAAATAATATTTTTAATTATTTTATAGAAATAACTAAAAATAAGGTATTTTTTGAAGTGCCTGTATGGTGATTATTTCATTATAAAGTTTGCCACTTCGTTCAACTAGCTAACGAATCATTTAAGATTCAAATATTTTACAATAAGAATCATACTTATTTGATTGTTAATATGGTATAAAAAAACCCCAAAAAAAGTCTTTATGAAAATAAATGGTATTTCTTAGAAACAAGTTATTTAAAAGTGTCGATATAACGACTATTTTTACTTCAAGCTTTCTTAGCTTTATTGTATTATTTTCACAACTTTCCAAACTTATTATTTATTGTATAAAACACTTATAGAAGTCCAAATAACAACCAAAACAAGTTATTTCAAGATAAGTTTACAAATCACCAAGTTACACGAGTTTAAAAGGGATATAAAGTGCGTTTATAGCGACGATCGTTGTGTGGACATTTCCATACTCAATTCAATATCAGTGCCATTCAATAACATAAACCAAGGACTTCCAAGGTACAACAATTAGGAAAATAACATTCTATTCAAAGCACATAAATATAGGCTATAACTTTACTAAGTTAAGGTCTATTATCATAGTTTTTAGCAAGAAAATTAACAAGTTTTTAACAAGCAAATTGTCGAGTTATTATTTTCATTTAAGGTGGGATAACTCATATTTATTGAACCAAACACTACCATCTTCCTACCAACATTTAAACAAGCATCAAAACACTTCCTATTTCAAATAAAGTCCACGACCATAGCCCCTCTTCATCTTGTTGCTCTTGGCCAAGACTTCCACCACTCACCATTACTTACGACCTAAGGGAGGATCTCCCTATAACTCCATAATTTCCTCACTTCTTAGATGCTAAACCATGTTTTAATGATGATATAAGAATTTTGTGAAAATATTTAGGAAAAAGGAGTTGATTTGCATAGATTTCTAGAATGTTAGAGAGGATGAAGAAGAAGATGAAGACATTGATTTAGAAGTGAATTTGTGAAGAATGAAGAGAGCCTTAGATGCTTATTTAATAGGCTTGAGAATGAGTGGCTAAATACCAAGAATACCCTTCCTTAGTCATGAAGAAAAAGGACTCTGACATGACAAAGCCATGCCTTAGTACAAAACACACCATACTCTCCTTGATTTAAGCCTTGATTTAGGGGTCACTTAGTACTACTTTTACTTTTACTAATTAGTCCTTAGTTTAATTAATTTTGCTTAGGATGATGGAAGTTTTAGTTACTTGTTAAGTTGTTCTTATGTTATCATACTAGTGTAAAAATGTCCAAATAACTTTTATTTTACAATAAATTGATTTTTAACAAAACATTTTTCAATCACTTCAGTATTTCTTCAAAGTACATATTTTTGTAAACAAAATTCAAAAACTAGTTTCCTACCATTAGTTATTAATTGAAAAGTGTTTAACAAGGTTATAAAATAATATTTATTTACATTAAAATCTAAGATACTAATATTTAAATATTTCAAATATTTAAATACAGAATGTTCAAAATTCTGGGTCATTACACATTTCAAACATCCGACTCTCAAGACCAAATGTTTGATTATATGAACTTCTGTTTTTCTAAACAACCTTTCATTTGTGACTTTTGACTCATTTTCAAGTTTTCTTTCTTTTGCCTCTTACGTTCTCAAACCCATAACTCAGCAAAATCCTAGCCACCCAAATCTTCAAAATAGCCCCAAAACTTGTTCTTAAAAGAGCAAAAAGAGGACAATCCTCTTTCTCTACCCCAACCTCTCAAGCTACTGACGAGGATATTAAGATTTGGTTGAGAGAAAGAACTATTGTTGAACAATGATTTGTAGAGTTGAAGAAGAGAAGATTCACGATGGCTCATTCTATTGCTTGAGAAATTCTGATGAATGTAGGCATAAAGAATTAACGGATGAAGCTCAAATTACCACTTTGATCGAGTATGATGACAATAAGGTAGTTATAGATCCTCTAACTATCTATCTTTTTTATCGAACTTATGTGCAATGTATAGAAATCGCATGATGAGGATGGTTGGTTATGGAGTAGAGTTTATGGTAGGGCTATTAAGATTCATGTAAATCATATTGCTATTGCACTTAGTTGTGGACAAGGAGGAATTGACATGAATGAATTGCCTGATTATCAACATAAACGGGGTAATGCAATAACCCATGAGATTTTTGAAGACTCCATGCCAGAATGGAAAACTAACTTCTTTAGACCTCGAACTAGACTTTTTAATTGAATATTGATCAACTCTGTTATTCCTTGACTAGAGAGTCTTGAACTTATTTATGAAAATGATCATAATGCTCTCTATGCTATCCTTAGACAAGTACAAATTAATTGGGCCATGTTTACATGATGAAATTAAGAATTTTTGGCCTCGAAGAAGGTCAACTATTTTATATGCACCCTACATTATGAGACCTCTTACCATCTTTGAGATTAACATCATACTATCTAACTTTAAATCGATACTAGTTAAGTAAATTGGAAGACGATTCTTCTGCCCGATGCATTTACCTTCTACTTTGCCTTGTCATATTAGCTTTGAAGAATGGACTTCACAATAAGCTCAACATGGTAAAAGTTCAACTCAACCACCAATACAAACCCTATCCTCTTAACAGACTCCAATTCCTCCTCATCTTATGCAACAAAAAACTGAATATGACTTTGAGACCGATCTTTATGATGCTCGACTTCAACCAAATGCAAATGAGTCGCTGACGAACTTAACTCTCCAAAATCTTAGAATTATCACAGCTAATCAAAAGTTCTTAGAGAAGAGAGTTAATGGTCTTAAGAAATCTTTCTCTATTCGGCTGTAAGATGGAACGATCAATGGAAAAAATCATTTCATCGCTCTTGAAGATGATTACAAAGGTTAGAGGATGATCAGGCTCTACTTCGACATCCTCTCCTTCACATAGTTCACCTCCTTCTTATATCCTATCTCACCTTCCCATGCATCCACGCGTAATGTTGAATCATTTCATCAATACAATGAGAAAACAATCAAAAAAGAACACAACGAGGAGGAAGGAGGCATATTCAAGTCATGGAATTGGTCTGATATATAAATAAATGAATCTCAATTTGTTCCTTTTTAAGGCCACTTTATAGCAGAAGGCATAGACGAAGCAAGTGATGAGAATCAAGGGTTTGGAGATTTATGATTCCTCTTATGGAAACTATGGAGGTTTATCTTATGGTTGGCTATAATTCATAGTGTGGATGCTTTTTTTCTATTTTTTATGCTTATTTCTCAACTAATGTTATGTGTATTGTCCATACTATTTACGTATTCTTTTGATATTGGTTTGTGATATGCCTTGTTGGTTTGTTGTATGTTATGCTTGGATATTTGTTTGTGTTATGTTAACATGTTATCCTTGTGTTATAATGTTTGTACAATTTTTGATCTCTCTTTGTTAATGATGTGTTATCCTTTTGTTATGTTTTTATTATAATGGAAAAAGGGAAGAAATATATTTGCATATTGATAGGAGATATGTTACATTTAGGAGGAGCTATTTATAATATTTTATTGTGTATATGATTGTGCAGTTGTCATCATCAAAAAGAAGGAGAACGTTAGAGCCTGAGTAGTTAATATCGGCATCGGGTACGTATCATTCAAGACCAATTTGAGATATTTTAAAATATCATGATAATATCAGATAATATCCGTGAAATATCCGACATGTGTAGAACATGTTATAAACCATATTGTACAATTTTAATATGTCATAATCAGGTCATGTTTTTAAATATTTTGATCAATATTGCTAAATTACTATTAAAAAGTGACTGCATATAGTTTACATATTACAATATGTTTACCGAGATATTCAATTAAACACAAGTCATAGGATAAGCCTATAAAAACTGATAAATTCATAGAATCTTTATTATTTTGTTCAATTTTATACTATACTCGTTTTTAAGCCATCTAATCATCTATATTAATTTGCAAATTTTTCTATATTTATAGTTTCTTTGTTTTCAATTTTACTTAGTTTATCAAATAAGTAACGTCGATTTGACATTGATTACAACTTCTAGCCTATTCTTTACCGATTTTTCAAATATGTATCTTTAATACTCTTCAAAGTTTAAGTTCTTGGTACATGATAATACCTATAAAATCAATTTTTTATAGCCTAACTTACCAATTATAAACGGTGAACCAAAATATAATTAAAAACTGAAATAGCTCATAAACAATCTAGTTTTTGGTAGTAAAGTCATGACACAAAATAAAACGATTAAAATAATAGAATAAATAGTTCTTTGTTAAAAGATGAATGAAATAGACTGAAAAACTTATGGTTAAAACTAAAAAAATTAGTGCATCATGATTTCTACTATTGTCATTCATCATATACTAAAAACAAATATTGAGGATATGAAGATATTTATTTGTAAATTTATTTTCTCCAAAACATACGATAATGAACAAAGTTCTTAAAAAAATCAAAGATTTTACACTAAATATTAGAGCAATATATTGGCAAATACCAGGCAGTATATCCGTAATGATACTCTAAGCGATATTTTGGAAAAAATCTTGGTTAAGGAGCGATATGAGATATATCGGTGATATATCATCTATATTATCTAATATTAACTACATAGGTTAGAACCTCTCTTATTGGATTTTAATGACAATAACTATATAACCATATCGTAGATCTCTAAACTAATATATAAGTATATAATGATCAAGTCTTGAGCATAAAGGAAGTCTTGAAGGCATCAAGGACTCAATAAAATGAAATAGAATATCAACAAGGTGATCAACATGAAGAAAAACCATTGTAAGGGTCATATATCTTATGTTAGTGTCTTAGATAAACATGTACAATCTCCAACGAGTGATATAAGCAAACATATTTATGTCAAACATAATTATTCACTGAAACAATGTCTTAAATGAGTTCTAAATTTCTCAGTAACTCAGACGTCTGAGTAAATAAATCAGACGTCTGAAATCATGCTATTATAAGCTAAAACATCTCTGGTTTATTTTCTTCAAAAGTCAGACATTGTAGATCAGAAGTTAGATGTTTAAATACATGCTTTTGTATACTATTTATTTTTTGGAGAAAATTTTCAAAAATCCAAACTCTGACTAATTCATTCAAATGTCTGAATATTTATAACAACTATT
Organism: Allium cepa; assembly: GCA_030765085.1. NCBI lineage: Eukaryota > Viridiplantae > Streptophyta > Magnoliopsida > Asparagales > Amaryllidaceae > Allium > Allium cepa. The sequence goes on along the minus strand of CM060932.1, from coordinate 683,297,073 downwards.
TTTTAAAAGGACACTCCTCTTCTCTCTCACCAGTTACACCTCCTCTTTCAATGGTTTTCTCTAATGAATTACAACTGTTAAAGAGACTTTTTGACAACTATAAATACATGGTTGTGGCCAGAGTTTTATTATCTAATTCGTGTTTTCGTATACTTCTTTCTTGCTCTGAACTCTAGTACTCTCAAACTCTAAAACTGCTTTCTATGTCACTAATAATTATTCAATAGTCTTGGAGATCTACTTCCTTAAATTCACATAAATTTGCTCATTCAACTCAAAATGGAGATTATATGAAGCTTTGTACAACAAGTTAAAATCCGTGTTAATATAACACAAGATTGTCAAGTCAGCAAATTTTTGTATAGCCTATTCCTCTGGGATAAGTGAGGGTGTTTTGGTTGGTGGAAATCCAAAGGGGAGCTTGGGAATTGGACATAAGACGGAAGGTCCAAATTAGTGTAAAAATCCTACTGTGATTGCGTTTTATTTTACTTCAATGTTTCCATTATTATATAGCTTGGTATTGCATATACACTTATATACATAAGTTAGCCATACTATAGATCCCTATGCACTTTTAATTTTATTTCTAATTTTTTGGTCTAATTTGATCTATTTTTTATGGCTCTTCCATGTTATAAAAGAGAGTATTTATACCTGCTTCAAGCCCTAATTTTTCTGTGGGTAGTGCCTAAAATGTGAGGTGGTTATGTGTTCCCTAATTAATCAAAATGACTATTTAATTCTCCATTTGAAAAAAAATTATGTACTTAAGCTTGATCCATCTTTAAAATCTGAATTTTTAAATTCATCCATAAAGCTTCATTCTTTATTCTTAGGCTTTGAAAATAATATTGATTTGCATATGGATTTATTTTCATAAAATCCATTCCTAGTTATGTTCATCTTTAGGATCCTTTTATATATATAAATCCATATGGTGACTATACTGAAATTTTGGACTCAATTTTCTAAAAAACAGTCAAGATTTAACCAAAATGCACATGACGTTTCATTAAAATTCAGTATATTTTTTTAATAAATGTTAAATATAAGTGCATGGATGTTGATCGAAAGTATTTTTTTAGTTTTTTCTTGAAAATAAAATGCCACTAAGGTATCATTGTTTAAATAAATAAAAATAAAATGTGAGCATAGAATATAATTTTTGTACATGTTCATCAAACATGGTTATCTATCGTGCATGAAACTAGTCGGAATCGAGAGTGTTCCACTAGATTTTTGACCTATATGCTTCATTTCTTCGATGATTGGATTTACATCTATTATAATCTAATGGTAGTTGTTAATTCTTGTCTATCTAAATTTCCCAACCTTCCATCTTCTTCATTATACTATATTTCACTAATCAACCCAATTAGAGGAATACCTAATTTAAATAGCAAAACTAAACTAGGAAGTATCTACTTGTAAAATCGATAATCCTAGTAGAAATTATTGCTTAATCACTCCTTAATTCTAAACACTACCTCTCATATTTGATTGTATCTTCTTTTTATTCCCTTGTGTTGTTTAGTAAAAGAGGTAGTTTAGTTCATGGACGTAGGTTAATCTACCTAAAGTACCGCAACGTCCCTTATTATTCGTTTTTAATGATTTGTATAATTTAGACCACTCCTAGTTTACTTCGTGCTAGCACTGTGTTAAAATGTTAACTTTCACTTAGTGATGATTGAGATAATTGCATTTATGAAAGGTGGTTAAAAATGTGTTAAACAGTTGGTTTATAAAAGTTTATTTTATGTCCATAAACACATGTTCTAGTTATTATTCAATTTTATGGTAAAAAGTTACCTCACTATATATTTTGAAATAAATAATTCACTTAAGAAATAGCATAAGAAAAGCAATGCATAGTCAATAGAGGGACTAGCATGGTACGAAGTAAAATGGGCTCCAAAGCTATGCCACACAGGAACTACAAAGGTTTTAGACACAATAGGCAGGGTTCAATGAACTCCATACTAAAATGCACAGTCCTGAAGGTTCTGTGCTACCAACTCACACACTGTCTTTTTGATCTACATCACCAAAGTTTAACGCTTGAATTTCACAACATTCTTGTTATCCAACATTTTAACCCGCTATATTGAACTGATTGCACAAGCCAGATTCGACTGCCATCAAGGTCGATGACTCCAGAATGGTGGTTGTAGGACTTAGAAGTCAAGTGCAGATGGTAATATGAAGTGAAAATTGAATGAAATTAATAGATATGCAATTTAAAATGTTCGAAGTATGAAATATGGTTCAATAGATAGGAGGGATCGACATAGATTGGCTCCAACAAGAGGAATCGACATATTTCAAAGTACAAGAACATTCTTACGGAAAATAATCAGTATCTCAAGAACTACAAGTCCAACGCCTACGAAATTTGAAGAGCATGATATAAGGACCCTACACCTTAGGGATCACACATCAGAAGGACAAGTTTAGAGAGTACGAAATACATCCTTGAATGGGATCGGTAGAGAGCAACATGTAAGCAATGTTGAATCAAAGATCAAGCAATAACTTGAGCTTCAATAATCCAAATGACATGAAATTTGTATGCTATACATGTTTTTGCATGGGGAATCCACCATAGGGATCGCTCCCCAAAATTCGACCAAAGAAGGGATCGGTACTGATCCCTCCTCTTTGGGAATTGGGCCTAATGATCCCTCTAGTGGGCCTATATGATTTAGAAGGTCCTTCAGTCGAGATTTTAGAGAGATATTTGGCCGTCTTCGTCTATAAATATTTGCATGATGGGTCATTTTGAGGATCTTCATGTTGACTTGTTACTTTAAACTCCATTGTAATCAAGTGCAAACTTATTTCTACTGCTGTAATCAGATTCAAAAGTGATTAATAAAGGATAGTCTTCAAAGTTGACGTAGGCATACAACGCCACACCACTATAAATTTCTGTGTCTTTGATTATTGCTTATTCTCTTTTGCTTACTTGTTCATATACTAAGTTTAATTTTTCTTTTCTTCACTTACTTCTCTATAAACTTTTCCTGGGTATTTGTGACCATTTTAGGTGCCAACATTTTGGTTCTTTCACTGAGAATCTTGATTCTCAAGTTTTTAGGATCACTTTGTTAATATTGGATTGGATAAACCCCCCAAAGGAGATCTGCAATTATCTTCAAGGAGTTGCTCATACTACTCAGATATGTACAAATCCAAGCACAACTATCAATAATGGCAAGGAATGCTAGATCTACTTCTCATAACGTGGAAGGAAATGAGAACTATGACATTCAGTAAGGAGGTCCAAGCAATCAACCAATGGCTGTGAATGCTGAACCAGTTGAACTTCAGAATCCCATTGATTCTATTATAAGAGCTGAATTTCATAATATAACGAGAGAGATGATGGAGAGTCATCGATTATTAAATCAACAGATTCAGACCAATATCAACTTAATCAGTAGCAGCGAGGGAAAGCTAGGAGGGACCCCACTCCTTACCCGGCATAGGAGAGTTCTAGCACATCACTTGAGTATCACATGCATGAGCATCGTAGAACATACGAATACCATGTCGAAATTTCGAGGCATCAACCGACAGACCATCGTGGTCTGTTAGGATCGATCAGTGTCAACCCTCCATAGGGATCGGTACCGATCCCTCGATAGGAATTAGTACCCCCAGAAGAGGGACTCAACCCATACATCATGGGAATCAGGCTGGAGCTGCTTCAGTTGGTTTGGATGCTAGAGTTCAATTAAATGTTGGCCGAGATCTTCCCCGGAATGACGATGAAGTGAATTTACAAGCTATAGATCAGAAAGATGGTGAATAAAGAAGGCGTGGAACGGCCCACAGACATCAACAAGACTATTCATGTAAGGTGGAACACGACCATCGCTTGGCATTAACTATCCAAATGCCTAACTTATCGGCAATGGTCAGGCAGTTGGTGAGAGAGAGCCAAGGATTGACAAACGGTGACCGGGGAATTTCAAGAAGCCATATCCCGTTAACTGATAATGTTCTACATGCGGAGTATCCAAGAAGGTTCACCATGCCATCGATGTCCACCTATGAGGGAAAAGCCGACCCCAGGCAGCATATCATGAGATATGAATGGTTGATGGATTCCACGTGAGCAGATGATGCAACCAAGTGTAAATGCTTTTCCATAACTCTCTTTGGATTGGCAACGATGTGGTTCACAGGATTACCCCCATGATCAATTTCTGGATTCGATGATTTGGCAACAAAATTTGTGGAGAAGTTTCGAATACACATAACTCATCCCAAGGACATAATGTCCCTGTCCAGCGTAGTCCAAGCTCCAGGAGAACCGTTGAAAGATTATTTGGAAAGATTTCATACATCTGCTATGGAAATCAGTAATCCAAATGACCATGTGATATTGATGGCCGTGATGGGAGATATAGATCTAGAATATAATTTCGACGATTGGTTAGCTGGCACGCCACCTGCAACGTTGGAACGCTTTTACGTAAAGGCGGCTTAGTATTTGAAAATTATGGAAGCCAGGTCTTCTAGGAAGAAGAATGTTGCAGGATTAGCCGAAGGGGGAGTAAAAAGTAATACTGCAATAAAGAAATCTGATGATAGCTCTGGAAAAGTTCAAACGAACATCCAAAACAAGCCAAATCAGCAAAAGAAAGGCGAAGATAGTGGCCGGGAACGAAAGAGGGATTTTGGAAGAGGGAAGCCTAGGATTTTGATGTACGATATTTACACGACGTTGAATACGTCCTTGGAGAATATCTATTTGTCTACCTGCAATAACATGCAATATGGGAAGCCGTCTCCAAAAGAACGTACTGAGAAGCAGAAACAAATCGAAAAATATTGTTGGTGCCAAGACGACTATGAACATGGCGTGAATGAATGCAGGCATCTCCAGGACATTATCGAAAAGCTGAATCGAGAAAGGAAGTTGCAGCATTTTGTAAAAACCCCACAGGATGACGGATAGGGGACATCCGACACCAAACAAGGACAAATACCGTGCGGGGATGAGGAGCCTGCATGAACTGGTGGAAGATTGGTAATAAATACAATAGTCGGAGGACCACACCCGGCAGATAAGAGTTGGCATGAGATGGAGCACTATGCTAGCACAATTAGGCATGTATATTTTGAATATTGTTCGAATACAGAAGATGGAGCTCTAGAAAAATAGCAACATACAATGGCAGATGATATCGTGTTTAGAAACAGAGATGCAGATAAGGTGGAGGCTCCGACGATCGAACCAGTGGTCATTTTGGCCATGATTTGTCCTGCTTTGGCGAGAAGGATATTGATTGGTTGTGGGAGTTCTGTAGATATAATTTTCAAAATAGACTATGTACAGATGAGGATGGAAGATAAGGACTTGAAGCCGTTTAATGACCGCATACACAGTTTTAATGGTACTGCAACTGAAGTCGTTGGTTATGTTGAATTACCTGTAGAGTTGGGAGAAGGTGACTGTAGGAGAGTGTGAATCTTGACATTCATTGTTTTGGATATTGACTCTCCTTATAACGTTTTTCTAAGCCAACCTGCTCTAGCGGAATTTCGAGCAGCCCTTGCCTAGTAGTGTTTGACTTTGAAATTTCTGATAGATAATGGTGTTGGAGTTGTTCACGGTGATTAGGTGACTAGACATGCTTGTTATGTAACTGAGTTGAGGGATGCTCAATGCAAAGAGAAAGGTAAGGGTGTGGACACATCCAAGCTAAAGAAGATTCACAACTAGCACTTGAGCTTGGCTCGGGCACCATAATTGGTTCTATAGATATAGATCCAAGAGATGACGAGGAGGAGTCCAAAGAGACCAAGGCTGCACCAGCTGAGCTGACGATTGAGATCACAATTAGCCATGATGACTAGTCATAGGTCCTAAAGATTAGATCGCAGCTTAGCCCCGCGATGACAAAAGAACTTGTTGGATTTCTCTAAGCAAATCTTGATGTTTTCGCTTGGACTCACTCTGACATTTGTGGAATCTCGCCTGCCATTACGAGCCATGCATTGAATATCAAAACAAAAAGGTGCGTTATGGATTCAGAGAGATCTTCCGCTCTTAAAGTGGAGGTGGAAAACAACGGGTTTATTCGTGACGCCCTCTAGCTTAAGTGGGTATCTAATCCCGTGCTTGTGAAAAAGGCGAACGGAAAATGGAGAACATGCACTGATTACTCAGACTTGAACAAGGCGTGTCCGAAAGACGGGTTTCCCTTCCAAGGATCGACCGGCTAGTGGACTCAACCGCGGGACATGAATTACTATCTTCCATTGATGTGTACTTGGGATATAATCAAATCTCGATGCGCATTACCGATCAAGAGCACACCAGCTTCATTACCGATGTTGGATTATATTGCTATGTGGTAATGTTGTTTGAACTAAAGAATGTAGAAGCGACTTACCAACCCTTATCCAATAGGATTTTTAAGAATCAGATGGGAAAATCGATGGAAGTATATATGGATGATATGCTCATGAAGTCACGATGATCAAGAGACCACATTAGCGGTTTGATAAAAATGTTTGGCATCTTCTGATATTGGAAGATGAAAATTAATCCTTTGAAGTGTTCTCTTAGCATAGTATTAGGGAAGTTCTTGGGTTTTATTGTTAAATCCCGAAGAATCGAAGCTAATCCCAAGAAGATTCAAGCTATCTATTGATATTCAAGTGCCAAAGACTATCAAACAAGTACAGAGTCTGAATGGTAAAGTTTCTGCCTTAAGTCGATTCATTTCCAGAGCTAGCGACAAATGCATTCCTTTCTTTAACTTGATTAGGAAAGGAAAAACAAAATTCGAATGGACGCATGATTGTAAATACACATTTCAAGCTTTGTGAATCACTTGGAGAGACCCCTCATCTTGTCAAAGCCAGTGGATCATGTAAATTTATATATCTATCTGGCAGTGTCGGTACATGCTACAAGTGTCGCACTACTTCGTAAGGAGGATCGAATCTAGAGGCTCTTTTATTATGTTAACAAACGATTGATGGAAGCTGAAAGGAACTATCCGAAAATAGAGAAGGTGGCATACTGCTTGTTGATTACATCATGAAAGCTCGCCCATACTTCTAGGCACACCCGGTCAATGTTTACACCGACCAGCCATTACGATAGGCCCTACAGCGGCCTGAGACGTCTAGAAGGTTACTCAAGTGGAATATCGAGCTTAATCAATTCGCTATCACCTATCTCCCTCGGAGGGATATCAAGGGTAAGGAGTTAGTAGATTTTATACCAGAATTCAGTACGTAGGATGATTTCCTATAGAGCACTAAAATCCCTATCCACCAGTGAAAATTATATACTGATGGAGCATCCAATGATCATTGTTTTGGAGCAGGAATTGTGCTTGTAACTCCCGAAGATTAGTAGTTCTGTTATGCTTTAATGCTTGATTTTCCAACGACAAACAATGAAATTGAGTATGAGGCTCTGATTATTGGACTTAAACTCGCTGAAGAACTGGGAATAAAGTCTCTTAAAATCTTTTGCAATTCACAATTGGTAGTATACCAAGTCAATGGAGATTATCAAGCTAAAGGACAACAACTTGCTCTATATCTTACCAAGTCCAAGAGTTGTTGACTGAATTTGAGTACTATGACATTTTTCATATTCAACGGGATCAAAATAGAGAGGTTGATTCATTGGCAATGTTTGCTAGCACTGGCGATGCACAATAGATGAACTTGTTTCGGTCGAAATATTAAATGCACGAGTGGTAACCTGATAGAAATCGACCGAGTACTAGAGACGGAGCCTAAGAGGGAAATGTGGTTGACTTTGGTAAAAAATTATTTGCTACAGAGAGTCCTACCAGAACAAAGGAATGTATAGCGACAAATCATTCGTGAAGCTTCACGATATATCATGCAAGAAGGAGTTAGGTATAGAAAGGGTTTTTTCGTTCCTCTATTCTGGTGTATCGCTCATGATGAGATAAAACGAGTCCTAAAAGAAGTTCATAAAGGGAAATGTGGCGATCACACTAGGGGCAAACTCTAGCAAGGAAAACACTCTGTTGGGTATTATTGGCCAACAGTCAATCGACATGTTGCTAACTACATAAGACGACGTGACAAGTTCTAAATATTTTCAAAAGTTCCAAAGAGCTCCACCGACGGAAATTATGCAAATGGTCAGCCCATGTCCATTTTCCATGTGGGGTATAGATATTATCAGTTCCTTACTGATCTCTAAAGGTGGTGCAAAGTATGCTATCGTCATAGTTGATTACTTCACCAAATGGGCTGAAGCGGAACCTTTAGCCACGATCATATATGAGAAAGTAATCAACTTTATTATCCCGAACACCGTCTGTCATTTTGGTCACCCACAAATTATTGTAACAGATAATGAGAATCAATTCAACAGTGCTGAATTCAAAGACTTCTATCGAAGGTATCATTTTGAAAGGTGGATTGTACCGGTTGCTCACCCTTAAGCAAATGGATAGGTTGAAGCTGTGAACAAAATTATAAAGTTCATTGTGAAAAGCGTTTGGAAAAGGCTATAGGCAAGTGGGTGGATGAAATCCTAAAAACATTATGGGCTTAAGGACTACCCACAAGTCCGCAATCAGCCATACTCCATTCGCCCTTGCTCGCGGTTCCGAAGACGTTATTCTTGTTGAGTTCAAAGTTCCTTCTCATCGAGTGACTTACTACGATCCCATAATGAATAAAGATCTCCTATTGGAATCTCTCGAATTTATTGATGAGAAGTGCGAGGAAGCCTATTTGAGGGCAGCTATGCATCGATACCGATTCGCCCGATACTACTACATTAGAGTCTGACCCAAAACCGTTGAAATTAAAGATCTTGTCTTGAAATGAGTTTTTCCTACCCCATTGCACATGAATCCAATCTGGGAAGGACTGTATGTCATTGAATAGAGGCTTGGAGAGGGAACTTTCAAGCTAGCGACTATTGATGGCATTAAACTCCCAAAGGCATGGAATAGTGAGAATTTACGATGTTATTTCACTTAGTCTATTTCTTCTTCATTCAGTTGTATTTGCTTTCAGAATTTGCCTTAGCATTTGAATTTCCAAATATATAATAAGACAGATTATGTCATTCCTTTCCATTTAGCAAATAAAGTTTCGAACTTCCTTCATATTTATGTTTGCTGCAGCATTATGTATTAGTTACATGACAAAATTGATTGATGTCGATATGTTAGAACAGGTTCCCAGAGTTTGGAATTAGTCAATTATGCTAGTTCCTAATGGGACTAGACAAGATGAGCGTGATCAGATTCATTTGATAACTCTCGTTCATAATCCAATGGATGGGATACACAATGAGGAACGAATGTGACTCGACCATCTGATGATCGAAGAAATCCCGTCGAAACGATTGGACTAAAATAGAATAAAAGCGATCGTGACACGACTAATCACTCGCTAAATCAAAACCCGGACCTTGAGGGGCAAATCAATCAATTAAGGAAAGTACGGTTCGACTACTCTCCAAAATAACTCTAAGTCCCCAGAGTGCGGACTAGAGTATAAACATAAATCAGGTGTGAATCGACCACCCGTGGAATAAGTCCCCAAAGTGAGAATTAGAGTATAAACCTAAATTGGGTGCGATTTGACCACCCACTAACTAACTCTTATCCCCAGATTATGGATATGAGTATAAACAGATAGATGGTTGCGACTCGACCACCCACCAACTAACTCTTATCCCTAGAGTGCAGATATAAGTATAAAAAGATAGATGAGTGCGATTCTACATTCACCATTCCATGAACTTCAGCCAAAAACTGACAGAAGGAGTATAAACTCGCTAAGGATGGAGTTCTACCATCCAACATCTAACCCCGCTAACCAAGAACGGGGGTTGGACTATAATTACAAAAACCGCTGAATTCGAAGGTGTAACAATAAGGCTCCAGCCCAGTGTTTGATGCGAATCAAGGCCACGACCACATAGAGACCTTCAAATAGAGCTAGTGGATTGTTATCAAAATTAACGAACTACGAATTGCACGTACATTGAATGGAAAGTAATAATTCAACTACCTAAATAACAGTTCACACGAGAGCTCAATAGAAAACAAAAACATTTATTCACATGATAAGTTTCAAAACCATGGTACAAGTTAAGGGTTGTACCAATACAATTAGGACTAATAAAAAAAGCAGCAAACAAAAAGCTATGCAAACTATGACACACCGAGCCAAAGCGACGGCTATTTCTCAGATCTTCTCTCCTTTTTGGATTTCTCAAGAGTGGTGCTATCTGAACTTCCGCTCGTTCTCTTCCTTGATCCTTTCCACCTTTAATGGGAGAGTGCTCGAACCTTGGAGAGCATTCTCTGGGAATCGACACACTGGGCGGAATGACTTGTAGTGGCACAAGGTATGGATCATCAATGTCCACTTCAGTGGGCTCAGCTTTGGCCTTTCTCTTCAACAATGCCTCCTTCTCATTGCACTCCTTTATGTTGATCTCAACAGTGCGTTCAGAGGTGCTGGTAATCACAACATCATTAGATTCATCCGTCGGCAGCAGATCTTCAGCCTTATCATCGTCGAGTGCTCCGATGACTTGAGCATCGGGCGTCCGAACATCGATGGCTGTCAAAATCTCTGTTGATTTCGCTTGTTGCTCCACGGCAGTGCCACTTTTAAAAGTTTGGTCGGGACTCGGAAGACCTACGAATTTGTCAAAACAAGGATTTATGCCTGAAACAATTGAGCATGAATAATGAAACCTCTTGAAAAGTGAAGAATATAGTGGAATACCTATATCCGCTAGCTCTCGATTGTCGTCCGAGTCCCCCCCTCCAAAATAGGGGTTGGCACTTTAGATTGGTAATTGGGTTTATTAGGAACGTGGCTCAAGTCTTGCTCCAGGCCAAAAAAACCAACGCTCCAGCCGTTTGGAAAGAAGAGGGGCCATTAATATCAGACTCCGAGGATTCAACAATATTTTCCCCTTTACCGAAAGGTGATAAAATGTTGAAATATCAAAGCCTCACGGTGGCAAGGTCTAGGAGGTCATTTCTGCGAAGGATCTCCGACACTAATTTCTTTTCATCTAACTCGGCTTCGCCCAGCTTCCTACTTTTCATCTCCACAATATACTCCCAGGCTTCGGCAAGTTACCCAAAGTAACCTTCACCAAGAAAAATAGAGTCGCGGTGGATAAGGACTTTAGTGTTGTATTCGATGATCGATGGATCAAATATGTCCTTAATTTCATTCCAAATGGACTCTTTAGCCTCTTCCACTTGGTCTTCAATTTGTTTCATCATTTCCTTGCGGCCTTCCTTTCTTGCCTCTTCTTTAAGGGTTCTATTTTGGCGAGTTGCTCGTCAAGTTTGATTTTCAGGCTCCTGGCTTCAACAGCCTCCTCAGAATGCCTCTGTGATTCTTCATGAGCCTCAATCTTCTCTTTCCATCTTTCCTAAGAAGTTGTTCAAGCTCCTCAACGCAGCGGGCCAAGAAATCTTTTCCCTTTTGCAAGGAATCCTTTTCCAAAGCGAGTGCACTGCTACGATTGAGGGTGGCATCGAGTTCCTTCTTATGGGCAGCTTCCAAATGACTCACTGCCTTAGACATATCCTTGGCACTCTTTTCTGCCTCAGCAAGTTTTGTTGTCAACTTCGATATATCATTATCTTGGCGCTTGATTATATCTTTATCGTGGAACGCCTCTAACTTGAGATGATCTATTTCATATTTTCGCTCGATTGACACCTCAGAGATTTTTTCCGCTAAGTGCTGGAACGACTCTTGCTGCCTGAAAACGTCATTAACACATGCTTTCTTTTATGTGCCCCAGGATCATATTAATCGTGGGAAGGAACTTAAGCCCGTCAAAACAATCTTTTTGAAAAGTCACCTTAAGTTCGGCTAATTTTTCTTCTATTGAAGTATCAGGAGCAACGGTCGGCAAGGACGGATCGATAGTGGCAATTGAATTCTTGCTCGATCTGTGGTCGTGAGGTTGCTTTGAGCTGGAAGAACCAGAGTACTGCTCGTGTGATACGGCTGTTTGAGGTCCCGAATAGGAAGTCTGATCTCCATTGTAAACAAGAAGATTAGGTTGATCTTCTTGATGGAATGACTAAGGCTGGGACTTACACTTGGAAGAAGATGATTCACTTGAACGATGGATTTGTTCCCAGTCCATATCTCTTTGCCTACACCTTCCTGATTCTAAGCCGCCGCTGGATCCATAATGCGTCAAAGAGCCCCTTAGGCGATCAAAAGCTCAAGACCGAGTCATTGCACCTACAAAGTTCAAAAAAAATCATCAGTAACAATTATACAAAAGATAGATGAACAGTGTGTATTGGAGTGCATATGATTGTAAATGTCCTAGTATCTACCTTGGTAGACCAGCAGCTGTAGCCTCGCTTATAGCCGTTTTCTCTCCTCTGTCGGCAAGAAGAATGCCATCACCATTTCTGGCAAGAGAATTGAACCCCTCGTTATTGATTTTTGGTAAGTCATAAGTCATTATGTCACCAGGAATATAGAGATTTGAAAATCCTTTCATTGAACTTTCTAAGTGTTGGAAAGATGACTCTTTATCAATAGAAGTGGCAACAAATTCTGGATCCTTAGCAGTTATTCTTCTGCAAAGTTTATATGCCAGTTTTTTCCTTCTCTTAGTTGGCGTTTGAGATTGTGTGCCTTAATACGATTCGACCACAAGCGCCTTTCCTAGGCTTGCATCAGCATCGCCAGACTCATTGGCCTAGGCATCCCTAATTTTTCCTTCTTCAACATCATCCTGAGTCCACTTGACTAGGGCCACGACAGGACTGTGGTCATTCCTTTCTTGCTCTACGATGTTTCTCGGTAATGCAGCGCTTCCCTGGAACCTAATGCTACGAACCTCTTCCAATAGCCCGAACTGAGATAATAACTAGTTACCTATGAGAAGTCAAATGTCCTTGTCTTCGATAGGGGTGGCACAAATAGCAGAGATCGCTCTTGAAAAACTATTTCCCTCGAGATGTGGGCAGACACCTGTAGATATTCAAGATGTTAGTTGATTCAAAAATATGACTTGGATTAGCGGACTTAAGAATGAAGCAAAGACAACACTTAAGGCCTTCCAACCATCGCCTTGTAAAGCCAAGCGAACACCAAACATAGAACCACTCATGTTTGAAAAGAGAAAGTATATTCCAAGCACCCGTTAAGGCATGACAGTTGGATGAAGGCTCAAGGAAAACGTAGGAAGGACTTCCTGACCATCATTTAAAGTTATAAATAAACCTTATGTCCTTAGGAATTCGTGGGAAAAATAGAATGCTCATGAATAGTAGAAAACTTCCACGGAGGAAGGCATAGCTGTTCGGGTGAAGTTGAGTGGGAGCTATTTCAATATATCTTAACATTTCTAGAATAAATGAATTGAAGGGCGGCACACATCCGGCCCAACACATGAATTTTTTACATGCTATGTACCCCTCCGGTGGCAAGTGAGGCTTGTCATTTATTGAAGGAACTAGAACATCTTCGAATGGAATTCCGTGTATGGAACGTAGCCTGTAAAGGGCGGCCTCGCCAATTCGGGAAGCTTGAGAATTCATCGGGTTATCTTAGAGAATGGCGCCTTTTACGTGGCAGGTGTAGGACTTACATCCTCCATCGGAAGGATAGGAACATCTAAAAATAGGTGGACTAACAGGCTAGAAACTTCCATTCGTTCAGTCTGATGACCAGGAGAAAGCCTTCAAGATATAGTTGTGGAGCTTGATTTTGCTTCAGGATGGCTATGCTACGGGGCTAGTCTGGAAGACATTGTAGATAAATGCTTTGAGCATCTGAAGTCCGTGTTAAATATACTTAATAGACAATCAAGATTAGAAAAATTACCCATTCCCCTTATGCTATGTGTGAGCTAGTGCGGTGTAGTGTAGTGTGTAATAGAAATAAACAACTTTAAATAAGAGAATGGAGTTAAATGACGAGACTTGGGACTCCGACCATAGTGACCGTCATCGCTGACCATCTCAACTAGCAAAGAGATTGATTGGTTATAAAGGCTTTGGGATCGACTATCGGCATATCAAAGTGTGTAATCTATTATTTAGGTCCACGTGCTAAGTTTTAGTTCATGTTGAAAGTTCCAAGGATTTGATTGTTCAATCTCAAGTTTAGTACCGGATATGCAAGTTCTTTTATTCATCGTCATCGTATGTTCAAGTTGTTGAGGCGAATTGGTAGTGATTATTCAAATAGGTATGTTTGGATTAAGTTTCAAGTTCAAAGAATATGTTTGCCTATCCCTATGAACTGAACCCTCTATGTCAAAAACCCTACATGCTAACCCCTAATCCTACCAAGCCGATCCATTCTACCAATACCTCTACTAGAACAAAGCTATCCGAACCCTCTACTTTACGATCCTCTCATCAAGCCTCCATACCGATCCCTTGTCATCAATGAGGGATCGGTCTATATCCAAACCTCCAACACTGATTCCTTCTCCACTCTGCCTTCTTCTTCCTCCCTCATGTTCTACCGAGCCCTACTCCTTCTCATACCTTGTCTTCCTCGAACAACCTATGCTCTTAGTCGTCCATTACATCATGCATCAAACTATCGTCGATGAAATAGAATCCATTGCCTCATCTTAAAATCGAAAGAAAAATGGGAAACTTACCTAAATTTATTAAAGGTGAACTATGAAAAGGAACAAGGACTGGGCTACGATTTGATTGGAAGGTGGAACGATGATCTAAAATTAAGTAGGAAGATAGATTAATTAGTTAGACGATGGTTGAGTGGAAGTAAAGGGATCGGGTTTTTCCTTTTTAAAATAAGGGAGAGTTCGGTTGTGGGAGAGTAGATAGAAAGTAAAGGATTGAAAGAATGGTAGAGGGATGGAATGTTGGAGATACCTTATATAAGGAAGCGGGGGATCGGCTGTACGCTTGACATAAGACGGTGAGGGATCGTTTAAAAGCATACCGATCCCTATTAGCATGCACACAAAAAAGGGATCGGCTAAACGTATGCCGATCCTTACTAATGCTTCTAAAAAAGAAAAAAAGGAAGAAAGTAGAGAGTGAGGGATCAGCCATAAACATGAACAAGTAAATATAAGCATGAATATTGTAAAAAAAACATGAACATACAAAATGCAGGAAAGTCATTGATGACCTGTGAATGTACGAGCATGTCCGAAAGCCAACAACAAGAATGTATATACCAACATACATGTATATGACCTAGAAATTTCAAATTTTGAAATCAATAGAAATTGGAATCAATCCTGAAGCTTTCAAATTCGAAGCTGGAATAAATAACCAAAACTAGTTAGACTTGCGGAACTAGACATACATAAATTAACTGATGGAATATAGCCCTAGATTTATACCATAGGAAAACAGCCGAGCTTCTCGATGATCAATGATATATACAGCACCTTAGAAAAATAATTCAGCAGATGGATAGTAACTAACTCAAAAAACTGGATGGATTTCTTATCACGATTATAACTTGCTTTGATTCAAAGCATGTCATGTTCATCACAAGACGTACTTTGAGATCCAACTATTTTCTGGCATTTTAACCTGGCTATATTGAACCGATTGCACAAGTCAGATTCGACTTCCATCAAGGTCGATGACTCCAGAGCGGTAATTATGTGGCCTAGAAGTCAAGTACAAATGGAATATGAAATAGGAATTGAATGGAATTGATAGATATGCAATTTAGAATGTTCGAAGTTTGAAATATGATTCAACGCATAGAAGGGATCGGCGTAGATTCGCTCCAACAAGAGGGATCAGCGTGTTCAAAGTACAAGAGCATTCTCGTGAAAACAATCAATATCCCAAGATCTACAAGTCCAATGCCTATGAAATTTGAAGAGAAAGATATAAGGACATTAGGGAACCTACCATAAGGATCACATATCAAAAGGATAAGTTTGGAGGGATCGACTGAGAGAAGCATGCAAGAAAATTTGAATCAAAGATCAAGCAATAACTCATGCTCCAATAATCCAAATGACATGAAATTTGGAGGCTATACGTGTTTTTGCATGAGGAAGCCACCATAGGGATCGCTCCCCTAAAGTCGACAAAAGAAAGGTCTGTACTGATCACTCCTCTTTGGGAATTGGGCATAGCGATCCCTCTAGTGGGCCTATATGGTTTAGAAGGTCTTTTAGTCGAGATTTCAAAGAGATATTTGGCCATCTTCGTTTATAAATACTGACAAGATGGGTCATTCTGAGGATCTATACGTTGCTTATTACTCTAGACTCCATTGTAATCAAGTGCAAACTTATTTCTACTACTGTAATCATATTTAAAAGTTATTAATAAAGGAGAATCTTCAAAGTGGATGCAAGCATACAACGTCGAACCACTATAATTTTCTGTTTCTTTGATTATTGCTTATTCTCTATTGCTTACTTATTCATCTACCCAGTTTAATTTTTCTTTTCTTCACTTACTTCTCTACAAAAATCTATTCTTGGGTTTTTGTGACCATTTTAGGTGCAAACAATTCTCAAAGCATGTTGTGCCTTTATAACATCAACAAGATTATACCGACTGCATAAAACAACACCATATATAGAGCTATCTTAAGCTCTTCAGCAAATGGCACAAACCTTAAATAAGTGGTAAGCATCTAACAACATCATGCCCATCTCTACACATTAAATTTGAAATATCCCACCTAAATTAAATCTATCTTGCTAAAGCCAAAATTATCCCATCTAAACCAGGTTATTCCACTTAAACCCAAGTCATAAATCTACAGCATAAGCAACGCAGATGAAGGACTTGTAGCAAGGTCAAATGGCAATGGTTCAGTAAGAGTATGACAATAGAAATTTATATGACATCCTTTCATCTATAAAAGGAAAAGAAGAGTGATCAAACTTTTTGTACTTTGATAATTTAATATAGAAAAAGCAGTAATAAATCCATACTGATTTGTGTTATCAGAGATTCTAATGATTTGACCATGGATGTAGGATACATAAACATTTGAACCATATAAATTCTCCATGGCTTTACTTTTCTACACTATTTTAGTTTGTCCTATGTTTTACTTTGTTTAAAATAGTCATAGTCCTCTTAAGCATTTTTAACAAATTGTTAATCTACACCCCTTAATTGTGTAAGCGTAATATATCATAACTATTTAATTCATGGCTTTTAATAAACGTTAACTTTCTAATTCCTAATCAAATAAACAAACAGCAACCAAATTGGGTGTTGTGTGAACTGAAATTTGAATTAGCATTTTGACGCCAATGGGAAGTCAAGCCAACAGTAAATTTATTTAGGTTTTTTAGTCAAATAACCACATCTCCATCAAACATGCATCCAGTAGCCCCTCATTAAATCACCCATTCTCCCATCCCTCCTCTAATCAATGCAAAACATCTTAACACCAAGACAAGAATCTAAAATAAACTAATTTCCTTTCAACAAATAATAAACCACCTAAAATGCATCCTCATATCCATTCCTTGAAGCCCTCAAATATACAACATAAATAAATGCTAGAATGGTTGGGCTATAAAAATTTATAACTTAATATCCTCCTTAGACCTAGCCCCGATTCTGTAATAGATCTATAACTCATCATCATAATTTACCATTTGCATAAGCTGCATGAATATAAATGACAATCTCAATGTCGAGAAGACAAAGCTGGCCTAAGAATGTGAGGAAAAGTTTAAAAATAAAATCCAAGCCAACCCTTACATTAAAGCCAAATACCTAATATTAACACACTTTCGCTTGAGAAGTGCAATAAACAATCTGTGTAAGGGGATGATGAAACTAGATTTATTTCAAAGGTGGCTCATCAAAAATGAGGCAACTGATGAGAAGATAAGGGCACTAAAGGACCAAGTTGAACAGCTAGCTCGGCTCTACCAGCGGAGTAATGATAAGAGAAAGGTATAGTGAATTCCTTCCCATTTTATGAGGATAGTATGAGGTCTAGCTTTCCTGATAACTTCATACCTTCAGCTATTGATAAGTACGATGGATCATCAAATCCAGATCACCATTCGTGCACCTTCAAATATCACATGGATATTCTGATAGTGGGAAGCGTAGCGTGATACTAACTTTTTCAACCTTATCTGGTTTGGGCACCATTGAAATGGTTTCAAATATATTTCTATGTAAAGATCTAATCATGGGCTCAACTCTTGTTGGACTTCCATCAGTAGTTTAATGCTAGGAGAGAATTATCCCCATACCTAAATACTTTATCCCACGTCAAGCAACGAGACAATGAAAGGTTATGTAACTTTTTTTGCCAATTCAAAGCTATGATTAGGCAAATTAGGATAACAAGTGAAGAGGCATTATGGATGGAAAAACATTCTAAAATAAAGAAAGATACTTTGTTTTGGAATAAGAATTCCAGAAATCAATACAAGAACATGAAGACTTTTTACAAAATTTCTAACGAACTATATTAAGGCCGAAGAAGCTCAAAAGGTAAAAACATGCTAAGTGACAAAGCATCTCCGACCCAAAATAAGAGAAAAATAGGGCAGAAACTTATAACCAGCCAATAAAGAGGCCGATGGAGTTTAAATTTGCTACTTGTACTCAACCCATCCATAACAATGTTTATATTTTTGAAATCACTTGGTAAATGCTAGTACACAACTTCCTCAACAAATGGAAGAAGCCTGACTATAACATAGTGGCCACCTATTCTTGCTTCGACGGAGTCAATGATTACTAAACTGATAATTATCTCTATTTAGAAAATGTGATAGAAAGGCTTATCCAAAAGGGTTATTTAGGCAACTTTAAACAAACTGAGGTAGCAACTCCAATGAAGAATCAATCAACTACTCAACATGTAGATCAAGTTGGAAATCTTGGAACCCTAGTAGATTCCATCCATGTTGGGCCTTATCAAGTTGGTAGAAGAAAAAAGTAAATGGACAGGTAAGTCCAAGAGATGTAGCCAAAAGCAGAACTATGTATCATATCAAGCAACAACCTACTCCAGATTTTATCTTAACTACTGCTAATTATATAGGGTGTTTCCCCTTCAAGACCCCCTTGTGGTGACAGTTTAGGTATTAAACTATATCAAGAAGAAAGTATTCGTTGATTCATATAACTTAGTTTACATGATCTTCAAAGTTATGTATGATTACATCAAGATGCAACCAGAGATCATAAAACCCAATCTAGAGCCAATCTATGGATTTAGTAGTACAATAATGGTTCTATTGGGCTTAGTCAGACTCTTTGTTACAACTGGAACCGATTGCTCCACAAATCATTTTATGTAAGCATTCTTACAATTGATCAATCGTCTCCATACAATGCCTTCTTGAGAAGGCCTACATTCACAAACCTAGGAAAAGTTATCTCTGAAAAAGATTTGTCAATTAATTTCCATACCCATGCTAGAATAAGAAGAATTATGGGATATTAGCTTTAACTAGAGAGTTGTATTTTGTAACTTTAAATCCTTGCGATAAAGCTATTTCTAATTATACTACTCTTTTCCTCTAATATATGTAAAGTGAGAAAATAAAGAGTGATAAGCTACTTTAGAGAATCGCATAGGTATTTCATACCACCGCAACAGGTCAACCTACGATTATAGTGCCAGAAAGAAATAATAAACGAGGTTATCTCCATATGACCGACATGGATTAATATTCCTCCATTTATGAGTAGTATCTCAATGATTTTATATAAATCTCAAACAACACAACCTCTTTAGATCACATGGAGATAGGGTAAATCCAAGATTAGGAATAAACACCAAGGAGTTCAAACCGATAGATGAACTATAAGATATGCATATATATACTCTAGATCCATCTAATGTTGTGAAGATAGGGAAAAAATATAAGCGTAGAACTACATGTTGAGTTGATCGGCTTGGTAAAAAGTAAGCCAATGTCTTTGCTTGGATCCACTGTGACATGGTTGGAATTGACTCATCCTTAATCTACCATGCACTAAACATCAACCAAAATGCACATTTAGTGATGCAAAAAAGACATTCACTAGATCAGGAGAGATACAATACATTGCATAAGGAGTGAAGAAGCTAAAGGAAAACGACTTCATTAAGGAAGTTTACTACCTTAAAAGGATGGAAAATATGGTTTTGTGAAGAAACCCAATGGAAAGTGGTAGGCTTGCATAGATCTCACCAACCTTAATAAATCCTACCCCAAAGAATGCTTTCCCCTTCTTTGAATAGACTAGCTAGTATATGCAATTAGTGATCATGAACCTCTTACCTTCGTGGATGCATACTAAGGTTATAATTAGATTGCTTTGTTTGAGCAAGATAAGAAGCATACGAGTTTCATAATAGAAAATAAATTATACTGATATAAGGTCATGCCTTTTGGGTTAAAGAACATTTGGAAAACATACAAAATGCTAGTGAAAAAGATGTTTTCTTAGAAAATAGGGAACAATATGGAAGTATGTGCAGATGACATGCTTGTGAAGTCTAAGAAAGCGTCCAACCATGTATGACTTGGAAGAAAATGCAAAGGGCATAGGAATTTACATGGTTTGGATTTCAAAGAAACCTACATCTATGAATCAATACTTTATCTTATATTCTTATAAGCATTTTATGGCAGAAAGTACAAGTATTTTCAGTATTAAATTCAAAGAAACTAAAAAAGGTCTTTTCTCTACCATATTGTTCTTCTATTTATAGTA
This sequence comes from Allium cepa, assembly GCA_030765085.1. Lineage (NCBI taxonomy): Eukaryota > Viridiplantae > Streptophyta > Magnoliopsida > Asparagales > Amaryllidaceae > Allium > Allium cepa. The sequence goes on along the minus strand of CM060932.1, from coordinate 683,276,374 downwards.
ATATGATATTGCATGGATCGTTTATGTTATACTCTTACATTTCTTCTCAACCACAAAATCTTTCCATGTGTCGTTCATCACATAGCTTGCTAACTTATACATATATTGCTTACATGGCTAGAGGCATGTGAAATTTATTTAGGCGGAAATTTTGGCTGTATGTAGGAATTTTGCATTTGACGTTAGGCAGGAAATTTGATTTTTTTCATGTGGAACTTGCTCCTGAATTTGATATGGGACCTATACTTGGTTTGTGGGCCTTTATGCATTTGCTTATTTGACTGTACTACATGGTTTGTATGTAGCATTATAGTTGATACTGGATGTTGTTGTACTGTTGTGTTTTGGGATGGAGGTGTAGTCATCTTCTGATGAATGCGGCACGATCTGCTTCAATGTAGCGCCGTAGTTTGTTTCTGAGTTAGCGACTCAATATGCTTTGAAGTGGTGGTACAATTCGTCTTAAGGTGGCGGTGCAGTCCTGAGAAGGTGGCGCAGTCTAGTCATTGACTTATTATTCATAGAATATTTCTGGATTAACCTGAATAGATATGGTCATATAAACCTATGCAGTTAACTCATGCTATTATTGCACATCTTGATTGGTGAATTTTGGTGAAGACGTGGCTACTTGTCTTTATTGAACTAATGTAATGGTTGGAGGAGAGCATAGTTTGCATATTTCTAGAATTGTATTGTTCATTGATTCTTGTGATGCGATTGACACTGAATACACTAAATCTGCATACTTTGCTTCATGTCTTTGTACTGCCTTTCGCAGCATGCTTAATTTACATAGATTATGCATTGTTTCCTTATGAGTCACTGGCAGCTTGGATATGTTGAATATAGCTTACCGGACTTTGTGGAAGGCAGTATGAAGCATGCGCAATTCGTTGACTTGTTATAGTCTTACTACTTTTCGCAGTCCGTGGGATTTTTAATCTGGATAACGTATACCATAGAAGAAAAAAAGGTGCAACACTTGCCCTCCAAGTCTGCTTTATTGTATATCAGGGCGACTTTTCAGCTTTGTACCTCATTTTTCGAGTTATTCAATCAGTCATTTCACATTTAATACTTCTTAAATGTGTCTTTATATGACTGGTTTCTTTTATCTGGCGAATGGTTTTGTTTTCCAAGGAATCTGTTAGTTTTTTGTGGATATTAATTTCCATCATCGCTATTCAATGGCTGTGCTTTTTTAGGCCACTTGAATTATAAGGTTGAGATTTTTTTAGCCAACCTATGTTTGTTTATCTCCTCTATTCTTGTTCCTTTTTTACTTGTTCAAAATAGAAACTCATACGAGGCACTGTATTTTCTCTCATCATCTTCTCTTTTTCAAATTTTGATCGCCCCTAACTGTAAGTAAATTTATTTGCTTTCTTCTTCCTTTTTCCTTATTTTAATTTAACTGTGTTAAACAGATTAGGCTAATTTTCATTCCATTTCAATTTCTTTAACACAACTAAATTCGTGGGCCTTTAAATTGTATGATGAAATTTTTATAACAATTTTTCTTGTATTCAATTCTCTTGGTCTTAATTATTTGCGACATATCTTTATTCCTTTTATTTAGTTATTATGGATGTCGACGATCTCCCTTGCTCTTCTGTAAAGACTCTTCTTCTTTTTGTGAACTTATATTGATTATTTGCAGCGATAGTCAAGTTGAATTCATTCTCACCCAGTATGGGATAATTGACTACAATTTTAAGATTCCAACTTCTTCTTAGCACATCCATCTTCTCCTTGAAGGATATCTCTATAAAATTGGAGCATGTCAGATGTGGTTTATACTTGGTTTCTTTTCCTTTTGTTAAGGAGTGATTGGAAATTATTGGGCTTTAACTTTTTCCCATGTCCTACTACCTCCTGATCAGCCCATTCATTCTTTATTTTAAGTATCCTAATTTTCTTCCCTTATGCCATGAATTGATTTTTCTTTACTTTGTTTGCAAGAGTAAATCTTTAGGTAGGGATAGGTTCCATTTTATTTAGGCCATGAAATCACTATTTTTTGTTTTGTCTTAAAAAACTCAAAGGTGGGTTAATGAAATTTACTATGTATCTAACTTGAACGGGCTTATCTCCACTTTTCAAGAGCCTAGTGCTACACTTGTCATTTTTTTTAAAGTGAGATTCTATTTTTCTTACATTGCCCTTATGCTTAGTTGGTCATCCCAACTTTTGAAAAGTGATAGAGTTGTTTACTAACCGAAGGGAGACTATCCTAACGCTTAGCACAGACATTCGAAAAGGGTCCCACTTAATTGATTAACGTCTACACAAGTATGGGTTTCAGCGTCAACCTTTCCTTTTTCTCATTCCATCTCTATTTATGTTTTTGAACCTACTACATCTAAGAGCATCTCCAACGGTTCGAAGTGCGAAAATATGATTTTCCACACTTCGAAATGTTGGAGCCCTCATTTCTGCGACAGAAATGAGGGCAGACGCCTGTTGAACAGGCGCTTGGGCATCAGACGCATGTTCAACAGCCGCCCATGTTTATAAAATATCGAGTTCCTATTGAACGGGCGCTTGATGCCCAGGCGCCTATTCAACAGGCTCCTGGTGAAGACGCCTATATCAGGCGCTTTTCCCCTCTCCCCCTCATTTCTACCTCTTTCAACCTCTTTTCAGTTAATTTATTTTATTTCACATTGCGTCCAAATGCCGCCCCATTCGGTCAAAACTGGTAGACGCACCGTTCGGTATACGACCGATGCCAATATCGGACCCGCTCATGTCCCTCTTGATGCTACCATGACTCCAGACGATCTTTGATCCTTACACGACTTGCCTTCTACTGTTTCGCATCGACTTACTGCAGCTATAGTGACGCCATAGGTATACGTTTATTTCTTTATTGGTTGATGAATAACCGTGTAACTATATACGTATGATAATTTTTGTTTATTTCAACATTAAATAATCGTATATTTAGGTTCGTCACGTAGCGATGCGAGGTAGTTGGTATAGGTGTATGTCTGAGTATTTTGATCAGTTACCGCAGCCGATTTTGGAAAGGCTACATGCTTCACCTTTTGGTGAATTTCTAGCTTTACCTAGATTTGCACGTGTTGATCGTTGCTTGGTAGAGGCCCTCGTCGAGAGATGGTGGCCTACCACTCACACATTTCATTTCCCTGATTTTGAGCTAGGACTGACTCCTCTAGATTTTATATGCTCACTGGCATAGAGGTTGGTCAACCGGACCGTCTTCCTGTTCCATTTGATAGTTCATTTGAGGAGTTCGAGTCATATTCAGCTTATTTACCGAGTTTGGCTGATGAGGAGGTTAGAGGAGGAGCTGTTACTCTCTCTTGTTTGCAGTGGTATATAGTAGAGTACATGGCCGTTGAGGATATGCGCACTCCGGTTATCCATGCCTTCATATTATAACTTTTTGGGTCTACATTTTTTAGTTACTATAAGGGTACTATTAAGCTTGGTTTTTTGGCTGGATTAGTAGATGTGGATGGACTACATATATATGATTACGGTACAACTATTATTGGTTATTTGTACGTAGCATTAGATACTTATGCGCTTCAGAAGTCTAGACAGATGTATGGATTTTGGTACATTCTTCCATTTTGGTACTACGAGTATACTACCAATATGCTCCCCCGACTTATTGTAGAGGCGAATGCCACACCTTATATTTACTTTCCTAGATTGCGTCGTTGGGGTCCTCCTATGCTTTGCCCCGTGTTGCACAAGGGATGCGCAATGAGCCGATGGAGGCTAGACAGCAGATAGATATGAGACGACGTGGTAACATTATCGTTCGTCCATGGGATCAGTACTTATAGTTCCTAGAGCCCGGTCCTGATCATCCACTCACTTTTCAGTTTTCCATGTCCCGATGCAGGATTTTCTTTCTGGTTTCTACATTTCCATTCATATGGTATTTAGGGGAGCGGTGTTGGCTACAGTTGTATGACATAGTTCGAATTCCATCAGATCCGCTACCATGTGATGATATGTATGGTGATATTAGGGTTGGATCAGCTTATATTCTGGCGATGAGGGGTGCAGGGTGGATGGATGGTGAGCCTTTTACAGTTCTTGAAGAGTTTGATTCATATTAGGCTCGAGTAGCCCCACGTGCTTAGCGTTGCCTGATTATATTCGGGGTTTGAACTCCGATCATATTGGTCCACGTACTTCTTCCGGTAGAGTTCCACTACCGTCTGCCACCTTTGAGCCTACATCATCTCAGTACACGCAACCTCCTACTTTCGACCCGCTCCTCATTCGTTTAGAGCGTATGATGTACATGGTCAGGTGGTGGAGTATCCCTTGCAGTATCCTATAGATGACGGAATTACGGGTGTACCATCCGCCGGATTGTATCAGCCTCATCAGGTTTGTATGAGTTTTAACTGTTCTTTAAATTACTTGTCATTATATTCTTCACCTATGTATAATTTTTCTTGTGTACATATCAGTATTCTAAGTACGTGGATTACGATAGACGGATGATTGCTGCATTTGAGCGTATGACGCTCGATTATACACAGATGATGTATCAGAGTTACCAAATTGCGGTCCAGCAGCAGACTCAGTATGATACGCAGATATAGGGATTACAGACCCAAATTCAGCAGCTTCAGGAGCAGCTCCATGCCGGACCCAAGCCTCATGACTTTGATGACGTCAATGACGACAGTGACGACGATAGTGGAGACGATGAGGAGATTGATAGCGGTTCCGATCACATAGACTGATGTGCTGCATTTAGATGTTTTAGACTGTGTTATTATTTTTCACACCTTACATTAGTTGGTTGCGTATTATTTGGTGATGATGCTACTGTTATATGTGATTGTCCATATGTTATGGCATTGTGTCGATTATATTTTATGTTGCGTATTGCATTGTGTTGATTTTAATTTATGCTTGTTTATTATTAAGCATATATGAAGTCAAAATGTTGAAGTAACAAACATGGTTGTGTTTGTTTGTCAAAAATTTTATGGATGTTTGACGCGTGGACGTTAATCTCATGCTTCATTTTTTTGATGCGGATCACGACCTCTTTATTTTAGAGAAAGTGTTATATTCTAATGTCACAACATTTAAAAGTTCGGTAAATTAAATCAATGTGTAACATAATATTTTCGGCTACAGAATTGAAACTGTTAGTAAAAATTTTTATACAAACTGATCAGATGCGCGATGATGAAGATATAATGTTGAGTGTAGAAGTAGACGTACAAAGGTAGAGTTGAGGACTGGTTATGGGAACTTCTGCAAAGCCTGTACACGGTATAGTACGGTTATCAATGAGGTTACATTTGAAAATTTGTTTGAACCAACCCGTTCCACATTTGAAGGTCGTTACTTTCTCAAATATCATAGCACATTCACTGGACATTAGACTTATGTCATACGTCAAAATTGGCTTGAAGTATTATTGTTAAGTGTATTATTGTTTCTGTGTATGCATATTTATTATTGTCTTGTTTATGAGTAATTTAACTTTCTACTGCATTGTCAAATCAAAACACAGTGCTAATATTTTAACATTTACACACTTTAATATATATGTAAGAGCTTTTCTTCTCAAACATGCAGTTCAGTTCTCCACTCCTTTGATCTTCTTATCCTCGTATCAATACCTTCCTGGTCATCATCTATTGACTCTGATGCTGGGTACGTTCCAACGGAAAGCGAACACACCGATGAAGATTGGAATATCAATTACCAAGACCAGCATTAAGAGGATGTTGCTCGTGAATTCCTAAATCTTGACCAACTCACACTTCAAGAAGATGTTCAACCTATACACGAACAGTTGGTTCATCAACAACCACAGGAGGTTGAACAAGTACCAAATTTGCAACCTTCGGTTGAGCAAGAGGTTGACTCTTACACGGTATTTTGCCACTATAGTTATAAGGTTGAAGTTGTGGTTAGAGCTGATGGTGAAGATATTGATCGTCGAATCCAGTTGTGTGTTTCTGGCTTGAAGGGTGCAATTATGCAGAATGGGTTGATGAACGGCTGTGCCCAAGGGCCATAACATATGCCAACGAGCTGGAACGAGAAATAAGACGTCTTCGAAATATCGTGCATAACTTAAGAGTGTATTATTATTGTGGAATGTATTATTGTGGAGTGTATTGTTATGAAGTGTATTATTATAGAATGTATTATTATTATGGTTGTATTATTGTGGAGTGTATTATTATGGAGTGTATTATTGTTTGTGTATGTATTGTCATTGACTATATTCATGTTTGAGTGTTTCAGTGACATTGTTTTGTTTCTTTCTGTATTACTGCGTTAAGAACATTGCTACAGTTGTATGATGAGATGAGACACTACATAAACAGTCAATAGTGTATGGAGGGGACAAGATAGTGCAGACGTGACACTGCAGACAAGACACTGCATCAACAATTAATAGTGTATGTTAAGAACATGGCTATAGTTGTATGATGGAACGAGACACTGCATCAACAGTCAATAGTGTTTAGATGGAACGAGACACTACAACCGTGACATAAATGGAATCTACTTTATAGATGGTGGTTGAATTTAATTAATGCTACCTGCATGTGATTGTTTGTTTTGTTATGAAAGCCAGCAAGTGACTTAAGCTATAAAAAGCTTGTTAGATGCTGAGAAGTATTATTGCTCATTCTTATTTCATGCAGTTTCAAATATAACAAATGGCGGCAGAAGATTATATATTGTTTTATGATAGCGACAACGAATTTGATGAAATGATGGAAAATCATTTTCGTCGCGAAAAGGAACTAATAAGTATGGCTGCATTACAGGTTGGTCAATCGAGCAGGAAACATGGTGGATCAGTTGTTGGTCGTCGGTATAAAAATCATAGACATTCATGGCACAATGACATACTGATGGAAGACTACTTTGTTTCAAATCCTACCTACACAGATGCTGATTTTAGAAGAAGATTCTGCATACAGCGTTCTCTATTTCTTAGAATCTTACAATGTATCAAACAACATGACAAATATTTTATCTTCAAACTCAATGCATCTCGTACAATGGGATTGATTGGAATTCAAAAAATGGCACACTACAACAAAAATACCCTTTCACAACTGCCAAATACAATTGTAATATGTCTACTACAACTTGCAACCGCAAGTCTTTATATCCACAGTTGTAATAGAGCAGGATTGTTTTACAAGTGGCATGGACAGTTGCGTGTGCAGTTGTAAAAAACCTTTTTACAACTGCTGTTGGCAGTTGTAAAGGACTTTTTTACAACTGCTGTTGATAGTTGTAAAAGATTTTTTACAACGGTCTTCGGAAGTTGCAAAATAAATTTTTACAACTGCTTAAAGACGTTGTAAAATACTTATTTACACCTACTTTTGGCAATTGTAAAAGATTTTTTACAACTGTGACTAGCAGTTGTGGTAAAAAGAATGCAAAATAAAAAAAAATCTAAACGCATTTACAAGTAAAGCAAGAAACATATAAACATAAATAATAGAATAAAGATAACAATACATTATATGCATTTCAAACTTTACATTATTATCATCTACAAAACTAATATATCATACAAACCAAAACAAAATTAAAGTAAACCAAAACAATATAATGCAACATACCATTGACATAAAGCACAAAAGATACCAACACTTTTGAGATAACAACACTTTGACGTATACACTCTAACTCAAAAAAAAGGCCAAAACAACAAGGATCTTGTGTGAATATAAATACTCCCATCACAATAAGGATGTGAATGGGGAGTGATGGATGGTTTGTGTCCTAATCAAGGGCAACATCACACCGACCTGATTTAGTTACTGCTTGTATAGACAATTCTGCCTTCTTGAGAATATTGATGAATACTTGCCATCATGCATCTGCTAAATGGCCCCCAACTTCATAGCTGCAAACTTCTACAAGGTAATTCAAATGGACAATGTTTGACTTATATATTGATAAAGATCGTATCACCTCATTCATTATTCAAGTTTTAGAGTAAAACTGGAACTGAAGTTCTAGTTTTCCTCAAAAAGGAGAACTGAAAACTAGAACCTTTTCATTATAAATATAGTCCAACATAATTGTGAATGCCATTGGATTACATTTTAAGAAGTCCATGCCATGCATCCGTAAATTGCTAGCTAATTATAAGGACATATTTATGCAGAGAAGTGATGGTGGATGAGCTTCAGATGCTAATGTGGCGAACTGGCGTCTTCTACAACTGTATTAATATTGCCAAATGCAAGGTTTGAATACCAATTCCTATCATCATAATGAAGTTATTTGCTTTATATCACTGTAATTTGCCAAAACAACAAAAATGCCAAAACTGAAGTCGTGCTTGGATTTCTAAAATTAATAGGAACCACGCCAATATTGCCACTAATGTGAATATAGTTACTCACATCCAATGTTCATATGCTCTTCCTACTGCTTTAGCGGTCCCCTATAATCCTAATAGTTCCACTGCTAGTCTGCATGCTTGTGCGATTTGTAGTTTTTTATTTCATACACTAATTAGTTATACGTTGTTGTATATTTAGTTTCCAACATAGTGAAGATTGAGTCTGAAGTTAGCCTAAAAAACTGAATCATATTTGAACCTTTAATCTGTTTCCCAGAAAAAAAATAAACCATCATTCTCGTTTAAATATTGGGTTCACTTCTATTCAGAAATAAAATGTTCAAAACCCATTTAATTTTTAGTTATTTTATTTTATTCTGAAACATTAACATTTATTTTTAAATCGAATTGCATTTTTGCATTTATAGATAACAAGAAAATTGTATAATGTGGAAGGCAGAGAAGCACCTGGAGTAGAGCCCACACAGTTGGAGTGAATGCAAGAACACTAAGGAATATATCACCAGTTGTGAGTTTAAAAAAAAAGAATAACAATGGGCTCTACAGTATAATGTGGAAGGCAGAGAAGCACCTTGAGTAGAACCCACATAGTTGGAGTGAATGCAAGAATACTAAGGAATATATCACCTATTGTGAGATTGAAAAAAATAAGAATAACAATGGTTCCAGTTGCTCCAATAAACAAGAATAGCTTGAGTAGCCTGAACATGAGTTCCCTTCCCATTGACATCACTTGAACATACAAGAAATAAATAAATTTGCATATAGTTTATATGACAATGCATTTACAAGTATTTTTTAACAGTTTAAAGAGTAAAAGAAATGATGGAATCATCCTTAGTCAAACTCTTCAATTTCAACCATAGATAAAAATCTGCACTTTATTGTTTCAGGTTTTATGTTTTTTAGATTAAAGTTTATCTTGTATGTAACTTTTTCTTGCAGCCCTACATTAAATATGTATTTTTATTTTGTCGAGAATGATTAAAAATAAAGTCAATTCTATATCATGAAAATCAGAGCAAACTATAGGGTAAATGAAACACTAAGAGAAGCATGTAACATGCTATTAAATATAAGAAAGAAGACTAACCTCTTACTTCATCTTTCACCTTAATTCGAGCACTCATTGTCTAAACTACTACTTCACCAATCCTAATTTCAATCTTCACCAACTTCTCATCAACCACAACCGACACGCAACCACTAATTTACTGCTTGAATCCTCAATTACCACCAACGTTTTTCACCCTTTCTCGGCCTTCTAGCACTGTTATTTTAATATACTGGTGCAAAATGTGTGACGACCCAACTTCCAAACTCCAGGAAGTCGCATCGCTAAGAAGAAAGAGAAGAAGAAGAAACAACACATCAGAATCTAAACAGCGGAACGAATAAATTATATTAATAACATAAAATATTACATAGTTTACAACCACTGTCAGAGTACACAGATAAACAACACATACTAGACAGTTATAAACACCCGTCTAGTATTTACAACATAATACAACTCAGAGACAATCACAGATTACACAGCGGAATACTATATATCTAACGCAGAAGCCTCCTGCTCCATTACTCCTCCACAATTCGTCAAAAGCTAACCTGAATCCCTTGGCTACTCGTAAAAATTTGAGTACCCAAGAGTTTAAGGAAACAAAAGATAAACTCTGGGTCAGACATGGGTCTGGTATGAGTAACAGGTTAAAGTTGCTTAATTTTGAAAATCCTTTTAAAAGAAAGGTATCACGTAAGACTTCCCACACATAAACATGGAAAAGTTTTTACCTTACGCTAACCAAAACATTTGATAGGAAATCCAGCGATATTATAATAGTGTCTAGGGTTTTCAAGTAGATAAGAAATAGCCGAAATTGTTACATGATTAAATTCCAGCTACTAGCCACAAAAGTGGGTAATACAATCAAAATCGTTGGCACTTATTGGATTTTGGATTCCATACAATGGCAGGGCTACTAGGGTACCGCCCGTCACAGTACGTGGCCTAGATCAACGTACCGAGGAGTACTCCCACTCCCCTGCAACACAAAGTCGGAACCATCCCTTACTGGACAGTCCCGAACAAGACAACCCCGCAGTTGGTGTACACTGACAACTGCCCACTAAGCCGAATAAAAAGGGACCTCTAGACAGGGATCAATCTTGCTCTCCAGTGGGAGCTACCCACGAATCCTTGCTGCACCTCCCTTGTTTTAGCCATTCCCGGTTGATGAGGCTTGAGGCTACGATTACCTTTAGAGAACACATCTCTTAGAATGCTCACCGTCCACCTGACGATGTTCTGAAAGCATTCAATCCATACAAGTTCGTTCCGGGTTCGAACGAAATCGAAGGCATTATCTCGTTACACTCATTTTGGAATCACCCTCATAGTTAACAACGATAACCCTTGCACTCTAAGTCTACATCTCGAATCTATAAGTACTATTCCGTCAAACTCATTACGGAATCACCCACAGAGTTATATTGACTTATAGTTCTTACACCTCGAGTCTTCACAAAGCTCCACCTTGATTCACGACCTAACGTTATTTGGAATTGATATGGTTTTCGGATATCCAAATATGGAAACCCGGTCCCGGTCTCATCGAAATCCAAAGCGTGTCTTTTAAGGTCAAGTTGTTTTAAAGGTTTAAAACAATTCAATTATCTATATATTCAAATAGATAAATCACAGATTCACAACAGATAATCAACATTATCATCATATCAGATAAACCCTATTATCATTATCCAAAAAAATAATCTATATCAACATCACCATGCAACCAATGCATCCATATCACTCAACATTATTTATCTCATATCTGAGATTCAACCATTCAAGGCAAACAACACTAACCAACCATATAAGCAATGATTAACCACACCCAAATATAATTAATTTAAAATGAATTAAATTAATTACATCATTCCATTAATTTAAAGTTAATTAAATTAATTACTTTACCAATATCATCCTTGCTTATCATTATTAATTAATTATCAATCAAATAATTAATCATCATCCAATTATTCATTTTAATTAATCATCCCTGATTAATTAACTCTTAATTACATTCAAGTAATTATTAACTAATTAATTATATTTAACCAAATACAGTAATTAACCTTTAATTACTTCCTTAATTACTTACCTAAAATTAATAACCTTTAATCACTTATTATTGATTAATTAATCTTAATTAATCAATCTTAATTACATCATTAATTATAATAATCAATGATCTTCTAATTACATTTTCAAATTAAATTAATTACATTAAGTAATTTAATCTTTATTTAAATCATAACTGTTAATCACCCTTGATTAACTCCATTCAGTAATTATCTACCCTTAATTACTTCACCAAATAAATTAATCTAATTAATTCCTTGATTAATTTACAAGTAATTATACTCAAATTACTTTTATCAACAAATCACCTTCAATTAATTACATATAGTAATTACTCATTAATTACTTTCCCAAGTAACTTCTCTTCACTTAATTACATCAAGTAATTATACTTCACAAATCATCAAATAATTAATTTAAATTAATTAAACTAAATTAATTAACTAAAACTAATCAAATTTAAACTCAATTAATAACTAATTAATTCCTTAATTACTTCCATAAGTAATTATACTTAATAACTTACACAATTGATTATTTTTAAATTAATTAATCTAATTAATAATTAAAATTAATCACATTAATTAATTATTAAATAATCTTCAATTAATGACCTTCATTAACTATTAAAAATTCATTAATTATTTTCTAAAATATTTAACTTATTTTAATCATTATTAATTACAAATTAATTAATCATTAATTAATCCATTATTTAATCCCTAATTAATTAAATAATTAAGTGTTAATTAAAACTTAATTTATCCATTATTACTTGTTTAATTATTTATTAATCATTAATTAAAAACTAATTTATTTAATTAATTATTCTTAATTACAAGTTAATTATTCAAAGAATAATTAATCCTAAACCCTTAAGATTAAACCCCTAATTACCTTAAGTAATTATTAATTACATTAATTTATTAAATAAATTAATTATTCATTTAATTACTCTAATAATTAAGTGAAATATAAAATAGTAAATTATTACTTAACTTTAACAAGTTTAAATTCAATCTCAAACCTTAATTGTTAAATAAAACTTTTATTACAAAAGAAATTTCACAAAGGTCAAAACAAATTTCTTTTAAAATTAAAACCATTTAAATTTTTACATTATCAATCAAATTTGGTTTAACACTTAAATTTATAAAACTTAAATTCATTTTAAACCAAAGATTCAAAATTAGATTTGAATCAATTTTAAACTTTATTTAAACATTACTTCATATTTCAATTTCAAATTTAAATTCAAAGTTCTTTTAAAAACATTTAAACAATAAACTCTTTCAAAGTTATTTTAAAGAAAATTTGAATTTAAATACCTAATCATTTCCAACTTTAAGATTCAATTCAACTTGAATCTATAATTTAAATTAGATTTAAAACTTAATTTAAATCTTGCTTCCATTTTTAAATTTAGTTTAAATTAGTTTTAAATTTTTGGAAACAAGACAAGTTTCAAACTTTAACAAACCAACCCGAGCTAAAAACTAAAATATCTCGAGTAACTCGAGTAATAATTCCCTTTTAAATCTATCTTAAAAATCAATTTAAATTTCAAATAAAAACAGGTTTATACAAAAACCTGTACTAACAGGTTTACCCCAAACCCTGTAACAAAGTAAATACCCGAGACCTAACTCAGTTACTTCGAGTCCAACGTTCAAGTTCTTCGAGCAAAACGGCCTAAAACTTTGAGTAACCCACAAATTCACCCGTAACAAATACGGGCAATTCATCTTCCCTAAACAACTGATACGCCATGAACCACCGTTCGCCTGCACACCCACGGCCATCTCCTCTGGCCTCTCGCGATCCCCTACGCAAGTCTCAAATCCCTTTCAAACACCAAATCAACCCCCAATTCAACCACAAAAGCCCTAAATCAAAATCAAGCACTCGAACTCGAACAGGAACAAAAGTCACAACCTGGAAATTGCTTCACCCACCAAGCTCCGACCATCAGAGAAACACCACCTCCGGCTATAGACTCCTCCACACCCCAGCTACCATCACCTCAAATCAGGTAAAGCTCGGTCTCTTAATTTGATCACAGTGATCAAATTCCTTAAATACAGAAAAAACTAGGGTTATAAAATTCAAACCCAAATCATGTTTGCCTCGATGCTCAGATCCATCAATAATTATTTTTCCTATAAACTACACACATCATTCCAACAACAAAAGAAACTAAAGCAACTCTAATCCCCTAGATTGACTGAACCAACCCAATTTGTGTTTTCAGGTTAAACCAAAAATATTCAGTTGAATGCAATCTAAAAATTCAGATTATAGTTTTAAAAATCAAGTTAATAATCAAGTAGTCTGTTTATAAGCATAACTAAATAAATCTGGAACATTTACATATTGATTTCAGAAATTTTTACTCTGTTGCATTTGCTTGTCCTGTGTCATCACAGCCTTATCCTTATTTTCTTTTCTTTTTTATAAGATTAAACTCTAACTTATATTACATAACATACTAGGTTTAAAACCTTAATCTATATCATTGATTTTTTTTTCATGAAGTCATGATTTGAACATAACAACAATCTGGAAACTAAATCAGGCAAAACAAGTTCATTGTGCAACATGCATTCAACATATAACAGAGTATACCATCAAATTCATCCATTCCAAACATGAAAATCACAGGAATAATCAAACAACTATATTCACTATGTTTATTTTAAAAAAAAATGTTACTAACCTGGTTTTATTTTTCCAGTGATACTTCAAGTTCTTATTCATACTTGATAAAACTTAAAACTTTAGTTATGTTACACAACTCTATTTTGCTTAAGTCCTAGAACTAACATAGATTAGATCCAAAGTAAGATCCAAAGTACAGAATTTTAAGAAATTCAAGGATCAGGAACTTAAGTTCAAAAACATAACTACACAATAACATGCACCATAAACTTCATTCAGAAATGAACTTATGAAAAAGCATACACACTTATTTCAGAGTAAACAACAACCATTTATACTTAGGTTTAATAAATATAAATTGTTACTCACAGGTTTAGGAGCAGAGCACATTTTTTCTGAGCTTCAGTTTTGAATTTTAAAAACTGCAGGTGCTTTAAAAACATCCATCTTGCTTTTCCTTATTGAAGACTTGAACTTCAGATTGCTTTTAAACTTGAAATGATGGTAGTACTTTGTTTTCCAGATTTACATTTGCATGATTGTTTCCATGTTTCATTTGCATGCTTCCCAGAATAAAATGCAGGCTTTGGTTCTACTTAGAAAAGAACTGCAGGTTTAAATGATTTGCATTATGTATTTCAGAGGGTTTTGGTTTATTTTGATTAGAGGAACATGGGTTTTCAGATTTGTTTGAGAGGGGGTTTGCAGATTTGTTTGAGAGGGGGTTTGCAGATTTGTTCTTGAGAAAATTTGTTTTGATTAAAATTTTTGTTTTTGAATGTAGATGAATTCAGATTTTAGAATTTGAATTATTTTCTTAAGTTTTGAAGAGGAATAGGAAAAAGAAAGATAAGGAAAAGAAGAAATGTTTATATAAACAAATTTTTTTGATTTAATTAGAAATAAAAGAAAAAGAAATTAAAATGAGACACTTGTCTCTATTCTTAACATTTGTCACAATAGTTTATTTTATAACTAACACATGTTAATAAGATGTCTTAAGAGACCTACACATGTATTTTAAGTATTTAAATTTTAATTTGAAAATTGTTTATAAGCTTTTAAATCTATTTTTATTTCTTGTGTATATATAAATGAGTTTATCCCTTTTCTTTATAAAAAAAACAAAACAAACAAATTTTTTAAATAAAAGCGTATTCAAATACTTTTAAGTATTTATTCTTTAAAACGTTAAATTCAAACTTTAAATTAATTTATCAAATCAAATTTTAATAATCAAGTTATATATAGATACATATATAACTCTTTTAAAATTAAAAACAACAATTTTATTCCTTACAAAATCTATTTATGTTCATAAGAACTTAAGTATTATAATTTTTATTTAAAAATAACAAATTAAACCATATTAAATTATTTCAAAAGAGATTATAAACCAATTAAGATCATTTGTAATTTACATTGTAGATTCTTATATAAAAATTCCAAGTAATATAAAATAAAACTTAGCTTTTATATTTACCTATTTAAAATTCATATATTTATAAGCTAAATAAAATTTCAAAACAAATAAGGTTTATCATAGTATAAACTATAACATTATTTATTACATTGCTTTGAAAAGCCAATTCTTAAATCAAATTTTTAATTTACTAAAAATAAACTAGAATTAGAAAATTAATTCATTTACTAAATTAAAAATCAAAATTTATCAATTTACAATATATACAAATATATATATTATAAACAGAAAATAATTTATTTACTTAAAAAGATAAAATATTTTAACTTAAATATTTATTAAAACATGATTATTAAATCAAATTCCAAATTTGTTATTAAAATTATCAAGTCAAATTAAATTTATAACACAGATTATTAAATTTATATTGCCCAAATTTCCGGGATATCACATTCCTTCCCCCTTAAAAGAATTTCGTCCCCGAAATTTAAAAGCAAAGGTAATTTAATAGTCTATCTTAAGATTTTATTTTAATTCACAAGCATATATTATCAGACATATGCTAACAACCATAGCAACCAATTCAAACAAAACAAATTTAATTATCCAGAAAATTTTTGGATAAAATCTTCACGAGTTACCCCCGTATAAATATCGGGATACTCGCTCTATAGAATCCAAACAATCAATACTATTAAGCTATAGAACTCCTATCCAACTAGATCTACAAAACTAAACAGGATATCAGACTACAGACGAGTCTGAATCAACAATCACATCCTCCTGAACAGCTGGTTCCACAACCAGAGATAAACCATACACGTATTCCCTCAGAGATACGTGAACCACATCGAATCCCGGTTATCCAAACTGGCAATTCAACCCTGAAAACCAAACACCATCCTCACAAAACACAGAAAAGGTCCAAAATATCTCGAAGCTGACTTACCCAGTCTTACTAAATCTTATAGCTCTTTAGATCGGAGAAAACTTATTCAAGATCAAATCTCCGACTCCGGAATCCAAATTCCTTCATCTCTTATCCACAAGATACTTCTGACGATCCTGGCTACCTTCAACTCTCCTGATCAGCTCAACCTTCACTGATGTCTCTAGAAACAAACTGGATCAAAACGATCCAACCAAATGATCTCCTCAAGATCAATCCCAAACCAAGAACACCAACTCTACTCCACAAATACCAGAACACTAACTTTCAATTCTTATCCGGAAAAGACAAAATAAGGCACTCTCAAACTGCTTCCGCTGCACAACTCTGATCTGGAGTAGAAGAAAAACTCGAGCACAAACTGGATAACACATCACAGAAATATGGTTCAACAGATCCATAAAAGAAAACTCAGATGCCCCATCTAAACCAAAGCTGCTTCACTAAACCTCCGGTATCACTCCTAGAATCCAGTCGATAAGAAAACTCAACCTCCAAATACGGACAAACTTCTCATAACTCAAGAGAACACTCAAATATCGCAAGTCACTTTTGCGATCAATCAGCCTAATATCCAAAGAAAACTGTTCTCTCTTTACCAATCAGAACAACATACGCTTAACTAGCCAATCCATCGTAAAAATGGAATCTTCTCTGCTACTTCTGAACTCCTTCAGAAAAACTGCTAACCAGAAGACTTTCTTGCCAGCACCCAGAATACTCCGAACTGCACTGCTGACACCGATGACCAAAACTTCCTAAACCAAAACTCTTCGAGAAACTGGGGCTTCAAACCGGACAGAAACATCCTGCTGAATTCAGCCACAACACTGAAGCAGACTCACCTCCTTAACTTGTTCCAAAGAAGACATCATCGAGAACATTCATAGTCACTGCATCTCATCACGCAGCTACTATTCCCTAAGGTATCAAAATACCATTATTCTCTTCTGTCCAACCGACAGATCCAAATTCTACTCATCCAATTCAAATATAGACTCCGAACTTTTACAGGTTACCTTCAAAGATCTATGAAATCCTATACTCCGCACAACTCACTCGAGACGGTATTAGGTCTACAGTCTCGACAAATACACTACCAATCTCAAGCACCAAACTTCAACCAAGGGTAGTAGTTGTGTTACACACCCCACTACCTTATCTACCTTTATAGCTTATATTGGATAACCCGAACAGGTAACCCAACAAATAGGTAGAAGTAATTATATAAATATATATATATAATAAAACTACAAATACGCTCTCTCAAGATAGACACCACTCCAGAGCCTAGGTATTCACTCAACCTAATGCTTTGATACCACCTGTGACGTCCTAGGCTTTTCAACCATCAGCAACGGCTCACGACTGGTAGGCTTTGCAACCATCCCAGTCCCGCTGTGGCTCACAGTGATACCTCGGGTTTGCTTTTACGGCCAGCCTCTCGACTCGCAACCAACCCCGCAAGACCTTATACTATCCCCGGGGGCATGTAGGGGTAAGAGTCTCCCGTTCGCCACCTAACGCAAAGCGAGAACCCCCTATCATGCTGTAATGTAGCAAACCCGATCCCGGTCTCATCGAAATCCAAAGCGTGTCTTTTAAGGTCAAGTTGTTTTAAAGGTTTAAAACAATTCAATTATCTATATATCAAAATAGATAAATCACAGATTCACAATAGATAATCAACATTATCATCATATCAGATAAACCCTATTATCATTATCCAAAAAAATAATCTATATCAACATCACCATGCAACCAATGCATCCATATCACTCAACATTATTTATCTCATATCTGAGATTCAACCATTCAAGGCACACAACACTAACCAACCATATAAGGAATGATTAACCACACCCAAATATAATTAATTTAAAATGAATTAAATTAATTACATCATTCCATTAATTTAAAGTAAATTAAATTAATTACTTTACCAATATCATCCTTGCTTATCATTATTAATTAATTATCAATTAAATAATTAATCATAATCCAATTATTCATTTTAATTAATCATCCCTGATTAATTAACTCTTAATTACATTCAAGTAATTATTTACTAATTAATTATATTTAACCAAATACAGTAATTAACCTTTAATTACTTCCTTAATTAATTACCTAAAATTAATTACCTTTAATCACTTATTATTGATTAATTAATCTTAATTAATCAATCTTAATTACATCATTAATTATAATAATTAATGATCTTCTAGTTACATTTTCAAATTAATTTAATTACATTAAGTAATTTAATCTTTATTTAAATCATAACTGTTAATCACCCTTGATTAACTCCATTCAGTAATTATCTACCCTTAATTACTTCACCAAATAAATTAATTACTCATTAATTAATTATCTCTAATTAATTCCTTGATTAATTTACAAGTAATTATACTCAAATTACTTTTATCAACAAATCACCTTCAATTAATTACATATAGTAATTACTCATCAATTACTTTCCCAAGTAACTTCTCTTCACTTAATTACATTAAGTAATTATACTTCACAAATCATCAAATAATTAATTTAAATTAATTAAACTAAATTAATTAACTTAAACTAATCAAATTTAAACTCAATTAATAAGTAATTAATTCCTTAATTACTTCCATAAGTAATTATACTTAATAACTTACACAATTGATTATTTTCAAATTAATTAATCTAATTAATAATTAAAATTAATCACATTAATTAATTATTAAATAATCCTCAGTTAATGACCTTCATTAACTATTAAAAATTCATTAATTATTTTCTAAAATAATTAACTTATTTTAATCATTATTAATTACAAATTAATTAATCATTAATTAATCCATTAATTAATCCCTAATTAATTAAATAATTAAGTGTTAATTAAAACTTAATTTATCCATTATTACTTGTTTAATTAATTATTAATCATTAATTAAAAACTAATTTATTTAATTAATTATTCTTAATTACAAGTTAATTATTCAAAGAATAATTTATCCTAAACCCTTAAGATTAAACCCTTAATTACCTTAAGTAATTATTAATTTCATTAATTTATTAAATAAATTAATTATTCATTTAATTACTCAAATAATTAAATGAAATATAAAACATTAAATTATTACTTAACTTTAACAAGTTTAAATTCAATCTCAAACCTTAATTGTTAAATAAAACTTTTATTATAAAAGAAATTTCACAAAGGTCAAAACAAATTTCTTTTAAAATTAAAACCATTTAAATTTTTACATTATCAATCAAATTTGGTTTAACACTTAAATTTATAAAAATTAAATTCATTTTAAACCAAAGATTCAAAATTAGATTTGAATCAATTTTAAACTTTATTTAAACATTACTTCATATTTCAATTTCAAATTTAAATTCAAATTTCTTTTAAAAACATTTAAACAATAAACTCTTTCAAAGTTATTTTAAAGAAAATTTGAATTTAAATACCTAATCATTTCCAACTTTAAGATTCAATTCAACTTGAATCTATAATTTAAATTAGATTAAAAACTTAATTTAAATCTTGCTTCCATTTTTAAATTTAGTTTAAATTAGTTTTAAATTTTTGGAAACAAGACAAGTTTCAAACTTTAACAAACCAACCCGAGCTAAAAACTAAAATATCTCGAGTAACTCGAGTAACTATTCCCTTTTAAATTTATCTTAAAAATCAATTTCAATTTCAAATAAAAACAGGTTTATACAAAAACCTGTACTAACAGGTTTACCCCAAACCCTGTAACAAAGTAAATACCCGAGACCTAACTCAGTTACGTCGAATCCAACGTTCAAGTTCTTCGAGAAAACAACCTAAAACTTCGAGTAACCCACAAATTCACCCGTAACAAATACGAGCAATTCATCTTCCCTAAACAACTGATACGCCATGAACCACCGTTCGCCTGCACACCCACGACCATCTCCTCTGGCCTCTCGCGATCCCCTACGCAAGTCTCAAATCCCTTTCAAACACCAAATCAACCCCCAATTCAACCACAAAAGCCCTAAATCAAAATCAAGCACTCGAACTCGAACAGGAACAAAAGTCACAACCTGGAAATTGCTTCACCCACCAAGCTCCGACCATCAGAGAAACACCACCTCCGGCCATAGACTCCTCCACACCCCAGCTACCATCACCTCAAATAAGGTAAAGCTCGGTTTCTTAATTTGATCACAGTGATCAAATTCCTTAAATACAGAAAAAACTAGGGTTATAAAATTCAAACCCAAATCATGTTTGCCTCGATGCTCAGATCCATCAATAATTATTTTTCCTATAAACTACACACATCATTCCAACAACAAAAGAAACTCAAGCAACTCCAATCCCCTAGATTGACTGAACCAACCCAATTTGTGTTTTCAGGTTAAACCAAAAATATTCAGTTGAATGCAATCTAAAAATTCAGATTATAGTTTTAAAAATCAAGTTAATAATCAAGTAATCTGTTTATAAGCATAACTAAATAAATCTGGAACATTTACATATTGATTTCAGAAATTTTTACTCTGTTGCATTTGCTTGTCCTGTGCCATCACAGCGTTATCCTTATTTTCTTTTCTTTTTTATAAGATTAAACTCTAACTTATATTACATAACATACTAGGTTTAAAACCTAAATCTATATCATTGATTTTTTTTCATGAAGTCATGATTTGAACATAACAACAATCTGGAAACTAAAACAGGCAAAACAAGTTCATTGTGCAACATGCATTCAACATATAACAAAGTATACCATCAAATTCATCCATTCCAAACATGAAAATCACAGGAATAATCAAACAACTATATTCACTATGTTTATTTTAAAAAAAATGTTACTCACCTGGTTTTATTTTTCCAGTGATACTTCAAGTTCTTATTCATACTTGATAAAACTTAAAACTTTAGTTATGTTACACAACTCTATTTTGCTTAAGTCCTAGAACTAACATAGATTAGATCCAAAGTAAGATCCAAAGTACAGAATTTTAAGAAATTCAAGGATCAGGAACTTAAGTTCAAAAACATAACTACACAATAACATGCACCATAAACTTCATTCAGAAATGAACTTATGAAAAAGCATACACGCTTATTTCAGAGTAAACAACAACCATTTATACTTAGGTTTAATAAATATAAATTGTTACTCACAGGTTTAGGAGCAGAGCACATTTTTTCTGAGCTTCAGTTTTGAATTTTAAAAACTGCAGATGCTTTAAAAACATCCATCTTGCTTTTCCTTATTGAAGACTTGAACTTCAGATTTCTTTTAAACTTGAAATGATGGTAGTACTTTGTTTTCCAGATTTACATTTGCATGATTGTTTCCATGTTTCATTTGCATGCTTCCCAGAATAAAATGCAGGCTTTGGTTCTACTTAGAAAAGAACTGCAGGTTTAAAT
The DNA here is from genome assembly GCA_030765085.1 of Allium cepa. NCBI lineage: Eukaryota > Viridiplantae > Streptophyta > Magnoliopsida > Asparagales > Amaryllidaceae > Allium > Allium cepa. Next base: position 683,254,427 of record CM060932.1, on the reverse strand, counting down.
GATTTGCATTATGTATTTCAGAGGGTTTTGGTTTATTTTGATTAGAGGAACATGGGTTTTCAGATTTGTTTGAGAGGGGGTTTGCAGATTTATTCTTGAGAAAATTTGTTTTGATTAAAATTTCTGTTTTTAATGTAGATGAATTCAGATTTTAGAATCTGAATTATTTTCTTAAGTTTCGAAGAGGAATAGGAAAAAGAAAGATAAGGCAAAGAAGAAATGTTTATATAAACAATTTTTTTTGATTTAATTAAAAATAAAAGAAAAGGAAATTTAAATGAGACACTTGTCTCTATTCTTAACATTTGTCACAATAGTTTATTTTATAACTAACACATGTTAATAAGATGTCTTAAGAGACCTACACATATATTTTAGGTATTTAAATTTTAATTTGAAAATTGTTTATAAGCTTTTAAATCTATTTTTATTTCTTGTGTATATATAAATGAGTTTATCCCTTTTCTTTATAAAAAAACAAAACAAACAAATTTTATAAATAAAAGCCTATTCAAATACTTTTAAGTATTTATTCTTTAAAACATTAAATTCAAACTTTAAATTAATTTATCAAATCAAATTTTAATTATCAAGTTATATATAGATACATATATAACTCTATTAAAATTAAAAACAACAATTTTATTCCTTACAAAATCTATTTATGTTCATAAGAACTTAAGTATTATAATTTTTATTTAAAAATAACAAATTAAACCATATTAAATAATTTACAAAAGAGATTATAAACCAATTAAGATCATTTGTAGTTTACATTGTAGATTCTTACATAAAAATTCCAAGTAATATAAAATAAAACTTAGCTTTTATATTTACCTATTTAAAATTCATATATTTATAAGCTAAATAAAATTTCAAAACAAATAAGGTTTATCATAGTATAAACTATAACATTATTTATTATATTGCTTTGAAAGGCCAATTCTTAAATCAATTTTTAATTTACTAAAAATAAACTAGAATTAGAAAATCAATTCATTTACTAAATTAAAAATCAAAATTTATCAATTTACAATATATACAAATATATATATTATAAACAGAAAACAATTTATTTACTTAAAAAGATAAAATCTTTTAACTTAAATATTTATTAAAACATGATTATTAAATCAAATTCCAAATTTGTTATTAAAATTATCAAGTCAAATTAAATTTATAACACAGATTATTAAATTTATATTGCCCAAATTTCCGGGATATCACATAATGCAAACACCCTGACCAAAATTCCAATTCTCAAACAATGTCAGGGTCCGATCAAATTTCGCCTGATCTGCGCTCTAATAGAAATGACAGCCGACGATGGAGATGACCCTACCCATGCTACGTTATAAGTGTCTACCGCGAAAAACATCATCCAAGAAAAAATAAAACCAAACCCATTAAGAATAATCACAACAAGATCCGAAAAGAAAACAAACCCACTAAGACTGTCAAGATAGAAGACCACTATGACGCCTACGGCTGCTCTAGAAATAGCTGGAACGGATGGCGATGTCGGTTCCCGCGCTCTGAAGGAAGTGTCTACTACAAAATGCATAAGCATCAAAATCAAAGCATAAGGATGGGTAAGCAATCGAAGCTCTTCCTAAGGCTGAGGAAGATAATGCTGTTAGGGTTTTGAATGTTAGTGAAAATTGGGCATTCTCTAAAGAGCCTAATGGCATACCTAGATTTTATGCAATCGATCGTATAGTTCCAGGTGATCCCGTAATACAAATCAATATAATTGTGAAGTGAGATTACTTTTGAAGAAGAAGAGGCCTGAGCAAGTATTTTTAGTTTTGTTTTTTTTTGGGTCGAGAAGTGGCATTGGAGAAAATAATATAATTAAAAATTTGTGGAGGGCGCTAAAACTTTAGATTTGGAGCCAAAATTTTAAATTGGAGCCATATAAAACTTGTATATGTGAGTAAGGAGTTACAAAAGAAAATATCTACATGTATATAAAAGTGATACTTTGGATGTGTTCATAGGCATAAACTAGCTAGTTCAAATTTAAACATTTGTTTAGCATAAATTATTTATTAATAGTTATTTGTATCGTTACGTCGACTCGTAATTTTCATCAGTTGTTAAAGAAAACTATAAATTAACCTAGTTGTAAATTAATATTTGCCATGGTAATGCAACGAAAGTTGTTGAAGAAATCTAATAATTATATATATATACAACTAGTTATTAAATATTAAACATTAGCCTTAATTATTTAATAATTCTTAATAATTATTGGTCTTTATTATTAATTTTTAATTATATAATAGTAATTACTAATTATTAGTTACTAATTATTAATTATTAAATACTACTTCTTATTTATCAATTATTATTTCTTAATTATAATTGAATATTAATTATTTTTTTTTGGCAAGGCCGACGGGGGTGAATGGACCCCGACCATATTATTGCAACACCGAATAGAACATTACAAGCAACAACAAAGAGCAGAAGCTCAAAGAAAACGGAGAAAACACGGTGCAACAAGCACAGAGGAAAAAAAACAAAAAGGAAAAGAAAACTAAAACACAGACAACTATAAAGTAATGGGCACACTTATTCCAAGATCAATGGCGAACACATACATATAGGGCTCGCTATCATGTAAGATCCATAACTTGAAATTGGAAGAAGTTTAGCAGTGGCATCATCAAAAACTCTACAATTGCGAACTTTCCACAGCATAGATATAAGACACTTCAGCGTTTCTCCATTCCTCTTCTTTCTTTTTTGTTTATTACCTGATTCTTCATTTATTGGTTCCCTTTCAGTTTGATTCTCATTAATGGGAAAGCTTATGTGCAGTTTCATTATCACATTGGACCACAACTGTTGAATGCCATCACAGTTGAAGAAAATATTCGCAATAGTTTCTGGTAGATCACAAAAGAGTGAGCAGTCTGCATTAAGGTTGAAGTCAAAATTAGCATGCTTAGCTTTAGTTAAAGTAGCTCTGATCAATATCTTCCACATAGTAAAATTTTGACTACAGCTACAGATTTTATTCCATGTTCTCTTCCGAGATTTGTTGAGGTTGAGAAAGTGCTTCCACCTCGAGTTTATATAATAAGATTGGCCTTGCATTATGAGTTGGAGTGCCCCCCTGATGTACCATGCACCATTGCAAGACATCATTGGATAACTTTGGCATTAAGAAGCTCAATCTTCATTTTCCTAGTTACTGCCTGCGTAGAAGACAAGTAGTTTGGAATCGTTGCTGATAGGGGAGTTATTTCATTGCTGTCTGTACCATTAAGCATAGGGGAAGTTGATTTTAGAGAGGGAGTTGAGGGAAGTGGATTGGTTGGAGTTGAGGGAGAAGATAAACTGGGAGGAGGTTTGTATGCTAGAGGTGGTTTGATATTGGAGTATATGTGTGGTTGAGTTGAAGTTTGAGGATTTAATTTGTCAGGGGGATTAGTTGGTTTAGCTATGCTTTCTTTTTCATCCCTGTGCATGTCTGCACTTGTTTCAGCAACCCTTTTATTTTTGATGTTCCTGCTTTTGTTCTTATTTTTATCTCCACCTTCAGGACTTTTTTCTTTCTCTCTTACTGTTTCACATTCTTCCTCACTTTTGTTTCTACCTTCACTGTTTGTTGCTTTGTCTATAATTGAGCTTTCTGCTTGCTGCCTTTCAGCAGTTTGGGTTGTTTGCATTTGCTTCATTGTTTTATTCCCCTTTTCCTTTTGCCTTGTGTTTTTTTCATCAGCACTTACTACCGTTGGTCTATTTACTCCTTGTGTTCCACCACATTTTCCACTATCACCTTTTCTTACTTCTTGCATTTTGTCTATAACTTCATCGCCCTCCAACCCCAGTAATGCCTCATACATATTAGATAACGTTATTTTTCCAGATGTGCCACTGTCTGTTGTTTTATCATTCCCCATTGTTTCTTTGCTTGTACGTTCAGTATTGGATTGGTTGTTGGCTTCTTCAGTATGTGTTATGTCCTCACAAGTTTCTTTAACCATTTCATTTCGCCTTCTTCCTTGCTCAAATTTTACTCTTTCCTCGTCATTCTTTTCACATTCATCCTTTTCTTTTTCTTTTTCATAATCTACCTCTTTTGTGCCTCCCTCTTTTTGTTTGCTGGAAGTTTCAAACATAGGTATTGTTGTTTTCTTTCTGTTGACACGCTGCCACTTCCTTGAAATTTGCGTTTGAAATGGTTTAACCCTTGTAGAAACATGTACAACTGTACTTGTAGTGTCCATTTTGTCTCCCATTTTTCCAGTAACTTGCACTTCATCTTCTTTGTCGATTATTATCGTTTTCTTATCGTCACAGCATGCAGTTGTATGTCCAAATTTGTTGCAAATTACACACACATCTGGCCTCCATTGGTACTCAACATATATTATCTGAATGCCACCCTCCACCAATTTTACTTTAAACTCGTTTACTAATTCCTTGTCTGGCTTCACTTCTATAAGACATTTAGCAAAACTTAACCTGTTCTGTTGCTCAGTCACTTCATCCAAACAGAGCAATCTACCCAAATGACTACACAACCAATTAATTCCTAATGGTGACCATGCAAACAAAGGTAGATTATAAAGATGAACCCAAACTGGAACTGAGGTAACTGAACCAGAAATATTACTAACTGCAACATCGTATGGTTTAATTATGAACAATTTATTGTTCATAATAACTGGGTCATTTTGAAGCACTTTACTTCTATCTTCATCACATGAAAAATTGAAGAGAAAAACATTACCATCTGATTTGACTTTAACTGTTCCTTTAAGCTTCCAGATTATTTTGAGCTTTTGTATAACAACGGTATAAGAAAGCGGCTTATCCAAGAAGAAGCCTACCAGCGTGTCTGTCCATACCACAGCACCAGCATCAAGAACATTCTGGGGTGGAACAAGCACATCTTCTTCGTACACAGGAGTAAGATCGACAGGAATGTACTTCCCTGCATTTCTAGGTTTACGCTTAAATAAAGAGGTCCAATTACGTTCAAATTGACTTGGGGGTGTTCCGGTAGGTGATTGCGGCGGTAAAGTAACATCTGGAGGCTTATAAGGGTGGGGTTCAGGTAGGTGTAGAGGGGGTGGAACTGGAAGGGTTGGGGCTAGGGCGGTGGCGTTCGGAGGGGAACCATCGGGATAGGATACCAAGGTTGTCACTGCTGAGAGGGGATTGATGGCAAGTTTGGAAGGGGTAGGAGGTACGTTGTGGCAGGGAGATATGGCATAGGAGGAGAGGGAAGGTACAAGTGAAGCATGGGGAAGGACTGGAGCGGACATGGCGGACTTTAGCTCAGTTGGCAGAGCGGAGGACTGTAGTTGTTTAATAGAAATTAAATATTAGAAAAAGTTGAATATTAATTATTAAATGTTAATTATTATGTAAATATTATTAATTGTTAATTATTAATATTAATAGTAATTTTTGATTATTAACTACTATATATTTAATATTAATTATTAAATGTTAATTATTAATTTCTAGTTATTACATCTTATTTATTAATTATTAATATTAATTATTAAGAATTAATTTTTATTTATTGATTATCGATTAATTTTAAATGATTATTACTTATTAATTATTATATCAATTATTAATTATTTAATAGTTATTTCATATTCTAAATTAATTATTAATTAATATTATCTATTAATAATTATTATTTATTATTAATTTTTTAATCATTAAATATTAGTTATTATTATTTAATCATAATTATTAATTATTATTACAACGTGCAAATGGAAAAGGTTGTACTAGGCATATATTACAACTGACAAAAAAAGAGTTAAAAATAGACATCTATTATAACTGGTAAAAAAAAAGGTTGTTATAGGCACCTATTACAACTGGCAAAAAGAAATGGTTATTAAAAATAGGTATCTATTACAATTGGCAAAGAAGAATTGTTGTAATAGGCGTCTATTACAATTGAGAAAAAAGAATAGTTGTTAAAAATAGGCATCTACTACAACTGGCAATACAAAAGAGTTGTTGAAAATAAGTTTACTACAACTTTCAGAAGAAAAAACCATTGTAGAAGACCTTTATTACAACTGAAATTTTATGGCAGTTGTTAAATTACAGTTGTAATATGGTCCTTTTGTTGTAGTGACAGCTGCACTAAGAATGCTTGCATATACAGGACCGACGGACGCGCTTGATAAAAATTTGAAAGTGGCGGAAAGCATGGTATTAGAGCATTTGGAGCATTTCTGTCAAACTATCGTGGACATTTACGGTGATCAATACTTACGCAGACCGAACGAGGCGGATGTAGTAATGTTATTAAATATGCATGGCAGTAGAGGTTGGCCTGGAATGTTAGGCAGTATAGACTGCATGCATTGGGATTGGAAGAATTGTCCAAAGGCGTATGTTGGAGCTTATCAGGGTAAGTCTCATAGGTCCTCTATTATTCATGAAGCCATAGCGTCGTATGACTTATGGATATGGCATGCATTTTTTGGAATATCGGGTTCGAACAATGATCTTAACGTAGTCGAACGATCTATGTTGTCCAATGATTTAACAAATGGTAAATCAACTCCTTTTACCTTTACTTTAGGAGGTAACACATACGATCATGAATATTATTTTGGCGATGGTATATATCCTAAATGCAGTACCATTGTCAAGACAATTCCTAACCCACAAAACAATAAACAATCAAAGCTTGCAGCGATGCAAGAAGGCCAGAGGAAGGACGTTGAAAGAGCATTTGGGGTTCTTCATTCTAGATTTGTCATAGTTAGTAATCCATGCAGACTTTGGTCACCAGTTAAAATGACCAAAATAATATACACTTGTATTATTTTATGTAATATGATTGTTAACGTAAAAATCTGATGCTAACACCCCGGTGTTAGTAGTGTAAGTATGAAAGCACCACCCGTTGGTACGGGAACAAAGTAGGAGCAGAGAAATCACGGAAAAGTAGTAAAAGACAACAGTTTTATAGTGGTTCGGCTTAAGATCGAGCCTACGTCCACTTTAAATTCCTTTATTGATGATTTGATTACAATTCTTTACAATGCACTTCGATTACAACACATTTTTGACTAGTAGCTCAAACTTTGATGTAGAAGAATCTTTTGAGTTCATGTTGAATGATCCAAATCTTCTCTTGAAGTTTGTTGTAGCATCTTTGGCGTTTGGAGTGCTTGTAGTGCTGTTTGAGTCGAGAGAATGACAGAGTATCGACGCTTCGAAGAATGAGCCAAAAGTCCCCTTATGTTTGGAGCAAAGGCCGTATTTATAGAGAATTCTTCAAAGGCCTTAAGTCGTTTACGACTTAAGGTAAGTCGTAAGTCGTGGGTCACGACTTAGGATAGGTCCTAGGTCGTCAGCGGGTTAAGGCGTTAGGAGTCACGACCTAGCTGGTTCGCACATGTCCATTTGTACTAACTGATAGGTATTAGCGACTTATGGAAAGCGGCATAATTAAATCTCTAAGTACAAGGTCGTGAACGACTTACAATAGGTCATGAAAGTTTTAAGTCGCTGCCGCTTTAACTCTCTAAGTCGTGAAGCCCTTCAGCCATTAAGCCGTCCAACCTTTAACTCGTTAAGTCGTCCAACCTTTTAAGCTGTTAAGTCGTCCAACACTTAAGTCGCTGAGTCGTGGCACTCCTTAAGTCGTTAGGTCGTGGCACTCCTTAAGTCGTTAGGTCGTGGACTCCTTAAGTCGTTAACTCAGTTGAGCCGCTTTATGCCTTAAGTCGCTGATAGGTTAACCCTTTAGGTCGCTGACCTTTGGTCCAGCTTAGGTCACGAGGTCTTCTTAGGTCGCTTAGTCCTCTAACCCGTTAACTCGTTGAAGCTTTAGGTCGTATACAGTTTTGGACGGGGCGCTGCCCCACACCCCGCCGGGGGCGCTGCCCCTGGACCCCTGCGACCTGACCGGGCAGGTCGATCACCGTAGCGGTGGCGTTGCCCCCGCACCCCCACCTTGGGGGGTTGGCACCCCCCTTGGACCCCCCCTCCGTAGGGGATCTTATTTGAAAAGCCATTCAACAGAACTTGCTTTGTTGAGATGTTGAGTTGACCATTCTTCGAGATGAACTATCATTGGCTTCTCGGTCGATTTTTTGATATCACGGCCTTGCTGAAAAAGTGGAGTTAACACTTGCCCCTCGAAGTATACGCCTAGGGACTAGGTCGTGTGCTTTGATTCTTCTTAACTCGTGCTTTACCGAGTTGCTAGGTCGAGAGTGATTGATGACCTAACTTCTTGCGGCTTAATTTTTAGGTCGTTGCTAAGCTCGTACCTAGGCAAACTTGCTTTGTTTTGACCTGTAGACTTTTGAACTTGACCAGTGCGACTTAATGGAACTTTGACCAAAACTTGTTGCATCTCTTTATAGATTATTTTAACAACCTATTAAATGCAACATTTGTGGGAAAATAGGGAGATTATACTCATCACCGATTGCCCATATCGAGTGATGGATTAGATCAAAGAACTGATATTTTACTGTAAGTAAATTAGTATGGATTCGATGAAGTGTTGTGAATCAACTATCTTGAATGAAGTATCAACACAAAATTTACACAGTTATAACTGCTATCTGCATTGACACTGCACTTATTTTCAAATAACAAGCCTCGAATTTTTCTGAATTGACATATTTGCCAACCAGTATTATTTCGAGTATTACTTTATTTACTTGTTATTTAAGTAGCTTTGCAAACACTTCACACGCTTTTAGGAAACGTGCACCTTTACTTTCAAATATTCAGCTCTTTATGTAGAATGTCTTCTTGATAAGAAGAAATAGTGGAGCAAGCTGGATTTTTTAATTTCTGAGATTTTCAGAATCCGAGTTGTTGAGTGCTAATTTCGTTCTTTACTTTGCAGCATCCCCTCTCTTTTCGGACTTTTGCCCTCTTTTAATTGACTCAGCTTTATGATGCCCCAGATTTTCAAGCAAAGACTTCAGGTGCCCCAGCTCCTGCAAAGGAACTTGCATCTAGGGGACCTGCACATGTATGAAAATTTTTATAGTATAGAATGAGATGATTCTTCCTACTTGTACAGACTTTTGTCTGTATTTGAGAATGTATTTATCCCTCATTTTCATACAAGTTTCTTTATTTTTCTCTGCATGATACTGCAGTGAGCTTGTGGTGTGTTGCTTGGGTACTGCTTTTTACTAATGTAGCAATATTATATTGCCCCCATACCACAGCTCATTGTAATATTCTCCGTTTTGCGGAGACTTTGGGGAACAATTCTTCTGTTTTAAGAAGACTTGTACTCTCATTTTAGAGAATAATTCTTCCATTTCGAGAAGGTTTGCACTCCTGCTTTAGAGAATAATTCTTCCATTTTTGAGGAAATGTTATTCTGCTTTAGTAGAGTGTGCCCTGCATTTGGGAAGTTTTTCTCTTTTTTCTTTTACACTTCATCCTTCAGAGATGGTCACTTTTGTTTTTTGAGAAGCGTATTCTCCTGCGCGGTGAAGCGGGCTTCCGAAGAAGGCTTTGGCGCTTCAACTTGGTGAAGTGGGCCTCATTAGAGGGCTTTTTTTTTACAAACTTGGGGAATGTGCCTCATTGGAGGACTTTAATTTGCACTTCAAACATGGGAAGTGTGCCTCATTGGAGGACTTTGATTTGCACTTCAAACATGGGAAGTGTGCCTCATTGGAGGACTTTGATTTGCACTTCAAACTTGGGAAGTGTGCCTCATTGGAGGGCTTTTGTTTGCCCCTCAAACTTGGGAAGTGTGCCTCATTGGAGGGCTTCAATTTTCACTTCAAACTTGGGAAGTGTGCCTCATTGGAGGGCTTTTGTTTGCCCCTCAAACTTGGGAAGTGTGCCTCATTGGAGGGCTTCAATTTTCACTTCAAACTTGGGAAGTGTGTCTCATTGGAGGACTTTAATTTGCACTTCAAACTTGGGAAGTGCGCCTCATTGGAGGGCTTCGATTTGCACTTCAAACTTGGGAAGTGCGCCTCATTGGAGGGCTTTAGTTTGCACTTCAAACTTGGGAAGTGTGCCTTATTGGAGGGCTTTCGTTTGCACCTCAAACTTGGGAAGTGTGCCTCATTGGAGGGCTTCAATTTTCACTTCAAACTTGGAAAGTGTGCCTCATTGGAGGACTTTAATTTGCACTTCAAACTTGGGAAGTGTGCCTCATTGGAGGGCTTCGATTTGCACTTCAAACTTGGGAAGTGCGCCTCATTGGAGGGCTTTAGTTTGCACTTCAAACTTGGGAAGTGTGCCTCATTGGAGGGCTTTAATTTTCACTTCAAATTTGGGAAGTGTGCCTCATTGGAGGACTTTTATTATGCCTCGGGAAAGGGCTTTTTATTTGTGCCTCGGGAGAGGGCTTTTTCCTCCGAAGAGTTGTTCCTCCGAAGAGGTCCTTATTTGGCATTTCAGCTCTGGTGAAATGTGCCTCCGAAGAGGTCTTGTGTGTTTTCTGTCTGCATTCCCATGCCTCTTCACCATTTTCTCCTCAGCGATTCCTCGTTATCATTTCCAAACCCATGTTCTTTTCTTTGCCAGTTATTTGTTTCTTTTCCAAAGAAGTGCTCTACATTATTAAGTGAATCCACAGGGCAGACCCGAACTATCCGACTGGATATCTGTTTGCACAAACGATCTTCGTCGGTTAGAAAGGGTCTGGAACCTTCGCATTGGGAAGGTGCCCTTTTGGTAGAATCAACTGTTTGTGAGTAACACTTCTTATGCAGGAACTGAATTTGGAACTTTTCTGGCTTGACATTTATTTGCTGAATGATTTATAAGAATCGCTTAGCTTTGTGATGTGCTGACTAGGTAAGCTTTGCTTTGATTGCCTGCAATATTAAATCGACATTTTAGCAATATATTCAAGATATTTGCATATCGTGATGAAACAGGCATTTTATAGTAATAGAAAACACAAGATTTATAGTTCCTATGTCTCATTTGCAATGTTTTTACAATGGCTTTTAACACAAGAATGATACATCCATCATTCTTTTACAAATTTGTAAGAAAGCCTTAAAGTAAAACATGGATGCGAGTCATTGCTGTCCCAAGCTTTTCGGAATCGAATCTCCGGTGTGAGAGGACTAGATGGCAATATCTTTAAGAACAGGAACATTCTCTCCCTCCGGGGCTTTTCTTAGGGCATGAGCATATCTTTCCATCTCATCCCAGCTTCCGCCCGCTGGGTGAGGGCCTCCTGTGATAGCATTAATGATAAGCCTCTCAGATCCCTGCGCTGCAGTTCTTTTATTTGAGCCATATTGATGAGCAAGAAGTATTTGCCCCTGAGTGGATGAGGATGGGTCATTCCTGTCTCTTTTGACATATTGTTGGAGTTTATTCTGTTTCAATAGTTCTTCAATCAAATTCCTTAAATGACGACATTCGTTGGTGTCATGACCAGGTTGACTGTGGAACTGACAGAATCTCCCATTATGCATAGCATTTTTCCCAATCTTCGACTCAGGTGGCTTAGGATAATCAATAGCATCCTTGGTTGCGAGAAAGATGTTCTCAAGAGTATCAGTTAAGGGAGTAAAGTCTGAAGGTTTAAAGCGGCGAGCTTTCTTCAAGTCTCTCTGCTTTTTTCCACCATCGTTCTTCCTCTTCTGTCCTCCAGACTCTCTCTTATCAGAAGCAACACTGACATTCTGAATTTCGGCCACGATTGCTTTTGATGGCGCAGGAAAGCTTTCCAAACGCATAAATTCGTCGGCCTTTTTATAGAATTTCTCAAGTGAGTTTGGCTCCTTCATTTTTATCCATTTGCCAAATTCACTCGATTTATCGATAGCCCGCATCAGATAAGTCAAAATCATCCGTGGCTCCACGTTTTCGACTTCAGCTAGGGCTATATTGAAATGATTTAAGAATAATCTGATAGATTCCCCGGGGTTTTGTTCTAGACTGGAGAGTGACATTATATCCTTGGCCTTTGTAGCATACAGCCTGAACTGATCTTTGAACTTTCGTGCTAAGTTAGAAAATTGATCCATGGATCTATCTGGCAGCTTTGTGAACCAAAGTAAGGCCACTCCCTCTAAGTATACCGGAAAGTAACGGCACTTGATTTCATCTGTTGCCCTTGCCCCGGTCATATGCCAGTCGTACTTGTGTAGGAACTGATTTGGATCACTTGTCCCTCGATAGGCCGGGATAGTAGGAGGTACAAATTTCCTTGGAAACTCTGCCTTTAAGATCTTTTCGGTGAACGGAGTCTTGCTCGGGGCAAACCCCCAATCTTTTTCATCCTCTTGCCTCCGCATGCTTTCTTTCATAATTGAGAAAACCATCCCTGATAGGTACTCCTCGTCATTCAGAGGCCTCACCGGGCAGACATCAGCTGCTCTTTCGTAAGTTTGCCTCGGTAAATGTTCGTGAAAAGTTGGATGTGGCCTTGAACCTTCAGCTTGGGAAGGTGCCCCTGCGGCAGTACCAATTGCACTTTGAGGAATACCTTTCTCTTGGGAGTCATGGGCATCTTCGGCAAAGGTTATTTCATTGTTTTGTGGTGGTCGATTTGCCCCAAGCAAGGTGTTTAACCTGTCCATTATCAAAGTATTCTGAGTTTCCATTTGTTGGTACAATCCAGACACTACCTCATCTAATTCAGTCCTTGTGACTCCAATGGTAGGAGTTGTCTGACTTGGTGCTGGGGAAGTGGAGGTTCCCTCATGAGCATTTCCGGAACCAGTAAATCTACCCTTTCTTCCAGGAGCCATGATTTTAGATAAACTTCTGGTCTTTAGAGAGATTCTTTCCACAAACTTTTGCGAAGCAATGGTGAAAGTAGCCTGAGTTCAACTCTCAATGAAAGCACCAAAAATGTTAACGTAAAAATCTGACGCTAACACCCCGGTGTTAGTAGTGTAGTATGAAAGCACCACCCGTTGGTACGGGAACAAAGTATAAGCAGAGAAATCACGGAAAAGTAGTAAAAGACAACAGTTTTATAGTGGTTCGGCTTAAGATCGAGCCTACGTCCACTTTAAATTCCTTTATTGATGATTTGATTACAATTCTTTACAATGCACTTCGATTACAACACACTTTTGACTAGTAGCTCAAACTTTGATGCAGAAGAATCTTTTGAGTTCATGTTGAATGATCCAAATCTTCTCTTGAAGTTTGTTGTAGCATCTTTGGCGTTTGGAGTGCTTGTAGTGCTGTTTGAGTCGAGAGAATGACAGAGTATCGACGCTTCGAAGAATGAGCCAAAAGTCCCCTTATGTTTGGAGCAAAGGCCGTATTTATAGAGAATTCTTCGAAGGCCTTAAGTCGTTTACGACTTAAGGTAAGTAGTAAGTCGTGGGTCACGACTTAGGATTGGTCGTAGGTCGTCAGCGGGTTAAGGCATTAGGAGTCACGACCTAGCTGGTTCGCACATGTCCATTTGTACTAACTGATAGGTATTAGCGACTTATGGAAAGCGGCATAATTAAATCTCTAAGTACAAGGTCATGAACGACTTACAGTAGGTCGTGAAAGTTTTAAGTCGCTGCCGCTTTAACTCTCTAAGTCGTGAAGCCCTTCAGCCATTACGTCGTCCAACCTTTAACTCGTTAAGTCGTCCAACCTTTTAAGCTGTTAAGTCGTCCAACACTTAAGTCGCTGAGTCGTGGCACTCCTTAAGTCGTTAGGTCGTGGACTCCTTAAGTCGTTAACTCGGTTGAGCCGCTTTATGCCTTAAGTCGCTGATAGGTTAACCCGTTAGGTCGCTGACCTTTGGTCCAGCTTAGGTCGCGAGGTCTTCTTAGGTCGCTTAGTCCTCTAACTCGTTGAAGCTTTAGGTCGTATACAGTTTTGGATGGGGCGCTGCCCCCTAGACCCCTGCGACCTAACCGGGCAGGTCGATCACCGTAGCGGTGGCGTTGCCCCCGCACCCCCACCTTGGGGGGTTGGCACCCCCCTTGGACCCCCCCTCCGTAGGGGATCTTATCTGAAAAGCCATTCAACAGAACTTGCTTTGTTGAGATGTTGAGTTGACCATTCTTCGAGACGAACTATCATTGGCTTCTCGGTCGATTTTTTGATATCACGGCCTTGCTGAAAAAGTGGAGTTAACAATGATTATAGAGGATGAAAGAGACATGGAAGAAGATTACTTTTATGATGGTACTCCAGCACCACCGCCTGTTTGGCGCAACGATATGATTGGAAGCGCACTAGAACTCGAGTTTCATGCAGAAAGCCAAATGTCCTACCGTAGTGTTCAACTGCATCGAAGACTGCAAAATGATCTCATAGATCATCTTTAGAGGTTCTCTGAAAATCAGTGAAACTATATTTATGTTCTTACTTTCTCTACTGTTGTTTATGTTGTTGTTACTTATTATTGTTATTGTAATATGTTTATGTTTAATTAACATAATGTTGTTATAATCTTTTTTCAATGTAATACAATTTCAATGAAAATACTTATATTAATAATTGCTTGCATTCAGAACACAATACAAATAACGGTAGTTAAAAGATACAAAGGTCGTAGAAACGGTAATTCATTTAATGACCCTCTTCAAGTCTACGCCTCATAATTTCTCTCCTTCTTTGCTCCGTATACTGCAGTTGTTCTGCAGACATGTGTGATGTATCCATGAACATTATTGCATCTTCATCTCTTTGCCGGTTTCCAGCAAGAAGTTGATCCATTCTTGATAACTTTTCTTGGTGTTGAATTGCTCGAGTTTCCATTGCCCGGTTAAATCTATCTTCAGATTCAAGTAGGAGTTTTTTAATTTCTACTTGATCTGCTCCAGTAGTGTGCTTCTTTTTTGCTGCTTTTGCTCTCTGTGGCCTAACAAAATGATCTTCGGTTGGGGTTGGGTCTTCTTCTGATCCTAAACCGTAGCTTCCTAGCGATTCCCTAGGACTAGAGCTTTCTCCAACTCTAGGCGTTTTACCCCGACCACTGTTTGATTGTACTTGTTGAACCGTTTTCTAAAGCGATGATTTCCATTTAGCTTGTTCGACCAACATGTTATAAACATGCATGAACTGATAAAAATATGGTACTTGTTTACTATCAGGTTTATAGATTTGTTTGAACAACTTGTTTGCGGCCATTCTCTATAAAAAAAATAACTAGTATAATTAGAGAACCATGATAAAAAGTAGAACAACGAAATTATATTAAAGCTTACCAAATGCGTTTCATTTTCAAATTCACTAGGATTCGTTTGCTTTAGCTTGAACATTTGAGAATCGAACGTTTGCGTTTGACGATTTATTTTTCCATAATGACCTTTGATTGAAGATAGCATTTTTTCCGATCGATGTTCTTCCGATTGTAGCAATTAGTATGTAATGACCCATATTTCGATAATAAAATTGGTTAATTTGATAAGATTTTGTAATTGAATCTAGAGAGAAATAAAAAATTTATAATATAAAATGAAGCGTATGTTAGAAATGAAATGTAGCAATGGTAATTAAAATTAATTTTTGACAATCTGAGTGAAATTCCAATAATGTAATAGTGTAAATTGTTACACTTGGTTATAAAATAGAAAATAAGTAAATAAGAGTAAGTATTGAATCAACCAATGGAATAATATATTGATTATAGTAATTGAATGTAAATTAATGTAATAAGGTTTATGCAAGTTGATAAATAACTAATTTAATGCAATACCAATTAATTGAAACAATTGTAAGGTTATAATTGATTGAAATTAGTAAATTGGAAAATAAATTCAAAGTTATATTAATTGATGAAATAATACATAATAAATTGCAATTGGATAGAATCAATGATAGATAAGTAACTATAATAATTGTTGGTTGATAATTAATATGAATGTGAGTAAATTAGGCAAATAGTGATAATTTTTAATTGTTTACCCATTCATTTAATTTATTGAATTAGATCTAAATCAATTGCAATAAATCTAAATAAAATATTACGTTAATGTTAATTGAGGTAATATTTGGAAATAATGTTAACATTATTCATAATAGATAATAGAACAAGTTGTTGAATTAAAGGAATAGAAATAAAGATTTATTAATGTAAAACTTAATAAATGGATAAATTGAAATGAAAGGTCAGGTGAAATATTGAAAATTGTTATAATTGGTTACGAGATTGAAATGTAAGAAACGAATGTAAATACTTAATTAGCTAACAGAATAATAATAATATAGTTAATGGTAATTAAATAAAAGCAGAAGTATTTAAGAATTGTAACATTAGCTTGATAATAGGGGATTCATAAGTGTAATTAAAGTCATGGTAACACTTATTATAAGTTACGTGTTTATTTGGTTTAATAATTAAAATGGGAATCAATTAGAATTAAATGAACCTTAATGTATATTAATGAGAATTTATGCGATAACTAAAGGTGTGAATGTAATAAATACAAACCAATGTTAACTGTAACTATGAGATGACAATTTAGTGAATAAGAGGATTTAAAAACCAAATAAATGAATTTCTTGGGAATTTAAGTTTTAATCACTGGATAAATTGAAATTGAAATTAATTACTATAAAAAGGAATTGAATTTTCTCATTTATTTTTACCTTAGAAATCAATGACAATTAGTGTGATTGTAATATTTTAATTAAAAAGTAAGAAGACATTAATTGTAAACATATATTGAAATAAATTTAGATTGGGTGATTTATTTCCAATTAAATCAGTTCACGTTTCAAAATTTAATGCTAGTTTACTGCATATATGTTTATACCTAAATTTAAACTTATGTTTGGATCCAATTAGATCATTAAAAAGAAAGGATTATTTAGGTTTGAAATCTCATACGTTATTAAATTAAATGTTAATAGGAGATGATAAAAAGGGGGTAAAATATATTTACACTTGACTATTTCCTTTTCAATTAGACTTTATTAGATTTTAATTGCAACATAACTTACTTTTCCATCTTCACTTTTCTAATATACTCTTAAATTCATTGCCTCCTTATGTGGATTATTTTCATACCTTTTATTTATGAATGTAAACTATAAGTGGCGATAAAGATGTAAAAATATATTATACACCTGTATATATTACCTTGTTTATGCTATCCTATTTTTGAATGTATGTTAATCATTCCTTGTAAAACATTCAATCGAAATGTTAACATGTTTAATTTCCAATCTAATCACAAAGAGGGAGAAATGAAAATTTCTTAATGTTGTATATTCTTTTAATTTATGATACAAAACTGTGTGGAGAATTTATTTTCATTTATTGTGTGTTAATTAAATCTTTAAAAGATGTTAATTTTGGTATGTTTAGAGTTAACAAAATTAATTAAGTAAACGATTGTTTTGAAATTTAAATTCTACAAGTTTGTTTACAGTATAGAGTTGGTCCATTCATTTCCTTTCTAATTAATAATTGCTGCATTCTTTTCATTATTTCCTCATTTGTTCCATTACTCCTTTCCATTTACATTGTTCGAAGCTTTTCTATTTTGCAAACATGAACTACATTTCATAATTTTGATTCTTTCTTTTACCTCTTTTTAATACCTGCTACTTTTAAAAAGGTTGTTCATATTTACTATATTTCAGTACCAAGTTTGTTCATATTTACTTTATTTTTTTCATTCATTTTCCAACTTCATTTTATGAAACGCCATTTCATTTATTTCTAATTAACATCGGCCTCTCTTTTCAAATCTCTATGACCCTAAACCTAACTCTAACCTTATAAATAAGATATGACGCAAATGAAACCACAGCCTTCATTCTAATCTTCTTATTTTTTCCTTTTTCTTTTTTTTCTTTAAATCTCCTTATTATCTCTCATTTTAATTTTTCCTTCCCCTTTAAATATTCTTTTTCTTTAAATTTTCTTCTATTTCAATCTTTCTTCTTTCTTTTCAAATCTAGATCTTCTCTTCCATTTTCAGTTCTTATTTTAATCCTTTTCTTTTTCAATTCTTCATTTTCAAATCTTTCTTTTCAAACCTTTTAAAAATACATACATACATACATACATACGTACATACATATATTAATATAACAAGGAGGAAAATTAAAGTAAATCAAAATAAAAGAAAAATTACTGAACAAAGCTAGCAATCAAGAAGGGACTATGGACACATAGATCGAAGCTATTAATTAGAAGTCTATTATTTTCAGATTCGTATAAAGGTGAGTGTTTTAACCCTCTCACAACTTCTAAAATTTCTTATGCTTGTTACATTGATTTATGACGTGATTATAAATTTATTTGTGACTGTTTGGCATACTTTTAATCATCATCTCGGTCAAATTGTTATTTATTTTATTACTTCATATAAATTTCCAGTTAATTTGTTATTAAAATATAAACTGCCAATTAATTTGTTATTAAATATAAACTGCCAGTAAATACCTGTTATTTATTATCTGTTCTATGTGGATGTTATGGATTGAATTGGATGATGATTGTAATAAATGGTTGATGATTTAATTGGATGAATGGATGCTGTATTTTATATTGTTATAAACTACAAGTTGTTATGCATTTTTAATTCATTCAGGATTGCAGTTTGAAATGATATATAACCGTATTTTTACTTTAAATTACGGATTGAAAGGATAAATATCCGTATCACTTGACCATAGGATAGAAAATTTTATACAGACACCACGGTCTATATATAAAAATATTTTGAAATGATTTCTATGGTTTGTTAAAGAAATATATGGTTTATGAGATATTGATTTGGATATTTTATAAATTGTTATTTTATATATAGTTAAATTCCTGGTTTTAAGCTATGTATAAAATTGGTTTAAAGTAAAAGAAGTTAAACAATAAAGTTTGATTTTATTAAGATATAATATGGTTAAGTATTTATTTAAAATTTTATTTCTGGAGTTTATAATAACTTAAATGAGAATAAGGTGGGAAGATAAATATGAAATCGATTTGAAATTTAATAAAAATGAGATTTTAAAGGTATGATTTTATAACTTGATTTTGGTTTAAGGTGAATTAAACGAAGATTTCAAGTATAAATAAATTGAAGGAAACATTTAGTTATTTATAATTTGAGTTTCATTTAAATGATAATGGATTTATTATGCAAATATTTCAAAACTAAATAATAAAACATTGAATTGTTGAATCGTAATTTTCAACCTTAGTTTTGAAATTGTTTAATACTCAAAGTTTGAAATATATTGAAATTGAAATGGTTTATTGAAACTAAAAGTGAGTTGAAAGTTATGAATTTAGATTTAATTTTAAGTGAATAAATTGTGAAGTCGAGGAAATTATTTTACTTTATAAAGTAATTTTAAATTCAAACTATTTTATTTTATATACGGTTATCCAAACCATTTAAGTTTTGGAAGTTATGGTTTAGAAGCTATGAAATTCGAAGTATTATGTTTTAAATGGTTATATTTCAAGCGTTTGGTTTGGAAATATTTTAAATTTGGAAGTGCTATGATTTTTGAAAAAGAGATATATTTGAAATAAAAATGATATTTTGTGGATTTGGATTTTTATGACAATGATATCATATTGCTTGGGGTTTTTTGAAATGGAAATGATATCGTATTTATATGGTTTTGAAATGGATATTTTATTATGGTTTCGAAGTAAAATTATTTTGAAATGACCGCGGTGTTATAATAACGATTGGTTGGCAAAGAGAACGGGATTGGATATGGGCATACTCTCTGTCGATACCGAAAACCACTTTGACAACCATGTACGTGGAGGAGATTCCAGAATGAAGTAGGATGGTGGCGACGTTCCTTTGAGGTATATATATGGACTCAACTCCCGTGA
This sequence comes from Allium cepa, assembly GCA_030765085.1. Taxonomy (NCBI): domain Eukaryota; kingdom Viridiplantae; phylum Streptophyta; class Magnoliopsida; order Asparagales; family Amaryllidaceae; genus Allium; species Allium cepa. The sequence continues at coordinate 683,234,695 of CM060932.1, read as the reverse complement.
ATTGGCATAAGGTGGCTAACAACAGGAGCGATCTCGGGCCAATGAGGTCATTCCTCTGATAGGACATACCCCTTCGATATTATACTTTGACTTTTGGAATGATTCGGTGGCCACTTTTGTTTTTTTTTGATTTGGGGGTGTGGCTCGTGGTGGGCGGTAGTAGCTGCTACGCATTACCACCAGCCCGTGTGCGTAATTGGTATATCTTCCCTGGCATTGCCTTTTGTGCCGTGTCACCTATCCTAGTGCGCCTTGTACGAGTTTGTTTTTCTCCCATAGCCCATGGAGTGTTTAGGGTAGTCTCTCGATCTGGAGATACGCTAATACTGCATTGACTACTGGGACTATTACGTGGTAAGGCCTATATGGGTAACCCCTTAACGCTATTTAAAAGTAAGTTTATATTACTATAGACATTATTATAATAGCGAAATATTACTACATAGTAAATAATTTAACGGATCCTTAGGAGATGTGAATCTCGAATATCTCTTAAGTTACTGCCCTCACGTTAGACACTGGATAGGAGATGTCAAATTCCGTAAACATCTCTGATGCCGTTCCACTTATATTTTACCGTTGATTTAACTTACATAAGACCTTTTAGTTCTGGCTCGAGTGTTTTGTCTTTTCAATTCGCTCGGGTCAGTCCGAGCATTTCAGGATTCGAAGACTTTATTTCTGGAGGACGTTATTACTATTATTTATTATATTATTCCACTGCATCACATTGTTCCGCTGTATTGTTATTGATTATTCTCTGGTATGTGTAACTCTGATATGTATTGTATAAGTATAATCAAATATTTTTGTAAAACAACTTCATGAATTGTTTATTTGATTATTATATTTTATCGTTCTGCTGCAAGATTCTATTTTTTTTTTGTTTCCCTGCTTTTTCTTATTTACCCCATAACAATCCGCCCTTCTGTATGATTTAAGTCTGATGTGTGTGGTTTATCGTCGGTTTAAAACGTACAAAAAGGCGGGACATTACATAGTAATTTTGCCCCAAAAAGACTCACCACTTTGATCGGTCCCTCGAATAGGATCGAAAGAGAGTGCGCAGTAAATGTAGCAAAGATCGTAGTCTTCCGCAGCGCTCCAACTTGCATTATTTACTTCTCCCTAATCAGAACCGTAACGTCTTGTAAGTCGTAGTCTTCAAAACTGGACCTTGTAGCATCAACATCGAAATCAGTGTACATTTTCAGTTGAAATTGGTGGCAGTAAAAATTGTAATGGAGAAAGGAAATTGGTTGTGAATGGGAGAAGAGGGGGAGTTGTATTTGAAGGGAAAATATGGCCGTTGGAAGGTGACCATTGGGGGATATAAGTTGGTATCCAGACGCCTGTTTAATAGACGCCTCACCGAATCACACATTCCTGCACCAAAACCCCACCTTTCTGCACTATCACGAATTCTCGTACGTTGTTGGACTGATTCAAGGGTGCGGATTCGTGAATTTGCAACCTGTTGGAGATGCTCTAAAGGTATATTTTCAACTTATGAAGTTTATTTATTTTAGCTTTTTGTTGAATTTCTAGGTTATTGTTCCACTTGTTGCTCATTTTATGATTATATTTGCTATTTTTATACTTTGTAGGTACAATGTTGGAACCGTTGTTTTAATGACTGGGTTAGAACCCTTGTTTTAATGACCGGACCGGATCATCAGTTCAACCATGAAAACCGCCAACCATAACCATTAAGGCCCGGAAGTTAATTAAACCGCAATTTCCATAGAACCATTAAAGCCTTGTTTAACCGCGGTTCAGCAAAAAATAATTCGGTTTATTTTTCAACACAAGATTAAAAGAGAACTTGATTTTATGCAGGCCAATATTACCCAATAAAGCAGCTTGAGAAATCACTAAGGCGCCACTGCCTATGCAACTCCTGATTGCTCACTTATATATAGTTGAAATATTGAATAATTTTTCTTTGTAGCCGATGTGGGACTTGTAGTAACAAGCAAATCAGCATATTTTAATATTATGTTGTTGGCCATTTGCTCTGGTTCCTCTGTCATGCTGTGTTATTTCTACTTTTTTGTTTATTTTCATAACTCTAATTCTTGTATTAAGTAAATTTAATCATACTAAACACATAATCGATATTTAAATTTGTATACATAATTTATACGGTTTTAACGGTTCAACCGATCGGACCTTCAAAACCATCGACCATGTAGGTCTACGGCTTGGTGGACGGTCCGGTCTTCAAAACTATGGTTAGAACCCCTACAGGCTTTTAACAGGAATACTGCTATTAGAAAAATAAGCCAAAGAAGAAAATGCTTGAGGACAACTCAACTACTATGAAAAACATTCCTAAAAAGAGGAAACACGACGTTCCATCTCATCAATGCCCTACTAGGTCTGCTTTAGTATAACCCAATTCATCTTCTCCTCCTCCTCGTTTTTCTTCTTGCCATAAAAGATATCGTCGAGCTAGTCGAGTATATGGTCCATCTTATCATAGGTGATCTCTCTACCTTACCTTTTGCGTCCATTCCTTCTTCTAGTATGTCCACTGATGAGGTATTTGCAAACTAGCATCAATTTGGTTGCCAAATGAGTATTGTTTTACTCTATTATTGTTTTTTATATTTATATTTATATGGGCATGTGATGCTTAAGCTTTCTATGTTCTTTTCACTTTTAGGAGTTCGCTATGGCCTTGGATCTTAGAAGACATTGTTCAGCCACTAGAAACGTGATAAAGGCAATAGAGAGTGAAGAGTGAAATTTCCGAGACGAAGGGTAAACTTGGCAAAGTCTTGTTTGACCTTGATACGAGTTAAAATGGGAACTAAGTATAAAAAGGAGTGGATGAGGCTGTGGCTCACGAGAAGAAAGCCATGGAGGTAGTGAAAAAATATGCAACATGGAGTAAGAAATTTATCAATTTTTTTGAGCTGGAACAGAAGTTGTGGAAAACTATGAAGCGGGTTGAAGACATTACTTATATCGTCCTTTACTTTGCCTATGAGCAGGTGAAAAGGCAATTTACTGCAGAATGAATGGAGCCGGATGCGGAAGTAAATCTTGATTTCTTCGAGGACGCAACCCTTGCTTAGAAATGCCTAGATTGCCGCTGAGCTGAGAGGGTTAAGGATCGATAGCAGAACTTCATATTTCTTCAGTTTCTTCGCTTGATGCCCTACATGAACCTCTCCATGGGCAAGATGCTACTTCTACGCTTCATGCTGGTTATGGCCCCAATATAGTTGAAGATGACAACCCTTGATGAAGTAAATACCTGACTTCTTTTCTTTTTGTTTATATTGATTTCCAATGATCTTGATGTGTTGGTCATCCGTTCTTTTGGTAGAAACGCTTTTTATATAAAATTTTGTTATTTTGCTAAACTTTTTTATGAAATTGACTTCAATCTTTCGGTTGCTATGTCCTAATTACTCTTTCACTTTTCTTTTTTTTTCTTTTTCGTTGTGAAGTTTATGCACATAATTCCAATACATACATTATTATTTTCTTCTTATTTTAGCCAGGTAAGAAATATATATATATATATATTCTATCTTTCATTATCACATAAGAAAACATTTTTATTGAACATTTAGAGAAAACAATAAGTCGTCTCGAATACTGCAGAAGGACTTACAATATATGCTGCTATGATTTGCAAGCGAGAAATGGAGTGGGACGAGACATTCGTGTAGTTGGAGAGGGAGATTGAAGGACGTAAAATTGAATAGGTGGTTAAAGAAAAAAAGGCATTAAGTGATTTTATGCTATGTCGATGGGGTACAACTCTTAAACACAAACCACTCTTATCAGATCTTCCTCACTTGCAATAGTTTAAAGATAGGCTTAATTGTGGGTACTTGTGATAGCGTGTATGATATATATATATATATATATATATATATATATATATATTATAACATCGTGTAATTCAATAAAAACATCTTTGTTTGCTCACGCCCTCTCTTTTATTTTTAGCTTAATTTGCCATCCTATTTCTTTTTTTAATTACATTATCTTTTGCATGACGCGGCTTGGGATTCCACTGACAACTAACCTAAACCTAGTTAGCATTCCCGAGGCACATCGAAATGATGGCAGTGAGTTGGAGCTTACGAACGATGATGTTCTCAAACTTGTTATTGAAAGAAAGAGGATGAAAATCGATGTCCAAAATTAACAAATGAATTTAATGAGGTAAATAAGGCTTTACTTCGGCAGTAGAGTTATATTACTAAGCAATGAACCAATATGGATGATGCAAACAAAAAGATAGAAAATTTTATGCTGAATTGAAAATGCTTGCAGGAGAAGGTTATGGATTTAGAGGAACCATTAAAAGATGTTGAGGGGTTGTACACTGCTTCTTATGAAGATAAGATTAGGAAACTCAAAAAAACAATCGAATAACTATCCCGCCAAGTTGCTCATCAATTGGAAGGAAGATGACCAATCCACTATTTGGCCACTCCCAAGGCATCTTCCCTTGGAACGGTCTGACTCATCCTCTTGGTTTAGACAAACAACGACCTCAGGAGGGAAAAGAGAAGTGATAACTAATTATGTAAACAAAGTTAATGAGTTGAAGGCTGCATATGAAGAGATTCAAAAAAGTTCTAAGACAGAGATGAAAGCGAAAGGGCACTCCACTACCTATAAACTGTTTAGTGCGTTCTGAATAAGACAAAGAAGACAAAGACAAAAGTTTTGGATGATCTATAATGTCTATGGTGCATGGCTACTGAATGCATTAATGAGCTTAAAGATCAGATCTCCAGATCATTTTCTCCTTTGTAGTCCTTTGTGTTGATTTCTTCGTGTTCTTGTCCTTTAATGCTTATGGTTTCTGACTCCATGCCTTCCGCTTTGGCTGAAGATCATTAACAATAAACGGTTAGGCATGTTCTGGCCAACATAGTTGTATGATGTGTGATTGATGTCCTTAGTCATTTCCTGCCAATACTAAATTTAAGCTTCCTTTAGAATCACACTAATTGCGTTTGTAAGAGGCAAGATATAAGGAATCCTTAGGCCGGTGCTAATTATGATCTAAGACTCCCTGCTGTTAATGCACTTTAACTTTCGTAGGTTTTTTAACTGAGATACCTCTGCCTCCTACCGCTCAAGCTTCTGGTAGAAAGTGAAGGCTACTATCGACGATGGACTCTGGGTCTGATTAGGGTGCACTTTAGTATCTTAATGGGTTCTTTGTCTTTTAATATGTATATTACTTATATACATCTAGAATTTTATGATAACTTATAGTGAAATTCGAAAAGAAATTGAAAAGTTTGTTTACCTTTTTGAGCTTGTGTAGATTCTGAAATTTTGCTTAACTAGTGCTGTAAGCACTTCCTTTTCTTTCCTTCATAGCAACTCGTAACTCTAAATGTATACTAACTTCAAAAAATTTAGGTTTTGTGTTACCTATTCTCTTTTTTTGTGCTTTGTCATGTGCTTGGCATGATCTGCCCTGCTTGGAATGTAGATTATTATGTTTTGACTTTAAAGTCGGGTTGAGTGTTCACGACTCCTTATTCGTGCGCATGATTTTTTGTATTGGTTCAGGCAGTCTAATATCCCGATATCCAGTGAAGTTTTGGTTGAAACTTCATGTTATGTAATTACAACTCTCGATGGTTTGCAAGAAAATAAAATTGGCAAGTAGATTTTGTACTAGTTCGAGCCATCCAATCCCAACATCTAGTTTATTATTTGATTGATTTTTCAGTCACAACTTCATATATTGCACTTTTTTTTTCAAGAAAAAGAAATATTAAACAAAGTATGGTCAGAAGTGCTCTGAACCACCAGGTCTAGAGAGGTGGTATGCTCTATTCGAAAATGCTTCGGCAACCACTAAAGCTTTCTCCCAATTTGGCCCAAGCGCTCCTTCCGTTGGGTCTTTTATGTTTTCCATCACTTTTAATAGGACTATATCTCCTTTGTGGAACTTCCTTTCCTTGAGTCATGAATTATTACCTTTTTCCATTCTTTGCTTATAAGCTGTAGACCTATCTGCTGCTTATCTCTCCTTTTTTGTATAAGATCTAATGCAGCTTCTTTAAGGTGTGAATCCTATTCAACTATATATGATTAATGTCAATTTGACGGGACACCTACTTTAATTGGAAGCATAGCTTCATAACCATATTCTAGGAAAAATGGGGCGGGGCCCGAAGACGACTCTGTGAATGTTTTTTATGCCCATAAAAATAGAGCAAGTTCTTCTGTCCATTTCCCTTTAGCTTTCATGAGTCTCTTTTTGAGAAACTTCTTTATTGTTATGTTTGCTGCTTCGACGTGGCTGTTTTCCTATAAATGGGCTACTAAGGAGAAACTCTTGGTTGTGTTTTTTTTCTTACAAAGTTTAGAGAATACTTTTCATTCAAATTGCATATGGAAGTTAGAGATTATCTTGTGTAGGATCCCAAATATGGTAATGATATTCCTAACTGCAAAAATAATTATCATTTTTGAAGTTATGGTTACAAGCAGTCCGGCTTCAACCCACTTGCTAAAATAATCTACCACCATTATTCCGTTGCTTTCCCTTCCTTTGGACATTAGGAGCAGGCCTATCAAGTCAATTCCCCAAATGTTAAATGACCAAGGGTTGGTCATGAGGATAAGCTCATGTGGTGTTCAGTCTTGGGATATTAGCAAATCTTCGATATCTACCGCATCTATAAATGCCCATGCAATTAGCGTTGTTGGCCAGAAGTAACCTTGTCTTGATGTTTTATTAGCTAACTTCATTCCTCATGTTTGATCCTTATGGTATCCTTCATGAACTTCTTTCATGACTCTAGTCCCTATCACTTTGGTGACATATCTTAGATATGGGGTTGGGCATCCCTTTTTATAGAGTATCCCATAAAAAACGTGAAATAAGGGGCTTCGTATCTAATCTTTCTGGCTGCATTTTTGTCTGTCAGTAAGGTTCCTTCCGATAAAAAATGTTTGATAGGGGTCATCCAAAATTCCACTACTTCTTGATGCGTAACTAGTGGGGCATGATCATCTTGAATCTTATCTGTTTTCTCTTGATTTGCTCCCTCTTATACCTTTGCTCACCGAGTTTGCATTAGCACGAGAATCTGATTTGTTTTTGGAAATGTTAGCTGTTGGGTGCGTTTCCACCACCACCGGACCATGCGCAGCCGAACCAACCCACAGGCACTACCGAACCAAAGCCACACCTACCTCAGCCGAACCAACCTACAGGCACTACCGAACTAGAGCCACACCTACCTCAGCCGAACCAACCCACAGGCACTACCGAACCAAAGCCACACCTACCTCTACCGGACCAACCTATGCCGGACCAACCACTACCGAGCCAAAGTAAATCCAACCACTACCGAACCGAAACCACTCCAACCATCTCCGGACTAAGGTGTTGCCGAACCAACCTTGCCAGGCCAGATTACATCAGCCCAGGCCCAACAGCAGCTATATACATCCAAGATCCCTACCCCCAGCCTCACTCTATAAATAGAGGGGTAGGGTTACAACAATGGCAGACAAGTTTGAGAGCTCAAGCACGGACAGAACTTTCAAACAACCTTTATACACTTTTAATAAAAGCTTTGTACTTGTAATCTGAACAGCGAAAGGGAATAACATATGAAGTGGACGTAGGCACATTCTGGCCGAACCACTATAAATCTGTGTGCCTTTTACAGTTTAGTCCATGCTTTTTACATATTTGCATAAATCACCCAAATCATTGAGAACAACATAAAATCGAATAAATCATACGACTTGGAGGTGTTTGCCCATTTTTTGTGCAAACATTTTTTGTGCTTTCACTGAGAGATCGAGCTAGAAGCTTCAGCTTCTTCCACTTAACCTTCTTCCCGACAGCATCACTCATTGCTTGGAAGACATGCCTCCCAGGCAGAAGAAAGATGTTAGAAAAGGAAAGAACATCGCATCTAGCAGCGTTCCAGATCCAGTGATCACAGATCAAGAGAACCGTCCCGTTTCAACAGCAGTACAAAATGGAAATCAGGAAAATCCGACAACCCCTGCCATGGAACAACCAGCAGCAATTACTAGGGCAGATCTAGACAGGGTTGTGGCTGAAGTGAGTAACCGCTTCACATTCCAACAAGAAGCCTTGGTGGACCGACTCATGTCACGCTTAAGGGATGCTGAAGAATCCAACCGCAACACTGAATCATGGGATGAGTCCCAGTCTGGAGGATCTGGGAGGTGACAAAGATCTTTCTTCTTCGAAGAAGCTAACAACAGAAAAAGCAATGATAGGAGCCGAGCTCGAACTCAGCCCGAACTCCGACTCGAGGAAACACTTGGAACCAAACCCAACGGGGGAGGTACCAGGTGAGGGTCGACGGTGCCTGAGCCGGTCATGCTACCTAGCCATGGAAACACCAATGAACAGGGCCGAGCTAGAGTCCAGCCCGAAGTTGGACCCGAGGAAGTGCTCAGAACAGAACCCAGCAAGGGAAGATCGAGGCAAGGGAAAACTGTAGCTGACCCTAGCGTGCTCCCAGAAGACCAGAGGCAGCCACTGGAAAATGTTAGGAGTGATAGACGATACCACCCTTACAGATCATCTGGACGGAGTCAATCCCGCAGAGAAGAACCAAACTCATTTCTATCCGCTCCAAATTCTGATGAAAGGATGGCGCGATTGTTCAGAGAGTGTGTCCAACGGGATCAAAGAGATCGAGGGATAGGCGCTAGGGTAACCAGCCCTTTCACCCGCAATATCGAAATTGCCATCACCCCCCGAGAATGGAAAATGCCAACAATGGAACCTTACAAGGGAATCTATAACCCCGTTGTACACTTGCAGAGATACACACAGTATATGCTCATGAGTGGAGCCACAGAAGGAGTATTGTGCAAATGCTTTCCACTATTCTTGGCAGATCTAGCTACCTCCTGGTTCTGCCACCTACCCAAGGGATCCATCAGCTCATGGGAAATGTTGAAAGAAAAGTTCATCAGCCAGTTCTGCATTCATATGGAACAACCCAAGGACGCTTATTCCCTATCTAATATCAAACAGAAGCCTGGAGAGACAGTGCAGCAATATCTAACCCGATTCAATGTTGCAGCGACCGCAGTCCAAGATGCCGATGAGAAACTTATCTTAATGGCCCTCTGTAGTGGTGTGCATCCGGATACTAAGTTTGCTAGAAGATTAACGAAAGAAAAACCAACTACCTTACCCGATTTCTTCTATGAAGCCGGAAGATATATGAGACTTGACGACGCTGCCACTGAAAGACGGACAGGACAACAAACCAAGGCAGCTCATGGCGACACACCCGCTGTAGCAAAGGACGTTCGAAGAAATGACTCTAGAGACAATGCTAGGGGCAAGAAGGGATAAAAACGTCTATATCGGCCAGGACCGAGGTTTGACACTTACACTTCTTTGAATGAGACAATCGAAAACATCTTCCTGGCCACCCAAGATGAAGTTAAATACAAACGCCCTCCATACAAGAAGGAATCAGATAACGCAATTAAGTCTGGAAAGTTCTGCCGCTTCCACGAATCTCATGGGCATGATACCAATGAATGCCATCATCTCCGGGACTTAATTGAAGAACACATCAGAAGGAAGAGACTAGAACGCTATGTAAGAGGTCAGAACAGGACCCCAGCTCCTGCCGATGAGAACCCAAGGCCACCTCTCCCAGAAACGGGAGGGGGAAATCACAACAACGATGGCCCCAGTCATGAGAAGATAGTGGTCCATACCATATCGGGAGGACCACACATCGCCGATAGAAGCTGGACAGAGATGGAAAGACACGGAAAGTAACTTAGAAACAATGAAGGCTACGTTAATTCTGTTATGGAAGAACGCCACCCGAAGCGAAAAGAGAATGATGACATTACATTCAATAGGCGTGACCTGGAAGGAAGGCAGTACCCTCACATGGATCCTATGGTCATCTCTGCCCGGTTCGGCCCAACCGAAGTTTTCCGAATTCTAGTAGACACTGGAAGCTCAGTAAATATCCTATTCAAGCATGCTTTCGACAGAATGAAGCTGTCAATGAAGAATGTGTCGCCCTGCAACAAACCACTACATGGTTTCACTGGAGACGCGAAGATGCCCCTCGGGCAATTGGACCTTTTTGTTGAAATAGAAAGTCACCCCCGCTCCGTTGTGCGGAAATAAACATTTGTGCTGATAGATAACCATTCGGCCTACAACGCCTTTTTAGGAAGACCAGCCTTGTCTGACTTTGAAATTGTCTTGGCCCCATGGTGCCTGAAGATGAAATTTCCAACAAACAATGGAATAGGGGAAGTAGAGGGAGATCAAGATGCCGCTCGAGATTGCTATGTAACTGAACTTCGCAATAATCGCAGGAAGGATAGAGGGAAGAATGCAGAGATTACTCTCAGCATGAAAAACTTGGAAGCATAGCAACTAAAGAATGCCCCTCCTCTTCGATATACCAACGATCCTTTCAATGAATTAGACCCCAGAGACAAAGAGGAGGAGGCCACCGCTGAGCCTACGGAGGCTATGGAGTTTGTATCTGTAGACAAACGCGACTTAATTAGACAGTTGAAAATCGGATCTCAACTGAGAGCAGAGTTGAGGGATCAATTCATTGAATTTCTCCGCCACAACTTGGATGTATTTGCATGGACGCACGCTGACATGACTGGAATCTCCCCAGACGTGGCATGCCACGTACTAAACATCGATCCTACCAAGGCGCCAGTAAAGCAGAAAAAGAGAAGTATGGGGGCAGAATGATCAGTAGCCCTCGATGAAGAAGTAAAGAACCTACTTGCCAATAACTTCATACGAGAAGCAATCTACCCAGAGTGGATCGCTAACTCGGTACTAGTAAAGAAGGCAAATGGGAAGTGGCGAACATGCATTGACTTCCCCAACTTAAATGACGCTTGCCTAAAGGATTGCTTCCCACTCCCCCGAATCGATCAGCTGGTGGACAGCACAGCCGGGCACGAACTCTTATCTTTTATGGACGCATACTCAGGATATAACCAAGTTCTTGTGCACGCCCCCGATCAAGACCACACTAGTTTCATCACGGACCGGGGATTGTACTGCTATAAAGTAATGCCTTTTGGGCTTAAGAACGCCGGAGCTACCTATCAGCGCCTCATCAACAAGATGTTTGCAGAAATGATAGGGCAAACTATGGAGGTTTATGTGGATAACATGCTAGTAAAATCGAGGAAAGCCAACGATTACGTAAGCCACCTGGGCGAGATGTTTCAAGTACTTCGCCAATATGGAATGAAGCCGAATCCTCTAAAGTGCTCATTCGGGGTATTATCAGGAAAGTTCTTGGGATTCATCATTCATGCCCGAGGAATTGAAGCAAACCCCGAACAAGTCCGAGCCCTGAAAGATATCATGATACCTTCCACTCGAAAAGAAATGCAAAGCCTAAATGGGAAGGTGGCCGCCCTAAGCAGATTCATCTCTAAAGCGACTGACAAGTGCGTCCCCTTCTTCGAGGCCCTAAAGAAAGACAAAGGAAAGTTCGAATGGACTGACGAATGCTTAACAGTCTTCCTTAACCTAATCGAACACCTCCAGAGACCACCAGTACTCTCAACTCCAAACGAAGAAGAAGAGCTATACCTATACCTTGCTGTGTCATCTCATGCTCTAAGCGCCGCTTTGGTGAGAGAAGACAACCGCGCGCAACGACCAGTATACTTTATAAGCAAGAGGTTAACGGGGGCAGAAGCCAGATAACCTAAACTTGAGAAGCTAGCATACTGTTTACTAATCACGTCACGGAAACTGCGACACTATTTCCAATCTCATTCCATCAGAGTTCTAACCGATCAACCACTAAGGCAGGTACTCCATCGTCCCGACACTTCTGGACGACTACTAAAATGGTGCATTGAACCGAGTCAATATGATATCACCTACTATCCTCGCACCGCCATCAAGGGACAAGCCATGGCCGATTTCATTGCCGAATTCACTACCAACGAAGGTAAGGAGCAATCTGAAATAGCAAAAGACATTAAGTGGAATCTCTTTGTGGATGGAGCTTCAAACGAACAAGGCTCGGGGGCAGGCGTTGTAATAATCACTCCCAGGGGAAGGAAGCTACACTATGCTCTAAGGTTGGAATTCGCTGCCACCAACAACGATGCAGAATATGAAGCAGTAATAGCTGGATTAGAACTCGCCTTAGAGATTGGAGTCGGTTCTTTATGTCTTCATAGTGATTCTCAACTTATTGCACTACAAGAAAACACACATTCCATGGCAACGTGGTACAGCGTGCTAATGTTTCGTGCTGTCTTTAACGACTAAGGTTTAATAAAATAGCGTTTACAGGAGTGAACCCTCTCCCCGACAACAAAACATGGTAGAAAATTTCCTTTCCTCTCGTTTCCCTTTCCTACGTTTCACTCCCAAAACCACTTTCCCCCTTCGCCCTGGAAACCCTAACAACAACAAATCTTCTCCGATCCAGCCTCCAAATCATCGATTGAGCTTGATCAAGAAACCCTAATATCTCCTTTTTCATCGAAGGAAACCCTAGCTGAGGTAAACTATTTTCTCATTCTTGTTTTGCCTAATTCAATATGTACAGTTGGTCGGTTTTGCCTTATTTTATCATTTTGATCTATTAATTTAACCTATTCGATTTTATTAGTTCATTTAATGATTTTATCGGTTTGATCTTGCATGGTTTTTTCAATTAAATTATTGAATAAACGTTGTTATGAAAATTTCAGCTGAATATAATGTTGCAGTTACATTAATGAAATGATATTGGTATTTCAAAGCAATTGTTTTAAAATTCAATTATTTTTGGAAATTTGGTTTAAGTATGGATATTTACAATTATTTATTGTACAGTGCATAAATTATAAACTAGCATGAAACAAAGATTGCACCGTGAGATTTTACAGGCTAGCAATATGAATATTATTTACTCAATATCAGTTACATTTAGTGTAAATGAAGTACATATATAAGTTTATATGATCAACTCCATTAAGTACCCCTCACATATCTGTTGACTAATGTCACTTTTTTGTTAACCATCATTTGCGAGCTTAAATTTTAATGTTTTTGTAGGTATAATAGCATGTAATTTGTTTTTTCTTAGTTCTTTCTCTTAATATGCAATATATTTAAGATTTGTAGTTGATTTGTTTTCTTTCATCCTATTTTTTAACTAATCTTCTTGCATAAAAATTTAGATGATTTCTAAAATCTTCTTGTGACAAACAACTGTATTTCTGTTAAAATTCTATTAGTAAAAAAACTATATGTATTTCCATTGGAAGGCTGTATTCCAAACGTTAACCATTTTGATCAAACATCAATGGAAAATGGTAAAATTTTCTCTTTGGTGTATGAGTTATTAATTGCTATCACTTATTTTAATAAAACTAAAATTTCACTTTGTTTTCAATGCTAAATATAAAGATGCTACTTATATGATCAAAATTTTACGTTATAATTAATTACTGTGATGAGTACAAAGATATAGGAATGCCTACCACTTTGGATACAAAAGCCATCCCTCTATAAATGTTTAACTAATATACATGAGACTCTAAATGCAAATAAAAATTATTCAGTTTTCCTCTACTACAACATTTTAAATTTTGTTTTAACTGTAAACTGAGTTACAAACAAAAAATGATTTTGCATTATTTAGCATGCTCACACTTATTTATATATTTTTTCACAAATTTGTAGCTTGGAATATAATACAAAAATAATTTGATATAATTCATGAAACCATTCAAAATTTGTTTTGTTCACATTAAATTCAATCTTGTATTCTTTTTGACATTCATTTAAATTTTCAAAATATTATTAAAATTTATTTAATTGTTAAATAAATCAACCCAATTCATGTATCAAATTTAAAGAAGAGGGAATTTATTTCAATGGAGCTCTTTACTATGCTTTTGAGTAGAGTTAGTTGGATGGTTCAACCTATAAACACTAGTTCAAGTAAAAGGCTATTTGATGTTGATCACTATGAAGTTTTTTTGATGTATTTGTTTTGGATAGAGCCGCCAGAATATGTCGTAGGTCCACTGAACACTTTGCATTGCCAGGTGCAGGATCACCTGAAGCTTGCTATTACTAAGTTCCTTTGCCATATCCAAAGATTTTTATTATAACATGTAACGTTTTAACCGAATTCGTACATTTTATACCACTTTTAGTAATGTCAATATAAGATGAAACAGTTTGAAATGGTTCGATAATAGAAGTGGGGGATAATATATAATATATATGGAAAGTGATATTATATATGTCATGGATTGTTTTTGAGTTGAATGGTTAGTTCTACAGGTCACTAATAAACTGACGAATCTATTTATCTCGTGTGTTAATAATATGAACTGGTGCCTGTGTTAAACGCGTGTTCTCTTTTACTATTTTGTCACTAATGCTCGGTGCTTTATGTGTATTAAGAATATGTAGTTAAAGAGTATCAAGTAAATAATTATAATTTGTTTAAATATACTCTAGGACAATTGGCGTAATAAGTAAAATGCACAAGGCAGTTGGAAACCAGAAGATACTTTTCGCTGTTCAGGCTCTTCTTTTAAATCAGGGACCACCTAGTAGTCTGATATTCCATGGGTTGCTCTTATAGGCAATCTATTTCTATAGCTTCAGCACAAGAAGGATCAGTTGGTGGAAATTCACTGGAAACTGCTTGGAAAGCTGAAACTGAAAGTCTTAAATCTATATAGACCAGGGCTCCACAAAGTAAGCTTAGTAGAATAGCATTGGTAGACTCTCTTGCCAAGCAGATTCGTAAAAGAATACAAATCAGGCTATCTAATCTACTGTCTGGACTGCAAAGTAAGTCTCAGGTGGTAGGAAGTGAGTTAGCAAGACTTGGCGAACAGTTGGTACAGAGTGCAGAAGAAACCAGAGCAATTGATTTGGAGCTTTGCTGAGAATTTGAAGACACGTTCCTTTAACATATTGCCACTGGTGAAGGTGGAGGATGGAAAGCCATTGCAAGTTTTGAGGGAAATTTTCCAAACAGAATCAAATAGTTTCCACTAGACAGGCATTTTGATATTAACAATGTGAAAAGGATTGTTCTTGAAGCTGATGGTTACCGGCCATATTTAACATCTCCGGAGAAAGGTCTGAGATCTTTAATAAAAGGAGTGTTGGATCTTGCAAAAGAATCTTCACGACTTTGTGTGGATGAGGTACACCGTGTATTGATTGATGTAGTTACTACGGCTGCAAATGCTACACCTGGACTAGGGAGATATCCGTCTTTCAAGCGTGATGTGGTTGCCATTGCATCTGCTGCACTGGAAGCTTTTGAAAATAAAGCTAAAAAGATGGTTATTGCTTTGATTGATATGGAACGTGCTTGTGCTCCTCCCCAACATTTCATGTCTTGTTGAAAGGAGGATGGAGAGATAGAGGCGTAAGGATGAGCTAAAGAATCGGCCCTCAAAGAAGAATCATGAAGAGGAGCAATCAATGTTAAATAGAGCACCAAGTCCTCAACCACGACAAATAGGTGGATCTTTGAAATCATTGAAAGAGATAGATGCAAAAGAAAGTTCGACCTTGCAGATTGTTGGTCCTAGTGGAGAAATAGCCCAGGTGTATTTACTATTCCAGTAATGCTTTGAGTCGATAATAAAGTCTGACAACAAACACAATTCTAATAGTAATCTTTTTCTAACACAAATGTTTCAAGGAAAAAATAAAACATTGACTTAGTCCATGTGGTAGAGTTGGTTAAGTTGGAACATAAAGTCCAAAGCAAAAAACTAAACATAAACAAGGATTGGAAAACAATGATTTTAGAAATATCTGAAGTTGGAACTGAGATGAGAATTTCTTCTAATATAGAAAGCATTTTCCTATAAATAGTATAACGAACTTTACAATAGATAAAAAAATAAAGAAAAACAAGGAACTTTACATTATTTTGAAAAAAGATAACATATTTTTAATTTTGTTTTGACATTATATAAATTTCTAAAAAGGTTGGATCCTTTTATCCATTTCAATAAATATGTAACTATCTGGTTTTGTCTTTGAAAAGTTGTTTTCTTTTAAATTTAGCAATGTTTTTAAAAACGTATCTGTCACAAAAGAAATCTTTTACTCTTTACTTCTTATGTGTTTTTGTTTATTTAACAGTGTTAATGTTGAGTTTTCAAAAAGTAAAATATGTCGTTACACGGTTTTTAAAGGAAATCTAGACTACCACAGTGTTCAGGTGTCTGTGTGGATACATTTATCGTGTTTTCATAATTGGTACATTACATTTTTGCATTTATATTATGTCGATGCTTATTTAGAGTAGATCTTATATTTATGTTTTTTTATAAGCGAGTCTTACGATATGAGAAGTATATGTTTCATTTCTGGAATTTATATAGTGAATGGATATATTTTCCATGCATGGATAGATATATAGATAAGTAGTTTGAGTTAATGGACATGGCATACGTATCATAACTGCCTCAAAATGACTCCTGTTAATACTGATGTTCATTGTACAGTTGGTGGAATCCCCACATAGCTCACAATACTTGTTAAAGGCTACATTGCTTCAGATTTTGACTAATACAATCAGGTACTATCAAGTTAAGCTTGTATGGATACTTTTTTCTAACATCTTCAGTCAAGCACTTGTACAGTTTTTGATTTCTTAATTTATAATCCGGTAACCTCTCTACACTACATCAGCTATTGTTCATTAGATGCTGTTCTAAGATGTAAAGCAATTTTTTTTAATTTTTTTTCAGGAGTTACCTCTATCCTTTTGGCCATCAATGAAAGACTAAAGCTGCTAAAAGGTCAAGGTAGTGATGACTGTGAAAGTGGATTTGAAGCTTTAGGTCAAATCGGAATGGGTATGTTAACAGACTTATATAAATCAGTTTCATCATCATTTTTTGTTTTATAAATTGTTTAGAACATACAGGTCCATTTCTTAGTTTCGTTTATTGCACTGCTGTTATTAAAAAATGTTTCAATTTTTCTAACCTTCTTTATCCATTTAATATCATATTATCGTTTTTCAGTTGTAGTAAAGTTACGAAATTGTTCGACCAAAGCTTTATTTTAGTTGAATCTTTCTTGGTATAGTCTTATTTATTTCTTGTTTGGAAAATAATATCGGTGTTTGTATTCTAGCCAGCGAAGGAGCAGTTTTTTTGCTTCAAAGTTCATCTCTCTTGTAAGATATATACTTGAATCTGCATTTGGTCGTCAAGGTAGTGGTAAAAGACTGGTGAGTGCATAACCAACTTTTTCTTAAACATATTTAGATATTTGAGTGTCAAGTTCGACAAACACACACATAGAGTGACTATCCATGTTCCTATGATGGCGATTTCTTGCAGTATTGCTTAACTTTTTTATTTTTATTTTTATCATGACTGCATGCTCTTATAAGCATCTGTATGTATAAAAATCATTTGCCTTTGATAACCTAATTTTTTGTTGAGATTAACCATTATGGATGCAGGTGCATAGTATATGGTTATATGAAAAGGATTTGCAAAGATATATTTTAAAAAATGTTACTAAGGGGAAACTCGTTCATTTTGTTCTTTTAAAAGACAAATGTATCCATTATTAAACTTAAAATTCTTAATTTTATTGAAGGCAAACAAGAAGGTTCGAAAGACTTCACCATGCAAAGTATTTCAATTATTACGTTAGACATGTTTGTTAGTGGTTTGTTGTCAGAGAAACACATAAAATTATAGGATTACATAAATCTTGTACCCGATCTTACTGTGGATAGGGTATTATTCACACTCTTATTAGTAGAAGTTGATTAAACTAACCTGATTCTTTCAGGCTGCTTTACATGCTCTGGGAGACATTTGTGGTGCTAACCAACCCGAAGACAAAATCATGCTTGCCGACTCTATAGAGAAATGTCTGAGGCAATTATTTTATGCTGCAGCTGCAAATAGTTTAAAACTTACACCGTCTGTGAGTCCTTTACTCGTATGTATACGACTCAAAAGAAAATGTCCTCAAAGAAAATTGTTTTCCCAAATTGTCTTTGTATTGTTCCATATTTTTTTTATATAGGGTTATGATTATTCCGATCGTGGAATCTATATATGACACACACTGATAATATTTTTACAATGTATGACCTAAAATGGTCGACGCTCTTTGCATTAAATTTTTTCCAAATGAACAACATGAAAGTTCAAGATAAATTCTACGGTTGTACATGTAATAAATGGGAATCAAGTAAAAATTTTGGTGCCTATATACAACCGTGAGGTTCTAGAATATACATATTGTGTTATATACTGTTGAATACAATTATTATGTTATACATATGGTTTTATCGTCTGTTCTATATTTTTTTAAGACCTTGAACACATAACTTACTGGGCATGTTTTTGTTCCTTATCTAGTGGTGAATATTTAATTAAATTTTTTTATGGCTTCAGAGGGTTTGCTTCTTTTCGTGCTGCAGCAAGAGCCAGAGATACGGCTGGTTGTAAGTATTTCTTCCAACTCATGTTTAAACAGTTGCATTTTTAAAGCTTAACTCATAAATCATAAAATGCATTAAGCATGCACAAAGGATAAAGTTGTAAGATATTTAGTACAAGACAGGACATGGTGAATTACTCCTAAATTTATTTTGTTCGAAAGTGTGCTATTTTTTTATATTATTTTAAATGATAATTCACGGTCTTGTCATTTTTTAATCACCCAGGCAGTGTTTTTAAGCTTGAACTTCTTTTGCCCGAAGAATACCCAACGGCTGCCCCAAAGGTAAACATATATCAATCTATATTCTTTTATCTTCCGTCCAGTGGAAAGTATTCTTTACATTCTGGTATCAAGTAAAGCAGAACTGGTATCAAGTAATATTAATAGATTTATGGCTATATAAATAACCTATTCATTGCAAAATTGTGGACATATGAATCAATTTTGATTATTTAACAGCCTCGATTAACAGCATTGGACAAGTGCAATGTAATTAATTTGGAAGTAGAATTTAATTGTAAAGAAAGTGTGTAAATTAGTGTTTTAATTTATTAAAAATACATTTGAATATTGGGTTGTAGTAGGACAATCATCGAAGCATAAAATTTGAGTATATCGCTTGGAAGTTCTCCCAACATTTCTGACCCTTTATTTCTAAGTCAATCAGCACCCGAAAGAAGGCTAAAAGTATACTATAGATAAAAATGTGGCAAAATTATCATGAATAAATCGACTATAGGGTACATAGGGTGAATTATTGTTTATCATTTCTTTTCCAACATGTTTTTATGGTTTTTTAAGCTAAAATAGTGTTATATTTAATATCAGAATTCTAGTTTCCCTGGTTCTATCATATTGGTAGACACATATCTCTTTATTTGATGAATTATGAAAAGAACTGTTCTAATACCCTTATGATTATTACTATTACTTCATTTTCTTTCTTTATTTCCCTTTCTCTAAAATATTCAAAGTTACAATTCCCTATCTTTTGTGTTAATAATTTGTGTGAAATATTTGTTTAGACGCTCTATAGTGTTAAAATTTTTCAACATGATTCAGACGTTGATGAAAGACTGCTTGCCAATGCTCAGGTTGTAGGTGTGGAAACAAATGGGGAAGTTTTGAGTGCGCGACTATTCAAGTGAGTATTGCACATGAGAGATCACAACACATGCATAAGTGAGTTTTTTTTACCTCTTTTGGATTGCACATTACAATAATTTGATATATAGGTTGTTAGATTTACAAAACCGTGTAAATAAGCAATGATTTGAGTATTAGGTTGTTGTTCAAGGGTATAATAGTTTGTGAATTATTTCTGCTGCAAATATTGTTAAAATCGTTATGCATATAGGTCATTGGCAGTAAGCGGAGTTAATTTATTGAATGTTATGTGCAACTGTGCGATAAAACCAATACAATTAAATTTCGATACATAATACACTGTCAACAAACGTAGTTTGAAATAACAGAATAGAATTACATGTTCAAATTTATTAGCTGTAGAGGAGGTAGAGTGAACAAAAAATAAAAAGGATAAAAGGAAACGATTCTTGAAATTATGCTTAACACGGTACATACCCAAATAAATGTTCACATTGATGAATAAGAATTAAAAGTACACAAGCATATTCAACTTACTTTAAGATCAGACATGGTCATAGTTTGGAGTAAAGACATTGTGTTTGGTGAAAATAAAGTTAACTGAGTTCTATAGAAATTAACAAAATTTATAAAAATTAACCTAAATTATAATAATCTACTAATTTTTATAAATGTTAACTGCATTTTATAAAAATTAAATAAGTTAATAAAAATAACTAAGTTAATAAAATTTAACAAATTTTAACAAAAGGTAACCAACTTTTATAAACATTTGAATCAATTAACTAGGTTTGTACAATATAATCGAATTTTATAAAAATCAAAATAAGCTTATAAAAATTAACTACTTTTATAAAAGTTTAACTAAATTAACTAAGTCACTAAAGAATTTATTTTCATAAATATTTAACTAAGTATCTAAAATTAGCCAGGTTTATTTTCTTAATTAAGTTTTGTAGAAATTCAACTAAGTTGAATTTTTATCAAAATTAACTAATTTCACAAAAATTAACTAATTTTTACAAAAAAGAACTAAGTTAAGCAATTTTTATAAAAATTAAACAAAAAGTTAACTAATTCGATAAAGAAATAGCTAAGTTTATAAAAAAAATGATTAAGTTTTTATAAAAATTTAACCAAGTCGTCTAAATATTTGTATAAAATTAACTAAGTTTACTAAGTTTATAAAAATTAACTAAGTCTACCAAGTTTTATAAAAATTAAATAATTTTCTAAAAATTAACCAAGTTTTATTTAACTTAAATAAATTCATAAAAATTAAAAATATAACTAAGTTAACCAAGATTCATAGTAATTAAACAATTTTCCAAATATTAACAAAATTTTATAAAAATTATCCATGTTTTATAAATTTTCAAGTGATGGCTTCAACTTTCACATTTTCAAGTGATGGCTTCAACTTTCACATTTTCAAGTGAGTAGCACAATGCATGCATGCGTATGAACTTTTCAAAGTATACACATCAACAATGCTTCTATCCATTGTACACTTGTATATGCAAAACTATTATATGTTTTGCAAAACTAAAAAAACAAACTGTGCTACCTTTTGCGAATAGATTCAGATCAACCATACTCGCAATCAATATTTGTTTTTAAAGAATTTGTGCAGAAGTCTAAATTGATACACTTTTTAAGAGCAACCCAAAAACTATGCAGTAGTGTATCAACTTCCTCTCTATTACTATTACTATTGTCATTGTTCCTTCTGAACATTTCTCATTGTTCAAGCACACTGTTTGAAATTTTGAAACCGGGCAAGAGAATTGCAAGTGATTTTTAAGTTCAGTAAAGTTTAGACACAACAAAGTATTTAATATCAAAATTGTGAAAAATATTTAACGGAACCTGGTTGATGATGCATAAATAATCACAAAATTTATGCAGTAATGGGACGGCAAGGAGAAGCCTACAAGAATCAGGACAAGCTTCTTCAATGGCGGAGCAAAGGTAGGTAGTAATTAGCAATTAGAATATGGAAACCTTATTAAGCATTTTTTGATTACACCAAGATGGTTGAAATAACGCCATTGTTCATGAGATCTAACATTTATAAATTCCACCGTCGAATTAGTTGAAAAGGGCATATCAGGAAATTTAAAGCAGTCAATATGTCTGTCAGTACTTTCCCTTCTTTTTATTTCTCGTGCACCGACCGCCTCGCGCTCCGTACTTGTACTATTCACAATCTGATATAAGGGGAAAAAAGTCATAATAAATTATAACAGGGCAATTTAGTCCACTATCATTTATATATCATATTTTTTATCACCTGATAATTTTCAATTATGTATTTTTTCCACTGCAGTTTCAGTTCGTTAGTGGGCGCAGTTGCCGATCCGGAATTGGTTGTTTCTGAAGTGCACATGTAAGTACCTATCTTTTTAGTTAATTACTCTATTTATTCATTTAAAGCATAGGACGTTAATTTTATTTTACTGGATCAAAAAGCAACGCACTATCATCAGGTACTTCATGTGGATTAAAAGCACTCTGCACTAAGCAGCTATGCATTACACGCCTATTGATGTTTGGTTATTTTCACGTGGCCATAATATCAAACATTGATTACAAATTTACATGTATTCTATGAGTTACTTTATCATTTGCTTATGTTTAGTTTCTGGACAGTATACAATCCTACAGGCCAATTAACAATAGTTTCAAAGTGCGATGGCTTAAAATCCACTTCATGTTAATTTCACCTCAACCGTACAACTTTATTCACGTATCCCATTAATGACCCTTATTTATGGTAGTATTTTAAATACTGATCATGAGTTTCTTCCATGTTACGTTATGACATATTCCCACATCACGTATAATATAAACCGTTCTTTCCGTAACGCAGGAAGATAAACAATTACACTGCTCGTCGCTCTTTAGGCTACTTAACATCTTGTCCAAATCTAATTTCATGTGGGAATACTTATCTGAATGTGAATTTTTAATTGGAGTTTGGCTAGTTGCTTGATTCTTTCATTGCTATGAATAGAAATAGTTTACCATCACCAAATTGCACACTGTAAATTATCATGTCATCTGATTTCCTTGTTGTACTTGTATGATATTTTGTTAATTGCATGCAAGTGTGTATACGTATGGATTAAAATAGCATGCTTCAGGTCCTCATGTCATGCACCTTTCGCTGTGGCTTGTATCGTATGCACATTTCCTTTATCAGTCTTTATTGCTTTGCTTGCTTCAGGAACACGTCCCTCTTTATCCTGTTGCCTTGAGTTGTCACACACCTAGAAGCTCGTCAGAAATTGCTAAGGTCGTCAGTGGGAGGTTTCGACCTGATGCCTGAAAAGCTCCAAGGCGTAACCACCGGTTAACCGATTGGAACAGACCGGTCAGTCGGTCACAGCCTGAAGCCTGTGCAGGCTGCAGATTGCATACTCCCTCTCTCTTTCGTTGTGTTGCCAGGTTATATGCCTTGCCTTTTATGATTTAGTGCCTTTAATTTCTCATTGGTTTTGCTGGATTTTGATTCTCCAAGTTGAATGAATTTAGTGATTTCTTCTTGGTTTTGCTGTGTTTTTATTTCCAAATTGAATGAATTTGGTGCCTAAAAAATTTCTAGAATTAATATAAATACATCTCTATTTTATATACAGGTGGAATTCTAAATGTTTATAAAAGAAGGTTATTAATATTTATTGTCTCAAACCATGTTTTAAATATCATATCATACAACTCTACATATACATTCAAATCATATAGATCATAGATGTTAATTACATATACATACATGTTGTTACCGCTTGCATTTCATGTTCCAGACCACATTTCATGTTGTTACTGCTTGCATCGACTATGTTCAAAATGATATTTTATTGTATTTTCAATTTATTTTGCTAATTTATGAACTTTTACTTTACAGGTGGATAGGTAAAGCGCCGCAATAAGTTATGGGTTTGAAGTTATTTTTGATGCAAGAACTACATTTTTGGTTTGTATGTATCACTACTTTTGGTTACTAGCTGCCACTTGTTCTATATTATTTATGAAATATTATAGACGTGTTATATATGTTTTGATGTAAGAATATTGTATATTTTGATTATGTAATATTACATGTTGATTATGAGATATGCAATTAATATATGTTGATTATGAAATATGCGTATTGATTTAACCGTGTTGGTATATAAATTGTGATCGATGTATATAGAAAAAGTAACAAATAAAGGGGGAAATGCAGAAATAGTAAACTATAGCATTTGTAAAACGCTGTTAAAACATTCAACAGCGTTTTTAAAACGCTGTTAAAACATTCCATATCATTTTTAAAATGCTGTTGAAAGTTTTAACAGCGTTTTAAAAATGTCGTTAAATTGTATCTAAAAACATAAAGCATAATCTATTGCAACAACGAAACGCTGTAAATAAATATCACAGCATTGAAAAAACGCTATAAAATCTTATCTTAGCATGAAACAAACGCTAAGAAAGATCTTTAACTGCACCCAACCAAACGCTGTTAAAAGATTTCATGACACTAGGGAAACGCTGTTAAAAAGGACATTTAACAGCGTTTATTTCTTGCCATTGTATATCCCTGATTTTTAATTGCATGTCGATATACAGCATACATAAAAACGCTGTTAAAAGTTTTTACAGCGTTTTTAAAACGCTGTTAAAGGTCCTGTTTGTTGTAGTGTTGTAAACCAAATACTAGGAGAATTTCAGACTCGAGGAGAACGACTCACAACATATCTAAAGAAGACCAAGATGCTACTCGATCAATTGGATCACTACTTAATCAAACACATTCCCCGAGAAGGGAACCAAGAGGCCGACGAATTGGCAAAGCAAGCTAGCATAAAAGGCGACACCATTTCCGGAACAGTAGCCATCTTGAGGCAACTAACCCCGAATTTCGGGCAAGTGAATCTGATAGCTGCAATCGAAAAGGAAACTTGGATGAATCCCATCCGAAAATACTTACAAGATGGCACACTGCCCGACGAGCGTAACGAAGTCAAGAAAGTCTTGAGGAAAGCTTCCCGCTACACAGTACAAGAAGGCATCCTCTATCGGCGCGGCTTCTCTAACCCCTTATTAAGGTGTGTTGCTGAAAAGGAAGCCAAGGAAATCTAATCCAACATCCATCAAGGAAGCTGCGGAGATCACACTAGAGGGCAGACTCTGGCAAAGAAGATACTCCGATATGGATATTTCTGGCCCACCTTAAACAAAGACGCCTTAGACTTCGTCAAAAGATGTGACAGATGTCAGAAATTTGCCAAGATTCCTCGGCTACCAACCAATGAGATTACTCAAATGACCATCCCTTGCCCCTTTGCAGTATGTGAAATTGACTTGATTGGCATTCTGCCAGTGGGTCGAGGCGGAGCCAAATATGCTATAGTGGCAGTTGACTATTTCACCAAATGGGTGGAAGCAGAACCTCTAAATAAAATATCTTCGGCAAAAGTTATTAACTTCTTGATCAAAAATGTCCTATGCAGCTACGGGGTTCCACTCAAAATCATATCGGACAATGGACTTCAGTTTGACAGCGAAGAGTTTGCCGACTGGTGCCAAAAGCACGGAATTCGCAAAAGCTTCTCATCTGTGGCTTACCCCCAGGCAAACGGACAAGTCGAAGCTATCAACAAAATTCTCAAAACTCTAATAAAAAAGAAGCTTGAAAAATCGAAGGCGCTTGTGTGGATGAACTTCCTACGGCACTTTGGGCCTACCGCACATCTTTCAGAACATCAACGGGGCATACTCCTTTCTCTTTGGCATACGGATCGGAGGCCATGCTCCCATTCGAAACTGTAGTACCTTCCCACCGCAGGATCCACTATAACCTAGAAGAGAACGAAGAACTCCTTCACATATCTTTGGATCTAATAGAAGAGAGGAGAAACGATGTAGCGCTCAAAGCAACAGCTCATAAGCAAAAAGTGGCGACGCAATACAACTCCAAAGTCAAGCATCGTAGCTTACAAGAAGGAGATCTTGTCCTCAAATGAATCTTTCCGCGCCCTGGTGCACTAGATCCAATCTGGGACGTACCATATGTAATTCATAAAGATCTCCACAACGGAGCTTATATTTTATCAATAGTGGACGGAGAGGTGTTCCAGAGGGCATGGAACATCCAACACCTTCGGCTATACTTTTCTTAACTTGTACTGCCCATATGAAGTGAATTAACAAAGAGAATCAGTGGACATAGGCATTTTCGTGCCGAACCACTTTAAAAATTTGTTTCTTTTTAACTTGTTCCTTTATATCTTGGCTGGTTGTTAATTTTATCCTTTTCTGTTGAAAAAAATCCTGTGTAATGGCATTTCCATTCAAGACGCATCACGGCACAGCCTCCTCTCGACAAGACCTAACAGGTACTATACGAATCTATGCCCTCGCCAATGAGACACTTTTGCTCCAGCATCCCTCTGCTGCGGGTTAACTCATTGCTCGCGATCAACCCTTAAAGCCAACTCTAATGAGTCAATTATAAGCCACCGAGAAGGCCGACTATAGATGAGGCAGCTCATTACGGCGTTCGGCTCGCCAGCAACTGTGAACCTACTTTAAGCCTCAACATAAGGTGTGGCCAGCCAGGGGTAGTTCACGGTTGATGATCGGCACCCACGCTAGCCGGCCACGGTAAATCGAATAATACCCACGATTACGGGCCATAATGGCCCGGGTAGTTACTGTGCGCGATCTCGTCTCCGATGTGTCTTAAGTGCAGCTGTGGTAAAAAAGAAAACTCCCTGCGGAGGCGTAAGATGGGTGATAAATGTCTCTAAGACCCATAGCTAGGGAAAGTGACTACAAAACCCGTTTGCCATGAACTTAAGCACATCGAAGGCCTTCCGTGATTGGAAGTTTTACTATTTCTTATATTCCTATTTTATTTAAAAACTTTCCTCCTATCCTATATAACGATCCCTAAAGTACAGGGCACAAAATAGGAGACACACGCAAATGGGGATAGGAACTCACAGCTGGATGACAGGACACTCAGCTGCATTCCATACTCAGTCACACACGACATTCAAAGCTACCATCTACAACTAAAACACGAAGGGCGGTACTCTTTTCCTTTGTCTATGAATGCGCCGCTATAATTTATTCACACATCACAATAACATTGCAAGATATGAAATTATATTTTAAGCAAGAACTTGACATCAAACACAATTGAATCACAGGCATATGCATAGCTGCATTTCTTATGCAACACACCAAAATAACGAAAGCATTCAAATATAATAGAACCAGCTTAAGTTAAAAAATTACATGCCCAAAAACGAAGTTGTTCGTTACAAATAACATAATTACAGCCTAAAAGTTACATTAATGTTTTGGTACTAGCATAGACAACAATGTCAGGTAAACCAAAAGATGTCCAGGTCAAGTCAGGGAGTCGGCTGCATCATAGCTTCACCTCTATCCTACTGGCCCCCCGAGATCTACTTAACCGCGGGATCGGAACTCTCAGCATGCTGACCAGAGGTAGTTGGTGCTCCAGGGGTCCCGCCTGTCCAATTCGGGAAAGAATCCATTAATAGTCGCGGACAATAAGCAATCAAGTTACGAAAAGACTGAAAAAGAAGACTTACCGGCATCTGCTCCTTGATCATCATCCTCCAACTGCACCCCTACCTCCTCAGCGGTAAGCAGCCCCATACATTCCTTCACCGTCGCTTTCTCCTCCTTGGTAAACTGGGTCGTGACCACGTCCATTCTGAAGGCCACGCCACCCTCCTTATCCGCATCGGCCTTAGCCTCCTCCAGGGCCCTAAGGTAAATCCTGGCCATGACTCGGGGATAATCATCCATCCAGGATAAGTTGCCCTGTTTCCAAGTGCGAAAGTACATATCTTGAAGCATCTCATCCATTATCCCCTCGTTCTCCTCGAACTCCCTTATTCGGTCCCCAGAAGCCAGCAGCTTTGCAACGGCAGCATCCCTCTCCGATCGGTATCGTGAGCAGTCAGCCTGAAAGGATTTCCTCATCGTCTCCATCTCCTCCTTCAGCTTGGTTTGAGCAAGCTCTGCGGCTTCAAGCTTCCCAGATAACTCCTGTACCTACTCAAGATCTGCTTTTCGAACCTCATCCACCGTTGCAATGGCCATATCAATCCGCTCCTTACAAGCGGCCTCCATTTTCCACAACTCTGCTCTGTTGGCCTCTTCCATGGTTCTCTTTAATTTCCTAGAGGCGGCCTCATGTTGAGAGATCTAGATGGCCTGATCAGCGAGTTGTTTGGCCTGGTCGGAAACCATTAACCGCATTCGAATGTTGGCGCTCCCGATTTCTTCCCCAGCCTTGACCAGTCGGGCATGATGCCCCATCAACTTCCTGGTCTCCTCAGCAACCCGGTCGATGTTTGCCTTAGCTTCGTCCCCCAAAGTTACAACCCGAGTGGTAAGCAAGTCAAGGTCCAGGGACTTAGCTTCATCGAGTACCCTTACCATAGGATTGCGAGGGAGAAAGTGCTCACCGGTGGCCTCATCGAAGGCAACATCATGAAAACCTGGATCCAGATCCGGATGACCCGCAAACGGATTACGGACTAAACCGGGACGATCTATCTGGGTTAACGGTAGGATTTTCAAACAGATGCGGAGAAGGTATAAACCCAGTACTCTCCTCCGTGGTATCCTGGGGAGGCTGAGTTGGAAGTTGAGGACCAGGTGAAGATTCAAGCAAGGAGTCTTCCTTTGGATATCCTCTTCGATAACTCCAAGAAGAGGACGGTAGCCGACTACGTCTCCGGGGCGGTTAATCGGAGGCTTTGGTTTAGTAGAAGTCTTGAGAAGTTTGTATTGTTCGAGATGGTGCCGAACGTCCGATGTCCTGGCCACCTTACCTGCTTCTGTGATATGAAACCAAGTGTTACAAGCATACATTGAACTATAATTAAAGAAATATATCAAGCTAAGAAGAGTAAAGAAGTGCTTTGTTATACAAACCCTAGGGAGGAGTAGGATACTGCAATAAGTCCTGGATCTCACTCCAAGACGGAAGCCGATCATAAAATATTCCTAAATCCCTATCATAAATGGAGTCTGCCGGAGTCAAAAATTCACCTTGATTCGCAGGAGTTGCCTTAGCTGAAATGCTCTTAGAAGATGAATCGGCACCAGTCCCGGCCTTGTCAGCTTTCTCCACCAAGGCCGATCCTTCCTCCAACCTCTCAAAAGCTAGGCGAAAAGCATCATCTGTCCACTCCTGGATCTCACCTACCTGCCCAGAAGACAAAGCCCCAGTGCCATCACCGCTCTGTCCTTCGCCGCCATCATCACCGCGAACACCACCATCGCCTTCTCCACCACTTCCACTCTCTGCCTCACCTCCTTCATCCTCGCCTCTTTCCTCCTCCACATCTTCCTCTTCCAGAACATCTGGACATGTGCTGGGGGAGGGTCCATCGGACTTCTTAAGTTTCTTCCCCCCGATGACTGAATGTTTCGAGAAGGGTTTCCTTTTGCTGCTCTTCGCCGTAGCCCCTCCTTTAGCTTTGGCAGCCTTCTCCTCAGCCGTGTTTCTTTGCTTGACCACAGACTGGCGTGGAAGAATCAAGTTGAGCTCCAGAAGAGTAGCATTCCTGATCAAATAAGAGGCTCCCCTCTCCCTTTTCGGAATGGCTTCTATCTCCGCAGCCATCTGAACCAGGCGATCGCTCTCTACAACCGCAAAACCACCTGTCGCTAGCAAGAAATAAAGCACATAAGGAGGAGCATTGTAGTTAGAACAGAAATTATAAATAAGATTCAACTTACATCCAGAGGTGAAGCGGTGGAAAGAAACAGAGTCATCCTTGACAAAAAACCATTCCCTCTTGAACATGCTGAACTTTGAATATAAGTCCAGGACTGGCTTGAATGACACGGCCGATTCTAAGCTAATATATGGAGACCCCTTCTTGTAGCCTCTCAAGTTGTACAGATACCGGATCTTCCGGTTGGAGGGGGGGCGTCCGTATTTTCGCTGGAAAATGATGAATAGACTCACCAAGATGACATAGGAGTTGGGCTGAAGCTGGAAAGGGGCCACCTTCAAGTATGTAATAAAGCTGACTATCCAAGCGTTGATCGGAGGAATAGCCCCACACATGCAATGATACCTACTATAAGCAAAATATCCTTCAGGGGGGTTATACGGCATCACTCCTTCCCCTGGCAACATCATGTGCGCTCTGTCAATCCCGAAGGATCTAGATATAATGTCAAGCTGCTCGTCTTTGAGGGAGCAGGGAAAGCAGTCAGGCGGTGAGTTCAAGAGCTCCTGAGGGCCATACCCATCTACTAATGATCTCAGAGATGGTCCACGCCGTTCTGGCTCTGACCAGACTAGGGGCTCTACAGAGGACTCTTCCTTGTCCTTGGATTTCTTCCTATCAGAACGGGTTTCTACTTTATGAGACATTATCTGCAACACAAGAAAAACATACCGTTAGAACAAGGAGTGTGGAGAAATAAACAAGCAAGTACATACGGCCTGGAATATCGTTCATGATTCAAAACATGAAAGTTTGATCGGTAATTCGAGACTAAAGTCCATTCGGCCCTCGTACTTCCCAAATTCATCCGGCAGTTCGAGGCTAGGGTCCATTCGGCACTCGTACTTCCCAAGTTCATTCGGCAATGCGAGGCGAAGGTTCATTCGGCACTCACACTCCCAAGTTCATTTGGTAGTACGAGGCGAAGGTTCATTCGGCACTCACACTCCCAAGTTCATTCGGCGGTGCGAGGCGAAGATTCATTCGGCACTCATTCTCCCCGGATTCATTCGGTAGTTCAAAGCATAAGAGTCATTCGGCAAGAGAAGACTAAGTCACCTGGACCGGTAGTCAAACGTGATTCGGTGATATGATTGATTCAGCAGGAAAGAATTTGGTTCGGCTATTTCAGTTAGTAAGGAACAACGAAAGCATGAGGCCCGTACTTATAGACGAACATGGATGACCGGACCAACTGGTTCGGTGCATAGGATCGAATGTGAATATCCACGTTGAAACAAAGCGCGACATATGCTGGCATATGCCCCACTTTGGGAGGCAAATGTTGGGTGCGTTTCGACCACCACCGGACCATGCGCAGCCGAACCAACCCACAGGCACTACTGAACCAAAGCCACACCTACCTCACCCGAACCAACCTATAGGCACTACCGAACCAGAGCCACACCTACCTCAGCCGAACCAACCCACAGGCACTACCGAACCAAAGCCACACCTACCTCTACCGGACCAACCTATGCCGGACCAACCACTATCGAGCCAAAGTAAATCCAACCACTACCGAACCGAAACCACTCCGACCATCTCCGGACTAAGGTGTCGCCGAACCAACCTTTCCAAGCTAGATTACATTAGCCCAGGCCCACCAGTAGCTATATACATCCAAGACCCCTACCCCCAGCCTCACTCTATAAATAGAGGGGTAGGGGTACAACAATGGTAGACAAGTTTGAGAGCTCAAGCATGGACAGAACTTTCAAACAACCTTTATACACTTGTAATAAAAGCTTTGTACTTGTAATCTGAACAGCGAAAGGGAATAACATATGAAGTGGATGTAGGCACATTCTGGCCGAACCACTATAAATCTATGCATCTTTTACAGTTTAGTCCATGCTTTTTATATATTTGCATAAATCACCCAAATCATTGAGAACAACATAAAATCGACTAAATCATACGACTTGGAGGTGTTTGCCCATTTTTTGTGCAAACATTAGCCTTGGTCAAGTGCCATATAGAAATTGCCTTCATTTCTTATGCAACTATGCTACTTACTAACTTTGTTAAAGAATCCACTGAAGAATTTTCCTCTCTGAGAATTTCTCTATATCAAATTTTTTAAACCGAGCGAATACTTCTTTGGATAGTTCTACATACTTGGCTAGAGTTGGTTCTTTGGTTTGATAATTTCTCTACACCTGATTTACAATAAGTTGTGAATCATTATGGACTTTAATATGAGTTACCTTAATTGCCTATGCCATTTTTATTCCAGTAATGAGTGTCTCATATTCTATGACATTACTTATTGCATTGCATTCAAGTTGAACCACACCATATAGTTTCTACCAATTTAGGGAGATGAGTACATATTTGATTTCTACCCTATGTGCATTTGATGCACCATCAAGATAGAGTTGCCACACCTACATAGGCTTTTCCTACCCCTAAATTTGTTGTATTATTGGTGCTATGCATTCTACAAAGAAATCAACTAAGGCTAGCCCATTGATTGCCTTACGAGGGAAGTATGAGATGTCAGGCTGACTTAGTTTGATGGCTTAATTTAAGAGGCGACCATAAGTTTCTGGAATCCATAGTATTTGTTTCAGTAATTCTTCCATTTAACAGGATGTACCTAGAAATATAACCATAAATTTCTGGCTATGAGCAATAAGTTATAACCTAACATTTATATCATGAAGTAGTTTAATTCGCCTCCAAACAAAATGCTTGTTGGTGAACTATATTAGCCTTTGTACGCCTGCTTCTTCTCACACCACTGCCACATTCAAAGCTTGATTAAGTATAGCAAAGTATACAAATAGGTCATCACCCACGACTGAATTTGAAAGTATGGGTAGATTGGCTAAGTGATCCTTTAGCACTTTGAATGTTGCTTTACTCTCTTCCATCCATTCAAAGCTCCTTCCCTTTTTGATTTTCTCAAAGAAAGGAATGCATTTATCAATGGCATGGAAATAAACCTAATCAAGGATGCCACTTTCCCATTTGGACTCTTCGCATCTTTGGGTTTCTTCAGAATTTCCACCTTCATAGTGGTTTCGATTTTCTTCAGATTGGTCTCTATTCCTCTTGCACTCACAATGTATCCTAAGATATTTACCGACTGAATTGCAAATGTACACTTTAATGGGCTCAATATCATTCCATACTGCCTTAGGGTGGTGAAAGTCTCTTCTAAATCGTACATATGTTTGGAAGCTATTTTGGATTGTACCAATATGTCATCAATGTAAACTTCGATGTTCTTTTCAGTCTGATCTATGAACATCATATTAGTTAGCCTCAAATATGTTGCTCCTATGTTCTTTAGCCCAAATGGCATCACCTTGTAGTAGTACAATCCCATATCGATGATGAAGATCGTTGATCGTAAGCTGGCACATACATGGCTATCTGGTTGTATCCTGAAATGCATCCATGAATGCCAGTAGTTCATGTCCACTAGTTGCATCAACCAGTTATTCGATTGTAGGTAAGTGAAAATATTCCTTGAGGCAGGCTTTGTTGAAGTTTGTGAAAACTCTATAGATTCTCCACTTCCATTTGATTTCTTTATTAGAACCGAATTCGCTACTGGCACTGGGTAGTACACATCTTGGATGAACCAATTCTCCTTTTAACTTTTTAACCTCTTCATAAAAATCATCGTACCTCTCCCGATCTAAGGTGCACCATTATTCCCTTGTAGAGTGTGCATCAGGACCTATGTTGAGGGCATGACATATTTTTACTAGATTGATTTCCTTCATATGTGAGTGAGTGCAAACAAAAATGTCATGGAACCTATTTAGAAATCAATGAACTTTAAATTTAGTTCACCACTTAGGTTTTTCCTATCTTTAAAATCCTTGTAGGATCTATTTGTACATCTTACAAGCGTCCACTACTTTCAGATCTCTCTTTTATTCCTAGCCATTGATCCACTAAGTCCTCTACTTCCTACGGTTGTGTTGAAACTTTATTTTTCTGTTCTAAGGGTGCATCAAACATTTACTATGCAAATACTAAGTTGCGTTCATATGTTCCTATCATGCCCACATAATACTTTTTACTTTTCTCCAGATACTATGGTCATAGATTGACTT
Organism: Allium cepa; assembly: GCA_030765085.1. Classification (NCBI taxonomy): domain Eukaryota; kingdom Viridiplantae; phylum Streptophyta; class Magnoliopsida; order Asparagales; family Amaryllidaceae; genus Allium; species Allium cepa. Next base: position 683,201,240 of record CM060932.1, on the reverse strand, counting down.
GTTTTAGTACATTACTTGCCACTTTGTTCCGTTGTAGTTCTATGAACTAGCTTATCGGTTATAGTTACTATTTTACATAAATTAGAGGAGACAATAGTATAATTTTGTACAATTTAGTATTAGGATTCAAAGTTACAATGTATAGTTATAATTATCGGGAAGTGTTGATGATACTTCGTCAGGAGCAATTTTACGCGGCAACAAAGAAGTGCATGTTCATGACACACAGTATTTTGTTCTTGGGACATGTGTTGTCCAAGGAAGGTATTCATGTGGATCAAAGTAAAGTTGAAACAATCAAGGATTGGCCACAACCCAGGACTATAACTGAAGTGAGAAGTTTCCATGGTTTAGTATCATTCTACCGAAGGTTTATTCCACGTTTCAGTAGCGTGATGGCACCAGTGACAGATTGTATGAAAGGAAAGCAGTTTGTGTGGACTGAAGAGGCTGATTCTGCTTTCCAACAGACCAAGACACTTTTGACTGCAACACCGATTCTTAGATACCCAAACTTTCAGTTACTCTTTGAGCTGAATACTGACGCTTCTAAAGTTGGAATTGGTGGAGTGCTAAGTCAAAAGGGGCGTCCAATTGCTTATTTTAGTGAGAAACTTTCTGGAGCCAAGACAAGATACAGTACCTATGACTTGGAGTTCTATGCTATTATCCAAGCCATAAAGCATTGGAGACACTACTTGTTTTATAAAGAGTTTGTGTTGTATACTGACCATGAAGCATTGAAACATTTACAGGGACAGGATAAGATTGCAGCCAGACATGCTTCATGGATCGCATACTTGCAACAGTTTACATTTGTTGTAAAGCATAAGTCGGGAGTTACAAATCGTGTGGCAGACGCATTGAGTAGAAGAAATCATTTGTTGACTACGATGAGAGTTTAAGTGACGGGGTTTGATGTATTTCCAGAATTGTTTGTTGAGGATCCTTACTTTGCTAAGATTGTAGATGAAGTCAAGAAATGGAAGACGGATGAGTATGTGTTGGTAGGTGTTTTTCTATTCAAAGGAAATCGGTTGTGTATACCAGAGTGTAGTTTGCGAATGAAGATTGTGAAGGAATTGCATGAAGAAGATCATGTGGGAAGAGATTGTACCTTGTAGTTGATTTCTCAATCATATTTTTGGCCTTCATGAGGAAAGAAGTTGAAAGATTTGTGCAGAGATGTCACATATGTCGAGTTTCCAAAGGGACAGCTACGAATGCAGGATTGTATATGCCATTGCCCGTGCCTACTAGACCATGGGTTGATGTTAGCATGGATTTTGTTTTGGGTTTGCCAAGAACTCAACGAGGGAATGATTCTATATATGTTGTGGTGGATAGATTTTCGAAGATGGCACATTTCATAGCTTGTAAAAAGACCGTCGATGCAGTCTGTGTTGCTCAATTGTTCTTTAAAGAGGTTTATCGACTACATGGGCTACCTGAGACCATTGTTTCTGACGGGATACTCGATTTCTAATTCATTTTTGGTTTAGTCTGTGGAAGATGGTTGGAACTAAGCTGAATTTTAGTAGCACCTATCATCCACAAACGGATGGGCAAACAGAAGTGGTGAACAGATCTTTGGGAAACTTGCTGAGATGTCTTGTGAAGGATAATTTGAAGAGCTAGGATATGAACTTGTGTCAGGCAGAATTCACACATAATCATGCCGTTAATCGAAGTACTGGATTCAGCCCATTTCAAGTAGTATATTCAGTAATTCCGAAGGGACCGTTGGATTTATCGACAGTTCCACGTCAGAAAGGGGTTGTTAAACGAGCTTATGATTTCGTGAATGAGTTGCAGGAGTGTCACATGATAGTTCGTGAACGATTGCTAAAGTCAAATGAGAAGTATAAGCAACTGGCAGATAAGAAGCGAAGAAATGTTGAATTCAAAAAAGGAGATTTTGTGTATGCAGTGTTGACCAAGGATCGATTTCCTGTTGGAACTTACAACAAGTAAGCTGCTAGAAAAGTTGGTCCTTTGGAGATTGTGAAGAAGATTAATGAGAACGCATATCTGCTGAGATTGTTGGATCATATTCATACTGCTGACGTTTTCAACGTCAAACATTTGATTCCGTATCATGAGCACAAGCTTGTCGAGGAAAAGGAAAGTGTGAATTCGGGGTCGAATTCTTTTCAACCAGAGGAGGATGATGCAGCGCACCATGATAGATCGCTTGTTGTAGATCGTTACCTTGTTAAGTCGTAGGAAGCAATGCACCAGGCCTTAAGTCGCTTGAGCGACCTAACAAGATATGGGGATTATGTAGTGGAAATTGATCCAGCGACCTACGATAAGTCGCCAGCGAGGTACGACCTACCAAACTACGAGCTAACGAGCTATGACAATCGCTCGCGTATGCCGCATATCCTTAGGTCACTGCACACCTTAAGTCGTCCAGAAGTTTAAGTCGCTGATGGCTTTATGTCGCTCACTTTATGTTATCTCCTAATTGCATGAAGTTAGGTCGCATGATGGGATATTTCCTTAAGTCGCTCGTTCTTCTTAAGTTGCTCCAGTGTTATGTCTCTCAAGTACCAGAAGCCGTGCCGTGATGTTAAGTCACTTATATGTTGTAATTTCTTAGGTCGTTGTGCTTAGGTCGTTTGTTGACTTGTATGTTGTAGGCCGCGTGTGTTGTAACTTGTATCTGTTAAGTCGTGTATATGTTAGTTCGTAGGTTGGCACCTGTTAGGTTGCATGTTGTTAGGTCGGTCTACTAAGTTGTAAAATCTCTATAAATACGGGTGTGTTGCCAGTTGTAAAGCAAGTTGATTTTGAATAAATTTTGTTGAGAGCTTTGTGCCTCTTTAAAAATTGAAAGTTGAGTGTGAGCTCCTTTCTCCATCTTCGGTTATTCGAGTGCGCTCAAATCAACGAATTTGAAGCCGATTCACGGAATCTCATGCGCGAGATGAACGTCGAAGGATCGTAGAACTTCTAACGCGATATCATGCGCGATCAACGTGTTGAAGATAGATGGAATCCAGTATCTCGAGAGATCAACGGATTTGGGCATTTATCTTGTTTTACTTGACACGATCATTTCGTGAGGAAGAAATTACGTCAATTTGTATCAAACATTACTAGCACGTCATAGTTTGTTAATCCGCTTCGTCGGTTTTATAAATGCAGGCCTCCCTAAGAAAGTTTTTTACGGGCATTATTGATCGATAGCCAAAAATGTCGCATAGAAGGATTTGTGCAACGTTGAAGTTCCTATTGTAATAAGGAACGAGACTTTTCCTACTGGGATGGTTGTTATATTATTGAAGCCGTCTATGGGTTCTAAACTTAGCTTAGGGATTTTAGCTATGAGTCCCATTTTATCATATGCAACATTGAATATGACATTCATTGATATTCTTGAGGCAACAAAAACCTTCTTATGGTGCTGTTTGAGATTTGTATAATTTGCCATTAGGTCCTAATGATCAATACTTGTTGAATCTGCTAAAGTAAATATGGTATCTGGTGCCAGTTTCTATTTGATATGGAATTTGGTTATGTGCTCAATGCGAGCTCTTAGATGTATATATCCTGCACTTTTTTATTTTGCCTACAAGGTGGGGGTCCCCTATGGATAGAAGTAATGAGAATATTTATGTTCCTCACCAGATCTTCGTGAGGATCTGGAGATTGATTCTACATAGGATTAACCACATTGTATTTCTGATAAGTGCCTAAGTATCCCTTTTGTATTAACCTTTCAATTTCATTTTTCAAGTAACAATAGTTGGCAGTGTGATGGTTTTTCACTTTATGGAACTTGCAATATGCACCTCCTTTATTTGTTCAGGCTTCTTCCTTTAGTAATTTAGCTCTGCTCATTTCATAAATCTATCCTAGAGCAAGCATCGGTGGAGTTTTTGTTGTATAATTATACTCACTTTGCCTTTTTGTGGAGGCGGATAGGGGGTGGGGGTTATTGTAATTTTCTATCACCCTCTGCTTCCTTTTATTTTGAGTTGGAGCAACTCTATTTGTAGATATCCCTCCAGCTTCTCTTACTTCTCAATATATACATATCCACTAGCTCTTTCATAAAAAGCTTTCGTATTCATGCATGATTTTATTGTTCATGTCCTCCATATATGTGTCCTTCTTCACTTTTATATAAGTCGCGTAAGCAGTTCCTCCTTACTATTCACTCATATCATCATCACCTCCGACTTAAAGCATTTGATGTAAATGTGTTAGCTTTTATTATCCCTTTTCTTGATGTAGGATAGGGTGTTGTAATCTAGGCAGACTTCCCTTCCTTCATTAAATTATTTTTGGAAATCCACTGATATCGGACCCAAGAGTGAAATTTAACTGACAAGTACCTTCGAAATTATCTTGAGGTTGCTCCTACGAGGTATATTGGGAACAATTTGATGTGGCCTAGACTTATCACCTTCAATATGTCCATGTGGTATTCAAAAATGTACAGATGGTCGTTTGGGTTAGACGGTCCATTATACTTTTCAAACGTCGGGGCTTTGAAGCTATCGGGAAATTTTATTTCAACAATTACTTCGTGGAATGCAGAAGAGCACTTCTCCCTTCTTCCATCCTTGTTAATTTGCTAACATTTTTTAGTTAACTTCTCTAATGGGATTTGAGTTCTCGTATCCCCTCATTCTTAGCACTCACTCGTGATGAGCCATCTCTACAAACCGAAGGGGCCTCATAAGCATCTTTGCGGCATGGTTAAAGTTCTTTTCCAATCACAAAGAGTTAATAGTTGTCGTTTTACTTTTTTATGCTTAGGTTTATTTAGGCCTTATTTTAGCTCTTAGTCTCATACTTAATAATCTAGCCTCACTGTTCTCATTAGTGAGATTGCCATATTTATTCACTGCTTGTGTTTATTACACAGTAAGGGAACATTGGTGATAACTACGAAGCTGTGGGAATTTGGCAGACTGTATGGGGGATTTTGTGATACTAGCTTCTTCATTGCAGTCATCATATCATTAATCAAGGTTATAAATGCATTAAGTGCATCAAGTATAGGGTCAGTAGCTATTTTTATGGTAGGTGTTATCCCGCCTTTTGGCAAGGCCGTGATACTAAAAGATTAATCGAAAACCAAAGGCAGTTCGTCCCGAAGATCGATTATACACTGCTTCGCAATGGATAACGATGAATTTTGTCCGAGTCCGGATCGAGCCACAATTGACCAGACATGACAAGCAAAAACCATAAAAGTCAGCGTTCCAAATTTCAGGTTAATCGGAGTTCGTATGAATGAAATATGATCGATGCAAGTTGGAGAAAATATGCTGTTCGTATCCATCTGATTGATCGGTTCGAATCCGTCATATTCGTATCCATCATAGTATCATGACATCGGCTTGCTCGAATCGATCGGTTTCGAATCGATCAGAGAGACCTCACCTTAGCTCTGTTCGTACCCATCAGAATGACTTCGCCTCGTCCTGTTCGAATCCATCAGGTTCGCATCGATCAGAGTGAACCTCATCCTGATCGTATCCTCATGTTCAAATCGATCAAGATCATCTGTTCGTATCGATCTCGTGAGAGTCTTGTTCTCATCGATCCTAGATTCACCTTTCGTATCGATCCCCACAAATCATGAATCATTGTTCGTATCGATCAATAGGTACCTTTAGTTCGTATCGATCAGCCGATAGATATGAGCAAAGGTAAAGCCAATCGATACGAGCAGTGCCCCCTTTAGTGATCGATGCGAAAGGGCACCCCAAATATCGATACGGTCATCGATGCGAACAGAGCTTCATCGATATGAAGCAGAGCATGATCCATAAGATGCAAGCGTGTCGATACAAATGAGGCGAAAGCCCAGGAACGACTCGATCAACTCGGCACAAAAGATGGAACGATCCAAGGGTCGTGCGCCATGTCACCATGCACTCACGTGCCTAGGTCGATTCGAAATGGGACGATGCGGAGGATGGATACGAATGCGACAACACTCACGAAAATCACGAACTTGCATCGATCATATCTCACAAACCACATGTCCAAATGCTACGAAATTTTCAAAGGAGCTTACGTACAAGCCAAAGAACATTCCTGCCAAGTTTCAGCTCGATTGGATCATTTTCTGATCGATACGAAATTGATTCCTATCGATCACAGATCGAGTCAAAACTTGGTGGGGTCGGTCACGTGGGCCCACTCACGTGCCAGAAGAAGTCTTCCGAAGTTTGAGCGCGATACCAGCCTCCTACACCTATAAATTGCCCCCTGAAGCCTATGGAAAAAGGATCTTTCAGCTTTAGAAAGTCCAGACTCTACTGGATTCAATTCTTCAATTCACTACCATCATTGTATTCGAAAATCAGAGCTATTATCAACTGTAACCTGCTGTAACTGATTGAAACCATCAAGTGAATCAATAAAATCATAAAATTCAGAGTGGACGTAGGCCAGATTGTCGAACCACTATAAGTTCTGTGTTGTTTACTGCGTTGCTTTGAATTTTCCGAGTGATCTTCGTACTTGTTATTTATCTGAGATATGTGATTGTGAATTATCAACTATCGGATGTTTGTGACCAATTTTGGCGCAAACAGTAGGTAATTAGGTTTAGACTAGGAAGTGAAAGGTTTGTTACCAGTTTTCATAGCTAAGTAGTCAGCTTCTTGTGAGGGAGGGCAGGAGAATTTTTGGCTGCATTGTTTAAATTTGATAGTAAGAAATCAACCTTCTAGCATCAAAATTTTGCTGAGATTTTTCATTTAACAACACCAATCTAATTATGAAACAAGTACGGTGTTGTATGCTTCCATAATTAGGAACAACAAGCTTAAATGATTTTGAATTTGTCTAAAAAGTTGTAATTATGTTGCTGAATGCTTATACAATTAAGTGGTCATATTTCACCTTTTGTTAAAATGTCAAATTCAGCTTATAATCAATTTAAGTGAAATTGAATAGAATCTATTATTAAAAGAAAGGAAATAAAATGCTGAAAAAGTAAAGGACATAGGATTTTACATATTTCTAATTTTAATGAATCCTTCATCCATGGGTTAATATTTTATCTTAGATTCTTCATGGTATAAGATTTTAATGCTAGAAAGTACATGCATTTTCAGTATAAAATTCGAAGAAACTAAAAAAGGTCAAGTTTTCTGCTATAGGTTTCTTTTATTTATAATACCATGACATAACGAGGATCTCTGACATTATGCTCTTACATTTCTTTTCATCCATGCAATCTTTCCATATGTCATTTATCACATAGCCTATTGATTTATGCAAGGATTGCTTATGTGGCTCGTAACAACCCGAAAACTAAGCAATAATAATTATTTAATGAATTAATTAAATGATAAAATAACTTTGTGAAATTATCAAAATTGAGCTACGGGAGTTGGACCATTGTGTCCTTGGTAATTTTCTGGTCAATTTCCTTATATAAAACATCAGAATCTGAGCTAGAACGAAGAAGATACGAATTAGACAAGAAATTAGAAAAGAAGTGTGTGTTTCTATATATATATATATATGTATGTATATGTATATGTATGTATATATGTATGTATATATGTATGTATATATGTATGTATATAGGGCTAGGTCGACACCTAGGTCGACCTATCCACTGCCTAGGTCAACCAGCATGTCAACCTAGCATGGGGGACCCGCCTTGTTGAATGAACGAAGAATTTAATTCTTCGTTCCTGTAAGCTTCAAACACACCATTTTGGGTCATTTCCTTTCATCCGATACGTCCGTGCTTCCATCCGATGGCTCCTATCCAGCCTATGACATGTTGGCAGTAAATTCAATCTTCAAATCCAACGGTCTGAGATCCACACGCACCACTATAAATAAGACCCTAGGCCCAGCTATTTTCTCATTCTAGATTTTCTCCGTTTGGGTTCACCTTCTTAGGCAGGGCCCTAAAAGGAATAAATTTCCGAGGAGACGATCATTTTAAATTAAAATATTTAATACCCTCAAGTGGATCCGAGAAGATCAAGGGAAGAGCTAAGGACCACAGGTGAGTGATTAGTAATTATTTTAAATTTTTAAGTAATTTAATATAATAGGGTTTCTAATAGTTGTAGTTTTTCTATGATTTTGGAATAATCTTTTTACCAGTTTATTTTCAGTTTTAGATTTATTTTTTCGTCTATTTCCTTTTAGCTATTTTTTTCAATTATTTGTAGTTAATTACTGTCAAGTATAGCTTTTCTATTTATTTACAGTTATTTATATATTTATAATTATTTACTGTTATTTACGCTTTATTTACATCTTTTCTACGTTGGGATTTTCTTCTATAATTGTTAGTTTCTTTCTATTTTTCTTTTTTACGCGAATGGAATAGAATAGATTAAAATGCGTATATGGACTAAATAATAAAAACACTGAAATTATAGAAAATAAGATGTAAAATGTGAAGACTGTACTAAATTGGACTTGGACTAAATCTATTTATGATGTATAATTACGATTAAGAAGAGTAAAAAGAGAAAGTGGCTAATTTTTGTACTTAGACCTTGGATTAAGTTAATAAGCAATATTATAACATAGGTTAAAATTAGAAACAAAAAAGGAAAAGGCTTATTTTGAGACTTATAATAAATTAATAAGCAAAGATAGCATGCAAGGATAATAGTAGAGGCTTATTAAAACAATTTATTCTAATTTAACAAGCAAAAGTATGACATGTACCAACATCATTCCCTATTTTCTTTGGACATAGGTGTCTCATAATAGCCTAAAGTGAGATGAGGGAATGCTTATATTGTTTAGGGTAGATAAAAGGTCAATAATTATAAGTCCAAATCATGGGGATTTAGACAAGGGGCGCAACTAGATTTTATTTGAAAGAGACCAGTACCAATAACATTCTCTATTTTCTATGGACACAGGTGTCTCGCTATAGCTTAAAGTGAGATAAGGGCACACTTATGCTGTCTAAGGCAAATAAAAGGTCAATAAAGGGTGCAACAGATAGTGTGAACCCAACGGTAGTCGAGCGTGCAGACTCGGTGCAGGGGATATAATTCACTATTGAGTTCAAGCGCTTAGTAAGTGCCTTTCGTAGGCACTGGTGTCTAGCTCACAGTAGACACATTAGTAAAAGGCCAATCAAAGAGTAGAATTAGGACTTCGGCCTAATTAAATTAGGATTGGGAATTCAGCCTAATCAAAGTAGCTATGTATGATAAGTGCAAACAATCGAAGTTATCCAATCGAATTAATCTAATAGTTAAATCGCATTTATTTCTAGCTTTACCTTCCCTCCTATTGCTTTATTTCCTTTTATACTAGAACTGTTGCAAAGTCTATTATCTTTACCTTGCTTAAGAATACTAGTAATTACTATCATTCACCAGACTTCTAGTCTGACCCACTCCTCTATTTTCCCTCCTGTCCCCCATAGGCCAGCAAGGACATGGACGGTAAATTACAGACACTTGGAGACTTTAGTACCAGAGATTTTCTCATGTATACCCTTTCTATATTTTCAGTTTTTAGCTTATTTGATGTATTGGTACTTTTTGAGGGATAGTTTTGTACTCAGATTTTTATGAGACTGAGGTTATGATTTTCAAAAGACATGTATTGGCATTTTGAGATATCTTATGTATTTGGTTTTATAACTCTATCTTATGAAGTTTGATTTTTAGTAAGTTATTGTTTTAATTGTTTTCGCTATTTTTATCTAGTTTGTGTTGTGAATCTTAGTCTCTGTAAGTTTTAGCTATACATACAACGCACAACATCTTTTAGTGTGTCCTTTTGGGTTGTACTAAGGGGTGTGTGGTGTTTCATGGCCAGATGCATGTGCAATTTATTTAGGCAAGAAAATTTGGTTGTAGGAAGGAATTTTGAATTTGAGGTTAGGTGGTAATTTTAAAATTTTCTCATATCGAGCTGGCTCTTGAATTTGACTTTGGAAGCCATGCTTAGGTTGTAGGCTTTTAAGCATTTTCTTTTATGACTACTGCTACATGGTTCGCATGGAGCATTATAGTTGATACTGGATAATATTGTACTGTAGCGGTTTGGGATGGAGGTATGGTCTGCTTTTAATGAATGCGACACAACCCGCTTCGAGGTGGCAACATAATTTGTTTTTGAGATAACGACATACTCTACTTTGGAGTTGCAATGCAGTTTTTCTTGAGGTGGCAGCACTGTCCTGAGATGGTGGTGCAGCCTGATCACTGACTTATTATTATTGGAATATTTCTAGATTAACCTGAACATCTATGGCCATACAAACCTAGGTCGTTGATTCCTACTATTCTTTCACATCTTTTTAGTGAATTTTAGTGAAGATGTGGCTACTTGTCTTTATTGGACTAATGCACTAGTCGGAGGAGAGCATAATTGGCATGTGTATAGAATTGTATTGTTCTTTGATTATTATGATGTGATTAACACTGATTGCATTAGATCTACTTAGTTTGCTTCATCTATTTATACTGCCTTTCACAGCACGCTTGATTTAAGATAAATTATACATTAAAGATTTTTTATCTTATGAGTCGTTGACTGCTTGGATACGTTGAATATTTCTTACTGGCCTTTGCATGCAACATAGTGAAGCATGCACAGCTCCTTGACTTATCATAGTCTTATTACTTTATGACGTCCAGGGGATTTTGAATCTACACAAAATATATTATATGAGGAAAATGGTGCAACAACATCGATGGAGTAACTCACTCTAATATCAGTCATGAAGGACTTTACCTTCTCATTATGAAGCTCATCGAGTAAAGAAGACAAGTCAGTCTGAGGATGCTCTTATGAAGAAAGAGTTTCCAACATAGTAGATGAAGTTAGTTCAGTGTGTTGCATGGATGACTGCGATCTAATTAGGTCCATTTCATTTTTGAGGGCTTATGGCTAAATGTGATTTCCCTCTTATGCTCCATCTTGGAGAGAAGCTAAGCCTTCATTTTCATGGAATTCCATTGAAAGGCCAAATAATTCATCCATAGTTCTTCATACCTATGCCTTATCTAAATGAAGTTTCACCGGTTTGGTTCCATAAGTTTCCTTGAGCTCCATAAACTTTGATTGATAATGACGCGCCAGCTTGTCCTTCCATTCTTTATCCATATCCAGATGTATTTCGTATGGTGGAACATGAACTACTTTAGGCTTTGAAAAGTCATAAGGCACTATAGGAAGTGAAGATTCTTTGTCCTTAAATTTTTTTGCTAGCTCTAATGATGAATCGTCGATGGTTGCTCTTAGCTTTTTAGCCCATCCTCATAAAAAACTTCACACAAATCTTCATATCAATCGCGCTAACTTTAATTCCTTCACTGTTTTTTCTGACCCGTCTAATTTGGGTTTTAACTTTAAAATGTGCATATTGAGATTTGTTTACCTCCTCAACATTTTTGAAGTTAGTGATACTCAAACTCCATGAACAATTCAATTCAGGTTGCACCAGCAATTATTTTATTCTAATACACCAAAATATCAATCTACTCTTGAAATTCATTGATTTGTTCCACATATGAAGTGGTAATTTGGAAAAGCGTATGGCCTTTGGTATTAGGAATAAAAGTAAGAAAACTGGTAGTACCACCGACCTTAGAAGTTTGGGTGAAATTTTTTCGGTATGTTATGAGGGAGGATAAGGCATCCTATAATAAAAGTATATAAAAAGAAAATAATCAAAATATGAATCGAGCAAGTAATAAATGATACTTTTTATTTGTTCACTAAACATGAGTTACAACAATAATACTTGAAATTACAACTAAACAAATAAGAACTTATGACCAAAATTGCACATGCCCACAACTGACTACATTTTTAAAAGAAACTAATGGGGTGATGCGGGGGGCAAATCCTCCTTTGGTAAAGGGTGCCGAACGTAGAGCACAAAATTACTAAGGGATTCTCTCTATTGAGTTACTTAAGAAGTTTTGCTCAAATGCACTAAATTTTCTCTCTTAAGCTTCGTGAATGTGTCCTAAACTTCATTTTCCCTCTAGCATATAAGCACTGTCTTAACTACGATCCTCTCAGCTCTTAGCTGCTCTATACACTAAATAAATTCCTTAAGATATTATACAGAACTGATGTCCGCGTACAACTTCAGTGATGGAAGTTTACTAGTGTTTGTATGCTTTCCTCTTAAAAGAAGGTATAAAATTTTCTATTGTATTAATAACTAAGAATAAAAATAACATAACATATATAAACATCATATAAAAATAGAGTAAAAAGAGCTAATAAGGAGCAAGGCAAAAGCGGGAAAAATATAATCAACTAGTCAACTAGAAAAAAAACCATATAAACATTACACAAATTTCAATAATTACATGTCAAAAAAAATGCCAAAGTCACTATAAAAAATCTACCTTAGCCTTAACTTCTTCTTTACAAAACAAAAGGAATGCGCAAAGTGGAAATTTATAGATTGCGTCTGGATTCTTTGAGGCATGAAACGAAGGGTTAGGAACTTATAGGTTGGAGGAGGTGGCTTCTTATGGTCCTCCATTAGGAATCTCCAATACTACAGTGGAGGTGGATGGCGTCATTGCTTACTTATTCCACTCCCTAGGTCATTCTTCATGATAATAATTTCATGCATCCTTAGTAGCAACTAAACATCCAAAAATAAAAAGGTTACTTTGGATCCCTCCTCATGTATGTGCCTTGCAAAGAACCATCTCTTAACCTAAGCGTAAAAGTGGTAAAAGACAATGTAAGTGGCATCTTCAATGGTCTACTGATGCTTATCCTCTTCCTTCGCCATCTTTTTTATCAACTCTTCAGCCTCTTCCATAACCTTTTGCGTAGACTCTTTAGCATACATAGCTTCCTACTTAATCTAACTCAGTTCTCAATGTAACCTCTTTGTCCTTCTAAGTGGTTTAAGTTATGCCAACACTTTCTACACCCAAGTGTAAGAAGTTTCAATCACCCATAACTTGCAGGGAAGGGAAACTTTCACCTTCTAACCTTATTCAAAGTGTTGATGCATCTCAAAATCAAAGACACCACACTGAAAAATAGTAAAGGTTAAAACTATGAGTTGTAGAAAATCCAAAACCACACTCACATTTCTTATTACCTAAAAGAGACACCAATGGAACCCTTCAAAAATGGCATTATATAAGAAGGATGTAGTTGGAAAAGATAAAGAGGGGGTAGATTAGGAGTGTAAATGTCGGATACCATGAAGTACTCCATATTTTTGATAACGTCTTCCCATGTACGCTCCTTTGGTAAAGATAAAGTGCATAAAGGGGGAAAAGCAAAAAAGGTGGGTGTCACACTCTTAGGAAGTTCTTATAACAACCTACATGTTTGAGTCCCAAGAATTTAGTTTGTAATTTTATATAGTTAAAATTATTAATTGATGGGGAGGTGAAGTACTCAACTTCTACAGACGTTGGAACTAGGAGCCATGTATAGTTCCGTTAAATCCAGAATGGTGTCCTGAATGTAAATGAGTATAAGCATTGGTATGTTTTAAGTTTGGAAATTTGACCGATGAATATTATTTTTGTAGAAAAAGAGAAAAGTTGTACTTAGCTAAATTTTGGGGCTTTATACTTACTTTCCCTCCCCTCTCTCCTTATTCACTTTCATTTTAGCTTTCATTTCCCAAACACTTTCAAGCCCATTCTCACCTAAGCCTCAACCTTAAGTCTATCTCTACAAGCCACAATAAAATTTTCAAAATAAAATTAAAATCACCATAATTCTAATTAGAGCAAGAAGTGTCAACCCGATTCATCTTGGAGCTTGATTTGAAGAGGAGAGTTTCATCCAATTTTCCAAGAGAAGCAAAAATTAGATTTTCTTTGATCTTTTCTGTCTCCGTTCTTTGAAAGGTGAGTTGGAAATCTCCTATATTTATTATGGAATTTACTTCTATTAATTCAGATTTTTTGCTTATTTGAATGAAGTTGGAACTGATTAGGATGTTGCATGTAGCTTCATTGATCTTACATGGGTGTACTTAATTTGATAATACACTAAAGAATCAACTTGGAGATTTATATTGGTGATTTAAGAAAGTTAGTAATGTCTTAGGGCTCAAATTTGTATTCAAATGAAGAAATAAATTGTTTTGAAGTTATAAAATGACGAACAAGTGAATATGTTATTCTACAAAACTTATTTGGGAATTTTATAACATGATTTGTAGAAGCTATAATTTTTTTAATGAAAAGGCTTTAATTTTGGTATTTGAAGATAAACTAAATGGATGATAAATAAATTATTTGGAAATAGTAGATTGATTATTTAAGAAGTATAGTATATGAAATAGTAGGAATTGTTGATTGTTTGATATTATAGATTGCCTAGTTCTTGATTCTGCATGTAATGAATGTAGTTGAATAATATGATTTTATGCTTGCTAAATGGAATAAAAAAGTAAAAGTGAGTCTGTGTGTGTGTGTATAAGATGTCCGTAAAAGTTAGAATCAAAATATAAAGAGCTCACTAAGAAAACTAAATATTTTGAAGAAACATAAGAAATGAAATTGAAATAATATAAATGTAAGTGTGCATGTGCGTGCTTTGCATTTAAATGCATTTGTAAACACTTGGCACGATGTTGTAGAGTGTGGTTGAATTACTGAAAGCAAGCAGTCGCGATTGGATGGATAAATAAATGGGAATGTATTCATGGTGACATGAGCTATAATAGAACACTTTATGAAATCAAACCAAATAGTAAACTACATCAAACTTCAACCATGTGATGAGGACGACATGGCCGAAGGAGTAAGTGGCCTATCGATGGAGGCACCGAGGAGACATCACATGAACTGGCATTGGGAAGAGCTAAGAACAAGGCTTCATTGCCTAGTTCGTGCACCAACTCGTGGATCGGTGGGTGCCAACCGGTCAATTAAGCTTAGATCTAGAGCATTTTGCTTTGGACCAAAACCCTTTCGGCCTGAGTGAGACTTAGAGAAGATGTTGAGGTACTCATTCGTGGCATCCCAACAATGAGATGGTAAGGTGATATCCTGCTTGTTTGAGATATACATGTGCACTATGTGATATTGTATGACTTCGGTGTTCTTTTGGAGCTTTCGATGGCGTACTATATGGGACACAACCATCATTTTCTTTTGTAGAAATGTAACATGAATTAAATAAGAAATACCTTAGGACTAGTAATGGGAAGATGATGATTATCATCTACGAGTAGATCATATATCAGTTAAGCTCGACGCAGGATACTATGAGATTCACATAGGTTTCAAGTAAATAAAGTAGTCCCTATATCACTTATGCTTGATATGGGGTACGGTGAGAACTATACGAGTTCCATCACAATGGATGTGGCTTTGGGTTTATGGTATGATTAGGTAACGACTCTATTTATTTTAGGCCCCTGATGAGAATCATTGGATCACAATAGGTGTCCACCACAGACTCCACTCATCAGAAATGATGAAATAATCCCCTACACACAATTTGGTGTATACCGTTATTTTGTAGACCTATATTATATCTTCGTTACACCCATATTTGTGTATTAGCATATCTTTATCATAGTATGCTATTAAGTTCTACTCACATTATATTGGTTGAGCTTACTTGTTGATTGTTGATGAAGAACAATTTGAGTTATATCATTAGTAATATAGCCTTATCTCTACTTTAGTCACTTATATATTGACATACAAATATACTAATTTCATATGTAGTGTTTTGATATTATTTCCCCTCACACCATGTTTTACATTCAACACATGTTTTTTCTCTGTTTATTTTATGACACTCTCGGGTACTCAATTGAGTAGGTTGAGAGATATTTAGCTATATGGGTGCTCTAGATCATATTATTTTAGGATCGAAGCAAGTGATTTTTTGTTATACACGTAGATGTATATTTTGTAGTACATGATAGACCTTTATCTATATGTATGAGATATGTATTATTCGTATGTATCAATGCTCTGTATGTATGGAGCCAATGTATTCTGACTATTACTATTTCAATTAGTTGCTACTGCATTGTTACATCTCATATATGTGTATCATGTGCAATTTATGTGTCTTTGTATATTATATATTCTCATCGCGTCTAAGATACTATCGTTATACTACAGGTAAACTAACTTAGACAAATAATAAAACTTTAAATTAACCCTATGCATCCTATTTGTGGAACTACAGTTCAATCACAGTCCTTCGGTAGTGAAATTTTTTTGGGTTGCCATTGTGTGGTTATTACACTTGGTATCAGAGCCTAGGTTCTACTCCTAGAACCAAGCTAACCATTTGAGGTTATATAATGAGGACGTGAGAGAATATAGTTGCATTTTGTTGTTAGAACAATATTGTTTACATAGTAAACTTTCTGCACTTCAATTTACTCCTACTGCAAGTTGCTAAAGTATATTTGTTTCACGGTAAGCATTAAGAGCGAACGAGGTATACGAGCAACAACAGCTAGGAGTGTAGCTATACCTGATTGATTCAGAGAGTTCATAGCCACCATAAGGGATGCTCTAGCACTTGCAGCTAGCGTGAGAGGTATAGCCTTGAGGCACCAGTATTACCAGCTCCACTAATTTTGGATTTCCCAAAGTTGCGCAAGAGTTTTCTTAGTCTTCGTAGGATGCTTGATTTGGGCATCGAGAATCTATAGAGACTCGGGCTTGGATATACACAAGTGAGAGGGCTCTCACCAACATGGGCTTGGATGATATTCTTATAAGGAGGGTCGCCTTCCAGCATATTATAAGAAAGGTCTCAACTTGATGGGACATTGTTACTGAGGAAGTGGATGAGCAAACTATTACTTGGGCTAATTGTAGGCGTTGTTTTGGGGCTTGTTTTATTTCTAAAGTAAACAAAAGCATATGCTTGGAATGCTATGCTTCACTCACTTGCAAGAAGGAGACATGGCCGCTAGGAAATATATTAGCCAATTCAACATTTTGGCTAAGTGTAGGGCTGACATAGTTAATACTCCAGTGAAGAAGGTCGAGAAGTTTTCCACGGATCATAGTTTTCCACTTAGATATTTGGATCTTACTCATACCCAATGGAGGATACTTTGGACAGTCTCATGGAGATGGCTCTTTTGCATGAGAACACAAGGGTAGCTCCAAAGGAGGAGGTGAAGGTAGGTGGCAAGAAGAAGTTCTTTACAAAGAGGAAGGGTCTCATTGGGATGCTCAATCATAATGGGCCAAGGTAGGATGGAACTTTTGTTGATATCGTAGTTTGAGAGGTAACAATTTTCATATCTTAAACTTGTAAATAATTATAGATTCATTTAGATATTAAATCATTTCTATTTTTAAATCCATACGGAGAAGAATATTAGAGTGGATATATCACACAAAAAGTGCTATAATTGCTACCAACTTGGACACCTTAAGTGGAAGTGTCCATTATCTCCTCAAGACGGACAAGTAGTTAAGGCTTATGCTATTTTAATTGTCTCGGTCAGCATTCAACTCAGTAGAAGGGAAAGGGCATCATATTGGAAGGTGTGATTTTTATTCATGACTTGCATCTACGTGTTCTTTTTTACGCTAAGGCTTCGCATACTTTAATTCTAGTTCTTTGGTAGATAGATTGCATATTAAGCCAAAAATTATATTTGAACCTCATGTGGTGTCGATCCCTATTTTGGGATCTGCATCTCTTTCTATGATTTGTTGGGGGGTCTACTTACATATTAGGGCTTTAAGTTTCTTTTGATACTTTTATACTTGGTTTTCCTGGATATGGTTTGAAATAGTGTACAAATTGGATGTTAGGACATGGAATTATGCTTGATTGTGATGAAAGAGTGGTTCGCATGCGGGATGGCGAGGGAAATCGGCTCGACATATTGTGCGAGTTTGAGACTACTTCTATAATTAGCTAGTTGTATTCACTATATGTTTATTATAAGGAGCTACCATAGTTCCTATTGCTGCTAGATTTTCTGATGTCTTTGGTGAGGTTACTTATTTACTGCGAGATAGAGTTTTACATTAACTTAGTAAGGGATGTTAGAGCCTTTGTGTTACCTATCAGGTGGATGGCACCTAGGGAGTGTGATAAGCCTGAGGCTTAGGTTGCTGGTTTATTATAGAGGGGTTTTATTCATTAGAGTGTTTCTGAGTAGGGAGCACCCATGGTATTTGCTACTAAGGCCGATGGATCTTTGAGGCTATGCATTGATTATAAAGAACTAAACAAGCCGACCAAGAAGAACAAGTATCCTTTACCATGTATTAATGATTTGTTTGATCAGCTTCGAGAAGCATAGACATTTTCATAGTTAGATTTGACCATAGGTTTCTATCAGCTCATGGCTGCTTCTTATAGTATTAATAAGACAGCGTTTAGGACTCCGAATGGATCTTTTGAGTAGTTGGTTATTCCATTTAGGCTCATCAACGCACCTATTTATTTCATTGGTCTCACGAGTCATGTATTTCAATATCAATTGAGTAAATTCATAGTAGTGTTCGAGGACGACATTGTTATGTATTCTCATGATAAGGAGGAGCATCGATTACATCCATAGATTGTTTTGGAGGATTTAAGATGACATCGGTTGAGGGATACGTTCACGAGGTGATACTTTTGGTGGAAGGAGGTTCGTTTCTTAGGCCATATCGTGTCAGGAAAGGGGATCTCAGTGGAGCCTAGTAAGGTAGTGGCAGTTCAGGTTTGGTAAGAACCTAATATGGTTATAGAGATCTGTAGCTTCCTTGGATTGGCTAGGTATTACCAGAAGTTTATATGAGACTTTTTAAAGAGAGTCATTCCATTGATACGATTAACTAGGAAAAGGAAGCACTTTATTCGGGACTCTGAGTGTGAATTTGATTTTGTTATGTTGAAGAGGTTGTTTGCCTCTATTCTTATCATTCCTTGTAGTTCTAGTCCATTCACGGTTTATTTGGATGCATATGGGTCTGGACTTGGAGCAGTCTTGATGCAAGAGGGAAGAGTTATGGATTATGCTAGAAAATAACTCACCAACCATACTCATGACATAGAGCTTGTAGTGATTGTTTTTGCATTGAAGACATGGAGGAATTATCTTTTGGATGAGATATTCGAGCTATACACCGACCATAAATCATTTAAGTATCTCTTTTCCTAAATGGGTCATAATCTTAGGAAATATTGGTGGTTGGAGTTTCTTGCTTCCTATGACTTCGATATATCTTACATCCCAGGAAAGGGAATGCTGTTGCAGATGTGCTTTGTAGAAGGCATGCCGCATAGGGCTAGTTATTTGTTGAATGTGAGAGATTGCAATATAATGTGGAATTTAATTTCCGACCTCCATACGATATTATAATAGGGTTATTAGCGACCCTGAATGTATGCAATTTAATAATGCTTTGTCATTTAGATTATATGAAGGGTTTTTAAAACTCTGTAATGAATCTGTGCATAGGAGAGACCTACTCTCTTTGCTCATAACGGTTCTTGCTGATGACGTGCTATAGAGTTCATGAAGATTTTTCAAAATTTCGAGTGTAGAGCGAAGTCAAGTAACTTAGATCGGTATTCTATTAACCAAAATGGGTGGCTTTGACATGATGGTCTATTATGTATTCCTGATGTGGATGAGCTTATTGATGAGGTGCTTAGAAAGTTTCAACATTCTAAGATGGCCATTTATCCTGACGGTGACAAGATGTATAAAGACATTCATGGTTCATTCTATCGCAGGAAGATGAAACGCCATGTTTCAGTGTTTGTAGCAAAGTGCTTGACTTATCAGAGAGTCAAGGTAGAGGTTAGGAAGCCGAGTAGATTATAGCTTCTATTAGAAGTTCCTATATGGAAGTGGGAACAAATTTCCATAGATTTCATTGATGGTTGCCTTGAAATATGCGGAGAAACGAGAGCATTTGGGTTATAGTAAACAGATTTATGATGAGCATTCGTTTCATTCCTATTTGTTTTTCTAGGATAGCTTTGTCTTTTGCCACTCTATATGTAAGGGAAGCTGTTAGAATCCATAGCATTCCGATGAAAATCGTTAATGATCGGGATCCACTATTCACTAGTCAATTTTGGTGGAGTTTACATGATGCTTTGGGCATAAAGTTGAGCTTGTGTACCATGTATCATCCATAAATAGTGGGAAGACCAAGAGGGTGAATCGTGTGTTTGAGGATTTGTTCAGAGAATGTACTCTTGACTTTGGGGGTCGCAGGAGTACCATTTCCATTACTTGAGTTCACATATAGTAACAGTTATCAAGCGAGTATCGGCATGGCAACATACGAGGCTTTGTACCAATTGCCATGCAAGTCACCATCATGTTGTCGGAGATGACCAATAGGTTAACACTTGGTCTAGATATGATCCACGAGACTATGTATAAGGTTAATTTTATTGGGAAGAGGATGAAGGCATCTCAGGAAAGTCATAAGAGTTATGCAGATGTGAGGCATTCAGGCTTATTGTTTTTTGTTCGAATATGGTCTTTGTGAAAGCATATTCACTGAAGCATGTTACGAGGTGTGGCGATTCAGGGAAGCTTGCGCTGAGATTTGTAGTATATTTTCCTATTACCGGGAGGATTGGTACTTTTTCTTATTTTGTTGAACATCCCAAGAAGATTTCTAAGGTGCGTAATGTGTTTCAGGTTTTACATCTACGAAAGTGTATGCATAATTCAAAGGTTAGTATTAAGCCGAGCCAGCTGGTGGAGGTAGATGTTGAGCCTGATGTTGCAAGACCCCTAGGACCTATCCGCATAGTCAATAGAGAGACTAGACAACTTCGGAACAAGGTGGTCAACCTAGTCCTTGTTCGGTGGAAGAGGATCCTAGTGATAGCACATAGGAGCCGAAGGAGAGGATTCGAATTTCTAATCTCGAGCATTTCATTGGTATGCCTATGTTTACTTATGTAGAAATTGCTTATTGTTCTCTTTGTTGTTCCTTTTCTTCATGTTTGATAGATTGGTTCTTAGGATATAATGTATATATATTGTGTGTTGTTTTGTATTTCAATAATTATTTAGATAAAACTCATGAGTGTTGGAGATTGATTCTCTATAATTTGAGATTTTGAGGATGAAATCCTTTTTAAGGAGGTGAGAATGTAACAAGCCGCACATTTGAGTATGGAGAATTCAATTTGAAATATCAATTCATTAAATTTGTTAATCAGTGAGAAGGCGAAATACTACTTTTGCATACATTGAAATATGGACCTACAGAAAGTAATGGTAAATCCGGAATGGCACCCCGAATTTGAATGAGTATAAGTTTTGATATGTTTTCGAAATTTTGAACGGTGAATAGTGTTTTGTAGAAAATAGGAAAGATTTTAGCTAAATTTTAAGGCTTTGTATTTGATTTCCCACTTCTCTCTTCATTCGCTTTCACTTACTATTCATTTTCCAAACGCTCTTAAACTCGTTCTCACCTAAGCCTCAACCTAAAATTCATCTCTACAAGCCACAATTTTTTTTCTAAAACTAAATAAAAATCACCATAATTCTAACCAAAGCAAGTAGTGCCATCCTAGTTCATCTTGGAGCTTGATTTGAGGAAGAAATCTTGATCCAATTTTTCAAGAGAACCAAAAGTCGGATTTTTATTTTATTTTTTTGTCACCTCTTCTTATCAAGATGTTTGGGAATGCTCGTAATTTTTTTATGGAATTTATTTTTATTTATTTGGATTTTGTGATTTGTTAAATGAAGTTGTAAATGGTTAGGATATTGCATGTATCTTCATTGAGCTTATATGAGTGTATTACACTTGATAGTACACTAAAAGAGTCAACTTGGATATTTATATTAGTGATTTAAGAAAGTTATTAAGCATTTACCACTCAAATTGCTAACCAAAATAAAGAAATAAATTGATGTGAAGTTATGAAATGATGAATAAGTGAATATACGACTTTACAAAACTTATTTGGGAATTTTACAAGTTATGAATTTTTAATGAAAAGGAATGAATTTAGGAATTTAAAAATAAATTAAATGGATGATAAGTAAATTATTTGGAAATGGCAGACTGATTGCTTAAATAGTTAGTATTTGATTATTGAATGGTTGGAATTGCTCTTGAATTTGTAATATTTTTATTGCTTATTTGTTGATTTTTTCTATGTAGTGAATATATTGAATAATATGATTTATGCTTACTAAATGAAATAAAAAGATAAAAGTGAGTAATTGTATGTATTTATATGTGTGTACATAAGATGTTCATAAATCTTAGAATAAAATATAAAGAGTTTGTTGAAAAAACTAAATATTTTAAAGAAACATAATAAATATACTTGAAATTATATACATGTAAGTGGGGTGTATAGTGCATTTGAATGCATTTGTACACACTTGGCGTGATGTTTTGAAGTGTAGTTGAATTACCAAAAGCAAGTAGTCACGGTTTAATGGCTACGAATGTGAACGAATTCTTGGTGATGTAAGCAATAATAGAACACTTTATGAAATCAAACCAAATACACTAGTAAACGATGTCAAACATCAATCATGAGATAAGGGCGACATGGCGGGAGAATTAGATTGCTTGTTGGAGGAGGCAATGAGCAGACGGTGCATAAATCAACATCGGGAAATGCTACAAACCGAGCTTCATTGCCTAGTTTGTGCACCAACCAGTGGAATGGTGGGTGCCAATCGTTTCACTGGTTGGCATCTCAATTTGAGCAATTAAGCCTAGATACGGAGCACTTTGCCTCCGACAGAAACTATATTTGCTCAAGCAACTTTAGGGATACTTAAGGGTGATGTTGAGCTGTTTTCATGTGGCATTTTGGCTGTGACGACCACCTACAACACCGACACCAAAATGTATAGCCTATGTAGTAGTGTGCACTGCGACGATGCCGATCATTATAGGATGATCATCAACGTTATAGTACAGTAAATAAAGCAGTCATAGAACATGTCATATATCTCATAGCTCGTCGAATAAAATATAATAATAAAAATCACATATATAAAACAAAAAAGACAATAATAACTGAATTTACTATAGAAATCAGGGTACACAGATCCGTATAGCTATACAACCTAAGTGATAGAATTTTGCACCAGTAATACACTGAAATATATAACTGTCTCTAAATAGTAAAGCACCAGTAAGATCCATAGGGCTGCATATCAAAAAATAAGCAATGATAGTTAAATATAATAATTTGTGAGAACATAGCCTCCTACTCTCCAACTGTCCAGCTCCATGTGCTCACCAAGCCCGATATACCTAATCCACTTATTTAAGAGTATCCAAAATAATAGAAAGCAAAGTATAAAATCCCGAGTCATGCAACTGTCCTATTTGAGTTGTAGAAAATCTCAAATATTATAAAGTCAACATACTAGGGCATATGGTATGGAAAATCATACATGGTTTGTTCCTACATCAACAAAGCTGACACATAACAATGGATTTATGCTACTGTACATCATAGTCATCGTGGTGTACTATATGTCAAAGTACTAATGGGTGTCTAGATATCACATCGTCTGACATCCTAAGGTAATAAGCAACCAAAGCAAACATAGCATCCATTATCCATCCTCACATTCACTCACTCAGTACATCAGATATAAGGCACTCGTAAGACCTTACCACAAAGTCAAGGACTACTAAACCTCCAAGTTTCTCGTTACTCGAATTCATGCCACTAAGTAGTCTAGGTACCAGACTACCCATCTGATAGTCCAGGGTGAATTCTCCCATCAATGGGCATCTCCACATACCCTTGTTTTATGTGTACACTATGAAACCAATGAGTATCAAAAATCACCTTGCACACATCATCCGTAGAAGAGCACGTCACTAAATTGTTCTCATAACTTTCGTCTAAAGTCATTGAGCTTTAGGATGATTTTCGACAATCATCATCAATTGTAGAATATCATCATTTGTCTAGTAA
This sequence comes from Allium cepa, assembly GCA_030765085.1. Classification (NCBI taxonomy): domain Eukaryota; kingdom Viridiplantae; phylum Streptophyta; class Magnoliopsida; order Asparagales; family Amaryllidaceae; genus Allium; species Allium cepa. Next base: position 683,177,384 of record CM060932.1, on the reverse strand, counting down.
TCTTCCTCCAATAGTTCCTTCAATCCGTCTGGTCGTCCTATACTATGCATCTCGAAGTAAAGCTACCCCCACCATAAAAGACATCACTTCCTATCACGAAATCATCATCATCGATTCCTTCATCGTCAACGTCGAAAGTTTTCCACCGAATCCAGCCTTAGCTCGAAGAAATTGAGATACGACTAGAAGCAAGCACGACTATAGGCATGACTTGAAGTAGATGCACAAACATCTCAAAGAAAGCACATGAAGGACCCAAAGCAAGCTTCGGTTTCTCTACTATTGTCTAAGTCCATCAGTCCAAGCTCCCACCACCGATCTAAGTTGCCCGGATCCATGCTTGACCACCAATCCAAGCACTTCACCCACCCAAAAATCTTCACCATCGATCCACGATGCCACCCTATGGATTGGGATTGATCCATGGTACCAGTGATACGACACTTAGGTAATTCCTCAACTTCTAAGTAAACTCCAAGCGAGTAGGTAAATAGCCCGAAGCAAGACCTAATCCAAAGCCCTTTATGACTCAGTGTGGATCCAAGTACACTGATCCCACAATTCTCCTAAATTTTCTATATGAACTCTTAGCAAATCTTGTACGACCCAAAGCAGAGATTGAAGCAAGCCTTCCTGTGACTCGAGCATGGCTCGAAGCATCGATCCAACTCCAAAATACCACCACCGATCCATAATTCTTTAAGCCATGTCTTGAGAAAACAATCTGTAAAATGACTTAAAATTTGGAATGTAGCTTTATGAGGCCTTCCTTGTCACCCCACACAACTCACATCCAATTTAGGCAAAGTCGAGTTCTTTGATCATCATCAATCCAAGACTCCATTTCTAATTCTAAATCGCTATTCGATCAGCGTTTTCAACCAAATAAACATCAACCATTCAAGTAATTAACATATAAACTATATTTAAGCAAGCAAACATTCATACACAACAATTTAGAGCCTAAATATAAGGGTAGAAGATAGATGGACTATTAGAACAAGGAGATCCATAAAAATACTAATTTCATTAAACTTTGTAAAATTATTTTAAATTAACACATGTGATTAGTTAAGGTATAAAACACATTTTAAGGTCCAAAAATCATTTGAATGCATCATTTTAAGGTGTATACTAACTAATTTGCAAGTAAGAGATCCTAACCACTTAGCTAGAATCCAAGCAATCCAAAAGAGCATGGAATCCAAGAAATGATAGTAATCATAAGATGTCCCCAATAGCAGTTCCCTAGATCCAAGTACTAATCTCGCTAATCTCCTTCTAATGACAAAATTTGGCTAATTAAAGCAAGCTTTAGAGTGATTTAAGGTTGGAAAATGTTAATAGTAGTTTCTCTAACTATTTTAGGGATAATGAAATAACAAGGAGAAGTCCCATTAGCCCCTTTTGGGTGCTGATCCCGAAGTGGACATTAGGCTTAACCACTAATTTCCTTAATTATCCACTAAGCAATTCAAAATCTAGTGAAACTTCATACAACCATATCTTCCAAATGATAAGTCCGATTTTTCTATTATAACCACTCAACAAAAATAGAAACCATCATCCCGATCTAATGGAAGTGGTTTCAGACCCCATTTCGGTCTTATTAAAAGATACAGATCACATAAGATTTTAAGGTTTAAAATCATCCGATGAAAATCTAAGGATGGAAAAGGTCTCAACAGTCATTTTCAAAGTTTATAGAATCATACGACCTTATATAAAATAATATTAATATTTTATGGTCCTTCAATACATAAAATACGGGTCGTTACATTCTCCTCCCCCCATTATGAATTTCACCCCTGAATTCCCAAACAAAATAAATAAGGTTATCACGCAGGCCTAAGAGTTATATATAAGCATAGGCAACCCTCACACATCAAATCTGCATACATAATAATAGATATAAAAGGTAACATCCAAGCCTATGCTAGCATGCATGATACTATTCTACGCAATAAATAGAAAGTCTCACTAAGTTAAGAACTCTAGAAAAGTTGTTCTCACGCTCTCCTTGGTCCTCCAAGTGCAATCACCTTCGTTTTCTCTCCATTAGACCTTCACCAACTTCACTATCTTCCTCCTAAGCAGCTTCATATCACATCCAATGATATGAGTAAGCTTAATAGGTCTCGAAGCTTCTGGTTCAATCTTGACATCATTTAGTTGATTCTGTATGGTAGTTACACCCGAGTCGTGCATAAACTTTTGCAAGTGACAAGAGTAGAACACATTGTGCACTCCCGCCATTCTTTGCGGTAAGTCAACCTATAATAAAGGTTCCCAATCATCTCTAGTATCAAAAAAAGGATCTATGAATCTCAATGCCAACTTTCCTTCACTACCAAACCGAATTAACCCCTTCAATGGAGAGATCTTAACGAATAGCAGATCGCCAACATAGAACTCTAAATCTCTACATCTCTTATCAGCGTACCTCTATCGGTCTAAAGCAGCTTTCATCCATTGCCAAATGATCTCGATCTTCTCTAATATTTCTCTAATCACATCCAGCCCAAGTATCAGTATTTCGCATGCTTCCCACAACATGAAACAACATTGAACGGTTGGCTATAAAGTGCTTCGAATGGTACCATACTGATGTTGGACAGATAACTGCTGTTATGTGTGAATTCAACAAGTTGTAAGTGATCATCTTACAAGCCTTCAAATTCGAATATACAAGCCCACTATTCAGGGGTGATAAGTTATGCTTAGATGCATCTCTATTCCCAATGCCTCTTGTAAGCTCCTCCAAAACCCACTAGTGAACAATGTGTCTTGATCACTCACAATACTCTTCATTAACCATGGAATTGTATTATTCATTTAACATAAAATTCCGCCAGGTTGGCAACCATTATCTTGATTTGACAGGTATAAATCTGGCGCTCTTGGTCAATCGATCGACTGTGACCCAAATGTTGTCGTACCCCACTCTAGTCCTTGGTGGTCCATCGATGAAATTCATCAACATATGTTCCCATTTCCACTGTGGAATTTTTAGTGGTTGTATCAATCCATTAGGTTTCTTCTGCTTTACCTTTACCAACTAACAGTTTATGCACCTTGAAATGAATGTCCCGACGTCTTTCTTCACTCCATTCTAATAATAAGTTTGATTCATATCACAGTTCATCTTATTACCATTGGGATTAGTAGTTAATCTTGAATTATAGCATTCACATAGCTCCTCATCCCTTAACTCATCGTCATCAAGAACAAACAATCTCCTGTCTTTATGGAGTCAACCATTACGGTCGAATCCATACTTTATCGTCCTTTTATACTCTACTCCACCTTCAATCTTATCAATAGCCTCAGCTAATGTAGCATCATGCCTTTGACTAGTATCGAGTCGCTCAATTGAAGTAGGCTTGATGGTCGAGCTCACCAATAGCTTTTGATCAGGCTCACATCTTGATTGAAAGTCATAACCAACAATATACTCTAACTACATCCACTTTAGGTACATAGCTCCCAAGATGGCATGTCTCCTATTTAATGTACTAACAACGACATTCCCTTTCCCCAACAAATATGCAGTATCAAAGTCATTGGAAGCTAGGAAATCTAAGAATCGCTTCCGGGGAAGATTTAGATCCTTCTATGAAAAGAGGTACTTCGATGATTTATAGTCAATGAATAACTCAAACCACTTCTGTAGAAGATAATGCCTTCAAATCTCCAGAGCAAACACGATCACTACTAACTTTAAATCGTGGGTCGAGTATTTCTTCCCATGTGGGTTTAACTGTCGCCTAGCATATGCAAAAACTTTGCCTCCGTGCATCAATATCGCTCTCAATCCAGTACCATAAGCATCATCGTATACCATCATCTCATCATTCCCAGTCAGAATGGTCAATAATAGTGCACTTGTCAACTTTTCTTTCAGAGTCACTAATGCATGTTGACATCTTGCATCCTAAATAAAATTATGATCGTCAACTGATTCAAAGGTGCGACTACACTGGAGAAGTAATGGATGAATTTTCTATAGTATCCAGCTAACCCCAAGAAAATTCTCACATACATAGCATTTTTAGGTCTACTCAAATCTTGAAATGCTACAACTTTTGCAAGATCCACGGCAATGTCCTACTCAAAAACAACGTGGCCCAAGAATCGCACTTGCCTCCTTCAAAAGTGACATTTAGAGAACTTCACTTTCAATCGATGCTCTCTAAAAAAACATAAGCTCGATCCTCATATATATCTTTGCTCCTCTTCTATCTGCGAATAGACGAGAATATCATCGATGAACATAAGCATGGATTTATTTAACTAACCTCTGAAAACATAGTTCATGAGATTAAAAAAAAGTATGCCAATTCGTTAGTTAGCTCGAAAGGCACAACCAACCACTCATAGAATCCATACAGCATACGAAACACTATAATTGACACACGCTTCTTTGCTACCCTCAGTGGTGAAATACCATTGCAAGATCCAACTGAGAAAATACTCTAGCACTATGAATTTGATCGAATAAGTCATCAATACGTGAAAGTGGATACCTGTTCTTCCTCGTAACTTCATTTAGCTCATGCAGTCAACGAACAGTCTAAGGGAATCGTTGCCTCAATGGCGAATACTATTGGCGCTTCCTACTCAAAAATACTTACATGAATGAGCACTCATCGTAATAGGTTATTCGCTTGCACCTCGAGCTGACACGAATCTCTTGGTGTCATCCTTCTCAAAGGCATTACTTTCGATTTGGCATCTTTCACTAAATCAATATGGAATTCGATCTCTCTATATGGTGATAGCCTGGTCACCTCCTTAAGTATGTCTATATACTGCCTAATAATAGGCACCAATAATAAAAAATTGAGTAGGACATCGAGTTAAAATAAAAATATAACCATCACCTTAGTGTCTGATAAGCAACCTAACACTACAATCCGCACATCATCTATCCCTATCATCACCAATGACTTCTTACAATCAACCATCACTCTATATCTATGAAGTCAGTCCATACCTAGAATGATACCAAACCCTACATGACTTGATAAGACTAAACCACGATAAACCATACACAGGCTAGTAGACCCTCCAACTGGGTTTGTAACAATCGAAGGTCGATCAACAATTACGAGTTCCAGTCCTAACTATCTACCAAGTCACTAGGTATGAAGGAATGTGAAGCCCTGGTATAAAAAAACACGTATAGGAACATCATAAATGGAAAACATACCTTGAATACCGATACTCTTTCCCTTCTTTTTAACCAATGAAGCACTTAACGAAGTCGGGACAACATTGAGAGCACATGCTTTCACCGTCTATTTCTGCTTAGGTGGCTCTAGACAATCCTTCTGAATATATATACCCAAGCTTGTTGCAATTAAAGAACTTCTTTCCTTTAGCTTTGCAGTCTCTATTAAAGTGACCATTCCCTCCATAGTTGTAGCAAGTTACTCCCTTCTTGACCTTTTTCTTTAGGCCATCTTTGTTCTGAAACTACATCCTCTTATTTCTGCTAATTCATTTCTTCTTGCCTTCTCTACTTAATTTCAGCTTTGGATCTACTTTAGGAAAAATAGTCTTCCGTTTTAGATAGAGACTCTCATGCCTTAGAGCCTTCTCAACTATCATCTCAAAAGTCTCGTTAATGTAGCCCATGAATAGCTCCCCAAAGTAGTCGTATAAAGCCGACGATGAACTTCTCGTTCTTATTTAATGGATAGTCGATGAAAGACATCCCATATTTCAATAGGGCATCGAACTCCGCAACATACTCGGAGACAGTCATATCCCTTTGCTTCGGATTCACGAACTTGCAGAACAAACTGACCTCTAAGCTACTTGAATAATTTCTCCTTGAATATGGCTTTGAATGGGTCATAAGTAAACTGATCCTCAGGAGTAGTAGCCCTCACTGCATTTTACCAGTTCATGGCTTGCCCTTAAAGCTGTTAAGAAGCCTATCGTCTTTTCATAGCATCATTCAGCTCCAAGTTGTCAAAGACTCTTTCGTAGGTGTCAAGCCAATCTGGCACTTCAATCACCAACTCCATTCCTTGGAACAGTTTCCACCTAGACTATAAATGCCTTTGTTTAGCTTAGAAAAATCGACCCTGAGCACCTGCATTGGAGCACCACCATCTACAACAACATTTGGAGTGGCTAATTGAGTGTTCTGCAGCATGTTCCATAACAAGATATTGAATATCGTCTCTGTAGGTTGGGATTATTAGCTCTCGAGCCAACTCCTTTTTCGATTCCAGAGATGGAGTTTATTATATCATTCCTTATTTGACACCTCATTCTTTAATCTTTAATAAGGATGTCAATCTCTCTATAGGGAATTCTACTTAAGTAGTACTCGTATGTGCCATGCAACTTATATACACTAATATAAGTTTGAAAACCAAAATATACAACAAGTACACTTTCTGTATATACATACACTCTCGATCCAGTTTAGGGTGAGAACTCATGCCCTATCTCTACCGGATCGTGGTATCCCTAAGGTTAAACTATGCAACCTAAGTGAAATCAGTTAACCTAGGCTCTGATACCAAATATGAAAACTATCATACACCATCGACAACCAAATATATAACCTGTATAATAGAGTGTCCTACAATGGTGTTCGGTCAATATATAACGATCATCAAGGTTATAGTAAAGTAAATAGAACAACCACAAAACGTGTCATATATCTCACAGAATATCGAATAAAATATAATAAAAAACATTATAGATATAACACAGGCGAGGTAGTAATAACTCAATAAACCATAGAAATCAGAGTACATAGAACCATATAGCTATACAATATAAGTGATAGAGTTTATACATCTAATAATAAAATCAAATGAGTAACTGTCTAAATAGTAAAGCACTAGTAAGCTCCATAATGTTGCATGGTGGAAATTAAGCAATAATAACTAAATATAATAGTTCGTGAGAACGTAGCCTTATGCTCTCCACTTGTCCAGCTTCAGTGTTCTCCAGACCTAATACCCCTATTATACTCATTTAATAGTACTCAGAATAATGGAAAGCAAAGCGTAAAATTTCAAGTCAGACAATAGTTTGGTGTGAGCAGTAGAAAATCTCAAATACTACAAAGTCGATATACCAAGACAAATAGTATTGAAAATATTACCCGACTTATTCCTGCATCCATAAAGTTAGCACATGACAAAGGATATATGATACCCTACATCGTAATCATCATGTATTATACAGTAAAGTACTAATGAGTGTCTGTATATCTTCATCAATGATAACTATGTCACGTGGCATCCCTAGGGTGATAATAAACCAAAGCAAACATAACATCGATCGTCTATCCTCACATTTAGTCACTTAGTGCATCGGATGTGTGACACTCGTATGATCTCCAGGTATAGTCAAGGACTACTTAACATCCCCATTACTCGGTACTCAAATCCATACCACTCAGTAGGCCAAGAACTAGACTACCCATCTGATAGTCTAGGGTCAAATCTTCCATCTAAAGATAAGGACTGATCTGTTCCATGTGGGTGTCCATACATACCCCTGCTTTACGAGTTCACCATGAAATCTACAAATACCAACAATCCCATTGCATAAGTCCCCATAGCAGAGCACATCCTAGAACAATTCTCATAACTCCTGCCTAAAGTTGTTACAGTTTAGGATAATTCTCGACAGTCATCATCAATTATAGATATCATCATTTGTCCCATAACTGTCCTCCAACAAATCCTTCAATCCAACTCATCGTCCTATACTCTGCATTTTGAAGTATAACCATCCCATCATCGAAGTTGTCACTTCCTATCATAAAATCCCCGTCATTGAATCGTGCATCATCAAAGTTGAAAGCTTACCCATGAATCATTTGACTTGGTATTGACTTGAGCCTTAGTTTGAAGAAATTGAGATACGACTCGAAGTCTGTACAAGTGTAGGCGTGACTTGAAGCAGATGTGCGAATTTCATGGAGAAAACTTACAAAGAACCTAAATCTTGCTTTAGTTTCTCCACTATTGACCAAAGTCCACCAATCCAACATCCACAAGAGATCTAAGCTCCCTCGTTCCATGCTCCACCACCAATCCAAGCACTTCACTGACCTAAGACCCTTTACTGCCGATCCATGATGGCATCCCATGGATCAGTATTAATCCATGGGTACCACCAATCCCATACTTAGGTAATTTCTTTAATTCCAAGTAAACTTCGAGCGAGCACGTAAATAGCTTGAAGCAAGACCTAATCCAAAGCCCCTCATGACTTGGTGTCGATCCAAGCACACTGATCCCAAATTTCACCTCTATTTCTTGAATGGACTCCAAGCTAATATTGTAAGAGCCAAAGCAGAGACCAAATAGATCCTTCCTATGACTCAAGCACGATTCGAAGCAGAGTATAGTGATCCAACTAAAAATACCACCACCAATCCATACTGCTTTGAGCTATAGCATGAGGAAACAATCTCTAAACGACTTAAAATTTAGAACGTAATTTTATGAGCATTTCTTGTCACCCCACAGAACTTGCATCCAATTTAGGAAAAGATAATTCTTGGATCATCATCGATCCAAGACTCTGTTTCTAATTCTAAATACTTATTCAATCAATGTTTTTAACCAAACAAACATCATACATTTAAGCAATTAAACTATAAACTACATTCAAGTAAACAAACATTCATACACATCAAACTAAAGTCTAAATCTAAGGGTAGAAGATAGATGGACTATAAGAACAAGGAGAACACAAAAACACTAATTTCACTAAACTTTGTAAAATCATTTTAAATTAGCGTACGTGATTAGTTAAGATGAAAAACACATTTTAGGGTCCATAAATCATTTTAAAACATCATTTTAAGGTGTATATTAAACAATAATTAAGTGAGTAGTCCTAACCACTCACCTCAAATCCAATAAATGCAAAAGGGACCCAAAAGGGCATGGAATCCAAGAAAGAACTATAATCCCAAGATGTCCCCAATAGTTGTTTCCTAAATTCGAATGCTAATATCATTAATATCCTTATAATGACAAGATTTAGCTAATTAAAGCAAAGTTTAGAGTGGTTTAAGCTATAAAATGTTAATCTAGCTTCTTTAGCTATTTTGGGAATAGTGAAATGACAAGGAGATGTCCCATCAGCCCCATTTGGGTGTTAATCCCGAAATGGGCCTTGGGCTTAGCCACTAATATTTTTAATTATACTATAGTATTCAAATCGAGTGAAACTTCAAACAGCCGTAACTCCCAAATAGTAAGTCCACTTTCACGTTTTGACCACTTTAAGAAAAGAGAAACCATCATCCTGATCTAGTGGAAGTGGTTTTAGACCCCAGTTTGGCTCTTATTAAAAGTTATAGGCCATACAAGATTTTTAGGGTTAAAATTGTTTGATAAAAATCCAATGGATGGAAAATGTCTTTGTAGTTGTTTCCTAAAGTTATAGAATCGTACGACCCTATATAAAACTGTTATTAACATTTTACGCTCCTTTGATACGTAAAATATAGTCATTATATTGGCAATGAGATAGTAAGGTTATATCATGCTCGTTTAGGATCATATGTGCGCTACGTAATATTGTACGACTTCAATGTTTCTTTGTGGCTCCCAGTGATGTACCATACGGGACATGTATGTCGTTCTTACTTATAGAGATGTAACAGGAACTTAAAAAGAAATTCTTAATGATTAATAAAGGGGAGATGATGACAATCATCTACGAGTGGGTCATACATACTCATGCTCGATATGGGGTACGGAGAGATCCACATAGATTTCAAGTAAATAGAGCAGGTCATATATCACTTATGTTCGATATGAGGCAAAGTGAGACCTACATGAGTCCCATCAGCCCAGAGTCTATCGTATGATTAGATATTGACTCTATTTATTTTGGACCCCAATAGGAATCATTGAATCATGAAGGATGTCCATTGCGGACTCCACTCATCGGAAATGGTAGGAATAATCACACACACTAGTTGGCATATAGCATTTTGCTGTAGACCTAATTAATCCATGTTACATCCATGTTGGTGTATTGGACTATCCTTATCATGTATGCTATTATGTGCAAGTCGCATTATATTAGTTGTGCTGACTTATTGATTGTATATGAAGAATAGGTTAAGGTATATCATTAGTAATATACCCCTATCTTTATTATGGGCATATATTGATTTCATATGCAGTATATTGAGATTATTTGCCCATGCACCAGGCATTAAAGTCCATCCTATGTTTTGGCATTGCTTATTTTATGACAACTCTCGGCTACTCAATTTGAGTAGGCTGAGAGACAGGTGGCTTTGGGTATAACTCTATATCATATTATTTTGGGATTGAGGCAAATGATGTTTTGTTAAACACTTGGATGTATATTTTGTAGTACATAATAGAACTGTATCTTTATGTATGAGACATTTATTATTCAGATATTATATGCAATGCTCCATATGTATGGAGCTGATGTATTCTGACTGTTTTATTTCTATAATTGCTTCCGCATTACCATGTCTCATATATATATATATATATATATATATGGAAATTGGCCACAAGGGACTCTTTAGCAAGTGCAATTAGTTTCTAGGACACACAACTGAAATAATTATTTCTAGGGACAAAATTCAAAATAATTAGTTTCTAAGGCCTAAAAACCTATTAATTATGTCATTGAAAGTAATTAGACCGCTAACTTTGTCCTTAAAAGTAATTATTCTGCTGACTTTGGCCTTGAAATTAATTTCTGTGGATGTGTGTCCTAGAAATTAATTGAACTGTAAAGTTTGTCCTTCTACTGAAATGCCCCTATATATATATATATATATATATATATATATATATATATATATTCTATTTTGGTTATGTATCTTCGTGCATTATATATTATCATTTCATATGAGATACTATCATTACACTAGAGGTAAACTAAATTAGATAAATAATAAAACTTCAAATTAACCACGTGTAGCCTGTTTTGTGGAATATTGATTCGATTATTATCATTCGATGGCAAAAAAAAATAGGGTTGTCACATAGTGAGTTGTTACAGTTCTAGAGGTGAATTTTTCTTTGAGTGCTTCTGCTGGGTTCCTTGCATGAAATCATTGTCCATGGGTCATTTTTGTTCTTTTCCATGCTTTGAGAACCCAAGAACAGTGAAGCTGCGCTAAACCAAGGATGATTCTATAAAGACAAGCTGTCTTTAGAGTATAAACAAAAACATGAAAACTAAAAGGAATAATAATATACAAAAATATCATCTTCTACAACTAAATAAAAACATAATGTAAATAAAGTTAGCCAAAGGCGTAGGTTAATACCCTATTATCACATTCCCCACTTCGAAAACCAAAAAAGAATGCCGATGATGCTGATTCATCACCAAAATTATTTTCAAGCGATAAAAGTGAGTTCGGTATATAACAGTCGATGTAAATAGAGTAGCTAACGTATTTACATTACACATAAATTGTCTTTGTATTCATTACATAGATTTTAAAATTAACCCAATGGCATACCCATGTATAGGCCAAATTACAACAGCAAACAATAGAGCAGAGCGTCAAGTCGACATGTGATGATGTCATCTTGAACTCCTTGAACAATGGAAATAACATACAATGATGTCATCTCGAACTCCTTAAACAATGGAAATAATCATTCTTTATTAGCCAACAAAGCCTCTTGCTTTTTCTTCGGTATTCGTCCTTCATCCCAAAGATAAACTGCCTATACCCATAGACTCAACCTACTCAAACAGGTACCCATGAATTTATGGAAAAAAATAGTGAAAATGTGGGTATGACAAACAGTGAAAATACGGGTATGACATAAAGTCTGATGTAAATAATACCTTATCCAAAGCATAATATACAGCAAGACCACGCCACCATATATGAAATGGGTTTTCACTTCATTTGTGTAAGCATTAAATATAAATGACATATTAGTTTACACTAGTCAAATTTTGGTTATCCTTGGAAACCCCATGTGATTCTAGCTTCGGTCGACGTCTGACCGAACAATCCCTCTAAAACTGTGCATGAAAATCCAACTACCAAAGGTACCTCCCCTACAGTCTGGTTGTCAATTTCCCTTTTTGTATTCCTCACTTTGAAAAAGTATAGTTCGGTGATCGAAGCTCGTTACCCTGAATTTCACTTCTTTTGCAGTTCCTCTTCTCTTTAATTTGAACTACAAAGTACAACCCTAAGTAGTTTGGTTTTCTCTTTAGTTTATATTGCAAAAATCAATCACATGCAGCTACATCTTTATTCAATTGACACTATAAAGGATCAACCACATGTAGCTTTGTCTTTATTTAGTTTACACGGCAAAAAATTTGCCACAAGCAATTTTGTCCTTATTTAGTTATAGTGTAAACACTTGTATTTTCATCTTTATTTAGTTATGCTACAAAGATTAATCCACATGCTATTTTGTCTTTGTTTAATTATACTGCAAAAAACCGGCCACTTGCAGTTGGACAACGTGCAACCTGCCCGGACATCCCACAGCTCTTTGGAGGTTGAATGTGTCTCCTCTCCTTTCTAAGGTGTGCATTTGAATGAGCGTCCCCGTCTAGCGTCGGTATCCTTTTTGAACCTCTATTTATATAGGTTCTTCTTCTACTTTGTCATCTTAAACCCTTTATGCTCTACATAACTGTCATATATTGGGTTCTGGTTTCATTTCATTTCGGCGTGCTACAACCTATCCTCATTTGTAATGTGGTGCAGTATGCCTTACCTACATTGCATCATAGTACTTCCCAACCTTCTTTTAGCCATTGTGTAGTTATCCAGCTATGGTTTAATCTCAAATGACCTAACAAACTTCGATGTAGTTCCTTACTATGCCCTTCGGTTTTCGCCTAAGTTCGTACCTACACCTTTCGGCATCAAACCTCAACCAATAATTCATCTTTAAGTGCAATACCTCCCCACACTATATAAAATCTCCTAGAAAGCTGGTAACTCCTATTGCAATTCACTACCTTTAGCCCTAGATGCTCAGTTCATTATCTTAACATTCGGCTACTACTTCAGCTCCATATTAGACAAATTCTGACATATTTGTTTCCCCTTTCCATGTGTTACCGCTTGATACATCCAGACTTCACTCTTATTTTTTATTTATCTTTTCATCTTTTATGTGAGATACTGCTCCATAATCATTTAACATTAATTTCATCAGGCTTATTTAATAAGTCTTGGTTACCTACATAATCTCCTTCAACAACGTAATTTCCCTTTGGCGGCGATTGATTTTAGCTCAAAAAATCCTTACAAGATTCTAGAAACTTCATTAATAATTCTTTTACCACATTTTACTCTTATTTCTTTTTTTCAGATATTTTTCTTATATATTCGTTAGGTATTTTTCATTTAAAAATTCATTATTAATGGTTTTGAGTTAGAAAATTCTTCAAATTAAAAACCCATTTCTAAAATTGAGATTAAAACATAATATTAAATTTTCAAAGCATTTTGAAATCATTGGAGTAGGGAAATATAACTAAGCATCCCATGCAAAGATATATTTCCTAAAACATTCATAATACATTATTTTTATTATTTAAACTTTATACCATATGAAGTCCCTCATATTAAATCTAAATAGAAACTAAACACAATGAAAATGGTAAAAAAAGGTTTAGTACTACTCACCTAGATTTTGGGTAATCTTGTTAATCCCTTTTAACTTGCATATTTTCTCCTTCTTATTCTCTTTATTTAGGCCGCCACCATTAACTCTCTTCTCTATCCTTTATTTCAGTTTTAAATGGAATTAAATGAAATAAAGGAATGAGAAAAGATTTAAGTTTATTATCCCACAACAATTTGGGCCTAAGCTCTCATCCCCTTTTTCCTATTTTTTCATTACTCTCTATCTTATTAAACTTGTCTTTTATTGCCGGCCTCATACGGTGAGCAAGTGTTAACCCAAATGCAAACCATATTTCTTATATTTTTATTATCTTTTTCCCATTTAATTCCCTAGTTCAATGATTAATTCTTTAATTAATTAATTATTAATTAAAGGCAGTTACAGGCATTCCCCCATAAGGAATTTTCCCTCTAAATTCAGTTAAGGGCGGTAGTGATTGCCAACTCATCTCATGCTTAGCTAGAATTTTCCCTACCCACGTGCCACAACAAAAAGGCACTAGTAAGTGTACTAATATAAAGCAATTAACCATATACTCATATATATGTCTAATACAATACATAGCTACAACATATTCCTAAGCTGAAATAAACAATTCTATACAGGTCTTCTTAACGTTATCCTTAGTTTCTCAAGTATAGTCCTCCCGGTCCTCACTCCAATGGACACATACTAGCTTCGCTAATTTATTCGATAGCCACTTATCATCCCAGTTTACTATTTGAACTAGTTTCCTTACATAGGTCATGTTTGGTTCAATAACCATGTCATTTACTGCTCTCATAATATAACAACTGTCTCCGGATCCCTAATACATTTCCTCGGATGTGATATGTGAAACACGTTATGGATCCTTGAAAAAGCCAACGACAATCTAATATATATGCTACTTTTCTGACCTTCTCTACAATCGAAAATGGACCCACATATATGGGCACTAACTTCCCACCCTTCCTAAAGTTCATTGCTCCTCACATTGGTGAAACTTTCATTAACACATGATCACCTATACTGAACTCTAGCTCATTCCTTCTTGTGTTTGCATAACTCTTTTGCCTAGACTGCACTATCTTCGTTTTAGTCTAGATTAGCTCTACTTTCTTAGTAGCATCCTTTATTATATCTGGCTCTAATATGAGCATATCCTCTGTTTCTAACCAACGAATGTGTGACTTATGCAAGTTTCCATAAATTATTCAAATGGTTCCATCCAAATACTGTTTCGATAGCTATTGTATTCGTGTGATCTTTCCAAGATCCCCCAAAATCCAAAAAAATGTTTTTTCGGTAGATATTTTATAACCATATTGATCCTTTTAGTTTGCCTATTCGTTTATGAACGGTACGCAGTACTGATGCGCACATCTAATCCTAAACACCTATATAAATTACACCAAAACTCACTAGTGAATAGTGGGTCTTAGTTACTAACAATAGTACTAGGCAATCCATGCAGTCTCACTTCTGCCTTAATGTATATATTAGTTAACTTTGATGTCATTCTTATAACCTTTAATGGGAGAGCACACCTAGCTAGTCTATCAACTATGACCCACATAATTTAAATCCCTACTCTAGTCCTTGGTAATCTATTAATGAAATCCATAGACATCGAATTCCATTTCCAAATTAGAACCTCTAAAAGCTACAAAAGCCCACTTGGCCTATGATAGTCTACCTCCACATGTTGGCATGTGAGACATCTCATGACGCACTATCCTACATCCTTCTTTATTCCTTACAGAATAAACCTCTCTTTATGACTTGGTATATCTTAGTACTATGAAGACCCACATTTCAAAAGATTTAAATTGACAATAATCCACACATGTCCAACTTAGACAATTCGAAATATAGATAATCAATGGGGTTAATTAAGAAAAATAAGGAAAGAAGAAGAAAGCAAACAAAAAATCTCGCAGTGGAATGGTAAAATATAATAATCAAATAAACAGTTCATGAAGCTATTTATATTATACATTTGATTATAATTTATACAACATTTATCAGGGTTATATATACAATATGGATAAATAAAATAATATAGTAGACAACATGATATAGGAATACTAATAGTAATAATATACCAAATCTTCATTTTCGTCCTCCAAAAGAATAAATCTTCAATAAACTGAAAACTTAAGACTAACCTGAGCGTAATGAAAAGACAAAACACTCGAGTCAGGACTAAAATATTTTGTGTGAGTCAAATTAATATCATATATAACATGAATGACGTGGCGTCAGAGATGTTTATGGGTTTTACATCTACTATCCAGTGTATAACGTGCGTGCAATAACTCAAGAGATGTTAGGAGATTTTCCATCTCTTAAGGATCCTTCAAAATATTCATATGTAGTAGAATATGCTACATATATAATGTCTAATCAATAAAATAAATATATTTCTTAGCGTTAAGACTTTACATTGATCCCCATTAATGTGTTTTTAGGCTTTTCGTACAATTTGCATATAAACACCAGTAAACCCTCGGTGGATAGGGATGCGCCATGATACGACAACACTAAACCAAAATCTTAGGGGTCTCGTATAGGGATAAAAATACGACAAGGCGTGTGAGGCTAGTGGTAACCCATCATAGCCATAACTGCCCACCGCATCCATCCATCCCATATCAAGTCAAAGGGAGGCTATCCCATATCAAGGTGCACCAATTGAAACCAACAACAAGAGTAATAATATGGACCGATTCTAAGAAAATCGAAGAACGGATGTCCGCTAGGGGTAATTAGCCCACTTGGTCCTGTCCAGCCATTATGTTTTAGTTATTTCAAATTGGAACAAGTGCTGAGGTCTATCCATCATCGTTCTTTTCTTAAAATCTAGCATACGACACCAAATCCAACCACTTTGTTCTGGAGTCTCCTCCGCGTATACAGTTGTTAAAATGGTTCCAATATTGACAGAGAGCATGCCAATAAGAGGTTCCGGTCTCTTTAATAACCAAACATCGTTACACACCGGTTGGTACTTTTACATTTCGAAAATAATTCATACTTGATATCTAAATATCATATTCACTTTGAAATCAATTTCATTGCCAAATATTCTATTTACTTCAGAAATCACATTCGGTTCGATACGTCATTTTCACTTGAAAATATCATTCCACTCCAATATCTCAATTTCACTTTCAAAACCATTTCGAATTTAGATTTAGATTATAACTTCATTTTAACCCAATTAGCATTTAAATTCATGATTTAAATTTAAACATTCCCACTCTGTCCAGTTTGAATTTTCAGAAAATAATTTGAACAGTTTTAAAATAGTTAAAATAGTTTATTAGAAAATAGTTTGGGTATTAATATGGTTTATATAGTAAATAGCTTGGAAAATCAAATTAATTTGAATATTTAAAAAGATTGATTTAAATACTTAATATTAAAATAATTTATTTGAAAATAGTTTCAAAGTCAAACAAATTTATTTCCAAATTTCCCAATTCAAATCACTTTCAATTTCCATTTCCATTTAAATTGATTCAATTCTGATTTCAATTAGAATTAACTTCGATTTCAATTCTCGATTTAAACCATTTCGATTTATATAAATTCGAGTTCGATTTCATATTATCGATTTAAATCACTTAAATTAAATTTAACTTCAATATATAATTTAAAATTCAAATCTTTAAAAATAATTCAATTCCGAGCCCAAATTTCGAAATACCCATTTAAATTACTTTTACTTGGATTTATTTCAAGGTTCGAGTAAGAGTTCAAACCTTTTAAAACAAATCAATTTTCGGAATTAAAGTGGTTTCTCAATTATAACTTCAAAATTTCAAACCCAATTCTTCAAACAATTCCAATTGCTTCATTTTTAACGTTTCAAGCTCGAGTTCAAAAATGATTCCATTTTCATAAATTTGATTTTATTTCTTAAAATCAAAATAATTTAAATAATTTCAAATCAAAGTTCTTAAAATCATTTAATTCAACCAATCCGGTGTCCGCATATAATTTTCTATCCTATGGCTAAGTGAATCCATTATTTCAATTTAATTTCAACGATGGATATACATCATTCAATCCAAAATAAATTTCATTGTATATCTCATTTCAACCTATTTCTTAATTTATTCTAAATAATTTGACTTACAATTTTGTATACTGTAAATAATATACAGGATGACAACGGGATATATCAAAATAGAAAACATCCAAATCATCCAAAACATCAATCAATAGCATCCATCACAATCAACGTCCAAATCAGCCAATAATTCACAACAATCTCATTGTTATTAGTATCAAGTAATTTACTGGCAATTAAATTCCAATTTGAAATTTAACTATCAATTTCAATAACTACAGTCAATTCAAATGCCAATTTCATTTTCAGCTAACAGTCAATAAAATTAGATAACTTCACGATTCAATTTTAACGAACATAAAAATATTACAGTACGTCGTGAGTGTTAAAAACTGTCACATTTTATTTTCTGTTGTTGCTTTCACTTCCTGATTTCGATTAAATTCAAACGAACACGTTCGAATTTAACTGAAAGTTCTGCAAGCTCTAAACTCAACCAATTTGATTCCATAGCAAAGATCTCGTTAATATGAATCCAAAGCGACCAACCGCGTTTGATTTGTACCTAAAACAAACGAGTTATGAGTTTTTTTTTAAACTTGAATTTATTTAAAACAATTTATATAAACTTGAATTACCATTTTAAAATCACATTTCCCACTCATCACCGACCCAGCCTAGCCCACGAACAACTCCGGCCCATCTATGCTTCTTCTTCCCTAATGTTTCCTCTTCAATTCCCAGTAACCCAAATGCAAAATCATGGAGAGTGCACGTACACGAACCTTCCCTGCCATCAATGAAGAAATCGACAACATCCACAAGTCGTTCCACGTCCCCTTGTTCGAATGAACCACTTCGACATAGCCATGCATCCCCAGATTGAAATGCAACATCGCAGCAACGCTCCCCACCCTTGTTACGTTGTGATGATCAGCCATGCGTTGAGCCTCACCATTTTCTAGCCTTAGATGTGCCTTCATCCCGCGATCTCAAATACATCCATGGTTTGAATAAAGACTTCACCATTGACGAGAACTTCCCAGCCCTAGCTCGCTTCCAAAGAGTCAATCATCCCAAAACTACCATGCTTCCGTCAATACACATACCAAATCGAAGCTCTGTAGGAATCATGATTTTTAAAATTTGCTTAGGGATTTTTCGTTGGGTAAAAATTGAGTTATGGATTTTTGAAATTAAAGAAGATTGTGTTTTCCTTTGTATTTTTTTCTTTTCTGTAGCCAGCGTGAACAAAAGGGGAGGATGGGATGGGATATTTAAATAAGGAAACAACATATAGGTTCGTACATATATAGGGTTGCTTGTCTCAGTATAGAGTGGGCTAAAGAGATGTTAAAACGGCTGTAATTAAATTGATTTGATATATATAATTTAAATTCCAAAATATCTAGCCCTAAATTTTAGATCCTAATCGAGATATGCCACCCAACGTTTCTATTGTAATATCCCTATTTTGGATGCAGCGAAAAAAGTCTCGAGCCCCAATACAATAGTATATGGAAGATAGCTTTTTGAATCCAATTTGAATATTAAATTTTCGATATTAATTTCATCGCGTTTCTATCCCGTACGACCAAACGATAACTCCAAACACTATGAAATTTGAAATCCAACAATAATACACAATTACAGATCCAATGACACTGGTTTCGTCGAATTTCGAGACTGTGACCTGGAAGGCTATTTTCACTCGTTAATTTAAAGAGTTATTTTAAAAATATAGTAAATCAAATTTAAAATTTTAATTATCTTTATTTTTATTAATATAAAATTAATAAGTCTTTAAACTATTTTTACCCAAATAAAAACCGAAAATTTAAATTATTTCAACGATTTCAATTATTCAATTCAACGATTAAATTATCAATAAATTGTTATATTTGAAATTCAGGCTATTAAATATATAAAATTAACTTTTAAATATTTAAAATCAATTAAATATTCCAATTTCAAATAACCAAAATTCTGGGTCGTTACATTTCTCCCCCCTTAAAAGAATTTCATCCTTGAAATTGCCAGGATAGGAAAAATGCCCAAATCCCTTACTTTTATTTATAACCAATTAGTCGAAATAAATCCCTATAATCAATTTGTTGAAACCACAGCATCACTTTTACTAATTTCCAAATTCATCCATAGGTTCCATAAAATATTATTTACTCAATCATTTCAAGTTTTAATCCAAAATAAAATTTTAGTTATTAAAAAATTTCCAACTTCTTAAATTTTCGGAAAATTTCGCTAACGTCTCCTTTGCGCGGCTAGATCGAAATGACTACATGTCGCCACTACGGGCCTAAACCAATCAAAGAAAAAATGCCAACTGGCTCAATCATAAAATCATCAAATTCAAACAACTTAAACACATACTTTTTTGTCGACCAGTCAAATTTTACTTCTGAAATCGAAAGTATCAATTTAGCTCTTGTTTTTATACACCTACATCTAATTTATTGATGATATTCAAACATACTATTCAAAATCATTTAATTTTGCAAACTTTCATTTTCCAACACTTGCCTTACCTAAGCCCACATGATGTACATATGTCATCCATACGCAATAACAAATATGATCGCTCACTCGACCACGCAATTTCACTTTTGAACTAGTACCGTTCACATGACTCTCTAGTGCGGACTCAGATCTGGTTTCTTGATCAGAAACTATCATTCTCCTTGCATAGCCATTTATTATGGTAGAGAATCCAAAAAACAATCAAAAATCCATACCTTGTGTTCGCCGTTGAAAATTAAGTGACAAATTCCAACTTGGATCGATATAAATTATCTTGAAATCCTGTGCTCGAATCTGGTTCAAACCGTTTGCGAATAAAATAATTAACATACAACTTACATATTTATTTCTAATTGATTTCTTATCTACACCAACTTCATTTTATTCTATTTCATTTATATCAGTTATTCACAATTATAATTCACATTTTTTATTCACATTGCTTAATTTCTTAGTATATTTTCCAATACCAATTATCTCTTAAGAACTTTCTCACCAAATTTTCTTAAGTCAATTATAAACATTTTATACAAATGTCCTTAGATTAATTACCACATCACCACTTAAGTCTATATCCATTTAAAATCCAATCCAATATCCATGTTTAACACGTTTCACACTATACTATATCCATTAATGAATTATAAAATTCTACTTAAGTTTATAAACATTTCATTTAACTCTTCTCATACTTATTTCTACTTCATAACTTAAGTTTGTAGCTATTTCTAATAAAATTCAATTCCAATACCATTTAACTCAATTCATTTTTTTAAATTTAAACCATAATCCAAATCAAATTCAACTTTCTAATTAATTCAATTAGTTTATTCCTTAATTCATTTCCAAAATGTATTTAATTTAACCTAACTTAGGCTAAATTTCTTCCCATAATTCATTTATATTTAACTCAAGTTAAGTTTAATTCCATAGTTCAAATTCCAAATTTTTACTTCCCATTCAATGAAAATTTTCAAAATTTATAAGTTATCAAACTTACTCGTATTCCATAAAATATTTAAATCAAAATCTCGGAGTTTAAACACTTTTTTCTAAGTGTTTCAAATCATTTTTGGAAATCATATATATATATATATATATATACACACATAATACCTTGGTATATCAAACTATTGTTTTGAATTTAAGAAATAAAATCAAAACTAGTTATTTTCTAAACAAAACTCCAATTGGTAGCAGTTCCTTCCTTGGAAACTCGAAAATGAACGTTGATGATGCTGCAGTCATCACCAAAATTATTTTCCAGCGACCGAAGTCAGTTTAGTGCTTTCATTCCTTTAAAATCATTTTCAAAATATTTCAAAAACATTTCCCAATTAATATTTGTATTATTTCCTCAAAACCCTTTAGAAACAAATTTCAAAACCAACAGGATTTAAATTTCCAAATTTCCTACTTTTAAATCTTATTTTAATCGTTTTATAGACCACATTTATGTAAAATACTTTAGCAATTTCACTTCCTTACAGATTATAAACCACACTTATAAACTATATCTATAATCTCACCTTTGTTACATAAAATCACTTCTTAACTGTTAATCTTATTTACATTATGGTATTGATCTTAATTCGATCACAAACAACAAAAGATAATAATCAAATATCATCATTCTCTAGCAACCAATCACACCATATATACCATAATAATTTTCAGAAAAATTATTCCTTTATATATAAAACTATAATCAAGGTAAAATTATTTAATTTACCCAATTTCAAAACAATACCATGTTAAATAGCTCTGTTCAAGTGTTTAGAGATCCCTATCAATAACGTTAATTACTCGTATTGACCACAATCCATAAGCCACTTAACAAATCAACTAACACAATACAATTTTTTTTTATTTACTAACAAATACACGCTCATATATACACACTCAAACAACTCATTCTAAGGTATTACTATCCTATCTCTAATGAATCAAGCCCCACAAAGCTAAGGTTATCGCTAAACCTAGCTTTGATACCAACTGTGACGAACTACATTTCAGAAGGTTTAAATTGACAATAATCCACATATGTACAACTTAAACAATCCGGAATATAGGTTATTAATGGGTTAATTAAAAAAAATAAGGAAACAAGAAGAAAACAAACACAGAATCTCGCAACGGAACGATAAAATATAATAATCAAATAAACAGTTTATAAAGCTGTTTATATTATACATTTGATTATAATTTATACAACATTTATCAAAGTTATATATACAATAGGGATAAATAAAATAATGCAGCAGACAACATGATGCAGGAATACTAATAAAAATAATATCCAAATCTTCGTCTTCATCCTCCAGAATAAATCTTCAATAAGCTGAAAACTCTAGGCTGCCTGAGCGTAATGAAAAGACAAAACATTTCAGTTAAGACCAAAATATCCTTATGTAAGTCAAATCGATATCACATATAACATTAGTGCCATGGCATCAGAGATGTTTATGCGTTTTACATCTCCTATCCAGTTTATAATATGCGTGCAATAAATCAAAATATGTCCCGGGATTTGTTTGCGCCAAAAATGGTAACGAACACCCAATAGTCGATGAAAGCACCAGTTCTCAATCACAGATCATAGAAAACATGTATATAAAGAATCAAAAATGAAGAACGCCTAGCAAATTAAGAAGAAAGCAGTAAAAAACACAGGGTTTATAGTGGTTTGGCAATCCGGCCTACGTCCACTTTCAAGTTTGATGATTTTATTGATATTCACTCGCCGATTACAATTGATTACAATGGATAGCGACGAATTACAGTTCTGAAATTCGTATACAATGGCAGTTATGGAGTGCAAAGTTGGATTCGGCAGGGTCTGGACGTCCAGGAGCCAAAAAGATCTTTTTTCTATAGGCCCTGGGGCTCTATATATAGGGTAGGAGGCTGATATCTCGTTCAAACTTCGAAAGGCTTCTTCTGGCACGTGTGGGGGCCCACGCGATCGATCCCATGCAATTTCGACTCGATCCATGATCGATGCGCAATTTCGTATCGATCAAGAATTTGTCGAAACTTGGCGTGAACAATCCATAGCTTGTACGTAAGCTCCCGTGAAAGTTTCATAGCATTTGGACTTGTGGATTAGGAGATATGATCGATGCAAATTCACGCTTTCGGTAGGCTGTGCCGTTTGCATCGATACATTTCGTATCGGTCTGTTCAACTCGATCTCTAGCACGTGTGCACAAGGTGACGTGACGCGAGATTCTTGGATTGACCCACTCTCTACGTCGAGTTTACCGAGTCTTATACTTCTACGCACTCTGTTCGCATCGACTGGGTGGGTTCATCTCGCATCGATGCCTTCGCCTCTATTTCGCATCAATGCATGAGGTTATTTGGGGGATTTTTCGTATTGATGGAAGTGGGACGACATTCGCAACGATGCAGTATGCGCTCTTCGTATCTATCAGATGGCAAATCGATACGAAACACACGAGTAAGCGGATCGATACGAAGTGACGATTACTCATGGACACGAACTAGATGGCGACGAATGATGCGAAATAGGAGGAGCTTGGATCGATATGAAACGAGGCATGCTCGATGAATATGAATGGTGGCTCCATGATCGATATGAACAACGTCTATATGATGGATTCAAATGTACCGATTCGAACATCGGTGTAATGGATACGAATAGATGAGCATTGGATGGATACAAACTCATCGGTTCGAAACCATGCATAGTTGATGGATGCGAAGCTTGGCTGATACGAACAAGGTCCCTCTAGATCGATTCGAACAGTGTAGCCTCGGATGGGTTCGAATCTGATTGATTCGAACACGACCCTTTGATGGACATAAATATAGTGATTACTTGGATTACATCGATCATATTTCGTGCATACGAACTTCGATTGACCTGAAATTTGAAACGTTGGCTTTTATAGCTTTGCTCCCCATGTCACACCGATTGTAGGTCGATACAGACTCGGACAAAATTCATCGATATCCATAGCGAGCCTTCGTATAACCAATCTTTGGGACAAACTATCTTTGGTTATCAGTTGATCTTTTGGTGTCATGGCCTTGCTAAAATGCGGGATAACACTTGCCCACCAAAACATGCTTTGTGGTAGGAAGGTGTGTTTTGTAATACCATAAGCTGGATGTTCATATCCTGTTGATGACCCACAAAGAAATTGATAGCCTTATCTGACCATGAATGACGATTGTTCGGGATCGTATGTCACTTGAGGTGATATGTGACCATTCGCGGTCAGATGCCGTTCACAACGAATGGTGACCATTCGCAGTCGGGGAGCCATTCGAGCGATTTTTGATCGTTTGCAATCGGGTGCCGTTCGAGGCAAGTTGTGACTGTTTGCGGTCAGGTGCCGTTCGAGGCGAATTGTGTGCCCGGGGAGGACTTAGTATCATTAATGTTAGACTTCACGTTTGAGTGAATTTCAGAATTGGCGGTTATGGCAGTTTATCGCCACCTCAGAGCATGCCTGGAGACCGTACGTGATCCCATAAATTTGTAAGTGACTTTGCATTTCAGAATTATCAAAACCAAATATCCAGTCGACCGAGTTTTTCAACAGAAATGTCAAACAAAATCAAGTCCAAACATGAGAAACAGAAAACAAAAGAAAAACAGGGACGTTAGAGCGCAAACACCTACATTGATGCGATTTATAGTCGTATCAGAGCATGCCTGAGGATCGTTCGCGGTCCTGTACACGTAAACAACTTAGTCACGTTGGTGTGGAGTTTACGACTCGTTCATCATTATTCCAATCAATTGATGACAAGCTAACTCCCCGATCCTGAGTCGTTCCCAGTTGGTGCAGGCGGTGGCCCTTTTTGTTCCACCGTCGTAGCCCACCTTCTTACATATTGCGATAGCAGACCATTCAGGATATGCCCCTCAACTTCATCCTTTAAATATCTGCTGTCGTTTGTGCTATGACCATTAAGCTCGTGAAATAAGCAATACTTTTCTGACCTTCTTTCATTGTTGGTCAGATATCTTCTCATCGGCTTTCAATAAGGAACCTGTCCTTTGATGTCCTGGTAGATCTGTTCCAAAGTTTCATTCAGCTCCGTATATGAGGTAAATCTCAGTTCCTTTCGTGGTCACGTTGATCCATCATCGTTATCCTTGGCTTTCCGTTTCCCTCTATCGGTTCCTGAATCTGTTTTAGGAAGATTTTCACCCTTGACTGCACAAACATCGATTCCTTCTCCTCCCTCTCTTTCTGCATTTGCATCCTCTAATCGTAAAAATCCTTCCGCCTCATGATAAAATTCTTCTAGATCCATAGGGGGATCCCTTATCAATGAATTCTTAAATTTTGTGTCGTCAGCTATGCCAGATACAGCTACTATCAAAACCATGGATGGATCTGGTCGATCCACCGATGCTGCCGCTGCATTAAATTGCGTCAGAAAGCTCCTCAAAGATTCCTCGGTTCTTTGCTTCAGTGCTGCCAAACTCATCACATTCTTGGGTCTCGAAATGTAACAACCTGCAAATCCGTACCCCTTGAATCAACACTATTCTATCTCTGTTAACTCAAGTGGCACAGAAATACGAACCATTTGGGTTTAAGAAGAAGAGATAGAAGAAGAAGAAACTAAACAAATCAGAATCTCACAGTCGTAGCGGAGTAAAATATAATAATAAATAATAGATCTTTACACAAAATGAAATCAATAACTGTTTTATACATCATATCATCAGAGTGTCTCATACAAACAATGTTTACCAGTCAGACAAATCCACACAATCACAGCAGCGGAATATATATATAGGTACAGATAATACGTCTCGGACTCCAGCTCCTCTCCTGCTCCATAGCATCCTGTCCTGAACAAATAATACTCGGTCTGACCCGAGCATTATAATAAAATAACACCCGAGTCAGTCTGGAATACCAGCTGATAATAATGCACCCAAATTGATTATTAAAGTTTCAAAAATCTTTTATGAAAACAAAAGCATCTCGTAAAACCACGCCACAAATAAACATGTCGGGTTTTTACCTTACGATAGCTAAAACACTTTTTATAGAAATCCTCTGATATTATAATAGGGTCTATTTACAAATACTTATAAAATAGCCGAAATTGTTACATTCATTAAATTCCAGCTACTAGCCACAAAAGTGGGTAATACAAACAAAACTCGTACAAGGCTCGTAGGGAGAATGGATTTCCAACAATGACTAGGCACTGGGGTACCACCTGTCACAGTACGGGGCCTAGATCACCGTACCGAGGACCACGCCCGATCCCCTGCAACACAAGGCCGGACCCATCCTTTACTGGACAGTTCCGAATAAGATCACCCCGCGGTTGGGATCAGCAACCGCGCCACTAAGCCGAAATAAAAAGGGACATCTAGACAGGGATGACCTTACTCTCCAGTGGGGGCTACCCACGAAGCCTTGCTGCATATCCCCTGATTTTCAGTCATTCCCATTTGATGAGGCTTGAGGCTAAGCGTTACCTTTTTAGAACATATCCCTTAGAATGCCCATCGTCCACCTGACGATGCTTTCACAAGCATTCATCTATACAAGTCCGTCCCGGGTTCGAACGGAACCGAAGGCACTATTCCTACTACATCCATTTTGGAAATATCCTCAGGATTAGTAGCGACTAGCCCTTGCACTTCACTTCTCCATCTTCGACTCCGAACACGTTTTCCGCTCGAAGCGTACAAACCGGATCGAAGTGGTTTTCGAGAAATAAATCTCGATCCCGGTCTCTTCGAAACGATCAACGCATTTGTCCAATATTGATAGTCGGTGATTTAACTATCAATTAACATTCACAAACATCCATCACACAATAAATAATTCCCACATTATTTATTTGCCTCAAATATCTTTAAAAGATATATTTTCAAATTTCCAAAACCCATTTTA
The DNA here is from genome assembly GCA_030765085.1 of Allium cepa. Lineage (NCBI taxonomy): Eukaryota > Viridiplantae > Streptophyta > Magnoliopsida > Asparagales > Amaryllidaceae > Allium > Allium cepa. The sequence continues at coordinate 683,150,211 of CM060932.1, read as the reverse complement.
AAACAATTTTCCAAAGTTCTTCCCTTACATGGTAAATTCTTTACCTTTTATTCCCATTGGAAATAACAAAGTTCAAAACATTTAGATTTAAAACAATTTAAAACAATTTATTCTTAAATATACTTTGAAATATTAAAGTTACTACTAGTTATTTACTCTAAAATAATTTCAAAATATTTTAAGTAAAGCCACTTGATAAGGCATTATCTAGTTTAAAATGGGGTTTAGTTAAATGAAATTTTAAAGATGGAGTTTTAGAAAAATTGGTACAGGGTTCCAAATAACTTAAATCAAACTACCTTTTAAGTAAATCCATATATAAAATAATTACTAATAACATTCTTAAAATAATTACTATTATAGCTAATTTATATATTATTTACTTTAAAATAATAATTTCTCAAAACACTTTTGAAACAAGTTTTAACTTTATTTTTTTCTAAATCTGCTTTAAAACACGAACTTGGTTTCCCAGGGAAATACACTTCTATTCAAACAACTCATACAATCCTTCTTATAAATTCCGCCCGATTTATTCCAATTCAAATTTTCGTTTAATCATTTTAAGTTTGTTTCCATGCATAAAATAAACTTCCTTGAAGTTTTAAAACACCTTTTTCCATTTCTGGAACTTCACCTTCACAGTCTAGGCTTAAATATTATTTATATTTTTTTAATAAAACTATTGGGAATTTATTAACGAGAATAATACTTAAGAATTACTTAAATAAAATTCCAATGGTGAAAAAGCATTTCAAATATTTTATTTACATTTAAAAACTGTAAATTTATATTTGGAAAGCCTCTTTTAAATATATTTTAATTTCTAGGAAAACATCATCAAATAACCTCATCGTCATTTTTAACAATTTATAATTTCTTATGGAATTTATACTCACAAATCCATATTTTCACATTTATCAACTGATGAGTTTTCCATTTCATTTATAAATTCCAAAATTTACCAATTTCCATTCTCCATTCAACTAGATTCCAAATTTTATTCCTTTAGATCTTTTATTTAACAATTCTTTCTATTTCTTTTAAAACTCAATTTATTTTATTTATTCTTATCAATTTCAGGTTTAAATTTATCAATTCATGTCACAACAACTGAATTCCAAATTTAGCTACCACAGTATATAAATAAAATACATCATCAGTCATAACAACAATCCCAATATTGTGAGGAATCCAGTTGAATCCCTCCAACCTGTTTTCCCTGCATACACAAATATTAGCACAACTATATATATATATATATATACACACATATATATATCGATTCAATTTGATAATAATTATCATATTCAGCTAAACATCCAAACAAACAGTCAATATTAGCTGTTTAACTTTACTGCTATCCAGATGTGAGTGAGAATAACTCACCTTAAGTTTCGGCGAGCATTCGAAATTTAAATTAAACCGAACAACGTTCGATTTAACTCAAATTTCTACTTGCCCGGAATGATTCCGGATCTGCACCATCTCGTAGTGCTCTTTTCTGCGATTCCAACGCCACCAAAATCTGACATCGTATGTAACCGTTATGAACATTTGAAGTTTGTATATAAAATTTTAAACAATTGCTTTTTTTTAATACCAAAGCAAAACACAGGTATACCCTCGTCTTCCCCATCGCGTACGCAAGCTCCAGGAACAAAACGCGAACAAGAACCCAACATCTTAGACTAGGGTTACAAACCGCACTCACTACCATCGACGAGAACGAGATCGGCCTAGCCCATGTCGAAGCTCCGAGCGACGCACACACACGGCCAGAACGCGGTTGAACTCGGCTGCCCCTTAAGCTCAAAAAACAAGCACGAACGGACCCCGCATCGGCCCAAATTCTGGCCCCCACGTCGCATCGTGAACCACTCCACCGTACGGATGTGTTAAGCTCGCCATCCCCTTCGATCTTCCAGTAGAAAATTTCTTGAATAGATGCAAGGATTGAGGGAGATTTGAGGGAGAAGACGACTAATTTTCGGCCATTGAAACGTGAATAAGCGGCGGCTCACGTTTATGCTAGGGTTAGAGAATAAACAATATATATATATATATATATATATTATTGTTTTAATATTATTTTATTAATAAAATTCTCTATGTGCATCGTATTTCAAACGAACTCCAATTCTCACGCACCAACAGGCGTTCCTAGGGTTTTTCCGCGTACCGGACACAATGGAACAGGTTTCGTAAGCTAATTCGGTCATATGTGCGAGTTACGGAATTAAACGATAAATTTTAAATTAAACCGATTAAAACGATTTCGATGCGTTTCGAGCTGCCAGGGTCAAACGACAATTCTGATTGCTACGAAAATTGAAATTCGATAATAACTAACTATTACGGATCCAATGGAACTAGTTTCGTCAAATTCCGAGACTGTGCCCCGGAAGACTATTTTAACTCGTCTATTAAATCGAGCGATTTTCAAAATTGTCGAAAACGCTTAAAATTTTACTTTTAAAATTTTACTAACTTAATAATAAATTACATAAAATATATAATCACATTAAAAATCATTCTGACTCATTCCGAACCCAAAATCTGATTAATTGCATTTTAATAATATTAAATTCATTTTTAAATTAATATAAAATCCCAAATATTAACTTATCAACTTAAAAATTCATCTAACATTCCCACCATACTATTTGCACTCAAATAACTCAAAATAAATTTTTAAAACCATTCTTATCACTATTTACATCCAAATTTACCCTTTTATCTAAATTCCGAATATTTAATTATATTTTTCCATTATTCAAATTCAACCGGAATTACTATAATTAAGAATTATAGCTTATTTCATTGATTGAACCCGAATCCATCCATTAAAAAAATCAATTAAGAATCCACATTAACATTTAAAATGAATTAAATGTTCAAATTCAATGGCTTAAAAATCCGGAATGTTACATTCCTCCCCCCTTATAAAAATTTCGTCCCCGAAATTTGCTAAGGTAGAAAGAATGTTCCCAACTCAATAGCAAAACTTACTTAGTGAAAATCCCAAATTCACTTTTCCCAAATCCTTTAGTTTCAAATCGAAACTACTAATTCAATCCTATTCCAATATCCTTTATTTCCAATTGTTATTTGAAATCAACTCGTCGCTAATGAAACAAATGCTTCTACACTCATTAACTTAACCAAAACTTTTTTAGTTAAAACTTATATACAACTTCCCAAAACCCTTTATCTCAAATCCAAACTCAAATGCTTTATTTATACTCAAAAGCTTTTGTTTCAACATTATTTCAAAACAACTTTTCAAGTTAATTTCAATTTTCAAGTTTCCAAAAATTTTCTAACTCCCAAAATTTCCGGAAAATTTTGACAGAGTCTCCCCTGCATGGAGGAGCTTTCGCGATATCGCGATACAACTAAATATATATACATCGACCCACATGGTCGGAAACCAAAATATATCACAATATATATATCATTTCCCAATTATATTTGTGTAGGCGTACCTTTTTAGCAAATTTTAATAGCAAGCGGTTAATATAACGCATATACGCGCTCCAACTCTCTCGAACGCCTTCAGTACCTGTACTTACTCAACGAACTCATCAGTTTTCAAAGATATGCACATTTTATCAACATTTCCAATACAAATGTAAGCTAACATATCAATTTCATAATCCATTCAACAATTTTGCATGATCTCATAAGTAAATCATATTTTATAGCATGTACAAAGTTTCTTTTCTAATTCCAAGCTCCATTTTATTTCACACAAATGAGTTACATACAAGTTTACCATTCTCAATTCATAACTACTACCACCAATTCATATTCACTTCAATATTACGAACATAAGCTTTACTATTTCCAATTTACTTCCATTTAAATTCAAATTGATTCACAATCTAATGTACTTATGATTTATTTGCAATTTTTTTTTTCAAATTCAAACTTCATTATATTCCACTGGAATGACTTACATCCGAGTTGCAAATGTTAGATTCACATTCACTTCAATAAGAGTAATATATGCTTTTGATTCATTTACTTTTCTTTTTAACTAACCTGCATTTACATACAAACCCACTAAATAGATTCCAATCCATTTCCCATTATTCTAATATCATTTTCATTTACTTCCTTTAATCCATTCACTTAAATTTAATGACTAATTTCTATGCAGGTTGCGGTTATTCAAACAAATAACCAATCCTTAAGCTTATAACCATTAACATTAATTCCAACTATATTCATAGTAATTTTATTCAATTTTGCATGGTTCACAAACCAAGCATTCTTATTCCATTGCAAATTTTTAACTTAATTTTCTTATTTTCACTTCAAGATCATCATTTAAGTTTAAATTAATAACATCACATTCTATATTATTTATAACTCACACATCTTTAATTTATCACAAAAATTAATTAAAATTCTCTCCACTTGCATTTCAGTGCCTATTACCCAACAAAATTTATCCAAGACAACATCATTCAATTTACTTAAGTTCTTCCAATTTTCATTATCTTCTTATATCAATTTTATTTTATTTTCATTTGATTCTCATCCAAATCAATTCCAATCCATTTACTTGCATTCCAATTTATTATCTAAACAAATTTCATTTAAAGCTATTTCATAAGCTTAACCATAACCATCTCACCATATTCTTAAATGATTTCAATTCCATAATATCTCAGTTTATTTGCAATTTAATTGATTCTTACCCAATCAAACCATTTACAAATTTTAATCCAACTAGCTTATACATTCTATCAAATGTTAATTTCTAATTAGTATATTCACCAAATTCTAGTTCATATTCAATAATTAAATCTTTTATTAATAATAAGGCCACTACAAATCATCACTATTATAATCCAATTCCATTATTCATTCACACTCTCAACTTTTTATTGCCAAAATTAAATTCCATACTAGAACTGGGTTTTAAATTATTTTTCTTTTCAAAATTTTCTTAACAAACCATCAAAATTTCATCCATGCCAATACAAATTTCATTTGATTTACTTTGCTCTAAATTCATCTTCAAGCTTCATTTTATTTAATTTAGCTTACGCTAAATTCATTCCCAAACAATTTCTTTAAATTTAGTTGAGGGAGGATTTAATTATCCAATATCATTTCAATTAAATTTAAACTTCCCTCAACTCAATTCTTTTCCCATTTAAATTCAAGTTTTAACTAAATTTATTCATCCAACTTAAATTTATGCTATTTCTTTTACCATTTAAATAAGAATTTAATTCTATTCAAAATTATTTACAACACAGCTGAATTTTGATTTTACTTCAATCCAAATTTATTTCTCCATAAATAAGTTCAAAACTTATTTTCTATTTTAAATTCATTCACATCCTTTTATATCTCACTTCTTCTTATCTTAATTCACATTTCATTCAGGTTTAGATTTGAATTCTCCATACCATTCAACTATTTTCCAATTGTGATCATAATTCCATTTTCCTATTTATAAGTTCACCAACTTGTATACTTAAAAGCTTATATTGCTCATGGTTACAAGTTATTTCTCAATGACCCACAATTTCAAAGTAAACTTACATTTTAATTTAACCCAAATCAATTTAATTCTAAGCCCAATTTATTTAACCTATCCAAGTTAAATTCCAATTTTCTATTCACTTCAATATACTTTATTCACTTCCATTCACTCAGGTTAAATTTTAATTCCAAGATTAAAATTTACATTTCCTTCTTATTATCATCAACATTACCAAAATAAGTTCATTAGTTGATGCATTTTAACTTTACACACCATTTAAATAGAATGTTCCAGAATTCAATTACCCGGTTTTATTCCAAAACCATTTTTAAATAATAATCAATTCATATCCATTTGGTATATCAATCAAATCTCCAGACTTTCCAAAACAACTTGTTTATACCAAACAAATTTCCTCCCTTGAAATTTTTAAAACAACGGGCATACCCAAAAAATCCAAACAATATCATAACCAACCATTTTGGTATCAATCCATCACTTTAGAAACTCGAAAATAAATTCTAATGATTTGGCCAGCATCATCAGGACTATTTTCCAGCGACTGAAGTGAGTTCAATGCTTTCTTACTTTTCAAATTCATTTCAAAACAGTTTCCATTCAAAAATACTTTTCAAAATAATATTCCAATATTGCCTTCAAACACCTTAGCAAACATTTCAAACTTCCCCAGGATTTTAAATTTCCAAACTTTGTTTTCAATACATTTAAAATCCTTTTCAAAATCCCCGGGATTTAAATTCTGGTTTAGTTTAAATTTAGTTATTCTCTTTTGTATAATTTATACTTATAAAATTTTTATTTGGTTATACCCATTCCAAATTTTATATTAAATTTTAGATTCTTATTTGATTAACGTATTAACAACTAAACAATCAAATATATATGAAATTTCAAAAAATTATTTCTTTTATATCAAAATATACTTTTGGGTAAAATTATTTCATTTACCCACTTTAAAAACAATACTATGTCGGTTTATCTTGTTTAAGAGTTTAGAAACCCCTATTGATACGGTTGTACTTCCCGTACCGACCAGAATTCATAAACACTCAACCGATAAGTCAACACAGTATAAAAACAATTTTATATCCACTAACAAGTACGCCCTCATATCTATTACTACGCTCAACCCATTATAGAGTACTCTTGACTCTATTTAATGAGTAAATTACCCCCACCAAAGCCTAGGTTGTCGCCAACCTAAGCTCTGATACCAAGTGTAACAGCCCGCAAATCCGTACCCCTTGAATCAACACTATTCTATCTCTGTTAACTCAAGTGGCACAGAAATACGAACCATTTGGGTTTAAGAAGAAGAGATAGAAGAAGAAGAAGAAACTAAACAAATCAGAATCTCACAGTCGCAACGGAGTAAAATATAATAGTAAATAATAGATCTTTACACAAAATGAAATCTATAACTGTTGTATACATCATATCATCAGAGTGTCTCATACAAACAATGTTTACCAGTCAGACAAATCCATACAATCACAGCAGCGGAATATATATGTATATGTACATATAATATGTCTCGGACTCCAGCTCCTCTCCTGCTCCATAGCATCCTGTCCTGAACAAATAATACTCGGTCTGACCCGAGCATTATTATAAAATAACACCCGAGTCAGTCAGGAATACCAGTTGATAATAATGCACCCAAATTGATTATTAAACTTTCAAAAATCTTTTATGAAAACAAAAGCATCTCCTAAGACCACGCCACAAATAAACATGTCGGGTTTTTACCTTACGATAGCTAAAACACTTTTTATAGAAATCCTCTGATATTATAATAGGGTCTATTTACAAATACTTATAAAATAGCCGAAATTGTTACATTCATTAAATTCCAGCTACTAGCCACAAAAGTGGGTAATACAAACAAAACTTGTACAAGGCTCGCAGGGAGAATGGATTTCCAACAATGACTAGGCACTGGGGTACCACCTGTCACAGTATGGGGCCTAGATCACCGTACCGAGGACCACGCCCGATCCCCTGCAACACAAGGCCGGACCCATCCCTTACTGGACAGTTCCGAATAAGATCACCCCGCGGTTGGGATCAGCAACCGCACCACTAAGCCGAAATAAAAAGGGACATCTAGACAGGGATGACCTTACTCTCCAGTGGGGGCTACCCACTAAGCCTTGCTGCATATCCCCGGATTTTCAGTCATTCCCATTTGATGAGGCTTGAGGCTAAGCGTTACCTTTTTTAGAACATATCCCGTAGAATGCCCATCGTCCACCTGACGATGTTTTCGCAAGCATTCATCCATACAAGTCCGTCCCGGGTTCGAACGGAACCGAAGGCACTATTCCTACTACATCCATATTGGAAATATCCTCAGGATTAGTAGCAACTAGCCCTTGCACTTCACTGCTCCATCTTCGACTCTGAACACGTTTTCCGCTCGAAGCGTACAAACCGGATCGAAGTGGTTTTTCGAGAAATAAATCTCGATCTCGGTCTCTTCGAAACGATCAACGCATTTGTCCAATATTGATAGTCGGTGATTTAACTATCAATTAACATTCACAAACATCCATCACACAATAAATAATTCCCACATTATTTATTTGCCTCAAATATATTTAAAAGATATATTTTCAAATTTCCAAAACCCATTTGAAAATAATTTCTCAAAGTTCTTCCCTTATAAGGTAAATTTTTTACCTTTTATTCCCATTGGAAATAACCAAGTTCAAAACATTTAGATTTAAAACAATTTAAAATACTTTATTCTTAAATATACTTTGAAATATTAAAGTTGCTACTAGTTATTTACTCTAAAATAATTTCAAATTATTTTTAAGTAAAGCCACTTGATAAGGCATTGACTAGTTTAAAATGGGGTTTAGTTAAATGAAATTTTAAAGATGGAGTTTTAGAAAAATTGCTACAGGGTTCCAAATAACTTAAGTCAAACTGCCTTTTAAGTAAATCCATATATAAAAATAATTACTAATAACATTCTTAAAATAATTACTATTATAGCTAATTTATATATTATTTACTTTAAAATAATAATTTCTCAAAACACTTTTGAAACAAGTTTTAACTTTAATTTTTTCTAAATCTGCTTTAAAACACGAACTTGGTTTCCCAGGGAAATACACTTCTATTCAAACAACTCATACAATCCTTCTTATAAATTCCGCCCGATTTATTCCAATTCAAATTTTCGTTTAATCATTTTAAGTTTGTTTCCATGCATAAAATAAACTTCCTTGAAGTTTTAAAACACCCTTTTCCATTTCTGGAACTTCACCTTCACAGTCTAGGCTTAAATATTATTTATATTTTTTTAATAAAACTATTGGGAATTTATTAACGAGAATAATACTTAAGAATTACTTAAATAAAATTCCAATGGTGAAAAAGCATTTCAAATATTTTATTTACATTTAAAAACTGTAAATTTATATTTGGAAAGCCTCTTTTAAATATATTTTAATTTCTAGGAAAACATCATCAAATAACCTCATCGTCATTTTTAACAATTTATAATTTCTTATGGAATTTTTCCTCACAAATCCATATTTTCACATTTATCAACTGATGAGTTTTCCATTTCATTTATAAATTCCAAAATTTACCAATTTCCATTCTCCATTCAACCAGATTCCAAATTTTATTCCTTTAGATCTTTTATTTAACAATTCTTTCTATTTCTTTTAAAACTCAATTTATTTTATTTATGCTTATCAATTTTAGGTTTAAATTTATCAATTCATGTCACAACAACTGAATTCCAAATTTAGCTACCACAGTATATGAATAAAATACATCATCAATCATAACAACAATCCCAATATTGTGAGGAATCCAGTTGGATCCCTCCAACCTGTTTCCCCTGCATCCACAAATATTAGCACAACTATATATATATACATATATATATCGATTCAATTTGATAATAATTATCCTATTCAGCTAAACATCCAAACAAACAATCAATATTGGCTGTTTAACTTTACTGGTATCCAGATGTGAGTGAGAATAACTCACCTTAAGTTTCGGCGAGCGTTCGAAATTTAAATTAAACCGAACAACGTTCGATTTAACTCAAATTTCTGTTTGCCCGGAATGATTCCGGATCTGCACCATCTCGTAGTGCTCTTTTCTGCGATTCCAACGCCACCAAAATCGCCGCAATCTGACATCGTATGTAACCGTTATGAACATTTGAAGTTTGTAAATAAAATTTTAAACAATTTCTTCTTTTTTTAATACCAAAGCAAAACACAGCTATACCCTCGTCTTCCCCATCGCGTACGCAAGCTCCAGGAACAAAACGCGAACAAGAACCCAACATCTTAGACTAGGGTTACAAACCGCACTCACTACCATCGACGAGAACGAGATCGGCCTAGCCCATGTCGAAGCTCCGAGCGACGCGCACCCACGGCCAAAACGCGGTTGAATTCGGCTACCCCTTAAGCTCGAAAAACGAGCACGAACGGACCCCGCATCAGCACAAATTCTGGCCCCCACGTCGCATCGTGAACCACTCCACCGTACGGATGTGTTAAGCTCGCCATCCCCTTCGATCTTCCAGTAGAAAATTTCTTGAATAGATGCAAGGATTGAGGGAGATTTGAGGGAGAAGACGAATAATTTTCGGCCATTGAAACGTGAATAAGCAGCGGCTCACGTTTATGCTAGGGTTAGAGAATAAACAATATATATATATATATATATATATATATATTATTGTTTTAATATTATTTTATTAATAAAATTCTCTATGTACATCGTATTTCAAACGAACTCCAATTCTCATGCACCAATCCTTATTCCTAGGGTTTTTCCACATTTCGAACACAATGGAACACGTTTCATAAGCTAATTCAGTCATATGTGCGAGTTACGGAATTAAACGATAAATTTTAAATTAAACCGATTAAAACGATTTCGATGCGTTTCGAGCTGCTAGGGTCAAACGACAACTCTGATTGCTACGAAAATTGAAATATGGTAATAACTAACTATTACGGATCCAATGAAACTGGTTTCGTCAAATTCCGAGACTGTGCCCCGAAAGGCTATTTTAACTCGTCTATTAAATCGAGCGATTTTCAAAATTGTCGAAAACGCTTAAAATTTTACTTTTAAAATTTTACTAACTTAATAATAAATTACATAAAATATATAATCACATTACAAATCATTCTGACTCATTCCGAACCCAAAATCTGATTAATTGCATTTTAATAATATTAAATTCATTTTTAAATTAATATAAAACCCCAAATATTAACTTATCAACTTAAAAATTCATCTAAAATTCCCACCATACTATTTACACTCAAATAACTCAAAATCAATTTTTAAAACCATTCTTATCACTATTTACATCCAAATTTACCCTTTTATCTAAATTTCGAATATTTAATTATATTTTTCCGTTATTCAAATTCAACCGGAATTACTATAATTAAGAATTATAGCTTATTTCATTGATTGAACCCGAATCCATCCATTACAAAATCAATTAAGAATCCACATTAACATTTAAAACGAATTAAATGTTCAAATTCAATGGCTTAGAAATCCGGGATGTTACACGAAATGTGAACCCTGAATTGCTTCATAAATCTTTTAGTCAAATCGGCTCATGTTCCAACGAGGTACTCTCCAGTTGTCTAAACTATAGCGCTGCAATGCCCGCCAAGTATAATGGGAAGCACTGGGCCATGACCTCCTCTTATGCCCCCAGCACCTCCATATGCCCTATATACTTTGTCAGATGAGCCACAAGATCTGTCCTTCCAATATGAATTTCCAATGCCGGTAACTTGAATTCTGGTGGATTCCCGGCTTGCTTGATCGTAAGAGCAAAGGGACTCCTATCCACATCCTCCAGATCTCTATTCACTAGTCCATCTCTCATGGCTCGTCTGACCATCTCTGCCAATCTATCACTATTGTCAAGTTGTAGCCCTTGTCTCTTGCTTCTACTTTGCCCCCTGAGTTCACGAGGGATCCTTGGGATGTACCTCCTAAATGAGCATTCAATTCTCTGTCAATACCATGTTGCGTAGCTCCTCTTGGCACTCGACCTAGGACTGGGTCTACATGTTCCGGGTACATTCCACCTAGTTCTGGGGTTGTGCCAGATGGTCCTGCCCCATTCTAAATTCCGGCTGCTCCGTGCTCTCGATCCCTATCTCCAGCATCTCATGTGGCTGCGTTAGCTTGATTTCGCACCCTGGTTTGTCCAGTTCCTCGAAGTAATTTATGTATCGTCTCTTCTTGTTTTTTCAGGAGCTCTTCATGCATAGGTCCCATCATCATCTCCATCTCATCTCTGGTGATGAAGACCGAGGCTTTATTCACTCCAGAGGAAGCCTCTTGACTCCCCTCAGCTGACTCCTTTCTGCTCCTTGCTTTCTACTTAATTTCCTTGTCATAGCTCTTCAGATCTGAATCCTTAAGCCTTCAAATTCAAATTCCAAGCGATAGAATCCCTGAATTAGTCCTCTCAATGAAAGCATCAAAATGTTTGCGCCAAAAATGGTCACAAACACCCAATAGTCGATGAGAGCACCAGTTCTCAATCACAGATCACAGATAACATGTATATAGAGAATCAAAAATGAAGAACACTCAGCAAATTAAGAAGAAAGTAGTAAAAAACACAGGATGTATAGTGATTAGGCAATCTGGCATACGTCCACTTTCAAGTTTGATGACTTTATTGATATTCACTCGCCGATTACAATTGATTACAATGGATTGCGGCAAATTAAAGTTCTAAAATTCGTATACAACGACAGCCACGGAGTGCAAAGTTGGATTCGACAGAGTCTGGGCATCCAGGACCCAAAAAGATCCTTTTCTTTAGGCCCTAGGGCTCTATTTGTAGGGATAGGAGGCTGATATCTCGCTCAAACTTCGAAAGATTTCTTCTGGCAGGTGAAGAGGCCCACGCGATCGATCCCATGCAATTTCGAATCGATCCATGATCGGTACGAACCAATTTCATATCGATCAATAATTTGTCCAATGGAGTCAAAACTTGGCGAGAACATTCCTTAGCTTGTACGTAAGCTCCTGTGAAAGTTTCATAGCATTTGGACTTGTGGATTAGGAGATATGATCGATGCAAATTCATGCTTTCGGTAGGCTGTGCCATTCGCATCGATACATTTCATATCATTCTGTTCGACTCGATCTCTAGCATGTGTGCGCAAGGTTACGTGGTGCGAGATTCTTGGATCGATCCACTCTCTACGTCGAGTTAACCGAGTCTTATACTTCTATGCGCTCTGTTCGCATCGACCCGTGGGTTCATCTCGCATCGATGCCTTCGCCTCTATTTCGTATCGATGCATGAGGTTATTTATGGGATTATTCGTATCGATGAAGTGGGACGACATTCGCATCGATCCATTATGCACTCTTCATATCTATCAGATGGCCGATCGATACGAAACACGTGAGTAAGCGGATCGATACGAAGTGACGATTACTCATGGATACGAACTAGCTGGTGACAAACGATGTGAAATAGGAGGAGCTTGGATCGATACGAAACGAGGCATGCTCGATGAATACGAATAGTGGCTCCATGATCGATATGAACATCGGCTATATGATGGATTCAAATGTATCGATTCGAACATGGGTTTTATGGATATGAATAGATGAGCATTTGATGGATATGAACTCATCGATTCGAAACCATGCATAGTTGATGGATGCGAAGCTTGGCCGGTACAACAAGGTCCCTCTAGATCGATTCGAACAGTGTAGCCTTGGATGGGTTCGAATCTGATTGATTCGAACACGACCTTTTGATGGATACGAATATAGTGACCACTTGGATTGCATCGATCATATTTCGTGCATACGAACTCCGATTGACTTGAAATTTGAAATGTTGGCCTTTATAGATATGCTCGCCATGTCACATCGTTTGTAGGTCGATCCGGATTTGACAAAATTCATCGATATCCATAGCGAGCCTGCGTATAACCAATCTTTCGGACAAACTGTCTTTGGTTATCAGTTGATCTTTTGGTGTCATGGCCTTGCTAAAAAGGTGGGATAACAGATTTTTTCATCTTTTAAGGATCGTCAAAATATTTATATTTAGTGGAATATGATACATATATAATGTCTACTCAATAAAATAAATATTTTTCTTAGTGTTAAGGCTTTACATTGATCCCCCTTAATGCGTTTTTAGGCATTGTCATATAATTCTCATATAAAACACCAGTAAACCGTCGGTGGATAGGGATGCGCCGTGATACAACACTAAACCAAAATCTTAGGGGTCTCATAGAGGAATAAAAGTATGACAAGGTACATGAGGTAATGCCCAAGGTAGGATACTACCAATCGGGTCGTAGGGCAGGTGGTAACACATTATAGCTATGACCGCCCACCGCGTCCATCCATCCCATATCGAGTGAAAGGGAGGCTATCCAAAATCAAGGTGCACCAATGGAAACCAAAAACCTGAGTAATAATATGGACCGAGTCCATGAAAATCGAAGAACGGATGTCCGTTAGGGGCAATTAGCCCACTTGGTCCTGTCAAGCCATCATGTTTTAGTCATTTCAAATTGGCACAAGTGTTGGGGTCTATCGATCATCGTTCTCTTTCTTTAAATCCAACAAATGACGCTAAATCCAACCACTTCGTTCTTGATTCTCCTCTGCATACACAGTTGTTAAAGTGGATCCAATATTGATAGAGAGTATGTCAATAAGAGACCCCGGTCTCTTTAACAGCCAAACGTTGTTTTACACATAGGTTGGTACTTTAACATTTCCAAAATGATTCATACTTGATATCAAAATATCATATTCACTTCAAAATCAATTTCATTTTGAAATATCCTATTTACTTCAAATATCACATTCAGTTCGATACATAATTTTCACTTGAAAATATCATTCCACTCAAATATCTCGATTTTACTTTCAAAATCGTTTCGAATTTCGATTTAGATTATAACCTCATTTTAACCCAATTAGCATTTAAATCCATGATTTAAATATAGACATTCCCATTATCACCAGTTTGAATGTCTAGAAAACAGTTTGAACGGTTTTAAAATATTTTAGCAGAAAATAGTTTGGGTATTAAAATGGTTTATATAGTAAATAGCTCGGAAAATTAAATTAATTTGAATATTTGAAAAGATTAATTTAAATACTTTATATTAAAATAATTTATTCAAAAATAGTTTCAAAGTCAAACTAATTTAATTCCAAATTTTCCAATTCAAATCACTTTCAATTTCCATTTTCATTTAAATCGACTCAATTCTGATTTCAATTTGAATTAACTTTGATTTCAATTTTAATTCAAATCAATTTCAATTACAATTCCAAATTAATCCAATTTCGATTTCAATTCCAACTAAATTTGAATTCTATTCCTATTTGAGTTAATTTCATTTCAATTCTCAATTTTAAAACATTTCGATTTATATAAATTCGAGTTCGATTTCAGAATATCGATTTAAATTGGTTAAACTAAATTTAACTTCAATATTCAATTTAAGATTCAAATCTTTAAAAATAATTCAATTCCAAACCCAAATTTTGAAATATCCATTTAAATTACTTTTACTTGGATTTATTTCAAGGTTCAAGTATGTGTTCAATCTTTTTAAAACAAATCAATTTTCGAAATTCAAGTGGTTTCTCAGTTATAACTTCAAAATTTCAAACCCTTATTCTTTAAAAAATTCCGGTTGACAGGTTCATTTTTAACATTTCAAGCTCGAGTTCAAAAATGATTCCATTTCCATAAATTGGATTTAATTTCTTAAAAGTAAAATAATTTCAATAATTAAAATCATTTTAAACCACTCTAGTGTCTGTATATAATTTTCTATCCTATGGCAAAGTGATTCCATTATTTCAATCTAATTTCCAGGATGGATATATGTTATTTCAATCCAAAATAAATGTCATAGGTATATATCATTTCAATCTATTTCTTAATTTATTCAAAATAATTTGGTTTACGGTTTTGTATACTGTAAAGGATATGCAGGATGACAGTAGGATATATCAAAATAAATAAACATCAAAACATCAATCAATAGCATCCTTCACAATCAACATCCAAAGCAGCCAATAATTCACAACAATTTCATAGTTATCAATATCAAGTAATTTACTGGCAATTAAATTCCAATTTCAAATTTAACTGTCAATTTCAATACCTACAGTCAATTCATATGTCAATTTCATCTTCAACTAACAGTCAATAAAATCAGATAACTTCACGATTCAATTTTAACGAACATAAAAATACTATAGTACGTCGTGAGCGTTAAAAACAGTCATATTTTATTTTATGTCGTTGCTTTCACTTCCTAATTTCGATTAAATTCGAATATGTTCGAATTTAACTGAAAATTCTACAAGCTCTAAGCTCAACTAATTTGATTCCATAGCAAAGACCTCGTTAATATGATATGATCCAAAGCAATTAATCGCGTTGGATTTGGACCTAAAACAAACGAGTTATGAATTTTTTCTAAAACTTGAATTTTTTTAAAACTTGAATTTATTTTCTGCCCTACCTCGCATCCAAAGATCGAAATGCGACGTCACAACATTGCTCCCTACCCTTGTTAGGTCGTGGTGATCAACTAGGCACCGAGCTTCACCATTTTCTGGCCGTAGATGCGCCTTCGTCCCATGATCTCGAATACATCCATGATTTAAACAAAAACTTCACCATTGATGAGAACTTCCTAGCCCTAGCTGGCATCCAAAGAGTCGATCGTCCCAAAACTGCTGTGCTCCCATCAAATACCAAATCGAAGCTCTACACCAATCATGATTTTTAAAATTCGTTTGGGGATTTTTTGTTGTGTAAAAATCGAGTTATGGATTTTTGAAATTAAAGAAGCTTGTGTTTTCCTATGTACTTTTTTCTTTTCTGTAGTCGGCGTGAACTAAAAGGGAGGGAGGGGTGCGATTTTTAGATAAGGAAACAACATATTGATTCATATGCATATAGCGTGGTTGGTCTTAGTATAGACTGGGCCAAAGAGATGTTAAAATGGCTGTAATTAAATTGATTTGAAATATATTGATTAAAATTCCAAAATATCTAGCCCTAAATTTTAGATCCCAATCGAGGTGTGTCGCTCGGCGTTCCTAATATTATACCCCTATTCCGGACACAATGAAACAAGTCTTGAGCCCCAATAAGATCGTATATAGAAGATAGCTTTTTGAATATAATTAAAATATTAAATTTCCGATATTAATTTCAACGTGTTTCTAACTCATATGACCAAACGATAACTTCAAACGCTACGAAATTTAAATCCAATAATAATATACTATTACAGATCCAATGACACTTGTTTCATCAAATTCCGAGATTATGCCTGGAAGGCTAATTTTATTCGTTAATTTAAATGAATTATTTTAAAAATCAAGTAAATCACATTTAAATCAAATTTAAAAGTTTTATTATCTTCATTTTTATTAATATAAATATAATAAGCCTTTAAACTATTTTTACCCAAATAAAAATCCAAAATTTAAATTTTTTCAATGATTTCAATTATTTAATTCAACAATTAAATTATCCATAAATTGTTCTATTCAAAATTCAAGCTATTAAATCTATAAAATTAAATTTTAAATATTTAAAATCAATTAAATATTCTAATTTCAAATAACCAAAATTCTGGTCATTACAAGTTCCTTCTGGGTGAATGGTCAACTTTAGACGATGACCTCTTTCCAATACTTCCTTCTAAAGGCTGCCTACATTTGGTGCATAAAACCGTCCTTTCTTCCACGGTCCTCCTTTTATATCAACATAGAATCCCTTCGGCTCAATTGGCTTGTTTTTTTTTTTTTACCTAGGCATCTTATTCTGTTGATGCAGATTTGATCTACCTTTTGCAGTTCAGCAATCTTGTCTACCAGTGAAGGTCGAACTTCCAAGCTGGATAGAATTTTAGAAGTGATACTTATTTCTACACTAAATAGAAACTGCACATTACACACATAAAGTGTCTTTAACATATCCCACTCTTCGATCAGTAGCAGGACACAATTCTACTACTTTCGGCTTAAGGCATCGACTACTTATTACCCTTTCCTAGGTATACTATATCCTAAAGTCATAAGATGCTAAAAGCTCCAACCATCTTTGTTGCCTCATGTTCAACTCTTTTTGAGAGAACAAGTAACTTAAGGACTTATAGTCAGTAAATAACTCAAACCTTTCTCTAAGAAGATAATGCCTCCAAATCTTCAATGAAAAAACAGTAGTCGCTAACTCTAAGTCATGAGTAGGGTATCAAACTTTATGTGGTCCCAAATCCCAAAATGCATAGGCTATTACTTTTCCCTTCTACTTCAATACTACTCCTAACCCCAACACCGAGGCATCTGTATACACAGTCATATCATTGTTACCTTTGGGTATTACTTGTATAGGAGCATTCTTCAATCAAAACTTCAATTCTCGAAATGATACCTCACACTCTTTTGTCCAAACAAACTTCTCGTTCTTATGATTTTGTTTCACCATTAGGAAAGCTACTTGAGAGAAGTCCTTAATGAGTCTCCGATAGTAGCCAACCAAGCCTAAGAAACTGCACCTCAGTGATAGTCTCGGACCTCTTTCACTGTTTACACTACCAACCTTCGAAGGATCTACTACTAAACATCTTTCCGAAACTACATGGCTTATGAACTTTACTTCCTTTTTCTAAAATGACACTTATAAAATTTTGCTTTCAACTTATACTATCTCAACATCTCCGAAGCAAGCCTTAGGAGACCTACATGCTCTTCCTCATCTTTTGAGTAGACTAAGATATCATCTATATATATAAAGACATACCTATTTAGTGATTCAGAAAATTCTATTCATTAAGCCCACAAAAAAAACAGGTGCATCAATTAGTCTATACGATATTGGTAGCCACTTATACGAATGCTACCTCATTCTAATAGTAGTCAATGGAACATTCTCTTCCATAACTCTCAGTTGATGGAACCCCAAAGCTAAATGTAGCTATGAAAACTGCTTAGCTCCATTCAACCGATCAAACAAGTCATCAATTCTTGATAGAGGAAATCTATTCTTCCTTATTATTTCGTTAAGTTTTTGATAATCAATACACAACATTAAAGATCCATCGGGCTTCTTTATGAATGCTGGCCCAGATCCAATGATGAATTACATAGCCATATGAAGCTCTTTCCTTCTGACTCAAATAATTATTTCTTTAACTACTCTATCCCCTTCGAAGGCATTCTATGGGGGTTGACTAAATGGTTCAGCTCTCGATAGCAACTTTTACGAAACTCTACTGCTTTCATTAGTGGTAAACCCGAAATAGATTCAAATATATTAAGAAATTTCTTCACCACATGTACCCAAAAATACCTTCCTCCTTTGAAAGTAAAGTGAACAAAACATCTCTACATCTAGTTTTAAGAGCCTTTGAAACTATAAATACTCGTTCTTTTTGACCCAAGTGACTCAAGGTTATCATACATCGGCATAATATATCCTAATGCAATAGCACACCAACCAATCCATCACTAAAATAACTCCAAAACCTATGAAGTCAAATACGTAAGAATCACATAGAAACTTATAACCACCAAACTTAATTTCTAAGTTTGTGCATCTCAATTAATGAGTGGCATTTCCTCCTGTCCGATTTACTACTTATATGAAAATGACTAAATAGGCAACCCAAACCCAAGTGTATCAACCAAATATTTGGCTAAAAATAAGTATGTAGTAGCGCCAATACTCTAACTAAAATACCAAAAATCAAAAACACAGCTTCCAAAGTAATTTTTTTGCCTTTCTTCGAAACAGACGAATCTTTATCCAGATCTTCCAAAGCATAAACCTACGCTTTAAGCATTGGATAATCCTTTTACAGATGCTTTATCCAATTACAATTGAAGTACAACACTCTTCCAAGGTTCTTCGGTGCTAGAAACTTGGTTAAATAGTGCTCTTTTTCAATAGTTAAAAAACAACCACTGTAGTAGCAACTTCTCCACCGCTTTCCTTTGGCACAACCTTCTTGCCTTTGGTACACGGGATATACTTCTTTTGCACTAACATGGGTCATGCCTCTACTATTCTCTATTCCTAATACATTATATCATACCTTCGGGCTATATCAACTACGAATTCAAAAGAAGATGCCTAGTGCGCCATTACCTTATGATCCAGACCCTACTTTAAATCCCTAATGAACTTCTCATTTTCTTTATTGGGATGTTGATAATCCCTCTTCCATCTCAAGAGTTGAACTTCTAGATGCACCCTTCAACCATAAGGCCATCCTTCTACAAGTTTATAAACTCTCGTAGCAGAACACTTCGTAAAGACTCGAATATGAATTGAGTCTTGAACCTATCCTTAACTACACCTAGGTAATTTCATACTTAAGAGTCTCCACAATTACTATCTTCCGCCAGTATAATGCATCTTCATGTTGTTGCCTTGATACCAACCTTCTCCTCTATGCATCATTCAATCCTAGGTCTCTAAATATGCGCTCACGGACACTTATCCAACTCAGTACTTCAACTGCAGGATCCTTCCTCGTAAACATCTTCCCTCCCAAGTTTCTATAGCCATAGTTCAGTTTTGAGAAGTCCTTCTTTACCATCACAGGCCTTGGCTCCACATCCTCCAGCATGTCTGTGTTCATCATTTTCATCATAAATTACCTAAATAAAGCATTCACATCCAAGCCCACTTCATTAACTGGTTCTGCAGCATCTACCTTAAGTGCACTTGGCGTTTCTCCTTCATTCCTTCCATTGCTCCAAATACCCTTTATCTCCCTTCTTGCATTTGCTCCTTCTACCATAACCGATCCACTCCTCATTTCTTCATTTTATGTTAAGCAAATGTTCACTAGAAACAAAGAGAAAGTGAGTGAAACAATTATATATACACACACATATACGCATAGATATATAGCAAAATACAAGTACGTTATACATTAGCGCATGCCTTCCCCAAGATGTTCTTTTTACTAATGTACCCAACTATTCCAAGTTCTATATTACTAAAGTGTCTCCTAACATATGCTTTAATACTAAACTGTAACAACCTCCACTCTAAGACTCGAAAATGAACACAGTTGATGCTATAGTCATTACTAGAATTATTGTCAAGCGAAAAAAGCGAGTTCAGTATATAAACAATAGCCTAAATAAGAAAAGTAGTTAAAGTGTTTACACTATACATAATATGTCTTAATATCATCACATATGTTTTTCAAATTAACCCCAAAGTTGTACCCACATAAGGGGCAGGTTACAATAGAGAATAACATAGTAGACGTCAAGTCGACGTATGATGGTGTCACCTCAAACTTTTAAACAAAAAAATTATCATTATTTATTATCTAATAAAGCCATTTTATTTGCCTTTCTTCTTCATCCGTCGGCCTTAAGATAACCTTCCTATGCCCATAAACTTAACATACTCAAACGAGGACCATAAGTTTATGAGAAAAACAAAAACATAAGTCATACATAAAGTCAGGTATGAATAATACCATCTAAAGAATAACATATAGCGATACCACATTGCCATGTATAGACGGGGTTTTCCCCTCACTAGTATAAAAATTAAACATAAATGCAACATTTGTAATACACAATTCAAATTTTGGCTATCCTCTAAAAACTACGTGTTTCTAGCTTCGACTGGCTCCCGATCAATCACTCCCTCTAAAACTATGCATGAAAACCCAACTATCGAAGGTACCTCCACCATGGTTCAATTGTTAAGTGCCCCTTTTATATTCCTCATTTCCAAAAATCATAGTTTAGCATTCAAAGCTCGTTATCACAAATTGCACCCCTTTGCGCAGTTCGGCTTCTATGCTATTTGAATTTTGAAGTGCAAACCTAAGAAGTCAGTTTTCTATTTGGTTTATATTGAAGAAGACTCAGCTACATGTAGTTACATCTTTATTTAATTGATATTGCAAAGAATCAACCACATATAGTTGTGTCTTTATTTAATTCATAGTGCAAAGAATCAATGACATGTGGTTTCATATTCCTTTAATTTGCACTGTAAAGAATAATCCATATGCAGTGTTTAGGTATACTATAAAGAAGTATCCACATGTAGTATACTACAAAGAATCTACCACATGCAGTTTTGTTTTTATTTAATTATACTACAAAGAACCAGCAATATGCAGTTATAAGGGCATATAATCAACCTGGATTTCCCACGTTGGAAGTTGAATGCCTCTCCTCACCTTCCTATGTTGTGCATTCGAATGATCATCCTAATTCATCATTAGTAGCCTTTTTGAACTTGAATTCTTATATAGATTATTCTTCTACTTTGTCGTCTTAAGCTCCTCAAACTCTACCCAATTGTTATATTTTAGGTTCCTGTTATATTTCATTTCGATGTAGTAAAACCCTGCCTTTATTCGTAATGCAGCATTGTATGCCTTTCTTGTATTGCGACGCAGTACTTCCCTGCCTTCGTTCAGCCTTAGCATAGTATATTTAGCTATTCATCCGGCTCAAATGACATAATGACTCCAGCTTAATTCCTTACTGTGCCCTTTGGCTTTTGATGCGATTCTCACCTACACCTTTTGGCTTCAAAACTTAGTCAATGTTTTTTTTTAGCACAGTACTCTATATCAACCTTCCTAGAAAGTCAGTAACTCTGATGCTGTGCAGTTAAAGCGCACGACGGATTCAATGCGGTGGAGGTGCAAAAAGTCATAGCGAAGATACACGAGGATATAGCGGGATATAGCAGATGACTCTAAAATAGCATATAAAACTCGTACTTTATGTTTTTACAAATATATAAATGGTAATTAAATAAAAATTTAACATTAAATTGAATTATAATTAATACATAAATAATTTTAAATAAAAACAGGTGTGAATATACTATAAAAAATGTAAAACTGTTATATAACATAATTGAATTTAGTAAAATGTTAGAGTATTTTCATTTCTGAAAATATATTGAAAATTCAACTAAATAAATTAATTTCATAATTTTTATAATGTATAAATGTCATTTTTCAAATCATTTCTTTTAAAGAAGGTATAGCGGAAATAGCGGGAATAACGGGTATAGCGAAAATAGCGGAGCTTAAAACGGAAAGGGTGTATTTGGGGTTATATGGAAAAATCATAGCGGTAGAAATCCACTATGAGATATAGCAGGGTTATAACAGGGTAATAGTGGAGAATTAACTGCACAGCTCCGATGGAAGTTTACTAACTTCGGCCCTAGATGCTTAGCTCGTTATCTTAATGTTTGGTTACCACTTCAGCTCCATATCAGATAATCTCTGACATGTCTGTTACCCTTTTCCATGTTTCACCGCTTGATACATTAAGAATCCACTTTCTGTTCATGTTATTGTCCTTTATTTATCTTTTTCATCATTTATGTGAGATCTTATTTCCTAATCATTCAACATTAATTTCATTAAGTTTATTTAATAAGTCTTAGTTCTTTGCAAAAATGGCCTTCGACCAATGCAGTTTCACTTGGTGATGATTGATTTTAGCATAGAAAATCCTTATAAAATTCCAAAAAAAAAATTCTTGAATAATTATTTTATCAATTTTACTTTTATTTCTATTTTTCAAATATTTTTCTTATATATTCGCTAGGTATTTTTCCTTTAAATTCATAACCAATGGTTTTGATGTAGAAAATTCTTTAAATTAGAAACTCGTTTTTAAAATCATGATTAAAACATTATATTAAATTTTCATAGCATTTCAAAATCTTTAGAGTAAATATAACTAAGAATCCCATGCAAAGCTATATTTCCTAAAACATTCATTAGCACATTCCTAAAATATTCATTAGGACATTATTTATCATATTTGTACTTTATCTCATATGAACTCCCTATATTAAATATAAATGAATTTAAACACAATGAAAATAGTAAAAAAGTGTTCAGTATTACTCACTGAAATCTTTGGGTAATTTTGTTTTAGTCATCTTATTCCTTCTTAACTTGTTATCTTCGTCTTCTTCTTATTTGCTTTATTTAGGTTGCCACAATTAACTCTCTTCCATAACTTTTATTTTACTTTTAAGTGGAATGAAAATGAAATGAAGAGGTGAGAAAAAAGCCCTACAATAATTTGGGTCTTAACCCATACCCTTTTTCCCATTAGCTCATTACCTCATTCTAATTTAACATACCTTTTATAACTGGCCTCATATGGTAAGCAAGTGTCCGCCCAAATGCTTACCATATTTTTTATTTATTTTTATAATCTTTTTCCAATTTAATTCCTAATTTCAATGATTAATTAATTAATTAATTAATTAATTAATTAATTAATAACTATGGGGCATTACACTTACTCTAGGATAGAGATGAAATTGCATGCCTCCTCTGTTGTAGAAATAAATTCAAAGGTAAAAATGAATGTAAAATGTTGTTGGAAGATCATAAATTTTTTTGCAAGCTTAGGAGCTTCTTAGCTAATATTCTTGAGCAACTGCAGACGCTAGCATCCATAGAACAAACAAAATTCCTATGAACCTCAAACTGCTCCTTTTCATTTTCAATAAAGGTAGGTCATTTAACTAAAGAAAGAAAAGAAAGTGACATTAAAAATGGAGCAACTAGGTCAAGAAAGATAGAAAAAGAAAGAGAAAGTCGTACCCATTTTTGTTAGGCAAGAAGGAAGCCCTCGTAGATTGACATATATAAATACTAGTCAGACCATGGTTAAGTTTTATGAGATGGAGTGTTGAGGATAGATTTGAGCATTGAATATAGTTGTAACGTCCCGATATTTTCAACCCTTCGCATCCGCACATGTCGGACTTGAATTGTTCAAAATACTGCGTTGTAGAATAAATTTGGCAAAACTCAGAATATACAATAAATAAATCACAGAATCACATACACAGATATCAGAATCTCGCAGCGGAAATTAAAATTTTAGTGGTTCATGAAGCCACTTATACAACTTTACAAACAGAACTTACATTGTCTATAATACTCAATACAATGTAAGACATAAATAGAGATAGAGTCTTCAAAGGTCTTGAATTCCAGAAAAGATAAAGGCTGAAACAACTTCCAGCAGCACGAATAATCTACTGAGTGTCCTAGCTACGGAGAAGAAACTGAAGCTGCAACTCAGGCTGACCCGAGCGTACAATAAAACAAAACACTCGAGTCAGGACATACATACTTATATAATGTAAGCTAAATCAAGTGTACTGTAATATATAGCAAGTAACTTAAAGGATGCTTGGGATCGCCCATCCTCTAAGGATCCGTTAAACTATTTACTATGTAGTATATTGCGCTATTATAATAGTGTCTATAGTAAAATAAACATACTTTTAAATAGCGTTAAGGCTTTACATTTTCCACCTTAACACGTAAAATGCCAATAGTCTATACAGTACCGTAATACCTCCTGATCGGGAAGCTACCAGAGGATACTCCATAGGTACGACACAAATAGAAACTCGTAGGAGGCTCGCTAGGGTAGGTGACACGGCACAACTAGGCAATGCCAGGGTAGATATACCGATTGCTATCCGGACCGGTGGTAACGCGAAGCCGCAGCAACCGCCCACCTCGAACAACACTCCCAAATCAAGGGTGCACCCAAACAATCACAAAAGTAATAGAATGGTATACGAAGAAGTGCGTTCGATCAGAGGAGCTACCTCATTAATCCGAGAATCGCTCCTGTTTTACCCACCTTAAGCCAACTCACGGGAGTCGGGTCCACGTATATACTTTTCAAGAAACCATCACCACCAACCTACTTCATTCTGGAATCTCCACCGCGTACACGGTTAGTCAAAGTGGTTTTCGGTATCGACAGAGAGTATGTCCATATCCGATCCCGGTCTCTTTGCCAACCAAACGTTATTATAACCCGTGGTCATTTAAAACAGTTTATACTTCCAAACCAGGATAAACATTTCCATTTCGAACTATAAATACGATATCATTTTAAAACCCAAAACAATATGATATCGTTATATTCAAATATAATTCTTTTCCAAAACCATACTGCTTAAAATTTATAATATCTGGAAATCAAATATTTGAATTATATCTTCATTGGAAATTTTACTTTAAACCATAACTCCCAAACACAATGGTTTAGACATTCAACGGTATATAAATGGTTTAACTTTATGGTTACTTTGTAAAGTAGATAATTTACATAGCTTTTACAATATATTTCTTTATTTAAAGTTTAAACCATAATTTAAATATCACTTTACGTTCCCAAACCATTACAATTCCTATATATATATATATATATCCAATTGGAGTATTTACTATTCAAAACTAAGGTTGGATTTTTTTCTTTTAACAAATTAATGTTTTATTATTTAGTCTTGAATATTCCCATAAATTCCATAAATAAAACTCCAAAATTTCACCATTAATATTTTCAAAAATTTACTTAATATTTAAAACAATCAAATTCTAGACCCTGTAGCACTTAGGAAATGCTACCTAATAGTTACGGGTAAAACTGGTCCAATTTCAAAAGACAGCATTTAAATGCTGTAGTAGATTGTTTAACTTAATAAATATTTCCAAATATAACTTATTTATTTATTTATTTATTAACTGAAATCTTATTCTTCAAAAATCCAGAATTTCCAAAATAAGTTATATTCCAAAATTTTATTCAAATATTTATTTAACTATTTACATTTATAACTTATTCAAAAATCAAATAAAATCCTTTAAAGATATTAAATCAAATATTTACTTCCAAAATAATTTTAAATATTTCAGAAAATGTTATAAGAACCACGGGCCTGTATATAGTTTTCTAGCCTAGGTCAAGTGATACGGATTTATATCATTTCAATCCGTAATTTACAAACCCCGGGTTCTATCATTTCAAACCCGCAATCCCAAGTTATCAGTTAAGCAGTTAACAGACAAGTGAACAATAATAATCAATTAGGCCTATCATTTCAGCCCATAACAATCTAAATTAACAGGGAACTTGCAAAGCAGTAAATAACAATTAATAATATAACTGTAGAAATAATACACAGATAAATAACTGATAAGGTGTCAATTTAAATGGGGTTCATCATTCTATATTACACTGCAGACAGATAATAGTGACATTAAAAATTTACACATACACTTGCGATAATTTACAAAATATATGTACATATGTCTGGTGAGAAATACTCACCTGAAAGTTGCAGAAAATTTGAATTCAAAAACGACGATTTTCCGGTACAGACTGACAGAGGGTAACGATAAAATTTCTCGGATGTCGCCTAGATTCAAATCTATAACAAAAGTAAAAATATAGAATACACGACTTTAGAATTTACGGTCCAGAAAAGATTTAAAATAGAACGGAGATTGATTTGACTTGCTCGACCACTCCACCGTGTTTTAACCCCAAAAAAAATTTTCGACAAAATTTCCTAAAGTCAGGCTAAGCAAAATTGGGGACGTTTTCCTACTTTATGTCGTGATACACATGTACACGTGCACACTTTAAATTCCAACTTGCTCATGTACATGTACACACGCCAAACGTCTTATTGTTGCCTAACATACTTCAACTTAGATTTATATTATTTTTACATTTACTAAATTCCAGGCTTTGTAATCCAAACAGACAGAAACTCCAAAATATAAACTTTCCAGTTCACTTCATCAGTTCTACCCGTGAAAAAAAAATTCCCCACTCAAGCTTGCATGCACCCTTCCTACCTTCCAGTTTCACACTATGTTTCAGCTACTACTCAACCAACCTAGAGACTTCGAACCCAAAACTACCTACCTACCCCTAACATTGACATCAAACAACCCCAAATCTTCAAACTTAAACAACTACAGGCCCTGTCATCCTTCCAGAGTCGGTTTAGATGGAGATGAACGTGCACAGGTGCACGCTGTGACATGCACACCGGAACCCACCCCCTTTCCAGACTAAACAACTCCACTGCACCATCCATATCACCAAATTGCAACTACCATATGCATGCTCCCTGTCAGTTTCCAACATGTGCAGCCTACAACATTCCATATATATGCAGACTACTCTTGTTACAGTCATATTTATTATTATTTTTAATTTTTTTTATCATTTTTTTTTTCTTTTCCATTACTTACTTTTTTTTTCTTTTTCCTAAATCCACTTCCAGTTCAAAACTGCAACAGGCAGGAGGAAATCCAACCACCCGAGTCACCTAAAAAAATTACTTTGAGAAAAATATGCTGAAGCTTCGGGGAAATAATACACTTGCTTCGAGCCATTCCATCCAAAACTTCGAGTAAATCTGCTATGTCTTTCGAGAACATTTCCACCAAACACTGAAACCTAAACCACTGCCTTCCTTCAGTTTTGCATGCTTCTAAACCAAAAGCATGTTCTAAATCCTCTGTCCAAAAGTCTGAAATCATTAACTCCTACAACTCACTGTCCTTAACTAAGCATCTACCCTTACTTCTATTTAGCATCATCATTTCACTCTAGTCATGCATAAACCCAGAGCCACCATTCTGTGCAGATCTTCAATGTCAGAGAAAAAGGAAAAATGAATTATGACCCTTCTCCTCTACAAACAGACCACCTTTTTCTTATATAAATGCAACTGAAAAATTATCCTAGACCCAATATAAATGCATGCAGACCACTCAACACAAATGCAAGCTATTCCCTGACCCCTGTGCATGTCTTACTGACACACTGTGCACAGCATGCACAGCCCCAATCCTTTCATAAAGGTAGACTACTCCTAACTGCAATCCAAAAATTCACTTACTAAATCACCTATTGCCCTCTGTTTTACATCTTGAAGCCACTGAAACTAAGATCTATATCAGCTGCCAGACTTACTACTAACTTTAAACAACTAACTGAACTATGAATCATACATCTAACCATCTACAACTACTTCCAGTTATTCTATAAATCAACTCAGGTCAGCTTGAACATGTACACCCACTTCTGATTTGTACTTCCCAGATTTGAAACAAAGAAATTCCTTTATAATGTTCTCCCTTTTTTTTTCTTTCTAGTTTTAAATCATAACTTTACATTTTCTTCTTCACTTAATATATGCAAAATATGCCTCACAAACTTATCTATTTACTCAAATTGCATTTCCTATTCCTCCTATGAACTCACATCTTCCTCAGCCTAAATACTTAAGGCAATTACAGTCCTATCCCCCTTTAGATGCTGCAACCTATAACGCAGGTTTTTGGAAAAATATGAAGATAAGTTTATGACATATGTCACAGTATATATATACATATGCCAACTATGTTTATGCCACAAATGCAACTGAAAACTCACATCCTAGTCCCATATTTTCCAACTTAGTTCATGCTACTCAAACCCAGATCTTTGATAAAAATATGCAGACAAGTGATGTGTCATGGCCTAAACAAACACTGAGTGGCCGAGCAAGGCAGACGGGAAAAAGAAACTAAAGAAGAACAGAGAATATACCTGATGGATAGAGAGGAAGCAAGGCAGAATACAAGAGATGCAGAGCAAAAATGATGCACAGGAGCAAAGATTTATAGGCATAGTTTGTGAGATTTCAAGGGAAGTAATTGTAACAAAACGTATCAGTTATGAAAATAAATTTGTTTAACAATTATACGTGAAGTCCTTGACAGTTCAGAGGGGAGAATCTGAACCGTTTGCAAATTCTAAAGGGTTCGATCTGTGGCAAAGATCAAAGGAAAGGAAGCAACGGCCCAGAGATTTTAAGGCATCAGTTATCTGGTGTGATATATGCGCGTGATTTAAGTTGATAACTGATGAACAGAGGTTAATGCACAATATATATATACACGTTACTTCCTTCTTAAAGCTTGCGTGATCGAAGCAGTTGATAAGGTAGAAGGCTGAGATGTTCTCAGTTTGTACGTTTCGAATGTTACAAAAGTTTGTGTGAAAATTTGATTTGGTTTGCTCGAAATAAATAGAGAGTTGATTATCATTCATTGATGTGTAAATTTTTATTTCCAGTTATGAATCTTGATTCATTTCCAGTTTCAAGCAAATACATACAGATTTGTTTTTAACTGTAGGTTGCGTGATTAAAGCAACAATTGCTTAGGGTCTTGTACAAGAAGAGGAGGAGAACAGATCCTAGTTATAAAGTCAGTTAAGTTGGTAGCATGAATACGTGATAAAGTTTGAACGTTAAATGTTGATATTCGTTCCATTTCATACTTAGATTTTTAACGTTTGATATCAGTGAATGAGATGGTCAGATATATGTTGCAAAGAAAAATCTTAGTTTGATTCCCTAAATGAAGATGGTAAAATGTTAACCGTTCAAATATTCAAGCACTTATTAGTTAGATGGAATTTAAAGTTTGAACGGCGAGAATATATATCAAAGCTTAAGAAAAGAACGTATAAAATTTATTCAGGATCAGACTGTTAGTTAACAAAGTACCGGTTATTATAAAATTACTGACTGATATTTTCCTTTAAAAATAACTGAAAATATGATTTTTACACTACGTTAAACAGACGCAGTCTAAAACATCAAGAATTTTCACAAAAATAACATTTTAAAAACACACGTTTTATTACGTTGCTTATACCCTATAATTGACGCGTCTTTTGAACGCGAAATTTAACTATTCAAACTTAGCTTAAAATTTCACAGTTATTATTAGATTTTATTGACATATACAATTCAATAAAATATATCTCCAATTTAAAAAATTAAACTATATTCTTAAACACAATTTATATAAAATATGTTTCAAAATTAAATAATTTAAAATAAAATAAATATCTAAAACTAGGGCTGTTACACTCTCCCCCACTTAAGAACTTTTCGTCCTCGAAAAGGAACGAAGGAAGAGAAACAAAGGAAGATAAGCTAGATAAACAAGAATCTTAAATGGATAGTTCCAGATTTGAAGCACGAAGAAGATTCGTTAGAATCGGATTTACCCCCTTCAGTTTGACCGCCAGTCTATGGGTGGTAAGCGGTGCTCAGGGTCAAGATGAGTAACCAAGATTTCAAAGATTATAGAAATATTTCTTAATAGACTGGTATAAGCAATAGCCTTCCCATTCTGTAGCAGATAGGGAAACCAAGGATATTTAAATATAGTTTGAAAACAAAATAAGATAATAACTTTAAAATCATAATACTTTGAAGGTCATTAAAATTTATAGATATTATCTTTTAGAAATCATACTAAAAAAATCATAACATTTTAAAATAAACTTCATTTATTCAATTGTAATTTTCAAAACATTTATTTTTAGAAACAGCAACACTTAAAATATGTTACCGTAGATATAATAGTATTTCCAATTATTTCAATTTCTGAAATATTCATTTCAAGAGTTCATTATTCTACTTAACTCTTAATTTAAATAACCTACCACTTTATTAAAAATACCTATTTTGTAAATAAGATATTCCTTTAATAAGTGTCACTTGAAATTTCCATTTAAAATCAAATTCTCAATTATCAGTTTAATGATCTTAAAATTTCTTGGTTAGATTAAGGTTCCATACTAAATCAAATTTGATTATTAGTTTATTTAAATAAATTTCCCTAAAATTCCCTTTTTCCTTATTTACCTCCATTAATCTTTTATAACTAAAATTTAAGTGTATAACATTTATTATAACCACTCAAATTTTATTTATAACATCCTTTTTATATTGTATATTATCCAAATTCATTTTTTTTTTTTTTTGAAAATCAAGGTAAGTTATATTGAAATGAAATTGAGTATTATACAACTAAAACTTCCAAGTTCAATTTATTTCCAGTTGGAGTTTCTTATTCAAAATTTTATTTTCCTTTTATTGAAATTCCTTGAGATAAAATTTTAAGAATTAAATTTCTGATTTCCTTCAAACCATTTAGAGATCGATAAACATATATACATAATATGTCAAATCAGTTTTAAATTATATATCTATATATATTAAATCATACTTTAGAAATTCAAATCAATTAAAATCTCAAGGTAACACTGTAGCCAGACTACAGAAATGGTCTTTCCCTTCGAAACTCGAAAATGAATGTCGATGATGCTGCAGTCATCACCGAAATTATTTTCCAGCGACAAAGAGAAAAGCACAAATGTTTACACTTCTTTGAAAACAAATTTTTTATTCGAAAATACTTTAAGTAATATATCCTTTTAAACTTAAACACAAGGTTTGAAACCATCGGAAATCGAATTCTCAAGTTCTTGTTTTGAATTCATTTCTGTTTCTAAATTAACTTATAACTATTTGTTTATATTCAATTATTTATTTTAGACAACACATGGTTTACAAAATCAAAATAAATCAAAACTATTATCTCTTGACAAATAGTTAAATTTATTATAAAATTCTGAAAATCATACTTATGTATATTTAGATTTAATTTTCAAATATAGGCATAAATTTTCAAAACAAGGATAGAGGTTTGATGAACTCAAATCAAATAGAATTCAAGATAGGTTGTAATTCAGAAGATCGGATGATAAAATAACAAAATAAGGAACTGGGTGAGTTTATATAAATCGCGGGCAACCTCGACCGAGTCAACCGTGACTTAAAGAGTCAGATCGATGTGGTTGGGTAAATCCACATTTGATCTGAAGAGATAGAGTTTAGAAAAATCAAAGATACTAGCATATAAACCGAGGATAAATATGAATCTCCGGTGAATCAATGCTAATGGTAAAGGAGTTTCACCCCTTTATTAGAATAATGGCGAGACCGCCAATTCACTATAAAGATCATCCGAAGTGGAGTTATGGGATACTCCAGAATTTAAAGAAGATGAACAAGTGGGGGAGCACGAATGAACTTTGGAACCACAGGGAATGTTCCAAAATTCGAAAAGGAAGAGATCCAAGCTCGGATGGATGTGATTCTGTAAATCCAATTTACCATACATTCTAAGTTTTGCCTAGAGCCAAAGCTCTGATACCAGCTGTAACGTCCCGATATTTTCAACCCTTCGCATCCGCACATGTCGGACTTGAATTGTTCAAAATACTGCGTTGTAGAATAAATTTGGCAAAACTCAGAATATACAATAAATAAATCACAGAATCACATACACAGATATCAGAATCTCGCAGCGGAAATTAAAATTTTAGTGGTTCATGAAGCCACTTATACAACTTTACAAACAGAACTTACATTGTCTATAATACTCAATACAATGTAAGACATAAATAGAGATAGAGTCTTCAAAGGTCTTGAATTCCAGAAAAGATAAAGGCTGAAACAACTTCCAGCAGCACGAATAATCTACTGAGTGTCCTAGCTACGGAGAAGAAACTGAAGCTGCAACTCAGGCTGACCCGAGCGTACAATAAAACAAAACACTCGAGTCAGGACATACATACTTATATAATGTAAGCTAAATCAAGTGTACTGTAATATATAGCAAGTAACTTAAAGGATGCTTGGGATCGCCCATCCTCTAAGGATCCGTTAAACTATTTACTATGTAGTATATTGCTCTATTATAATAGTGTCTATAGTAAAATAAACATACTTTTAAATAGCGTTAAGGCTTTACATTTTCCACCTTAACACGTAAAATGCCAATAGTCTATACAGTACCGTAATACCTCCTGATCGGGAAGCTACCAGAGGATACTCCATAGGTACGACACAAATATAAACTCGTAGGAGGCTCGCTAGGGTAGGTGACACGGCACAACTAGGCAATGCCAGGGTAGATATACCGATTGCTATCCGGACCGGTGGTAACGCGAAGCTGCAGCAACCGCCCACCTCGAACAACACTCCCAAATCAAGGGTGCACCCAAACAATCACAAAAGTAATAGAATGGTATACGAAGAAGTGCGTTCGATCAGAGGAGCTACCTCATTAATCCGAGAATCGCTCCTGTTTTAGCCACCTTAAGCCAACTCACGGGAGTCGGGTCCACGTATATACTTTTCAAGAAACCGTCACCACCAACCTACTTCATTCTGGAATCTCCACCGCGTACACGGTTAGTCAAAGTGGTTTTCGGTATCGACAGAGAGTATGTCCATATCCGATCCCGGTCTCTTTGCCAACCAAACGTTATTATAACCCGTGGTCATTTAAAACAGTTTATACTTCCAAACCAGGATAAACATTTCCATTTCGAACTATAAATACGATATCATTTTAAAACCCAAAACAATATGATATCGTTATATTCAAATATAATTCTTTTCCAAAACCATACTGCTTAAAATTTATAATATCTGGAAATCAAATATTTGAATTATATCTTCAAGACATAATATTTTGGAAATTTTACTTTAAACCATAACTCCCAAACACAATGGTTTAGACATTCAACGGTATATAAATGGTTTAACTTTATGGTTACTTTGTAAAGTAGATAATTTACATAGATTTTACAATATATTTCTTTATTTAAAGTTTAAACCATAATTTAAATATCACTTTACGTTCCCAAACCATTACAATTCCTATATATATATATATATATATATCCAATTGGAGTATTTACTATTCAAAACTAAGGTTGGATTTTTTTCTTTTAACAAATTAATGTTTTATTATTTAGTCTTGAATATTCCCATAAATTCCATAAATAAAACTCCAAAATTTCACCATTAATATTTTCAAAAATTTACTTAATATTTAAAACAATCAAATTCTAGACCCTGTAGCACTTAGGAAATGCTACCTAATAGTTACGGGTAAAACTGGTCCAATTTCAAAAGACAGCATTTAAATGCTGTAGTAGATTGTTTAACTTAATAAATATTTCCAAATATAACTTATTTATTTATTTATTTATTAACTGAAATCTTATTCTTCAAAAATCCAGAATTTCCAAAATAAGTTATATTCCAAAATTTTATTCAAATATTTATTTATCTATTTACATTTATAACTTATTCAAAAATCAAATAAAATCCTTTAAAGATATTAAATCAAATATTTACTTCCAAAATAATTTTAAATATTTCAGAAAATGTTATAAGAACCACGGGCCTGTATATAGTTTTCTAGCCTAGGTCAAGTGATACGGATTTATATCATTTCAATCCGTAATTTACAAACCCCGGGTTCTATCATTTCAAACCCGCAATCCCAAGTTATCAGTTAAGCAGTTAACAGACAAGTGAACAATAATAATCAATTAGGCCTATCATTTCAGCCCATAACAATCTAAATTAACAGGGAACTTGCAAAGCAGTAAATAACAATTAATAATATAACTGTAGAAATAATACACAGATAAATAACTGATAAGGTGTCAATTTAAATGGGGTTCATCATTCTATATTACACTGCAGACAGATAATAGTGACATTAAAAATTTACACATACACTTGCGATAATTTACAAAATATATGTACATATGTCTGGTGAGAAATACTCACCTGAAAGTTGCAGAAAATTTGAATTCAAAAACGACGATTTTCCGGTACAGACTGACAGAGGGTAACGATAAAATTTCTCGGATGTCGCCTAGATTCAAATCTATAACAAAAGTAAAAATATAGAATACACGACTTTAGAATTTACGGTCCAGAAAAGATTTAAAATAGAACGGAGATTGATTTGACTTGCTCGACCACTCCACCGTGTTTTAACCCCAAAAAAAATTTTCGACAAAATTTCCTAAAGTCAGGCTAAGCAAAATTGGGGACGTTTTCCTACTTTATGTCGTGATACACATGTACACGTGCACACTTTAAATTCCAACTTGCTCATGTACATGTACACACGCCAAACGTCTTATTGTTGCCTAACATACTTCAACTTAGATTTATATTATTTTTACATTTACTAAATTCCAGGCTTTGTAATCCAAACAGACAGAAACTCCAAAATATAAACTTTCCAGTTCACTTCATCAGTTCTACCCGTGAAAAAAATTTTCCCCACTCAAGCTTGCATGCACCCTTCCTACCTTCCAGTTTCACACTATGTTTCAGCTACTACTCAACCAACCTAGAGACTTCGAACCCAAAACTACCTACCTACCCCTAACATTGACATCAAACAACCCCAAATCTTCAAACTTAAACAACTACAGGCCCTGTCATCCTTCCAGAGTCGGTTTAGATGGAGATGAACGTGCACAGGTGCACGCTGTGACATGCACACCGGAACCCACCCCCTTTCCAGACTAAACAACTCCACTGCACCATCCATATCACCAAATTGCAACTACCATATGCATGCTCCCTGTCAGTTTCCAACATGTGCAGCCTACAACATTCCATATATATGCAGACTACTCTTGTTACAGTCATATTTATTATTATTTTTAATTTTTTTTATCATTTTTTTTTTCTTTTCCATTACTTACTTTTTTTTTTCTTTTTCCTAAATCCACTTCCAGTTCAAAACTGCAACAGGCAGGAGGAAATCCAACCACCCGAGTCACCTAAAAAAATTACTTTGAGAAAAATATGCTGAAGCTTCGGGGAAATAATACACTTGCTTCGAGCCATTCCATCCAAAACTTCGAGTAAATCTGCTATGTCTTTCGAGAACATTTCCACCAAACACTGAAACCTAAACCACTGCCTTCCTTCAGTTTTGCATGCTTCTAAACCAAAAGCATGTTCTAAATCCTCTGTCCAAAAGTCTGAAATCATTAACTCCTACAACTCACTGTCCTTAACTAAGCATCTACCCTTACTTCTATTTAGCATCATCATTTCACTCTAGTCATGCATAAACCCAGAGCCACCATTCTGTGCAGATCTTCAATGTCAGAGAAAAAGGAAAAATGAATTATGACCCTTCTCCTCTACAAACAGACCACCTTTTTCTTATATAAATGCAACTGAAAAATTATCCTAGACCCAATATAAATGCATGCAGACCACTCAACACAAATGCAAGCTATTCCCTGACCCCTGTGCATGTCTTACTGACACACTGTGCACAGCATGCACAGCCCCAATCCTTTCATAAAGGTAGACTACTCCTAACTGCAATCCAAAAATTCACTTACTAAATCACCTATTGCCCTCTGTTTTACATCTTGAAGCCACTGAAACTAAGATCTATATCAGCTGCCAGACTTACTACTAACTTTAAACAACTAACTGAACTATGAATCATACATCTAACCATCTACAACTACTTCCAGTTATTCTATAAATCAACTTAGGTCAGCTTGAACATGTACACCCACTTCTGATTTGTACTTCCCAGATTTGAAACAAAGAAATTCCTTTATAATGTTCTCCCTTTTTTTTTCTTTCTAGTTTTAAATCATAACTTTACATTTTCTTCTTCACTTAATATATGCAAAATATGCCTCACAAACTTATCTATTTACTCAAATTGCATTTCCTATTCCTCCTATGAACTCACATCTTCCTCAGCCTAAATACTTAAGGCAATTACAGTCCTATCCCCCTTTAGATGCTGCAACCTATAACGCAGGTTTTTGGAAAAATATGAAGATAAGTTTATGACATATGTCACAGTATATATATACATATGCCAACTATGTTTATGCCACAAATGCAACTGAAAACTCACATCCTAGTCCCATATTTTCCAACTTAGTTCATGCTACTCAAACCCAGATCTTTGATAAAAATATGCAGACAAGTGATGTGTCATGGCCTAAACAAACACTGAGTGGCCGAGCAAGGCAGACGGGAAAAAGAAACTAAAGAAGAACAGAGAATATACCTGATGGATAGAGAGGAAGCAAGGCAGAATACAAGAGATGCAGAGCAAAAATGATGCACAGGAGCAAAGATTTATAGGCATAGTTTGTGAGATTTCAAGGGAAGTAATTGTAACAAAACGTATCAGTTATGAAAATAAATTTGTTTAACAATTATACGTGAAGTCCTTGACAGTTCAGAGGGGAGAATCTGAACCGTTTGCAAATTCTAAAGGGTTCGATCTGTGGCAAAGATCAAAGGAAAGGAAGCAACGGCCCAGAGATTTTAAGGCATCAGTTATCTGGTGTGATATATGCGCGTGATTTAAGTTGATAACTGATGAACAGAGGTTAATGCACAATATATATATACACGTTACTTCCTTCTTAAAGCTTGCGTGATCGAAGCAGTTGATAAGGTAGAAGGCTGAGATGTTCTCAGTTTGTACGTTTCGAATGTTACAAAAGTTTGTGTGAAAATTTGATTTGGTTTGCTCGAAATAAATAGAGAGTTGATTATCATTCATTGATGTGTAAATTTTTATTTCCAGTTATGAATCTTGATTCATTTCCAGTTTCAAGCAAATACATACAGATTTGTTTTTAACTGTAGGTTGCGTGATTAAAGCAACAATTGCTTAGGGTCTTGTACAAGAAGAGGAGGAGAACAGATCCTAGTTATAAAGTCAGTTAAGTTGGTAGCATGAATACGTGATAAAGTTTGAACGTTAAATGTTGATATTCGTTCCATTTCATACTTAGATTTTTAACGTTTGATATCAGTGAATGAGATGGTCAGATATATGTTGCAAAGAAAAATCTTAGTTTGATTCCCTAAATGAAGATGGTAAAATGTTAACCGTTCAAATATTCAAGCACTTATTAGTTAGATGGAATTTAAAGTTTGAACGGCGAGAATATATATCAAAGCTTAAGAAAAGAACGTATAAAATTTATTCAGGATCAGACTGTTAGTTAACAAAGTACCGGTTATTATAAAATTACTGACTGATATTTTCCTTTAAAAATAACTGAAAATATGATTTTTACACTACGTTAAACAGACGCAGTCTAAAACATCAAGAATTTTCACAAAAATAACATTTTAAAAACACACGTTTTATTACGTTGCTTATACCCTATAATTGACGCGTCTTTTGAACGCGAAATTTAACTGTTCAAACTTAGCTTAAAATTTCACAGTTATTATTAGATTTTATTGACATATACAATTCAATAAAATATATCTCCAATTTAAAAAATTAAACTATATTCTTAAACACAATTTATATAAAATATGTTTCAAAATTAAATAATTTAAAATAAAATAAATATCTAAAACTAGGGCTGTTACAATAGTTAAATAGCTCATAGACTAGTATAATATTCTTTCACATAGAATGAAAAAAAAGTGCAGCTAGCGACAGCTGAGCGATGAATCTTGATGTTCCGTGTAAAGAATATAGGTGTAAATCAGAATAAAATATAAAGGTGAATCTAGTTGGATATGAGAGATGCCCAAGCTGTCCAACCATTTCTTAAGTAGTGGGTTAGGAGGCAAATGAAGGCTATGACAAATGTTCTTAGAAGATAGTAAGATATATCCCTCAATGGGCGGATTGATGCATCTGGATAAAGAAAGTACCCTAAAGCCATAACCACTTATACCAAAGTTGTCGAGATGTGCAAAATCTAACCACGCTTGCAAATGGTGGAAATAAGGACCTAATGTGTTAGGAGAATTGTCGAAGAACGTGATAGACTAAGAACAAGTAGGAAGTAAAACGAAGTTTAATTAAAGGGAAAATGTCACAATCAAACTCCTATGTAATTAAATAGCTTACAAACATCTAATTTATTACACTTCGACATTTTATTAAACACATAATTGGCAGTGTTAAGCTATGCATTTACTCAAACATATAAGTGCAACATCAATAGTTTAGGAAAACCACATGGGGATCCCCATGTAAAAACAAAAAAATAAACATAGAAGGGGGCAAACAAAAGAGAATTAATAAAAGGAAATATTAATGGATTTCTTCGTTAATTCTAAAAAGTGCAAGGAAAGGAACTTTGGCTAATGATTAAATTTTTAAAGAGCCTAGAATAAGCTCGATGAGTGTTGGACAAAAGCGACACTTGGTTGAGTTAAGGCTTAAGAGGAGTGAACAAGCTGGTTTAGGTCCATGAAGGAGTCGTATTCATAGTCATTTGAAGTCATATATATTTGAAGTTAATCTACGTAGACAATTGTATAGCGACCTTAATAATAGATGGCATCAATAATGAGTGATATTAATAAATTGCAGTATTGTTGATTTGTGCCATCCATTTTATCTTCATAGGTGAATTGCAACATTGATAGGATACAACACTAATAAGGTGCGACACCGATGGCTTACGGTATTGATTATGTTTGCCATTATTGCTTCTTTGATGAGTTACAGTGTTAATACCATCCGACAATCTTAGCGACATGAAAGGCTTAGCATTAATAATCCAACTTTTGGATGGTGTGCAGTGACACTATATATGATCCTTTATTGATGAGATGCGTTAATGTAAGCCTCCGACATTATTCCACCTTTATACTTTCGGCTTTGGTTCATCTTCATTCCTTCGGCATTAACTACCGATGCACTGTTATATCTATGTCTCATATCGCATATCTATAAAGACAATTATTGATGTACCATTTACCCCTAGTATAGAGGAAGCATTGACATTTCAAGTTAATAATCTAGGCAATAAACTATGCTTCCTATTGGTTTTTCATGCAAATTTAGTTATCTATTCAAAATGAATCGATGGTGCTTGTTTATCTTCTTTTTTTCTATAAATAGTTGAGCATTCTTTTATTTTATTTTTACCTACAATTGAGAAGCTCCAGCAAGAAATCAATTTTTTTCAAAGAAATCGAAAACATTAATTCTCAAACATTCGAATCAAATTCAGATACGACATTTGCTTTATATCCTTTGTGTTAAAGAATTAAATTAGGTGATTTTGTTTTGAAATTGACACCAGGGTTTTGTTTGAGTTCCCTCGATTTCAGGTTGACATTTAGGTTCGATTATGAGACCTCATTGCTTATATTGTTAACTAAGTTTATAATCGATTATGATTTAAGGTTAGATTAGCATTGAATTCCTATGTTATACAAATGGATTTTAAGTTAATTGACATTGGTATGAAAATTGGTGTATTCTTAGTTTAACTATAAAGAAGATGATTTATTAGACTCGATACCCAATACTATTTTACCCTATGTTGATATTGATGTCATACGACATTGTTATAATGTACGATGTTGATTTAATTTTTATTTCGAAATTGATATTTTATAATATAGATATGGCATTCATCATTACTTGAGCTTTCCTACAATTCCATTATTTTGATAGTCGACATCGATAGTAAAACTATGGCATGAGACTTTCATACCGTTAATTATTAAGTTAATGTGCAGTAGTCTACCCATTGTTATAAGAAAATTTATACCGTTTAAATGCGACATTATTTAATTTGGTATGAATTATAAATGATGACGTTTATTCTTGACATTGACTTATGGGTGTGGTTTGATACTAACATCCTTACTCTTCCATTTTATAAATTGAGCCTCATTTGATTTCATTACTTACGAGACTGCTATTTTAGAACCATATAAGTTACTTAAATGATTAATACATCATCGATCTATGTTGTCATTATTTATTAGTGCCGAAAACCTTATTACTTCGACGTCGGTTATAACTGCGGCATTCATATTATTTGATAATATAACCGATGCAAAATTTGACATTAATGTATCCATTTGATATGGTTCTATTGATGTTGCTTTGTACTTAGGATACATTTGAGTTTTTTTTCAAATTTCATGTAATTTCCTACAACTTACTTAGTTATCAAAAGTTTAACAGTTACTTGCGTCTTTTGTTTAAATTTTGACATTGACTACTTAATTGACACCACACTAGAGATATGATTTTTTTCCAATGTCATAACTTAAAGAGTAGGTAAATCACTTGGATGTTCTTTTTAAAAAAATTCTAGCATATAATAACCCATATAACAAGCACTAGCATCTCTTAGAATTGGAATAATATCACTTGGCAGGTGAATGGAAGGTCCAAAAGAAACCAAGAAGTCAACCAAAAAGATAAACAAAGGCTCCAAGGCTTCACCTTCCACTAATAAGAAGAGGGACCACCTTTTGAATTCATCATACATCACTACTCAAACTGAAGTTGACTCCATCTTAGAGCAATTTGGAATCATTGGTGTTGTGGCTGTTCCAACTGGTCCTTCAAACAACATCTATAATTCACCAAAAGTGTATTTTTTTTCTTTAACCCATTACACATCTGTCATATGGGTTATTTTCACTTTCCCAATTTTTCCTTTGAGTTACATAGAGCACTTGAACATGGCATCAATCTAGTTCTCCTTAAATTCATATAGTATTTGATTTGTCTAGAAAACTTGGCCAGGGAGACAGGACTTCCTTCTCTAAATGCTAAGATTCTGCATTCAATAGCTGGTCCTTCTAAGATTGGTGAGCAGCAAAATCATCACTTGTATTGGGTTCGTCCTCTCCAAAAAATCTTAATTTCTAAAGGTGTTAACAAAACAAGAGAATGAGAGACATAGTTATTTTACGTCAAATGCTACTCCAACATTAGAGGGATATTTTCTATTGTTAGTAAGTTTCTATCTCTGGTTATTCATATTCATTCGTTATTATCTACTGATAAGTCTTTTCTTCCAGATCCTGCTTGAAAAGGCTAATCCCACTGATCAAGAAACTGTGCAGTCCCTAACTCGAGCAATAGAGAATATAATGAACATGTTTAAACTAATAACTTTGAAAAAGCTTCTTCCATATTCTATTATTTTGGATCATCGCTAGATCTTGAAGGAGCCTCTGATGATCAAAGGCAATGCTCAAGGAAAATGATCGTTGGTAATGGGTAAGCTAGGATCTTTTTCTACTAATTCTCCAGTTCAACTCAAACCTTGTGGTGAGTTATCGTTGCATGCTATGTCGGATCTCTTGTAGTGTTATCTTAAACCTTTTCTTTTCAATTCAAGTTCATCTGCCTTGGTAGCTATCTCTATAAAGAAGGAGACCATAAGTAATGTCCTAAAGAAAAAAAAGTAAATATGGTACTTCTACCTTTGCGCAGGCCCTTGAATCTCAATCTTTCAAGGACATCATTTCTAGCATGTTCATGTCTTTGAAAAGGAAACCAAGTAATGGTTCCATTATTTCAACAACTCCTAGCAAGAAGCCTAAGATCAGGGGGATGCATATCCCACTGTTTTGGATGAAGAACCATTTATGAATATTGATCCGAGCCCCGAGGTTTTACATCTTAACTCCTATGAGGAAATTTTTAACAACCTACTGAGGCAGGGCATTCTCAAGATTCACTCTTTCGCATTTCTCTTCCAGATTCTCCTAGGGCTCTGAATTGTTTATGCAAGGAGCTTGGTTTGTGTCTTACCTTAGAGGATTCACTCCTTTCCAAGCTCAATCTTCAACCCCGGTTAGCAATTTTGATGACCTTCTCCAATTGGTCATCGAATCTTCGTCTTTTGTTGCTCTTAAGCCACTACATTCCTTGTCCTATTATCAAGACCA
This sequence comes from Allium cepa, assembly GCA_030765085.1. NCBI lineage: Eukaryota > Viridiplantae > Streptophyta > Magnoliopsida > Asparagales > Amaryllidaceae > Allium > Allium cepa. The sequence continues at coordinate 683,107,363 of CM060932.1, read as the reverse complement.
TCGATTTGCTATCCTTAAGTAGTTAGTGTCCGTATGTACTTTTCTACTTAACTATTTTAGGCTCTTAATCTTTTACGTAATATTTTGATTCATACACGTTACTCATTTTAGGCTGCTAAACATATATTTCTTCTTCAAGAGGATGCTCTATGATCCTATAACGAAATGTCTAAACATAAGGAGCAAGTTTGATTGCTCAATGATCACATAATCGATATATCAACAGCGAAGGACAAGGCTGTAAAAGAGAAAGAAAAACTTGCCTCCTCTTTTAATTCGAAAAGAACCTCTCTTAAGGAGAAAAGAAGTGCCAGACAGTAAAGTGAAAACATTAGAGACAAGCCTTAAGAAGGCCGATATGAGGAAGGCCCGGCTTGTGAAGAGAATGATTTTTTTGAAGGAGAAACCGAGAAGGAAATGGACTCTCCTAGAAAAATCCACTGTCCTAATTAGAGATGTAAAGAAAAAGGTGTCTTATTTCCTTAACACAACTCTTGATATTGTTATTGAGATATCTTACGAGATGGCACTCTACATAGCTTATGCCGACAACATCCCGCAATGTCCAGATCTAGACTTTCCCTCTCCCTCTATCTTGGAACGAAGAGTTTAAAAAGAAATACAAAGATATGCTGAGAAAGCCCATGCATTCGGAGAAGAATCTTCTGAGAAGGAGGAGACAAATACCAAGAAACTACCGACTTTTGAAAACCCTCTTGCAGATGAAGAAACATAATCCAATGATGATGGGCAAGGTGACGATAAGCGTAAAGGTGACAATGAACATGATGATAATGGTGATGACAATAATACTGGTGACAATGATGACAATGATGGTGGTGCTGGAAATGGTCCTTCTAGACCATCGGAGGAGAAGTACGGATTGGGGACGCTAACCCATACATAGCGGCCTAAGGTACGGATGTCATTGAAATTCCCAATTCCTCAACTAAAGGTTCTTCTAAAAAGGTCAGTGCTCCTCAAAGCCATTAACCCAAAGAGAAAAAAGGTTTCCTTTGTCTTTGATACCTCTCTTACAATATGGATCTCTTTACCTAAACGTATTAAGTTATCAAGTATTTCCTAGTTAACGTATTAATTATTTTAGTCAAGTAGAAAATCAAAATTTCATTATGAAGTTGTGCTCGAAAAGAGATAAATGGAAATAGATTGATTGAATAGGGAATTAGATAACAATTGAAGGAGTATAATGAATTGTCTGATAAATATAAGAGTCTTGTTGCTAGTGCACCAAAACTAAGACTTTTTAAAGAATGACAAGTTGCTCCACGAATGAAGAAAGCATGCCTTCATCGGGAGAGACTCTCGGTAGAGAATGCAGAGTTAATGACCCTTTTTGGATGTTGATTCATGATATAAATGCTTTAGAGAAGTTTCTCTATAGAGTTTATGTAACACCCTACCCCGAGACCCACCTTAGTAAAGAGAATTAACGAGTAATTCCGTCTACTAAAGCGGAGAATAGGGCTAGTTAAGGGCAACCATCTATAACTTTGTCTTAAACATCTACTGAATACGTCGATAAATGCAATATGATTTTTATTTTCTATCTCAATGGATTGACGTACACAGTAAATGCTTAATCCATAACTATAGGTGGCTAACGGATCTATCAGAACAAAATACAATAACTAAATGTAAAGTACATCACAGAATAGTAATCAATATCCTATATATATACATATACAATGATACATGTTTAGTACAATACAATATGAATACAATGAAGGTGGTACTCGACCATACCATATACATTGAATCAAATATAAATACATCAGAGTATGCGGAGGAACAGAAATTACTCAAGAGAAATGAGAGCTGATATCCAGAATCAACTTCAAGCTAATTCCAATAGATGATACCTAAAACAACTCGGTCTGACCCGAGTATAAATACACGGGTCACTCTAGCTACACAAATCAATAAATATCGGTAATATGAAGCAGAATAGACATGAAGATACTTCTTCTTGAAAGAGAAGAATAAATCGATAAACTCATAATCTCAACACATAAGTAACAAACTCTACTTAAGTGAACAAATACTTCAAAGGAGGTAACTAAAACTTAATACTCAAATTAGACACAAGTGCTTTATATCATCGGCGACATCCCAAAATGTCTACACGGTTTCCATGAACCATATCTCCTCAAAAGGAGAAACATCAAAAACAAACTCTCGCCAAAATGGCAGACATAACAATCTCAAATATGATGATCCAAAACTTAATTATAGATCAATCTCCAAATTCAATTATACCTCATCTCATCGGTATAAATGTTTATAAATCTCAACCCTCCAAAATGGCAAAACCCAGAATATCCTACAAAATCCTGAAATAATCCAAACTCATAACTCAACGAACTCGATAAGAGTTCAAAACATCAAAATTGAAATCACCATATATTTAACATCTCATATAGCACTAAGCTATCGATGTAATAAAATATCTTTAAAAGGTGAAATCACAATAAAATAGAAAACTCAAAAAATCCGGATTGGCCAAATCCCCGATTGTAATGCCGAAGCAATGCTGCACGTGCTAAACTCAGACGACCGAAGCCTCAGACAAGGTTGCTAACACCTCCCAAAGTAGTTCGTCCTCATGACAAGGTCGCTGACACCTCTCCAAGCCATTTTGTCGGCCCTAACAAGGTTGCTAACACCTCCCAAAGCAGTTCGTCCTCATGACAGGGTCGCTAACACCTCTCAAAGCAATTCTATAAGGTAAACATCGTGAATGTGTCACAAACTCACGGATAGGAACCCAAAAAGTGTTAACGTATGTCCCATACTACACGTTTGCACGTAGAGGTTTACCAGCCGTTAGTCGATGCCACACTAGAAACATCATAAAACTCATAAAATTATATCTCGCCTAGTCTCATTGGCGAGTGATGAAGAGACACAGTACTTGTCTCATCTCATCGCTAAGTATTAAATGGCATCGTAACTTGTCTCATCTCACCGACAAGTGAAGACATCATGATGGTTCTTCATAAACCATAAATCTCAAAATATGAAATCATAAACCCAAGAATTGCCTTATATCATTGGCAAGTAAACAAAACATCGTGATAGTTCTCATCGACCATACTCCTACATAGGGGATCTCAAACCATAACACTCGCTAAATATTGGCCTTCTTAAATAATTCCAATAAATAAAAATCATTAAACTCAAAATATGCCATAAAATGGCAAAACATCTCAGAATCAATATTCTCAAATAGCTTCGATCGTACAAGTCTGAAATTAACCGGAATAGTAAACGCACATGTCCCATACCACGTGTTTTACTAAATCGTTTAATTCACTTTCTCATACGTTCGAATAGTATAAAAGTGTTTATTTTATATATAAAATAATTTATTTGGGAAAACAAGATATTAAAACCATTTTTTGAAATTAATTTTGAAGACGATATTTGAAAATTCCCTTATTATAGAGAATAGATAAATTTTAGAGTTTAAAATAATTTAAAAATATTACATAATAATTATTTAAATGCCAGCTTATTTTAAAAGTTATTTCAAAATTGTTTGGAAAAATCCATGCTCGAAATGAAAGAAATCACTCAAAACCGTCATTCAAATTCAAATCAAATTTGAATTTCAAATTCATTAAAACTTTGCTAGCCTATTGATAGGCATCATTGCCCTTAAAACAATTTAGAAATATCACAAAAACATCAAGTATAAGTTAAAAATCGGACGGAAAAAGAACATAAAAATACTTGGCCAAAATAATACCCAGGTCTGATATCTTCTCCGGATTCAAATTTCGGATATCAAACAGGTAGCCAAACGACCTTTGATTGAGCTAAAAATTAATGTACACAAACTATAAAACTTCATCTTTCAAACAAAAAAAGAATTAATGAATTCCGGCTGAAAATAAAAAAGTTACATTGTCTCAAACATGGACTCAGACCATGTTTGCAGCAGTTCAAAAACAAAAAAATGCATTGGCCTGAAAATCCTTTGGGGTTCAAATTTCAAGTATGAAACAGAGGATCAAATTTGATCGGATTAATCTAAATATTGTTAAGCATATAATAGAAAACTTCATATTTCAAACAAAAAAAGAATCATGTAATTTGGATAAAGTGTAAGAAAGTTATGATGTCATAAAGTTGGACCCAGGCAGTGTTTTAACTGTAAAATTTGGGCAAAAACATGCTCCGAGTCAAAGTTCGGCAGCATGTTTCTATAAGCTATATAGGTGGAAATGACCTGAAATTTAACATGCGTAAAGGCCAACAACAACACTTTAAACTGCACTGAGAATCATTCAACTTAGACAAAGTATGAAAAATATATGATGTCTCAAATTTGGACCCAAGCAGTGTTTACACTGTAAAATTCTGGGCAAAAACATGCTCGGAGTCAAAGTTCGGCAGCACGTTTCTATAAACTATATAGGTCGAAATGACCTAAAATTTAACATGCATAAAGACCAATGAAAACAATTTAAACTGCATCAAGAATAATTCAATTTAGATAAAGCGTGAAAAAGATATGATGTCTCAAAGTTGGACCCAGGAGTGTTTACACTTCAAAAATCTGGGCAAAAACATGCTCCGAGTCAAAGTTTGGCAGCATGTATCTATAAGCTATTTAGGTCGAAATGATCTGAAATTTAACTTTCATAAATACCAGCAACAAAACTTCAAACTGCAAAAATAATCATGCAATTTGGGCAAGGTATGAAAAATTTATGATGTCTCAAATTCATAACGAGGCAGTGTTTGCAGCACTCAGAAAATCAATATTAAAAATGAATTTTAGCATTCTCTGGCTATCAAACTCTTGTCTAAGCAAGATTTTTTTGTGAGTTTAGCACTCGCCTTACTGTTGCAATAGAAAGACTCGGATTTGCAGCTAAAAGGTTGAAGCTTTGAGAAGATTTTGGCCTCTACAACCTGTAGAAACTACAAACAGAAACATGCAAACAAGAAGAGACAATTAACAGAAAATCATCTCTAAAATAAGATTGGATGAGAATATTTAGGTTTTGGAATACGATTACCTATGAATTTCAATTTAGATTGATAAAGATCTCAGCTTGAATTGAAGAAACTTGAGTTTTAAAAGCCATAGATTGAAGAAGATGAAGTTGGGTTCTTTTTTTTCCTCTGGTTTCTGAATGTTTACAGAAGGAAGAAAATGGGCGTACAGTAATTAGTTTCTCATTTCTTCCTTTAGGCTTAGGCTAAGTAGGCTTGGACCCAAATAAAAAGGAATAAAAAAAAACCTAAGCAAATTAATACAACACTTAACAAATGCACAAATATATATATTAATATACAAAATAAATTACGTTCACTTTTAAATTTTTACATAAACAATTTATGTAAACTTACACATATGAAATAAAATATATCCTATCGTATAAAAAATTATTTTAAATCTAAAACATTTTTATAATTAAAAATCCCAAATTTACAAAAATACCCAATTTACATCAAATAAATTTATAATTCCTTATTTTTAACTTATAAAATTCAACAAAAATTATTTTCTTGCGTAGAAAAATATAACAAACTACTTTAGTATCATATCTACAATCAAATACATTTTTAAACCAAATTCCATCTTTTTATCTAAATAAACAACCATTAAAAATCAATTACTTCCCTTAAAAATTATTAAATGAAGTAATTGGCAATAATTAATAAAATCGTTGCATTTTCTCCAAATAAAAATCCATTTTCCATTTATTATTACCCTAAGCAAATATAATAGAGTTCGAAACATTATTTTCTCATTTTAAATTCAAAATTTATTGTTTATTCTAAATAAACAATTTAAATTTCCAATTTATTTTAATTCTCAATATTAAATTATAACTCACTGGTAATCTCCAAACCAGGGTTGTTACAGACTTCCCTTCTTACAAAAATTTCATCCTCGCAATTTTCTAGAAAAAGAGCCGTAAACAACACAAAAATTCAATCGACAAAGGGTAAAAGACAAGCTCAAAACTCAAACCATTCATACTCTCAACATAGAATGGTAGAGAGAAACAAGGAAAAACTCACTTGGTTAATCCAATGGCCCATCAAATACTAATATAGTGATTGGCAAACCATCGAAATTTCCAAGTATCTCGAAAGAATTTCGAAGATATCCCGTCTTCGAATCAAACTCAATAAGATGCTCAATAATTAATCAATCGAAATGATCGATTTTAGAAAAATTCTACAAATAGAGTCAGGATCAAACTCACTTAAACCCGAACTCTAAGCAATAAAGAAGATCATTAATAAGATTTTCCGCATAAATATATGGAAAGAACATCCTCACAACAGGTAGACACAATAGACAAGATAGATAAATCACAAGATGGATTCTCACAAGGCCACCAAACTCGAACGACCGTGAGAAATGCACGTCATTGATAATAGCTCAAAAATAGAATATACTCAAGAACAAGGATATAAGCTCGAATCATCTTTTAATCCAAGATATTTAGAATTTTAAATCTCGACATCTTTTAAATTGTTAAATCCCAATTTTCAACACTTGAAAAATTTTCAAACCCTTTACTATATTACTTAGTAAGTAATTTAAAACTCAAAGTTAAAATTCAATTTCGTCTCTTACTTCAAAATTAATTTCCAATGAATTTTGTAAATCCATAATAATATCCTTTAAAATAAATTAAGGGTTTAAATTCTCTTATTATACTCTTTCCTTAAAACATCCAATGTATATAATATATATTCTAAAATCTCAAAATATACTTCCAATAAAGCACAGCTCAAAAATAATCTCATTTATATTCTCATCTTTATAATTTAAAAATAAATAAATGGCATTAACTTGCTATTGAGTCTTTAATAAATAAATATATATTTGTTGGCTGCAGAGTTGACCGAACGATCAAAACTGCCTTGCCACTCTATTACTCATCTCTAAAATCAATGGCTGCAATTACCATTCAAAAATAAATTTAATATTTAATCTCAAATTATTATTTTCAAAATCTCAATCTTTAAAACACAAATCATCGTGTCTGATTGCCTTATTATAGCATTTAGGAGATTCCTATCGATAACATTGATCAGACATATCGACAGAACTCTTAACTACTCGATGGATAACCCAACACTTTCAAATTATTTCTATGAAAGAATACTACTCATATAAATATATTCTCAAAACATTCTTTGATTTTATTTTTTAAATATCCCAAAGATCAAATTTCTATTTAAAACTCATATTTATATAGCTTCAAAACTCAAACCATAGAACATTAAGAGAATGCATCGAGATTCCCAGAATACTCGATTCTCAAAATCAACAGAAGGAGATAGGGTGTTCGTCAATCTTACGATGTCACGAGCCACTCCCAAAAATCATCAATATACAGGATAAGCAAGATATTCTTCTCAAAGGAGAAGAAGCACACAAACAAAAAATCATTACTTCAAACAAAGTAATGCTACAAAGAATAACACTAATTGAGTATCCAAAAAGGATAACTCAAAGAAACTGAATGATAAACTCAATCAAACTCGATTAATCCAAAAACTTACCCATTCCTTAGTGGATGTCCTCGTGGAAGTATAGCCGAAGGCTAACAGCCAGGAATAAGGTTAATTTAAAACTCGATTGCCCGATTGGATGTCAAACCCAAACGGACTCATCAAAACGCAACAAAGTCACCTTGACTGGAATTCGATGTCATCAACATCTCAATACTCAAGAGTGAATTCAGAAACTTTGGAATCATCATTAAAATTCCAAAGTGACAGAAATAATAAACCAATCAAAATAGGAAACCTAAATATACAATAGGATCCTATAAAACAAAGGATTGGACTTAATATCAAATAAGTCAATCCATCTCAAATCAAATGCATCGTAAGATTGTGAGTAACAAACAAATACTCACAAAAGCAACATCAAATAGAAATCTCAGAATGCTCACAACAAGCCAATCGTTGTGGATCCCCTCAATACGATTCACAACTCTCAAAGGAACACAACAAGAATACTCTAAGGAATCAATAAGCTTCATCGATACGAACTCACTCGCATCGACAAAAATATGAATAGAATAATCCCAAATAAGATTATTCATAAGATAAGATAACATCAAAATCAATTATGGAATACTACTGAATAAAATATATATTCCTAGACATATTCCATCTCAACATATCCTAATTCTCGCAAAACAATCAAAGCACGATTCGAAAACAAGCTCGAATAAAGGACAATGATTCACTCATATTGTACTTCAACGTATCGTGATATACGTACTTTTCTATGTTTATTCTACTTTGTTCTGACCACACTCTGATACCATGCTGTAACACCCCACCCCGAGACCCACCTTAGTAAAGAGAATTCACGAGTAATTCCGTCTACTAAAGCGGAGAATAGGGTTGGTTAAGGGCAACCATCTATAACTTTGTCTTAAACATCTACTGAATACGTCGATAAATGCAATATGATTTTTATTTTCTATCTCAATGGATTGACGTACATAGTAAATGCTTAATCCAGAACAATAGGTGGCTAACGGATCTATCAGAACAAAATACAATAACTAAATGTAATGTACATCACAGAATAGTAATCAATATCCTATATATATACATATACACTGATACATGTTTAGTACAATACAATATGAATACAATGAAGGTGGTACTCGACCACACCATATACATTGAATCAAATATAAATACATCAGAGTATGCGGAGGAACAGAAATTACTCAAGAGAAATGAGAGCTGATATCCAGAATCAACTTCAAGCTAATTCCAATAGATGATACCTAAAACAACTCGGTCTGACCCGAGTATAAATACACGGGTCACTCTAGCTACACAAATCAATAAATATCGGTAATATGAAGCAGAATAGACATGAAGATACTTCTTCTTGAAAGAGAAGAATAAATCGATAAACTCATAATCTCAACACATAAGTAACAAACTCTACTTAAGTGAACAAATACTTCAAAGGAGGTAACTAAAACTTAATACTCAAATTAGACACAAGTGCTTTATATCATCGGCGACATCCCAAAATGTCTACACGGTTTCCATGAACCATATCTCCTCAAAAGGAGAAACATCAAAAACAAACTCTCGCCAAAATGGCAGACATAACAATCTCAAATATGATGATCCAAAACATAATTATAGATCAATCTCCAAATTCAATTATACCTCATCTCATCGGTATAAATGTTTATAAATCTCAACCCTCCAAAATGGCAAAACCCAGAATATCCTACAAAATCCTGAAATTATCCAAACTCATAACTCAACGAACTCGATAAGAGTTCAAAACATCAAAATTGAAATGACCATATATATAACATCTCATATAGCACTAAGTTATCGATGTAATAAAATATCTTAAAAAGGTGAAATCACAATAAAACAGAAAACTCAGAAAATCCGGATTGGCCAAATCCTCGATTGTATTGCCGAAGCAATGCTGCACGTGCTAAACTCAGACGACCGAGGCCTCAGACAAGGTCGCTAACACCTCCCAAAGCAGTCCGTCCTCATGACAAGGTCGCTGACACCTCTCTAAGCCATTTTGTCGGCCCTAACAAGGTCGCTAGCACCTCCCAAAGCAGTTCGTCCTCATGACAGGGTCGCTAACACCTCTCAAAGCAGTTCTATAAGGTAAACATCGTGAATGTGTCACAAACTCACGGATAGAACCCAAAAAGTATTAACGTATGTCCTATACTACACATTTGCACTTAGAGGTTTACCAGCCGTTAGTCGATGCCACACTAGAAACATCATAAAACTCATAAAATTATATCTCGCCTAGTCTCATTGGCGGGTGATAAAGAGACGCAATACTTGTCTCGTCTCATCGATAAGTATTAAATGGCATCGTAATTTGTCTTATCTCATCGACAAGTGAAGACATCATGATGGTTCTTCATAAACCATAAATCTCAAAATATGAAATCATAAACCCAAGAATTGCCTTATATCATTGGCAAGTAAACAAAACATCATGATAGTTCTCATCGACCATACTCCTACATAGGAGATCTCAAACCATAATACTCGCCAAATATTGGCCATCTTAAATAATTCCAATAAACAGAAATTATAAAACTCAAAATATGCCATAAAATGGAAAAACATCTCAGAATCAATATTCTCAAATAGCTTCGATCGTACAAGTCCGAAATTAACCGAAATAGTAAACGCACATGTCTCATACCACGTGTTTTACCAAATCGTTTAATCCTCTTTCTCATACGTTCGAATAGTATAAAAGTGTTTATTTTATATATAAAATAATTTATTTGAGAAAAGAAGGTTTTAAAACCATTTTTCGAAATTAATTTTGAAGACGATATTTGAAAATTCCCTTATTATAAAGAATAGATAAATTTTACAGCTTAAAATAATTTAAAAATATTACATAATAATTATTTTAAATGCCAACTTATTTTAAAAGTAATTTCAAAATTGTTTAGAAAAATCTATGCTCGAAATCAAAGAAATCGCTCAAAACCGTCATTAAATTCAAATCAAATTTGAATTTCAAATTCATCAAAACTTTGCTAGCCTATTGATAGGCATCATTGCCCTCAAAACATTTCAGAAATATCACAAAAACATCAAGCATAAGTTAAAAATCGGACGGAAAAAGAACATAAAAACACTTGGCCAAAATAATACCCAGATCTGAAATCTACTCCGGATTCAAATTTCGGATATAAAACAGGCGGCCGAACGACCTTTGATTGAACTAAAAATTAATGTACACAAACTAGAAAACTTCATCTTTCAAACAAAAAAGAATCAATGAATTCCAACTGGAAATAAAAAGTTAGTTTGCCTTAAACATGGACTCAGACTATGTTTGCAGCAGTTCAAAAACAAAAAATGCACAGGCCTGAAAACCCTCTAGGGTTCAAATTTCAAGTATGAAACAGAGGACCAAATTTGATCGGATTAATCTAAATATTGTTAAGCCTATAATAGAAAACTTCATATTTCAAAAAAAAAGAATCATGCAATTTGGATAAAGTGTGAGAAAGTTATGATGTCATAAAGTTGGACCCAGGCAGTGTTTTAACTGTAAAATCTGGGCAAAAACATGCTCCGAGTCAAAGTTCGGCAGCATGTTTCTATAAGCTATATAGGTGGAAATGACCTGAAAATTAACATGCGTAAAGACCAACAACAACACTTTAAACAGCATCGAGAATCGTTCAATTTAGACAAAGTATGAAAATGATATGATGTCTCAAAGTTGGACCCAGGCAGCGTTTACACTGTAAAAATCTGGGCAAAAACATGCTCGGAGTCAAAGTTCGGCAGCATGTTTCTATAAGCTATATAGGTCGAAATGACCTAAAATTTAACACGCATAAAGACCAACAAAAACACTTTAAATTGCATCAAGAATCATTCAATTTAGATAAAACGTGAAAAAGATATGATGTCTCAAAGTTGAACGCAGGCAGTGTTTACACTGTAAAAATCTGGGCAAAAACATGCTCCGAGTCAAAGTTCGGCAGCATGTTTCTATAAGCTATTTAGGTCGAAATGATCTGAAATTTAACATGCATAAATACCAGCAAAAAAAATTCAAACTAAAAAAAGAATCATGCAATTTAGGCAAGGTATGAAAAAGTTACGATGTCTCAAATTCAAAGCTAGGCAGTGTTTGCGGCACTCAGAAAATAATAAAAATGAATTTTAGCATTTTATGGCTATCGAACTCTTGTCCCAGCTAGAATTTTGTTGTGAGTTTAGCACTCACCTTACTGTTGCAATAGAAGACTCGGATTTGCAGCTAAAAGGTTGAAGCTTTGAGAAGATTTTGGCCTCTAGAACCTGTAGAAACTACAAACAGAAACATGCAAACAAGAAGAGACAATTAAATGACAATCATCTCTAAAATAAGATTGGATGAGAGTATTTAGGTTTTGGAATATGATTACCTGTGAATTTCACTTTAGATTGATAAAGATCTCATCTTGAATTGAAGAAACTTGAGTTTTAAAAGCCATGGATTGAAGAAGATGAAGTTGGGTTCTTTTTTTTCCTCTGGTTTCTGAATATTTACAGGAGGAAGAAAATGAGCATACAGTAATTAGTTTCTCATTTTTCCTTTAGGCTTAGACTAAGTGGGCTTGGACCCAAATAAAAAGAAATAAAAAAACCTAAGCAAATTAATACATCACTTAACAAATGCAGAAATATGTATATTATTATACAAAATAAATTACTTCACTTTTAAATTTTTACATAAACAAATTATGTAAGCTTACACATATGAAATAAAATATTTCCTATCGTATAAAAAGATTATTTTAAATCTAAAACATTTTTATAATTAAAAACCCCAAATTTACAAAAATACCTAATTTACATCAAATAAATTTATAACTCCTTATTTTTTAACTTCTAAAATTCAACAAAAATTATTTTTTTACGTAGAAAAATATAACAAACTGTTTTAGTCTCATATCTATAATCAAATACATTTTTAAACCAAATTCCATCTTTTTATCTAAATAAACAACCTTTAAAAATCAATTACTTCCCTTAAAAATTATTAAAAGAAGTAATTGGCAATAATTAATAAAATCGTTGCATTTTCTCCAAATAAAAATCCATTTTCCATTTATTATTATCCTAAGCAAATAAAATAGAGTTCCAAACTTTATTTTCTCATTTTAAATTCAAATTTTATTGTTTATTCTAAATAAACAATTTAAATACCCAATTTATTTTAATTCTCAATATTAAATTATAACTACCGTTATAATTTAATATTCACAGGTAATCTCCGAATCCAGGGTTGTTACAGTTTACTCTAAGGGTAATTCGTCAACTTCTTCGATTTGGGCGACAACTATAGGGGTTTTCTTAGACGCTTCCATCACAGATACGTAGGTGAGCATGAGTCTAATCCTCACCTTGGGGCATGTTGGAACCTTCCCAGAGTTGCTTCTATCCTCCTTTCCTCTCTTTCTCTTTCCCTCGAAAATCTCAAATACAATAGGAAGAGATTTATTTTTAAACCTTATAAGAAATAAATTTTGTATGAACCTGAGCGATTGTATAATTGTGCTATGCAACTCTAATAGCCTATGAATCTTTTTGTTTCTGTTTCTCTATTATCAATCTAATTTTTACATATTATACATATTAAGAAAAACTCAAGTAGTCCTGTTCCCAGAGAACTATTGAGTAAGCGTGTCAAGTTAAAAGAATGATTTTAAGGAGAAATATGTAATTCTCAAAACATCTCGGTTAGCAAAACACTGCTTTCTTAGAGATTTACAATAAGTTTACATACGATTTCCTCACTTTCGTTTTGACTTTTTGGGTGATGGAAGGACAAACTACTTAGTGAAATTCGAACTTATCATGCCAAATTGATATGCGATCATGCAAGTTCTTTAATCGCGGAATGAGACTATCATTGATTCCCTTCAATTAACACCCCATAAGGGATTAAAGCTTCTTTTGATTCTACTCTTACCCTATCTATTGAGTCATTTGAAAAGGCCAAAACTGTTATTTCAAAACTTTAAGAGTTGGTTAAATATTGAAAGAGTGGAATTGTGATGTAATTTGATTTCCCTTATGACTTGTAAACTCTGTTATTATTGATGAAAGTGCTAGTTTTCCATGTATTAAATTTTCTTTTATTTACTTTGATTAGGAAAACTGACTATCACTTGTGCTTGATCCTTCAAATATTCTTTCACTGGTAAATGAGATTAAAGATAGATTAATAACTAATATTGAAAAGAGGCTTTCTTCGCAGGATGGTTCAATTTTACGATTTTTGGATAATATGAAAGCATAGGTATGGGGCATGATATATTTCCAAATAAGATTGATTTTAAATGGTCTAAGGCAACAAATCTCTAGCTTAGAAGGGGAGATTGAAGAGAAGGTCAAAGGAGTTCTATAGCTGAAAGAAAAGATAAACTTGGTTTTAGAATCTAGACATTCAGTTGAGATTGATGCCGAAGTGGCTAGATTGCATCAATAAATAAATGACCTTGAAGTGTAGTTAATGAAGAGTCAAGTTTCCTACCAGTCCTTAAAGCTTATTGCAAGCGGAGGCGAGTTCGGCCTTCTTACTCCTACCACCGGTAGAATGACTAGATTTCGATATTTAGCTAGTCAAGAATTTCCTACTTTGTTAAACCCACCTCCAGGTCTAAGTAACAAAGAAATCTCCAAATGAAGTAGACAATTCAAATTTGAGTGCATGTAATTTTTCAACAAGAAATAGAATGAGATCTTAACATCTCAATGACTACGATAGCTAAGTTGAAATGCTTAGGCGCCAGAAGTATATCCTCAAGCAGGGGATTGATGAACTAAAGAGCATGGTTCAAACTTTAAGAGGAACTAAGAAGACTCTCCATCATGCTTTGAAAATTCAAATTGATTCAATTGATGATTTTAATACTATTCGAAGAAAGGAAAAAAAATCCAAAGAACTTTTGGATGTGGCTGTTTGCCACATTGCCGATTCTTTAATTGTTAAGGATTTGGACAAGATAGTATAGAGCCTTGAGCTTAGCAAAGAATTACTTTTAAACGTATTCTTATTTTGTCTAATTTTTTATCTGTAATTTTGTAGATAATGCATTAGATTGTAAATAAATATGTATCTGAACGTCTATTACCTCGAATGTATCATATGTACTTTTCTTTTTGAGTTTGTTGAATGAGATGTATCATTTGCTTTCCATTGTTTTGAGTTTTTACCATTGAAGCCAATAATTTGCTTGATAAAAGAACCGAAAGTCCTGCTGATTAAGCGTTCGGCATTTTAGTAGACCATGATTTTTTACCCCGATGCAAGAGTCTGCCTTTTCTTAATAGATATTCCGCAACTTGTTTGGCAATGGAGATTCCTGTTTAATAGGAAATTTGAATTTCAATTTGAATTTAGAAGATTAAGAGCCAATTTAATGAAGCTCCATTGTCAGAATAATAACTCCTTTTGATAATACTTGAATAGAAATCCAGCGAATCATTCTGGTTTTAGTGCGAATAGAGGATCAAAAACTTATCTTGTGGTAGTAATAGAAAACTAGAAAACCTGTCTGACAATGATAATAGAAGACCAGAAAACTCCTCTAGTAATAGATAGAAGATTAGAAAACTCATCTAGCAATTAATAGTTTCTTCTTCCTTTGGAGCATAAACAGCTCATATTTTAAAGATCTTCCACTCGAAGATTGATTAATTTTGCTTCGAAGCACTATTGGCTTGCTTTCGATAGATCTTCCTCTAGAAGATTGTTTTTAGTCCATTCTTTAGGATAAATTTTGATTGACCTTTGAATTTGATTAGCACCATTTTAGGTGATGATCTCAACTTGGATTGAACCCCTTATCACCATCTTAGGTGATGATTTATGTTTGCTGTCCGGTGCATTTGGTTAGCTATCTTAAGTAGAACCAAAGGCTTACCCGACCTCCCTTTAGGAGGCACTTTAGTAAGGCCTTGGAGGCGATACAAAAGGCTTCTCCGGTGCATTTGGTTTGCTATCTTAAGTATAAATGAAGACTTATATGACTTCCCTCTAGGGGGTGCTTCAGTGAAGCCTTTGTTGAAGACACTAAAGGTCGGCTGGGTGCTTTGATCAGGCCATCTTAGGGGGTACCAAAGGCTTACTCCATCCTCCCTCTAGGAGGTGCCTTGTCCAGGCCATGTAGGTGGGACCAAGGGCTTGTAGAACCTTTAGACAGGCCATTTTCAGGAGGGACCAAAGGATCACTCTGACCTCCCTTTAGGAGGCGCCTTAATCAGGCCAGAGAGGTGGGAATAAAGGCTTATGCCCCAAGCAAGACATGTAAACGGGACCGAAGGCATAGTCGGTGCTTTGGCCAGACTATCTTACGCGGGACTAAAGTCTTACTCTATCCTCCCTCTAGGAGGCGCTTTGACCAAGCCATCTTGGAAGGATCAAAGGATTTTTCCTCTATTTTAAGAGTTTTTATCCTCCTTAACCATGCAGATACACTTATTTTATGCAAAAAATCTCCTTTTATTAATAACTTTTTTAACACCTTTTTACAAATTCATCGAGCTTTTCTTGCCCTAGGAAATTATTGATCAAGTCTTCCAAACTTCGACATTGATTTATGCCATACCCATTAGAGTGATGATAATGGAAGTATAATCTTCCGAGGTTTCGTTTATTCTTTGGACGCTTCTTTTGGGAAGGCCAATAGTTAAGTTCATCTTTGGACAAGAGGTATATATTCTCATAGGAAGTGGTAAGGGGGCAATTCTTCGAAAGCCTTAATCTTTTGGAAGATGATTCTTTCTTGGTTTTTTCATTATATGTGATGGGTTCCTTAACTTTTATAGCAAACGTTCTCTTCAAAGAGCTTTGAGCTTTGTTCAATCTATATGATTGACTAAACGCATTCTATCATCTTTTATTGAATTGATTGAAGTCACTTGTTATCTCTCTTTCAAAAATTATTCCTCTTGCTTGGAGTTGGATTCTTTTTCCCATTTCAATGAAGATATTATCCCTTTTATCTTCCTTTTCCAAAGCAAAAATTAGGGTAGGACCTATGTGAAATGGGTTTAAACTCCATTTGTCTAGATTATTAGGAGCTATTTGCTTTCTCTTGCCTTCAATAATTCATAGGGTCATGATTCTTAGTATTTGCTCCTTATACATTCGAGGGTTGTTAGTCATTTAGTAGGTAAAAGAAATCTTTTAAGTCTTGAAGGATCCTTCCCTGAAGACTTTAACACGTTTAATTGACATGACTAAGCAAACTTAGTTGATGCGATTAAATGGCGTTAAAAATCAAGTGTTGGCTAGTTTGTAATGGAATATGCTTAGTTAGGACAAGTCCTTCTGGCGCCAAAATGTTAATGAATTTCTTCATTAACCCTAAAAAGTGCAAGGAAGGGGCCTTGGAAAATGATAGAGTTTGCAAAGCCTAGATTTAACCTCAACGAGCTTTAGCAAAAAACGACACTTGGTTGAGTTAAGGCTTAAAGGAGTGAAAGCATGCTTAGGGCCATTAAGGAGTCATATGCATAGTCATTTGAAGTCATATATTCTTGAAGTTAATCCGTGGGGACAATTGTATGCAAAAATAGAAATCAAGAATATGAGCACTTTTGGAATTTGAAGCAAGCTATGATTAAGAAATCACAAGTGCTTTGGAATTCAAAAGTAAGGCATAACTCAAGAAATCTTATTCTTATTCCATGTAATGTTGAATGTACAAAGTCCTACGTATAGTATCCCACTTGGCACTAAAACCCCTAAAATAGTTTAGAGTTACAAAGTTTAAAATGTAAGAGAATGAGAAAAGAAATATTTACTCCTTCTACAACACCCATAGGTCCATATTTATATGGGTAGAAATGCGGCATGCACCGCAGCTTGATTGTGGCATCCATGTTCTTCGACGTCATTAATGCCGTATGGCCTAAATGCTAAGACTTATTTGAAGATGATCTTTGACATTCTTCGATGCATAGTTAAATTTTGGCACTACTCAAATAGAGTAGGCATCCGACATCAACATAACACATCATTAATTAGAAGTTCTACCAGCGTGAATCGATATTGACATAAGACAGGATTGATATAGTGCAGCATTAATATGGAGCGATATTAGCAGAAAGCAACACCATTCTGTATGATGTCGGCTTTGGTAACTCTTGTGAATGTTGACGACTTGCGTTATCAACATCGCACCTATATACATGTCGTGTCTTATAAGGGTTGATGAAATGCGTCATCAACAAGATGCGGTATTGATTGTCGGTGGTACCAATAATAGGCGTCATTGATTCGGTATTAGCAGAGTAGATCGGTAGTAAGATGACTTCGATAGCAATGACATGTGACATTAGTGTATAGCGGCCTTGGTAACAGATGGCATCAATGACGAGTGATATTGATAAAGTGTCATTTTGTTGAATTGTGTCATCCATTTTATCTCCATAGATGAATGGTAGCATTAACAGGATACGACACTAATGAGGCACGACATTGATGGCTCATGGAATTGATTATGTTCGTCAATCATTGCTTCTTTGATGAGTTACAATGCCGATACCATCCGGCGTTGATTAGCGATAGAAAAGACTCGGCATTAATCGTTCGACTTTATGGATGGTGTGCAACCACATTGTATATGACTCTTTATTGATGAGATGCGTCATTGTATGCCTCTGACATTATTCCATCTAAATACTTTTGGCATTAGTTCACCTTCATTCTTTGGGCATTAACTACTAATACACTATTATATCTATGTCGCATGTCGTATATCTGCGAAGGCAATTATTAGAGTAATAGAAATATAACATATTTACAGTTGGTTGTAGTTTGAAAGTTTGGAAAGCTAATAGAAATGGCAGAAATCAAGTAATGTTTATAATTTTGCAAATGAATAAAAAGGAGGTGCATGGAGGAAAGTAGATATATAGGGAATGGAAAGAGATTTTAGGTAGCCAAAAAAATCAAATTGGTATGAAAATATGAATCATGATAGCAAAAGGAATTCTCAAAATACGAAGTAGACTTAATGGAATACAAACCGGTGTTACTAACAATGAAAAGACACCAGAACTAATTACAACGCACCACGTGTATACAAAGGCGGCTAACTAAACCACTGAAAAGCTGTGTGTGAAATTACAAGCCTGTCATAATATCTCTCAGTTTAAATTTAAAGAGCAAGCGTTGTAGCTGCTTAAGAAATAACTAGCCAAGGAATAGGTACACTAAGTCAATAATGGGATGAGCGCGGTATAAAGTAAAATGGGCCCCAAAGCTAAATAACATAGGAAATGCACAAGTTTCAAATACAAGACCCAAGGTCCAATTAATTCCATACTAAACTGCACGGTCCTAAAGCCTCTATGCTATCAACAACACAATCCCTTTCTGATCCATTCCACCAAAGTTCAATGCTAAAATTCCACAACAATCTCAGAGCATGATGTGTCTTCACAATATCAATAAAACTGCACTAACTATATAGAACAACGTAGTGCGTATCATTAACTTTTATGAAAATCTAAGTTCTTCAACAAACAACATAAATCCTATAAAGGCGGCAAACATCTAGCGACATCGTGCCTAAATCAACACTTCAAATTCAAATATGTAGTCTAAATCAAAAAATGCCCTGTAAATGCTCAAATTATCCCGCTTAAACCAGGTTATTTTGCCTAGATACAAGTTCTCAATCCACAACACACCTTCCCAACGAGGAGGATGAAGGACACATGCAAAGATCTAATGGCGGTGGTTATGTACAAGGTATGGCGTTAGCAATCCATGTGGCATCCTTTCATTTATAAATGTAAAAGCTGTGATATAGAAAATGGATCAAACCTTTTGTACTCAGAGAATTTAATGTAGAAAAAGCTGCAACAAAAGCTTTATTTATTTCTGTACTTGTACTAAAAAATGATAATAAAAATTTGAGTGGTTTGATCTATGGATATAAGAATCATTAACATCCAAACCACAAAATTCTCTATGTTTTTACTTTTCTGCACTGTTTTATTTTTTATGTGTTGTACTTTGTTCAAAATAGTCATAGTCCTCCTAAGCATTGTAATGGATAGTTAATCTATACCTCTTAATTGTGCAAGCGTAATGCAACATAATTACTTCAATTTAACATTCTTGCTAATTTCTAATCATGTAAGCATACAACGATACGACTATTTCCAATTGGATATTGTGGGAATCGAAAATCCTCATTAGTAATCGACATAATTGATATAAGATGGTTGTATCTTATACTCTGATCAGTACTTGAGGAAGTAAAATGTACTTTCTAGTTCCATTTTATTTTATTCCCTCACTCATAAACAATAGCATAAAAACAAAAAGGTTACAAATTAAATGAGTACATCCACACTTTTTTGAGAAGCTTTGTCAAACACTGTAACACCCTGCATTTTCATATAGTTAGAATTTAACAAATGACGATAAGCAATGAAAATAAATAATTTTGGAATTTTTAGAATAAGGCTACATAACTTGTACCATTACGCCCGGGGTGGTTTTCTGGTCAGTTTCCATATATAACTTGTCAAAATATGAGCCAATATAAAGAAGTTACAAACGAAACTAAAGCGGGAAAGAAAACGAATACACACGCACACATGTTATGGGCCGACTAGAAGGTCGACCAAAATAGCCCCAAGGTCGACCGTGCGGTCGATTGGTGGCTATGGGCGGTCGACCCACATACCGCCTGGACGAAGCCTCGTCTACGTACGTACAATGACGTATTTTTGGTTTTAAACGCGATCTGAGCTATACATTCTTCAATCCTTTGGCTACAAACGACTCTATGACATGGTGGCTCCCGGTTCAATCCAAGAATCCAATGGTCTGAGATCCTCAAGCTCCCCTATAAATAGAACCCTAGGGTTTGCTTTTTTTCTCACAATTAGAATTTCTCTCAATGGTTTCTTGGCCTAAGGCTGAACCCTAAATAGAAAATATTCCTTTGGGTCCTTGGCCAAAAGGCTGGACCCTAAAAAGAAAATATTTCTTGAAAGAAGATCTTCTAAATTAAAATATTATGCATCTTGGTGGGGGATCCAAAAGGACCATGGAGCCAAGTTGAGCACAGGGAAAGCTAAGGACGTCAGGTGAGTGGATTTATTTATATATCTTTTAAGTTTAAGATATATAATCATTAAATTCCCGTTTAGATAATTTTATTCAATAATTAATCATATTAATTAAATTATGCTAAACTATAAGGAATTTACAGTTTATTTATAGTATTAGTATTTATTTACATCTGTTTCTACGTTTTGGATTTCTATATAAGCGTCATTCTTCTTCTATTTTCTCCTTTTTCTTCGCGTATGGATTAGAATAGATTAAATATGAATATGGATTAAATAATTAAGAATACTGAAATGAAGGAAATAAGATGTAAAGTAATAAAAGTTTGAGGAATGAAATTACTGTAATAAATTACGTTAAAATGAGAAAAGTTAATTAATCTAATAACTGGATTTAGGAGTAACTAAAAGGTTAATTGGTTGGTTTAGAAAATAGGATATATTTCTATAATTTAATATTTAAAAGATAATAATGAACGTAATTGCCAGAATAAAAGAAAGAAAAGGAGAATTAGTGTAAAACAGAGAAACCACTGTATTTTACACTATTCCAAAATAGTAAAATAAATATCTAACAGTTATGGATTATTGTTTATAGTATTATTTGATATTAAAACATGGAAATTAATTTTTAACTATGGTTTTCATAACCAAAAAAATAAAATAGAACGACTTCCTAGAATAGAAGGTAATAAAGCAAAGTATGACATGAATCAAGTAAATTATTAGATAAGAACTTGAAGCTGTAAATAATAATGAACCTAGGTTTGCATTCACTGTGGAGACTATTTAAGAAGGTAGTTATTATGACAAGTGAATTATATAACATAAGAGAATAAAAGAATTTTCTATATCATAATAAAAGAAGGCAGATTAGAATAGAAAAGAAATGCTGGAATTATGCAAGGACTATAAATGGAATTAAGTAATAAGAACTGAAAAGCTTATTTTGAGACTTTGAATAAATTAATGAGAAATAATAAGATAGAAGCATATTTAAATAATTTATATTAATTCAATAAGCAAATAAAGTAGGAATGATAAAAGAGGCTTATTTTAATGAACTTAAGATTTATATTAAGTTAAATAAGCAAGATATTGAATATGGCTCATACCAACAGCATTCGCTATTAAATAAATGGAAATCGCACAATAAATAGAGGTTAGGCGAGGGCAAGAATATGCTAATTAGGGTCAATAAGTAGCCAACAAAATAAGAAAGTAAATTAAACACAAATTAAAAGATTAGACTTAAGGTCTAATAAAAGAATTGAGATGCGTCTGGAGCAGCCCAAAGGATGAAGCATCTAACGAAGCAGTTCATCATGGATTTTAGAATGGGGAAGCACGTCCAACTTAGTATTTTGGGGCTTCAAGGAAGTACGAGACTTCAACGGGACGTGAGGATACTCTAGGATGGCCCTCTAGGTAGGCCTAATGAAGCTGCACCTTTGGAGGCAAGTCTGCAGGTGTTCCATCAAGAGAGTATGCCTTAACTGCATTTGCGTTATAGGCCTAACGAAGCAGACCTTTGTAACCAGTTAGAAGAGCTTGGTGTTTGGAGTAGGGTATTCGTATGTCTAGTTTTGCAAGCAAGTTTAAGGATAGTTGCATGCAGCATGTCTAGTTTTGCAAGCAAGTTTAAGGATAGTCGCATGCAGATATCGGCCAGTATCAAGACCAAGAGCGATTTCGAGAAAGACTAGAGTTAAACCAACAGACCAATGATTCTTTCACTATTGAGACATTGGATGAGGGATACCACCATTTGGATGTTAGATTGTTTGCAGTAGGGCACGATCACTTAACTCTATAGAAGTCTTTCGGTTAGTTGAGGGCTGGATGCTTGGGGCCATAGCCACAATGACAAAGAGACAGACCAACTAGAATATCTATATTGTAGGCCTAGCGAAGCAGTCCTTTACAGATATAGAAAATCCTCGATTGAATTCCATACAAGGTAGACCTTGTTGGCGGGATTCAGATAGTAGACAAAACGATTACGTAATCCTCAGTGTACGTACTAGGTGGTACATTGTGGATGTCCGAGCACTGACATAGACTAATGCAGACGCGATTTATGTTTTCATAGTAAGTAGTGGAGCATCTGTATTGTAGGCCTTATGAAGCAGTCCTTCACAAATGTAGCTACGGAACGCTCGTGGAGCAAGACGATGGATTATCTATATTGTAGGTCTTACGAAGAAGTCCTTTATAGATATAGCTATGGAGTAAGACGATGGAGCATCTGTATTGTAGGTCTTACAAAGCAGTCCTTTATAGATGTAGTTACAGAATGCTCTCGACGCAAGACGATGGAGCACTTTTCGTGGAGGATACGGAAGGTACCATGGGTGGTACCTAGGACCAATATGATCATTGTTAGAACCCTTAGTTTACGATTTCGACAATGACAACTACACAGTGGAAATCATATATATATATCATACAACTATACAGATACGAATTCAAAGAAAGACAAACCACTACTGTGACAAGATGATGACTAAAGCACTGAAGAGATTCAACTACAAAGTTGCACGAAGATCGAAGAGAGATACACTCAATAATAAACCCAGGAGAACATCACTTAATAGGTTCAGACGTCTGAATGCAGAACTTCACATGTCTGAATGTAGAAGATGAACAAAAATAATAATAGGTTCTCAGACGTCTGAAAACGCCATTCAGACGTCTGAAACTGGGCTCGGGACAGATAATTCAAATTACAACTGTCATCTCTGAAGAGACATAACTCCATCTCTCCTCCACAACTCTTCACCAGTGAACAGTGAAGACTCTAGACTGAAAGGGAAGAGATGTAACTACTAGAAGCAACCGTCTACAACTATATAAATGAGAATCAAGAAGGATCAAAGCACTTTAACTAATTCACTCAACTCTCTATCTTGATCATCTCTTGTTCTAATCATCCACTTGCTATCAAATGTGCAAATCTAAAGTCATACACTTCCATACTCTCTCGAACAATATTGTATTCAATCATTCAAGAGATATAGGAAGTTCAATTGTACTATATAGTCAAAATCCATGTAATAGAGAACACATTCATGAAAAAACAACTCTGTTATTGTAAACCTGTTCCTCTGGGTGAAGTGAGGGTTATTTGGTGAAAGGAAATTCCGAAGAGGAGCTTCGGGACTGGACGTAGGACGGGAGGTCCGAACGAGTATAAACCCCTAGTGTGATTATTCTTATTTACATACTTTACTATTGTTACACTATAGTTTAAATTAGTCATATACTTGTCATTTGTATAATCGATCTACCATACTTTAGACTTTCAATCAGTATTAGAGCCTTGTTTGATTAAAAGCACTGTAACAAGTTTTTGAATTACTAATATGGCAAGTATCTTTCAAGAAGGTCAATCTACCTCACATCCCTCATTATTTAATGGCTCCAACTATGCATATTGGTCAACCCGTATTCGTATTTTTATGGAAGCCAATGGTATAGAAATATGGTCTGCTACACAAAATAAATATAAAGCACCTGGCACTGCTATGAGCAAATGGACCGATGCACAAAAAACCTTAGCCTCAAACAATGCTAAAGCTATGAATATTTTATTTTGCTCTCTTGATAAAAATGAATTTTCACGTGTCATGTTATGTACCACTGCGTTTGACATTTGGCGTACCTTAAAAATTACACACGAAGGTACAACAAAGGTCAAACAAACTAAGATTTCAATTTTGCAAAACCAATTCTCCTCATTCAAAATGAAGCAAAATGAAACTATTGTTGACATGTATTCTATATTTCAAACTTTTTAACATGATCTTATGTCATTAGGAGTTAAGTTTACTGATTTTGATTTAGTTTCTCGAATACTCAACTCTTTAACATTGGATTGGAAAATGAAGGTATTAGCTATTGAAGAAGCTAATGATCTTTATACTCTCAAGGTTGAAGAGTTGATAGAAAATTTAATGTCCTATGAAGCTAACTTACAAGCAAGAAAAGAATAAAATGTTGAAAAGAAGAACATAGCATTTCAAGCACAGAATGATGACTCAGATTTGGATGAAGAAGAGATAGTTTTCATTGCCAAGAAATTCAATAAATTCAAGAAATTTAGAAAGAAGACCAAATTCCAAAAAGAAGGGAAGTCCAATACAACAAATCTATCTCAAACCAAGTTCTATAAATGTGATCAATACGAACACATGAAGAAGGATTGTCCTAAACGGAATAATGAGAAAAAGAACAAATTTGAGAAATTTAAAAAGAAAAGAGCTTTTAAAGTCACTTGGGATGATTCTGATTCATCGTCTTCTGATAGTGATAGTAGCGATGAAGAACAAGCTAATGTATGTTTTATGGATAACACTGATGAGGTATGGCCTAAACTTAGCTATAATGAACTATTAGAATTAAGTATGGAACTTGACGATAATTTTAGACAAATCAAAAAATTCAATAAAGAATACCTAGCCAAAATAAATCGATTAGAACTAGAAATTGGATTATTAAAGGATGAAAAAGTTATTTTAGAAGAAGAACTGGTGATTTCACAAGCAAAATGTAAAAAGTCTATCGAATATGATATTAACACCCTAGGTATTGATTTTGATGACAACAACCACATAAATATTACTACTAACGTATCTTCGAGTTATGCAGTCATATCAGGTATATTATGGAAACATTTACAGAGATAATCAAGAATACAGTGGAAGCAAATGAATTAAAGAAAAAGGTTAATCAGAGCAATTGAAGAACAAAACCCAATTAGAGAAGAATGCTGAAGGATAAAGGTGTTTGAAGTGATGAGGAGTTGGTTGAACCTTAGAATATCTTGTTAAAGATCTCATGGCAATTATACTTGAAGATCATCAACCATTGACCTCAATCAAATCACAAAAATTCACAAATATAAGGCAATTTGAAAAGCTGAAAATTTGCAACACTTATTAGTGTCGCTGTTCATTTTGCAACACACCCATGTTGACATACTTGGTGGGGGGATGTCGACATACTAGCAGTTTTTCAGAATTTCAAATTTTAAATGAAGAGACATTTTCCTCTATCTCTTCATCAAAAGACACGTCTCTTCAACCACCATATAAAGGCCTCTGAAAACGAATTTTTACATCAAGAATTCTTCTTTTCTCCTACTCCTTCTCCAAACATTTGCAAAATAAATCCATTGCATACTCTTCAAATCTCCTTGCAAATCGATACTATTTCACTCTAATTCTTCACCGATTTGAAAACCACACAATATCAGAGAGTTGTACTTGAATTCACATCATTCTCTCTCTGATTTCATCCTATTCCTCAAAGAATTCAAAGATATATTTCCATTGGAGGTCTATAGGATCATTGTACCGAATCTGCAAGAATCTGTATTGAAGATACAACCACTTGTCATAGTTTGTTGTTGGTGGAGAAGGTGTTCTTGTAGCCTGTAAAATCAAGAGGGTGTGTCTTGTAGCCCATGAAACCAAGATTGTAAAGGTGTTCTTGTCACCCGTGGAAAGCAAGCGATTATAGTGGAATTCTGCATGATAGAGTGCAGGACTGGATGTAGGATTGGTTAATCTGAACCAGTATAAAATCTGGGTGTTATTTACATGACTGCATTTTACTTTATTACTTATTTATTCTCTGATTACTTCTTTCTGTTTGCAATTTGAGTAAATACAGTTTTATATTCATAAGTAAGTAGTTAATACACAATTCACCACTTCTAGTGTCTGAATAGCCTTAAGATCCAACATTGTGTTATAGCCACCCCAATTTCTCCATTTGGTATCAGAGCATTGATTTTCAAAAATTCATAACTTGGTTTATGAAAAGTATAAATGGCTAATGACACTAGAATACATTTCTTAACACTTTTGTAGAAGGGCAATCTACCACTAGACCCCCTCTATTTGATGGTAGTAGTTATGCATATTGGGCTTGTAGGATGAAATGTTATTTGCAGTCTAATGGTTTGGATATTTGGAACATTACCCAAAAAGAGTATATAGAGCCTCAAACTGAATATTCAAAATGGACACTAGACCAAAAGAGACAAGCACTTAATAACTCTAAGGCCATGAACATTTTATTTTGCTCCTTTGATAGAAATGAATTTAATCGAGTGTCTATTTGTAATTCTGCATATGAAATTTGGAGAACACTACAAGTCACACATGAAGGCACCAGTAAAGTAAAACAAAGATATCTATGCTAACTAACTAGTTTCAACTCTTTTAAATGATACCAAATGAGTCTATTTCTGATATGTATTCTAGATTTCAAGATATAGTACATGCCTTAATATCATTAGGAAAGAAAATTACAGTAGAAGACCAAATCAGAAAGATCTTGAATTCACTTTCTAGTGAATGGGATCAGAAAACTCTGGCAATTGAAGAAGCCAATGATATTAGTATTATGAAAATAGGAGATATAATTGGTAACCTAATGTCTTACGAAGTAAAGTTGCAGATTAGAAAAGAGAATCAGGCAAATGAGAAGAAATCACTAGCACTCAATGCTATGATCGACATAGATGAACCAGATGATGATGCTATTGATGATGATATCGAGTCTATGACCAAGAAGTTCAAGAAATTCTTGAAGTATTGGATAACAAACAAACTTCGAAAAACTAACAATAATAATTCTAGAAATGGAAATGTTGTTAAGTGTTTCGAATGTGATAAACCCGGTCATTTGAAAAGAGACTATCCCAAACTGAAGAAATCGAAGCAAACACTTTCAATAAGGAGAGGAAACAGGCATTCGATGCAAAATGGGATGATTCAGATACATCATCAAGTGATAGTGATTCAGAAACAGAAAATGCCAACATGTGCTTTCTGGCAAAGGACGACCAGGTATGAAATTTTAATAAAGAAATTACTAATGTTTTGAATGATATGAATCAGGGATATAAAATACTTAGGAAAGAGTACAACAATAGTTTGGCAGAGATAGATAGATTAAAAATATTTAATGAAAGGTTAACTGAAGAAAAACAATGTCTAAAAGATGAAATTGAAAGACTTAATGGGTATAATGATGAAAATGATTTGACACTTGGAAGTTTTGAAAAACTAAAAAGCGAAAATGAATCCTTAAAACCAGAAAATCTTTCAACAAAGTCATAGATCACTGATCTGAATGACAAATGACATCTCTAAACAATGTTATTCTTAACCATAATAATGATTTTGACAAAATGAAAACTGGTATTCATAAATTTAACAAAGGGAAAGATAATCTAGAAAAATTATTATCTGCAACTAAACACGCTAAGAATAAACATGGACTTGGGTACACTCCTAAGGCTAAATCAAAGAAAAATAGTATTCAAAATACTAAGTTTGTTAAGGCTATCAAGTTCAAACCAAAAACTAGGAAACTGAAGTTAAAACGTCCAAATAGGTTCATTAATTTATGGGTTCCAAAAAGTTTGGATGATACTAAAAAAGAAAAATATATTGATAATTTTATTAATAAGGTTCATTCATCTAATGATTATATTTTGAGAGGACATTCAAACTCTTTATGGGTTTGGCATCCCAAAACTTAAACCCATGGACCCCAAAATAAAAAGGATACCAGTGTGCATATTTTATGATTTTTCAGGTACCAAACAATGTATATCAGATAGCAGATGCTCAAAGCATATGACAAGAAATCTATGGAACATTGGATAAATATGAAAAGGATTTTTTATTGGCATCACCAAAGTCGGTAACTCTAAAACTAGTCTTATTATCAGATAAGTTTATTTCATGTTTTGAATTGATTTGGTTTCCCCTCATGTGTTTTATTTATAAGCATTTATCTCTATATACAAACTCTACATATTTTCTAGTAGTTATTTAAGTGACTCATTTTCGTCCTTTTTTGTTGACGACAAAGGGGGAGAAAATGTATAAATATACTAGGCAAAATGATAAGGGGAGTGCATAGAGTTAGGTGGAGTCAAATATAAAAATATTATATTTTATCTCTCAAATATTTATATGGTTGTTATCATCAAAAAGGGGAAGATTGTTAATACCTTAGGTACTGATTTTGATGACAACAACCTCATAAATATTACTACTAACATATCTTCGAGTTATGTAGTCATATCAAGTATATTATGGAAACATTTACAGAGATAAACAAGAATACAGTGGAAGCAAATGAATTATAGAAGAAGGTTAATCAGAGAAATTGAAGATCAAAACCCAGTTAGAGAAGAATACTGAAGGATAAAGGTGTTTTAAGTGATGAGGAGTTGGTTGAACCTTAGAATATCTTGTTAAAGATCTCATGGCAATTATACTTGAAGATCATCAACCATTGACCTCAACCGAATCACAAAAATCCACAAATATAAGGTAATTTGAAATGCTAAAAATTTGCAACACTTATTAGTGTCGATGTTCATTTTGCAACACACCCATGTCGACGTACTAGGTAGGGGGATGTTGACATACTAGCAGTTTTTCAGAATTTTAAATTTTAAATGGAGAGACATTTCCCTCCATCTTTTCACCAAAAGACACGTCTCTTCAAGCACCATATAAAGGCCTCTGAAAACGAATTTTTACTTCAAGAATTCTTGTTTTCTCCTACTCCTTCTTCTCCAAACATTTGCAAAAGAAATCCATTGCATACTCTTCAAATCTCCTTGCAAATCGATACTATTTCACTCTAATTCTTCACCAATTTGCAAACCACACAATATTAGAGAGTTGTACTTGAATTCACATCATTCTCTCACTTATTTGATCCTATTCCTCAAAGAATTCAAAGATATATTGCCATTGGAGGTCTATAGGATCATTGTACCGAATCTGCAAGAATCTGTATTGAAGATACAACCACTTGCCATAGTTTGTTGTTGGTGATAAGGAGAAGGTGTTCTTGTAGCCTGTAAAATCAAGAGGGTGTGTCTTGTAGCCCATGAAACCAAGATTGTAAAGGTGTTCTTATCACCCGTGTAAAGCAAGCGATTATAGTGGAATTCTGCACCATAGAGTGCAGGACTGGATATAGGAATGGTTAATCCGAACCAGTATAAAAATCCGATTGTTATTTACATTACTGCATTTTACTTTATTACTTATTTATTCTCTAATTACTTCTTTCTGTTTGCAATTTGAGTAAATACAGTTTTATATTCATAAGTAAGTACTTAATACACAATTCACCACTTCTAGTGTCTGAAGAGCCTTAGCCACCCCAGTTTCTACATTTGGTATCAGAGCATTGGTTTTCAAAAATTCATAACTTGGTTTCTAAAAAGTATAAATGGCTAAACACTAGAACACATTTCTTAACACTTTTGTAGAAGAGAAATCTACCACTAGACCCCCTCTATTTGATGGTAGTAGTTATGCATATTGGGCTTGTAGGATGAAATGTTATTTGCAGTCTAATGGTTTGGGTATTTGGAACATTACCCAGATAGAGTATATAGAGCCTCAAACTGAATATTCAAAATGGACACTAGACCAAAAGAGACAAGCACTTAATAACTCTAAGGCCATGAACATTTTATTTTGCTCCTTAGATAGAAATGAATTTAATCGAGTGTCTATTTGTAATTCTGCATATGAAATTTGGAGAACACTACAAGTCACACATGAAGGCACCAGTAAAGTGAAACAAACAAAGATATCTATGCTAACTAACCAGTTTCAACTCTTTCAAATGATACCAAATGAGTCTTTTTCTAATATGTATTCTAGATTTCAAGTACATGCCTTAATATCATTAGGAAAGAAAATTACTGTAGAAGACCAAATCAGAAAGATCTTGAATTCACTTTCTAGTGAATGGGATGAGAAGACTTTGGCAATTGAAGAAGCCAATGATATTAGTATTATGAAAATAGAAGATATAATTGGTAACCTAATGTCTTATGAAGTAAAGTTGCAGATTAGAAAAGAGATCAGGCAAATGAGAAGAAATCACTAGCACTCAATGCTATGATCGACATAGATGAACCATATGATGATGCTATTAATGATGATATCGAGTCTACGACCAAGAAGTTCAAGAAATTCTTGAATTATTGGATAACAAACAAACTTCGAAAAACTAACAACAATAATTATAGAAATGGAAATGTTGTTAAGTGTTTCGAATGTGATAAACCCAGTCATTTGAAAAGAGACTATCCCAAACTGAAGAAATCGAAGCAAACACTTTCAATAAGGAGAGGAAACATGCATTCAATCTAAAATGGGATGATTCAGATACATCATCAAGTGATAGTGATTCAAAAACAGAAAATGCCAACATGTGCTTTATGGCAAAGGATGACCAGGTATGAAATTTTAATAAAGAAATTACTAATGTTTTGAATGATATGAATCAGGGATATAAAATACTTAGGAAAGAGTACAACAATAGTTTGGCAGAGATAGATAGATTAAAAATATTTAATGAAATGTTAACTGAAGAAAAACAATATCCAAAAGATGAAATTGAAAGACTTAATGGGTATAATGATGAAAAGGATTTGACACTTGGAAGTTTCGAAAAACTAGAAAGTGAAAATGAATCCTTAAAATCAGAAAATCTTTCAATGAAGTCATAGATCACTGATCTGAATGACAAAATAACATCTCTAAACAATGTTATTCTTAACCATAATAAGGATTTTGACAAAATGAAAACTGATATTGATAAATTTAACAAAGGGAAGAATAATCTAGAAAAATTATTATCTGCATCTAAACACACTAGGAATAAACATGGACTTGGGTACACCCCTAAGGCTAAATCAAAGAAAAATAGTATTCAAAATACTAAGTTTGTTAAGGCTATCAAGTTCAAACCAAAAACTAGGAAATTGAAGTTAAAACGTCCAAATAGGTTCATTAATTTATGGGTTCCAAAAAGTTTGGATGATACTGAAAAAGAAAAATATATTGATAATTTTATTAATAAGGTTCATTCATCTAATGATTATATTTTGAGAGGACATTCAAACTCTTCATGAGTTTGGCATCCCAAAACTTAACCCCATGGACCCCAAAATAAAAAGGGTACCAGTGTGCATATTTTATGATTTTTCATGTACCAAACAATGTATATCAGATAGCAGATGCTCAAAGCATATGACAAGAAATCTATTGAACATTGGATAAATATGAAAAGGATTTGTTATTGGCATCACCAAAGTCGGTAACTCTAAAACTAGTCTTATTATCAGATAAGTTTATTTCATGTTTTGAATTGATTTGGTTTCCCCTCGTGTGTTTTTTTTATAAGCATTTATCTCTATATACAAACTCTACATATTGTCTAGTAGTTATTTAAGTGACTCTTTTTCACCCTTTTTTGTTGATGATAAAGGGGGAGAAAATGTATAAATATACTAGGCAAAATGATAGGGGGAGTGCATAGAGTTAGGGGGAGCCAAATATAAAAGTATTATATTTTATCTCTTAAATATTTATATGGTTGTCATCATCAAAAAGGCGGAGATTGTTAATACCTAGGTATTGATTTTGATGATAACAACCACATAAATATTACTGCTAACGTATCTTCGAGTCATGCAGTCATATCAGGTATATTATGGAAACATTTACAGAGATAAACAAGAATACAGTGGAAGCAAATGAATTATAGAAGAAGGTTAATCAGAGCAATTTAAGAAAAAACCCAATTAGAGAAGAATGCTGAAGGATAAAGGTGTTTGAAGTGATGAGGAGTTGGTTGAACCTTAGAATATCTTGTTAAAGATCTCATGGCAATTATACTGAAGATCATCAACCATTGACCTCAACCGAATCACAAAAATCCACAAATATAAGGTAATTTGAAATGCTGAAAATTTGCAACACTTATTAGTGTCGCTGTTCATTTTACAACACACCCATGTCGACATACTAGGTAGGAGGATGTCGACATACTAGCAGTTTTTCAGAATTTCAAATTTTAAATGAATAGACATTTCCCTCCATCTCTTCACCAAAAGACACGTCTCTTTAACCACTATATAAAGGCCTCTGAAAACGAATTTTTACATCAAGAATTCTTGTTTTCTCCTACTCCTCTAAACATTTGCAAAAGAAATCCATTGCATACGCTTCAAATCTCCTTGCAAATTGATACTATTTCACTCTAATTCTTCATCGATTTGCAAACCACACATTATCAGAGAGTTGTACTTGAATTCACATCATTCTCTCTTTGATTTCATCCTATTCCTCAAAGAATTCAAAGATATATTGCCATTGGAGGTCTATAGGATCATTGTATCGAATCT
Organism: Allium cepa; assembly: GCA_030765085.1. NCBI lineage: Eukaryota > Viridiplantae > Streptophyta > Magnoliopsida > Asparagales > Amaryllidaceae > Allium > Allium cepa. Next base: position 683,074,461 of record CM060932.1, on the reverse strand, counting down.
GCAAGAATTTATATTGAAGATACAACCACTTGCCATAGTTTGTTGTTGGTGATAAGGTGAAGGTGTTCTTATAGCCTATAAAATCAAGAGGGTGTGTCTTGTAGCCCGTGAAACCAAGATTGTAAAGGTGTTCTTACCACCCGTGGAAAGCAAGCGATTATAGTGGAATTCTGCACAATAGAGTGCAGGACTGGATGTAGGATTGGTTAATCCGAACCAGTATAAAAATCCGGGTGTTATTTACATTACTGCATTTTAATTTATTACTTATTTATTCTATGATTACTTCTTTCTGTTTGCAATTTGAGTAAATACAGTTTTATATTCATAAGTTAGTAGCTAATACACAATTCATCACTTCTAGTGTCTAAATAGCCTTAAGATCCAACATTGTGTTATAGCCACCCCCGCTTCTACATATGATACATAACTTAGTGAAATAGGTAGGTTAAAACTTGAGAATGGTAATTGGATTAAGGAAAATATTGAACTAAAAAGTAGTATAGAAATTTCAAAAACTAAAATTTGTGAATTAAAGGATAAACTAGAAAAATTACTAACAATGTTGCAAAGTTTAACAAAGGAAAACTAGATCTTGATAATTTAATTAAAATTTCGAAACCTTCTGGTAATCGAAATGGATTAGGATTTGAAAAGAATTCACAAAAGAAAAAAGGTAATACTATAAAGCAAAGTATCTTGTATCAGTTCAAAAAGGCATCAAAGTTAAGTAAAGATGTAAAATCTAAAAGTATAAAAATTTGGATACCAAAGTCTAATAATAAGTTAATTAGATAAAAACATATTGATAGTTTTTTATCAAGTGTAGTATTTAATAATAATTATGTTTTTAAAGGACCCAAACCCACTTGGGTATGGCTACCTCCCCTTCTAACATTTAGGACCCCAATAAAAGAAGTGGGTACCAATTGAATAATTTTTATTTTGTAGGTACTCAAAAACAAAAGCAAGGAGAAATGGATACTCGATAGTGGCTGCTCAAAACATATGACTGTGAATTCCAAGATGCTCTCAAATATAAAATATATCGATGGAGGCACCGTAACCTTTGGAGATAACTCAAAAGGATATGTCATTGGAATTACTGAAGTCATAAACATCGGTATTTCTAACTCTCCTATTATTTCTAATGTCTTATTAGTAGAAAATTTAAAACATAGTTTACTTAACATTAGTCAATTATGTGACAAAGGTTTTCAAATAAATTTCGAGAAAAATCGATGCAATATATTTGATAATAATAAAAATTTATTATTTGAAACATTTCAAAATAAAAATATTTATATTTTGAATATGAATATAAAACAAAATTCTAATTTATGCTTGACCGCTAAACTTGATGATCCATGGTTATGGTATAAACGATTTTGTCACATGAATTTCAAATTTATAAATAAATTATCAAAACATGAACTAGTTAGAGGTTTACCAAAAATAAATTGTAAAATAAACAATTTGTGTGATGCATGTATAATTGAAAAATTAAAATGGAGTTCTTTGAAATCTAAAAATAATATGTCAATAAAACAACCATTAGAATTGTTAAATTTAGATTTATTTGGTCCTACTCAAGTAAGATCAATAAATCATAACAAGTATGTTTTTGTAATTGTTGATGATTTTTCAAGATATACATGGACTTTCTTTTTAAGACATAAAAGTGACACTTTTGGTATGTTTAAATTTTTTGCAAAAAGAATTAAAAATCAAATGAATTTGAAAATTAAAAATATTCGTAGTATTCACGGAGGAGAATTCGAAAATGAACTTTTTACAAATTTTTGCAATAAAAAGGGAATTAATCATAATTTTTCAATTCCACGTACACCACAACAAAATGGTGTAGTTAAACGGAAAAATCGAACATTACAAGAATGTGTAAGAACAATATTAAACAGTAGTAATCTACCAAAACATTTTTGGGCTGAAGTTATTGCCACGGCTTGTTATGTTTTGAATAGAGTGATACTACGACCAATGACAAAAAACACTCCTTATGAAATATTTTTTGGTAAGAAACGTAAAGTATCAAATTTTAGAACATTTAGATCAAAATGTTTCATATTAAATACTAAAGACAATCTAGGAAAGTTTGATCCTAAGGCCGATGAAGGAATATTTGTTGGCTATTCGGATCGTAGCAAAGTTTATAAAATTTATAATAAAAGGACAAATATTACAGAAGAAAGTTTACATGTTTCTTTTGATGAAAATTTTTAACTAGACAAATTAACGACGAAGAAGAAATACATCCAAATGATTCTTCTGACACACCTCACAATAATAATGAAGCTATTGATCAAAATAATACTCTAGTTTCACTTCCTAGGATTTTAAAGAATCATCATATAGATAACATTATTGGAGATTTAAATTCTATAGTAACTCGAAATCAACTTAATCAAATAAGTCATGTTGCATTCATTTCAAATTTTGAACCATAGAGCTATAAAGAAGCTTCTAAAGACGATTTTTGGATTTTAGCTATGCAAGAAGAATTAAACAAGTTCAAACGAAATAATGTTTGGGAACTCGTTCCAAGACTGAAAGATCAATCCATCATTGGAACTAAACGGGTATTTAAAAATAAAGACGATGGAACTGGAAATATAGTTCGAAATAAAGCACGTTTAGTAGCACAGAGGTATAATCAAGAAGAAGAAATCGATTACGATGAAACTTTTGCACCTATAGCTAGAATAGAAGATATACAAACTCTACTCGCTTTTGCTTGTCATAACCATTTTAAATTATATCAAATGGATGTCAAAAGTGCATTTTTGAATGCTTTTATCAAAGAAAATATTTATGTTGAACAACCACCATTATTTGAACATGAAAAATTTACAAATCATGTTTTAAAATTAAATAAAGCATTATATGGGTTAAAACGATCCCCTAGAGCATGGTACGATAGGCTTAAAACTCATTTAATCTCATCAGGATTTCAAATTGGTAAAATTGACAAGACTTTATTTACTAAAAGAGAAAATAATGATATTTTAGTTATTCAAATTTATGTCGATGATATCATATCTGGAGCAACTAATGAAAATTTATGTGTAAAATTTTCTAATATAATGAAAAATGAATTTGAAATGTCTAGGAGAATTAAATTTCTTTTTAGGACTACAAATAAAGCAACTAGAAAATGGTATCTTTATACATCAAGAAAAATATTGCAATGAACTATTAAAATGTATCGGTATGGATAAAACATCTAGTAAACCTACTTCTATGAGTACTACGGTTCTTCTTGATAAAGATAAAAATGGAAAATATTTTGAAGAAAAATTATATAGGAGTATGATTGGTTCATTATTATATTTAACCGCAGGTCGACCCGATATAATGATGAGTATTTGTCTTTGCGCACGTTTTCAAGCAAAACCAAAAGAATCTCATCAAAGAGTTGTTAAACGTATGTTGAGATATTTATCTAACACGAAAAACTATGGACTATTATGTCCAAAAGGATCTACCTTCGAACTTGTATCATATAGCAATGCGGATTTTGGAGGATGTAAAACGGATAGAAAAAGTACTAGTGGAACATGTCATTTCATCGGACAATCTCTCGTCCCATGGTTTAGTAAAAAAACAAAATTGTGTTTCTCTATCCACTTGTGAAGCCGAATATATTTCAGCGGCATTAGCATTTGCACAAGTAATTTACATGCAACAAACCTTAAAAGATTTTGGAAAATAATTGAAAAATCCCCGATTTGTTGTGATAACACTAGCGCAATCAATCTATCTAAAAATCCGGTAAATCACTTTAGAACTAAACATATAGATATAAGACATCATTCTTAAGAGATAATGTCGAAAAAGGAACTATAACTCTAGAATATGTTAACACTGAAAATCAAATAGCTGATATCTTTACAAAAACCATTAAATGACAAACTTTTGTAAAATTACGATGAGACATAGGCGTGCACTTAATGAACTTTTAAACCAAGAAAAATTTCTTATATCCACAAGTTTATTAATTTGTTAAAAACCTTTAAAAATTTAGATAAGAATTTTTCACCATGAACAAAATACCTATTTTATATTTGGATTGCTATAAAAACAGACTTTCTGAAGTTTTTTAAACATAACAAATATCATAATCAAAATGTCATCTCAGGAAATAACTTCGTATAACTTTGGACCGCCATCCTCTAATGTATCCACTCCTTCTCTTCGTACTCCTTCACCTCCTCGTTTTCTACCTTCTCCTGACTTATCAAAAAGTCGATGGGGATTATCACCTCTGCTGAAGAAAGCCAAACGAGAAAAACCGCCTACAATCCATGAAAAACTTATGAAATATCACATTATCAATTCGCAATGATGGATGATCAAAAGGAAATGTACTATAAACAGGAAGGAACAATCAAACATTTGAACTTCCTAGAAAAGGCTCTATATGCTATATGTGGTCATTCTCCAACAAAGAAGTGTTTACATAAAAAATCTCCACGCTTTGTTGAAACTCCTAAAGACGAACCGTCAACTTCGTCACCCAAACCTCCTTCTTGGTCCCCAATCAACTATGGTGATCCCACCTATGAATCGAATTCATGGGATCGTCAGGAATGGAACCAAGAAAAATAAACTATGACGTTTAGAGACGATTATATACATATATATTTGTTTGTATTATATTGTATTCTATTCAATAAATAAAGTTTTTCTTCACAAAACTCTCAAGAAAAAGCTATCTGGAGTTTTCAGACATCTGAAATAGATTCCAAACGTTTGAACTAAGAACTGGAACAAATTATATATTTCCAAACGTCTGAACTCAAGTCCAGACGTCTGAAATCACTCTTTGTCTCACATTAAAACTTTTTAGACGTCTGAGTTTTGATTCCAAATGTCTGATTTTACTTCCTGTTTCTAATTTAGACATCCTCGGACGTCTGATCTACTTTTTCAGATGTTTGGAACAGAAAACGATAGTTTTTCAAACTATATACCTGATCGATCAACCACTATTTCACCACTTCAATTCATTTCCAAATTAAAAATTATCTCTCTCAAAATCTCTAAAATCGAACTTCTCTTCAAATCAATGCCACCACGAACTATAAAGATGGTAATTATGAAAAGGAAGCATGGAGAAGGTTCTTTCTTTCAACCATTGATGGTGACTGATACTCAAATCAAAAATTGGTTATTTCAGAATCCAACAAATATACGACGGTTTAACGACTTGAAGATTAAGAAGATGCATCTAGGACCTTTCTATAGCCTAATCAAGTTTCCTTCATATGATATGGACGACATATGTGAGCAAGGTGAATTGAAAACCCGTATCTCTTTTAATGCCAACGATGTTTTTATCGATTGACTAGCTATATATCTTTTTTAGGCTAATCTGGATAGTCCATCGGTATGGACTGCTAAGAATGATAAAGATTGGTTATGGACGAGTGTTTATGGGATAACAATCAAGTTAACCCCTGCTATAATTGGACGATTCATAGAGTGCTCTTATACGGGTCAAAATTTATCTGAAATGGAGGACAAGCGATTCAAACCTCGTGATACTATCACTCATCAATTATGGGAAAATCGAATGCCTCAATTTTCATCCAAATTCCTTAGGCCACGTGCTAGGCTCCTTACCCGAATGCTTATAAATACTATTATCCCTCGATTAGGCAGCCATGAACAAATTACTGATCTTGAACACAAAGCACTATATGCACTATTTGGTCGAACTAAGATCAATTGGGATCAATTCATTTTCAATAAACTAAAAGGTTTTTGGAATAAATCTCGCCATATAATCATTTACATAGCTTATATTATGTGAATTCTCAAAGCACTAAACATCCCATCGTACATTTCTGCTTTTAAGGAGTTACCTATCAAATATAGTGGAACAAAATTTTTCAATCTTATGCATTTGCCGGAGGAACCACCATCTTCTATAACTTGTCTAGAATGGAAAAATTCACAAGATCAACCTCCTCCTCCTCCTCCTCCTCAACAACAACAACAAGAAGGTGATGTTGAACTACCAAGGCAACCATCTCCACCTCCTCCTTCCTCGTTTGAATATCACTCCGATCTGGAGATTTTGGAAGCACGAACTCAGCCTCATGCTAATGAGAATTTTGCTCACTTAACCTTACAAAACTAAGTGCTCCTATCAAGAAATCAAATTATCCTTGGTAAACAAATAGCGAAACTTGATCGCACGTTGTCCACAAGGCTTTTCAAAGTTGAAGACTCTCTTGTTTCGGTGGTTTCCAAACTTGATCATGCACTTCAACAAGTCCATCTATCTTCTTCTGACTGGTCTACACCTTCTCAATCTCTTTACACATCGTCAAAAACCGGCGATAAGGAGAAAGGGAAATTAGACTCCTCTCGTGATGAACTACCTTGACTTCATAAGGTAAATATTTTGTTGTAATTAACTCCCTTATCAAAGTTCTGGTAAGACACTATCAATATTCCTCTTTTTTGTGCTTAATGATGTAATCATAACCATTTGTTAGTAATATAATTATGCATGTACATCACACTTGGTTCTGCATTATTTTTATAATTCTTCGATTATTTTTGATAATGACAAAGTGGGAGAAAAATAAATATGCACATCTATAGGGGAGATCATATTTAGGGGGGAGAACCTTTCTGTAATTGTTATCTAAGTACATTATATAGTTGTCATCATCAAAATGGGGGCAAATGTTAGAACCCTTAGTTTACGATTTCGACGATGACACTATACGATGGAAATAATATATATATATATATATATATATATATATATATATATATATATATATATATATCATACAGCTATACAGATACGAATTCAAAGCAAGACAAACCACTACTGTGACAAGACGATGACTAAAGCACTGAAGAGATTCATCTACAAAGTTGCACGAAGATCGAAGAGAGATACACTCAAGAATAAACCCAGGAGAACATCACTTAACAGGTTCAGACGTCTAAATGCAGAACTTCAGACGTTTGAACGTAGAAGATGAACAAAAATAATAACAGGTTTTCAGACGTCTGAAACTGGGCTCGGGGCAGATAATTCAAATTACAATTGTCATCTCCGAAGAGACACAAATTCATCTCTCCTCCACAACTCTTCACTAGTGAACAGTGACGACTCTAAACTGAAAGGGAATAGGTGTAACTAATAGAAGCAACCGTCTACAACTATATAAACGAGAATCAAGAAGGATCAAAGCACTTTAACTAATTCACTCAACTCTCTATCTTGATCATCTCTTGTTCTAATCATCCATTTGTTCTAATCATTCACTTGCTATCAAATCTGCAAATCTGAGATCATACACTTCCATACTCTCTCGAACAATATTGTACTCAATCATTCAAGAGATATAGGAAGTTCAATTGTACTATATAGTCAAAATCCGTGTAATAGAGAACACATTCTTGAAAAAACAACTCTGTTGTTGTAAACATGTTCCTCCGATTGAAGTGAGGGTTATTTGGTGAAAGGAAATTCTAAAAAGGAGCTTCGGGACTGGACGTAGGACGGGAAGTTCGAACCAGTATAAAATCCCCGGTGTGATTATTCTTATTTACATACTTTACTATTATTACACTATAGTTTAAATTAGTCATATACTTGTCATTTGTATAATCTATCCACCATACTTTAGACTTTCAATCATTGGACATGTAGTTACATATATGTATATATTAGTTATTAGGTTTTAATCTACTATGGAGTAGATGGACACGGTTCACGATCAGAGGCGAGAGTATTGTAACTTAATGAACCTGACATAAGAGTAAATGAAAATAAAACGATATATGTAGAATTAAGCCTAGAAGTATATAATTTATTCATTCACTGGAACTTTTGTTCTGACCCCCTCTTCATAACATCCTACATGTTAGGTGGATGACAGAGACTTCTCAACTTTATGACACTTGCTTAGAAAGTGTTTTCATTTGGGTGAGTATTCACTTACTATTTTATTTTAGTCAATCCTGTTATGAGTAAATTATTGAGCTATGATATATTTGTCTTTGTCTATTTACAAGATACCAGATATCCAACTCGGGCTTTAGTGGCTTGGTTTTTAGCATTTTTGCGAAAAATTCGAACCACTGAAATTCAGATTATTACAAACACCCTTCTATAAATATCCTTTCAAGAACAGGTTTGCGAGAAGTATCTTTATGACTATTTTCATAACATTGCAAATGTTTGCGACTGTTCGAAAACTGCAAATATTTTCAGTTCAAAGTGCAAATACTCACCGTTTTAACTGTAAATATTTGCAATGTTCAGAAATTATAAATATTTTTAGTTCAATGTGCAAATTTACACGGTCTAAACGGTAGATATTTATGTTTAAAGTCCTATTATTTGTAGTTTAAACTACAAATATTTTCACTTAAATGTTTGTAGAAAAAGATTTGATTTTTCTCATGTTAACTTTCGATGAAATGTACGTTAATTTTTGAGATATAATTGAAAAATGTAGCTATTGAAATTAAGGTTAGAGGCATGTTTTGAGAAGTACAACTATTTATTAAGTTTGAAAATAATTGTATATTCCTAGGTTCCATATTACATTTTCTAATGGATGGTAGTTTAAAACGCTTCTTCCAGCCTTCTTCGTTAGTCACCTGTCACCTCTAAAATGTCAACATTTGACTTGGAAGGAATGCTCAAATACTCGTACTCCATCCAGTTAATTTAAGCTCCAATTTTCTTTTTCCTTTTTCAATTTATGTTGCTCACATTTGCTTTTTCTGTAGAGTTACTTATTATTATTCGATATTTATATTTTAATCTAATGAAACTAACAGTTCTCTAATCTGGATTTTTATCAAGCTTGTCTCCGCTGCTTTCATAACAAAATTTCTCATAAAAACCTCTCCTTTACCTTTGATGTGGGTTTAATACCTGCTTGAATCAGGTCACCAATTAGGGTTTCCGTTCTCGGATCCAGATTCTTGGATTTCCGCACATATTTATTTTATTTTGGGTTTTATATTGTTGTTTGATTTTGACTATTGGTTCAATTTCATAATTTTGTTTGAATATCTACATAAACCTCCCCTTTTCGATATATTCTAATTTAGTAGATTAAATCTCAGAATCCTTCTTAATCTATCTCAAAATCTATTGCTTTTTTCAACATTTGAATCGCATTGAACTGAATTTTCCCTCATAAAAAATGGGTAGTTTTTGCAGTAAAATACCAAGTCCTCCAAAAGAAAGTAGTAGCAATGGCGGTGGAATGAGCAGCAACGGCAGTCAAATAAATCTAATTTCATATGAATCTGAATGCTTGCAAGACTCCGATCTTCAGAATTTTGACTCAATGATTCAACAGCGCACTCTGGGCGCGGTTTCAAGTCTAGTAAGTTCAGGTGACAATTCAATATCCTTTCATGTACTTAGACAGGTCACCGGTTGCCTTTTAGACAACAATCAAGAAGTAGTCAAGATGATATTGGAGTATAAAAAAGATATTTGGAAAAACCCTGAACTCTTCGACTTAGTAGAAGAATACTTCGAAAACAGTCTTCGAACTCTTGATTTCTGTACTGCTCTAGAAAAATGCCTTCGGAAAGCCCGTGATTCACAGATTATAATCAACCTTGCACTTAGACATTTCGAAGAAGAAGACCTAAAGGATGAATCTTACAATGAAAATGGTAACAAGGAGAAGAAGAAATACAAAGCTACGTTGGATGAACTACAACATTTTAAAAATGCAGGCGATCCATTTACCGAAGAGTTCTTCCAAGTGTTTCAATCAGTTTATAAGCAGCAAACATTGATGCTAGAGAAGCTGAAACTAAAACAGAAGAAACTTGACAAGAAGTTTAAGTCGATTAAAGCATATAGAAGGGTGTCTAGTGTAATATTTGTATCTGCAATTGCAGCAGTGGTTATATGTTCAGTGGCAGCAGCTCTTCTTGCTGCTCCACCAGTAGCAGCTGCGTTAGCGGCAGTTGCCACAGTTCCATTAGGATCAATAGGCAAATGGGTTGATTCTTTATGGAAAGACTATTCTGTAGTATTGAAAGAGCAAAATGATTTGCTTAGTACAATGAAAATAGGCACATGTGTTGCTGTTAGTGATTTGGATACCATAAGAGTTTTGGTCGATAAATTGGAGACTCAGATAAGTGCATTGCTGCATAATGTTGATTTTGTGCTCGGGGAGGAGGATGCAGTGAAGTTTGGGATAGATGAGATAAAGAAGAAGCTAGATGAGTTTATGAAGGGAGTTGAAGATTTGGGTATACAAGTTGATAGATGTAGTAGGGATATACAAAGAGCGAGGACCGTTGTGCTGCAAAGGATAATAAGGCCTTCTGATCGAGATTAAGGATAATGTCTGGTATGCATTTCTTGTCATTTACATCTCTTTTTAGGTTACTTCTCTTGCGAATAATATAAATAAAGTGATCTTATTGTTGTATTGTTTAGTAATGTAGAAATGTGTACCTTATATGATATCTGCATGTCTATACTATGTGTAGTGTTTTGTAGCAAGTACTCATTATTCTAAAAGTCCGTTTTACAAGTAATTTAACATTGTAGAGATGGTTGATGGTAGTGTAAGCAAACTGCAACCATGTTTTAGCCATCTTAAGGAGAGATATTGCTCTGAAGTTAACAGTAAAGTTACTGATATTTGAGAAGATAGTGTGTTTGTTGTTCTTGGTATTGGTGGCATGGAACAGTATCACTTAGGAATTGTCATACTGATTTCTGATGTTGATCTGTAGAGGCTAATAATGGCATTAATGTGTGAATACTAAATATTGGACAAAATTGATGTAACTTAAAACCTAAACAAAATACTACAAAAACTTCCCATGACTCTTTCTCTAGATCCAAAGGTTTATCAGATGTATGCTTCAATTTTCATCGAGGGTTAAAAATACAATTACAGTTTTTTTACTGTAATTGACAGTGCTCATTTCTGATATGTTTTAATCTGTGTCCATTTTGTTACATGTTTACTGTACATTTACTCAAGGTATAGTTCCTTCTGTATAAAAACACAACAATGCTAGCCGAATTAGAGTTGCAATGCTTTAGTTAAAGCCGTGGTATATCTGAGTGTTTCATTCAAGTCGCTTCGAAAGTGTTTCATTACCAATATAGTTACATGAATCTGTTTTTTCAATGATACTATTTTACTATTACATGCTTCCTTATCCTTATGTAACATAATAGTCGGATGTTTTTATTATTAGTGGATAAATTATACAAACACAAGGAAGAATTGTCACGGTTTGACACTCTGACGGATCAGACCTTGAGAGTCGAGAACCTTGAAAATCTTCAGACGGTGTAAATTCACGGTTCGGCGTCAAAACTATATTCTAAACACATGTTAAAATCATGATTTTCTTTTCAACATAAATAATTAGTACTTTCAAACATCATTATAAAAAAAGTAACAAAATAATTCATTCTTCTTTCAAATGTCTCTTTTACAACACAAAGAACACAATCACCTTTTGTTAAACAGTCTTCTTTTGTGCCAATTTCGCGTCCATTTTAAAAGAATTTTGCAGAGTGATGAACTAGCCATTCATATTTCGGCTGGTTTTGAGTTCAACATGCCATCATCTTCTAAATGGTCCAAAGCATGTTTTCTTTAGAAAGAAATATTTTGGTATGTGAAGTTGCAAGAGAGATACCAATGCCATCTCCAACGCGGTCTCGTTTAAACCTTGAAATACAATATTGAATATTTTCCTCTTTTAAATTTTAAGGGTTGAATCCTTCCAAAATTTACGGTTGGGTTCCCATAACTAAATCCAATCGTGTTGGGGAAAATCCCTTCAGATGATCAATATAAGAAAATAAAAAACCCAACGCAGCGGAAAACAACTGGATCGTCATTGTAGTGAGACGATACAAACATAGATAAACACCAGAACAGACAGTCACAGATCTATGTAATGCAGAAAAATGAATAACACCAGTATTTATAGTGGTTCCACTACCATGAGGCAGTGTATGTCTACTTGGGGAGAAGAGATTTTATTAATCACTGAAAAACTTGAGTTACAATATTGATTCACTTTTGGAGGCTATACATAAGAAGAATTTATAATACAGAAAAAATTCTGCAGAGTTCAACTCTTGAGGATGTCTGTCATTGTTGTCCAGAAGCTTCACTATTTATGGAGTGAAGATATGAGGAAGGGCAGCTGCTATATAGCAGCTCAGGCATCTGGTTCGGCATCCATCTGGTTCGACAAGATTTGGTTCGGCAATCAATACTCTAGATACAGGACCGGCTTAGCTCACAACATATCTCGTTCGACATTAGTTTCCCGAATCAAAATTATGGACCGGCATGCCAAATACCGAACGATATTTTTCGTTTGGCATCACCAAATCACCGAACGAAAATTTTGGTTCGATCTTCATCTTCATTTTTCACAATACTGAACGAAGCTTCTCTACCGAACGAAACTACTCTTCCACCGAATGAACTCCACCGGGCCAAATCTTTAGTCCAGCGTCTTCTCCGTCGAACCAAATATTTGGTTTGGCATCTTCTTTTGAACACTGAACGAACCCACAAAGTACTGCGACTTCGCCTCTCCTTCATCACACCTAGGGTTAGGGTTTCTCCAAGCTTCATGAGAATCTATAATGGCCTCATCTTCTTCAGATTCGAAATCAGGTATCAAAAACTAACAATCTCCACTTTGATACCAGATTTTCAAACAAGCCTTCCAGCTTCATCTACACCTTCATGCTTCAAGCAATGGATACTTATCCAATGAGCTTCGACAATGTCATCACCCATTACACTCTCCCAACGAACTCCGGTAAGGCCACCGTCCGTCAACAAAATGTTGAAGTACCCAGTCCGTGTAGAACCTATCAATCTCCATCATGAAAATAAACGTCTACATGAATTATCTCAACTCTCCCCCTGTACCACCCCGTGGCACCTAGCACTTTATTAAGCGAATCAAGTCCGAGCAATGCTCGAACTTAGCAACAGTCAATGACTTGGTAAACATGTCTGCTGCATTCTCCTTTGTGTGAACTTTTTGAAGACGAACTAACTTCTTTTCACTCATCAAGACAAGAAACGACTCTCTCATCTCAATATGCTTCGTCCTCGAGCTGAATGCCAGATTTTCAGCTAAGTGGATTGCACTCTGATTGTCATAGTACACATCCACGCTTTCATATACGGAGTCCAAATCACACAATAATCGCCTTAAATAAAGTGTCTCCTTAGCTGCTTCAACCTGAGTCATGAGCTATGTCTCTGTAATAGATAAAACCACAATCATCTGCAACCTCGCTATCCAACTGCTCGTTGTCCCACCAATGGTGAACACATATCCGAAGGTTTACTTCCTTCGATCTCTATCACCGGTATAGTCGGAATCACAAAATCCAACCAAGCTAAAATCTCTTCATCTACCGACAAAGACAAGTCCATGGTTTGGAGTTCCTCTAAGGTATCTGAAGATACACTTCACTGCTTTTCAATGCGTCTTTCCTGGATTCTTCATGAATCTACTCACCAATCCAACTGCCTGTGCAATATCAGGCCTAGTGCAAACTATGACATACGTCAAGCTGCCAACTGCACTCGCATATGATACCTTCATCATATAAGCCTTTTCCTTTTTCGAGATCGGAGAGCCTTTACTTGAAAGCTGTATGTGCAAAAGCATGGCTCTGCTGATTGTCTTTGCCTCTTCCATGCTAAACCGAGCAAATACCTTTCGAATATACTCCTTTTGAGTGAGGCTAAAAAGTCCTACATTTCTATCACTTTGGATTTTCATACCCAAAATTTTCTTTGCTTCTCCAAGGTACTTCATTTCGAATTCCGCTTTTAGTTTTAGCTTCAAACTATCGATTTCAGCTTTATCATTGGAAGCAATCAATATATCATTCACGTACAAGAGTAGGTACACCGATCTACCATTCTTTAAATGCTTGAAGTACGCATAAGCTTCTTTGATGCTACGATCAAAACCAAGTGAAAGCATAAAAGAGTCAAACCTCTTGTACCATTTTCTAGATGACTGCTTAGGTCCATACAAAGACTTCTTCAATTCGCAAACCCAATTTTCTTTTCCATCTACAACAAATCATTCCGACTGCTTCATATAGATGGTCTCATCCAAGCCTCTGTGCAAGAAAGCAGTTTTCACGTCCAATTGCTACAGCTCCAAGTCATGAGCTGTGACGATAGTGAGCAAAATACGGATGAACGTATGCCTCACTACTGGAGAGAATATCTCATCATACTCCAATCTCTTTCTTTGTGAAAACCCTTTAGCAACTAGTCTAGTCTTGTATCTTCCATCGTCATTCACCTTGAATATCCATTTGCAACCGGCTTCCTTGAGGAGGCGATACCAAATCCCAAGTCTTGTCCTTTTTCAATGACTCTAAATCCTCTTCCATAGCGCACTTCCATTTCGAACTTTCACATGACTTCAAAGCTTCATCAAGGTCAAGCGGCTTCTCAAGAACCACATGTAGGGCATAGTCAAACTGATCACCAATGCTAAGGTTCGCAAACTATCAATCACCATACCTTTTGGACGGCCTAATAGTCCTACGACTGACCACGGTAGATACTGCTTCGCCTAAACTCCTTTCAGCTCCATCTTGAATTGAACTTCCTCTAGATTCATGCACATCGCCAACACTATTCGAAGGTACTTGTGAACTATCCTGTGATGTTTCATCAACCGTGTTTTCCTCGACAACATCAACAACTCTACTATTTGGATAGAACACGAGAACTTCTTCCATCTCCTTAGGTGTATCAAAATCTTCTGATGTGGTAGGTAGCTTCTCTTTCGGATTGATCATAACAGACTCATCAAAAGTAACAAGTCTGGAATGAGCAATCTTCCGATCAACAGGGTTCCAAATTCGATACCCTTTGATACCATCAGTGTATCTCATTAGTATGCCCTTATATGCTCTAGCCTCCAACTTGTGAGCACATGTATGGTGAACGTACACAGGACAACCAAAAATTCGAAAATTAGTAAGATATACTGCTTTATCTCTCCACTTCTCCTCTGAAATCTTCTCATCTATGGCTGAGCACGGAATTTGATTTATGATATGCGCCGCAGTTGATAATGCCTCAGCCCAAAAGCCTCTAGACAAACCCGCCGTCAATCTCAAGCAACGAGCCTTCTCCAGTAGAGTCATGTTCATCCTTTCTGCAACTCCATTGGATTGCGGATCGTCGGGTGTAGTGAAATGACTTTGAATGCCATGTTGTCTGCAGAAATCGAGGAACTCACTAGAGACAAATTCACCGCCATTATCAAATTTCAGCACCTTCAACCTAAAACCAGATTGGTTCTTAACAAGCGCTTTCTAGTCTTTGAATTTCTCAAAACTTTCTGATTTGGCCTTCATTACATAAACCCATACTTTCCGAGAAAAGTCATCAATGAAAGAGATAAAATACTTTGCTCCTCCAAGAGAAGTAGCAACCGGTCCTTAGACATCTGTATGCAAGTACTCAAGTACTCGCCTCGATCTGTGGAATCCAACTCCAAAAGATACTTTAGTTTGCTTGCCTAACGCACACTCCTATCAAAAGTCCATCTTGTCGAAGCTTTCTCCTTTGATCATTCTTCGCCTCCGAAGCAACTATAAGTCTTCTCTGAAATATGACCCAACCTGAGATGCCAAAGCCTTGTGGCATCCAAAGCACGAGAACTGTCTACTCCAACACACGACTCTTCAAGAACTGTGGTTCCTTTCAGCAAATACATATTTCAGAACACATCTCCTTTCATAAGGAATAGTGCACCTCTCGAAACCATCAGATTATCCTTCTCGATAGTTATTTTGCATTCCAAAGATGCTAATTGTCCTAAAGAAATCAAGGACTTTCAAAGATCTGGAACATATCAGACACCTGTCAAAGTGCGTATCACTCCGTCAAACATCCCGATCCTCACCGTACCTTCATTTATTGTTCTACAGCTAGCATCATTACCCATAAGAATAGAGCTTCCCTCTCGTCCAACGAAAGAACTGAAGTAATCATTATTAGGCGTCATATGGAAAGACGCCCCTGAGTCCAGCACCCAATGGTCTGAGACATACAATACTGTTGCAGACAACATATCATCGGATTCAGACTTCTCCACCGCACATGATGAATATCGGTCTTCTTCCTTCTTCAAATTTGAATAATCCTTTTTTCAATGATCAGGTTTCTTGCAGATAAAGCACTTCCCGTCCGTAGACTTTCCTCGTCTGCCATTACCCGGGCTTCCTGGACTTAGAACACCCTCTAGAGTTCCAAATTCTTATCTTCTCTACCTCTTTCAACAAACATGCCGTGACTGCTATTTCCACCTCTACTTCCTTCCCTTATCTCCTTCATTTGATCTCTCAAACCGTTAGATAGAAAGCCCGACTTCACATCTTCCACTGTTAATGTGTCTCCAGCGAAGATAAGGTTGTTAGCGAAACCTGTGTATCGCTCCGGAAGAGAACACAAAAGAATCATTGTCATTTGCTTCTAATCTATCTTCAAGTCAACAGTGTTCATCTTTATCACGAGATCATCAAAGAAATTAAGATGTTCTTTCACTAAAGTATCCTCTTTCATCCGCATGGTGAAAAATATCTTCAACAATATCAGACGGTTGGTCAGAAATTTCTTCAAGTGTAGATTTTTTAGCTTGGTCCAAATGCCCCTAGCAGTGGTCTCACTGCTAATCTCTGAGATAGCATTCTCTCCCATAACTAGTTGTAAAGTAGTAAACGTCCATTTCTCCATCTCCTTTCTTTCCACGATTGAGATGTCAGCCGTCAATTCTCCGGTGCAAACACTACTGGATGGACTTCATTCCTCACTAGAACAACCTTCATCCCCCATTGCCACTTCTCGAAATCTTTATCCTCATTCCATTTCTCAATTGCCAACTATGATCCTGACGCGATATACATCCCTCTAGCATAGGGGCTTGTAACAACTGGAGTCGCTTCATCTCCTGCCATAGCGTCTAACACTTCTCAATAACCTTGCAGCTCTGATACCTGACTGTTAAGGAAAATCCCTTTAGATGACCAGTCTAAAGAAATAAAAAACCCAATGCAGCGGAAAACAACTAGATCGTGATTGTAATGAGACGATACAAACGGAGGTAAACACCATAACAGACAGTCACAGATCTATGCAGTGCAGAAAAATAAATAACACCAGTATTTATAGTGATTCCACTACCATGTAGTAGTGTACATCCACTTGGGGAGAGGAGATTTTATTAATCGCTGAAAGATTAGAGTTGTACGATTGATTCATTTTTGAAGGCTATACGTAAGAATTTACAATACAGACAACATTCTGCAGAGTTTCAGCTCTCTAAGATGGCTGTCATTGTTGTCCAGAAGCTTCTCTATTTACAGAGTTAAGATACGAGGAGAGACTGCTGCTATATAGCAGCTCAGGCATCTGGTTTGGCATCCATCTGGTTCGGTAGGATTTGGTTCAGCAATCAGTACTTCAAATCTGGACCGGCTTAGCTCACAACACATCTCGTTCGGCATTAATTTCCTGAACCAAAATTATGGACCGGCATGCGCAAATACTGAACGAGATTTTTCGTACGACATCACCAAATCACCGAACGAAAAATTTGGTTCGATTTTCTTCTTCACTTTTCACAATACCGAACGAAGCTTCTCTACCGAACAAAACTGCTCGTCCATCGAATGAACTCCACCGGACCAAATTTTTGGTCTGACATCTCCTCCACCGAACCAAATATTTGGTTCAACATCTTCTTCTGAACACCAAACGAAACCCACAAAGTACCACGACTTCGTCTCTCTTTCACCGCACCAAGGGTTAGCGCTTCTCCAAGTTTCGCAAGTATCTCCCATGGCCTCATCTTCTTCAGATTCAAATCAGGTATAAAAAACTAACCATTCAATAAGTGCTCAAAGTCGGACGCTTATTGAATGAACATATGAGTTTCAAAGTTTATTTAATAGGCGTCCAACTTTGGACTCTAGTTGTATAAACGTCCACTTTTGAAAGCTTATTGAATAAACATTCAATAACCAACGGATAATAACGGTCGTGTTTTTCCAATTTTCACCACAAAAATCAATTCAAAGGGAGAATTATTCACAAGTTATTCTCTTTCCAAACTAACTTTACACAAATAACTATAAATCCACCTACCACTTCCTAACTAAAATAATGTTTCTAGAATCCCAACCTCAAACAAAAGCTTTCCAATTGCTATGATTTTTACGACAATATACCAAAGAAAATTACATCGTATATTTAGCGCCACGCCACTGCAATGTGACTAACCGATGAAAACTTTACCTTGTGTGTTGGTGGACTCACTATTCCAAAGATTTGATCCGTGGTAATGACCAAAGTTCGAAGGTTCTCTCATCGCGAATTGAAAAAAGTTGCAATGAAAAGCATCTGACAAGGATGCACACACTCTTAAGCTTAAGTGGATGGTTTAGAAACATTGATAATAAATCACTTTCTACGCATCTCGAATATACAAAATCAAACAAGCTAAGCCAAGTGATATTGGAGGAGGGACGGATTTGATACATTTCTTATAGTTTAAGTATTTTTAGCATGATACAACTAATTATAAGTTCTTTAAGCTATTTCCACACAAGAATAATCATAATCCTAATTGCTGCAAAATTTGGAATTGCTACAATATGCTTACTCAACATCCAAAATGGAAAAGCACCATTGTCACAGTGGTTAAATAATTCGACTTTGGTACGAGAGATCGTAAGTTCGAAACCTGCGTAGCGTGATTCGAACATATATTGACATGTGATTTGTGTTATGTTGTCACAGTGACATGTTGTATCTAAGTACCATTTCAAAAAAACATCCAAAATGGAATTATAGAATGCTATGACATTACAATTCATCCATTCAAAGAGCAATGGAAAGAAGAAGAAAACCTGTAAAAGTGAATTTAATTTTAATCCCGACGGCTCAGACGAAAGCAGTTTGCAGGATTTGAGGACGACGAAGATGATGCAAAGCCTAGTCGGAGGCAACCTAAGCCATGAAGTGTGAAAAGTGTAAAGAAGAAGAGCTCGATTTAGATATGGATGCTTGCATGTCTACATCATGATCCAGGCCCTTGAAGGGAAATGAAGAAAGGGAGATCATATTCGAGAACAGGGTAAAAATTCTGACTCAATTTGCATACATTAAACAACAAAAGATAGAAGTAGAGTACAGAAACAGACAATGAGAATGGGCACAAAAAGCATGGATATAGATACTACAATGTCTTGGGATGATCTGAAATGTCGGGAGTAGGATCCAACATACATAAGTATGCAGCATGTAACAAGTTGTATCATTTTATATTTGTATTTTAACTTAGTTTGATGGATGGACATGCGTTATAACTTATTAATTCATGTAGTGAATCGGTAAATTTAAATAATTTAATGTGTTTCAGTGGAGGAAAAATTGGTAATTTTATAAAATGGGGGGTAAAACTGAGTTTAAAAAAAAATGAGTTAAATGACGAAACTAGTACCATTTTGAAGAGTGGATTTTTTTGGTGAAGTTTCACTAGAAGAACATTTTATCGGATAAAGAGACTATGAGTTGTATTGAATTCATAATTAGGTTTGAATTGGGCTTGGTTGAGGTCCTAAGGTCCATTAGCACCAAATGCGTATAGTCTGATTTCTTAATATAGAAAAAATAAGTATGTTTCATTCCTTTTCTCCTTCTAAGAATAAACAAACCAACACGGTTATAAAAACCTAAATATAAAATTACTAAAGAAATTATCCACCAAATTCAATAATTTCTAGGGCCGATGATATTCAAACATAGAGAGCTACAAGGAGACAACAACCTCAAATCGATTCATGGAGTTTTGAGCCTAGAGCAAGTTGCGGGCATCAAAGGAAATACCAATCAAATTAAAGACTTTGTTGGATAATTAGCGCGTGAGATTGATTAATTAAGATATATAAGATCATATTCACTTTCAGTTTATTATTAGCCTAAGTCAGATTAGTTGTAATGACTTGCCTTTTGCAGCATTAGAAATCAAATATATACAAGCAACCCGTTTACCGACGATGTCATAGAGGCGTTTAGTTAAGAGTAGTATATTAAAAAAGAAAAACACAAAGCATATCTATCATAACTATCAACAAGACTAAAACTTACAATAGAAAGAATAAAATATAATATCAACATAACATATAAGAGACTAAATGCATATTAAATCAAGAGACATAAGATTTGATATCAGTTTAAATGGTACATCAAATCTCATGCGTAATTAATCTCAAAATGAATAAATGTAGTATATATGTGTAGAATATAATAGTTTATGATTTTTGTTTGATAACAACAAGTGCGCGCGTGCGCACACAATATATATATATATATATATATATATATATATATATATATATATATATATATTCATCTAATTCACTTTCGTACGTTTGAAAAAATTATCCATAACTTAGTCCAGTATTTCATTATTAAAGTATGAAATATTACTGTTAAATTATAAGAAGTTAATTAATGAATTAGACATTAGGGATAGTTTGACTAAAGTCCATATTAAGTTCAAAATACACCAAACATTCTTGCCAAAAAAGTATGTAAATTAGGTCTCTAGAATTAAGTTACTGATTAATCGCATAATTTATACAATTATTCATCAAAAATTGCAGACATTTCCGTAGTATTTTCAAAAAATTACAGAAATTTTCGCAATTATTCACTGAATAATTGTAGGCATTTGTGGATATAATTGCATAAATGTCTGCAATTATTCACTAAACAATTGCATAAATATATGCAATTATTCAATAACTTAATTCTAACGTGTAATTTACAATCTTGTATGAAGAGGAGTTTTCGTGTGTTAAGTTTGATTATAAGGACATGCGTCTAATATTCACTGGACATTATGTACATTAATTGGGCGTAGATATGCTGGCAACTACGTGCACTGGAAGGACAATTTTCATTCATATTTATGTAATGTAACGTCAAATAAAATGGACTTTTTCATATTTAGATGGATCTAATAAGTAAAAAAAATTAATGCATATATCAATGAGGTACAGTAAGAGAATGAATGAAATAATCTATGCTTCCATTTAGCATCACACTATTCTTGTTATGAATATAGTTTATATGTCAACTGCACACATCATAGCTGAAAAAGAAAGTACGTACTACAGTGCACACACTCAACTTCTATGCATTCAAACATTGAAAGGCATTTTCCTTACATGAACTTATTGCTTCTGACGCCTTACTGGATCTCGCAACAAATATATTATTGTTGACATGTAGGTACAGTTTCCTCTGCAGATAGACACACACACGCATATTAATTGTATTTGTTATAATACTATTGCGATTTCACCTAATGAAACAAATAAATCAGAATTTCATTTAAACAAATATTTATTTAGAATTTCATTCAACCAAATATGTTATTACAATTTTCAAATAGTATACAACATAGCTTCAACATAATTTTACACATTCATATACAACTTAATTTATACACTTCCATATACAACAATATTTCACTCTCTACAACACTCACTCATTCACTCGAATTTGATTTCCTATCTTATTGCTCTAGCTTGTGTTCAATCATCCACTCTGCCTGTCAAATAAACAAAGTGGTAAAAAAACAAAAAGAAACAAACTGATAATTGCAAGCATAAGAATCTGATTAAATATAATGTTGCCTCAGATAATTTGGTTGTTTGTTTTCATACTTTAAAACTAGAATCAAAAAATTTATACGAGCAACGTATGACAAACATAGTGTATCGCTATATATGCCATAAGGTGCACACACAAACACACCTGTACCAATAAATTTCAAGGATAAATGCAAAGGTCAAGTCCAAGCAAGCTCGGACTTAACCCAAATGCATACATGAGGTCAAGCCCAAGCAAGCTTGGGTTCAACGCAAGTGGATCATTTTGGTTCAAAACAGTCAGGTCTACGTAGTGCAGCAACTTAGATGCATACATGAATACCACTCAGGCACACGCACACAGAAGACAACTACAAACACATATATTTATGTATATACATGGAAATTATTGCATCTCGATTCAAATACAAGCATCAATGCCATAAGTTCTAGTCCAGAAACAAGATACAATCAATGGAACATAATGGTACACGAGAGTGCGCTGCTACACATGCATGCATACAAGTGAAACTAGTTCAGGCATTTCAACGATAGACCAGAAAATAGACAAGCATACAAGTGGAGTTTAGAAATTCAAAGGCAAGTGAAGTGAAATGGTATGCACACAACAGGAAGTGTGCACGGGTTTAATAAAGTTCAAGGGTAACAACAACTCAACACCATCACAAATCTACAAGGCTGTGAGTTCATCATCAAACAACAAATTTAGGCACATCAGATCGGGTTTGGGTATAATAGACTTCAATACACTTAAGTTGGGGGCAATCAATTTGAGGGCATATAGGATTATGCTTCAAAACAACAAGAAATACAACATTGTACAACAGGCATAATGACACACACACAGAGAGTATCAGAATGGATAATGTACACAGGCTCAAGCATGTTTTCAGTTCAAGGATCAACAGCGGGAAATATGGAAAAATCAAGCACGGTCTCAGTTCATCATAAACAATCAGAATGCAATTGGAAATCAATAAGGGTCAAAATATTTTAAATATAGATAAGAGAATTTAACAACACACATAGACGTATGTCTCCATTGAAATATTCAACCAGAAAATCAACCGATGGTTAAAAATATAATCGAATACACATACACACATATACATATACATATACATATATATATAAACAATGAAGCGGTCAAAAAGCATCAAACCAACAATCAAAGGATCAACGTGCAACATTGGCAATAGAAGCAAAGTTTTGAAATCATCAAATCGAAAATGACGGATTTAATTTCAAAATCATACCCTTATAAATACCTAACATCATCATCGACATTTTGATAAGTTGAGAACAATACAAAATTATAAAAGGGCATAAATCATATCGATCGATTATCAGAAAATTCTTGACAAGAGGAAGCAATCACAACTTTAATCGGTGCAAGTTGAGGAACAAATCATCGGTAGGAGAAGGCGGACGATTCCAATCGCTATTTCCAAGCGGCAGCTTCGATCTCATAAAACCTTAATTTGATAAACAAAGACAAATGGGAATTCGGGCTTGCAAATGAAGATAAGGAATAACGAAATAGAAGGGAGAACATGATTATTTTAGTTGGGACGTAATTATTTGTAATTACATTAGTTTGGGTCAAATTCAATTAGGGTTTCTTTTTCTTTTATTGTATTTTCCTTTTAGAACTCTATTTTTAACTAGGTACGAAATACGTAGCATAATTCAAGAATTCACTACCTGGGCTGAGTTGTGACAGAGTTTTGAGCGTATGATTAGAACAATCAGGTTAGCGAGGGACGCGAATTTATAAGGTTTGTAAGCGTTAGATTGTTTAATTCTTATCAGAAACCTTAGGGGCAGCAGTAGGCAGGTCTTGCTGAGGGTAAACTTGTGTGTCGCTTTTTATTTCTGCATTTACCCTGTTATTATCTGTGCTGCCATTTGTATTTATTTGTAAAAAAAAATTATAAACCCAATTCACCCCCTCTAGGGTCAATTCGATCTCACAAGTGGTATCAAAGCTAGGTAGAAAAAATTCACTTTTTTTTTAACTATGGCTTGTTTTTATAATCCTTTTTCTGAAGGACAATATATTGCTAGACCATCCTTGTTTTTTAACAGTATTGATTATTTATATTGGAAAACTAGGATAAATTTTTTCTAGATGCTATGGATGCATGGGATATAGTTGAAATTGGATATTGTCTACACATGGTAAATATATATATGGTAATGAATTTTCTAAGCCAGAAGATAAGTAGGATCCTAATGAGCTTAGTTTATATCGATATAATGCAAAAGCTATGAATTCTATTATTTGTGCCTTAGATAAAATTGAATACAATCGTGTTTCTCTCTATATGGCTGGGAAGAAAATTTGGCATACGTTTAAAGTAACCCATGAAGGGAAATCATAGGTCAAAGAATCTCATCTAGTCATGCTCAACAATGGTACAAGAATTTAGTGACGGTGAAAGACAAGAATATAAAGGAGATGTATGGACGATTTTCAAATATAGTGTTCAAATCCAAAACACTAGGAAAAGCTTACACGGAATTGGGGATGGTCTGAAAAATTCTAAGAATCCCCTTGAGAAGCTTTGAAACCAAAGTGACCGCAATTCAGGAATCCAAAGACTTGAAACATGTTAAATTAGAGGAGCTAACATTAAATCTCATCACTTATAAGATGGAACTAAATGTCGAAGAAAAACGTAAGAGCGGAGACTGGAAAAAGAAATCAATTTCCCTAAAAGGAACAACCAATAGTGATGATGATAATGATAATGATATCGCAGCCGAGCTAGCACTATTATTGAAGCAATCAAAAGGTGGACCCAAAAGCATTGAAATCCAGCAATAATCCACGAATAAAAACCAAAATTGTCAAGTTCTGGATGTTTCTGAAGAGGAAGAAATCATATGTCATTGATGTAGCAAGCCCAATCACATCAAGCCAAATTATCCATTGAATCGACTTGACAAAGGAAAGGAGAAGAGAAGTTTCATAGCCACTTCGGATGAGAGTGGCAAAGAAGATGAGGAGAACACCGACCTTGAGAAAGAGGAGGCAAACTTCTGCTTAATTATAGAATCAAGTGGCAACGACAATGAACCTGGTAAGTAATCAAAGTAATCAGATATTGATTTATTATTGTTATATCACTGGTTAAATGGATGCTTTAATAGACTTAAAGAAAGACATAAAAAACTTGACTCACAGAAAAACAAACTACTTGATTTAAATAATTAATTAGAACAAATGATTCAAAACATTAAAAAAGTTTACTCAAAATGTGAAAAGTGCCAGTCTCTAGAGGAAGAAATAAACAAGTCTAAGACTAAAATTGAAATGCATGAAAATAAAATTTTGAACTTGAAAAATAAAGACTATGCAAAAAGAGGAAATTCCATCAAACGATGCACCTCACTTTTAAATGAAAATAACGCTCTTAGATCTAAGGTTTAACAACTTGAATCAACAATAAAAAAAATCCAAAGGGAGAAAAATCATTGAATATGTTGTTAGGAAGTTAGGCTTTTGTTAAGAATACAAAAAGACTTGGATTTGATAAAGTTGAACCAATCAAGAAAATAAAGTGTGATACATCACATTTCACAAATATTTGTCGAAGTGTTTAATTTGTGGAAAAAGAGGGTATATACAAAACAAATGTTGGAATAGAAACAAAAATAAATAGTTAATCAAATTTGGGTTCCAAAAGGGACAAATATAAATATTTTGAAATTTAAACAAGTTTGGATTCTCAATGGTACAATTGTAGATGCTAATGTGTGTTATATAGAGAGGTTTGGGTACCAAAGGCTATACAATAATATAAGAGTGGTCCTACATCCTTTGTTAGACCACCCGACTTGTCTAACATTTAGGTACAAAAGCGGGCTAAGGAACTACTTCGATAAAGAAAGATTTCAAGTTGTTTTATATGGTTGAAAAGAAACCTTTTTAATGTTCTTTAGCCTAGAAAAAAAATGAGAGATCTACACATTTTGGATATCAAAGCATCGAAGGTAAGTAGGGTCGATCTCTAAACTGTCTTTTGTTTTCATATTGATAATTACCATATCTTGAGCTCCTCAACTCAGATTTGCAAAATTCAAAATGTTCTGGAAAATGGATTGAATATTCTATGTGCTTTATGTTTTGTGTTTTTTCTAGAATTTAAGCTTAAATCATTGAAAAATGCAAATCATTCGGATATTGTTTGAAAACTGTTTCAGAAATTCTTAACATAGCCGTAGTATTTCGATCATAACTTGAATATTTTAACTCTGACTTTTGAAAATTTTGAAGTTCTGGAATAATTGATAGCACTACAAATTTACTGTCTTGATTTTTTGCTAATTCATTTTGTAAGATATTGAAAACAACAGTTATTTCAGCACATTACTTGAAAAATATTTCTGATTTATGCAAATAAGTTATAGTATTTCAATCATAGTTTTTGATCGATTTATCATGTATTACTTAAAACCAATTTTTAGAGAGTAGTAATTTTGAATTTCTACAACTTTTATGACTTGTGCTAAATCAAATTATGGACTTAAAGCTTTCAAATAGTGGTTTCAAATGGGCTAAATTTTCAAAATAGAAATTTTTTAATTGCTTTGGTAGAACGATTAACTTTCATTGTCTTTTTCACGACTAACAATTTAATGGTTGGAGAAATATATGAGCATTTTCTTTGATACAATTTTTTTTTTTACTTTTGTATGATATAAATGGCCTAAAACTTTGAAAATCAATTCGAGTGATGTTGAGTAGTACACAACATGCTTAATTAATAATATGTCATTTTTGGGCAACTAGAGTACAAGTAGTATTAGACATCATTTCATTTAAATCATATGTGCATTTTCATATATCTTTAAAATTAGCGGACATCGTATTCACAAAATCCCTTGTAGAAAATTAATTTTCATCTTTGTATTTAGAAATTTTTGAAATAACTCAAAATTTTTATTTTGATGCAATCACTCTTGTTTATTTTGGTAGGGGATTTACTCTGGAAAATATGATTGTTGACTAATTGAACCTTTTGAAATTTATCACAACATTAATAATGTTTGAAAAATTGATGGGTAATGATTTAATTATACTTCATAATTAAAGGAAGTATATATTAAAAACTCCTTGAAAATTAAACAAGTTTTACAATATTTTTCAAAATTAGTGCATATTTCGTGATCATTTCTATCACTATCATCCTTCTTACACTCCATACATCAAAAATTTAAAATAGTGTATAGACATTGGTATTTTGAAAAAAAATAAGATATTAGATTCCAATTTTAAAGCAAGAAATTATATCTTTAATGGAATTTATAATTATATCTCAAAGCGTTCACTCTCATTTAAAAGTCCCAACGGTTATGCATGGATAGGACTCATACACAAGAGAGGGATAAAATAATTCAAGTAGCTTCTAACCTCAATTTAAAGCCCTCACGGTTATGCATAGTTAAAAAATACTTGACATTCTTTTTTAAGCAACTACTAACCTCATTTAAAAGCCATAACGGTTATGCATGGTTAGAAAGTGCATACCATATTGCTGTCACTTCTTTCTAAACCATAAAACATTCATGGCTCTAAAGTGGAATTTGTGTCTAACTAGTAAAATATTATGATTTTTGTTTGATTATATTTGCAATATATATTTATCTCTCGATATGATTTTATGATTTTAATCAAAATTCATCACTATTTCAATTGTTATTATTATTTGTGATAATAACAAAAGGGGGAGAGAGGTTAAGATTTGGTGGTTGAGTAATAACCTTACTAATATTTGAGAGTTTTTTTATTATTCAAGAGTTGTTTTAAAGTTGTTTTGCAATTATTTTTTCAAATCTATTTTTCATCTTCAACTGCATGCATCTGCGTAGGAGGAGTCTAGTTGTAGGGGGAGCGTCTAAATAGGAGGAGCTTGAAACACATCACATCAAACAAATTTACTTGACACAAAATCTTAATATATGTTTGTTATTGTCAAAAAGGGGAGATTGTAGAACATAATAGTTTATGGTTTTTGTTTGATGAAAATAAAAAATATATTTTAAATGTGTTTGTTATAGTACTATTGCGATTTCACAGTATGAAATAACTAAATCAGAATTTATTTAAACAATTTTTTTCTTCAGAATTTCATTCATAAAAATATTTTATTACAATTTTCAAACAGTACACAACATAGCTTCAGCACAATTTTACACATTCATATATAACACAATTTATACATTTTCATATATAGTAATATTTTCACGCTTTACAACACTCTCTCACTTCTCTCACTCACTCGAATTCTATTTGTTATCTTCTTGATCCAGCTTATTTCCAGTCATCTACTCTAGCGGTCAAATAAACAACGTAGTAAAAGGCAAAAAAAATGATAATTGCAAAAATAAGAATGTAATTAAAATAATCTTGACTTAGTTAATTAGGTTGTTTGTTTTCATATTTTAAAACAGGAATCAAAAAATGTACACAAGCAGCATATGACATGCACAGTGTATCACTGTACATGTCATAAGGCTAGGCACAAAGAGAACACATTTATATCAGTAAATTTCATGGACCAATGCAGAAGTCAAGCCCAAGAAATCTCGTACTCAAAACAAGTTCATACGCGAGGTCATGCCGAGGCAAACTCGGGCTCAATGTAAGTAGATCATTTCGGTGCAAACCAATCAGGTCTACACGGTACAGTAACTCAGATACACAACATTGACAATTACACAGTCATATATACATACATAGATATGTATGTAGATGGAAATTGGTGCATATTGGTTAAAATACATGCATCAAAGCTACAGTTCTAGTCCAAAAACAGGATACAATAAATGGAACATAATGGTACATGAGAGTGCACAACTACACATGCATGCATACAAGTGAAACCAGTTTAGGCATTTCAACAAAAGACCAGGAAATATGGAAAAATCAAGCACAGTTTTAGTACATCATAAACAATCAAAATTCAATTTAAAATCAACAAGGGTCAAAATATGTTTGAATATAAATCAGATTATTCAACACACACACACATATATTTATACGTTTGTGTGTGTGTATATCGACATTGAAAAATTCAACAAAAAAATCAAATGATACTTAATAATACATTTGAACATATATATATATATATACATATATATATATATATATACATACATACATATATATATATATATGTATATCGACGAATAAATGGTCAGAAAGCATCGAAACCATTAATCAATGTTCGACTTTAGAAATCGAAGACAAGTTTTGAAATCATCAAATCAAAAATAACGGATTCGATTTCAAAATAAAACCCTATAAATACCCAACATCCTCATCGGTATTTTGAGAAGTTGAGAACAATACAAAATTATTAAAGATCATAAATCACATCGAATGATTATCAGAAAACTCTCGACAAGAGGAAGCAACTACAACTTTAATCGTAGTACGTTGAGGAATGCGAGCATCAGAAGGAGAAGGCGAACGATTCAAATCACTATTTCCAAGCGGTGGCTTCGATCTCGTAAAACCATAATTTGACGAATGAAAACCAAAAGGGAATTTGAGCTTTTAAATGAACATACGGACCAATGAAATAATAGGGTGAACATTTTATTTTAGTCATGGTGTAATTATTTATAATTAAATTAGTTTGGGTCAAATTCAATTAGGGTTTCCTTTTATTTTATTGTATTATCCCTCTAAAATTCTAGTTTTAACTAGGTACAAACTACATGGCGTAGTTCAAGAATTCACAACTCGGGCTGAATTATGGCAGGGTTTTGAGCGTAGGATTAGAACAATCTGGTTAGCGAGGGTTGTGAGTTTACAGGATCTGTATGCGTCGAATTGTTCAATTTCTAGTAGAAACCTTAAGGGCAGCAGTTGGCATGTTTTGTTGAAGCTGCATAAACTTGTGCGTTGCTTTTTATTTCTGCATTTACTTTGTTATTATCTTACTACAATTTTTATTTATTTGTGAATTTTTTATAAACCCTATTTAGCCCTCTTTAGGGTTAATTCAATACTACAACATGTTAATATTCCAAAAGCTGGATAGGTATAAACATAGCAATAAAATAGCTATGGCTCTATGGATCACCTCCAACTAGTGAGATCCTTGTTTCTAAGCCAACATTTCAAAAGAATAGATAACAAAATAAACAACGAAGAGCGAGCCGGACATCAACTCCAGCGAAAAGAAAATATCACTAATACGCATGATTACCAGTATGCTACTATATCGTGGATAATATCAAATGGTACTCCTGAAGGTAATGTAATCATACCTCAACATGCAAAATCACCTGCAGCCAACAAGTTTGAACATTTTTACTGTAGTGCTATGCTATAAGATAAGTCTGGTGACATGGCACCGATTTATGACTCAACTATCACATACTTGGATACTGGACATCAGATATCCCGGTAAGTCCTAGACCCATTTTGCAAAATCACCAATATAAGACCAATACTATGACAGTTCAATGCACTGCCCACCACTCGCATATACACATGCCTAGCTGCTACCATTTTTTTATCATGAGGACTAAGAAGGTAACATGAGCGATATAATCCATTCTATAACGTAGCCCAAGGTCTATCATCTACTTATCAGCATAGAACATCTTCTATGCACATATCGATGTCGCCGTAACACGTGCAACGTACACAACAATGCCTTATGCCATACATGGTCTATAAATATCAAATCGATAAGTTGTAGCTAATGGATGCGGACATACTCCGTACATGCATATCATATGGAATTATATATTGTAATACTCTAGTTTTCACGTCTTGAAAACCACTGGGCGACTCTATCGGAATCACTGTACATCGCAACTTTTACATATAACCTCTTAGAATCATTGATGACCCACTTGGACTTCCCCCAATTGTCCAATTTTGGAATACATGTCAAAGCAGGTATCATTTAAGCCTTGAAATCAAAGTACTCCAAAATTTACTAGAATTTTACAGATTGTATCTCTTAAAAAATTATAAACATTGGTCCAAACGCACTTCAATCTAAATATATATGTGAAAGTTGTTGATTTTTGAAGTTTTGGTCAAATTGGGTGATGAATAGCTGAACAATTAGCATCTCAGAGTCTAACTTGGAAATTTAGACGTCTGAACTTAATTTCAGATGTCTGAATTCAAATTTTAGATGTTTGAATATCCCAAGTTTATACTAGAATATTACGGGATAAATTTCTGAAATTTGAGACGTTTGAATTTTTTTATTTCAGAGTCCAAAAACATGATTAATACAAACATGAACTTCAAATGTCCACATCTTATGATCTGTAGCTTCAAAGGAGTCATTATTTCTTCCATAGCGATGAACTTCCCTTAGATATAGATATCTCATATCATGAATTCTTGCACAATTCCATGGGATTTCATTCTAATTAAACATGTAAGATGCATAAAGGCAACACTTGGCACACACGTCTCACTACTCATATTCAGTTCCTAGTTATAAGCATTCACCTCAGGGCGTTAACTAAAAGACCATCATGGTCTTCCAGACCGATCGGTACCGATCCCTCCATAGGAGTTGGTACCGATCCCTCCTTCAGAGGACGGAACTTACTTATGCACACTGGGATTCAAACTGGAGCTGCTACGGCCGCTTTGTATGATGGAGTTTAGTTAAATGTTGACCAAATGCTTCCTGAACTGACGATGAAGTGAATTTACGATATATACATCGGGAAGATGTTGAAGCAAGAAGGCATCGAACAGCCCGTGGACATCGACCGGACCATTCATGTGAGGTGGAACATGACCACCACTCGGTACCAACCATCCAAACGCCAGACTTGTCGTCTATGGTTAGACAATTAGTGAGAGAGAGCCAAAGCTTGAATAATGACGACTGAGGAATTTCAAAAAGCCATACCCTATTCATTGACAATGTCCTGGATGTAGAATATCCAAGGAGGTTCAACATGCCGTCGATGCCTGCCGATGAGGGAAAGACCGACCCCAGGTAGCACATAATGAAAGGCTGATAGATTCCGCATTAGCATATGATGCAACCAAGATGTTTTCCCCTAACTCTCTCTGAAATAGTAACGATGTGGTTTACAAGGTTACCCCTACAGTCGATCTCTAGATTTGATGATTTGGAAACAAGGTTTGTGGAGCAGTTCCGAATGCACACAACTCGCTCCAAAGATGTAATGTTCCTGTCCAACTTGATCCAAGCTCTCGGAGAATTGTTGAAATATCATTTAGAGAGATTCTACACAGCTGTTACAGAAATCAGTAATCTGAATGACCATGCAATATTGATGGACATAATAAGAAAGATTGGTCCAGAATCTGATTTGGTTAGCTGGCTAGCCACCCAAAACATTGGAACGCTTTTACACAAAGGCATCTCAGTATTTGGGAAAGGAGGAAGCCAGATCCTCTAGAAAGAAAAATGTTGTGGGACCGAGTGGAGAGGGATTATAAAGTAATATTGTTGTAAAGCTGTCTGATGATAGCTCTAGAAAAGTTCAAGTGAATGTCCAGAACAAACCAATTCAACCAAAGAAAGGCAAAGATAGGAGACGAGAATGAAAAAGGGATTCTAGAAGAGGGAAGCCTAGGATTCCGATGTACATACTTACATGCCACTGAATACGTCCCTGGAGAATATCTATTTGTCTACCTGCAATACCATGTAGTAAAGGAAGCCGCCTCCAAAAGAATCAACATAGAAGCAGAAACAAATCGAAAAATATTGTCGGTTTCACGAATGCTATGGGTATAACAAAAATGAATGCAAGCAACTCCAGGATATTATTGAAAAGATGATTTGAGAAAGAAAGCTACAACAGTTTTTATAAACCTCACAGGATAGCAGGTAGGGGAAATTCGACTCCAACCGAGGACAAGCGCCACATGAGGCTGATGAGCCTGCACAAACTAGTGGAAGGTTGGTAATCAATACAATAGTTGGAGGACGACATCTGACTGATAAGAGTTGGCATGAGATGGAGCGCTACACTAGTGCAATCAAGCATGTCGATTTTGAATATTATCCGTATACGGAAGATGGAGCTCTGGAAAAATAACAACGTACAATGGTAAATGATATTGTGTTTAGAAACAGAGATGCTGAAAAGGTGGAGGCTCCGACGATTGACCCAATGGTCATTTCGGCTATGATCAGCCCAGCTTTAGTGAGAAGAATATTGATTGATTATGGAAGTTCTGTAAATATAATTTTCAAAAAAGCTTATGATCAGATGAGAATGGAGGCTAAGGACTTGAAACCTCCTAAAGCTCATATTTTTGGCTTTAATGGTGCTGAAAATGAAACTGTTAGTTATGTTGAATTACCTGTAGAGTTAGGAGAATGTGACCATAGGAGAGTGTGAATTCTGCCTTTTGTTCTTTTGGATGTTGAATCTTCATACAACGCTTTTTTGGGATGACCGGCCCTAGCTAAGTTCTCGGCAGCACTTGCCCCATAGTGTTTGAGGTTGAAGTTCGCGACAAATAATGGCGTTGCAGTTGTACATGGTGATCAGGCGACTGAACATCCATGTTACGTTGTTGAGTTGAGGGATTCCCAACGGAAGGAGAAAGGTAAAGGTGTGGACAACTTAGTCTGCATTCAATCCACTAAAGATTGACACCTAGCACCTGAACCTTGACTCGGGTGCCACAGTTGGTTCTATAGAGATATAAGTTTGAGTGATGACGAAAAGGAGCCCAGAAAGACCAAGGCTGCACCGGCTGAGCTGAAGATTGACATCACAATTAGCCAAGACTACCTGACACAGGTCCTAAAGATCAGATCACATCTCAATCCCTCAATAATGAAAGAATTTTATGGATTTCTCTGAGTAAATCTAAACGTGTTCACTTGGACTTACTCTAATATGACTAGGATCGCAGCTGCCATTATGAGCCATGTATTGAATATCGACCTGAGGCATGTCCTAGCGAAACAAAAAAGACGTGGCATACCAGAGAGATCTGTTGCTCTTAAAGAGGATGGGGGTAGACTCAAAGATAACGAGTTTATTCGCGATGCCCTTTAACCTCAGTGGGTATCTAACCCTGTATATGTGAGAAAGGCAAATAGGAAATGGAGGACATGTATCGTTTACTCGGACTTGAACATGGCATGCCCAAAAGACAACTTTCCTATTCAAGGATCGACCAGCTGGTGGAATCAACCATGAGACGCAAATTGCTATCTTTTATGGATGCGTACTCAATACATAACCAAACCCCAATGCACATTCATGATCAAGAGCACACCAATTTCATTAACGATGTTGGATTATATTGCTATATGGTTATGCCATTTGGACTAAAGAATGCAGGAGCAACCTATCAGTGCTTAGTCAACAAAATGTTTAATGATTAGATCGAAAAAACGATAGAGATATATGTTGATGATATGTTCGTGAAGTCATGATGGTCAAGCGACCACATTGGAGACCTGATAGAAATGTTCGACATCCTCTGACATTCAAGGATGAAGATAAATCCTTTGAAGTGTTCTTTTGGTGTAGCATCAGGGAAGTTCTTGGGTTTTATCGTTAATGCCTGCAAAATTGAAGCTAATACCGAGAAGATTCAAGCTATCCATAGTATCTGAATGCCGAAGATTATCAAACAAGTACATATTCTAAATGGGAAGGTTGCTGCCCTAAGCCAGTTTATTTCCAGAGCCACCGTCAAATACATTCCTTTCTCTGACTTGATTAGGAAAGAAAAAAGGAATTTTGAATGTCATAGGATTAAAAATTTGCACTTTGAGCTCTGGTGAATCACTTGGAGAGATCTCCCATCTTGTCAAAGTCGATGGATTATGAAGATATATATATATATATATATATATATATATATGGCCATGTCGGTACGCTCTATAAGTGCCGCGTTGCTTCGTGAAGAAAGTCGCATCTAGGGACCAGTCTATTTCGTTAGCAAGTGATTGACAGAAGCTAAAAGGAATTATCCGAAGATAGAGAAGCTGGCATACTTCTTACTAATTGCATCACGAAAGCTTTGCCCTTACATTCAGGCACACCCTATTGATATTTACACCGATCAACCATTACGACAGGTCCTGCAGTGACCTAAGATGTCTGGAAGGTTACACAAGTGGAATATCTAACTTATCACGTTCGACATCACTTATCTTCCTCGAAGGACTATCCAGGGTTAGGAACTGGTAGACTTTATAGCAGTATTTACTACGTAGGATGATTTCCCAAAGAGTAGTGGAACCCCAACCATATGGTGGAACTTATATACGGATGAAGCGTCTAAAAGACCGTTGTTCTAGAGTTGGGTGCTTGTAACCCTAGAAGATTGATCAATTTGCTATGTTTTAAAGCCTGATTTCCTTGCAAAAACAATGAAGCTTTGTATGAGGCTATGATTGTTGGTCTTAAACTCACCAGAGAACTGGGGATAAAGTCTCTTGAAATCTTTTACAACTCACAATTGGTAGTATGCCAAGTCAGGGGAGATTACCAAGCTAGAGGACAACGACTTGGTCCATACCTACCCAAGTCCAAGAGTTGTTAATTAACTTTGAGTACTATGACATTGCGCACATTCCTCAAGATCAAAATAGAGAGGTTGATTCAGTGGCAAAGTTTGCTAGCACCGAGGATGCACAACAGATGGGCTTAGTTCCGATCGAGTTATTAAATGCTTCGAGCATAAGTATGATGGAAATCGATTGGGTTCTGGAGGCGGAGTGTAACACCTCATATTTTTATGACATTATTTAGGATATTTAACTAGCTAAAATTAAATAAAATTATGTGGAGATTAATGGATTAAGTTTTTTTAGCTAAGGGTGGTCGTGCCACAATAATGTGTTAATTAAAATAAAATAACCTAAACAAAGGTGTTAGAAAATGACAAGGGAAATATGGGGAATAGGTGGAACTTATACCCTAAAACCCTTAGGTGATAGAATGCTCACGTTCATTCTCATTTTATCAAACTAAAATGCTAAGGCCGACCACCATTTTCACTCTCAAGAAGAAGATTAAAGCTAAGATTCAAGAGAAGGAAAATAATCAACCAAATAAACATCAAACCTCACATCTATAATCTCAAATCTAAGGTGAATAATTACTACATCCCATATTCTTTTGGTTTTCGGTTTTAAGATTAAGATTCAAAATGTTTTTGCAAGTAATTGCCATGTTTTGAGGATTAAAAGGTATATTTATGTCTGTTGGTGAATTATGTATGTTCATACTTGTTTCAAATGATATGTTTGATATGAAAACCCGAATTGATAACATCCAAATGCCTTGAAAATATAAATATAGGTTCGAAATGATATTTTAAAGATGGGTTTCAATTTTCATAATTTTTCGAACTAAGGTGGATTTCATATTAATTTTCTAGTGAAGGAGGGTTATAAATTACGGCTAAAATAATTATTATTTGGGGTTGAAACTTTTATATGTTAGGAAACATATTAAAATGAATTTTCTAGGATTTTTCCAAATTTTTCTTAAGTTTTTTGATGATTATGTAAAATTATTTTAGGTATGAGGCTTAAATGTTTTATATATTTAATTATTGAGAAGGGACATTTTGTAAAATAAAATGATTATTAATTTTGAAAATAGTGGCAGCATATTTCTGAAAAGAATTTGTTAACCAATGAGAATTTTACAAATAAAGACAGGTTAGTTGATAAGTTGTCCTTTTAAGTTAAAAACAAAGAAATCATACTTTTACCATGTTTCAGCCTATTACGCAGTAAACTTTCCGACCCAAACCTTCCGACAAGGTCGAAAGGTTCTAAGCTTTCGACATGGTCAAACCAATGCATATGGTACTAAGCTACTTGGCACGTAATGAATTGGAAAGAGTTGAAAGGTTCATGGTTGAAAGGTTGATGGACAAAGAGGTTAGGGTACGTTTCTTTTGTAAACCAAAAGCTTTGACCTGGTTTGCTTTTGAATTCGAGCTTTTGACTTGGTTTCTTTCGACTAGGCCAAAATGTTTAAAATAAAGGTTTTAAACCTTTCGACACAGTCGAAAGGTTACTACTGCTAATTTGTTTTGAAACCTTCCTACTTAGTTGAAATGTTACTGTTGCATTGTATAAATGTTGTGTTTTGAATCTTCCGGCAAAGTCAAAGGGTTTTCTTTGATTGAATTCGGAAGGTTTAATTGTTTAAAAAATTAGCCGCTTCTCCAAGCTTTCATATGGAAACTTTCGACTTAGGTGGTTTGCCCTTGTTTTATAAATTGAACTATAACCCAAAGCTTTTGAAAGAGTTGTTTTAAAAGAAGCTTTAAATCTTTTGAAGCCGAGCTTTTGAGTTAGTCGAAAGGTTGCTTCCAGTGGAGTTGAAAGGTTTTAAAAGAAGGTTTTCCACCTGATTTAAATTAAACCCTGATTTTTTTTGCAAGGTTGTATTTAAGAAGAATTAATGCATTCGAAAGGGTTTGTTTACTGAATTGTTTTAAAAGGGGTTGAAAGCAAAGCTTTCGAAGGGGTCAAAAGCCAAGCTTTCAAATGGAGTCGGAAGATAACCTTTTGAAGGGGTCAAAAGGTAGCTTCTGACTAGGTCGAAAAGTTTAGTTTTTAAATGATTTCGGGAGGCTTAAATGGAAGGATTTCCAACGGTTTTCTAAGGCAATGTTTCATGTTGTTTTAAAATAGGATGTCTAAGATGTTACTGCTTGCGAAAGCTTCGAGGTTCAATGGTTTCGAAGATTTTAAGTCTCAATGGTTCTGATTTCAAAAGGTTTTGAGGCTAGTGATGAAAACAATAAATGAATATGATCTAAATTAATGATACTGATGGAAATAGGTTAATCATAGGGCTAACATGATATAAATAGAATCATGGGGCTAACATAATATAAAAAGAATCAAGGGGCTAACATGACACAAATAGAGTCATGGGGCTAGCATGAGCCAAATGGAAAGTTTAAATAGAATTATGGGGCTAACATGATATCGGTAAACTCATGGGGCTAACCCAAGACCATTAATTCATGGGGCTAACATGAGATAATTAGATTCATGGGGCTAGCATGAATCAAGAGGAAAAATGATGGGTTCTTAGTCATCCTGGGAAAACTATGTGATGGAAGGTGGATATTCTGCATCAACTTAGGTAAAATGAATGTGGATAGGTAGTCCCTCTTTGATATAATTAAACTCCATTTGGTGACGGTGAAATCCTATTTTTTACATGTATGCATATCACCATATAGTTTTACAAATATATGTTTTAACCATTTGGATGCAGGAGTTAAGTGTATGGTTTTATGAAAGGTTTTGCAAAAGATGTGTTTTAAAACGATGTTGGTGAGAGGAAACCCATTTCGCTAAGCGATGTGGTCTCATTTAACATAATTAAACCGGGATGTATAACATTATTCACACCAAGCTTTATGTCTAACTCGAAGTTTATATTTTCCCCTTAAAATCTTGGGTGCTCAAAATTAATTTGAGTAGGCTGAGGGTTTAAGGTCTTTTGCAGGTTTTAGAACATTGACGAATAAGCTATCGGAGGCATGCAGGAGGCAACGGATAACTATTTAGGATTTGCTGTTCTTGTTATGTTTCAATGATTTTTTTGCTGGGTTGTTTGTATTAGGTCTGTTATAACCATATGATTTGATCAACCAAGGGGGCATCTTCATATACCTATCCTAGCGTAATTTGTAGTAATTATACTTTATCTATGCCTGGGAACGATTTGGGATTGTGTTTTGTGAATGTGAAACAATTGGTTTTGAAATGTAATGAAGTAAAAGTTGTTTTTGAAATCTGTGTTTTGTTTCATATTCAAATGTTTTTGATATTATTAATATCATTAACTTGGCTGTATTTAGTCGTCGGAAGCTGATACTATAGATGACTACAACATTTGTAGTGCTTAGTTTTGGGCCTCTAGATAGGGGATGTTATAGCTTGGTATCAGAGCAAGGTTTATGAAATACTTTAACTAAAAATAATTTTTGAAAACATAATCCTTAGAAATTAGAGTAAGATCGGGATATGGGATTACACTATAGTAACGTACTTGTATTTGCTATACATATAAATATACGCTATATCTCTAGACTCCTATCTTAGTTAGGATATCCATCTCTATCTCACGAGGTTTGAATACAGATATGGAAGGAAGAAGAGGCAGAGTAAACCTTGGAGGAGATAGCACCACTACTAATGGAAATGCCTGACCAAATGCTAGAAGAGGTTCCCGTCAGGCTCAAGCTGATAATGCAGGTGTTGGGGTTCCTCAAGTGGATATAGGAGCCTTGTATCAGTTTTTGGCAAACCTTTTGCAAGCAAGTGCTGTTGGAAATGTTGGTGGGGGAAATCCTGTAGTTTCGATTGGATATAACTTCGCTAAAATGAGTAGAGACTATATCGATCTGGAAGGAAAACCGTTTGCTGGAATGTAAGATGCTGTTGAAGTAGAGAATTAGTTATTGAACTGTGAAAGGATCTTTACAGATCTAGGCTTGAATGATGGGGAGAAGAGAAGGCTACCCTCAAGATAGTTGCAAGGGTTAGCGCTTCATTGGTGGAACAGTGTGACGGCCAGAGTGCCAGAGGAAGTGTTGACTTGGGCAAACTTCAAAAGGAGGTTTGAGCAGAGATTCTTATCTGAGGTGGCCAAGTCAGCATTAGTGAGAAAGTTTATGGATCTTGTTCGAGGATAGATGTCTGTGATCGAGTATGCTGCTAGGTTTGATGAGCTATCTCGATATGGTTACGCTTTGGTTGACACGGATGTCAGAAGGAATGAGAGATTCATTAGAGGATTGAGGCCTGAGCTTAGCAGAATGACTATGGCCAATATCCGAGATACTTCTAATATGGTAGTGGAAATGGCCATTTTCCATGAGGAAATGCTTGCTATTTCGGCTAGGTAGAAGTCATTTGAATTCCACTGTCCTCAGTGGAAGAAGAGGAAGTTCTTCAAGAAGAAAGGCGCTCAGAGAGGAGTGGCCAAGAAAGGGAAAGCAAATATAGTTTGCTACAAGTGTGATAAGAAGGGTCACTGCACTAATGAGTGATGTTCAGGAGATGGGAAGTCGGTTGTAGGGGAGCAGAATGTGCAATATTACAATAGCAACCAGATGGGGCATCACAAGAACAAATGTCCTGAAGCCACCAAGGCAGCAAAAGAAAAGGTCTTTGCTTTGGAGCCATCATCTTCTCAACCAACTGCTGCTAAGAAAAGAAAGTCCATGATGGAAGGTACGCTTTTGATCCATGGCATACCCGTTAGGGTATTGTTGATACCAAAGCAACTCATTCCTTTATTTCTTGATGTTTGGTAGATAAGTTTAACCTAGAATCCTTATATCTAGTTACTTCCTTAAGGGTTGCAAAGCCGATAGGAGGGTATGCAATGCTTGGGATGAGGTGTGACCATTTAGAATTTGATTTGCTAGCCATACTTTTGATTGCTGTTTGCATGTCTTTGACTTTTTGGGATTTGATATTAACCTTGGGATGGATTGGTTAAGTAAATATGATGCTAGGATACTTTTCCATGATAGGAAAATATCACCTAGTCACTTGGATTATAGTGTTCAGATAGTATATACTGTAAAGAACCCTAGTTGTGAAGTGAATGCTTTATTGGGTGTCATGGAGTTGGAAGATGAGTTGCATCGAGTCTTTCTAGATAGACAATTTGCTGATGTATTTAAGCCGGTAGTTGGACTGCCACCGATACGAGCCATAGAGTTTTGGAGATTTGGTGCCTGGAGCTGAGTCAGTGAGTAGACCATTGAGTAGGATGACACCCACTGAGATGAGAGACTTGAAGATGCAGTTGGTGGACTTGGAAGGCAAGAGTTATATTCGACCAAGTAGTTCACCATGGGGGGTTACCCCATGTTTGCTAAGCAGTCGGGCGGATCGTTATGGCTGTGTATCGATTATCGTAAGTTGAATGAGAAGATGATAAATAATCGATATCCATTGCGAAGAATTGATGATTTGTTCAATCAATTAAGTGGAGCCAATGTATTTTCTCAACTGGATTTGGTGACGGGATTTCATCAGCTTAAGTTGCAGAGGGTAGCATTCCCTTGACGGCGTTTAGGACAAGATATATATCGTATGAATGGTTAGCTATGCCATTCGGACTAACTAATGCGCCGACATTCTTTGTGGATCCAATGAATAGAATTTTTCAAAAGCACTTAGATAGATTTGTGTTAGTCTTCATAGATGACATTTTGAGATATTCTAAGAATGAAAAGGAGCATGAAGTTCATCTTAGAGTTGTGCTCGAGACGTTGAGAGAACATCAGTTGAAGGCTAAGTTTTCGAAGTGTCATTTATGGAAGAAGGAAGTGAAGTTCCTTGGTCATGTCGCCTTAGAGAAAGGGTTGTCTGTGGATCCAACTAAGATTGAGACAGTGAATAATTGGAAGAGACCCAAGACGGTGACTGAGGTTAAGAGTTTTCTTGGATTGGCTGGATATTATCGAAGGTTTATCAAGGATTTTTTGCGGATAGCTGCACCGATAACCGAGCTTACGTGAAAAGATGTGAAGTTCGTATGGACTAATAAGTGTGAGGAAGCATTCTAGAGCTTGAAACACTTATTGACCCATGCACCGGTGTTAGTGGTTCCGGAGGGGAATCAAGATTTGGTTGTTTATACTGATGTGTGTGGAACTGAATTAAAAGTTGTGTTGATACAAAGAGGTTAAGTAATTGTCTATGCTTCTAGACAGCTCGGACCACATGAAGTTTGTTATCCAACGCATGACCTAGAGTTAGCTGCCGTTATATTTGCTTTGAAGGTATGGAGGCATTATCTTTTGGGAGAGTAATTTGAGCTTTATACTAATCATAAATCATTGAAGTACTTGTTCTCTCAAAAGGAGCTAAACATGAGACATCAACGATGGTTGGAGTTTATTGTTGCTTATGATTTTGGAATCGAGTACACACTCAGAAAAGGAAACAAGGTGGCGGATGCACTCAGCCGGAAACGTCAGAATGTAGTATTCGCTATGATTGCCGAGTGGAAAGATTTGGATGTATTATCAGCTTGTAGTGTGCAGTTTAGATCCGAGGTAGGTTCTAGTATCAGAAATGTTGTATTGCCTTATTTGGAACCAAACCGGTAATGATTGAGAAGATACCTTCTAAGCAATAGGAGGATTCAATTTTGGCTGAACGGATCAAAAGGTTGAGGGATGGAATAAAGGCTATGACCTAAAGTATTTCAGTCTTGACTAAAATGAATGGTTGAGAAAGAAAGGGAGGTTGTGTGTTTCGAATATAGAAAACATGAGGAAGGAAGTTTTGGATGAGTTCCATCGTTCAAAGTTTTCTATCCATCTAGGAGAAAAGACAATGTATCAGGACATGAAGATAAGTTTCTTCTAGGAAGGTATGAAACATGACATTGGTGTATGTGTTAAGCTGTGCTTGAATTGCCAACAGGCAAAGGCTAGACACAAGAAGCCTAGTGGATTGCTTCAACCGTTGGAAGTTCCATTGTGGAAATGAGATTATATCTCTATGGATTTTATTTATGGGTCGTCAAGGTCTAGTAGAGGAAATGAAAGCATATGTGTCATAGTAGATATATTGACTAAGAGTGCCTATTTCATTCCGGTAAGGTCAACTGGGACGACACATATTTTGGCGAAGTTATTTATGAAGAATGTAGTTAGACTACGTAGGATTCCTAGTAGTATTGTCAACGATGGATATTATTTGTTTACTAGTAAGTTCTGGAAAAGACTACAGGAAGCATTAGGAACCAAGCTCAACATGAATGCCGCTTACCATCTGCAGACTGATGGGAAAATGGAAAGAGTTAACAAAATCTCGGAGGATTTGTTAAGAGCTTGTGTATTGGATTTTGGGGGATCAAGGGAGGACCATCTTCATCTAGTTGAGTTCTCATATAACAATAGTTATCAAACTAGTATTGGGATGACACCGTTTGAAGCTTTGTATGGAAGACCATGCAAGTCTCCCGTATGTTGGTTAGAGACCGATGATAGATTAGTTCTTGGTCCAGATTTGGTGAAGGAAGCCATGGAGAAGATTGAGTTTATCAGAGTTAGGATGAAGAAAGCTCAATCTTGGTGGAAAAATTATGCTGATCAAAGAAGGAAGGATTTGGAATTTAATGTTGGAGACTATGTGTTTGTTAGGGTTTCGCCGATGAAGGGTGTGAGTAGATTTGGAAAGTCAGAAAAGTTAGCACCTAAATTCATTGGTCCTTTTTGCATTGTAGAGAGGATCGAAAAACTCGCTTATAGCATAGAGTTACCGAGTTGTTTGGATGAAGTCCATGATGTTTCATGTTTCTCATCTTAGGAAATGTGTTAAAGAACCGGAGTCTACTATAGCACCTACAGTTTTAGAAGATTTAGTAGTAGAAACGGATTTGACCATAGTTAGAAAGCCGATTCAGATTGTGGCTAGAGATGAGAATAAGTTGAGGAATAAAAAAATCAAGTTATCAAAGGTTCGGCAGAGTGATGATGCTAGAGACTGTACTTGGGAAACGTAGAGCAGGATTAGAGATGCTTATTCTGACTTGTTTAATGGTATGTTTTATCTTTGATTGTTTTGTTGTGTGCTTTATCGTAATTTTGAGGACAAAATTCTTTAAGGTAGGGTATATGTAACACATCATATTTTTACAACATTATCTAGGATATTTAATTAGCCAAAATTAAATAAAAATATATGGAGATTAATGGATTGAGATTTGTTTTAGCTAAGGGTAGTTGTGCCACGATAGTATGTTAATTAAAATAAAACAACCTAAACAAAGGTGTTAGGAAATAACAAGGGCAATATGGGAAATAGGTGGAGCTTATACCCTAAAACCCTTAGGAGATAGAATGCTCACATTCATTCTCATTTTTATCAAACTAAAAATACTACGGCCGGCCACCATTTTCACTCTCAAGAAGAAGACTAAAGCTAAGATTCAAGAGAAGGGAAACACTCAACTAAATCGACATCAAATCTCACATCTATAATCTCAAATCCAAGGTGAATAATTACTACATCCCATATTCTTTTGGTTTTAGGTTTTAAGACTAAGATCTGAAATGTTTTTGCGAGTAATTACCATGTTTTAAGGACTAAAAGTTATATGTATGTTTGTTGATGAAATATGCATGTTCATACTTGTTTTAAATGACATGTTTGATATGAAAATCCTAATTAATGACATCTAAATGCCTTGAAAATTTAAATTTTGGTTGAAATGATATTTCAAAGATGGGTTCTAATTTTCATAATTTTTCAAATTAAGGTGGATTTTATATTAATTTTCTAGTGAAGAAAATCATTTATTGGGTTATAAATTAATTACGGCTAAAATAATTATTATTTAGAGTTGAAACTTTTATACGTTAGGCAACATATTAAAATAGTTTACTGTGATATTTCCAAATTTTTCCCTAAATGTTTTGATAAATATATAAAATTATTTAAGGTATGAGACTTAAATGTTTTATATATTTAATTAAGGACAAGGGGCGTTTTGTAAAATAAAATGATTATAAATTTTGAGAATAGCAGCAACACATTTCTAAAAAGAATTTGTTAACTAATGAGACTTTGACTAACCAAGGCAGGTTAGTTGAAAAGTTACCCCTTTTAAGTTAAAAACAAAGAAATCATACTTTTAGCATGTTTCATCCTATTACAACAGTAAACCTTCCGACCCAGACCTTCCGACAAGGTCGAAAGGTTTCGACAAGGTCAAACCAATGCATATGGTACCAGGCTACTTGGCACGTAATGAATTGAAAAGCGTCGAAGGGTTCTTAGTTGAAAGGTTGTTAGCTAACAAGGTTGGGGTACGTTTGTTTTATAAACCAAAAGCTTTCAACTGCTTTGCTTTTGAATTAGAGCTTTCGACTTGGTTGCTTTCGACCAGGTCAAAATGTTTAAAAGAAGGGTATTAAACCATTCGACACAGTCGAAAAGTTACTGCTGC
Organism: Allium cepa; assembly: GCA_030765085.1. Taxonomy (NCBI): domain Eukaryota; kingdom Viridiplantae; phylum Streptophyta; class Magnoliopsida; order Asparagales; family Amaryllidaceae; genus Allium; species Allium cepa. The sequence continues at coordinate 683,029,733 of CM060932.1, read as the reverse complement.
TACTTTGTTTCGAAACCTTCCGACATAGTCGAAAGGTTACTGTCGCTTTATATAAAAGTTGTGTTTTGAACCTTCTAGCACAGTCGAAGAGTCTACTTTAATTAAATTCAAAAGGTTTACTTGTTTGAAAAATTAGCCGCTTCTTCATGCTTTTGAAGGAAAGCTTTCGACATAGATGATTTACCCTTATTTTATAAATTGAACTATAACCCAAAGCTTTCGAAAGAGTTGTTTTTATAGATGCTTTAAAGCTTTCGAAGTAGAGCTTTTGACTTAGTCGAAAGGTTTCTTCCAATGGAGTCGAAAGGTTTTAAAAGAAGGTTTTCCGTCTGTTTTAAATTGAATCCAAAAAAGTTTTCAAAAGGTTGTATTTATAAGAGTTACTGCTTTCGAAAGGATTTGTTTACTGAATGGTTTTAAAAGGGGTCAAAAGCAAAGCTCTCAAAGGGGTCAAAAGCCAAGCTTTCGAGTAGAGTCGAAAGGTAACCTTTCGAAGGGGTCGAAAGTTAGCTTCCGACTAGGTCGGAAGGTTTAGTTTCTGAATGATTTCAAAAGGCTTTAGATGGAAGGATTTCCAAAGGTTTTCTAAGGCAATGATTCAAGTCGTTTTAAAATAGGATTCCTAAGGTTTTATTTCTTGCGAACGTTCGAGGTTCAATGGTCTTTTTGGGTACCAATGAAAACAATAAATGAATATGACCTAAGTTAGGGATACTGATGGAAATCGGTTAATCATGAGGCTAACGTGATATAAATTGAATCATGGGGCTAACATGATTTAGATAGAATCACGGGGCTAATATGACACAAATAGATTCATGGGGAGAACATGAGTCAAATGGCAAATTTAAATAGAATCATGGGGCTAACATGATATAAATAAACTCATGGGGCTAACATGAGATAATTAGATTCATGGGGCTAGCATGTATCAAGAGGCAAAATGATGGGTTCAAAGTCATCCCGAGAAAACTATGTGATGAGAGATGGATAGCCTGCATCAACTTAAGCAAAATGAATGTGGAATAAGTAGCCCCTCTTTGATATAATTAAACTCCAATTGGGGATGGGGAAATCCTAATTGTTTCAAGTATGCATATCGCCATAATGTTTTATAAATATATATTTTAACCATTGTGGATGCAGGAGCACGGTATGTGGTTTTATGAAAGATTTTACAAAAGATTTTTTAAAAGGATGTTAGTGAAGGAATACCCGTTCAACTAAGCGGAGTGGTCTCACTTAACATAATTAAACCGAAATGTATAATATTATTTGTTTGTGCCAAAATTGGTCACAAACCCCAAGTATTGTGAAAGCGCCGGTGTTGGAATATAAATCAGCAATATCCAAACACAAATCACAGATCTAAGCAAGCAACACGCAGCAAAATAGAAATTATGAACAAGAACACACGATTTATAGTGGTTCGGCTATCTCCGGCCTACGTCCACTTCAAAGGTTTTCCCTTTTATTTATGTTCTTCGCTGACTACACTTGATTACAGCGGATTACAATAGATTATAGCTCTGAAATTCGAGTACAACGGTGATTGTGGAATGCAAAGTAGAGTCTGGTAGAGTCTTGATGCTTCAGAGTCTTGATTTTGCCAAAGAGAAGTCCCGTCCCCTTTTCTGAATGACCTGGGGCTCTATTTATAGGCGTAGGAGGCTGATATTTCTCCTAAAAGTATGGTAGACCGCTTCAGGCACGTGAGGGGGCCCACATGGCCGAAACCTGGAGATCCGGGCCCACATTGGGATCGATTCGACCCTTGGTTTGAATCGATCAAAAAGTGTCCAATCGTGATGAAACTTGGCGTGAACATTCTTCAACATGTAGGCAAACTCCTGTAAAAATTTCATGGCATTTGGATCAAGGGATTGAGAGATACGATCGATTCAAGATAGAGATTCTCGGCGTGCTGGCTGCTTCGAATCGATCCTATGGGTTCGTTCGAATCGATATGGTTCGAACCCATAGGGTCGAATCCATGCTCCTGTGACGTGGCGCGCGTTCTTCTAGTCGATCCCTATTTTTCGCCGAGTTGAATGGGTCGACTCCGAGTTCGTAGCCGTGTTTACTTGGTGGCTTCGAGTGTTGGATTCAAAGGTTCGCTACCTTCGAATCGATGGAACCGGTCTTCATTCGAATCGATCCAAATATATGACTGTGGATCGATTCGAAGTTGCTTCACCATGGGGATTTGAAGGTAAGCAAGGAATGGAGTTGGAGCTCCCTTAGTTGCGTGGATTCGTGGTACCCTTCTTTGATGGTCTCGAGGGAATGGATTCAAGGCAAGATGCACGATGGGTTCAAGGTATAGCAACTTTATGGATTCGAACTCTCCAACCTTGAGGGATACGAAGAGAGGCAGCATCATGGATTCGAAGGTAGGCCATCGTGATGGATTCGAAGCAAATGGAGTCGAAGCCGATGGTACTAGCTGATGGATTCGAACGTCGTCTCTCCATATCGATTCGAACGTGATGCCTGCCCTGATGGGTTTGAACTAGATGGGTTCGAACCAATGAAGGGGTGATGGATTCGAAACGAACAAGGTCCATCTCTCTCAACTTGAATCCATCATAACTTGAGCATACGAACTCGGATTGACTTGAAATTTGAGATGCGGACTTCTATGATCTTTCTTGTCATGTCCTATCAATTGTAGCTCAATCTGGACCCGGCCAAAATTCATCGATATCCATGGTTATCCTGCAATGCATGGTTGATATTGAAGAATAATAATCATTGATTCTTAGCAACTTTTTGGGTATCTCAACTTTGCCAAAAGTTGGGATAACACTTATCCCCCCCAAAACATGCCTTTTGATAAAAGGTATGTTTTGAACGGTCTTAAATCGAATGTAGTAAATTCACGTTTCATTCATTGCTGCAGTATTATCAATCAAGTTTATGGCTGTTCGAAGCCGAATCAACATTCATGAAGTTCCGTAGTCTCTCTAGACTATTAATGGCTACTCTGAACCCTTACTAAGTCCATTCTAGACTTAGTGATTGAATAGAAAGATCCTATTGCACTCTGGCGTTGCCTTCTATCCCTTGCACTCTGGTCCTGGTTAGGACGTATAGCGATGTCATGGTCGTTCTGGACCGATCATAGCCTCTCCGGGCTCTTGCTGGATCCCATCCTGTCACTCTCCGGTGAAGGAGAAACAGCGCTTAAGTGAGTCGATCCTGTCGCTCTCCAGTGAAGCAACTCACTTCTTGCACTCCGGACCCCGCCTCTCCGGGTAGGATCATAAAGCGATCATTCTGATGTTGGTATTTAATGTTCATCTTCTGACTCTCTGGTCAAAAGGTTTATTGCAAGAGATTCTAATTTATTTATTAAAATTCGAGTTCTAGATGTTCAATCTCAAACATCAGAAAAAGCTAAACATTGCCTCTCCGGGCATATCGGTTTATCTCCATCTCAGAGCATGCCTAGGGATCTCTCCGGTTCCCGTACATGTGTAAGTGGAGTAACCGTTTATTCTGAAAACAAATCTAAATAAAATTATTCAACCAAAGTCCAAATCCCGGACTTGGCCCTTGCCATCTTCAATCAGTGGATGACGAGTCGTGATCCCGATCCAGGATCGTTCCTGTTATTTGGAGGCGGTAGTTGTTCAGGCCTTACTACCGCAGTCCGTTCTTTGACAAATTATGGCAATCTACCACCCCTGGCATGTTCTTCCACCTCATCCTTTAGGTGGCGGCATTCATCTGTGGTGTGCCCATCCAGCTCATGGAATAGGCAATATTTTCCAGTCCTGCGCTCCCGCTCAGTGGGATCCCTTATAGGTGGCTTTCGATAGGGGAGTTGCCCCCGAGTTTCAGTGTAAATTCTTTCTAGGCCTGCAGTTAGATCTGTGTACTGCCTAAATCTTGGTTCTCGGAATTTCTTCCTTTTACCAGGACCATCATGTCTGTCATCCTGTTTCCTCTTTCCCCTGTCCGCTCCGGATTGTTCTCTGGAGGTTCCTTCGCTCTGCGCAACATTTGTTTCCAGCCTCTCGGCTCGTGATTCTTCTAATCTGATGAACTTTTCAGCTTTATGAAAGAACTCTCCAAGATCCTGTGGTGGATCTTTAGTCAGAGAATCTTTAAATTTGGTGCCTTCCGCGACTCCTGCCACCGCCGCCATCAAAATCATCTATGGATTCGGGCGATCTACAGAAGTCACTGTTACATTGAATCTTAGTAGGAAATCTTTTATGGACTCTTCGGCCCTTTTCTTGATCGAAGCTAAAGTCATCACGCTCTTGGGTCGCGTCACATGGACCCTGAACTGTCTCATGAAGCAGTCTACAAGCTTGCTCCATGTTCTGATTGATCCAGTTTCTAGTTGCCTAAACCAAAGTGCAGCCAAATCCGACAAATATAGAGGGAAGCATCGTGCCATCACTTCCTCGGATGCCCCCAGCACTTCCATGTGCCTAATATACCTGGTAATGTGCATGGTTGGGTTTGACCTCCCGTCATAAGGTTCCAGCGTTGGTAGTTTGAATTTTGGAGAGTTCCTTGCGTTTCGGATGTTCGGAGTGAACTGACTCCGACTAACTTCTTCCAGCCCTCCACTAGGTAGTCCTCCCCTCTTGATTCGTCGCATTAGGCCAATCATTCTCTCGTCTCCATCTAGGGATTTCCCCCTTGTCAAGTTCCTATCCTATTCCCCGAGCCTCGAAGGGAATTCTGGTACATATTCTTCTAGTGGCTCGTTAGCATATGTATTGACTCCAGCTTGTCGAGCTCCGTCTATCGGTCTTCCAGCATCAGACCCTGAGGGTCTGCCCCCAAGTCCTTGTTGATTACCTTCAACTCCTATATTCTGGTCCTGAACCTGACCTTCATTAGCTTCTGTAATCCGGATTCCTTGTCCCGCACTTGCAGTTGTTGTGGTTGGTCCAAGGTTCTGCATATTCGTCGCCCTCATTTGTTCGAGGAAATTCTGCAGCATCTCCTGTTGGGTCTTTATCATGCTTTCGCGTATTGAATTATCCATAGCCTCCATTTCATCTCTAGTGATGTAGACGGAAGCTTGTCCTTCTCCTGCTCCGGAGGATGCTTCTTGGCTTCCTCCTTGTTGGCTTCGATCAATTCTTTGTCTTGTTTGTCGAGTCATTGTTTCTGAATTGGATTTCTTCGAACCTTTGAATCTGAATTCTGAATCTGTTGCAGCGGGTGCTAGTTCCTTCTCAGTGAAAGCACCAAAGTGTTTGCGCCAAAATTGGTCACAAACCCCAAGTATTGTGAAAGCACCAGTGTTGGAATATAAATCAGCAATATCCAAACAAAAATCACAGATCTAAGCAAGCAACACGCAGCAAAATAGAAATTATGAACAAGAACACACGATTTATAGTGGTTCGGCTATCTCCGGCCTACGTCCACTTCAAAGGTTTTCCCTTTTATTTATGTTCTTCGCTGACTACACTTGATTACAGCGGATTACAATAGATTATAGCTCTGAAATTCGAGTACAACGGTGATTGTGGAATGCAAAGTAGAGTATGGTAGAGTCTTGATGCTTCAGAGTCTTGATTTTGCCAAAGAGAAGTCCCGTCCCCTTTTCTGAATGACCTGGGGCTCTATTTATAGGCGTAGGAGGCTGATATTTCTCCTAAAAGTATGGTAGACCGCTTCAGGCACGTGAGGGGGCCCACATGGCCGAAACCTGGAGATCCGGGCCCACATTGGGATCGATTCGACCCTTGGTTTGAATCGATCAAAAAGTGTCCAATCGTGATGAAACTTGGCGTGAACATTCTTCAACATGTAGGCAAACTCCTGTAAAAATTTCATGGCATTTGGATCAAGGGATTGAGAGATACGATCGATTCAAGATAGAGATTCTCGGCGTGCTGGCTGCTTCGAATCGATCCTATGGGTTCGTTCGAATCGATATGGTTCGAACCCATAGGGTCGAATCCATGCTCCTGTGACGTGGCGCGCGTTCTTCTAGTCGATCCCTATTTTTCGCCGAGTTGAATGGGTCGACTCCGAGTTCGTAGCCGTGTTTACTTGGTGGCTTCGAGTGTTGGATTCAAAGGTTCGCTACCTTCGAATCGATGGAACCGGTCTTCATTCGAATCGATCCAAATATATGACTGTGGATCGATTCGAAGTTGCTTCACCATGGGGATTTGAAGGTAAGCAAGGAATGGAGTTGGAGCTCCCTTAGTTGCGTGGATTCGTGGTACCCTTCTTTGATGGTCTCGAGGGAATGGATTCAAGGCAAGATGCACGATGGGTTCAAGGTATAGCAACTTTATGGATTCGAACTCTCCAACCTTGAGGGATACGAAGAGAGGCAGCATCATGGATTCGAAGGTAGGCCATCGTGATGGATTCGAAGCAAATGGAGTCGAAGCCGATGGTACTAGATGATGGATTCGAATGTCGTCTCTCCATATCGATTCGAACGTGATGCATGCCCTGATGGGTTCGAACTAGATGGGTTCGAACCAATGAAGGGGTGATGGATTCGAAACGAACAAGGTCCATCTCTCTCAACTTGAATCCATCATAACTTGAGCATACGAACTCGGATTGACTTGAAATTTGAGATGCGGACTTCTATGATCTTTCTTGTCATGTCCTATCAATTGTAGCTCAATCTGGACCCGGCCAAAATTCATCGATATCCATGGTTATCCTACAATGCATGGTTGATATTCAAGAATAATAATCATTGATTCTTAGCAAATTTTTGGGTATCTCAACTTTGCCAAAAGTTGGGATAACATTATTCACACCAGGCTTTATGTCTGATTCAAATTTTATGTTCTCCCATTAAACTCTCGGGTTTTTAAAATTAATTTGAGTAGGTTGAGGGGTTAAGGTCTTTTTCAGGTTTTAGAATGTTGACGAATAAGCTGCCAAAGGCATGTTGAAGGCAGCGGATAACTATTTAGGATTTGAAGTTCTTGTTATGTTTTGATGATTTTTCCGCTGGGTTATTTGTATTAGGTCTATTATGACCATATGACTCCGATCAACCACGGGGTATCTTCATATACCGCTCTTGGTGTAATTTCTAATAATTATATTTTATCTCTGCTTGGGAAAGATTTGGGATTATGTGTTGTGAATGTGGAATAATTGGTTTTGAAATGTAATGAAGTAAAAGTTGTTTTTGAAATCTTTTTTTGTTTCATATTCAAGTGCTTATGATATTAATGATATCATTAACATAGCCGTATTTAGTCGCTAGAAGCTAATACTATAAATGGCTTCAACATCTGTAGCGCTTAGTTTTGGGCCTCTATATAAGGGATGTTACTCGGAGCCTGAGACAGAGTCGTGGATGACTCCGTATAAAGGCTATTTGCTATAGAGAGCTCTTCCCGAACGAAAGATTGAAAAGCAATAAGTCCTTAGCAAAGCTTCACAGTATATCATAAAGAAAGCAGCTATGTATAGAAAGGGTTTATCCATTCTGCTACTCTGGTGTATCGCTCATAACGAAATAAAACGAATCCTATAGGAAGTTCATGAAGGGGATTGTGGCGATCACACTAGGAGGAAAAATCTAGCGAAGAAAATACTCTGCCACGGGTACTATTGGCCGACCGTTAATCAAGATGATGCTGGTTATGTAAGATGATGTGATAAATACCAGATATATGAAAAGTTCCAAGAGCTCCAGTGACAGAAATTACACAAATGATCAGCCCGTGGCCGTTTTCCATGTGGCGATAGATATTATCAGTTCCTTATCGATCTATAAAGGTAGTGTGAAGTACGCTATTGTCATAGTTGATTACTTCACCAAATGGGCCAAAGCGGAACCTTTAGCCATGATCACAGCCAAGAAAGTTATCAACTTCATTATCCGAAACATCATCTGTCTTTTGGCCTTCCATGAACTATTGTAACTGACAATGGAACTCAATTCGACAGTGTAGAATTCAAAAACTTCTATCATCAGCATCGTATTGAAAAGAGATATGCGACATTCGCTCACCCTCAAGCGAATGGTCAAGTTGAATCTATGAACAAAATCATAAAATCCATTCTGAAGAAGCGTTTGGAAAGGGTTGGAGGCAAGTGGGTGGATGAAACTCCCAATAGCACTATAGGCTTAGAGGACTACCCAAAAGTCTGCGATTGGCCATACTCCATTCGCCCTGGCTTACGGTTTCGAGACTGTTATTCCTCTTGAGCTCGAAGTTCCTTCTCGTTGAGTGACTTATTACGATCTCAAAATCAATAAAGGTCTCCTATTAGAATCTCGAGACTTTATAGATGAAAAGCATGATGAAGCTGATTTGAGGGAAACTATACACCGACACAGAGTCGTCCGATAATACAACACTAAAGTCCAACCTAGAACCTTTGAAATCAGCGATCTTATCTTAAAATGGGTTTTCCCTGTCCTGTCGCATATGATCCAACCTAGGAAGGATCGTGTGTCATTGAGTAGAGGCTTGGAGAGTGAACTTTCATGCTAGCAATTGTTGATGGCATCACACTCCCAAGGACATGGAATATTGAGCATCTACGATGCTATTTCACTTAGTTTTTTCTTTTTCATTGAGCTATATTTAATATCAGGATTTGCTTTATCATTTGATTTTTCAAATATGTAATAAGACAAATTATGTCATTTCTTTCCATTCAACAATAGACCTTTGAATTTTCCATCATATCCGTGACCTGTCATTGCAGTACATGTTAATCACGATATACGACCGACTAAATACAACTGTTCGATGGGACCGACATAACTCGAAAGTGACTGAGATCCGACCAATCACTTATTGAATAAAACCCCATAATTGAGGGCAGAATGAGTAACCAGAGAGAACTAAACTCGACAGTTTTCCAAATAACTCACGTCCCCAGAGCGTAGGTATGAGTATAAATGCTAGATGTGTGTGACTGACCACCTATGAAATAAGTCATGTCCCCAGATTGGAGATATGAGTATAATGCTAAATGGGTGTGACTGACCACCTATGAAATAACTCACATCCCCAGAATGTGGATATGAGTATAAATGCTAAATGGGTGCGACTGACTACATATGAAATGACTCTTGTCCCTAGAGTGTGGATATGGGTATAGACGATTGAAAAAGTGTAATCCAACCACTTATTATTTAAATAACTCAGACTTAACTTTGATAGGATGAGAACGAAGTTAGTGGAGAAGGAATTTAACCGTCCGCTAATCAGCCATTCCAACAAAAGTTTGGGGCTAGAGGCACGATAACTTGATCACCGAATTCCATAGTGTAACGTTAGTGCTAAAGCCTAACGTTTGGATATGACTCGTGGCCACAACCTTAGGGAGGCATTGGAATGGATAAATCGAATCGATATCCGATACAAAGAGCAATGAATCACAAATACATTAAACGGAAAACGTAAAAGCTCAATCATTTAAACAAGCATGTACGAGAATTCTACACAAGAACAAAAGAATTCTTATTCACACTAGACTTGCTATTCACAACGCAAGTTCATCCAAAATGAGAAGTAAGTGGGGGTCATAACCATACAAACACGACTAACAAAATGAAAAAGTAGCCATCCAAGCTATTTACACAAGACATCAACCCAATAATTACTTCTTGGATTTCCTCTCTTTCTTTTGTTTCTTGAGAGTGGTTCCATCCGAACTGCCACTCGATCCTCTCTTTAATCCTTTTCCGCCTCGGTTTTTTTGAAGAAACATCTTCAGTTATGGGGATCGAGGCATCATCATCTTTAGAAGTAAGAGGGATCGAGGCATTCTCAATACCAAAAGTAGGGGGACCTTACCTCGAGGAATTGTCCTGCCATGAGGGATTATCTGAAGTAGGATAGGAATTGGCTCATTGGAATCCACATCAACAGGCTCGGCTTTTGCCTTCTTTTTCAACAACTCTTCCTTCTCAAAATGCTTTTTCAAGCTAGCTCACCAGTAGGGTCGAAAGAGCCTATGATTATGACATCCTCATCAAATGGAATTTATGGTGTAGATCGCCTCCTTCCTTAAACGGTGCCTCCATAAACTGCTCATCGATAATAATGGTTTCTTCTTGAGCACCCTGAGTATCGACTAAAGTTGTAAATGTAATAGATTCCGCCTCGGCTGCTTGTAACCTAATCGAGGATCTTGTGAGGGAGGAGGAATGACACTTGATATATCTACAGCTGAGAAAAAATAGGCGAAAAGGATCAACTAGTGACACCCCAACCTTTTTAAAGATGAGAGATGTCAACGAAATACCTTCCTTGGTGTGGCTCCGAAGTTGAGCCAAAATACCCTTAGAACCACGTTCAGGAATTGGAGAAAGCTGAGGCTTGTCCAGATCATACTCGAGGATGGTTGAAGAATCTTCTATGGGGCTAGGGATAACCTGGGATGTTGGGGGGAATTCAGTTGTAACATCAGGTTGTGCCGACCCAAATCCTTCACCCACTTCATGCAAAGAGGCAGTAGCAGATTCTTTCTAAAGTGTAAGCAGGATATCATGCAACATTTTGGATTCATCGTACAATAGCACTTCATCTTCAAGCCTGGACAAGTCGAATTCCTAAGTGTTAAGGAGTCTCTTTTTGTCTGCAAGAAATTCCTTCACGCGCCAGAGCTGGTAGGGATAGTCATTGCCAAGCCATGTTTGATTTGTGTGCTTGAGATTGTTGGCATTGTAAAGAATAAGTAGCAGGTCGAGCTCATTCATTATCTCTTTCCTAGCCTTATCCTTGGCAACTTCTACTTCGCGCTGAATGAGTGCATCAACATCTTTGGCCCTTTCAACGGTCGTATCTCTCTCAAGTCCACCAGCTCATCACAAGCATCTTGAGCAATTTTCTGAGCATCGTCTTTCTCCTTGTTTTCATACTCGAGCTTAGCCTTGAGTTCCGCTATCTTCTTCAAGGCTGCAAATTCATTACTTCGAGCTGTATCTCTCTTGAATGCGATTTCTTGATTTCGATGATGTAACACCTGGACCATAACTAGATGACTGGACTTCATCTCCTCCATAGATTTAATGGCGGCATCAACTTTACCTCGGCCTCTTCTTGAGAGGTCCTAGAAGCCTCCAACTCGTTTGTCAAAGTATCAATAATTCTTTTATTCTGAGTCTCATGGCATTTTAACTTTTAATTTCTGCATATGCTCAGCAGATACTTTCGACATCTTCTCTGCTTCTTTTATCTGTTTACAATACTCCTTGCGAGTATCACTAACACAATCGATAGTCATTTTTTGGACATGGTATATAACCCTCTTCTAGTTAGGAGGGAAAAAGATCCCTTCAAAGCATAGGTTGGAAACTCTTCTCGAAGCTATGCCATGCGAGCAACTGGATCGATCATATGATCTTCGGCAGCAATTTCGACTTTAGTGCTTTCCTTGTTGGGCCTGTAAGTAGCAACATGTTCGCTATGGCAATGATGATCATTAGGCCGCAGAGAATGAGAAAGAACTAAAGGTCATGGAGGAACTGAAACCATAGCGGACCGCGATCGAAATCGACAAGTGGGTCCTAACGATCAGTTGGCTTATCACAACCCTTTGGAGGAAGGGACCAGGATCTTGATCGATGCTTATCTTGAGATGGATTATCCCTATCACCCCATCCTGATGACCCATCCTGACCGAAGCGATAACAAGAATCATAATACTCTCGACTGCTACCTTGACAGTACGAGCTTGAGCATGAACCAGAGGATGTGTGAAGGGAATCAAACATATTCCTTTTCTTCACCAACGTTCCTGCAAAGGAAAACAAAAGTTAATCAACTATAAGCATTGAAGGGCATAAGTTGAGCACTATGCAATATTGAGGGGTGCAAGTTTGTGCAAGTGTCCTTGTGTTTCTCCCTAACAGGCCAAATACATGAGCTTTTCTCTTTGGAGTAATTTCCCCTTTAGAAGTTAGAATTTCTATGCTAATTCTATGGGAGATTCTGATCCGTCAACACTCATGCTAGTGAAGTGGAAAGTGTTAAAATCATGTAGTATTGACAGACCAGACAAAGAATTGAGCGATAGACTTGAACGCTCTGAAGGATGAGAAGAGGATTCATCTTGAACAACCTTAGGAGTGATCACAACTTGAGTTGATCAGATAGATGACTTTATGGAAATTTATAAACAAGTGTCTTCTCTTTTCCTTTATTGACAGTCAAAGGCTATGAGGTCTGTGAGGATATAACCTCGACTCCAAGACTAGATCCATCATCATTGCGGCCGAGCACATCGCCTTTATCTCCTTAGACATCAATGTCGGTGAATTCCTAAGTATCCATAGCTGGGGGCACGAATGGGATTGGTTCAATTGCCCCTTCGACCGGCTGCAGCCCGTGGTCTTACCTCTGCAGCTCGAGCAACTTTTGTTAGCTCAATGTTGAGGCCCTATTGCATCAAACAAAAAGTAATAAGGCACTCGTCTGTGGGAAGATATTCCATGTCCCTATCTTCAGGTGGCGCTTTTATAAGAGTCGCGACCAACCCTGCATAAAGATTACCGTTGGGCCATACGACGGTGCCTGTAAAAGGAATTACATAGTCTGGAGTATGGCCTGGATATCAATTGTCGAGAAAATTTAGGAGGACATGGAATAAAAAAAAATCGCATTTGAAAGCGCTTAATTTATTCCATGCACTGGTTAGAAATCTGACACTTTTTCGCCGACTCAAGAAAATAGATGAAAGACTCCCTATCTATCGCTTGAAAGAGTATATAAATCGAATGTCATTGATGGTCAGAAGACGATGCAAGAACTCCATAAATACCATATAAATATAGTTGTTTGGATGAAGCTGTAATGGAACATCCTCAAATAATGGAGAATTTCCCGACTGTTTGAGTTAGATGGCGAAATGCACCCGACTCAGCACATGAATTTATTGCATATTGTACATGCTTATGGAGGTCTGTGAGCCCTATAATCCTATGAAAGAACAAGTACATCTTCAAAAGGAATTCCATTCCTTATGTAGATTCGGCGAAGAGCATCTTTCTTAATTTTAGAAGCTAGGAATCAGTAAGGTCCTCCAAAATACTGCTTCCTCCAGAGTGTCGGGAGTAGGATCAACTACTTCTGGTGGAAGAATGGGAACTACAAAGAAAAAAAAATCAAATTATAGGCATGAGCTCTCCATTTGTTCGAAATGATGATTGATGGATAGACTATCAAACTTGGTTGCAGAACTTGATTCCACGGTAGGACTATCCTGCTAAGAAGATGGTCCAGCAGACATAGCCACGAGATGCTTGGAACGTCTAGGATCCATTGCTATAAAACTCAGAAAAAATCATGATTAAATGAAGTAACCTTTACCCTCCAGTGTATAGTGAGTGCTAATGTTGTTTAGTGAAGTGATGCATAATAAAATGGTAGGTTATACAATATTAAAGAAGAAAAATATGACGAGACTCCGAGGTTCGACCGGAGTGACTGTCATTTCTAATCGTAGCAACCGTTTCTCTATAATATTTAGGGAACGACTTAGTTTGAGCTTTACAATCCATCGTCAGCAAGTAAAATTTCGATTTTTAAATTCAAGTTACCGATAAGCTCTAAGTGAATAGTCAAAGGTATTGGTTTGTATCAAAGATCAAATGTCATCTATGTCCATAAATGCAGTTCCAGTCGTCTACAAGTCATATGAGTTCACTTGAATATGCAAGTCTGATGCTCATCATTAGGTTTAAGTCTATTTGATTAAGTTCCACTTTTAAGGTTCATGTGTTGATAATCGATCATTCATTCTAGCATCACCGATCGTTCCCCGTGCCTTAATACCGATCGTTCAACTCAACTCTCCTAAACCAATCATTCAAGCCTCACTCCCACCGATCGTTCCTAAGCCCAGTCCTACCGACCATTTTCAGAACCTCTTCTCACCAATCTTTCCATACTGGCCATTCCTCAAAATACGCCAACTCTAAAGCACAATCTATCATTAAAAGACGATCGTTAAACACCCGAAGGTCAACATCACTCCACAACGGTCGGAACATCATCACCTTTACCCACTCCAGAGTCATCTAAATCCAAAGCTTTACAAATCATCCAAGGATGAGCATCATGCAACGATCTACATCGTTTCCTTTACTCAGCAACTCCATCTTCTCCAATTCTCATCCTCTCCAACTTGATTCAGATCAAGCGAATACACCGACTAAAGTAAGTAACACGAGATTATGTGCACTCAAAGTTTCGTACTAAAATCACAAAACGTATATGGATTGATCTAACTAAATTTAATTTTGAACAAGAGCGATGGATTCAAATTCAGATCTAAGTGAGATCTGGGAGCTAGAACGATAATGAATCAAGAAGGGGTGGGATTGATTTTGAAAATTGAGTCATTCTTGGATTTGTAGTGGAAGAAAGTGGGGCAGCTTATTTTTTATTTTTCTATACAAAGTCGGGACGAAATGAAATGAAAGAAAAAAATGGTTAAGTATTAAAGCTATTATAGGAGGAGCATAACCGATCGTTCAACCCATGAAATTTACTGATTGTTCAAACTGGAATTCCCACCGATCATTCCACCACCCAGAACAACCCAAAACTTCTCTATATGTACTAATGATTGATAATGATCAATAAAAAAAGAGAAAGCATAACGATCAGTGATCGTTTTATAATAAATGGAATAATGATCGGTGGAGATTGTTTATAAAAATTTCAAAACTTAACAATGACCCACGAATGTGTAAACTGATTGGGAGTTAGGTAGTCGAGTACAAACACGTATACGTGCTAGAATATGTTCCAAAATTCAATATTTTGAAAGCGAAAATTGAATGTTCACTTGAAATCGACCGAAGAAAAGTTAAAACCAGATAGCTGGAGCTTAGAAATCACCATCATCAACAAGTTGTGATCTCATATTTATGCTATTGGAAATCTACTGATAGTCACGATGAATAAATGCATTACGAACCTCAACAAGAAAGCGACTCAACGAATGGATAACGACTATTCAATGAACTAAATATAATCCTTTTTTGACGATTGAAGTTTGATACTTTAAAAGCGTGTCATGTTCGAAAAAGACGCAGTTTGGGGAAAAAATTGTTATCTCGCCATTTGGCAAGGTCGTGATATCATCGACTTCTCTAGAAACGGATGGTTACTAGCCTTGAGAATCAGCTATATACAATACCATAGATGATGGTTGGACAGATTTGGACCGAACTCCAATTGAGATGCAATCATATGAAGTGACATGCGTATCCCCATGATGCTACATTTCAAATTTCGAGTCAACGAAGGTCATATGCTCGAATTATGGACAAAGCAATGATTTATATGGATTGATTGGGAAAGATCCATAAAACATCGCAAATCAATAAAGACCGATCGATATCTCAAAATCCACAAAGCAAATACACTTGAAATTTTCAAAGCATTAATATATTGAAAGTGGAGCCTATAGGAAGATCGTAGGACATAACTCACCAAATAACATTCTCACCGATCATTTGTTACCGATCATTCAGGACGATTGGTATAAGACTGCCAATGTACCATATTCAACAAAGATTGATGTATATCTCACAAACTACAACTCAGAATCGCACCATATTTCTGTAATAGGGTCTAGAGGCATGTGGGACACCCCAGAAATGATCGTATGTCAATAAGATGCAATAATAACGATAGGTATAACCCTTATCGATCATTTCAAAAGAATTATGACCACCGATCATTCTGTCGGGTCCCATATGGACATGGAGTGCCCTCTATTGAAATCTTAGCGAAATAACTCATCACCTTACCCTATAAATACAAGCCTATTGGTTAATTTTCAGGATCTTTATGCTGCTTGTTACCCTAGACTCCATTGTAATCAAGTGCTAGCATTATTCTACCATTGTAATTTGATTTACAAGAGCATAATTTTCAAAGTGGACGTAGGCATACAACGCTGAACCACTATAAACCTTTATGTTTTTGACTACCGCTTATTCGTTATTGCTTACTTATTCATTTACTTTATTTAATTTTACTTCTCTTTATTTACTTCTCTGTAAAAACTATTCTTGGGTGTTTATGACCATTTTTGGTGCAAATAGATATTGATATCAAAATTGATATTGGAAATTGATAAATGACCATGAGAGATGAATTATGACTTTAAATTGAGAAAGGAAGAAGAGGACGAATAAATAAATAAAAATAAATGAACTACAAGTTAATTTCTTAAGTAAATGGTTAGGAATAGATTACAAACACAAGAGTATGGTAAATGAATTCTGATGTAAAGATGAATAAACATTATACGAAGACAATCAAGAGTAGTGAAGAAGAAGATATAAACTAGAAAGATTAGGACTATAATTAAAATTTGCATGGACTGGACATGGATGTAATATGAAAAACTTGGAAAATTGATCATATAAAAGTTTACGAAATGTTCAGATAAATATAATACGATATTCGAATAGCTCAAATGATATTGTTGTAACGGTTAATGAAAAAATCAATAAAACTTTGAAAATCTAGAATTTACGGCAAAATAGATATCTAAAACTAATATTTAGACATTTGGGATTTTACAGGAGCAATCTATAGTTTAACGGTTCATTGTTGAGAAATTCGTACATTTGTAAATATTGACCAAATACTTGATATTAAGGGTCAAACGATTGACTTAGTAACCATACGAATGAAAAGCTGAAGGAACTAATCCTTTAGGCATTCAGAAGTCTGAATTGTAAGTTTGGACATTTGAATATTTGTTTAAATGTCTAAGTGAATATGTCAAATGTCTAAATAGCTACTAATTATTGGTTTTGAGCTTGGATCCTAAAAGACCTATACAAATGATTGAATGCAATTTATATCGATCGACTGACAATGTTATAATGTTGTATTTTGTATGTAGTTTTGTATGGAATGATATTCGAAGTTGGGTTTTGGAATCACGTATGTTGATGTAAGTAAATTAGACATTAGGAATATGTTGATATGGCTTTGGTTGGCTACTATATATGGCTAGATCTTCTCACATATGGTGTAGCGATCTAAGGAGATGGAGTAGCGATCTAAGGAGATGGAGATGTCAATCCACTTTGTTGTAGTGACTGTAATCTGAATCTTGTTTCAATAGGTTGTGTGCAGTGGGGAAAAGTTTTAGCAAACAACTAACTCTTTATATAAGAGCACTTGGTATACAAACTAAAGTAAAGTAGAGTACGCTATATGATAGTAAACGCCTATTAGTATGAAGATATTGTTGACCTCATCGTTCTCTCAATGTTCTACATAGATGAGAGCTTGTATTGTTGGTTTAGGTGCCTTGGCAATGGAGCTAAAGGGAGAATTTTTGAAAATATAGCTTTTCACTAATTTGTACAAGATCGTATTTTGCATTTATATCAGCAATAATATTACATTAAATCATTTTTAATGTTGAATAATAAAGGAGTTTAGGGTGTAGTTTTTAGTTCATTAATTTTTATACTTTTATGTTCATTTGTTATGATTTAATAATAATAAATTATTTATTTTAATTTATTAATATTTTTAATTAAATTATATATTTTAACATTACAATATGTTCATATTCATAATACAAACATTATAATTACATTAGATATAGTGATCTAACCTAAGGGTAATATGATGAACATATGTCATAAAGGGTTTAACTAACCATTGTGATTCATGGTTAATAAATAGGTTTAACGATGATGTCATATACATACACACGTACATACATATACACAAAATCATTTTTATTTATATCAACTTTAATATAAGCTAATAATGATTTTTTTAGTTTGGCCATTGATTAATATATATATATATATATATAATGTTAATAGAATTATAAATACATATATATTATTGGCATATGTAAACATTAGTATATTAAAATAAGGAAACTTTTGTAAAACACCCTCTTTAAGTTTCAAAATACACATCAACTCCTCCTCAAAAACAGGTTTAAAAAAATATTGTGCTTAAGTTTCAGCATATTTGCAGAAAAAACTGTAAATATTTGAAATTTCTTGACTGCAAATATTTGTAGAAAAACATGCAAATGTTTGCACTTTTTCGAAAAAATATTAATTTTGATAATAGAAACATTTGACTAAATTTCATATTTGATTTAAAAAAACGAAAATAAAAAATTTCACCAAAAGTAAGAATAGGAGTGTAACTTATTTAAAAGGTTTTTTCACATATCGAACTTAAAAATAAGGGTAGATCCTTATTTCCACTTAAAAGAGAATACTAGGGTTTATTAATCCATATATATATATATATATATATCTAGTTGTATTAAATATACATATACATATATACATATATATTTGATAATTTAAATTTTAAATTTCAAATTAGTTTGACTTTTTCAAAATAAAAATAATTTAAATTTAAAGTAATGAGTGAAATTAATATATTTTTATTTTTATCAAATATAATACTTAACAACTCACACCTTAATGGGCCCGATATCCCGACTAAATCTAAAAACCAAAGTCCATTAAGATACAGATCGTTGGTGTTGGTATCTTATAATATGCATAAGTATATCAGAGACCTATCTATATGAACTCACAACGGTATAACAGAATATAATAAAACATTTCCATACTGACAAAGGCTACCACCTTAGAACAAACAACATTCTTTGGATATCTAGTGCCCTTGTCAGTGCAAAGCATTAATGAAAGAATATATTTTTCCACCGTTCCTACCTTATACCAGTACCTGTCCTTCTAAATCTATCATGCGGATTGTATGAGGAGAAGATCAGAGCAACATTCCGATGACTAGTAAATTGCATACTTTATCCATGACATTAGTTTATGCTGGTTGGTTTGCATTGCATGTTGTGCCTTTTATTCATAAGTGTGTCATTTTGAGTTCATGCATGCGTACGGTACATTCAACCTACCTTGAGCTATAAAATAGATATATACATTGCTGTTACCGATGAAGGTGGATACATTTCCCGCTAGTATCCGTAATTATAAATCGCACCCCATGTTCTCCAAGAAACCTTTCGTCATTGCATGATAACGACATTACAACTAATTAGCTATATTACTAACTCGCCTCAAAGACTTATCTAAAGTTAACTAGTCTGCCTCCTAACAAACAACAACAAACGAACTTTAAGGCCAATGCATATCCCTTACGAAATCTGTATTAGTAAGAAGTGTAGTTTGTCTCTAGGCATAACCCAAGTCTTCCTAATGACCACGCAGGACCAATGGTGCTCTCGACCTAATGTGCACAACCCTAGTCCTCAAATATATAGTACCAATAGTGGTGACATAGAATCGATCTTTTGCCTACAATCCAATGCAGATGCCTAATGCAAATAAGGAAAATGCCTACCTGGTTACTTAGTACCTCATGTTGGAATTAAAGTAGACCCCAATTGTTCATTTAAGATTTCAAATCCACGATGAACCCACTTTGGTATATTCCCGAATACTATATGCAAACGTTGATCCCATGGGTCCTATAGTTGGAGATGTCCCGCATCAGCAGAAATTATACACGAATGTTTAGTCCCTTGCATAGCGCAGACTTTTGTTGTGTAACATTACTGACCTCACACCCCAACCCATACTAATCATCATGCCATTTATAATCAATCTAAATACTGCGCTAGACCCACAAATCCACACCTGTCATGAATGTATTCTTGAAGCCATATAATTTCAACTAAAAAATTATTACGTCTCCTAAGTTTAATTATTTGTATTCATTTATTTACCATGAACTTACTTCTTATTTCACAAATGCCATTAAGTATCCTTTACTTCTTCTTTTCAATTAATACAATTTAGCACCATTTATTACTTCTTTCCAATTAATACAATTAAGTATCATTTACTACTTCTTTTCAACTATTACAATTAAAATTGATTTGTCACTTCTTTCCAACTAATACAATAAAGTATCATTTGCTGTTTTTTTAGTTAATGCCATTTTAACTTGATTACGGTAACTTCTCTAATTCAACAATTCATTGTCTTATTCATGTTTTGCGCTTATTATTTATCTTCTAACTTTAATCACGTATAATTAATCGATACAGAACTTTTATTATTTCTATTTATGATACTTTAGTTCTACATTTAGGAATTCCTACATTTTAATACATTGAAACTGTATCCTCTCCAAGAAGGAAATGTTATCACTGTAGGTTCTCATTAATTAGCTAAAAGAGGAATTGTGCTATGTCTAGAATTACAAGAAATTGCCTTTTCTTTTTTATCAAAATAGAGAGTATAAAATATGAAAAACATCCTTATTTTGTACATCACTTTTCTTTGGGCATATTCCTTGTTATTTCAAATGATACACTTTCATATATAAATGCAAAGTTGGATAATTTATTGAAATTCACATAGAAACATTCTTCATTCTAATGAATTAAAATATAAACTTTAATCCCAATCAAATTAAAAACATACTCAATTCAAGTTTAACAAATTATATCATTCAAATAATGAAATCTAGAATTGACACATAATCCTATATCATAAATTTTAGGGACTATGTCACCCTTGCATTCCAGATCTAGGTCTATACAACATTTAATCAAAATTAACAATCTACGGAATATGTAGGTAAGAATCTCAAGTTTGTTACATATATTTAAGCCTACAATCCAATGATTCATATACGTGCATAAAAGAAACATAATCAAAAATGATATATTGCGCTGCAAAATAGCACAACACCCCAAAGTAAATAAATGCAAATCAAACAAGCAAAAACAAGGAGAAAATAAGAATACACAAGCACTTTTTATAGTGGTTCGGCAAATATTCCAGCCTACGTCCACTTTGATTATATTATTTGGTTAATTCTCTCTAGAATACAATGTTTATCACTCAAATCCGACCACAATCGAACAGATCTTAGATTTGAAAGTGTTTAGAGAAGAAGAGGATATAAAAGAATCAAGGTGTAGCAACTGTCCTTTTTCAGTTGAACCCATGTTACTATTATAGACGATTATATGCCCAAATCTAGTAATCAGGCCAGAGGACGTCCAAATCTTCTCTACCCGAATATGAAGCAGGCAGACCAAGTCATGGCACAACTTCAAGGGAAAAAATCAAGTTGATACTATAACAACCCTAATAATGATTAACATTATTTAGGATATTTTTTAGTCAAATTAAATGAAATAATGTTTGTGGTTAAGGGATTCAGATTTGTGTGATAAGAAGGTAGCCGTGTCTAATAACTAATGAACTTAAATGAAAATAAAATGAAATAGATAAGGGTAATATGATAAGGAAAAATAGGAATAAGCTGTATTCTTATACCCTAAATCCTCATGCACTCTCATTTTACACGTTCATAAACAAAATCGAATAAGAGAGGTTGGCCACCATTAGAGGGATTTAAAGGAAGATAAAACAAGGATCTATAGAAGGAAGCTTAATCAAAAATTCATTCAGGAAGAAAATCTCAAACTCCTTAATCATAAGCTCAAGGTGAATAATAGGTTACATCTCATATTTTATTATTTTTGGTTTTAGTTAAGATTCGAATTTATTTTGCAAATGATTTGCCATGTTTTGATTGTTTAATTAGAGATATATGCTTGCTGAAGATTTATGCTATTTCATATAGATTTTATGGCCAGGTTTAACTAGAAAATCCTATTAAATGACATCCAAATTCCTTGCGATTTTGGCATAAGATCAGAAATATTATTTTAGAGATGGGTTACAAGTTTTATAATTTTCTGAATTAATGTGCATTTATTATGAATTTTCTAGTAAGGAAAATGGTTAATTGGGTTTAAAAATTAATTACGGCTATAATATGTTAGCTTTAGGTCAAAAGCTTAAATATTTTAAAAATATATTAAAAATGATTTATGGGGATTTTTGTAGAATTTTTCGTAATATTTTTATAATTATATAAAATTATATAAGGTATGGAACATGTTTTATATGTTTATAAAAAAAGAAGGGGCCAATTGGTAAATGTTTTAAAATCTCTGAAATTCATCAGTATTTTTATAAATTTTTTTGGAGAAGCATTGGTAACCAATTATATGTTGACAAACAAGCAAGTTAGTTACAATCAAATTACTTTATAAAGTTAAAATCAGTTTTGCAAGGCCTTTATTGTTTCGTCACTTTCGGCGGCTAACTTTCGACTACATATTTCCATCTCCAACTAGTTTGAAACCAATATACATAGCATCAAAGACTTAGTACGTAGTGGATTGGACATAGGTGAAGGGTATAAAGTCAAAATAGCGCTTTTAAAGAGGTAGAGTCCTTGTTTTTCTTTCAAAAGGCCGCTTGCTTTGCTTTCGAATGAGATAGCTTTTGACTTGGTCAATTGTTTTAAAGAAAAGGGCTTTTGAAGGAGGGTGTCGCCTTTGTTTTATAAATAAGCTTTCGAAGAGGTCGAAACCCCATGTTGCCGCTTTCTACCTTTCGAAGCAATGCCTTCGAAAGGGTCCTTTTGTGTTAAATCTTGAAGCCGCTTCTCCAATGCTTTTGAAGGAATTGGTTTCGACACCATCCACTTCTTTTACTTAGAAAATTGCTTTCAAAAGAGTTGCTTTCGACTTAGTTCTTCTAAGACCCTTTTTATATTTTAATCGTTAAACCCAAAGGTTTCGAATGGAATGGTTTTAAATGGTTTCGAAACTATGTCCCACAATTTTTACTTGAACTCAATGCTTTCGAAAGGTTTTTTATTGTAAGGAACTCTAATGCTTTTGAATGGTTTGTACTAAATATTTCGAAGGGGAGGTTCCCCAATGGTTTCGAAAGATACTTAAAGTATTTTAAATGGAAGGTTTCCAAATGCTTTCGAAAGGCAAGTTTGAAATGTTTTAAAAGAGGATGCCTAAGGTTTTAAAGCTTTCGAAAGGGAATCTTTCAATGTTTTCGAATGGTCGTTTATAAATGGTTAGATATTTTTTAGTATTTCTACCTAATGTTATAAAGTGAAGTAGTTAATTTATTTCGAAAGGGGCACTTTCAATGGTTTCGAAAGTGATTGTTTAAAGGATTTAAACAAAGGTTTCGAATGTTTTCATCAATAATGTTTTGAGTGAAGCATATATTATGACAAAGAGATTTGAGTAAAGAAAATAGTGTGTTTTCCTCATCTAAGTATGATTTAAAGGGTTAAATCAATTTGAAAAGGTTTTCAAGGAAAATTTGATGGGTAGTTAACCCTAAGAAAATGACACATTTATATTTGAATAGGAAATGAGACTGATGTAGGGTCGGACCCTATACGTTAGCTATATCCTCTAGCTAATTTAGTCTAAAATTCCAGTATGTAGGGCTTAGTCACATGTTAGACTTAAATGATGGTCACATACAGAAAGGAAAATACACAGAGAAGGAGAATAGTTTATTAGTGAGCCTGCAAATAGGATCAGGTGACCCTAGGAGAAGTAAGTTAAGGAAAGACCATCCAAAAGAGTGCCTAATAGGTGTTATATAATTTATTTATTTTGTCTGGTAGGTCCGAGTCAGCCAATGGTTAGTAGTTAGACAAACAAAACTATATATTCGAATAGATAGTCCAACTATTACCTGATTTATGAGCATGTATTATATTGATTTTATTGTTTTAATCAGTTTGATTGCAGGTTTCTGATTTGCGAAGAGTTGCGTTTCAAAGGGATATTAGTGAGGGGAAACCCATTCTACTCAGCGGCGTGGTCTCACTTAATATCAGAAATCCAAGATGTAAGATTATTATTCACACCAGGCTTTTTGTTTGACTTGAAGTTTATGTTTTTACCCTTAAAATCTCGATGCTCAAAGCTAATTTGGGTAGATTGAGAGTTAGGGTCTTTTCAGGTTTAGTAGATTGGACAAATAAAGCTTCTGAAGATGTGCAGGAGGCAAAGCTAGATATGTAGAAACTGTTTAGTTTTATTTTCGATGTGTCGTATTAAGATTGATATGTCTATATAGTATTCTGGCCATCTAAGAGGGCATCTTCATATATCGCTCTTGGCGTAATTTGCAATAATTATATTTGATCAAAATCTGGGAATTGTTTGGGATTATGTAACGGAATATGAAACATGGTTTTTCAATGTAATCAGCAAAGTTGTTTTTGAAACTGTGATTTTGTTTCATATTTATGTGCTTATGATATTATGGATATCATTAGCATTACCACATTTTGTGACCGTAAGTTAATACTATAGATGTCTGTTACATCTGTAGCGCTTAACTTCAGGCCTCAAGATAGAGGATGTTACAACTAGGTATCATAACATAGGTTTATGAAAAAAATTAAACTTAAAATGATTTTGAAAACATAAATATAAGGAATTAGAGAAATGATTAGGTATAAGATAATGCTATAGTAATGTACTTGTATTTGTAAAAAATAAATATGCACTTTATCTCTATTCTTTCATCTCTCTTGGATTATTCTTTTGTATCTTACAAAGGCTCGAATGTAGATTTTACAGACGTAAGATATGGTTTCTAGAGATGGGAAAAGTTAACATTGGTGGATGAAGCACCACAACCAATGGAAATTCCAAACCAAATACCAGGAGGAACCCAGGTTAGGCACGAGCAGCAAATGTGGGTGCTGGAGTCCCAGAGGTTGATATAGGAGAAATGTTTCAGCTCTTCTTAAACTTGATGCAAGGAGGAGTTGCTGCGGGTTTAGCTGGATGAAATGTTAAAGGAGGAAATCAAGAAGCTACTGTGGTTAAAAACTATATTGTGCGGAGTAGGGATTATGCCAGGCTGGGACGAAAGCCGTTCATCGGAACTAAAGATGCAATTGAAGTGGAAAAATTGGTTACTTCATTGCGAGAGAATATTTTCTTATTTGGGGCTCAATGACTAGCAGAATAGGAGACTCGTTTCTGGACAACTACAAGGAGCAACACTGTATTGGTGGAACAGTGTTACTATTGGAGTCAATGAGGAGACTATGACCTAGACTGAATTTAGGAGATGGTTTGAAGAAAATTTGATGTCGAAGATTGCTAAGTCTTCTCTGCTCAGGAAGGTTGCTGAGCTGGAGCAGGGAGATATGACAGTGCTTAAGTATGCAACAAGGTATGATGAGATAGGTAGATATGACTATGCTACGGTTGATACAGTGATTAAGAGGAATGAGAAGTTCATTCATGCGATGAAGCCCGAGCTTACTAAGGCTACATTACCGCACATTAGTCATCCATATGATGTTGTTGTTAAGATGGCTTTGAGGCATGAAGAGATGCTTGCTTTTCTGAAAGCAAATAAGGCAAAGGAAGATCAAGGAGGGCAGAGTCAGAAGAGGATGTTTTTCCACAAGAAAGGAGCACATAAGGGTGGAGTTGCTAAGAAAGGGAAGGCAGAAGTTGTCTGCTATAAGTGAAAGGACACTATGCTCATGAATGCCGGATAGGCAAAGGAAAGAAAGCTGCTGAGAAGAAAGGGTGAGGTGTTTCAACTATGATCAAATTGGACAGCATAAGAACTAGTGCAAGGAGCCAGCCAAGGATGGGAAAGGCAAGATGTTGCATTAGAATCAACACCTCGAGACCAACATCAGAGGAGAAGGGAAAAACTGTGTTGGGAGGTACGCTTTTGATTTATGGTGTCTCGGTTAAAGTTCTATTTGATACTAGTGCATCACATTCTTTTATATCTCGTTGTTTGGTAGATAAGATTAACCTTGAACCCTCATACCTAGTTAGTTCCGTAGGGGTTGTGGAATCCGATAGGTGGTTATGCGACTCTCAGAATTAGATGTGACCACCTATAGTTTGAATTATTAGGCCATAAATTTGTTTATAGTTTGCATGTGTTTGATTTCATAGGGTCTAGATTTATTTTGGGTATGGATTGGTCAAGTAAATACGATGCTAGGATATTTTGATATGATAGGAAAATATCACTTAGATACCCTAACTGTAGTGATTGGATTATATACACCATAGAAATTCCTAGTTTTAACGCTTTGTTGGGTATTACGAAGGTAGAAGATGAGATGAATTGAGTTTTCTTTGTTACAGAATTCGCAGATGTTTTTGAATCTATAGTAGATTGCCGCTGAAATGAGCCATTGAGTTTCGGATAGATTTGGTACCCGAGACAGAACCATTGAGTAGACCTCCAGGCAGAATGACAACTACCAGGATAAAGGAGTTAAAGGTGCAGTTGGTGAATTTGGAAGGCAAGGATTTTATCAGACCAAGCAGTTCGCCTTAGGGAGCAGTCATCGTGTTAAACCGAATGGATCGCTAAGATTCTGTATCAATTATCGTAAGTTGAATGAGAAGAAGATAAAGAATTGATATCCGTTACCTGAAATTGACGATTTGTTCGACCAGTTGAGTGGAGCCAAAGTATTTTCCCAGTTGGATTTGGCAACAGGATTCCATAAGCTTAGAGTGGCAGAGGATAGTATTCCTTTGATGGCGTTTAGAACCAGATATGGATTGTACGAATGGTTAGTGATGCCGTTTGGACTAACTAATGCACCAACATCCTTTGTAGATTTGATGTATCGGATTTTCCGAGAGACTTGGATAGGCTTATGTTGGTATTCATTGTTGACATTTTGATATACATTAAGGATGAAAGAGAGCATGAAGTTCATCATAAAGTGGTGCTTGAGATGATGAGACAGCATCAACCGATGGAAAAAAATTTGAAGTGTCATTTCTGGAAGAAGGAAGTGAAGTTTCTTGGTCATGTAGTCTCAGAGAAAGGGTTGTCTATAGATTCGACTAAGATCGAAGTGGTGAATAATATGAAGAGACCCGAAATAGTGACTGAGATAAAGAGTTTTTTTGGATTAGCTGGGTGTTATTGGAGATTCATTAAGGATTTTTATGGATAGTGGCACCGATGACCAAGATAACGCGAAAGCATATGAAGTTCATTAGGACCGATAAGTGTGAGGAGGCATTCCAGGAGCTGAAACACTTATTGACTAATGCACCCGTGTTGGTTGTTTCAGAAGGGAATCGAGATTTAGTGGTGTACATAGATGCATTTGGAACAGGGTTAGGAGCTATGTTAATGCAAAGAGGTAAAGTGATTGCCTATGCATCTCGACAGCTTAGACCGCATGGGTAGATATTCAATGCATGATTTGGAATTAGCTCCAGTAATTTTTGCATTGAAGGTGTGGAGACATTACCTATTGAAAGAAAGATTTGAATTGTATACTGATCATAAGTCTTTTAGGTATTTATTCTCTAAAAAGGAGTTGAATATGAGACAGGAGGTGGCTAGAGTTTTTAGCCGTTTATGACTTTGGTATTGATCACACACCAGGAAATGCAACAAGGTGGCAGATGCACTTAGCAGAAAACATAAAAATATGGTGTTGACAATGATAGCTGAGTGAAAATATTTAGAAGCACTGACTACATGCAGACTACAGTGGAGATTTGAAACTAGATCTAGCAAGGAAACTGTATTGTTGTCATGCTTAGAAGTTCGACCAGTGATGATCAAAAAGATTGTTTCAAAGCAAAAGGAGGATCCATTATTAGTTGAATGGATCAAAAAGCTAAGGGATGGAACAAAGAGCGATGACATGAAAGATTTCAGTCTTGAATAGAATGGGTGGTTTAGAAATAATGGAAGACTATGCGTTCCAAATTAGGAAGGAAGTGCTAGAAGAATGCCATCGTTCGAAGTTCACTATTCATTCGAGAGAAACTAAGATGTATCAAGATATGAAAAGAAGTTTCTTCTGGGAAGGTATAAAGAGAGATGTAGGCTTGTGGGTGATTAAGTGTTTGAACAGTCAACAGGTAAAAGCCGAACATCAAAAACCAAGTGGATTTCTTCAGTCTTTAGATGTTCCATTTTGGAAATATGATTCTGTCTCATTGGATTTTATATATCTATTTGCCAAGGTCAAATAGATGAAATGAAAGTATATGGCTCATAATGGAAAGATTGACCATACCCACTTCATCCCAGTTAAGTCAACCAGGACGACACCCGTTTTAGCTAAGTTATTCGTGAAGAATATAGTTAGACTTCATGGAATTCCTAGTAGTATACTAAGTGATAGAGATTCCTTATTCACTAGCAAACTTTGGAAGAGTCTACATGAGACATTAGGTACCAAGCTCAAGATGAGTACCGCTTACCATCCACAGACAGATGGGCAAACAAAAAGGATTAACAAAGTCTTAGAAGATTTGTTACGAGCATGTGTGCGAGATTTAGAGGATCATGGGTGGACCATCTACACTTAGTCGAGTGTTTCGTATAACAACAATTATCAAGCTAGCATATGGATGGGACCGTTTGAAGATTTGAATGGAAGGCCATGCAAATCTCTAGTTTGTTGGTTAGAGACCGGGGATAGGTTGGTTCTTGGTCCGGATTTAGTTAGAGAAGCTGCAAAAAAGATTGAGTTAATTCGAGCAAGAATGAAGGAAGCTCAGTCTAGGCAAAAGAGCTATGTTGATAAGCGATGGAAAGACATAGAATTCTCAATCGTGGATCATGTCTTCGTTAAGGTATCACCGGTGAAAGGTGTAAGTAGATATGGGAAATCTAGGAAATTAGTACTGAGGTCCGTCGGACCATTTCCTTTTGTAGAAAGGATCGTGAAACTCGCATATATGGTAGGGTTACCAAACAGTTGGCAGGAGTTCACGATGTTTTTCATGTTTCTCATCTATGGAAGTGTGTTCAAGATCCGGAGACTACTGTAGCACCAACTATGTTAGAGTACTAAGTACTGGAACCGAATTTGACTATAGTTAGAAAGTCAGTTCGTATAGTCGCAAGAGATAAGAAGATGCTAAGGAACAAGAAAGACGGATTAGTTAAAGTCCAGTAGAGTGATAATGAGAGAGACTGTACTTGGAAAAGGAAGAGCGGAATTAGAGACGCTTATCCTGACTTGTTTCATGGTATGTTTTACCTTTATAATTGATTTTGATGGGTGCCTTATCGTAATTTCGAGGATCAAATTCATTAAAGAAGGGAGTCTGTAGTGATCCTAATGATGATTAACATTATTAAGGACGTTTAATTGGTTAAATTGAATGAAATAATGTAAATGGTTAAGAGATTGAGATTTGTGTAAGAAGAAGATAACCGTGCCCAATAACTAATAAACATAAAGGAAAATAAAATGAAATAGATAAGGGTAACAAAATAAGGGCAAAACACGAATAAGCTATATTCTTATACCCTAAACCCTCATGCACTCTCATTTTACATGTTCATAAACAAAATCAAAATATAAAAGAGGCTGGCCTCTATTAGAGGGATTTAAAGGAAGATAAGCAAGGATCTAAAGAAGGAAGCTTAATCAAAAATTCATTCAAGAAGCAAATCTCAAACTCCTTAATCATAAGACAAAGGTGACTAATAGGTTACATCTCATATTTTATTATTTTCGGTTTTAGTTGAGATCCGAATTTATTTTGCAAACGATTTGCCATGTTTTGATTGTTTAACTAGAGATATATGCTTATTAATGATTTATGCTATTTCGTATAGATTTTATGCTAAGGTTTAACTAGAAAACTCTATTAAATGACATCTAAACGCCTTGTGATTTTGATATAAGTTCAGAAATGTTATTTTGGAGATGGGTTCAAGTTTCATAATTTTCTAAATTAATGTGGAATTATCATGAATTTTCTAGTGAGGAAAATGGTTAATTGGGTTTAAAAATTAATTAGGCTATAATATGTTAGCTTTGGGTCAAAAATTTAATATGTTAGAAAATATATTAAAAGTGAATTATGAGAATTTTTGTAAAATTTTCCTAAGTATATAAAATTACTTAAGGTTTGAGACTTAAATGTTTTATATGTTTACAAAAGGAGAAGGGGCAATTTGTAAATGTTTTAAAATGTTAATCTTTGAAGTTCGGCATTATTTTCAAAAAAAAATGGAAAAGTATTGGCAACCAATCATATGTTGGCAAACAAACCAAGTTAGTTAGAAAGAAATTACTTTAAAAAGTTAAAATTCAGTTTTACAAGGCTTTTGCCACTTTCGGCAGCAACCTTTCGACAACATACTTCTGCCTCCGACTAGTTCGAAATCAATACACGTAGTATCAAAGACTTGGACGTAGTGGATTGGACATAGGCGAAAGGTATAGAGTCGAAACAGGTCTTTCTAAGGGGTCGAGACCTTATTTTACTTTCGAAAGGAAATGCCGCTTGCTTTGCTTTTGAATTAGATAGCTTTCGACTTGGTCAATTGTTTTAAAGAAAAGAGCTTTTGATGGAGGGTGCCGCCTTTGTTTTATAAATGTGCTTTCAAAGGGGTCGAAACCCTTGCTGCCACTTTCTACATTTTGAAGTAATGTCTTCGAAATGGTCCTTTCGTCTTAAACCTTGAAGCCGCTTCTCCAATGCTTTCGAAGGGATAGGTTTTGACACCATCCACTTCTTTTACTTAGGAAATTGCTTTTGGAAGAGTTTCTTTTGACTTAGTTCTTTTAAGACCCTTTTATACTCTGAAAGTTAAACCCAAAGGTTTCGAAAGGAATGGTTTTAAATGGTTTCGAAACTATGTTCCACAAGTTTTACTTGAATCCAATGCTTTCGAAAGGTATGTTTATCGTGAAGAACTTCAATGCTTTTGAATGGTTTTTACTAAAGCTTTTGAAGGGGAGGTTCTCCAATGGTTTCGAAAGATACTTAAAGTAGTTTAAATGGAAGGTTTCCAAATGCTTTCAAAAGGCAAGTTTGAAATGTTTTAAAAGAGGGTGTCTAAGGTTTATAAAGCTTTTGAAAGGCACTGTTTCAATGTTTTCGAAAGGTCGTTTATAAATGGCTATATATGTTTTGGCTTTTCGACCTAATGTTATAAAGTGAAGTAGTTAACTTGTTTCAAAAGGGGTACTTTCAAAGGTTTTGAAAGAGATTGTTTAAAGGATTTAAACAAAGGTTTCGAAAGTTTTCATCAACAATGTTTTGAGTGAAGCATATATCATGGAAAAGAGATTTGAGTAAAGCAAATAGTATGTTGTTTAAGTATGATTTAAAGGGTTAAATCAATTTGAAAAGGTTTTCATGGAAAATTTGATGGGTAGTTAACCCTAAGAAAATGACTCAGATATAAATGAATACAAGACGGGACTGGTGTAGGGTCGTGTCTTATACATTAGTTATAGCCCCTAGCTAATTTAGCCCAAAATTCCAGTGTGTAGGGCTTAGTAACAGGTAAGAATTAAATGATGGTTACACACAAAAAGGAAAATACGTGGAGAAGGAGAACAGATTATTGGTGGGCCCGCAAAACCATTAGGATCAGGTGACCATAGGAGAAGTAAGTTAAGGACAGACCGTCCAGAAGAGTGTCTAACAAGTGTTTGATAATTTGTTTATTTTCTTTGGTTGGTCCAAATCAGCCAATTGTTAGTAGTTGGCCAAACAAAGCTATATTGTTCGCACAGGTAGTCCAATTATTACCTAATTTATGAGCATGTATGATATTGGTTTTATTGTTTTAATCAGTTTGATTGCAGGATTCTGATTTGCAAAGAGATACGTTTTAAAGGGATAATAGCGAGGGGAAACCCGTTTTGCTAAGCGGCGTGGTTTTAATAATAGAAATCAAAGATGTAATCGTATTATTCACACTAGGCTTTATGTCTGACTCGAAGTTTATGTTTTTTCCCTTAAACTCTCAAGTGCTCAAAATTAATTTGAGTGGATTGAGAGTTACGGTCTTTTTAGGTTTAGTAGGTTGGACGAATAAAACTTTCGAAGATGTGTAGGAGGCAAAGCTAGCTATGTAGGAGCTAATTAGATTTATTTCCATTGCATTGTATTAAGACTGATATGTCTATGTAGTACTCTGGTCATCCAAGGGAGCATCTTCATATGTCACTCTTGGCGTAATTTGCAGATCAAAACCTAGGATCGTTTAGGATTACGTAATGGAATATGAAACATGGTTTTGCAATGCCTCAGGATAGGGGATGTTACACGTACCGGCCTGAATATGTATATTTGATACCACCTTTTCTTTTGGAAACAGGTCCTTCTCATCAGTGCCCTGCCGAACCAAGTCTTCAACTCAGGTCGTTGGTCATCAAAAGAGGTCGGTACCAACCTGAATTAGGTTAATACCAACCTATTTTTTACATCCAAAGGTCATTTTCTCTTCATATCTAAGCTCCTTCCCTCTTCCTATTGCCAAATCAAGCCACAAATTCAGGTCATGTTTTTCAAATCAGGTCGGTACTGACCGAATTTGAGGCTTCGAACTTCACCGAATTTCTTATATTCCTTCATTTCTTCGTTCCTGATATTATCCAAGTCTGATTCATTCCTTCATAGGTTTGTAGCCTATTTCATCTATTTGAGTTTGTTCTAAGATTATGAAAAATTTGGTTATAGCACTTACATTCCAAAGTACACCTTATGAATGCAAGTTGCGCTTTCCTCAAGAACAAGCTTCAATGGTAGTCAATCATTAGTAGTTGAGCTCTTCGACTATCTGTCGATCCAAATTGTGGTGAATCATCAATTTCCTTCAGATTCACATGCAAACCAAAGGTCATTCCAGAACATCATAGATAAGGACTCTAGCCCTTGCTTAAATGTTAGTCACAAATCATAATCATTTCATTTTTATCTAGAGTTATGATATCATATATCCCTATCTTGGCTATCCCTATTTTCTCGGGGTTAAGTTATCGTAAATCAATATTTATATCATAAGGCAATCAAATTTTAAGGCCAAATCTAAATATCTCCAAATCACACAATCAATATGCAATCTATGGTCTCTCTCTGGATAGTTCAACATCCAACCAAGGGTTCGGTCTCTCTAAATTGTCCAACATCCAACCTAAGGTTCGATCTTTTCGGATTGTTCAACATCCAATTTAGGGTTTGATCTCTTTGGATCCATACTAAGTCCAATCCTTTTGGCCCTCCGACAAGCGAGGCATGGTGGCCCAACATCTAAGCAACACCATATGTTCACTCTCCATTTATGGGACTTACTTTTCTAGCTAACCCATCCACTCGCTTTCCGATAAGGGGCTAGCTATTGGTACAAGTCCAATTCACCCACTCTTAGACAAGGGGATCTGCACCCTATGGTCATCGTACCGCCTCCTCGGACAAGACTACAATGTTCAATCGATCAGTCATCACGTTTCGATGGTTTTTAAAATCAAATATTCATTTGAAAAATCCAAATAAAAGAAACAAACAAATATCCTAAGCACCCATCCCAGATACCAAACTCAGAGCATGCCTAGGGACTAATCGAAGTCTCATACTGTGTAAGCGGTCTTAGATTATTAGTGTTTTATTTATTCAAAAAAGAAAGAAAAAGAAAGGAATTGAATCTGACTCCCATCCATCCCAACTGAGGGATTATCATTCTCGATTTAGCTTTGTGGTTATGTCCAGACGTCTTCGTTGTAGATGCTAGCTACTCCTACCCCACAACGATAATTTGGTTCCTCACATACTGTTGCAGCTGGTTGTTCCGAACCCGCTCTTCTATTAGATCATGAAGCTATCTTTACTTATTTGTTTCATGTCCATCCATATCATGGAAAATGCAATACCTTTCGGACCTTTGTGTTTTTGATCCATAGGCTCACACTTAGCTGGCTTTCGACAATGGACCCGCCCCAGTATCTAGTAAATTCTATCTGGGGTCTTAGTTAGATCAGTGCAAGAAGAGAATTTTGGTTCCCTCCTCTACCGCTTTAGTCCTTCAATACTATCTTCAGCTTCTCTCTTCCTTTATCTTTACTGTACCCTTCTCCTGATGGTCCTCCATCATTTATAGCATTAACTTCAATGTTATTAGCTTCAACATCCTTACTCAAGTATCTCTGAGCCTCATGGAAAAACTCCGTAAGATCCATCAGTGGATCCCTTTCCAAAGCAATTTTGACGTCAGTCTTATTTGCAACTTCAAACACTGCAGCCATCAAGACTATCCATGGATCCAGCTTATCGACTTCAGTGGCTACTATGTTAAATCTCTTCAGGTAACTTCTTAGGGTCTCACCGGCCCTTTTCTTCATGCTTAAAAGCATAATCACATTCTTTAGTCGAGAGATATGAACTTTGAATTATCTCAAGAATCTGCATACCAGTCCGGCCTACGTGCTTATGGAACCATTCTCTAACTACCTCAACCACATAGCAGCCAACTCATTTAAGTATAACGAGAAGAATCACCTCATTACCTCTTCAGATGCACCAAACACCTCCATATATTGGATGTATCTCATTATATGAACTGTTGGATCTGTCCTTCCATTGTATAGTAGCAGTGTCATTAGATTGAAATTGGGTGGATTCCTTTCATATTGGATGCTAGGGGTAAATTATTCATATTCACATCATCCAAATTCTGGTCTGGAGGTTCACCTCTCACTGTTCTATTGATCATCTTTGCTATTCAATCATTTTCATTTAATGGAAATCTTCGATCCTTAGCAATATTTTGCCTCCCATTCCTATGGGAAACTCCACCACATACTACTCTGGTTGCATATATGCAATTTGGTCCGCACCTCTAGCTTCAGTCCACCCTTGTTCCTATGAGAAAACTCTGGAATATACTCCTCTAGTTGTTGTGCATTCACATTTCAATTTCCAATTCTAGCTCTAGCATCATCCACCCTCAGCATCCCAGCTTGCCCTAAGCTCAAACCAACATTTCCCCCGAGTAAATTCATCTCGGCACCGACCTGTTCTGGTCATGGAGGCATTATTTCAATTACTCTACTCCAACTTTAAATGCTCCTACATTGGTTTCTGACCTTGGGTTCTCAATGCCAGCTGCTCCATATGTTCTTGTTAATCCATCCTCTTGAAAAGTTCACTAGCATCTCCTGATGTCGAACTATTATTCCATCTTGTATCTCATTCATTATCCTTTCCATATCTTCTTTGGTTATGTATATGAATGGATTTGAACTTGGGGACATCTCATGGCTACCCCATGCTTTGATTAACTTAGTCCTGGGACTGCTTTGGCAGAAGGCTTCGACTTATGCTTTAAAGAAGTATTTGATGTATTTTATTTCCATTGCAACTTTTGATTATGTATTGTATATTATGTTATGTACTTTCTAACTTAAATGAAGCCACTATGTTATTGTTTTGCACCTAGAAAAGATATGTCAAATTACCTCGTGTAAGAAAAGAAAGAAAAATATATTCACATAATTTGACGTACTGATTCTCGCCCAAAGCAATTTTATGGATGACTGCTCCTAACCAACCTTGTTTTCCGTAGTATTTGATAATATTACTTGTAACATCCTTCAGTATTATGGGCATAAAGGTAGGTCGTTACATTGAGAATACGTTTGGGAACTGGATTTCAAAAAGGTTATTTTGCATTGATTTCCTAATCATTCATTTCTTGTTAATTTATACCTGCCCGTTCAGCCTCATTTTCGTTTCGTTTGTTTTCCTCATTTCCTATAGCTTTTTTAACTTGTCACTTAATTTACTTTCTCATTATTAAACATGCCACCACATTTTCGTTGTTTATACTTCTCATTTCCAATCTTCTTTCTTGAAGCCATTTTTAGTGTGAGATTCCATTTTTTCCTTTTTTCTTCACCTTCCTTTTCCCATTTCCATTCTTCTTCATTTTTCTTCTTCAAAACAACTCCAAATCTAATGTTTAACATATCCAAACCCATGAAGCTAATCCCAAATCCATGTTTCATGAAACTTAATCTAGATATTTTTTTCTAGATTAGTCCACACTCCTTACTTTAGCAATTTATGTTCAAACCTTTCTTCTTCCATTTTTGTTTCTTATTGCTTCATGAAATGGCAACCAAACCCTCCTTCATTCTAAAATAAAAATAAAATCAAATAAATATCCAAAAAATCATGAAAATTTAAATCATGCTTCTCAAACCTATTTACACCACTACAAGTTGTCAAGTCTAATTTTGATCAAGTTTGGATGGTTGGAGATTTGTTAGATCGGAGTATTTTGGTTTATGAACAATGGAAAAGTGGCTTGTTCAAAGAGTAATTTTAGATATCGAATCAAATAATTATGGCTTCAAATTTTTAAGGTGAGTTTTATAATTCACGATCTATATTTTCTTATGCAATTAGATTTAAATCTAGTTTGGTTGAGTTGAATTTGAATTGGATGTTGTGTAAAATTATTGAAAATGAACTAAATTTGAATTTTATGTGACGTTATAATATTGGATTGAAATGAAAATATAGTTCAAATCATTTGAAATTTATTTGTTGTAGTAAATGTTCGAAATTAACATCACTGTTGTGAAAATAAAGTTGGTGTGAAAATTTCATTGTTTGGAGTTATATATGAAATTTACATTGATTGTTTATAGATATTATGCTAATGAAATGTATTGTTGAATAGTTAATATGGTTGTATTATTGAATTGATTTAAAGTTTATTACATGTGCACACCCATTAGTTGTAAATAATGGTAAATATGGTGATTATATATTTGTTTGACCATTAGTTATACCTTTTACCATCTTGTTTAAAATTATTTAAGTTGTATTGATTGTCATATGGATCATTTCAACCTTGTTTAGTATGATAAAAAAACCCTTGGACATCTTATTATGATATATGGGAAAGTTAGGATATATAATTTTATTGTTTTAGCCCAAAAATTTGATTTTCGACAAATTTGTCGTTTTGTAAAATTAAGATTTTGGTCTAAATTTTTGATATGTTGTAATAAATAAGATTTTGAATAATGTAGTCTAAAATTTGGCTATAATTTTATATGTAAATTTTCCCTAATTTATTATTTAATTAAATATGAATAAATATGCATTTTGTAAAATAGTGTTATTTTAACTTGAAAAATTTCTACAACTCCATCTCAGTAAAGAATGATATTTTGTAAAGAAAACCATACTAAATTCTATCATCTAGTATTTTCTATATTTTATTCCTTGAAAATAGGATTATTGAAATTTTGAAATATTGTAAAAGCATTTTTTGACCTGAAACATTTTTTAGCTCCTGCATATTATTTGGAGAATATCTAGTAAAGGAACTTATATTTATTTTGATCATCTAATAATTTTCATAATTTATTTTTTAAATTAGCCGTTTGGAAAGTTGGGAAAATTATCAAATTGATTTGAAAAAATCTAAAACATTACTAAAAATTTTAAAAGGGTGTTTTAAGAACTTTGAAATTAAATTCAAAATTTTTCTGCAAATTGTTAGGCTATTTATAATTTACTTAGTGTAAAAACTAATGTATTTTGACTATGAAAAATAATAAATATTTCTGAAAATTTCTCATATTTTTTCATTGAATTAATGAAGTAAAATTAAGGACTCTTTTATTTAACACCTTTTGAGATTATTAACATACTTCTCTATA
This sequence comes from Allium cepa, assembly GCA_030765085.1. Classification (NCBI taxonomy): domain Eukaryota; kingdom Viridiplantae; phylum Streptophyta; class Magnoliopsida; order Asparagales; family Amaryllidaceae; genus Allium; species Allium cepa. The sequence goes on along the minus strand of CM060932.1, from coordinate 682,992,441 downwards.
AAAATTAAAATTGAAAAAACAGCTTACTTTTATATTGGATGATTGGTTATTAATGAGACCGAGGTCGGCTATTGGCATACTCTCTGTCAATACTGAAACCACTTTGACAATTGTGTACATGGTGGATGTTATCCAGAATGTAGAGGTTGAATTGGCAAACGTTTATTGAAATGAAGTAGGAGAATGATAATGGACGACTCCGACATTTTTTTCAATTTGAAATGACTAAAATAGGAGCTGATGTCTGGCCATTAAATTAGCTACCTTTAGCGGACATCTTTATCTCGTATTACCATTTTAATTTTGAACTCGCTTGATGCGCACCTTTGATTTTGAATTGATGGACGCGGTCGACCGTTAGGAACTATGACAAAGGTTAAACTGGTAGAATCGTACCTTGAGCATTGCATCACATGTCTCATCATACGATTATTCCATATGAGACCACTATAATGTTGTTTTGTATTATACATGTAGGGGACTCACCGATAACTACTGACGTTATTGATAGTGTTACAGGACCTGCATAGACTACATACTTAAAAATATGTTAAGAGGGATATGGGTAATGCCTCAATGCTATTTTTATATTTACCTTACTAATAGACATTACATATATGACATATCTTACTATATATAGATAGTTTAACAGATTGTTAAGAGATGTAAATTCTTGTAACATCTCTTAAGTTATTGTACCTTTATTGCTTAATTTGAATTTACTTATATAAGATTGTATAGTCCTGACTCGAGTGAATTGTTTCTCTTTATGCTCGGGTCAGTCTGAGTTGTTCCAGTATTTCAAAGATGTTTGTTTTTGAAGATGACGATGGAGTTTGGAAGACCGTATTTATTAGTATTACTCCGCCATATTATTTTGTTTGTCTATTAAATGTACAATTTTGATTTTATTGTAAATGAAAATCAAATGTATATTGTAAAACAGTTGCATGAACTGTTTATATAAGTATTGTATTTTGTCATTCCATTGTGGGATTCTGTATTTTTTTCCTCTTCTCTTCTTTGATTGTTTGACAAAACCCATTGATGATATGTCTTTCGGACTACTTGAGTTAGATATGTGTGGCTTATTGTCAATTTAAATCGTTTAAAATGGAGGCTCATCATAGTTGGTATCAGAGCTTTGGTGGAGCGAACAACTAAGCCTTTTAGGGTAAACTCATTAAGAGGTAGGGTAATGGAATGCCCTATTATGAGTTGGGTGTATTATATATATGAAAGCATGCTTTTTATTTCTCATATAATAGTTTTAAAAGTTATAAACAGTTTTAAAATGATTTTATATACAATATTTTTAAATATTTTGAAATATAAAGAAGAAAATGTTTCATTTAAAAAGAGTTAAAGGAAAAGAATAGTGTGACGACCCACAACCACACTCAGTTCGAGCTGACAATAAACCATATATGCGCAATCCAAATCTAGTGAAGATGCGAATAGTTATGGGAAAGAAAGAAGAGAGAAGAAGTGAAAAGAAGAAGAGAGAAAGAAATTAAAACAAACAAAGAATCTCACAATTGCAGCGGAATAACATGTAATATAATATCAATGAGCTTTACAAAAGAGAAACTGTAATCTTTAATATACGTACATCAATCGAAGTACGCAATCAAGTCACAATCATTAGCCTGGATAGTTAAAATAACTTGTCCGTACAAATACTGATAATTTTAAACAAGAATGCAGGGGGAAATAAACATATACATAAATATGACCTGAAGACCTCCAGCCCGTCTGCTGAAGCTCCAAAGCACCATTCTAAATCTGTAAATATGCTTGGTTTGACCCAAGCATTGAAAGGGAAGAACGCTCAGATCAGTTTGGTAAACTAGCATGAGAAAACACATATCAATTTATTTTAAAGTTATAAAAACTTTTGTTTATCAAAAACAGAGGTATCTCATAAGACCATGCCACACATAAACACAGACAGGTTTTTACCTTATGACAACCATTCAAATTTGATAGTCGGTTATTTAGCTATCAAAGCAACAAACAATATCTAGCACATAAGTAGTCACTATGCCCATTTAATTAATCTTTTATTAATTAAATAAATTTTCAAATATTTACTTCAAATTATCTTTAAAAAGATATATCCTCAAAAAACCAATTTAATCTTTTAATATTGGAAAATAATTCCATATACTTATATCAACGGTATAAGCATATTTAATATCAATACCATTTTGGAGACACGCCAAATAGATTTCTATAACCATACAACTACAGAGTTCATATGCCTCTGGATAGGCGTTAAGTATAGGAAGCAATGCTTCTACACCACCAAGCTTACGATCATAAGAACCAATTCGTTATTTCACAATGGAAGGACAAAACATAATTTATTTGGTCAAAACGAATGTTGCGTAAAACATTGTTGCAACATCTCCAAAAACACTAGTATAAGGATTCGACTAATTATACGTATATGTATGTATGTATGTACGTATATAAATCTCGTATACTATCTAAAACATTTCCTTTTGAAAATCATTTATAACAACAACATTGTTATAGTCCATGCCTTTCATATTTCCCCGAAAATGTCTATTACAACAATAAATGTTGAAAACTATGTTTTCGATACATATCACATTTTAAATCATTTTTCAAAACCATTTAAATTCCATTTGGAATTATATTTTCCAAAACATTACTTAAAAAGACAAATTACTTTTAAAGCCATCAACTCCATCAAAATATTACTTTCAAAAATTCATTCATAAAAAAAATCCATATTTAAATCTTGACATAAATCATTTCCATATTTATAAAACTATGTTAATCTCCTTTCGATTTCATAAAAAATTTATTTTATAAAAATTCTTCATTTATAAAATTCTATTTATAATTCATTCTTTTATAAAAACCTATTTTCTTTATCAATCTAATTTATTTATGAAATCCATTTATAAAATATTTCTTTATAAATCTAATTTATTTATAAAATTCATTTATAATATTTGTAAACCAATTTCTTATTTATAATATCTCACTTTTATAAATCCTTTATATAAACCATTCAAAAATCTTAATTTAAAGTATTCTCAAAACCACATTTATATAACATCCAAAAATCATACTTTTAATTGTTTAAAAGCAATTCATTCCTTTTAATAATTTAAAAATTATTAAAATGTATATGCTTTTTAAAATCACTTTTAAAATCATTTCAACTCAAAAATCAATATTTTATAGTATTTCAAAATACTAAAAATATGACCCAGCACCACCATAGCACTACATAAGCAAAAACAATTCATGTCATTAATATGACATCCAACACATCATATATCAAAATATATGAAAAGTAAAATCAACAATGTAAGGAATCCTGTTGGATCCCTCCAACCTATCCCCCTACATCATAAATAGTATATAATCAAATAATATAGAAATCAACCGCTTTGAGGCGGGATTCTTATACAAAGAGTCATCCGCTCTTACATGGGAACGTAACATGGTCTCATCCACTCCAATAGGCGTAAATATATCCAAAACCAACTAATAAATATAGTATATCATCCAAACAAACAACAAATAGCATAAATACAATTATTTCCTTTTATATAAAAATATAAGCAGGCCAAAGAGGTGAGTTTACTCACAAAAATTCTAGAAATCCCATAAGCGCTCTAGTTTGAATTAAAATTGAATAGTCATTCAATTTAATCCAAAAATCCAACCAGCTCTAAATCCATCCAATTCAACTCCATAGCATAGTAGTCACTGATACGAACGCTACGCAACTTGTCGCGCTTGAAACTGACCTCATACTAGAAAGTTACGAATTTATTAACTTATGATATAATTATAATTAACATAAATTAAAAAAGTTAAAAAAAAATTAACCTATCTTCCTTTCCCACTCATTTACCCTTCAGGAACGCATGTTCTACTAGGCCAAGCTAATTTGTTTTTTTTTTTTTTTTTTGTAAACCGTCGATCGGGCCAACTTCTAGCCGCCATCGACCACGCCAACGTGCCGCCGCCGCTTGCTGCCCATCTCCACCATTGCCGCACCAACATAAGCGCCTCACATGCGAACAACATCAAGAACCAAAAACCATAGCCATGAATGCACGAACAATTTCGCCTCCTCGATTTACTTCAACTCGATTCAACCGTTGATAGTTTCGTAACGTCGTGCTCTACGTTTGGTTAGTTGAAGTAGTAGGCCAATTCGGCCTCTAGAGGCTCCAATCAACAATGGTCGTTGATTTCTAGGTTTCTAGTGGCGACTGAAAATAGATTTACAATTAGGGTTTGCAAATGAAAGGGATGGATGTCCTTATTTAGAAAATTTTCCAAAGCACTATTCACACTCAAATTTTTCAAACTCCAAACGAAGTGTGCCGCTTGGTGTTCTATATGTCATACCCCTATTTGGAACATAAGAGAATATATATTGGGAACCAATTCCATCATTTCAGAAGATAACTTTTCAAAATCAAATTATATAAATTAAATTCCTTTAGTTAATTTCTACGCATTTCAAACTTGTACAACTAAACGACACGGCCGATCGCCACAAAATTCGACAGTGTATAATAATTTACTATTACGGATCCAATGAAACTAGCTTCGTCGAAATCTGAGACAGTGCCCCAAAAAGCTATTTTTACATGTTAGTTAAAACAAATAATTTCCAAAATCAATTTAAATCACTTTTATTTAAATTTAAAAGTTTGCAATCTCCATTCTTATTCAAATAGATTTTAAATCAACTTTATAAATCATTTTTGTTCATATTAAATTCAAGATTCAATTATTTAAACAATTCCAAAAATTAAATTTAGCAGTTTAATTATCATAAAAATCGCTATATTTGAAATATAAGTTATTAACTTATAGAGTTAACTTTCTAATATTTAAACTTAATTAAACATTCCAAATTCGAATGACTGAAATTCTGGATCATTACAAATAGTTAGTTTTATGGATTTTACTAATATATACAAATACAAATGTGAACTTAAAAGTAAAACTAAAGGTGCAAACTTTAATATTAAAAGTGTAAAAATAAAATTAAAAGTGTAAATTTTAAAAGTGTAAGCTTAAAAGAAAATAAATTTAAAAGTGTAAATTTAAAAGAATGAAATTAAAGTGTAACTATAGTAAGGTCCAAATATATGTTATGAAAACTCTATAAAACCTATGTTTGGTTGACATTACTCTGTGTGATTGCTTATTGTATTATAAGTCAATTCTGTCTAGAATAAAAGTTAGGAAATATAAAAAATGGTATTTATAATAGGAAATGTTTTATATAAAGGTGATTTTCTATAGGAATGATTTAGAAGATAAACTTTATAAATAAGGAGGTTAATGGATATATATATATATATATATATATATATATAGGTATTACTTATAAATATTTATGAGCATAATATTTAAAAAAAAATTGATTTGGAACGTTCAAGGAAAACGTCTCAATTGTTTTGTGATAATTTGAATAATCTTCTTAGTAACGATCAGATGATTGCCTAGGCAAACATCATAGTGCATTTAATAAATTATCCTCGTTTTCATTTTACATTCGAAATAAGTTCGAATTCGAGCTAACCTAAAGCAAGCGATAGTACATAAATTTTAAAATTATATATTTTTAATATATAGCAATATTCAAAATAAAGCCCAGATATTTAATTCTAAAAGCCTTGAAAAAAAGTTTTTTGATATATTGTGTTTAGTTGCACAAATTTTTTATATAAGTTATGTAAATTTTCAAAGTTAGGATGAATAATTTAAGCCAGTTTTAAAATACATTAAACTGAATAAAAAGATTTTAACAAACATTGCCATATTAAAACAACGTCTTTGTTATATATCTAATTTCACAAACTATTAGATGCTATAGGGCATTCATTTGAATTTAAAAGAAGAAGGAAAAAAATTAAAACTGATATTTGGTGTATACTCTCAGGACATAGTGGAGTATTGTACGAGTCTAAACTTAAGTTATACTTATGAAATGTTTTCATAAATGATTTTAGTAGTAAAATTGATGCCTTTTGTATGAATAAATGTGAAAAAAAGTATAGGGAATAACTTTAATTTATTCTAAGATAGCTTAGGTAATCTTCTAAGTAATAACCAAAGGCTCATGAGCATAATGCTATGCTTAATTTTTAATTAGTCATTAAATATCTTGAATAATGTTAAGTGATTGGTTTGTTTCTTTGTTGATTGTTGTGATGAAATTCCGGGTCATTATGTCCTTCCCCTCTCTTAAAAGAATTTTTCTCAATTTGTCAAACAATAAATTTAATAACTTAAATAGCCCTCTTCATAAATATAAGTAATGATGTTAAAAATTATTTTCAAATATTTTACATATAATTATAATGATGTCTAAGGTGAATATTTAAATGGCATTTATAAATGATATATATCTTATGTGAAGCAAGGAATTTTACAATTGAATTTTTGTAGCATATTCAAATATTGAATATTATTGATTTGGCATAAAAGAGATTTATATAAGTTTTTATCCACGTATAAAATTTAGAGATATTATAAAAGAGTTATATTAGAACAAATTTTTGTTTTGAAATTTTATGCTATGGAAAAATTATTTGGAAAGTTATTATTTATAATGTGATATGCTTGGAAATTTTGTTTGCATATCTATTTTGGTGTTAAAACTAGTTTACCAAGTACTTTGAGGTTTTAGGTGTACGTCTAGCTAACGTATGGACTAAATTCTGTAAGAATAAGGCTAGATGTAACATCCCTTAATGGACTGTTAGTATTAAAAGATCTCATTCTTGTCGTTTGAAAATAGTTCTGATGATGACTGCAGCGTTATCGGTATTCATTTTTGGGTCAGAAAGTCAGAAATCAATAATAAACTTGTTAAGACATCAAGCATATATAAGAGTATTTTGAAAGATATTTTGAAAAAGGGGTATTGATTATTTCAAATTATAGTAAAACTAAAAGTTAGTATGAATGCTTTATAAGTTGATTATTTCCATAAAATATGTCAAAATGCCAGACTCTATGCTCCTTCCTTTTTGACGATGAAAAGTTCCGAGTGTGAGAGATTATAAGGAACCATATTTTAGTAATTTGAAAATTTTGAATTGAACAAATTTTTTTAATAGAATTTATAGAAATTAAAAATTTATGATTTTATTGATGTAAAATATACCAGAGTATAAGTTATAATCTTAATTTGAAGTCTTATTAATAACATAGGTTGCAATAAGATAAAAAGGTAGCATACATTAGGATATAATCTAATGATATTGGTTTAAATGTAATTTGTAACATGGGTTGGAATAAAAAATGGTAAATTCAATAAAGAATAGAATGAATGATTTTATTAAAGGAGAAAGTATAGGTTTATTTATTTGAAATGTATTTTGATAAGTTTGATTACAAGGATAAAAAATCAATTATTTTGTAAGTAATTTATAATTCTTAGTGTATACAATAATTTTATAAATGTATTTTAATACAATTTATATATTTTAATACAATTGTTTTATTTATCTTCCCATTAATTAGTGTCCATTTTCGAATTTAATATTAAAATTAACTGCAACTAATGTAATTAAAAAATTTCAATTAAAATGAAATAAGACGTTAATTGTAATTAATAGGTATAATAAAAGAAATATATGTTTTATTTAAATAAAGGAATGTTTGTGTTCAAATAAAAAGAACATTTTGATCCAAATAAAAGAATTTATAAGAAAAATAAATGATCGTTTTGATTTGAATGTAAGTGTAATTTTATAAAGGAAAATATGAATATGAAACAATATATAAATACACTTATTAGTATTTAAATTTTAAAACATATCAGAGGGTTCAAAGTTGTATAAATGTTCTGGAATCAACTAGAAATTATTTTGTACTAACAATTGCACATTAATTACACATGTTCGCATATAGTTTTATTTCCATTTATTATACTATTAAAACTTGTAAATTGGTTGCATTAATATGATCGTTACAGTAATTAAAAAACTAAAGTAAAACTTCTTATTATCCTGCCTTTTGGTCAGACCGGGATATAACGGATTCAGCCAAAATGGATGGTTGGAAATCAATTATAGTTGAAACTATGGATGATAATTAAATGGATTCAGATGGACAACACTCAAAAAATAGCTTAGTATGGAACTGGGACTTCACCTAGGCAACGGATCGGATCGGATCAGATTGGATCTCCAATTTCTGATCTAATCAAGGTGCGATTAGTATGGAGTGACAAGGAAGGCCATGTAAGGCTACAATTTAAATTTCAAATTAATAGGAGAAACTTGAACGATCGGTCTACATCTTTCTTGAACAATCGTATTATTTCAGCCAGAATGATCCCAACTACAAAAAAATGCGACATCTCATAAAAGGTAAATCAGAATGGCACAAAATTTAGAAAGCAGGTAGCTAATATCATGGTGGACCTACCAGAACGATCGCACCACAAAAGAAGTAAATATGGAACAATTTTTCATATTTCCATTTCAACTCAACTCCATGGAAAACGTGCTATCTCACAAATGATAAGTCGGAATTGCACGAAATTTTAAGAGCAAGTAGAAAACTATTAGAACCACAGTTCCTGATATTTTGATGATAAGAATTATATGTGTTTATCTAACCAAGTTTTACAGGAAAATATTGATGGCCAGATTCTAGATTGATGGACGTAGATCGTTTACAATTATAGAGTCTGTGTCTAGTTAGTAATATATGTTAAAATATCTCCTATTTGGTATAGATACACAAACTATTGAATTCACACACTTGTTTTCAAAAGTAAGTTTTAAAATTGTCTGAATTAGCAGAATTCAGACGTCTGAATGCTGAAGCAAAGCAATTTTTTCGTTCGTAAATTCAGACGTCTGAACACAATATTCAGACATCTGAATATGGTCAAAAATATACTGTTTTGGCGCTGCCTTGTTATTTCACTACACTCATAAGGCTGAATTTTAATTCAGAAGTCCGAGTTAAAAATAACGGCTAGTTTTTGAAAGGTTGCTTCTCTTCTCCGAATAGAAACAACGTTCATTTCAACAGTTGCTTCTATTCTGGTTCATGGAAACTCTTCATTAATCATTGCAACCTTTAACCACTACAAATAGCAAGCAATTTCAACTCTATTCCTAACCAATTCTTATTTTGATTTCTAAACTCTATATTCTTGCTATTTACTTTCAAGTTTTACAAATCAAACTATTTGATCGCCAAACACTCATACTCTTGTGTGGTCAACTAGACTTCCTTTCTTCACAAATTACATTATATACCATAAAGGAGAAGATTATAGGAAGGGTGAACTTATATTGACTCATCAGTGCTATTACAAAGCATATTCAGTCAGAAACATTTCCACTTGTATTTGAAGTCCTGTTGTAGTATCCTTAGGCAATAGAATTTCTATTCAGTTGTCTAGGCGGAAAATTCTTGTTCGGTTGTTCAGGCAACGTAATACATGTTCCTCCGGGTGAAGTGAGGGTATCAATTGAATTTCAAAAGGAGTCTGGGACTGGACGTAGAACGGGAGTTTGAACCAGTATAAAAATCTCTCGTGTCATTTACTTTACTACTTTTACTATTTACTTACTTATTCCACACAAGTAGTTTATTCATATTACACGATCACATAGTAACCTTCATTTGGTATCATAGCATGTTATCTCTTAACCGTAACATAGTTATTTGATATTTTAGTAATACGGAAAGTAACACCAACATAAGTTTTACTGAAGGTCAATCCACTGCACGACCACCACTTTCAATGGTTTGAACTATAACTATTGGACTGCTAGGATGAGAATTTATATGCAAGCTAATGGTTATGACACATGGAATATTTGTCAAACTGAACATCACATACCTACTACTGAATATTGAGAATGATCTAACACACAAAAACTAGATGCTACTGCAAATGAAAAGGCTATGAATATGTTATTTTGTGAACTAGATAAAAATGAGTTTAATATAGTTAGCATGTGCAATACTGCCTATGAAATATGGCGCACATTGAAAGTTACACATGAAGGCACTAACAAAGTTAAACAAAGAAAGATCTCTATGCTTAAGAATCGGTTCCAAAACTTTAGAATGAAGCAAGATGAATCTATAAATGATATGTATTTCAGATTTCAAGACATATATCATTCACTTTTGGTATTAGGAGAAAAATTCACTGATTTTGATATCCTCTCAAAAATTCTAAATTCTCTAACGGATGAATGGGAATGAAAAGTCTTAGCAATTGAAGAAGCTAATGGCATTTCAACCATTAAACCATAAGATTTGATAGGAAATCTAACGTCTTATGAAGTTAATCTCCAAGTGAAATGAGTACAGGCACAAGATAAAATGACAGTAGCTTTCAAGGTAGAAAAAGAAGAATCTGATTCAGATAACGAAGATATGGCTCTTATCGCAAAGAATTTCAAAATGTTTTTGAACTTCAACAAGAACATTAATTTTAGACATAACAAAAACATCACCAAACCATCAACTTCTACTATAGAATGCTATGGATGTCACAAGAAAGGTCACATGCAGAAATATTGTCCTGATCAAAAGAAAGACAAGTTCAAACACAAAAAGGAAAAATACAAAAAGAAGCAGGCATTTTCAGTAATATGGGATGATTCAGAATCCTCTTCCTCATCAGATAGCAACAACGACAATAAACAAGCAAATGTTTGTTTTATGGCTACAAATGATGAAGTAAGTAATTTTACTTTTGATGATTTAATTGAGATAAATTTAGTTTTATTAGATAAAATGAAAACATCAAAATGAAATATAAAGAGGCCAATGAAAAGTTAAACAGAACCGAACTTGAAGTTGCAATGCTAAGGGATGAAAAGAATATTTTAGAAGAAGAACTTCAAGCTTCTTAAGAATCTTATTCTAATATAACTTCTCAAATTTCTATGCTGAATCAAGAAATCGAAACTCAAAAAGAAAAGAATGACTATCTCCAAGTTGAAAATCATGATTTAAAAGCAAATGTTAAAATATTGGAATTAGATATCTCTCATCTCAAAGCACAGTTAGAAGGAATTACTAAAATGTTTCAAATTTTAATAAAGGAAAAGAAAATATTTCTAAAATTTTGGAATATTATCAAACTTTGTCAGAAAAAAGGTTCAGGCTATATGAAAGCTTCAAATTGTTTACCTAAGAAAAGGAATTCATTTGAAAATCATGTTCAGAAAGGAAATCATGGTATTATTGATAGTATTTTAGAAAATCCGAAACATTCCAAGAACATTAAAATGTAGGTTCCTAAAACTAACAATATTTTGATTAGGAACAAATACATAAAACCATTTATGGAAAATGTTCATAAGAATAAAGATTTTATTTACAAAGGGAATGCTGAACCCATTTGGGTTTGGTTTTCTAAGATCTAACTCTTAGGACCCTAGCAAAAAGAGGGTACCAATGTCATTTTCATATTTATTACAGGTACCACTTAAGAAGAGAGGGAAATGGATATTAGACAGTGCTTGCTCAAAACATATGATAGGAAATAAAGACATGTTGACTAACATTATCTACTCAGATGGAGGGTCTGTCACTTTTGGAGATAATTCCGAAGGATACATCATCGGCAAAATCGATGTGAGCGATAACGACAGTGACCATATTAATGCGGATATGTATGAACGAGATAAAGTATCTCATAGATTTCTTCTCGACGATATGATAAATATGTTATCATCTAAGCTGCGTCCTCGAGCTAGGATAATCCACCGAACTCTCATCTGATCTCTACAACCAAGAACCGATAATTATGAGAAGATTTACAAAAGGGATTTCCAAGCACTCTATGCTATTTATTCTAACCAACAAGTCAATTGGGGGAAAATTATATTGGACGAATTTCAAGATGCAACAATTCATTGAAAATTCAAGACTTCACGCTATGGTGCTTATATCATGAGAATTTTAATGCAATGTGGCATACCAATACCTGATTCGGAATGTTCGACTATTAGCGTGCTTTGCTATAAAACTTTAGGGAAAATGCAATTACCAAAGCAACTGCCATCTCATATTATCATTTCCTTTCAACAATGGATTGAAAACCAAAATCGTGGTGTTCGCCAACCATCTTATCCAAACATAGTTTTGTCATCTTCATCTCAACCACATCAACAAGAAGAAGAAGAAGACTATGATGACATTTAAGAGATCCGAGGGATATCGCTCCAAAACAAGCTCTTATTACAATCTCTCGACATCAAAAGAAGCTTCAACATTAAGTGTTTCGCTTGGAAAGAAGCATGAACAAGATATTCAACTCCATCAAGGATTTCTTAAACAAAAATTTGGGATAAGCTTTCGTGTGCATCTTCTTCATCTACCGACGTGCGACATAGTCCAGCACCATTCACTTGGTCTTTTGACTAAGAAGAGGAAGAAGAAGATGATGAACAAGTTGAGGATGGTGAGGTATTCAGAAGTGGTATGGATGATTTTTTTCTGTTATGTTGTATTATCTTATTGCTCCAATTCTAGTTTCCGTATTTTTAATATTCTGTTATGTTCTGTGATGATTTGAAACATTGTATTCTATTTTAAATTAGTTGTATGTTTCTCTTCATCAATTCTCTGTGATATTATCGTATTCTGTATAGTTCATTGCTACTTTAGTCACTAATTCCTTTTAGTAATGACAAAGGGGAAGAAAAAGGTAAAAATATTGATGCAAGAATTCTTTTATTCAAAGGGAGATATTTTATATTTTCATACTAACCAAGCTTTAATGACAGGGAAAGTTATTATTTACTAACCAATATTTTCGTAGTTGTCATTATCAAAAAGGGTGAGAATGTTAGAACCTCAATTCCTGATATTTTGATAATAACAATTATATGTGTTTATCTAACCAAGTTTTACAGGAAAATATTAATGACCAGATTCCAGATGATGGGAGTAATCATTTACAAGTTATAGTGTCTGCGCCTAATTATTAATATATGTTAAAATCTCTCCTAATTGGTATAGATACACAAGTTATTGAATTCACGCACTTGTTTTCAAAAGAAGTTTTAAAGTTGTCTGAATTAGCAGAATTCAGACGTCTGACTGCTGAAGCAAAGCAATTTTTGTTCGCAAATTCAGACGTTTGAACACAATATTCAGACGTCTGAACAAGGTAAAAAATGCACTGTTTTGGTGCTGGCTTGTTATTTCACTACACTCAGAAGGCTGAATTTTAATTCAGAAGTCCGAGTTAAAAATAACGGCGAGTTTTTGAAAGGTTGCTTCTCTTCTCCGAATAGAAACAACGTTCATTTTAACAGTTGGTTCTATTCTGATTCATGGCAACTCTTCATTAATCATTGCAACCTTTAACCACTACAAATAGCAAGCAATTTCAACTCAATTCCTAACCAGTTCTTATTTTGATTTCTAAACTCTATATTCTTGCTATTTACTTTCAATTTTTACAAATCAAACTATTTAATCACAAAACACTCAAGCATACTCTTATGTGGTCAACTAGACTTCCTTTCTTCACAAATTACATTATATACCATAAAGGAGAAGATTATAGGAAGGGTGCACTTATATTGACTCATCAGTGCTATTACGGAGCATATTCAGTCAGAAACATTTCCACTTGTATTTGAAGTCCTGTTGCAGTATCCTCGGACAATAAAAGCCCTATTCGGTTGTCTAGGCGGGAAAGTCCTATTCGGTTGTTCAGGCAGTGTAATACCTGTTCCTCTAGGTGAAGCGAGGGTATCGATTGAATTTCAAAAGGAGTCTGTGACTGAACGCAGAACAGGAGTTCGAACTAGTATAAAAATCTCTGGTGTCATTTACTTTACTGCTTTTACTATTTACTTACTTATTCTGCATAAGTTGTTTCTTCATATTACACGATCACATAGTAACCTTTGAAAACATCATGGACGACCCAAAATTCGATCGCACACTCATTGAAGCTAACACGAATTATTGACACCGATCGTTCCAATAGTGTGCAATCGATTTGAAAAATGGTGGATCAGGTCATATGGCTTCAGGGTTCATCTGACGAAATTTTAGCCCGATCCATGCATGTCTTCACCTATAAATACAGTGGAATTGGCTCATTACAAGTGATCTTCTTCTTCTTCCAATTGGACTTCCTTTTGGCTCTCCTTCATCACTTCTTATCTCTTTCTTCATTAATTTTCTAAGGCAAAAAAAACTTTACTTGTAATCTTATAGTACAAATAAAAGATTATAGCAGTGGACGTAGGCCGAAGTTTATCGAACCACTATAAAACTAGCGTGTTCATTTACTTTTATGTAATTTATTCTATGATCTATAAGTCTATACTTCCCTATTTGGATATAAATATTGGATATTCATTCTTTCACTTAAAATAGGAAATAGGCCATTCCTATATCCTTCAAACCTTGGTCGTTTATTAGAATACATGTTCATTTCATTTTGAAATTTTTACAATAAGGGGCTGACCACCATTAATAAGGAATAGAGGAAGGAAAGCTAGGAAGAAGCTAATTCAAATCAAATCTATTCACATCACAATATCTATGATCTCTAAAGCCAAGATGATTAATGTTTACAACTCAGTTTTAATTGTATTTTCGATTTTTAGACGATTTCTTAACATTTTGCATTGATTTTCCATGATTTTGAATGATGGAATGATTAGATATACATGTTGACGATTCATGTATGTTCATATTAATTTTATGATATGTTTTGAAGTGAAACCCTATAAAATGACATCCAAATGCCTTGGAAATTTTTATGAAGATCATAAATATTATTTTGGATATGGGTTTATTTTTTTAAAATTTTCTAAAATTATGTGGAATTTATATGAACTCTCCAGTAAAGAAAAAGTTAATTTGCATTAATAATTATTTTTGGTTAAATAATAAAATTGCGGGGTCTGAAATTTTTATATATTGGAAAACATATAAAAATAGATTTTCGGGAATTTTTGTAGATTTTTTCTAAGTTTTTTAAGGGTTATATAAAATTATTTAAGGTATAGGACTTAAATGTTTTATATAATTAAAAGAGGAGATGGAGATTTTTGTAAAATAATATAAATTATGAAATATGGAAAGTCGGCAGCACTTTTGAAAAGTGCAGTACTTTTTATTGGTAAAGAAAGAGGCAACCAATCACAATTAGTCACGTGAAGAAGGTTAGGTGAAAAGAACTATTTTCTACAGGTTTTAAATTGATACCGTCGGCACCAGGTTTCGCCTCCTCATCTTTGCTTCTGACACAGTCGAAACCAATGCGCATAGTATCAGTTTACTGGTACGTAGTGAATTGGATGTAGGAGGAAGGTACAGAGTCAAAACTAGGGGTTCCCAAGGCGTTGAGTCTGTCCTTTGTTTTTAAATCGAAGAAAAGAGCCTGCACGCTTTTGACTAAGTGGCTTTCGACAAAGTACTTCGACCAGGTCAAATGATTTAAAGGAAATGGCATCAATTGGGTTGTGCGTCTATTTTTTAAATAATTTCTTTCGACTAAGTCGAAACCTATTGCTGCCGCCTTTCAACCCAGATGGTTTCGAAAGAGTTGTTTTGTTTTCTAAAAAATCTGGCCATTTCTCCCATGCTTTCGAAGGGATGGTTTTGACACCATCACTTCATTACTTAGGAAATGGTTTTGAAGCATATGCTTTCGATTTAAATTTTTTAATGACCTTTTTTCAATAAGTAAAGTAAAACCCAAATGGTTTCAAAAGAGATAGTTTTAAATGGTTTCGAAACAATTACTTTCGACTTTAATGGATTTCTGATCCTTTTGCTCTACTTGAAGGCAGAATCAAAATGAGATTATGTAAATGATTATAATTTACATTGGAAACAATATGGGATTATGTAAATTGGATATGAATTTGTTTTGAAATGTAATCAGTAAAACGTTTTTTTTTAAATATGTGATTTTGTTCATATTCAAGTGCTTTTGATATTATGGATACCATTATCATTACCTTTTTTTGTCACCAGAAGTTAATACTATGGATGACTGCAGCATCTACAACGCTTAGCTTTTGGCCTCCAGATACGGGATGTTACAACTTGGTAGCAGAGCATGGTTTATGAAATTTTTTAAACTAAAATGGTTTTTAAAACATAATCCTAAGAAATTAGAGTAAGCTTGGGATATGGGATAATGTTATAGTAACGTACTTGTATTTACTATACATAAGTACACGCTTTATCTCTAGTCTCCTGTCCTTGTTAGGTTATTTTTCTGTATCTCATAAGGTTTGAATACTGATATGGAGGGTAAAAGAGGAAGAGTTAACCCCGGTGGGGAGGGCATCGAAGGGAATGCCAGACCTATTACAAGGAGAACCCAAGGTTAGGCACAAGCAGAGAATGTTGGTGCTGGAATCCTGAAAGTGGACATGGGGGGCTATGTATCAGTTTTTTTGTAAATATGATGCAAGATGGAATTATAGTTGGAATGATACGAGGAGATGCTACAGGGGAAGGAGTTTCGAAAGTTCCTGTAGTTAACCAATATGCTAAACGGAGCGGAGATTACGCTAAGCTTGGAGGAAAGCATTTTCTGGGGACAGAGGATGCTATAGAAGTGAAAAATCCATTGTTGCACTGCGAAAGGATTTTTGCAGATGGGGCTCAATAATGAGCAGAAGAGGAGGTTGGCATCCGAATAGCTTTAGTGAGCCATGTCATTTTGATGGAACAATGTGACTGCTAGTGTGGATGAGGAAACTTTGTCATGGGCAAATTTCAAAGGGAGGTTCTAAGAGAGGTTTATGTCTGCAATGGCACGGTCGGCTTTGATCGGGAAGTTTGCTGAATTAGAGCAAGGGGAGATGTCAGTTCTAGAGTATGCGAGGAAGTGTGGGGAGTTGGCTAGATATGGTTATGCTTCAGTGGATACAGTCATGAAGAGGAATGAGAAGTTCATTAGGGGGTTGAAACCTGAGTAAGCTAGGGCCACATTACGTTATATTAGAGATCCTTCTGACTTCGTCGTGGAGATGGACTTAAGGCATGAGGAGATTCTTGATTCTCTAGAGAAGAGTAAGGCTAAAGAAGTCCAAGTTGGGCAAATTCAGAAGAGGAAGCTCTTTCCTAAGAAAGGTGCTCAAACGAGTGGAGTAGCTAAGAAGGGGAAGTCTGAGATTGTCTGTTTCAAGTGTGATAAGGTGGGGGACTTTGCTAATGAGTGTCGTGTTGGAAAGCTAAGGAAGTGGATCGAAAGAATAATGTCAGCTGCTTCAACTGTGACCAGGTTAGCCATTATAAGAGCCAGTGTAAGGAGCCCGCAAAGGATGGAAAGAGCAAGATTTATGCATTGGTGCATGTTGCTTCTAAGCCAACAGCCCAGGAGAAAGGAAAGGCGGGCTTGGGAGGTACGCTTTAGATTTATGGTATGCATGTTAGCGTTCTATTTGATACTGGTGCATCGTATTCTTTATATCTAGATGT
Source organism: Allium cepa (assembly GCA_030765085.1). Classification (NCBI taxonomy): domain Eukaryota; kingdom Viridiplantae; phylum Streptophyta; class Magnoliopsida; order Asparagales; family Amaryllidaceae; genus Allium; species Allium cepa. Next base: position 682,974,966 of record CM060932.1, on the reverse strand, counting down.
TTGATAGATAAGCTTAACCTAGAACCCACATATTTTGTTACTTCCTTATGGGTTGCGAATCCAATAGGATCATATGAAACTCTAGGGTTGAAATGTGACCGATTAGAGTTTGACTTGTCAGGTCATGCTTTTGTTTGAAGTTTGCATGTATTTGATTTAGTGGGGTTTGGGATTATTCTTGGTATGGATTGGTTAAGTGAGTACGATGCTAGGATATTTTTCTAGGACAGGAAAATATCACTTGGACACCTAGATTGTAGTGATCGGATATTTTATGCGGTAGAAGGTTTTGGCAGTGAAGTGAATGATTTCTTAGGTGTTATGGAATTGGATGATGAGTTGGGTCGAGTTTTCGTGGTTAGGGAATTGGCAGATTTTTATGAGCATGCAGCTGAATTGCCATCGAAACGAGCCATCGGGTTTCAGATAAATTTGGTTTCAGGTGCAGAACTAGTAAGTAAATCGCCGAGCAGGATGACTCCTACAGAGATGAGGGAGTTGAAGGTGCAGTTGGTGGAATTGGAAGGCAGATGTTTCATCAAGCCGAGTAGTTCGCCTTGGTTAGCAGCCGTAGTGTTTGCTAAAAAGTCGGATGGATCGTTAAGGCTATGTATCGATTATCGTAAGTTGAATGCAGGGATGATAAAGATTCGATATCCATTACCAAGGATTGACGATTTGTTCGACCAGTTGATTGGAGCCAAGGTATTCTCACAGTTGGATTTAGCGACAGGTTTCCATCAGCTCTAGGTAGCAGAGGATAATATACCTTTGATGGCGTTTAGGAATGGATATGGGTCGTGTAAATGGTTATTTATGCTGTTCAAACTGACTAATGTGCCAACTTTCTCTGTTGATTTGATGAATCGGGTTTTCCGAGAGCACTTGGATAGGTTCGTATTGGTTTCATAGATGGTGTCATGATGTAATCTATGGATGAAAGAGAGTATGAAGTTCATCTTAGAGCAGTGCTTGAGACGTTGAGGCAGCATCAGCTGAAGGCGAAGTTTTCAAGGTGTCATTTCTGGAAGAAAGAAGTGAAGCTTCTAGTTCATGTAGTCTCAGAGGAAGGGTTATCAGTGGATCCGACTAAGATTGAAGCGGTGAACAATTTAAAGAGACCTGAGACAAAGACGAAGATAAAGAGTTTCCTTGGGTTGGCTGGTTATTCTCAGAGGTTCATTTAAGGATTTTTCATGAATAGCGACGCCGACGACCAAGCTGGCAAGAAAGGACGTGAAGTTTGTGTGGATCAATAAGTGTGAGGATGCTTTCTAGAGTTTGAAACACTTATTGACCCATGCACCTATTTTGGTTGTTCCAGAAGGGAATCAGGATTTGGTAGTTTACACCGATGCATGTAGAACAGGACTAGGAGCTATGCTGATGCAAAGAGGTAAAGTGATTACCTATACTTCTAGACAACTTAGACCGCATGTGGTTAGATATCCGACGCATGATTTAGAATTGGCTGATGTGATTTGTTCATTGAAGGTGTGGAGACATTACCATTTGGGAGAAAGGTTGGAGTTATATACATATCATAAGTCGTTGAAGTATTTGTTCTCTCAGAAGGAGTTGAACATGAGTCGGCAAAGGAGGTTAGAGTTTATCGTTGCTTATGATTTTGGGATTAGGTACACACTAAGGAAAGGCAAAAAGGTTGCAGATGCACTTAGCAGGAAATAATAGAATGTCATGTTATGGATGATTGCCGAGTGGAAAGATTTGGAAGCATTAGTAGTTTGTAGAATGCAGTGGAGATCCAAGGCTAGGTTTAGTGGAGATACAGTAGTATTATCTTGTTTGGAAGTTCGACCAAGATTGAAAGGATTTCATCTAAACAGGAAGAGGATTCGTTATTAGTTGAACGGATCAAGAAGTTAAGAGATGGAACTAAGAGCGATGACTTGAAAGATTTCAGTCTTGATCAGAATGGGAGGTTGAGAAAGAAAGTAAAATTATGCGTTCTGAGTGCAGGAAACATAAGGAAAGAAGTCTTAGAGGAATTCCATCGTTCAAAGTTATCTATTCACCCAAGAAGTACTTAGATGTATGAGGATATGGAGAGGAGTTTCTTCTGGGAAGTATGAAATAGGATATTGGGTTGTGTGTGAAGCAGTGCATGATTTGCCAACTGGAAAAGGTCGAACACCAAAAACCAAGTGGGTTACTTCAGCCATTAGACATTCCAGTATGGAAGTGGGTTTCTATCTTCATGGATTTTATTAATAGGTTTCCAAGGTCAAACAGGGAAAAGGATAGTATATGAGTCATAGTGGATATATTGACCAAAAGTGCCCATTTCATTCCAGTTTGGTCAACCAGAATGGCACCTGTTTTCGCAAAGCTGTTTATGAAGAATGTGGTTATACTGCATGGAATTCCTAGTAGCATAGTAAGTGATAGAGATCATTTGTTCACTAGTAAGTTCTAGAAGAGTATGTAGGAATTTTTGGGAACCATGCTCAAGATGAGTACCTCTTACCATCCGCAGAAAGATTGGCAAACAGAAAGAGTTAACAAAACCTTGGAAGATTTGTTAAGAGCTTGTGTATTAGATTTCGGGGGATCATGGTGATACCATCTGCATTTAGTCACGTTTTTGTATAACAACAGTTATCAGACTAGTATTGGGATGACACCGTTTAAAGCTTTGTATGGAAGGCCATGCAAATCTCCCGTAGGTTGGCTAGAGAGGGGGGATAGGTTGGTACTTGGTCCGGATTTAGTCAGAGAAGCTGTAGAAAAGATTGAGGTCATTTGAGCTAGAATGAAGAAGGTTTAGTCTAGGCAGAAAAGTTATGCAGAAAGAGACAGAAATATCTAGAGTTCTCGGTTGGAGACCAGATTTTCATCAAAGTATCACCGATGAAGGATGTGATTAGGTTTGGGAAATCGAGGAAGTTAGCACCGAGATTCGTTGGACCTTTTCCTACTGTTGAGAGGATCATGAAAACCGCATATAGAGTTGAGTTACCGAGTAGTTTGGCCACAGTCCATGATGTTTTTCATGTTTCTTATCTCCAAAAGTGTGTCAGAGACCGGAAGACTGCTATTGCACCGACTATGCTAGATCACTTAGTAGTAGAATCGAATTTGACTATAGTAAGAAAGCCTATTCGTATTGTTGCGAGAGATGAGAAGAGGCTTAGAACCAAGACGATCAGATTAGTCAAAGTCCAGTGGAGCGACGATGACAGGGACCGTACTTGGGAGATTTAGAGCCCGAGTAGAGATACTTATCTTGATTTGCTTGGTGGTGTGTTTTACCTTCTTGTTTGATTTGTTGTGTACCTTATCGAGTTTCGGTGACGAATTTATTTCAGCAAGGGAGTCTGTAACACCCCATATTTTTAGAAACATTATTTAGAATATTCAATTATTTAAATAAAATAAAATAGTGTGTTTATTAGGGGATTGAGATTTGATTTAATCAAGGGTAGCCGTGCCATTTAACAATGAATTAAAAGAAGAAGTTTAAATTGAAAAAGAGGAGGGGTAAAATAGGAAAGAGGTCATTCTTATATCCTCCAAACCTTGGCCATGTATTGTTCATTTCATTTTGAAAATTTTACGCTAAGGGGCCGACCACTATTAACAAGGAAGAGAGGAAGAAAAGCTAGGAAGAAGCTGATGCAAATCAAATCTATTCACATCTCAATTTCTATAATCTCTAAAGCTAAGATGAATAATGTTTACATCTCATTTTTTATTGTATTTTCCATTTTCAGAGTATTGCCGAATATTTTATATTGATTTCCCTTGATTTTGAATGATGGAAAGATTATATATACACTTTGATGATTTATGTATGTTTGTATTAGTTTTATGATATGTTTTAAGGTGAAAACCCTACAACATGGCATCCAAATGCCATGTGAATTTTTATGAACATCATAAACATTATTTTGGAGATGGGTTTCAGATTTTAGAATTTTCGAAAATTATGTGGAATTTATATGAATTTTCTAATAAAGAAAATGCTAATTTGGGTTAGTAATTTTTTTCGGTTAAATAATAAAAGAGTGGGGTCTAAAAAATTTTATGTTGGAAAACATATTAAAATAGATTTCTTTTGAATTTTTTTGTAACCTTTTCCTAAATGTTTTAAGGGTTGTATAAAATTATTTAAGGTATGGGACTTGAATGTTTTCTATAATTAAAAGAGGAGTTGGGGATTTTTGCAAAACAATTTAAATTATAAAATCTGGAAAGTCGGCAGCACTTTTGAAAAGTACAGTACTTTTTATCGGTAAAGAAAGAGGCAACCAATCACAATCAGACATGTGAAGCAGGTTAGGTGAAAAGAACTATTCGCTGTAGGTTTTACATGGTTTCGACATTGTCGACATCAGGTTCCGCCTACTCATCTTCGCTTCCGACATTGTCTAACCAATGCGCATGGTATCAATTTACTGGTGCGTAGTGAATTGGATGTAGGCGGAAGATATAGAGTCGAAACTAGGGGTTCCGAAGAGGTTGAGGTAGTCCTTTGTTTTTAAATCAAAGAAAAACACCTGCCGTTTTTGAATAAATAGCTTCGACAAAGTAGCTTTCGACCAGGTCAAATGATTTAACGGAAATGGTTTCGAGTGGGTTGTGCCTTTGTTTTTAAATAATTGCTTTCGACTAAATCGAAACCTTTTGCTGCCGCCTTTTTACCTTTCGACCCAGATGGTTTCGAAAGGGTTGTTTTGTTTTTTGAAAAATCTAGCCACCTCTCCAATACTTTCGAAGGGTTGGTTTCGACACCCTCACTTTATTACTTAGGAAATGGTTTCAAAGCATATGCTTTCGACTTAATGATATAAGGACCCTTTTTTTATAAGTAAAGTAAAACCCAAATGGTTTCGAAACAGATGCTTTCGACTTTAATTGGTTTCTAGTCCTTTTGCTCTACTTGAAGGCAGAATCCAAATGGTTTCGACCGAGATGTTTTCAAAGGTTTCGACGGGGTAAATTTTTGAATGGTTTTGTAAGGTTTCCACATGTTTTAAATTGAACCCAAAGTGCTTTCGAAAGGATTGAGTTTGGACTGTTTCAAAAGGTTTTATTGAATGGTTTCGAAAGAGATGGTTCCCAAGGGTTTCAAAAGGGTTGAAAGAAAGGGTTTTTCCTAAGGCGGCACAAAGTATGGGTTGGGTCAGGTTTGACCAAATACTTCACCCGACTCATATAGGTATGGGTTAAAGGTAGTTCAACCCGTATTCGACCTTATATGAGGTTGGATGTAGGTAGTGTTGAAATATGGGTTGGGTCGGGTTTAGTTGGGTTGGGTCACATGAATCTAATACAAAAATGAGAATACAAAGAGAAAATTAAAGTATAATATTAAAATATGTAGCTTAAAATATTAAATTTTAGCTAGCATAAATTATATATAACCGATCCACTACAACACATATTTATTAGGATTTCCTTATAAAATACATCATATGAAATTAATTCTACATATTAGAGTAAGAATTTCATTTCAAAATACACTAAAATGCTCTTTAAAATCTCTTAGTCAATCCTATATATTTTGGACTGAGATGAATTATGCTTTTTTGGCATATTTATTCGAGAATACATAAATTTTATTCTAGATTTTGACTGTTCTAATTTTACATGGGCAGATATTAAATTATTTTTTATATATGGTTGGGTTGGGTTAAAATAGGGTTGGGTTGAACAAAATATTTCAACCGACCCATATATAGTGTGGGTTAAAAATTGTAACCCATATCTAACCCGAATTAAGATGGGTTGGGTCAGGTTTATGTGGGTTGGGTCGGATTAGTGGGTTGCGCCGGGTCGAGCATGGGTCGTGTGCACCCCTAGTTTTTTCTATGTTTTCGAAAGACAATATTTAACGGTTTTGAAAGGGCCTTTCAAAGGTTTTGAAGGGGTTACCTTTAATGGTTTCCAAAGGGTTGTTTAACGGTTTTAAATAAAAGCTTCGAATATAATAAATAGGTAATGTAGCCCAAGTATTTTCAAGTTAGAAAGGGTTTTAATTTGTTTTGGAAGGATAGTCAATCCTCATTAAATCTCATCAACGTATTTTGAGTAAAGTATATATATAACATGGTAAAGTGACTTAAGAGTGCGACGACCTGGAATTTTTGAATATTTGAAATTGAAAATATTCAACTGATTTTAAATATTTGAAAGTTAATTGAACTTGAATTTCAAATATCACAATGAATTTGGCAACTAAATTATTAAATTTAATTATTGAAGCGGGGTAAAATATTTAATCTTTAGTTTATGCTGGTTAAAAATAAATTGAAGGCTTATAAAATTTATAATAGTGAAAAGATAACAGATGTGTTAAAACTGAATTTGAAAGTAATTTGTTCAGTTTTTAAAATTTATCGTTTAAATCGATATTTAAAAATAGCCTTCCAAGGCACAGCTCGGATTTCGATGAAACCAGTTTCTTTGGATCCATAATATTGTATTATTATCGGATTTCAATTTTCATAGCATTCGGAGTTGTCGTGTGATCGTATGATAAGTAAACGCGCTGAAACTTATATCAAAAATTTAATAAATAACTGGTCCAAAAATCTATCTTCTCCATACGATTGAATTAGGACTTGAAATCCTTTCTATTGCATTCGGAATAAGGGTATAACATTATAAACGCCTAGCGGCACTCCTTGATAGGAGATCGAGATTTTAGTCTTCGTTTTCTAAACGATTTAAATTTAAATTTAAAAATAATATATAAATTTAATATAATAACTTTTTTAAGACAAGTAATACACGTATCTTCCCTTCAAACACTTGGCCTTTTATTTCTCTTTTCTCTTGACATGTGTTCGTCAAAAAAAAAGTTTTCATATCTCATTCAAAACAAATCATGGAGAAAGCAAATCGTTTTAAAAAAAATCATCATGGCCGATACTTCGATATTAATCCCTCTTCCCTTCAGATTATTCACAATCGAAAAAAAAATCCATGGCTATCACTCAAAAAGAAAAATAATAATAACGAATCGATTCGGTTTCAAAATCGAAAGTTGCGAGGTAGGGAGTTCGAGCAGACGATTGTCGTCGATGGGTCGTGTTTCAGTCGCGATGCATTGGTCAAGGAAAAGCTCAATTTCGAGCGTCATGATGGATCTGGAAGGGGGTAGGGCATTCGAGCAAAAGCATGTCGCGACAAATTTTGTCTCCTGTTCGAACTCAAGATAGTGAGCTTCGCGGTAGTTGTTAAAAATCAAAGGGGATGGTTAGTTCGTTCGAGGCGGCGCCTACGCCAGTGGTGGAGTCGGGTCGCATCGAGCTACAGGTAGTAAGGTATCGAATCAATTTCTTCCTATAGTATGGTTATTTAATAAATACATATATAGATATGTTAGGAAAAATTTCATAGTAAAGTGTAAACTATGTTAGTTTTAAATTCTGCATGTTTATGTATATAATTTAGAAAATATATGCAGTTTTTATATATTTACAGTAAGAGAAATTCTGTTTAATAAGTAATATAACAGTAATAATTTTTACAATAAGATAAAAGATTTCTGTTTTAATTTAAAGGTAATAAATAGGTATATATAAACATAAATAAATAGTTTGGATTCTTAATTGATAGTAAAGAAGTATAATATATATATATATATATATACACTAGTTTATTTTAAATTAATGTGTTATGGAGAGTTAATTGTTAAATTAACTTATTTAATCCATTATGGTTACTAAAAGATTTTACAAAGGAAAAATTATTAGTTTAAAAAACCCAATTAATTAGTTTAAATTGATAAATAGTAATTAATTGCTCGATCAACTCGAATATTAATAAACTGTATAATATTTATACAAGGTCTGAAATTATGAACCAAGGCAAGGTGGAAATGGATTGCAAAAAAAAAGTAAAGGTGAGATCTTCTCACTTAATTCGTTGGCCTAGTTAATTTAAATGAATAAATTTAAATTATTGAATGTGCGTGGATGAATTTAATAATTTATCTGTTAGGTGATATTGTATATTGGATTGATTGATTTCCCGCATTATATAGCGGATGAGACCCTATGCGCCTCGTATAATAGCGGATGACCCTTATACCGCAATATCCGCCTTGAACGGGATTGGTATTTTAAATTGTTGTGCTAAATCTGTGGATGCGGGGGGAACATGTTGGAGGGATCCAACTGGATTCCTCAAATTTATGAATTTATTTCATATATTGTGATATGATTTATTGATATTCTATGATTGATTATATTGGTAATTGAAATTATTGAAGGCTATGATTTGGCCGAATATATCTTTGGGATCTTAGGATTGATTTTTGGAAGAAAATTAAAGCAGAGAATTTTAACTAAAATAATTTTAGAGAATTGGATAAATTAAAAGAAAGAATTTGGAAAGATACAAGTTGGTTTTTGAAATCCTATTGAGTAAATTCCAAGTATGGGAAAGAGATTTTTTTTCAATAAATGGAAATAAACGGATTTTGAGAACTTAAGTAGTATTGTTTAAAGGTTGAAGAATTTATTTAAAATTCGGATTTTAAATGGATGGGAGAAATGAAGGAATTTATTTTAAAAATGGAGATAGTTTTGGGAAATCGATTTGAAAATTAATTAAATGTTTGAAACTATGTTTTAAAAGGAGAATGAGCTATGGGATTTATAAATTGGGTTTTATAAAGAGAAATAATATATTGGTGAATATTTGGAAGTATAAATTCACGCTGGGAATTTATAATGGAATGGGAAAATTTGTTTTAAAAAGGAATAATGGTTTGTTTTTAAAGGTGTGAAAGAAAAGTGTATTTCCCTGATAAGCTAAGTATGATTTCAAGCAGATTTTTCAGTAAAGGTTAAAAAAATTAAAATTATTTAAAAGATGTTTCTTTGAGAAATTATTTATTTAACTTGTTTAAAATTTTAAAGATAAATATTTTATTAAATTAGTTATAGTAGTAATTATTTCAAAAGGCTAATTGGTATTATGATTTAAAAAGATAATTATTAATATTTATATTTTGTAAAGTAGTTTTATTTTAAATATAGTTTGGCTAAAGCTTTTATTTGGAAAACTTGTATTGAATTTAACAACCTTTATTTTTAAATTTGTTTTGGCTTATGTTCTACATGAAAAATTATTAATAAATTTCATAACAGGTATTTTAAATAAAGTGTTTTAAATAGTTTAAATGTGATTTGGTATCATATTTGACATGTAGAAATACCTTTTAACAGGTATTATTATTAGTACATGTAGAAATAAACAAGCATAAAGTGATTTAAATTATTTTAAAATCTAAAGCATTTAGTCTTCGCGATTTTTCAATGGAAATAAACAATATTTGGAATTTATTCCGCGAGAGGAAAGTGATTTGAAAACTGTTTTCAAAAGGGTTAAAGTATAGAAAAATTTATATCTTCCGAAGATATATTGAAATAAATAATTTGGGGAAATTATTTAAATCTGATGGTTGTTTATGAATGTTAATTGATAGTTAAATAACTGACTATCTATATTGTCCTTTAAGACGGAATTTGAATTTCGATAAGACTAGGGGTCGGATTCCAAGTGGTTATCCGAAAACCACATCGAATCTTAAAGGTGGATCTTTTGTTTAAAAGATAAAAAATGGAAATTTGTTGTGACTTAATTTAGATCTGAATGTATCCATTTGTTTTTAAAATAAGAGCTCATTATTCGGATAAGCCGGGGGAGGACATTAAGTCATAAAACCCATTCCGAATAATGATACAATGGAATGGAAATGCGTTTGAAGACGGTGGTTGAAGACCGGGTATTTTCGAAAACAAATGATTACCTATTGATTGTCTCTGCACCAAGTTGCTCCGATATGGAGATTACCCTATGTGATGGGGAGTCCGGACGTGATTAGGGGATATCCGGATTTGCAAGTACTTCTTTCTTTAATTGGAAGAAGTGTCTTCGGTTCCATTTAGACTCAGTATGGACTTGTATGGATGTATGTCTGACATTACACTTTGAGATATAAAGATGGTTTCTATCAAATACGTTTCTGTTCGCTGGCAGAGAATTTATTCTTTTACCTTAACACCCTTCTCTGAGATATACGAGCTCAGAGGTTATGTAGTTGATGGTTATTAGTGATATATTCCCAATTTGGTAATGTGGCATGCTAAGTACTGAGCATTGGTTGATCGAAGCATGGCTTTTGTGAAAAGCGTAGATTTGTGGGACGAGATTTCATCGAACCTCACACCCTGGAAATGGTCAAAACAGGAAAGGATGCAGCAAGGTTACGGGGTCGTGCCCCTCAGGGTATGTGCATTTCCTTCTGGATAAAAAGTGATATTCTGGTATGGAGCCCGGATATTTTACTTATGTGGATAAAAAGTGGTATTTTGGTACAGAGCCCAGATATTTACTTATGTGGTTGTTGGAATTTGAGGCGCCTCGGTAAAGGTCGATTACGACCGGGGGAGGCATACTCATGACAGTTGGTTACCTAGTTACAGATGTAACCCGGCCTTGTGTTGGCAGAGATCCAGTTAGGTTCTCGAGACGTCCCTCCAGAGGCGTACCCATTCAGATAAAGCAGGTTCCTTAGCCTTGACCATTTGTTGGAAATCCAAACAATCAATATGTGCTCTTTACGGTTTTAGTTGTAGAACCTACCATTTAAAATGGTAGCTATAGTAGGCATTCTTTAATGATACGTATGCTGGTTAAGACTAATATTATACTTTTGAAATGTCTTTCCACACTATGCACTAATAATAATATCAAAAGGATTTTAACGTATCAAGCATATTTGACTACTATAAGGAGAAACCTTCCCCAAGTGTGTGATTGCCTTGTGTATGTGCTGGGAGACCTTATGGTAGTTTCATTTTCCAAAAGAATAAACGGATTTCTTTTTGTAAAAATAACTGTTTTTAGATCTCATACCAGTCCCATGACTGACTCGGAGTTTATTGTTCCCTTTTCTAAACTATGTGTGCCCCTAATTTTCCACACGGGCAGCCTAGAGTCAGGTTATCGTTGTTTCTGGAGCTAAATCAGGAAAGTATGCTGTGGAGATCAAGAGACAAGCTGGATGGTGAGACGTATCACACGTATATGATGTTATATTTACGCTTTTGTGTTGTATATGACTCTGGTGATGTAATGTATAAACAGATAGAGTTCTTTTGTTTAAAGATTAGTCATTTATCTATTATATATTATTTCGCTGCGATTGTGAGATTCTGATATTGTTTCTACTTCTTCTTCTACCTCCTTCTTCTTTAACCCTAACGGTTCAGTTTTTCGACATTCGATTGTTCGGCATTGGATACAGTGGACGTATGGATATCGATTATTAGGGCGTCGAAAAATCGGCTCGTCACATAGAGTAAAGCTAAATATAATTTTTCCTTGTTTATGTGTATATGATTTGAAGGACTAATCATTTTGAAAAGTTTTTCAAGGAAAATTTGAGGGTAGTTAATTCTAAGATAATAATTCAGACAGTTAGTCAATTTTGTACATAGTCGACCTAGATTTTAGACAGTTGGTCAAGTTTGTAGGCAATCAGCCCAGTTTTATTGACAGATATTCCATTTGTAGCATAACTGACTTTACTATTATATTGTGGGCAGATAGTTCACATATTACTTGTCTTACGGACAGATAATCCATTTATTAGCATAAAGCATATTGTTATTTTGATATAATCAGTTTGATTAACCAGTTTGGTTGCAGGTAAGGATTTGCAAAATATATTTTCAAAGACGATATAAGTGACCCGTTGCGCAAAGCGGCGTGGTCTTATTAATATCGATAATTTGAGATGTAACAGAATTATTGACACTAGGCTTTATGTCTGACTTGAAGTTTTTGTTTTCCCTTAAACTCTCGGGTGCTTAAAATTGATTTGAGTTGGCTGAGGGTTGATGGTTTCAGGTTTTAATCTTTTGGCGAATAAAGCTTTTGAAGACGAGCAGGTGGCTGATGGATAGCTAATTAAGAATTGCAGATTTATTTATTTATTTATGCTGTGTATTAAATCAGATATGACTATAAAACTTTGATCAACCAAGGGTCATCGTCATATTCCGCTCTTAGCGTATTCTTGTAATGATTATAATTAATCTTTACCTCGAAAACGATATGGCATTATGTAAATTGGATATGAATTTGTTTTGAAATGTAATCAGTAAAATGTTGTTTTTGAAATATATGATTTTGTTCATATTCAAGTCCTTTTGATATTATGGATATCATTATCATTACCATATTTTATCACCAGAAGTTAATGTTATGGGTGACTGCAGCATCTGTAGCGCTTAGCTTTTGACTTTCACATATGGCATGTTACACATTGACATTGGTAAAGCAGTGGGCAGGAGAATCACTCAAGAATTTTTTAACCAAGTTTCGGTGTATCGACCACATTCATCGATGGTTTTGATGGCAGTAGTGTTGGGAGTTGTAGATAATTTAGATTTTAAGATATCACTGATACGGGATCCACCGTTGGATCTCGGGGAATCCGACGATGAAGAAGAATGGTTTCTACGACAAGATATGAAACCTGACAGAGAGGCAATGGATGTTAATACGATACGGGGTGGAGAACCGCCCGGTGAAAGCTAAGGAAAGGACAAGGGTAAACGGAACATGGACAATAGCTTCGATGGATTGAAGCGGTAGAAGGGAGAACCCAAATTCTCTTCCTACTCGAAATTGAATGAAACCCTAGAACGGATATATCTAGATACTCAAGAATGCCTTCAATATCAAAGGTTGGCAAGGAGGGAACCTTGCTAATGCAAATGGACATCAGGAAAGCGTTGTCTATTCCATGAGCTGGATCAACACATTACAAACGACTACAATCATTTGAGGATATCATTAAGGAACACGTGAGGAATGATCAATTATAACAATACGTAATAATTCAGGCTGCAACGGTGGAATAGGAGCAGCCACCGTCCACCTCGAATAAAAATGGCATTGGATTAAGGCATCATCATCAACTTGTCATTAATTGATCGTGATGACATGGAATAAGTAACAAACTCCGCATTAGTACGGCTAAGTCACTTACACATGTACGGGATCTAGGACGGTCCCTAGGAAATTGCTCTGAGATGATGATAAACTGTAGTGTTCGAGTTTGTGAAATTTGATTTTTTTTCTTCTTGTTTGCTTCGAACTCTTGTTTTTCTAGTTTTATTTGAACTCTGGTTTATTGGTTGTACGTACTTTTATTTTATATTTTGGTAAATAGACCTAGGAATGCTTAAATTTGGATCAATGTAATAGATAACATAGATCGCGGTTGTGGTCCTGTCCGGAGAGATGGGATAACAATCACAAGGTACAAATCTTTTCGTCGACCAAAAACGATGAAACAGACTCGTGCATCATGGGTAAGTCCTCGACTGGGTATCGAGGCTGAAGAATAAAACCCAACAGGTCATTAGGTATGGACTATGCCTTGCGAGGGGAAGGTCGCTTCACTCGATCGAGATGGATCGACCTACTTAGGTCGTCGAGTATAGATTGTGCTCGACAAGGATCTGATGAGATCATGGTCATCAGATATGGACTATGCTTGAAAAAGGGTAGGTTGCTTCACTCGAACACGATGGATCAACCTACTAAGATTGTCGAGATGGATTGTGCTCGGCAAGGATCTGGAGAGATCAAGGTCGTTAGATATAGACTATGCCTGCCAAGGGGTAGGCCACTTCCTCGAACGCGATGGATCAGCCTACTCAGGTCATCGAGTATGGATTGTGTTAGGTAAAGATCCAGTGAGATCGAAGATTTGGATTAGGATAATCACCCGAAGATGTCATGGGTTTGGATATCAACTTCGAACAGCAATGGGTTTGGCTTTAGATGGATGCAGATTCAGATAAAATGATCCAAAGAGACTGTGGATTTTGATTGGATTATGAATTATATAATATGGCTATCGACGGATTATGGATTTCGGATTTAGGATTTATAGCAATTCAAAACACGCCTTCCTATAGCAAGGCTTTTTTTGTAGGAAGGCGTGCTTTGGGAAGCAAATGTTATCCCACCTTTTGGTCAGGTCGGGATACCATGGATTTGGAAAAAAAATGGATGGATTGGAAATCGATTACAGTTCAAACTATGGATGATAGTTGAATGGATTCGGATGGACAACGCTCAAAATATGGCTAGGTATGAAATTGGCACTTCATCTAGGCAATGGATCGGATCTCCAATTTCTGATCTAATCAATGTGCAATTAATGTGGAGTGACAGGGGAGGCCACATAAGGCTCATTCCAAATTTCAATTCAATTGGAGTTCGTATGCTCGAATTATGGATGAAAGAAGATGGATTAGTATCAATCGGATCAATGGTAATTTGCTTGGAGTCGGACTCGGGAAATTTTCTATTTCCTTGGAGTCGGTGCATGGTTCGCTTGCAGTCATAGAAATTTGAAGTGCTGGATCATGCTTGGTGTCGAATACATGTTTGCTTGGAGAAAAATGATCGGCACCGATCATTTTTCATACTTGGAGTTGGATACATGTTTGCTTAGAGTCTTCTTGGAGAAAAATGATCGGTACCGATCGTTTTTCATGCTTGAAGTCAGAATCACGTTTGCTTAGAGAAAAATTTCGATTTTACCCGAATCTAACTCTAGGCCAAAATCTTCATCATCCGCTTTGAGTCAGAAATGTGATTACTTGGGTCTTGCTTTGAGTCAACCCCGAAGTGGGTTTTTCAACAACTATTTGGGCAATTTTTGAAAATGATCGTTCTATAACTCAATATCTACCAAGGAAATCGGCATGAAATTTGGAGAAAAACTACACTACACCATAAGGACCCACAATATCGATCGATGGGCCCCATGATGAAGTTGGATCGATCGGTCATGATCTATATGGATCGATCCGTAAAATAATTCAAATCAATAATGATCGATCAATATCTTACAAATGCAAAGTCGGAAAGACACGACACTTTAGGAATAGTAAAATATTATATAAAGGAACCTATTATATCGATCGTACATTATTTGAAGAAACTTGAACGATGGGCCTACATCGTTCTTGAACGATCATATCATTTCAGCCAGAACGATCCTGACTCCACTGAAACGCGATATCTCACAAACGGTAAGTCGGCATGGCTTGAAATTTGGAGAGCACGTAGCTAACATCATGGTGGACCCACCAGAATGATCGTGCCATAAAATAAGAAAACGTTTAACTATTTTCCATATTTCTATTTTTCAACTCGACTCTACGAAAAACGCAATATCTCACAAAAAGTAAGTCGGAATTGCATGAAATTTGGAGAGCAAGTTGCTAACATCGTGTAAGACCCTAAAAACGATTGCACCCCATTGGAGCTAATATGAATGATCCGCACCGATCATTTCAATGGTGTGGGATCGATCTGAAAATTGGTGGATCGGGTCGTACGGCTCTGGGGGTTCTTCTAGCGAAATCTCAGTCAATCCATGCACATCCACATGTATAAATACAGCGAACATGTCTCATTACAAGGGATCTTCTTCTTTTTTCAATTAATTCTTCTTTTGGCTCTCCTTCATCGCTTCTTATCTCTTCCTCTATTAATTTTCTAAGGGAAAAATAATTGTACTTGTAATCATATAGTATAAGTAAAGATTATTGCAGTGGACGTAGGCTGAAGTTTGCCAAACCGCTATAAAACATGGGTGTTCATTTACTTCTGTACAATCTATTCTATGTTCTATGAATCTGTACTTCTCTATTTGGATCTAAATATTGGATATTGGTGCTTTCACTTATAACAGGGTATTTGTGCCCATATTTGGCGCAAACACTTTTTAATCATTTCTATAATACATAGATTTACATGCTTGAATTAATAAAATTGGTTTGAGTAACATAAATCAATATATATATATATATATATATATATATATTGATTGGTTGATTAATTGATTTACTGATTGATTGTTGATTGATTGATTGATTGTTAGTTGATTGATTGAATTAATGGAATGTACACATATTAACGTAAAGTGAACATTTTGGAAAAGAATTAAACGGTTTAAATATGTGTACATTTGGGGTTAATGAACTTAATTAGGTTGAGAATGCATTTGGGAATTGAATTTCAAAAGGTTGTTTTGCATTAATTACTTGATCGTTCATTTCTTATTAATTAATACCTTCCTGTTGAGCCTCATTTTCATTCCTTTGTTTTTATCATTTCCTGTACTTTTTTTATACTCGTCCCTTAACTTATTTTCTCATTACTAAACTTGCCACCTCATTTTCGTTTTCACACTTCCAATTTCCAATCTCCTTTCCCTAAAGCCATTTTCACTGTGAGATTTCTCTTTTTTAGTTTTTTGTTCATCTCCCCTTTCCCTCTTTCATTCTTCTTCATTTTTCTTCTACAAAACGACTCCAAATTTAATGATTTACATTTCCAAACCCATAAAGCTAAGCCCAAATCCTTGTTTCATGAAATTTAATCTTGACATTTCTTTGTCAAGAATTGTCTACATTCCTCACTTTAGCAATTTAAGCTCAAACCTTTCTTCTTCAATTTTCATTTTTTCTTGCTTCATGAAATGGCAACCAAACCTCCTCCATTCTTAAATCGAATAGCTATCAAAAAAATCATGAAACTATAAGTCATGCTTCTCAATACGTATTAACACCGCTACAAGTTATCAAAGTCTAATTTTGATATAGTTTGGATGGTTGAAGATTTATTAGATTAGAAAATTTACTTGTTTATAAATAGTGGAAAAGAAATTTTTAAGCTGAGTTTTTTCGCGATCTATATTTACTTATGCAATTAGATTTAAATACGGTTAGGTTGAGTTGAATCTGAATTGGATGTTGCGTTATATTATGAAAATGAATTGAATTTGAATATTAAGTGACGTATAATATTGGATTGAAATGAAAATGTAATTTAAATAACTTGAAATCTATTTGTTGGAATAAATGTTCGAAATATACATCACCGTTATGAAAATAAAGTTGGTATGAAAATTTCATTGTTTGGAGTTAGATATGAAATCTACACTGATTGTTTATAGATGTTATTATTAACCTACCTTTTGGCAAGGCATAAACGGGTGGAACTTACTATGAACATCATGATCATCAAGGCAAGAAGCCTGGAGAAATGGTTACCAAGCTCGGCGATCGGCTATAAGCGAAACTATAGACGATGGTCATGCGGATTCGGATTGGGTCCCTAAATTTTGTCCTAATAAATGTGCAATTGGTATGAAGTGATAAATAAGGCCTAAAGAGGCTATATTTCAAATTTTAAGTCGATTGAAGTCCGTATGTAAGAGTTATGGGCAAAAGAAGAGGGGTCAGATCATATTCAGCTCAAGAGCACAACTCAACGATGATCGCTCCATAACTCAAAAACCACAAGGCGTATTGAAGTAAAACTTTGGAAACTAGAAGATGGGACTCTAGAGAGTCTACCCGAGGGATCGTATGGCATTTGGAGAAGTTAGAGGAATCAACATTTGTCCCACAACAAGGATTGGTACCTTTCCCTCTTAGGGATCGGCTAAGCCCAACTTCATAATAAAGATCGATCAATATCTCAATATATGTACATCCAATTGACATGAAACTTGGAGGACAAGCTATTTAGAACATGTGGAACATTTCATAAGGATTTCATAGAATTTGGAGCAAGTTGGAGAGATCAGTACTTATCCCTCCATAGGGATCGGCTATAATCAGCCTTAAAACTATATTACAATAAAGATAGGTCAATAAATCGATTTCTACTAATCCAATTAGTCTAAACTTGAAGGCTATACATAATGTAACATGGAGAAGCTCCCCAAGGGATTGCATGTCATTTGGAGAAGATTGGGGGGATCGGTGCTTGTCCCTCTAGAGGGATCGATAGAAAATAGAATTCTAGCAACACCACCTTATGAAAAACTTGATATCTCACTAAGCCGAAATGGCACAGAAAAGTTAGAAGGCAAGTTGCTAACTTCATAGGGAACCCCCCGGAGGAATCACACCCCATTGGGATACCAAAATAGGGATCGGTACCGATCCTTTTGTAGGCCCTAATGGACATGGAAATTTTTGGATGGCCTCGTTTTGGTCTCCCAAACCTTCTGTCAAAGTTTTAGCCCGATCCATGCATGTCTTCCCCTATAAATACAGTAGGAAAAGCATCATAAAAGGGATCTTCTTCTTTTTACTTATCTTTATCTCCTACATGGGCTTTACTCTGCCAATTTTATTCTTGAATTTCACGGATTTGTAATTGCAATCAGTAGTGTAAACTAATAAAAGGAAAATCTTTGAAGTGGACTTTGGCTGGAGTTAGCCGAATCACTATAAATCTGTGTCCCCGTTTATTTTCTTTATGATTATTTTAATTTTGTTCCTCATTTATTTCTCTTCATATTTCTGTGTTTGGATTGAATATTGGTGCTTCCATACAACTGGGTGTTGATGGCCCATTTTAACACTAACGTTTTGGTGCTTTCACTGAGAAGACTTGCACCTATGGATTTGGGAGCTATGAGCTTAGATTTTGAAGCTTGGATACTTGGATATAGGAATAAATGGCTAGGCAATCAACAAGGAGAACGTTACCAGAAAGAAGTCACCATGAAGGGAGTCAGAAGGCTTCTTTGGGAGCTGCAGCTAATCAAGCATCTATATACATCACCAATGATGAGATGAAAACGATGATGGGTGCTATGCAGGAGAGGATTCTGAAAAGATAGGAGGAGATGGTGCAGAATCTACTTCGATAAATCGGGCGGATTTAAGCCATAGGAGCTACTAGAATGCGGAACCAAGGAGTTGGAACAATAGGAACAACCGAAGCTATGGATCAAGTAGCTATGATGGCAGGAATCGTTGGAAATCAGACCCGGGGGCATGAAAATAGGGCTAATGGACAAAGAAATTGAACAGAGCAGCCGGGGTAGTCCCCGGCCATCTTAAAGGGGTCGGTACTGATCCCCAATGATTAGAGGGCATGCCTTCGGGTCTGGTTGATCGCGATGTTAGAGGACCTGCGATCAATCCCATGGAGCTTGGTGTGAATCAGAACTTAGATGCTCGTCTAAAGGAATATATTTCGAAATTCCCACGTAGACTCGGAGGCAGCTTGGATTTGACGATAGGAGACTATCACTGGAAGACAATGACATGTTTATAGAGATAATCAGGCGAGCTACGGGTGGAGGATTAGTGAACAGAGATCTGGAGGATGTGAATAGAAGTCCATTCGCTTCTAGTATCAGGAATGCTTGGAATCCACCAGAATTTAAACTACCAACATTGGAAGCTTATGATGGAAAGTCGGATCCAACTATTCATATGATGAGGAATATATAGTAAGGAAGTACTAGGGACATTGGAAGAAGTCCTGGCATGATGCTTCCCCTGTACTTAACGAATGTAGTTGCGTTATGGTTCAGACAGTTGGAAAGTAGTTCTATTAGCACATGGACAACATTGGTCGAAAGATTTAATGGATTCACATTACAAGACCTAAGAATGTGATGACATTGATGTCAGTAAAGCAATGGGCAGAAGAATCACTTAAGAATTTCTTAACCAGATTCAATGAAGCGGTTGTTTCGATGGATCAACCAGATCCATCGATGGTTTTGATGGCGGCAGTGTCAGGAGTTACAAATTTTAAAATATTAATGATATGTGATCCACTGATGAATCTCGAGGATTTTTACCATGAAAAAAAAGGTTTATGTGAAAAGAAGATGCAAAAGCTGATAAAGAGGCAAAAGAAGTTAGTACGATACGAGATGGAGAACTGCCCGGTGAAAGCTCAGGAAAGTACGAGGGTAAAAGAAACATGGACAATATCTTTGATGGATTGAAGCAACAAAGGGGAGAACCCAAATTCTCTTCTTAATTGGAATTGAATGAAACCCAAGAACGGATATATCTGGATGCTCAAGGACGCCTTCCATATCGAAGCCTGGCAAGGAGGGAACCCTCCGAACGCTAACAGACATCAGGAAAGTGCTGCCTATTCCATGAGCTAGATGGGCACAATACAAATGACTATAGGCATTTGAAGGATATCATTGAGGAACAAGTGAGGAATGGTTGGTTACAACAATATGAAAGGACTCGGGCTACGGCATTGGAATAGGAGCACCCACCATCCACCTCAAATGAAAATGGCACTATATCAAGGCATCATCATCACCTTGTCATCGGTTGATTAGGATGGCATGGAATAAGTAGCAAACTCTATGGTAGGATGGCTAAGTCACTTACACATGTACGAGATTGATGACGGTCCCTAGGCATGCTCTGAGGTGATGAAAAACCGTAATGCTAGGGTTTGTGAAATTTGTATTTTCTTCTTCTTTGCTAAGAACTCTTGTTTTTCTAGTTATATTTGAACTCTGGTTTATTGGTTGTATGGAATCTTATTTTATGGACTTAGAAATTCTTAAATTTGGATCAATGCAATCCATGACATGGGTCATCAATTATGATTTATGCCTAGCAAGGGGTAGTTCTCTTCGTTTGAAGGCGATGGATTGACCTACTCGGATCATCGAGTATGGATCGTGCTAAGCAAGGATCTGGAGAGGATCAAGGTCATCAAGTATGGATTATGCTTGGCAAGGGGTAGGTCGCTTCACTCCAATGTGATGGATCGACCTTCTTAATTCATCGAGTATGGATTGTGCTCGACAAGGATCCGGAGAGATCACGGTCGTTAGGTATGAACTATGCTTGGCAAGGGGTAGGACACTTTGCTCGAACGCGATGGATTAACTTGCTTAGGTCATCGAGTATGGATTGTGCTCGACAAGGATCCGGTGAGATTGAGGATTTGGGTTAGGACAACAACCCAGAGAGGTTATGGATTCGTATATCATCTTCGAACAGCTATGGATTTGGATATGGGTCTGGAGCAGTTTAGGATTCGGTTAACAACTAGGTGACGTCGAGGATTTAGGTAAATTGATCTGAAGAGAATGCGGATTCAAAATGGGATTATTGACTCAGAATGGTCATGGATTTCACTGACGGTTCGGAGAGATCATGGATTGGATTGGCAATGGATTGGATAATATGGTTATCGATGGATTATAGACTTTGGATTTTGGATTTATGGCAATTGAAAATACGTCTTGTAATCGCAAGGCATATTTGGGAGAGAAAGTATTAACCCGCCTTTTTGTAAGGTCGTACACAGGTGGATTTAACCCAATGGACATCATGGATCATCAAGTCGAGAAGCCCGAGAAACGATTACCAAGCTCGGAGATCGGCTATAAGCAAGACTATGGATGATGGTCAAGCGAATTTGAATCGGATCCCTTATTTTTTTTCCAATTGAGGTGCAATTGGTATGAAGTGATAAGGAAGGCCTCATAAAGCTACATTTTAAATTTCAAGTCGATTGGAGTTCATATGCCGGAGTTATGGGAAAAAGAAGGGGGATCGGATCATATTCAGCTCAAGAGCACAACTCAACGATAATCGCCCCATAACTCAACAACCATAAGGCTGTGTGAAGTGAAACTTTGGAAAAAAGAATAGGGTATCCTAGGGAGTCCAACTTAAGTATCGCATGGCATTTGGAGAAATTGGAGGGATCGGAATATGTCCCTCAATAGGAATTGGTCCCTATCCCTCTTAGGGATCGGCTAAGCCCAACTTCGTAAAAATGATCGATCAATATCTCAACATCTACACATCCAATTGACATAAAACTTGGTGGATATGCTAATTAGAACATATGAAACACCCCATAGGGATCACATTGCATTTGGAGAAAGTTGGAGGGATCGGTACCTATCCCTCCATAGGGATCGGCTATAATCAGCCTTAACACCATATTGCAACAAAGATCGGTAGATAACTCAAGTTATACTTATCCAATTGACATGAAACTTGAAGAATATACATAATATAACATGGAGAAGCTTCCCTAGGGATTGCATGTCATTTGTGAAGATTGGAGGAATCAATACCTATCCTTCTAGAGGGATCGATAGAAAACAGAATTCTAGCAACACCACCACACGGAAAATGCGATATCTCACAAATCGTAAGTCGAAATGGCACGAAATTTGGAGGGAAGGTAGCTAACATCATATGAAATTCCCTTGAGGTATCGTACCCTATTTGGACAAAATAGAGGGATCGGTAGCGATCCCCATTATGGGCCCCAATAGGCCTGGAAATTTTTGGGTGGTCTCATCTTGGTCTCCAAACCTTCTATCACAATTTCAGCCCAATCCATGCACGTCTTTCCCTATGAGTACAACGGACATGGCATAAGAAAAAGGATCTCCTTCTTTTTGCTTCTCTTTGTCTTCTATCTAGGCTATACTCTGCCAGTTTTATTCTTGAATTTCATGGATTTGTAACTGTAATCAGCCATATAAATAATAAAAGAAAAATCTTTGGAGTGGACGTAGGTCGGAGATAGCCGAATCACTATAAATCTATGACCCTCTTTATTTGCTTTTTGATTATCTTAATTTTGTTATTCATTTATTTCTTTTCATATTTTTGTGTTTGGATTGGATAATTGGTGCTTTCATACAACTGGGCATTGGTGGTCATTTTTGACCCCAACAGTTATGTTGATGAAATGTATTGTTGAATAGTTGATATGGTTGTATTGTTGAGTTGATTTAAATTTTATTGCATGTTATACCCAATAGTTGTTAATAATGGTTAATATGGTGATTATATATTTGTTTAACCATTAATATTACTTGTTACCACATTGTTTGAATTATTGAAGTTGTAGATTGTCATATAGATCATTTAAATAATGTATAGTATGATAAAAAAACCATTGGACATCTTATTTTTATATCCAAGAAAGTTAGAATAGATAAATTTTATTGTTTTGGCCCAAAAATTTTATTTTTGGCAAACTTATCGTTTTTCCATATTTTAAAAAATTGCATGCATGTGTTTAAGTCTAAATTTTTGATATGTTATAATAAATAATATTTCTAATAGTGTTGTCTAAAATTTGGTTGTAAGTTTATGTGTAAATTTTTTTGAATAAATTATTTAATTAAATATGAATAAATAGGCGTTTTGTAAAATAGTGTTATTTTGACTTTAAAATTTTGATAAAAATCCATCTTTGCAAAAGAAAAATATTTTGTAAAGGAACCCTACGAAATTCTATAATCTACTATTTTCTATATTTTATTCTTCGGCAATAGGATTATTGGAATTTTGAAATTTTATAAAAACATTTTTTGAGCTGAATATTTTTCTATAGCTCCTTTATATTATTTCAAAAAATATTTGATAAAGAACTTATATTTATTTTGGTCATATAGTAATTTTCATAATTTGATCTTTGGAATTCGCCGTTTGGAAAACTGGAAAAATTATTAAATTGATTCGGAAAAATCTAAAAATTTATCATAAATTCTAAAACTGTGTATTCAATACTCTATAATTAAATTTGTAAATTTTATGTAAATTAATAGGCTTTCTATTATTTATTTAGTGTAAAAATTGGTGTATTTTGACTATGAAAAATAATAATTGTTTTTGAAAATTTTTACAAATTTTTATATGAATTTATGAAATAAAATGAAGGACTTTTAGCGTTGAACACTTTTTGGATTCTTAACGAAGTTTTCTATAAAAATTAAAATGGATAAAATGGCATACTTATATATATTGAACGATTGGTTATTAGAGAAACCAGTGCCAGATGTTGGCATACCCTCTATCAATACTAGAACCACTTTAATAACTGTGTACGTGGTGGATGTTATCCAGAATATAGACATTGAATTGGCGAACGTTTCTTGGAATGAAGTAAGAAAACGGTGATGGATGACCCCAACACTTGTGTCAATTTGAAATGACTAACAGAAGCCAACGTCTGGCCCATATGTTAGCTTCCTTTAGCAGACATCTTTCCCTCATATTACCTACTTGATTTTGAACTTGATTGGTGCGTACCTTTGATTTTGGATTGATAGATGCGGCCGGCCGTTAAAGGTTACAACTAGCTAGAAAGGGTAAACATGTTGAATCCTGCCTTAGGCATTGCCGTACATACCTTGTCATACGATTATTCCATACGAGACCATTATGATTTTATTTTGTATTTTCCCTATAAGGGACTCGCTGGCATCTAATGACGTTACGGGTGATGTTATAGGAACTGCATAGACTACATGCTTAAAAATGTGTTAAGGGGTATATGGTTAATGCCTTGATTCTATTTTAATATTTACCTCACCGATGGATATTACACATATAGCGTATCTTACTACATATAGATAGTTTAACAGATCTTTAGAAGATGGAAAATCCTGTAACGTCTCTAAAGTTATTATACCTTTATTGCTTAATTTGAATTTATTTATATAAGAATGTATAGTTCTGACTCGAGTATATTGTTTTTCTTTATGCTCAAATTAGTCTGAGTTAGTCCAGTGTTTCGAAGACATTTGTTCTTAAAGACGGAGATGGAGTTTGGAAGACTGTATTTATTAGTATTATTCAGCTATATTATTTTGTTTGTCTGTTAAATGTATAACTTTTATTTTATTGTAAATGGAAATCAAATGTATATCGTAAAACAGCTTCATGAACTGCTTATGTAATTATTATATTTTGTCATTCCGCTATAAGATTTAGTGTTTTTTCTCTTCTCTTCTTTGATTTTTTACAGGTCCATCGATAAAAAAATTGGACTATTTGAGTAGACTTGTGTGGTTTATTGTCAACATAAATGGTTCAAAATGGCGGATCGTCACATGTAACTAACTACATAATTGCCCCTAGGGAATACTCCTAACTCTATCATTCTTCCACTTGCACTTGGGGTCAATTATGGAATCTTATTCTAATTTCTCCAAACGGTTTCCTTCGAACTAATTGGGACGGTCCCTCGGCGAATGAGTATGCTATTATGTTCCAATTATCTACTCTGTCAATCAACTCTCCTTGATGTTGATAAACTATTTTATCATGTGAAAGAATTCAGAGCATATCTCTCTACTTATAAAGAGCTCTAGGTTCTGTTACGAACTGTATTGTGGCATTATTATCATATAACAATTTTATGGGTTTCACAACATTTGAAATTACCCTCGGCTCGGTTATAAATTTGTGCGTTATAATTATATACATTGTTTTTATTGAAGCGCTAGTGAAGGTGATGTACTTAGCCTTTTTCATTGAATCAGCCATAGTCTTTCATTTGGAACGTTTCCATCTTAAAGATTTTTTAACTT
The DNA here is from genome assembly GCA_030765085.1 of Allium cepa. Classification (NCBI taxonomy): domain Eukaryota; kingdom Viridiplantae; phylum Streptophyta; class Magnoliopsida; order Asparagales; family Amaryllidaceae; genus Allium; species Allium cepa. The sequence goes on along the minus strand of CM060932.1, from coordinate 682,949,747 downwards.
GAATTTATTATTGACATATTATACTCAATGTCATTTATGAAAGTTTGAGTTCGAGCATACCTTCATAAGGAGCTTGTTGTTTCTACAAACAATTCTCTAGTATTTCATAAATACATGAGAATACTCCAAACTATCATTTAGTTATATCAATTTGGATTTGATATTTTCTTCATGTATCAAATACATAAATAAATCATGATATCGTGGACAACATAAAATGTGTGACAATTCCTATTTCCAACGCATAAGGAATCCATTTTACATATTCCATATTAAACATTTTATATGAGGTGTCCTTGCATATCATTTTAGGACATTCCCAATATCTTTTATACTTACTATAAAAGTTAATGTTTACAAATCCAACGTTGAGTACTAAAACTTATTTTAACACAAATACATCATTGACAATCGTTAATGTGGGTGTTTACTTATGTTTTAGAAACATCGATGTACCTTTTAACGTTCTTTCTTATGAACATATGCTTCCTCCACATTTTGATTGCTAATCAAACTATTTGATATCTCTATCAAAACATTTGTTCAATTCTGATAATTTTTTGAATGATATTTTCGTATCTATTCTTAAATCATATCCAAAAACTCACAAACTCAATATTGCTCCAACTGATGAGACACATTGGTTATTATGTGTAAACATTTAACTCTAAATCATTATTTAAAATTTTCTATTTCAACGCAGACATACCAAAACATAAAGTCATAACATGTGATAATTTTACGAGTAGAATCTAAATTAAGATGAGCATATTGAATAACGAATCTAGTACACTAATTTCAACAATTGGAATTTGCAATATTATTCTTATTAACAAGTTCGCTACATTCTAACTTCATTCGTTTTTCTCTTTAATGCACTTTTGCGGCCAATGGGTCAAATTCCTTTGGGTACAACTATCAAAATAATATTTTGATAACGTATTTGGAATCCATTTTGGATCCGCATATTGTACTATATTATAGAGTCAACACTCTGATGGTTCTAATTAAACAATCGAGGATTATATATTTTTGAAGTTGATTAGAAACTTATAGTTTCTCTTTGATGTGCAGGAATACTTATTAGACGCTCTAATGCGGTGTGTTCATTTAGGTTAGTTAATCTCATTTCATCTCACGTAATCAGTTTTATCTTTGGATCGTATCCAGTTCCATTTAACTACCAATAATTTCTCGAAGAATTTCCTTCATTATGACGTTGTTATTTCTTGACATAATAGCTGTTTCTAAGTGCAACGGAACGGACATTCATAAACATTTTATGAAATGCCTTATATAAAATTGATTTTGCATTAGTTTACTACATATTTATGTTCATAACATAAATTAGTCATATAATGACTATCGTTTCCAAAATTCTCTTGGGACGATTCATATAAGATCTCTTACATTCAATTATTACATGTAGTCTTTTGGCTCATAAAACCTTCCAACTCCTTGGCCTAGGATATATAGTGCTTTCTTATAAACCCTTGTTTTGTATGGTTTCGTATACTAATCTTTGGATGATATTGATTTTAACCTTGTGTGCTACTCTTAAGTACGTACCTTATAGAAAGTATTGAAGTTAAGTTCACTCATTATTAATCATGTTTTGTCAAACAATGTTCGATTACTCGTTATCAATACATCATTATGCATTATTGGGAGGAGTGGCTTTTGAGGTAGAATCATTATTCATTTCTAGGTACATTCGGAACTTTTTCTAATATACTCACATATTCGATCAAATGGAATCAATTTTGTCGCATGTTATACTTTCATTTTATATTCGATAAGCTTATCATAGACTTAAACATGAATATCAAATACACATGTCTATGTCTATGATAACTTATTAGTGAATACGATGAAGTACATGGAACCGTTTTGGTACTAATAGACCTATGATTGCATAAATCTATATGTATCAATCTGAAAAGTTCATCAACTCTTTTGATGCTCTTACTAAATGAGTGCATAACCCTTAATTATTTGATATTTAATTAACTAGTATCATATGATTCACAATCATCATATAATAAAAAATATTTCTTAAAGTACGGCTTAGTCTATCATTCTAAAAGAATTATAAATAATTTTAGATACTTCAGCATTTTCCAGTGTATCGCTTTTATTGTGAAAACAAATACCATATTACAGTAATGAATATTCATAAAATTCACACTAAAATATAACTATGTCTATCTTTTAGTTGACATTGAAAAGTCATTATTTCATGAATAATGTTTGGTATAATATATGAAAACAATTTTCGTAATTTGATGCAATCAATGAGTGCTATATGGCATACACCCACTATTTCTCACATTACTATAATAGTGTAATAAATTAGGACGTCCATCATTCACTTAATATAGATTATTTATTTCATACACTACAACTAGTTTACAGCGGTGAGTTCTTTAATCAAATATCTTAAACTCAAAGAAATATATCTCATAGGAAAGAATTTTCTATAATAAAATACATTTCATAATAGAAATCGTATTTTTCACTCCAATGTTAGGTATCAATTATTATTATTACAATTCTCATTTCTGGTGTTTCTTTACGATGTAGAAGTGACTATTCATTCTCTTCATCCCAACTGTACCTTAAATCACACATACTCTTATACATTAGTTTTCCTTTTTAAATGATCAAACCATTCGAAAGAAAAACCTTACTACAGTATAATGATGAACTCTTTACAAAAACGCAACTATCCATAATATTTATAGACATCAAATATGGCGCACTTTACATAAACTGATCAAACTGATAGTTCAGTGATCGAATTCTTAACTCTGTATTGTAGTTTTAGTCTTGTGTTACATTTAACACTATGTGATCTTTATCATAATCAATCAAATTGAATACTTGATCTCATACAATGGTTTATTTTCTTGTTTTCGAAGAATTAATTTTATTTAATTATCGTACATTACGAATTGTGACCGTTCACTGTATAACACATATATGTGATAGTATATGGGTCAAATATCAATAATCTAATATCAGTTTTGAGTTAGAACCTCATAGATTGCAGTATACGGTCTCAACCAAATAATCACGTAAGCGACCATATTACGAACGTATTAAGTAGTTGTAAAATTAGACACTTGCATGGGTATAGAGAACACTAACATGCAAGAAGAATTAACAGTAAGTATATAATTATATTTCTAGTTAGCAATCTTCAATTTAGTTCATTTGTTTATCTAAATTGATAAATGTTTTATCGATCATATAAAATGGACAAATTTATCAATATAGATTATTATAACATTATATAAAGGTTAAATGTTATCGTTTCATTTTTCTAATAAGCCTCCCACTAGTCTTTTATGTTTCACCAAACTCTAAGTCAAAACATAAAAGTCTTTCAATAATTGGTGGGTGTTCGAACTTGTATGTCTTGGAATTCTAACCTTAAGTTTACTTAACAAGTCGTAGCTCCACGGACGATGGATAACTCCTTATCTGTTGTATCGTATACAACTCCTAACCCGCAGTACCTTGTCCTAATTTCACTTCGACCTTGAGTTTGCTCAACAAATCGAAATGAAATTATTCACTCGTACCTACCATATCACGATGGTCTATATGTAGTATATGTACCTTGAGTTTGCTTAATAAATACATATAATTTTAGATACTTCAGCATTTTCCAGTGTATCGCTTTTATTGTGAAAACAAATACCATATTACAGTAATGAATATTCATAAAATTCACACTAAAATATAACTATGTCTATCTTTTAGTTGACATTGAAAAGTCATTATTTCATGAATAATGTTTGGTATAATATATGAAAACAATTTTCGTAATTTGATGCAATCAATGAGTGCTATATGGCATACACCCACTATTTCTCACATTACTATAATAGTGTAATAAATTAGGACGTCCATCATTCACTTAATATAGATTATTTATTTCATACACTACAACTAGTTTACAGCGGTGAGTTCTTTAATCAAATATCTTAAACTCAAAGAAATATATCTCATAGGAAAGAATTTTCTATAATAAAATACATTTCATAATAGAAATCGTATTTTTCACTCCAATGTTAGGTATCAATTATTATTATTACAATTCTCATTTCTGGTGTTTCTTTACGATGTAGAAGTGACTATTCATTCTCTTCATCCCAACTGTACCTTAAATCACACATACTCTTATACATTAGTTTTCCTTTTTAAATGATCAAACCATTCGAAAGAAAAACCTTACTACAGTATAATGATGAACTCTTTACAAAAACGCAACTATCCATAATATTTATAGACATCAAATATGGCGCACTTTACATAAACTGATCAAACTGATAGTTCAGTGATCGAATTCTTAACTCTGTATTGTAGTTTTAGTCTTGTGTTACATTTAACACTATGTGATCTTTATCATAATCAATCAAATTGAATACTTGATCTCATACAATGGTTTATTTTCTTGTTTTCGAAGAATTAATTTTATTTAATTATCGTACATTACGAATTGTGACCGTTCACTGTATAACACATATATGTGATAGTATATGGGTCAAATATCAATAATCTAATATCAGTTTTGAGTTAGAACCTCATAGATTGCAGTATACGGTCTCAACCAAATAATCACGTAAGCGACCATATTACGAACGTATTAAGTAGTTGTAAAATTAGACACTTGCATGGGTATAGAGAACACTAACATGCAAGAAGAATTAACAGTAAGTATATAATTATATTTCTAGTTAGCAATCTTCAATTTAGTTCATTTGTTTATCTAAATTGATAAATGTTTTATCGATCATATAAAATGGACAAATTTATCAATATAGATTATTATAACATTATATAAAGGTTAAATGTTATCGTTTCATTTTTCTAATAAGCCTCCCACTAGTCTTTTATGTTTCACCAAACTCTAAGTCAAAACATAAAAGTCTTTCAATAATTGGTGGGTGTTCGAACTTGTATGTCTTGGAATTCTAACCTTAAGTTTACTTAACAAGTCGTAGCTCCACGGACGATGGATAACTCCTTATCTGTTGTATCGTATACAACTCCTAACCCGCAGTACCTTGTCCTAATTTCACTTCGACCTTGAGTTTGCTCAACAAATCGAAATGAAATTATTCACTCGTACCTACCATATCACGATGGTCTATATGTAGTATATGTACCTTGAGTTTGCTTAATAAATACATATAATTTTAGATACTTCAGCATTTTCCAGTGTATCGCTTTTATTGTGAAAACAAATACCATATTACAGTAATGAATATTCATAAAATTCACACTAAAATATAACTATGTCTATCTTTTAGTTGACATTGAAAATTCATTATTTCATGAATAATGTTTGGTATAATATATGAAAACAATTTTCGTAATTTGATGCAATCAATGAGTGCTATATGGCATACACCCACTATTTCTCACATTACTATAATAGTGTAATAAATTAGGACGTCCATCATTCACTTAATATATATTATTTATTTCATACACTACAACTAGTTTACAGCGGTGAGTTCTTTAATCAAATATCTTAAACTCAAAGAAATATATCTCATAGGAAAGAATTTTCTATAATAAAATACATTTCATAATAGAAATCGTATTTTTCACTCCAATGTTAGGTATCAATTATTATTATTACAATTCTCATTTCTGGTGTTTCTTTACGATGTAGAAGTGACTATTCATTCTCTTCATCCCAACTGTACCTTAAATCACACATACTCTTATACATTAGTTTTCCTTTTTAAATGATCAAACCATTCGAAAGAAAAACCTTACTACAGTATAATGATGAACTCTTTACAAAAACGCAACTATCCATAATATTTATAGACATCAAATATGGCGCACTTTACATAAACTGATCAAACTGATAGTTCAGTGATCGAATTCTTAACTCTGTATTGTAGTTTTAGTCTTGTGTTACATTTAACACTATGTGATCTTTATCATAATCAATCAAATTGAATACTTGATCTCATACAATGGTTTATTTTCTTGTTTTCGAAGAATTAATTTTATTTAATTATCGTACATTACGAATTGTGACCGTTCACTGTATAACACATATATGTGATAGTATATGGGTCAAATATCAATAATCTAATATCAGTTTTGAGTTAGAACCTCATAGATTGCAGTATACGGTCTCAACCAAATAATCACGTAAGCGACCATATTACGAACGTATTAAGTAGTTGTAAAATTAGACACTTGCATGGGTATAGAGAACACTAACATGCAAGAAGAATTAACAGTAAGTATATAATTATATTTGTAGTTAGCAATCTTCAATTTAGTTCATTTGTTTATCTAAATTGATAAATGTTTTATCGATCATATAAAATGGACAAATTTATCAATATAGATTATTATAACATTATATAAAGGTTAAATGTTATCGTTTCATTTTTCTAATAAGCCTCCCACTAGTCTTTTATGTTTCACCAAACTCTAAGTCAAAACATAAAAGTCTTTCAATAATTGGTGGGTGTTCGAACTTGTATGTCTTGGAATTCTAACCTTAAGTTTACTTAACAAGTCGTAGCTCCACGGACGATGGATAACTCCTTATCTGTTGTATCGTATACAACTCCTAACCCGTAGTACCTTGTCCTAATTTCACTTCGACCTTGAGTTTGCTCAACAAATCGAAATGAAATTATTCACTCGTACCTACCATATCACGATGGTCTATATGTAGTATATGTACCTTGAGTTTGCTTAATAAATACATATAATTTTAGATACTTCAGCATTTTCCAGTGTATCGCTTTTATTGTGAAAACAAATACCATATTACAGTAATGAATATTCATAAAATTCACACTAAAATATAACTATGTCTATCTTTTAGTTGACATTGAAAATTCATTATTTCATGAATAATGTTTGGTATAATATATGAAAACAATTTTCGTAATTTGATGCAATCAATGAGTGCTATATGGCATACACCCACTATTTCTCACATTACTATAATAGTGTAATAAATTAGGACGTCCATCATTCACTTAATATATATTATTTATTTCATACACTACAACTAGTTTACAGCGGTGAGTTCTTTAATCAAATATCTTAAACTCAAAGAAATATATCTCATAGGAAAGAATTTTCTATAATAAAATACATTTCATAATAGAAATCGTATTTTTCACTCCAATGTTAGGTATCAATTATTATTATTACAATTCTCATTTCTGGTGTTTCTTTACGATGTAGAAGTGACTATTCATTCTCTTCATCCCAACTGTACCTTAAATCACACATACTCTTATACATTAGTTTTCCTTTTTAAATGATCAAACCATTCGAAAGAAAAACCTTACTACAGTATAATGATGAACTCTTTACAAAAACGCAACTATCCATAATATTTATAGACATCAAATATGGCGCACTTTACATAAACTGATCAAACTGATAGTTCAGTGATCGAATTCTTAACTCTGTATTGTAGTTTTAGTCTTGTGTTACATTTAACACTATGTGATCTTTATCATAATCAATCAAATTGAATACTTGATCTCATACAATGGTTTATTTTCTTGTTTTCGAAGAATTAATTTTATTTAATTATCGTACATTACGAATTGTGACCGTTCACTGTATAACACATATATGTGATAGTATATGGGTCAAATATCAATAATCTAATATCAGTTTTGAGTTAGAACCTCATAGATTGCAGTATACGGTCTCAACCAAATAATCACGTAAGCGACCATATTACGAACGTATTAAGTAGTTGTAAAATTAGACACTTGCATGGGTATAGAGAACACTAACATGCAAGAAGAATTAACAGTAAGTATATAATTATATTTCTAGTTAGCAATCTTCAATTTAGTTCATTTGTTTATCTAAATTGATAAATGTTTTATCGATCATATAAAATGGACAAATTTATCAATATAGATTATTATAACATTATATAAAGGTTAAATGTTATCGTTTCATTTTTCTAATAAGCCTCCCACTAGTCTTTTATGTTTCACCAAACTCTAAGTCAAAACATAAAAGTCTTTCAATAATTGGTGGGTGTTCGAACTTGTATGTCTTGGAATTCTAACCTTAAGTTTACTTAACAAGTCGTAGCTCCACGGACGATGGATAACTCCTTATTTGTTGTATCGTATACAACTCCTAACCCGTAGTACCTTGTCCTAATTTCACTTCGACCTTGAGTTTGCTCAACAAATCGAAATGAAATTATTCACTCGTACCTACCATATCACGATGGTCTATATATAGTATATGTACCTTGAGTTTGCTTAATAAATACATATAATTATCTTATTTCTCCTTTTTAATATATTAATAATACCATGCATAACATCTCTAACTTAAGTTTGCATAACAACGAAGGAGTATGCAAGTAATTTGTTAATATGTGTGTGTGTGTGTGTGTGTGTGTGTGTGTGTGTGTGTGTGATAGAGGATAACATTATATTGAAGATTCATTATCTTCAATATATTATATTGAGTGATATCGACTTATAGAATAATGTATTACTTATTAAATACCCTCGTGATTCAAGTGTTGGGCACATCTAAATTCACAGAATATGTACAGTACGTATGTATTTAACCCTTAAGTCAATTTAGGTTTCTTTTATGTTCCAGCTTTAGTTTATATATTCATATTATATAAGTTTCATTATTATATAACTTTTATATTTTACATTACTCATATAAATTTTATTTATAATATTATATTAATTAGATCTTATTTAATTAATTTTATATTACCTAAATATAACATTTATATTAAATATTCACTATATATTATACCCTTAATAGCACAACACATATATCATATATATGTTTTTATTATTTAATTAATTAACCTTTTAATTGATTTATTTAATTAAACTGCTTTAAGTAAATTATATTAATTTCAAAATTCATTTCATGTACATATATGTGTACTTATGTTGTTTTAAACATTTTAAAATAACATAACATATATATCATAATATATAGTACATGTATATTTTAATTAATTAATTAATTAATTAATGTATTTAACTAATTTATTATATTAGTCATATTAATAAATTTTGAATTTTTAAATTTATATGTATTATTTTTAAACGTTTAAAAAGATAATTATATTATAACTTTTATAATACATACATAATATATATATATATTATAATTTTAGCTTTTAAATTAAAATCTTATATATATTTTTTTAAATTTTCAAATAATTTTGAAAATTTGCCCATGGTCCAATTCAAATTGGGCCCTTTTTGTTAAGGACATACTTCGAGCTCACATATATTTCCAGACCAAGCTGGTAGCTAGGTAGGAAAGAATACTCGATTACCTAAACCAATCCTAGGCACTACCTTTTCAGATACCCTACTATCTCAGCTATGAGCTTAATATTTAACCATAACATGATTAGTTTAGACCACATAGGCTAATGGGCTTCGATTCCATTGTTGAAATTAGGCCATCCTATAGTGGAAGTTTTGGGTGAATTTCAAAAATATTACCTTACTGGATCTTTATTGGGCCTATAAAGTCTACTTTATTTAGAACATTTCTAAATATTATTTAAATAAAATCTTTTATTTTATATAAAATTATAAATTATATATTATACCTAATTTATATCTTGACACACACACACACATATATATACACATTTCATACACACAAACAAAAATATGTGTGTGCGTGTGCAACATGTCAACCCCTGCAACGTATAACATGCCAGTGTATAGATCTTGGGGTTTATATTGCAACGGGCACGTTAGCTCATCCAATAGCAAATATATGTTGTCCAAATATTTGTATGTACGTATATACAATTATTTGTAAATAATATTATAAATATATATATGTGTGTATAAGTATTATGTTTTGTTAAAATAATTTTATATAAATATATAAGTGCATGTATACATACATACATACATACATACGTATGTGTGTGTGTCTGTGTGCGCGCGCATGTGTGTATATAATCATGTGAATAAAATATCAGTATTATGCATGCATATTATGTAATCGATTTATATAAATAAATTATTTATAAATATTAATATAATTTTTATTAAAACCGTGAGTAATACATACATAAATACATATATAAATTAATATATATTTTTAATTTGAATATATACACACACACATACATATATTCATAAAAAAAATACATGTGTATATATATATATATCAATAAAATAAAATAAAAAATTGATAAATACGAAATACTAGGTCATATGCACAGCTCGGCAAATAATTTACTATTACTATTTTTAAACTTTAAAATTCATTTCATTTAAATATTCATTTGAAAAATAATAAAATAGAAATAAAAAAATAATTTTGTAACATTATTTCAAATTTTAAATTTCTAGTAAATCATAAATGATATTTTTGGTTTGAAATTTTTTTCACGTTTTTCGATTTAAATTAATTTTAAATTGATTTATTTAATTTCAAATGAATTAAATAAATAATTTTTACGAATAAATTTTTTTTGGCCAAGAGCTTATTTGATGTTGACAAAATTTAGAAGATAATTTTCATAACAATTTGAATTAATATAATTTATTTATGTAGTAAATTGATTTAAATAATACTAAGTAATAAAAAATTATAAAGAAATTATTTGTTTGCTGCCAAAAATTAGTATTACTATAATAATTTTTATATAAAATTACATGACTAATTTTAACCATAGTATGATATTGTAATTAATTATAACTATAAATATATATATGTAATTAATAATATATATTAATTTAATAAAATATAAAAGTATATTATTTTTATATCTAGCTGCATTGACCTTATATATATTTTATAAAAAAACTACAATTTTTTTAAACGTGAATTTATACATGCATATAACTAAACTTCTTTGTGACAACATTACTTGCATATCATAAGCGTCACCTAACTAACAATATAACATACATACATATATAATAAACCATTATAGTGAAAATTATTTACTATAATCGGATAAAATCATACCTTAATCCCAAATCCTAAAAGTACACCTTGAAAAAATAATTTCTCCCCTTTGAAACTCTTTTCGATTAGGAAGAATGCTAGTTCTTGAACCGTTGACCTTTAGCTATCGAATAGCAATTGATTTGATTTGATTTGTACTTGAGAAATTAGGATATGGAAGAGAGGAATTTCACCAGCAATATATCAAGTTGGAGGCTTTTAAAAGTCCTCTAAAGGATGAGGATAGAGATGCTTATATAGAGGAGAATTAAGAGATATTTTAGGATCAAGATCCAACATCATCCCTTACCAATTCTCTTTCATCTTTGCCCTTCATCTTAAAGTCTGTGTTGCACCATCTTATGGCCACGTTAACCTCTCATTATGACCAATTTTTTCATCCCCTTCATGGGATTTTAAACCTATTTATAGCCAAAAAAATATTATACAATTAAATCCAATTTAATCGCTTATCGATATCGTATATCAATTGATATATTTATAACCATTATAAATATATCTAATAATATCTATTCATCAAATCATAATCAAATTTACAATTAATATCTCATAAATATTAATCAATTTATAATAATTATAAATTAATTAAATCGTACAGTCAAAGAAGAAGTCATCATTTCGGTTGTGTGACTTGTTAGGTGTAAATTCAGTCAACGATTAATATTGAACTATTCGAATATTCACATTCGCACGTCACTTAGCAGATGGTGTGACATTTTGACTAAATTTATCGCTTACTTAGTTTTGGTAAAGTCCAAATTTACTTTATTAAGCGTTACCTGGTTGTGGCTTTATTTACGCTAATTCTCTTCACCAAAACTATATCAAATTTGAACATATGGAATTTGGAAATGGTCAAAATTCCAATATCATTCATATTCAACTTTACAGTCCAAACACAAAGTCTTTGGTTCAGTAATACTAAATATTATTATTAATGGAACTGCTCTGGCCAAAGACTTTGTCTTTGAGTTGATGTGAGTTGACCGTGATACAAATCTCATATAACCGAGGAGACGGATCCTTTCTTGAATAGTGCTTCTCTTCCAATACTTCCACTCGATCCAACTATAGTCATTCGATGTATAAATCATGCCATGATTTGATTATAATCAAAACAGAGCTTTCATATTGAAGATCCACAATATTCTCAAGTTGAGAGAACTACCTAAATCAGTCACATCGATATTTTTTGTTTGACCTTAGTTATATTAACCAACAGAAAACTATCGTGTGAGTCGTTCCATAGTTATCCAATATCTATCGTAACCCCTTTGTGCCCCTGTAGTCATGAGTAATACACTGCCCAATATTTAGGAGCTTTACATACTCTAGTCTCAACGGATACATCGATATCCAATGTCGATGCCTCTTGACTAGGAACATTTAAAATGGTATATCTGTTTTCATTGTGATAAATTACTCACGGTTACAACACTTTATAATTACTATCACAAAATATACCATTTATGGATTTCTATTATAATACTTTTAATTAAATTAATTAATCAATATAACATGTTATATAAAGTATATAATTGAAAGAAAATAGCTTTCATTTCAAACAAGATTGGTTATCGAGTTTGATATATGTAGCAAATTATATAATTGCCCCTAAGGCATACCCCTAACTCTATCAAAGGACATACCCTCAGAACATACCACCACGGCGAGTCAGATAAAGGGTAGATGATCGGGAGTTTTTTCATTCATAAGAACATTCCTTGATTAGGGTAAGTTTCCACTCAGTTATAATTCTTTTCCTTAAACGCCCATCTAATTGGTTTTCCCAAAAGACCAACCTACATGTCGGTTAATTATTCATTTGAACACAACGTGGGCCCTGACACCATTATTAGACGAAGTGCATTAACAATGGGGTTCAAAAAAATTGCTTTTATTAGTTTTGAAAAAAAATCGTATTTTATGTTTATATAAATAATAATTTTACATTAAATCATATTCGGTATCGATTAATAAAAGAGTTTAAGGATAAAATTTCAATTTAATTAATTTTTTATACCAAAATTTATGTTTGTTTACTATGACTGATAATAGTATTTGATTTTTAATTTATCTTAATTTTATTTATTAATTTATTTATTTTTGATAACATATTATGTTCATATTCATGATATAAACATTATAACTATTGGATATGAGATATGGTGATCTAACCTAGGGGTACAATGATGAACATATGTCATAAAGGATTTAATTAACTGCTATGGTTTATGGTATAGGTTTAATGAAGATGTCATATACATACATACACACACATAAGCATTTATATTAATATTTACATTTGTATATGCCAATAACAATATTTATTAAGTCGACCATTAATTTATTAATATATACATATATATAATAGTTATATAGTTTTACTTAAATTTTATATATATATATATAATTTTTGACATATATAAATATAAGAATATTAAATTAAATTATTTAGGTTTAATAATCCATATATATAGTTGCATTAGAAAAATATATATATTTCATAATTTAAAATTGGAATTTTAAAATAATTTGACTTTTTAAACATATGTGTATGTATATATGTTTGTATATATACATATACATATATAAGTTTTTATATTTAGAGCCATGAGCGAACAGACTATTTTTTATTAAATATAATTTGTACGGTTTATATATTTATTATATATATATTACCTTTTCTAAAATTTAAAATATCTAGCCTCTTCAAACAAATAAAATGTTTTTGATAACCCAAGAAGTAATTTATTATTATATAAAATCCATGTGCATAGTTGGTGTGTGTGTGTGTCTATATATGTTTATGTATATACATAAATACATTAATGATCCAATTTTTTTATTTTTAAAAGTCAAGAATGATATTATGTATAACACATACATACACACACACACGTGTATATTAATCTTTAATTTTTAATTTAATTATTAAAATAATATATAATCCTAATCTTTTTTATTGCTCGAATTAAATAAAGGTGATAGGAAGCATATGTGAACAAAAGCATGTATATGAACCAATTTAAAATAGAATTTTACATTGTTGTTGTGATACTGCCAACTGTGGACACCATGGTCGCTACTTGTTTCCTTCCTCGAACTCCTAGTTTTATCTCCTTCGCTAGGTATGCAACTCTGTCTCCTAAGCTTCTCTGATGTCAGCAAGCCAGGGTAAGGACTGGTTCAGTGGGTAGAGAGAATGAACGGGGTGGTATTTATAGCCTATATCCAGTCCCTTTCTCTCTTGTTTTTGAATACCAAGTCCAATCCCTCCTTTGCAAGCTATGTCCACTCCCCCAACTGTTGTATCTAGGCTTTCAAATTTTGGGCCAAATTGATTTAAAAATTAATTAATATATTCAAGCCTGTTCTTTAATTAAATCAACAAATAACTTTTATACATCATTTTAATTAAAAAAAGTTGGCAAGCCTATCCGGTTTTATAATGGATTGCCCACTTTGATTAACAACAAATCAACAGTTAATACGAGAGAAAGGCGGCATGCCTCATCTACTAATAAAAGGAAAAAACAAAGTAGGAGCCAGGCAAAAGGTGCCTAAACTACTATAAATGACCTATATCTAGTCCTCCTTAGAAAAGGTGGAATCACTTCCTTCGTCCAAAGAGTCAGGGCTATCACATGCAGAAAACCCGAGAAAAGAGACAATATTCAGAATATGACTAGTGTAATCCTTGCAATAGATAAATTTCCTATCCCAACTATCATCATCAAGAACAACCTTATTCCTTACATTAAGGGCACCATCAACAAAAATAAAGTGACCTTCCCCATCAACAGAGTAATGAAGACGCCCATATTTACCTTCAACTTCACTAACAAACATAAGGAAATCCTTTCGAATAGGATCGTATCTCATCTTAGACGGCTTATGTATCCATTCTTTTTGAAAAGAATTTGACACAATAACATAAGCCTGGGCGACACTAGATGACACGGGATCAACACTATAATCAAAGGGAGAAATCACAAGGGAAACAATATCTTCGGCTGATGGGGAGTCTGGTCGATATACAATCATAGATGGAACAGATGCAGCTTCAAAACTAGGTGCAGAGGGAACATTAGAAGGGTAATAGACACAAGGTCGAGTCAGGGAGCTTTCAAGAGTCAACAAGGTGGCCAAAAGAATGGAGAGCGGTACAAATGTCAGGCGCCCAACCATATCTAACATGAAATTCTTCTACATGGCCAACAACAAGTTGAACTTTAATCGCAGATGACAGTGGCTTTTCAAGGGTTACTTCAATCATTGCCTTGGCATAAAACAATCTCTCACGAGCCACTATATTAGAGACAAAACATTTCAATTTACCAATTGTGCATGCTGACCAATACAAACCCATCAACAGCTGTAAAACAGTTGAAAAATATTTTAATTTATCAATTTGTGCATGATAACCAATTCAATCCCATGATGTAAAATAGTTGGAATTTGCATAATGTATGCCCAAACAGGAATAAACATTACCTAGTCCCTAGCTCTAGCTACGGAAGGAGACCCATTAGTGGTATTGGACGGTTTCCCATCAATAAATGATGAATCAGCTTCAAGAACCCATTGACATTCCGCATTGCTAGAAAATTTAAAGAAATACATTGAGCCAACATAGATTACACGAAGATCCCCATGAAGTTTTCACATGCGGCGGCATAGACTTCTAGCATCTTGAATCTTTTAGTTGGGATCTAGAAAAAAAAACCAACCAAGAACACCGACCAATAATATTCCCTTACTTGCATAACAGAAGGAAGTGGTAACAAAATTCCATTCTCGTCCTCAATCTCAAAGTCAGTAGGCATGTAGATACCAATATTGCGGAACGAGGAACGAAAGAGGGATGACCAAGGCTTGGGACAAACAGGTTCAGACAATTTTAATTAATTTTTAGCTTTCAAACAAATAGATAAGATGCCACAAAAATTTAATACAACATTTATATTTAATTTTATTACTAATTTATGACATTTATAAATTAATTTTATGCTTGTTAAACTCGAAAATTAACTAACAGCACAGTTGAGTTGGCTCTTTGGTGTGAACTAGGTACTTAGTCAATATTTAAACAATTTAAATACCGAAGCATTTACAGACTTTGTTGAAGTACAATATTGGATACAAGTTCAATCACTTGTAGATCATTTCAGAGAAATCCAATTTCAATTATATATAAAGCTGCACCTAGTAATGACATTTTGTATAAATTTTCATTTCTTCATTGTTGTATTACCAAGATATCTAGAGTTTGGTTCAAATTCAAAAACTCTATTATATCCATAGCTAAGTGCGCAGACTACACTATAGTCCATGCATCAATCCGATGACATTTATCGTTTGACCGACTTAATCTAGCTAGAGATTTAGACTTCAAGTTGACTACCAATTACAGTGATACTAACCTTTTATAACGAAGGAGAGGGATACCTTTTTGAGTGGAGTGTCAATTAAAGTAGTTAAACAAGTACCCAATTATTGTGATTACATGGTCGGCGTTCCATATGCTTGACCGTAATCAAAGTACATCCAAGCTTAAAATCGATAGCACCCTCAAGTCTAAAGACTATTGTACGTCGTTACATGATATCTTCTATTTTGACTTATTGATTAACCTTCCAAACAACCATAAGTATGTAACATCTTGGTCTTCCCAATGGTCATGAGTAATTCCATCATATGAAGAGCGTTACGCATACTTGTCTAAACATACACATTGATAACCTTTTCTTATTACATCTTACATAGGAACATTTAAGAAGTACTCAATTATCAATTCAATACTCATGGTTACGAACACATTCCTAACTACAATCGACAAAAAACTTCTCCTAAGTATTTTCTACAAATATATATTTAATGCATTTATTTTGTTATTTATATCTCTATATAATAACGATATGAAATAAAATAAAACTAAAAGCATCCTTTAGTAAGGCAAAAGTTGTGTTCAAGTAGGTTAATAGCCCAATCTTCAGGAAAACTCTCATCTCCATCCTTAATCACAAAATTAATGAAACAACAAGGGGAAGCAAATTGTCTTTTTTGCTCGAAAACCACCTACTTTTGATTCATTTCCATATTCTTCTAATTTCTTAAGATGGTATGAAGTGCTCTCTTGAAGTTTCGCAAAGTTCTTTAAGTTTTCACTTATATTTTCATTGTAAATCTCCTTTATTCATTTTTGAATATATTTCTAAGAAAAGAATATGTCTTTTGTAGAAAAAGATGAATTATTTTTCTATCTTAAATACTGCTTTTATAGCGTTAAAATCATTATTAACTATCCCCACCAATTAATTAACTAACTAATTAAAAATAAAATTTTCAAAAACATTTTTTACCATTGTAGGTCGACATATCCTTTGGTGTATATCGACATATGGATAATTGTTACTAGTGTGTTGATATATAATTTGTGTATGTTGACATATAAGTGATTTCAACCTTTTAAAAATTTATTTTATTTTATGTTTTATCTATTTAAATATTTATTAATTTTAATTTTAAATTTATATTTTTCCAGAGAATATAATGCGCACAATTATCAAAATTTTAATAATTCGAGCGATTGCATTAATTAGAACCAAAGTACATACTAAATAAAAGATAAAAGAAAACTTACTACTAAAAAGAAAGGGAGATACAAAGTCTAGAAAGAAGCAGATGAAAATGGAGCATGGTCGCCAAGTTTTCTTATGATTTGCCCAAAAAATTATCCATCTTTCTTGAAAATTTCAAGAACTTTTTGCTAAAAGATATCTTAAGCTTCTTTTGAATTTAACGAAGCTTTTCCTGATTTCTTTATAAATCGTAGTTACTTTCTTCCTTTCAATGCTTTTGAGAGAGGTTTTTTTCTCCTCCTCCTCTTCTTCCTCCTCATCTTCAATTTCCATGTCTTATTCTTCATCTTCTTCCATTCTTTCTTCCAAAATATCTTTCATAGCCAATTTTGCTCTTTTTTCGTAAAAATTACATATTGTACAAAATCATATGGAATATGCATAAGAAAATATTTTTCATGTCAAAAAGCTTTCTTTGGAAGTGGGTTCTCCACTTAAATCAATCCTAAAGTAAATACTTTTTTGTCAAATACACTCTATGATAAAGTGTATATTCATGTCTAGAAATACCTTCGGCTACGGAGTCTGAAAGAATGACTTGTGCTCAACTTATATCCCTTTTTTGCAAAAATTGAAAATAATGCTTTCTAAACTCTCGAAGTAAGATTGTTATAGTTTTCGGTTTGGGGAGTTATGCTTTGTTGCAAAATCAAGCTCATAAGTCTTGCTTTTGACCTAAAATTTTTCCTTTAAATTCAACTTCAAAATCATTTTCAAGCTAGTTTGGTAAAATTTTATGATTTTCAAAATCAATTTTCTCATTCAAAAGATCATTACCACTATTTGCAACCCAAAATTTCAACAAGTAATTTACATTCAAAATAATAATGTTGTCATTCATACTACTCTAAATTTTAACATTACTTCCTTGATAAAATTACCCATGTAAATTTGCATATATATTTTTTTAAAAGATTTGGATAACAAGGGAAATAATTTTGAATAGAAGCACTAATCCATAAATACCCTTTTTAATAAAAAGAGAAAGTAGATCATAAGAAGGAAAATCATCCAATTTTGCAAATCTATCGGAAAATACATTAGCATATTCACTTTAATCAATGAACCAATTTCAAATTTTTAGGAGATTCTAATAGTTTGAGATAATGAAGTTGATATTTTGAAGAGAAAAGAGAGAATAGAGTTTGTATTTGATTTTGAATATTATGATAACGTGGCGTGGGAATGAATGAATAAGATAAGGTGAATGAATAGTCATTTAATAGGTATATAACTATCTATAAAGGTGCTTTTTTGAAATTTGAATTGATAAAAATGAGAGGTATTTCAATATTTTAAAGTTCGAAAAATGTACCATTCCAGACCTAAATATATCGACGTAGTCATCCCTATATATCGACATATATATCGAAAAGATATCTATTCATTTATTCCAATTCCTATTTTAATTAACTATTATCCACATGTGCTGTTATCTTTATCCTAATACAAAAAATTACAAAATTTTCATTTTCGAATTTTCCTCCATGATCACTTCTTATAGTTTTAATTTTAAGTGATTTTGGATTTTGAATTCTTTTAACAATGGTTTTAAACAGTTCATAAGCATCACTTTTATGTTTTAAGAAGATTGTCCATGTATACCTTGAAATATCATCTATGATTATAAAAACATATTTATTATGATTACTTGATCGTTCCTCGGATGGTCCAAAGAGGTCTAGACAAATAAGCTCTAATGGATGAGAAGTAGACATCTTATCTTTTGATTTGAAATATTTCTTGTGAAGTTTACCAATTGGGCCAGTGTTAACCAAGAAAATTGATCAACATCCAAAAATCAGATGAAAGCACCAATTCTATTAAAAATAAAGGAAAAGGTAAAAAAAACAAATGGAGACACAACAATTTTTATAATCATCCAGCGTAATCTCCGACCAACATCCACTTTAATCTTCTCATTAGTTGTTCTCTCTTTGGACTAAAACTAGTTATATCGGATCTGACCATAATCTAGCGAATCTCAAATCGACAGTGATGTTTTTAGAGAGTTTGAGTGTCATGGTACTAGAGATTTGCTTATCTATATCCTAAAGCAGCAAATACTGGTTTACTAGGTGACTTTAATGGAGAAGAGGTGGATGTGAAGAAGGTGAAGACTCCAATGACTGAGAAATCAGATCCTCTTTTGGACAAAGGTATGGAGTTAGAAGCCCACTTGCAAGTCAAGACATCGGCCTAAGGTCACGTGAGAAAGTGCAGAGCTTCCCAAGTAAACCAAACATGTTGGTACCGACTTAAATATGTCGGTGCCGACATGTGTCCTTAACTCGAATCACTTTGAACTTTCTTGCATCCTTCTTATTACTTATTGTTTTGTTGTGTTCCATGTTGTTTCATAAATTGTTGGTTTATTTTGGTCATCATTCCTTCATCACTTGGTTTATTCTGTCGTTCTAACTATTAACTTTTCGACTCTTGAACTAAGTCGTCAAAACCCTTCGAAATCATTTGGATGCATATGGAAAAGATAGATAATAACTCATGTGGAGTTATAGTGGAGGAATATGAGGCAAAAACTTGTCATCATCGACATGAACAAGTTCGCACCGGCTTTTGTAGTTAGTGTATTTTGGGATGAAACTTCTTTGGGCTATTCCTTTATAAACATGCCTCCAAGATTTCAATTCGTTTCGTCCTCATTTTGATCTTTTGAGTTCAACTGAAATCTTCTTTGATTCAAAAGCTGGTTAACATTTTCCTCCAAAGTAAGCCTTTTGAATGTAAGTTATGCTTTGTCCAACAATAAGTTCTAGTAAACAATCTTTGATAGTTGAGCTCTCCATCTATCCGTTGATCTTAGTCTTTGTGAGTCATCTAGTTTCTTCGGATTCTATTGCAAATCATAGGTCATTCTGAACTTATTATAGCTATGGACTCCAGCTCTGCTTATGCGATGTGTATACATCACAATCTTTTTGATTTCATTTGGAGTTATTAGATCACATATCATAATCATCCCACGTTCATCCGAGATTAATCTATTTTATCCTAATTACAAGGCATTCAAATCTTTTATCAAATCTATTTCTATTTTAAGTTTCAATCTCTCTAGATCATTTTACATTCAATCTAGGGTTCGATCTCTCCAGATCGTTTATTGTCCAATCTAAGGTTTTGATCGCTCCGAATCCTTGTTGAATCTGCTTACTCTCTGGCAAAGGAACTCAATGACCAAGCATGCCTATCTACTTACTCTCCGGTGAAGGTTGATTTTCATACAAGCCCATCTACTCGCTCTTCGACAATGGAGCTTGCACCTTGCACTCTGGTCCCGTCTCTCCAAACGGGACTTAAAGCGATCAATATCGTACAAGTCCATTTGCTCCCTCTCTGATGAAGGGACTTGCACCCTCATTGGACGATCCCGCCTCTCCGGGCCAGAATGAAAGGAATTAATATCTGTCATCACACTAAATGTGGATTTCCAAAAGTTAAATATTCAAATCAAATCATCTCAAACATCCGACTCATAGATAAGGACTAATCTAGTTCCTGTACACGTGTAAGCGGTCCAAGATTATTGTCATCCTAAATAGTCATCCCAGACATCCGACTGGGGGCATACCTAAAGACCAATCTGGGCCTCGTACATGTATAAGAGGTCTGAGGTTATTACGTCTTAATTATTTAAAGCAAGAAAAAGGGAAGCAAGGAAGTCGGACCCGACTCTAAACAATCTCCATCATGGGATTTCAAGTCTCAGACCAGATCCCTAGTTGTTCCTTGATGCATTTGATGCATATGATAGTTGCTTCTCTCTCACCATTGCAGGTCGATTCCTTACAAACTGTTTGCGGCTGGTTGCTCGAAACTACTTCTTTAATCAGATCATGATGGTGTGAGCACTAGATCCTTTCATGTCCTCTAGCTCATGGAAGATGTAAAAAATTTCAAATCTTTTCTCTTAATCAATAGGCTCTCTTCTAGTAGGCTTCTGATAGGGGATATGCCCCATAGTATTTAGATATATCTTCTTCGAGATCTCTATTAAATCAATATAGGAGGAGAATTTTGGTTTCCTCCTTTGTCGTTTCGGTTCTCCAAAGTCGTCACCAGCCCTTCTTTTTCCTTTAACTTTTCCATTTTCTGCTCCAGATAATCCTCTGTCATCTACAATATTAATTTCAGCATCCTTAGCTTTAACGTATGCTTGACGCAAATATCTCTCGGATTTATGTTAGAATTTCGCAAAATCCATCGACGGATCCTTTTCCAGTGCAACTTTAAAGTCGGTCTTGCTTGCGACTCCAGATATCACCCTTATTAATATTCTTGATGGATCCGGCTTATTGACGGCTACAGGTGCCACATCGAATCTTGTCGAATCGCTTCTCAAGGTCCCTCGGAGATTTTATTTCAGGCTTGGTACTCATTCTATGTGACATTCCAAATATCTAGACCAGTTGAGTGTAAATAGATTTTCATTCTACATGATTAATATGTGTAATTGTTGCCGTTAAAAAATGAAGGTCTAATAGCAGATTATCCTTCGACAAAGGTGTTACTAATAAGTGAACTAACAGTGTTGCTAACAGTTTTGTTAGCCATTTAAAATTTTCAAAAATAAAAATAATGAATACTATGAAAAACAATACTCTGATACCAAATGTTAGTTTGCAAAAATAAGGATCTTAATGCTAATTTAACACTAGAATGGATTGAATAGTATTTAATAACTTTTATGAAGCCTTTTGAATTATTTTAAGATTATAATTTAAACAATGCAAATTGACAATCACTGATGCAAATATAGATAGATATAAATGTAGTAAAAGTAAAAAAGTAAAGAGTTGTGAGATCACACCAGGATTTTTATAATGGACCAGAGTTACCCTATGTCTATTCCGTGTAATTTCTTGATAAATTTCATTCAAATATTAAATTTTACATAATCTCGATTCTAACGCTATAAGACACAGCCTTCAGATTTTTCTAGCTCTGGGGACACTCACTAGATTCGGATGGGTCATCAACACATCTACCTGGATTCAAACGGAACACTATGTACTCCTACTTGATTCAGATAGGACATAAGTACACCTACTTGGATTTCAGGGACACCAGAATATGATTTGATAGAGTTTACCAAACCAATTTCATGACCATGAGTAATAATAATTATATAACCTCTTGAATAGCACTTTGATCTTGATTTGAGTGAGAGAGATCAAAGAGTATATAATAGGGTACCAAATCAATAGACTTTGAGTCCTATTCTGATTGAATTTGAGAAGATTTCAGTAGAATTTTAAAAATCAAGAGAGTGAAACAGAAGAGAAAATATGAGAAAGTAGTTAACCAAAATTCTTTGAGAGAACCTCTATTTATAGAGAAACAACAATCATATCCATTCACGAAGAGATACGATGAAAAGACATTCCCATTCAAATTTGAATTTTGAAATTTCCGACCAATATGTCGACATACATGATGAAGATATGTCGATGTATCCTTTGTAATTTGAAAAATCACTAAATGAAAATTGTTTTGAAAATATTTTGTAAAATATATTGATACCTTGTAAAATCATTTAAGCATAGTTTATGCACATTCTACTCATAATAAAATTTAAGAAAATCTAATAAAATTATTTTGAAATATTTTAATATAAAGGATTAAATATAATTTATATATACAAAAATAATGTATATAAAGTATAAGTGAATATGTACTAAAATCAAAGCATTAGAAATATACTTTGACTACCATATCATTTAGAAAAAATAAAACTAAAAACTATATCTAAATATAATAAATTAAAAGTATATTAAAATATAAAATGCTTAAAAACTTAATTACTCAAAATAAACTTGTTAGTAAAAATAAGACTAAAAATTATTTGAAAACAATTTTGAAATGGTCTTTGAAAAATTATTTTGAAAATAGGGACTCTTTAAAATTCATTTTAAAAACCATGATATTTGAAAATCATTTAAAATCAGAGAATAGATATTAAAACCTATTTGGAAAATAAAAGGAGATCGAACAAGTGCTACCAGGTCTTTAGCAAAATAATCCATGACTCTATAACTTATCTTGAATCTTCAAATTCATGATTCTTCAATCTCTAAATCTTGAATCTCTATATCAGCCTCTTGATTTTGCTCTTGATATTGTACGGTCTTTTTATTCAACATCTTTCAAATATCGTGCACTATATACTATATGTCTTAATAAAAATATCGGTATCTATATTTTGTATAGTAACATATGGTTGTTATCATCAAATGCAACGCCTAAGGTACTAACAAGGACCCGTTGAGAGTATACGTTTGTATATAGATGAAAGGATACCCTCAGGTTATGTTAGTGCTAGGAATGGACCTTCGTAAATGTAGGCACTTAGTGAACCTTTTACGAATTGTGAGACTGTATAAGCATTATAGAGTAGCTTGCTTCAAATTGGTTAGAGAAGGGCGTTGTCTTGATTGCACCAGGCAATCTAAATGGATGATAGGTGGGATCATGCTTATGAAAAAGGAGGCATAGGTATGGCATGCATAGGTACCAAAACAAGGGGTAGAAGTTGCATATTAAACGAGCTCGCCATCAGTCCCTTACAGTCAACAGGAAGGGCGGGATTACACCTAACTGATCTTTTCCGCCTACCGGTATTGATTCAGTTTGGTTATGCACCACCATAGTTGTTTGTTAGTTTGTTTGGTAGGGCAAGTTAATCCATATAGAGATTCCTTCAAAACACAGATGGGTTAGATATGTGTGGGGCCAAAAATCTACGTGTATATGAAGGAGACAGAGGTGAAAATCCTTGAAGAATATGAAACCTAATGAAGCAATGGCCGACGGTGTGCATTATAGGGTTTCCTTGAGTGATACGATGGGATGATGCAGCGATGTGATGGATCCTTATGAGGTGATGAATGATAGATACTAGTAGGGATAGTATCTAGGTCTGTTGGTGGACGATAGGATATACATATATGTATGTATGTATGTATGTATGTATGTATGTATGTATGTATGTATGTATGTATGTATGTATGTATGTATGTGTGGGGGGGGGGGAGGTTGATGGGAATGGTTCGTACGTAGCAAGGGAGTCATAGCGACTAATGATAAAATCTAATATAATAAGAAATGGTGAACAGTTGGCATAAGCTAGTGTTATATATGAGATGTATAATTACTAGTCACCAAAATATTTTTCCCGATCTCTTCCTCATTACAACCCATAGAATTTAGCAGCGCAGGCACTAGTATTGTTTTGGAGCAGTTGTCTGGCTGAGGCACTTGACAATTTTGATGTCTATTCTTGATTAGTGGTTATTATGATCTTTTATATTTACTTATTTCCGATATGAGTTGTTACCATTAGTGCTCCGATATAATTTCTCTTTTATAGGATACCAAACCAACCATCAGTATTTTAGTCGACTTGGGTTATCGAAATTGCTAAAATATAGGCCCACTGAAGTGTGGGTTGTTACATTTTTTATCAAAGCATAGGTCAGTCGATTTCTGAAAGATTAGGAAACGTAGAGTAAACATATTTGTATTTTGTCTATAAATATAAATGTAACATATGCTAAAATCCTAAGAATTCCTTTCATAGAGTAGTTGCATATGGAATATCTCTAAAACTAGGTGATACATAACTCCCAAGTTAGCCCTTGATAGCCTAATGTGTTGATCCATGTTTTGATAGCCGATTGATGATGTATAATAGGTCTAGATAAAGGGAAAATAAGAACCCATATGTTATAGATTGTGGAAAATGGAGAAAGCGTGAAAGTGCCACTCCTAATTAATGATTGGATTTTTGGATTTGGAAAGAAGGATGTCCTGAGAGAATAGTTAGAAGTCCGCTTTAAGTCCAATCCAATAATAAGAAATTTTTAAAAAATGAGAAAAAGTATAAATTATATACTTTAAAAGGACTTTTAATAGAAAAATAAATAAATTTTGAATTTTGAAAAAAAATGTCATAAAGGTTTTGTAAGAAAATTTCTTTTGAAAATAAGTGATGGAGCAATATAGCTCGTGAATCTTTCTATGTAATGAAAGTTTTTAAGATATCAAATATTTTTATGGGTAGACAATATTATTGGTATGTGAATCGGAATAGGGTGAATGGTATAGAAAAGAAGACTTAAGGGTCTAAATAAAATAAGTTGTAAGTGGCTGCACTACAATTGTTTAATTAAATGGGGTGGTTAATTAAGGGAAAAGCTGTTGGAATTAGTGCAATTTGGGCTAAAGAATTGAGTAGTAGGAAGTTAGGAAAAATAAATGAAAGAGAGGTTTGACTTATTGTAATTAGGTTGGGATTTGAGATATTTTAATTCATTGGAATGAAAAGAAATA
Source organism: Allium cepa (assembly GCA_030765085.1). Taxonomy (NCBI): domain Eukaryota; kingdom Viridiplantae; phylum Streptophyta; class Magnoliopsida; order Asparagales; family Amaryllidaceae; genus Allium; species Allium cepa. The sequence goes on along the minus strand of CM060932.1, from coordinate 682,923,738 downwards.
ACAAAATAAGTTTCTGTGAATTAATCAAGTTACAAATAAAGGTGTTTTGTTTAAATAATAAGGAATGTAAATATAAAGAAAGAGATGTACAAAATATCGAAAATCCTGTATTTTGTACTATATTTTTCAATAAAGAAATAAAACAAAATCCTTATAGTTTCACACAAAATATGAATCGTCTTTTAAGCGATTTATAGAGAATTATAGTGTTAACAATTCCTCTTGGAGGAAAAGTAGTTCCAATGCATTTAAATATAGGATCCTTAAGTATAATAAAAAAAATGTAGTAAATAGCAGTAGCATCACTAAATTATATTAAAAAATAATGCTAGTAATCTAAATTGAGAATAAGAAATTAAAATCAGAACAAAAGGAAAATGGACATCATCCATTATTATGTGCATTTAATTTAAGTATCTTTTAAAAGTCCCCCTCGCAGATGGTAAAGACTCCGCCTAATATTGGATGATTGGGAGGGTAGGAGATGTAACGAAAATAATAGGATGATAGTTGTCCTTATTTACTTCAGTTTTTATAATTTAAAAGTTATGTAAGATGTTTTATACACATTGTAAATTCTATCTCTAAAGGGAATCATTCCACGAAAATAAATAAGTTTTTGACAGAAAAACTTAATAAATGGTTGAACTAAATATCCAAATTTTTAATAAGAGTTAGAATGGTCTTTAAAAGAAAAAGATGATTTGATTTTAAACTTAAAATTGTTAATGTTCTCTTTTAAGTTTAGTGAATAAGTTAAATTCAAAAACCTTAAAATGTAAGTTTTGAAAAGAGTTAAAACACCAGGTATTCTTTTGAATTTAATAGAAGTTTCTAAGTAGCTCTTTTAACGGCAAGAGTTTTGGGATTAATTATTTCAAGAATTTTTGAAGTTTTAATTTTTGAGAAAAAATGATGATAAAGACCAAACTAGAATTTTAACATGGAGTAGATAAGAATTAGTACCTAGGTATGACGGGAAAAAGAATAAGTCTACGAAGGAGATGGTAATGACTACATATGGAATAGTAAGTAGAAGTCCTTGTAGAGTGTAAGGACACTAGAAAGAGCTTAGGAATGTTATTTTAATATGTGTGCAAACCATAAAAATAATATTAAAGTATACCTTTATAAATTTTGGATATGCTTGTAGGAGGCTTATGGATAAAAGAGATAACAAGGATTGAGAATACTATCAAAAGAATGAGATTAAGAGTAGATAGTAACAGATGGTAATGAGATGGTAAACACACACGAAGCACATAGGTAGACTTAAGTTAGGAAAACAAGAGTAGGATTGGAAGGTTATTTCCCCAAGCTTAGTGACCATTTAATATGAAGGTTTCAAAGGTTTTAGTTCTTATCTACTGCAATAAAAAGAGACATAGTTGCTCCATAATTGGGTACGGAATGGAAGAGATGAATAGACCTTATTCATAGAAAGTAATAAAGGAATGACAAGATATGAAGTTTGTTATTGAGGGATGGCCTGCTAGGAAGGTCCATTCTACTAGTAGTAGTTGTTAGTGGGGATGTATTCCATCCGGTGTTAGTTTTTCTTTCCGTGGGTTGTAAGCATTATTGTTGCTATAGAACTGCGTGCGATTATGGAAATGTTCCTTTTTATGTGTTTTCTACGTGGATTGCTATGATTTGAGAAAACAATAAAAATAAGGAAATTTCATAAAGTCACTTAACTAATGCAAGGAAAAGAAATAGTTGAAACTAGAAGCTAAGTAATAAATTAAAAAATTTACTTAACTACTAAATAAAAGTAAAATGGAAATGTAGGTTCCAAAAAGAATAGAAAATTTTCAAATAATAAATTTCAGTAGACATGGGATAGGATTATGAAGAGGTGAGCCACAGTTTAGTGTTCCTGTTCCTTAGAGACTGAAATGTAAAATTTTAACATATATGCCGGTTGGTATTAATAAGAAAGAAATGTTTTTGATAACTTAAAATTTTAACGTTCAATCAAGTGAAGTCTGTTATGGACGATGACTTGTTGGCTAAACAGTCATATCAGAAATGTAGAAAATTATTTATAAAATGTAATCGCGCATATATTTTAAAAAAGAATTTTTTTATAAAGAATTTATTTATGAAAAAATTTCACTATAAATAATATGACTTTGAAAAATATATACATATCGTTGGAAAAGTTTTAAAGGCTAATAATTTTTAGTTTTGGAAATTTTGAAATACTGCATGCTAGTATTAGGGAATTGTTAGTAAGCTAATTACTATAGATTTTATTATGTAGCAGTGTTGTTTGTAAGCTAATTTTGTCATTGTAATGCACTGTGCACATGTATATGGATTGTTGAAAAATTATTTATGCACTATGATTATTAGAGTAGAATGGATGTGTGATGATTTCAATGATCGAACCCTTACGGAATTTTAAGGACAAAATTCTTTTAAGGGAGGAGAATATAACACCCCAAGTTTTTACATTAATTAATTAAAATAGAAATTAATTAATAAATAATAAACAATAAAAAATTGAATTTTTGAAAATATCAGAATTTGGCTACGAAAATTGCACCATTGTGTTCATAGTGATTTTCTAATCAATTTTCATGTATAAACTTTTCCGATTGGAGTTCAAACAAAAAATTTATCAACGTTTTAATTTTTGTAGATAAATATACTAATTAAGGAAATAATTTGAAATTAATTAATGCCGTTAAAATTGACTATTACTTAATTTTTAAGAATTATAAATAAGGGATATGATAGCGTTGATTAATGTTAATTGGATATTAAAGGTAAGAAATCAACGTAATAAGAGTACGCACCAAATTCATCAACCCAGCACTGCCCAGGACAACCGTGAGCATGCCTGGGTCGACCATGGACGTGTGGCTAGGGGCTTGAGCGATCGAGCCGCGACCTTTTGAAAGTGGCAATGAGATTTATCCATGTGCCCCAGATCTAATTCAGTTTCATCCGATGATTAGCGCCGATTTGAACCTCTATTATTTAGTACCTAAAGATTCACTTCCAACTCATTATTTTTCTAATGAGTGCCGAAGATCTGCCATTTTCTTTTCTCCTCCAAAATTTCTAAATACATAGAATTAGATCTAAATTGCATGAATACACTTTGGAGAAGAATAGAAAAGGACAGAGAATAGGAAATAGGTTCAAATCAAATTGCTAGATCAAAGGTATACTTTAAATCTAGTTCTAATTGATAAATATAAATCCCTTTTCTCCATTCCAAATTCTAATAGATCTGTATAAATATTATTTGTGGATCTGAATAGGGAGTCAAAAAGTAGAGAATACAGATAACAAGGTTATATCTGGATTAGATATAGATATTTGAAAATGCTAATTAAATGTGAGTAGGAATATTATATATTTTTATATAATATTTGGTTAAATCGTTGCAAACTTATTCCTATATGCTTGAGAATTGAATTTAAATTGTGAATAAATTCAAAAATGTGAAAATTTGAAGATATGAAACTTGCCTATGAAAATACATAATGATTAATTTTAATTCAACAATTGCGTAAATGACCAGTTTTACTTCAGTAATTACATAATGATTAGATTTAATTATGTAGTTGCATAATGATTAAATTTAATTGTTACTTTTACAACAATTTAAATGAATAAAATCATAATGAATGCGTAATGTTTAGGAACTTGTTTTATTTGACGGACACGGATTAAGTTGAAATAAACTTTATTTTGTTATTTAGGGTTTTTGTGACATTTTAATACATTGGAACATGGATTGTTACAAGTAAATTGGCGCATATTATCAAGTGCAAAATAAGAAAAAATGTGAAGTTTGGAATAACAAGGAATGCACATGTGAAAATAAAAGAAAGAAGATTTATAAAACAAGAAAAATCTATATGCTTTATACTGTCTATTTCAAGAAAATTAAAAAGGCAATTCCTAGTAATTACAAACACTGCACAAACATCTCTTCTTTTGATAAGATATGGAAATTTACCGCATCAACATATATTGAATAGAATATTTAGTTCTAATATATTAAAATGTAGTAAATCTCAAAAATAGATATTAAGTCATGAATAAAGTATGAATACCAATAGAAGAAGAGACTTTGAGAAAAAGGAAAGAAGAAGAATAGAGAATGAAATGGAAACAAAAATGTTAGTTGGAGCAAAGAAATAAAAAGGTAACGATATTAAGAAATTGAAAAAGGAAGCGGTAAATGAATTTGAAAAGGAAAGGCTAAACGTATACTAAAATAGGACTTATCAAGAGTATGGAGGTAATGAAAGGAAGAACAAGAGAATGATAACAAATATAAACATATTATATGTGTAACCTCAGATATGCATTTATGATGGGTGTAGATAGTTATAATTTAATATATAAATTAGAAAAAGAAATGACATTGATAGTTATTAGAGAAGGTTGAAATGCGAAAGCATATTCAATCGTAGGACCCATGGAGAGTACACGCTTGCGTATAGAAGAAGGAATACCCTCAGGTTATGTTAGTGCTTGGAATGGAAACTCCATTATTGTAGGCACCTAGCGGGCCTTTTGCGGACGGTGAGACTGTACAAGCACTATAGAGTAGTCTGCTTCAAATTGGTCAGAGGAGGGTATTGCCTTGATTACACTAGGCAATAAAAATGGACAATGAGTATGATCGGACTTATGCAATAGGGCATGCAAGGCTGACATGCATTGGTACCAAAACAAAGGGTAGGAGTTGCATATTTAACGAGCACATCATCGGTCCCTTGAGGTCAACGGGAAGGACATGGTTACACTAATTGATCTCTTCTGCCTACTAGGATTGATTCTGTTGGGTTATTCACCGAGACAGTTATTTGTTAATTTATTTGATAGGGCAAGGCTAGTTAATCCGTATAGAGATTCCTCAAAACATGGATGGGTTGGAGGTGCATGGGACCGAAAATATACGATATATATGAAGCAGTCAAAGGCAAAAATCCTTGAAAAATACAGGACCTAATGGAGTAAAGGTCGTTGGTACGCATTATAGGATTTCCTCGAGTGATATGATGATCATGATGCATAGGGGCGATGGATCCTTATGAGGTGTCGAGCAATAAATAATAAATAATAGTGAGGACAGTATCTAGGTCCATTAGTGGATGATGAGATATATTGAAACACGTCCAATTTTTCGACGCCCGAAAGTCGACATCAATACGTCCACTTTATCGTACGCCGCACAGTCGAATGTCGGAAAACCAAACCGTTAGGGTTTAAAGAAGAAGAAGATAGAAGAAGAACAGAAACAATAAACAGAATCTCACACTTCGCAGCGGAACAATATACAATAGATAAATAAATATCTTTAAAACCAAGAACTATATCAGTTATTACATTACATCACATTACATTATCATAGTGTTACAACAACAAATAGCGGAAAAGAATATAACATATACTAGTGATACGCTTCACCGTCCAGCTTGCTCCTGATCTCCATAGCATCTCTTTTTCGATTTTTGCTCCCGAATAATGCTAACCTGACTCTAGGCTGTCCGTGTGGAAAATTATGGGCACGTAGAGTTTAGAAAGGGAACAATAAACTCCAGGTAGTTTGGTACTGGTGTGAGATCTCAAAAACAATTGTTTTCACAAAGGAAAGGAAAAGAAATCCGCAATGCTTTTGGAAAGTGAAACTACCATAAGGCCTCCCGCTACACACACAATGCAAACGCAGAATTGGAGGAGATTTCTCCTTATGATAGTCAAACAAGCTTAATGTGAAAAATTCTTTCGATATTGTTATCAGTGCATAGTGCAGAAAACATTTCGAAAGTATAGTATTAATCTTAGCCAGAATAAGCATTTTTCACTTATGCCTACTATAGCCACTATGTTCAATAGCAGATTACCACCACATTCCATGGCAAGTTATACAACTAAAACCGTACAAGGCGCGTATTGTTTCTTTGGATTTCCAACAAATGGTCAGGCTAAGGAACTTCCTACTGCCACATGGGTACGCCTCTGGAGGGACGCCCCGGGAACCTACCCGACTCTCTGCCAACACAAGGCCGATTACCCCCTTCCTAGGAAGTAAAACCTAAGATATGCCACCCCCGGTCCTTTGGGACCTTTATCCGAGGATCCTCTACACCAACAACATCACACGGTAATAAATATACTACAGTGTCCGCATGAGTAAGCATCTGGGCTCCATACCATGATACCACCCTTTTCCAGAAGGAATGGACATACCCTAGGGGAGCTACCCTTGAAACCTTGCCGCATCTTTCCAGTTTCGACCATTACCGGTTTGTGAGGCTCAATGAGGTTTCGTCCACAAAGCTACACTTTTCACAAAGTCATGCTTTGATCAACAAATGATCAGCAGCACTTAGCATGCCACACTACCAAATTGGGAATGTATCACTAGTAACCATCAACTACATGACCTCTGAGCTCGTACGTCTTAGAGAAGGGTGTTAAGCTAAGAGAATAAATCTACGCCACCAAACAGAAATGTATTTGATAGAAACCAGCTTTACATCTCAAAGTGTAATGTCAGAATGACATCCATACAAGTCTGTTCCGGGTTCGAACAGAACCAAAGGCACTTCCGAAGAAGCCCTTGCAATCCGGGTATTCACAATCCTGATTGGACTTCCCATCACTTAGGAAATCTCCATACCGTAGCTACTCAGTGCAGAGATAATCGATAGGTTATCCTATCGTTTTCGCAAATACCCGGTCTTCACCACCGGTCTTCAAATGATATCCATAACGTTGTATGATTATTCGGAATGGGTTATATGACACAAAGGTCCTCTCCCGGCTAAGCCGAATAATGAGCGTAAAATTTAAAAACATATGGATATGAGATTCCAATTAAGTCACAACTTTAAAATTCCAAACTTTCTTTCAAATGGTTTAAACCAATTACCATTTCAAATCATTTAAACAAAAAGATTTATTCCAAAAAGTTCACCCAGTTTCACAAAGATCCATTTACGGATTTCAAAACAATTTCCATTTTAATTAGATTAATCCATTTAAATCTTTAAATCAAAGATTTAACTTATGGCTTTCAAAACTGTTTTCAAAGATTCATTCATAACTTGGAAAACCATTTCAATTCAAACTTGAAATCCCTTTAATATAAATTGGAAATTCATTTCTTATATGAAAGCTTTTATCATTTGAAACAAACAGTTTTATTTCGAAAAAATCCAATCTCATTTATACAAGTTGAAATCTTGGGTTAATTTAAATTCCCAAAGCAACACTTTCTAAAATGGGTTAAATTCATGTAAACTTGTATAACCTTTTTAAAATCATAAGTTCACAACATAGAATTCAATCTCAAGTTTTTAATTCAAATTTAAATCAAATTTCAAAACTAAATTAAGTTATTCAAAAATAACTTTTGTTTTTGAAATTCCTTTTCAAAAGTTTTTCCACTTTAAATCCGATTTATTTCCAAAACCATTTGGATTCAAAAATTCGATTCTAAAATTATTTAAAAAACATGTGACTTAACCAAATTCCACGTGCAATCCATAATCGTGTGTGTATAGTGTAGTCTAGGGTTTAACACAATAGTGCACAACATCAACCATCACAGATTCAATCATATCAATATCGATAAGCAGTATAACCCATAATGCTTATCTATATACACAGATTCATAGATAAAACAAATTTATCAATGAGATATATCACAATATAAATAAAATTCCTATTTGTGAGGAATCCAGTTGGATCCCTCCAACCTGTTTCCCTGCATCCACAAATATTAGCACAACTAATAAATATCGATTCAATTTGATAAAAAAAAATCATATTCAGCTAAACAACCAATTAAACATTTAAATATTAGCTATTAAATTAACTGGTATCCAGTTGTGAGTGAGATTAACTCACCTTGGGTTTTCGACGAGCATTCAAATTTAAATTAAATCGAACGGCGTTCGATTTAATCTAAATTTTTACTTGCTCAGAATGATCCCAGAATTGCTTCACTGCGTAGCACTCGTCTCTGCGATTTCGGCGCTAAAACTCGTCAAATTTTGATAATGCATGCAACAGTTATGAATTTACGAAGTTTGAATATATTTTAAAACAATTTTTTTTATTTTACCAGATAAAAATCTTGGCTGATACTTCTGCAAACTTCGAAATCAAGGCCGAAAAATAGTGCTTTTCCTCTCATTCGTTCAAAACGCGAATACCCTAGGGTTTTCGAAACCCAAACGCGCCAGCTAGGGTTCGTGGCCACACCTCTCACGATCGCCTAGAGGACGATCGGCCTTCGTCCTAACGTGCGCCTATGCTAGCTCCTCCAATGACCAAAAGTCCGACAAACTCAGCGCAACCAATCTCTCGAAAAAAGCAAACAAACTGCCCCACTTCATCACTCAAGGGGCGACGATTCCTTCACCTAAATCCAATCATAGCCTTTGGATCTCTAGAGCTTGTCGAGCTCTATCATTCACTAGTTGATGATTTTGGCTAAAGGTCGATGGACGGGAGGAGATTGGTGAGGGAAGATAATTAGTTTTCGGCCATAGGTTCTAATAATAGCGGCCGTGAAAAAGAAAGTTAGGGTTTCTCTGCTTATACGCATTTGTATACATATGTAAACCAGTTATATTATTATTTAATTACTTTAAAGCAACTTTTTCACACGATCTCCAAACGACGCGTACCGGTAGGCGTTTAAAATGTTTTACCCACGTACCGAACACAATGGAACGTGTTTCGGAGGATAATTTGGTCATATGTACGAGTTACGAAAATAATCGATTAATTCTTAATTAAATCGATTAAAATAGTTTATATGCGTTTTCAGCTACCAGGGTCAAATGACAACTCCGATTGCTATGAAAATGGAAATTCAATAACAATTAATTATTACGGATCCAATGGAACTGGTTTCGTCGAATTCCGAGACTTTGCCCTGGAAGGCTATTTTAACTCGTCGATTAAATCGAGGGATTTCTGAAATTGTCAAAATCATCTAAAATTTCACTTTTAAAATGTTACTAACTTTATTATAAATCATATAGACTTTATAATTACATTAGAAACTATTTTGATTCACTTCGAACCAAAATCTGATTATTTGCATTATTATATTATTAAATTCCCTTATTAAATTGACATAAAATTCCAAATCTTAAACCTATCGACTTTTGATTCCATCCAAAAGTCCAACATCGCTATTTAAATTCAAATAGACTTAAAATAAATTTCAAAAACCATTTTTATATTTATTTACACACAGATTCACTAATTATCCCAATTTCAATATTAAATTATTATTATTCAAATTTCAATTGAATTTCTATGTTGAAAATTACAACTAAATTCTATTTATTTAACAAAATCCTTATTTCAAAATCAATTCAAAATCGAGATTTAACATTTAAAATGAATTAAATGTTCAAAATTTACGACTAGAAATTCTAGGTCGTTACATCCTTCCCCCCTTAAAAGAATTTTGTTCCGAAATTTGCTAAGGTAGAAAGAATGCTCCAACCTCAATAGCAAAACTCACTTAGTAAAAATATCAAATTTCACTTTGTCTAAATTCTTCGGTTTCAAATCAAAACTGCAAGTTTCGATTCCTATTCCAAAATCCTTTTATTTCAATTTTAATTTGAAATCAATTTGTCGTTAACGAAACGTTTCAAAATTTTCAAAAAAAAATTTCGAAAATTTTTGGCAGAGTCTCCCCTGTACGGAGGAGCTTTTGCAATATCACAATAGATATAAATATATATACATCGACCCACACGGTCGGAAACCAAAAACAGTTCATATTTTCTATTTTTATTGCATAGGCGTACCTTTTATTAGCATTTTAAAAGCATGCGGCTAATTTATATTGCATATACGCGCTCCAACTCTATCGATTGCTTCCCGTACCTGTACTTACTCAACAACACATTAGTTTTCAATAATATGAGAATTTATTAACATTCTATTCAATAAACTAGCCAAACACATCAATTACATAGTTTAAACAAATAAACCTCATAATTAACATGTTAACCATATTTTAACAGCAATCCAAAGATTTCAATCACCATTTTAATTTCCTGACAAATCCAAACTTCATTTTATTCCACTCGAATGATTTACATTCAAGTTTTCTACATACAATTTATATCTACTTCAATTCAATTCCAAATTAATTTACAATCAAATTTTTATTTCAAATTCGATACATTTGCATTTCTTTTACGATTCACTTGCATTAATATACAAATCCACTTATTAAAATTTCAATCCATTCCAATTGATTCAAAACCACTTATTTACTTACTTTAAACAATTTACTTCCGTTTACACAAAACGATTATTTTCTTGTGCAAATTCTAATGTTGTTTATACAAATAACAATTACATAAGCTTATACCAATTTCAATTAATTCATCTCAATCTAATATATTCAAACTAACTTCGTTTACTTTCCTTAATTTATTAGCTTTGTTTACAACAAAACGACTAACCTCAATGCAAATTTGATGTCATTCAAGCAAACAACAATTACTGAAGTTTATAGCCATTTTAATTAATTCCAATTTGCTTAAGTTATTTCAATAACAAAATAACTCCATTTCTTCTTGCACCATATTTATTTTTATTTTAAATTTGATTCTTATCCCATCAAATTCCAATCCATTACAAATTCTAACTCAATTTGTTTACTTATTCAATCCATTAAAAAATTATTTCATTAACAATGAGACCACTTTAAATCATTTCACTCATTTGAGTTTATTTATAATTCAAACCATCACTATTGTAATCTAATCCCATTATTCATTCACACTCTCAACTTTTTATTGCCAAAATTAAATCCTATACCAGAACTGGGTTTTATTTTCCTTTTCAAAATTTTCTTAACAAACCACCAAAATTTCATCCATGCCATTACAAATTCCATTTAATTTAGTTTACACTAAATTCATCTTCATACTATTCTTTTAAATTTAGTTGAGTTAAAATTTTATTCATATAATATCCTTTCAAGTTAATTAAATTTTCTTTCAATTCAATTCTAATTCGAGTTTAACTAAATTTATTCAGCCAACTTAAATTCTTACCAATCCCTATACTATTTTAAATAAGAATTTAATTCCATTCAATATTATTTATAACACAACTGAATTTTGATTTCAATTTAATCCAAATTTAACTTAATTTCTTTTTAACTTAAATTAAATCCAATTCGGTCCAATTTTATTCCTCTATTCAATTTAAAATTTTACATTCTAATATATAAGTTCAAAACTTATTTACTAACTTAAGTCCATTCGCATCTTATATTTTCCTTTGTCTTATCTTACTTTACCTTTCATTTAGGATTAAGTTTGAATTCACCATACCATTCAAATATTTCCCGTTTGTTATTATAATTCCATTTTCTATTTATAAGTTCACCAACTTATTTACTTAAAAGCTTATATTGCTCATTTTGAGTTATTTTCATCTTATAATCACAATTCCAGATTATCTATATAACACTTAATAGCTTAAGGACATAAAGTTTCATTACACAATTATAATCATTTTACATTTCAACTTTATATCCAATTTAATTCAATTTCAAATTCCAATTTTATATTTAACTTATCTTAAGTTAAATTCAAATATATTTTATTCCCCACCATTTTCTCAAGTTAAATTTTAATTCTAGGAGTAAAATTTTCATTTTTCTTTCTTATTCAAATCATCTTCACTTTATAGGTTCAATAGTTGATTTATCTTAACTTCTACGTTATTTAAATAGAATTTTCCAGAATTCAATTACCCGGTTTTATTTCAAAATCATTTGAAATGATAATCAACTCATACCTACTTGAAATATCAAATCAAATTTCCAGATTCCAAAATAACTTGTTTTTATCCAAAACAAATCTTCCCTTTGAAATTTCTAAAACACCTTGTATATCAAACAAATCTAAACAGATATCATACCCAATTACTATGGAAGCAATCCATCACTTTAGAAACTCGAAAATGAATTCTAATGATGTGGCCATCATCATCGTGATTATTTTCCAGCGACTGAAGTGAGTTCAGTGTTCCTTAGTTCCACAAATTCATTTCAGAACAATTTCCATTCAAAAATATTTCCCCAAAATAATACTCCATCATTGCCTTCAAACACTTTGGAAACATTTCAATCATTCTACAGCTTTTAAATTCCCAAACCTTTGTTTCAAATTCATTTTAAACCCTTTCCAAAATTCCCGGGATTTAAATTCTGGTTTAATTCAAATTTAGTTATTCTTCTTTTGGATGAATCATACTTATAGAATTTTATTTGGTTATAAACCTTTTCTGTAGCAACCCGGAAATTTTCTCAACCCGAAAACTCCAGATTGTTATGAAAAAGAAGAAAGGGATAGAAGAAGAAGAAAAACAACATCAGAATCTCACATCGCAGCGAAATAAAATATAATATATAGAATACAGTTTAAATACAAGAAATCAGTTCTGTATACTTATACATACCATCATCAGAGTACATCAATCAACTCATACAGAGACAACTACTATAAGATCATACACAGCGGAAATAATAGGCAAATACGTAGATACGCTCTGTCATCAGCTCGTCTCCTGAGCTCCAGTATAAAACCTGAATCCTGTTTAACTCGGTCTGACCCGAGCATCATATAAAACAATACCCGAGTCAGTCTGGAATACCAGCGTGAGAAAATCACACTCAATTGGATTATTAAAGTTTCAAAAATTCTTTTGAAAATAAAAGCATCTCGTAAGACCACGCCACAAATAAACATGTCGGGTTTTTACCTTACGATAGCTAAAACAATTTTTATTAAAGTTCTCTGATATTATTATAGTGTCTATAGAAAGTAAATAGAATCTAGCTGAAATGCTTGCATCTCACGTTTCAGCAATAGTTGGGCACAATCAAAACCGTACAGGCGCTTATTGGAGATTGGATCCCATACAATGGCAGGGCTACTGGGGTACCGCACGTCACAGTACCTCGTCTAGATCAGAGTACCGATGAGCCACCCTAACTCCCCTGCAACACAAGACCGGAACCATTCCTTACTGAACAGTCCCAAGCAAGATCACCCCGCAGTTGGCGCGACCAACCGCCCATTAAGCCGAATAAAAAGGGACATCTAGACAGGGGAAACCTCACTCTCCAGTGGGGGCTACCCACGAAGTCTTGCTGCACCTCCCCCGTTTTAGCCATTCCCGGTTGATGAGGCTTGAGGTTAAATGTTACCTTTCAAGAACGTATCACTTAGAATGCTCATCGTCCACCTGACGATGTTCTGAAAGCATTCAATCCATACAAGTTGCCTTGGGTCTGGACAAACCGAATCACCGTCTTCAACTCTTCACGGTCTTCATTCGTAATCGTTCAAACCGGATCGAAGTGGTTTTCGGATAATTAAATCCGATCCCGGACTCTTCGGAACGATCAGCGCATTGTCCAATATTGATAGTCGGTTATTTAACTATCAAATAATCATACACAAGCAACCATCAAATAATTTCAACAAATTATTTATCTCAAATATCATTTAGATATAATTTCCATTTTAACCCATTTGAAATAGATTCAAAGTCCTTTATTTCCATGAAATCATTTAAATACACACTCAATTCGATTTACCTTTGAAAATATTTCTAATTTTCCCATTTCTTTCTCAAAAATCAATTTACACTTCGCTTATAAATTTTCAAACTCAATTCCTTCACTTTATAAGATTTCTCCTAAATCTTATCTTATTTAATAACTCACTTATCATCACAAGAGGATTATTAATTGGGTTTTAAAAGCATTTGAAAATATTTAGATTTATAAAATAAGAAGTATAGTTTTATACAATTTACGTTTTAAAAGAAATATTTAACGTTAAAATTAGAGTTCATCCCAGTTAATGATAAATTGTAAAGCAGGTTTTAGAAAATTAAAGTTTATTATAAATATTTGCCTACCCTTCAAAATTATCTAATTTGAAAACATTTTAAATTCAAGTAATAGTTTACAAAAATTTATAGTGTAGTAATTTGAAAAATATTCCTTTGTAAAATAAAATTTAACTTTAGAAAATCCAATATCATCTATAAATGCCTCTTGTCCACACTCTCCTTCAGAAATATTTTACTATTTCCACTCAACAAATTTCATATCTCAATATAAGTTTACTTTGACTTATCTTTTCCAATATACCCTGATATTTTCTCATCTCATTTATAAACTCCATTTATAAATTTATAACTCCCTGAGTTTTCTTTTCATTTATTTATGAAAACAATTTATTCAAAAATCCTATTTTTATAATTATATTCTTCAATTCAATCCCATATTGTTCCTTATTAAAATTCCATTTCACTTCTTAATAAAATTCCCTTATTTTGATTTCTTAATATAGTTCTCTTATTTTATTTTCTTAATATAGTTTTGCTTTACTTCAAATCCATTTATCGATTACAATATTTTCTTCAAGTCTTTGTACATAATTTAAATTTTTCCAAACTCAACTTTAACAATTTTATGGTTAACCAACGTAATAACTATTCTTTTAATTTTGCATTAGTCCCAATAGAAGTGAATTCAAATCCTAAAGAACTATTCTTTTAATTTAAATTTCATTTAGCTTCCTTCAATTAAATTATTTATAGCATTTAAAAATTAGTAAATTCTAATTTCCATATAAATTTAATTTACACGCAAATCCATATAAATATCATTCATCCTGTCATATGACAACAATATATATATATATAATAAATAAATATCTTTGAGGAATCCTGTTGGATCCCTCCAACCTGTTTCTCTGCATCCACAGATGTTAGCACAATAAAATAACAATTTCACTTCAATGTGAAATATTGCAGTATTTGGATTTATATTATCATCCAGTGAATAAATTATCATAAATCAACAAATCACATCCAATGATTTAAATTTAATATTTAATTAACTAGGCATCCATATGAGTGAGAAAATCTCACCTTTGCCTTTAAGTTGCAATCCTTCCCAATCCCGACTCGTTTCCATACTTTTGACCTTGAATAACAATTGCATGGGTTTTATTAATATTCGAACAATCGAATAATTATTTTTTGTTTAATATTTTAGTTAACTTACAATTTATTTAAGCTATTTATTTTCCGACTATTAACCTTATTAAACAGAAATACTAATAATATCCTGCTGTTAACTTCGTATTAGTGAAATATAAAGAATCAGAAATCCATTTTACGAATTTTAAACTTAAGAGACCTTTAAAATTTACTGTTTTGAAATCACTAACTTAAATTTTACTGTTTATCTGCATATATTTTAGAGTAAATTAAGATTAGCTTAAACATTTCAAACGGTTCAACAGAAATTTTCCTTTTTACTGCAAATATATTCCCATATACATATAAATTTAATCAAAGAAAATACCTTACTAAACGACGCACTCGAATCCAGCGCAGCTCTGACCAAAGCGAGACGCAACCAGACTTCACGTCGAACCTTCCCCTTTTGTCGAGCCCTAGTCGCGACTTTGACTTCACCACTGTCTCGACTTCGGCCGCGCTTCCCAACCTTGCTCGAGCTCGCGACCAACTCACCCTCAAACAAACGATAGCGGCCCTAACCACTAGCCGCAAGCTCATCCACCCCATGCACCTCCAGATCGAACTGCACGCCATTGCGCGCCTCGCGAAGCCCGACACGAGCACTCCCACCATCATAAGACAGGTCGCGACCCTTATTTGCACGCGCGAGACCGAACTCGCCTCGATTTCGTTCGATTTCAAGTTAAGGGTTTTTTTTTATACCGTTGAATTCGGTT
Source organism: Allium cepa (assembly GCA_030765085.1). Lineage (NCBI taxonomy): Eukaryota > Viridiplantae > Streptophyta > Magnoliopsida > Asparagales > Amaryllidaceae > Allium > Allium cepa. Next base: position 682,907,923 of record CM060932.1, on the reverse strand, counting down.
TGCAAAGAAGAAGAGAGGAACGAAGAAGACTTGATAAATTAAAATATAGGAGGGGATGGTTTCGCGACTTAAAGGAAAGGAGCGGCCATTATTTTGATGTTTGTTTTCTGAACGAAAGTATAAACGAGAAGCATCGTAAAAATAGAGAAGATGGGAGGCGTATTAAGGAAGGCAAATAATAGTGTGTTGAGGAAGCTATGCGAATTATTTTATTTTAAACGTTATATTTTAAAATCTTCTCGAATTCAATTATAGCGCGTTTGCTTATCGTACACTCACACGTTCACTCCAAAAATTACGAAATTTGAAATCCTGTAATAATTCAATATTATGGATCCAACGGAACTGGTTTCGTTGAATTCCGAGACTGAGCCTCGGAAGGTTATTTTCAATCGACAATTTAAACTATGTAGATTTAAAATTAAACGAACAACGGTTGAATTCAATTTTAATTCATCTATTATTCTCAGTATTATTAATATAAATTTTACAAACCGTTAAAATATTTTCAACAAACTTATAATTCCAGATTTAAATAATTTACCCAATTGTCAATCACTATTTAATTTATTCAATTAATTGTTATATTTAAATTCTGAGTTCTTTTTATTAAATCAAACCAACTTTTCATATTGAAAACAAATTATATTACAAATTAATTATTTAAATTCATTTTAAATATCGCAAATTAACTGTTGAAAAAGCCGGGTCGTTACATTCCTCCTCCCTTAAAAGAATTTCGTCCCCGAAATTACTAGTTAGGAAGAATGGTCCTATACCCGTTATCATTACGTCACAATCAACAATTCAACATCCTACCAAACTACCCTTTTTAATAAAAGACGCATTGCCTTTCTTATTATCTTTCCAAACTTTTTCCTAGTTTCAAACTATACTATTTGTTTAACCATTTAAGTTTCAATTTAAAACCAAATTTTGAATTATCAAAATTTTCTCAAAATTTTTCTAACACCCTATATTCCCGAAAATTTTGTCAGCGTCTTCTTTGCGCGGCTAGCTCGGTACAACTACAAAACGGCACTACGGCCTCTCAAAAACTCAAAGAAAACAAAAGGCCAAGCGGCTCGATCAAAAACCCAATCAATCTCCATATCGAAATTCAAACACATACCTTTTGTCGGGCATTTCAATTTTATCTTGAAACCATCTCAATTCTCTTAATCTTTATATTACCTGCATATCTTATACAGCAATATATCCAATCACAATATACAATACATTTTATCGACATTCTTACGAATGTCCATATCTATTCATTTAAATATTATTTTAGATTATATTTGAAATATCAATTTCCAATTGAGAATGCATTTCCCTTACTTAAGTTAGTATAAACATCTTATGTGTTTCTTACATTTATTTTCGTCTTACCACTTTAGTTTGTATTCATTCCTATTCAAATTAATTATTCCATTTCTATATGAATTCAATTTATTTTTAATTCCGAATATTTAAATTCTATTTTTCATTTATAATAAATTCATGTCATTATTTCAAATTAGTTTCTTTCTCTAATTATTTCAATTTCCAATTTGAAAACATTTGTTGTTAACAAAATTTTCAAAAATTTCCAAAAATTTTCTAACTCCCAAAATTTCCGAAATTTTTTGGCAGAGTCCCATTTGTACGGAGGAGCTTTTGCAATTTGACAAAAGAGATAAATATATATACATCGACCCACACGGTCGGAAAAACCAAAAACAGTTCATATTTCCTAGTTTGTATTGCGTAGGCGTATCTTATTTAGCATTTTAAGCAAGCGGCTTATTTAATTTAGCATATGTGCGTCCAAAATCTCGCTATACAGTCTTCTGGTACCTGTACTTACTCGATTTATAAACATTAGTAACATATTTATGAAAATTTATAGCATTGCATTCATTTAAACAACAACACATCAAAAACATAAGCAATGCAATATAAATCACTTCATAACAAATTTTTATGGTTTCCAAACTAATTCCAATTGTTTATAACTGACACAAACACCGTATGCATTCAACTTTAAATGGGTTACGACACATTTATTTAACTCCAATTCATAATTATGCCCAAACAAACCTATTCTCCATTTAATTGATTTCAAAAATCAATTTTTGCTTCTTATCAACTCAAAACCACATTTTTATAAGCGATTATACGCGAATCAAGTTCTATAAGCAGGTAATAAGGTTTCCATGTTAATTTAATTGCTCTTACTTAATTTAAATCACCCTATCCAATTCGGAATGCTTTTCACATCATTCTTTTATTCAATTCATTCACTATTTCGTATTCATGGAAATTCATTCAAAAATCAAGTTTAATTACTTCTATTATTCCATAGAACTTAATTTAATCATATTTGCGACAACAACAATTATTTCATGCAAGTTCGACAATATTCATTCAAACAAACAATTTCTTTAGTTTTTATAACTGTTTTAAAATTAATTCCAACTCTAGTTATATGAAATTCCATTTCATTCTAATTTATTTTTAAACCATATCCTTGCATTAACTTTATTCAAAACCATTCTTATTAAGCTTGACAACTTCAAAGCTTAAAATTTAACAAACATGTCTCAAATTTACATAAGTCATGCTTCATTGACTTTTAACTTAAGTTAATTTACTTCAAATTATTTAACTTTCATAACTTAAATTTATTTCTTTTGCCCAAAAATTCATTTCCAATTTAATTTGATTTTATTCAAATCAAATCTCTTTCATTTACTTCTTAACTCAATTAATTATTTCATTTAAAAAATTCAATTTCCTTGTTCGGTTCATTCTCGAACTTATTTAACTTATTACAAGACCACTTTCACTTTATTTACACACAATTAAATTTTTGTTTGCACTTCTAATCATTTATATGTAATCCAATTTCATTTTATTGCTAACCAATCCAAACTGAATTTTATATTTGTAATTCAAGGGCTCTTCCCCCATTCACTTTAATTCACTCTCCATTTCTATTAATTTACCATTCAACCTTTATTTAACCAATTCAAAGTTTATTCCCAATTTATAATTCAATATTTGATTTTTAGCTTCAAATATCTCTTCATTTAAATTTCTTTGGTTCAATCCTATTTTGAAATTCAGGTTTGGATTTTCTATTCATTTCCCAAATTCAAACAATTCTATTTGACTCAATTATTCCATCATAATTTTACAAGTCCACTTCTTATTTATCTTCACACTTCCCTTTATTTACTAGTTAACCATATTCCCATTTTATTTTACTTCGGGTTTATATATTTTTACTTAGCCAAGTTATTTCAGCACCTCTCAATTCCTTCATAAGCTATCGAAGTCTTATTACTTCAAATTCAAATTCCACTTAGCTTACATTAAATCCATCTTCATTTCACTGTTATGAAGTTTACTCAAGTGAGAGTTTTATTATAATATCATCTATATCTCAATTTAATCCATCTTCATTCAAATTCAAACATTACCTTAGCTTAAGATAATTCCAGTTCAATCAAAGTTCTCAATCTAATTAAATTGGCTACTTACTATCTAATCACATCCCAAAGTTTAAGGTACTTTACCCATTTATTTTATTCCATGAACTTCCACTTTCATCGAAATCACCTTTCCATAAATTTTACATCTTCAATTAATTTAATTATTGCAACTCTTCTTAAATTCATTGCAATAGATTTGATACTCATCTAGATCAAATCCCATGTAATTTAATTAACCAATCTAAATTTGCTAAGATAACATCCAGGGCTAATTTATTCCATCCATACTTGATTTGGATCTAATTTGTAACTTCAAATTATCTTTACTTTAGTCGAATTCCAAAACAATTCCAATTCACATTTAATTTACTTACCATTCAATGGAATTCCTATTTATAACTTAGGTTTCATCACTAAATTCCATTTTTAATTCAAATCACAACTTAATTCAAATACAACTGAATTTTATTTTCAATTTACTTACATTCACATAATTTGAATTAATTTCAATCCACTTTAAGTTTTATTCCTCATTTCAACTTCATTTAAAATCCACTAATTTATTCTTTCCAAATCATTAATTAAATTTCAAGTTTCAATTTTAATCCAAGTTAAATTTCCATCTTTAACTTTCCACTTTAGATTTTAATTCCAAAATTCAACATTTGATGTTTTCCTTGATTAGATAACCATTTTAAATTTAATAATCTCATTTATAAAAATATTATCATCCAAACATCCATGTTATAATAATTTTCAGAAAAATATTCTTTTTATATCAAAATATATTTTGGATGAAATTATTTCATTCACCCATTTTTTTAAAAATCAATATTGTGTCGAATTGCTCTATTTAAGTGTTTAGAAACCCCTTCGATCAAGTTGTCCAGACTGTGCCGACGAAGGTTCATATACCACTCAATAAATCAATCAACGCAATATAAAATCATTTTATATTCACTAACAAATACGCGCTCATATCTATAAATACGCTCAAACTCATTCTAGAGTACTACTGACTCTATTTCTAATGAGTAATTCCCCACCAGAGCCAAGGTTCTCGCTTAACCTTTCAGCTCTGCTACCAAGTGTAGCAACCCGGAAATTTTCTCAACCCGAAAACTCCAGATTGTTATGAAAAAGAAGAAAGGGATAGAAGAAGAAGAAAAACAACATCAGAATCTCACATCGCAGCGGAATAAAATATAATATATAGAATACAGTTTAAATACAAGAAATCAGTTCTGTATACTTATACATACCATCATCAGAGTACATCAATCAACTCATACAGAGACAACTACTATAAGATCATACACAGCGGAAATAATAGGCAAATACGTAGATACGCTCTGTCATCAGCTCGTCTCCTGAGCTCCAGTATAAAACCTGAATCCTGTTTAACTCGGTCTGACCCGAGCATCATATAAAACAACACCCGAGTCAGTCTGGAATACCAGCGTGAGAAAATCACACTCAGTTGGATTATTAAAGTTTCAAAAATTCTTTTGAAAATAAAAGCATCTCGTAAGACCACGCCACAAATAAACATGTCGGGTATATACCTTACGATAGCTAAAACAATTTTTATTAAAGTTCTTTGATATTATTATAGTGTCTATAGAAAGTAAATAGAATCTAGCTGAAATGCTTGCATCTCACGTTTCAGCAATAGTTGGGCACAATCAAAACCGTACAGGCGCTTATTGGAGATTGGATCCCATACAATGGCAGGGCTACTGGGGTACCGCCCGTCACAGTACCTGGTCTAGATCAGAGTACCGAGGAGCCACCCTAACTCCCCTGCAACACAAGACCGGAACCATTCCTTACTGAACAGTACCAAGCAAGATCACCCCGCAGTTGGCGCGACCAACCGCCCACTAAGCCGAATAAAAAGGGACATCTAGACAGGGGAAACCTCACTCTCCGGTGGGGGCTACCCACGAAGTCTTGCTGCACCTCCCCTGTTTTAGCCATTCCCGGTTGATGAGGCTTGAGGTTAAACTTTACCTTTCAAGAACGTATCACTTAGAATGCTCATCGTCCACCTGACGATGTTCTGAAAGCATTCAATCCATACAAGTTTCCCTGGGTCTGGACAAACCGAATCACCGTCTTCAACTCTTCACGGTCTTCATTCGTAATCGTTCAAACTGGATCGAAGTGGTTTTCGGATAATTAAATCCGATCCCGGACTCTTCGAAACGATCAGCGCATTGTCCAATATTGATAGTCGGTTATTTAACTATCAAATAATCATACACAAGCAACCATCAAATAATTTCAACAAATTATTTATCTCAAATATCATTTAGATATAATTTCCATTTTAACCCATTTGAAATAGATTCAAAGTCCTTTATTTCCATGAAATCATTTAAATACACACTCAATTCGATTTACCTTTGAAAATATTTCTAATTTTCCCATTCCTTTCTCAAAAATCAATTTATACTTCGCTTATAAATTTTCAAACTCAATTCCTTCACTTTATAAGATTTCTCCTAAATCTTATCTTATTTAATAACTCACTTATCATCACAAGGGGATTATTAATTGGGTTTTAAAAGCATTTGAAAATATTTAGATTTATAAAATAAGAAGTATAGTTTTATACAATTTACGTTTTAAAAGAAATATTTAACTTTAAAATTAGAGTTCATCCCAGTTAATGATAAATTGTAAAGCTGGTTTTAGAAAATTAAAGTTTATTATAAATATTTGCCTACCCTTCAAAATTATCTAATTTGAAAACATTTTAAATTCAAGTAATAGTTTACTAAAATTTATAGTGTAGTAATTTGAAAAATATTCCTTTGTAAAATAAAATTTAACTTTAGAAAATCCAATATCATCTATAAATGCCTCTTGTCCACACTCTCCTTCAGAAATATTTTACTATTTCCATTCAACAAATTTCATATCTCAATATAAGTTTCACTTTGACTTATCTTTTCCAATATACCCTGATATTTTCCCATCTCATTTATAAACTCCATTTATAAATTTATAACTCCCTGAGTTTTCTTTTCATTTATTTATGAAAACAATTTATTCAAAAATCCTATTTTTATAATTATATTCTTCAATTCAATCCCATATTGTTCCTTATTAAAATTCCATTTCACTTCTTAATAAAATTCCCTTATTTTGATTTCTTAATATAGTTCTCTTATTTTATTTTCTTAATATAGTTTTGCTTTACTTCAAATCCATTTATCGATTACAATATTTTCTTCAAGTCTTTGTACATAATTTAAATTTTTCCAAACTCAACTTTAACTAATTTTATGTTTAACCAACGTAATAACTATTCTTTTAATTTTGCTTTAGTCTCAATAGAAGTGAATTCAAATCCTAAAGAACTATTCTTTTAATTTAAATTTCATTTAGCTTCCTTCAATTAAATTATTTATAGCATTTAAAAATTAGTAAATTCTAATTTCCATATAAATTTAATTCACATGCAAATCCATATAAATATCATTCATCCTGTCATATGACAACAATATATATATATAATAAATAAATATCTTTGAGGAATCCTGTTGGATCCCTCCAACCTGTTTCTCTGCATCCACAGATCTTAGCACAATAAAATAACAATTTCACTTCAATGTGAAATATTGCAGTATTTGGATTTATATTATCATCCAGTGAATAAATTATCATAAATCAACAAATCACATCCAATGATTTAAATTTAATATTTAATTAACTAGGCATCCATATGAGTGAGAAAATCTCACCTTTGCCTTTAAGTTGCAATCCTTTCCAATCCCGACTCGTTTCCATACTTTTGACCATGAATAACAATTGCATGGGTTTTATTAATATTCGAACAATCGAATAATTATTTTTTGTTTAATATTTTAGTTAACTTACAATTTATTTAAGCTATTTATTTTCCGACTATTAACCTTATTAAACAGAAATACTAATAATATCCTGCTGTTAACTTCGTATTAGTGAAATATAAAGAATCAGAAATCCAATTTATGAATTTTAAACTTAAGAGACCTTTAAAATTTACTGTTTTGGAATCACTAACTTAAATTTTACTGTTTATCTACATATGTTTTAGAGTAAATTAAGATTAGCTTAAACATTTCAAACTGTTCAACAGAAATTTTCCTTTTTACTGCAAATATATTCCCATATACATATAAATTTAATCAAAGAAAATACCTTACTAAACGACGCACTCGAATCCAGAGCAGCTCTGACCAAAGCGAGACGCAACCCAGACTTCACGTCGAACCTTCCCCTTTTGTCGAGCCCTAGTCGCGACTTTGACTTCACCACTGTCTCGACTTCGGCCTCGCTTCCCAACCTTGCTCGAGCTCGCGACCAACTCACCCTCAAACAAACGATAGCGGCCCTAACCACTAGCCGCAAGCTCATCCACCCCATGCTCCTCCAGATCGAACTGCACACCATTGCGCGCCTCGCGAAGCTCGACACGAGCACTCCCACCATCATAAGACAGGTCGCGAACCTTATTTGCACGCGCGAGACCGAACTCGCCTCGATTTCGTTCGATTTCAAGTTAGGGGTTTTTTTTTATACCGTTGAATTCGGTTTTCAAAGAAGAAGAGAGAAACGAAGAAGACTTGATAAATTAAAATATAGGAGGGGATGGTTTCGCGACTTAAAGGAAAGGAGCGGCCATTATTTTGATGTTTGTTTTCTGAACGAAAGTATAAACGAGAAGCATCGTAAAAATAGAGAAGATGGGAGGCGTATTAAGGAAGGCAAATAATAGTGTGTTGAGGAAGCTATGCGAATTATTTTATTTTAAACGTTATATTTTAAAATCTTCTCGAATTCAATTATAGCGCGTTTGCTTATCGTACACTCACACGTTCACTCCAAAAATTACGAAATTTGAAATCCTGTAATAATTCAATATTATGGATCCAACGGAACTGGTTTCGTTGAATTCCGAGACTGAGCCTCGGAAGGTTATTTTCAATCGACAATTTAAACTATGTAGATTTAAAATTAAACGAACAACGGTTGAATTCAATTTTAATTCATCTATTATTCTCAGTATTATTAATATAAATTTTATAAACCGTTAAAATATTTTCAACAAACTTATAATTCCAGATTTAAATAATTTACCCAATTGTCAATCACTATTTAATTTATTCAATTAATTGTTATATTTAAATTCTGAGTTCTTTTTATTAAATCAAACCAATTTTTCATATTGAAAACAAATTATATTACAAATTAATTATTTAAATTCATTTTAAATATCGCAAATTAACTGTTGAAAAAGCCGGGTCGTTACATTCCTCCTCCCTTAAAAGAATTTCGTCCCCAAAATTACTAGTTAGGAAGAATGGTCCTATACCCGTTATCATTACGTCACAATCAACAATTCAACATCCTACCAAACTACCCTTTTTAATAAAAGACGCATTGCCTTTCTTATTATCTTTCCAAACTTTTTCCTAGTTTCAAACTATACTATTTGTTTAACCATTCAAGTTTCAATTTAAAACCAAATTTTGAATTATCAAAATTTTCTCAAAATTTTTCTAACACCCTAAATTCCCGAAAATTTTGCCAGCGTCTTCTTTGCGCGGCTAGCTCGGTACAACTACAAAATGGCACTACGGCCTCTCAAAAACTCAAAGTAAACAAAAGGCCAAGCGGCTCGATCAAAAACCCAATCAATCTCCATATCGAAATTCAAACACATACCTTTTGTCGGGCATTTCAATTTTATCTTGAAACCATCTCAATTCTCTTAATCTTTATATTACCTGCATATCTTATACAGCAATATATCTAATCACAATATACAATACATTTTATCGACATTCTTACGAATGTCCATATCTATTCATTTAAATATTATTTTAGATTATATTTGAAATATCAATTTCCAATTGAGAATGCATTTCCCTTACTTAAGTTAGTATAAACATCTTATGTGTTTCTTACATTTATTTTCATCTTACCACTTTAGTTTGTATTCATTCCTATTCAAATTAATTATTCCATTTCTATATGAATTCAATTTATTTTTAATTCCGAATATTTAAATTCTATTTTTCATTTATAATAAATTCATGTCATTATTTCAAATTAGTTTCTTTCTCTAATTATTTCAATTTCCAATTTGAAAACATTTGTTGTTAACAAAATTTTCAAAAATTTCCAAAAATTTTCTAACTCCCAAAATTTCCGAAATTTTTTGGCAGAGTCCCCTTTGTACGGAGGAGCTTTTGCAATTTAACAAAAGAGATAAATATATATACATCGACCCACACGGTCGGAAAAACCAAAAACAGTTCATATTTCCTAGTTTGTATTGCGCAGGCGTACCTTATTTAGCATTTTAAGCAAGCGGCTTATTTAATTTAGCATATGTGCGTCCAAAATCTCGCTATACAGTCTTCTGGTACCTATACTTACTCGATTTATAAACATTAGTAACATATTTATGAAAATTTATAGCATTGCATTCATTTAAACAACAACACATCAAAAACACAAGCAATGCAATATAAATCACTTCATAACAAATTTTTATGGTTTCCAAACTAATTCCAATTGTTTATAACTGACACAAACACCGTATGCATTCAACTTTAAATGGGTTACGACACATTTATTTAACTCCAATTCATAATTATGCCCAAACAAACCTATTCTCCATTTAATTGATTTCAAAAATCAATTTTTGCTTCTTATCAACTCAAAACCACATTTTTATAAGCGATTATACGCGAATCAAGTTCTATAAGCAGGTAGTAAGGTTTCCATATTAATTTAAATGCTCTTACTTAATTTAAATCACCCTATCCAATTCGGAATGCTTTTCACATCATTCTTTTATTCAATTCATTCACTATTTCGTATTCATGGAAATTCATCCAAAAATCTAGTTTAATTACTTCTATTATTCCATAGAACTTAATTTAATCATATTTGCGACAACAACAATTATTTCATGCAAGTTCGACAATATTCATACAAACAAACAATTTCTTTAGTTTTTATAATTGTTTTAAAATTAATTCCAACTCTAGTTATATGAAATTCCATTTCATTCTAATTTATTTTTAAACCATATCCTTGCATTAACTTTATTCAAAACCATTCTTATTAAGCTCGACAACTTCAAAGCTTAAAATTTAACAAACATGTCTCAAATTTACATAAGTCATGCTTCATTGACTTTTAACTTAAGTTAATTTACTTCAAATTATTTAACTTTCATAACTTAAATTTATTTCTTTTGCCCAAAAATTCATTTCCAATTTAATTTGATTTTATTCAAATCAAATCTCTTTCATTTACTTCTTAACTCAATTAATTATTTCATTTAAAAAATTCAATTTCCATGTTCGGTTCATTCTCGAACTTATTTAACTTATTACAAGACCACTTTCACTTTATTTACACACAATTAAATTTTTGTTTGCACTTCTAATCATTTATATGTAATCCAATTTCATTTTATTGCTAACCAATCCAAATTGAATTTTATATTTGTAATTCAAGGGCTCTTCCCCCATCACTTTAATTCACTCTCCATTTCTATTAATTTACCATTCAACCTTTATTTAACCAATTCAAAGTTTATTCCCAATTTATAATTCAATATTTGATTTTTAACTTCAAAAATCTCTTCATTTAAATTTCTTTGGTTCAATCCTATTTTGAAATTCAGGTTTGGATTTTCTATTCATTTCCCAAATTCAAACAATTCTATTTGACTTAATTATTCCATCATAATTTTACAAGTCCACTTCTTATTTATCTTCACACTTCCCTTTATTTACCAGTTAACCATATTCCCATTTTATTTTACTTCGGGTTTATATATTTTTACTTAGCCAAGTTATTTCAGCACCTCTCAATTCCTTCATAAGCTATCGAAGTCTTATTACTTCAAATTCAAATTCCACTTAGCTTACATTAAATCCATCTTCATTTCACTGTTATGAAGTTTACTCAAGTGAGAGTTTTATTATAATATCATCTATATCTCAATTTAATCCATCTTCATTCAAATTCAAATATTACCTTAGCTTAAGATAACTCCAGTTCAATCAAAGTTCTCAATCTAATTAAATTGGCTACTTACTATCCAATCACATCCCAAAGTTTAAGGTACTTTACCCATTTATTTTATTCCATGAACTTCCACTTTTATCGAAATCACCTTTCCATAAATTTTACATCTTCAATTAATTTAATTATTGCAACTCTTCTTAAATTCATTGCAATAGATTTGATACTCATCTAGATCAAATCCCATGTAATTTAATTAACCAATCTAAATTTGCTAAGATAACATCCAGGGCTAATTTATTCCATCCATACTTGATTTGGATCTAATTTGTAACTTCAAATTATCTTTACTTTAGTCGAATTCCAAATCAATTCCAATTCACATTTAATTTACTTACCATTCAATGGAATTTCTATTTATAACTTAGGTTTCATCACTAAATTCCATTTTTAATTCAAATCACAACTTAATTCAAATCACAACTGAATTTTATTTTCAATTTACTTACATTCACATAATTTGAATTAATTTCAATCCACTTTAAGTTTTATTCCTCATTTCAACTTCATTTAAAATCCACTAATTTATTCTTTCCAAATCATTAATTAAATTTCAAGTTTCAATTTTAATCCAAGTTAAATTTCCATCTTTAACTTTCCACTTTAGATTTTAATTCCAAAATTCAACATTTGATGTTTTCCTTGATTAGATAACCATTTTAAATTTAATAATCTCATTTATAAAAATATTATCATCCAAACATCCATGTTATAATAATTTTCAGAAAAATATTCTTTTTATATCAAAATATATTTTGGATGAAATTATTTCATTCACCCATTTTTTTAAAAATCAATATTGTGTCGAATTGCTCTATTTAAGTGTTTAGAAACCCCTTCGATCCAGTTGTCCAGACTGTGCCGACGAAGGTTCATATACCACTCAATAAATCAATCAACGCAATATAAAATCATTTTATATTCACTAACAAATACGCGCTCATATCTATAAATATGCTCAAACTCATTCTAGAGTACTACTGACTCTATTTCTAATGAGTAATTCCCCACCAGAGCCAAGGTTCTCGCTTAACCTTTCAGCTCTGCTACCAAGTGTAGCAACCCGGAAATTTTCTCAACCCGAAAACTCCAGATTGTTATGAAAAAGAAGAAAGGGATAGAAGAAGAAGAAAAACAACATCAGAATCTCACATCGCAGCGGAATAAAATATAATATATAGAATACAGTTTAAATACAAGAAATCGGTTCTGTATACTTATACATACCATCATCAGAGTACATCAATCAACTCATACAGAGACAACTACTATAAGATCATACACAGCGGAAATAATAGGCAAATACGTAGATACGCTCTGTCATCAGCTCGTCTCCTGAGCTCCAGTATAAAACCTGAATCCTGTTTAACTCGGTCTGACCCGAGCATCATATAAAACAACACCCGAGTCAGTCTGGAATACCAGCGTGAGAAAATCACACTCAATTGGATTATTAAAGTTTCAAAAATTCTTTTGAAAATAAAAGCATCTCGTAAGACCACGCCACAAATAAACATGTCGGGTATATACCTTACGATAGCTAAAACAATTTTTATTAAAGTTCTCTGATATTATTATAGTGTCTATAGAAAGTAAATAGAATCTAGCTGAAATGCTTGCATCTCACGTTTCAGCAATAGTTGGGCACAATCAAAACCGTACAGGCGCTTATTGGAGATTGGATCTCATACAATGGCAGGGCTACTGGGGTACCGCCCGTCACAGTACCTGGTCTAGATCAGAGTACCGAGGAGCCACCCTAACTCCCCTGCAACACAAGACCGGAACCATTCCTTACTGAACAGTCCCAAGCAAGATCACCCCGCAGTTGGCGCGACCAACCGCCCACTAAGCCGAATAAAAAGGGACATCTAGACAGGGGAAACCTCACTCTCCGGTGGGGGCTACCCACGAAGTCTTGCTGCACCTCCCCTGTTTTAGCCATTTCCGGTTGATGAGGCTTGAGGTTAAACGTTACCTTTCAAGAACGTATCACTTAGAATGCTCATCGTCCACCTGACGATGTTCTGAAAGCATTCAATCCATACAAGTTGCCCTGGGTCTGGACAAACCGAATCACCATCTTCAACTCTTCACGGTCTTCATTCGTAATCGTTCAAACCGGATCGAAGTGGTTTCCGGATAATTAAATCCGATCCCGGACTCTTCGAAACGATCATCGCATTGTCCAATATTGATAGTCGGTTATTTAACTATCAAATAATCATACACAAGCAACCATCAAATAATTTCAACAAATTATTTATCTCAAATATCATTTAGATATAATTTCCATTTTAACCCATTTGAAATAGATTCAAAGTCCTTTATTTCCATGAAATCATTTAAATACACACTCAATTCGATTTACCTTTGAAAATATTTCTAATTTTCCCATTCCTTTCTCAAAAATCAATTTATACTTCGCTTATAAATTTTCAAACTCGATTCCTTCACTTTATAAGATTTCTCCTAAACCTTATCTTATTTAATAACTCACTTATCATCACAAGAGGATTATTAATTGGGTTTCAAAAGCATTTGAAAATATTTAGATTTATAAAATAAGAAGTATAGTTTTATACAATTTACGTTTTAAAAGAAATATTTAACTTTAAAATTAGAGTTCATCCCAGTTAATGATAAATTGTAAAGCTGGTTTTAGAAAATTAAAGTTTATTATAAATATTTGCCTACCCTTCAAAATTATCTAATTTGAAAACATTTTAAATTCAAGTAATAGTTTACAAAAGTTTATAGTGTAGTAATTTGAAAAATATTCCTTTGTAAAATAAAATTTAACTTTAGAAAATCCAATATCATCTATAAATGCCTCTTGTCCACACTCTCCTTCAGAAATATTTTACTATTTCCATTCAACAAATTTCATATCTCAATATAAGTTTCACTTTGACTTATCTTTTCCAATATACCCTGATATTTTTCCATCTCATTTATAAACTCTATTTATAAATTTATAACTCCCTGAGTTTTCTTTTCATTTATTTATGAAAACAATTTATTCAAAAATCCTATTTTTATAATTATATTCTTCAATTCAATCCCATATTGTTCCTTATTAAAATTCCATTTCACTTCTTAATAAAATTCCCTTATTTTGATTTCTTAATATAGTTCTCTTATTTTATTTTCTTAATATAGTTTTGCTTTACTTCAAATCCATTTATCGATTACAATATTTTCTTCAAGTCTTTGTACATAATTTAAATTTTTCCAAACTCAACTTTAACTAATTTTATGTTTAACCAACGTAATAACTATTCTTTTAATTTTGCTTTAGTCTCAATAGAAGTGAATTCAAATCCTAAAGAACTATTCTTTTAATTTAAATTTCATTTAGCTTCCTTCAATTAAATTATTTATAGCATTTAAAAATTAGTAAATTCTAATTTCATATAAATTTAATTCACATGCAAATCCCTATAAATATCATTCATCCTGTCATATGACAACAATATATATATATATATAATAAATAAATATCTTTGAGGAATCCTGTTGGATCCCTCCAACCTGTTTCTCTGCATCCACAGATCTTAGCACAATAAAATAACAATTTCACTTCAATGTGAAATATTGCAGTATTTGGATTTATATTATCATCCAGTGAATAAATTATCATAAATCAACAAATCATATCCAATGATTTAAATTTAATATTTAATTAACTAGGCATCCATATGAGTGAGAAAATCTCACCTTTGCCTTTAAGTTGCAATCCTTTCCAATCCCGACTCGTTTCCATACTTTTGACCTTGAATAACAATTGCATGGATTTTATTAATATTCGAACAATCGAATAATTATTTTTTGTTTAATATTTTAGTTAACTTACAATTTATTTAAGCTATTTATTTTCCGACTATTAACCTTATTAAACAGAAATACTAATAATATCCTGCTGTTAACTTCGTATTAGTGAAATATAAAGAATCAGAAATCCATTTTACGAATTTTAAACTTAAGAGACCTTTAAAATTTACTGTTTTGAAATCACTAACTTAAATTTTACTGTTTATCTGCATATGTTTTAGAGTAAATTAAGATTAGCTTAAACATTTCAAACTGTTCAACAGAAATTTTCCTTTTTACTGCAAATATATTCCCATATACATATAAATTTAATCAAAGAAAATACCTTACTAAACGACGCACTCGAATCCAGAGCAGCTCTGACCAAAGCGAGACGCAACCCAGACTTCACGTCGAACCTTTCCCTTTTGTCGAGCCCTAGTCGCGACTTTGACTTCACCACTGTCTCGACTTCGGCCGCGCTTCCCAACCTTGCTCGAGCTCGCGACCAACTCACCCTCAAATAAACGATAGCGGCCCTAACCACTAGCCGCAAGCTCATCCACCCCATGCTCCTCCAGATCGAACTGCACACCATTGCGCGCCTCGCGAAGCTCGAAACGAGCACTCCCACCATCATAAGACAGGTCGCGACCCTTATTTGCACGCGCGAGACCGAACTCGCCTCGATTTCGTTCGATTTCAAGTTAGGGGTTTTTTTTATATACCGTTGGATTCGGTTTGCAAAGAAGAAGAGAGGAACGAAGAAGACTTGACAAATTAAAATATAGGAGGGGATGGTTTCGCGACTTAAAGGAAAGGAGCGGCCATTATTTTGATGTTTGTTTTCTGAATGAAAGTATAAACGAGAAGCATCGTAAAAATAGAGAAGATGGGAGGCGTATTAAGGAAGGCAAATAATAGTGTGTTGAGGAAGCTATGCGAATTATTTTATTTTAAACGTTATATTTTAAAATCTTCTCGAATTCAATTATAGCGCGTTTGCTTATCGTACACTCACACGGTCACTCCAAAAATTACGAAATTTGAAATCCTGTAATAATTCAATATTATGGATCCAACGGAACTGGTTTCGTTGAATTCCGAGACTGAGCCTCGGAAGGTTATTTTCAATCGACAATTTAAACTATGTAGATTTAAAATTAAACGAACAACGGTTAAATTCAATTTTAATTCATCTATTATTCTCAGTATTATTAATATAAATTTTATAAACCGTTAAAATATTTTCAACAAACTTATAATTCCATATTTAAATAATTTACCCAATTGTCAATCACTATTTAATTTATTCAATTAATTGTTATATTTAAATTCTGAGTTCTTTTTATTAAATCAAACCAACTTTTCATATTGAAAACAAATTATATTACAAATTAATTATTTAAATTCATTTTAAATATCGCAAATTAACTGTTGAAAAAGCCGGGTCGTTACATTTTCAAACTTTAGATTCTTATATTTGATTATAATATTAACAACCAAACATCCAAATATATATAATAATATTTTCAGAAAAATTATTCCTTTTATATCCAAAATATAATTTCGGGTAAAATTATTTCATTTACCCCACTTTAAAAACAATACCATGTTGGTTTATCTTGTTTAAGAGTTTAAAAACTCCTATCGATACGGTTGTACTTCCCGTACCGACCAGAATTCATAAACACTCAACCGATAAGTCAACACAGTATATAAACAATTTTACATTCACTAACAAATACGCGCTCATATCTATTATTACACTCGAACTCATTCTAGAGCACTACTGACTCTATCTCTAATGATTAATACCCAACAGAGACAAGGTTATCGCTTAACCAAATGCTCTGATACCACATGTAACATGTCCGATTTTTCGACGTCCGAAAGTCGACATCAATACGTCCACTGTATCGAACGCCACACAGTCGAATGCCGGAAAACCGAACCGTTAGGGTTTAAAGAAGAAGAAGATTGAAGAAGAACAAAAACAATAAACAGAATCTCACACTTCGCAGCGGAATAATATACAATAGATAAATAAATATCTTTAAAACCAAGAAATATATCAGTTATTACATTACATTATCAGAGTGTTACAACAACAAACAGCGGAAAGAATATAACATATACTAGTGATATGCTTCATCGTCCAGCTTGCTCCTGATCTCCACAGCATCTCTTTTTCGATTTTTGCTCCCGAATAATGCTAACCTGACTCTAGGCTGCCCGTGTGGAAAATTGTGGGCACCCAGAATTTAGAAACGGAACAGTAAACCCCAAGTCAGTCATGGGACTGGTGTGAGATCTCAAAAACAATTATTTTCACAAAGAAAAGGAAAAGAAATCCGCAATTCTGGAAAGTGAAACTACCATAAGGCCTCCAGCCACACACACAATGCAAACGCAAAACTGGAGGAAATTTCTCCTTATGACAGTCAAACATGCTTAATATGCAAAATTCTTTCGATATTATTATTAGTGCATAGTGCAGAAAACATTTCGAAAGTATAATATTAATCTAAGCCTGCATAGGCATTTTGCATTTATGCCTACTATAGCTACCATATTCAATAGCAGGTTACTACCATATTTCATGGCAGGTTATACAACTAAAACCGTACAAGGTGCGTATTGTTTCTTTGGTTTTCCAACAAATGGTCAGGCTAAGGAACTTCCTACTGCCACATGGGTACGCCTCTGGAGGGACGCCCCGGGAACCTACCCGGCTCTCTGCCAACACAAGGCTGGTTACCCCTTTCCTAGGAAGTAAAACCTAAGATATGCCACCCCCGGTCCTTTGGGACATTTATCCGAGGATCCTCTACACCAACAACATCACACAGTAATAAATATACTACAGTGTCCACATGAGTAAGTATCTGAGCTCCATACCATGATACCACCCTTTTCCAGAAGGAATGGACATACCCTAGGGGAGCTACCCCTGAAACCTTGCCGCATCTTCCCTGTTTCGACCATTAACGGTTTATGAGGCTCGATGACGTTTCGTCCACAAAGCTATACTTTTCACAAAGTAATGCTTTGATCAACAAATGATCAGCAGCGCTTAGCATGAAACACTACCAAATTGGGAATGTATCACTAGTAACCATCAACTACATGACCACTGAGCTCGTACGTCTTAGAGAAGGGTGTTAAGCTAAGAGAATAAATCTCCGCCACCAAACAGAAATGTATTTGATAGAAACCAGCTTTACATCTCAAAGTGTAATGTCAGACTCACATCCATACAAGTCTGTTCCGGGTTCGAACAGAACCGAAAGCACTTCCGAAGAAGCCCTTGCAATCCGGGTATTCACAATCCCGATTGGACTTTCCATCACTTAGGAAATCTCTATACCGTAGCTACTCAATGCAGAGACAATCGATAGGTTATCCTATCGTTTTCGCAAATACCCGGTCTTCACCACCGGTCTTCAAATGTTATCCATAACGTCGTATCATTATTCGGAATGGGTTATATGACACAAAGGTCCTCTCCCGGCTAAACCGAATAATGAGCATAAAATTTAAAAACATATGATATGGGATTTCAATTAAGTCACAATTTTAAAATTCAAAACTTTCTTTCAAATGGTTTAAACCAATTACCATTTCAAATCTTTTAAACAAAAGATTTATTCCAAAAAGTTCACCCAGTTTCACAAAGATCCATTTACGGATTTCAAAACAATTTCTGTTTTAATTAGATTAATCCATTTAAATCTTTAAATCAAAGATTTAACTTATGGCTTTCAAAATTGTTTTCAAAGATTCATCCATAACTTGGAAAACCATTTCAATTCAAACTTGAAATCCCTATAATACAAATTGGAAATTCATTTCTTATATGAAAGCTTTTATCATTTGAAACAAACAGTTTTATTTCGGAAAAATCCGATTTCATTTATAGAAGTTAAAATCTTGGGTTAACTTAAATTCCCAAAGCAACACTTTCTAAAATGTTTTAAATTCATGTAAACTTGTATAACCTTTTTAAAATCATAAGTTCACAACATAGAATTCAATCTCAAATTTTTAATTCAAATTTAAATCAAATTTCAAAACTAAATTAAATTATTCAAAAATAACTTTTGTTTTTTAAATTCCTTTTCAAAAGTTTTTCCACTTTAAATTTGATTTATTTCCAAAACCATTTGGATTCAAAAATTCAATTCTAGAATTATTTCAAAAACCTGTGACTTAATCAATTTCCACGTGCAATCCATAATCGTGTGTGTATAGTGTAGTCCAGAGGTTTAACACAATAGTGCACAACATCAACCTTCACAGATTCAATCATATCAATATCGATAAGCGGTATAACCCATAACGCTTATATACACAGATTCATAGATAAAACAAATTTATCAATGAGATATATCATAGAATATAAATAAAATTCCTATTTGTGAGGAATCCAGTTGGATCCCTCCAACCTGTTTCTCTGCATCCACAAATATTAGCACAACCAATAAATATCGATTCAATTTGATAAAATAATTCATATTCAGCTAAACAACCAATCAAACATTTAAATATTAGCTATTAAATTAACTAGTATCCAGATGTGAGTGAGATTAACTCACCTTGGGTTTTCGACGTGCGTTCAAATTTAAATTAAATCGAACGGCGTTCGATTTAATCTAAATTTTTACTTGCTCAGAATGATCCCAGAATTGCTTTACTGCATAGCACTCGTCTCAGCAATTCCGACGCTACAAAATTCGTCGAATTCTGATAATGCATGCAACAGTTAAGTTTGAATATATTTTAAAACAAATTTTTTATTTTATTTTACCAGATAAAAATCTTAGCCGATACTTCTATAAACTTCGAAATCAAGGCCGAAAAATAGTGCTTCTCCTCTCGTTCGTTCAAAACGCATATACCCCAGGGTTTTCGAAACCCAAACACGCCAACTAGGGTTCGTAGCCGCACCTCTCACGATCGCCTAGAGGACGATCGGCCTTCGTCCTAACGTGCGCCCATGCTAGCTCCTCCAACGGCCAGAAGTTCGAAAAACTTGGCGCAACCAATCTCTTGAAAAACACGAACGAACTACCCCACTTCATCACACAAGGGCCGACGATTCCTTCACCTAAATCCAATCGCAGCCGCTGGATCTCCTGAACTTGTCGTGCTCTATCATTCACTAGTTGATGATTTTGGCTAAAAGTCGATGGATGGAGGGAGATTGGTAGGGGAAGATAATTAGTTTTCGGCCATAGGTTCTAATAATATCAGTCGTGAAAAAGAAAGTTAGGGTTTAGCTGCTTATACGCATATATATACATACGTAAACCAATTATATTATTATTTAATTCACTTTAAAGCAACTTTTTCACACGATCTCCAAACGACGCATGCCGACAGGCGTTTATAATGTTTTACCCGTGTTTCGAACAAAATGGAACGTGTTTTGGAGGCTAATTTGGTCATATGTACGAGTTACGGAAATAAACGATCACTTCTTAATTAAATCGATTAAAATAGTTTCAATGCGTCTTGAGCTGCCAGGGTCAAACGACAACTCCGATTGCTATGAAAATTGAAATCTGATAATAATTAACTATTATGGATCCAATGGAACTGGTTTCTTCTAATTTCGAGACTGTGCCCCGGAAGGCTATTTTAACTCGTCGATTAAATCGAGGGATTCCGAAATTGTCGAAATCATCTAAAATTTCACTTTTAAAATGTTACTAACTTTATTATAAATCATGTAAACTTTATAATTACATTAGAAACTATTCTGATTCACTTCGAACCAAAATCCGATTATTTACATTATTATATTATTAAATTCCCTTATGAAATTAATATAAAATTCCAAGTCTTAAACCTATCGACTTTTGATTCCATCCAAAAGTCCAACATCGTTATTTAAATTCAAACAGACTTAAAATAAATTTCAGAAACCATTTTTATATTTATTTACACCCAGTTTCACCAATTATCCTCATTCCAATATTAAATTATTATTATTCAAATTTCAATTAAATTTCCATATTGAAAATTACAACTAAATTCTATTGATTTAACAAAATCCTTGTTTCAAAATCAATTCAAAATCCACATTTAACATTTAAAATGAATTAAAAGTTCAAAATTTATGACTAGAAATTCTGGGTCATTGCATATATACATGTATGTATATACGTATATTTATATATATGTATATGTATATATATATATATACATGTATGTATATATGCATATATATATATATGTATGTATGTATGTATGTATATCTGTGTGTGCATGTGTGCGTGTGTATAAATGTACGAGAGGTAGATGAGAATGGTTCGTATGCAGCGATGGAGTCACAGCGACTAATGAAAAAATATGACATAACAAGAAATGGTGAACAAGCGGCATAAGCTAGTGTTATGTATATTATGTATAGTTTTCCAATCACTAGAACGTTGTTCCGACCCCCTTCTTACTACAACCGACAAAATTTAACAGGGAAAGCGCAGGTATTATTTTGGAGCATTTGTCTTGCCGAGGCACTTAACATTTTTGATGTCAATTCTTGGTCAATGATTATTATGATCTTTTATATTTACTTATTTCCGCTAATGAGTTATTACCATCCGTGCACTGATATAATTTCTCTTTTGCTGGATACCAAACTAGTAATCCGTATTTTAGTGGACTTGGGTTTTTGGGATTGTGAATATCTGGGCCCACTATAGTGCCGGCTATTACTTCAACGTTGTCGATGCTGATTAAATATTCTTTCTAGTTATCACCGAAGTTTACTTCTCCTCGATCCTTGTAAATGAAGTCCATCAATAGTTTCAAGTTATAATCATGTGTGTTGAGCATCCATTATTTAGTATCCATTTATCCTTCTTGATTTTAGGTACCTATTCATTTTTAGCCATAACATACCTTATTATCTTCGTCCTCTGAATTGGTTGGAGAGTTCAAAGCGTGTTGCTTCTTTTCATTTTCTGTTTTCCTTTTCCTTGCAACTACACTTCATATAACACTAAACTACCTATCAACTCTTCTACAAAAGTTTGAAACAGAGTATTTCTGTTACTATTCATTTAAACTTTTCAAAACTCATATTACAAAAATTTGAAAACCAAAAAGCTCTGATATCAAATATGGGGTACGTGATGTGATAACCTGATAATGTGGGGAAGGGATCTTAAGGCTAATGTAATTCGAGAGGGGTTTGCATATATTTTAAACTTATTATCAGTTTCCTTTTTGGTTATCAAATCACTACAGAATCAGAATCACATGTAGTAATATAGAAAATGCAACAAGTAAAAGAAGTAAAAATACAGAGAAGATACCAAGATTTCTATACTAGTTCGGATATCCAATCATACATTCAATCATGCACCTTGTATCGAATTTCACAATAACTAACTTGCACTTTCATGGGTGGCAAGCAAGTCTTTATAACTTGACTTTGACCATGTGGAAAGTAACACATATCCTCACTTTTCATGAGTGGCAGGATACACCTAACCTCTTGCACTTCCACTGGGGCAAGAAAACCTGACCTGTTGACTTTCCACGGGTGGTCAAGATTACATATACAATACGAACTTTCTACATGTGGATGGGTATACCTTTACAAAAAAATAGTAGAGTATATCCACAAGAGATTGGATCTTTCGATCACAATTTCAAGCAGTCTTTAATACAACTTCCTATAGACTTCCGATAGCAATATACTTTTAATTTTTTTTTGGAATATGATTAGAACAAAGAGTAAATGATAGAAAATTAAATGTAGACTCTCTGACATTTTAGTAGATTGCAAACCCATAAAGAAAAATAGTGAAAGAGAGCGGATTCGCAAATATATACAAGCAGTAGAACTTTTCTGCAATGTAAGAGAGAAAAGAGTGAGATGAATGATGGGGAAATCTATTGAAAATTCATTTTCTAGGACCTCTATATGGAAGATAAAGAGAAATGACTTTTCGCAAAAGTTGAAAGGAAGCGTCCATTCATTTAAAATGAAAATTTACATTCGACGACTAGTATATCGACATACGTATAAAGATATGTTGACATATCCTAGTTCAAAAAAGCAATTCCTTTATAATTTTTTTCTAACTCTTTAAGCTTGAAAAACCAAAATAGAACTTTTATAATATGATTTTAGGGAATAAAATAAAGAGTTTTAAATGAGAGAATTCAAAGAATTGCTGTGAAATCTTTAACGGTTAATTCTATGATTCGATATACTATAAAATTGACTAATTGTTGTCCTGTACTCTTTCAATCTTTGTTTATTGAGTCCTTATATTCTCCAAGCCTTGCCTTTGAATCTCCTTTGTTCCTCTTGATCTCCTTAATCTTCTTGACCTACCTAGTCTTGTACTGTAAATCTTGTATCGATCTACCTTGGTTAATATACCATGTCTTTACTTGATTATTCTGCAAATATTTCAATATAGGTTCCTGTAGTTTTTGCACTATATAATACACAAACTTGGAAGATCATCGGTACCAATATTTGTGTAGTTATTATCATCAAAACAAATGCATGTGGTTCTAACATCCAAAGCAATCTTTTTATGTCAATCCTCCTTTAATACCTGGCTAAATACTTGTAGCTTGTAGGTTTACAGTAAATACAATTTCTGCTCTCGATATTTGAGTCATGTTCCTAATTTAATATATTTAAATAGCTTTAATATAGAGAAAAGTGCACCAGTCCTTTAATGTTTGTATACCTAGGCTAACGATCTCTTTATGTTGTAACTTGCTCGTATAAATCTATATCCATACCTTGATATGCTCATCCCTTTGACATCTTGGCAATTGAAAATATGCAAGTTATTATACATGTTATTATACACATAATTAGTAAGAATTGGAAAAATACATGTTATTATACATATAATTATTTCAAGTCAACGTTGCCGTTTAAGCAACACAAATATATAAGTATCTTAGTAAGAATACATTAGCTTGATGATATTGCTTCCTACATCAGTCAACCTCGTCTTCTCCTCTATGTGCCAATGCAGTCTCCACCAATTGCATACTTTAAACCAAAGAGCATATTTCTAAACTCAAAATCAATATGTACTTAGCTCAAAATTTCTGATTTTCTGCTAGTTACGATCAAAAGTTTAACTTGAGGTTAGCGGTGTTATTTCTAAAGACTTTTTCAACCTATTTTTTGGTACCGCCTCTCTTAAAAAAGGTTTTACAGAACATTTACCGTACTATTTTCAAGAAAATTTACAATTTTTTCTACAAATACTTGTATGTATCTGCTTTGCAAAAAAATACAAATATTTATAAAAAATAGTGTAAACATTTACAATAAAAACTACAAATTTTTATGAAAATAAATATAGGATTATTTTTGTAAAACTTATTTTTTAATGGACGAAAGTGGAATAAGTTTGATATAAGCATGTTCCCCTTATTTCAAAAAAAATAAAATATACATATGAATTAGGAAAGGAACATTACTATTAGCACCATTGTATACATTCCACCGTTTGAATTAAAAAAACAAAAATACCAAACAATGACAGAAGTATGCATGCTCTTCACATTAATTAGTAATGTATTATTGACTACAATAACAACATACATGTTTTGTCCTCTATTGAAATGCAGGTGATATTTGTCGTCTAGTGATTGCTTGTACAAGATTGATTGCTTATTAGATCGGTAAGTTTTGAAAACAAGTTTTATGTTTTTCTTTTTCAACATGTATTTCAAAATGCAGAGGAATGAAGAATGTGATGAAAAATGGTCGATTTAAAAAATGTTTCAAATATGTATAATTGAAAATGGCTTTTTTTTTTCTTTGCTTTTTAGAAAATTTCAAAAACTATCACATCCATCTCCTCTTCCTTTGTTGTAATTACTAATTTTCTCATCTCTCTCTCCACCATTTTAAATATATATTAAAAAAACCAAAACATAAAATTCATTCATAACTGAAAAAAGCAAGGCTGCTACTATACACATACAAATTTTCCCCACGTTTAACCCATTTCTGTCGATCACAATTTTTTTAGCAAAATACCACTCTTATCCTTACACACTCATTCTCTCTCTCTCTCTCTCTCTCTCTCTCTCTCCTCTCTTTTTATTGTTTTGTTTTATAAGAAACATTCCTTCATGCTTTGAAAACAAAACCATAGACAATAATCAAGAATATCAAATCCCATTTCCTATTCTTTCTTTTTCCACAAATACTTGTCCCTTTGAGATCTAGTTAATAAATTATTCTACATTTTGTAGTTTTTGAACCTGAAGGATGATTTCATTTCATTTCTCGTTTCATGCAATGGAAAATAAATTTACGATTTGGAGGAAGTGAAAAAGTAATTGTTTAAGTCAATGAACTCAAAGTAAAATTATTTCTCTAGTATAAATGCATGCATATGTATGCGTTCAATAAATAAAGATATTTACTTTTTACTAAAAAAATTAATGCGGAAAACAATTTTAATATAACAATGCTCATTACATGCGTTATAAGTGATAAACATTTGACGCTCAGAGATACCTTTATTTAAAGCAGTCTTGTTGGCGGTGAAGATTTCAAGTTGATAGTGAGATTCCGTTGGTGGGTGATTATTAACCCAAAAAGTGGATCAACACTCATAAATCAGATGAAAACACCAGTTCAGATTAAAAAAACAGAAAAGCAGTAAAAGAAGACGCAACTTTTATAGTGGTTCGGCGTAACCTCTAGCATACGTCTACTTTAATCTTTTAATAGTTGTTCTCACTCTAGATTACAATTAGTTTTCTTAGATCTAACCACAATCTAGGGATCTCATATTTACAATGGAGTTTCTAAGTGTTTTAGAAGGAGAGTAAGAGTGAAGAAGTGCCAAATCCTGGAGTTAGAAAGCTGGAAGAGAAGAGCAGAAAAATATCTCTCTTTGGTTGCAGGTAGGTTTGTATTTGTAGAGGAAATAATTGTGTTTGGTCAAAAATCCAGGGGGAGTAGATTCTAGAGATTGCTTCAAAGTCACGTGCTAAATTGGAGAATCTTTCGACTTAATCAAACATGTTGGTACCTACCTAAACATGTCGGTACTTACATGCTTCCTTAATTCAAATCACTTCGAATATTCTTGCATCCTTATTCTTACTTCATTTTAATATGTCCCATGTTGTTTCAATCGATCGTTGGTTGTCCAAAACAAGTCGGTACATATTTGTTGTCTAAAAAAGCTTGGTATCAACCTATTTGCTCAAATTGCTCGGTACCAACCTATTTTCTAAGCTCGAAATAACTTGTACTCTTTTGCAACATTCTTCTCATCCCATGCAGAGGTGTCCCAAGAAGCAGCAACATCTACTAAATTGTCAAAACAAGTCTGCACCTACTTATTTTCCGAAAACAAATTGGTACCTATTTGTTCAAAAAAAATCCGTACCTACTTGTTTCTTTAATGTATTTTTGGTTGAAACTTTCCCGATCTATTTCCTTTTTTCATCTACGAGTGCTTGCAAATTTTCAAGTCATTTCATTATTATTTGAATCTTTTAAGTCCAGTTGAACTCTGCTTTGGCTCAAAAGTGGGTTAACATTTTCCTCCCAAAGTATGCCTTTCGAATGTAAGGTCTGCTTTGCTCATGAATAAGTTCCAGTGATCAGTCTTGGATTGTTATCCGACTATCCGTTGATCTTAATCTTGGTGAATCATCTGGTTCCTTTCGATTCTCTAGCAATTCAGAGATCGCTCCAAACCTGTTATAGTTTTTGGGACTCAAGTCCTTGCTTAAGTGTTGTTTACACACCACTATCATTCAAGTTTCATTCGGAGTTATTACATCACATATCAAAAGCGTCCCATGTTCATCTCGGATTTATCTATTTAGTTCTAATTACAAGAAGTTCAAATCCTTTTATCAAATCTATATCTGTTTAAGGTTTGATCTCTCCTGATCATTTTATATTCAAGTTAATGTGTGATCTCTCTAAATACTTTCACAATCCAATCTAAGAATCGACCTTTCCGAACCATTTTGACATTTAGTTCAGGGGGATGCTCTCTTCAGATCGTTTGGCATTCTATTTGGGAGCCAATCTCTCTGCATCTTTTGGTATTCTATTTAAGGGTTTGATCTCTCTGGACCATTTGATTTCCAATCTAGTTTATGATCCCTCTGAGTTGTTTATTGTCCGATCTAGGGTTTCGATCTCTTCGAATTCTTGCTAAGTCTGCTCACTCTGTGG
This sequence comes from Allium cepa, assembly GCA_030765085.1. NCBI lineage: Eukaryota > Viridiplantae > Streptophyta > Magnoliopsida > Asparagales > Amaryllidaceae > Allium > Allium cepa. The sequence goes on along the minus strand of CM060932.1, from coordinate 682,880,320 downwards.
TAAAGGAACTCAATGATCAAGCAAGCCCATCCGCTCACTATCCGATAAGAGGATTTACCTTCTGTACAAGCCCATTCACTTTGCTCTCTAACAAGGGAGTTTGCACCCTGCACTCCAGTCCCCTCTCTTCAGACGAGACTTATAGCAGTTAGTATCATACAAATCTATTCGCTAACTCTCCCACGAGGGTACTTGTACCTTGCACTCTGATCCAGTCTCTCTCCAGATGAGACTTGAAGCGATCCATATTTGACATCACATTCAATGTGGATTTTCAAAAAGTTAAATATTCAAAACAAAGCAAATAAACAGAAATCCTAATTATTCATCCAAACATCCGATTCAAAGCTTGCCGAGGGACCAATCTAGGTCCCGTATATGTGTAAGCGGTCTGAGGTCATTATCGTCCTAAATAGTCTCTCTGGCATCTGGTTCAGTGTGTGCCGAAGGACCATTAGGGATCCCATACATGTGTAAGCGGCCTGAGGTTTTATAGCATCATTTGTTTAAAGTCATTGTAAAGGCATTGAACCTGATCCCGATCCATCCCGATCATGGGTGTCATCTAATGAAAATGTCTGATCCATAATTTCATTCCACCCTTAATTCCAATGGCGAGTTTTTGGTTCTAGCTTCTACTGTCTGAATTCATATTTCGATTTGTCATTCTAGATCCATCATCATCCGTTCCAAGCATTAAAGATCATCCTAGATCCACATCGATCGTGCCCTAGAGTAGTGGGAGCATTGTTTCAGTTTGCTTTGCTTTTTCTCATATACCCTGCATTGGTTTCTAGTCTTTTGTTTTGGGTTCCAGCTGCTTCGGTTGTTCATTGTTGAACCATCCTTTGCATTTCACGTTGTCAATTCATTATTCTATCTTGTATTTCTTTCATCATTTTCTTCGTCTCTTGTCTCATCACGTAGATGGATTTGTGAGAATTTAAAAACATCTTCTGACCATCCCTAGGCTCTGGTTGACTTCCTCCAGCCTTAGATCTGGCGTTGGGCCTCTTTATTTTCTCCAAATCTCATATTCAAGCTTCAAGTCTTTAGATCTAGCTCATTTTCAGTGAAAGCACCAAAATGTTAACCCAAAAAATAGATCAACAACCAGAAATCAGATGAAAGCACAAGTTCGGATTAAATAAACAGAAAAGCGGTAAAAAGGAGACACAATTTTATAGCGGTTCGGCGTAATCTTTGGCCTACGTCCAGTTTAATTTTAGTAGTTATTCTCTCTCTAGATTACAACTAATTTTATTAGATCTAACCACAATATAATGGATCTCAGTTTTACAATGGAGTTTCTAAGTGTTTTTAGGAGGAGAGTAAGAGTGAAAAAGTTCCACATCCCGAAGCTAGAAAGCTGGAAGAAAAGAGCAAAAAAAGATTCCTCTTTGGTTGTAGGTAGGTTTTGTATTTATTGAGAAAGCGATCGTGTTGGGTCAGAAATCCACCTGAAGCAGAGTCTAGATATTAGCCTGAAGTCACGTGCCAAATTATAGAATCTCCATACTTAACCAAACATGTCAGTACCTACTTAAACATGTCGATACCTACATGTTTCCTTGGTTTGAATCAATTCGAATCTTCTTGCATCCTTCTTCTTACTTCATTTTAATGTATCCCATGTTGTTTCCATAATCGTTGGTTATCCAAAACAAATTTGTACCAACTTGTTGTCCAAAACAACTTGTTACCAACCTATTTTCCAAACCAGCTTAGTACTAACCTATTTCCTTAGCTCAAAATAAATTGCACTCTTTTGCAACATTCTTCTAATTCCATGTTGAGGTGTCCCAAGAAGTTGCAACATCTACCGAGTCGTCAAAACAAGTCGGCGCCCACTTATTTAAAAACAAGTCAGAACCTACTTGTTGTCCGAAATAAGTCGGTACCTACTTGTTACCTTAGTGCATTTTTGGTTGAAACTTTCTCGCTCTATTTTTTGTTTCATCTAAGAGTGCTTGCCAATTTTCAAGTCGTTTCATCCTCGTATGAATCGTTTAAGTCATAGTTGAAATCTACTTTGGCTCAAAAGCAGGTTAACATCTGCCTCCAAAGTACGCTTCTCGAATGCAAGGTGTGCTTTTCTCAAGAACAAGTTCCATTAATCAATGTTCGATAGTTGAGCTCTCTAGTTATCCATTAATCTTAATCTTGGCGAATCATCCGTTTCCTTTGGATTCTCTTGCAAATCGGAGGTTGCTCCAAACCTGTTATAGTTTTTGGGACTCCAGCCCTTGCTTAAGTTTTGTTAGTACACCATTATCATTATGATTTCATTTAAAGTTATTACATCATATTTCAAAATGTTTTCTGGTTCATATGGGATTTACTTTTTTATACTAATTACAAAACGTTCAAGTCCTTTTATCAAATCTGTATCCATTCTAAGGTTCGAATCCAGATCGTTTTATATTCAATTTAAGGTGCCATCTCTTTGAATCTTCTCACAATCAAATCTAGGGTTGATCTCTCTGGACCATTTGACATTTAGTATACGGGACGATCACTTTGGATTATTGGCATTCAGTTTTGGAGGCAATCTCTTTGGATCTTTTGGTGTTCTTTTTAAGGGCTTGATCTCTCCAGACTGTTTGATTTCCAATCTAAGGTTTGACCTCTCTGGGTCATTTATCATTCAATCTAAGGTTTCGATCTCTTCGAATCCTTACTGAGTCCCCTCGCTCCTCGATAAAGGAACTCAATAACTAAGCAAACCCATCCGCTCACTCTTCGATGGGGTGATTTACTTTTCGTACAAGCCCATCCACTTGCTTTCCGATAAGGGAACCTGCACCCAGCACTCCAGTACCGTCTCTCCAAATGGGACTTAAAGTGATCGGTGTCATACAAGTCTATCAACTCGCTCTTCAGCAAAGGGACTTGCATATTGTACTCTGGTTTCGTCTCTCCGGACATTATTCAAAGCGATCAATATCAGTCATCACATTCAATGTGGATTTTTCAAAATGTCAAAAAAATCAAAGCAGATAAACATAAATCCTAATTATTCATCTCAAACATCCGATTCAGAGCGTGCCTAAGGACCGATCTAGGTCTTGTACATGCGTAAGCAGTCCAATGTCATTATCATCCTAAATAGTCATCTCAGGCATCAAACTCAGAGCATGCCTAGGGATATTTTGGGATCTCGTACACGTGTAAACGACCTATGGTTATATTGTATCATTTATTTAAAGTTAGGGTAAAGGAATTGAACATAACCCTAATCCATCCCGATCATGGGGTTGTCATCCAATGGAAGTCTCTAATCCATACTTCATTCTGCCCCCCTTTTCAACAGTGTGCTTATGGTTCCAGCTCCTACTATCATATATTCCTACTCCGATTTGTCATTCTGGCTCCAGCATCATACGTTACAGGCATTAAAGCTCATCCTAAATCCACATCGATCGTGCCCCCCGAGTCGTGGGGGCATTGCTTCAGTATTCTTTGCTTTTTTTTCAAATGCTCCTGCATTGATTTCTAGCCTTTTGCTCTAAGTTTCAACTGCTTCGGCTGTTCATTATTGAACCATCCTTCTGAAAAATTCCTTTAGCATTTTCCGTTGTCAATCCATTATTCCATCTTGCATTTCTTTCATCATTTTCACCGTCTCTTCTCTAATCACATAGATGGACTGATGATAATCTGAGGACACCTCCTAGCTGCCCTAGTCTCTGGTTGACTTCCTCCAGCCTTAGATCTAGTGTTAGGCCTCTTTATCTTCTCCAAATATCAGATTCAAGCTTCAAGTCTTTAGATCCAGATCTTGTTCTCAATGAATGTACCAAAATGTTAACCGAAAAAATGGATCAAGATCCAGAAATCAGATGAAATCAATGTAGGTTTTGGTTTGAACTTGGTAGTCTTAACAAACTTAGTATTTTGAATATTATTTTTCTTTGATTTAGCCTTAAGGGTGTATCCAAGTCCATGTTTATTCCTAGCGTGTTTACATCCAGATAATAATTTTTCTAGATAATCCTTCCTTTGTTAAATTTATCAATATCAGTTTTAATTTTGTCAATATCCTTATTACGGTTAAGAATAACATTGTCCACAAATGTTATTTTGTCATTTAGATCAGTGATCTGTGACTACATTGAAAGATTTTCTGATTTTAAGGATTCATTTTCACTTTTTAGTTTTTCAAAACTTCCAATTGTCAAATCCTTTTCATCATTATAACTGTTAAGTCTTTCAAGTTCATCTTTTAGACATTGTTTTCCTTTAGTTAACCTTTCAATAAATATTTTTAATCTATCTATCTCTGCCAAACAATTATTGTACTCTTTCCTAAGTTCTTTATATCCCTGATACATATCATTCAAAACATTAGTAATTTCTTTATTAAAATTTCATATCTGGTCATCCTTTGCCATGAAGCATATGTTGGCATTTTCTGTTTCTGAATCACTATCACTTGATGATGTATCTGAATCATCCCATTTTGCATTGAATGCATGTTTCCTCTCCTTATTGAAAGTGTTTGACTTTGATTTCTTCAGTTTGGGACAGTCTCTTTTCAAATGACCGGGTTTATCACATTCGAAACACTTAATAGCATTTTCATTTCTAGAATTATTGTTGTTAGTTTTTCAAAGTTTGTTTGTTATCCAATACTTCAAGAATTTCTTGAACTTCTTGGTCATAAACTCGATATCATCACCAATAGCATCGTCATCTGGTTCATCTTTGTCAATCATAGCATTAAGTGCTAGTGATTTCTTCTCATTTGCCCGATTCTCTTTTCTAATGCAACTTTACTTCATAGGACATTAGGTTACCAATTAAATCTTCTAATTTCATAATACTAATATCATTGGCTTCTTCAATTGCCAGAGTCTTCTGATCCCATTCACTAGGAAGTGAATTCAAGATCTTTCTGACTTGGTCTTCTTCAGTAATTTTCTTTCCTAATGATATTAAGGCATGTACTATATCTTGAAATCTAGAATACATATCAGAAATAGACTCATTTGGTTTCATTTGAAAGAGTTGAAACTGGTTAGTTAGCATAGATATCTTTGTTTGTTTTACTTTATTGGTACCTTCATGTGTGACTTGCAGAGTTCTCCAAATTTCATATGCTGAATTACAAATAAACACTCGATTAAATTCATTTCTATCTAAGGAGCAAAATAAAATGTTCGTGGCCTTAGAGTTATTAGGTGCTTGTGTCTTTTGGTCTAGTGTCCATTTTGAATATTTAGTTTGAGGCTCTATGTATTCTATTTGGGTAATGTTTCAAATATCCAAACCATTAGACTGCAAATAACATTTCATCCTACAAGCCCAATATGCATAACTACTTCCATCAAATAGAGGGGGTCTAGTGGTAGATTGCCCTTCTACAAAAGCTTTTAAAAATGTGTTACTAGTGTCATTAGCAATTTATACTTTTCAAAAACCAAGTTATGAATTTTTGAAAACCAACGCTCTGATACCAAATGTTGGAAACTGGGGTGGCTACAACACAATGTTGGATCTTAAGGCTATTCAGACACTAGAAGTGGTGGAATGTATATTAACTACTTACTTATGAATATAAAACCGTATTTACTCAAATTGCAAACAGAAAGAAGTAATCAGAGAATAAGTAAGTAATAAAGTAAAATGCAGTAATGTAAATAACACTTGGATTTTTATACTGGTTCGGATTAACCAATCCTACATCCAATCTTGCACTCTATCGTGCAGAATACCACTATAATTGCTTACTTTCCACGGGTGGCAAGAACACCTTTACAATCTTGGTTTCACGGGCTACAAGACACACCCTCTTGATTTCACAGTCTACAAGAACACCTTCTCCTTATCACTAACAACAAACTATGTCAAGTAGTCGTATCTTTAATACAGATTCTTGCAGATTCGGTACAATGATCCCATAGACCTCCAATGACAATATATCTTTAAATTCTTTGAAGAATAAGATGAAATCAGAGAGAGAATGATGTGAATTAAAGTACAACTCTCTCTGATATTGTGTGGTTTGCAAATCAGTGAAGAATTGGAGTGAAACATTATTGATTAGCAAGGAGATTGAAAGCGTATGCAATGGATTTCTTTTGCAAATGTTTGGAGAAGAAGGAGTAAGAGAAAATAAGAATACTTGATGTTAAAATTCGTTTTCAGATGCCTTTATATGGTTTTTGAAGAGACGTGTTTTTTGGTGAAGAGGTGGAGGGAAATGTTCTCTTCATTTAAAATTTGAAATTCTGAAAAAGGGCTAGCATGTCGACAACCCCCACCCCCCCCCCCCCCCCCCCGGTCGACAATGGTGTGTTGCAAAATGAACAGCAACACTAATAAGTGTTGCGAATTTTCAGCATTTCAAATTACCTTATATTTATGGATTTTTGTGATTCAGTTGAGTTCAATGGTTGATGATATTCAAGTATAATTGCCATGAGATCTTTAACAAGATATTCTAAAGTTCAACCAACTCTTCATCACTTTAAACGCATTTATCCTTCAGCATCCTTCTCTAATTGGGTTTTGTTCTTTAATTGTTCTAATTAACCTTCTTCTATAATTCATCTGCTTCCACTGTATTCTTGTTAATCTCTGCAAATGTCTCCATAATATATCTATATGACTACACAACTCGAAGATACGTTAGTAGTAATATTTATATGGTTGTTGTCATCAAAATCAATACCTAGGGTATTAACATTATTTTCTTGTTTCGTCTAAGGGTGTTTGCCAATTTTCAAGTCGTTTCGTACTCGTTTGAATATTTCAAGTTTAGTTAAAAATTGCTTTGATTCAAAAGTGGGTTAATAATGATCACGAGGAAGATGGTAGTGCATGCTACAAATTGATAGTGATATTCCGTTCAAATGACGACTATACTTTTACTCACGGTTACATTGGGCTACAATAAAAATGTGGGACCCACTTTTCATTGGTTGCAAAATGAAGAATTGAATTTATTAGCAACCGTGAGCAAATATTTATGAAGGGCAAGTGGACTTTTGTCCTCTTTCGTAGAACTCGTTTGTAGCAAAATGTTTAAATAGTTTTGTGGGTTATTGGAAGTTTTTTATTGGATGCGTTTGACATACATCCCTGGTAAGGATTGACAATACACAAAACACTCCTCCGTTTTTTTAATAAGTTGTCGGTCCTTGTTTTCAAATTCACGCGTGCAAAAAGACCCAAATACCCTTTACGTTTTTAACATTTCAAACGCGTATAACTTTCTGTAGAAATATCGGATTAGCATACCGCTTTCACCAAAAAAATCAAAAAATTATGATCTTTAAAATAAGGTCCGTTGATGATACCAAAAAAATCATACTTGCAGTATAGATGCATTATTCCATATATTTGCAGACAATTCTACAAATTTTAAACATCTTCGATTTTTCTTCAAACCTGCAACTATTTCATATAATTGTAGGCGATTATATGGTATAATTGCCGATTATATGGTATAATTGCCGACATGTCTGCAATTATTGCATATAGTTGCAGAAATGTCTGTAATTATTGCAGAAATTTCTGCAATTATACGATATAACTGCAGACGTGTCTGCATTCAATAATTGCTTATTGCATATAGTTGCAGAAATGTCTGCAACCATTGTATATAATTGCAGACATTTCTACAATTATATGGTATGCAATTATTGCATACATTTGCAATTATTGCAAGTATAATTGCAGACATATCTGCAATTATTGCATATAATTGCAGAAATGTTTGCAACTATTGCATATAGTTGTAGAAATATCTGCAACCATTGCATATAGTTGGATCCGCGAATAGCTTATCCTCCTGTTGTTTTAAATATGCACAATGTCACTTGTTACAAAGATCATAAAATTTGTGACTTAATGGTGAAAATGGTTTGTTAATCCGTCGTTTCTAAAATAACTTATTGCATTTTAAAAATTGATAATTAGCGGATACAAATTTTAAGTATGAATATGAGAATAACACAGGAATAGTATTTTTTCTTATGAGAATGATGTTGTGTGGAACAAGTTTGATGTACCTTGTTTTTGCTTTTTCGTTTCTAGTGTTGTGGCGTGAGCAAGTATTTCACCGTTCAACGGGGTGCTTAAAGTAACATCCGAAATCCAAAACGTCTGAATATTGGGTTTAACGTGAACTGTGCTCATTTCTATCAAATGGGAAAAGGTTTCAACATTTCTCTTGCAGACTTTCTTTTCGTTTCCCAACGGGGTTAGCAGCCATAATATTACAAATAAATCTTAGCTCTCTTATGGCGGCCTTCAGACGATTTTCGCATATATCTCTTAGTAATATTATAAATCGAAACCCTAACCCTATATTTGCTTTGCCCTGCCAACTGATTACTATTAGGGGTCTAGTAACAAAGCTCTTTGTAGGAGGTAACCGAATCTTTATTAATTCCAGTTCGTTACTTTGAATGGTTGAATACTTTTGATATCATTTTGATCAGATTTTGTGCGATGCTGCTGAAACATTATTCAATTCGGTAAAATATAGTTCCTACGTGAAATTGCACTGGTTGATTCTGATATGCTTGATTTTGGCTATCGTCCCAGCTATTTTGATTTATTATGTATTTCGGTAGATAGTCATAATGTGGATAAATTCTGTAGATGTGGTTGCACTATTGTTGAATAATCTCGTGTGCAAACTGCTCATATTGGATTGAAACCTGCAACTTCATGGTGTGAAAATCCCATTTGCTATCTTGAGCTATTGCTCATAGGCTATTGATCATTTTCTTTGTTGGCGGCAATTCACATAACTAATTTGGAGATTATGATGACTCTGAAACAATCTTTCCAGATTAAAATACAAACTTATATCTAATCATTCTCACATGATAAGACCTTGCACATTACATATGAAATAGAATAAAGGTATTTCTTCTCATCGATAGTAAAAATGTGATCTGCTGGAGATTAAGCTAGATTTAGGCTCGTCTAACCATCTAGCTGTCTGCATTATTTGTCGACACAGATAAATATTACAGCCATTAGTTTATTGCTTGGTGGTATTAATTGAAGGTTTGCAGTATGCCCAAATTCAAAATGCAAATTTCAATCTTGCTTCAAATTGGATTTTTCAGGACTTTCATTCTACACTACAGAAGAGAGCTTGTCTGAAGCCTTCTCTCAATTTGGACAAGTAATTGAAGGTTTTAATCTTTACCAGTAAAAACAACATTATCATTTCTTGATTTTCACAACTATGAATTCAACTTTGACGAGAACATGTATTTCAGCCAAAATAGTTATTGATAGAATCTCCGACAGATCAAAGGGTTATGGATTTGTAACATTTGCTTCACCTGAGGAGGCAGGTAGAGCAGTCACTGATATGAATGGCAAGGTAAAAGCATATTACTTTACTTTTATGCTAACATTTATTGAAGGAGGTATCGGTTTTGTCACTAGTTTAAACACAGTAAATTCAGCGAATTTACCGTGTTTGGTCTAGTTCAAAATATATTGTATTAATTGTTTTACCTAAATAAACATTTAATGTAGTCGAATTTGGTTTAGGAACACTGACAGTAATAATACTAATTTACCACACAAATATTTCATGTTATAAAATGGCTTAAAAGGTGGAACCCAAGTGCACGAGGCTTCCACGCGGGCTATGAGGAGGTCGATTGTACGCAGTTTTTCCCTCGCTCTGCGAGGAGGCTATTTCCGGACTCGTACCATTGACGTCCAGATCACCAGTCGGGTGACCTTACCGTTGCACCAAGGCTCCACTTCATGTTATAAAATGGCTTATTGTTACATAATTCTATATCATGAAACTGTAATTTATAAAGCTTGTTCTGTACTTTCAACCAAGTAGCTTCTTACTTCTAGTATATCATAGTCATGTTTCTGTTAACCTTTAATTCAACTTAGAAATCTACAGTTTGATATCGTCTGAGCATAAGCACATATTAACAGTCTGTCTCCAACCTTTCAAAATCGTAGCTTTTTCTGGTAAATATGGAGCATTTATGGTGAAGCTTGTAGCAATTTAAATTCCAGAAAATGTTGCATCACACTATCACTAGTACGAACAAATTTATTTCCAAGTCTCAGGGCCCCCAAGTTTGTCCAAGCTATTGATTATTTCATCATCTATTACAGATTTTGAATGGGAGAACAGTGTTTGTGGACTATGCAAAAGCTAATTTTTCCCACAGTGATAATCATTCTATCGCAAGACCTTCACAACAATCATCGATTGGCAAATGATTCACTTTATAACTTTGGAGATGAAGAATTCGTGGTTGTACTTTTCTTTCTTTCTTTTTTAACTTTTAGATTCTTACTTTGTTTTCACTACCTAGCAGTCATCTGATTTTCAGGAGTTTAATGGACAGATTTTGAATTTGAAGCTTGTATCTATTTCAAATTCTAGAATTGAATTGAACTTGTTATCAATGATTTGAAGTTTTTCTTTTGATTCGGAGTTCTTCTCATATTCAATTCTATTTCAAAATCATGGAAGCCTTTTTCATTTTCAATTTATTAGGTATGGATGGCACGTACAAAGTAGTTAAGATAATACCACAACTGAGGAGAGGTGATAATATTCTCGATGGTGGAAATAGGGGAGGAAAAAAAAATTAAATCAACATAGGAAGAAAGTATTACAAATATTCTAAAATTATTCTAGAAAAGTTAGATTAACTAATGATACAATTAAACATATGAAACTATGAAAATTCAGCATTCATTTGGTTCATCCCAATTATTATTTGAGAAAGAGGCAAGGATATGATGTCGCGGTGATGATGAGTTTTTGAAAGATTTCAGAAAAGGATCTGATTATGTTTTTTAAATTTGATCTTCTTGCTCTTTGATTATTCGATTTTTTATTGAAATATATATTTAATAATGAAGTTGAGCTGTTTTGATCTACTTATCTAACATCAAGTAATTCATCGTGTTACGATCTTTTCTCTTTAAATTGATCCTGTGTATATGTAACTGAGTAGTTGTTGAATAATAGATCAGGGTTGTGTAAACTTAAAATACGCTTGCTCGTTTATTCAAGAAACAGTGTTTCTTGTGTTGCATTTGTTTATTCTGAAAAGTTGGACACGTTTGAACTTCTTGCTTATTCACTGTTTCAGTCTTTCAGCCATTAAAAAACGAACTTTTCTAACATCTTTAGTATGTTTTAAAATCCACTTCCGTCTTTATGCCATTCCCATTTCATCGGGACTTGATAATATACCGATAGAGTCATTAACGTCCGTCCGATCAAGCAAGACTAGGATTTCTTCAGTGCTCTTGTTGCTCCTTGCCTCCTGATGAGCCAGATGCTTTCCTTCTTGGAAATTGAGAAACGTTGGAATCTTTAAATGAACTTGATCACCAATGAGCACGTTCCCCTTTTCAAGTGTCCATTCAGTAAGAAATCAATCGTCTCTCGTTCGTACATAGAGACTACTTTTAAAAACTTAAAAAATGTTACGTCTTTTGCTTTTGCCTGGACTCAAAACTCAGCTTCACCAGTGGTAAAAAATTTATGTTAGTATCCTATCCAACCTCATCCACATCCATCTACGATTAAAATTCTCTACATAGTCTGAGGTGGTTATCCTATTTGCATGACAAAACAAGCTCGGAGAAGTTGATATCATAAACATTATCTAGGTGAGTTGGAACAACGTGCCTATTGTTTGATTTAATGCCCGAATCAACGTTCAAACCATGACGAGCCGAAAAGACAAGTTGTTGGAAGATGATAACAAGAACCAAACAAAATAGTTTATTAGTAACTTTTTGAATATCACAATAGAAAGAAACAAAGTATAACATTAAATAACAATCATTTATTCAAATCACCACATATACATATGTACAATACAAATCCAAACCCATATCCAAAATCACACAACATAAGTCAAATCAAGTCATTTATTTACCATATACAATATATACACTTAGGTTCTCGTCACATGCTCCAATGCGACTCCAAGGCTCCATAAACCTGGTGATGTAAATTTCCAAAAGGAAAATAGGAGTAGCTTAGGCACGAGTTCGAGTAAGTGACCCATACCTGCTTCACATACACTAAAAAAGATACTACTATAATATGATCAGTGTGTAACACGTATATCTAATACCTAGATAGATACATCTTGGACTAGCACAATACGTTATAAGATTATACTACCCTTGGCTATCTACCATGTAAGTAAATACATCCTGGACTAGCCTGAGGTCCTACATGATTGTGTTACCATCGTCTACCTACTGGGTTCACATTCTGGACTAGTTCAATGCCCTACATGAATGCTCAACATCCTCTCCAAAACAAAATTGGACTCAAGCTCTGGACTAGCCTAAGGCCCCACATGGTCGTTTACCATCCAATCCTCCTGGATCGTCGAAGCGCTACAGGGAAACATTGTATCATGGGTTGCTTACTTGTGCCACTGGTTCGTACTGTTCATGTCGACATCAAATAATTCTATCACAAAACAAATATATCAATCCATCTCTATACAACATTAAAAGTTAACGCATATCATCATTCTTAGGTCATCTTATTTCAAGTATGTTTCAGTTTAAGAGTCGATCCTTATAGATTTTGAAGTTTATATGATTTAGGGATAAATATTTCAATTTCCTTCGTATATAGATTTCAAATCTTCATTAAATTGTTATCAAAGATTATATGGTGACTATAGAAAGAATCATTCATATTGTAATTATATTTAAATATATATTGATTTTACTTACTTTTTATTCTATTCCCACCTAGACCTATGATTTAATCTCTTAATTCCATTATTAATGTTTAATTACTTAGAGTATAGACCGCAAATCATTATCATGACATTATCTATGCATTATATCTCAGATAATGAATGAATCACTCACGTAGTCTCTTGAGTGCTCCAAATCACTTCTGACTTTCGCTGTTCCGTTCCTTTAGCGCATAGAAGACTCTGTAACTTGCAATTTTTTCATCAGATCGTAGTACTAGTCTCCACAATAGTTTTGATGGGAATATTGCCAAAATCCATTGAAAATTAAAAGAGTTATGCCATCTTAAAATTTTCAAATGGAAGAAAAAGAAGTGTGATTAAAAGACAGAAGATATACACAACATTATAATATAACTTAAATTTTCCAGTTGTTACATTGTTCCCCTGAAAAGAAATTCGATCTTGAAATTCGTAAGGAATAAAAAATGTAGTATAATGCTCATATTGTGTATTGTAGAATGTACAACAACTAAGTAAACAACCATATCATCCAGTGTTTCCAAAAATTTAAACGAGTCGAACTTAATAACATATAGCATAATAATATAAATAAGCCATGTAACTTGCAGCTTTACATTTATAATGCTGAAATGCAGCTAATACACCCTACACGAAATGAGACGGTTTGGCATTTTAGAATGAATGCACAACATCCTAATATCACCATATAGATATACATGAATGCAACAATCATGTTACAACAATCAAACATATACATAGCATTCTGCACCCAAATAATAACCTATTTAGAAACTCAATCCTAACAAAGCAACCAAATTAAAGAACATACCGAAAAAGAGATTAAGATTAGAGGCCTTCATCTTCTCTTCGAGCTCCCACATGCTCTTAGCCGGATCGTTCTCCCGATATACTCTAACCAATTTCACTATCTTATTTCTTAACCATTCCAAATCATGTTCGACTATATGTGCCGGACCACGAGATGAACTTGGCTTAGGCTCTAAATCCACATCCTCCAACTAACTTGGCACGGCTATAGTGGTAGGATCATGCACATGTTTTTGCAAATGTGAAATAGAAACACATTATGGACTCCTGTAATTTTCCTTGGAAGCTCAACTTTATATGTCAAACTTCCTATTATCTCCAATATTGGAAAAGAACCAACAAATTAGGGTACTAGATATCCCAAACTTCCAAATCTCACTGCTCTGTTCAAAGATGACACCTTCACAAAAATAAAATCTCCAACTGCAAACTCCAAATCATTCTGTCTCTTATCAGTGCATGACTTTTGCCAATTATATATAGCTTTCATCTTCCTAATAAGTTCCACCTTCTTCGTAGCATCCCTAACCATCTCTGGTCCAATTCTGATCTTATTCGTAGACTTCTATCAACACAAAGGTAACTTGTGTGGCCTTCGTACAATGCTTCGAATGGTGTCATGCCTATACTAATCTGTGAGCTGCTATTACATGCGAACTCCACTAGTGGTAGGTGATCTTCCTTGCTTCTCCAAAATCCATTATACATGCCCTCAACAAGTCCCAATGCTATGTTCACACTCCCGGTCTGTCCACCGAATTGCGGGTGATACGTCGTACTCAGGTTTAACTCAATCCCCAATGCATCCTTTAGCTCCTTCATAATTCACTCATGAAAAGTGGGTCTCAATCACTTACTATATGCAACGGAACTCTATGAAGTCAATCTACTTCATTGATATACAATGTCACTAGTGTTGATGCTGTCCTCGCACTCTTCACTAAAATAAAGTGCACGCTCTTAGTGAGTCGATCTTCTGCAATCCAGATGCTTTCATTCCCTCTTCAACTCTTAGGTAATCCTAAAATTCTTGTGGATGGTAAGCTAAGTGAATATATATATATATATATATATATATATATATATATATATATATAAAGCTAACTTGTAGGTGAAAAGTAAAGTAAATATAAACAAACACATCAGGATTTTTATGCTGATTCATAGCACTGTCCTACGTCCAGTCCCAGAATCTCTATTTTGACTTTTCACTAACTAACATCCTCTCTCCACTCGGAGGAACAAATTTACATAGTGTTTGAGCCGCTGAACAGGTCTTTACACATTATCAGAAAGGAAACAATCTTCGTCAACTAGTGTACCTCAAAATACTGATTTGTTGACTTGAGAATAAAGGTCCGATAACTTACAAGAATTTTTTGAAATTGAATAAACAAGAGTTTAGGACTGAGAACAATTAGAGAACCGATGTTGAAATTGGAAGAGCGTTGATTTGATCACTTTTGAAACCTAGAAAGTTTTCTAAAAATAAGAGATTAAGAACAGAGAAGTCATTAGTGATTTCTCAAATGCATACGTATATATAGATATTGAAAAGTCTTCCTGAAGAGAATTGATCGACACCATGAAACCTTGAGAAGAAAGATCGTATCTCTTTGGAAAGTTGCTTCATTTCAAAAGTTTCATGGATATAGGAAATTTGAAAGATTCATGTTCATCGGTGCACCGGTTACCCCCATCGGTGCACATGATTTCTCCAAATTAAACTGAGCCATATTTCAGGCTTTTAAAGAATATTAAACAATTTAAAAAAAAATTCTTAAAAATTGTTTTAAGCATTTTGAAATCTCTGAAGAGTTATGAAGGGATTACTGTGAGTTTTAGCATGCTATAGCTATGACTACGGACTCACAATGCTAAAATTTTCAATGAAATCTTCATTTGTCGATACTTCAATGAGGTTGCACGTATTCTTTATGTCAATATAAAGCTCTATTGATATGGCTGCTTCTATTTTTCTATATAAATGATGTATGAAGTTCTCGTGATCAAAATTCAGAAACATTCTCCTCATTTTTGATGATGACAACTCATTATATGCATTCATGCAAATGGTAATAACTTAACGTTGAGATAAATAAGATATTCTCCACAAATGTATGCATATGCACACATATACACACATATGAGTAAGGATTGTCAACACCTCAAACCCCTCTAATTTCAGCCGCATGTTCCATATTACATAATATACCTTATCTCTCCCGTCACTTCGGGGGAGAGAAGGTACATTATCTAATTTGGAACACACGGCTGAAATCAGGAGGATTTAAGTTGAGGAAAATTGAGGTGTAGCCGATCCTAACCCTATATATGTATGTGTGAGTATTCCTAAACTCCCTCTGAATGTATGCATATGCATATTTATTTCTTCCCATTTGTCATCACAAAATGGAGAAAACAGACAGCATATCATAGAACACAAAACATAGTCACAATGTAAAATAAAATTATAGAATGTCATAACACAAATTCGGAGACACAACAAATGCTAACTAAATGTCCAATATGTTGAAAGCAATATGTGAGTGAACAGACAAACAAAGATACCAGCTCTGGAGATGACCATCAATCAAAACTCTCATCATCAATAGAGATATCTATAATCGGGAAGTGTATTGGGATTAGACTCTTAAAATGTGTCATAATGTTGATGCTGGCCTAGTGTTGGAGAGCGAACGAGAAAACCAGACTCGTGACTAAGTCCAGCCTGTGGCCTAGGTCTTGGTGTAGCAGCACTCATCCGAGTAATGCTAGTATAATAATGAAAGGTTGGCATGGGTACGTCACTCTCATGAGCTCCTGCCTGAAGACTGGGAGAAAATCATCTTATCAAAAAGAAAAGGAGGCTGCAAAGTGCTTCCCTAACTACTAATACAAACCCCGCTCTCTCTAGTGTGCACGGAGCAACATGAGTGAGTAAGCTGAGATCTGATAAAGCCAATCTCCTTATTCCGCTCTCTCTGCTATGGCATAACAGTCTGGATTAGGTGCTCCTGTCTCACGAATATAGATATAATCTTGTCTTATATGGAAGCAAAAGAAATCCGTGGAGAAGCTAGATGTTGTGAAGATGAAGGAATATTAGGCTATATGGGCTGATATGCTGGTGTCTCAACATGAATCTCATCCGATGTGGCTGGTATCTTCATGTCCTTATGAAATTTTGCATCAAATACAATACCATAGTGATGCTGAACATATGTCTCATCAACCAACGGAACGTGAAAGGGCTGGAGAATGGTAGTAATTAGATTTCCATAAGGATTGACTTCTCCTTTCTCCTGATTTGGTTTCTATCATGTTATCCATAATGGTATGAGTTCAGTTGACTCAAATATCCCCAAGAATAGTATATGTAGTTTTACGAACTAAAGGATATATTTTGTCAAAGCTACTGGTCTTTAGAAGCAAAATTGTGTTGAAGTATTCGAATGATAATTCGGGCTTGATTAGTAAGATTCGATCTAGCACAATTTCCTATTGGTCACTTTAAGATTCTTTGCACACACTTTTATCATTTATTACCAATTCATCTAAATTAAGACCATCGAAAGAAATAACCAAAATGACTCCTAGAACTCCTTCACTAAATTCAATATTTACCCCATTTACAATTGTATATAACACAATCCCATTATCATCATTTCCAACTTCCATATTGGCATAGAGTTAGGCAATACAACAAGGATAAATGTTTATTTCAAAATCATTTGCATCAATAATACTTAGTAATTATGCTTGTGCAAAATAAATTTCGAATATTGTAGAAAGCAAGAGAGTCTAAGTTTACCAAACGATCTCCAAGAGTATCATTCTCCATTTATAGCTTGGAATTTTTTGATATTTACTTTGTTGCTTTTCAGCCATTCCTTTACTATTGTGAGGATTTCATCCATGGAGCCAAAGAAAGTGGAGGAGACGGGTCTCTTGCCTCTTATCATTGAAGGATGTTGAATTTTTTAGTAATTTCGGATGGACTTGGGGATTTGGAGGTTAGGGTTGGCTAAAAATGGGGTAGAAATTGAAGTAGATAAGGAAAAATGATGGGTAGGGTAAAAAGTTAACAAAGGATAGACTAAAAAAGCTCTCGGGTTCCTACAAAAACTCGTCTACCGGCGTAACAGTTGGGCTTCGTACTGATCCACCATGTGAATGTATTTTTTAAGTTGATCGGGTTTTTGAAAATACATTGATTTAAACTTTAAATTTTTTTTACTGTTATTAAATATATTGATTTTAACTTTGAAACTATTTACTGTTAGATAATATGAATTTATCATTTTATATATATTTTTACTCTTGATGTGAATTTATTTTTATTGTATATAATATAAATTATTGTAATAAATCTTAATTAAAATGAATTTAATATTCATAAATAAGACGAATTTATTTTTATCATAAATTTTTTATAAGTTAATAAATTTTTTATTATATATAAAATATCATGAATTATTTTTTTATTGTAAAAATTTCTTGTATAAAAGGTTTAATTAATTATTAAAACTTCATTAAATTCTTTTATTATCGGATTAAATCGGTTAATGAACAAATTTTAAACTCTCTTTGTAATTTAATATATGTATTTTTATTTAATGGTTTAGTGAATATATCCGCAATTTGATTTTCAATGTTTACAAATTCTAAATTAATATTTTCTTTTTTGAAATGATCTATTAAAAAGTTACACCTTATATCAGTGTGCTTTGTTCATGAATGGTCATTAGGATTTTTCGCTAAATTTATTTCACTAGTATTATCACAATATATAGGTGATTTTCTTAAAATTTACTCCAAAATCTCTAAGAATTTGCTACATATAAATTATTTGAGAGTATGATGGTGAGGCTGAAATATATTCTGCTTCACAAGTAGATAAAGATACATGGTTGTTTGTTTTTTACTGAACCAAGAAACTAAAGATTGTCCTATAAAGTGACAAACGTCACTAGTATATTTTTTACCTGTTCAACATCCACCTAAATAAGCATCGCTGTATAATACTAATTCAAATGGACATTCTTTTGGATAGCAAAGACCATAATCTTTTTTTCAATTAAATATCTTAAAATTCTTTTAGTAGCACCTTAGTGTGATTCTTTAGGATTTGCATGAAATCTTGTGCATGGACACACACTCATTATTATTTCTAAATGACTAGCTTTTAAATATAGTAAAGATCATATAATAATTCTAAACAGTTTTGATCGACGTTTTTACCATTTCATTTTTGTCTAAGAGAATGGTTGTACTTATTGGAGTTGGTTTACTACACAAATTTTCTACACCAAATCTTTTAATTAAATCCCTACAATATTTTTTTATGAAATAAAATTTTCATTTTGTAATTGTTTAATTTGCAAATGGAGAAAATAATTTAGTTACCCATGTGGAACATTTCAAATTTCTCTCTCATTATATTCAAAAAGTCTATGCAAATTTTTTCCATTAATTGATCAAAAAATAATGTCATCAATATAAATTTGGACAATAATTATATCATGTTTCATAAAAGGAGTTGAATCTACTTTACCAATTTCAAAACCCAAGTCTGGTAAATAATATTAAGTCTACAATACCAAGCACGTCGTGTTTGTTTTAAACCATAAAGAGCTTTTTTATGTTTAAAAACTTGATCGGGATATTTTACATATTTAAATAAGATTGGTTGTTCTATATATACATTTTCTTTAATAAACCATTTAAAAAGTGGCTTTTTCATCCATTTGATATTATTTAATGTTATTGTAACAAATATTATAATTGCTTCAAGTCGTACAATAGGAGCAAAAATTTGGTCATAGTCGATTCCTTCCTCCTGATTGTACCCTTATGCAATTAATCTAGCTTTATTTCTTGTTATTTCTCCGTTTTCATCATTTTTATGTTTGTAAATTTATTTAGATTATAGATTGATCATCATATCTGGAAATTAACTCTCATACGTTATTTCTTTCAAATTGATTCAATTCTTCTTGCATCGCTAATATCCAGTAATCGTCCTTTTCGGATTCTTTATAACTTTTAGGTTCTATATTTAAAATAAATACCAAGTGAATCATTTCATTTGGTTGCCTTTTAGTTAAAACCTTTGTACTTACATCTCCTAAAACATTTTCGATAGGGTGATCCTTTAAAATATTAGGGGGGTCCTTTATTATGTGTTGTTCTAAAGATTCATTAGTTTCTTGAGAAATTTCATTAATACTATTTTACATAGTATTTTGAGTGGTATTCGTTGATTGATTTATATTAGATATTTCAGCGTCATCTTCGGAATTATTAAATTTTTTGTTAAAGGAAACATGTAGTGTTTCTTCAATAACATTAGTTCTTTAGTTAAAAATACTATAAGCTTTACTCTTTCTGGATAACCAACAAAATTTCCTTCATCGGTTTGAGAACCAAAGTTTCCTAAATCATCTTTTGTATTTAGTACAAATTTTATCAAAAACTCTGAAAAATTGTATCTTATGTTTTCTTTGATTAAATAGTTCATAAGGGGTACATTTTTATTAGGTCTATTGAGACATGATTTAGAACATAACATGTAGTGAAAACAACTTCAGCTCAGAAATTCTGAGGTAATGAAGTGTTATTTAGTAATGCTCTAGTGCAATCTTGTAAAGTCCTATTTTTTCTTTCTACAACACCATTTTGCTATAATTTTCTGGGAAAAGATAAATTATATTAATCTTCCCTTTTAGTACAAAAATTTGTAAAGTTATCATTTTCGTATTCTCCTCCATGATCGCTTCTAAGTTAACTTTAAATCACTTAAATTTTGGATTCTTTTTACAAAAATTTTAAATAGAACTTTTGTGTTTTAAAAACAAAGTCCATGTATGTCTCGAAAAATCATCATCTATTACAAAAGCATATTTACTATAATTTACTGGCCTAACTTGAGTTGTACTAAATAAATCTGTAATTCTAATGGTTATTTAGTTGAAATTTCGTCTAAAGATTTAAAATAGGATTTTTTTTTTAATTTACCATTTTAACAAGCATCACCCAAATTATTGACTTTAAAATTCATTTTCGAAAATCGTAGCACAATTTCATGTTTGGCTATTTTAACTAATAATTTAAAGTTAATATGGTAGAAACGTTTGTGCCAAAGCCATGGGTCATTGGAGTTTGCTACAAGATGCATGTAATGTCATGATTAATTTCCATATGTAAAATGTAAATATTTCGTTTTCTCAAACCTTTGAAATAAATCTTTCATTTCGGTCAAAAATATGAAAATTGTCCTTTTCAAAATTTAATTAAAAACCTTTGTCACGTAATTGACTAATGCATAAAAAGTTATATTTTAGATTTTCAACTAAATAAACATCGGTAATTAAAAGTGAATTTATTCAGCATTATTGTCAACGCCTGCTATTGCGATGTTATATCCTTTAGAATTATCACCAAAGGAAACGATACATCTATATACTGGTTTGATGCTTGTTAGCATGCCAGAGTATCCTATCATATGATTAGAACATCCGCTATCTAGAATTCACCTTTTCTTTTTTATGTTATGAGTGGATACCTGAAAAAATAGATAAATTTATTGGTACCCACTTTGTAATGACCCATGTTTAATGTAACAGAGGATCATAAAATATTATTATTTAATTCATATGAGATCGTATGGGTCTATAACTTTTGAAAATGACTCTTAGGAACATTTTCCACATCAATGATTTTTGTTGAATTTCTATATGAAAATTTTAACCTTGAAAATCTTGCAAGTACTATAACTTTTGATAGAAGCCGAACTAGGGTCTCAAACAATTTCAATTTTCCTATAATGATGATTTCTCATTTCGTCGAGTGGTCATACTAAAAAATGGACTTACCGTTTGAGAGTTATTACTGTTTTAAGTTTTAAGGCCTTTAAGCAGATATTGGAATAATAAAACGGGCCTAAACCCAAGCACACTAAATCATTTCAAATTTGGAGACTAAAGGGAGTATTGGGCTGAGAGGATTCACTTTTCATCTTCTCAAAACATTAGCAAACTTCCATTATTCATCTTTTCACGTAAAAACTTCACCTTTTGTACTTAAACTAGCTTAAATTTATCATTAGAGGGGTAATTAGCATAGACAATCATGAACTCATCATTTTGGTACCTTGGTTTTTGGGTTACCTGCTGTTTAATTCGGGTTTGGATCTAAAACTGGTAATTTAGGGTATTTGGCGAGTGATTACTCATCTCTCTATCTTATACATGTTAATATGATTAAATTAGCATTTTTAACATGATTTCTAAGTTAAGTTATTGTTTTGGATGATATTTGCTGAAATGTATGCTTCGATGAATTGGTTTGATACGGTTTGTTAGTATTTTAGCGTAGTTAGGAAAAGAGGTGACCAATTTGGGCAAAATAGGAAAAATAACTCTAAATCAGATGAAACTTGGAGGAGGGACTCTAAAGCATAGGGCGGTGCTTATAGTTCTAGTCGCATCAAGTTTGGAGTAAGAAAAAGGTATCAGTAATGAGAGGTTTTGCTCGGTGGAAAACCTCTCGATGGTAACCCTCTAGATGGGAAACCTGTTAGTTGTAAACCTCTCGGCAAGAAATCTCTCGATGGTAAACCTCTCGGCGGGAAACCTCTTAATGGGAAACCTCTCATAGGGGAAACCTCTCAGCGAAGACCTCTCCTTGGAGACGTCTTGGTGGAACTTTATAAAGGCAAAGTGTGTGGTCTCTGGGTCGTGCTGGAGGTATTTGTTTGTTCACTTAAGGCTTGATGGCGATGCGATAACACGATGGAAGTTGAAGCTAGGTCGAGGGATCCAATGTGATTGCTTCGGATATTTAAAGAGTTGGTTCTATGACTAATGGGGATGTCTAGAAGTGTTCGGATGATGGCGGCTTGCTGTTGAAAGGAGTCGCGATGATCCACATGGGGGTTCTTTGAGGGTGACCAGTGGATAGAATGTTGAATGGTTCTCTCGTGGAAAGATGGGATGTGGAATGGTCCCGCAATGATGAATGGAAATGAGATGGAACCAAAAAGGCTCGGAAGATCGTGCGAAGGGATCATTGATACTCGTAGTATTTCATGTTGTACGCAAAGCAGGGGTGTTGTGAGTGCACTCATGGGTACTTTGATTAGTACGCCAGATCGATGGAATGAATCTATTTACTCTGGACCGATGTAATGGGTCTAGCAACAGCTTCGGGGAGTGTATCGAGTATACTGGATAATGGGATTTATCCATTTGTCTCTGGTAGTGGAAAGGTCGTATGAGTTATCATACATCCAAAGCACACCGAGTGACAGCTATTATTGTCGATAGATGCTATGTTTGTCATGGTTGCTTTACTGGCCACCTATCACTCTTGGAATGTCACATGATGTAGGTAGTCCCAAAGATCGATGCCTAGACGTTCGGTAGTATACTAGGTTGTTGGTATGCTTTATGGTATTTAGTAGAATAGCGTATTATGTTGTATGTGCTAACTCTTTGGTTGCAAGGACAGGTCAGATATGATTCTTATGCCTTGTTCCTTACTACATTGAATTGTATAGTATTTTGAGATTCATTTATTGTTCATACCAGACTATTTTCTGACTTGAGGTTTTACGCTTTACTACTTATTATCTCAGGTACTCTTAAATGAGTAGAGCAGATAGCAGGTCTTGGCGATCACGATGGATGTGTAGAGGAAGATCAGATGAAGCTATCTCGTATTATATATGGACTTACTTATGCTTACTCTGCTATGCAACACTGTAGACCCTCAAATAGTTGTTGCTTATATTTTGAGACCATTTGTTTGGGTTTATTCATGTTTTGTATAAACTCTACTACTATGTTGTATAACTCTATGGATCCATGCTCTGATTTGGATCATTTAGTTATTACCGTCTCTACTATTTTATATCTGATGACTATTATATTTTATTCGATGTGATATGAGATATATGACGGGTTCTATAATTGGTCTTCTTTTCTTTTAACCCTTAGCGGTCGTTCTACATCAGCCTAACACAACAACAGCGCACTACCTTGTGTATATTGGGTGTCGGTGGTGTAGGGCGGTCGTCACATTTGTTATCAGATCTTAAATTGCGTATTTGGCCTAAGTTGATACCGTGTCCAATAGAGATAATAAAGGAGTTATCACCCTAGACTGGATCGAGAGTATATACGAGAGAATATAGTTGTTATATATTTTGATTTTTAAAGCCATATAGTAGTATATTATATAGTATAATTCGCATGCTCACACAAGTACCATAGACGCGGATTTCTTTATGAGAGACTTATTGTTCTTATTACAGATCAAGAATTAGCCGACGCACAAGAAATACTGTGAGGAACTCCGCCTCTGGAGTTGAAAGAGGGGCGGGTTCGGGGGTTGCTAACCCTAAATTTCATGCGAAGTTTAACGCCATGATGGCGAATATGATGCAGAATGCTCAAGTTGCTACTCTTAATGTACCTGTTAGTGGTGGGGCTCCTGTGTATGCGCCAAGAGCTAATTTCACTAAGCAGAACATGGATTATTGTACCTTCGGAGGAAAACCATTTCTTGGGAAGGAATTAGCTATTGAGGTGCGGGATTGGTTGGATACCTACGAGGCTACGAGCGCATCTTTAAGGATACGGAATTGGAAGATACGATGAAGAGGAAGCAGACTTTTAGATAGCTTCAAAGGAGAACTATGAGATGGTGGAACTGTAACATCCCCCACTTGGAGGCCCAAAACTAATGGCTACGGATGCTGCAGTCATCCATAGTTATTAATCTTAGACAACCAAATACGATAATGTTAGATACATTTGATATAACAGAAACACATGGATATGTAAAAAAAATTAAATCATCAAATAAATTTCACATTCCATTTCAAAACACATGTTCATTACATAATCCCTTCACGGGAACCACTTTCAGATAAAATATAACTATCACAACATACGCCAAGAGCGACATATGAAGATTCCCCTTGGATGACCAGAGTATATAACTAGGAAATAAAACAAATTTGCCTTTACAACCAAAAATACAGTGGAATAAAAGAACTCTTATTAACTAGATTGCGTCCTGCACATCTTCGGAATCTTATTCGTCTTAAAGAGAACCTGAAAACCTTAACCCTCAAACTACTCAAAATCAATTTAGCACCCGAGAGTTTAAGTGGAAAACATAAACTTTGAGTCAGACATAAATCCTGGTATGAATAATAATCTACCATCTCAAACCATTTAGATATCTGTTGAGACCATGCCACTTAGCGGAACGGGTTTTCCCCTCACTAGTATCTTTCCAAAATTTTATAAAACCATATATCGTGCTCATGCATCCATAATAGTTGAACATAGAAATTCAAAATATTATAATGATATGCAAACAACTAAATGAATTTTGGATTTCTCATCTCCATTCATTTTTCCTATCTATCTCATTTATAGTTTCTAAGATCACTATTAACCTAATAGTTTTCATGGGCTGACTAATAATATGTTTAATGTTTATGGACACCCTGTCTGTTTTCATAGTTTTCATGCGATCACTAAGAACCTATTGGCCCCTGAAAATAACTTTCTTGTTTCATGGGTTCTTCCTTAACCTATTGGTATCTCTAATAACTTCCCTCTTATCCTAGTTTTCATTGGTTGAATAAAAACCTACTGACTTCTGTCAATAACTTAATCCAAATATAGTTTTCATGTGTTCACTACAAACCGATTGTCCCATGCCAATAACTCTTTCTAATCATAGTTTTCATGGGTTCACTATGAACCTATTGGCCCTTTCCAATAACTGTTTCCTAAACATAGTTTTTATGGGCTTACTATGAACCTATCCATCTGACAACTTCTTTAATCAATATTTAATCATCCATTCTGGTCTATCTGACCTCCTGGATGCAATTGTTGAATATGCGAGTATATGATTTTTGTTTGATGATAATAAATATATATATATTCATTTAAATGTATTTGTTAATGTGCTATTTTATTTTCACAGATTAAATAAATATTTGCTGAACAAAATAAATAAAATAGAGTTAAAATCAAACAGATATTTTATTCAAACAAATATCTATTACAATTTTGAATGGTAAAAGTTTGAGCTCTCACTATATACACAATTTTCAAACAACACAATTTTGATTATGCCACAATTTTTCATTTACAAATGCACCTCACTATATTTCACTCATTCGCTCGTATTTTCTTCAACTCCAATCCAGATTGAATCCAGCATCTGAATTATCTGCAAAAATATACACTGAAGCAGTAAAATTGAAAAGAAAATATTTTGCAGTGTAAAATAAAATGTATTTTTGAAAGTTCTATTTGCCTCAGTTATTTGGGTTGTTCGTCATCATTTAATTTTGAATTTATCATACATGAACAGCTTGTGACTTGCACAGCGTATTACTATACATGCCACAAGGCCGTGCACATTGATACACTTGATAAAGTTATAGGGACAGGTGAGCACAAGGTCAAACCCAATCAAAAGCCGGGTTCAACTCAAGTGCAATACAAATAAAGTCACAACATGAGCACAAGGTCAAACCCGAGCTATAAGCTGAATTCAACGCAGGTGAAATACAAAATTGTCAAGTATAAGTAAATAGGCAACATGCACATAATAAGTGGTGCACTGCAAATACAAGCGCGATATGTACATGACCACAATGCAACAGTCAATAGTGAAGACAACAATAATGCTTGAAGCACAAAAACATACATGTACACATATATAGGTAGCACACATATATACTAGACTAGGGATGAAACTCATCATAAATCAAATTGCAACAGATGACAACAGTGGTGCAGCAGACACAAATGAATATATGAATCAAATGGCCGAGACATGATACAAGTAGCGACCACCAAAACGCATATGAATAAAACCCAAATCTAGTCACAACAAACGACAACAGAAGTATAGTCAAATGAAGCCTGCATGATGATATCCAACAGTGAAACAAATGCATATGAACTCATGAATAAAAGTGCAGAAAAATGTACACGGTGAAGACATGAACTATACTCAAGTATAACGGAATTCAAAGGCAACCAAAACCAAGTACAACATTATATATGTATATATGTACTCGAGGCAACTAGATTATATCCTAACAAGACAGTGATCGAATAACCAAAGTCAATTTTAAAAATGTCAGAGAATCAAAACGATGGTAGAAAGTTCGAACAAAGAAACTATTGTCAACAGAAATTTCAAACTGAAGTCAAAAGTCCAGCAAATTCAAAGCCATGATGACCAAGGAGCAAGCCGTGATAATCAAGCAACAATTGAACAAGTTAGATCAATCTCAAGCATTCTAGAAAAATCAATAGCCAAGTTAAATTAAATGACAAATTCAAACGAATGAGAAAATAGGAATTCGAATCCTATATAAACGCTTAACATCATCGGCAGATAGATCATCGAGTTCAAGCAAGATAGACAGTGAAGCAAAAGTAACAAATTACAAACCAATTCATAGTCGAACTTGATCAAATTGAAGGAGCCATGAGCAAAGTGAAGTAACGATCGATTGCCGATGCATATTAGAGTAAAATCCATTGTAATCGACTTACAATCAATCGGCGACTTCAATTATTCCAAAGCCCTAATTTCGAGCAAAGGAAAAGAGGAACGAACGAGCTGAAGCAAGCAGCAAATTATCAAACAGAGCGGTCCGACATAATAAAATAAAAAGGGAAAAGAAACAGGGATCTATTTTCTATTTGGACGATCAATAGAAATAGATTTGGGTAAGTTTGTAATTTCTTTTAAATCATTGTAAATTCTAGTCGTGTGACTAGGGGATAAACCACGGTGGTATAGTTCGAGAATTCGCAACTAAGTGGCTGAGTTGTGGCAGGGTTTTGAGCGTAGAGTTAGGTTAGTCGATAATGGGTGTCATGAGTTTAAGTGTGTAAGCGTCTGACTACTTAATTTCTAGTAGAAACCTTGGGGGCAGCACGTAAGCAGAGTTTTGCCGAAGCTGGGTAAATCTGTGTGTTCTATTTTTTGTTTTTATTATTCTGTTATTATCCATGCTGCTGGTACTCGACTATTATCTGTACTAAAATTATTTTATATACTTCGGTGATAACTTTTATAATTAATAGTATCACCCTATTCACCCCCCTCTAGGGTGAAATCGATCCTATAGTAATTATATTCATTCAGAAGTTAACTCAATTTATATTCACTACTAGGTCAACCTAGCTGGTTGTTCTGCCCTTTTTCCACCAAAATACAGTTATGGGTCCATATTAAAGTGAATATGCATATTAGAAGAAGAAAACATAACAACATAATAATATTACCAATATCTGTGGTCTAATATTCTTGAAATCATTTTCATATAAAACATGGTTAATCCTTTTAACCTATTATTTATCAAGGAGAGATTCTTCAATACTTTAAAGATAAAACCAATTCAAAACTCCTTCATTTTAGCTATGGGTTTTCCTTAAAATGAGATTGGATTATTTGTTTTGAAAACTAAGACTTTCGCACCCTTTAAAACTTTACTTTCGAAACCATTGGATAATCTCCTTCAAAAGCTTAAAATCTTCTTTTGAAAACACAAACATTTCTCTTTCGAAACCTTCTAAACAAACCTTTCAAAGGTATTAAAGCTTTGCTTACTATCTCTTAGAAGCATAGCTTCGAAACCAATGAAAATACCCCTTTCAAAACCATTGGGTTTTGCATACAAACATCTTTTAGGTCTAAGTGATGCGTACGAAAGTAACCCTTTTGAAACCATTGATCTTATATAAAAAAAATTAGGGAATGGTTGATGGCTTCGAAACCATCCATTTGAAAGCTTAGAACATTTATGTAAAACATTGAAGGATAGCATCGAAACCCCCTTTCGACACCATTGCCTTCGAAACCCTTGAACCCATTCGAAAGCCTTTAAGAAGTGACTTAGTATAAGTTTGAAACAAAAGCTACCATTCGAAAGAATTTATGACTTCAATACATTCGAAAGGCCAAAAGAACTACAGCAGGGTTTCGACTGGGTTGAAACCACCCTTTTCGGAAGCATTGTTCTATAAATAGAGGAACTCATTCGAAAGCTTATACTTTAAAATAAAAGATGGAAACCCTCTTCGAAAGCTATTTAGAGAACCCTTTCAAAAGCATATGTTTTGACTCCATCGAAAGCTTTTGGTAAAACAAGGAAGGCGCTTATCATTTGAAAGTAAACAAAGGTTTCAACCCCATCGGAAGCAAAGAATTCGATGCCATGCCTTCCGCTTTTCCCCAATCCACTACATCCCATACTTGTGATACCTTGTGTGTTTGTTTCACAATGTTTGTTTCGACATGGTTGGTTTCAACTGAGTCGAAGCGAAAGCATAGAGTCGAAAGGAGCTTCTGAAAGAGACAGAACCCACTTTTCTAGGTAATGGCTGATTTAATATTATTTATAGCAATTACTTTATAACTAACCTGCCTATTTGTAAAAATTCAATTGGTTGCCTTCGTCTTATCAAATTCTTTACAAAAATAACTGCCAAAATTACCTCAAATCCAATTAACACCATTTAGCAAATAAGCCCTTCTTTAAGCTAAACACATAAAACATATGAGTCCTTATTTTAAAATAATTTAATTCCCATAGTAAATCACTTAGGAAAAATCCCCAAAAATTACTGAAATTCACTTCCATTATGTTGTCTAACATGCAAAATTTCCAGATCCGATTTTTTTATAAAATAATTGAAATAAAATTTTAAACCCAATACATTCAAATTTCCTTTGAAAATTCATATTAAATTTTCCATAGCTTGGAAAATTATAAAAATTGACATTCATCTCTAAAATCATATTTTACATGACATAAAATTTTCTCATGACATTCGAAGTCAATTATAATCGGTTTTACCCTTAAAACCATATAAAATCATATTTAAACTATTTTATTTAAACCAAGCATGTTATAATCCAAGCATATCATCATCCAAATCATCATTAAAGTGGATTTAATCTTAAACCCAAAAATAAATGATCATAAAAACAAAATAGAGATGATGTAGATTATTATTCACCTTGATTAGGATAAGAATTTTGAGATTTGATTGAGATTAATTTCCCTAGCTTGAATCCTTGGCTTTAGATTGAATTTCTTTTCTTTTTTTCTTAGCAATGACCGGCTCCTATTATGTTTTATGTTTTTTTTGTTTTGCTAAAATGAACGTGAATAGATGGAAAAGAGAATATATAAAGGTAATGGGTTATGTGCGGCTATTTCCTTATAAGCCCTTATATTAATTAATTATCATACATAACCATTTATAAGCCCAATTTTCTTGTTAAGCACAGCCTTTAATTTATTTCCAAGCCTAAATCTCCTTATCACTCTAATTGTTTACATTATTCCATTTAATTTATCTAACTAAATCTCTTGAATACTGCTATCAAAAGTTAGGCTTGTTACAGGCTCCCCTCCTTAAAGAATTTCATCCTCTAAATTCAGTAAGGACTAAATACTAACATAGCAATCATCTATAATAACTTCTAACAACCATACTACCTACCTGATTAGCAATTATCTATATAAATCTAATATAGACATACCCTCATAGTATATCAGGATAAGTATCTCTAATCATGTCTTCTGTATCCCAAGTACAGTCCTTATCGTTGTCGCTCCACTAAACTTTCACCAACCTAACTGTCTTGTTCATCAATCTTTTCTCATCTCTCGCTACAACCTAAATTGGTTGTCTAACAAAAAGTCAAATTAGGCTCTACTACGAAGTCTTCCAGCTCTGTCGGAGGAATAGTAGTTTTAGGATCATGCACATACTTGCAAAGATAAGACACGTGAAATACATTATAGACACCCGCCATATTGCTCAGCGACTCTACACTATATGCGAGCTTTCTGGTCTTATCTATAATCCAGAAAAGACTAATGTATCTTGGTGCTAGTTTCTCTGTCTTTTCAAATCGCACCACACCCTTCGTTGGTGATATCTTAATGAAAACCTTATCTCCAACTGAGAATTCTAGGACTTTGTGCCTCTTGTTTGCGTAACTCTTTTGTCTGGATTGAGTTTCCTTCATCCTTTCTTAGATCAACTCAATCTTCTCTGACATCTCTCTAATCAAACATGGTCCTAAGATTAATCTATCTTCAGTCTCCAACCAACATGCTGGTGATTTGCATGGCCTTCCATACAAATCTTCATAAGGGGCCATTTCTATACTAGTTTGATAACTATTATTAGAGGAAAAATCAACCAAATGTAGGAGATCTTCCCAATATCCACCAAAATCCAATACACAAGCTCTCAATAAATCCCCGAGTACCTTATTGACTCTCTCTGTCTTCCCATCCGTGTATTGGTGATATGCGGCACTCATCTTAAGCTTGGTACCTAATACCTCATGTAGACTCTTCCAAAATTCACTAGTAAACAATGTATCACCGACTATGCTACTAGGAATTGCATGCAGCCGAACTATGTTCTTCATGAACAACTTAGCCAAAACAGGTGCTGTCCTGGTTGATTTAACTGGAATAGAAGGGCACTCTTGGTCAACCTTTCCACTACGACCTATATATTTTCATTTCCTCTATTTGACCTTCTCAACCCATCAATAAAATCCATATATATCGAATCTCATTTTCAAATTGGAATCTTTAAAGGCTGAAGCAATCCACTCGGCTTCTGATGTTTGACCTTCACTTGTTGAAAGTTTGCACATTGCCTAACCCACAAGCCAACATCTCTCTTCATACCTTCCCAATAGAAGCTCCTCTTCATATGCTAATACATCTTGGTCCCTCTAAAATGAATTGTAAACTTGGATCGATGACATTCTTCAAAAACTTCTTTTCTTAAGTCCTCCACATCCGGAACACATAATCGTCCCTTCTTTCTCAACCATCCTCTCTGATCAAGATTAAATTCTCTTAGATCATCGATCTTAGTTCCAACCTCAAGCCTTCTAATCCTCTCGACTACTACTGGATCCTCCTTCCGTTTAAAAGCAATCCTTGCGATCAATACCGGTTGAACTTCTAAACAGGATAACGTGGCGGTACTCTGACTAGAACTAGCAGTCGATCTTAACTGCAAACTACAAGTAGCCAAAGCTTCTAAATCTTTCCATTCTACCAACATAGCTAACACCACATTCTAGTATCTTCTACTAAGAAAATCTTCTACTTTATTTCCTTTCCTAGGAGTATACTCTGTACCAAAATCATAAGCAGCTAAAACTCCAACCACCTCTGCTGTCTCATATTCAACTCCTTCTGAGAGAATAAGTACTTTAAATGCTTATGATCTATGTATATCTCATATCTCTCCAATAAGAGATAATGTCTCAAATCTTCATGGCGAAGATCATCGTAGCCAATTCCAAATCATAAGTAGGATACATCACTTCATGCGGTCTAAGCTGTCACGAAGCGTAGGTAATAACTTTACCATTCTGCATCAACACTGCTCCTAATCCAATTCCACATGCATCTATATACACCACCAACCCTTGGTTTTCGTCTGGAAGTACTAACACTGGTGCGTTGGTCAACAAATTCTTTAACTTAAGGAATGCTTCCTCACATTTGTCGGACCAGATAAACTTCACATCCTTCCTGGTTGACTTAGTCAAAGGTGCTGCTATTCGCGAGAAATCCTTGATGAATCTTTGGTTATAGCCAACCTGTCCAAGAAAACTTCTAATCTCAGTCACCATCTTGGGTCTTTTCTAATTATTAACAGCTTCAATCTTATTTGGATCGACTGACAAGCCTCCCTATGAAACTTGTTAAAATGACACTTGTTAAACTTCAACTTTAGCTGATGCTACCTCAGCCTCTCAAGAACTACTCTAAGATGATCATCATGTTCTCTTTCATCCGTAGAGTACACTAAAATGTTATCAATAAATACCAACACGAACCAATCCAAGTAATCTCAGAAAACTCGGTTCATCAAATCCATGAATAAAGCAGGTGCATTCATTAATCCGAATGACATCGCTAACCACTCATACAAACCGTACCTAGTCCAAAATTCTATCAATGGAATACTATCCTCTACCACCCTTAACCGATGGAAACATATCTCCAAATCCAACTGGGAAAACACTCTGGCTCCACACAACTGACCAAATAGATCGTCTACTCTCAACAAAGGATATTTATTCTTAATCGTCCTCTCGTTCAACTTAAGATAGTCGATACACATCCTCAATGACCCATCTGGTTTCTTCACGAACACCGCGGTCGCTCCCAAAGGCAAACTGCTTGGTCTAATAAAATTCCTTCCTTCTAAATCCACTAGTTGCACCTTTAATTCCTTCATCTCGGTTGGTGTCATTCTGATAGGTGGTCTACTTACAGGTTCGGCTCCTGGCACAAGATCTATTTGAAACTCAACAGCTTGTTTCAGAGGTAGTCATGTAACTAGCTTAAAGACGGCTGCAAATTCTCTTGCTACTTGAACCAGACTTAACTCTTCTCCTTCTTCCATAGCACTTAACAAGGCACAAGTACTTCAGTCAGTATTCTCCACTAAGAATATGATTTGGTTATGACTATCAGGCTGTCTTAGTGATATCTCCATATCCTGGAAAAATATCCTAGCCTCATACTTACCCAACCAATCCATACCCAAGATGATCCTAAAATCTACGAAATCAAAAATATACAAACAACATGGAAACTTATGACATAACAATTCAAGTTCCAACTGGTCACATCTCATCCCTAGAGTTGCGTACCCTTCTATTGGATTTGCAACCCTTAAGGAAGTAACAAGGTAGGTGAGCTCTAAGCATAACTTATCAACCAAATACTGAGATATAAATGAATGTGATGCATCGGTCTCAAATAGTACCCTAACTGGTATATTTTGAATCAAAAGTGTACCTTCCATCACAATCTTTCCTTTTTCAGCTACAATTTGCCTAGCTGATGATGGTCCAATAGAAAAAAACCTTTCCTATGTCTGCCCTAACAGGTTCTGGACACTGGTTCTTATAATTCTCAACTTGGTCACAATTGATGCACTTCACATTCTTCTTATCAGCAACCTTCTTCTCATTGCTTGACCGGCACTCATGCACATAATGATCTTTCTTGTCACACTTAAAACAGACTAAATCAGCCTTTACCTTCTTCGCAGCATCTCTCTTCTGGGCTCCCTTCTTCTTTCCCTAAGAACCCTGGGTTTCAACTGGCTTTTCTCTAGCATAAATAGAAAGCATCTCCTCATGTAAGATTTCCATCTCCATAAATACATTACAAGGATCATAGATATGTGGCAGGGTTGCCCTAGCAACCTCAGGCCTCGTTCCTCTAATGAACTTCTCATTTCTCCAAATAATGGTATCTATGGTAGCATGTCTATAAAGGGAATGAAAGTGCTGCTATGGATCATAATATGGAATATAATCTAAGTTATCTACTTGTGCGGAATATGAATATAAAAAGTAAACAATAAAGTAAGTGACATCAGGGATTTTTATACTAGTTCGAACTCTCATTCTATGACCAGTCCCAGACTCCTTTTGGAATTTAACTATCAACCCTCACTTAACCTGGAGGAATAGGTATTACATCGCCTGAGAAACTGAACAGGACTTCTACAACCTAGATAACCGAATAGGACTTCCACCGTCTGAGCAACCGAATAAGACTTCTACAATACATAAAGTTTTTCTTGACCGAGTGTGCTTTGTAGATAGCACGGATGAGTCTTTAAAGTACACCCTTCCTATAATCTTCTCTTTTGTGGTATATAGTGTAGTACGTGAAGATTGGAAGCAATTGTAATCACAAATAGATTTTTGCTTGATTGTGTAAGTTATTTGAAAGCATTTATGAAAGCAAATGGCAAAAATTAGTTTGCAAGATAATAAAATAGATTCGAGAATAGTGTTGTACTTTACAATTTGAAATCAAGGCTATTTATAGTTTTAAAAAGTTGTAACTATTTGTGAAAAGATTTGGCCAAGAGATATGGAAACAACTGTTGAATTAAAAGATGTTTCTATTCATTGAAAAATGGTGACTATTCAGAAAAAATAGGCGTTATGAATATTAAGTCGATTGAAAATGTAGATTAAGTCGACTAAACATATAAAAGATTTTGAAAGTTAACAATATGTGGAAAATTCGTTTATTCACTCGAC
This sequence comes from Allium cepa, assembly GCA_030765085.1. NCBI lineage: Eukaryota > Viridiplantae > Streptophyta > Magnoliopsida > Asparagales > Amaryllidaceae > Allium > Allium cepa. Next base: position 682,845,590 of record CM060932.1, on the reverse strand, counting down.
TGAACTAGGGTGTTAAGTCTACTGAATGTGCAAAATATTTTTTGCATGTGTGCACATTTCAGTCGACTGGCTACACCAGTTTAGTCGACCAAAACTATCACTTTCTACCTGTTTGACTTAGTTTGGGAAGCAAGATGTTTTATAAATTTTTACAATCAAAACTTAAGTTTGTGTGAACTAATTTGAATAATTTAAAACCATGTATGCATTCATATACCACTTAGGAGAGATTTTAACAAATATTAACTACTAATTAGATTATAAACAAACCAATTATAAATATTGAAACACTTCTTCAAAATCTTTGGTCGTCGATCTATTGTCGAGTGGAATAGTATCTTCTCCTACAATTTTAGTTAGTTCATATAATATATACTTATATAGTTGTCATAATCAAAACATCAAAATACTGGGTTCTAACATTCTCCCCCGTTTTGATAATGACAACTATGCAAGTTCAAAAAATTATAAAATTTATAAAAACCAATAAAACAATAAAACTCCTCCTGAATCAATGAACTACCTGTTTATCTTTATATTTCTCCCCCTTTGTCATCGACGAAAAGGAATACTAGTTTTATATCCATTATAGTGCAATTAAATGTGAATATTATTATTCAAGGAAAGTATAGTAAATAAGGAAAATATAGATGTTGTGGTCAACAGTTGAGAAATGGCGTAATATAGGATTAAAATAACATAAGCAAAACAAAAATTATATGTTCATGAGTACAAATGACAAAACAAACATACATTGAAATTAAAAAAAAACTACACTTCCTCACTGTGGGATACTTCCTCTTGCTTTCCTTCCTCTTCGGATGTTGTCCATGAGAAAGGAGCGGGGGGATTCTCGGCTACGCTAGTGGAAGTTGAGTCGACGCGTGAGATCTTTTTCCAAATTTTATTCAAGAAGCCATTGATTGAGTTAAGCTTCTACTTGGTCTTGAAGACGTTTCTTTCAACGTTGATCAATTGTTGATTAAGCTTGCTTTGATTCCATGAAAGGGTGATAAGACATTCCTTGGAGGAAAATCACCTCAGAGTTTGATGATGTCATCACCTTCTTCTTCTTCCTCGATTTGATAAGAAGGTTGGGAGGAGGAGGAGCCAATGTGAGGCACACGGGGATGCGGAATCCCTTGAGCTTTATTAGCCACCCATTATTGGAAGCTAATTATATCTTGCGGTAGGCGTTTTGGCAAGCTCAAAAGACTTAGCATCTTAGAGTTAAGCTCGCCAACGGTTATGAAATCGACATCGGGGATTGTGACACCAAAATTTTGGAGAATCCATATGATGTATGCTCCATAGAATATCGTCTTGAAGCTCCCCTTGTGATTGACCATGAGAAACTCATCAAGAATGACTTTTGCCGAATTGATGTTTTAGGAAGTGTAGATGGCATAAAGCGCTTGGAAGTCATGCTTTTAAACTTTCTCGTAGCTTCTAGTACGGGGTTGAATGGAGCGGACAAGGGCACGATGTAGGATACGTGCCTTTAGTCACAATGCGATGGACTTGAGCACGGTCATATCATCGGAAAGGTCCTCATGAGAGACTTCATCTCGATTATCCATGTTGACTTCTACATCATTGATGTCGAGGCCATTGGGCGGACAATGAAGAATATATCCAAGTCATTGGAGTGGAAGGTAAATCCGGATGCCGCAAACAAGGGTCCATATGCAATCATCCTTATTCCTTAGATCTTGGTAATCCAAGTTCATTATTGCAAAGAATAGCTTGATGAGTAGAGGGTAGATCTTGATGTTGTTTGCATTAAATCTTAGCAAAGCTTCAAGACCACTAGCTTCCGCCGTTTCTTGGATCCCATAGGCATTGAAATCCTAGTAGTTGACAAAAGAGCCATCAAATATTTCTAGAGCTATGCATGGCCTTGAATCAAGTGATGGTTGTTTCATTGTGCACCAAGACCTTATTTGGCTTTTCAATGGTCCAACGGTTGATTGGTATGGTCCTTTTGTTCTTGGAGCCATGGAGATTGATTGGAATTTGAAGTATATAATTGAATTTGAAAATTTTAAGGGCTAGGGTTTCTTTTTGAAGTGAGGTAGGGTTTGGGTTAGAAGATGATGTATTTGTAGGGTAGGTGGAAAAGGTGTATTGGAATTTATGCAAAAAGCATTTGGAAAACCAGAAAACAAAGATTAAGTAGACTGAATTTCAATGGCAGTCGACTGAAAAGAACAAGGTTTCAATCCCGAAGTATTTTCTTGGAAAATGCATATTTCAGTCGACTTAAATTGTTGATTCAGTTGATTGAAATCCGAAAAACTTTAGTCAGTATGAATTTTCAATCGATTAGTCGACTAAAATACTTAGAAATTTAACCAGTATGTAATAGCCTGGAAATGTTTAAATTTAGTCAACTGATTTTGTATAGGCAGTCGACTGGATTGTGTATATTAAAAAACTAATGGTTGAAGTTTTAATCGACTGAATTATTATGATCAGTCGACTGGAATTGTGGCTGGAAGCCTAATAAACTTATAAAGCAAAGATTTTTTTTGGAGTAAAAGGTTTTATATTAAAATTTTTGATAATATTTATGTTTTATTATTTAATAAAACATTGTAAAAACATTTATACAATCATACAATACTTTAACAAGAATAAATATACAAAGGAATCTAAAATTCTTAAGAATGAGAGTCATTGGAGTGTGGCTCAATCTTCGTGATTTCCTGTAATGGCTGAATCAGTGACCAACCATTTCCACGTTCCCAGGAGTCTGGTGACACCTTAGGATGTTGTGCACTAGGTTCCCCAGGATTTTATAGAGCTTGAGAATGGATAGGAAAAGGTTGATGTATAGTCTCCTTTGATGATGACCTGCAGAACCTCAACGAGACCTGCTCTAGAAAACTTAAACGCTTAGCGTTTACTTTCTCTTTGTAGTAGAGTTCACGTTGGAGTCCAAAGTCTCTCCCTGGTAATGGTAAAAATTGTCTATTTTCTCCTTAGTTGACCGAGAACCAAACTGTAAAGTACGTTTGGTTCTCTTTCCTTGTGGAGTATATCATGTATGATAAGTCGGTGATGGTGTGATTTTTACAGGAATATAAACCGAGGTGGGAGTGTTTGAGGGTTTTGACAATTTTGATGAAAGTATGCTGAAACAAATAGAAGATTGGTTTGATTCGTTTTGCGAAGACATGTTTATATGTTTGTAGAAAAGGAAAAAAAATTCAACCTTTTGAATTTTTTTAGAGATGGTGAACAGAATGAATAGATAGAAGTCTTTAAATATGAGAAAGTGGGCTAAATAAATGTATGCAATTCTGAGATTAAGAAGAGTTGAGAGGTTACAGCTAGAAAACTTCTTGAGGTAGAAAGTGAATAGGAAATGAGAGCCATTTATTAAATGTGAGGAGGATAGTGTGAAATGTAGCAAGTAACACAATAGCAAAATGGAAAGACATGATATTCCCTTACCAATGACCCAAGTTCGTTTGCCAACAACAATTTTTTTTTTAAAAAAAAATTATTTTTCTTAAAACATTTTTAAAATTTGAAATTTTGAAATTATAAGTCATGTAAAGATATAATACCCAATTCTCGACGTAATTTTATAATACTATTTTCATTTAAAGGTTTTGTAAATATGTCATCTATTTGATTTTTTGAAGAAACAAATTCTAGCGAAATATTTCCCTTTTTATACTATCTCTTAGAAAATGATGTCTGGTATGTATATGCTTAGTTCTGGAGTGATTTGTTGGATTTTTTTGATAAGTGTATTGCACTTGTGTTATCACAATAAATTATTGAATTTGAAAGACTAACTCCAAAATCTTGTAGTGCTTGTTGCATGTAGATTACTTGAGCACATACCAAAGCAGAAGAGATATATTGTGCTTCACATGTCGAAAGTGAAACACTTTTTATTAAACCAAGATACTAAAGATTGTCCAATAAAGTGACAAGTATCACTAGTACTCTTTTGATCCGTCCGACATCCTCCAAAATCAGCATCACTATAGGGTACTAACTCAAAAGGACATTATTTTGGATAAAAGAGACTGTATTCTTAACTTTTGCTTAAGTATCGCAAAAATTCGCTTCGCTGCCCGCAAATGTCATTCTTTAGGATTTGCTTGAAATTGTGCACATAAGCAAACACTCATCATTATATCAGGTCTACTGGCAGTAAAATATTGTAACGAACTAATCATACTATGATATAGTTTTTGGTCAATACTTTTGCTATTTTCATCTTTATCGAGATGTAGTGTAGTACTCATAGGAGTAGGTTTAGCAGAAGTATTTTCCATACAAAATCGTTTTATGAGATTATTACAATATTTTTCTTGATTAATAAAGATTCCATTTGTTAATTGTTTAATTTATAATCCAAGAAAATATGAACGTTCTCTTATGTGAGACCTTTCAAATTCTAATGTCGTGATTTCTGAAAATTCTTAACATAATTTTTCGTTTGTAGAACAAAAATAATGTTATATACATAAATTTGAATTATTAAAATATCATTTTTAGTACGTTTAATAAAAGAGTTTGATCAACCTTTCCAATTTCAAAATCAGTATCTATAAGACAGCTTTTAAAATGTTCATACCAAGCATGAGCTGCTTGTTTAAACAATATAAAGCTTTCTTAAGCTGATAGACGTGGTCTGAAAAAATTTCATGTAAAAATAAAGGAGGTTTTTCAACATAAACATTTCCTTTTATATATCCATTTAGAAAAGCACTTTTAACATCCATTTGGTAAAATTTAAAATTATGAAAATCATGCAAAAGCCAGTAAGATACATATTGCTTCTAGTCAAGCGACTGGAGCAAACGTTTCTTCATAGTTAATTCCTTCTTCTTGATTATATCCTTGAGCAACTAATCTAGCTTTATTCCTAATGATATTTCCTTGTTCATCCGCTTTATTTTTGAAAACTATTTAGTACTGATAACTGTTTGATCACTTGGTCTAGGAACTGAGTCCCAAACTTCGTTTCGTTCGAATTGGTTTAGCTTTTCTTGCATAGCTATAATCCAGTAGTCATTAGTAGAGGCTTCTTTGGCATTTTCAGGTTCAATGTTAGAAAGGAATGCTACATGGCCATTTGATTAACTTTGTTTTCTAGTTATGAAATTTGAATTAATTTCTCCAATAACATCTTCTACAGGGTGATCTCATAAAATCCTAAGAGGAGATCTTAATCATTTTCATTATGAACAATGTTTTCATGTTCTTCAAAATTATTTTGAGTAAAAGTATTTGTGATTGTATTAGTCATTATCTCAACATACTAAAGACTTTTATAAAAGATAAAATTCTCATCAAAGAAGACATCAAGTGTTTCTTCGGTTATTTTAGTTCTTTTATTAAAAATTCGATATGCTTTACTTCGTTCCGAATATCCTATGAAAATTCCTTCATTGGATTTTGGATCAAATTTTCCAAGCTGATCTTTTGTGTTTAAAATAAAACATTTTGAACCAAAAAACTTTAAAATATGAAATATTGGTTTTCTTTCATGAAAAAATTCATATGGAGGTTGTTTTGGTGGTCGGATGGAAACATGATTTAAAACATAACAAGCAGTTGCTACAGCTTCTACCCAAATTTTTTTGGAGAGTGCTTCTGTTTAATAGAGTTCTTGCACATTCTTGTAAAGTTCTATTTTTCCTTTTTACAACTTCATATGGTTGTGGTGTTCGAGGAAAATAAAAATTAAGGTAAATTCCCTTTTTATTACAAAAATGCTCAAAAGCTTCATTTTCAAATTCTCCTCCATGATCGTTTCTAATTTTTTTAATCTTTAAATTTTTACTATTTTGAATTCTTTTAACAAATATTTTAAATTTTTTAGAAGTATCACTTTTATTTTTCAAAAATATTGTCCATGTATATCTTGAAAAATCATCTACTATTACAAAAACATATTTATTATGATATATAGATTGAGTTTGTCCAAAAAGATCTAAATGTAATAACACAAGTGGTAGTAAAGTAGAAATCATTTTCTTTGATTTAAAGGAAGATTTAGTTAATTTTCCTAAATGACAGGCACCACAAGTATTTTTTTAACTTTAAAATTCATCTTTGGTAATCCTCTAATTAAATTATTCTTAGATAATTTGTTAATAGCTTTAAAATTCATGTGATAGAATCTTTTGTGCCATAACCAAGGATCATTATGTTGGCTAGTAGACACGCATTTGTGTATAATTAATTTTCATATTTAATATATAAATATTTCTTTCTCTTGTTCGTTTAAAAATAAGGTTATTATTTTGATAAAAAATATTGCATTTATTTTCAGAAAAGGTTAGCTTACTTGTACTAAGTAAACTGTGTTTTAAATTCTTTACTAACAGAACATTTGTAATGAAATGTAAGTTAGATATACCGTCATAGCTCACATCGCTTTTGCTTATGATATATCCTTTGGAGTTATCTCCAAAAGTGATAGATCCTCCATCCGGTAGATAATATTTGTCAACATATCTTTGTTTTTTGTCATATGTTTTGAGCAACCATTGTCTAGTATCCATTTTCCACTTTTCTCGGTCGGTATCTGCAAAAAATATATAAATAACACCGGTACCCACTTTTTATTAGAGTCCTAAGATTTAGATCTTAGGAAACCAAAACCATGAGGGTAATTCCCTTTATAAAAAAGTCTTTATTTTATGAATAGTAGATAGAAAAGATTTTATATACTTGTTTCTAATAAGATAATTGTTAGTTTTTGGTACCCACATTTTTATAATACTAAATTTACTAACTCCTTTCCTTTGAGTAACAACCTTTTCCTTTGATTTTGCTTTCATAAAATTATTATGCAAATTATAATTTTTATAAGATATATTATTCTTTTTTGGTTTTGAAGATTTTTTATTTCCTAATCCATTTTTATTATTAGTAAACTGAGAATTACTAATAATTGTAGAAATATTTTCTCTTCCTTTGTTGAAATTTATCACATTTTTAGTAATACTCTGTAACTCAGTTTTAAGACTAGTGTTATTCAACTCAAGAGTTTTGACATTTGATTTTAACTCATGATTTTCTGATGCTAGTGCCATATTCTTTTCATTTTGCACTTCTACTTCATTAATTAGCATAGTGAGTTGAGAAGAAACATTAGATAAAGATTCTTGTGTATTAACAAGTCCTTCTTCTTAAATTTTCTTTTCATCTCTTCGCATATCAACTACTATTTCAGTTCTCTTTAGTCTTTCTATTGCATCTTTGTACTTTCTTTTAACTTCCTTGAGTTTATGTCAATTAAATCATCAAAAGATAAATTTCTTACGTCGTCGGCTGAAGCCATAAAGCAGACGTTGGCATGTTTAGAATCACTGTTTATGTCACTGTCTGATGATGATGACTTTGAATCATCCCATGTTACTGAGAATGCCTACTTCTTCTTGTATTTGTCCTTCTTATTTTTGAATCTATCTCTCTTTCTATCAGGACAGTATTTCTTCATGTGGCCCTTCTTATGACATTCGCAGCATTCAAGATTTGAGACTGGCAGTTTGTTGGTGTTGTCTTTTCTCTTGTTTCCAAATTTCTTTTTCCTTTTGAATTTTAAAATCTCTTTAAAATTATTTGCGATCAATGACATGTCATCTTTATTTGAATCCGAGTCTTCTTGTTCAGCTATGAATGCAATATTTCTTTTATCTTGTGCTTGATCTCGCTTAGCCTACAAATTTACTTCATATGACATCAGATTTCTAATTAACTCTTCAAGTTTGATGGTAGAAATGTCATTGGCTTCTTCAATAGCTAAGACCTTTCGTTCCTATTCATATGTTAAAGAGTTTAATTAGAGAAAATATCAAAATCTAAAAAAAATTCACCCAGTGCTAACAATGAATGATGTATATCTTAAAATCTAGAATACATGTCATTTATTGTTTCATTTGGCCTTATTTTTAAATTTTGGTACTGATTTTAAGCATAGAAATCTTGCTTTGTTTAACTTTGTTAGTTCTTTCATGTGTGATATAAGAGTTCTCCAAATTTGATAAGCAGTTGAACACATGCTAACTCTATCAAATTCATTTTTGTCTAAGGCGCAAAATAGCATATTCATAGCTTTTGCATTCGATGTAGCATCTATCTTTTGTGTATTTGACCATTCTGCAAAGGGTGTAGTGGGTATAGTGTATTCATTTTGAGAAATATTCCAAGTATCGTATTCCATTGCTTGCATAAAAATTCTCATTCTAGTTGATCAGTAATTATAGTTCAAACCATTAAATAGTGGTGGTCGTGCAATGGATTGACCTTCAACAAAACTTGTGTTAGTGCCATTTTTCATATTAATCTGTGTATCAAATGACTTTGTTACGGTTATAAGATGGCCTTGCTCTGGTACCAAATGAAAGTGCTGCTAAGGATCGTAATATGGAATATAATCCAACTTATCTATTAGTGAAAAATATGAATATAAAAAGTAAACAGTAAAGTAAATGACACAAGCGATTTTTATACTGGTTCGAACTCCCGTTCTACGTCCAGTCCCAGACTCCTTCTGGAATTTAGCTATCAACCCTCACCTAACCTAGAGGAATAGGTACTACACCTCCTGAGCAATCAAACAGGGCTTCTACCCCCTAAACAACCGAATAGAACTTCTACCGCCTGAGCAACCGTACGGGGTTTCTTCATACAAAAAGTTTTTCTTAACTGAATATGCTCTGTAGATAGCACAGATGAGTCTTTAGAGTACAAATTTCCTATAATATTTTCCTCTGTGGTATATAGCGTAGTACGTGAAGATTGGAAGCAATTGTAACCATAAACAGAATTGTGCTTGAATGTGTTAGTGATTTGAAAGCGTTTATAAAAGCAAATGGCAAAAATTAGTTTGCAAGAATATAGAATAGATTCAGAGAATAATGTTGTACTTTGTAATCTAAAATCAAAGCTATTTATAGTTTTAAAAAGTTGTAACTATTCGTGAAAAGATTTGGCCAAGAGATACGAAACAACTATTGATTTAATGGATGTTTCTGTTCATTGAAAAGTGGCGACCGTTTAGAAAAAAAAGCTGTTATGAATATTAAGTCGACTGAAAATATAGATTAAGTCAACTGAACATTCAAAAGATTTTGAAATTCCAAAATATGTTGAAAAGTCACTTAATTCAGTCAAATGAACCAGGGTGTTAAGTCGACCGAATGTGCAAAATATTTTATGCATGTGTGCACGTTTCAGTCGACTGGCTACCCCAATTCAGTCGACTGAAAGGGTCACTTTCTTCCTGTTAGACTTAGTTTGGAAAGCAAGGCGTTAATATATTTAAAAACATGTGTGCGGGTATATACCACTTAGGAGAGATTTTAACAAATATTAACTGCTAACTAAACTATAGACAAGCCAATTATAAATATTGAAACTCCTCTTCAAAATCTTTGGTCGTCGATCTATTGTCGAGTAGAATAGTATCTTCTACTGCAATTTTGGTTAGTTCATATAATATATACTTATATAGTTATCATAATCAAAACATCAAATACTGGGTCCTAACAGGGACAACTCGTCAAACTTAGTGGCATATTCAATAACCGACATATCACCCTGCACCGGATCCATTAACTTTCTCAACAATGCCGACTTGGAAACTTCAAACAAAAACCTCTATTCAAATCTTCTTCTAAACTCTGCCTCAAGTTAACTCCGCCTCCGGAATCCCGGTAGTAACACTGTTCCACCAATGAAGTGCTGGCCCTTGCAACTATCTAAAGGCTAGTCTCCTCTTCTGCTCATCATCTAAACCCAAATTAGCAAAGATTCTCTCATAGTGCAACAACCAATTCTTAACTTCTATGGCATCCTCTGTTCCCATAAACGGCTTTCCACCATGACTGGTATTATCTCTGCTTAGCTTAGCATAATTATTCCCAATTGGAGCCACCGGATTAGCTCCTCCGACATTTCCAGCAACTCCAACAACAGCCTCCGCTTGCATCATATTGACAAAGAATTGATACATCGTTCCCATATCTAGTGGAGGATTTCAAGTACCCAATTTGGCATCAGCATTTTGGTTAGCATTAGCCTATCAACCCAAGTTCCTCCTGGTGGGTCGAGCATTTCCATTGGTTGTGGTGCTTCCTCCACCCAGATTTCCTCTTTGGTTTCCTACTTCCATATCGTCTTTCTCGTAAATCTGCATACGAGCCTTAGTAAGATACAAAAGAACGGTCTAAGAGAGAGGGTAATATGTACTTATATATATATCAAATATACGTTACTATCATGTTATCCCAAACCTCGATCTTATTTTCTGATTCATTGGATTAGGTTTTGAAAAAATCTTTTAGGTTTAAATTTCTTTTAAGTTTTCATAAACCTACGCTCTGATACCAACTTGTAACATCCTTCACTGGGAGGTTCAAAACTAACGGCTAAGCTTGCTGCAGTTATCCATAGTTATTAATGTTCGATGACCAAATACGATAATGTTAGATATATTGATATAACAGAAACACAAGGATATGTAAAAAAAAATTAACAAATAACTTTCACATTCTATTTCAAAACATTTCATGTTCATTACATAATTCCCATCACGAGAACCACATTCAGATAAAATATAATTATTACAACATATGCTAAGAGAGACATATAAAGATACCCCCTGGATGGCCAGAGTACATAACTAGGCAATAAAACAAATTTTCCTTTACAACCAAAAAAACAGCGGAACAAAAGATACCTTATTAACTAGCTTACATCATGCATGCCTTTGAAAGCTTATTCGTCTTAAGGAGACTTGAAAACCTTAACCCTCAAAGTACTCAAAATCAATTGAGCACCCGAGATTTTAAGGGAAAATCATAAACTTTGAGTCAGACAAAAAGCCTGGTATGAATAATAATCTACCATCTCAAAAAATTTAGATATCTAATTTGACCATGTCGCTTAGCGGAACGAGTTTTCCCCTCACTAGTATCTTCCAAAATTTTATAAAACCATATACTATGCTCCTGCATCCACAATGGTTAAAAACGTAGCAATTCAAAATATTATGATGATATGCAAACAGGTAAATTAATTTTGGATTTTCCATCCTCGTTTATTTTGACTATCCGTCTCAAGTTTCCAAGGTCACTATTAACATATTAGTTTTCGTGGACTGACTAATAACCTATTTAATGTTTATGGACTCCCTGTCCGTTTTAATAATTTTCATGGGATCACTAAGAACCTATTGGCCCATGCCAATAACTTCCTTGTTTCATGGGTTCTCCCTGAACCTATTGGTATCTTTAATAACTTCCCTCTTATCCTAGTTTTCATAGGTTGACAGGGAACCAATTGGCTTCTGTCAATAACGTAATCGGATCTAGTTTTCTTGTGTTCACTACAAACCCATTGGCCCCTGCCAATAACTCTTTCTAATCATAGTTTTCTTGGGTTTACTCTGAACCTATTGGCGCTTACCAGTAACTTGTTCCTAAACATAATTTTCATGGGTTTACTATTAACCTGTCCATTTGACAACTTCTTTAGTCAATATTTTGACATCCTACATTCTGGTCTATCTAACCATTTGAATGCATTCTACTCATTTAGGAGTTAACTCAATTTATATTCACTACTAGGTCAACCTAGTTGGTTATTCTGTCCTTGTTTTCCCCAAAATATAGTTATGGGTCCATATTAATGTGAATATGCATATTAGAAGAAGCAAACATAATAACATAATAATAATAATACCAACACCTTTGGTTTAATATCATTGAAATCATTTTCATATAAAATATGTTTATCCCTCTAATTTATTATTTAGTAAGGAAAGCTTCTTCAAAACTTGATAGATAAAACCATTTCAAAATTCCTTTATTTTAGCTATGGTGTTCCTTAAAATGAGATTGGGTTATTTTTTTTGAAAACGAAGACTTTCGAACCCTTTAAAACTTTACTTTCGAGCCCATTGGACAACCTCCTTCGAAAGCTTAAAATATTCTTTCCATCACAGTAAAATTTCTCTTTCAAAACCTTGAAAATAAACCTTTCGAAAGTATTAAAGCTTTGCTTAATATCTCTTAGAAGCATAGATTCGAAACCAATGAAAGTACCCCTTTCAAACCCCTTGGGTTTTGCATACTAACATCTTATGGGTTTAAGTGAATACATACGAAAGTAACCCTTTCGAAACCATTGATCTTATATAAAATTGTTTGGGGAAAGTTGATGGCTTTGTAACTAGCCATTCAAAAGCTTAGAAGATTTAACTAAAATGCCGAAGGATAGCATCAAAACCCCTTTTGACACCATTGCCTTCGAACCCTTGAACCCATTCGAAAGCCTTTAGGAAGTGACTTAGTATAAGTTCAAACTAAAAGCTACTCTTCGAAAGCATTGATGACTATAACACATTCGAAAGGCCAAAAGAACGGCAGTAGGGTCTCGACTGGATCTAAACCACCCTTTTCAAAAGTATTGTTCTATAAATATAGGAACTCATTCGAAGGCTTATACTTTAAAATAAAAGATGGAAACCCTCTTCAAAAGCTATTTCGAAAACCCTTTTGAAAGCATACGTTTCGATTCCTTCGAAAGATTTTGGTAAAACAAGGCAGGCGCTTATCATTTGAAAGTAAACAAAGGTTTCGACCGCATCGGAAGTAAAGGTTCGATGCCATGCCTTCCACTTTTTCCTAATTCACTACGTACCATATTTGTGATACGTTGGTATTGGTTTCGCCAATGTTTCTTTCGACGTGGTTGGTTTCGACTGAGCCGAAGCGGAAGCATAGACTCGAAAGGATCTTCTGAAAGAGCTAGAACCCACATTTCTGGGTAAAGGCTGATTTAATGCTATTTATAGTAATTACTTTATGACTAACCGGCCTATTTGTAAACATTTAATTGGTTGCCTTTATCTTTTCAAATTCTTTACAAAAATAACTATCGAAATTACCTCAAATCTAATTAATACCATTTTTAGAAAATAAACCCTTCTTTAAGATAAACACATGAAACATATAACTCCATCTTCTAAAATAATTTAATTCCCATGGTAAATCGCATAGAAAAAATCCCCAAAAATTACTGAAATCACCTTTCAATATGTTGTCCGACATACAAAATTTCCAGACCCAATTTCTTTATAAAATAACCGAAATTAATTTTTAAACCCAATTCATTCAAATTTTCCATATCTTAGTAAATTACAAAGATTAAAACCCATCTCCGAAATCATATTTTACATGACATAAAAAATTTCTCATGGCATTCGAAACCAATTATAATCGGTTTTACCCTTAAAATCGTATAAAATCATATTTAAATAAATTTGTTTAAATCAAACATGTTATAATCCAAGCACATCATCATCCAAATCATTAATAAAATGGATTTAATCTTAAATCCAAACATAAATGATCATAGAAATAAAATAGAGATGATATAGATTATTATTCACCTTGACTAGGATTAGGACTTTGAGATTTGATTGAGATTAATATCGCATAGCTTGAATCCTTAGCTTTAGATTGAATTTCTCTTCTTTTATTCCTTAGAAATGGATGGCTCCTATTATGTTTTACGTTTGTTTTTGTTTTGCTAAAATGAATGTGTAAAGATGGAAACGAGAATATATAAAGGTAATGGGTTATGTGCGGCTATTTCCTAATAAGACCTTATATTAATTAGTTATCATACATAACCATTTATAAGCCCATTTGTCTTGTTAAGCACGACCTTTAATTTATTTCCAAATCTCAATCTCCTTATCACTTTGATTTTTACATTATTCTATTTATTTATGTAATTAAATCTTCTGAATAATGTTATCAAAAATTAGGGGCGTTATAGGAACGCTATCAAAATTACTACTCTTGAGGATCAGATTTTGTAGGAACGGTTCAAGGTTAGATTTAAGGAGAAGCATATACCAACTGCTCAAAAGTCGGTGCTCTTTTGGAAATTTGCTGATCTGAAGCAATGGGACATGTCTGTCTCTGCGTATGTGGCGGAGTTTGACACCTTGTCCATGTATGGGATGTCATTCATCGACACTTCGCTAAAAAGAATAAGAAATTGTTGATGGGTTTGGATGACTACTTAGGGAAGAAGTTGTCGGGTCATATCAATGAGCCATTTGAGAGATTAATTGAGAAGGTTCTTAGTCATAAGAGCTTATACCAAGTCCAATACAGTTATAATTGCTAAGGAAGAGCCAAAACCGTAGTAGGGCGGTGGAGGCAAGCTGAAATGGACTGGAAAGAGAAAGTAGTTTCAGGCGAAGGATGCACAGAAGAAGGGAAAATGGTATCCTGTCTCTATGGTTGCAAAGAGAAGGGCCATATAATTAAGGATTGTAAAGCTGATGGAAAGAAGTTCTATCATTTTAGCAAATATAGGTAGATGCAGAGGAATTTCCCAGAACCTCCAAAGCATAAGAAGGTAGTGAAGGCATATGTTTTGGATGTTGTCCCAACTTCATCGAGTGATCCCTCGACGAAGGAGAAGGGGAAGAGAATCGTTATTCAAGGTATGTTTCTAGTGATGATGTTCTTATACGTTATTTATTCGATACCGAGGCTTCACATTCCTTTGTATCCAGTGATCTGATAGATAAATTAGGATTGAAACTCGAGATAGTTGACCGACCTTTGGTGGCGACGAACCCTATTAGAGGCCTTACCAATCTTAGTATGGTTTGTCATTGTTTGGTCCTATCGAGTATCGAGTCACGACTGCTCTTTTGTTTGTGATTGCTTTGTTTTAGGATTCGTTGGGTTCGAGATAATCTTGGGAATGAAATGACTAAGGAAGTATGCGGTAGTGGTGGATTGCAAGAAGATGTTAGCGACTATTGGGACCGAGGAAGGGTGAAAGGTAGTGATTGGTTGCCTACTAGATGATGAGGTTATGATTATCCTTTTATATTCACTAGAGGTTCCGCATAATGAGTTGTCATCTGTGCCTATTGTTCGAGAGTATCCTGATATACTTGAGGAGGTAACCGAATTACCGGCACATTAAGAAATTGAGTTCTGCATAGACTTAGTGAAAGAAGTTAGATCAATAGTTATGCCTTTGAGGCATATGGTGCCTAGAGAATAAAAGGAGTTGTATGTGCAAGTGAATGACCTATTGAGATGAGGGTTCATTCGTAGAAGTATATCTAAGTAGCGGTGAATGTGTAGTGTTCGCCACCAAGTCAGATGGCTCTCTACAGTTGTGTAGATTATTACGAGTTGAATAAGGTTACGAGGAAGAACAAGTATCACTCCTGCATATTGATGACTTATTCGATCAGCTCAATGGTGTGGAGGTGCTTTCTTTAATGGATCTTACGATGGGATTTCACCCGTTGAGAGTAGCAAAGAATAATGTGTTGTCGTCTGGTTTTTATTAGTGCTTGATTATGCTGTTTATTTTAGCCAATGCTCTGGCATACTTTGTTGATCTCATGAAAAGTGTCTTCAGGGAGCAACTAAGTAAGTTTGTGCTTGTGCTCATGGATGATATTCTAATTTATTCTATGACGGAAGAGGAACATAAAACACATTAGAGGATTGTTCTTGAAGTATTGTGGAAGCACATGTTGAGAGCAAAATTCTTAAAGTGCCACTTTTGAAGGAGATAAGTGAGGTTCTTGGGCCATGTAGTTTTTGAGCAAGGAATAGCAGTTGCTCCTGCAAAGATGGTACTGGTTTAAGGTTGGAACCAACCAAAGAATGCTACTGATGTGAGAAGCTTCCTTGGGCTTGAGGGATAATATAGACATTTTATCAAGGACTTCTCCAAGGTAGCGGCACCACTGACCAACTTGACGGAGAAGAACAAGACTTTTATTTAGGATGCAATGTGTGAGCAAGCATTTGTGAGTTTGAATGAGGGGTTGATGAGCGCACCAGTGTTGGTCATTCCAGGTAGTAATGAGGACATAATGGTACACATAGATGCTTGTAATACTTGATTGGGTGCAGTACTAATTCAAGGAGGAAAAGTTGTTGCTTATGCTAGCCGGCAGCTAAAGCTATACAAGAGAAAGTACCCAAGCCATGATTTGGAATTAGCAGCGATTGTATTTGCTATGAAGACTTGGAGGCATTATCTATTAGGAGAATGGTTCGTGTTGTTCATGGACCATAAATCCTTAAACTACATTTTCTCCAAGAAGGATGTTAATCTTCGTCGATAGCGATGGTTAGAGTTCTTAGCCTCCTACGACTTTGGTATTTCTTATATGCCTGATAAATGAAATGTGGTCGTTGATGCTTTGAGTAGAAGACATGCCAATTTAGGGGCAATGTTTCTTGAGTGGGAGCGGTTGGAATATACTGTTGGCTATGACTTCAGACCTCATTGTGAGCTAGAGATGGAGATGCTGTCTAGTTTGACTATCAAATCAACTTTGATCGAGAGGATCGGTACTATTCAGAAGCATGATGCTAGACTAGTAGAAATCATAAAGAAGACAAAGGAAGAAATGGAGTCTAATGAGATGAGGCAGTATGGATGTGACCGTGATGGCTGGCTCCGTAAGGATGGGACATATTTGTTCCCGATATAGACGGATTGAGGGATGAGGTATTGAGAGAGTGCCATCACTCTATATGGAGTATACATACCGATGGTAATAAGATGTATCGTAATATGAATTAGACATATTATTAAGAAGGGAAGAAGAAGGATGTCGGGAGATTCATCTCGAAGTGCATGAAACGTCAATTGGTTAAGGCATAGTAGAAGAAAACAAGTGGGTTGATCCAACCACTTGAGGTTCCCAGTTGGAAGTAGGAATAAGTGTCGATGGATTTCATCGATGGATTGTCGAGGACTGGAGGAAGGTACGATAACATTTGAGCTATAGTCGATAGTTTGACAAAGAGTGCTCGATTCATACCCATTAACTCTAGCAGCATGACATCCAAATTGATCGAGTTATATGTGAAGTGGATAGTGCAATTCCATGATGTGCTAAGGTGCGTTGTGAGCGACCGAGACCCTTTGTTCACTAGTGCGCTTTAGAAGAGCTTACAAGAAGCGTTGGGGACCAAGCTGTATCTCAGTATAACTTATCACCCACAAATTGATAGGCAGACTGAGAGGTTAAATCGTATAATAAAGGATCTCTTTTGATCTTGCATTCTCGGTTTTGGAGATCATGGGATGATCATCTCCATTTAGTAAAGTTCGCATACAATAATAGTTATCAGTCTAGTGTCGGAATGGGATCATACGAAGCATTGCATGGCCGACTATGTAATGCTTCTACCTGTTTGTGGGAAGAGGATGGGAAACTGATACTTGGACTAGATATGATTAGAGAGACCTCTGAGAAGGTTGAGATTATTCTCCAAAGAATGAAGGTTGTCCAGGATAGGCAGAAGAGTTACGCCGATCGAAGAAGTAGAGATTTGGAATTCTCTATTAGCGATATGGTGTTTATGAAGATTTCTCCTTTGAGAAATGTTGTTCGATTCGGTAGTAAGGAGAAGTTAACATCGAGATTCGTAGGTCATTTTCCAATAGTACAGAGGATTAGGAACCTAGCATATAAAGTCAACTTACCTCATAAGATTGCAGGCGTGCACAAGGTCTTCCACATCTTTCACCTTAGGAAGTTTGTACACAACCCTAGCGTCACTATTGCATCGAATCAGTTTGATGATACCGAGATTGAACCAGAAGCTGCAAGACCTCGTAGGCTGGTTTTTATTGTCAGACGTGATATGAAATAGTTTAAAAGGAAGATTATGGAGTTAGTGAAGGTTCATTGGGGCAAAAGTGAAGGCGAGTGCATGTGGGAAATCGAGGAGAGCAGGAGGGTTGCATATCCAAAGCTCTTTGCATGGTAAGTCCCATCTTTTATCGTATTTACTCACTTCTGATATCATTTAGGATAGTTTAGTATCTTGCATGCTAGAATAGGTTTTAGCCGTATTGTTAATTACATGGTTGTTTGCTCGATATATTTGATGGTTACATATGATTGTTAGGCATGTGGGGGTAACTATATCTGATTATCCTTGTTTTTTAGGGATTTCGGGGACGAAATTCCTAAAGAAGTAAACAATTCGTGTTTTACTTATCGGAGGATCGTAATAATTTTTTAATTCATATGAGATAGCATGACTCTATATTTTGGAAAATAAATCTATGGGCATTTTCTACATCTATGATTTTCATCGAATTTCTATATGACCATTTTGACCCTGAAAATATTATAAGTCCTATAACTTTTGATAGGAGCCAAATTAGGGTCTCAAACCACTTCCATTGTCTTAGGATGATGGATTCCAATTCCATTGAATTGTCATAATAGAAAAACAGGCTTAATGTTTGAGAGTTATTGTTTTTTTTTTAAGTTTTAAGGGCCTTCAGGTAGATGTTGGAATAATTAAACAAGCCTAAACCTAAGCCCACTAAGTCATTTCCAGTTTGGAGACTAAGTGGGGGTATTGGGCCTAAGAGGATTCACTTTTCATCTTCCAAAAAGATTAGCAAAGCTCTATTATTCATCTTTTCACCTAAAAACTTCAAATTTTCTACTTAAACTGGTTTAAATTGATCATTGGAGGGGTAATTAGCATAGATGACGATCAACTCATCATTTTGGCACCTTAGGGTTCGGGTTGCTTGCTGTCCAAGTCAGGATTGGATCTAAAAGTGGTAATTTAGGGTATTTGGTGAGTGATTACTTGATCTCATTATCTTATGCATGTTAATATGATTAAAGTAAGCATTTTTAATATGATTTCTAAGTTAAATTATTGTTTTGGATGATATTTGCTGAAATGTATGCTTCGATGGTTTGGTATGTTTTGTTAGTATTTTAGTGTTGTTAAGAAAATAGGCGATTGATTTGGGCAAAACAAAGTCAAAACAACTCCAAATCAGATGAAACTTGGAGGAGGGACTCTAGAGCATGGGCAGAGCTCATAATTCAAGTCACACCAAGTTTGAAGCAAGAAAAAGGTGTCGGTACTGAAAGGTTTTGGTCGATGGAAAACCTCTTGTGGGAAACCACTCGGCGGGAAACTTCTCGGTAGAAGACCTCTCGGTGGAGGACATCTCGATAGGAAACTACTATGCTTGTTCCACTGTGCAACACTGTGGAGCCTCAGACAATGTTTGCTTATATTTCGAGACGATTTATTTTGGTTTATTCATGTTTTGTATAAATCCTACTATTATGTTGTATAACTCTATGGATTCGTGCTCTAATTTTGGATCACTTGGTTGTTACTATCTCTACCGGTTTAATATCTGTGATGACTATGATATTTTATTCGATGCGTTGTGAGATATATGTTAGGTTCTATGATATATGGTCTTCCTTTCTTTTAATCCTCGGCGGTCGTTCTACATCGGCTGGGCATGGGAATAACGCACCATCTTATGTATATTGGGTGTCGGTGGTGTAGGACGGTCATCATGCACTTCTATGTTTAGGTCTTTGGGTTAAGTTTTAGGTAACCGTATTTGGGGTTCGGTAAAGCTACTGAAAAAATGATTAATATTATTATGAACATTCATCAGAAATTTTCCTACATGTTTCTTTCAAATAAATTATAATTTGTTTTTGGAATCCAGATTTTAACTATCTTATTTTTAGGGATTTTTACTTCATTTTTTGACTGTTTGTCTAATTTCTTCAATTTTGTGTACAAGGAACTTTTCTTTTTTAGAGTATTCTTGTTTTTATTTTTTTTAAAGCCTAAAATTTATTATTATTGGTCTTAAAATTTTTATTAAATTTGATAAATTTTCTTGACCTTTATAAAATTTTAAAATAATAATTGTAAGCTGTTCTAATTTTTCTTTATATTCCAAATTTTCAGTAGATTTTCTGTACTTGTTTTTAATTCACAATTTTCTTTGATAATTTGACATTTTCATTTCTATATGTCTTATATACATTCTTAAGCATAGATATTTGATTTGTCAAATTTTCAAATGTTTTTTGTGAATTTTTCGAACCTTTAGTTTTTTTTAAGTAACTCAATGTTTTTATTTTCTAAATCATTGTCTGTTTTTTTCTAAATAATCAATTTTAGAATTTAAATATTCGTTTGAAAATTTTAAATCTTTTAATAATCACATTCTTTAGATAATTCTAACTTTCCTTGAAAAAATATTTATGTTCCATTTTCAGAGTTTGACTTTTCCAAAAACAGTTTTTGTTCATCAATAATTTCTTCTAAAATAGTTTTCTCGTCTTTAAGCATGATTACGTCTAATTTAGCTCTGTTTAATTTGTTGCTGTTTCCTTCATAAATTTGTCTAATATTTCTAATTTATTATATAGTTCTATAATGAACTTAAATATGTTAAATAAGATTGTACCTCGTTTTTTGTAGTCATAAAGCGGACGTTTTCTTGCTTGTCGTTACTATCGCTTTTTGAAGAAGATGGGTAATTTGAATCGTCCCATGTGGTTTGAAAAGACGGCTTCCTTTTCTTGTTGTATTTTTCACATTTGTTCTTGTCTTTAAACTCTTGTTTTCTATTATTCCGATTCAAACAATCCTTCACTATATGGCCAAACTTGTTGCATTTGAAGCATTTAAGTGTAAAATTGGTGTTGTTATTGCCATTGTTGTTATTTCTTCTTACTTGCTTCTTAAAATATTTGTATTTCTTTGCAATGAAAGTCATTTCATCCTCATCAGAATCGAAATCTTCTTCTACTTGGAATGCAGTAGTTTTTTAATCTAATTCTGCATTTTTTGGAATATCAAAAAATCAAACCAAAAACTATATAGTATTGTACGAACGAGCCTAAATGCTCAATTACACAGCCCAAAAACCCATTGTAAAATAAAAACCAAGACAACTTCAGCCCACTAGCGCAACATAAAGTAATCTTGAAGCTCTCACTTCCGCGTTTATCACTTATTCATTATTTTAGATCTGAATTCCTTCTTTCCAAAATGAAACTCTTTACTTCTAAAAAATCCATGGCAACATTCAAAGAAAGTCCTTAAGCAAATCACAACTGAATTAACCAAAGCCATCAAATCAACTCTTCGGCAACCTAAACATCCCCATATATGCTTCTCTTTCCTCTTAAAATTAGTTAATAAATCAACATCGTTATCTACTAACTTTATTTTAATATCTTTGCGGGTATGAGAACTGATCTTCCAGATCATATCGCAAACGGAACTCTGGTAGCAACTTGCGATTTGAAATTCATGAAGCCAGATCCGCTCAGCATGTCAACAACCACCTTCTCCGATATCTTCTGAAATTAGCATAAAAAGCATCTCTTTTTTTAATTAAATTGTTTCTGTGATTCCTTATAGATCCAAGTAAAAATACGAGGGCTTTCTTCTTAGAGATGAACTTCCCCTCTGTGTCTAATTCGTTCGACAAAAGCGAAATTGGATTTAAATTTGTTCTTTATTTTGTATATATCGACAAGTGAATATGATAATCATAGTTTTCGTGACCGTAACGTAACGTGCCTTGAAACATGAAGGTTTAAGGTTTTGATATTTTAACCGGTTGAACCGTAAAAACCGTGATTTATTTCTTCGAAAGAGTTGCACATTTAACTACAAACTATATATAAAAATATTGAAATAATAATGATATGTACATAAGCTGTAGACGGTCTTCAAGGTATGTAACCGAAGTTGTGTGTTGTTGTCGTACACAACTATAGTTTTTTATATACCAGAGCAGTGTAAAATGATGGAAGTTTAATGACGGCAAACTTGACGAGTCTTACAGTGGTATCAGAAGAGTTTTTCGGTGAAGAACTAAATGATGAAGTTAGTGGTTTAAATTTTGGAACGATTATGATTTTTAAAATATATATATTTACTTATTTTCTTCAAAGCAATACAAAGGATGAAAATGAGAGAGAATTACAGGATGAGAAAGTAAGAAAAACAAAAAAAAACTATGGTTCAACCAGGTAAAATTAACGGTTGAACCGATGGCTTAAAGGTACGACCAAGGTTCATGGATAAATGAGGTCCGATTGAGTTTTGAACCTTGGTGATCCAAGATTAAGGGTTATTCGAGGTCGGACCGAGGCATGATAGGGTCATGAAAACACTGGTAATAATATAGTCGCAACGAGTTAGAAGTGAATATAGTCTCAACGAGTTAGATTCACTTCTTAAGCTCTCAACTGCGAACCTATCAATGAGGAAACCAGACCCTTTGCAAGTGTTCAAACCGAAAGCATGTAACTATCTCTCGCTAGAAGTGACGTTCTTAAAAAACTTGATATTATGGTAAGACTTCCTTTTCACCGCAAATGAGACCTGACCTAAAAAGTCAAAACATTGAATAAACAAGAGACAAGAAAATTTGAATCTGATCGGGGATGTGTTGTAATTATTTCCTTGAGTCGTGAGCAAATATTTCTCTTCATAGGGAACCAATACCAGTTTTGGCAAAACCGAGGGGGGAGGGGGGGTGAGAATCTTTAAAGCCAATTTCTGCCTACTTCAGTATCATCTATGTTTGTGCTATGGATGTGTTTTGATTTAGAATTCCAAATTTTCACATGAAACATTATATAGTCACACAATACTCTTGCTGATATATGCTTCTCTAAAGTGAAAATTATCGTGTTTCTATCCTTTTAGATACTCCATTTACACATAGAGAAAGTCATTTAGCTATGTTTTTCCTTAAACTCTGTTTTGAACCATTGTTGAATCTTACATACCTCTCTTTTTAAGGATAGAAAATTAGTATGGTTTGTTGGCCAATTTAACTTAATGCAGCACCACTTCCAAACATAGGCAGAGGATTTGCATTTAGATAAAAGATGTTGCACATTCTCTAGTTCACCCCACATAGCACACATACTGGGTCAATCTGAATATGATGTTATATCACTCTGTCCTTGATTGGCAATAGGTTAAGCAAAGTCTTATAGGAATAAATGGCTATTTTTGGATAGTTGATAATGCCCCATACCTATCTAGACCATGTCACACTGTCATATTTCCTTCTGACATTCTCCGCCACTTCTGAAAGTGAACTTTATCTAACCAACACAAGTCCAGAAACCATATCGCTCTTCTTCATATATTTTGATATGCTCGATTTCCCTTTCGGTACTCCTTAAGAAACTTAATCTATCACTTCTCCATGTACTTTCTTACAGAATATCTTTAACCACCATATTCTCTCCTCCAATAAGCATTATAGATTCAAAACCTAACCTACTAACTAAATTACTTCCATTCAACCATGAATCATACCATAGGCCATATTACTTCCATCAGTTATATTTCGATTTATATATTTCACCGCCGCAGACCTAGCTTTTAAAGGTTTTTCTAGGTTCCTGAATCCTCATTACGACATTGGCATTCTCGGAATGACTGATTTCTAATATATTTTTAATAAATGAATTAGGCCCAAACACCTTCTTTATTAAGAATATTCTAGATTTTTTTAATTCTTGAAGTAGTTTGCAACTCCTCCATATCCCGCAAAACTAAACCACTTCACTTTTGGGCTTACAAACTGTTGACCTAGGGACATTACTCACTATGGACTTCCATAAAAAGTTTGAGCCTAATTTCTTAATTTCATTTAATGTTGCCCTCGGTAAATTGTAACTCTGCATCCAAAATTGCACCGAAGAGTATATAGCCTATTTAATTAACTCAATTCTTCCCGCAAAGCTCAACATTTTAGACTCCCAACCTTCCATTCTTAGTTTTATTTTATCAATTAAAATAGAAAAGTCCTTGTGACTGGTATTAACATGTGGTAAAGGGACCCCAAATTATCTGATCGGTAGTTCACCTTCTCCGATATTATTTTTAATGCTCTCCTCGTCTCTACATACCTTATCAAAAATGACCAATTTCATCTTGTTCATTTGTAAACCTCTTGCATTATGAAATTATTCAAAAAATTCTTCGATTGCAAGAGCTCCTTTAATTTCAGCTTTGGCAATAATCAATATGTCATCTGCATAAATAAGATGAGAAATTAATGGGCCCAAATTAGAAATTGGATTTAAATGTCCGTCTGCAACTCTATTATCAATCAGAATAATGTGGTACTCCGTTACTAAGGTAAACAAAAACGAGGATAAAGAATCCCCTTTCTACAAACCATTCTTACTCCCAAAAAAGCCATGAACTCCTCCTTGAAATGCCACGGAAAAACTTGGAGAATCAATTAACTCCTCAATTAACTTCTTCCATTTATTCGTGAAACCCATTGCTTCCATTATATGAATAACAAAATTCCCTTTTCACTAAATCATAGGCTTTTTTATATATATTATGGAACAAAATTTTGTTATTATTTTGATTAAAGCCTCTAATCATTTCATAAGCTAGCAAAGCAGCCTCTAATCATTTCATAAGCTAGCAAAGCACCATCAATAATATTCCACTTTTGTGCACACTGGTGCTTAGAGATAAGCTTATTCATAAACAAACTTAACCAATCAACCAACACTTTAGCAACTACCTTCTAAATGAAATTACAACATGAAATCAGTCTGAAATTGGTGATGTCAACTAGATCGCTAGCCTTAGGAATCAGACAAATTAGTGTATGAAATCACTATCTAATAATTCTGCCTACTTCAAAAATCTCCTGGACCATCTTAACCGTATCATTCTTATATTGATTCGAATGTTGTTTATAAAATTTTGAGCTAAACCCATCTGGTCCTGCCACATTATCATCGTTAATAGTAAACACTACCTCTTTTACTTCCAATTCGTCTATATCTTACTAACTAGACTCCTTTGTGCTTGCACAGACCAAACCATTGACTTTCATTTGCGGTCGCCACATGCATTTGCTTTGTTTATTTAACATCTTTACATAGAAGTAAGCCGAAGTTTCATCGCTATAATAGAGACATTCACATTTAGCCTTTTGTGTTGTATTAAGATATTCGTAATGTAACGTTATTTCGAGTTTACCATTACTATCCTGAAAGGCTATAGCGATGCTTCATCATGTTTAATCTCTAAGAGCTTTTGTAACATTCTTCTCGAAGTTCAAAAATTTCTTTCTTACTATTTCTTTTGTTCCAGCTCCAAACCTTCAATCTTTCTTTACAACTTTTTTGCCTCCTAAGCATCTTATACATTGTTGATCCTTCAAAGTTCATAGACCATACTTCTTCCAAACACTCAAAATAATCCTTAAGCTACACCAACCATTCATGTATTTAAAGGATTTATCTAGTTGACTAATAAGGTGCATCAAACTAATCAAAGTAGGGCTATGACCGCTACTACTAGATGGACGATTATGCAATTCACCATACCAAAAATGTTCCATCCAAGCCATATTCTATAGAGCCCTATTAATTTTTTTCAAAATATTCTTTTGTGCTCCCGAGAACCACAAATAATTAAATCCTCTTATCTGAAGTCTTGTTAGTCCAATACGAAGCATACACAAATCAATCTTTGGCATTCTATTGAATGGCACAAATTTTCCCCCAACTTATCTTTGTTATTCTTAATACAGTAGCAACCAAGGTTGACTAATGTATGATGCATCTCTCTCCAAATTCACCTATATTCTTTCTCTAAGTTATTCAAAATTCTATACATAGATGAATGAGCAAGCCATTGTTGGATGATCTGTAATGCCTCGGAATTTCAAACACTTCGTATTTAAATATCTGAATTATTTAAATATTTGAATCCAAAAGTTAATTTGATTAATGTGATTTTAAAACTTTATTAAACACTTTTTAATTAATAACTAATTTTAGAAAAATTATTTTTGAAATGTGTTTACAAAAATATAAATTTTGGATAAATGCTAAAAATGTGACTGGAAAACGTTTTGTAAAAAAATAAGCTTTTTATTCAATACAAGTTGTGTAAGCATATTGCAACTTGAATAGTTATCATGTGTAAACATATGATAATAATTAAACACCTCTTTTGCTAAGCTAAAGATTAACAAATCTAAAGTATAAATTAGCAAAAGTAAGTGGAAACATAAGGACTAAAAACCTATAAATCAAGGCACCAAACATGGAAAGCATGGTTTTTTAAGAGCATGGTATAACATGCCTAACTTAATGGCTAAGGAGGGGTTTGTTCGCACTTTTCCTCTCATTTTCTAACTCTATAAATACACACACACACACACACACTCACTTCATTTCTACACAACTCCACTTCTAAAACAATGTCTTTTTCCTCCTCTTCTCTAACTTTCTTAAACTCATGTCAGTTCAACTCCATTCTCTTCCACTCTATCAAAGTTCTTATATCACTTAGAGAACATGATTTAGCCTTTAAAAAGTTAAAGGAAGATGGAGCTATAGAGAAATTGCCTTGAGGTCGTGAGCGTGGGGGAGGCAAACATGCCTTGGGCCATGAGCAGATGTTGATGGAGTGAGACCATGGATGTTATATGGAAGTGATGGTAGAAGTGTTGATAGATTGAATGTTTGTAGGAAGTGTTTGGGTAAAGGAATACCGAGTTGATCTCATTTCGAATCAAGTTATTAACTTGATAATATTGCTTGTTATATCACTTGATAATTGCATGTTAATTTCATGTTAATATGCTTACTATTATATATAATAATAGACACTAACTACTTAAAGTTATAACCTTTTATTATATGCTTCCAAAAGCATATGATTTGTTAAAGTAGTTGCCTTAAAGAGAATGAAATTATGCTGTTTAAATTAAGCACATTTAAACATCTAAAATAGAGGTGATTATTAGTATGTATGTTGAAACATGTTTTGTAGTGATATATTTTGAATTTGGAATCATATTTGCGTATTAATATGAATGACACTAAATATTGATTATTGAATTGAAAATGGAAATGTCCGTATAGTGATAGTCGCTATAAACGCACTTTGAATTTCTTGGACTACGACTTATGAAAATGGTGATTTAATGACATGTCTAAATAATAACTTGTTTGGTTATTATTTGTACTTCTATAAGTGTTTAGAATAGCAAAGAATATGTTTTTGAAAATTATAGAAGAAGTAAATCAAAGTAACAAAATATTGAAGTAAAAAGGTCGCTATAACGATTCTTTTTATTTAGCGAAATAAATGTATTTTTGTAGAAACTTCTTTGGAGATTTCTTTTCATATTTAAGGATTAAATAATATAATATTATTATTGGAAAAAATTTAAAGCCTAATTCACTTGATAGCTAGTTGAACGAATGTAAAAAGTTATAGTGAAATAATCGCTATAAGTGCAATTCTATAAAATGTCATGTTTTCGAATAATTCTCTAAAATAACTAACAGATCTTCTATTGGATTTTTGCTCACGGTTTCAAGCCTAAAGTATACTAATAGTTGTAAAAGGAATGGATTACAAATAAATTGTTAAGACGTCGAAATCTAGGTGCAAAGTTGTAGTAAATTCACATTTCACGACAGTAGAGGACTTTTGAGCACTTCTGAAGTGCCGTCTTTGCTTCTGAAACACTTTTGAGCTATTGCGAATTATTTTAGTAGCATTTTCAGAAATGCTATCTTTGAAGTTTGAAACTATAAATTGTTTAAAAATGATATTTAAATTTAATACTTTTAAGATTGTTTTCAGACTTATAGTAGAGAGTTTTAAATTTTGGTTCAAGTTTAAATATATTTTTAATAATTAACTATGAATTTATAAACTAAGTAGCTTTTAAAATCAAAACTTTTTTTTCTAGTTATTTCAAAATTCCTTATTTATACATAATATTTTATATAAATAGTTATCATATATTTTAAGTAGTTTTAAAAGTATTTTAATATATTAATAAGTATTTTAAAGATATATATATAAGTTTTAAATATTAAATTAAGTATTATATATATATATACATATTAAAGAGCGTTTGTATTTAAAACTTAAGTTAAATAAATGTTTTTATGGAATTACCTAAAAGTGTATTGCCTTAATTAATAAGTGTGGATGTGCTCTGATCTTTAAATAAATGTTTAAAATTATCAATGGATAAATAAATAGTTTTGGGTTGTTGTAAATAGTGTTTTTGGCAACACTTGTTTCTAACCATTATTATTAATTATACTTGGGAATATAATTAGATATTTACTGATGGATGTTTAGTAGAAAATACAAGTAAATGGTTTTGGTTTTGTTGTGAAAAATATTTTGAGCAACACTTGTCTTTAACCCTTAAATATAAATAATTCTTTAAGAAGGGAGTTATACAGAGGACTGTTTTCAAAGTATAAAATGTTTGGGTTTATTGTGACCATTGTCTTTAGCAACACTTACATTTAACCCATAAATGTAATAAACCTTTAAAAGGAGAGTTTTAAAGATAGTGATTAAATGGAATGGTTTTAGGTTTGTAGTAACAATGTTTCAACAACAATTTTTTTAAATCCTACAACTATATTTTGAAAGAAATGTCATAAATCTTTAAAAATGGAATTTTAAAGATAACAACAAGAACGGAAATCTTTTATAGAAAATGTTGCATAAAAGAAAAGGAGTTTATTATAACAATCTTTTGGTAGTAATTTTTAAATCTCTTTGATTATATTTCAAGTAAGTAAAACTTATTAGATGATTTGTGAATACACTTATACCATTGGAACAAGTATACTTTTTAAATATTAAATGAATAGTAAAAATTTATAAAGACAAGTATATATCTTTTACAAAGAGAAATCCAATATATTTATACATGTGTATAAAAGAATTTTTAACTAATAAAAGAGTATTAATTGATAAATGAAGTCTTGATTATAAAGGAAGTTTTATTAGATAAAATGATGTTTTACTAATAAAAAGGCTTTTAATTAATAAAGTATGAATTAATTATAAAGTGATTAAACATCGTTTTTGTGGCTCGATTATACTTGGATGATAAGTAACAATAGTGTAATAACCTTAGTTTGATTGTTTATGGGATGTTAGCACTAATATGCTTAACATTAAAAGTCGAACGAGTAGGCTTCTCTATTTGGGAGAATTGAGACTAATGTTTAGGTAGGGATGGAGCAATAGAGCTCTAAACTATCGACATTTTCTAGGCCGAGGAATAGTTAAGCAGAAATGTCGAAAACGTGCAAAGTGTGGAACCTTGATACCTATTAGCAAGCATTCAAGACTCAACAGTTGATTAGTCTACTATCGATCTTGGCCAAACTTAACTTAGAAATTATACGAAATGCTTCGCGGATTTATACCAATAGGAACCCTCAGGGAGGAGCATTGGTATGAAATGCCTCTGGCTTTCAATTACTTCTAAAAGTACCGGAATTGAGTTAATTGGAAATTCATTGATTGGTTTTGAAGAGTTCGGGATATATAAGTGTTTTACTTACTGAATACCACTTCAAAACTATTATACAGGTTCTATATTTTGGAAGTGAGTGATGGAAACCATGTGTGGTTTCGAAAATCTGTTGAGATGATGGAATTCGTGTGGGATTCATTTTTTGATCGAATTTTGTTGAAAACTCATGTGAAGATGCCGAATGTAGCCTCGACATCAGAAAATGAATAAAGACATAGTAGGATGCATGATCCCGGGTTCAGCTTACCCAAATAGGGGGTACATCAACTTCAATATCTAGAGAATGCTTATCGATTTGTTGCGCATGGGGAGTTGATGATACTCGACTCACGTGTTAGGGCATGAGTTGGTTGTGTTTACCATATGGTATATTTTATCTAGAGATATATGATGCTCAGAAGGTAGTTTCTGACCCTTATCATAGGTGATCAGTCTCATTATGGTTTACGAGTATACTGGGGAGGTCTCCATGGAAAACCCACTTATACGAATGTCCCTTGGCAGTTTTGTTTGTATACCTGAATACGCTATCAAATGTAATCAATGTAACCATTTCAGCTATGTGATATTTATATTAAACTCCTTAGACATTATTATAATATTATAGGATTTTATATATAAATATTTTGGTTATCGTAAGGTAAAAACCTGTTCGTTTTTATTCGCGGCATGGTCTTATGAGATACCTTTATTTATAAAGGTTTTATAAACATTAAATAAATCAAATTACTTGAGTTTTCTCACGCTGGTCTACTAGACTGATATGGATGTTACTTCATATAATGCTCGAGTCAGCTCCGTGTATATTTTCAGATGTCACTAATGATTCAATGGAGCTCTAGGAGAGGAGCTGGATGATCACCTACCGTAGGTTTTATTTGCACTGCATTAATTAATTTATTTTTATATCAGCAATTGTGAGGACATGTTGTTATAACTTTCCAGGTTGATGATATGTTTGTTTACTCTGATTATTGTATCTATACTATTTTCCTTTGTAAAAATATCATTTTGATATTATATGTCATCGTTTCGTAGTGAGATTATAATATTTTGTTCAATTCTTTCCTATTCCTTTTTTTTAATTTTACCTTAACGTTCTGCCTTTTTGACACTTGGGTGTAAGAAACGTGAATACCGTGGATGTATTAGTGTCGACATTTGGGAGTTGAAAAGGCGTATTGTTGCATGACCAGACATGTTAACAAGAATAGTAATGTGTTGGTTACTAATAGAAAGAACTAAATGCTTTCGGATCGTTTGATTGATAAGAACAAGAATTCTATACTTATAATAGCAATCTACATTACTCATCATTGCCCAGTCGTTATCATATTAGTTACACCAATGCATTATTTCATCAGCTTTCAACTTATTTTCTAGTTAACCCACACAACTAGCTTTACATTTATAAATAGGACTCTTAACATCAATTTTTTTCTAGAGGGCTTATAATGCCCTCTTACTGTAACGCCCCACTCCGAGAGCCTCATTAACAAAGAGTATTATATGGATAATACCGTCTGTTAATGTGGACAATAGAGTATAATGGAAGCGACCATGTGTAATCTTACTTTGACTATCTACTGAGCACGTCGAAAAGTGGAATCTATTTTTTTGTTCATCTCATGTGGTTCGACATATTCAATAAATACTTAAAGCAAAATTACAATGGAAAAAAGATCTATCAGAACAAAGCATAATAGAAAAATGAACATCATCACAGAACAACATCAGATAATAAGCAAATAGTCTCAGCACAATACAACATCAAGTACAGATCCAAATATAAAAGTGGGTACAAAGTCACTATTCACACATCCGTGAGTCAAAAGAATATACACAAGATAGTCATAATATCAGAGTATCATAAAGGATGGACAACAAGTAAAGTTACCTATAATATAGCGGATATATCCAAAGCGAAAGTACCGAAGCAAGCTAAGCCCAAAGTGACTTAACCTGAAACAACTCGGTCTGACCCGAGCATAAAATACTCGGGTCAGGCTAGCTAAACAAATCAGTTAGATAAACTGAACAATAATCATGATAAGACAATGAGGCAACATATAACATAATAATCTCCAAAAGAGAAACATATGTCATGGTAATAAAGACCAAATCTCTCACATAGAGAAGAAATAAACATCTAAGTAGAGATGTATAACAAGCCTCATATCATTGGCATAACATAAGCATAGATGCCAGTGTAGGCATAAAACAAGTTCCACAAGGTAGTCGTGCTTATATCGTGTGGTTGCATAAAACCATCTCCGAATGGCGCTACATGAGGGAATATAAATAACACAGGAAAACATTAACGCACTAGTACTATACTCAATCATATAGGAAATATACCCCAGTGACACACCCATCACTTTAGTAAGGGGCAACACCTAAAGGAGACAGTTCGAAGACACTATCCAGAAGGTGGTGAGCCAGAAGAAGACAGTCCGAAGAGACTATCCTAAA
This sequence comes from Allium cepa, assembly GCA_030765085.1. Lineage (NCBI taxonomy): Eukaryota > Viridiplantae > Streptophyta > Magnoliopsida > Asparagales > Amaryllidaceae > Allium > Allium cepa. The sequence continues at coordinate 682,813,883 of CM060932.1, read as the reverse complement.
GGCAATAAACCCAAGGGAGACAGTCCGAAGACACTATCCCAAAAGTATCACTCAGGAAACACGCTGTAGTGGTAAAGGCTCGTAGGCCCAGTACTCGTTTACCACTAACGGTAGGAATGTGTCACGAACTCTTAGCAAGGAACCCGTAAAGTAGTAACATGAGTCCCATACCCCAACGTCCGCACTAAACGGTTTACTAACCAATCGTAAGTTTCCACACTCAAAGCAGTAAAAAGTTCACCTCATGTCAACGGTAAACTAGACCAAAAGGCCAAAACGATAATCGAATAGGTCGGGGATTAATCGGAAAGGTAAACGCGTGGATTCATGGTCTGTGTTTTACCTAACCATTTAATCACCTTTTCACTTCGCTCGAAGTGCATAAGAGTGTATATTTTACTTAGAAAATAGTTGGAGGAAGCGGATTTTTAATCGTTTGAAAACCTCTTTAGAAATAGCCTTTGAAATTCTCCTATTATGGAGTAATTAATTTAATATTTAAAATAATACCAAATAATAGTTTCAAAAGCTAATTTGATGGAAAATCACTTTAAAATGATTTATAAAATCCATGCACGAAATCTAGAGACAAATTTCAAAGAAATCGGAAAATCTCATAAAAATTTGGATAAGAAACGAGTAACTTATGGCCAAAACAATTTTAGGTTTTTATTTTATCAACCCTGTAGTTTGTTGTCAAGTCAACAACAAACAAACGTAATTTCGACCATTCAAACTTCAAAATTATGCAAAGCTCAAAACATAGAAGTTATAGACTACAAAATAAGCTTTCCAGAACATAAAGAAAATCCTAATTCCGATTTAAGATGAATGAGATATGCCTAATTTACTAACAACAATATACTAATTTTAATTTCAGCTAGCATTATTACCTCTTTCCCAAGCAATGAGAAGAACATCAAAGAGCTTCTATAATCAAAATGCACATTAAAAAAAAGAGGATTACAAAATAATTTCAGAAATTAAACAATGGATTAGAGGTGGGTTTTGTGATTGCCATTACCTTCCAATGATTAGATTAAAAACCCTATGACTTTGATGAAGATTAATGAAGCTTTGCTCTAGGTTTGGAGGTCATTATTTAGTGTTTTGCTCTAGGGTTTAAGGGTTTATGGAATGATATGTTGGCTAAACAAATGGGTAGAAGATGGTTTATAGGCTAATGGAAGTGGGTTAGTGGGCCTAATACCCATTAGGACTTGGAATATGTTCTATATCTCAAGTTAGCTAATTTCTCTAAGTACAAACTACACATTATTTACCCATAAAATGTTAAAATATGTTACCAAAATAATTTAGCTATAGTTATAAAATTTTACATCACCATATTTGCCAATTTACAATTTAACCCCTAATTATTTCAAAACACCTTTTAGTCAAAATTGCCCAAAAATCACCGTTTTGCAATTAAATTGTAAATTAAATTTCCAATTCAAATATTGCACTATTTTACACATATAAAAATTTTCAATATTATAAATTTCCATTTACCCTAATTAATTTCCATTAAATTCTCCATTTTACACTTAAGCCCAAAATATTAATTTTTTCAAAATAACCAACTTTTGAACAAATTAGCCACATAAAAAAAATTCATCAATATCTCCAATTAAATAAAATCACAATTTTAATTTATTATTTGGTAATCGCAATCACGGGTTGTTACAGACTCTCCTCTTAAGAAAATTGCGTCCCCGTAATTCCCTTTCATGGAAGTTATCTGTAACATCTAATCCTCAAAATAAATCAAACGAAGGTGAAGTAAAAATACTCATCAACAATAGATGAAGATAGAAAACCAAGATAAGTATGCTTGATAAACTCTCTAGTCTCCCAAGTGCAGTCCTTAGGATTAGACGACCATTGAATCTTCATGAGCGGGACCTCTTTGTTTCGAAGGCGTCTAACCTCCGAATCAAGCACACGAAGAGGTTGCTGCTCAATAGATAAATCGGGAGAAATCTCTAAATCTGGCGTAATAAGCGGATCAATAACAGAATCAGGGTCGCGAACACATTTGCGAAGCTGAGAAACGTGGAATACGTCATGCATTCTAGAAAAATGAGCAGGCAGAGCTATACGATAAGCAACGGGACAGATGCGTTCCGTAATAGGAAATGGTCCGACATAGCGAGGAGCCAATTTCCATGTGGAGCTGAAACGCACAATCCCCTTCATAGGAGATATTCGAATGAATACAAGATCACCAATGGGGAACTCAAGAGGCCTCCTACGGTTGTCCGCGTAGGATTTCTGGTGGTTCTGCGCCTCTTTTATTCTCTGACGAATAAGAATAATCTTCTCAAAAGATTCCCGAACCGAATCTGGACCAAGAATAAGCTTCTCGCCAGATTCTAACCAACACGAAGGAGAACGAAATGGCCTTCCGTAAAGAGCCTCGAAAGGAGCCATGCCAATACTAGACTGAAAGCCGTTGTTGTAAGAAAACTCCACAAGTGGTAAGTAGTCCTCCCAACTGCCTCCAAAATCAAGAATACAACAGTGAAGGGGATCCTCCAAAACACGATTCACCCTCTCAGTCTGGCCATCGGTCTGAGGGTGATAAGCAGCAGAAAAGTTCAGCTTTGTGCCCAAAGCTGACCGAAGACACTTCCAAAAGTGACTAGAGAAAATCATGTCATGATTACAAACAATAGAACTGGGAATTCCATGAAGTCGAACGACTTCCTTCACATAGTGCTTGGCCAACTGAGGTGCAGTCCGAGTGAACTTAATCGGAATAAAATGAGCCGATTTGGTCAAGCGATCAACTATGACCCAAATAGACGTATGGCCCGACCCTGATCGAGGCAGACCGTCAATGAAATCCATAGATATCTGATCCCATTTCCACAATGGAATCTCCAGAGGCTGAAGAAGACCGGAAGGACGCTGATGCTCGGCCTTGATCTATTGACAAGTCATGCAACTGCTCACATAACTTGCAGCATCTCACTTCAAACCTTCCCAATAATATACGCAACTCATGTCGGCATACATCTTACTCGAACCGGGATGGATAGTGTACTTAGTGCGATGACAATCGTCTAGGATGTCACGCCTAAGCGATAAATATGAGGGCACAATAATACGGTTCTTCCTGCGAAGACACCGATGGGAATCAATAGAATAATCCAGTGATGCCTCACCACTGGATACCGACTCAAGAAGATGGATGAAATGTAACAAGTCTAGATCCTTCCGTTGAGCATGGGTAATGCGATCCAGTAAACTAGGCTGAGCCTCCGGACTAAATAATAATATCGGTGAATCAGAAGATGGAGCTCGATCCTGAATATCACACATAGATAATGTCTCGAGAATATCCCATTCGGCTATCATCATAGAAGCTGCAACCGAATGCTTGCGACTAAGCGCATCTGCCACACGGTTACCCTTTGCCAGGGGTATACGGAATATCAAGGTCATATGAGGCAAGGAACTCAAGCCACCGTTGCTGTCTCATATTGAGATCTTTCTGACTGAAGAGATACTTCAGGGATTTGTGATCGGTGTATAGAATGAAGCGTTCGCCCAATAAATAATGGCGCCATGTCTTCAAGGCAAAGACACTAGCAGCCAACTCAAGATCATAAGTTGGATAACGAACCTCATTCGAACGCAGTTGCCTAGAAGCACAACCAACCACCCGATCCTTCTGCATGAGCATGGCAACGTGCCCACTACCAAAAGCGTCGGTGTAGACAACAGAATCATGGTTTCCCTTCGAAAGCACTAGAATAGGAGCATGAGTGAGAAGTTCCTTCAATCGCTGAAAAGAAGATTCACACTTGTCTGACCAGACATAACGAACACCCTTATGAGTCAGGCTCGTAAGCGGAAGAACAACACGTGAGAAATCCTTTACGAACCGACGGTAATAACCCGCCAGTCCTAGGAAGCTGCGAATCTCGTGCACATTCTCAGGCCGCTTCCAGTTCTGAACGGCTTCGATCTTGGCGGGATCGACAGATATGCCTTCAGAAGATACTATGTGGCCTAAGAACTTGACCTTGCTCTCCCAAAAGTGGCACTTGGAGAACTTGGCCTTAAGCTGATGCTGACGAAGTGTATCCAAGACAATCCTCAGGTGCTGGGTATGCTCTGTCTCGGATCTAGAATATATCAGAATGTCGTCAATGAATACAAGAACAAACTTATCAAGATATTCCCGGAATACTCGATTCATGAGATTGACAAAGAATGCAGGGGCGTTCGTCAAACCGAATGGCATGAATAACCACTCAAATGAACCATAGCGAGTGCGGAAAGCTGTAAGTGGGACACTATCATCCACAACTCAGAGCTGATGAAATCCTGTGGCAAGGTCAAGCTGAGAAAAGACCTTCGCACCACTTAACTAATCAAACATATCATCTATCGGAGGCAATGGATAACGGTTCTTGATGGTCACCTCATTAAGCTTGCGGTAACCAATGCAAGGCCTAAGAGAACCATTGGACTTCTTTACGAAGACCACCGCGACAACCCACGGCGAAGAACTGAACTGAATAAAATGCTTTGCTTCGAGTTCTACTAATCGCTTCTTGAGTTCCTCATTCTCCTTTGTAGACATCCTCGTGGGAGGACGACTAACTAGATGAGAACCGGGAAAGAGATCAATACAAAACTCAATAGCCCGCTTAGGCGGTAAACTCGAAAGTGGCTCAAAAATACCAGGGTAATCCCGAACAATAGGAATACGAGATATATCACAATCATCATCTCGTGAATCAAGAGCACATAGAGAAGCTTCAGAGATATCTACATCCCGAAGAACAAGAACTAACTGAGCGGAAGAGTCAGGGTGACTAATAAATATTACCCGCTTAGGACAAATGATCTTGGCATCATATCGAATGAGCCAATCCATCCCCAATATCATGTCGAAACCCAAATAAGCCATAACGTGCAGTTTCGCACGGAAAGAAAAGCCACAAAGATCAATATCAACATTCTCACAAAGCAGGCTAAGGGTCGTGGAGCCGCCAATGGGATTCACAATCCTTAGAGAAGAAACCAAACAAGAAACATCTAAAGACATAATATCAACAAGTTCCTTTGATACGAATGAGTGAGAAGCACCCGTATCAAAGAGAACTCTAATAGACTGATCATGAAATAAAATAGAACCTTCGAGAACGGAAGGATGCGTACCTCAAGGCTGAGATGAAGATGCAGGAGCCTTGGCAGCATTAAGCTTGCAAGATCTAGGAGGTGCAGTAGGACAAGCATGACCCTCCTTCTTACAATAGCGGCAGATAAGAGGTTTGGCACACTCTCTAACCATATGGTCGGTAGATCCACAGTTGAAACACTTCCGAATGGAAGGTGTTCCACTAGGCTGAGACTGAGGCTGAGAAACAGAACCTGAACTGATGAACTTCTTCTTCTTCTTCTGGGAAGAGGAAGAATTAGGCTTGTGGAAAAACCTCTTCTTGCTAGGGTGCTTGGGCACCTCAACATCATCATCACTATCCTTCTCCCTCTCGACTGCTTCAAGGTGAAGCGCCGAATCTATAAGCTCTTCGAATGAAAGCTCGAGTTGAAGCATCGGTTGCTTCTTGAGGTACTTCTTCAGACCCTCAACAAATTTGAGATTCTTCTTATGTGGTGTGCTAATGAACTCGAGGCCATACTTGGACAGGGCCTCGAAAGAAGAAACATAATCTGAAACAGTGGATTTCCCTTGCTTAAGATCAATAAAGCGGCGAGCAAGAGAGATCTTATCAGATTCCGGAATAAATTTAAGCTCAAAACGCTCACAGAACTGAGCCCAAGTAAGAGTGGTCTCATCGGCCTTCGCAATGAGAAGCTCATACCAATCCAAAGCGCGGTTCTAAAGCATACTGGAAGCTACAAGAACTCTATCATGATCAGGAAGAGTCATGCGAGAAAAGATGCGCTCGCATACGCGGATCCATGCCTGGACCTCAAGTCTAGACTCGAAGCCATTGAACGGCTTGCCCCCGAGATGTGAGAAATCACTGCAAAGGCACGCAAAGGCAGACTTGCGCGGTGCATCAGAAACTGGAGTAGGAGGCTGAGAGTTCCGAACAAGCTCCATAATCTGATCGGTAGTCATAAAAATGCCTCCCGGATGTGGGTCACCGGATTTCCCAGCATCCGCAGAACGACGGGTCCTACCTCTTCCAGACATACTGAAAGTTAAGATAAGATACGAGTTAAGCACGATTCAAAGATAGATAATTCAAAGTAGAATACAACAGAATATAAATGTATTCCTAAACATATTCCTAACTTATCTATCCAATGTCATGAGGAAAGGGCTTTGTAATATTTGAATCATACTAGGATGTATTGTGCTAAGTGTTAATGTTCTGTGTTTATTATACTTAGTCCTGAACCCTGCTCTGATACCAAGTTGTAACGCCCCACTTCGAGTGCCTCATTAACAAAGAGTATTATATGGATAATACCATCTGTTAATGCGGACAATAGAGTATAATGGAAGCGACCATGTGTATTCTTACTTTGACTATCTACTGAACACATCGAAAAGTGGAATCTATTTTTTTTGTTCATCTCATGTGGTTTGACATATTCAATAAATACTTAAAGCAAAACTACAATGGCTAAAATATCTATCAGAACAAAGAATAATAGCAAAATGAACATCATCACATAACAGCATCAGATAATAAGCAAATAGTCTCAGAACAATACAACATCAAGTATAGATCCAAATATAAAAGTGGGTACAAAGTCACTACTCACACATCCGTGAGTCAAAAGAATATACACAAGATAGTCATAATATCAGAGTATCATAAAGGATGGAGAACAAGTAAAGCTATCTATAGTATAGCGGATATATCCAAAGCGGAAGCACCGAAGCAAGCTAAGTCTAAAGTGACCTAACCTGAAACAACTCGGTCTGACCCGAGCATAAAATACTCGGGTCAGGCTAGCTAAACAAATCAGTTAGATAAACTGAACAATAATCATGATAAGATAATGAGGCAACATATAACATAATAATCTCCAAAAGAGAAACATATATCATGGTAATAAAGATAAAAATCTCTCACATAGAGAATAAACAAACATCTAAGTAGAGATGTATAACAAGCCTCATATCATCGCCATAACATAAGCACAGGTGCCAGTGTAGGCATAAAACAAGTTCCACAAGGTAGTCGCGCTTATATCTTGTGGTTGCATAAAACCATCACCGAATGGCGCTACACGAAGGAATATAAATCACATAGGAAAACATTAGTGCGCTAGTACTGTACTCAAGCACACAGGAAATATACCCCAGTGACACACCCATCACTTTAGCTAAGGGGCAACACCTAAAGGAGACAGTCCGAAGACACTATCCAGAAGGTGGTGAGCCAGAAGGAGATAGTCCGAAGACACTATCCCAAAGGAAATAAACCCAAGGGAGACAGTCCGAAGACACTATCCTAAAGGTATCACTCAGGAAACACGCCGTAGTGGTAAAGGCTCATAGGCCCAGTACTCGTTTACCACTAACGGTAGGAATGTGTCACGAACACTTAGCAAGGAACCCGTAAAGTAGTAACGTGAGTCTCATACCCCAACGTTCGCACTAAATGGTTTACTAACCAATCGTAAGCTTCCACATTCAAAGCAGTAAAAAGTTCACCTCATGTCATCGGTAAATTAGGCCAAAAGGCCAAAACGATCAATCGAATAGGCCGGGGATTAATCGGAAAGATAAACGCGTGGATTCATGGTCTGTGTTTTACCTAACCATTTAATCACCTTTCCACTTCGTTCGAAGTGCAGAAGAGTGTATATTTTACTTAGAAAATAGTTGGAGGAAGCGGATTTTTAATCGTTTGAAAACCTCTTTAGAAATAGCCTTTGAAATTCTCCTATTATGGAGTAATTGATTTAATATTTAAAATAATACCAAATAATAGTTTGAAAAGCTAATTTGATGGAAAATCACTCTAAAATGATTTATAAAATCCATGCACAAAATCTAGAGACAAATCTCAAAGAAATCGGAAAATCTTAGAAAAATAGTCGAAATTATACCAAGTATAAAATCACTGAAAACAAGTCGAAGTCACTAGTTCGACGGCATATTTGAACCTGCAAACAGAGTCCAAATTGCATGAAAATTGGCAGGCATGTAGGCCAACATCCTTGATCCAAAATGCAAAAATAATTGGTAATTCCGACTTGAAACGAAGAAACTGCGTCGTCTCAAAGTCATACAAAAATCATAAAACTCTGCTGTGTCAAAACAGTGCAAAGGTCCAAATTCGACGACATGGTCGAAGGGTCATATGAACCCAGATATTGACGAAAATTTGCAAGAGAAGAGTATAGTACTCCTAATTTGATATGAAATAAGAATCGTTCAGTTCCGACTTAAAACGAAAAAATAGAAACGTCTCAAAGTTGGTCCGGCGATAACTGAAAATGATCACGGTTGTAAAACAGTTTCTGGATGCTACTTCGGCAATAAAAATGAAGTATCTAACCCACCCAGATCTAAACCAAACTTTGCAGGATTGAAGATCTCGACCTTTTCTTTCCAACGAGACCAAGATTGAGAGATTCTGACATCGGACGAGCCTGAGATGGCGTCGCAAAGTCGGGGTTCTGCGCTGAAAACAACGGAAGAAAAGAGACTAAGGCATGTAGCTATGCACTAACAGGCCAGAGACGAAAAACAACAATTTTGGCATAGTAAACTTCAAATTCTGGCAAAATGAATAAAATAAAAGTTGTAGCTTAGTTTCTAAGCTTTTCGGAATGACCAAGATTGTCAAATTTCGATCAGGGATGAAAATTCTACGACTAAAACAATTCTCAGATCTAAATTCTATATCACTATCATTTTACTCTCGAGATAATAGTAAGAATTCACAGTTTTGACCAAATTAACTTCAAAATTTCATGAAACTCAAAACATGAAACTTTTAGCCCTATATCTAAGCTTTCCAGAACATCCAAAATTATTAGATTTGGATAAGAAACGAGTAACTTAGGACCAAAACAATTTCAGGTTTTTATTTTACCAACCATGTAGTTTGTTGTCAGGTCAGCGACAAACAAACGTAATTTCGACCATTCAAACCTCAAAATTATGCAAAGCTCAAAACGTAGAAGTTATAGATTACAAAATAAGCTTTCCAGAACATCAAAAAAAATCCTATTTCCGATTTAAGATGAATGGGATATGCCTAATTTACTAAGAGCAATATACTAATTTTAATTTCAGCTAGCATTTATTACCTCTTTCCCAAGCAATGAGAAGAATCAAAGAGCTTTTACAATCAAAATGCACAAAAAAAGAGGATTACAAAATAATTTCAGAAATTAAACAATGGATTAGAGGTGGATTTTGTGGTTGCTATTACCTTCCAATGATTAGATTAAAACCCCTTTGACTTTGATGAAGATTAATGAAGCTTTGCTCTAGGTTTGGGGGCCATTATTTAATGTTTTGCTCAAGGGTTTAAGGGTTTATGGAATGAGATGTTGGCTGAAATAAATGGGTAGAAGATGTTTATAGGTAATGGAAGTGGGTTAGTGGGCCTAATATCCATTAGGACTTGGAATATGTTCTATATCTCAAGTTAGCTAATTTCTCTAAGTACAAACTACACATTATTTACCCTTAAAATTTTAAAATATGTTACCAAAATAATTTAGCTATAGTTATAAAAATTTACATCACAATATTTGCCAACTTACAATTTAACCCCTAATTATTCCAAAACACCTTTTAGTCAAAATTGCCCAAAAATCACCGTTTTGCAATTAAATTGTAAATTAAATTCCCAATTAAAATATTGCACTATTTTACGCATACAAAATTTTGCAATATTATAAATTTCCATTTACCCTAATTAATTTCCATTAAATTCTCCATTTTACACTTAAGCCCAAAATATTAATTTATTCAAAATAACTAACTTTTGAACAAATTAGCCACATAAAAAAAATTCATTAATAGCTCCAATTAAATTAAAATCCCAATTTTAATTTATTATTTGGTAATCACAATCACGGGTTGTTACGCTTACATTCCAACATAATATATTCAATTGCTTTGTTTATTCCTACTCCTCAAGTCCGTACCACTGTGAGTCGAAGATTTCGACTCCACACGTTTCCTTCTTTATGTGTTCACCCTTGAAGGGTTGTTCTGAACTAGTTCTTTGACATTAACTTTATTATGTTTCTTGTGTTCCCTGGTGGGGCTTGTAAGTTTGATACTCAATGTCCGGTCATATTTGCTGAAAGGGCTGTTCGGATCACTTGCCAGCAATTGGTCGTTGGACTTGATCTCCTTAACCTGCTAAGTTCAACATCATTAAGGCTATTATCAGGAAAAATTACAATCAAGTAAACTAGAAACATGATATTCGATGATAAGTCCTCTCCCTAATAAGGTGTGGTAGGTGCGGATTGACTGCTAACGGGAACTGTCGTAGCTCCTGTAACCGTTGAAGTATGAAAGTCGGTTTCCATTACCGTCTTCTGTTTCCTCTGCTATCTCGAAGATTAGTGAGAATTCCATTATTTCAATATTAATAATTGCCTCCATCCTTATTTCTGATATCTCTGCTTATTGTTATTACCTATAATCTTTATGTCTTTCTCTAGTTCTCTTTTTATTGAATCCAATCGATAGTCTGATTGTGATTTGTCCATTGTTTAACATCATTCTTCTATGCAGGTTCCACCTCCTTCCTTCAAGCACTACCTACAGATCGCTAATCATTATCAGCTAAACCATCACCCATGACTTCCATCTCCTTTCAGACATTCTCCTTGGCCATGTTCAGTTGGGCAATAGCCTCATCAATGTTTCTTGTCGACTTCTCAAGTTTCTCTAGCTCACTCTTAGTCTCTTCTCTTGCATTTACGCCATTTGTATACGTGCAATTCCATCCCCTTCTTTCACTTCTCACTCAACTCTCCCCTATCTTCTCCTCTTTCTTCACTATCGGAGACTATATTTTAATCATCGGACAGTTAGGCTTAGTACGTCCAAAACATACACAATTATCACATCTAGGTGGAGGGTTTTCAAACCAACCCTTTGTTTATACACACTTCCATCATCAATAACTCCTTTTATCTCTTTCGAACAACCAACCTCTTCTCTAAGCTCTGTAGGATCGATTTCACCCTAGAGTGGGGAGGGGGAATGAATAGGGTGATACTATTAATTATAAAAATTTAACGCGGAAGTTTATATAAAATATTTTCAACACAGATATATCAAAATTATAGTAGCACAGATAATAACAGAATAATAAATGCAAAAATAGAATGACACAGAATTTACCCAGCTTTGGCAAAACCTTGCATACGTGATGCCCCCAAGGTTTCTACTAGAAATTAAGCAGTCAGACGCTTACACACATAAACTCGCAACACCCGCTATCGACTAGCCTTAACTCTACGCTCAAAACCCTACCACAACTCAGCCACTGAGTTGCGAGTTCTCAAACTATGCCACGTAGTTTGTCCCCTAGTAACACGACTAGAAATTACACAATTTTAAAAGAGAAAACACAAATTTAAAACAATGTAAATAACAAAAACCCTAATTTAAAATATTAAAGCCTTATATAATTAAAAACAAGGTCGGCCCAATATTATTAAAAATGTATCCCTTTTTCTTTTCCTTTATTCAGCCGATTCCTTTTTCTCATTTGTGACAATGGCTTCTTCGTTCCTCTTTGCTTTGAAATTAGGGCTTTTTGTAAATCTTCAAACCCGCCGCTTGAATATTGATCGATCAAATGGATATTCGCGTGTTTGCTTTGTCGATCGTTCGTCTCCTTGAGTTGCGCTCGGCTGCTTCTCGATGATTGAGTTCGAATTTAATTCTGGTATGTAATTTATGCCTTTTTCTCTCTTGGTTGAATGCTTGAACTCAATGATTAAAACTGCCGATGATGTTAGTGTTTATATAGGGTTCGATCCCCTGTATTTTTGTTCGTCTGGTGTTATTTGAATTTGTCAATTGCTCTTGCTTGGCCGGTCGATGTTGCTTAAATGCTTGAGATTGTTCTGACTTGTTCCAATTCGTGTATATTTGATTACTTGATTTTCACGGCATCGATTTTGAACTCGCTTGTTTCCTTGATTGCCATGGCTTCGATTTTGAGCTGTTTGATCTTTTCCTGGTCATCACATCTCTGACTTTGATTTGAAACACGACTTTCTTTGACATTGATTAACACAGCTCTGACTTGATTTTGGAATTTGATTCGTTTGTGATTTTTACATCGCTATAATCTGTACTTTTGCACAGCATTTTTTATACTATGATTTCGATACTGTACTTGATTTCTTTTATGTATATATATGCATTCATGTATGTATATGTGTTCTATCATCTTGTACATCTCCGTCATTGTTGTGCCTATGCATTTGTTGTCACTGCATGTTCGAAACTCTGTTGGTCTTTACCGCTACCACATTATGACTATATGTTGTGTTGCTTCGAGTTTGAAATGCTTGCAGGCTTGTTGTCTTTGTACATTTACATTGTATTTGACTTATTTCGATTTTTGTTTTCTGCTTCATCTAGTTTTTCAACATCACCTGACTTCGGCTTGTACATTATTTACTTGCGTCCTTGATATCTGATGTATTATGGTATTGTGCATTTCATCTTGTAACTATGCCACAGTGATGCATCAAGTTGTTGTGTTTGAAACTTGAACTCTATTGATCTAGTCATGTGCATTTATCTTTATGTTATGTTATTTATGTTATAATTGAGCATGTTGCACTGTTCTCTGTAGCATATTTTGATGTCTTCACTGTCGACTGTTGCATTTGCTCCATGTATTGGTGTAGTCTGATTATCTTGTCACTGTGTTGCACTTGTTTTGGTTGCTATAGGCTTCTCTTGTATGCTTCACTTTGGTATGTGCAGTTACACTTCATGTTTGAACTGGTATGGTGCGGTTTTTAGTCTCATTGATGCATTGCATTTTTCCTTCAGTCACGGTGTATTGGTTCCTGCTATGTTCTCGCTGTTTTGAATTTGGAGCTTGTGAATTTCTTGAAATTGTCATGCTGTCATGTGTTGATTCATCACTTGTGTCAACTGTTATTGCTTGGATATTGAACTGCTTCATGTAGTCTGGTATTTTTGTTTCACTAGTCGTTCGCTGGTCATTGTATGTATACATGGTGTACCTGTTATTGCTTGAGGCAGATCATATTTTCAAGTTTACTGTGACTTGCTTGCTGCAACTGGTTCGATAAGTATACCATATGCATGCATTCATATAATAGTTGGACTTGTACTCTTGTGTTTCACTTGCACTTGATCGCTGTCACTAGTTGACGTTATGTACATATTGTGTTTACCTGATTACTGAACTGCCTTTGTATTGCTTCATGCCTTTATGTTGACTGGCTTGTATTTGAATTCTTATGCTCGACAGTTTTATGATGTTTTGTAGTGCACCTGATTTGAATCCAGCTTGTAGCTCGGGTTTATCTTGTGCTGATATCGTGACTTTATTTTTATTGCACTCGAGTTGAACCCGGCTTTTGATTTAGGTTTGACCTTGTGCTCACCTGTCCCTGTAACTTTATTAAGTGTATATCGTTGTGCACGGCCTTGTGGCATGTACAGTGATACACTGTGCATGTCACAAGCTGTTCGTGTATGATGAATTCAAATTTAAATGATGACTAACAACCCAAATGACTGAGGCAAATAATATTTTCAAAAATTACATTTTATTTTATACTGCAAAAATATTTTCTTTTCAATTTTACTACGTCAATATTTATTTTTGCAGATTGCTCAGATGCTGGATTCAATCTGGAATAAAGTTGTATATAAATTGCGAGTGAATGAGCGATATGTAGTGAGGTGTATTTGTAAATGATAAATTATGATGTAATCGAATTTGTATTGTATTTGTATATATATAGTGAGAGCTTGAATTTGTACTATTCAAAAATTGTTACAAAAATTTGTTTGAATAAAACTTCCGTTTGAATTCAAATTCCGTGTTATTTATTTTATTCAACAAATATATATTAATTATGTGAAAAATGTAATAGTACATTAACAACTACATTTAAATGAATATATATATATATGTGTGTTTATTATCATCAAACAAAAATCATATAATCGCATATTCAACAATCTCCCCCTTTTGATGATAACAAACATATATTTAAGATTTTGAATTTATTAAATGTATTTGATCATTCAATTTGCTCCCCCTATTTGAATGCTTCCTCTCTACACAAAGCTCCCTCTTCATATATGCATACAATTAAAAATATGCAAATGAGCCTAGATGCAAATAGAAAATATTTGACCTTTACTTGATTTTATTTGACAAAATCTTAACTTTTCTCTCCCCCTTTTGTTATCAGCAAAAGAGTAATAGTGTTAGAAAAATAGAGACAAAGTGATAGATATTAATACAACATTAAAACTCAATCGAATATAAATATAAAATTTCAATAAAAATCAAACAAAAATCATAAATACTCTGTTAGGCGCATCTTCCACTTTTAGAATGATGTGAATGATGTCATCATATAAAACCATACAGTTTTGTCTATTTGTGGTATATTTATATCAGGAATTTGAATATCTACCAATCATGCATAACCGTTACGACTTTTAAATGAGATAAGTAGTATTCCAATTTTTCTTTAAAAAAATATGAACTCAAGTATCTTCAAACCACGCATAACCGTGAGGACTTTTAAATGGGATTAGAATCAACTTGTTTATTTAATAAATCAATTTTGATATGCATTCCATACATGCATAACCGTGAGGACTTTTAAATGAGCATGGAAGCACATAATCAAAAATTCGAAGTAATTCACCCATGCATAACCGTGAGGACTTTTAAATGAGGTGAATACTTTTTTTTAATATAAAATGAAAAACGAACGATTCATGTTTAAATCACCACATATTGACATACTATATTGGATTATGATGAGTGATGGTCGATAGGAAATGATCAAAATCGAAAAGATCATGGATTTTTTACCAACAAAAAAGTGTTTATAACTCTTGTTTAAATTTCTAAAGAAATTTACTGAATAAACCGTCTCAAGTTATAATATATGATTAATATCAGCACTCACCACTTTTTCAAATACTATTTATCTTTTCGATAATTAGTAGGGAGTCAGATTAGTCAATGTAATAATTTAAAATTGAATCCAAAAATAATTATAAAACTAAATTTTCCAAAATGACTAACTGAAACAAGTTCAAAAATGATTTTATGGAAGGTTTTTTTTACTTCTGCTAATTTGAAAATTATTCGAAATGAAAAATATGCAGATATTTTCTTTGAAAAACGATGCAGTCACTAAATGCCTCATCATAAATCACGTTCCACTAGTCATTTTTCTATCAACCTGATTACCAGTATAATCTGCATCTGAATTTCTTTTCACTCGAACTTATTATTAGTTGAATGTTATAGACCAGATCATGAGTTGTGCAACAAAATATCTCAAAATCATTTTCAACAAATTTTTAAATGTAATTCTCTTGAATTTGAATTGAAGCCGTGTAAATAATCAAAAACCGTGAATATAGAGTCAGCTGTAAAATAACCAAATGTATTATCATCCAATAAAACATTATTATTAATCCAAACTAAAATATATGAAGTAATTCAAAGACTCTAGAGTTTTTTATAGTGTTCTTGGCATAAGAATATAATTGGACAACAATTTTGAATAAGTCAGAATCAAAATCATCATTTATTTCATCATCACATTATTTGCTGATTTAATTCGAACTACGGTGCAGATTATCACATTTAATATATCATTCAAAATATACCATTACTTGTTTTACCTTTACGATAATTTTTCGTTGTTGCCCATTGTGATTCTGTCACCTTTGTACTAGGCTAAGGAACTTTGCCTTGACGCTCGTTGTGTCCTTGGAATAGCCAGAATCTAAGTGACACTATTGTTTTTCCTTAGCCTGCCACTACACCTACACGTTAAAAGATTTTTGTGACCTATTTGTTTTTATAGGTCCATGGTTGTTAGTGGCAACTGATTTTGAAAAATAGTTTTGTGGAGACCCATTACTATTTATATATGTTTCTTTTGGCACCCAAATTTGTTTAACTTTGAGAGATTTTATATTTGTGCCTTTTGGAACCCAAATTGTATAGTTTTCATGTGTTTGGGTCTATACCAACAATTGTTTTGATTGTGTCCAAATTTTCTACAAATTGTACACATGGAATTTACTTGTTTAATTTCACCTCTATCACGTTCTGATCGATTATATCCAAGTCCTTGTCTATATATATTAACAGTTTGTTTTCCTAAAAGCATATTTAACGATCTTTCACTTTTCGAAAATTTTCCTCTAGTCGTAAATATTATTGGACTTGTGTTTTGAGGGATACATTTTCATTCAATAATTGTGTGCACCTTTTAATAGAATTTTCTCTCCTAGAATTTTCACTCTCTTTCAACATCAGAATTTCATTTTCAAGCGGTTTAATTTTAATTTCTGATTCTACAAGTGATGGACACTTATCACACTTAGGGATCTTACTTTGATAGTTTTTAGCTAATGATCAAGCTGTTTATTTAACTCTATCAAAGTATCTTTTTGTGATTCATTTTTAGCGTATTTCTCCCTAAGTCTTTCAAAACAGACATTTACTTCATGGAAATATATAAGTAGTCATGAGTGAGTTTTGATACATCGCTTGGCTCGTCATCGTCGCTATCAGTTATAACACCTTGAAGATACATATCATCTTTCCCACTTTCTCTGCTAATGCTTTTATTATCATCATCACTTGTATTCCACGTGGCTATAAAATTTCTCCTTTTTAATTTCTTTTCATGGCCGTATTGAATTCGAGGATAATTGGGCTTGATATGACCGGGTTTGTTGCACTTGTGACAAATGATCCCGTGTTCTACTGAGTTGTCTAGTGCTTTGATTATTCTGCTTTTTAATTGTTAATTTGGAGCTGGATTTCCGTATTTGTGGTTCCACTATTTTAATCTCTTTTTTAGTAGCGCTATCTCAGTTGCTTCATCATCATCATCTGCATCACTACTGTTTTTACCAATCCTATTAAGCTCGTTTCTTTAACTGAGTCGATTGAGGATGATTTCTCATTGTTGTTGACTTTTGCACCATATATAGCATCAAAAGCATTCCAGATTTCACTACAAGAAAAACCATTTATAGTTGCAAAAATCGGTGGCGTTTTATTGTAAATGCAACAAAAAATAGATTACCAAATAATATAAACGTGGCAAAAAATAATTCACGTTTCCTGCTTCTAAAAAAAAGAGTTCGCGCGAACTAAATAAACGTAACCTATCATTTTACTCTCGTACTTAACAAAATTCTCGTCCCTAATTTGCTTTCTTCTTCAGAAAAAAATTTCCCCTTTTAATCGTGTTAAATTTTCATCGCACTCAAGTATCATCGTCAACTCCGTCGTTTCCCCCTTACTCAACATCGAGCCGCGGCAGCCAGCAGATCTAGGTATAATTAGGTATGAATCTTTTAAATCGATTAGGTATATTTAGGTATGAATCTGTTAAATCGACTTTGTGATTCTATTTGGCTTTTATATGAATTTGAATGCATCTTATTTTCGTATTTTTTCCTAAACTATTACTGAAATGGTTGATTTAACCCTAATTGCAATGATCTGTTGGGATATCTGCTTTGATTTCTTTGAGTATATGAATGTTCTGTTGAAGTGATTCAGTGAATCAATGGTTGCTTGCTGAGAGGAGGTTGAGGTTGCGTGTTTTGGGAATTTGGTAGGTTCAAGTAGCATTGATGAAGGTCGCAGTTTTGTTTGCGATTGGGCATTGGCTGGCTGGATGGTTGAGAGTGGTAAATGTTGGAGCATAAATAGTCTTTTGTGGAGTGGCAGGCACTGGAAATATGTCAGTTGTGTGGATGTGAGGTAGTGAAGAGGAGGCGGTGAAGTTGACGGTTGGTTTGGTAAGAGGGGGCGAGGCTGGGGGAAGGACGTGAGTATGTGTTCGTAAGGAGTGTTAGAATGTCAGAGGGCAAGTTGATGAATGTTGCGTGAGTCTCTGGTAGTTTGCTGCGGAGGCTGGGTTGTTGATGTTTTGTTGAGTTGTAGTATGAAGTGCGGTTGCGAACAGGTTGCAGGTTGGAGAAATGGGAAGGAGGATGGTCTGTGGTTGCTTGGGGTTTGTAGTTGGAGTGGTCACTGTTGTAGTATGTGAATATGGTGCAGTTGGTTGTATCAGTGCAATAGTCAGTAGGTTGTAGAATGGTTATTGAAGCGGGCTACAGGAATGTAGGCAAGTGGATATTGTCTTTGGTGATATGAATGAATGTGGTGTGTATGAGATGAAAGTGGGTATTATTATAGGCTGGTATGAAACTGTGTTGTTGTGAGGAGTGAATGAATTGTTTAACAGTGGAGTGGGGGAGTGATTGCAGTGTTGAAGTATATTTATGGAAGTGGTTGAATTAAACAATGTTGTGAGAAGTGGTAAAATAGGAGGATTGAGTAGTATGGTGATGAGAGGTTGATGCGTTTTTTGAAAGTTGCAGCAATGTGTGGCAGCGGAAATGCACCGGCGTTTGTTGGTGATAGGTGGGAGGAAGTTTGGTCAGTGGTCTGTGTGTAATGGTGAAGTGCAAAGATTTGCAAAAGTTTTGTTGAAGTGGAGTGACTGGAATGTTGTTTGTTGAAGTGGAGCGTTTGTGGATGGATTGACAAAGGAAGGGCAGATAGCTGTAACTGTTATGCAGCAGTTTGGAGGGTTGTGACTTGGTCAGTTATGTGTGGGTAGGAGTGTGGTGTTATGCATGGATTAATTATAAATACATGTAAATCTGAGGTTAAATGCAAAATATAAGTGTAAAATTTATATTTTTGGAAAAGTATTCTTTGCCTTTGTCTACTAAACCACCATGGTTATATGCAGTAGTGCTACAAGTATTTGTGCTTCAACGTCTAGTTATTTTTTTGATTACAACAGATAACCAATTTATATGTCAAAGATTGGAAACTTATTTGCCTTCAAATGTCGATAATGGAAAAAGGCTGGGTTTTTTTAAACAGGTGATAAAACATGATTAACTTAATATGTATTTTGAGAACTAGAACATATAATCTAATACTAAAGCTCACTTTTTTTTACTTTTTTCATAGAACTAGTATAGAATACAGACAAGGAGCAATGAATTTCGTGCATGCTGCAAAGAGGAATGTAAGAAGTGTAGAAAAAAATTTATGCCCTTGCAAGGATTGTCGGAATCTTAGTCGTCATGATGATCGAATCATCGTTGAATATTTAATTATAAAAGAAATGGATCCTAAATACATTGACGGTGTATGGTTTAACCATGGTGAAGAGATAAATGTAGAGAATAAAACAAATACGTTTGACGTATATGGACTATTCAAGATGATTCATTATGAAGATGAAAATTTTTTGAATCAAGATTTTTTTGATGATGATAAAGACGATGTTGATTCTCGAAGAAAAGAGGATGAGTTAGTCAAGAACTTGGAAGATGCAGAAACTCCATTATATCCTGGTTGCATAGATCACACAAAATTATCTGCCATCACCGTCTTGTATAATCTTAAATGCGAGACTGGCTTGTCCGATAGTGGTTTTGATAAGCTTTTAGCTGTGCAACATCTATTTCTGCTGAAGGATAACGTGCTTCCCAAAACCTTATATGAAGTCAAGAAATTTCTTAAAGCATTCGGCATGGGTTTTGAAAAGATACATGCTTGTGAGAATGATTGTTGCCTTTTCAGAAAAGAATACAAAAATTTAGAAAGTTGTCCAAAATGTGGTTCCTCGAGATGGAAGAAAAATCAAGATATTGAAGAGGTTATACAAGGTGTTCCAGTTAAAGTATTGAGATATTTCCCAATTATTCCGAGGTTTAGATGAATGTATAGATCTCAAAAGATGGCTGAAGAATTAAGATGGCATTTTAATAATAAATGTAACAATGGAAAAATGCGTCATCCCGTGGATTCTATGACATGGAAAATGGTGGATGAAAAGTATAAATCTTTTTCATCTGATCCACGCAATCTTAGGCTTGGTCTTGCTACAGATGGATTCAATCCATTTTCCATGTTGAGTTCGAAATATAGTTGCTGGCCGGTAATGCTTGTGACATACAATCTCTCGCCTATGTTGTGTATAAGAAAGAAAATATTATGTTAACTTTACTTATTCCAGGCCCGAAGCAACCCGGGAATGATATTGATGTATATTTGGCTCCTTTGGTGGAAGACTTGCATCACTTGTGGTCTAATGGAGTTACTGCTTATGATGCATTTAGTAAAACTTTATTTAAACTGAATGCAATTTTGTTATGGACGATTAATGATCTTCCGGCTTATGGAAATCTTGCTGGATGTCGTGTGAAAGGGCAAAAAGCTTGCCCATTATGTGGTGTCAATACCCATTCTCGTTGGTTGAAACATAGTCGAAAGTTCGCCTACATGGGTCATAGAAGATTTCTACCTCCTTCAGATTCACGGAGGAAACAAAAGGCATTGTTTGATAATACCGTAGAGACAGATGGTGCTCCTAGAATGCTTTCTGGGAGAAACATCTATGCATTATTGAAGGATTATCCAAATGATTTTGGAAAAGGAATAGAGGAGAAAAGTAAGAAGAGAAAGCATGTCTATGATAAAGAAGATGAATATGATGATATTAACAGTTCTACAGAAGTAGAGCTATCATTTGTTTTATATTCCAGTTTTCTAGTGTCGTTGGACGTATAAAGGAAATGGAGTAAAAGTTGATGATGATGGGTTCACTCTTATTAATTTACATCAAGCATCATTTTCACGAGACCCATACATACTTGCATCTCAAGCAAAACAAGTATTTTATTCAAGAGAGAACGATGTTTCTAATTGGTACGTTGTAATGAAAGCACCATCAAGAAGTTTTAATGATATAGAGGAGCACGATTGCATCGAGGAAGATATTCAAGTGGTGGAAGATGAAATAACTGAAGCGGATGATGAAGATGTTTGCTATGTTAGAGAGGATTGCGAGGGCATAATTGAGTAGATTATATGTTCTACTTGAGAATAGTTGTTCATTTGCTTTAGTGATGGTTGAACTTATATATTAAATCCGGGCTATTTGGAAATTTCATTGAACTTGTATTGATTTTCTTTAGTGATTGTTGTTCATTTGCTGCACTAATGCTTTGTTTTTTTTTAATGTTGCGAATGGCTATTAGTTTGCACCATTTAATTTTCTAATCCATTGCAAATGCATGTACCATTCAATTTTTGTTCTTTGTGTTTTGATCTTTGTATACTTCCAGAGACAAAGCATTATATGTTCTTATCAATTCTGTTTGCATATATTGCTTGATAATGAGTAGTGTTCTTATCAATTCTGTTTGCATTACATGTACATTTTCTCATAAAATTACAAATCTGTTCATCAACTCAAGGCTTTTAGGCCTGCTTGTTTGGTTTGCAAACTGCCACATCTCTTTTCAGCTACATGTTGATGATATTTAAGTGTTGTTTGTTAATATTTATCACTGCTTATTGTTTACATGTGCTTATTGGTTTATATTGTGTTTTCTGTCACTTGCAGAAAAATATGTCTGCAACATCTGTACGTACCCGCTTGCAGAGAAAGGCTGAAGAAAAAGCGGTCAAAGGTAAGAACAAACAGTCAAAGCGAAAACGTAAAGTTCCAGCTAGTATAAATGAAATAGAAGAACAACCAGACAATGCTAAGAAGCAAGCCACTGTTCACAATGAAGAAGAGGAACAACCACTAGATGATATCCCCTCTGACCCAAATGAAGGACTCCGCTCAGAAAATGAAACCCGTCCTGAACAAACTACTGATGCCGAGCTGGAAATTGGGAAACAAAGTGAAGCTGAAATCGGAAGTACATCTCGGAAAAGAGGCGGTATAGGTCCAGCAAAAGCAAAAAGACTCCCGCCATGCAGTCAGGATCGAATTGAAGTTGAGTTCAATGATCTAGGTATACCAGTAGGGCAAGGGTCGGTATATTTATCCCCTTTTCGATCGCTTGTGCAGGAGCAGGTTCCATACACCATTGATGATTAGAGGAATATTAGTGATGACTTAAAAGAAGTTTTGTGGCAGTCGGTTCTGGTATGAAGCAGGCATCTATTATTTAACATTCTGACTCTAATATGTTTTGAAAATGACTTCTAATATTGCATGGTCTTGCCAATTATAAATTGAAATTGCCATCTAATAACTTCTGGATAAATTGAAAAATAGTTCTTGCCAATTATAAATTGAAATTGCCCTCTAATAACTTCAGAAAACCTTTCAGATTTAATTAAATCTGTCGTATTTAAATTAAATAAATTTTACTAATATCATGTTTTGATGTATTGTTGCAGATTAGATTTAAATTGGAAGAGGAATGGCAAAGAAAAGCTATATTTCAACAAATGGGAGTACTTTGGAGATCGTCAAAAAGCAAATTGGTTCGAAATTTGCAAAAAGCGAAGAACGAGGAGGAAAGAATTAAAATGAAACCTACGAACATAAAAAACATAACCGATTGGAGGAAGTTTGTGAAGGCGAAAACAAGTCCGGAGTTTAAGGTAAATCATTCCTACTGAACTCGTCTGGCATGTTTCTGCAAATCCATCTACATAGTTAGCAACCGATAAATTTCTTTAGAAGTGAAGTCCAAGTGTTGGTGGATGCTGAGGGTTCCTGTTTAGGTATTAGCTGCAGGAACTTATGACAGTACAAAATACAAATGCGTTATGACAAGCACATGAACATTTTAAATGAAGTAAAAAAAACACTTTGCAAGTTAGTTCAATCTATAAATGTTATTAGTAGATATGGAATACTGTATATGTCACTGAGTTATCCAACATTAATAATACCAAATAAGTATATGACCGTGATGAATTGATTTTCAAATAAATTGCAATCCTCACCATACATATTTACCCTGCATTATAAATATTAGATAGTTCTTTTTTTACGATTTTGGTTGTTAAATTCTAGCATCTTTCAACATTTTCAGCAAAAAAGTGAGAAATATTCAGCCCTTAGGTACACACAAATTCCGCATACAACCGGTCGTAGGGGAATGGCTAGAAAGACCGAAGACATGGTAAGTTAATTAACTATAGAATTATTTAACATTATTTTATACCCGTCAGTTTATTAATTTAACGTTATTCTATTTTTAGAAAAAAGAAAGTGTAGATCCATCGTCCATAAGTAGAGCTGATGTGTGGATTAGATCTCACATTAAAAAAACTGGTGAATCAGTGAACATGGAAGCTAGGAATACTATTGTAAAATTGTTTTTAATTTTATTGGTATATATTTTTTGAAACTATGATATTTTTACCATTGTACATTATCTATGTGTATTTATTTATATAGGAGGAGATCAAAAAATATGGTAGCCTATCCCAATCCGGCTCGTCACAGACTGATATTGGAAAAGATGCTCTTGTACATGTACTAGGACAAGATAAACTAGGACGGTTAAGGGCATTGGGTAGGGGTTGCACTTTAACCAAGCTAGCTTCGGCCCAGTCCAAAGATAAACAAGTGTCTCGGTGTCGAGAGGAAATAGCAGAATTGAAGGGAAGGATATAGACTCTGATGGACCAGAAGGTAAATTTTTGGAAATTAATTTATATTCGTAAAATATTAATTTATATTCGTGCTTCGCTGCAGGGTAAAGGAAGTTCGAGAAGGAACTCATCTGATTCGGTAAAAATAATATTTATATTACTCAATAAATGAAATTTATATTTTAATTTTTTAATCCAGTAATTGATTTAATTTTCGGTTGATTAATTGTAGAGCGACGACGAAGTATGTTCGCTGTTGAATTGGGATGGAACCTCTGGAGTTGTTGCCCATGGGAGGCTGTTGTCCATGGACCTAGATGACGTTGTCAATGGCATTCGTCTGGGACCAAATGCCGGGAGCGTTGTTATAGATTCAGTGGATAAAGCAGATACTTATTTATGGAGGCCTACACCTGAAATGGCAGTCTTAGCAGACGCTAAGAATAAGGTAGTTACTTGGCCATCAGTTTGCATCAAGGTCCCACTGCGAACACGGTTGAACTGTAGTGCAGCCAGTACGGTAATTTTTTTCACGTTAAGTATATTAGTGTAATATGCTGCGAGCTTATTGATGTCTAAAATGCAGCGAGCACACCCCCATCTGAATAAAAATTTAACACATATTCGTTGTTTTTGTATAGCATACTAAAGTCTTGAATTTCACTTCTCATTTTTAGAGTACCAGCATCATCGAAGACACTTGCAAGATTTACGGTTGGACTGAGGGTGAAGGTGTAATTGCCAAAGGAAGAATCCATGCCACTGATCCAAAATATACTGTTAATGGTATTCCACTCGGTCCGTCTGCTGTTGTGATTTGGGTGGACAAAGTAGTAAATAAAGATGCTTATTTGTGGCGACCCACATCTGATATGTCGTGCATTGGAGATGCAGTTGGTATGAAAACAGCATGGCCAAGATCAAAAGTAGAAGCTGATCAAGAAAAACTAGATGAGAGTCGTGATGATACTGAAAATGTTGTGAATTCTCCCATGAAATCCGCACATATGGTCATGAATAAATCGCAAAATGTAAGTATTAATTTTTAAATTTGAAGAAGTTAACTGTGTATGAAAGTTTATTTAATATGCATGTATACATTGTGCATGATAATCTCTTTTCTTTCAGCCAATAGCAACCATGCAAAAGGATGCCAAATGCTAGTTGATCGATTTGGGTGGAGCAGACGTAGTGGCGGAAGGAAGTATTGCATCAACTGATCCGATAACGATGGTCCATTGTCGTCCACTGGGACGTAATGCTGTAAAAGTTTGGATTGAACTGGTGATAGTTCCTGATGCAGAGATATGGAGACCAACATCGGGTCTGACGTGCATGGATGATTGCTTTGGCGTTCCCATAGCTTGGCCAATGGAAAAAATCATTATTAAGTCAAAATGAAAGGTATATAATTTTTTTATATATATACATTAGGAATGCTAGCAGTTAAAGTGCAGATAGATTTTTGGTAAACTGATAAAAGTACATAAGTAGGGGTGTTATATTCGAATTGTGATTGAATGATTGTGATTGGTGAGGAGTTATGTATGGATTGTGGTGGAATGTCAGTGATGCAATATCATATCTACTTAAGAACTTTCTCTATCATATAAAATATCTCACGCATATTCACTTTAACAGGATTCACTCATTCTTCTTCTGGAATTAATTAAAACCTATTATTGTCATTTTCTAAATTAAAAATAAAATCCAAGAAATTATTATAAATTCTGATATTCGAGCATGTTCATTAAGACACTCTTAGGCTTTCTGGCACAAGTCCATCTATCGCGTTACTAGTTTTTGGGCCCTGTGTCGCGTGCGTAATCTAAGATAAGAAAAACAGTGGAAGGAGATAGAGTGGAACGTGATTTACAGGTGAGTGTTACCACTCACAAACCTATGGCAAGCTGCTTTTGTTTTGTGTTTTCCCAAGTACTATGGTGTTTGAGAGTGTGTGCATGCTAGCCTGCTAGGTATATGTGTTGCTACTGCCTTGAATTTCTATGTGCATGAAGAGAGAGTGTGTATGTGTTTTAGTGTTTTATATTGGTGTGCATATAGGTGTGTGTTGCCTGGAGTATATGTGTGCTTACGTACGATCTGTGTTTTTGTGTGTACATATGAGCGTATGTGTTGATTAATTTGTATGTGTGTAACCTGTAGGTGCGTGCGCGATTTTGTATATATGCGCTAGTGTGTTTATGAGGATGTGTGCTTACCCAACTGTGTGTGTGTGAGTGTGATTGTGTTAAAATTATCATACTACTAAGTAAATAGATGATAATTTTAACACAGTATCTAGCACGAATAATTTTATTACGGTACATTAGCATAAAGTAGCGAGAAACTTATAGCAAGTAAATTCCTAGTTATAACTAGAAGTGTTGGATGTGCCATATTATTCACTAATTAATTTTTTATATACATAAACCTTGTCTTAAGTGGTTAACTATCATTTAAGGCCATGTAACCATGATTAAGCAATGCGTGCTCTACATTGTGTTGTGTGTGTGCATTCAAATGCTATATGTTTATGCGTGAGTGCATTTGTGTCTGTGTGTCTATATATATAGTGTTATGTATTGTAAGAACTGTTGTGTTTATATTGAATGGATGTTGTGTGTGTTTGTGTGTTGTCTTCATATATTTGAGTTTCAGTTTTGTTGTTGTGTATCTCACGTTCATGGGGTGTATTATTGTGCTTTTTGGCATTTTAGACTTGTTTAATTGACCGTTACACTGTTACAATACTCTTACTATATCATATCTTGTCCATTTTGTAGAATTGATTTCATTTCTTTTATGCGTAGGTACATCCCTATTTATCTATGAAAGTTTTAGTAATTTATATTTTTAAAATACATATGTCTGTATATTTATTCAGATATTACTTTAGTATAATTGATGGTTAGGAGTTATGTATGGATTGTGGTGGAATGTTAGTGATGCAGTTTTAAGTTCAGGTTTTGTTTTCTCACTTTTTTGTTCTGTTCTTTGTTTACGGTAGTTCAGGTTTTGAAGACATCAGCAATGACAGGTAGTTCAGGTTTTTATGGTGGTTCAGGTTTTGCTCGGTACTTTGGTTATTTCAGACATTTATTTCAGATGTACATGTACGGTTATGACACTTATGGTAGTTTGGTTGTAACACTTATGGTAGTTTGGTTGTGTATGTGTACGGGTAGCTTTTTGTCGACACCTATGTATGTGGATGTATGAATGTCTATGTATCTTGTGGATCTTCAATGTGTATACGTATTTTGTAGTTGTTTAATATATTGTGTTCAAAAGTGTATGTGCTTGCGTATTCTGTTATTATATAATTGCATGCTAGATCAGTGGTAAATCTGGAGTAGCAGGTGGAGGGAAACAAACGCTACTGGATATTATTTATTTTGGTAGCGTTAAAATGTCGCTACAAAAGAGTGATTAAAAACTCAAGTACACAAAATAGTGATTAAAAACTCAAGCACACCTATGTTGGCGTTTATTAAGCGCTACAAAAAATGTATATAACGCCATGAAAAGGTAACGTGGAGGAGAAAACCTTTTCGGTGGCGTTAAACAGGCGCTACAAAAAATTTAGATAACGCCATAAAAAAGTATCATGGAGGAGAAAACCTTTTCGGTGGCGGCAAATAGGCGCTGCAAAAAAGGAATTCTATGGCGTTATAAAAACGCTATCAAAAAAAATTTGGTAGCGTTTAAAAAAGTGCAACTAATACTCGAGGATTTTTAGTGGCATGTTTTTTCGTAATGATTATCGAAACGCCACTAAAAATACTTAGTGGCGGTTTTTGGGCGCTACAAAAAATCAGTTTTCTTGTAGTGTTTCCTGTGCATTTTCACAATGAGAGATAAAGTTAAAATTATCTTGATTAATATGAGAATATAATATATGCATAGCAAGAGCACTAATCGAGATAATTTTCTCATCTGTTATATCACATCCATTTTCAATAATATCCCAACATTTAATATTAACAGATTTTAAATAAAATTCCATGTTTAATTTCCAATTTAAAAAAATCTTTTCCATCAAAAATAGGAGGGATAATATTAGAACGACCCTCAGCAAAAGTAGCCATTTTAAAAATTCAATTTTTTTATTAAAAAAATTGGTTTTTGATAAATCAAATTTTTTAAAACAAAAATGGCTTTTGAACCTAGCTCCGATACCACTTGTAGGATCGATTTCACCTTAGAGGGAGGGTGAATAGTGAGACGACCCGACTTTCTCACCACAGAAAATCGCATCATCTTGAAGAAAGAAAGGAATAGAAAAGAGAAAGGAAAGAAAAGAAAGAAGAAACAACATCAGAATCTCAACAGCGGAACGAATAAATTATATTAATAACATAAATATTACATAGTTTACAACCACTATCAGAGTTACGCCGATAATGCGACACATACTAGACAGCTATAACACCTGTCTAGTTATTACAACTCAAAACAACTTAGAGAAAACACAGAGATATAAACACAGAGAACACACAACGAAAACTATATATCTAACGCAGAAGCCTCCTACTCCATTGCTCCTCCATAATTCGTCAAAGCTAACCTGAATCCCTTGACTAGTCGTAAAAATTTAAGTACCCAAGAGTTAAAGAAAACAGAAGATAAACTCCGGGTCAGACATGGGTCTAGTGTGAGTAACAGGTTAAGGTTGCTTAACTTTCAAAAACCTTTTGAACGGAAAGGTATCACATAATAATTCCCACACATAAACATGGAAAAGTTTATACCTTACGCTAAACAAAACATTTGATAGGAAATTCAGTGATATTATAATAGGTCATGGGTTTTCAAATAAATATGAAATAGCTTAAATTGTTACATTTATTAAATTCCAGCTACTAGCCACTAAAGTGGGTAATACAATCAAATCCGATGGCACTTATTAGATTTTTGGATTCCATACAATGGCAGGGCTACCGGGGTACCGCCCGTCACAGTACGTGGCCTAGATCAGCGTACCGAGGATCACTCCCAATCTCCTGCAACACAAAGCCAGAACCATCCCTTACTGGACAGTCCCGAACAAGACAACCCCGACAGTTGGAGCTCACAACCGTCCACACAGTCGAAAAGGGACCTCTAGACAGGGGAAAATCTCGTCTTACTTGGGCATGACCCACTTAGCCTTGTTGCACCTCCCCTGTTTTAGCCATTCCCGGTTGATGAGGCTTGAGCCTACGATTACCTTTATAGATCACATCACTTAGAATGCTCATCGTCCACCTGACGATGTTCTAAAAGCATTCCATCCATACAAGTTCGTTCCGGGTTCGAGTGAAACCGAAGGCATTATCTCGTTACACTCATTTAGGAATCACCCTTAGAGTTAACGACGATAACCCTTGCACTCTGAATCTTCATCTTCACTTGAGATTCATGACCTACCGTTAATTTGGATCGATGTGGTTTTCAGATATCCAAATATGGAAATCCGATCCTGGTCTCATAGAAATCCAAAACGTGTCTTTTAGGTCCAAGTTGTTTTAAAATTTAAAACAATTCAATTATCTATATACACACAGATAGATAACTCACAAATCACAATTGATAATCAACATTATCATAATAAACAGATGGTCCATATTATCATCAAAATAGGTAATCCATATCATCATCACAATAGATAATCTATATTATCATCACAATGCAACCAAAGCATTCATACCACACAACATTACTTATCTCATTTCTGAGATCACGTCCATTCAAGGAAATCAATACCATCCATTCATATATAAGCAATGATTTACTTCATCACACCATCTATAATTAATTTAAAATGAATTAAATTAATTACTTCCATCTCTAATTAATTTAAAGTGAATTAAATTAATTACTTCATCTTTAATTAATTTAAAATAAATTAAATTAATTACTTCATCATTAAATCTTGCTTACATAACCATTTAATTGATTACAATCAATTAATTAATCATTCAAATTATTCACCTTAATTAATCACCCTTGATTAATTATCCTTTAATTACATTCATGTAATTATCCTTAATTACTTTCACAAATTAATTATTCTTAACCAAAAACAGTAATTAACCTTTAATTACCTCAATTAATTAATTGTAATTAATAACATTAATCCTTAATTAATAACATTAATTAATTACCTTTAATCACTTATCATTGATTAATTAACCAAAATTAATCAACTTTAGTTACATCATTAATTATAAAAATTAATGATTCTTAGTCATATTTAATTAAATATCCTCTTAAATTAATTACCTTAAGTAATTAACCCATAATTATTAATCCCTCTTGATTAACCATATTCAGTAATTAACTAACTTAATTAAAACAAATTAATCATTCCTTAATAAATTTCTTAATTAATCCCTTGATTAATTACAAAGTAATTTAATCCAAATTACTCCCATTCTCAAATCATCTTGAATTAATTACATCTTGTAATTACCAATTTATTACTTCAGCAAGTAATTTCCAATCCATTAATTACATTAAGTAATTATCATTAAAACATCCAGTGTTTAAAATTAATTAAACTTAATTAATTTAAACTAATCCCAAAAAACTCAATTAATTACATTAAGTAATTAATTCCTTAATTACTTCCATAAAGTAATTACACTTAAACAATTCACAACTGATTATTACTAAATTAATTATTAAAAATTAACCACATTAATTAATTGTTAAATATCCTAGTTAATGACCTTCATTAACCATTCTTTAATTACTTCATTAAGTAATTAACTAAGATTAACCATTGTTAATCACAATTTAATTTATCTTTAATTATTCATTAATTAATCTCATATTATTTAAATAAATTAAGTGTTAATTGTAACTAAAATTAATCCTTAATTAATTAGTTAATTAACCTTGATTATAACTTAATTACTTAATTGATAATTCTTTAATTATTAATTTAATAATCTAATTAATGATCTTTAATTACAAATTGATTAGCCTTAATCAAATATTTATTAATCCCTAATCAATTAATTAATTAAATTAACTAATTACTTCTTAATTACCTTATTAATTAAATTAATTTCAAAACATTAATCTTAATTAAATTTTAGGATAAAAACATTTCTTAATTATGATTAAATTGTTATTAACAAAACATTTGAAATTAATCTACTTTAAACTTTTCTTCAGATTTCATTTTAAATTTAAGATTTAAAAATGAATGCAAATTGACTTTAAACAATGCTGAAAGACAATTCAAAACCCTTAATTCATATGTTAAAGTAATATTCATTTCATAAAGAAGACCAAAAGAAATTTAAAACCAAGTTTATGTTTAAATTAAAATCATAGTTAAAAATTCACTTTAATTTAAATTTGAAAACTTCTTATTATTTCAAAATTGAAATGCATATTAAATTTTGATTCTAAATAAACCTTTAGATTTAAAAACCTATTTACAATTTAAAACTTCATTTTTTTAAAATACAAGCTACTTATCCCCTTTTAAAGTAGCTAATTCAATTCAAATTTAAAAACTTAACATTATTTAAAAACTGAGATTTAGATTTTAACTTGGATTCTAGATTTCAAACTGGAATTTAAAACTTAGTTCAAATTCTTGCTTTACATAAAAAAACTTCTGTTTTAAAAATTTTAAAACTGATATTGCAGGTTTTCTGAAAAACCTGAAATCAGGAAATCAACCTGAGGCAAATTCCTGTTTGCTTCGAGTCAAATCTCTCTATACTTTGGGCAAACCATCAAAGCTCTTCAAGTCAAACCCATCAACTACTCGAACACACCAACACCAAAGCAACTTCATCAATTAACTGTGCACCATGTATGTGCACTGTGCCGATGATCATCTTCGATCATCAATGATGATCTTCCCCCATCCCAAACATCATCCAAACCCCTAACCTGATCACCAGATTATCTTAGCTCAACCAGAATTTGAATTCGAGTTCAAGATAAACCTGTAACCCATCAACATGAACTCACCTAAAACCTGTCAACGCGCCGCTTACAATATTCCAACCACTTGACGTTCTACAACTCCGACATCGTCTACGAATACGGCCCAGCTACCCTTCCCCATAAACTTGCTGCACTCGATCAATTTCACACGCCGTAGTGATCGGTTCTTAAATCACTGTAAAAACTAGGGTTAAGAACAGAAATCATTCACCATCAACATCGCAAATATCTGAACACCAAACTAAAAAATTTACTCCACTCACCAATCATTCATCTACCTCCAGAATGATTCACGACTTCCCAAAAGAATTAGATCGCCAGGAAATCCCAATATACCATTTTCAGTTCAAACCCAAACTGCTCCTTTAATCCCAATCTAAAAATCTTAATTCTTGTATTAAAAATCATAGTTTGGTTGAAGTATTCGATTTGTAATACTGAATTCATAAATTAAATAGTTTGAGTTTTTATTTAACTTAATATGCTAAGTTAATTTAGTACTTCCAAAGTCAAACAAACTTATTTTAACTATCTTAGATTTTTTAAAACATTAATTTGGGTTAAATCAAACAATATTAGTTTGACAAGCAGGTCCTAATAAGAACTGGATCAAGTGGAAGAAATTGTTTTAATAAACATATGAACTTGGAAATCAAGGCAGAGCACAAAACATAAACACAGCATGCACACACAAATATGCACAGAGACATACTTATACATATTCATCACAAACATATTATTTTCAGAGATGAGTGTGCAACAGAATTTATAATTTAAATTTGTGATGTTACTCACCTATTTGAAAATGACAAATCTTCCCAGATTTGTGAAGAAGCTTTTGAAATTTAGTGGCTGAAGACAAAATGTTCCTGCCTCTTTGATTTTAAAAAACTGCTTGCATGCCTCCATATAAAAATGCTTTTGAAACTTGCTTGATTGTAAAACTGTTTGCAGGCTAGAAAAAAAATGGTGTAGAACAGAATTTAAATTGAGTAGTTTTGATTTTCTTGAGAACAAGATTTTGGAATAGGGAAGTGATTTTGGTTTTGAAGATGCACTCTATAGATTTCTAATTGCATATTTGTTTACAGATTTTGAAAAAGCTTTGAATTTGGGTTTTCATGTTTTCAGATTTGTTTACAGTTCTGTATTTGATCTGAAGTTGAAGCTTCTCTTGTCTTTTGAATTGAGAAGAGAAAAGGAAGAAAGAGATGAAGATGTAGGTTTATATAAACCAATTTAAAATTTTATAAAAATTTAAGGAAAATAAAATAAAGGGGCGACACTTGTATAAATTTTTAACATTTGTCAATTTAATATGTTTATCTCTTAACATTTGTTATAAGAGATTTAGGAAATCAACACATGCCCTAAGTAAAGTAATTAGTATTTGATTTACATGTTAATATAATAGTTAAGCCTAATTGTTTAGTTAATTAGAATTTAATATGTATATAAATTTATAAAAGAAATAAAAATAAATTATGCTTATAAATAAAAGCCTATATAAAAAATCAAAATAATAAAAAATCTATACTTTGGATTTTAAATTCAAATCAAATTCAAAATCTAATATTTAAAAATCAAGTTATGAATACAAATTAAATTTGAAATAACAATTGCAATTTTTATTAAGAATCTAATTGTAAAACAATACATTATTAATATTGTTTTTTTAGAAATGACTCATTAATAAATTAAAATAATTATAAAAGAAATTATTTCTTTATAAATAAATTACTTACTTTATTAAGCTATAAAACTTTTTGTTAATTCGTTTTAAATTCAAAACTCAAGCCAAAATTATTTTAAACATTTTTTTCCTTAACAATTTAAAATCATATATTTATTTATTACATAGTTTTGAAAAACTTAATATTAAATTAAATCAAAATTTCCAAATTATTAATGTATATATTAGAATTTTAAATCGTGATTCATTTATTAATTTAAACTAAGATTATTTATTTAATAACTTTGAAAAGCTTATATATTAAATAAAAACTAATTTTCCAAATTACTAAAAAACATTAGAATTAGAAAATATGCTTTATTTATTAAATTTAAAACAATGCTAATCTATTTACAATATAAACTATATATTTATATTATATATAGAAACCAATTTATTATTTTTTTAAAAGATAAAATAACCAATTAAATATTTATTGAAGAAGATTATTAAATCTATTTGAATTATTATTAACAAAAATATCAATATCAATTTAATTTTAATACAGATTATTAAATTGATATTGTTAAAAATTTCGGGATATTACAATCCTCCCCCCTTAAAAGAATTTCGTTCTCGAAATTTAAAACAAAGGTAATTTAATAATCTTACTAAATATTTTAATTTTAAAACACAAGCATATATCAAACATATGCTAACAACCATAGCAACTAATTCATCCAATCAAACAAATCTAACTATCCAGACAAAATTCTGGATAAAATTTTCTCGAGTTTCCCCAAGTGTAAATACCGGGATACTCGCCCTACATAATCCAAACAATCAAAACTATGAAGCTACAAAGCTCCTATTCAACTATAACTATAACACTAGACAAGATATTAGACTACAGACGAGTCTGACTCAACAACCAAAACTCCAGAACTGCTGGTTCAACAACCAGAGATACACCTACTCCCTCAGAGATATGTGAAACTCATCGATTCCCAGTTATCCAAACCAGAAATACAATCCTGTAGACTAAACACTTATACACAGAAAAGATCCAAAACACCTCAGAGCTAACTTCCCAGACTTACCCAATCTTTATAGCTCCCTTTAGATCAAAGAAAACTTGTCCAAGATCAAATCTCTGACTCCGGAATCCAAATTCCTTCGACTCTTATCCTTAAAATTCTTCAGACGATCCCGGGCTGCCTACACCCTTCCTGATCAGCTCAACCTTCGCTGATGCTTCTAGAAACAAACAAAACCAATCAACTCAACAAAATGATCTCCTCAAGGTCAATCCAAAATCAAACCCTACTCCTCAAACATTAGAAGACAACAACTTCTCCTATCCGGAAAAGAAAAGCAGATGCACTCCCAAACTGCTTCCGCTGCACAACTCTGATCCGCAGTAGAAGAGAATGCTGAAGAAGAACACGAGCATAACTAGACAACATAACCCAGAAATATGGTTCAACAGATCCATAAAAAAAACTCATAAGCCCCACTAAAATCTGAGCTACTTCATCAAACTCTATCTCTAGGAATCATCCTTCTATTAAGCTGAGCTACCGGTAGCACTCCTGGAATCCCAGTCGATAAGGAAACTCAATCTCGGAATACGGACAAACATCTGACTTCCTAAAGACATCCGGAAAAACTCTTATAACCCAAGAGTACACTCAAACAATCGCAAGTCACTTTTGCGATCAATCAGTCCAAATAGAACAGAACAACTTACACTTAACTAGCCAATCCATTGAAGAAACGGGTTCACTCTGCTGCTTCTGAACTCTACTTCAGAAAAACTGCTCAGCCAGAAGATTCGCTGCTGACACACAACACTCCAAGCTGCACCTGTCACAGATGCCAAAGATCTCCTAATCCAAAGCTCTTCGAGAAACTCGGACTTCAAATCAAACAGAAACACCAGCTGAACACAGCCACAACACCGAAGCAGACTCACTTCCTTAAACTTGTTCCAAATAAAACTTCTTCGGAAACATCCATTGTCACTGCATCACATTACGTAGCTACTACTTCCCAAGGTATCAAGATACCATCACTCGCTTCTGCTCATTCAACAGATCCAAACTCTACTCATCCAACTTCAAAAATAGACTCCGAACCTTAACAGGTTTCCTTCAGAGATCGATGAAATCCTTTATCACAGCAAAATTCACTCGAGACGGTATTAGGTCTACAGTCTCGACAAATACACTTCCAACCTCAAACATTCAAACTCCAACCAATGGCAGTCGTGTTACACACACTACTACCATATCTACCTTTATAACTTATATTGGAAAACCTGAACAGGTAACCCTACATATAGGTAGAAATAAATAAATATATATATATATATATAAATTACAAATACGCCCTCTCAAGATAGACACCATTCCAGAGCCTAGGTATTCACTCAACCTAACGCTCTGATACCAAGTGAGACGACCCAACTTTCTCACCATAGAAAATCGCATCAACTTGAAGAAAGAAAGGGATAGAAAAGAGAAAGGATAGAAGAGAAAGAAGAAATAACATCAGAATCTCAACAGCGGAATGAATAAATTATATTAATAACATAAATATTACATAGTTTACAACCACTATCAGAGTTACACAGATAATGCAACACATACTAGACAGTTATAAACACCTGTCTAGTTATTACAACTCAAAACAACTTGGAGAAAACACAGAGATAAAACACAGAGAACACACAGAGGAAACTATATATCTAACGCAGAAGCCTCCTGCTCCATTGCTCCTCCACAATTCGTCAAAGCTAACCTGAATCCCTTGACTACTCGTAAAAATTTGAGTACCCAAGAGTTTAAGAAAACAGAAGATAAACTCCGGGTCAGACATGGGTCTGGTGTGAGTAACAGGTTAAGGTTGCTTAACTTTCAAAAACCTTTTGAAAGGAAAGGTATCACGTAAGACTCCCACACATAAACATGGAAAAGTTTTTACCTTACGCTAACCAAAACGTTTGATAGGAAATTCAGTGATATTATAATAGGTCTAGGGTTTTCAAATAAATATGAAATAGCCGAAATTGTTACATTTATTAAATTCCAGCTACTAGCCACAAAAGTGGGTAATACAATCAAATCCGATAGCACTTATTGGATTTTTGGATTCCATACAATGGCAGGGCTACCGGGGTACCATCCGTCACAGTATGTGGCCTAGATCAGCGTATCGAGGATCACTCCCAATCCCCTGCAATACAAAGACGGAACCATCCCTTACTGGACAGTCCCGAACAAGACAACCCCGACAGTTGGAGCTCACAACCGTCCACACAGCCGAAATAAAAGGGACCTCTAGACAGAGGAAAATCTCGTCCTACTTAGGCATGACCCACTTAGCCTTGCTGCACCTCCCCTGTTTTAGCCATTCCCGGTTGATGAGGCTTAAGGCTACGATTACCTTAATAGATCACATCACTTAGAATGCTCATCGTCCACCTGACGATGTTTTGATAGCATTCCATCCATACAAGTTCGTTCCGGGTTCGAACGAAACGGAAGGAATTATCTCGTACACTCATTTTGGAATCACCCTCAGAGTTAACGACGATAACCCTTGCTCTCTGAATCTTCATCTTCACTTGAGATTCACGACCTACCGTTAATTTGGATCGATGTGGTTTTCGGATATCCAAAAATGGAAATCCGATCCCGGTCTCATCGCAATCCGAAACGTGTCTTTTAGGTCCAAATTGTTTTAAAGTTTAAAACAATTCAATTATCTATATACACATAGATAGATAACTCACAAATCACAATTGATAATCAACATTATCATAATAAACAGATGGTCCATATTATCATCAAAATAGGTAATCCATATCATCATCACAATAGATAATCTATATTATCATCACAATGCAACCAAAGCATTCATACCACACAGCATTACTTATCTCATTTCTGAGATCACATCCATTCAACGCAATCAATACCATCCACTCTTATATAAGCAATGATTTACTTCATCACACCATCTATAATTAATTTAAAATGAAATAAAATAATTACTTCCACCTCTAATTAATTAAAGTGAATTAAATTAATTACTTCATCTTTAATTAATTTAAAATAAATTAAATTAATTACTTCATCATTAAATCTTGCTTACATAACCATTTACTTGATTACAATCAATTAATCAATCATTTAAACTAATCACCTCAATTAATCACCCTTGATTAATTATCATTTAATTACATTCATGTAAATATCCTTAATTAATTTCACAAATTAATTATTCTTAACAAAAAACAGTAATTAACCTTTAATTACCTCAATCCTTAATTAATAACATTAATTAATTACCTTTAATTACTTATCATTTATTAATTAACCAAAATTAATCAACTTTAATTACATCATTAATTATATAAATTAATGATTCTTAATCATATTTAATTAATTATCCTCTTAAATTAATTACCTTATGTAATTAACCCATAATTATTAATCCCGCTTGATTAACCTAATTCAGTAATTAACTAACTTAATTAAAACAAATTAATTATTCCTTAATAAATTTCTTAATTAATCCCTTGATTAATTACAAAGTAATTTAATCCAAATTACTCCCATTCTCAAATCATCTTAAATTAATTACATCATGTATTTACCAATTTATTACTTCACTAAGTAATTTCCAATCCATTAATTACATTAAGTAATTATCATTAAAACATCTAGTGTTTAAAATTAATTAACTTAATTAATTTAAACTAATCCCAATAAACTCAATTAATTACATTAAGTAATTAATTCCTTAATTACTTATATAAAGTAATTACATTTAAACAATTCACAACTGATTATTATTAAATTAATTAATCTAATTAATTAATCTAATTAATTATTAAAAATTAACCACATTAATTAATTGTTAAATAATCCTAGTTAACGACCTTCATTAACCATTCTTTAATTACTTCATTAAGTAATTAACTAAGTTTAACCATTGTTAATCATAATTTAATTTATCTTTAATTATCATTAATTAATCTCAAATTATTTAAATAAATTAAGTGTTAATTGTAACTAAATTAATCCTTAATTAATTAATTAATTAATTAACCTTGATTATAACTGAATTACTTAATTAATAATTATTTAATTATTAATTTAATAATCTAATTAATTATTTTTAATTACAAATTGATTAGCCTTAATCAAATATTTATTAATCCCTAATCAATTAATTAAATTAACTAATTACTTCTTAATTACCTTATTAATTAAATTAATTTCAAAACATTAATCTTAATTAAATTTTAAGATAAAAACATTTCTTAATTATGATTAAATTATTATTAACAAAACATTTGAAATTAATCTACTTTAAAGTTTTCTTCAAATTTCATTTTAAATTTAAGATTTAAAAATGAATGCAAATTGACTTTAAACAAAGCTTATAGACAATTCAAAAATTCAAATCATAGTTAAAAATTCTTTTTAATATTTAAATTTGAAAACTTCTTATTATTTCAAAATTGAAATGCATATTAAATTTTGGTTCTAGATAAATCTTTAGATTAAAAACATATTTACAATTTAAAACTTCATTTTTTTAAATACAAACTACTTATCCCTTTTTAAAGTAGTTAATTCAATTCAAATTTAAAAACTTAACATTATTTAAAAACTGAGATTTAATTTTAACTTGGATTCTAGATTTCAAACTGGAATTTAAAACTTAGTTCAAATTCTTGCTTTACATAAAAAAAACTTCTGTTTTAAAAAAATTAAAACTGATATTACAAGTTTTCTGAAAAACCTGAAATCAGGAAATCAACCCGAGGCAAATTCTTGTTTGCTTTGAGCCAAATCTCTCTATACTTCGGGCAAACCATCAAAGCTCTTCGAGTCAAACCCATCAATTACTCGAACACTCCAACACCAAAGCAACTTCATCAATTAACTGTGCACCGTGTATGTGCACTGTGCCGATGATCATCTTCGATCCTCAACGATGATCTTCCCCCATCCCTAACATCATCCAAACCCCTAACCTGATCACCAAATTATCTTAGCTCAACCTGAATTTGAATTCGAGTTCAAGATAAACCTGGAACCCATCAACATGAACTCACCTAAAACTTGTCAACGCGCTGCTTATAATATTCCGACCACTTGACGTTCTGCAACTCCGACATCGTCTTAGACTACGGCCCAGCTACCCTTCCCCATAAACTTGCCGCACTCGATCAACTTCACACGCTGTAGTGATCGGTTCTTAAATCACTGTAAAAACTAGGGTCAAGAACAGAAATCATTCACCATCAACATCACAGTTATCTGAAGACCAAGCTAAAAAATTTCCTCCACACACCGATCATTCATTTACCTTCAGAATGATTCATGACTTCCCAAAACAATTATATCGCCAGGAAATCCCAATATACCTTTTTCAGTTCAAACCCAAACTGCTCCTTTAATCCCAATCTAAAAATCTTAATTCTTGTATTAAAAATCATATTTTGGTTGAAGTATTCAATTTGTAATACTGAATTTATAAATTAAAAAGTTTGAGTTTTGATTTAACTTAATATGCTCAGTTAATTTAGTACTTCCAGAGTCAAACAAACTTATTTTAACTATCTTAGATTTTTTAAACATTAATTTGGGTTAAATCAAACAACATTAGTTTGACAAGCAGGTCCTAACAAGAACTGGATCATGTGGAAGAATTTTTTTTAATAAAAACATGAACTTGGAAATCAAGGCACTGCACAAATCATAAACACAGCATGCACACACAAATATGCACAGAGACGTACTTATACATATTCATCACAAACATATTATTTTCAGAGATGAGTGTGCAACAGAATTTATAATTTAAATTATTTAAATTTGTGATGTTACTCACCTATTTGAAAATGACAAATCTTCCCAGATTTGTGAAGAAGCTTTTGAAATTTAGTGGCTGAAAAAAAATGTTCCTGCCTCTTTGATTTTAAAAAACTGCTTGCATGCCTCCATACAAAAATGCTTTTGAAACTTGCTTGATTGTAAAACTGTTTGCAGGCTAGAAAAAAAATAGTGTAGAACAGAATTTAAATTGAGGGGTTTTGATTTTCTTGAGAATAGGATTTTGGAATAGGGAAGTGATTTTGGTTTTTGAAGATGCACACTATAGATTTGTAGTTGCATATTTGTTTACAGATTTTGAAAAAGCTTTGAAAATGGGTTTTCATGTTTTCAGATTTGTTTACAGATCTGCATTTGATCTGAAGTTGAAGCTTCTCTTGTCTTTTGAATTGAGAAGAGAAAAGGAAGAAAGAGATGAAGATGTAGGTTTATATAAGCCAATTTAAAATATTTTAAAAATTAAAGGAAAATAAAATACAGAGGTGACACTTGTATAAATTTTTAATATTTGTCAATTTAATATGTTTATCTCTTAACATTTGTAATAAGAGCTTTAAGAAATCAACACATGTCCTAAGTAAAGTAATTAGTATTTGATTTACATGTTAATATAATTGTTAAGCCTAATTGATTAGTTAATTAGAATTTAATATGTATATAAATTTGTAAAAGAAATAAAAACAAATTATGCTTATAAATAAAAGCCTATACAAAAAATCAAAACAATAAAAAATCTATACTTTGGATTTTAAATTCAAATCAAATTCAAAATCTAATATTTAAAAATCAAGTTATGAATACAAATTAAATTTAAAATAACAATTGCAATTTTTATTAAGAATCTAATTGTAAAACAATACATTATTAATATATTTTTTTGAAACGACTCATTAATAAATTAAAATAATTATAAAAGAAATTATTACTTTATAAATAAATTACTTACTTTATTAAGCTATAAAACTTTTTGTTGATTCATTTTAAATTCAAAACTCAAGCCAAAATTATTTTAAACATTTAAACATTTTTTCCCTTAACAATTTAAAATCATATATTTATTTATTACATAGTTTTGAAAAACTTAGTATTAAATTAAATCAAAATTTTCAAATATTTAATGTATATATTAGAATTTTAAATCATGATTCATTTATTAATTTAAACCAAGATTATTTATTTAATAACTTTAAAAAGCTTATATATTAAATAAAAACTAATTTTCAAATTACTAAAAACATTTTTTGAGAGAAACGGATGTGTAGCGCGACACTACACAGCCGGTTATGTAGCATATAAAAGTAGTTAATAATGCGATCAACAAGCCTGATCGCTGACCAAAAACAAAAAGGGGGAGGCTATACACCAGTTACACACAGACCGTCTATTATAGAGAGCGGAGATATAAGTCTAATATAGCATAGTACATTTAGCAGTAAATAACTTGAGGATAGGAGCTACTAATGGAGTCTTGGTTGCCAACGGGTGGGTGCTGCAGAGGAACTGCCAACTGATTCTACATACGAAGTTCTGGTAGGCGGTAGTCTAAGCCGGAAAGGAGCTGAGAAACTCTGACCTGTTAAAGAAGAATAATAATAAATAATGCGCCTGCATGTCCCTCCAAAATGTGATTTGGTCCTGTTAAACACATGAGTGTTACGCTCAACCCAAATGCACCAACTCAAGATTGCCACAAAGGGATCCAAGAGCTTATTGGGGGGATTATACTGCCAATAATCGAAAAAGGAAGAGATTGTTGGGACATAGCCTAGTAAGTGGATGGATGTTGCAGCCCAGACCCTAAAGGAAAAGCCACAATCAAAGAAAAGGTCCTGGAATCTTTCAGTTGCGAAAGGGCAAAAAGCACAATGCGGGTCTTGCGCGATGTTAAGACGAAAGAGTCTCTCTTTAGTATTGATGCGGCCGTGAATAAGGAACCATTGGAAGAATGCCATTCGAGGTTGGAGCCGACAGTTCCTAAGTCGTGGAAAGTTGAAGAGCCGGCCAGGGTTGTTCAGGTGGGCGTAGCAAGAGGCGACGGAGAAACCAGCTTTGGGATTGGGGGCCCAAAGGAACATATCAGGTAAGGGCGTGAATTAAATGGATTGAAGGATTGAGACAGCTTGATGAAGCTCTGCTAAAGTGGTAGGGTCAAAGTAAGAAAGAGGCAGGAGATGGTCAGGGCCC
Source organism: Allium cepa (assembly GCA_030765085.1). NCBI lineage: Eukaryota > Viridiplantae > Streptophyta > Magnoliopsida > Asparagales > Amaryllidaceae > Allium > Allium cepa. The sequence continues at coordinate 682,771,512 of CM060932.1, read as the reverse complement.
AGGCGGGATGAGTCGGCGGTGGTAACAAGGCTTGTGGTTGAAGAAGAAAAGAGGTCGTGGAGGATGGATGAGAGGGGGAGGTGGCCATACCAAGTATCTAGCCAGAAGAGGCAATTGGCCCCGTTACCCACTTTGACATGAAAAAGTGATTTGACTCGGGGGAGGGTGGCGAGGACTCCAGACCAGAATGTGGATGGTTTAAGGCTGGGAGCAGAGTGAAGAACAAGATGGGGATTGGACTGGTAATAAAGAGTGGAAATCCAAGATTTCCAGAGGAATGATCCGGGAGTGAGAAAGTGCCAGAGCCACTTTGCGAGAAGGGCAAGGTTAAAGTGATATAAGTTAACGATTCCAAGACCTCCGTTATTAGTGTGCATGCAGACGGTCCGCCAGTTTACAAGCTTCCGAATATTTCCCCCGTTCCATAGAAAAGAACTTCTGATTTTGTGAATTCTTTTAATTACCCATACTGGAAGCTTGTAAAATGACATCCAATATGAAGGGATAACCGATAGGACTGACTTAACTAGGACAAGGCGACCAGCAGAGGATAGAGAGTGTCCCAACAATCTATTATGCTTTATTTATTAAATTTAAACAATGCTAATCTATTTACAATATAAACCATATATTTATATTATATATAGAAACCAATTTTTTTTTTTAAAGATAAAATAACCAATTAAATACTTATTGAAGAAGATTATTAAATCTATTTGAATTATTATTAACAAAAATATCAATATCAATTTAATTTTAATACAGATTATTAAATTGATATTGTTAAAAATTCCAGGATATTACAAATAGGGTGATGCTATTAATTATAAAAATTTAATGCGGAAGTTTATACAAAATATTTTCAACACAAATATATCAAAATTATAGCAGTACAGATAATGGCAGAATAATAAATGCAGAAATAGAACGACACAGAATTTACCCAGCTTCGGCAAAACCCTACCTACGTGATGCCCCCAAGTTTTCTACTTGAAATTAAGCAGTCAGACGCTTACACACATAAACTCGCGACACTCGCTATCGACTAGCCTAACTCTACGCTCAAAATCTTGCCACAACTCCACCACTAAGTTGCGAATTCTCAAACTACGCCACGTAGTTTGTCCCCTAGTCACACGACTAGAGATAACACAATTTTAAAAGAGAAAATACTAATTTAAAACAATTTAAGTTAGAAAAACCCTAATTTAAAATATTAAATCCTTATATAATTAAAAACAAAGGCGGCCCAATATTATTTAAATTGTATCCCTTTTTCTTTTCCTTTATTCGGCCGGTTCCTTTTTCTCGTTTGTGACAATGGCATCTTCGTTCCTCTTTGCTTTGAAATTAGGGCTTTGTGTAAATCTTCGAAGCCGCCGCTTGAATGTTGATCGATCGAATGGATATACGCGTGTTTGCTTTGTCGATCGTTCGTCTCCATGAGTTGCGCTCGGCTGCTTCTCGATGATTAAGTTCGACTTTGATTCTGGCATGTAATTTATGCCTTTTGCTCTCTTGGTTGAATGCTTGAACTCAATGATTAAAACTGCTGATGATGTTAGTGTTTATAGGGTTCGATCCCCTGTATTTTTTTCGTCTGGAGTTATTTGAATTTGTCAATTGCTCTTGCTTGGCCGGTCGATGTTGCTTGGATGCTTGAGATTGATTCTGACTTGTTCCAATCCGTGTATATTTGATTACTTGATTTTCACGGCATCGATTTTGAACTCGCTTGTTTCCTTGATTGCCACGACTTCGATTTTGAGCTGTTTGATCTTTTCCTGGTCATCACGTCTCTGACTTTGATTTGAAACACGGCTTTCTTTGACATTGATTAACACGGCTCTGACTTGATTTTGGAATTTTATTCTGTTGTGATTTTTGCATCACCGCAATCTGTACTTTCGCACGACATTTTTTATACTATGATTTCAATACTGTACTTGATTACTTGCATGTGTGTGTATATATATATATATATATATATATATATATGCATTCATGTATGTATATATGTGCTATCATCTTGTACATCTCCGTCATTGTTGTGGCTATGCATTTGATGTCACTGCATGTTTGAAACTTTGTTGGTCTTTACCGCTACCACATTGTGACTGTATGTTCTGTTGCTTTGAGTTTGAAATGCTTGCAGGATTGGAGTCTTTGTACATTTACCTTGTATTTGACTTATTTCGATTTTTTTCTGCTTCATCTAGTTTTTCAACATCACCTGACTTAGGCTTGTACATTGTTTACTTGCGTCCTTGATATCTGATGCATTGTGGTATTGTGCATTTCGTCTTGCAATAGTGTCACAGTGATGCATCAAGTTGTGTGTTTGAAACTCGAACTCTGTTGATCTAGTCATGTGCATTTATCTTTATGTTATTTATGTTAGAACTGGGCATGTTGCACTATTCTCTGTAGCATATTTGGATGTCTTCACTGTCGACTGTTGCATTTGCTTCATGTATTCGTGTAGTCTGATTAGCTTGTCACTGTGTTGCATTTGTTTTGGTTGCTGCAGGCTTCTCTTGTATGCTTCACTTTGGTATGTGCAGTTACACTTTATGTTTGAACTGGTATAGTGCAGTTTTTAGTCTCATTGATGCATTGCATTTTTCCTTCAGTCACGGTGTATTGGTTCCTGTTATGTTCTTGCTGTTTTGAATTTGGAGCTTGTGAATTTCTTGAAATTGTCATGCTGTCATGTGTCGATTCATCACTTGTGTCAACTGTTATTGCTTGGATATTGAACTGCTTCATGTAGTCTGGTATTTTTGTTTCATTAGTCGTTCACTGGTCATTGTATGCACACATGGTGTACCTGTTATTGCTTGAGGCAGATCATATTTTCAAGCTTACTGTGACTTGCTTGCTGCAACTGGTTAGATAAGTATACCATATGCATGCATTCATATAATAGCTGGACTTGTACTCTTGTGTTTCACTTGCACTTGATCACTGTCATTAGTTGATATTATGTACATGTTATGTTTACTTGATTGCTGAACTGCCTTTGTATTGCTTCATGCCTTTATGTTGACTGGCTTGTATTTGAATTCTTATGCTCGACAGTTTTATGATGTTTTGTTGTGCACCTGATTTGAATCCAGCTTGTAGCTCGGGTTTGACCTTCTGCTGATATCGTGACTTTATTTTTTTGCATTTGAGTTGAACCCGGCTTTTGATTTGGGTTTGACCTCATGCTCGCCTGTCCCTGTAACTTTATCAAGTGTATATCGGTGTGCACGACCTTGTGACATGTACAGTGATACACTATGCATGTCACAAATTTCTCTGGACTGAAGAGAAAACACCATTTTCGTTTTCCATACTCGCTTCATATACTTTTCCAACTTCTTAAATATGTCTCGGTCCAATTATATAGATAAGCACTCAGTTCTTCCATCCTTGCTCAGCTTCCTTCATTGCAACTTTCGAAAGTTTTCCTTTCTTCTTACCCTCAACCACGATTGGATTTGCATATTGAAACTTCACCACCTCTATGTACGACAATTATCCTCTTTTATCGCATTAGTATAAGTCACCTTAGTTGCACTTGGAGAAACTGAAAAATTAAAATCTCTACACCCCTGATTCTGAGCTCTGGCCACCTTCGTATAAGATTTATGATTTTTTCTAGATTCAACTATTTTCCAACCATCGTCCTCATCCTTGGTTCTCTATTCAGATCCAACTTCAAGGCCTCTTTGCCTTTTGATTTACCAACGCCACCCTTACTCGCCGCTTCCTTGTGACATCTAGATCTGCTTGCCTCCTTGCTCCATCAAGATCCACCTCCCTCATTGCTACATCTAGATCTGCATGCCTTAAAGCTTGACATCAGAGAATTGATAGAGATATAAAAAAGAAACGATTTAGAAGAGAAAAGAATTGAAGAAAAATACTAGGAAAAGATAAGAAAAAGAAGATCTAGGTTTGAGAAAACCTAGAGAAGGTATCCATTATTTCATTGCCTTTTCTTTTCTCTGATTCTACGTTTTCCTTCTCTGCAAATCCAGTTCATATGTCATTAGATTGCCAATTAACACTTCAACCTTGAGTTGTGAAAGATTTTTTGCCTCTTCGATGGCTAATAATTTCCTTTCACAATCATTGGTAAAGAGTTTAATTTTTTTTATCCCTATATCAAATTCGAAAATGGTCTCTCCTAATCCAATAAGGGCATGAGTGATATCTCAAAGACGAGAATACATATCTGATATATTTTTATCTTCTTTTATTCTAAAATTTTTAAACCGACTTTTTAACATAGCATTTCAAGATTGCTTTACTTTATTTGTGTCTTTGCTTGTGACCTGCAGTATATGCCAAATGTCATATGCGGTTTTCCAAATCATAACACTAGAAAATTTGTATTTAAACAAAGAACAAAATAAAATATTCACTTCTTTTGAGTTATTTGTAGTAGCTGTCTTTTGATCAGGAGTCCATGTATTTAATGGAATAGTTGGAGCTATCTATTTATTTTGTCTAACATCCCAAATCTCAAGATAGGTTCCTTCCATATAAATCTTCATTCTAGTTAACCAAAAATTGCAATCATTTCCAGTGAATAGTGGAGGTCATGTAGTGAACTAACATTCAACAAAAGTACTTATCTATGCAATAACAAATAAAATTCACTAAATTGTGTTATGGTTTATGAAGGATCCTGCTTTAATACCAAATGAAATCCTAGCGGACCATGTATATGGCTAAGTTAACTGAATACACATACACACATATATACACACACATACATACAAATTAAGCAAACATGCAATTGAAAAGTAAAGCAAAAATAAACAAGCACATCAGAATTTTTATACTGGTTCAGGGCACTTCCTATGCCAACTACTAGAAACTTTACACAATCTTAGAAAATCTTCGACAATTAGTGTATCTTAAAATACTAATTTGTCGACTTGAGTACAATGGTCATATAAGTCACAAGAATTTTTTAGAATTGAATGAACAAAAGTTTAGGACTGAGAACGATCACAAAACTGACGTTGAAATTGGAAAAACATCGAATTGATCACTTTTGAAATAGAGAAATCTTTTTGAAAATAAGAAAGTAAGAATAAAGAAGTAAGTAGAGATTTCTTAAAAATCGTATGTATATATAGATATTGAAAAATCTTCCAAAACAGAGGTGATGAATGCCATGAAACCCTTAGAATAGTGATCGTATCTCATTGAAAAATTGGTTTGTTTCAAAACTTCCACGACTATAGGAAATCTAGAAAATTCTTATTCACCGGTGCACTGGTTACCCCCACCTTCAGGATTTTTAAAAATATTAAGCAATTTCTGAAAAAATCTTAATAATTGTTTTAAACATTTTAAATGCTCGAAAAAGTTAAAATGAGACTCTTACGAGTTTTAATTTGAATACTTCAATGAAATCTTCATTTTTCGACAATCCAATAAGGTTGCACACATTATCCACTTCAATATAAAGCTCTAAATATATGGTTGCTTCTTTTTTCTATTCTAAATGATGTATATTGTTGTCGTCCTCAAAATCTGGGAAACCTTGCTCTAACAAATCCATTGACGGTATCCATAGACATTCACTTCAATTTCCATCATGGAACCTCTAAAGTGAGTTGTGACAACACGCACCTCCCTACACACTGATCCAAAGCTCAAAGTGGCTTTCGACCTCTTATTGTGCAAAGATATGCAAATCGATTGGGTTTTAACCTTCAACAATATAGAGACTACAAAGATAGGTGTAATCTGATTGTAACTAAACTTTCAGAACTCACAGCAAAAGAAATATCATAGAAAATATCAGTCTCAGAAAATATCAAAACATAGTCTTAGAAAAATATCGGTACGTGATCCAAAACAAAGTACATAGAAAAATATCCATAAGAGGATAATACAAGAAAATAACTGTACTGATATGATAAAATGATACATGAAGAGAAAAATGAAGTAAAGCATACTCCAAGAACAACACGACCCTCTCCAAGTATTCGAAATGGGCAAATCACCTACAGCTCTGTCCACCCGTGGTGGGGGAAAATGAAAAAGGAATGGGTAAGACATAACATCTGTAAATAAGAATAAGTTTAACAAGTGATGATTAAGTGCAATTCACTTTAAAACTAAACTAAGTGATGTACGGTGTGTAACAAGTGTATGTGGATTCCTAAGGTCCAATACCTAAGGATTCTTATCCAACACAATGGGTCGTACTACAATTCGAACCTCACATTAATGATCGGCCATCGTCCTTTGAATTATCCAAGAATATCTATTATTACTACGTGTGAGAGGAGAACCCCGAAATGCAAACTCGAATAGTGACATATCTGATACACCCACCGCCCACCTCTCAATTGTAGTGCCAAATGTCTCTTATAGTAGCCACTTATCATCCTACACCGACATTCACTTGTACCACGTTGCACAAGAACCGTGTGTGCAAGAACTTCAGTTAGGATATAGCTCACTCACTTGTTATCTCCGTAACTTCTGTGCGCCACCACGATTGTCACGACCTGCCCTTCACGACCCACGAAAATCGACATAAATACGCTCAACATACAACATGCCAAACGATCGAGTGCTGGAAAGACAGATTGTTGAGGGAAAGAAAGCGGCAGAAGAAGAAGAATAGTAAACAAAATAGAACCTCACAGTGGAAGAACAATTTATATAACATCAATAGTTCTTTACACAAAGCAAACTGGAATATACAAATCTCATATCAGAGTACACAACAATAATTACCAGCCTGGACAGTTATAGCAACTTGCCCTCATAATTTGCTGGCAATTTCAACCAAAACACTGCAGCGGAAATAAACAAATATGAGTAATACGTCTTCCTCGTCCAGCTCTTCTCCTGAGCTCCGTAGCATCCAAACCTGAACCTGAAATACACGGTCAGACCCGAGCATTATAATAAAATAACACCCGGATCAGTCTGGAAAACCAGCGTGAGGAAACGCACTCAAATTTGAATTATTAAAGTTTCAAAATCCTTTTGAAAATCAAAGATATCTCATAAGACCACGCCACAAATAAACACGATGGGTTTTTACCTTACGATAACCAAAACATTTCATATCAAAATCCTCTGATATTATAATAGTGTCTAAGTACAAATACTTATTCAAATAACTGAAAATCGTTACATTAATTAAATTCCAGCAATACTAGGCTCTACAATCAAAACCATAAAGGCGCATATTGGAAAATGGATTCCAACTGAATGACTAGGCACTGGGGTACCACCTGTCACTGTACACCTCTAGAACAATGTACCAAGGACCACTTCAGGATCCCCTGCTACACAAGACCGGCCTACCCCTAACCTTGCCCTACTTGGGTGCGACACACTTAGCCTTGCAGCATCTCCCTTGATTTTCTGTCATTTTCGGTTGATGAGGCTCGAGGCTAAGCGTTACCTTTTTAGAAATATTCACTTAGAATGCTCATTGTCCTCCAATGACAATGTACTGATAGCATTCATCCATACAAGTCCGTTCTCAGTCCGCACGGAACCGAAGGCACTACTCCTACTACATCCATTTTGGAATCACTCTCAGGATTAGTAGCGATTAGCCCTTGCACTTCACTGCCCCATCTTCGACTCCAAGCTCTTGTCTTCATTTCAAAAACGTACTCGTTGGATCGAAGTGGATTTCGGATCACAAATCCAATCCCGGTCTCTTTGAAACAACGTCTGATATTTTCGGTAAACTCAGCCCCCGTTCTTTAGAAAATGAACAGACAAAAATATGATCAAAGATCACCTCATACCCGTTAGTGGATGGATTTCCTTCAAAATGTCCTAGAAGAACGAAATAAGTTTATACGTACAGTATTACACCTCAAACGATAACTGTACCATATAATTTTCGTGCTTTCCCTAGATATTCCCAAAGTTATCTTTAGGTCTAGATTTGATAGTCGGTTATTTAACTATCAAATAAACAATCAATTCAACCAAATACTTCAATTTTTCTGAAAAACACCAAGTCTTATTTAGTTTAAAATTTTAAATAAATTAAATCTCTTTATCTAAAAGTATATACTTATCTTATTGAATTCGGTAGATTCACAAAGTACTCTTTTAAAAATATTTTAAAACTTCTCTAAAGAAAATAAATGTGGAAATTACCACTGCGGTTTCAAACCATGGATCACAACTCAATGATTACGTCTCTATCCTAGAGAAATTCAAGACTTAGCTGCAGGCACTCACTGCCTCCAATTTACACCATGCGAGTATATCATTACTTTCCAAAAAAACTCTATTTAAAAATTATTTAAAAATAATGCTTGTAAGTTCTAAAATAAATTTCAAGTTAAATCTACGCAATTATACTGAAATAAAAGTTATTATACAAAGCTATATTAATATTTAATAATTTATCCTTTAAAACAAAAATGCCGATTAGTTGTTAAATAATAAAAAAGCTTTTGAACATCATTATAAATTAATTATTTATGATTAAATATGCTTTTAACAATACAAAATAATTAAACAACTAATTTTCCTATAATATTTTTAACACTTTCAAAATTACCAAATTAATAATTTAAAATCCTCTATTCAAAACAGGACCAATTTCTCGATTTTCAACTTCATCCCGTAAATTTGGAAATCTCACTTGAACCCTAGTTTAACAAATTTTATTCTTATTTACCAATTCACTTTTATCCTTCAAAAAAAACAATTTAATCTTGATTTTTAAAACCCTTCTATTTTTAAACAGATATTTAAAAATCCTTTCATATGCTTTTATTCCAAAGTCCCTATTTACAATTCTTCACGCATTTAAAACATATTTTTATTGTTATTTAAAAATGCCAAAACCCAGGTTAACTGTCACAACATCCAATCAATCTAAATCACATAATAACCTGTCACGGATTATTCAACAAAAACATATATCACTATATATGCAATTAAATTCAACATTTTTGAGGAATTCAGTTGGATCCCTTTAACCTATTTCCCTGCATCCACAGTTGTTAGAACAACATAAAAATACCAATACCGCTTCGAGGCGGAGTACTGCGGTATATAGGATCATCCGCTATTATGCGAGTGCATAGGGTTTCATTCGCTATATATATATATATATATATATATATATATGGGAATATCAATCACTCCAATATATATACACTACTATACATAGTATCACATTCAACTAATAAAATGTATCGGTTTAACCAATCAATCGTTTATTTATTTTAACTATTTAAAATTCAAGCCAACAATCCAAAATTGAGTGAGATTTACTCACCTTGAGTTTTAATTCGCCAAATGTTCCAATTTAATTTAAATCAAACACGTTCGATTTAACCTAAAATTTTAACGAGTTCCAAACTTCACCAGATCTGCACCACAGTGTAGTGCTTGCCGCTGCGATTCCAACGCCGCTTGTTTCGTTCTATTCCGACCTCGTGAATGAGATATGCAATTTATAATTTTCAATACAAATTTATAAACAATTTTATTTTTACAAACCTAGCAATCACAGCCACTCGCTATGACTTAGTGAAAATCTAGCCATATACTTCATCTTCCCAAACACACCGCTACCAGGCTACATGAGGCAACGACGCCCACCTTCTCCTTTAAACCGCGGCCACCACGATCCCTATACGTCGATAGGCCACCACCACCGAACATGCCGCCCCATACTCAACCGTCGCCCAAAGCCTCGCCGCATTCGGTACTGCCAACTTCTTAAAATTTGAGCACAAATGGCAAATTAACGGCCTCGATTCTGGCTACCGCGTCACCTCGTATGCGATCTCAACCGTTGGATTTGAAGGCCTCGACAAGCTCTTATTTTTTTCAGTTGAAGGTTTTAGAAATTAGCGAGTGGATGGGAAGAAAATCGAAGAAGAAGAGGAGGGTACACCATTGATAATATAAGATAGCGACCGCCAATAGTATTGACTAGGGTTTACTGTATGCTGCTTATATATACGATTTTTATATATTATTTTAATACTATTTTCACTTTTAACATGCTTTTTCAAATGAACTCCAAACGAAGCATGCCGCCTGGAATTTATAATGTTTTATACGTATTCCGAACACAATGGAATGTGCTTTGGGGCATAATTCGATCATATGTGGAAGATAACTTTTTGAATCGATTTAAAATATTAAATTTTCGATATTTATTTCAACGCGTTTTTGTTTCGTAGGACCAAACGGTAACTCCAAACACTACGGAATATAAAATCCAATCATATTACACTATTACGAATCCAATGAAACTAGTTTCATCGAATTCTGAGATTGTGCTTCGGAAGGCTAATTTAACACGTCGACTAAATTGAGCGATTCAAAATCGTCGAAATCATTTAAAAGTTCAATTTTAAAAACTTACTAACACCATTATAAATCACATTGAATTTATATTCATACTATAAATCATTCTGATTCATTTTAAATCAAAATTTGATTATTTACATTACTTTTATATATTAAATTTTCACTATTTAATTAATATATTAATTCCCAATTTTAAACTTATCGACTTAAATTCCATTCACAAGTCCAATATTATAATTATAATCCAAATAGAATTTAAACCAATTTTATAAATCATTTTTCACACCCCCATTTATTCGTAAATTCCCGTATTGCCTCAATTTCTAAATATTAACTTTATTATTTACCAAATCAATTTAATTGCTAATTTGAAATGTAAAACTATATCAGTAAATCCACCATATTCAAGATCATTTAAAAATTCAATTTCAACATTTAAAATAAATTAAATGTTAAAAAACGAAGGACCAAAACTCTGGGTCGTTACATTCCTTCCCCCTTATAAAAATTTCGTCCTCGAAATTGCTAAGGTAGGAAAAATGCTTCCGAACCCTTAACTTACTTAAAACCCACTTAGTTAAAATTATACATTCACTTTCCCGCCCCTTTTAGCTTTATCCAAAACAATTAGCTTTCATTTCTGTTTCAAAAATCTTGATTTCTAATACGGTTCAAAATTAACCATTTTATTTAAATAAAAAAATTCCAAATTTTTTTTAAATTTTTCTAACACCTTAAATTCCCGAAATTTTTTGACAGCGTCTCATTTGTACGGAGATCCTTTCACAATATCACAAGATAGATATATATATATATATACCCACGTGGTCGGAAAACAAAATATATAACAATATATTATCATTTCTTAATTTTATTGTGTAGGCGTACCTCATATTAGCGTTTGTAAACGGGCGACTTATTTTATGTGCATTTACGAGACCCAAACTCTATCCAGTGGCCTCCTGTACCTATACTTACTCAAAATAAGCACATAAGTTCCAACAACATGAATTTGAATAACATTTCATTACTTTAACTAGCTAAAGATATAAATTTCATAACCCAACATGCCAAACATATATAATAAGCAAATTTAAGGTTCCAACCCTATTTAATACCTTTCCATGGACCATATACCCTTTATATCATTTAACTCATATTCATTCCAAATTGGCTTATATGTGCCTTACTTGCATAATTCACTTTTATTCAATTTCAAATCGATTCACAATCAGTTATCTGCATTCCACTCGTTATTCACTTCCATTATATGCAAACCCCTTTTTATTAAACTTCAATTTAGCCCTTTTTAAACTGACTTTAAACCAATTTATCTAATTTTCATTTGATTGCCATTCAGGTTATTCACCACTTTGTTTACTTTATGTTGTATTAACCAACATTCCAATCCATGTTAATTCATTGATGAATCATTTCACAACTAATCACTTAAACTAAGTTTCCCATTTCAACTAAATTCTAATTCCTTTTAAATTGCGTCCAATTTATTTACTTTTATTTACTTATATATATCAATTTCATACTATTACTTTGGGGAACCATTTATATAATCGATTCATGATCAATTTAGTTCAGGTTCACACACTCGTATTTTCCTATTTACTTTACTTCCAACTTATAATACATTCTTGCCATTCACTTTCATTTTACTCACATAGATTTATTCGCTTCATTTTATAGTGAACAGCATTTCATTATAAGCTAATTTATTTGTAAAACCATTTTACAAAATTATTTCTGTGGTTTATTACAAACATTCTCTATCACTGCTTATGGTTACACTCAGCTTTAAAACTTAAGTTCACACTCAAACTTACCAAATCCATATTCCAAAAGCATATTTAATTTATGTACTCTTAAATCGAATTCATTTCTTGTTACCAACTCCTAAACCATTTTATTCGTTATACTTTTCCACTTTGTCCCAGTTTAATAAGTTATACAACTTATTTATTCCCAATTGCTATAATTTCCACTCAAGTTTACTCACATTTAATATTTATAACCTATAGTTATATAATCACTTCTCCCTGTTCATTTCTCAACTCAAAAGTTCAAAAACTTATTTACTTAAAATCCTATATTGCTTACTTGAGTCCATTTACATTTTATAATCATCACTCAGGATTATATATATATATATATATATATATATATATATATATCCGTGTGTGTATATATCACTTAACAGCTTAAGTGTATCCATTTCATTTAATAATTACAACTTACAATTATATAATTATTCTACTTTTCAACTTAATATCCAATTCAATTCAAATCCAGCTCTCAATTTTATTTAACTTATCTTAAGTTAAATTCCAACATATCTTATTCACTTCAATTTACTCAAGTTAAATTTTTATTCGAAGATTAAAACTATCATTTTCCTTTCTTATCTATATCAACTCCAATTTATAAGTCCAAAAAACTGATTTTTCTCTGATTTTACAAAACATTTAAATAGAAACCCTTGAATTCAGCCACCTGGTTTTATTTCCAACATTTTTGAATTCATAAACATACATATATTCACTTCGGTTTATCAAATCATACCCTTGAAATCTCAAAACCACTTGGCTTTTCCCAAACAGTTCCCCTTGGAACATTTAAAACAAAACTTGTTTATTAAACAAGTCCAAACAAATATTCATAACCAACCACCATGATAGCAATCCATCACTTAAAAACTTGAAAATGAATACTGAGTATGTGGCCATCACCAATAGGATTATTTTTCAGCGACAGAAGTGAGTTCAGTGCTTCCTTATTTCCAAAAATTTGTTTTTAAAACAATTTCTATTCAAAAATATTTCCAGAATAATACTCCATTATTCCCTTTAAACACTTTGGAAAACACTTTCCAACATTCTCATGATTTAAAAAAAATTCCCAAACATTTGATTCAAATTCATTTCAAAACATTTCCCAAAATTTTCGGGATTTAAATTCTGGTTTTAAACAAAATTTAGTTATATCCCTTTGTATAAACCATACTTATAAGTTCTATTTGGTTATATATAAAAGACCATTAAAAAATTTATAATCTCATTTGATTATAATGTTAACAACCAAACATCCAAATATATATATAATAATTTTAGAAAATTAATTCTTTTATATCAAAATATAATTTTGGGTAAAATTATTTCATTTACCCACTTTAAAACAATACTATGTCGGTTTACCTTGTTTAAGAGTTAAGAAACCCCTATCGATACGGTTGTACTTCCCGTGCCGATCAGAATTCATAAACACTCAATCGATAAGTCAACACAATATAAAAACATTTCATATTCACTAACAATTACGTGCTCATAACTATTAATACAATCAACTCATTCTAAAGTACTATTGACTCTATCTCTAATGAGCAATTTCCCACCAAAGCCTATGAATCCCGCCAATCTAAGCTCTAATACCAGAATGTCACGACCCGCCCTTCACGACCTCAAAAATCGACATAAATAAGCTCAACGTACAACATGCCGAACGATCGAATGCGACGGATTATTGAGGGAAAGAAAGTAGGTAGAAGAAGAATACTAAACAAAACAGAATCTCATGGCGGACAAAATAATATAATATCAATAGATCTTTACACAAAGCAAACTGGAACATACAAATCTTACATCAGAGTACACAAAACAATAATTACCAGCCTGGATATTTATAACAACCCGCCCTCATAATTTACTGGCAATTTCAACAAAAAACATGCAGTGGAAATAAATAAGTACTGTTGAATATGCGCTTACATGATTTTTGTTTGATGATAATAAACATATATACATTCGTTTAACTGTATTTGTTAATGTACTATTTTATTTTTATATATGAAATAAATATTTGCTGAATAAAATTAAATAACACAAAATTGGAATTCAAACAGAAATTTTATTCAAACAAATATTTATTACAATTTTGAATAGCACAAATTCAAGCTCTCACTATACATACACAATTTTGATTACAAATACATCACAATTTCATATTTATATTTAACCTCACTACACATCACTCATTCACTCAATTCGTATTTTATCTTCAACTTCATTCCAGTTAGAATCCAGCATCTGAGTAATCTGCAAAAATATTCACTAACGCAGTAAAATTGAAAAAGAAATATTTTTGCAATATAAAATAAAATATGATTTTTGAAAATATTATTTGCCTCAGTTATTTGGGTTGTTCGTCATGATTTATATTTGAATTCATCACACACGAACAATGTGACATACACAATGTATCACTGTATATGCCACAAGGTCGTGCACACCGAAATATACACTTGATCGATTTACAGGGACAAGTGAGCACAAGTCAAACCCAAATGCAGGATTCAACTCAAGTGCAATAAAACAATGTCATTCAGCACAAGGTCAAATCCAAGCCGGATTCAACTCAGGTGAAAATTAGAAAAATAAACTGAATGCAAAGGTCAAGCCATTGTTGTCATAACTCAACTCAAATGCAAAGCTTCGACAAATCAGAACTGCATCAAAGCACAAATACATGGAATAATACAACATGACAATGCAGACACAAATAAACTCACATGGACAACATGTCATGAATGAACTAGCAAAGGCTAGCCACCAACATAACAGCAACATCAACCGCTACAACAGGCCACCAGTGAAACAACTCATATACATGAACCAGTAAATAGCATGGGAAAAGTCAAGGGTACATGAATACAACAGGTGAATGTGCAGACCCAACCAAAGAATGAAACCAGTCTCAACCACTTCAACAAGACACATGAATATGAAGACCATCGAATGTCAACCAAAGTAGTTGAACTGCAACAACTCATATGAAACCAACATGGCCAAGATGAAATACCAGAAACAAGGGAACACATCAAAGAAAGTGTACAACATCAACTACACAATGCAAAGCCAAATGATCAAACAATATGATGAACAAAGTCAGAGACCATAATCAAGCAACAAAGTGCCAGTGAAACATGTGCAGCCCAATGGACAGAGACTTCAAAGTAAAGTGCAAATTGCAGTGACACAAAAATCACAATAAGGTCAGATTCCAACATGTTATACAAATGAAGTACAACAATAACAGCAGTATACAAGTACAGGGCCACAAAATCAAAGCCAAGGCAAACCAGTCAATGCCGAAGTACTACAGATATATGGTGATACATAACCAAGAATGTAACCAGTATGCATACACATATATGAGGGCCAAAAAATCAAGCCAAGGCAAACCAGTCAATGCCGAAGTAAAAACGAAATCAGAGAGTAAAGTCAAGGAATCAAACTGTTCAAAACCGTGATAAACGAACAAGTCATAAAAATATACGAATATGAAAAAGTCAAATGTCACAAATTAAAGCCGTGGTCATCACGAAATTGAATCAACACCGTGTCAACCAAGTAACACAAGTTTATACGAAATTGAAAAGGTCGGTGAAATCATCTGCATCAAAGTGAAATCGAACGGCCGAACAAGTTATTTGACAAATTCAAATAAGTTTATACGAACGAAAATAAAGGAGATCGAACGCATATTTAACCCAGAATCATCACTGGCAATTAATCATCGAACTTCAATTGAGTGTAACTGAAAAGCATAAAAGAAAACCACATACCAAATTGAAGTCGAACTCCAGAAGCAGCCGAAAAGACGAACAAGTATTCTCTCAATTTACAACCAGATTGAACAAAGAATCGGCAGCTTCACGTAACCCTAGTTTGGATCGAAGAAAACAAGCCCTAAATTTGCAAGAGGAACGGCCGTCATTATTCACGAAAAGGAACAGAGATTAAAAGAGAACGGGCCGAAACAAAAGGGGCCGGCTATTTTCAAAAAGGGCTTTTTATTTTGTTTTTAGGGTTTTTTCGTGTCTTATTTTTTAATTTGCTTTTTAAGTTTATTTTTAAATTTAAACCGTTATATTTTCTAGTCGTTTGACTAGGGGACAAGCTACATGGCGTAGCTTGAGAATTCGCAACTCAGTGGCTGAGTTGTGGCAGGGTTTTGAGCGTAGAGTTAAGTTTAGTCGATAGCGGGTGTCGCGAGTTTACGTGTGTAAGCGTCTGACTATCTAATTTCTAGTAGAAACCTTGGGGGCAGCACGTAGGCAGGGTTTTGCCGAAGCTGGGTAAATTCTGTGTCGTTCTATTTCTGCTTATTATTCTGCTATTTGTCTGTGCTGCTATTATTATGTGATCTGTGTTGAAATAATTTTATAGGCTTCCGCAATTAATTTTTATAATTTATACTATCACCCTATTCACCCCCCCTCTAGGGTGAAATCGATCCTACAAGTGGTATCAGAGCTAGGAACAAAAGCCATTTTTGTTTTAAAAATTTGATTTTACAAAAATCAATTTTTAAAGTTGAATTTTTAAAATGGCTTCTTTTAATAATGCTTTTGCTGAGGGTCAATCCATAGTTAGACCACCAATGTTCAATGGTGAATATGCTTACTGGAAAAATAGGATGGAAATTTTTCTAAAAACCATTGACGCTTGGGATATTATTGAGACAGGGTATAAAGCACCAACTATAATTGAAAATAATCAGGAAATAAAAAAACCAAAGGATCAATGGACAGAACTAGAAAATAAATTATAAAATGCTAATGCTAAAGCCATGAATTCTATTATCTGTTCATTAGATCAACTAGAATTTAATCGTGTCTCACATTGTCTAACTGCGCAGGAAATATGGCATACACTAAAAGTGACTCACGAAGGAACATCTCAAGTTAAAGAATCTCGCCTTGCCATGCTAAGCAGCGAATACGAAAACTTCACAATGGTGAAAGAAGAAAATTTCAAAGAAATGCATGGACAACTTTCTAATATTGTATACAAATCAAAAGCTCTTGGAAAATCATACACAGAGTTGGAGATAGTCCGAAAAATCCTCAGAGTCCTTCCACGAAAATTTGAAGCAAAAGTGACTGCCATACAAGAATCGAAAGATTTAAAACAAATGAAAGTTGAAGAACTCAACGGAAATCTCACCACCTATGAGCTAGAAATGAAATTCAAGGAAGAACGTGAAGGAGGAGACACTCGAAGAAAATCAATAGCTCTTAAAGGGACAATTGAAAGTGAAGATGATGATGATAATGATGATGATTGTGAAGCAGAACTAGCACTATTAATAAGAAAATTCAAAAGGTGGAGTCGTAAATATGGCAATCCAGTTAGAAAACAACAAGCAAAGAGCAGATTAAACAAAGCAATAGACAACCCAAAAGAACAGAAAATCATCTGTCATAAATGCAACAAACCCGGTCATATCAAGCCAAATTGACCCCAAAATCGACTCAGTCAAGGAAAGAAACTGAAAAGGAGAAGTTTGTAGCTACTTGGGATGAAAGCGACGAAGATGGAAGTGATAGCACTGGCAGTGAAAGTGAAAAAGCAAATTTGTGTCTTCGTGGTGAAATAACTGACAGTGACGATGACGAACCAAGTGAGGTATCAAAACTTACTCATTCAAAATTACTTACACATTTTCACGAAGTAAATGGCTGTTTTGAACAACTTAAGGAGAAGTATGCCAAACTAGAATCACAAAAAAATACTTTGATAGAATTGAATGAACAACTTGACCAATTAGTTCAAAACTATCAAAGTAGGATCCCTAATGCGATAAGTGTCCAACATTTGAAGAAGAAATTAAAAAACCGGAAATTAATATAAAATCACTTGAAAATGAAATTCTGATTTTAAAAGAAAGTGAAAATACTAGAGGAGAAAATTCTATCAAAAAATGCACACAATCATTAAACGAAAATGAATCTCTCATAACACAAGTCCAACAATTGTCAACGACTTTAGATAAATTTTCAAAAAGTGAAAAATCGTAGAATATGCTATTAGGAAAGCAAACTGTTAATACGGTTAGACAAGGACTTGGATATAATCAATCTAAAAGTGTTAAAAGCAATATTAATCAAATTAATTATATGTGCATAGTTTGTAGAAAATATGGACACAATCACAATAATTGTTGGTATAAACCCAAACATGTGAAAACTATACCGATTTGGGTTCCAAAAGGCACAAATATAAAATCTCTCAAAGTTAAACAAATTTGGGTGCCAAAGGGAACATATATAAATAGTTTTGGGTCCCCACAAAATTATCTTTCTAAATATTCTGCCACTAACAATCATGGACCTATAAAAACAAATAGGTCACTAAACTCTCTTCTCGTGTAGGTATGTTGGCAGGCTAAGGAGCAACAGCAATGGTACTTGGATTCTGGCTGTTCCAGGAACATGACAGGCGATAAATCAAAGTTCCTTAGCCTAGAAAAGTACAAAGGTGACAGAGTCACAATGGGCAACAATGACAAGTGTAAAATTGTCGGTAAATGTAAAGTAGGTAACAATACATTTATCTTGAATGACGTACCATATGTTGAAAATCTGCACCACAATTTGATATCAATCAGCCAGCTATGTGATAAAGGTATGAATGTTATCTTTGATTCTGACTTGTGCAAAATTGTTGACAAATCATCAAATGAAATCTTATTTTCAGGTAAAAGGAAAGGTAATATATATTCTCTATCTTTTGATGATCTCACCCTCTCTAAATGTTTGGTAGCTAAGGATATAGAAGTGAATTCATGGTATAGACGTTAGGGCATGCTAGTATGAACATGTTAAACAAATTAATAAAGAAAAGTTTGGTAAGAGGGTTGCCATCACATGAGTTTGAAATGGAAAACATTTGTAAAGCATGTACCTTGGGAAAACTTAAAAAATCATCATTTCATGACAAAAACAATGTAAGCACTTCTAGAGTTCTTGAACTAGTTCATATGGATCTGTTCGGACCTAACGACATTGCTAGTTTAGGAGGTAAGAATAATTGTTTTGTGTTAGTTGATGATTACTCAAGATATACATGGGTATATTTCTTGGCTAAAAAATCAGAAACTTTTTCATACTTCACAAAAATCGCAAAATTAGTGCAAAATGAAAAGGGAGTCTCTATTGTTACGTTAAGAAGTGATAATGGTAGAGAATTTGAAAATTATGAATTCGAAAACTTCTGTGATGAAAACGGATTTAAACAAGAATTTTCTACACCACGTACTCCACAACAAAATGGAGTAGCTACCTTTGCATTTTTGGACAGAAATAGTAAATACAGCTTGTTATGTAATGAATAGAGTTATGATTAGACCAATTCTTGACAAAACACCTTATGAGCTATGGTTCAAAAATAAACCAAACATTGACTATTTCAAAGTATTTGGGTGTCCGTGCTATATTCTCAATACAGGTGATCAATTGGGAAAATTCGAAGCAAAAGCTAATGAAGGCATATTCATGGGATACCCTTCTAGAAGTAAAGCTTATAGAGTCTACAACAAAAGGAATAAAACAATCGTGGAGTCAATCAATGTGAAGTTTGATGAAGGCATTAATGAACAAGAAATGGTCAAAAGAAATGTTGAAGAGGAGAATGGAAAAGATGAGAACGAAAAACCAAAAGAAACCGCAATAACAAACGAAGACCGAAGGAATCTAGATCCAGAAAAATTGAAATTCAAAGCAGATCATCCTCCAGAATTGATAATAGGAAATCCTAGCACAGGTGTTCAAACTCATTCCACTTTTAGAAATTTGTGTGATCTGTGTCTATATAGTGGATTTATCTCAGAAATAGAACCCAAAGACATAGATACAGCTCTTAATGATGAAAATTGGTTTATGGCTATGCAAGAAGAGCTAAATCAATTTGAGCGAAATGATGTTTGGAGTTTAGCACCTAGACCTAAGGACTATCCAGTCGTAGGAACAAAATGGATTTTCAAAAATAAATATGATGAATTTGGAAATGTGATTAGAAATAAAGCTAGACTAGTCGCTAAAGGATATAATCAAATTGAAGGAGTTGACTTTGATGAAACTTTTGCACCTGTAGCTAGACTAGAATCAATTAGGATATTGCTAACTTTTGCTTGCTACAAAGGTTTTAAGTTAAGACAAATGGATATTAAAAGTGCATTTCTTAATGGAATTTTAAAAGAAGATGTATTTGTCGAACAACCAGAAGGTTTTGAAAGTCATGAATATCCTAACCATGTATATAAACTTAAAAAGGCATTATATGGGTTAAAACAGGCTCCTAGAGCTTGGTACGAATGCCTCAGTACTTATCTTCTTGAAAATGGGTTCAAAAAGGGTTGTGTAGACGCCACACTATTTATGTTGCATGAAAACAATGATATTCTAATTGTTCAAATATATGTTGATGACATTATTTATGGTGCTACTAACAATTTGTTGTATGATAAATTCGAAAACGTTATACAGGAAAAGTTCGAAATGAGCTTGGTTGGAGAATTGAAATTCTTTTTAGGATTTCAAGTCAAACAAAGCGACAAAGGTACATTCATTTCTCAAACAAAATCTATTAAGGAACTTATCAACAAATTTGGGTTAAAAGATGCTAAACCAGCTAGAACCCCCATGAGCACAACAATTAAACTTGACAGTGATGGTAAGGCAGTTGATCAAAAGCAATATAGATGTATGATTGGATCACTCCTTTATCTTACCGCTTCTAGGCCTGAGATCATGTTTTCTGTCTGTTTGTGTGCACAATTTCAATCTAAACCAAAAGAATCTCATTTAAAAGCAGTTAAAAGAATTATAAGATATTTGTTGCACATCTCACGGTTTGGCCTTTGGTATCCAACAAATGATAACTTTGAATTAAAAGGTTTTTCATATGCTGATTATGCTGGAAATTTAGTTGATAGAAAAAGTACTAGTGGAGCATGTTTTATGTTAGGACATTCATTAGTTGCATGGTCAAGCAGGAAGCAGAATTGTATTGCGTTATCTACAACAGAAGCAGAGTATATTGCTTTGAGTGGTTGCTCTGCTCAAATCTTATGGATGATGCAAACTTTGCAAGACTATGGTCTAAATTTTAAACGTGTACCACTAATGTGTGATAGCAAAAGCGCAATTGATCTCACAAATAATCCTGTACACCACTCACGAACAAAACATATAGATGTTAGACATCATTTTATTAGAGATCATATTACCAAAGAAAATATCTGCATAAATTTCATTTCAATTGATTTTCAATTGGCAGACAATTTTACAAAACCTCTACCAGAAAATATTTTTTGTAAACTACGTCTCAGCTTAGGTGTGTTAGAAATTTAATTTGCTGAATACTTAACATTTTTTTCTACTAATTGTCGAAAAGATAAATAGTGATTGAAAAAGTGATGAGTATTGATATTTATCATACATTATTACTCGAGAAAGTATAATTAGAAAATTTCTTTAGAAATTTAAACAAGAGTTATAAAACTTTTTTTTGGTAAAAAATTCCATGACCATCTCTATATCTATCATATTTCTAACGACCATCACTCATCAAAATTCTATATAGTTTGTCGATATGTGGTACTTTAAACAGGAATCGTTCGTTTTTCATTTTTACATTTTTTTTGAAAATAAAAAAAAATACCAAAGTATTCACTCTCATTTATAAGTCCTCACGGTTATGCATGGGTGAATTACTTGGAGTTTGTTATGTGCTTCCATGCTCATTTAAAAGTCCTCACGGTTATGCATGTATGGAACGCATATCAAAAGTTGATTTTTAAAATAAACAAGTTGATTCTAATCCCATTTAAAAGTCCTCACGGTTATGCGTGGTTAGAAGATACTTGAATTCAATTTTTTTTAAAATAAAATTGGAATACTACTAATCTCATTTAAAAGTCCTAACGGTTATGCATGGTTAGTAGATATTCAAATTCCTGATATAAATATGCCACAAATAGACACAACTGTATGGTTTTATATGATGACATCATTCCCATCATTCTAAAAGTGGAATATGCGCCTAACAAAATATTTATGATTTTTGTTTGATTTTTTTATTGAAATT
Organism: Allium cepa; assembly: GCA_030765085.1. Classification (NCBI taxonomy): domain Eukaryota; kingdom Viridiplantae; phylum Streptophyta; class Magnoliopsida; order Asparagales; family Amaryllidaceae; genus Allium; species Allium cepa. The sequence continues at coordinate 682,749,241 of CM060932.1, read as the reverse complement.
TAATATTTATATTCAATTGAGTTTTAATGTTGAATTAATATCGATCAGTTTATCTCTATTTTCTCTAACACTATCATTCTTTTGCTGATAACAAAAGGGGGAGAGAAAAGTTAAGATTTTGTCAAATAAAATCAAGCAAAGGTCAAATAATTCTCTATTTGCATCTAGGCTCATTTGCATGTTTTTATTTGCATGCATATATGTAAGGGGAGCTTTATGTAGGAAGGAAGCATTTAAATAGGGGGAGCAATTAGAGCATATGAATGATCAAATACATTTAACATATTCAAAATCTTAAATATATGTTTGTTATCGTCAAAAGAGGGAGATTGTTGAATATGCGCTTACATGATTTTTGTTTGATGATAATAAACATATATACATTCGTTTAACTGTATTTGTTAATGTACTATTTTATTTTCATAGATTAAATAAATATTTGCTGAATAAAATTAAATAACACAGAATTGGAATTCAAACAGAAATTTTATTCAAACAAATAACAATTTTGAATAGTACAAATTCAAGCTCTCACTATACATATACAATTTTGATTACAAATACATCACAATTTCATATTTATATTTAACCTCACTACACATCACTCATTCACTCAATTCGTATTTTATCTTCAACTTCATTCCAGTTAGAATCCAGCATTTGAGCAATCTGCAAAAATATTCACTAACGCGGTAAAATTGAAAAAGAAATATTTTTGCAATATAAAATAAAAAATGGTTTTTGAAAATATTATTTGCCTCAGTTATTTGGGTTGTTCGTCATGATTTATATTTGAATTCATCACACACGAACAATGTGACATACACAGTGTATCACTGCATATGCCACAAGGCCGTGCACACCGAAATATACACTTGATCGATTTACAGGGACAAGTAAGCACAGGTCAAACCCAAATACAGGATTCAACTCAAGTGCAATAAAACAATGTCATTCAGCACAAGGTCAAATCCAAGCCGGATTCAACTCAGGTGAAAATTAGAAAAATAAACTGAATGCAAAGGTCAAGCCATTGTTGTCATAACTCAACTCAAATGCAAAGCTTCGACAAATCAAAACTGCATCAAAGCACAAATACATGGAATAATACAACATGACAATGCAACACAAATGAACTCACATGGACAACATGTCATGAATGAACTAGCAAAGGCTAGCCACCAACATAACAGCAACACCAACCACTACAACAGGCCACCAGTGAAACAACTCATATACATGAACCAGTAAATAGCATGGGAAAAGTCAAGGGTACATGAATACAACAACAGGTGAATGTGCAGACCCAACCAAAGAATGAAACTAGTCTCAACCACTTCAACAAGACACATGAATATGAAGACCATCAAATGTGAACCAAAGTAGTGGAATTGCAACAACTCATATGAAACCAACATGGCCAAGATGAAATACCAGAAACATGGGAACACAGCAAAGACAGTGTACAACATCAACTACACAATGCAAAGCCAAATGATCAAACAATATGATGAACAAAGTCAGAGTCCATAATCAAGCAAAATAGTGCCAGTGAAACATGTGCAGCCCAATGGACAGAGACTTCAAAGTAAACTGCAAATTGCAGTGACACAAAAATCACAATAAGGTCAGATTCCAACATGTTATACAAATGAAGTACAACAATAACAGCAGTATACAAGTACAGGGCCACAAAATCAAAGCCAAGGCAAACCAGTCAATGCCAAAGTACTACAGATATATGGTGATACATAACCAAGAATGTAACCAGTATGCATACACATATATGATGGCCAAAAAATCAAGCCAAGGCAAACCAGTCAATGCCGAAGTAAAAACGAAATCAGAGAGTAAAGTCAAGGAATCAAACTGTTCAAAACCGTGATAAACGAACAAGTCATAAAAATATACGAATATGACAAAGTCAAATGTCACAAATTAAAGCCGTGGTCATCACGAAATTGAATCAACACCGTGTCAACCAAGTAACACAAGTTTATACGAAATTGAAAAGGTCGGTGAAATCGTCAGCATCAAAGTGAAATCGAACGGCCGAATAAGTTATTTGACAAATTCAAATAAGTTTATACGAACGAAAATAAAGGAGATCGAACGCATATTTAACCCAGAATCATCACTGGCAATTAATCATCGGAGTTCAATTGAGCGTAACTGAAAAGCACAAAAGAAAACCACATAACAAATTGAAGTCGAACTCCAGAAGCAGCCGAAAAGACGAACAAGTATTCTCTCAATTTACAACCAGATTGAACAAAGAATCGGCAGCTTCACGAAACCCTAGTTTGGATCGAAGAGAACAAGCCCTAAATTTGCAAGAGGAACGTCCGTCATTATTCACGAAAAGGAACAAAGATTAAAAGAGAACGGGCCGAAACAAAAGCGGCCGGCTATTTTTAAAAAGGGCTTTTTATTTTGTTTTTAGGGTTTTTTCGTGTCTTATTTTTTAATTTGCTTTTTAAATTTATTTTTAAATTTTAAACCGTTATATTTTCTAGTCGTGTGACTAGGGGACAAGCTACGTAGCGTAGCTTGAGAATTCGCAACTCAGTGGCTGAGTTGTGGCAGGGTTTTGAGCGTAGAGTTAGGTTTAGTCGATAGCGGGTGCTGCGAGTTTACGTGTGTAAGCGTCAGACTATCTAATTTCTAGTAGAAACCTTGGGGGCAGCACGTAGGCAGGGTTTTGCCGAAGCTGGGTAAATTCTATGTCGTTCTATTTGTGCTTATTATTCTGCTATTTGTCTGTGCTACTATTATTCTGTGATCTGTGTTGAAATAATTTTATAAGCTTCCGCAATTAATTTTTATAATTTATACTATCACCCTATTCACCCCCCCCCTCTAGGGTGAAATCGATCCTACAAGTACGAGTAATACATCTTCGCCATACAGCTCGTCTCTTGAGCATCCTAACCTAAACCTGAAATACTCGGTCTAACCCGAGCATTATAATAAAATAACACCTGAGTCAGTCTACAAAACCAGCATGAGAAAACACACTCAAATTTGAATTATCAATATTTCAAAATCCTTTTGAAAATCAAAGGTATCTCGTAAGACCACGCCATAAATAACACGATGGTTTTTTACCTTACGACGACCAAAATATTTCACATCAAAATCCTCTGATATTATATTAATGTCTAAGTACAAATACTTATTCAAATAGCTGAGATTGTTACATTAATTAAATTTCAATAGTACTCGGCTCTACAATTTAAACCGTAAATGCATGTATTGGAGAATGGATTCCAACTGAATGACTAGGCACTGGGGTACCACCTGTTACAGTACACCTTTAGAACAATGTACCGAGGACCACTCTGGGATCCCCTGCTACACAAGATCAGCCTACCCCTAACCGGGATAGACCGAATAAGATTACCCCGCGGTTGGGATCAACAACCACCACTATAACAACCCGCATATTTTACGACTGAATATCTAAATATTTTTGTTTAAATATTTTATCGCTAGTCGAATTTTAGTCCGAAAAGTTACTTTTTGCATACGGTCGAATTAGGACTCGGGACCACTTCCATTGGGTCCAAAACGCCGTTTGCAATCTTTTTTAGTATAAACTTTGATATGTTTGGAGTTAGTGGAATTTTGCCACTTTTTCACTTTGGGCTTGGGTTTGGTTTAGCCCATTAAGCTAAACTATTAACTCTAGCTCAACCCCCTCTTCCCTGCATTACTTCACTTTCATTTCCTAACACTCAAGCTTCATCAAAAATGGAGAGAGGAATGGGAAATTAAAACTCCAAGCCCTAGTTCATTTGCAAATCCAATATCTAACTCCAAATCCAAAGAGAAGCCATTGATTCAAGCTTCTTGTGTTGAGACTGAAGTGTGGTTGATTCTTCCTTTGCTTTTAAGCTTCTCCTTCATAGATTTTGTGAAAAGGTGAGATTTTTATCTCACATCTTTGTCTATAACTATCTTTGATTGTTGGATATGAATTCCTAACACTTATTCATGTGCATTTGCTTTTGGTTTGGATTGAATTGGTGAAAATCCCAATTTTAAGTGTTTTGGGTTCAAATCTTTAAAAATATTAACTTTAATGTTTGAACACGTTTTTGGTGATGCATCGAGGAGCCAATAGGACCGAGTAGCCGATAGGCGTAATCCCCTAGCGTCCGTGCTCGACCGGTTGCAAATTGAGGGATTTTTGCACTTTTATCCCCTAGGTCGCTCGTCCTGCACATTTAAGTCACTCGGCCTGCATATAGGTCGCACCAACATAGGTCCCGACATGCTTAGGTCGTGCCATGTGTTAGGTCGTTCCATTACTTAAGTCGCTCGGCCATGTGTTAAGTCGCTCGGCCATTAAGTCGCACCTGCTATAGGTCGCGCCATGTTAAGCCGCATCTCTTAGGTCGTTCCATTTCTTAAGTCGCTCGGCTTACTCTCACCCCTTAGGTCGCACCACTTAGGTCACTTGGCTTGGTCATACCCCATAGGTCGCACCACTTAGGTCGCTCGGCTAGCTCACAACCACTTAGGTCGCTCAGCCTCACCTCCTTAAGTCGCTCGGCCTGCTTGCATCACTTAGGTCGCTCGGCTTGCTCGCGCCACTTAGGTCGCTCGGCCTGCTGCTATGGGTCGCGTCATGGTTTAAGTCGCAACCATTTAGGTCGCTCGGCCTGCTGCTATATCTCGCACCAACTTAGGTCGCGCCATGCTATAGGTCGCGCCGTGTTAAGTTGCTCTGTTAGGTTGCACACTATTTCTTAAGTCGCTGATCTCTTAGGTCGTATGCCGTGGAGTCGCATGTGTTGAGCCGCTGATTTCTTGTGTTGAAGTATGTTAAGTCGTAAGTCGTGGCTGTTAAGTCGCAAGGGATTTCCACTTTGATGGATTTGGAATCGAATTCTTTGGGTTTTATTCACGTCTTCGAATGTGAATTTTTGTGACTTATTGTTTCTACCATCATTTTTGTGATTTGTTATTTTAAAAATATAAAGGTTTCAATACTAGTAGTAAATATCAAAACTTCTTCATCAAAACAATTTCAAGCTTGTTTCTTAAACCGTTTTTCAATCTACTAGTATATATAAACCTTTACCTCACTCGTACGAGAAATCTAATTAAACGGCTTAGTAAAACAAGTGGTATGAAACGCTTGCGTTTACTTCGCCGGTTAATTCTTGGACTTGTTTGATTGAATCTCTTGTGACAATTTTCGAGTGGAGATTTACAATTTGTTCGTAAATATTTAAGTTAAGCTAGTGGTTATGGGACATGAAGCTAAGCTTATATATTTACTAGCTTACTGTAATTGACACTTCTTGATGATCGTTGATGATCATTTTTGTGATTTAGACTAGCAAATGTGCGATGTCTCTTTGTCTACGAGGGAGACTAAACCCCGTTTCTGTGGAGCTTCGGCTCAATTTGGTGGGGTAGCGACCCATGGTCTTCGGGCCGTTTTGTGGAGCTTCGGCTCAAAATTAATGGTTAGCAACCATGGAATAGCGTTCCATTTTGTGATACACATGTTGGTGAGTTTTCATGCTCCCGTTTTGTGATAGGCCTCCCCCTTTTTGTGATTTCTGGATTTCCTTTGATGATTTCTAGAATTTGTGTTTCACCAATTTTCGTGATTTACATTGATAAGCCTTATCAATATTTGTGCATTGGTGAATTTGTGTGTCATTAACTTTTGTGATTGGTATTGATATAATGATCAATACTTATGGTTTTAGTGAATAAAAATAAAGAGTATGACATTTTTTTTTATCTTTGAGAAGATTCTTGTGATATTGATTAATCTCTTGTTGATTTTTAATTACATACTTATCACAGTATGGTTTTTATGGATTATCATATGTTTTTTTGTCATATCTCTTATTCTATATCATTTCATCTGATATTTATAGCTAGACTGATCCGTTTATTATTTTTTTATTAAATAATACTCGGGTCAGACCGAGATGTTACAGGTGCTTCTGCTTGACTTCACATCTGGGATTATCACCCTGACTTTTGGCTAACTACTTGGATTAGTAGTTTTTGTTGTGTACATTTGAGATATAGACTCATTGATGTATCCATATTCTTTTGTCTAACACTTGTAGCTATTCTTTTGTAATATTGTGGATCTTGTTTAACCACTACTTTGATGTACACTTTCATGTGTTATATTCGTATCTTTTTCCGCCTTTGTGATATGGATATCTGTGACTGATTTGTGTTATGTTTATTTCTATGTTTGTTTCCGAAGAATTTATATAGCAACTGTGTAGTAGCTTTGAATTTGTATCGGCATGTCGTATTTCCTCGTGAAAAGAAAATGCATGTTATGCTATCTGACATATCGGTGCCCACACTAAGCCATTACACGGATGGTCGCTCCTCAACGGCCTTATTATCCGTGCTAGTTGACGGCATTACACCGTAGTGTCCTTGTCTAGCGTGGGTATAGAGGTGGGGCGTCACAACCACTGTCTCCGATTTACACCACACGGGTATAACATTACTTTCTGAAAAAAACTCTATTTAAAAATTATCTCAAAATAATTCTTGTAAGTTCTAAAATAAATTTCAAGTTAATTCTAAGCAATTATACTTAAATAAAAGTTATTATACAATGCTATATTAGTATTTAATAATTTATCCTTTAAAACAAGAATATCAAATAGTTCTTAAATAAAAATAAATAAATCTTTTAAAATTCATTATGAAGTAACTATCTATAATCAAATATGCTTTTAACAATATAAAATAATTAAACAACTAATTTTTTTCCAGAATATTTTTAACACTTTAAAAATTACGAAATTAATAATTTGAAATCCTCTTTTCAAAACAAGGCCAATTTCTCGATTTTCAACTTCGTCCTGTAAATTTGGAAATCTCACTTGAACCCCGATTTAACAAATTTTATTCTTATTTATCTATTCGCTTTTATCCTTCAAAAAAACACTTTAAATCTTGATTTTAAAATCCCTTTTATTTTAAACAAGTACCGTTTTAGGATTTATTATTTAAAACACCTTTTATATGCTTTTATTCCAAAGTCCCTGTTTACAATTCTTCACTCATTTAAAGCATATTTTTATTGGTGTTAAAAAACATGAAAACCCAGGTTAACTGTCACAACATCAAATGAATCTAAATCACACAATAACCTTTCACAGATTATTCAACAAAAACATATATCACTATATATGCAATTAAATTCAACATTTTTGAGGAATCCATTTGGATCCTTCCAATATGTTTCCCTGCATCCACTAATGTTAGCACAACATAAAAGTACCAATTCCACTTCGAGGTGGAATATCGCGGTATATAGGGTCATCCGCTATTATGCGGGCGCATAATGTCTCATCTGCTATATATATGCGGGAATATCAATCACTCCAATATATACACACTACTATATATAGTATCACATTAAATTGATAAAATATATCAGTTTAACCAATCAATCTTTTATTTATTTTAACAATTTGAAATTAAACCAGCAGTCTAAAATTGAGTGAGATTTACTCACCTTGAGTTTTAAATCGCCAAACGTTCCAATTTTAAATTAAATCGAACATATTCAATTAAACCTAAAATTTTAATGAGCTCTAAACATCTCCAGATCAGCACCACAGTTTAGTGCTCGTCGTTGTGATTTTGACATCGTTTGTTTCGTTCGATTCCGACCTCGTATGGATGAGATATGCAATTTATAAGTTTCAATACAAATTTATAAAAAAAATTTTTTACAAAACCTAGCAATCACAGCCGCTCGCTCCGAATTGATGAAAATCTGGCTGCATACTTCATCTTCCCAAACATGCGTGCTCTACAAGGCTACACTAACTAACGACGCCGCCATCTCCTTCAAACCGCGGCCACCATGATCCCCTATATGTCAATCAGCCACCACCATCGAACACGCCGCCCCACACTCCACCATTTCCCAAAGCCTCGCCGCACTCGATGCTGCAAACTGCTTGAAATTTGAGCACGAACGGCAACCTTAACATCCTCGATTCTGCCACCACATCACCTCGTATGCGGTCTCTACTGTTGGATTTGAAGCTCTCGACGAGCTCTTGATTTTTGCAGTTGAAGGTTTTTGAAATTAGTGAGTGGATGGGAAGAAAATCGAGGAAGAACAAGAGAACACACCAGCCATTGATAATATAAGACAGTGGCTGCGTATAGTATCGGCTAGGGTTTACTGTATGCTGCTTATATATACGATTTTTATATATTATTTTAATACTATTTTCACTTTTGACGTTCTTTTTCAGATGAACTCCAAAAGAAGCATGTCGCCTGGCGTTTATAATGTTTTACCTGCATTCCGAACACAATGGAACGTGTTTTGGGCATAATCCGATCGTATGTGGAAGATAGCTTTTTGAATCGATTTAAAATATTAAATTTTCGATATTTATTTCAACGCATTTCTATTTCGTGCAACCAAACGATAACTCCAAACACTACGAAATTTGAAATCTGGTAATAATACAATATTACGGATCCAATGGAACTAGTTTCGTCGAATTCCGAGACTGTGCCCAGGAAGGCTAATTTAACGCGTCGATTAAATCGAGCGATTTTCAAAATCGTCAAAAAATCATCGAAATCATTTAAAATTTCAATTTAAAAAACTTACTAACTCCACTACAAATCGCATTGAATTTATATTCATACTAGAAATCATTCTGATTCATTTTAAATCAAAATTTGATTATTTACATTATTTCTATATATTAGATTTTCACTATTTAATTAATCAGTATATGAATTCCCAATTTTAAACATATCGGCTTAAATTCCATTTACAAGTCCAATATTATAATTTTAATCCAAATAGAATTTAAATCAATTGTAGAAATCATTTTTTTCACCCCTATTTATTCTTAGATTCGCGTATTGCCCCAATTTCCAAATATTAATTTTATAATTTACCAAATCAAATTAATCGCTAATTTGAAATGCTAAACTATTTCAGTAATTCTTCCATACTCAAGATCATTTAAAAATTCAAATTCAACATTTAAAATAAATTAAATGTTCAAAAACGAACAACCAAAATTTTGGGTCGTTACAACGATGGAATACCCCTTGGGTGTTTGTGAAATGCATTGCTCTAATCAACCCTTTTCTCTTATTTGGTTATTCACGATGACCTATAGTTCTTTAGTAGGGGATTTACGGCCCTATAATTCTCTTGATAAGGGATATACGGCCCTACCATCTTTAGTCTATCTACTTAGCCTAGAAATAGGCCAAAAAATTCAATTATCTATTTATATAATTTTTATAATAAATTATATAAGTTTTTACTATAACCTGGGCCTTAGGCCGAGGTTCAATCTATGCATTTTATAGTCGACAGTCGATCGAAACTTACCCTAAGTCGACTGCTACCGGTCGACCGTTAGGGAACCCAGGTCGACCGGTCTTGAAAAATTTGGGGTTCCGAACATTTTTCAATTGTTGATTAAATAAAATTATCGTTAAATCCAACAATTAATAATTCCAGTTAATCCCTAATTTCTAGTTAATTAATTTTCAAATCCTAATCAATTCTAGGGTTTATGAATTAAGATTGCCAATTTGACATTAAACAAGTATTTAATTGGCTAATTAAATTATCGATATACTGTAAATTGATTTCTAGTGGTTTAGGGGTCAAACTAATGTCTATCCAATTCAAATTTAAGTTAGCAAGTTCAATTATAGGGTTCCTATCATATTCAATTTGGTTTTAACATATCAAATTAGGGTTATAACATCCTAGATTAATTATAATAGTTTAAGTTTAATTACATTAATCATATTACCAAATTTGTGTCTGCTTACCTCTAACTTAGGCTCTAGATCTTAAGAATTTGACCTCCAATCGATATCTCTCCTTAATCTCATCTAGGATTGCTTTCTTTACTCCTTAATTTGATTTTAAATTTTGATTTTAGGGTTTGAGAGATTTGGGTTTTAGTATAAATTTTGACAGAGTTTAGTTAACGTATGTTTTCATTAGAGAATCAAGGTTTCATTAGCATCTTATTTATAAAGTTAAAGCTAGGTTTAGGGTCATTCGTTTAACCTCAGTTGGCATTTAGACCACTCATCTAATCCTTCTCAACTAAGTAATGAAGGCTGTTAAAACATGCCATTGCAGAGCAATTAATGCTCGATTTTCTTCGTCATGGATCGACTGCTCATAGATCTGGGTCGGCCACTAATGGTTGACCTGGAACCCTCCTGGGTTGACCCATTATGTTATAAATTTAAAATTTAAAATTATTAATTTCTAATTTCGTTCTAACTCCCTTAACTCCTCCATACTAACTCAGGTTACGAAGTGTTAGGTATGAAAATCATTTGGAAAATCGTCGCGAACACAGTGGTGCAAGTTTCATGGTCAAATTCGGACATCTGTGAAAATTTTCTATTAGTTCCTTATTTTGGTTTAATTTTCTTATTAAATTTTCTTTTTAAATCTCTATTAAATTCTTTTTAAAATTCATGTAAACTTCTGAGTTGTTACATGATTAATTGTCCACTTAGCTTCTTTTGCTTTACCTTCATCCTTTGTTACATTAAACATCTTGCTACATACTGTTTTACATTTTCTCTTCATCCCTAACCAATAGAATATTCCATTAGTGTCCTACTACATCTTATCCCCTCCTGGATGAATTGTCATCCTATAACGATGAAACCACCCATGACTTCCTCTATTAATTGTTTAGTCTGTGGCACACACAATCTATCATCTTGCCTTGGATAACCTTTCTTATCCTTGGAGTAATGATCCAAATGACTTGATCATTCACCTCGTTCCAATTACTCCGTGATACTAACTAACAATATGGATTGTCCTTAACTAAGCCCAATACGGTCCACTAATGCAGGTATAACCTCCATTGTTGCCAACAAGCTAGGTGTGTATTTCGACTGGGGTCGGAAATCAAAACATGAAATAAACTTCAAATTCTACTACTCCAATATCATAGCATTCAACATAGCATGCTTCCTATCAAGCTATCAGCAACTACAATTCCCTTTCCTAAAGTATAAGCAATGCCAAAGTCATATGATCATAAGAACTCCATCCATCATTATTGTCTTAGATTTGAATCCTTTTACGGAAAAAGGTACTTAAGCGACTTGTGATCCATAAACAACTCGAACCCCTCTCCTAAAAGATAGTGTCCCAATGATTTTAAGGCTAACACAATAGCAGCCAGCTCAATGTCATGGGTTAGGTAATTCCCTTCATGAGTCTTGAGTTTTCGCTCCTGTATGCCACATCTTTTCAATCTTGAATAAGTAAAGCACCAGGGCTAGTACCACATGCATCAGTAAACCCATTGAAAGGTTTGGTACTGTTAGGGATAGTTAAAACTGAACCACTTGTCAATTGTTCCTTTAATCTAACAAATGCCGCTTTACACTCCGGATTCAAAGTACAAATCAAATTCTTCTTAGTTAGACGAGTCAGAGGTGTTGAAATAATTTTAAAGTCTTTAATAAAATTCATATAGAATCCCTTCAACCCCAAAAAGCTACAGACTATGAAGCATTCCTTGGCGCCTTCCAAACCTTAACAACTGCTACTTTTCCCGGGTCTACTATTAAACCATCTGCGGGTACAACATGCCTAAGGAAACAAACCTCCATCCATTAGAAGTGACATTTTGAGATTTTTTCTTTTAATTAATTCATCCTCCAACCATTCAATACTTCTTTCCAATGTAGCTTGTGCTACTCTTCACTTTAGGAATATATAAGATACCATCCACAAAGACTACTACAAACTTATTCAACTGCTCTTTGAAATACTCTACTCATCAAGTCAATAAAATATGACAGATCATTAGTTATCCTAAACAGTATGACTATTCACTTAAATAATCCATCTGGTGTATAGAGTGCAGTCTTCGGGACGCCATCCTCGGCCACTCTCAACTAATGAAATCCGATGGCTAAGTCAAGTTGAGTGAAATTTTTCCTAACAAGTTGATCAAAGAGGTCGTTAATGCGAGGTAAGGGATAATATTTTTTCCTTGTTAGCTTATTTAGCTCTTGATAGTCGATGCATAACCTGAGGGACCCATCTATTAAGTTGTGAAAATGACAGGCGCTCCCCACTTTGAAATACTTCTCCTAATAAATCCTTTCTGTAATAATTCTAAAAACCTGCTTATCCAACTCTCTCCTTCCTTCAAAGTTATATGCCTAAGAGGCATTACTACTGGTCTATCATCTTTCTCAAGGTTGATCCTAAACTCAATTTATCTTCGGGATGGAAGATCGAAAACTTTATCAAAAATATCTGGAAATTCTTTTACTATTAGGATAGCCGATAGCTCATTCTGTGATAGATCAAGTGAATACAAATAGCACTTCGTAATAAAAAATATTAGGCTCACAACATTAGATCAAATCATGCCCTCCACCACTTCTCAACCGAACCACTCTCCTATCACAATCCAATTTTACCCTATATCGAGACATCCAGTCCAATTTCAAAATTAATCCATGCCTCGAAAGCTTAGTTCATATGCATTACCAAAGAACTCCACACCATATATGACTAACTCTAAATCATGGAATCTCATGGATAGATGGGTCAATCCCTTGTAGGATTAGACATCAAAATGGATTCATTTACGATGTCAGATTTTAAATCTAAACTACCAACCAATGCGCTTGCATGAATGAATGAGATGCACAAGTATAGAAATATAAAAATAAGAGAATTAGATAATAACAGCACACCTTCTATCACAGTCTTCTTTTCTTTCTCCAAACTCGACGATGGCGTAATGTTGGTGGTTAAAATGGCATTCGGAGCATATGCTTAAACCACTTGACCTTCCTTTTAGAGAGCTAGACGCTACCTCTTCATGTGACCAAATTGGTCGTAGTTATAGCACTTTATCTTTTACTGAGCTGGATCTGCCTTACAATTCTATGTGACATGACCAATCAGTTATAGCTAGTGCACTTGATCTTTGAAATTTTCGTCCTGTAGTTCTTCGCAATATGACCCATCTTTTGACACATATTACAAGTGATCACCTATTTCTCCTCCTCCTCATGGTCCATTACCCTTATGCTTACCCAACCATTTATTCTCTTTTATCTTAGACTACTCATTATTCACCTCTTCATCAATTGAGTTTAACAAAGTCGCCTCTACCAGCCCTTTGAATGTAGCTATGTGCGGGATCTAGATCAATGCCAACTCCTTTAATAGGGAGTTCAATCCCTTTGTAAATTTCCTCGCCTTCTTGTTTGGGATATTTATCAAGTCAAATACAAACCTTGCCAATCTAATAAATTAGTATACATAATCTCTAACGATCCTGTCCCCTTTCTCCAGTAAAAAACCCTTCTCCATTCTGGAGAAAAAAATAATTCATTTCAGACTTCCTTTTAAAAATTGCCCAAGTAATACTATCCTCCTCCACTTCTGCAATAACCACTCACCACCAATTTTCTTCCTCTCCTTACAGGTCCTAGGAAGCCAATTGCTTCCTAGTAATGTAACCAATTTCCAACAGATTGATGATCTTTTCACAAGAGTTAATCCATGCCCGAGTTACTACATATGGTTTCATTATAACATATAGCTTCCCTTCTAGGCTGGAAAAAGTCCATGTTTAATTTTTAGAAATCCACCGTTGGAGGTGCTTGGAGATGAACCATCACTCTTCGGTGGTAGTAATAGCCAAACGTTCAGTGGGATTAGTACTAGCTTGGTTCGTTGCCTGTAGATAGCGTCTGAACCATGCAATATTAGCTCTTGGAATATCTACCGCATCCACTTTAATACTAGTCTGTGCTCTGGCTTCCACCCCACTGGTATTGGTCGCCATTCCAGTTTCAACTGAATTGCACATTTACAGCTATATATAAAATAAGATTCATTAGCAACTCCCTAATAGATAATAAAAAAAAGTAGAATAATAAATGTATGTTCATATGTACTTGACTTCTTATATATAATTTAAAAATACAAATATGCTCACCTAATATGCCTTAATCCTTGACTTAGAGATGAATTTTGCTTTGATACCAATTGTTCAACCTGCCTTTTCGACCTCTGATAGAATGCTCAAACCGACATTCAAACCATGAGACCTGAAAAGACAAGTCATTGGAAGATGATACAAGAACCAAACAAAATATTTTACTAGTAACTTTCTGGATCTCATAATAGAAGGAAACGAACTATGATATTAAATAACAATCATTTATTCAAATCACCATATATACATGTCTGTACAATACAAATTCAAATCCACATAACATAAGTCAAATCAACTCATTTATTTGCGATATATACAATATAAACATCTTGGTTCTCATCGCATGCTCTAATGGACTTTAGGGCATAGTGATGTAAATAAAAAGGAAAATAGGAGTGGGTAAGACATGAGTCCGAGTAAGTGAGTCGTACCTACTCCATATATACTACAAATATACTGCTATAATATTATCATTATCTAACATATATATCTAACACCTAAGTAGATACATCTTGGACTGGCCCGGGCCCCTTTAGGATTGTACTGTTGTTGGCTATTTAACACCTTGGTAAATAGATCATGGACTAGCCCAAGGCCCTATAGGATTGTATTACCATCGTCTACCTAATGGAATAACATCCTGGACTGGCTTGAGGCCTTACAGCAATTCTTAACATCCTTTCCCAAACAAAATTTAAGCCATGCCCTGGACTACCCAGGGCCCTATAGGGTCGCTTACCATCCAGTCCTCCTCCTGGAACATCGAAGCACTACGTGGGAGCATTTTATCTTGAGACTATTACTTGCGCCATAGGTTTTTATCGTTTGCATCAACATCAAATAATTCTATGGTAAAACAAATATATCAATCCATCTTTATATAATAGCAAAAGTTAGCATATACCTCCATTCTTAGCGCATCTTATTTCAAGTATATTTCGGTTTAATGATCAATCCTTCTAGTGTTTGAAGTCTATTTGTTTCATGGATAAATCTTTTAATTTCCTTCGTATATAAGTTCCTAACCATTATTAAAATGTTATCAAAGATTATAGGGTGATTCTACCCAGACCCATGATTTAATCTTTTAATTCCAGTATTAATGTTTAATTACGTAGATTATAGATCGCAAATCATTATCATGGTACTACCTATGCATTGTATCTCAAGTAAAGAATGAATCACTCACATAATCTCTCGAAATGCTCCATACCACTTCTTACTTTCATTGTTCTATTCCTTTTAGCACATAGAAACTTTTGTAACTTGCCTCAGTTCCCTCACCAGATCATAGTACTCATCTCCATGATCATTTTCATGGGTAGATTGCCAAATCTGGTTGAAAACTAAAATAATTATGCCACCTTAGATTTTTTAGATGGAAGAGAAAGAAGGATGATGAAAAGGGAGAAGATAACTAAAATTTTCTAGTCCAAGATGGGCTTTTTATATGTTAAATTTAGTTAAGATAACCGTTCCTATGTAAACTATAAAATAAAAATTCAAAAACTTAAACTACCGCTAATATGTCGACATATCCAAAGATATATATTGACGTATCCTTTCATGTATATTAACATACATCAAACATTTACACTCAGCTACTGAGTCACATGTATCTCCTTCATCTAACCTTAAAATTGAACAAATTTACATACCATTTTGACCAGAAAAACGAGCCGACCACAACGGTGCATGTCTCATGTCAAATTCAAAGGTTTTAGAAATGACTATTTTCCCCCTCTTTAATCTAAATAGGATTATTTACCAATTTAATCTAACTAAAATTATTGTTATTTAATTTAATTTTAATTATAATATATCTTAAATTTTTGGGGTATCACATAAGTTTTGGTCATGTTAATGAAATGTATCTTGTTCCCTTGCACCTTTATTTGGTGCAATAGGAAGCATACACCAATGAATCTTTGGGTTTCAAGGTATGTTCATTCATGGATTTGTTTTCGGTAAAAGCAAGTAAATAAAGAAGAAGCATTTATTTTTTGGTGTAGTTGACCTTTTTTTCCTAGTGCGTTTGAGATTGGCATTCAGTTTGGATTAAATATAGGAAAAAGAAAAACATTAGATGTATAGTTCACATTGTTCATAATCACTGCAATTTTGAAAGGGAAACACTCCTAATGAATTCATTGAAGTAACTTATGCATCCAACGTATTTTTTGTTGAATCATATGCATGAAAATGGGGTAAAAATGAGAAAAAAATTAAAAATGGCATTTTTTTAGTTTGCATTAGATCTTTAATGTAGTTTTAGTAAAAGAGGGTTTTGTTTTTTATAATATATACTAGCATAAATAATATATGAAATAAACAAATTAAGGTGTATATGTGATCATCGGAACTTATGAACACATCATAAATAATGTGTATATTGAATATTAAGTCAAATAAGTGTTTTTTGTTAATGTGTGTGTATGTATATAGATATGTTATATTTAATACACGCACATACATATACATATACATAAAGAGAGAGAGCTAGGATCAATAACACCCTTTAGTTAGCACCATTTTATAGCCCTTTGATATCAACCACAAGTCTATATTTAAATTGTTTATTCTTTCTCTCTCATGTCGCATAAACCAAATATCTAAATACAAACTTGTGAATGATATCAATGGGCTACAATGCTGAATAAAGGGTGCTATCGATCCTAGCTCTCTATACAAAAATATATATACACATACACACACAGTACATACAGTATAAACATTCGACCCTTAAAATATATTTTTTAATCAGTATTATGACCCTATATATAATTAGTATATTTTGAAAAAAAAATGTCTGAAATTTATATATATAGAAATTATATGTAAAGTTATAACTACAGAAATTATATATATATATATATATATATATATATATATATATATATCATTTAAGGTACACCCTGAGCAATAATATATTGTTTGCATTCTCTCTTAGTCATCACTATATCACATAGATATGTAAAGGTCGATTAATAGACAAAACTTTAATAATATATGTAGTTTATTGCATAGTACAACATTAAATTTCATGTTCAATCTAATAACATTTGTCGAGTAATTGATTTGCTTTGGCCAAAGCCTTTGAATTTAAGTTGACTGCCAATCACGGTAGTACTAACCTTATATTCGAGTGGGACAAATCCTCCTTTAAATAGTGTTTCACTTTATTTGTTTCAACTTATACCCAACTATAGCCTTAACACGATCAATGTTATTGTGGGATTGACCATAATCAAGGTATAGTTGAGACACTTAAGATTCACAATATTCTAAGTCAAAAGACTACTACACATCATTATGAGATCTTCTAATTGACTTTTAACCTATAGAAGACTCTTGATGAGTCGTTATGCAATTATTTCAAACAATTGCATATATATAACCTTTGATGCTTCTAATGGTCATGAGTAATTCACTATAACAACTTGATTTTCTTTCAACATTATTTTAATTATAAGACTGGGTATTTGAAAAAAATGAGCTAGATACAATTATGATTTAGCCGATTGTCATATAGACAATTGAAAAGAAGCCCATACTTTCACCGTTGGGTTTTGGATTAGTAGGGTTAAGTTAGGCAATGGCTTGATTATATTTTATGAAATATTGAAATGGGGCTTCTTTTATAATTATTGTATATATAATTAAGTAGCATTGGAAAAAATTTACAAGTTAAAAATCAATAAAAATTGGTAAAAATGCGCTATACGGTGCAAACAATGTTAACCTAAGAAAAGTGTATTTATTAAATTAGCGTATGCGAAATGGAAAATTAAAATAAAGTTTATTTATTATAATAAACATAAAATCATTTTATTTTATTATGGAATAATATTGTAAGTTATTTTTGAGGTTGTGGAATTTATTTATTTTTACAAAAATTGATTTATTATCAAAAATGTAATTTTGTCAAATAAAAAAATAAATAAACTTATTTTGTTAAAAATAATTATAAATCTAGGTAAGAAATTGATTTGTCCTTTATAACGATAGTATCTGATAAAATTGTAATGACGTGTATGTTACATATCGGAGGATCGTAAAATATTATTATTTAATTCATATGAGGTCGTATAGCTCTAAAACTTTGGAAAATGATAGGGACATTTTCAATACTTAAAATTTTTATCAGATGGTTTTGGACCAAGAAATTCTTGCAAATCCTATGACTTTTGATAGGAGTTAAATTACGGTTTGAAATAACTTCCATTAAGTCGGGGTGATGATTTCTCTTTTTGTAGAATGGTTATAATAGAACACGACTTATCATTTAGGAGATTTGCTATTTTAAGTATAGACTGCCACTGCCAGATTAGTAAGTGATTAGTTAAGCCCAAATTTAATCCCACTCACTAACCCATTTTGGGATTTATGCCTAATTATTTTCAATGCGACATATTTAAATCATTTTCCACTTTTCAAAAATAGTTCTAAATCTTCTACCTTGGATTATATCTAAAAAGTTTACCTTTTCATACTAATCCTAGATTAAACCATCATTAGAAGGGTAGTTAGCAAAGTGGATTGAAGATTTATCATTTTGATTGCTTTAAAACCAAGATTCTTGCTATCCATTTTAGATTTAGAAATTAGATTGATAATTATGGTATTAGGTGAGTGATTTACGATTTCTCGGTATCCTATGAATATTCATACGGTTAAAATGATGTTTTTATATGATTTTAATGCTAAAACGTTTTTTAAACTTTAATTTAACCTTCATATATGCTTATGGACAAATTTAAAAGGTTAGAAAAAAACTTTAAATGGTTTTGTAACACTTATGAATCATATTGTGATTTTTGCATAGATTTAGACCTTGTATGTTAACATTGTTCGAAGGAGGGATGGGCCTAGACTTAGGTTGCTAGTTGTTTTGAGGTGAGTATTTTGCTCAAACACTACTCGGTATCGATCTAAAGTCCAATTAGTATAAGAGGATGTAGTTTAAGTCGATGGGAAGTTGCTTTGAGTCAAAGGCAAGGAAACTTCAAGGAAGACTTCAGGTTGAAGCTAGGAAAGGATCTAGGGGCTTAACTTTAAAAATTGGCTAAGTACTCAAATTGATAGCGACCTCTTTTAGCTGGTACCGATCACTTTTCAAGGCATAGGATTGAGCTACGGGACATGGGGAGTGAAGACACGGTGAAGGGAAGCTCCAAGCAAAAAAATGAAGAGAAGAAGTCGGTATGAAGTACTTAGCTAAATAATTGGCTAAGTAATTCATAGCAGTACCGACATGATCTGAATCATGTTGGCACCGACATGAATTAAAGAGGCCAATCTTGGTTAAACTTTCAGGGAATGCTCAGAAGTTCTTATAGGTTTTGCTGAAGGTGTTCGTTCATGTAATGTTCGATTGTGATGTGGTAGCACGATGAAGGATGATAGCTTCAAGACTTTAATGATGGTAACTCGACGATGATGGAGTTATCTTCCGATGATGATGGTTCGATGTTGAATAGAGTCATAAGAACGATTATCCACAAGGAAGGGTTCTAGGAGGGGAAACCCGTGGACAGAATTTTGAATGGTTTTATTGTGGAAAGAAAGGAACATCGAATGGTTTCTTAAGGATGAATTGAAACTAGACGGAGCAAAGAAAGGGCTTTAATACGTGTGCTAAGGATCGTTGATACTTGAAGTGTTTTCTGATGTACTAGTAAGCAGAGATAATGTGAGGACACTTATTGGGCACTTGAAATGGCTACCTCGAATTGATGGAATGGATCTGTATATCCTGGATCAGAGAAATGAATCTAGTGTAAATTACATGCAGGTGGAAGAGTATATTGAAAACCGAGATTTCCCCATTAACCCCTAGTAGTGGAATGGTAATACGAGTTATCATGTATTCAAGTCACAATGAGTGACAATTAGATTTGTTTAATGGACGTTATATTTGCTATGTTTGATTTTATTGTTGTTTGTCACTCTAAGGATGTCACATGATGTTGGTATTATGGATGTGGATACCTAGGCACCCTGATGTTGTACTTAGAATGTAGTATGTCTTTATGTTATTTGTACAGTAACATATGTAGTATGTCTTTATGTTATTTGTACAGTAACATATTATCGATGTTATGTGCTAACTCTTTGGTTGCAGGGACATGTCAGATATGGTTCGTATAACTTTGTTCCTTACTATATCGACTGGTACAATACTTTGAGATTTCTTATCGCTCACACCAAACTGTTATTTGACTCAAAATTTTATGCTTTGCTTCTTATTACCTCGGGTACCCTTACATGAGTAAACTAGACAGCGGGTCTAGATAGTCGTAGTGGCAGTGCATACTATAGAAGGATAGAGCTTTATCCTATTATATATGGACATATTCATGCTTATTTTATCGTGTGACGCTATGGAGCTTAGATAGTGTTCGTTTATCATATTTAGAGACGGTTTGAGTTTATTATCAGTTGTATAAACTCTATCATTATCTTGTATAACATTGTGAACCGATGTACTCTGATATTATATTTCCTTTTAGTTAATACTATATCGCATGTATTATATCAATGATGTTTATTATTATGTTTTTATTTAATGCGCTGCGAGATATACGATAGGTTGTACTAATGTTTCTCTTCTTTTCACCCTTAGGAATCATCCTACATCGACCGGGTGACTTCGTAGTGCATTATTTAGTTACATTGGGTTCCGAAGGTATATGGCAGTTGTCACGTTTGGTATCAGAGCTTACGTTGTATAGTTAACCTGAGTTGATACCATGTCCAGTAGAGATAGAGAAGAATTCATCTCTCTAAACTGGATTGAGAGTATATATATGCGAGAGAGCATACTTGTTGTATATTTTGGTTTTCAAAACTATATAGTAGTATATATAGTACATAAGTCGCATGCATACACGAGTACCATCAATGCAATTTTATTTATGAGAGATTGATCATTCTTATTATAGATCAAGAATGAGCCAATATACAAGGAACTCTATCTTTGGAGTCGAAGAAGAAGTGGGGTTAGGGGCTGCTAAACCTGACTAGCAAGCGATGTTCAACATGACGATGAACATGTTGAAAAATACCTAAGCGGCTGCTCTTAATGTTGTTTGTGGTGGTGGTGCTCAAGTGTAGGCGCACAAAGTCGACTTTGCTAAGTTAAATAAGGATTTTTCCAGTCTTAGCGGCAAACCGTTCCATAGAGCAGAATCGGCTATGGAAGTGCAAGATTTATTTGAAATCTACGAAGGATATTTGATGACTTGGAATTGGATAATGCGATGAGCATGAGGTTTGCTTCTGACTGCTTCAGCGGTGGGCCATGAGGTCATGAAATGCTATTAAAGTTGCTACTTCCGAGAATTAGTTCACTTGGAACCAGTTCAAAACCAAGTTTGACGAGACATTCATACCGGCTACCTAAAAGTCAGTTCTATTTAGGAAATTTATAGACCTAAAGCAGGTGACATGTCTGTCTCTGAGTACGTGGCTGAGTTTGATGCCTTGTCAAAGTATGGGCTGTCTTTCATTGACACGCCACTGAAGAAAAACGAGAAGCTTATTATGGGATTGGATGACTACTTGGGTGAGAGCTGGTTGGGCACATTGGTGAGACATTTGAGAAGGTTGTTGAGAAAGCCCTTGGACTTAAGAGTTTTTACCTCGGTCTGAAGTCTGTCATTGTGGCAAAGGTGGGGCCAAAGCCACAGCAAGGCGGTGAGAAAAGAAGAAATAGAATGGTAAGAGAAAGCAGTTTCAAGGGAAAAATGCTCAAAAGAAAACAAAGTGGGATCCTGTCTGTTATGATTAAGGGGATAAGGGTCACTTTATTAGGGATTGCAAATCCGAAGGAAAGAAGAAGTGATACAACTGTGGCGGTTCGGACATATGCAGAAGAGTTTCCTAGAGCCAGTGTAGTAGAAGTAGGCTGTGAGAGCATATGCGTTGGATGTTGTCCCAACTTCATCACGTTCTTGCTAATCGAACGGAATTTCTATCGAATCAGAAAACCGTCGAAAAATTTCAAAATTAAAATTACCGCAAGTGTACAGCGTATAAAAGTTAGTACGTGGCGAGCGTGGGTCGGTCTGTAGGGAATTTTTAAGATTTTAAAATTTTTAATTCAATCAAATTAGACCAAAGTGAGATGAAATTTTTAACTGCAAAAGAAGCTAAGCTAGAATTAAAATGTGATTTAAAAACTATTGAATGGAGAACAATTTAGATGCAAATCCACTCTCATATTTTTGTAAATCAATAAACAAATAATTTATGATCTCTAACTTTGATATTGAGTGAAATAATCATTGCATTTATCATAAGTATAGTTTGTTTATGTTATTAATTAACATAACTCAAACAATCAAACTATACTACAACAATTATACCACTTCTAATTCTCATGAAAATGAGGCCAAAGCAAAACCTATTTTAAGAATGATCTGTTTACTATTGTAACTAGTAATATAGATCATTAAATTTCATTTTTACTTTCATTTCAAAATCAAAAATGGATTATCAAATGATGATGCAAATTGAGTTTATGTTGAATAAGAATAGCTCATTTGCAAAAGCAATATAAGCAATCAAATCCACTTGTATAAACTTGCAGTAAAATTCACTTCATGAAGCGTAAATCCAAAGAGATCATAAATCATAAAAAATGTTGAAATTACATAAAGTTAAAGAGCTTCGTCACTCCTAAATTGAAGGGGTTTAGCTACTCGTTTGTGGCATTGAAGCAACACAAGTAAATTTCAACATTAAAAAGAGAAGAAAATAGAAATAAGCAAAGAAGAAAATGTAATTAAACTACTTACAACAAAAGGAATTAAGCTACACTACTTGCATGAATGTAAAACTAATCTATGAACATTAAAAGAAAGAGAGCATAGAAATAAGCATTAACATAACATATAGAAAAGAGAGGAGAAAGAGGCTTGGAAGCCATTTTTATTTCATTCAACATAAAGCTTATAACTTACTTTCTTAATTTCCTAACAAATATGAAGGAGTAGAATATAGTTTCATGCACATAAAAGGGCTATTTATACATCATAAAACCCTAATTTCTTTTTTAGGGAGCTTCCCAAAGTATCCTTGAGGTAGTGTGGCCACCAAGTAATCATTAACATCCATTAATCCCCCGCTTAAAGGTACATGAATATTTAATGACCTTTAAGCATATGCTTAGCTCGTAATTGAAAATCAAGGTAAGTGGGTGGGGTCCTCCATGATCTTGAACTTGAATTATTTCTTCTTCATTCCTTTGTAGTACCTTGTGCATGCATAAATCATCATGAATCCCTCTTCCATATGCATCAAAATATCCTATAAAAATCATAAAAATTGTTCAAGTAAAAAGTCTTACAATGAAACATGCACAAAAATGACCGTTTTTCCCCCAAATGAAGATGAAAATATGATGGTTTGAAAATAATTGAATTTTGGTTTTAAACATGTTTAAATGCCCAAATATGATGTTTATTTAAAAAAGAGATAAAATATGGATGTAAATATATGCACATTTGCGTGCACATCAGTTCTCTCTTAGTAATGAGAAAGGGAAAGTCGTCACTATTCAAGGTATGCTTTCTATTTATGAAGTTTCTATACCGACTCATATTTCTAACACCAAATATTGACACTAATATATACACGGTATTCACAAACCAAACACTCAAGTGTCGGAAAGACAAATTATTATGGTAAAGTAAAAAGAAAAGGAAAATGAACAAGGAAGAAACAACACAACATCAGAATCTCATAATGGAATGATAATATATAATATCAAAAAGCAGCACAAACCATTACTCTAAGATACATATCGTTTCAAAATTACAATCCTAAGTACTATCTTTAGCCTAGACATTATAACAACATGTCCTCACAATTGCTAATATATACATAATAGTAGTGCAGCAGAAATAAGAATACTATGGTAGGTGAAAACATCTAGCTCAACTCCTTGAGCTCCAAAGAATAACTAATTAAAACCTGCCTATCTCACATTGATTTAAAGAGAATTCAAGGAAGTAAGGGAAAGATAAAACCATGAGTCAGACATAATTCTGGTATGTGAAACTAAGAAATATGTGGCCAGCATATAACAATATTTTTGAGACTGTTTGAATCACCATAACAGTAATCCCCTCAATAAAACCAGACCTATCTAATAAGCACATAAAGGAATATAATAGATAGTGTCTACGGTGTAGAATATAAGTCAAAAAATCGGTGTGCTGTTTGCATCTCACAACACAACAAAATTAGAATTACAATTAAAACTGCTAAGGTACACTCATATAAAGATTTCTATTCGAAACCCCTCCGTAAACCGAGGTGGATCTCCTGACTAGGGTAAGAATCTACTTCTAGAACCATGTATATCTCTAGATTAAATATACCACTAGGAAAACATAGGTGGTCAACGTTTGAACACGTGATATCGAATACCACCAACTCCCATGCAACTCAATCGAAAGCGTCTCAAGATGTATAGAATTGTAGCTAAACCTCATGCTACGATGCCTACTCTGTTTTCAGTCATTCCGATGCCGAAGTCACGTTCACGTCTCTCAAACGTGTCTTCATCACTCGAATAGATCCTAAATCTCTCTCCGGATTCCATCATCTTGAGTGGTTCACGAATCTCTCCATGGATCCCAACATTAACGCTAACCTCTTCCTTGGACTTAACCTTAGGATTGATAGTTCAACTCTATAGCATTCAACTCCACCACCATTTCCAAAACATAGAACATGTATATCAGTTTTAAAGTGGTTAAAGTGGTTTTCGGTAAATAATACACTTATCCGATCCTGGACTCTTCCAAATTAAATCGGTGAATTTTTGGTTAACTCAATTACGATTCTTTAAGTAGTAAACGAGCGATATAAAGGAGTCCTCCCTAGGAGATCTCGTGTGTGTATATATATTTAAAGTAAGAGACGATTCATAAGAATGAGTCCTTTCTAGAGGATCCCAAACTGTATCAATATGTGATGCTCACATACACTTCCAAAGTTAAATTGGTCAAAATCGATAGTTGACTAATCGACTACCTAATAAAAAATAGAAACGATCGTATATGGAAAACAAGTCTTGTATACTTACCGCATTTCCGACCTTCTAAACTTACACTATCCCTCAGTCAAAGTGAAGCCAGTTGGTTAGAGTGTTGTATTCTTTTAAACCGTACTCATACATCATTCTTAACTCTCGTATATAGAATAAATCTACTTTATCGACTTTTAGTGCCAAGTATAGGATTAAATACTTTCCACAAATAAGTAGACACACAGTGCATGATTTAGTCACACAAAGAACGTTTAAATCACACAAAGCACGATTATGTCACATAAGCGACTTCTAACCTCCCTTTTATTTGATTAATTCTTTACTGATTAAAACTTCATTGTAAATACTTGTGTATATATTTGAAATACCTTACAAAAGATACATACATGTGTAAAACTATTTCACTATTTATTTCTACTCTTTTTAATACTTTGAAATGTATTCATATTCCAAATGGTATAAGAATATTGACAAATCTTAAAAAATATTTCATATTTCCAAAAGTATAATTAAATGGGTTAAAAAAATGTTGTTAAAAACACTGTTACTATAAACCCAAAACCATTTTATACTTAACATTATCTTTAAACTATTCTTTTAAAGACCTAATTATTTTCAAGTATATTTAAATGTTTTTTAAAAAAGTTGCTTAAACATCGTTACTATAAACTCAAAAACATTTTTCACTTGGCATTACCTTTAAAACATTATTTTTAAAGAACCAAGTATGCTCATTGACAAGATAATATACTTTTTCTTAACTCCTCAAAATCATTTATTATAACTAAGTATTATAATCAAAACCGCCTTTATTCTTTTATCATATTTTTCCAAACATATACATATATAAAAATATTTTAGAAATACGTATAAATAGGTTTAAATATACACACACATAATATTACTTAAAATTAACTCATTCATAACTTACTAAACCTTTTATTTTAAATGTTATAAAGGAAACCTTTTTCTTTAAAAATATCATATTTAATTATTAAAAATATATTTAAACTTCTACTCTTTTTTCATACTCTACTCCATGTTATTAGACTTCCCTAAAAAGATTCGACAAAAATAATAAATTTTAAACCTTCTAAATCATGAAAAATAGTTAAAATGTTGCATTAAAATAGAATATTGCAACAAGTATAGAAGTGATGCAGTAGATAGAAGATGGCATTTATAAGTGTTGTAGAATGTTCTGGATAGAGAACACCTACAAAAGCATCGAAATTTTAACCAGTTTTCTCTATCTAAACGATGGATTCAAGGTCTATTTTTTTTATAGAAAGAATTCTATTTATATTGTATAATAAATATGCAAAGAAACCTATAAGCTTGTCTTTGTAAATCATATTAAAAATTCCATAACAATAAGTTATTTTTCAAAGTGCATTTATAGGGACTATTTCGCTTAAAAAAAATCGGCTTCATTTAACCACTTATGAAATGATTTAAACTTTGATATTTCTACAGTAATAAGTACATATATATATTACTTATTAAAACAGCAAAGTAATCTCTTAGGATGTCTTTCAAAATTAACTTTAAAAATCGCTGAGCACAAGGCATTTTCAAAGTGCATTTATAGCGACCTTTTTGCTATAACATTTCAAACTTTGTTCTATCATTTCCACAACTTTTCAAACCAATTCATTACTGTCCCATACTCTATTACAAATGTACAAAATTACTAAAACATATACTTGCATAATATATTCACACAACCATTTTGAACAAGTTAAACACAAGGGATTTGTGAAGTGCACTTATAACGACTATTCTCGCTTCAAAAACTTTCAAATACACTTCAACTTCACACAAGTAAACACACACATGGCCATGATTCGCGTTTCATAAGGTAATATAAGTGAATATATTACATATAAAGTTTTCATTTGCATTTTAAAACAAGAATGATCCAAAGTTATAACTTTAATTTGTTCATTAACTTTATATTTCAAACACAACAAATTATATACAATTATATGGTAAGTAAATTAACTCACAACCGAGCTAACACAAGAACAAACTAGTAATAACAATGCAAAACTTCCTACCACCCCCAAACCTTCAAAGACTTCGTCTTTAGTCTCCACAAGCTCAAAGCCACTCCCCGCATTCCATAAGTGCTCATGACCTCCTATAGATGCACCAATTTTTCCCTGTTGCCTCAACTTGAGTTTTTTTCCTAGCCCATAGGATGTTCTAAGCCCTTGATTAAATTTTGAGAGGATTTGGTCTTCATTTGATATAGATTTTAAAAGATTAAAGTGGAGAAAAGTGTATGAATACTTACGCTTATTTCACGATACTTACCAGATAATATTATGAGCATAGAGAGATATGTTGTGTAGATCTAATCAAGGGAAAATGACCTCCCACACCCCTCCTTTGAATAGCCATAAAATCTCTATTTGTATATCACTTCTCCTATCCACCTTTACACCTTCTTTATTTAACCCTTAAGCTTTCCCAGAATACCCTCCTTCTAAAATATCTTCCTTATCTTATTCCCCCACATCATTTTAGTTAAACTAAACTAGCAAAATATTTTTACTTGCTAATTATTTACAAATTAATACGTTAGGAAAGCACAACAAGTTCGAGCATCTTTTATCAAGTAAAAAGCCATTTATCGATAAAACAATTTTCGGTCACATTATCATATTTCTTCAAACTATTTATTTTAAAAAAAATTAAAAAAAAGTTTATCATCATTTATAAGGGCATAAATAAGGTTATAAATCCATTTAATCACATTAAATCAAGATTTAAATAATTTAGACATTTAAATATGAAGTGTTTGAAATTCCGATCGTTGCAGTTTCCATACATATTTTGTTCGATGTCGAGGCTTCATATTCCTTTATATCTAGTGACTTGGTAGATAGATTAAGATTGAAACCAGAAATAGTTGATCGACCTTTAGTAGTGACCAGCTCATTTGGAGGCCCCACAAGTCTTTGTATGGTTTGTCGTGGTTTGGTCTTATTGAATCATGAATGCTCTTTTATTTGTGATTACTTTGTCGTAGGCCTCACTAATAGCCGAACTACTATAAAAATCCTTTTGTTTCTTTACTATTTATGCTCCTTTTACATTTATTCTCTATATTGTTTGCTCTAAGAAACAGGCCGGTGCTTTCACACTCAACCCAAGGTGTTGATCCATTTTTCGGGTTAACATTTTGGTGCTTTCATTGAGAGTCGAACTCTGGCATAGATCTAGTTTTCCTCTTTGGGTCCGCTAGATCCAAAAACTAGATCCATCAAATTAGCTCAAGGAAGTTTGAAGTTTTCCATTGAAGATCAATGGAGGAGAGAAAGAGATGCGCTTTCAGGAGATCCATAAGAGCTGTAATATTTAGATATGAGACCAATTCTTAGCAAGTTGATGTCAACGACGCCAATAATCCATTAATCAGAGAAAATTCTAGACCTGGCATAGGAGATCAGGTGCTGGGATCTTCTATCCAACATGAAGTCATCACTAAAGGTGAACTGAATAAGATGGTTGATGAAATCAACCAAGATGGAGAATAGCCTAAAAGCTCTTACGGACAAATTAAATGCCCTCCTAACCTTACAATCACCAGCTGCTCCTAGAACCATGTCAGAACACATTGCTGCCATGGAGGAGGAAAACTCTTTCATTTCTGGCCTAAACAGAAGAAACGGAAAGCATAAGCAGAAAGAAGTTATGGATGGAGTCATATAACACCCTGCATTTTTATACAGTTAAAAACTTAACGAATAAAGATAAGCAACGAAAATAAATATTTTGGAATTATCGGAATATGGCTTCGAAACTTGTACCATTGCGTCTGGAGCGACTTTCTGATCAGTTTTCATATATAACTTGTCAAAATCCGAGCCAATATGAAGAAGTTATGAACGAAATGAGAACGAGTAATAAAAAGAAGAAAAAATAATTAATAATAAAATATATGTGTGTGGTCCAACCAGGAGGTCGACTTGATTAGGCCAACGGTTGACGGGTGACTTTGGGCGGTCGACCACCCATCGAGCCGGTAGCGACCTGGACGAAGCTTCATCCAGGTACGCGCAGTAACGAATTTTCTAGTTTTTAAGCGATCTGAGCTGTACGTTCTTCAATCTGATGGCTCCAGATCGCCCTGTGAAGTGGTGGCTCTAGATTCAATCCAAGAATCCAACGGTCTGAGATGACAAGCTCCCTTATATATAGAACCCTAGGCCATCTCTTTTCTCACAATTAGATTTTTCTCCCAAAAGGGTTCTTGGCCTAAGGCTAAACCCTAAATAGAAAATATTTCTTTGGGTCCTTTGCTAAAAGGTCGGACCCTAAAAAGAAAACATTTCTAGGAAGAAGGTCTTCTAAATTTAAATATTATGCATTTTGGAGAGGCATCCAGAAGGACCATGGAGCCAAGCTGAACACAAGCAAGGCTAAGGACGACAGGTGAGTGGATTTAATTATATTCTTTTACGTTTATAATACATTATCGTTGAATTCCCGCTAGACAATTTATTCCAGTAATTATTTTAGTAATTTAATTCTGTTAATTAGTTATGCAAACACTGCAAATATTATAAGAGCATTTATATTTAATTAGGCTTGGCAGTTAGAAAAAGGCGTAAGCCTAAAAGTAAGAAATTTACAGTTATTTACATCTATTTAGCCTTAGTACTAGTACCTTTTATTCCCTTTTTACGCAAATAATATAGTAAGAAAGAGAATTTGTGGTTGTGGATTAAAATACTAAACTTTATAGAAGTAGATGTAAAATAAGAAAACTGAAAATTTGGAATAAAGTTAGAAAAGTGGAGTTCTGCAATAAATTACGCTGAATGGAAACAATAAATTTATCTGATAATTTAATTTGGAGAGTAAGTAATAGTAATTGGTTGGTTTAGAAACTAGAATACATTTCTATAATTTAATAATTAAAAGATAATGATAAACATAACTGCAAGAATAAAACGAAAGAAGAAGGGAACTAGTGTAAAATAGGGGGACCAATGTATTTTACATTATCCCAAGATAATAAAAGAAATATCTTGCAGTTACGAATTATTGTTTATAATATTATTTAGTATTAAATTACAGAAATAGATTTTAGTATAGCTTTCACAACCAACCAAATAAAATAGAATTACTTCCTAGAATAAAATAAAATAAAGTAGTGTATGAAATGAATCAAATAAATTATTAAATAAGAAATTAAGGTTGTGAACAATAAACGAACCTAGGTCTCCATTTACCACGCAGACTATAAAAAAATTATTATGATAAGTTAATTATTTAATAAAAGAGAATTAAAAGAATTCTATATCATAATAAATGAAGACGAACTAGAACAGAAAAAGAAATACTTGTAATTATATACAGATTTTGAAAGAAATAATGGTAACAATTACAAGTACAAATATAACACAATTTATGATTAAGTAAAAGAATAGAAAGGAAAGAATAGAAAGGCTTATTTGGGAACTTAGAATAAATAAGAAATGATACCAAAGATAAATAGTAAAAGCTTATTTAGGTTTCTATTAAATTAATAAGAAAATAGAACAAAATATGCTTATTGAATAAACTTAAGACTTGAATTAAGTTAATAAGCAAGAAGTGGCAATACCACTAGCATTTCATATTAGATCAATGGTTGTCTCGCAATAGCCAGAAGCGAGACGAGGGAAATAATATTCTAATTAGGGTAAACTTGTAGCCAACAAAATAAGAAAAGTAAACTAAACACAAATTAAAAGTAAGACTTAGGGTCTAATAGAAGAGAGAGATGCATTTGGAGCAGCCCAAAGGATGAAGATCCTAATGAAGCAGTTCATCATAGATTTTAGTATAGGAAAAGCATATCCAACTTAGTTATTTTAGACTAGAAGGAAGTAGGAGACTTTAACAGGACGTGAGAGTACTCTAGGGTGGCCTTCTTGGTAAGCCTAACGAAGCTGTATTTCCGGAGGTAGGTCTGTAGGTGTTCCATCAATAGAGTATGCCTTAACTGAATTTGCATTGTAGGCCTAACGAAGCAGACCTTTGTTGGCAGTCAAGAGGGTTTGGGTTAGGAGTAGGATATTCGTATGTCTCTGTACTTGCAAGTAAGTTTAGTAGGCAGGACCCAAAAGGATAGTCGCATGTGGATATCACGCCAGCATCAAAACCAAGAACAAGTTCAGAAAAGACTAGAGTTAGACCAACAGAACAATGATTCTTTCACTATCGAGATATTAGGTGAGAGGAACCGCCAATTGGATGTTAGATTGTTTGCAGTAAGGCACGGCTACTTAATTCTTTAGAAGTCTTTCGGTTAGTTGAGGAGTAGCTGCATGGGGCCATAACCACGATGAAAAAGAGGCATACCAACTAGAATAACTGTATTGTAGGCCTAACGAAGCAGTCCTTTACAGATATAGAAAATCCCCGACTGAACTCGCACAAAGTAGACCTTGTTGGTAGGATTCAGATAGTAGACAGGACGATTACATAGTCCATAATGTACATACGAGGTGGTACATTGTGGATGTTCAAGCACTGGCATAGACTAGTGCAAACGTGATTTACGTTTTCATAGCAAGTAATGGAGTATCTATATTGTAGGCCTTACGAAGCAGTCCTTTATAGATATATCTACGGAGCAATACGATGGAGCACTTATATTGTAGGCCTTACAAAGTAATCCTTTACAGATGTAGTTACGGAACGCCCTCGAAGCAAGACAATGGAGCACTTTTCGAGGAGGATACCTAAGATACCAAGGGTGGTACCTAGTACCAATATGGTCATTGGGCGTATAGCTACATATATTTATATATATTAGTTATTAGGTTTTAATCTACTACAGAGTAGATGAGCACGGTTCACGAACAGATGCAAGAGTATTGTAACATAATGAACCTAATATAAGAGTAAATGGAAATAAAATGATATATGTAGAATTAATCCTAGAAGTATATAATATATTCATTCACCATAACATTAGTTCTGACCTCCTCCTCATAACATCCTACAGGTTAGGTAGATGGCAGATACTTTCCAGCTTTAAGACATTTATTTAGAAAGTGTTATTATATTGGTGAGTATTTACTTACTATTTATATTTTAGTCAATTCTGCTGTGAGATATTTAATTGAGCCATGATATATTTGTCTTTTCCTATTTGCAGGATACCAGATTCCCAACTTGGGTTTCAGTGGGCTAGGATTTTAGCATTTTTGCGAAAAATCTGGACCCGTTGGAATTCGGGTTGCTACAAACCGCAAGAATCGTTGTAGAAGGAAGCACAAGCACTCTGCCAACTACAAAGCTACCTACTACAAACTTGAATCTAGGGGCAAAAACTCCACGAGAAAATATAGCGGTGGATCTCTCGGACTCTGAAAATGGCGAGCAACTTGACGAGACAAGTTGGAAGAAAAAGTTAATGCACTCAATACCGACAGGGAGGCCCAGATTGCCACTTCCTGACTAACCACAAGTTAGTGGAATTCCGAGTAAGTGGCTCTCCCAAAGACAGGGAAGCCTAGGGTTCAACCCACTTTTGTTTACTAAATCAAACACTTGTCATAGTCGCTAACAATCAGCCCACGGACTACCAAACATCTGAGGCATATATCGTGGATATGATCAAGCGCTTAATGGATGGAAGTAAAGATATGAGAGATGATGAATGAGATCTACTCCAAGCAGGAGCCCTTTCACTAATGAAATTTTGAATGAACGGTACTCTAAAAAGTTTACTATGCCAACTATTCCGTCTTACGATGGAACTAAAGATCCAAAACCTCATTTGTACAAGTTAGTTGGTATGTGGACGGGGCAAAATTTTCAAATGATGTTTGATGCAGATGTTTTCCTATCTTCCTAGAGGGAATTGCTTCTATGAGTTCACCAGGCTCCCACCAAAATCCATCTCCACTTTCAATGAATTAGCAACAAAATTCCTTGATCAGTTTATGCTTCACACATCACAATCAAAAGAAGTGATGTACTTATCTGGCCTATTCCAGGGACGAAATGAATCTTTGAAATCCTACATGAGTTGGTTCAACAATGCGGTGACTGAAGTAAGTAAACCAAACGAAGATATGGTCTTCATCGCCCTGGTCCGCGCTATTCATCCCGACACTAAATTCGAAAAGTGTTTCATAATGAAACAACTTACCACTAGGAAGGAATTTACCAAAAGGCAAGCCAGTACTTGTGATTGGAAGAGGTGAAGGAGCTAGAAGGAAAACCCGCTAACCCACAACCAACCAACACTAGCCAGACTGGCATGGCAGCTAACCAAGGCACAAACACCTTTGGAACCACTGTAGGAAATGGGGGAAAGAATAGGAACCTGAAAAGGAAGAATAAGAATTCCAACAAGCAAAACGGAGGTAACAAGCGACTTAAAGGCTTGAGGTCCGAAAACTACACCCCGTTTAATGATACTCCAGAAACATCTACCTTGCGACACAAGGGATGGAGGAGTACAAGAGGCCTCTTAGAAAGGAAGCGACTGAACAACAAAAGCTTCTGGAAAGTACTGCTGCTTCCATGAAACACACGGTCACAACACGAATGAATGCCGACACCTGAAGAACCTGATTGAAGAGCTGATTCAGGAAAGCAAGTTTCAGTAGTATGTGAGGAAACCACAAAATCCTTACCAATCTGCTGCACCTCAAGCTCCTAAAGATCGGGGAACCAAGATAGAACCAGCGAAGAGGGACCAAGGTGGACCGACCAAATACTCATCACCGGAATAATATCTAGAGGATCTCATCCCATGTAGAAGAGTTGGGGAGAAATGGAGCGATATGTAAGCTCACTAAAACATGTTCCAAAAGATTCATGCTTCGTGGTTGAAGACGGAACTCTTGCTAAGCAGTAGAGAACCCTAAATGATGATATAATATTCCAAAATCGAAATAAGGAATAGAAGCTTTAACCCTCGATCCCATTGTCATAATGGTATGAATCGAACCAGCCATGGTCCGACGAGTATTGGTGGACAATGTTAGCTTTGTCAATATTCTGTTCAGACGCACGTTTTATCAAAAAAATTTAGTATGAAAGACATATCCACTTGTCAAACTAAGATCCAGGGATTCACCAGTGAACCTAGGGAACCTGCCGGAATAATTGATTTGCTCGTAGAACTTGAGGAAGCGATCGAAGAGTCGTCCTCATCCACACCTTTGTGATCGTAGATAAATGTCCGCCTATAATACTTTCTTAGGTTGGCCTACTTTTGCATAATTTAGGATTGCTTTAGCTCAGTGGTGTCTAACCATGAAGTTTTCAATAGAGAATGGATTTAGGATGATTAAAGGAGACCAAAGTGTCACTAGACAATGCTACATCGCAAAACTGCACGAGTTTAAAGAAAAGAGGAAGCATGTAGGGAGAACTCTCCACATTCATGAACCTACCGCATAGCAACTACAAAGATGCACCTGGCTTGGTGACTATAGCCGATTCGACCTTGCTTTAGACCCTAGAAAGAAGAGTTCGGGGGAGGATTGGGCAGCATCGGCCGAATTGACGGTGCCTGTCCCAGTTGATATGGATGACCCAACTCGGTCCTGAAAATTGGGTTACATCTTGGAAACAAGATGCGACGGGAACTAATCAAATTTCTTCTTGCAAATCTGTATGTATTCGCTTGGATAACAGAAGAGGAGCAGCCTAGGAACTGAACAGTCCAAAGAGCTAAGAGAAGAAGTGGATAAGCCGATGGCAAATGGCTTTATCCATGATGCAACTGTAACGACCCGGATTTTCAAACTAGTCAAAAACGTCAAAAAACCGCCCGTTCTAAAACTACTAATTTAACATATCTAGATCTGATAAATATACAACACAACTAAGTGTATAAGATATAATTTTAATAATACAACTTTATCAAAGTAATCAATTATCCTACAAGGTGTGCTTTAATACAAAGAAAACTCAAATACTATAAATCTACTACTGCACAACTCTGATGAGAGGGACAACAATAGTCATTCCTGCAAATTAAAATAACAAGTCAAATGAAGAATATAATGATGGGCAGGAAAGATACAACAACACAGACAATAAACTTGAAAAAGGCATATTATTATTGAGGATGCGTCACTACCACTTGTGACTACCTACGTACCTCCATCTTACTTGGTACCCAATTAAATACAGGATAAAGCCAACGTGGTTCTCCTACCACAAATTGAACTCCATGGGAGCCTACGATGCACAAACAAATATGCAAATCCCAAACTATATAGTATATATCATGCAAATGTAGGTTCTAAAATCTACCCACTTAGCTTAATCCTCACTTTTAGATTTCCTGAAATTCAATTAACTTTATTATTTTCAAAATATAATCATTTTCTAAAATATTTTCTTTGGACCAAACTCTCAATTTTTACTTCAAGACCTCTTAAATAATGTATATACATCTTTTGTATCAAAATATATTTTATTTTGGGATTTTAAACAAAGCACTTCTGAAATATTTATTTGGAAATCTCAAAATACTACTATAAAAGCTTATATATATATATATATATATATATAAAATCGGGTCGAGAGGTTTCTCCCGATAATAAGGCAACTAGGTCCCAGCCTTCATCCTGTCATAAATAAGTACATCCCTCTATTCCAAGAGAGAACTATACCAGAAACATATTCCCACTTTTTATTTACGGGTTCTGAATCATTGGTAACATAAATAAATCATTTTATATCCCAAAGTGATAAATTATTTCACTAATATTCACAAATACTTTCAATCATAGTATTTTCATTTCCCAAAACCTTTTGAAATCATGTTCAAACACTGAGTTTTTAGTCCTTGAAATTCTCTTTATTTATAAAACAATTTATAAACCATTTTATAACCCCTTCAAAAATATTTATTCTTAAAATATTTCTATTACTTTCCAAAAGAAATCATTTCAATTTAAAAGATAAAATATCTTTTATTTCCAAAATCATAATAAACATCTTTTATTATAATTTCTGCTTAACCAATATTTTTATGGAACACCTTATAGTCAAATTGTGAATCATAATCATATGGTGTTTGTATTTAATCATTCTTAAATTATTATCTACACAGCAAATGCGTATAAAAAGGTAAACTTTTGATAAACTGGTCGAGCATATTTCAAACAATCAAGTAATGAAATAAACACAACAATAAATTATAATCAACGCTTCATTCAATCAAATATTTATAACACTTTTTATTTTATTTTGGGTTAAAATGGTTTGATATTTATTTTGAAGCATCTGGGCTTTCCCTTCGACATGTTCCGTCCCTCACCCAAGTCTCCTTGGATCTCATAGACGAAACATGTGTACCAATCATTTTCACATACCCCATTAAGTAATTCAACATCTAAATTTTAAAATACTTAATTAACCATCCAAACATAACCAAATAAGGAAATCAAACCATTGTTTTAGCAAACAAAATATACAAGCATTCAACAAGGGTTTTCAAACAACATTTAACACTTAAATTTTTTCAACTTACCAATGGTTTTAATAAACTTAAAGGAAGAAATTACTCGCTTTGGATTTCACTTCGTCAAACTTTAAGGCAAAGAACACAAGATGTAAACCATATTTCCAACAATGCTTCGAAACCAAACCAAAATAAGCCTGATTCCTCCTTCCTCTCCTCATAACTCATGGCCATGGGTGGTTGGACCCCCTAACCTTCTTTCGTTGACTCTAAACTTCGCATACAACCTTCTAATGATAAAATAATGACTTTGGCAAAGTTTGAAGGTGTTTGACTTTGTTTTATATTGTTTTGAAAAAAGTTAGTAAGGAGAGAAGGAAGAAAACCATGGAAGCCATGGAAATAACTTAAGAAAGGAGAATGGAAAAGGTGAACAGCAATGAAGGCAAAGGGTCTCTATTTATAGGCAATGGAAAATATGGTTAAAGACATTTCAAACCTTCCTTAAAATTACTTGTCTATTACCATTCATCAATATATTACTCAAAAAATATCGCATCATCAAAAGCAAACTTAACATCACAATTTTCTTACTTAAAAATAAAGTAAAACATGCATTTATGGTGATTTGATGTTTGCTTTTCATTACTTAACTTTTAAGTATTCTTAATTTATAAAAAAAGAAACATATGAACATTTACTTTATATTTGATTTGTCTAAAGGCATACATAGTTTAAAATATGTATTAATACGTTTTAAAATCATGTTAATAACGTTGCAATGAATCGAAACAACTTTCGTTCGACGAACGGTTGAAAATCCGAAAAAGGTCGTCTATCACATTTTCAGTCTTAAATCAAACTATTTATTTATGTAAACGAAAGATGAAATTTATTTGTTATCCTTTTTAAATAGTTAAATCAAGATAGATAAAGTTAAAACCATATTAAATAATATTAAAATCCAAAAAATACGACGTTAATTGGTTAAAGTGTGACGAAGTTTGTCTATCTTTATAAAGCAAGTATATATATAAGACTTTCACCAATATTATTATTTAATACAATTTAAAAATAATAATAATATCATTAAAACAAAAATTGAACCTATATCCAATTTTATCGCAAACCGACTTTTGTCATATTTCGATGAAAATCCAAACTTTTTGATTTTGTAATCAAATTCTAAAAATAAGATTATCATTTTATTTATCACATAAAATATGATTATTTATGTTTGAAAATTCTATATCTGAATATTCAAAGTTAATTAAATATTCCATTTAAAAGTGGTAAAATTACCGGTCGTTACTGCAACCTATCCCAAATGGGTATCCAATTCGGTCTTGGTCAAAAAATCCAATGGAAAATGGCGAACTTGTATCGACTACTCAGACTAAACAATGCCCGCCCAAAGGACAACTTTCCACTGCCTAGAATCGACCAACTAGTGGAAATGATAGCAGGACCTAAATTGCTATCATTCATAGATGCTTACTCAGAATGCAACCAGATCATGATGTACGAACCAAACTGGAAAACACCAATTTTATCACTGATCTGGGATTATACTGCTATAAAGTGATACCATTTGGCTTAAAAAAATGCTGAGGCAACTTACCAACGACTGGTGAATGCCATGTTCAAACATCGGATCGGAAAGACTGGAAGTCTATGTAGATGATATGTTAATTAAATCGCGCATAGCCGCAAATCACTTGACTACCTCGCCGAAATGTTTGAGATACTCCGTAAGTATAGAATGAAACTCAATCCACCTAAATGTCACTTCAGGCTAGCCTTTGGAAAGTTCTTAGGATTCATTATAAGTGCCAAAGGCATCGAAACTAATCCCGAACAGATTACCGCTTCACGAGAAGTCGAGGCCCCAAGAAACAAGAAAGATTTATAAAGCTTGAATGGAAAAGTTGCAGCATTAAACTAGTTCGTCTTGAAAGCAACTGACCAATGTATAATGTTCTTTGATACGCTAAAGAAGGGAAAGAATAACTTCGAATGAAATCAGGCTTGTCAAACTACCTCAAAGAACTGCTATGACATATGTAGACTCTGCAAATCTTATCCAAGCCTATAAACAGAGAAGACGTGTTTATCTACTTAGCAGTCTCGCCCCGCGCATTAAGTACCGTACTTATACATGAAGAATCTATGGTCCAGCGACCCGTATATTACATCAATAAACGGCTTATTAAAGCCGAGAAGAATTATCCGAAGTTGAAAAAACTAGCATATTGCCTCTTGATT
The DNA here is from genome assembly GCA_030765085.1 of Allium cepa. Lineage (NCBI taxonomy): Eukaryota > Viridiplantae > Streptophyta > Magnoliopsida > Asparagales > Amaryllidaceae > Allium > Allium cepa. The sequence continues at coordinate 682,710,456 of CM060932.1, read as the reverse complement.
GCATCTAGGAAATTACGACCATACTTCCTGGCATACCCGATCAAAGTACTAATTGACCAACCCTTGAAGCGGGTTTTGTCCCGCCTTGAGACCTCCAGACGACTTATCAAATGGAACATTGAATTAAGTCAATATGAAATCACTTACCATCCTCGAAGGGTGCTTAAGAGGTGGATAATGGCAGACTTCATTGTCGAGTTTACCATACGAGATAACGAAGAAGAAATTACTCCGAAGTGGAGATACACTGGAGGTTGTTCGTCGACGGTGCATCGAACAACTTTTTCTTGAGGGTGGGAATTGCTGAAACGACATTGAGCATTCCACCATACTCATATCTCAAGGGAACAAAACATGAAGGTGGACCATCTGGCTAAACTGGGAAGCTCCAAATAAACTCGATCAATGGAACTGGTCTCGGTTGAAACTCTAACTGCCCCAAGTATAGGCGAGATGGATACCGATTGGATTTTCGAAACGACCGAAGAACCAAAAACATGGATGACACCAATCTAGGACTATTTGCTCAGAGGAACACTTCCCACGGACAAGATTCAATGGAAAAAGCTCCTTCAAAAGGCACCATGGTTAGTAATAGGATGGAATACTCTACCGAAGGGGGTTCTGTACCCTCTTTCTTAGTGTGTGACCAACGGTGAAGCATAAAAAATCCTCAGGGAAGTTCGTGAAGGCTACCATAGAGAACGCGCTAGGGAGCAAGCCCTTGCAAAGAAAGTTCTGCAATATGGGTATTTTTGGCTAATGGCCAACCGCTATGTAGCGGATTATACCAAATAGCGTGACCAATGCCAAAGATTTGGCAAAACCAAAAGAACTCCTTCAGCAGAGCTAACATAGAAGGCCAGCCCATGGCCATTCATGATTTGGGCATCGATTTGATTAGTGTATTGTCGATAGCCAAAGGAAGTGCCAAATACACTATCGTTGCTATTGACTACTTCACCAAATGGGACAAAGCAGAACCACTAACCACAATTACCACAAAGAAAGTTGTTAACTTTGTCACTAAAAACATTATTTGCAAGTTGGAGTGGCACAAAAAATCATTACGGATAAATGGGACTCAATTCAAAAATGCTGAATTCAAAGACTTTTGCGAATGCTTCCGAATCAAGAAAAGCTTCTTTGTTGTTGCACATCCACGGGCAAACAGGCAAGTGGAGGTAGTAAACAAGATCACCAAGTCCACCATAAAAATGCGGCTAACTAAAGCTAAAGGAAATTGGGTTGATGAACTTCCACCTATACTATGGGCTTACAGAACAACACATGAATCTACAACTGGCCATTCTCCGTTCGCCCTGGTATATGGTTCAGAAGTAATGATCCTAGTCGAACTGGTCGTCCCTTCTCATCGAAGGCGAAACTTCAATCAACAATAGAACGAGCAGCTCCTGCTTGAATTGCTTAATATGATCGATGAGAAGCGGGAAGAAGCCGAGCTAAGGACTGCCATTCACCAAAAAAGGGTCTCACGACATTTCAACTCCAAGGTCTGTAACCGTACTTTCAAAGTAGGAGACCTTGTCCTCAAATGGGTCTACTCTATATCAAAAGCATTCGGACCAAACTGGAAAGGACCTTATGTGATCAGCCATAGGCTAGGGAATAGCATGTTCAAAGTAACAACCGTTGATGGAACCCAAATTCCCCGTGCTTGGAACAGTGAATCGTTGCATCGTTACTTTATCTAAGACTATCTTATGTATTTCCAATTTTACACAGATAAGCCATCCCAGGATACAGGGGGCATTATAAAAAGGCAGAATTTTCCTAACTTTTATTTCAATTAATGAAATTGCTTTGCTTTCTAAACCAATAAGACCGTGTTCGCATAAGTACCCTGTTGAGTCGACGGGGTCAAATCAACTCAAAACCATCCAATCGTCGCTTGAGATAGTGGAACCATGCTCAAGTATGCCCCATCTACCTATCGAGTCGATGGAAATAAATCGACACAAACCATTGGATCGATGGAACTCGATCCTTGCCTTCTAAGAACCAGTGTTGCTCTAGCGACACCATAAAGGTCCAAATCAGAGTCGCACATTTAGTAAGCCCCGCACTGTCACTTGGACTGTGAAATCACGTCCAAGTGAACACGGTTACCCAAGTCGCACATCTCATAAGCCAGGCATCGCTTCTTGGTTCGCAATACTGTGACCGGGCAAGCCTCGATCTCACTGTGCACATTTCGTAAGGCATACATCACTACTTGGATTAGCAAAATTGCATCCAAAGACGAGGAACTCTCATATCATAAAAAGTCATATACCGCCTCCGCAGCCAAGGAAATAGCACTACAAGGAGCGGTACATGTGCACAATAGCCTAAACTTGAGCATTGCGACGAAATCACTTAATAGTATATCAAGTAGTCGGTGTTGCTCTGGCATCACCGAGCACTTAGTAAAATTCTTAAGTGCGTAAATCACTCACCATAAGGCCACTAAAAAAAGCTTCAAGGATATCTCAAGTCATAAATCAAAATGGGATATCTAAAATAAGGGCCATAAAACCAGAAGTACCAAAGATAGGAGTTGCATTATCAATCCGACTGGGGGAATTCGGAAGACCATAAGGGGCACCCACTCAGGTATCAAGTGTTCGGAGTAAACAGTCCCGTGAACTTGCGGGCCCAAACTCAACCACCGTAGCAAAAAATTCCCAGTTCTATTACCCCAAACAAAGAATTTTAGCAGTAATTACGGGACTAAATAAAATAGTATAGGGAAAATATCAACGACTACTCACATATACAAAATCATGCTGTATAAAAAATACAATCGAATAAAAAGGCAACAGTGCATGGGATGTAGACAAGTAGACAAGTGAATTTACAATCAAAATTTAAATAGTTTTATTACTAATAATGTTTTTCATGTACAACAACAAACTACAAGCACTGTACCCGCACAATATTAGCCAAAGAAAGGAAAATACAAACATCACTATTACAACAAGAATAAATGCTAAGTGCGGTCTCTGCACTTGTACAAAAGTGACCAAAAAGCAAAAGCCACACTTTAGAAATACACAGACAGATCATAGCTTCTTGTCACTACCTCCCCTAAATAATTTCTCACCTTTGATTCGTAACTTCTCAAGATTCTCCCTCTCTGAGGTGATCTCGCTTTCTAAACATTGCCATTGGCATAACCTTCTTTGCCTTTGTGCTTGTGGGATTTATGGGAACTGTTTTACGACCTTTCTTGCTCTTCAACCTTCTCTATCTTCACCGATACCATCTGCTGCTCAATCATCGACTGCTTGGTCTTTACATTTTTTGGTTGGCTAGCTTGATCCGCCTTCTCCCATATGTCAGTAGCTGCTGAATCCTCTACTTGAGATACAGAGGGGTCATCTAAACCTTGCAATGCAGCAATTTGCTCAGAGTGTGAACCGAGCTGCGATCCAAATGCGGAAAGGACGATTGATGCGATCAAAATGGCAGTAGATCTGGTACCATGAGGAGGAGATAACTTGGGAGGAAGAGAGGATTGATCTAGAATATTAGAATAAATGATGGTTATCTTGGCAATTTCATCTGACGTAAATTGGATGTCTTCAAACACGTAAGAGATAAGAAAATTACCTGCTGTGGGGTCTGTTCATGCGCCACAACTTCGAAGCCCTCCCGTTGCCCTCTTTTGATGGCTGCACAATCAAAGGAGAAGTAGAAACGGTCCCCTCATCAGTGCAAAGATGGGAAGATGGTTCACCAGGGACTGAAGGAAAATGCCCGGTTACAGCCGTAGCAATGGCCTTGACATTAATAGCTTCTTATTCCCTCTTCGGTCTAAAGATTTCCTGGCCCATCCCTAAAGCTTGGTGGGACTCTTCATTCAGATATGCCTGAACCAACTCCTCTTCAGTAAACTGCCATCTATGTCTTGAAATTAGTCCAGAATCTCTTTGCAGACTATGGAAAGCGTAAGAGGGAATAACCGACCTAAGTAATTAAGACTCCACTGATGAAACGTGGAGTTGACATAGAAGCCCAAAGTAGTAGCATCCAAGCCTTCCATCTTCTTTGTGAAAGCATCTTAAAGCTTTGAAAAGTAGGCATCCATGTTAATATTTTGTACTGCTAGTTGTTTCTTCTCGGCATCCAAATTCGAAACTTGTTTGCTAAGAGAGGCAATTTCTTAAGCCTGCTCGGCGATGGTTTTCTTTTGCATCTCAACCATCGCCTCGCTTATCCTCAACTTTTCATTTAAAGTCGCCTCATTCGTATGACACTTTATTATCTCATCTCTAAATATGATTGCGGCTTGGTCGGTGAATTCTTTTACTCCATAAACAAAGAAGCACTTTTGCTCTACCTCTTAAGGGCATCATCTCTCTCTTTTTTTAGCCTCTCAATCTCCGCATCGCGATCTACGAGCTACTCCTCATACTCATCCTTTCAGACTCAAACGAGAGAATTTCCTAGTAGTTGTTCTGATAATAGAAGAGAGTTGTATGCGTAATTTTTTCCACCCTTCATCTTGCTCCAAACCTCTCTGAATATCTTGGAAATAGGGTGAATAAAATTCGGCATGAACTGACTTTAGATTGGGCTAATCAAAAACAACACTCTTAAGAACAAATTAGGGAATGCAGCTTGTAGATGCAAGGGACCTACAAGAGGAATGCAAGGCACATGCCTAGAAATCTGGGGAGTGGTGGTCATGATAGTTGAGTGGAAGAGGTCACGGCACTGGAAGCAGGGAAATTTATCCCAGTGGAAGCAGGAGGCTGTGAGGCGGATTCTCATTCTTGGTCTCTTTCCGACCACTTTGATGGATCTACCCACTCGGTCGGGCTTTTCCTCTTTTCGTAGCCACTTCTCCTATCTCTTGCTTGATCTTTCTAAGCATGGCGATGCTCTTCCGCCTCCCTCACCTTCCTCCTTTTCCTCCCCTCATTAGTCTCCAAGGAGCATGGTATCTTTGAAGAGTGTCTCTGCAAACGTTGAGACTCCAAAACTCATTCAAGATTGTTGTAATGGCCACAAGACATCATTCCTGCACTAAGCAATAAAATGGCTTTAGGAAAAGGACGTTTGATGAACTAAAACATCCTAAAAATAATATAAAGTGCATGATCCTAATGTAGTGTGTGTTGTAATTTAACGAGCCCAGTGGAATACACAAACCAGATCGATCACCAACTAATGTCAGAACATTGCTTCCTACAGGGATGATCTTAGTAGACTAGGAAGGCAACCCTTCCGAAGTAAAGTCATCCATTAAGTCACCCATATTAACAAAAATGTTACTCGTATCTCCTAGATCAATGTCGGCACCTTCCAATATAGAGTTGGATACAGGCTCAATCTTGGGAGAAGATCTCTCAATAGGCTCTTTCAAAGAAGGTGAGGGTGCATGACTTGGGTTATTTCTAAGGCCTTGTCACCTAATTTGACGTCACCCTCATCGGTGTCTTAATCTATAACTTTCTCATTTAGAGGATGCTTCACATTGATTTCTCCTTATTCTTCTTTTCAACAAGCGAAGCCTTGCGCTTCCTTTGAATAAACTCTTCCTCTTTCTCTATTGGAATCGATGGCATTTTAGGTGAACGATTGAGCCCGACTTGAATTTGGACCTCCTCAGGGGTCTTCTTTGACCCATCAGATGGGCTACTTTATTCATCATCGTCGCAGTCGTCTTCATCAGAGTCATGGGAAGAGGAAACAAAATGTGTTTGGGCTCTAGAGCGGGAAGGAGCGCTAATGAATCCGATGAATATCCCAGGGCGTAAAAGCCCACATCAACGAAGATTCTCATATGTGAGCAAGAATCAAATCGTGCACTCCTAAGCATCGACCGCTTTCACAGTGTTAAGAACGGTGTCGAGTGTTGGGTCCTTGTTAATTTTTAAAAGAACTGAAAGGAATATATGATCGTTTAGAAAACTTATATCAATTAATGGAAACTCCAAGAATGGTGAAGGAGACTTACCCCACATAGTCCATAAACGGGTGAATCCTTCTGGACACTTAGCAAAAATAAACTGATTCTTAAATGAAGGAACTTTGCTTGGAAGATCCAGTATAATTTTTCGTCTATGCTGTGTTTAATATAGATTAGTGATGTATTAGCCTCTCACTTCTTTAACAATAGAAGATTTTGCAGCTCGGCGAAGTTTGGGGCATGATTAAGCGTTTGCATGAACGGTACATATAACAACGTCAGTATGGCGTATCCATTTTGAAGAATCTAGAATGGGAACCCTATATTCTGAAGTGTTGTCACTAAGAAGTGATTTAATGGGGCAACGCACCGTACATGCACATATATCGATGGGAAGCCACGTATCCAAAAGGTTTCCTATGAACAAATTCTCCTTGCGATTGCAAAAGCACATCATGCTCAGGGATACGATATTACGATCAAATATTTTGCAATATCCTATGTGTAAGAATTATATGAGCTTTCTCCAAAGGATCAAGCAAGACTCAGAAATTAGGAGGAGTGCGATCGACGATGGGACATTCCTTGAATTAGACAACTATATTAACTTGAAGTTATGGAAGTGGCGGATCCAGCTGGGATCGATAACGACTCCACTTCAGAAAGAGGTGTGTTCCCCTCAATTGATTTGCACCTAGAAGATTTGTGTATCATTCTATGTAAGAAAGCTAGTATTCAAAATGGTCAGGTACGCTTAATCTCTAAACATAGACCCTTGCGTGGTTGGCACTCAAAACATGGGAGATAATTGATGTGTACAAACCACTGATCAGATTCCAAGTGTTAAGTGGGAGTGTGTGTGATATGTAATCTAAGTGAGAATGGGTCCAGTGTCCTAAATGCTTTGAACAAACTATTCCATGTAGATGGCTCATTCACACCGGAAAGAGCGATCAGTATCACACGTTAATTTCATTCCTTTTATACTTACCCATTCTCGATCAACGATCGATAACGGATCCATTGTCCGAAGTGATAAGGAAAGCCCTTTCTATTCCAGGTACGTCCACTGTGAAATGGTAGGACCAATCCGAAGCGAGTGATGTAGATCGATGGGTTCGAATCAAGTAAAGAATTCTCAATATAAGTCGATTTTAGTTCTCTAGAAGGTGATAACAGCATGAGTTGTGCACAAGACGCTACTCTAAGCTATTATCACCTCCCAGAAAGTCCAAATTCAATCCATAAGATGTTGTTTCAGGATTGACTGCGCAACTTGGTGCAAGTCAATTTTGACTCTGTAGATGAAGACAACAAAATATGTCGAGTACCGTGGCAAAACCCTAGCTTCATTTCGTGAAAAATTCAAGACTCAGTTTGCTATCTTCTTCCACAAAGTCATAATCAACTCGAATCTTCCACTGTATCTGTATCTGTCACCAACACTACTTCATCAAAAATTGCTAGTAGTAATATGCCAAAATCCATGCTACCAACCATCGTATTGCAGAATATAAATCGATATTTAGTTTAGAGAGACCCAAAACTAGAGTTTCACTCGGGTCGGATTGGTAGTATTCTTGGAGGTAGAAGCTTTTGCAGTAGTTTCTAGCATACGTCATCGACGATGGTTTTAGAAGGTGATGACTAGAGGTTGTGGTGGTGAAAGTCGACGGCGACGGTTCCTTTGTGGACGAGATACTTGGATTGGCTCGACTTAGAGTTTGGATCGAATGAAGTAAGACCAGAAGTGAAGTGACTAGGTCGAATCGGTTGGTAAATTAATAAAAAATGTTCTTTGGAAATTTTTATCCATGTACCCGGATAGCCATCGATCCAATCAATTCAAATCGGTACCGATCCGAATTATTTCGCCTATGCCATACCAAATTTCTCCAGTATGACCTCCTTGATGTTCATATACGTCCTTGAAAAACTCAAGTCCAAATTACTGAGTAATCTTGAGCAATAAAGATCCATATTGAAAACTGAATAACTCGGCATATCACGAGATAGCTCAACGCAATTAATTAAAATCCTTAAAATGGAAACCCAGAGATAGTCAATTCCAAAGCGCACCTTGTTTTCAACGAAAGCGTACTCTTAGGGGCAAATGTTAACCGAGTTTCAACCTAGCTGAATTCAAAAGGAGTTAGAACATTTAAGCTAAGTTAGAATGACTGGAAACTTGACCAAAAGGCCTAAGAAAGAAAGACGAGAGTCTCCAAAGTGTTTAGCCTAAAAATAAGCAAACTTTTCGGATCGGCACTGATCCGATCCAATTGGATGAGTATTGATCCAAATTAGTTGCTCATATATTCCTCATCCTTTTTCATTATGACTTTATGCCTCTAATAAGCTCACTTCTCAAGTTTGGTAGCATTCCAAACATCCAAGCTTAAGGGGTGACGGTTCATCTGATTCATAATACAGTTCAGTTTTGCCCATAACAAGCTACAAAACCATATAAAGAGCATCAAAACGAAGTAAGAAAGGTAGCCAAGTAGTCGAAGCGTCAAAAATGCTTAACTATTTGGATCGGTACCGATCCGATCCAATTTGATCGATGCTGATCTAAATAGTTTGCTCTGATAACCTCCAAACTTCTTGTGCTCCCTCTACATGACAACAACAAGCTTCTAGCAAAGTGGCTCTTGCCTAAATGCTCTCCAAACCCTATAAATACCATCCCATCTGCAATATGAAAGGGATCTCTAAACTGGCTGCTGTGACTCTGCCATTACTATTCTTCACTCTTATTCTCATATGCAACAATCATAAGGAGCAACTGAGATCCTCCGGTCACCTCCAAGTACTTATGATCTAGATCTAACTTAGGTGATTCAAATATATTGTAAATCAAATCAATCTTGTAATAGTAGTTGGTTAATAAAAGCTATAAAGTGGACGCAGGCTTCATTAACAGCCGAACCACTATAAAAATCTTCTCGTCTCTTTACTATTTCTGTTCTTTCTACATTTATTCTCTATATTATTTTATCTGAGAAGTAGGGTTAGTGCTTTCACACTCAACCCAGAGTGTTGATCCATTTTTTAGGTTAATAGTATTGTAGTTGATCCTACAATGGTGGCTATGGTTCAAGAGAACCAACCCAAAAATTTTACTGACGTGAGGAGTTTCCTTGGACTGGTAGGATATTATAGACGTTTTACCAAGGACTTCTCCAAAGTAGCAGCATGGTCGACCAGTTTGACAAAGAAAAATTAGACTTTTGTTTGGGATGCGAGGTGCGAGCATGCGTTTACAAGTCCGAATGAAGGTTGACGAATGCACCAATGTTGACCATTCCAAGAGGGAATAATGAGATAACAGTGTGTGTATGTATGCTTATAGTGCTAGGTTGGGCATGGTACTAATGCAAAAAGGAAAAGTTGTCGCCTATGCTAGTCAGCAGCTGAAGCTGTATGAGGGGAAGTGCACAACCGATAATTTGGAGTTAGTGGCGATAGTGTTTTCTATGAAGATACAGAGATATTTTCTACTTAGAGAAAGGTTCAAGTTGTTCATGGACTATAAATCCTTGAAGTACCTTTTCTCCTAAAGGACCTCAACCTTCATCAGCAGTGATGGTCGGATTTTTTAGTCTCATATGACTTTAGCATTTCCTATGTGCCCGGTGAAGCAAACGCAGTCACTGATTCCTTAAGCAGAAGACATGCCCATTTGGGAGCTATGTTCCTAAAATGGAAGTAGTTGGAGTATATTGCTGCTATGATTTTAAACCTAGATGTAAACTAGAGCTGGAATTGTTAGGTGCCTGACTATGAGGCCTACTTTGATCGAGCGGATCTATACTAGTTAGAGGCAAGATGCTAGACCAACAGAGGTTATGACGAAAATAGAAGGAGTAGAGCCTATGGAGATGAAGTATTATGGACTCGATTGAGATGGTTAGCTCTGTAAAGATTGGAGTTTGTATGTTCCCGATGTTGATGGATTGTGAGATAAGGTGCTATGAGAGTGCCATCATTTTAGATTGACTATACATCTCTGTGATACTAAGATATTTATGACATGAAGTAGACATGATATTGTGAAGGGATGAAGAAGGATGTTGAAACATTCATCTTGACATGCATGAACTACCGGTTGGTAAAGGTAGAGTAAAAAAAGCCAGATGGGTTGATGCAACCACTTGAGGTTCCCGAGTGGAAGTGGAAACAAGTATCGATGGACTTCATCGACGGATTTCCAAGGACCAAAGTAGGGTATGATAACATTTAGATCATGTTGATAGATTGATAAAGAGTTCCCAATTCATACCAATTAAATTTAGTAGAACGACATCCAAGTTGGTCGAGTTGTAAGTAAAAAGATGGTGTGATTCTATGGTGCACCAAAAACCATTGTGAGTTACCAAAACCTTTATTCGCTAGTAGGTGTTAGAAGAACTTAGAAGAGGCACCGGGGATGGAGCTGTATCTCAGTACAACTTATCATCCATAAACTAATGTATGTTCCAAAAGGGTGAATCGTATATTAGAGGATCTCTTGTGAACTTGCATTCTCGATTTTGAGGCTCGTGGAATGACCATCCCGTTTTAGTAGAGTTCACAAACAACAACTATTAGTCTAGTATCGGTATGGCATAATACAAAGCATTGTATAGCGAACAGTGTAATGCTCCTTCTTGTTGGCGGGAAACGAGCAAGAAACTAATATTTGGTCCAGAGATGATTTGGGAGAACTTTAAGAAGATCTACATAATTCGCCAAAGAATAAAGGCTGCCCAAGATAGGCAGAAAAGCCACATCGATAGTAGATTTAGGGCTTTGGAGTTCTTTGTCTGCGATAGGGTATTTGTGAAGATTTCTCCATTAAGGAATGTTGTTCGATTCGATAATAAGGGAAAGTTGGCGCCAAGATTCATTGGTCCTTTTTGATAATAAGGAGGATTAGGAACCTAGCATATATGGTCAAGTTACCATAGATGAAGGTGGGCGTACTAACGTATTCCACATTCTCACTTTTTGAAGTTTGTGCACGACTCAGACATCATGATTGTATCAAATAAACTTGATGATATCGAGATTGGGCCAGAAGCTTCGAGACCTCGTAGTTTGATTCATATCATCCGATGTGATACGAAATAGCTCAGGAGGAAGACGGTGGAGTTAGTGAAGGTTTAATAGGGGTGATGAGAAGGCGATTGCACGTGGGAAATCGAGAAGAGCATGAGGGTCGCATATCCAGAGCTCTTTATGTGGTTAGGCTATTGTTTTTCATATTTGCTTTCACCTTTGATGTCATATAGGATAATATATTATCGCGCATGCTAGGATAGGTTTATCTATATTATTGATTGCATGGCTACTTGTTAGATATGCTTGATGGTTGCGTATGGTTTAAGGCATGTGGGGTAATTATGATTGACCATTTTTTGATTTTTTAGAGATTTCAAGAGCGAAATTCGTAAATAGAGGGAGAGTATAATGACCCATATTTTACACATTGAATGATTGTAAAATATTATTATTTAATTCATATGAGGTCGTATGACTCTGAAACATTAGGAAATGACTACTAGGAACATTTTTTTACACAAAATTTTTATCAGACGCTATAGACCTAGTTGTTCTTATAAGGCCTATAGCTTTTGGTAGAAATCTAATTAGGACCTGAAACCACTTTCATCAGGTCGAGGTGATGATTTTCTTTCTGTGGAGTGGTCATAATAAGAAAATAGACTAACTATTTAGGAGATATTATCTTTTTAAGTTTAGACAGCTGCTGGCAGATTAGTGGGTGATTAGTTAAGCCCAAATTTGAGGCCATTAACCCATTTTAGGATCCATTCCTAAATGGAACTGATGGTACATATCCAAATCAATTCCGACTTCCCAAAAACCATTCTAAACCTCCATTAGCCTAGATTTTATCAAAAAGTTCATCTTTTTCATACTGATAATGGCTTAAACCATCATTTCAAGGTAATTAGCAAAGTGGATTGAAAATCTATTATTTTGATTGCTTTAAAACTTAGATACTTTCAGTCCATTTTATATTTGAGGATTCGATTGATAATTTTGGTATTGTTTGAGCAATATATGATATCTCACCATCTTACGCATATTCATGTTGCTAAAAATGATGTTTTAATATGATTTTAATGTTAACACATTTTTAAACATTAATTTAACCTTCATATATGTTTATGGCCAAATTTAAAAAGTTAGAAAAGGATTTTAAATAGTTTTGCAACCCCTATGAATCACATTGTCATTTTTGGATAGAACTAGATCTAGATTAAACCTTGCATGTTAATCATGTTTGGATGAATTGGTTGTGCTTAATTTAATTTTCACCAATGGTTTCTATTTCATATACTGCTTTGATGTTTTTGTTAATTTCTTTTAGATTAACTAGGAAGTGGTCATCATTTGGGTAAGACATCAACAAAAATGATCAAAATTGAATGCAACTTGGAGGAAGGGTTCTGGAGGAGGGAGGGGCCTACACTTCAGGTCTCAATTTTTTCGGAGGTGAGTATGATGCTCAAAAACTACTCGGTACCAATCTAAAGTCTGGTTGGTGGAAGAAGATGTAGTTATGATCGGTGGGAAGTTGCTTCGAGTCAAAGGCATGGAAAGTACAAGGGACACTGTAGGTTGAACTAGGAAGAGAAGAAGTCGGTATGAAATACTAAGCCAAATAATTGGCTAAGTAATTCATATCAATACCCACATAGTCCCAATCATATTGGTACTGACGTGAATTGAAGAGGCCAATCTTGGCCAAACTTCCAAGGGATGCTCAAGGTTCCTACATGTCGTGCTGAATGCGTTCATTCATTAGTTTGAGGTTCGGTTGTGATGTGGTAGCATGACGAAGGATGATGGCTTTAGGACTTCGATGATGGTAACTTAAGGATGATGGAGTTATGTTCTGATAATGATGGCTCGATGTTAAATGGAGTCGTGATGATGATTATCCACAAGGAGAGATCTAGGAAGCATGACCCATGGATATAATATTTAATGGTTTATCGTGGAAAGAAAGGACATAAGGTTTTGAAAGTATTTTGAAATTGTATTACAAATTGGAAGAAAGGTGAGTGTAATTATACAATTAATCCATCGTAAATCCATACTTTTATCCATAATATTGGCACACGTTGGTAATGTAGTTATTTAATATGGAAATTAATTGGAAATATGGAAATATTGCGAATTGTATTGAAAATTGGGTTAAAAAGTGAATTTTGAGGGGAGGTTGAGTTAGACTCTCACCGTGAAATTGCATTATTTTGCTGTGAATTGGAAGAGGAGTGTCATGCAAAGCTTATGGTAGATAAGGACACTGAGGTGCGTTGGGGGACGGGGACGTGTAGATCCCCAAATTGGATGAGTCATTATTGTCATTAGGAAAATGGCAGCGATGCACCCATATGTAGAAGTAGGTGAGTAATTCTCACTTTCCTTATGCAGAGGAGTCATTCTCACTTGCATATTTATGTGAGAAATTCTTACATATGCAAGTAGGTGATATAATTTCTCACCTGCTTGCATAACTAGATGTGGGCCTAGGCCATTTAGCAAGTGGGCCTACAGCTTACTGTTTAGATCGGATGGGCCTATTTCGGCCCAGCACCATTAAGAAAAAAACTAAAAGGTTTCAACAGAAAATTGGTTTTTAACTTATTATATGTATATATGTGTGTGTGTGTGTATGTGTGTTTTGAATGATTTCAAATTTGTAAAAATATTAGTGAAAGCTATTTACATAACTTAAGTTTTAGTTTTGTAATTAAATGTGCTATTGGAAAAAAAAATTCAGAAATTGTAAATGTCAAAGAGTTGAAACTTTATGACAATAATGGTACTTTTAAAGGTAAAACCTTTTTGTTAAAAATATATAGAATTTTTAACTTTAAATTTAATACAAAAGTAATGTGATGTTTGTATTTATTTATACCTGGATGTATGATTGATAGCAACAAGATTTTGGGTGCTATGAATGTATACGAATGGAGATGATTGATAGCAGCAAGATTTTGGGTGTTTTGGTTGTATGTGAATGGATGCAATGATGTATGGAAATTTGTTGCGTAATTTGTTTCTTTTTTTAAAAAATGCTTTCGCTATCTTATGTTAATAAATAAAGTCCAAAATTTTATTCGAGATAGGAATGGTAATCAAGGATTTTACTGTAAGTGAGGATTACATGACTAAAGTAAAAATATGATGACCATTATGTCAGATACCAGAGGTGCTAGATATCCATCTTAGCTGACTGACATTCAGGCAGCGCACCGAGTCGTAACAACTAGTTCTATTGTCACTGGTCTAAAGTCCGCTGCATGGGCATAACAGCGGGGTTTAGGTTAAGTATTGCAAGGATGGAGGAAGTGAAGATAGCCTACGAGGTTAAATTATTTGTGCAGCGAATGGACTGTGTGAGGATGCTCACATTATTTAGTAAGGTAACGCATACCTCAAGTGAGGAACTTAACTTTCGGTAATAATTTAATGTGTAACCTAGGATGAACGTAGCAATTAAATTAACCGATAAGTAAAATTAAAAGAAGCCGTAACAGCTATGTAATTAATAATAAAGGCATAGGTGTGAAACTCAGTTGGTTAGAGCAGCGACTATGTCATTGTGAAATAATAGATATTACATGTGTGTCAAAACATTGTGGGAGGATGATGAGGTTTTGGGTAATTAATGTGTTGTGTGACATCTACCCTTATATTTACACCTGTTATTTATTATTTTATATTAGATATTATTACACTCATAGCTAGATGTATTCTGACCTAAGTTTTATTATGTTTTAATAATAATTCTCGGGTTAGCCAGAGGATTATTACAGGTTGCATTTCATGCTGATCTTTTTGGGATTGTTTTGGAAGACCCGCTGAAGTCTTCCATTATATATACTTTTGCCTGGATATGATATTTGTTGTACCAGGGTTTATATAAGCTATGAAAATGTGTGTGTATCTGTGTGTGTATCTATGTGTATGTGTCACTTTTTGGTTGTGTTCTATGTAAACATGGGATGATACCTTTTGGAATGTATGCTCATTATTGTGGTTGTTGTTTATATTATATTTTATCTTCTTCCATTACTCGTATGGTGGATATTTATATTTATGTTATAGATTCTATATTTTTCTATTACGGGAAACTTCCGTATCATTGTTTGGTACTAAAATGAGATACAAGCCGGTGATAATTTTTCACTATATTTAACTGTATCCATGTTTTTCCAAAAGGATAAGTATGGAAGAGCGCCCATTATAGTTCCATTCTCCATACTATCATATAGTATTACTTTAGTAATACTCTTTGGTAATATAGGTATAGGGATGGGGCATTACATTCACCATCCACTATATGGTGAGCGTTACGTATGCGGATTATGGAATACCCAAACATACTTATGCAGAATGGATCTTATGGCCACAATATGTAAAGGGGAGGGTGCGAATAATGCATGTTCTACTATTTAAAATTAACCAACAAATTTGTAACAACCCTGTTTTTTAGGGATATTGAATTAGGAATCAATTAATTTGTTAATAATTAATTTGGTAAAACTAATTATTTAATTAGTTTGAGAACTAAAAATAAAATCAATTAATTCCCCTCAAAGCACGGAGGTGGGTTCCCATAAATCCGATAAACTAGGTTTAGAACATCAAACCTCTATGTTGTGGCTGGCTTAAATCCCTCCTAGGGTTGGCGATGCACTAGGTAGGGGCACTTCCCTTCGGGATCGAGTTTTAAAATAAAATATTTATTTAAGGACGAGAGGCGAATAAATGGTTGACGAATCATTTGTTTGGATTTAGAATAATAATTTATGACTTTTCATAGTAAAGTAATTTATTTTGAAAATAAATAAATTATTTTTTGGTCAAATAAAAATTATTTGAAAAGTTTATTAAATCTGGAAAAAAATTAAAGTGAAAGATAGAAGGGAAATTTTTAATTGAATGTTAAAATGTTTTTTTCCATGTATGCAAAATGTTAATAAAATAAGAACACGAATTTATATTAGTTTTCATTAATATTTTAATAGAAAACGAAAGTAATAACTTTTCACATAAACTACTTATAAATAAAATATCCATTTTTAAAGATATTATTTAGAGAAATCTAGAAACTGATTTAATGTGAGAGTAAAATGGAAATATCTCTACATAAAACAATACATAATTATCATGTTTTATTAAAAAAATGGAAGAGATAATAAAGAAATGGATATTTTTGAAGAAAGGATTCTAGAGAGGGGCTTGTTGATAAAAATCCCACTCACCTCTTCTATTTACCATATGGGTTTCTCAAACTAATACAAAGAAAAAAAAACAAAAGCTGAAAGGAAAGAAAAACATAACTTTCTCATACAAGGCAAAAAAAAATCAATCTTGTATTTTCAAACATAATTAAAAGAAGGATTCCTATTTCTAAGTGTTAGTATCTCTAAAATGGTCCTTATTCGCCTCTCTTTTTATGTGTTTTTATTGTAAATAACAATTTAGGGGTTTTTAATTTTTGTTAGCAATTAGAAAGGGAAAGAAAAGTAATAGAAGGGCTAGCTGTTATAGAGCTTGAAGATTTGCTACTTAGAGTTTTAGGCATTTGAAGTTTTGATTTCTAATTTCCAGTTCTATAGTTTGGAGTTTTCATGTTGGCCTAAACATTGGCTTTTGACAATTTGGTTGTAAGATAGAAATATAGAAAAAAAAACTATTAATTGAACTAGTAATAGCTTGGTTGTGAGCTCCCCTATTTGTTGTTTATGAGTTGGTCTATGTAATAATTTGGTATTTTGTTAGTGATAATTGATGGAATTTTTTTTTTAAGTTTGTCATTGAATGCTGAGTGTTATTGATACATATGATATGCATGTTAGAATACCTTAATAACAAATGAAGCTGTGGATTAGTTTTTAAATTGATTGATTTGGAAAAGGTTATTTTGAACTTTAAAAAAATGAAAAAAGGGAGAGCACCAAAAACGGAGCTGGCAGGATGCCACCATCGGCCATGTCAAAAAATCCAACAAGGTTGTAGCACTACATAGCAGCACTACCACTGTGTTACATAGTGGCAGCTTGTTACCGAGCTAAGCTGCCGAGCACAACGGTTTGTTGTTGTACCATGCACTATGATGTGCGTAGTAGTAGCTTGTTGTTGTGCTATGGTGGCATACTGTAAAAATGAAAAAAAAATTAAACTTTGTTTTGGATGAATTTTGTTTAATATTGTCTAAAAGACATATTTTATTTTCTACCCAAAACATTTGATTGATAATTATTTTGGATAAGAAATGAATTTTATTTAAAATTTAAAGATATTTTGGAATTTAAAGTAATTGATGTGTTTATTTTAAAAGGTTAAATTAATAATTAAAGATTATTTAATATTTAATAATTAACTAACTTTATCTTATTCAAACATAATAAATGGAGTTCTGTATTTTGTTTTGAGACACATGTATAATGGGGTCTTGTGTATTAATGCAAAACAAAGGTATAGTTGTATTCTTTCTATGGACATGAGTTTTAAACTATGGTTTTGTAATTATATTTTGCGTGCTTTTGAGAAGTATATTGAGTTTTAGCAAAGGGATTTGAAGATGCTTTACAAGAAAGATTGTAATAGTTGATTTTCTTTTGTTTTGGAGTTATAACATTTTTGGATTTCATGGCATACTTTTTTAAAATAAAATAATATTTTTAAATCCTTTTTTGATTTTGGGTTGGGATAGTTTGGACTTTGTTTTACCAATGTGCCAAATTCCATCTTGGCTGACCTGGTTCAGGTTCGCTACCTGAATCAGTGATATGTTGTTTGCCCATCTACTACCATTGATCAACGGTCTTTTTTATTGAGCTAATCTTCTTTACAGTCGTGGTTCCCGACCGATGGGTCGTAACTACAAAGGATGAAGGAGTGATTATCCTAGATTGATCGCCATGTGTGTTGTGAGGTAAAGTATGTTACGGTACAGATGTCATTGTGCGTGCTCGATCTTTGCCACTATAATTCTACAATACTAGCATCTGATTATTTAGTACAGGTTTATTTATGAGTCGGGTTTGCATTAATGTTATCTTGTTACATTTCATATTATCCTTATAAAGGTGGAAGATTATTTGAAACCCGATATCTTTGAGAAACTTGTGTATGGATTTATTTATTTTCATATTGCTTTACTTATGATAGTTGTAGTTAGTATTGTATTGACTTATATAAAGTACTTTGGCTTAGCATCATTAATTATTTAAGATAAGTTGGTTATTTAAACTAAAATTAACATATACGGCATATACTTTTCCCTACAAGTACACATCATGTTAACTTATACATGTGGCACATTGCACTTATTATGTTGATCAATATTTTCCTTGTTCACAGATCTTACTTCACTCACATTGAACATGGTTTGACTTATGTGACGTTTTTAAAATCCTTGAGTCGGTCTGAGGATTTTATTAGCAGGTTAGGTCAGCATGGACTGAAGCAACACTCTTATCTTTTTCCACGTTTTGGGGTTTCAGACTTATGTGATACTAGACTTAGCTATAGTAGTAGTTTATTATGCTATTGTGGTATGTATGCTATTACACATTTTAGGAGACAATGCTATGTATTATGGATCATGTATTTTAGACTTTACTATTATGATATGTATTATGTATTTTGTTGTTACCATTGTGATTAGTTTTATATTTCGCTATATTTTGTATTATGTTGCTTGGGAAATTATTCTTTTACTATTGCTTTGAACCAAGACTGAGCATGGATGGTAAGTTAAAAGGTTTTAAATTTTTCATTCCATTTTTAGTTCGAGGGAATGAGTATAACATTTAGACCTATCGAGTCACATTCTCCATGCCCTTCGATGGTGCTAATTAGTATTACTCTTGGTTATTATATGTATAGGGGTCGAGTGTTACATTAGTTGGTATCATAGACTATAATACATGTATAATATAAGTTAGCATGAGGCGGTGAAAGTAGCATACATATATGTATATTCCAAGTGTCACCCCCATAATGTAATAATAGTTGTACATATATGAAGCAAAACCCTAAATCTTTGAATGTTCCAATATGAGATCATTTTAATCACATCTTAATAACATTTTTCACTATGTACATAGTAGTGAGAAAGATGGTGGGAAGTCTTCCCCCATTGACAATGGAGTAGTTGTTTGAGGTGATTCAAAACATGCCTCAAGCAGCACTCGCTCCTAATGCTACTCCTGGGGTTGGTTTCACCCATATGTGTAAAGACTTTGTGAGTCTTAAATAGGAGGTCCTTTTATGGGAATAAAGGTGTGCTTGGAGTTTAGTCTTGGTTGAACATCTATGAGCGAGTCTTTGGGAACATGGCTGTGACAGACCATAAAATGGTCCAGATTGCTTCTAGATTCCTCCATGATGGTGCCTCGGAATGGTTTGATTTGGTTATTGATGAGATAGATGAAGAGGAATTAACATGTGAGAGGTTTAGGGAACTTTTGAGCTCGGGTTCATTCCTAAGGCAGAGATGGCCATTTTAGCGAAGATTTATTGAGTGTAAGTAGAGAGATATGATAGTTTTGGAGTATGTCAATACCTTTAACTCCCTCTCTAAGTATGGATCTGATCTGGTCAACACTCCCTTAGAAAAGAATCAGAAATTTGTAGTTGGTTTGCCTGGGAAGCTGAAGGAACAGCTTTTGACCCAACATTGCTCTACTTTTGATGAAATGGTAGATTTGGCCATAAGGTATGAAGATTTGTATCGGGAAAGAGATAAGGATGCGTCATTGAGTAGATAGAGCTTTGTGTCAAAGAGAAAAGCTCCCTTTTTATCTAAGTGGAAGCAAAATTCTTAGAAGAAGCAAAAGAAGGGATGGACTTCAGGCTCTTAGAAGAAAGATAAGAGTAGTGTGAAATGCTACTAGTGTGGAATGATAGGACATTTCGCCAAAGATTTCCCCTAAAGGCAATGCTATAAGTGTCACCAGATTTATCATTTTAGGAACAACTGTCCACAGCTATGAAAATGAAGTCGGCAGCCAAGCTGAATGTGATATAAGGAGATCCAGGTACAAGCTAGAGAAAGGGGAAGGAGGTAGCAGTCATGAAAATATGTTTCTTTTCAGAGACACTTTCATTAGTATGCTCTTTAACATCGGTGCCTCCTATTCTTTTTTATCTAAGGTGCTAGTTGATATATATGATTTAGACATAGTATACCTACTGACATCTCTAAGGGTTGTGAATCCTGCTAGTAAATCTGAACATTTGGAATGTTATATAGGGGTTTTGAGCTTTTCTTATGCAGACTTCCTTTTTCCTATGATATGCATGCGTTTAAATATCTTGGCTTTGGAATTACCTTGGGGATGGATCGGTTGGATTAATACGAGGCTTAACTTTCCTGCTCAAACAGAGTTCTCATCTTGAAACATCCATCCTATAAAGGGCTTATTCATGTGACTCTTGATACCGAGCCCCTACACTTATGGTCCTCCCTTCTCCATGGAGTCATGAGGGGATGATGAGATAGCCAGAGTACTAATTTCCCGGAATTTTGTTGATGTATTTGGGCATGTGACTAGCTTACCACCTAAAAGGGTTGTGGATTTCCAAATTGACCTTTTCCTTGGAGTATGACCAGTCAATTGACCACCTGATCATATGCCTTGAGTCGGGATGAAGGAGCTTCTAAGTAGCTGGCTAAATTGGAAGGCAGCAGTTTATCCGATCCAGTAGTTCTCCATAGGGAGCTACTGTAGTCTTTGTAAAGAAGGCAGACTGATCTCTTCGTTTGTGCATTAATTACCGAAAGCTTAATGAGTTGACTATAAAGAGTAAGTATCTATTACCCTGCATTGATGATGTTTTAACCAGTTAAGTACAGCAATGTTATTTTCCCACCTGGACTTGGCCATCGGGTTCCATCAACTGAGAGTAGCGAAAGACGGTATTCCTCTAATCGCTTCTATACTCGGTATGATTCTTATGAATGGCTGGTTATGCCATTTGGGCTTGCCAATGCACCTTCATACTTTATGGATTTAATGAATAGAATATTCCAAAGCTATCTTTACCAATTTGGCTTAGTCTTTATTGATGACATCTTAGCCTATTCTAGAGCATAAAGGTCATTTGAGGATTGTTTCAGAGACCTTGAGGGAACACAAGTTGAAAGCTAAGTTCTCCAAGTGCCACTTCTTGCAAAAGGCAATGAAATTTTTAGGCCATATAGATTTAGAAGCAAGTCTAGCTATGGATTCTTCTAATATTTAGTCATAGATAACTGGAAGAGATCGGAATTTTTTATAGAGATACGGAAACTACCAATGTTTTATTAAAGGTTTATTCAAGACAGTGACTCCCTTAACGAGGATGACTCGAAAAGGAGTTAAGTATAGGTGGATAGATTGGTGAAAAGAAGATTCTTTAAGTTAAAGGAGATGCTTACTCATGTACCAGTTTTAGTGATCCTGGAGGGTAATCAGTATCTTGTATTCTATGCAAATGCTAGTGGGTCAGGCCTTGGAGCAGTACTTATACGGAAAGGTTGATTCGTAGCCTATTCATCCAGGCAACAAAGTCTCAATGAGGTTTGATATGCCATTCATGATCTAGAGCTAGCAGTAGTCTAATGGATGAGTGGTTTGTCCATTATATAGATTATAAGTCCTTGAAATACCTATTTTGCTAGAAGAAACAGAATATGTGCTAGCAAAGGTGACTGGAATTCTTGGTTGCTTATGATTTCGATATTCAGTATACTCCTGTGAAGGGGAATCATGTCGCTGATGCACTCAGCCATAAACACCAGGTGGTTATATCGATAATGGTGACTGAATGGCACGGCCTTAAGGTGTTAACTTCTTATGGTATTTGTTATAGTACACATGCTCGTAGTTATGGAAGGATATTAGCTAGCTTATTAGTGAGACCCAGTCATATGGATATAATTTACCTTACTTAAAAGGAAGAATATAAGGATGTACATATCATATTTATTAGTTGATGAGTGGAGAAGAGTCGATCTAAAAGGTTTGAGGTGGATGCTAAGGGTTTTTAAAGGAAGACGGGGGGATCTTGGTTTTGAATGTTCCAAAACTTACACATGAGGTAAAGGATGATTGTTATTATTTGCGTTATACCATTCGCCTAGACGGGAGCAAGATGTTTACGGACATAAAGCGGCTGTATTGCCAAGAAGGCATGAAGTGCGATATAGTTCATTATGTGAAGAATTGTATTACCATTCTGCTAGTGAACTGGAAGAATTAGAATCATAGTGGTCTTCTTCTACCATTAGTGGTATCGCAATGGGAGTGGGACTAAGTGTCTATGTACTTTATCAATGGCTTACCACGATTGAAGCAAGGACATGATAGCATATGTGTAATAGTAGATTGCCTGACAAAATCCCCCAACTTTATTCTAGTCATTTCGAGGAGGATTACACCTCATTTGGCAAAGCAGTATGTGAAGGAAGTTGTTTATCTCCATGTTGTACCTAGTTCTATAGTTTGTGATAGGGATCCATTATTCACTAGTGGATTCTGGAAAGGCATATAGGCAGCTTTAGGTACAAGGCTGAATATTAGCACAACCTATCACCCTTGATCCAATGGACAAACTGAACGAGTCAATAAGGTATTGGAGTATTTTTTGCGTTCTTTTATTCTAGATTTTGGAGGGTCTTGGAAGGACCACCTATACCTAGTAGAGTTTTCTTATAATAATCGATTTCGGTCCCGTATAGGTAGGGCTCTTTTCAAGGCACTATGTGTAGGACTATGTAGATCTCATGCATGCTGGCTAGAGACTGGAGTGGTGCTACGCCCCAACATAATATTTGAAGCTTTAGAGAAGGTAGAGCTGATTAGGAGAAGGATGAAGGTGGCTTAGGATAGACAGAAGTCTTATGCAGATAGAAGAAGAAAGGAGTTGGACATTGGCGTCGAAGATTGGGTATTTATAAAGGTAAATCCTTTGAGAAAAGTTATGAGGTTCAGCATGACAGGTAAGCTTGCTCCTAGATTTATTAGATGTTATCCTATTATGTAGAAAATTAGGAAACTTGTCTAAAAAGTTTCTCTACCTGAACACTTACCGGATGTGCACAATGCCTTTCATGTCTCACACTTGAGAAAGTGTTTGAGGGATTCTAAGGGGGTAATAGAGCCAAAGCATTTGCAACAGCTTGAGATTGCTCCTAACATGACATATACTTTAGAGCCTATTCATATTATTGTCTCATAAATGAAGAAGCTTCGTAGCAAAGTGCACCCTCTATCAAGGTATAATGGTCGAGTAACCCAAAGTACTAGTCATGGGAAACATAAAGTTGTCTAAAGGCGTTACCCAAATTGTTTAGGACACGTAAGCTATTTAATACTTTATAGTTTGTATTAGTTAATAAAGATGCAAATATCGCTCATATGTAGGAATTGTAAGGATGCAATTTTTGTAGGAGGAAGTTTGTAACAACCCAGTTTTCAAGGGAAACAAATTGGGAATCAATCAGTTAATTAATAATTAATTTTGTAAAATGAATATTTAATTAGTTCAAGAATTAAAATAAATGATTATGTACGGATGAGACACCGATATATGGTTTATGGATCATTCATTTGGATTTGGAATGATAAACTATGGTTTTTAGTGGTAAAGGAATTTATTTTGGAAATAAATAAATTATTTTTTGGTAAAGAATTTTTCTTGAAGTTTATTAAAATTATAAATATTTTCTAAAATGAGAGGATGGAATGGAAAGTTTTATTTTTATATGAAAATGTATTTTCCATGTCTACAAAATGTTAATAAAATAAGAACATGGATTTATATTAATTTCCATTCATATGTTAGTAGAAAACGAAGGTAATAATGTTTCGTGTAAATAAGAAATAAATAGAATATTCATTTTTTAAGATGTTATTTAGAGAAATCTAGGAATTAATTTAATATAAGTGGAAAATGAAAATATCTTTACATGAGACAACACATAATCATAATTTTTTATTTAAAAAATGGAAGAAATAATAAAGAAATGAAGATGTTTGAAGAGAGGATTTTAGAGAGGGGCTCAGTGATAAAAATCTCATCCCACCCACCTCTTCCATTCACTGTGCATACTTCTAAATTAGAAATAAAAAAGGAAAAAACATAAACGAAAAAAAGGAAACCTAACTCTCTACTCCAAGGCAAGGAAAAATTTCTTTTGTTTTGAACGTAATCAAAAGAAGGATTCCCAATTTTTAAGGGTAAGCACCCCTAAATTAGTCCTTATTAATCTCTCTTTTCAGTTTTTTTGGCAAATAGCTATTTACGGATTTTTGGTTTCTGTTAGCAATTGAAAGGGGAAAGAGAAACAATTGCATGGCTAGCTATTATAAATCTCGAATATTACTTGCTTAGAGTTTTAGGTGAGTGAAGATTTGATTTATAATTACTAATTCTATGTTTTGGAGGTTTCATGTTGGCTTAAACATTGACTTTTGGCAAAATTGGTTGTAAGATAGAAATGGAGGAAAACCTATGAATTTAATTAGCAATAGCTAGGTTGTTAGCTCCCTTATTTGTTGTTTATGAATTAAAATGGTTAGTCTATGCAATAATTTAGTCTTTTGTTGGCGATGATTGATCGAAAAAATTTTATAGTTTGTTGTTCAATATTGAGTATTACTGATGCATATGATATGCACATTGGAATGCCACAACACTACCACTATGTTGTGTTATGCACAATAACAATGTTATTGTGTTGCACAGTAGCGGCTTCCCGCTGTGTTGTGCACAATAGTTGTGATGTATTGTTGTGTTGCATATAACAACTGTTTGCTACTGTGTTGCGCATAGCAGTTTTCTATTGTGCCTCGTAAGGCATTGTTGTTGTGCTATGGTGGCATGCTGCGCAAAAAACAGAAAGAATTGTTTAAACTTTATCTTGCATGAATTTTGTTTAATATTATCTAAAATTCGAACTTTACTTTTATACTCATAAGATTTGATTGATAATTTTTTGGATAAGAAAGAAGTTTTATTTGAAATTTTAAAGATATTTTGGAATTTAATGTAATTGATGTGTTTATTTTAAAAGATTAATTTAATAACTAAAGATTATTTAATAATTAGCTAACTTTGATTATTCAAACATAATAAATAGAGTAATATGTTTTGTTTTAGTACATAATTATTATGGAGTGCTTGTGTAATAATACAAAACAAAGGTATGGTTGTATTCTTTCTATGGACAAGAGTTTTAAAATAGGGTTTTGTAATTACATTTCATGTGCTTTTGAGAAGTATACTAGTGATTTAACAAAGGGATTTGAAGATGCTTTACATGGAAAGATTGACATATTGATTTTATTTTAGAAAAAGTGTTTTAGAGTTATAAACAGATTTGGATTTCATGGCATGTTATTTTTAGAAATGAAATGATGTTTTTAAATACCTTTTTGATTTAGGGTTAGCATAGATTAGATTCTATTTTACTAATAGGCCAAACTCCATCTTGTCGACCTGATTTAGGTTCGCTACCAGAAATGGTGGAGTGTTGTCTACCATCTACGAGCATTGGTCAACGGTCAGCTACATTGGGCTAGTCTTCTTTATGGTTGGGTTCCTGACCGGTTGGTGACAAAATACGATGGATGGAGGCACAAGAGTCGCTTGTGTAGTTCTATGAACGAGTATCTTATGACCTTCGCTTTAGACCACTTTGCTTGTCCTTGGTTAATCGATAGGTGTGTATGGAATTATTAATAGGTTGTGGTGCTATGTCTCCATGTGCGCTCGAGCTCTACCACTATAATTTTACAGTACTAGTGTTTGGTTATTTGGTATAGATTCCTTTATGAGTCAGGTTATATTTATCCCATAATCCCACAATGCATTGGTGTTTATCTCCTTACATTTTTATATTATCCTTATAAAGGTCGGAAAATGTTTAGTTATGTTTTCTTTTAGAAACCTAATATCTTTGAGAAAATTATGTATGGGTTTATTTGTTATCATATTGCTTTATGGTAGTTGTAGTTGGTATCGTATTGACATATACGGAACTTTGGCTTAGCATCAAGGATTATTTAAGATGAGTTGATTATTTAAACTATAAATTTGCAAATATGGTGTATACTTATCCCTACACTTATACACCATGTAGACTTATACATGTGGCACATTTCACCCATTATATTGATCAAAAATTTCCTTGTTCATAGATCTTATTCACTCACACTAGACATTGCCTGACCAATGTGATTTTTTTTAAAATCCTTGTGTTAGTTTTAAGATTTCGTTGGTAGGTTAGGTTAGTATGGAGGTAGCGGCACTCTTACCCTTTTTCATGTTTTGGGGCTTTGGGTTTATGCTGCATTGGACTTAGTAGTAGTAGTAGTAGTAGTAGTAGTAGTAGTAGTAGTAGTAGTAGTAGTAGTAGTAGTAGTAGTAGTAGTAGTAGTAGTAGTAGTAGTAGTAGTAGTTTATTATGCTATTATGGTATGTATGCCATTATGTATTTTGGGAGAAGACGTTGTATATTATGGAGTATGTATTTCGGACTTTACCATTATGATATGTATTATGTATTCTACTGTTACTATTATGCTGAATTGTATATTTTATTATATTCTGTATTATGTTGCCGGAGAAATTATTTTTGTACCATTGCTTTGAACCGAGACTGAGCACGAATGGTTAGTTAAAAGTTTTAAATTCTCCATGTGAGTGTTAGTTCAAGGAATGACTACAACATTTTTCCCTATAGAGCCCTATTCTCCATGCTCTCCGACCGTTATACTTAGTATTACTCTTGGTTAGCATGGGTATAGGGGTTGGACGTCATAAAATTCTAAAAATCATCTACTTAACCGAGTAACAAAATCATAAGCATAAATAGATAATATATAGTAAATGCAGAGTAAAGTAAACCGAAAGAGTAAAAGAAACTGGAAATTTTATATAGGTTTGGATATCCAATATTACATCTAGATCTATACTTCCCATGCAAAATTTCACTATCACTCCTTGCTCTCCACGGGTGGCTAGAGCACCTTTACAATCTTACAGTTCCATGGGACGTAAGATGCACCTTTCCTCTTGACTTTTCATGGGTGATAACCACACTTTTTCTTTACAAGAGTAAAGTAGAGAAAATTCAATGTAACTTCAATATAAAATCTAGAAATTTGGTATGATGATTCTATGGACCTCCAACATAAGTATATCTTTGAAATCTGTGAGGAATAGGATGAGTCCAGAGAGCGTGATTGAGAATTCAAGTACAAACTCTCCGGTCTTTTCTGTTTTGGAAATCCTTAAAGAATATAGGTGAATTCTTATGGATTTGCAAAGAAAGTGGAAGTAAATTAAAAAAAATTCTCACGAAAGTATAAGAATGTTAGAGTAAGAGAGAATTAGGAAAGTGATAACAAAATTCATTTTCCAGGCCTCCTTAAATAAAAGATGAAAGGATGTGTATGTTGGTCAAGATTTGGAACCAAAATCCTTTCATTGGAATTTTAATAGACCAAATAGCTGCCTCTATGTCGACATAGGATAAGGGGATATGTCGACATACCTAGTGTAATTTTGGTTTATATACCTAGTGTAATTTTGGTTTTCTTTTCCTAAAATGAAAATAGAGACTTTTTTCTTCATGGTTCAAAGTGTATGGTTATAAGAAGATGTTTAGATATCCATTTGAGTTAAATGAAAGAAGAATTTTAGAAGATATTGCCATAGAGTTTTTAATAGAGATTATAAGACTATAGATTTACATAACGTTCATTTTATCTTGGTCTTTAAAGTGCTTGTGTTACATTTGTCTTGAGTCAAATATATCCTTCATTTGCTTCATTCCATTCTTTATATAAATCTTTCATTTTTAGATTTTATTTATTGAATATCCTGTATATATTCATATAATACCTTCATAATTTATTTGAAAATTCTATATAACTTGGAGAAAAATTAGCAGCAACATTTATATGAATCATTGAAATTAATTCTGAGGGTATTTATAATCTTCCGTTTTGACAATGACAACCATATAGATGATTGAGGGATAAAAAATATAATATTTATATTTTTGACTCCCCCTAACTCTATGTACTCATCCTAACATTTTGCCATGTATATTTTCCCTTTTTCTTTCCCTTCGCCATCTACAAAAACGGGTAGAAAAGTAAAGTACAATCAAAACAGAAATGTATAGAGTTTGAATATAGAGTTATATATATATATATATACATACATATATACATATATACATATATATAAAGAACATAAATTGAATCAAAATCAAAAAAAAAATGTAATAATGCATACAACATTCTATCAATAATATTCAAAACAATAATTTAAAAACATGATACAATGATAATGAGAATGCATAGAAGTAAGAAAAAATAAAATAAAAACATTTATTATGACCAGAGACATATACATATATTAACATAAACATATAATCATAGATTTTTACGATTTCTTTATAGTAGTTTTATCACTTTCATGATTAGGAGCAAAAATTTGATCCAAAGGGTAAACTTCTCGTTCGTTCATTTTTCCTTTACTATCTTGGTACATTCCACCATCTAGTATTTCCTTGGATCAAAAAGACTAAGTAATATTTATTTATATTCTATCTTTAAGAGCAGAAGAAACAAAATATCAATTAACGCTAATGATTTTCTTGTTTATGTACTATAAGTTTCTGACTGAATTTAGTATGTTTTTTGTTTTTCATGGCAATTTGTAATGCTCTTTTCAATAATTGAGTGTCTCCTCCAAATTATCCAATATTTTCTCTTTATAAATAACTTGATTTATGTCCATTTTGACATATAAGCAAAGTGAAGCGAATGATGAAGAAGAAAAATATATTCTCTGCAGAAAAAATGTGTTTTCAAAGAGATAAAGTCAAAAATAATTCTTCATAGTGTTTTTAAATAACAAGTTTGAAATTTAGAACTGAATTATGTTTATATATGTCGACAAATGCATGGCATATATGTCGACATATGTATGGCATTTATGTTGACATACTGTACTTGAAAGGTGAATTGTCTTCTAATTACCTTTAGGAATTTTTAAAGAAATTTTTTATATACCTTAAATATTTTCCAGAGAAGAATAAAGTAAAAAAGTATTAAAACATAATAAATTTATGGCCTAGAAAAATACTTCATTAATATTTGATTTCAAATGCAAGATAAAAGGAAATAAAGATGCCAAACAAAATACAAATACAAGAATGAAAACATGATAATTTAGAACTGAATAGTCGTTTTAGAAAGTTGATGACGATGATGACGATGGGATAGCTGCTAGTTTCTCTAAAACTGTTCCAAAAAATTTGTTTATTTTACTGAATATATTAGGGAACATTTTGCTAATGGAACGCGTGAGTTTTTTTTGATTCTTTAGAAGCTTCTCTTGATTCTGAATAATATTAGCATTTGTAGTACTATGGAATTCTCTAACGAATATCTTCTTCTTCCTATTCTTATTCTTCGATTTCTATTTCTTATGCCTCTT
This sequence comes from Allium cepa, assembly GCA_030765085.1. Classification (NCBI taxonomy): domain Eukaryota; kingdom Viridiplantae; phylum Streptophyta; class Magnoliopsida; order Asparagales; family Amaryllidaceae; genus Allium; species Allium cepa. The sequence continues at coordinate 682,680,998 of CM060932.1, read as the reverse complement.
CCTCTTCAATCTCTTCCCCTTCCTCTCTTTCCATCGTCTCTTCTTTTTCAATGAGTGACTCATATGTCTCAAATTCATAAGGGATATGCATAAGAGAAATGTTCCATTTGTCAAAGTTTTTTGGATTAGAACATGTTCCTCCTCTTTAGTGTACGCCAAAACAAATAAAAAGTCTAGTCAAGTATGCTCCATTAAATAATGTATGTTCATGACTAGATATTCAATAACAACCTGCCTTTTTCGATTTTCGGGTTCAATGCCTCAACCGACGTTATCAACTTGAAAGCTCAAAATAAGGAATCGTTGGATATGATAATAAGAAACTGATACGGTTCTAACTAATAACTTTCAGAATCTTACAATGAAAGAAAACTAATTATGATATATCAATAACCAACATTATTTCATAACACCATAAAGTATCAACAAAGTCATGTACATATGCCTTACAATACCAATTAAACCCAACCCATAATACACAAATCAAATACAAGTCATAATACTTATTTATATTATTTACAATATATATAGTAAGGTTCACATCTTCTATTCCCTCTCAACTCTATGCTCCATCAACCTAGTGATATAAATAAAAAGAAAAAATTGGGAGTGAGTCAGACATAAGCCTGAGTGAGTGAGCCATTCTTGCTCCACATATGCTACAGAGGTACTACTATAACATAATACGAGTCTAATGTCTTGATCTCCACGTCTCAATCACGTCTTTGGCACAAAAGCCCAAATTACTTATCTAACAAGCCATACTCTGCCACCTGCTATATACTATCAAACTATCATATCGCAAAACTAACGCAAGCTTGACTAATGTCTTGGATTTTACCACTTCAACAAACATGATCTTTAACCGTATTTTTACATACGTTGTATATCGACATGCAGTTATATTTCAGGGATATACAATGACAAGAAATAAACGCTGTTAAATGTCCTTTTTAACAGCGTTTCACTGGTGTCATGAAATTATTTAACAGCATTTGGTTGGGTGGAGTTATAAATCTTTCTTAGCATTTGTTTCGTGCTGAGATAAGATTTTATAGTGTTTTTCAATGCTATGATATTTATTTATAGCGTTTTCTTGTTGCAATAAATCGTGCTTTGTGTTTTTAGATACAATTTAACGGCCTTTTTAAAATGTTATTAAAACTTTCAACGATGTTTTAAAAACGCTGTGGAATGTTTTAACAGCGTTTTAAAAACGACGTGGAATGTTTTAACAACGTCATCCTCCACAATGTGTATATATACCGCATTTCAAAATTAGCATATTATATCAATATCATATTTCAAAATCAACATATTGTATCAATACCACATTTTGGACACATATTCGATAACCAACGTATGAAATTTCATAATCAAAATACACAATATTCTTACACCAAACATAAATAGTTTGTCATCAATAGTTCAAAAACAAAATATAGAACAAGTAGGAATAGCAAAATAAAAGCAAGTAGTACATACGTTAAAACCAAAAAGTAGTTCTAGCAGCAAAAATAACTTCGATCCATAACTCGTCACTACCTTTTTTTGCATCATAGTCATCTATCTACCTGTAAAGCAAAAATAATGCTTGAGAATCAATTCATCAAAAAAGTGTACACAAAGTTAAATCAGATTCATAATGCAAACACTAAATATTCATCACACTATTTCAGTAGGAGATTGACTAATACAAAGTATACAACATGCTATAAAATTTAAAACAAAAAAAAAACTTAAATGAAGGTCAATAATAGTAAATGAAAGGTCACTGTAACGTGGGGACCATATGCCCAATTGGACAAATGCAAATACGATTCTATATTGCTACTCTTGTAATCAAACCAAATGTTATGCGTATATAATGTCCGTTTTCAATTAATTTTGCAGTTTATATTTTTCATAGAATTTAATGCAAAATGATTGGAAAATTACCATATTATGCTACAAAATGGATTGCAAACACGATGTTAATATGTACCTGTTTATTTTACTAGCTCATCATTAATGCCCTAGTATTTGGTACAAGCATATAAACTTTGGTAATAATCAATACACAAAGATTGTACTGTCATATGGTAGGGTCAAAAATATATCTTAAGCCAACTGGAATTCCAAATTCATTTTTGCCATGTAATCTGAAACACGGATTCATGCATTTATTACTAATTTTTGCTGCGAAACAGAAAAGGTTAAAAATAAAACTTGCATTCTATTCACGAGTCTGCGTTCTACAAAAATCTATTCATTATTATGGTTGTCATTTTGGTTAGTCAAACTTTGTTTATGGATGATATTTACACAGGTAAGAATCAGTATGCAAACAGATGATGCGCTATAAATATATAGTGCTATAAACAAATATTATATTGTGGAAGTAAGTGTAAAAGAAATCTACAGCAATGGTGGCAAAGCTAGCAAATGAAGAACATGAAAGTGGAATGGAAAAAGAGGAAATTGGTGAAGAACAAAATGTCAAATACATGGGTTTAACCTGAACTTATATGTATGACTAGTTGCAATGACGGTCACTTGTTTATGTCGAGAGAAAAATGAATATATGTCATTTTCTACGCTCAAATTCTGTTAACTAGTTGCTCGTAAAAATACACCACTGTCAGTTTTCGAATGCAAATCCAGATAATTGCTTATAAAAGTACTCCACTATCAGTTTCTATGAATGAAAAGAAGATTAAGTAGACTAATTGTACAAGTTAAAACTTAAAACACCTGTCTTTTTCAGGATATTTCCTCAATTCAGATCATATTTCGATAATTCTGATAAAGCCAAGCATTTGTTTATTATTTCAGCTTAGAAAAACATTGGATTTCTCCTAAATTTGTTATCATCGATGATGGATAGCAATCCGTGAGTATGGACCCAACTGTGAGTGAGCTGCTAATGATTCTGACAATCCTGCAAAGTATTTTTTCTAAAGTTTTAAAACAATTACCTTTTTATTAGTTGATAATTATTATGCGTTTCTTTATTCATTGTTTTTCCAGTACATAAAATTGAAGTCTGAATTTGTTTGAATTTTTCTTTAGTTTTAGCTTTGCATATTAATATAATCAATGGACTGGGAGTATGAACAAAATAGTAATGCAAAAGTATAATGACAACAGTAGAACATACCTCATCAAGTATGACAACATCTCTTTAACCATTCTCAACAGCCATATTATCTTCAACCTTCTGCCTTTGAATGAGTATCACAAATCATGCAGAGCCTGTCAAATAAAAATGACTTGGGCAGTTAAACACCCTACCCACATACACAGATACATCGAACATAACTAGAATTTTTGATGGCCACTAACAAGTATAAAATATTTTGCTTGTAGTAATTATTTAAAACAAATTATCAAATTATTCTACGAATTATGTACTTTAATATGCATCCAACTGATTGCTACAGACCATCATGGGATTTTCATTTTTTAACTGCGATCGGCAAATAACTGCCAAAACCATCAAATAATCGATTATACCTTAAGTTAAATTGGACTTATCGGAACTTGCATCTGTTATAACTTTATCGGCAGGCCAAGCAATTGTAGTGCTGACTGCATCTTCAATATTTTGTAATCGGTTATTGGTCTCCATAGACGTGCATTTGGAGCATTTGCAACATCAACCCAAACATTAACTACATTTATCCCTGGAGGAACAAAATGAACCAATACTTTTGGATCGAATGAAGAGACACGTCCTTCAGCTACAATTTCTCCTTTTCAATCCTAATCGATCGACTTGCACTTGTTATTTATCATTGAATTTGTACCCTGTCAATTAAGAATATACTATTTTATCATATGATTAAATACTTGGTAAAACGAATAAATGAATTAATTATAAGTAAGTTAACATTTCCGACAACTACAATAGTAACCGTATGAGTAGAAGACGCTACAATATTAACCTGCTCCACGACCACCCTCGATTCAGGCCAAGCCACTTTCTTACCATTAACTTCTCCAACTCGTGTCAAACCAACGGTCAGTTTCCATAAATAAGCATCTCGATTTTTTGGATTATCTATCCAAATTGCCATTGCAGATGGTCCAAGAGGAAGATCGTTCATAAGTTATGTTAGATTAGTCGAGTGCAGTCGTCCTTCAGCAACTATTTCTTCGGTCCCACTCCAATCACACAACTTGCGTTTATGATCAGTGCTACCAGTTTTACTCTATTAAATAAAAATTATTATATTAATGAATTATTATTATTTTATGTAATCAGATTAAATTTTAGTTGCGAAATAATTTGAAGTTACCTCATTGTCTTCTTTCTCCAAATGGTCTACGTTGTGCAAAACAACTCTGGTAACTAGGCATGCTACTATCTCGCCTTCAACTTCTCCAATACGTGTAAAACAAAGTGTAGGCCTCCATAAAAAAGCATCCGGTATTCTTGAAATGTCTATAATAATTTTTATAGCATCTGACACTAAAGAACTAAGTTGGACAAGCTCATTTGGATCACATTTAATAGCTTATCAAAATTAGTATCGGATAAACCGCAATCACATTTGAGATTATATAAAGCGGTGATAGCAGATAATTATGTCTGGCCTGCACAATCGGGATATAATGGACTTTCTGCATCTTTTTATCAAATCATCTTCTTGTCTTTGTGCATCAACATTATCTTTATCGTCGGCAAAAAAGGTATGATCGACAAAATCTTCATCTTCATAGTGAACGGCTTGGAATAAATCATATGTGTCATTCAAATCCATTTCTTCAACTATATTTATTTGTTCACCATGATTATACCACTTACTGCATTTGTACTTAGGATCCATTCCTTTTATAACCAAATGCTTAAACACAATCTTGTCATGATGATGAGTAAGATTTCGACAACCTATGCAAGGACATAAATTTTTTTCTACAATTGCTAAATTTTTCTTCGCGGATTGCACGAAATTCCATGCTCCTTGTCAGTATTGTATACTAATTCTATGATGAGAAATAGACAACACAAATATTAATTGTAATATTATAATTTTAAAATTTTCGAAGTGTATTTAGTTATATATTATCCTATTACCTATGTGGATGCAACCAGTCTTTCTCCACCATGAATATACACTGTAATTCCAAGAAAGTATACACTGTAATGCACACCACAACATTATTGTTAAAGAGAAACATAGATTTGGGATAATTCGTTCAAATCATTTCAAATATTCCTTGGAAGAACACAATTGCTGATTTGATAACTATGACATCATATTATTCCTTTCAAAGTATGTTGGATAGTTAATTTGCTGACATGATAGACCAAATTGCGGTGAAATTTCTCTTGTTACATTCTTTAAATATACTTGTACAAGACGGTTATATGACATTTCATCTTGCTACAAAAGACAAGTATAAATGCATTCTACAAAATTTAATGCATACCCTCTATTATGTTTTACATCATTTCATAATTCCAAGAGTCCACATAGGCATAGACATGTGTAATGGCTGTAAATGACACTTTTTATCAGGAGTCTACAAACAGTATTGAGTTTATTTGGTATTAAGACAAAACGTGGCTATTTATGTAGAAAAATAAAGCAAACTGTAAAATTGAAATATATGGTATTTAACAGTATAATATTTCTATAAGCGAAGAGAGAGCAACAGAAAAACAGAATTTTAGAAAATGTCATTGCCCTATAAGTGGCTTTTTTATCCAACTGAGCTAATTAATTAGCTCAAATGGATTTTAAACAAATCAAGTAGAACTTCAGTAAACTAAATTGGCAATAGATGAATCTTATTAACATGTCCATCTCTAACTTAAATTGTTAGAATAGCTTTGGACATAATGGATAATTGTACAAATGACAAACTTAAAGTCAATTTTAAGTTAAACATGTTGCATAGGCTTTCTCAAATTAAAGCAACAAGCTGAAAGTCAAAGCAAGAATGCGTTGTAATAAAAAGATGTACAGGCTAAAGAGAAGGTGCGAAAAATAATTCAAGGCCTTAAAATATTAAAAAGAATGTGTACGCCTAAAGAGAATGTGCGAAAAATAATTCAAAGGCCTTAAAATATTATATATGAAGCAATAAGAATAGAAACTAAATTTTAAGTTAATTTTAAGTTATATACAAAAATCATTCATGCACTTTATTAATGTAATGTGGAAACCAGTTGAACATGTAATGTAGGAAACTTCATTAGCTTTAAGTGTTATATCTATCAATGTTTTACTTTAAGAAGCTAACATGGTATTAGTGTCAACTTTAATGTAGGAAACTAGTTGAACAATCCATTCAAATACAGTTCCCATGCATATTTAAGAAGTGATACTTTTTTTAATCGTTGTATAATATATAATAACAGTGACATGGTATTAGTAAAATAATTAATTTACTAAGACTAATATTTATGAAGCTTATACAACAACAAAAGATTGGTTATTCAAAGCTTATAACTAGTTCATATAAATTTTGTTAACAGCCAACCTCACAAACTCTCTGGCCACAACACACATGCGAAATTAAAATGCCAAGGTACGGCAACTTTAAGCCCTAAATGATTATGCAAAAGATTGAGATATGGAACTCATTTCGATACAAAGTTAGATACTTGAACATGATATCAACAGAGCATAGTATAAGGACAAGCAGATTATTACTAAATGAACGCACATATTACTATCTACATGTAACGACCCACCTTTCATCTCATAGAAAGACGCATCACAATTAAGAAAGAAAGGGATAAAAAAGAGAAAAGATAGAGAAGAAAGAACTAAACAATATCAGAATCTCACAGCGGAACGAATAAAATATATTACATCACATAAGATATTACATAGTATCATATACATCAGAGTTACACAACTTATACGTCACAAATTAGACAGCTATAAACATATGTCTATCATATAACCCAAGACATCACAGAGATACAGACACAAACACTAGCACAGCGGGACCATTATATATCTACACGCTGAAGCCTCCTGCTCCAAATTTCCTCCAAAATTTATCAAAGATAACATGAATCCCTTGGCTACTCATAAAAATTTGTGTACAAAAGAGTTTAATAAAACAGAAAATAAACACTTAGGTCAGACATGGGTCTGGTGTGAGTAAACGGGTTAAAGTTGCTTAACTTTGAAAATCCTTTGAAAACAAAGGTATCACGTAAGACACCCCGCACATAAACATGGGTAAGTTTTTACTTTACGTTAACCAAAACATTTGATAGGAAATCCGGTGATATTATAATAATGTATAGGGTTTTCAAGTAAAATAGAAAATAGTTGGAATTCTTGCATCTCACATTCCAACATAGTAGGGCATAATCAAAACGTACGACACTTACTGGAGATTGGATTCCATGCAGTGGTAGGGCTACTGGGGTACCGCCAGTCACGGTACCTAGTCAAGATTAGTATACCGAGGATCCACCCTAAATCCCCTGCAGCACAAGGCCAGAACCATCCCTTACTGGATAGTCCCGAACAAGACAACCCCACAGTTGGCTGCAGACCAACGGCCCACTAAGCCGAAATAAAAAGGGACCTCTAGAAAGGGGTAAATCTCGTCCTACTTGAGCGCGACTCACTTAGCCTTGCTGCATCTCCCCTGTTTTAGCCATTCCCCGTTGATGAGCCATGAGGCTGTGATTACCTTTATAGAACACATTATCTTAGAATGCTCATCGTCCTCCTGACGATGTTCCGAAAGCATTCAATCCATACAAGTCCGTTCCCGGTTCGAACGAAACTAAAGGCACTACTCGTTACACTCATTTTGGAATCATCCTCAAAGTTAACGACAATAGCTCGTGCATTCTGAATCATTATCTCGAATTTGAAAGTACTATCTCCATTATACTCGTATTGGAATCACCCTCAGAGTTAACGACAATAGCCCTTACACTTCGAGTCTTTATCTTCCCTTGAGATTCACGACTTAACGTTAAATTTAGATCGATGTGGTTTTTGGATAACCAAATCTGGAAATCCGATCCCAGTCTCATTGAAATCCAAAACGTTGTTTTAATGTCCAAGTTGTTTTAAGGGTTTAAACAATCAATTATGATTATTAAGGATAACATTTACACATATATAGATGATTCATATCAACATAGATAGATAATTCATATTATCTAATTCAACTAAACATCTCACAAAGCAGCACATATCACATATTAGAGATGTCACATCAAATTCATCCAATAACATTCAATCATCCATAAGCAATATTGATACATTCGATACATTCTTAACCAACTTAATTCATCTCTAATTAAATTGATCATCAACCATAATCACTCAGATTACCTTAATCCTACTTATTTAACATTAGTTAATTACAAACTAGTTAATTAATCATCTCTTAATTTTCATCTTAATTAATCACCCTTGACTAATTATCTTTTAATTACATAAAGTAATTAACTTTAATTAATTATATAAATTAATTAGTCCTTAATCATTAATCTTTAATTAAACGCGTTAATTAATTAATTAATGATTCTCTAATTATTTTCATTAATTAATTACTCTTTTAATTAATTACATTTAACAAATAATCTTAAAGTAAGTAACATCATTATTAATCTTAATTAATCACATTTAGTAATTAATTATCCCTTAATTACTTACATTAATAAATCCTTAAATTAATTAATTTTTAATTAATCACGCTGAGTAATTAATCCTTAATTACTCCCATTTAATTACTTCCATAAGTAATTATCCTCTTTAATTAATTATATTCCATAATTATACATTAATCTCTTACACTAAGTAACCACTTAATTAAGTAATCAATACTTAATCCATATCATAAGAGATTATTCTTAATTAATTTATCCAAATAGTTTATCTTAAATTAGTTACCCTAATTAATTATTCTTAACTAATTAGTTAATGATTCCTACATCAATTATTATTCATTAACTATCCATTATTAAATAATTATACTTTGATTATTAACATGAATCAAATAATCCTTATTAATTTCATTGAATGATTACTTTTAAATTAACGTTCCAAATTAATTATCTTTTAATCATTCATATCACAAATTAATCAAAAATAAATTCTTAAATTTAATTTAACTTAATTACATCATTAAACAAAACAATTAGGAAACATTTTTTTAAAAATTGAAGATGTATAATTTATTTTAAGGCAAAACAAATTAAACATGTAATTTAACATTTAAATCTTTGGAAAATTAAATCAACTTGTTTAATAAATTTAATAAAAATCACCATTTTAAAAAATTAATTATTCAAAATATCTCATTACAATTTGGTATTTCAAATTGCTTTATATGTTTAAACATGATATAATTCTTCACTAGAACTTAACTAAACTTATTTACTTTTGTTATATTATTTTATTAGCTCAAAAACTTGTTCAAACTTTCACTAAAACTGCTTTCAAAAAATCTTCCTTTATATTTAAAAATCTGGTCACTAATTTTATTAAATTTAAAACTTATACATGTGTACTTGCTAAATTAAAATCCGAAAAACTAAACAACTCTAAACCCGAGTCAAAACAAAGGATAACCGAGCTTCCCCTGAGCATTAACAAGCTCCAACCCCTTCGAGACCAACCCACCAAAATTTCGAGAACAACCCGAACCCGACTTCTTCTTCTCCACTTACACACTCCAGACATACGCATCTCCTCCATGCACGTGCACGATGAAATCGCCCAGCGCTGGTCAACTCACCGGCCCTCACCAAGCTATCGACGACCACGACAAGCAACCTGACCCTTCAAAACCATGAGAACAATGACCAAACAAAATCGAGCAACTCGATCAAAACAGGAACCCATATCTGATCGAAAAATCATCGTTGGCCATCACCTTCGACCTCCAGTACACACGCCATCCCATCCACAGCTTGTCCACATCACGACGAACCTATTCCCCATATGCGGTCGCTTTCGGTTCCGTATCGACGATGCACGCCGCTCTCAAACAACTTCGACCAAACCCCCTATTTCGAGCCTTAGATCACCTCATTCCGGCCGCCATGGCCAAATATAAAACCAACCTCTATTTTTCACATGACCACCATAACATCCCCCACCTCCAGCCTTAGTCACAGCCTCCATCAATCTTCCGTTCGTCGTAAATCGACGAACATTCGAGTTCTAATTAACTCAGAATAACCCATCATCCACTCGCTCTAAAATCATAAAACTAGTATTAAAAAAATCATCATTTTACAACATGTTTCAGATTATATTATCAAAGATTGAAATTAACTAGTTCAATTTTTAACCATTCTTTGATTTTCACTGTAATTTATAATTTTTGAATTAAATACTTAATATAAATTCTTGAATCTATTTTTAAACTTTGAATTACATTGTTAGAAACCTTTTTCATTTAATGCTCGAGCCTAAAATCAAATGTAAAGGAGGATAAGAATTTTTCTATCAAACCTGAAGCCTGACAAAGAACAGAGGCTAATCTATATTTATCTACATGCAAATATAGGCATACTACTACATATATATATTGTTCATCACTCAGACGATATATAAATGAATAGATTCAAACTGTTTTTATAAGAAAATGTTTACTCACTAATTATAAACAGAGGGCAGAGGAGCATATTCTTGTTTCCAGGCTGATGTTTAATTTGAACTTCTTCTTTTTTATGAATTTGAACCTATACTTGTTGTGTTGATTTTGCATGTTTGGGGCTTTGAAACTGGTGTACTAAAATTTGATTCTTCTTTTTGATTGCTTGCTGTTTCCTTCGATTCCCAGGTTTCCAGTTTTTTTTAAATTGAAAAGATAAAGAACAAAAGAATAGAGAGGATCTGAACTGAGAATCTCAGATTTGTATTTTTTTATAAACATATGTTATTTAATTAAAATTTTGTTTTAAATTAAAGGTTAATTTGCCGCTTGTTAACTTATGTGCTACATAACTTACAAATGTTAAAGCCATGCCTCCACATGTTTACATGTGTTTAAACTTAAATTATTTAAGTTCATATATATTTATGTAGTACATTTAAATGTATATAATATTTGTCTTTTTATAAATAAGCTTTTAAATTTATATATATACACAAATGAGAATTTATGTAAATATTTGTTTATAAATAACTTATGTTTTGAACCAACTAATGTATTATATGTTTATATGTTTGTGGATTTTATTTTAACTTATATATTTACAAACCAAATTGTCTTATGTTTAAATTTTAAAATAAAGAATATTTAAAACAAATGAAATGAATTTTAAATTAAATCCTATTTTAAAATTAAGCTAAAATTTAGTTTAAACAAATAAATATATACTTTAAGTGTTTTTTTTAAAAAAAAATATGGTTAACTATTTCAATAGTTTTTGAAATGTTCCATATTAAATTAAATCCAAACTTCCAAATTACAATATATATATATATATATATATATTAAATTTAAAAACATGTTTTGAAATTAAATTCAAATCAAAGCCCCTTGTATTTCAATATATATATACACACACAAAATATATACATTATAATTAGAATTCATTTTAATATTAACCTTGAAAATTATTATTGAATAACTTCAAATCACAATATATACATTCCTATATATCAAATTTGGAATCATATCTTTTATTAAAAACAAAGACTTCCTATTTATACATATATATATACACATTATGAATAGAAAATATTTTAATTTACCCTTGAAAGAATAAATTTTACCAATTAAATATTTATAAAAGAAGATTATTAACCCAAGATGTTAGCTTTTAAAAGAACAAACTTGCCAATTTAAATTAAAATTCTAAAAGAAAATTTTCAAATCGATTTAATTATTAATAAAGATAATTAAATTGATATTGCTCAAAATCTCGGGTCATTACATTCCTTCCCTCTTAAAAGAATTTCGTCCCCGAAATTTAAAAGCAAAGATAATTTAATAATCCATAAAGGTTTTAATTCCAATTAGCAAAGCATACTTCAACCATAAATTAGCAACCATAGCAACCAATTTATTCTAACAACAAATCTAACTATCCTGACACAAAGTTAGGATAGGTCTTCCTAATACTATCAAGAGTCTCCCAGGTACAATCGCTAGGATACTCGCTATACATAACCTTAACTAGCCGCACCATTATGATCCAGTGCTCCTTCTTTTCTTAGATCTACAAATCTGAACAAGATATCAGACCACACTCAAGACCATCTCAACCACCAGATCCATCTGAACTACTGATTCCACAACCAGTGATGGTTTATACACGTAGTTCCTCAGAGATACGTGAAATACAATGCATTCCAGCTATCTAAACTGGCAATTCAGTCCTGTAGACCAAGGTACTAAACCTCTCGAGAACACAAGAAGATCCAAAATACTTTGGAGCTAGCTCTTTAGTCTTACCCAATCTTATAGCTTCTCTGATTGGAGAAACCTCAACAAGACCAAATCTCCAACTCCGAATTCCAAACTCCTTGTCTCTTATCTGCATAACTCATCAGGCGATCCTGGGCTACCTCATCCCTTCCTGATCAGCTCAACCTTCGCTGATGCTTCCTGAAACAAACTGGACCAAGAACAACTAATCTCCGGATCTTACTCAACAAAATGGTCCTCCCAAGATCTGTCGAAATCCAAAACACAAACTCTGCTCCACAAGCAATAGAAGACTTCGAACTTACTTCTCTTATCTGGAATACCCCAAACTGGTGCACCCAACAGTCTTACCTTAAAATCCTGAAAATTCCTATACACTTAGGAGATCCATATAAACTTCCTAAAGAAATCCTTTGATTTTAGGAAAAATGCAACTTTCGATTACTCCCACTCAAGAACAACTGCTACCTTGCTTCCGCTGCACATATCTGATCTAGAGTAGATGAGAATGCTGATGATGAATACAAGCTTAACTCGAAAGATATGGTTCATTAAATCCATAAAATCTTAGTGACCAATCCGACTTGGTCACAAATACCACAGCAATCTCCATAGAAAACTACATCTGATCAATTCTTTACCGAAAATTCCCGAGCTGTTACACCAACTCTTCTCCCTCAAAGAACCATCCTACTACCAAGCTAACCATAGGTATTGCTTCTGGAACCAAGTCGATACAAAACTCAAACTTCATATGCGAACAAACTTCTGACTTCCTCGAGGTCATCCGGGAAATCTCTGATTTACTCCAATAGCTTCTACTCCACTTGAGATGGCTCAATCTCAAGTAAAAGATTACTCAGATGATCTCCCTGCACTATCGCAAGTCACTTTTGCGATTCTACCTAGTTCAGATTCCAAAGAAATTGTACTCTCATTACCAACTAGAACAGTTTTTCCAAACAAGGTCAATCCCTTAAGAATGCCTTACCTACCGGAAGAAGAATATGGTGGTCCACTCAGCTGCTGCTGAACTCCATCTCTTAGGACACTGCTTAGCCAGATGACCTCCTGTTGGCACACAAAATACTTCAGAACTACACGCTGCCCTAGATACCCAAGACTTCTTATCAATAAGCTCCTCGGACCCAAAACTATATTAGCCAATTCCATAAAAGATCCTTTGAGATGGACAGACATCTTCTCAAGAAACTCGGCCTTAAACCAAACACCAACAACTTACTCTTCTTAAGGGGGTAACAATGAGACCATGTCCGAAGAGAAGCAACTTACCCACCTTAGTCTCATATTCCGATACAGACAAACTCCCTAGCTTGATATCCATAGGTTCCTAAACAGCCGAGTCTTTCTTGCGGTATGCATCAACTGTTCCTCCCATGCCATCTTAATCTTGATCCAAGAGGAACATCTTCAGAACCATCCATGGATACTGCATCCCACTACGTAGCTACTCCTTTTTTAAGTCGCCAAGATACCATCACTCACTTCTGCTCATCCAATAGTGTTTTTCCTAAAAGTATTTTCGTTTCTTATTATATGACTTCCGTTTGTTTGTTCCAAACTCTAGATAATTCTGCTCACACGGGCGCAACCAAGCTCACACTTCAATGATGTACTCCGAAACTTTAAAAAGATTTCCTTCAGAGATTAGAGAAATCCTTACACCGTGCTGCATAGCTTACTCGAGACGGTATTAGGTCTATAGTCTCAGCAGATACTTTTCCAATCTCAATAATTGGACTTCTTCCATTAGTGGTAGTCGTGCTACACATACCAGTACTCCATCTACCTCTAGAAATTATGTTGGAAAACCCGAACAGGTAACCCAACAGATTAGGTGTGTGTGTGTATGTATGTATGTATGTGTGTGTGTATATATATATATATATATATTACACGTACACTCTCTCAAGATAGAAATCACTCCAAAGCCTAGGTATTCACTCCACCTAGAGCTCTGACACCACTGCAACGACCCGCCTTTCATCTCATAGAAAGACGCATCATGATTAAGAAAGGAAAGGATAGAAAAGAGAAAAGATAGAGAAGAAAGTACAAAACAATATCAGAATCTCACAGCGGAATGAATAAAATATATTACATCACATAAGATATTACATAGTATCATATACATCAGAGTTACACAACTTATACATCACAAATTAGACAGCTATAAACACATGTCTATCATATAACCCAAGACATCACAGAGATACAGACACAAACAGTAGCACGGCGGGACAACTATATATCTACACGTTGAAGCCTCCTGCTCCAAATTTCCTCCAGAATTCGTCAAAACTAACCTGATTCCTTGGCTACTCATAAAAATTTGAGTACCCAAGAGTTTAATAAAATAGAAAATAAACATTTGGGTCAGACATGAGTCTGGTGTGAGTAAACGGGTTAAAGTTGCTTAACTTTGAAAATCTTTTGAAAACAAAGGTATCACATAAGACTCCCCACACATAAACATGGGTAAGTTTTTACCTTACGCTAACCAAAATATTTGATAGGAAATCCGATGATATTATAATAGTGTCTAGGGTTTTCAAGTAAAATACAAAATAGCTGGAATGCTTACATCTCACGTTCCAACATAGTTGGGCACAATCAAAATGTACGACACTTACTGGAGATTGGATTCCATACAATGGCAGGGTTACTGGAGTACCGCCTGTCACATTACCTAGTCTAGATCAGCGTACCGAGGATCCACCCTAAATCCCTTGCAACATAAGACCGGAATCATCCCTTACTGGATATTCCCGAACAAGACAACCCCACAGAACAAAGCCGGGATAAAAAGAGACCTCTAGACAGGGGTAAATCTCGTCCTACTTGAGCGTGACTCACTTAGCCTTGTTGTACCTCCTCTATTTTAGCCATTCTCGGTTGATGAGGCTTGAGGCTGCGATTACCTTTATAGAACACATCTATCTTAGAATGCTCATCGTCCTCGTGACGATGTTCTGAAAGCATTCAATCCATACAAGTCCGTTCCGGGTTCGAACGGAACCGAAGGCACTAACTCGTTACACTCATTTTGGAATCACCCTCAGACTTAATGACAATAGCCTTGCACTCTGAATCTTTATCTCGAATCTGAAAGTATTATCTCTTTTATACTCGTATTGGAATCACCTTCAGAGTTAACGACAATAGCCCTTATACTTCAAGTCTTCATCTTCACTTGAGATTCACGACTTAATGTTTAATTTGGATCGACGTGGTTTTCAGATTTGTTTTCAGATATCCAAATCTGAAAATCCGATCCTGGTCTCATCTAAATCCAAAATGCCATTTTAACGTTTAAGTTGTTTTAAGGGTTTAAACAATCAATTATGATTATTAAGGATAACATTTACACATAGATAGATGATTCACATCAACACTGATAGGTAATTTATATTGTCTAATTCAACCAAACATCTCACAAAGCAGCACATATCACATATCGGAGATATCACATCCAATTCATCCAATAACATTCAATCATCTATAAGCAAGATTGATACATTCTTAATCAACTTAATTCAACTCTAATTAAATTGATTATCAACCCTAATCACTCGGATTACCTTAATCCTGCTTATTTAACATTAGTTAATTACAAACTAATTAATTGATCATCTCTTAATTTTCATCTTAATTAATCACCCTTGATTAATTATCTTTTAATTACATTAAGTAATTAACTTTAATTAATTATATAAATTAATTTGTCCTTAATCATTAAATCACATTAATTAATTAATAATGATTCTCTAATTATTTTCATTAATTAATTACTCTTTTAATTAATTACATTTAACAAATAATCTTAAATTAAGTAACATCATTAATTAATCTTAGTTAATCACATTTAGTAATTAATTATCCCTTAATTACTTACATTAATAAATCCTTAAATTGATTAATTCTTTAATTAATCACACTGAGTAATTAATCCATAATTACTCCTATTAATTACTTCCATAAGTAATTATCCTCTTTAATTAATTATATTCCATAATTATACATTAATCTCTTACACTAAGTAACCACTTAATTAAGTAATTAATACTTAATCCACATCATAAGAGATTATTCTTAATTAATTTATCCAAATAGTTTATCTTAAATTAATTACCCTGATTAATTATTCTTAACTAATTAGTTAATGATTCCTACATCAATTATTATTCATTAACTATCCATTATTAAATAATTATACTTTGATTATTAACATTAATCAAATAATCCTTATTAATTTCATTGAATGATTAACTTTTAAATTAACTTTCCAAATTAATTATCTTTTATTCATTCATAACTCTAATTAGTAAAAAATAAATTTTTAATTTTAATTTCACTTAATTACATCATTAAGCAAAACATTTAGGAATCAATATTTTTAAAATTGAAGATATATAATTTATTTTAAGACAAAATAAATTAAACATTTAATTTAACATTTAAAATCTTTGGAAAACTAAATCAACTTGTTTAATAAATTTAATAAAAACTCACCATTTTAAAAACTTAATTATTCAGAATATCTCATTACAATTTGGTATTTCATATTGCTTTATATGTTTAAACATGATATAATTCTTTACTAAAACTTAATTAAAGTTATTTACTTTTATTATATTATTTGATTAGCTCAAAACTTGTTCAAACTTTCACTAAAATTGCTTTCACAAAATCTTCCTTTAAATTTAAAAATTTGGTCACTATTTTTATTAAATTTAAAACTTTATAAATGTGTACTTGCTAAATTAACATCTGGAACACTAAACAACTCTAAACCCGAGTCAAAACAAAGGATAACCTGAGCCTCCCCTGAGCATTCACGAGCTCCAACCCCCTTTGAGACCAACCCACAAAAATTTCGAGAACAACCCGAGCCTGACTTCTTCTTCTCCACTTACACACTCCAGACATATGCATCTCCTCCGTGCACGTGCACGACGAAATCGTCCAACGCCAATCAACTCTCCGACCCTCACCAAGCTATCGACGACCACGACAAGCAACCCGACCCTTCAGAACCACGAGAACGATGACCAAACAAAATCGAGCAACTCGATCAAAACATGAACCCATATCTAATCGGAAAATCATCGCTCGCCATCACCTTCGACCTCTAGTACACACGCCATCCCATCCAGAGCTGGTCCACATCACGACGAACCTATTCCCCCACATGCAGTCGCTTCTGGTTCCCTATCGACGACGCACGACGCTCTCAAACAACTCCGACCAAACACCCTCATCGAACCCTAGATCACCTCATTCCGGCCACCATGGCCAAATATAAAATCAACCTCTATTTTTCACGTGACCACCATGTCATTCCGGCCACCATGGAATCCACTTCGAGCCTGTTAAAGGGATGGAACCCTGAGTAGGATGGAACCTACGAAAAATCTAGTGGAACATTGTTTTGTGTCCGCTAACTTTTATTCAAAATGATTTTTCAAAATTATATCATGTTTTCAAAATGTTTTCAAAACTTTCCTTTTAAAAGATTCAAAACCCTCGATCCTGATTTTAAATAATTTTAGCCACAAAAACATCTTTATTTTCAAAGTCAAATTACTCCTAATTTTAAACTATCTTTTTAAATAATATATTTAACTTTTAAATATTTATACTTAGATTTAAATATAAAATTATAGATAAAATCTATATATATTATTCTTTATATTTACTTATGAATTTTAACTATAATCAAGTATATTTATAAAGTTTAAATTAGTTTTTATATAAGATAAAGGTTATTTTGAAAGAAAATCAAAAACACCAAAAAATCCTTTGGGATGTCGACATGCCTAGCATGACCATGTCGACATGGTGACAGTTTGATTCAAAAATTCAAATTTCAAAAGAAGTGTCTATTTGCCATAACTCTTCATGAATGGTCATGGCTGTTGTTCTTCTATAAATAGGGGTCAATTTCAACGAATTTTTAATCATAATTTTCTGGTTTTCACTCCTCTTCTTCTTCCTCATTTCTTAATACATATTCTTATCATTACTCTGCAGAAATCAACATTGAATCATACTCGATTACTTCTAGTTTGATTCTCTATCACTGTCTCTATAAGATTCTCAGTGCTATTCAGAGTTATAGACTTCTTTGTAATCTATTAAGCGAGAAAAGGTGTGATTGTAGCCTTGGAAATCAATCAAAAGGGAAAAGGTGTGATTGTAGCCTTGGTAAATCAATTGGGTAAACTTGTGGCCCGGAAATTAAGTATCTCTACCCAAAGGATCGAAATTCTGGAGGGTGTACCTCGTAACCTTGAAACTGAGGGTGTAATTGTACAATTTCTTTTGAAAGGAAATCCGTACTCGTATTGCGGGACTAGATGTAGGGTAACTCCGAACCAGTATAAAATCCGGTGTGTTCTTTCCTTTACTGCTTTTATTGTATTTTTGCATCTGTGATTGTTTCTGTGATCATATCTGTGTCTGTATATTGCACACTTTTGTGTCTAAATTAACTTAAATTAAAAAGATTTAGTAATTCTTTATTAACACTATTCACTCCCCCTCTAGTGTTAATCGTAGCCTTAAAATCCGTAATCCGCATTTCTCACAATTGGTATCAAAACAAGGTTTTCAAAGTTTCATAATCTGATTTTTGAAAAGTTTTTAAAATGGCTATATTCGTTAATACTAATTTAGAAGTATTCAAATCATCATTGTTTCATAAGTCTGCATATAATCAATATTCAAATTCAAGTTATCTACCAAAATTGTTTGATGTGCAGGAATCATGCTTTATGGGCGTTGAGGAATCAATCCACAACGGACAAATTGTGCAGATCAGAAAGAAAAAATAGATACTTGATAGTGGATGTTCTAGACATATGACTGGCAATCCAGATATACTGAATGATATAATATACAAAGACAGAGGATTGGTTAACTTTGGAGACAATTCAAATGGATATGTGATTGGCATCAGCAAAGTCGGTAATTCTAAAACTCCTGCTATTACTAATGTTTTGCTAGTTAAGAATCTGAAACATAATCTGCTAAGTATAAGTCAACTATGTGATAAAGGTTATAAAATTAAATCTGAAAAAGATAAATGTCACATTGAAGATAATAATTCAACCATTATATTTGAGGGAGTCAAGAAAAGAATATATATATTCTTAGTATGAAAGTTTCAAATGATAACCTGTCTCTGTTGGCAAATACAAGTGACCCTTGGATTTGGCACAAGAGATTTGGGCATTTGAATTTCAAACTCCTATCTAGACTGTCAAAACATGATCTAGTAAGAGGTCTCCCTAAAATAAATTTTAAAGTAGATAGTTTATGTGATGCTTGTCAATTAGGAAAACTTAGAAAAAAATCTTTTAAGTTAAAAGATATGATTTCAACTTCAAAACCTCTTGAATTACTTCATCTTGGTTTTTTTTGTCCATCTCAAATTTTATTAATAAATCATAGTAGATATGTCTTTGTAATTGTAGATGATTATTCTAGATTTACATGGACAATATTTTTGAAACTTAAAAGTGATACTTTTGAATGTTTTAAGACATTCTCAAAAAGAATTCAAAATCAATTTTCTCTAAAAATTATAACTATTCGAAGTGATCACGGTGGTGAATTTGAAAATGAAAGGTTTGAGGAATTCTGCAATAAAAAGGGAATAACTCACAATTTTTCATTTCCGAGAACTCCACAATAAAACGGAGTAGTAGAACGTAAAAATAGGATGATTCAAGAGTGTGCGAGAACTATGCTTACAGATAGTAATTTACCAAAGAATTTTTAGGCAGAAGCAGTTGCTACCGCCTGTTATATTTTGAATTGAACTTTAATTAGACCTCTAACAGATAAGACATCTTATGAACTTCTTTATTCAAAGAAACCTAAGGTATCTTATTTCAGAATTTTTGGAAGTAAATGCTTTATTTTAAATACAAAAGATAATTTAGATAAATTTGGTCCTAAATCCGACAAAGGTATCTTTATCGGATATTCTAATAGAAGTAAAGCTTACAGAGTGTTTAATTTAAAAACTAATACCATTGAAGAAACAATGCATGTTTCATTTGATGAAAATTTCAAAAAATTTGAAGATACAAATGATGAAGAGGATTTAATCACTCAAAATCAAGAACTAATTGAAACTAATAATGAAATTGATCATCCTAATAAAAGGACAAAACTTTTAAAAGATCACCCAATAGAAAATATACTGGGAGATATGCAATCTGTTGTTAAAACTAGAAATCAACTAAGTCAAATGAGTAATGTAGCTTTTATATCAACCATTGAACCCAAAAATCCAATAGAAGCATCAACTGATGATTCATGGATTTTGGCTATGCAAGAAGAATTAAATTAATTTCCTAGAAATAACGTTTGGGAACTTGTTCCTAGACCAGAAAATAAAACTATAATTGGAACTAAATGGGTTTATAAAAATAAAATGAACGAACAAGGAGAGGTAGTTAGAAATAAAGCTTGTTTAGTCGCTCAAGGTTATTGTCAAGAAGAAGGAATAGATTTTGACAAAACCTTTGCTCCCGTAGCAAGATTAGAAGCTATTAGGATTCTACTTACTTTCGCAAATCATAATAATTTCATATTATTTCAAATGGATGTTAAAAGCGCCTTTTAAATGGATTTGTAAAAGAAGAAGTATATGTCGAACAACCACCACTTTTTGAAAATGGTAAATTACCAAATCATATTTACAAACTTAAAAAAGCACTATATGGTCTAAAACAAGCTCCTAGAGCCTGGTATGATAGACTAAGATCTTATTTATTGCAATCTAATTTTGAAATTGGTAAAGTTGATAATACTCTTTTTATTAAAAGAAATAAAAGTGATATTCAACTAGTACAAGTTTACGTAGATGATATCATTTTTGGTTCAACTAATTTTGAAATGAATAAAGAATTTTCTGAAATAATGAAAAAAGAATTTGAGATGAGTCATATGGGTGAATTAAATTTCTTTTTAGGATTACAAATAAAACAATTAGATAATGGTATCTTTATTAGTCAAGAAAAATATGCTAAAGACCTAATTAGTTAATTTGGTCTGACCACTGCGAGTGGAAAACCCACTCCCATGGCAACCAATGAATACCTTAGTAAAGAAGATCTCTCGAAAGATGTAGATCAAAAATTATATAGAGGGATGATTGGCTCATTACCCTATATTACTGCTAGTAGACCAGATATCATGCATAGTGTCTGTCTCTGTGCTAGATATCAATCCCAACCTAAAGAGACTCACTTAAAAGCCGTGAAACGAATCATAAGATATGTTAAACACACGTCTGATTATGGTTTATTCTACCCTAAAAATGATTCTTTTGACTTAATATCTTACGGTGATGCTGACTATGCTGGTTGTAAATCAGACCGAAAAAGTACAAGTGGGACTTGTCACTTTTTGGGGCATTCTCTGATTTCTTGGCTTAGTAAAAAGCAAAACACAGTTTCTTTATCAACAACTGAAGCAGAGTATATTTCTGCTTCTTTGGCTTGTTCTCAAGTAATATATATGCAACAAACTTTAAAAGATTTTGGTTTAAATTTCTCAAAATCTCCAATTTATTGTGACAATACGAGTGAAATAAATTTATCCAAAAATACTACTCAACATGCTCGAACTAAACATATTGATATCAGACATCTTTTTCTCAGAGACAATATAAGCAAGGAATTAGTTACTCTCGATTATATCAATTCTGAAAATCAAATTGCTGATATCTTAACAAAACCTTTAAATGAATCAATATTTTACTAAATTAAGAAGAGAATTAGGAATTTGTTCTATAACTGAAATATAAAATATAAATAACAAGTATAATTAACAGTTGGTATCGAAATAAATCAAAGAGTTAAATTTAAAAAATATAACCATGTCGACATCCCTTAGGTATACATGTCGACATATAACGTTTTTTATTTTTTAAAAGTTTTCCAACCAAAATTCAAAAATTTAGTTATATATTCTTCTCAATTTCGACTTTTCATTCATTCTCTCTGTTTTCTCTTCATTCTCTCTTCTGAAATAAATAAAATCATGGCTTCATCCTCAAAATCAAACATAAAATCAACTTTCTCATTTCCCTCTCCTACTTCTGGTCCATTCCAATGCATTACTCTTGCTCATGTAACGAAAATAGAGGAGTCTATGATTGATGTACTTCAGATGTTAACTGAAATTCAAGCAACTCAACTTCATATGGTGTAACAGCCCGATATTTTCAACCACTCGCATCCGCACATGTCGGACTTGAATTGCTCAAAATACCGCATTGTAAATAAAATTTGGCAAATCTCAGAATATACAGTAAATAAAATCACAGATCACAGACACAGAGTATTTAATAATGCAGCGGAAGTAAAAGAAATAGTAGTTCATGAAGCCACTATATAAATATATCAGAGTTAAATAAAATACAACAGACTAAATAAAGTACAACAGAACTCTTAAGATGATAACCAAGTACAAGCTGAATAGAACAACAGAACTGGAATAGATAAAACTAGATAAGCAGATAATCTCCAGCGATTCCAATCTCCAGAAAGTGGAATCCAAATCTGTGAATAACTCAGGCTGACCCGAGCGTAAATATACAAACACTCGAGTCAGGACAATATATACTTATGTAATGTAAACCAACTCAAATGAACTGTAATAAGGTACAAGTAACTTAAAGGATGCCTGAGACCGCCCATCCTTTAAGGATACGTTAAACTATTTACTATGTAGTAATATTTCGCTATTATAATAATGTCTACAGTAAAATAAACTTACTTTTAAATAGCTTTCCGGGCTACCCATATCACCCTTCACACATAATAGTCCCAGTAGTCCATCCAATATCATGCCATTTCCACTCCGGGTGACTGTCAGAGGATACCACACTGGCTACGGGAGAAAAACAAACTCGTAGTAAAGGCTCGGTATGGTAGGTGACACGGCACACAAGGCAATGCCAGGGTAGATATACCAATTACGCACACGGGCTGGTGGTAACGCAGCAGCCACATACGCCCACCTCGGAACACACTCCCATATCAAAATCGGAGGATGGCCATCTAATCAATCACCAGTAAGAGTATAGTATCGAAGGAATGTGTCCGATCGGAGGAATGACCTCACTTGGCCCGAGATCGCTCTTGTTTTAGCCATCTTATGCCAACTCACGGGAGTTGGGTCCACGTAATATACCTCAAGAACGTCGCCACCATCCTACTTCATTCTGGAATCTCCACCGCGTACACGGTTGTCAAAGTGGTTTTCGGTATCGACAGAGAGTATGCCAGATATCCGATCCCGGTCTCTTTGCCAACCAATCGTTATTATAACCCGTAGTTATAACTTTTAAAATAATGTTTATACTTCAAAATAGGATATCATTTCAAATCCAAATCTTTATCAAAATAAAGATTAAATTAATTCCAAACCATTTCAAAACATCATATCTTTCTAGAAATTCTTGTCAAATCATTTTAATATATCAAAATATCATATCTTTTCAAAACCACATTTCAAATCATTTTAATATATCAAAATATCATATCTTTCCAAAACCACATTCCAAATCATTTTAATACACCAAAATATCATATCTTTCCAAAACCACATTTCAAATCATTTTTAATACACCAAAATATCATATCTTTTCAAAACCACATTCATTTCAAATCATTATTCATTTTATTCAATTTAAAATACCATTTCAATTTACATTTCAAAACAGTTTATATTTCAAAAATCATTTTAAATCATTAAAATGAAGTTATTATATTTAATAATTAAATTATTAAATTTCCAAAATTTTCAACTTCCAAAGTTCATTTATTCACTTAAGTTTATCAAAACAGTGAAAATTCACTTTTCGCAGCATTTAGAAAATGCTACGGAAAGTTACATTCAAAACAGTTCAATTTAACAAAAGACAACATTTTTAAAAATGTTGTAATAGGGTTTACTTAATATTTCAAATAAACTTAGTTAAATTCAACAATTATAACACTTAAAAAGATTGCTATAATAGCCTTTAATTCAATTTAGCTTTTTAGTTCATTATCATCAACTGCATCATTTACAAATGTTGTAATATCATTTACATTGCAATTAATAGCATTTGAAAAATGCAGTTAATTAACTTCAAATATTCAATATAATTTCACAACCAATTATATTTTTATTTAAAACATTTTTAACTAATAAAATCATACATTTTCACATTTATAAACATTATTTAATTTTCCTTAAGTTCATGATTTTATAAAGTTAAATTTCCATTCAAAAATCAAGATTTAATAATAATTCACTTATTCAATTTCAACATTCAAATTTAAATTCATTAATTTAAATTTCAACTTAACACTTAAGTTTAAATTTAAAAATATAACTTAATTTCAATTTTATTCACTTAACTTAAAATTCACTTTTAAGCCAAATTCACAAATTCCCATTTGGTTATATTTCAAAATTTCAACTTAAATAATCATCCCTTTCATTTATTTTTTTTAACTTTACTCAAAAATCATTAATATATTATAAAATCATTTTAAATTCAAATTATCATAAATTTATCATAATTTCATATTTAATTTAATTTCCAATTATAATTAAATCAAAATTTCCAAAATAACTTACATTTAAATTTTCTAACTTTTCCATAATTTATTTAACCTATAAATTTCCAAAAAATCAATAATACTTTACAAAAATCATTTTTAATTATGTTTTAAATCAAAATATTATAATATTTACATTTCAAACATATTTTTAAAAAATTTAGAAAAATATATTTTAACTACGGGTCTGTATATAATTTTCTAGCCTAGGTAAAGTGATACGGGTAATGTATCATTTCAACCCGTAATTTACAAAGAAAATCTGGGTTTTATCATTTCAAACCCGCAGTCCCAAGTAAATGAAATAAAATGAAAATCGCTCAGGCCTATCATTTCAGCCCATAACGATTTTCCCTTATTCTAAAGTCCGTTCGGGTATGTATCATTTCAACCCATAGTGATTCTAATCTAAAGGGAACTTGCAGTGTGATAAACTGATAAAATAACAGAACAACATAATATAACAGTAACAGATGTTATAATAGGTGTTTAAGCATGGGTGAACATCATATAATCATAATATAGCATATGTAACATGTTAATGCATTTTACAGATTCAAAAGGGGTCAATTTACTAGTTATATATGTACATAGTGTCTGGTGAGGATAACTCACTTGTTTGAGCTGGAGATTGCAATACAACTGACACAAACTGAGATCTTCAAAAGCACGATGGCACGACAAAGATTTGATATTGAGAGAGCCAAAGATAATTGCCCTGTTCACATTTACACAAAACAATGCAACATATAAGTTACAAAACAATGTAACACTTGAACAACACTAGAAATCAATGTCCAAAACAAGTTAAATGGTTTGCACTTGTTCTCAACTTCACATACTTCAGTTATGAACTGAAATAGCATAGCCAAGGCATGGATTAAGGTCTGGTTTGGGTCCAGTATAGGCTCGGCTACAAGGTGATAAGGTGAGTGGGAGTTACAAGTAGAGAAGACAATGGAATACAAAGGGTTCTAAGGCAAATGGTGGCTTTTGTTGCACCATAGGGTTCGACCCTTGACGTTGTGGGTCTAGCCATGCAATGTGAAGGTCAGGTGGGGTCTGATGTGGCAGCTAGAGGTGGTGGAAGATCAGGTGGTGGAGGTTATTGGTGATGGCCATGGTGGAAATTGAAGGTGATGGACATAGGGTGCAACAATCTACACACAAGGCAACATATCATCATTTCTAGGCTATACATGGGCTCGGCCTCAAGCTGTAGGGGCACGGCCAGGTGTCCAGATGGTGGTGGGTGAGGTGGTAGTGGGTGGTGGTCAGGTCAGAGCAAGGGGTGGTGGAGGAAGTGGTGGAAAAGGTGGTGGAAGTGGTGATAGAGGAAGGGTATGCTCGGCCTAAACTATATGGTGATGGTTTGTGTAAATGGAGGGTGGATCTCTTGCCTAGGGCAGGTCGGCCTGATGGGGTGGTGATCTGGAGGTGGTGGTGGCTGGTTGTGGTGGTGATGGGGTCGGCCTAGCAGCTGGAGGTGGAGGAACAAAGCTATGAAGGTAGAGAACATATACAAAATTCAATAGAAAACTAGAAAAACAAGGAAGAAGGAGATGAATTTTACCCAAACCTTTGAAGCAATGGCCGTGCAATTTTTTTATGAGTTTGAGAAGGTTAGAATACGTGAAAAATGAGGGAGATGCAGCTAGAATGAGAAATGAAAGCACGGCAAAAATCATTAAAGAGTGGAGTTGAGAAAATGAAAGGTCGGAATGTAAAAAGGCTTTGGAAGTTAAAGTGTTTAAAACCTTTAAAATTTCCATCAATTTATTTTAATTTTTAAATAACTGAAATATATATATAAATTCAGATAAAAGTACGAAAATTTATTAAATAAACAAAAATAAATAAATAAATATTAATTATATATATAATTTAATTAATAAAACAGCAAAAATTGCAAACTAGTCTTGAAAATATGAAAAATAAATGCAATGAACTTTGGAAAATCTTTATGTACTTGTAAAAATATTTATAACAAAGATAATAACATAAACTAAAATGCATTCACAAATAAATATATAAATTTTAATTTAAATATAATTTAAATGAAGAAAATAGCAAAGAAAATAGAAACTAGGCTTTAAAAATAGAAAATAAATTCAATAAGCTTTAGAAAAATTATACTATCACTTCAAAAATATTAAAAGACAAAAATATACATAAAATAACAGATTAACACCTATTAAAATAAAATATGACAAAGAAAATATAATTTATATAATTTAAAATAGACAAAATTGTTAAATAAATCAAATTACACTCAAAATTGAAATGTACATAACTTTTGCAGTTTAACTCCGTTTTCAACGAAACGAAAAGCAGTGTTCAAGTTATTTCATCTATTTTCATAATAAAATATAAAATCTAAGATTTAAAATAATTTAAATTTGAAGTTTAAAAGTCAAAGTTTGAACAGTTTGACCAGAAATTCACTTTACAGTAAAATATTCAAATTATACTAGTTTGAACTATAAATCACTTAATAATCAACATTTAAATTTAAAAATGAAATGTTTGAAAAAAAAATTAAAAATAAAAGAAAGTCCAATTTAAATAATATACAAAAATCTAGGGTTGTTACATATGGCAAAGGAACAGGAAAGGCAAGGCAAGATTCTTAGGAATTTGCAAAATTCTTAATGAACAACCAGGCCAACCCTATCTTGATCGATGAAGACTCTTCACTCAATCAAGAACAAGAGGCCAGGGACGAAGAAGAAGAAGAACCCATGGAAGAAGCACACGAGGAGAATGATGACCAAGTAGTGTGTGTTTTAGAAGTGTGTTTCGGAAAAAATGGGAATCTTGTTGAACAACGTGGAAATTTCTGTTTCCACTATCCAAACTGTTTGATTCATAGATCTCATATGTTCAGAAACACACATTAGTTTCTTCTCTTTCCTTCCGTTGTTGTTTGTTTTTTTATGTTTCCAAACGCAAATGTAAATACAACCATATACGTAATAAATAACTCGTGTTCTTATATGTGTTTTTATTATAAGTATTATTGTGAATTCTTAGTTAGGATAGTTAATAGTTTATGACTATGTTTTAGTATTAGACTTAAGTATTGATTATTTATGATAGCACTATCATTATAATCAAATGTCATAGAGTAATAGTTTTAGGGGAAGTTATATAGTTTGGAGTTATCTAGTTTAGATAAAGTTTTTGTTGATGATAAAGGGAGAGAAATATAAAATAGGGTAGTTAGGTATAGATTAAGGGGGAGTTGTTAGTTTTAGGGGGAGTTATTAGAATAGAAATGGTATTTTATAAACAAAGGTTGTCATCATCAAAAAGGGGAGATTGTTAGTCTATGAGATGATGGTTTTGATGACAACAACTTTAGAATAGATTATAAAATATAAATACTAACATTATAAGTTTAGATATATATGTATATGCAGGATTTAACTATGCAGGTACTAAGAATGAAGACTATACAGTATAGAGATTCAAGATATCAAGATAAAATATCAAGATAGAAGACTCATGCATATCGAGACTATCAAGAGTTCAAGATTTCAAGGATAAGTATTTTTTGAATTTTTGTTAAAACTCGTAGAAAAGCATTGGCATCTTAAAATCCAATTTATTCGTGTAATGGAATCCATTTCGAGCCCGTTAAAGGGATGGAACCCTAAGTAGGATGGAACTTACGAAAAATCTAGTGGAACATTGTTTTGTATCCGCTAACTTTTATTCAAAATAATTTTTCAAAATTATATCATGTTTTCAAAATGTTTTCAAAACTTTCCTTTTAAAAGATTCAAACCCTCGACCTTGATTTTAAATAATTTTAGCCTCAAAAACATCTTTATTTTCAAAGTCAAATTACTCCTGATTTTAAACTATCTTTTTAAATAATATATTTAACTTTTAAATATTTATACTTAGATTTAAATATAAAATTATAGTTAAAATCTATATATCTTATTCTTTATATTTACTTATGAATTTTAACTATAGTCAAGTATATTTATAAAGTTTAATTAGTTTTTATGTAAGATAAAGGTTATTTTCAAAGAAAATCAAAAACACCAAAAAATCTATGTCGACATACATAGCATGACCATGTCGACATGGTGACAGTTTGATTCAAAAATTCAAATTTCAAAAGAAGTGTCTATTCGCCATAACTCTTTATGAATGGTCATGGTTGTTGTTCTTCTACAAATAGGGGTCAGTTTCAACGAATTTTTAATCATAATTTTCTAGTTTTCACTCCTCCTCTTCTTCCTCATTTCTTAATACATATTCTTATCATTACTCTGCCGAAATCAACATTGAATCATACTCGATTACTTCTAGTTTGATTCTCTATCACTATCTCTACAAGATTCTCAGTGTTATTCAGAGTTATAGACTTCTTTGTAATCTATTAAGCGAGAAAAGGTGTGATTGTAGCCTTGGAAATCAATCAAAAGGGAAAAGGTGTGATTGTAGCCTTGATAAATCAATTGGGCAAACTTGTGGCCGGAAATCAAGTATCTCTACCCAGAGGATCGAAATTCTGAAGGGTGTACTCATAGCCTTGAAACCGAGGGTGTAATTGTACAATTGCTTTAGAAAGGAAATCCGTACTCGTGTTGCGGGACTGGATGTAGGGTAACTCCGAACCAGTATAAAATCCAGTTGTTCTTTCCTTTACAGCTTTTACTTTATTTCTACATCTGTGGTTGTTTCTGTGATCATAACTGTGTCTGTATATTGCATACTTTTGTATCTAAATTAACGTAAATTAAAAAGATTTAGTATTTCTTTATTAACACTATTCACCCTCCCCTCTACTCTAGTGTTAATCTTAGCCTTAAGATCCGTAATCTGTATTTCTCACACACCATAACATCCCCCACCTCCAGCCTTGGCCACGGCCTCCATCAATCTTCCGTTCGTCGTAAATCGACGAACATTCGAATTCTGATCAACTCAGAATAACCCATCATCCACTCACTCTAAAATCATAAAAATTGTATTGAAAAAAATCATCATTTTACAACGCGTTTCAGATTATATTATCAAAGATTGAAATTGAATAGATCGATTTTTAACCCATTCTTTGATTTTCACTGTAATATATAATTTTTGAGTTAAATACTTAATGCAAATTCTTGAATCTATTTTTAGAATTTGAATTACATTGTTAGAAACCTTTTTCATTTACATGCTCGAGCCTAAAATCAAATGTAAAGGAGGATAAAAAAAATTCTATCAAACCTAAAGCCTGAACAAAGAACAAAGGCTTATCTATATTTATCTACATGCAAATACATGCATACTACTATATATATATATATATATATATATATATATATATATATATATATTCATACACAAGCCATACACGTAAACATTGTTCATCAAGTTATTACCATATTCATCACTCAGACAATATATAAATGAATAGATTCAAACTGTTTTTATAAGAAAATGTTTACTAATAAATAGCTGATTAAATTTAAATCAACGGTAAATTTCTAATTGATATATAACCCCACTGATTACCTTACCTTACTTGAGAACGACCACCAGGCTGCCGCCCCACCACCCTCACGAACGTAGCCGATGAAGTCAAATGCAGGAAATTTCAAGTCGCCCCCTTCCCATAAGCCGACGTTCCTTCAGATCGGCCACCGACTTGCGCACACGCACTCCAAATCACACGCACGTTGCCTAGTCCTACCCCTTCTCCTTTCTAGCCACGCGACCTTCGGACAGAGGAGCAGATTCTTGTTTCCAGGCTGATGTTTAATTTGAACTTCTTTTGTTTTGATGAATTTGAATCTATACTTGCTGAATTGATTTTGCATGTTTGAAGCTTTGAAACTGTTGTACTGAAATTTGATTTTTCTTTTTGATTGCTTGTTGTTATCCTTTGATTCCTAGGTTTCCAGTTTTTTTTTTAAATTGAAAAATGAAGAACAAAAGAATAAAGAGGATCTGAACTGAAAATCTCAGTTTTATATATTTTTTTAAACATATGTTATTTAATTAATTTTTTTTTAATTAAAGGTTAATTTGCCACTTGTTAACTTATGTTCTACATAACTTACAAATGTTGAAACCATGCCTCTATATGTTTAAAAGTGTTTAAACTCAAATTATTTAAGTTCATATATATATTTATGTAGTACATTTAAATGTATATAATGTTTGTCTTTTTTATAAATAAGCCTTTAAATTTACACACACACACACACACACAAATGTGAATTTATGTAAATATTTGTTTATAAATAACTTATATTTTGAACCAATTAATGCATTTTATGTTTATATGTTTGTGGATTTTATTTTTTATATATTTACAAACTAAATTGTCTTATGTTTAAATTTTTAAAAGAAAGAATATTTAAAACAAAAGAACTGAATTTTAAATTAAATCATATTTTAAACTTAAGCTAAAATTTATTTTAAACAAATAAATATATACCTTAAGTGTTTTTTTTTAAATATATGGTTAACTATTTAAATAGTTTTTGAAATGTTCTATATTAAATTAAATCAAAACTTCCAAATTACAATATATATATATATATATATATATATATATATATATATATATTAAATTTGAAAACATGTTTTTATAAATTAAATTCAAATCAAAGCCCCTTATATTTACAATATATATATATATATACAAAATATATACATTATAATTAGAATTCATTTTAATATTAACCTTGAAAATTATTATTGAATAACTTCAAATCATAATATATACATTTCTGTATATTAAAATTTGGAATCATATCTTTTATTAAAAACAAAGACTTCCTATTTATACATATATACATATATATACATTATAAATAGAAAATATTTTTATTTAGCCTTGAAAGAATAAATTTTACTAATTCAATATTTATAACTGAAGATTATTAACCAAAATTTGTTAGCTTTTAAAAGAAAAAACTTGCCAATTTAAATTAAAATTCTAAAAGAAAATTTTCAAATCAATTTAATTATTAATAAAGATTATTAAATTGATATTGCCCAAAATCTCTGGTCATTACACTATAAGAATACATTCACTTACAAACGAAGTAACACATGCACATAAATACAACTCTAGTACGTTGTCCTTCATGCTCGAGCGACGCACGCACCGGGACAGGAGCTTATGCTCCAGCAATATTCTTCACCGGCCCTCAAGGAGCCGTCAAAACATCCCTGTTAGGGGCAATCTCCCTTGACTATTCATTCGTTCTATTCTATGGCCTATGTGTGTGTGATATTCCTACCTTTATTCAATAATTAAATTATTTATAGGTTTTAATTTCAAAGCTTTTTAATTGATTATTTATGTACAGAAGAAAATGATGTGTTGTTAGTTGAAATAGTTGGATAGTACATTACACACAGGTAATTTAAGAATTTTACTGATGTAATACCGTAGTTTAGTTTAGACCAAGATACACATATGTAACTCTAACACGGCTTCAATGGTTCAAAATAGGACTTAATGATTAAAACATAGGTCGCATGGTGAAAAACTTAACATAGGATGAATAATTATAAAACTTATCATGTTGTTGATTTAAGGAAATGATTTAAGCCAAGGGAATAAAATAGGACATAATATAAATAAATAGGAAGGAGATCTCTCAAAGAAAGAAGAAAATGGAATATAAGGAATACATCCAAATGAACAGCATTCATAACCTTCATAAACAATACACTTTTCTCATTCTTTCGGAATAACTTACATGCTCAAAATTTGAATTTAAAACCAATCTTGTTTCCTATACAATTATATGATGTATATTATGTAATCTTTTTTTAAGAAATTGGGATTCTACATATTATAATGAGGGATTATATGTATAAAAGAAAACGTGAAATTTACAGAATAAGAACTACAAAATATTAAAGTAAAATACTGATACATTGTTCAATTCAATATTATAAGGCAGAGAAAGTGAATAAAAAACAGCTATAGAAATAGTGGTAGTGTTGTTAGAGTTAATGGCGGCCTCATAATTTATTTTTTTGTACTAGCTATGGCTGATCTATCACCTAAGCTATGACCTATTATTAAATATTAATATTTTCAGTAGAATAACTAGTTCAGGTTGGGCACTAACCCTATCTAGCCTTAAGGTAGATCTGTCCCTTGGTATTGAGTTTTGTCACTTATGTTTATTTAAAGAAGATAATAGAGTATTTATTTTATTATTTTTGCACTAGCTATCTCTATGCAATATGCAATTTTTATTCTTTTTTCTCAAAGGCAACAGGAGTTGAGTCCACCTCTATCGTTTTTATTTAGTAGAATAACAAATTGAAATACATAAAAAAAAGATTATAATATTGTTCAACTACTAAAATAATGAAAGACGCAACATGCTGCTACGTATAACAAGAAAATACATGACGAATGAAACAAATAAATCTAAACTAAAACATCAAAGCACGCCCTAATCTATATAAACCAAATAAAGCTCCATGATGATGATTTTGAACCACTAAACAAGATTAAAAAGAAAAATGACAAGCTTGGAAAGTAGATAAAACTTCTGCTTCACCCAATCTCCAACAAAGCTTAAGCAGATATAACACCAATTTGAGAATACTTCAAGAGCAAGAGCATGGTCATCACAATCTACCAAACTTCCAGTATACTTGTGCTGGAGAAATAGGTTATAGGACAGTAACTCAGAAACCAAAAGAACTGCATACACATAAAAGACTATTGCCACCGAGTCCACTAGAAATCTAATGTTAACTGAAGCTGACCACAAATTGTAGATTAGTCCTTGGAAAACCTGACATCATGACCACCAAATACCATGGATTAATACAAAGTAGCCAAACACTAAACTCTGACTGTCCACCAGTTACCACTAAGCTTAATGAAAGTTCACAGCATAGAACAACATGGTACAAAAATGATGAGACTTCAAACCAAGCAACAAACACTAATCTAAATTGTCAACTACTCGTAGAGCTTATAAGTTAATCAAATGCATTAAAAACAACAACTTTAAAGATCCTACGAGAGAAACTATGTAAAAAATGAACTGTTGATCAATTTACATTATTTCTTTTTAAATTATCTTCTAAGAATTCTACCCGGTAAGGCCTTAGCTTTCTTAATCACTTCACTTTCATCCAATGATTTAAATTCGTGGTTTTATCTAGATTATTCTTATCAAATCTATTGACCTCAGTAGGCTGATTATAGTGCCCTAGGGACTCTTTCCTTGTCATCCTACCTAGAGGTGTCATCAAATCCTCATCCCCAAATGTGACAATAGAAGGCAAATATGCCTTAACGTTAAGCTGCTCTTCCAAAATATGTTCCTTCGCTTAGTAGAGTTGCTCAAGAATCTCGTTAATACGATATAATTCTTTGATATCTGAACTAGAATCATGGTAGATTTTCTCTTGTGACTGATAGGACTCAGACAGACAAATATCCTCTACCTCATTAGTAATCTTATTCTCAACAACCATGTCTCGAACCTTCCCACTCTCATCAACTTCCTCCTTAACTAAGGAGATCGAATCAGCTCTATTATGTAAGTTAGAACAATCTGTAATCTCATTCAAACCGCCTAAATTGGATCCGTTCAACTTCTGATCCTTAACCTTCTTTGAGTTCCTTACATCACCCAAATGGTCCAAAGCAGCCCGATCCTTTGCACCAATTCCAGAAACCGCAATCCCATCCACCTTCGCACTACTCACCTTCTTGTCCCCACCTAGCACCTTACCTTTGTTATCTAAATAACACAAACTAACATATTTTTCAGTAATCGAAGACACCCTCTCCAGATCTACTTTTTTACTTTGGGAACCCGAGTCTTGATTAAAGGACACAAAATATTTCAAACCAAGTCTCTACCTTATTAGAAATAAGCACACGAGCATCTTAAATTAACTTTCTGGCTATTTTAACATTTCCTGGGTTAGCTAGACAAATATTTCAAACCAGATTTCGAAGGCGGTTTGATATACTAATGCGTTTGTGTGCTAGTTATCAAATGTTTAAAACTCCATAAAATATAGATTATGTGAAGAATTTACAAAATTCAATCAAGCAATAGCGACGAACAGTTAACCCAATTTTTAGTGAATTAGCATGAAATCAAGTATCAACGATTAATTAACATTGCACTAACAATACATTTAAAAGGAACAAGAAAATTTGTTTGGGATCGATAAAAGAATGAAAAGGAACGAATAGAGATACGTGAAAGACAATACCCGATGGCCAAAAAAGCTTCTTTGGTTGAGAGGACAGGGAATCGTGACAAGAGAAATGGGGAGAACGAGTATCAGTTTAAAAAATGATTTTTGTTAGGGTTCCGTTTTTTAGAAGTTTTTCTTTTTTTTGGGAGGAAGCGTTTGAATGGAAAAAGAGGAATAAGCGGCCTAGAAAATATTCTGCTGAAATTTTACCGAGCTCTAGGCGGGAACATTTAACAGCGTGTCGTTATTTAATTTTTTTGTTGAACTGCTAAAAATTGCTGTCATCGTTACAACGCTATTGTTTTCAATTTTATTTTGCTGCAAATGAGAACTTTTCTTGTAGTGTACACTATAGGACCACTTAACGTCCATACCTAAACTACGAAATGGACTCACCTTTTGAACTTGTCCTAATAATTGCAAGATCTCTTAACATCCACGCTTTAATAACAAATGAACTCACGTCCTAGAACCCAACCCAACCCCATGTGCTACAGTTATGCTTCCCGCCCCTACCTCTTTGGACCAGCCATATGCACTACGATAGAGTTCACCTCCTGGACTGGCCTACTTGCACTATAGGATTGTTGTATATGCCTCCTACTTGTGCTACAATACCATTAACATTCCTACCCACAATAAATACCTCTATCGGTACATAACTACTCAAATCAAATCACATACAATGATCACATACTGACGTATTCCTCGTCGACTCCTTAATGCCGAATTTTCCTTCCAAATAGCTTCAATAAGCTCATAAAAGCTTGAAAACCATCGTCTTTCCATTTCGATTTGGCTCGGTCGAGTCTAGGTTCAATCAAACCCAGTCTGCTTTTGACCTGTGCACCAGTCCATAGAGGCCGGTTCACCGGTGCCACCAATCAACCGGTCATGCATAGGGAAGCATTCTTTCGTCATTTCATCACAACATTTTACCCCTGGTCACTTGCATTCTACCGGTGATCATCTTGTAACATCCCTAATGTCTTAGACTATGTTTCTATAATGGACTTTTGATAAATTCCTGCCAAATCTAAAAAGCCATGGACCTCTAAAGCATTCTTCAATGTCTTCTGATCTCTGACTACAACTACCTTCCCTAGGTATACCGCTAATCCATCTACTGACACTACATACCCGAGGAAATGAACCTCCTTTCCTTAGAAGTCACATTTTGTGAACTTAGCCTTCAACTAATTACTCCTCGAGCCATCTGATACCTCTATCAAATGAACTCCATGCTCCTCCTCACTCCTGGAATGTATAAGAATGTCATTTATGAAGACCACTACAAACTTACTCAACTGCTCATATAATACTCTACTCATTAAGTCCATAAAATAAGCCAGAGCATTAGACCGCTCGAATGGCATGACAACCCACTCAAATGATCCATCATTTGTACGAAAAGTGATCTTTGGGATATTCTCTTCAACTACTCTCAACCGGTGAAATCCATTGACTAGATTGAGCCGAGAGAAAACCTTTGCCTCAACTAGTTAATTGAAGAGATCGTCAATGCAAGGCAAGGGATAGTGGTTTTTCCTCATCGGCTTATTTAATTCTTGATATTCGATGCACAGTCTAAGGAAACCTTCTACCTTAGTGGTGAAAACTACATGCGCTCCCTACTTCGAAATGCTCCACTAAACAAAATTCTTTCTGCAATAACTCTAAAACTTGCTTATCTAACTCTCTTCTCTCCTTCGGAGCCATGTGCTTATCACTACAGGTCTTGCATGTTTGTAGAGATTGATCCAAAATCGATTTCTCTTTGGGAAAAGAGACCAAAAACTTCTTCGAATATATCTAGAAAACCTTACTATGGAGATAAACATTAGTTCTTCTTGTGATGGGTTAAGCAAATATAAATAACTCTCCAGAAGTATCAGGCTTAGAACACAAAACCAAATCAAGTTCAACGTCATTCCTCAATCGAACTACTCTCTTATCACAATTCAACACTACCTCATAATGCAACATCCAGTCCAATCCCAAATCAACCCGTGTCCCGAAGAGCTTAGTACTTATGCATTACAAGGGAACTCCACACTATGGACAATCAACTTTAAGGTGTGACATATCATTGATAAATGGGACAATCCCCAAGTAGTATTTGACACAAAACAGGATACTGCACGACGTCCAGTTTAAGGGATAAACTATCGATTAATGTACTTGTTGTGAATGAATAAAACGCACTAGCGTCAAAAAAAGTATGAATAGGAGAATCGAATAAAGTCAACACACCTTCCATAGCAATATGCTTCCATATCTCCTAAACCATTGGTGGTGCAACACTAGCAGTTGGAGCGGCATCCAAAGCATTTGCCTTGACAACTTGTCCTTCTTTCCAAAGAGCTAGACACCCCACTTCATGTGACCAAATTGGTCGTTGTTATAACACTTTATCTTCTACTGAGTTGGGACCGCTTTACAATCCTTCGACGATGTCCCATCTGATTGCAATTATAGCATCTACCCTTTAAGAGGCTCACACTATAATTCTTTGCAATATATCCCACCCTCTAACACCTCTTGCATACAATAGCATACTACTTTCTATGACCACCTCGAGGTCCATTATTTGTATGCTTGTTCTTTTACTACACCTCCACTACCTTAACCAATTCCTGACCTATTTCCATATCTATGGAATTCACCAATGTTGCTTCCACTAGCCCATCAAACGTTGCTCTATGTGGGACTTGATTTAATGCTAACTCTCTCAAAGATGAGTCCAAACCCTTAACAAATTTCAATGCTACTTCTCGTAAGTGTTAACCAACTCAAAGTCAAACCTAGCCAACTCATTGAACTGACTCACATACTGTCCAATCGTCATCTCTCCTTATTTCAAGTGAATAAACCACTTCAATGGTGAATCTCTTCCTGCTCTAAATAAGAACTTTGTCTCAAACATCCTCTTAAACATCCCTCCAGTAATAGTATCCTCCTCTACCTCTGATGTCACTACCTTCTACCAACATGTTGCCTCCCTTTGCAAGTGCCAAAAGGCTAGCTACCTCTTGGTAATACTAACAAGTCCTAGTAAGTTAAAAATCCTCTCATGGTTATTAAGCCATTTTTGAATCACTGAGTATGGTTCCATCCTTACAAATGACTTCCACCAAGACTAGAGAAATACCTGCATAACTTAGGAAAGTTAACATCTGGCGGTGTTTAGGCTGGACACACACCTTAGGTAGTGATGTGGGGGTGGTAGTTACAGGTTCAGCTGGGTTGCCACTAGCTTGCCTCATTGTTTGTACATAGCATTTGAACTATACTAGAATATTAACTTCGAAGATATTCAATGTATCTACTCGAGTGCTAATCCTAACTCCAGTCTTTACCCTACCGATATGACTACATTGGTCTCTATTTCAATTTCAACCGAATGACTCATTTTCAACTATCTGTAAAAATGGGGTTTATTATAAACTCCCCAATAAATAGTAATAAACCAAAAACAGTAAATGATGTGTGCATATGTACCGGACTCCTAAATATTATATATATATATAACAGTGAATACAATTATGCTCTCCAGTACGTTCCTAGTTCTTAATATAAGGATATGTCTGGCTCTGATGCCAAATGTAATAACCTGCCTTTTTTGACCCTCAGGTTCAATGCCCAAACCGATGTTAATATCTATAAAGCCAAAACGACAAGTTGTTGCATATGATAACAAGAAATGAATATAATTATAACTAATAACTTTCAAAGTTTTATAGTAGAAGGAAATAAAGTATAATATATCAATAACCATTATCATTTAACAACACCATAGACTATCAACAATTTCATATACATATGTCCTTATAGTGCCAATCAAAACCAATCTAATGCACAAATCAAGTCCAAGTCATAATACTTATTTACATTATTTATAATACACACAATAAGGTTTAGGTCTCCTATTCCATCTCGACTCCATGCTCCATCAACATAGTGATGTAAATAAAAAGAGAAAAACAGGTGTGGGTATAACATAAGCATAAGTGCATGGGCCATACTTGATCTACATATACTACACAGATACTGCTATAACATGATAATAGTCTAACGTCTCTGTCTCCATGTCTTAGTCATGCTTCTAACACAAAAGGTCATATTACTTATATAACAAGCCATGCTCCACTACCTACGATATACTATCATATTATCGTATCATCAAACTAATGCAAGCTGGACTCACGTCCTAAAACCATCTCATATGCTACACGACCGCTTAACATCCATACATATCTACGAAATGGACTCACGTCTTGGACCCGTCCCAATTGCTGTAAGATCGCTTAGCATCTGCACCTCAATAAAAAATGGACTTGCATCCTGGAGCTTGCCTCTCATGTGCTATTGTACGCTTCCCATCCCCTCTTTTCTAGACCTGCCTTATGCGCTACAAGAGAGCTTACTTCATGGACCCACCTACTTGTACTACATGATCATCTTTTAGGCCGCATCCTTATGCATAGTACCATTCATGTTCCTATCGACTACAAATACCTCTATCAACATATAATTACTCAAATCAAACCATATACAATGATCACACAAAAACATATTCCTCGTCAACTCCATAACACTGAATTCGCCATCCAAGTAGCTTCAATATGCTCCACGAAGCTTGACAACCAGTTGTCTTCCCATTTGATTCATCCTAGTCGGGTTTAGATTCAACCAACCCAGCTTGGCCTTGACTGGCATACTGGTCCAGATAAAACCGGTTGCCCAGTGTCACTAGTCGACCAGGCCGGTCGATGCTGCCAAATGTTGATCGGTCACGCATAGAAGTGCATGCCTGGTTGTGATTTTTCACATTTTTTTCATCGATTCACCCTTGGTCGCCGCTGTTCTGCCTCCGATCATCACGTAACATCCTTAATATCTTAAACTATGTTTTTACAATGATTTTAAGTACAAACTTATTCATATTGCATTGTATATGCATTGATTTAGGGGAAAATGTGATTTACTTGGTTTTTTTAAGGTTCATTGATCATCATTTCCCATCCAATCCTACATTAAATCTGAATTTTTGGAAAATTTATTGATTATATACTCATTTTTAACTATATATCACAGAGATAGTGTTATCTATCATTGTATCTGAAGAAAGCAAGAACCGCTCACTGAATTGCTCTCCAGTGCCTCAACCCTTGTTGTTTGGCATACTTTGCCATAATGCCTCTGAGTTTTACCTCCAATCTAGAATGTTCTTGTAGTACTCTCCGTTCAAACCACGATGCCCTCAGTTCTTTCGATTCAGCCAAAGTCATTGTGTTTTGAAGATAAGAAAGGCGAGAGGTAAAATGGGAAAAGATTGGAACGATGGAAGTTTTGAAATGAGAAAAGAAGACAATGCACTCTCCTAGTTGTGTTTATATAGGTGAAGGGAACAGTAACGATAATCAAAATTTTAAATTCAAAATTTAGCGCTCACTAGCTCGACACAAAACCATCCATAACTTCTTCATATAGCCTCCAAACGAAGCAAATGAATATGCTACACCGATCAAAAAACAACACGGACGCAGTAACGCTTGTTTCATCGTCAAACTCTAAATTTATTAAAACAATTATGTCATCCCTCCTTATATTAAATAAGATTATTTACTAATTCAAGCCAATTAATTATTATTGTTATATTATTATATTTCAATTAATGTATCCTAAATTTCCGAGGTATTACATTTTCTTTGCCACAAAATTGAAGAAGTTAACATATACTCGATATATGTAACTTTTAGCAAAGATTAGAACCTTAAAAAACTTTTTGAGTGAGATTGGAATAATTTCCCTTTATGGGGGTTATACTTTGCTGCAAAATGATACTCAAAATCCTAGCTTTAGGTCTTAATTTTTTCCCTTTAAATCTGATTCTTTGTCACTTTCAAATAGCTCGTGAATAACATAACGATTATTGTAATCAATTTCAAAATGTTGAAATTCTTCACCTTAACTTTTGCACTCTGGTATCTCACCAAGTTATTGAACATTCAAAA
Source organism: Allium cepa (assembly GCA_030765085.1). NCBI lineage: Eukaryota > Viridiplantae > Streptophyta > Magnoliopsida > Asparagales > Amaryllidaceae > Allium > Allium cepa. The sequence goes on along the minus strand of CM060932.1, from coordinate 682,639,759 downwards.
TAATTTTCACTCCTTTAGTTTACACTAATCCATATCGCTCTCTCATTCTCTTCATGAAATTTTCCTATTAAGTTTTTATAAAATTGTTTGATCAAATTTGGATAGAAAACCAAATCATTTTGAGGGAGATCGATCAAATCAAAGATTTCACTTTTTAGAGCAAAATTTTGTAAATCATAAGAGTTAAAATCATTGAAATTTCCAAATCGATCGAAAAATTCATGCAAACTTAGCATACTCTAGGAAAATGAAGTCTTAGTCATTATAGAGCTAATTTTTGATTTTGAGAATAAGTTTAGGATCATGTCTAGAGCAAGAAGCTTCATGAGATGTGGACATGGTGAAAAAAATCGAAGAGAAAACAGAGAAGAAATGAATTTATTTGAGGATATATTTTAAGATGAAGAATAAAATGAATAGATATGAATATATAAGCAATAAATAGGTTTGATCATACCTTATGACAAAAAAAAAGTTGTCTTTTTGAATTTTGGGTTTGATGTGAAAGGAAGGAAAGGTAAAAAAATTAAGTTTTGAGAAGATTCTTTCATTTCAGTTAGCATATGTCGACATATGTTGTCTGTGTTTGTCGGTTTAATTTGCTCAAGAAGTCGTTATGTCATTTTTAAATTAAATTTTTAAATGAAATCACATTATTTTAGTTTGCAAGGTTTGCATGACAATTCATAAAGAGGAATAATATTTAAGAGCAACTCTCAATAATCTATATGCATAATATTTTAGTATAGTAAATATTCTTTGAAAACTAATTTTAAATTATGATAAAATAGTGCATAATTTCTTTTTGAAACATACTTTATAATTGTTATCACATAAATGACTTATGCCTAATAAATTAATTTTAAATTTTTAACAAGAAAAATATTTGAAATAAGAGGAGTTTAGAATTAGCAAAATTGTCGATGTCAATAACTTATCCTTTTGAAATATCTCGAAATTCACAGTTCTACCATCTTTGTATGTAATGCCACTTAGTATGTATAGATTTCCCATCATAGCTTTGAACATCATCATCCTGTATTTATTTCTCCTTCTTTATATTTATCTCATTTACCAGAAATATATAAAATACGCACACAACTATGTTTTATTTTAAGGTCCAATAAGGTTGAATTTTTAGAATCCAAACCCATGAAGAGTTTGTGTACCCTTTAAAAATATAAAATTGATGTAAATAAACTTTATTAATAAAATTATATGTATATTCTTCCATTTTATTATTACCTAAATTTTTAGGAACCATTTATTAATAAATTTATTTAGGGGTTTCGACTTTAACCTTCATGGGTTGGGTTAGGTATGAACTTGGTAGCCTTGACGAATTTAGTACTATGAGTATTACTTTTCATAGGTTTAGGCTTTGAGGTATATCCAATTCCATGTTTATTGTTTGAAGGCTTAGATGAAGGTAATAAATTACCCAAAATTTTCTCATCCTTATTAAATTTATCAACATGTCCTTTCATTTTATCAATGTCCTAATTGCTGCTAAGTGCAACATTGTCTATAGATGTAAATTTTCATTTAGCCAAGTTATCTCATATTTCATTGAAAGATTCTTTATTTTTGGGGATTTGTTTTCGCTTTCAAATATTTAAAAACTCTTCGGTTTTATATTCTTATTATCATCTACTCCATTGAATCTTTCAATCTCATCTTCTAGACACTGTTTTTCTTTAATTAACATCTCATTAAATATTTTAAATCTTCCTATTTTTGCTAAGCTGTTTCTATACGGTTTTCTATGTACTTTATAACCTTTATATATTTCATTCCAAACATTCATAATTTCTTAGTTAGAATCTTATATGTGGTCGCCATTTGCCACAAAGCGCATGCTAGCATTTTCTGTCATTGGCTCACTTTCATGTATTGATGTGTGTGAACCTTCCCATGTAGCATTTAAAGCCCCCTTCTTTTTATTGTTGAATGTATCAGCACTTTAATTTTTTAGAGTATGATAATCCCTTTTCAAATAATAAGTTTTATCACATTTAAAGCACTTAACAATATTTTAATTTCCAAAATTATTTACATAGTTGTTAGTTTTTCAAAATTTGTTCATTTTCTTATATTTCAAGGATTTCTTGAAATCCTCATCATGAAACACTATTCTTATCATCATTGTTGTCTGGATCATGATTTTACTTGTAAAATTGAATCCAGTGACTTTTCTCATTTGTATAGTTTTATTTTCTTTGCATGTAATTGCACTTCATATAGCATAATATTTCCAACCACTTCTTCTACTTTCATAGCACTAATACCATTTTCTACTTTTATGACCAAGGTCTTTTTATCCCATTCACTATAAAGTTAATTTAAGATCTTTCTAACTTTTTCCTCGTAAAAAATGTTCATAGTGATACTAATGCATGTAAAATATCCTAAAATCTAGCATGAGTATCGAATATTGACTCATTTTGTTTCATTTTATAAAGTTATAATTAATTGATCAACATATATATATATATATATATATATATATATATGTTTGTTTTTTAAATTTACTTATTTCTTTATGTGTAACTTGTATAGTCCTCCAAATTTCATATGCATTTTTACAAACCGACGCTCTATTAAACTCATTTTTATCCAATGCACTGAATAGAATATTCATAGCCTGAGTTCTTATGTCTTTTCTTCTATGGTTCATAATGCGTAATCCATTTGGTGTTCAGTGTATTCATTTTGTGTTATATTCCAAATATTGAGTCCATTTGACTGTCACACAAGACTAATAAGCATAATTACTAAGCGGTGGCCTAGCGGTGGATTGATCGTTTACAAAAGTACTAAAAATTGGGTCAATAGTATCACTGGCCATTAATCGTTTTTAAAATTAAATTCAGATTATGAATCTTTTGAAAACCATGTGCTCTGACACCAAATGTTGCGTAGAATGAATCTTAAGGCCACTTATACAGTCAAAGAGGGTGGCTAACTATGTATGTCAACTATTTAAAATTAATGCGAGGTTTTAAAATTTATCTGTTTGAATAAGTGATAAAATAATCAAGGTTCTAGATTAACTGACTAAGCTTTTTCTATAAACTAAAGTATTTTAGGTAAAATTTTAGCATTTTGTTCAGTATTAATTGATCCGCATTGAAATCTTTTGGGTTTGGATGGTCTTGGAGGCAACCAAGAAGACAAAACTACTTTAAACTAACATAATGATGCATATATGAGGCATATGTTTATACTAGACCACTATGCGGTAGTTGAGTGAATTTCAAAAAAAAAATTTACTCTGTTGGTTCTTTATTAGGCCTTTGAAGTCTACTTAATATAGTACATTTCTAAAATTTATTTAAATAGAAACTTTTATTTTATTTAAATTTATAAATATAGTTTTATTTAATTTATGCATTAATATATATATGTATATATATGTAACGACTTAGTTTTTCAATCGTTCGATTTTAGAATATTTAATTAAATTGAATATTGAAAAGTAAAATTTAAATGTTATATCGGTTAAATAATTGAATCTGTGATCTAACGTGAATAAAAATGATTTCTAAAGTTGATCTAAATTCTAATTGAATTAGAATGAAATTAATAAAAATTTAATTTTGATTTAAAAGTGATTTAAGTGAAATTGGTAATTTTATGATTTAATTAACATGAAAAAATAGACATTTTTGACACTGTCTCGAATTTCGACGAAACCAATTTCATTAGATCCATAATAGTGAATTATAGTATGCTGTTGAATTTTGTGTTGATTGGACTTACCGTTTGATCGTGCGAATTCAAAATGCATAGAATTAATTAAACGAAATTTAATTAAAATAATTCGACATCGAAAAGTTTTCTTCTGTATACGATGGAATCGGTCTCCGATATACATTCCATTGAGTTCAGAATATGGGTAAAACATTAAAAAAGCCATGCGGCACGCTTCGTTTGGAGTTCGAAAATTTTAAGCATGAATAGTGTCAAATAGTTGGCTATATAAGGACCCTAAACACCCTCCCCCCATATGAAAAACCATAGCCTCCGATTTAAACGCAGCCGCCACTAAAAAATTTGACGACCAGAAAACTCGCGACTTCCTCCTCTAACTCTCTTAATCCATGTATAATTAGCAAAAACATCCAACTACAAAGCGGAAGATCTCGTCGAGCACTAGCTGATGATCGTCATCAGAGCACCGTGGAGGTCAAAATCTAGGTGTGTTCGTGCGACCTATGTCAGGCCGCTGTCAGTGATTTTAGGGGCCAAGCTCGACGAGGTTGGAGGCGTGGGTGAAGTGGAGCTCGAGCTTCGAAATGGTGACGGTCGATCGTCGTCTGGCAGCTTATAGGAGGAGCGATAATCAAAAGAGCAAAATGACGAGTGGGTTTGGCTGAAGCATGTAAATGTGATGAGGGGGAAGGATTATTGTAAGATAATTATAGTAATTAGTGGCTAATGACATGGTTAATTATATTATAATTCGTGTAACTTATAAAATGCATAATTATTCATACGAGGTCCGTTTCACACGAAATAAGTAGCATTCGACATATCGTCGAATACTCTGTGATGGAGTTGGATTGGACTGATTTGGAGCATGTAGGAACTTTGGTCAAATTCGAATACCTGTTCAATTTTAATCGAAATAAACGCTGCAATGATGAACACAACCAAAGTGAGTAAAACTCACTCTCTCTGCCTGGTTATATTTTATAAGTAGGAATATTTTTATTATGCTGTTTGGATGATAGTTTGGATGTATACTATACATACATACATACATACATACATACATACATACATACATACATACATACATACATACATACATACATACATATATATATATATATGTATGTATGCACATGCGCGTGTGTGTGTTGGTTGGTTAGATATATTCCCGCATATTTTAGCGGATGAGACCCTATAAGTTCCCGTGTATGAGCGGACGACCCTTTGTACGTACGTCTGCCTCGAAGCAGACATTGTACATTTTTCTCATATGCTGTATTTGGTGCAGGTTACGGGTTGGAGGGATCCAACAGGGTTCCTCACCACTGTTGATTTATTTTCATATATACGTTGATATATGATGTTTGGATGTCATGTTGATGTTTTAGATGTGATTTGACTTATTTAGTGCTATGGTGGCACCGAGCCTTGTTTTCGATATTTTGGAAAAACTGAAATTGATGATTTTGAATTAAAAAGGTTTTCGAAGTGATTTTGGAAGTAAATATGTTTAATGATTTCTGATTTATTTTAAAAAAAGGAAAGGAATTTGTTTTAAATAAAAAGTTATGATTTTTGATGTTTCAAAAATATAGTTTAAGAAATACTTTGAAAATAGATTTTTGAATAAGTTTATATAAAAGATTTATAAAGGTGATATTTTCATAAATAAAGAATAGATTTATAATCGGAATTTATAAATGATAGTAAATGGTTTTGAAGTTGATTTAGTAAATAGATTTATAAATGGATTTTATAAATAAATTTGATTTATAAAGAAAAGGATTTATAAGTGGAATTTGATAGTAAACTTAGCTTTATAAAAGAATGGGTTTGTAAAGATAATTTTGTAAATAAAGGAATTTTATAAAATAGAAGTTTTATAAAATCAAAATGTGATTTATAAAATGGTCTTTATAAATGCGGGAATGATTTATGTTGAGATGTAAATATGGATTTTTATTTAAAGGAACTTTGGAAGAAATATTTTGATGGAGTTAATGTTTTAAAAAGTAAATTATCTTTTGGTAGTAAGGTTTTGGGGAAGAGTGGATTTTAAATGGAATTAAATGGTTTTGCAAAATGTTTTGAAAATGAGATAAGTAACATAAACATAGATTTCAACATTTATTGTTACAATAGACAGTTTCAGAAAAGAATGGAAGGCATGGACTATAACACTATTGTTATAGTAAATGATTTCCGAAGGGAATTGTTTTATATAGTATACAAGATTTTATATTTTTTAATCGAATCTCTATACTAATGTTTTTGGGTTGTTGTAACGATGTTTTATGCAACATTCGTTTTGACCCAATAAAGCGTGTTTCGAAAAATATGAAGTTCCCTAAAATGATTTGTAAAGATGCTTATCCTTTTAATATAAGTATATGAAAGTATTTTCTAAGTGCTAAGATAAAGTGATTTGTGAATATGCTTATGCTGTAGATATAAGTATGTGGAAATGTTTTCCAATATAGAAAGATTTGAAATGGTATTGAGGATATATCTTTTAAATATAATTTGAAGTAAATATTTGAAAATTGATTTAATTAATAAATATTAATTAAATGGGCTTAGTGGCTGCTTATGGTGCTAGATATTGTTTGTTTGCTTTGATAGTTAAATAACCGACTATTAAATATTGGCATTTTTATCGTTTTTGTTTTGGGGAGACTGCGGTCGGATTTATCCGAGAACCACTTCGGACCGATGTATGCATTCGAAAGTGCAGATTTATGATTATGATTTAGAAGACGGAGATCTTCATGATGCTAGGCTACTCGCCACTAGTCCCTCGGAGTGAAATTTACCATATCATATGTTTATGGCAGCAGCAGTGCTTTGTTATAAAAATCTACCATATGCAAGGACTTCTCGCTACTAATTCTAAGGGTAATTCCCGATAGGATATGGTAGGAGAGTGCTTTCGGTTTGTCCTATTCCTGGACAACTTGTACGGATGGATGTCTGACATTGCATTTATAGTTACATATATTGATCTCTATGAACGTATCATCTGTTTGAAGGCGGAGAAAGCAACTTCTCTTAGCTTAACACCCTTTTATAAGACGTACGAAATCAAGAGTTATATGTTTGTAGAAATCAGTTGTGTGACTATGGGATAGCAATGTAGAATTGAAAGTGAAATGTGATATGTGAAAGGTAATCGTGACCTTATGCCTCATCACCTGATAATGGCTTAAACAGGGTACGCCGCAAGGCTAAGTGGTTCGCAACCATTAGGGTATAGTCATTACCTTTCTAGATTGCTCTCTACATGTTGAGTATGTGGTGTATGTTATAGGATCCCGGATAGGTCGGTTACAACCGGGGTGATGTCATACTCGGTTCTATTCTGTCCATGTATGAGTGCCAAATAGGGATAGGCCGGTCTTGCCAGATGCAGAGGATTGTTTGTGTGTCCTTCGTACGTTCCTCTAGAGATGGACTGTATGGCAGGTAGTCCCTTACCTGCAATTGTATGGAAATCCATTCTCCAATACGTGCCTGCCAATATGTTTGTAAACTTATTATGCCATCAAATTTAACCAATGTAACAATTTCGGCTATTTGAATATTATGTGTATACTAGACACTAGTATAATATCAAAGGATTTGATATGAAATGTTTTGGTTATTGTAAGGTATAAACCCGTCCGTGTTTATGTGCGATGTGGTCTTACGAGATATTTTTGTTTTAATAAGGAAAGTTTTGATAACTTTAAAATAAATTTGAGATGTGTTTTCTCACGCTGGTTTACTAGAGTGATCTGATCGTTCTTCCCTTTCAATGCTCGGGTCAGACCGAGTATATTTGTAGGTTCAGTTTTGATGCTTTAGAGCTTTAGTAGACGAGTTGGAAGTCTTCATGGCGTATTCCACATATATGCTTATTTTCTGCTACATTGTTGTTTGAATTATCGGCATTTGTGAGGACAGGTTATTATAACTGTTCAGGCTGATGATTTTGATTGGATTGGTGTACTCTGATTGATGTATGAATATTAAAGATTACAGTTTCTCCTTTTATAAAGCTCGTTTATATTTTATATGTTATTCCGCTGTGATTGTGAGATTCTGTGTTTGTTTTTTGTTTCTCTTTTCTTCTTCTCTTCTCACCTTTTTCTTTCTCATGATTTTCCATTTCCCTTCAGTTTGGGGCTGGACATGTGCGGTTATTGTCCGCTCTGAATGGGATGGATTCGCAGGTCGTCACAATACACACACACACACATACACACGTGTATCATATACACATGTATGTGTGTGCATGTGTAACATATCAACTCGTGAAAGGTATAACATACACGTGTATAGATGTTGGGATTTACATTGCAATGGACGCATTAGCTCATCCAATATACAAGTATATATTGTCCAAGTGTATGTATGTATTATTGTATGTATGTATTATTGTATGTATGTATATACTATTATAAATATATATGTATGTATATATGTTTTAAGTTCTATTTAAATAATTTTATATAACTACATAAGTAAATTTATATATATGTGTATATATATGCATATACATTTCTATATATATGTATAATTATATGAATCAAATACTAATATTATATACATATTATACAATAGATTTATATAAATATAAATTAATTAATTATAAATATAAAAAATATTTTTTAAAACCATGAGAAATACACACATATAAATATATTAAAAAAAATATTTTTTTAAATATTTATATATATATGTACGCATAATATATATATTAATAAAATACCCAAAAATGTTTTTGAAAAATATAATTTACTAAGTCTTGTGCATGGCTCTGTACATATAATAATTTTTTATATAATTTTAATATATATTTTAATGTAAATATCTATGCGAAAAATATTAAAATATTAATTAAAAATAAAATTTGAATTTTTATTTTGAATTTATATTTCCTATAAATCCTGAAAGATATTTTATGCTCTGAATTTTTTTCATAATTTATCAATTTTAATGTTAAAATGAATTTTCTAATTTCGTCTACAATATGAAAATTAATTTAAAAAATAAAAAATGTTATTTATTTTTGTTGAGACTTTCTTTACTACTAAAATATTTTATAAAATATAAAATATAATTTTCATAATATATGCGATTTAATATAATTTATTTATGCAGTAAATTGATTAAAATGATATTTAAAAAATAACAAAATATATATTAAACTATTTTGCCATTGCCGAAAAGTATCACGGTCCTATACTATACATATAAAATCATATGATCACATTTGATTAAAGTATGATATTGTAAAAAAATTGGCAAAGCCGACGGGTTTGAATGGACCCCAACCATTTTATTCAATATACAAAGAATACAAAGGAGAGGTAGAGAAAAACCTACCGAAAAGAAAATGCACAAAATAACCATAACCATTGCTACCTAAGAACTGAAATGGCAAAATAAAAAAAATACCAAATCAACATGATTTTTAAATTTGGGCGGGAAAACATCTCAAGAGAGAGAGATATAAAGACAAGTGAATTTGGAATTAAAAACCATAGAATTTCTCTCTTTCCATAAAAGCTAAATAAGCCTTTTAAATAACTTCAGCAATAAAATTCCTTTGGGGGATCTCTACCTCATTCCTTAAAAAAAATTAAACCATTCCACTTTAGAATCAATGATGGGGATATGCATCTTAAAATGTATTCTCATCCAAATAAAGAAAGAACAATCATAAAAAAAGGACAAGTTTGAAGTGTTTTCAGGAATATTACAGCAGAGAACGCATAAAGAATTTTGCAACATGCATTTGAAGACCAAATTATCTTGAATGTATAAACCATTCTTAATAACTTTCCACAACAAAAGATTTCGCTTAGGATTTATTCATTGTTCCAGATACAAGAATGCCAAGGAAAACCTGGCAACAGAGATAGCTTAGACATATTTTTATACACAGTCGAATAGAATGAGCCTTATCACACCACCTAGCTGAGCATTGTTCACAACTGAACACTTTAATATCAATCTAAGACCAAATTAATCTCACTATAACTGAGCTAGAGGATGGAAGGTCGGCGGTTTCACCATTAAATAAGGAAAGACATTGGCATTTTAGGAATACCAGTTAAACTATGCAAGTTGTGATCCAGAAATGAAGAGAGAATGGATCCTTTAGCTACCCATGGATCATGTCGGAATGAATTAAGTGAGTTTTCTTCATTTTTTCTGAAATAAGGGAAGAAATATGGGCCTGAGCTTTAGTAAGCTTCTCCAAGTCCATCTAGAGTGAACTAGAATAGGCAGGGACCAAAATTATGATTTTTATGAGATTACTTTTTAACCACCTAGCATTAAGATTATCATCGTTTTTCATAAGGTTATTAAAAAAGGAGGAGAAGGCGGTTCTATTCCAACATTTAAAATTCATTATGCCAAGACCACCTTTTTCTAGAGGAATAGCAACAGATTTGTAGGAGACAGATTTGTAGGAGACAGATTTGTAGTAGCCTCATACCCATTTAAAGCACAAACAAATTATTTTGCATTTAAATCTAATTGAAACGCGTATCGATATCGCATATCGATTATCATGTTTACTATGATAAATATAATTACTAATATTTGCTCATCAAATCAAAATCAAATTTTAAAAGTAATATTTCATAAAAATTAATTAATTTAATTAATTTATAATGGTTGCAAATTAATTAAATCGTTTTGCTCAAAGGACAGTTCATCGTTTCGGTTGTATGACTTGTTAGGTTTAAATTTGATCAACGATCAATATCGAACTATTCAAATATTAACGTTCACATGCCACTTAGCATGTAGTGTTACTTGCCAAATTTATTACATTACTTGGTTTCGGTAAAATTCAATTTTACTTTATTAAGCGTTACTCGGTTATGACTATTATTTACACTAATTATCTTCGTCAAAACTACACCACTTTGGAATTATGAATTTTGGTAATGGTCAAAATTCCAATATCATCCATATTCAACTCATAGTTCAAACCAGGTCCTTAGTTCAATAATAAGTATAAATCGAAATGCTCCAGCTAAAGACTTTGACTTTGAGTTGACTTGAGCTGATCATGATACTAAACCCATGTAATTGAGGAAACAAATCCTCTCTTAAATAGTGTTTCACTTCTAATACTTGCACATGATCGAACTATAGTCACTCATGGACGGCGTACCATGATTTGACTATAATCAAAGTGGAGCTTTCATATTGAAGATCGATGATACTCTTAAGTCGAGAGAACTATGTAAATTAGTCACATCAATATTTTCTATTTGACCTTATTTATATTAACCAACACAAATATATCGGGTGGGTCATTCCATAGTTTTCCAATAATTATCAGTACGTAACCCCTTGGCGCCGCTCAACAGCCATGGGTAATACATTGTCTAACATTTAGAGAGTATTACATACTTTGGTCTTCACTGATGTATTGACATCCAATCTCGATACATCTTGACTATGCAAATTTAAAATGATATGTTTATTTTTACTGTGATAATTCACTCACGGTTACAACACAACTATCACAAAACATACCATATATGGATTTTCTATCAAATATACTTTTAATTAAATTAATTAATTAATATAATACATTATATAAGTATGTAATAGAAAGCAAAAACCTTTTTATTTCGAACCAGATTATTTATCGAGTTAGATATATGTAATAAATAACAAAGTTTCTCTTAGGAAATTCCCGTAATTCTATCAACATCGAGGCTCGACAAGTGCCAAATCAGTGCCTAGATATCTATTTAGATGCTTAGATGATGGGCGAGTCTAGTCTAGGTCGATGACTAGGTGGTATGCTTCGCCTAACTCCTAGGTGGGAGCCTTAAAGGATTTTTACAATAGGGATTGAATTAGAAGCACAAGAATGTAATAAATAATAAATGCATAGTAAAGTAAAAGTAAAGAGTAAATGACATTATGAATTTTATACTGTTTTGGATATCCAATCCTACATCTAGTCTCGTACTCCTTGCATAGAATTTCACTGCAACTTCTTGCTTTCCACGAGTGGAATGAACACCTTTACAATCTTACAGTTACATAGTTGGTAAGATGCACATTTCCTTTTGACTTTCTATGGGTGACACTGACACCTTTTTTACAATAGTAATGTAGAGACAAGTCGATAGTACATTCAATACAAATCCTGTAATTTTGGTACAATGATCCCGTAGACCTCTAATAGTAGTATATCTTTGAAATCAATGAGAATAGGACGAGACTAGAGAGAATGATTGAGAATTCATGTACGGACTCTCTAATCCTTTTTAGTTTGCAAATTCTTGAAGTATGAGTGAATGCTTGTGGATTTGCAAAGAAAGTGGAAGTGAAATAAGGAGTTTTTCTTATAAAAGTATAGGAATTTTAGAGTAAGAGAGAATCTGGAAACTAATAATAAATTTCATTTTCTAGGTCTTCTTAAATAGAAGATAAAAGGATGTGTCTGTTGGTGAATAGCTGGTGCCAAAATCCCTTTATTTGAATTTTTTGTAAAACAAATAACTGCATTACGTTGATGAGCGTTATGGCATGCGCTTTACGCGTGATGGTGGCATGGGCTTTGCACGTGAATTGTTTGTCCACAAATTGTATAGCCTAATATTAGAAAAAACAATTTGCATAAATATTTAGCCATATATTTGCGTTGAAATCAATTGCAGTTAATTGGATTTTTTATTTCTAAGTTGCAATATCTAATTTTTTGTTAGTTTGAATTTTTATTTCTAAGTTACAACATCTAATTTCTTGTTAATTTGAATTCTTATTTATATTATTAGTCAACAAAGAATAAATTTGTAAAGAAAGTTTATTTGTTAGATTTTAATTGTAGGTTAATGCTAAGATTTGATAATATTTATAGATGAGTGTTTTAAATTTATAAATTAAGTTTATTTATTAGATCTTATGTTTAAGTGATATTATGATTTGATAATATTTTAAAAGGTCAGTTTGAATTTTTAAATGACGTTTAACCGCCAGATCCTATTTTTAAGGGATATTGAAGTTAGCAAATATTTGTAGAGGTAGAGAGTCATTTTTGGTAGTTCACGTTAACACAAAAAAAGTGCGACACCAACCATATTACAACTATTATTAAAGATATAGTAAGGGGATATGTCGACATACCTAGTGTAATTTTGCTTTCTTTTTCTAAAACTCAAATGGATACTTTCACGCTTTATAACTCAAATTGTACGGTTATATGAAGATATTTAGAGATGAATTTGAGTTAAATAAAAGAATAATTTTAAAAGATATTACTATGGGGTCTTTAATAGAAATTCTAAGACTCTATAACCTTTTAGAACACCTACTGTACTTTTTTCTTTGAAGCACTTGTCTTTTATTTGTCTTGAGTCACTTATATCTTTCATTTTCTTAATTTCATTCATCGAGTATCTTGTATATCTCTATATAATATCTCCATAATTTATTTAAAAATTCTACACAACTTAAAGAAGAGTCTGTTACATCTGATAAACACAAAAATGAACAATATAATGTATTAGTCGTTTCAGTCGTATTTTCAGCCGATTTAACGAGATTTTTTTTTCGAAACAACAAGGTAAATAGAGCATTAAATTTGCATTCCACTTAAAATATTTTTCTTACAACATTATATCCCCTTTCAAAATTTACCCGGTCAAAGCTCTTCATAGAGGTAAAATATAATACATAAATATAGTACCACATGATCGTCACATGACGATGCTACCATCAGAGTCACTATTCAAAAAGAGCAATTAGATTTGCATAATAATGCATAATAAATAGATGATAGTAAATATCTATCTCCCACATCATCTCCAAATGTAATAATTAAAGTATATCCTTCAACTCTCAACCTACTCTGATGAGTATTCGAGAGTTTAAGAGGTAAAAAAATTTTGGGTCAGAAATAAACCTATTATGGGTAATAATAACCAATGATAACTAGTTATAAAATACATAATCAGACTATGTTGTGGAACGTGGGATTTCTCATTATTGGCATTTTGCAAAAAAAAATTATAAGAAAGTTATACTAACCTACAACCTGTAATCACGTGGATTAATACGAAACAACTTATGATTGACTTTTACATGATTATAGACATTTTGCTAAAATAGGGTCCATATATAACATACTCCATAAGGCTAACTAGATTAAACTTTTATCAATTTATAACACTTTATCAGTATGATGTGATTTTGAGTCATAACTCTTACCAATGCATTTGACTAATTGTTCATTTCAATGCTTCCAGAATATGTATATTCGTGTTATTTATTTTACCTTCATATTATTATTTAATGTTTCACTCATCAAATTAGTTTCTCCAAGGAAACCTACCATTTGACTTATACCGACATAAGATATCATTTCATTATTTCATTCTTAGGATCGTTGACCCATTCCTAAATCATTCGGTTTATCCCATGCACTCATTATGATCCTGTTGCGAGGCATGGTCTGTGCATATAGAATGTTGACTTTGTTGCTTCAAGACGTAGAAGAAACAACCAAAGGAGCAACCTTAACACCAATCAATCATCTTTTTTAGTCATTTAATTAGCTTATAAAGTATCAAAAAATCATTTTAACAAATTTGTTATTCATGCTTTATCATCGTTGAGTTATTCATTCAACATATTTTTTTCTATCATTTTCCTTACTATTCATATTCTATTTATTAACTCTTCCAAGTTACAAGTCCACCCTATCCTCTTTAGAGCACACATAAAAGGGTTAATCGCGTCAACTATATAGAGTATGCACTATCATGAAGGTGGCAATACAAAGTTTTTAAAGAAGATCCATATTATGTCATGGTTACATTAAATAATATTCTTTAGATCAAATCATATAATCTCCAAAGTCGTAAGTCAACAAACCATTTTAGGAGACACCTATTTATAACATCAAGATTTCTCTTGATCGACTTTGAAGTCACATAAAATAGTGTCATACATATGGTAACATCAACTATCACATATACAAGTTCAAGCTATACCAATATGACATAAACATTCAATCTTCGTTTATGTTTATATATATATTTGGCAACACCCTATGATATCTAAATCCAATAGAATCAAGGTGATGACATTTCTAATTCAATCAAAACCATGTTTAGCAGTATGGTTCATTTGATAATATATACTTTGTGAGAAATGCGGATCAAGGATCTTAAGGCTAGGATAAACATTAGAGGGGGGGTGAATAGTGTTTTTAGAGAATTGTTAAATCTTTTTAGTTTTTGTTAATTTAAACACAAATGTATGCAATATACAGACACGGATATGATCATAGAATCAAACACAGATGCAAATATAAAGTAAAAACAGTAAAGGAAAGAACACACCAGATTTTATACTGGTTCAGAGTTACCCTACATCCAGTCCCACACACAAATACGTATTTCCTTTCATAAACAATCTTTACAATTAGACCCTCGATTTCAAGGCAACGAGGTACACCCTCTAGAATCACAATCCTCTGGGCAGAGATACTTGATTTCCTGGGCAACAAATTAACCCATTTGATTTTCCAAGGCTACAATCGCACCTTATCTCGCTTGATTGATTTCCAAGGCTACAATCACACCTTTTCTCGTTAAGTTGATTACAAAAAGCCTATAACTCTGAATAACACTGAGGATCTTGTTGAGATAGCGATAGAGAATCAAACTAGAGATAATCTACTTAGATTCAATGTTGATTTCAGCAGAGTAATAGTAAGAAAATGTATATAGAAATATGGAAGAAGAAGAGGAGTGAAAAACCAGAAAAACTGTATTAAAATTCGTTGAAACTAACCCCTAGTTATGGAAGAACAACAACCATGTCCATTCGTGAAGAGTTATGACGAATAGACACTTCTTTTGAAATTTAAATTTTGAACTCAACTAACACCATGTCGACATGGGGTACTTGAGTATGTCGACATCCCAAAGGGATTTTTGGTGTTTTGATTTCTTTGAAAATAACTTTTATTTTATATTAAAACTATTTAAAACTTTATAAATATACTTGACTATAGTTAAAATACATAAGTAAATATAAAGAAGAATATATACAAAATTTTACTATAATTTTATATTTAAAATCTAAGTATAAATATTTAAAAGTTAAATAGATTATATTTAAAAGATAGTTTATAAAAAAGGATAATTTGATTTTGAAATTAAAGATTATTTTGAGGCTAAAAGTATTTGAAATCAGGATAGATGTTTTTGATGCTTTTAAAGGGAAGGCTTTGAAATCAATTTGAAAACAGGATATAATTTTGAAAAATCATTTTGAATAAAAAGTTAGTAGATACAAAACAATGTTCCACTAGATTTTTCGTAGGTTCCATCCTACTTAGGGTTCCATCCCTTTAACAGGCTCGAAGTGGATTCCATTCCACGAATAAATTGGCTTTTAAGATGCCAGTGCTTTTCTAGGAGTTTTAACGAAATTCCTAATTAAAAAGTAAATTACTTGAAATCTTGAAATCTTGATAATCTTGATATTCTTGTTACTCATGAGTCTTTAATCTTGATATCTTGAATTTTATACTGTACAATCTTCGTTCTTGGTACCTACGTGGTTAAATTCTGCATATACATATATATATCTAGACCTATATTGTTAGTATTTATATTTTATAATCTATTCTAAGGTTGTTGTCATCAAAACCATCATCTCATGGACTAACAATCTCCCATTTTTTGATGATGACAACCTTTGTTTATAAAATATTACTTCTATCCTAATAACTCCCCCTTAATTTATGCCTAAGTACCCTATTTTATACTTCTCCCCCTTTGTCATCAACAAAAAACTAACTATATAACACCAAACTATATAACTCTCCCTCATTCTTGGACTAAAATACTTGCATTAATAAACTTATAAAATGGAATATAGAATTAAGAGATAATTATACTGATAGTCACAATAATGAATCAAAGATTATATATATATATATATGTATATATATATATATATATCAATGTATAATTATATATGTTTTGTACAACAAACATCATTCCATGCAAAAAATCAATCAATATCAAACAAAGCCAAAGCAAATAAAATCAAATCAATCAAAGCAAATAATTCAAACAAAGCAACCAAATAAAATTAAACATTAGCATCCCAATTTTCGTTGTCGTTGGTGAGAGAGACTGGAGGATGTGCTTCGTTATCATCCTTGTGTAGGGAGGAAATCATCCATCGTATTGCATCGAAATGCTTTTCTTGCTCCTTGATCATCTGCATTTGACTCAATTCTAAGTGTCGCTGGTTACGAAGAATGAACGAGAGAATATTCTTGAACGAATTAAGAGTTTCTTCAAGATTTTCGGATAAGTTATGAATTGGATTAGCCATATTTGGATTTGTGAGAAAAATGAGAGATAGAGTAGTTAAGAAATAGTTTTCGGTGATGATTTCTGGAAGAAATATGTATTTATAGGTGTAGAAATTCGTTTGAAATGAACAGACATATGGTAGATATTCATTTCAAATTCAAAATGAATTGTCATTTTTGACCAGTACCTGTCGACATGGTCATAGGGGGTATGTCGACATGGTGTAGTGAAATTTGATGATCTATTTTGATTTTATGAATAATTGTTATATATATATATATATATTTATATAATATACTAACATTTATTCTGGAGATAAGCTAAGCTAGATAACAGAAAGGAAATTCCATTTCATTTCATACTAAGACGATACAATGATTAATCATAAAGAACTACACGAACATTCAAATCAAAATAAACTAAAACAAATACAACAAGATACGAAAAGGTAGAACTAGTTAGAGGATGACGATGATGAAGAAAGTCCAAGTTTCTTGCTGACTTTGGAAATGAACTTGTTCATCTTGGATGAAATTTTGTCCAACTTCTTACTAACGGATCATTTAAGAATCCATTGATTCTCAACAATCGTCTTTTGGTTTTTGAGAAGGGTTTTGTTGGATGGATTAGGAGGATAGTCGATGCTTTCCAAAGAGGTTTCACCTTCTTCTTCTTCTTCTTCAATTTCCATTTCATCCTCTTCTTCTTCTTCCTCTTCCTCTTCTTCCATTTCCTCATGAGCCAAACGCTCTTCCTTTTCGGCAAGAGTCTCATAAGGTTAAAAAACAAATGGAATTTTCATAAGCGAAATGTTGGAATGATTGAAAACTTTTCTAGAAACAAATTCTTCACCTTTGAAATCCACTCCAAAATAGTTAAAAATCCGAGTGAGATAAATTCCATGATACAAGGTGTTCTCACCCATTTCAAGATTTTTAGGACGAAGTTCATCCAAAATAACTTGCGCCCAATTAGTGTCATAATTTCCAAAAATAGCAAAAAGTGCTTTGCAAACTTTTGAAGTAGGATTATTAAAATTCCCCGATCTTGGGGTCAAAGTATGTTGCAAAAGAAGATTGACAATTCTTGCTTTTGGTCGAAAATTTCGATTTTTGAATTCAAAATTATCATTCCCTTCGAAAATGTGATGAAATGTCTAACGGTCATTTTCATCGATTTTAAAATTAGAAAGATCCATTCCCGTACTCTTGCAATTGAGAATGGTATCCAAAAGATCACAATTCAAAACAATTCTAGTGCCTTTGACACTACTCCAAATTTCATCCTCATTTCTATTATAAAATATACGGTTTAAATTTGCATAGAAAATTTTGACAAGGTTTGGATAGCAAACAAAATCATTTTGAGAAGCATCAACAAGACTAAGAATTTGATTGTTTGCAAAAAGAGAATCAATTTCATAAGAAGAAAAATCTTGAAAAATAGCAAACTTTCCGAAATGGACTTTGGCATAATTAGCATAATTGATGTATGCTTTTATTGCCTCCGGATCATTGAAGAATCGCTCTTTTATTTTTCTGGAAATTCTCATGGTGGAGGGGTTGCTTGAAGAAGCCATTAAAATAGAGTAGAGAGCTTGAAGTTTTGAAGAGAGAGTTTGAATTTGAAAATTAGAGTGAAAAGATATGATAAAAAATAGTGAATAAATAGATTCTCAAAGGACATGTTCTCTGGTCAAAAGATGTCTTTTCAGAGAATTGAATGAAGTGAAAAGGTAGAGGGAAATCCAACCATTTGAATTCAAATTTTGAATTTCAAATTATGGTACCCATGTCGACCTCATGATGGGGACCATGTCGACATGTGCCTATGAATTTTTGTGATTTATTTTTCCTAAGTACTCTAATGTGTGTGTGTGTATACTTATTATATTTAATGTACATATATCTGGAATATTATTAGAATTACAGTATTTTCAATATATTATTGTGCTATGAAAATAATAATAAAAATAATAATAAAATAATAAAATAATAGTAAAAATTTTAAAATTCAATTTACACACCAATTCAAAATCAATCTATCAAGCAATCAAACATCTAATTCTAATCATGCAATTTCAACCAATTATATTGTAAATGTGTATCTTTTTCTGAGTCTATTTCTCTGAATTCGTCGAAGTCGTGAACTGCCCTGAAACACAAATTTGAATTATCTATCTTCTGATCATCATCACTTGAGGACGAATCTGAGTCATCTAGAGTAGCAGTAAATGCACGCTTCCGTTTCTTTGTTGGATCATTGTTCATAGGAGGATTTCGCCTATCTGGATAAGGACAGTCTCTTTTGATATGGCCTGGTTCATCACAGTTGAAGCATTTGACATTATTTGGCATTACATTCTGATTTTCAGAGTTCTTATGGTTGTTTCTCTTGAGATTATTCATCTTTCTGTATTTCAGAAATTTCCTAAATTTTTTGGTCATAAAGGCTATCTCTTCATCATTATCACTGTTTGAGTCTGATCCATTGGTCAATGCATTGAATGCCATTGATTTCTTTTCAGATGCTTTGCTTTCTCTTCTCCTGATCATTTAGACTTCAAATTACATTAGATTTCCAATTATTTCTTCTATCTTTAAGGTACTGATGTCATTTTCCTCTTCGATCGCAAGTGTCTTTTGATCCCATTCCGGAGTAAGAGAATATAAAAAATTTCCGACTTGATCTTCTTCAGAAAATTCTTTTCCCAAGGATATTAAAGAATGCACAATATCCTGAAATCCGCTATACATATCTGAAATAGACTCGTTAGGATTCATTTTAAATAATTGAAATTGATCTGTGAGCATGGAAATTTTGGTCCGTTTAACTGTGCTTGTTCCTTCGTGAGTTACTTGCAAAGTTTTCCAGATTTCATATGCAGACTTACAAACTGACACTCTGTTAAATTCATTTCTATCAAGTGAACAAAACAGAATATTCATTGCTTTAGAATTATTTTGTGCAACAGTCTTTTGTTCAGCTGTCCACTGTGCAAAATCAGTTGTGGGATCAGAATATTCAGTTTGTGTGATATTCCAAGTGTCTAATCCTATAGATTGTAAATATATTTTCATCCTACAAGCCCAATATGCATAGTTACCGCCATTAAAAAATGGTGGTCTGACAGTAGACTGACCTTCTACAAATGAACTAGTGACAAGGATACTAGTGTTAGTAACAATACCAGTATTGGTAGCTATTTTGAATTTTTTTTTCAAAAATCAGATCATGAAATTTTGAAAACCTTGCTCTGATACCAAATGCGAGAAATGCGGATTAAGGATCTTAAGGCTAGAATAAACACTAGAGGGGGTGAATAGTGTTTTTAGAGAATTGTTAAATCTTTTTAGTTTTTGTTAATTTAAATACAAATATATGCAATATTCAGACACAGATATGATCACAGCATCAAACACAGATGCAAATATAAAGTAAAAACAGTAAAGGAAAAAACATATCGGATTTTATACTGGTTCGGAGTTACCCTACATCCATCCCCGCACACAAGTACGGATTTCCTTTCAAAAACAATCTTTACAATTACACCTTCGATTTCAAGGCAACGAGGTACACCCTCCAGAATCACAATCCTCTGGATAGAGATACTTGATTTCTCGGGTAACAAGTTCACCCAATTGATTTCCCAAGGCTACAATCAAACCTTATCTCGCTTGATTGATTTCCAAGGCTACGATCACACTTTTTCTCGTTAAGTTGATTACAAAAAGCCTATAACTCTGAATAGCACTGAGAATCTTGTTGAGATAGCGATAGAGAATCAAACCAGAGATAATCTAGTTAGATTCAATGTTGATTTCGGCAGAGTAATGGTAAGAATATGTATATAGAAATATAGAAGAAGAAGAGGAGTGAAAAACCAGAAAAACTGTATTAAAATTCGTTGAAACTAACCTCTATTTATAGAAGAACAACATCCATGTCCATTCGTGAAGAGTTATGACGAATAAACACTTCTTTTGAAATTTAAATTTTGAACTCAACTGACACCATGTCGACATGGGGTACCTGAGTATGTCGACATCCCAAAGGGATTTTGGGTGTTTTGTTTTCTTTGAAAATAACCTTTATTTTATGTTAAAACTATTTTAAACTTTATAAATATACTTGACTATAATTAAAATACATAAGTAAATATAAATAATAATATATACGACATTTTACTATAATTTTATATTTAAAATCTAAGTATAAATATTTAAAAGTTAAATATATTATATTTAAAAGATAGTTTATAAAAAAAGATAATTTGATTTTGAAATTAAAGATTATTTTGAGGCTAAAAGTATTTGAAATCAGGATAGATGTTTTTGATGCTTTTAAAAGGAAGGTTTTGAAATCATTTTGAAAAAGGATATAATTTTGACAAATCATTTTGAATAAAAAGTTAGTGGATACAAAACAATGTTCCACTAGATTTTTCGTAGGTTCCATCATACTTAGGGTTTCATCCTTTTAACAGGCTCGAAGTGGATTCCATTCCACGAATAAATTGGATTTTAAGATGCCAGTGCTTTTCTAGGATTTTTAACAAAATTCCTAATTAAAAAGTAAATTACTTGAAATCTTGAACTCTTGATAATCTTGATATTCTTGTTACTCATGAGTCTTCAATCTTGATATCTTGAATCTTTATACTGTACAGTCTTCATTCTTGGTACCTGCATGGTTAAATCCTGCATATACATATATATATATATCTAAACTTATACTATTAGTGTTTATATTTTATAATATATTCTAAGGTTGTTGTCATCAAAATCATCATCTCACGGACTAACATACTTCGCTTTAGTGCTATCTTTAAATGTCATGTATGAATGCTTTCGTGAAGGTTAGAACATGAAAGTGAAAGTATTTTGTATTCAAGAAATTTTTTGGATTGATAGATCATAGCACAACATTCAAAAGAAAAAATTTAGTACACAAAATCTCCTTTTTGGGGAATGTTATAGGTTCCAAAAATATGTTGTAAGCCAAAAGTAATGGCCGTTGTACAAAAAGTAAAATTGTAGAATCTTAAAACAACCTAGAAAGCATTTGGAAAACTAAAATAGATTTTAAAGAAAGACAAACTTTAAATTTGAGAATGGTTATATTCAAAAGTTGTACATCTTTGAATTACCTCTCCATAAAGTTCAAAATCATTAAAAACAGTTGAGGGAATAAAAAATTATGACTTAAATACAGAAATGGATTCAAATTGAGTTTTGGCATCCTAGTTGAAATCATCTTAACTTTGAAACAAGGTTTTCATGCAATGAATGGCCAACGTTGAAAAAGTGTATAAAGCATAAATTTTAGACCTTCAAATAGTTTTATTTTAAGAAACCCGAAATTTTCCTAATTCGGTTCAGGGAATCAAAAGTTATGCTCGTAATAGAACAAGGGTTTCACATTGTACTTATTTTAGATTAGCTAAAAAACATTCATAATTTGTAGATGGTAAACATTCGAATCTGGAAAAGATTATATAACAAAAATAGTAGATATCTTAATGAGATTTCCAAAAAAAACTTAAATTTACCCAAATACATTTAGAGAATCAAAAGATATGCTTAAAACACAGAAAGGGTTTTGCATAGTACACATATCGGTCTTGCCGAAAACATATTCGACTTTGCAACCCATTTCAAGATAGTAATATTTGAATATGAAAATTATACAAGACAAAAGTTGTAGATATTTCATTTACATTTCTACTAAACAAAAAATTACCTAAAAGCATCATTAGAATCAAAAGATATCCTCCAAATACATAGAGGATTTCAGATAGTACTTATATCGAACATGCCAAAAAACATAGACGACTTTGCAATAAGATTTCTAGATAATAACATTTTGAATTTGCAAGAGAGTTTCGAATAGAAGTTGTAGATCTTTGAATCACCTTTCCAACAAGTCAAAGATGCAGAAAATAGTTGAGAATACTAAAAGTTATGTCCAAATTACCGATAGAGGTATACTAATTTAAGTTTTCATCTTAATCATGTCATTACTTATTTTTCTACACTATAAAATAATATCAAATTTTGAAGTTAGTTGATATTACTCGTTTGGATTATGTATGTTCTAAAATCTAGTTCAAATCTCCCAAATTCCTTAAGTTTTCTTTATTTCTTATTTATTTTGATGATGGAAGTGAGAAGGTGTGATGTATTTATAGTGTAACATTGGGACTATTATGGTAATTTGACAAAATGATAATAAATTCAATTTGGATGACTCCTAAATATTTATACGAGACTCTTGACTCATTTATACAGCCATTGACCCCTTCATAGAGCCATTATACCTGCACATGTACTTGTATTTATACATGTATACTTGCATGTTTATGGATACACTTATATATATATATATCATGTGTGTGTGTGTATATGTATATGTATGTATGTGTGTGTGTTTATGTATATGTACATTCATATGCTATATTTATATATATTTTCATTCATATGACATACACTCATTGTCATGCACACATATCAGACTCATATTTTCGCCTTTTTTACTTTATTTTATGCATTTACGATTTTATCATATTTGTTTTATGTCTGCAGATCTCATTGTTAGATATGAACGCAATTTACTCAATGTATAAATATTACTTATATGATTATTTTCAAATTATTGGACATTCAATACCTTTTATTAGTTTTCACTTGCCTACAGAAATCAATAAACCAACGACATGAACTCTAGTGAATTAAATTATAATTAATGTGTTTGAGACTTTGTAGATGTTTGAATGATTCTTAAGAAAGTTATACATACCAAACAATAGGAAAATGGCCTCAAAACAGTGTCGAAAGGGTGGTAGGATGTCAGGAAGAGAGACAGTGGAGTTAGTGGCCAAGATGCATGGTGAAGGGGTAGAAAATTACCTTTTCATGATATGTCCATTAATTTTTCTATGTGTCGACATAAATATCATGCATTGGCATGCGAGGAAGAATGTGTCAACACATGGATCTAGGTAGAGACTCTGGTTGGTGCTTGGACTGTTGGACGTACCAACACATCCATGGTCATGTATCGAAACAAAATTATATGTGTCAACTATCAACATAAACATACATTTGTGTCGACATAATTTGGGAATTGATGAAAATGTCCCTTGGTTTACACCGGATGAGGCACGAAGGGTCTGATAAAGTTTGGGGAGAAAGTTTGCAGAGACATAGGTAAACCTTGGGAGCTTTGGGAAGGTCTAGAACTGTTCGGCTCGAATTCTACATACATGTAGACACACGATTAGAGCCATAAAGAGAGAACGAAATCTAATCCAGGGAGCTATGGAATGGTGTGGTGATATGATCAGTGACACTATCGATATAAGAGGCACTAAATGAGATGCTTGTGCCACTCATGTGATCAGACAACTAGGACATAACATCTTGTGTTACGTTGTGCGTATGTAGGATTGATACATTTAGTCATATGCTGGTATTCAAGCTATTGGATACATTATGCCCAACCCATGTTTTTGTCTCCGTTTAATTATTTTACGACAACTTGCAGATACTTTGTCGATTGGCCGAGTGTCAGGTGATTTGGGGAACATACTAGAAGGATTTGATAGATGTTTTGATGCATGAAACCAATGCATATACATATAATGCTATAGGTATTCAATTTTTGTGCATAATAGACAATGTTATTTACGTATGAGTTGTAGGATCGATTTCACCATAGAGGGGGGGTGAATATGGTTATACTATCAATTATAAAAATTTTATGCGAAAGTAAAATAATTTCAACACAGATATAGCAGAATAGCAGCAGCACAGATAATAGCAGAATAATAAACGAAGAAATAGAACAACAAAGATTTACCCAGCTTCGACAAAACCCTGCCTACATGCTGCCCCCAAGGTTTCTACTAGAAATTAAATAGTCAGACACTTACACACGTAAATTCGTGGCATCCGCTATCGACTAACCTAACTTTATGCTCAAAAACCTGGCACAACTCAGCCATTGAGTTGCGAATTCTCGAGCTACATCACCGTAGTTCGTCGCCTAGTCACACGACTAGAACATTACAAACGTTTAAAAAATAAAATACAAATTAAAACAATAAAAATAATAAAACCCTAATTTAAACAGTTAAAAGCCCAAAGAGAAAATTATAAACTGACCCAAAATAAAAATATAGAGATAAAAAAAGTGTCCCCTTTTTCTTTTGTTATTTCGGCCTGAATCCATTTCTTTGAAAAATGTCCGCTTCTCTCATTAGTTCCTTTTAGGGTTTTACTTTGTTGAAGCTGCCGACTTTAGTTGATTGATCGAATATGTGATTTTTCTTTCCTTGCTTTATCGATCAATTTGTCACTCTGGTTTACTAGCGGCTGCTTCGACGAATCGAGTTCGAATTGAATCTAGTATGTGAATTGCTTTGTTATTCTCGTAGATATGCTTGAATCGATTTGATTCGAGTTATTGATTTGAAACTTTGTTCTGTGTTATTGCTTAAACTCGAATGCTTTAAAAATGCCGGTGATGATTGGGTTAAATAGGGTTCGATCCCTTATAATCTCGTTCGAATTAATTCATTTGA
This sequence comes from Allium cepa, assembly GCA_030765085.1. Taxonomy (NCBI): domain Eukaryota; kingdom Viridiplantae; phylum Streptophyta; class Magnoliopsida; order Asparagales; family Amaryllidaceae; genus Allium; species Allium cepa. Next base: position 682,614,097 of record CM060932.1, on the reverse strand, counting down.
ATTCATTAGTTAATTTAACTCGGCCACTTGATTATGCTTGAATGCTTATGATTTCTCTGACTTTTTCAATTTCGTATATTTTTGCTTGCTTGATTAACTTGGTTGTCATGACTTTGACTTTGGCTTGTTTGATCATTTCCTTGGTCATTACGGCTTTGATTTTGTGGCATTTAAACTTGACTTTGGTTTCGATCTTTATGCTATGACTCTGGCTTCTCTATCTTTGTTCAAAACTTCTACTTGACTTGGTTCCATTTTTTGCTGGCTTCGATTATGATGTTTGAATTTGTTGACTGCATTTTGGTTAATTGACCTATCCACTTTGTTTCACTATTAGTCTGCACTTTATTCTCATGCTTGAAGTCCCGATTGATTGAGTTGACTCTGCATGCTTGATGTGTTATATATGTAGTCTGCTTGAAGTTGCCTTTGGTCATTTTCTTGAATCTGAACACTCGAGCTGTTTGCATTTTTGTGAGTTAGTCATTTCCACTAGTATACATACATACATTTATGTATGTATATATGTTATTGTGATCATTTGCTGTGTATACTTGGTGCTTGGATTTATTTCATGCCTCATTGTTTTCACCTTTGTTGCATTTGTATCCTGTCCGCCACTTTTTGTTTGTGCGTATATACCTTGTTGCGTGCAGTTAAAGTCTGGTTGGACTGTCTAGCCTCTGTTGTTTACGACTTCATGTGATGCTAGTCTGGGTTGCATTGAGCTCTATGTATTTTTGTTCCTCTTAAATGCTTTGATAAATTTATACTTGTGTTATCACCATATATGTACACACATACATATGTATGTGTGTGTATATGTGTTGTTGTAGTCCTCTATGTTGTATATCATCATGTGCTTTGAGTCATTTTGGTTTTGTTGCATTTGAGCTAGTTCATGATATCTTCATGTTGTTGTCAGACTTATGTTCATGTAGATGCTGTTATGCTCCAGTTTAGTTGTATGACATTTGAACCTTTGACTGTTGAGGCTACACCATTGATTGCCGAGGCTTTGATTCACTGTTTCATTGCTTCGAGTCATGTTCTATTGGTCATTGTTAGACTTCATGTAGTCTGGTGACTTCACTTTGGTATTTGCAGTTTTCATTTCTGTTTGGTTGTCACTGAACTTCAAGTTCTCCGGTTCAAGTGATTTTGGAATTTGTGTACTGTCCACTATGTTTTGTACTTGTTCATTTTTGATTTTGGACTGGTCGAATTGTTTTTAATTGCCTTGACCATTTTATTGAACTTGTACATTTCGATTGCACCAGTGTTGAATCCAGCTTATAGTTCGGGTTTGATCTTGTGCTCGTGTCGTGACTTTATTTATATTGCACTTGAGTTGAACCCGGATTTTGATTGGGTTTGACCTTGTGCTCACCTGTCCCTGTAATTTTATCAAGTGTATATCGTGTGCATAGCATTGTTGCATGTATAGTGATACACTGTGCATGTCACAAGTTGTTCGTGTTTGATGAATTAAAAATTAAATAATGACGAACAACCCAAATAACTAAGTCAAATAATATTTTCAAAATATATTTTATTTTACACTGCAAAAATATTTTCTTTTTTAATTTTACTGCGTCAGCGTGTATTTTACAAATAACTCAGATGCTGGATTCAATGTGGAATAGAGTTGAAGACCGAATACGATTGAATGAGTGGTATGTAGTGAGGTGCAAATGTAAATGAAAAGTTGTGATGTAATCAAAATTGCATTATAATTAAAATTGTGTGTGTGTGTAATGAGAGCTCAAGTTTGTATTATTCAAAATTGTAATAAATATTTCTTTGAATACAATATCTGTTTGAATTTAAATTTTTTGTGTCATTTATTTTATCCAGCAAATATTTATTTAATTATGTGAAAAATAAAATAGTACATTAAAAAATACACACACATATATATATATATATATATATATATATGTATATATATGTTTATTATCATCAAACAAAAATCATATATCCGCATATTCAACATGAGACTATTGGATTGTACTTGATGTATCACTTGATGCTCTATATATATGCAGATTTATGTATTTAGATAATTAGTATTATGACTTTATTAGTTGATTTTTCATACAGCGTCTTACACACAAACATACTATATCTATCATGTTTGCATGTATGTTTCAATACAAGTTATGTTATTCATACGTTGTGATTATGAGATTGTATGTATAGATCATGTTATATACTTTTAATTTAATTTAACCAGACGATCCATCATATGTGGTATTCAAGAATCGTATGTTGCATTTTATCACATATTTTGGCGGTTGTTAAATTGGCCTCGCTAAAGGTGGCAATTAAAACCCGTCGGGTCGGACCCGAACTTGATTCGGTGGGTCTTGGTTCGATGCAGGTTAAGTTTTATTGGGTCAAAATTCTACATTTTATAACCTAGATCCAACCTAAGATTTGTTTCGATTGTGCCGGTTCGAATTGGTTCAGATTTAATTAGGTAATAACATTTAAACACATATGTTTATATTTTTTTTACCATTTCTGGTTGAGTCGGATTGGGTTTGACTGGGTTTAAACAAGGCCGGTCAGAAATATTTTCAAATGCGAGCATCTGAAATCATTTTCGAATATCGAATATTCGCATCTGAAATCAATCACATTGATTATAAATTAATGAAAAATTAAAAAGCACGATGATAAGTTGAGTAGTTAATATACATTAAATGTATATAATATAAAATATTAATTTGATAAAATAATAAATATATATATATATATATATATATATATATATATATATATATTTCATTTTAGTAAAATACACGTAAAATAAATTATATTCTCGATAAAAACCAAATGGATAATTTTCAGATGTGCATGTTTTTGTATCTGCATTCGTATATGTTTTCTTTAAACATCGAAATTATTCTTTTTTGGATGTCAATGCGGACGGATTTTGAATTTTCGAACACGAGTGGTTTCGGATGTGTGTTTATCCAAGACCATCGAGTTCGGATGAATTGCTCGTCGGTTCACTTTAAGTTTGCGGATGTAGGCTAACTGGCAGCCTAGCTTCGTTGGATAAAATCGTTGGTATTTGGACATTGAATGGAGGCCTGCTCTTTCGCTTCGTTTTTATTTCTTCTCCTTTCCGCAAACAAATTTTTTTGTTCTTTTTTTTTCCTTTTCCGCAACCAAACCTTAGCTTCGTAAAATGCTCAATCTCCCCTTGCATTCTTCTGCTTCCATCTCCGCTTCATCAGTAGCAAAATATCAATACGTCCGCACGCGTGAGCACTCAGTCAACCCTATCTCTACTCTCTCATTCAGTCGATCTATTATTCAAGGTAAAAGCTTCATCCATTCATTCGATACGCTTGCGAGTTCAGCACCATAATTTGAATTTTTGGCCTTAAGCTCAGTTCAAAGAACTAACGTGGGGAAGCGAGCAGCTTTGACTCCGAAGAGGTTTATCCGTGCGATGAAAAATGAAGCTAAGGCGAAGGTTGTTAAAATAGTTAAATACAGTAAAGCATTTGTTTTTATTTGTCTTTATTAATGATCGTTTGGATCTTTTTTTTTCCATTATGTTCCATTATTGGCAGAGTGATGTTACCGTGAAAGAGAGGAGCGTTTCCGTGATTTTGTTAGCCGGAGGGAAAGGAAAAAGAATGGGGGTATTGTAATATTTAGTTTGATCGATTTCCCTTTAAAGTTGATCGATAACCGTGTTTAGTTCGCTCTGGATAGAGCGCATGAAATCTGAACAATGACTACAAAGATACTATGATTGACACTTCGGTTTTGGACAGGAGTGATCAAATTTTACGACCACTCCCTGCAAAATTAAATCAGTAGGAGGGTGCATATCCTTCTAATCAAACCGATAATTTTACATCTTGGCTGCAGCTATTTTACATCTGTCTCTACCTTATCACCTTCTTCGGTTTATGATAGTTAGATTGAGGACTTATCATAATTTTTATTGTCTTCAAAAAATCGAACATTGAATTGTTTGAAGAAAATTTCTGTTCCTCTTCTTCCTAGGTTGGAGTTTATAAATATATGTTTTTTTAAAAATGATTATAATTTAATAATTTTGTGGAATTGAACCAAAATTTAATTCATATTGGATACATTGAATAAAACTAGATATAAGAATAGAAGTCTATACAAAAAAAGGGCCTTGAATAATGAAGAATGAGATAAATATTTTGGCATATTATTTGAAATATATGAGGGCAAAAGAGGTACTTTTATTTTTTTTAGTTGCAGCTGGGGTGGGAAAGGCAAATAATGGGGAGCTAATAGATGTAGCCTTACATCTTTTGCCCTTAGTTAAAATATCAAAATCCTAAGCGCTTTCATTTAATCTCTCATTCTTCTTTCTTTTTTTGAAAAAAGAAAATGTTGGCGAGAACAAAAAATTCATCTCGATCTTCACAATCAGATACAAACTTTGCTAAGAAGATGATAGATATTCTTAATCCAATATATTGCGTGTTTTTTTAACTACGATAAAAGTAAAGTTTAATTTTACCGTGTTGAATGCTTTTTTGAGCGAGTAAGAAAACAATCTTGTCTCTTTCTCATTTACATTTTCATCTGGAGGTGAATTTGAATTCTCCATTATTTGATTGATGATTTTGAAAGGTTAATGATAATTAAAGGAAAATTAGGATAAATAAAAGAAAAGGGCAATTATGTCAATTTGATTGTAATTTTATGTAGCAAAAAACCTTTTTGATAAAAAATAGTATCCTCATATCCAAAAGCGGAGTGTCAATATCAGTACCCGATTATAATAATTTCATATTATTATTTTGCCACCATTGACTAAAATATGTGTGGCGAACAATATTTTACTTCTGGTTCATATCTCAGGTAAACATGCCAAAGCAGTATCTCCCACTTATAGGACAACCAATCGCATTATACAGGTACATTTGTTTAGTTTACTAGTATCAAGCAATGATTACATAATATTCTTCTGAGCAGTAGGTTGTTTACAGTTTTTTTACATTCTATAAAATGAAGGAAGTGAAAGAAATAGTTGTAGTATGTGATCCGTCATACAAGGATGTATTTGAAGGTAGAAAGTACTTACTATCTTCGTTTTGTTTATGTTTATGATGCTTGTTAACCTTTGTCAATTGTATGCTGGGACAGATGCTAGTGATGGTATGAGTGTAGAACTTAAATTTGGGAAACCTGGAAAGGAGAGACAAGACTCTGTTTTCAATGGACTTCAGGTGCACGTCTTATCCCAATCTCTTCTTCGAGCAGTGCGTATTTCAGATCAGCAGATCCTTCACTGAATATCAAGTGACGTTGTTGTTATTACTACTACTATTACACTATTATAAGGTTCCAACATTTATTTGGTTTTTTTACATTTATTTGTGTAAAAGGGGCTAAAATCCACATAAGCTATTAAGTGCACTGTGTAACAGACTCCACACACCCCTAAATTCATGAGTAGGTTCAATTAACTGTTCTTACATTTATATCTAAGAACTGATTAATTACTAAAATCTTCTGAAAACCTGAAGGTGAAATTGCAATTTTCAGTGTTGATGTTATTGAATAAGGAACCAAATTAGATTGAACTCACCCTCAAAAGCTAATTTGTAAGAGGAGAGTGTCCGATAGGTTATACAGACATCACTTATCCCATACCAGATGATGGGAGACTTAACATGCTACCACACTTCGAAAGTCCGACGTCCTCGTCGTCCCACACTGTGTATATAGGTATGATGATAACCATTTCCTTTTAGGGGTGGTTTTACTCGCCAACCAGTATTTGAGCTGCCACTTACGGACTCAAACTTTGGTATGCACAGTGAGAGGCTCTGTTACCAAATTGTAAAGAACCAAATTAGGTAGACTCGCCCTCAAAAGCTAACTTGTAGGAGTAGGATGCCTAATATGTTATATACCCATCACCTATCTCATACTAGGCGATGTGAGACTTAACATATTTACGTGTTAAGCCAAGTCGCGAAACAATTCAGAACTATTAATTGCCATGTTCGGTAAATCATGTATTATCACTTGCTCCATAAAGGTCATATCTCCTTAACTTGACGTGGTTGAACTTTCCTCTTTTTTGATACCATATTCAGGGTGTTTTGGTAGATGTATTAGTTTAAAATGGGTGGCCTGAATCCGATTTTACCACCAGTGTCTTTTAATTGAAGGAAAATAAAATGAATAATAGAACTATGTTGGTACTAGGACGTATGCATATCAAAGCCTGTGGCTTGCTCATGGAGTGTGTGCTAAGATAGGAGAAAACTAATAATCCGAACATGTCGGAATTTCCATACAAGTTATATAGCTCAGACGTGTATTGCCATGTCCATTTCTGCACAATTCTTTCACAGTTAGCTTGATCGATAGAAGTCTTGCTCAAGTTTGTTGTCAGAACTGTTTTGTCAATGTTGTTTAAATAAAATAAAATAAGGCTAACCATTTATTTAGAAAAGCTGACCATTTATTTAGTCAAGCTCATATTCAGCTCATATTTAAGATATCTAAAATCACCTTGTCATATTCCTTTCAAGCACCACCTAAGCACTTGTTAAGCTTAATTAGGTTGTCATGTAAAAGACAAAAGGATGAAGGTAATTACATGTCGGTGCTAGCAGATCAAGTCAATGCATCAAGGGATACGAAGGATGCATTTGCAATAAATGTGATGATGAATTCAATGGTTAGATTTCTACTAACGGATGATTGAAAATACCTCAAAGTTTGAGTTTTGTAAAGAAAATAAACAAGTTGAATTTTTTTAGAAGAATTTAACCTAAGAACTCCAACAACCATGATATGCAATATTTCAACTTGCAATATTACTAGCCGTAGCTGGTAGAATGCATAACGGTGCATTTTGCCGTATACATGTTGAACATATGCATAGCTTTGACACATTTTCAACAAATGCACATAACTTTATTATTATTATATTTCTGTTTTTTAATTAGAATAAACATACAATTTCCACGGTAATTTGTATTTTTTATTTTCTTAGAATTCGTACGTAAAAATAAAAATATTGTATAATTTGATTGTTTGGAGAAAAACTAAAATAGGGCGTCGTTTTTTAACTTTGAAATGGAAAATATTTTTCTAATTTATATTTTCGTAAAGTTTGTAACATAAGTGAAAGTTTATAAAATGTAAAAATAGATTTAGAATGCGGACAAATTTGAAGAAAAGCGAAAAAAATAAAATAAAATAACCACATTGTGCGCACTTGTTGGATTGAGGCCAATTATTGTACCTGGTTGAACTGGTGCACACAATGGAGGTTCAGGCTCCAAGAGGTAGTTCCGATTCATAATTTGATCGGTATCTTTTTCAAAATATTATAATAAATAGCTCACTGCCGAAGAATTTTTTTTATTTTCTAAATATTGTCAAGGATCCAAATTGCAACTACCCCTAAAGATTTGCTAACTTACCTATAAGTACGTTAAAAGGGTTGGACATTCATTTCACTTTTCACATAAACTCATGTTAAATGGATGTTAACTACTTAACTTACATATGACATCAAATCACGATTGCTAAATTCCACAATCAAATTTGTAATTTGTAATTCCACATATACATATACACACACACATACACATACATACATACATCAAATCACGATTGCTAAATTCCACGATCAAATTTGCAATTTGTAATTCCACATACACACACACACATATAATTGTTATCAATTACTAACCGTTTACCTCCTAAATGGTAGCTCATTTGTTAAAAGCTTCAAGATGTCAAATAAGATGTGTAAGTGTCAAATGTTAATGATGACATAAATCTTTTTAACTACTGTATTTGTTGCCTTTCTTATTGGGCTAGGGTAAGTTAACTGTCTAGACATTTTGGGTCAGGTTAATGGGCTTTCTTTTGTACATTTTCTAAAAACAGACGGGTTATGTTGTATCTCTTAGTCATGAATAAGAAACATTATTATGTTTTCGAAAATAAAAGTTGCATGTATATGTAAATTGGTAATTACAGTGTAGAAGTAATGCATTGTCACATCTATTAGAGGAAGACCGAGTGAGACTACTCATTTTTCGTTTTCCATATTTTTTTGTTCAATTTATTTTGGTATCTCTTGTTTCCCATTTCATGTACCTGAGGCTCTGTAATTTGTTTCAGGTTGCATTTGGTTTTTTATGCATAACACTGAATGTTAAATGCTGATTGCTTAACGCTGCACATGAAAAAGTTTTTTTTATCTTCATCTTTTAATATTTGGTTAAGAACATACCAAATAAAATACATTTATTTTTCAACTCGTAGACAAAACATAATAAAACAGACCACTAAAACATAAATCAAAACAAATATCTCTATTATCCATAAATCAAACAACAAAATCATACATAAAAATTTATTTATCATAAAATTCAGTTACATATCAATAAATTTCACACCATAAATTCCCAAATACTACATAAATACAACAATTTACTCAACGGATTGATTATTATCTTGAAGTTTAACAAATTAAGCAATGAATAATATGTATATTAAAAAAAAAGGAAAAGACATTGCTATGTTAAATAAGCTGATCCAAGTTAAAATCAGAGTTCATTTTATATAGGACCATTTTAAACCATATCTTAAGAAAAACACAAACATGTGTAATATGGTTATCAGCAAGCATCTATAAGTAGTTGAATGCCAATAAAATCAATAAAACTGCTTGGTGTCAAAGATTGTCAAGTGAAGCAGTCTTTAAGAAGGCCTTGGGAAAAAATGTTGCAAAATGATTATATATATGTGAAAGAAGAAACACAGGAATAGAAGAAAAAGTCATTGCTGAATTCCACTTAAAAGCTAGGTTCTATCATATTAAAATCACAGAATTTTGTTTTCTGAATAGGAAGACTGAGTCAAAATAAACGAAATATTTTTTTTGATTGCTAATTTCTTCGCTCGTTCAACGAATTCCGAATAAAAACAGATGGACCCTTACTTTTGTGGACAACTATATGGATATAGGGAATCTTTGGTTAAGAAGAAAACATATAATCATTCAATTTCAATCCGGAAAAGGCAGTATTCATAGAAAATTATAACATTTTTTTGATCAAATCACGGTATCATTCTAACTTGATGTTTTCAAAATCCATAATTTATTTTATCATAATTTAATAGATATCCTGATAAATTTTGTTGAGCTCGAGTACGAAAAAAAAAAAAAATCCAACCTTACAACTAAGGTTCGACAAATATTATGGATAAATCTACCTTCTGTCATTTTTATTGAGAGTCATTACATAGGGGGGAATTAGGGAAAACGATGAACTTTGAAAAAAAAAATCATGCTGAAGGACATCAAGTTTTATTTTAGACCGAAGGACAAATGCCGGTTATATTTAGCATTATATTCAACTTTTACACTATACAAAATGTTGGTTATAACTAGTATTATATTCAGTTTTATACTATACAAAATGCTAGCTGTAACTAGCATTGTCCTTCAGCCAAAAAAATAAAATTGCCGTCCTTAAGCCTAAATTTTTTTCTAAGTTTGTCTTTGTGTCTATTTTTCTATTACATACATGTATGATTATAATGTGTTTTTTTCCATCCTTTTTATGTAAATTTCAGAGAATTGGGAAAGAATTTAGTGATTATTTAAGACTTGCCATTTAATCATCTTCCTAAATATATTGCAAACATCGATTATGTTGGATACCTTTATATTGATATTAGCAGGATACGGATCACAATGTTTCTGCAGATATGACGAGCTTCTTGAAATTTGCTGGAAAACAAAATTAGTGAAGAAGAGAGTAATATGAATATAAAGAACACAGGGTGTTGTTAATAAGTTTTTTTTTATAGGGGAAAACGATTTTGATCTATCCTCTCAACAAATTGGATTAATTTGAAAAATTACTGGTGCCACAAGCCAAATTGATAATGTTTATAGTAACACTCTCTTATTTTTCCTGGCCACAATTTTTTGTTTTGTTTTTGATATGGTTGTACTAGAGATTTAGCTTGTGTAGCCTGCTTTCGTATTAGCGACATCGTTTTCTGAGCACTGAACCTGTGAGTGTCATGTGTATTGTATAGTCCACTGTATTTATTGCTTAAGTGTAACTCTGTAGTTGTATGTAATTGCTTGGATGCTTACTTGCTATCCAGAGAAAATAGAATATGGATGCTTTTTGTAACAATTGTTCTCTGTTATTTATCAATTTGATTAGTGTAATTGGTATTGTACATGATCATGTGTCGATATATTCCACAGGAAATTGATGGATGTTCTGAACTCGTTTGCATCCATGATTCGGCCAGACCTCTAGTTTCAGCTTCTGATATTGAAAAGGTGCCTTCATAATGCAATCCAAAAATATATTGTTTGCTACTCAAATTACCTAAAATCGCCGCTGAATCTTATTTGCATTAAATTGGATAACTGATGTGAAGTATTTTCACCTTCTTTAAGAGATTTGATAGGAAATTCAATGCAGTCCTCCTATGCAACATATACACTTCTGATCGGTACGATTGAGTATATACATTTGTATTTTCTTATCAGTATATGTGATACTTGTTTGCATTGAATGATGCAATTACAAAAACCTGTTCATTCAGCAGCAAGTTAAAAACTGCGAAAAGATGTGTTAATGTTTCGGACTGCTATTAGAAAGCTTCTTTTTGATTACTATTCTGTTCGTTTTTCATTTCCAAATCTTTTTTTTTTTTTTTAAAGTAAGATTCTTGGTCTTCCTCCTCCCAGCATTTTAGACTTGGTTAATAGATTCTGAAGCTTAAATTCATATGTTTTTACCGCATTATCCCATTTTTGTAACCAAATTTGATTCAACTAAAAATACCTACTGTAATTGCTAGGTTTTTAAAGATGCTTGCCTTTACGGTGCAGCTGTTCTTGGAGTTCCAGCGAAAGCTACCATTAAACAGGTGCTAGTTACTACTGTATAAAAGTTTTTGAAATGAATATATTTCACCCTTAACCCATCAGCTTTTTAAACTTCTCCTTTCCTCTTCCCACATTTACTTCAAGGTATAAATCCAGAGAACACCAAAGCTTGACCATTTTTTCCTTTGATTCTTTGTTGGTTTGAAGTTTAAACTAATTGTGGATCACTTGTATGTGCCCTCCTACTTGCAAAGTCTCTAAATATGTTTATATATGCCCTTATTCTACTTCCAGAGTCTCTTAGTATGTTTATGTAGAAGTTATTTCCTCAGACTCTTCTGTCTCTTGCCAATTATATAGTTTATGGTGTACCATTCTCACATGACTGCTCAAGGACACTGGTCTCCAACTGCCACCCTCCACATTGTTGCAAATATATTTGAAATCCATCACAGCCTTGCTATTCAGTCTTACATCTGCTCAATTAACATATGGTTTTGATTCTTTATTCTTGATTATGAATTTTGCAGGCTAATAGCGAATCTTTCGTAGTGAAAACTCTGGACAGGAAAACACTTTGGGAGATGCAAACACCTCAGGTAATTGCTTCATTTATCTATATTTAAGGCAGAACTATTTTCGGTTATTTTTTTATTTGAATTGGGTAACCTCAGGAGATTCTTAAAAATTAGAAAAAATATTCATGAAGCTTTTTAAGGTATGAAAGATGTGCACGTGAACAACTTGAAGTACGAAAACAGTCCCATTTATGGCAGAATGTGTTTACTGAAGTTTATTAGGCATAAATTCTTAAATAGAAGCATTTTTTTGGGCATCAAAATAAATTAACCTTTCATTATATCAATAACATGCACATCCACATCAAGGTTTGAGAAGTTGGTTTCGATCTCGATTTTGGTTATTTGAAATTTTAGCGGCTTCAGTCAATTTTGAAAATTTCGAAAGCTTCGGTTTTTGTTTCGGTTTCGGTCCTGATAACAGTTTAGTCCTAGTTCAGCACAAGTTCAATGTTCAATTTTTAAGTCCGAGTCCAAGTCCAACAATTGGAATTACATTGAAACCTTGTAGAAGTAGATTGGAAATACATTGAAGCCTTCAACAATTAACAATTTCAATTTTAAATTAATCTTCAGCCCATATACTAATTATTCAGTGCACACCCACACTTAATTACGTACCCTAGTTCTACCTCTGCCCGTTCATACGAACAACATCCGATCGAAGAAAAAAAAAAGCCAAAGAAAAAAAAAGCAACCTTTGCTCGAATTTCTCTGCGCACAAATTTGGTCGAACCTCCTCTCGAATTTCGTCGAAGCTAATCGACTAGATTTTGATCGAAGGTGATGCTCAAATTCTCCTCAACGATGCTTGAGTAGCGGTCGAATTTGGAAGGGATTTGATGAAAGTGGATGCGGTAAGTTCTAATTTTGATCGATGCTTTTATAGGCAAAAAATTTATTGGATTTTTTTTTATAACGGGATGAGATTTTGATCTAATCCATTCCCGCCTCCGGCGGGAACCGGTCCGTGATGGTCGGAATCTCGTGGTTTCGGCCGGAACCTTATGCCATGATCCGCATACACATCCACAACCAACTTAACATCTATAGAGTTGCCCAATTGGTGTGTGGTGTGTGTTGAGTAATTAAAGGTCACAAGTTCGAATCCTAGCAACGACAATGATCATACAGAATATGTCATTTAATTTTACCTAGAGTATGTGTTGTGGGTCGGTGCATATTTCCTCAAAGTTCACAAGTGAAACTTGATTTTCTAGGTGATGGGGAAAATCAACAAAACACTTATTTTTGATCTCACTTTGTAGTACATAGAACCTTGTCAGATTGTCCATACACAAAAGTTGATGTGAATTTATACATGTAGTGACTCTCAGTTTTGTTATTAGCATTTTGTAATATTGGCACCATCAAATGTGTCGGATATAATACATGATAAGCTCTGATGTATACTCAATTTCTTTTAGCTAAATTGGTATCACCTTGCCAAAGTAATGTCAATATACATCTACTTAACATATAAGAATCATTTTTTGAAACGTAGTCACCATCAAGTTGCTTTCCGTACCTAGTTTCCTAGCTAATTTTGAATTCGAACGATTCAACAAGTGTACTCTGACAAACCTTTGCTGCAGCATTTCTAGATAGTTACCACACAGGTTTGAGGGGAACAATGATAACAAAATGAGAAGTCCACACGAGTTTGTCTGGTTTATCTTAAATTAAATATCGTCATTGCAAATTTACATGAACAAATCATTGAAGAGCACAGTGCGATAAGAGTGTTTTTACATTTATTTTTGACATAAATTTCGGACGCAGTAGTGTCATCATTCTTGGCAGAAGCGTGTCAATTTTCCTATAGTCCCGATGGTTAGATGCTCCGGTTTTGGTCCCCGAGGACACAGATTTGTATCTTACGTAGTGTGGTTCAAACCACTAAACATACATTGACTTGTAGTATGTTATACACTACCTAAGACTTGTAGTACAACTATGTACTACCACTTAAGCATCCAATTTTAAATTTCTTTTTGCATGTTATGTTAATTTAATGCACAGTCACATCAATGTTGTAAAAATCGCTAGGCGGACGCTAGGCGGTAAGTATTGATTAGCGATTAATCGGAGCTATGCATTTTTGATAACTCATGTAGTTTGCATAAAATTTGTGTTTTATTTAGTGTCGATATATATAAATTGAAAATTTGGGATTTTGGATGTGCTTCGAAATAACCAAGAAGGCAATACCATCTAAAACTAGCACATTGTTACTTGTACGTGACACTGAACTTAAATAATGCATAACTAGTACCTAAATACATGTTTAGATTCTTACAAGAAAAAATAAACCATGTCTAGACGGGCCTAGACAAATTGCTAGTTGGTAAGTCTCGCCTAGCGTCTAGTCGGAGGACTAGAAGGATTTTTACAACAGGGAGTCACATATAGTGGAATATATGAAATTATAATAAATAAAGCTAAAAGAATCTAGTCTGCATAAGAAATGTTGAATTGGAAGTTTGACAATTCATTTTCTTATAGACAACCTGAATAGATTCTACAATTAGAAAAAAAGATTCCAAGCTATCTTAATCTAAAAGACTTGTATTTAAGTTAAATTATTTCTCATATTGAAACAATCTTGTTTGTAAATCTTTAATACCATGATAAAACATCAAATGTTGTTACTTCTTTAAATATAACCAAGATAATGTTAACTAACAAGTTATTATTGTCTTCTTATTGAATAGGTTATGAAACCTGATTTGCTCAGAAAAGGCTTTGAATTTGTCAATAGGTATGACTTCATTGTATATCATGTATATATCATATATCATAATATATATCCAATTGGCTTTGTTTTGAAATGTATGATCATATGCCAAACTGTATGCAAGTAGAACTTTAAATCTCTTAGATTTATTACATTTGTTTAACCACTATTTATATAAAATTGTACATTTTGAATATTCACTTAGGTTTATGGGCAAGTTAGAAAGCACATATACATTGTCAATCAAATATAAGAGATTTCTTAATAATTAGACCCAGGAACGCACTAGACGGGGGGAAAATTTACAAAAATCTTCCTCCATTACAAAAGTAAAAAATTATAAAAAATACAACCACACAATTTGAAATACACTAAATTTATGTAGTATGATGGCTTATCATTTTGATCTTCTCCACAAATATTGGGATTGTTTCAAAAAATTAAGACCTCTTAAAAGTGTGATTGAGTATAAAGTATAAACCAGTGACAGGAAGTTATAATAACTGTCATTTGAATTACACTTTTAAGGGGTTTAAACATTTTGTAATGATTTCAAATTTTCGAGGATGATTTAAATGATAAAACAACATATCTAATTTTATTTTATTTTGCTAATTTTCAGTTGTGTAGATATAAGTATTTTTATTTAACAGGTTTTTGCTCCTTCAAGCGAAAGAACAAATGTTTCCCCCCTATACTTAAATGCATACTAAAATTATCTCTATATTCCATCAATGGTAAAATAAATAGTTATTATACAATATGGTGAAATACTTGATTTTTTAAAACAATAATACAACTTCAAGACCAAATAATTAATAGAAATCTTCAACAAAAAGAAGTTTCCAAAGGATTTTAATTTCAAATTAACTTATTCGATGGTTTATTTTCCACTTATTTCATTCTTTTACAATTTAACGCGTCAAAGAATTAAAAGTGTGTCATAGAAAAGAACGATAAGTTGGTTCATCTCATCCTCCTTGCCTTTTTTCTAAATGATTGCAGCCGGCCACATAAATTCTCATTTTCCATAATTTTTTAATCTTGAGTCATATTTTTATTTAAATTTATTTATTTTTGGTTATTTTATTACTTTCTTTACATGTTGATTTTGGTTTCTCTTTCTGTCCTTTTGCCTTCAAGGTAATAATGCTTAATCTCAAATTTAATTTTGAAGTGTTCATTTCAAGTTTACTCATATTTTGTCAAATAATTGAAAATAAGAAATGACTATATATTTGTCTGCAAGGGTTCTCAATTCATTGGCGATCTCCTATAGAGAGCATTCTTTCAAGAATAGCTATTAGATCTACCAATTTAAGAACATAGATCTTTCCTTCAAGAATTACCCGAAATGTGTTTCCTCACCTTAAGAGTCCAACTCAAAAGCAAAACACAAACCAAAATAAATTAAAATAAGCTAAGCAATACCTTCTCCACAGAGAAGATTACGAATCCTTTCCTACCCCACCCCTCCCCCCCTCCCCCCCCCCCCCCCCCCAAAAAAAAAGAAAGATTTGGCATGTATCTAGAATAATAAGTTAAATCTAAGCTCATAATCTCAAATGATTACTTTTGGCTTTGGTGTGAGGAGGTCACATATTTTGTTGAACCACATAAACGTGTAAAAGAAATAAAAAAGGTTTGCTGGAGCAATGAAAAATTAAAAACTTTGGGTGATTTGAGTTTGATCTCATGAAGTGTATTTACACAAATAAAAAAGTATAAATAGTCATACACATGTCGAATTTGATACATTATTCAATTTCAGCTTGATAAATTAACCCCCATATTAGTTGTTTGGTCGTACATAAAATATCTGGTCTAGATGAAAGTATCCAATGTTTAAGCAGAAATCAATTTTATATGGTTTATTTCCCCATGTTTTTCTTAACCATATTTTCAAAATAGTTTTTTCTCCTGCATAAGTCCGATGTTTTCCATCTAGTGAGATTTCTACACTATAGTTTCTTTACTAACATGTCAAACCGTTTGAAACTTTGAAATCATTCTATTCCGTTGTCAAGTAGAGGAATTTATAGCTCAATCTAAACCTGTCAAATTGGTTGGCAAAATGACAAATGGGTCAGATCAAAATTAATCTGATGTTACTTGGGTCAAAATTTATCTGAACTATTTTAATGGTTAGTGTTTCTAACAAACATATGCTTGCATCAAGAGACATTAACATAGTGGCTGGATTTGAAACAGGTCGAAATAACAATTTTCTTATCAAAAACATTGTGAAAGTGAAACACATTGTATTTGTTTATTATTGTATGCATCATAAATAAACTGCATTAAAAGTTATATCAGACATTATATTTGTTTTCATTATATGCTTCATAAGCAAAATGTTCCATCTTTACAACGATTTGATAAGAATGTAGTTGTTATTTCGAACTATTTCAAATACAATCACTGTGTTCATGTCTTTTGATGCAAGCAGATATTATTTAAAAGTTTTTGGGATGCATAAAAAGTTAAATCAGACGTTATATGGTTGATCACTATATGGATCATAAACCAGAATGTCGTAGTTCCTAATGCTCAAATACTTTTACCAGCTACCAATGTTTATGTGAACTTTATCATATGATAAAAAAACAGAAACAAACTTGAAGTCACCGATGATGTCTCAATAGTGGAACACTTGAAGCACCCTGTTTACATCACTGAAGGTTCCTATACAAACATCAAGGTTACTTCTGGCTCTTTTTATTCAGACTTTGTATTCCATAAGCCTGTTATATGTGTATGTAGATGGGTGAATTTCCTATTCGGTATCCCTATAGAAATTTTTAATCCTTATAACCCCAAAATATTGATAGGATATTGGAGTATTCCTCTTTTATTATATCATTGAATTATTCTATGATCTTTTTATATTTTAGCTCGCTTTCAAAACATATAACAAAATTAGATGCATTTCAATACTTATTAGAGATATAAGCCTGTTTTTACGTGTTGATTCACCCATTTCTCTTGGTTGAATTTGAGATTGCGTTAAACTATTTCTTGTTGTTGAAGAATTTATATTGATGCACTTGAGAATGCATCAGTGTAACTTTTGCGGTCGAAAATAGTTAGTTGATGCAATCTTAAAGTGAGTCAACATGAATTTCTGAATCAATGCCAACATGACAAAGACACGTCTTTTATCTGTAATACGTTCTGAAAATAAGCATTCTTGAAGTTTACGACTTCGCTAAAGAATCTACATGCCTTCATGTAGAACTAAAATTAAACTATTATATCACGGATATTTTCAACTGTTATGCATGTGAAAATAACAGCTTTCATTTTCTTTACAAGAAGCGAGAAAATGTTCTCTGGATTGCGATCAAGTGGCACAACATATTTCCATTATCATACACTTGATAAGGTGATTAATAGAACAGTTAGGAGTAAACAAAAAATCTTCATTCGATATTTATAAATTAAGAAACAGCATACTATAATGTAAGAAGAAAATTATTTTGGTGGGTTTTAAGTAAAAAAGAAAAATTTCAACACACATGATAAGACTTATTCAACGCATATGTGAAAACATGACAAAATATTTGTATGTTGAGAGACTAGCAAGTTTTCAACAAAGGTAGAGTTACACCAAAAGTCGTTCCTAGGTTCATTCTTGCGTTGGTTTTGGATGAAATGACAAAAGAATTTCGGAAAGGTATGTCATGATGCCTGGTATTTACAGATGACATTACACTAGTAGAAACCTTTTAAAAAAAAGATCGGAATTGGGAAAATGCACTAGAATAAAAATGACTGGAACCGTATAGGGATAAGACTGATTATATGCCCATGCAATTTCAGCAAAAAAACCCAAGGATAATAATATGAAAAATCTACAAAATCAATAATTAACAAAAAGAGATATGTAGTGT
Source organism: Allium cepa (assembly GCA_030765085.1). Classification (NCBI taxonomy): domain Eukaryota; kingdom Viridiplantae; phylum Streptophyta; class Magnoliopsida; order Asparagales; family Amaryllidaceae; genus Allium; species Allium cepa. The sequence goes on along the minus strand of CM060932.1, from coordinate 682,595,983 downwards.
CTAGAGTCAATAATACAAGAAGGTGAAGAGATAAAAATGACATAACAAGCTGAATTAACAAGACTAAAGTGCCATTTTATGCGATAAGAAATATAAACAAATTGGAAAAATATATAGAATATTGTATGGAACATAATCTTGGTTTTAAAAGAAGAAACAAGTAAACAGCATGAGGGTTGCGTTGTTTTGTTGGTTGGGGCAGTTGGGTTTGGGGGGTGGGGGTGGTGGGTGGGCGGGCGTTGGGGTGGTGGTTGGTGTGGGCTGAGGATGGGGCGAGGGATATACATTATTGACTTGTACAGGTGTATAAACTTTGGTTATACGTTGCTTTTATCTTTACCTTACACAAGTATAAACTTGGTTATACATTGCCTTAATCTTTACCTTGCAGGTGACAACACCAGATGATTTATTATTAGCAGAGCGGATATTGAACATGGAAGCAGCAGAGGTTTCTTCCTAAATTTACATAATCTTATGTATGCAAACTCGATTTTTCATGCTGTATTTTTTACCTTTGGTGGAGGAAGCTTTTGGAGCATTTTTTATTTTAAATGGAGATGATAAGATTCATTACATGCGGAACATCATTTATAATCTTCGCTTACGCACATTTGGTCTTGCGCTCAAAAAGGAGACAAAGTTGGTAGATTCATACATGTAAACATGAGTACATATTTTATTTGCTATAAAAAAAAACTCAAATATTGTTTACCTCTTCTATTATTCTGTGATAGCTTAGGGCGCGTTCGTGGACAAATTGGATTAGAGGTTAGATGTTAGAGCATTCGTGGACAAATTTTTAATTAGAAGTTGGTTAGAGATTTTCTATGATGTAAAAATTAAATTCCAGAAAAATTGATATTAACAATTTTTACGCAGACTTAAAAAATCGCTCTCAAAAGAAGTCCACGAATTGAAATGGTGGATCATCTATTGACTATTCTTCCACCATTGATTTAATTTTTACGTCTGATGTATCTACGGAGGTACTTCGGATGTAAAATCCCGCTACCGTTTTTTCTTCGATCATTTGTCCGTGAATGCACTCTTATTGTTTATGAAGCGCGAGAATCATGCCAAAAAAAAAGCAGGGTAGAAGTTTCATTATTGATCAGCGTATTCGTTGGACCTTGGATTCATCTCTGATGCATTGAATTTGGAAAGTAGCAATTGTAGACAAGAAATCCACAGGAAAGAAGAAAATATGGTGGGAAGAGAAATATTTTTTGCTGTTTGCTCCACTTAAGCATTACTTGGTTCATATTTAAAGAAAACCGGTACATATTCGTCTACTGGTGTTGGTAACAGAAAATAGAAGCGTTTTTTCATATATTGTCATCTAGTGCCATGAATTTAGACGTTGCTGTCGGGGTCGTCTTGTGTGAATTTGGGCATAATTTAAGGATAGAGATGAGGAATATGTATTGTGTGAATTTGGGCATTATTTTAAGATAGAGATGTGGTATACTGGATGAATGTGAGCGTATTGTGGTAAGGAGAGCTTGTAGGCAACACGTCATTCTTTTAATGATTTTAAAATGGGGTGGACGTGGTTCGGTTCGTTGTGATTTAAAGCTCAAACCGTTACCGTGCCACATCAAACAGTTGATCAAAAATACAAATCATTATATGGTTCGGTTTAATGTGATATAGCGGTTTTGGTCCGGTCAAGTTGAAGTCATATTAAATATGAAATAAAAAAAATTATTTCCATCAACAATCAATTTACGAAGGCAACCGTGTGAAATATTTACACTTAAAGGTTAGCACACACAATGTTATATTAAAATGAAAAATTAGCTTTTAATTGTATGAATATTTCAATTTAACATATAGCAAAAAGTGAGATCTTTTAGTATATTAATCAAATGTAAATTAATCCAAGCCATTAAGTAAATGACTAGAATAAGATTATAATTAGTATTTAGCTAAAAAAATGGTATGAAAAATATTATGCTAACACTAGAACTTCTTTCTTTATGACAACGATTATCATTAATACAAGCTAAAAATAGAATATACACCATTGAAATATAAAATGAGATGGAAGTTGCTTATATTTTAATCATAAGATTACTAGTGTAAATGTTCGGTTCGGTTTAATATGGTTCAATCGTTCAAACCACAACTGAGTCGTATAGATGCAGATCGGTCCGGTTGAAGTATTTGCTTTGGTTAGAAGATTTAGTGCAGCTTTCCACATCGTTTTTGTTGTCCGGTGTAGGCAGTATCCATATAGGTTTATGTCCAACCCTAAAATGGTTTGAAGTACTTCTTCGAAAGCTTTCGTTGTAAGAGTCGATAAGAATATTGAAGGTATGGTTGGAATTTCACGAGCACCCAAGAGCAAATGGTTATGGTGATGGACCGCTTGGTTTTTCATGTGTAATTTCACTCATTGGAGATTGGTTTTGATAGTGTGCAATAATTAATCATATGCCAAATCTCAACTCTCGATTTCTACAACTCTATTTACCAAGGATTTACCCTATTTACCAAGGATGTATTCGGAAATAATAGAAGGATGGCCATATAACATATAACGCTTGAATCGCAGTCATCTCAATTGAAGAGTGTTTTGATGTGTTACACCATCATTCCACCTAAGGAAGGTACTTTGCCCATTTAGTTGGTTGGTATGTCGTTTATAATCACTCAAAGGTAAGTTTCATAACATTTATTTACAACCTCAGTTTGACCGTCGGTTTGTGGATGGTAGGAGGTAATCATACAAAGTTTGGCGTCATGGCACTACACCAGAATCCTCATTTCGCAACGGGTTTAAGCCGCTGCAAAACCATTTCGCAACGGCTTTGAGCCGTTGCGAAATGGGCAGTGGTAAAAATTTCGCAACGGCTCAAATCCGTTGCGAAATATATTTTTTGCAACGGCTAAGGGCCGTTGCAAAATATTCTTTAGCAACGGCTTGTAGCCGTTCCGGATTTTATTTTGCAACCGCTTTGAGCCGTTGCTAATTTTAGTATTTTTTTCTAAAAAAATATTGCTTTTTCGGCCCTCCTATAGTAACATAATTTAATTATCATACTCAATACAAACATTTGCAAATTTAACACAATATTACAAAAGAAAGATCATTAAACCAAATATTTTTCATAGATTCAACACAAAGACCAAACATAACAAATCTTTTAATTACAATGTTCAACAACAATACAATACAACATAGTTCAGCAGCAATAGTATTACAGTATATAGTTTGGCAAGCATGTTACAATGTATAATGCAGAGATATATCGTTAATCGGTACATAGTTCATTATCTCGACGCCTTCCTCCAATCTGTTCCTATGCCTGATCATCATTGCCAACTCCAGCTCTATAAAACAAACACACAGGTATCCGTGTTTAGTATAAATAAACTTGCTCTTTTCTTTATAACTTTGCTTTTCATTGAAAAACATGACCTATAACAATTTGTACATAATATATATAACTAGATAACTTGCTTTCCTTTGTAATACATACCAGCTCTCTAGATATATTGTTTTATAAACTAATCCATATGACGCTAGGAAGGTAGGTTCTAACCTTGGTGCAGAAGGCCGGTTTAAGTTTACAGAAGGTAGGTTCTAACCTTTATACATAATAAGATGCAGCTAGTTTCAAGTTTCATGCAAACGTATTGATTGAAAGGGTTGTAATTCTATGTTGCAACTGCAGGTATCATTGTTCCAAATATTTTTGAGTTAATATACTTACATACTTTCAGTATAGTAAATGCGAGCTGGACTCTGTTATTCAGGCCCATGTGGTCTAGTACAACGCTCAGGTTACATTCTAACAGACATGGCGTTAGTACACTTAGTGCAAAAATGCATAGAGGACAAATCCTAGCAAAACATGAAACTGCTTAAACATACTTTCTGTTACAGTATTGCAAAGTAAAACCAAAATGAATTGTTGTATAAATAATTTTTAAGTCAGTAAATAGTAGATTGAAAATTTTGATATGTAGTTGTTAGCCAGTGCAATCCAGCGGTGTTTACTGAAAGCAGTTGAAATGATGATCTTCGGGCATTTCCATTGATTACTCGAAGACGGTATCTATAAGCTAATTAGGATGGAAATGAATATCCACTAAACTGTTTGAGTTTTAAATTTTTTTTCATCCATTTTTTTACGAATCAAACCGTACAGATTGAAATGAATATCTACACATTCAAACACAAATGCTCCCAAATCAGAAGAGCAGAAGGTACTCACACCGGAAGAAGATAAAGGCCAGAGTCGAACAACAAACTAAAACAATCTACATCAGATGCTAAATGCAACAACAAAGCTTCATTCATGCACTAGTATAATTAGTAAAATCGATTCCTTTTGCTTATCAATCACTGCAAAATGATGTTCACCATGAAGATTTTATTACTGTATACTTATGCCCTTTTTGGAATGTGTTTGGTAATTAGTTTTAACAAAGATATTGGTTTTGCAGCTCTTCTATTCTGCGTCGCATAGCAGAATAATTATGAACTGCATTGCATATTAATGCATTTTTAAAAGCTTGTTCGAATTCGAATTAACTTAAAGAGGAAGTACATCCATATACCTAGTTTTGTTTATTAACTTCTCTTTTTAGTCTCAGCTACACTCATTATACACAAATATTTTTATATTTTCGCTGTATCTTTATTGAATCAATGTAACGTGAATGACAGAATTATACACTTTGGAAACAAATATTTCTTCTTGATGTATTTTTAAAGTGAAACAGGAGGAAATTGTTGAATTAAAGTCAGTGCGGCAGAAACATTTATGGATATTCTGAAACAACTCTAAATTTGTTATTTTTTTTGAAAAGTGGTCTGAAATGATTAAACCTCCAAAATATAATGACAAACTTTAACTTGGTGAAATCAGAAAGAAACTAGTTAAGTTTGATTCATTTTTTTCTTGGCTTTTTCATTGAGCTCAAAAACATATATCAATTTCATGAAGCGTTGTCAAAGAAATTCCTGAAATCCTACATATTTTTTCAAATCGAACCCGTTCAATTATGATATGATTTTGGGATTTCAGTTCACAACTCAGTTAAAATTTATGGTCAAGAAATTTCATTCAAACAATACTGGAATAGGAAATAACAAAATGTTTTTTTTAGTTTGTACAACAGTTTTGTTAATCTTTTCTAAAATTAGGTGTAAAGTAAGGTAAATATCAAGAAACCACCTTTCTCCATCTTTATATGTTCCTTGCTCATATAAACCACTTCTAAAAATCATACTTTCACTTTTTAAAACCGATCATATGACAAAAAGTGCCATTATATCAGGAAATGTTTCAGACATTCAAAATTTGTGTCTAAAATTAGTGTAGATGTATAATCTGTTTCTAGATAGTGGTAAACCGTTCCTCCTTTGGTTTACTTTAAAGTAATAATATGCAAGAGACTTATGAAATTCAAAACCATATATCTGATTGCAAATATCTTGTGGTTAAATTTTTTTAAAGCACTGGTGGCTCTTACCTCATTAATAGCGAGAAATGCCGAAGTGAAATAATACTTAGGTAAAAATTCATATGAATAGACTGAAAAGCATTGAGTTGAAAGAAACAGTTTGAATAGACTGAAAAGCATTAATAAATCATTATTAATTTATCATCTAAAACAATAGATTGTTTAACTTACGAAGTAGGAAGAAGTCGAATCTGATATGGTACCATCCTTTTTCGTGCGAGTTTTTTCCCATACTTGACGACGTATGATTTCTTTTTTTGGATTTGCACTGGCCTGCAATCAAAAAGGAAATATTATCATACCTGTAGTTTATCATAAAGGAAATAATACTAAAATAGAAGAAACTGCAGTCTTATGAGCTTGAAAGTATAGGCGGATTGTGTGTGTTTCCATTAAAGGAAATATAAAAGAAACCGACAATTTGACAGACTAGTTGCATCAAGAAGCATTATGATCTCATTTTTATAGACGTGTATGTTTTATATTGTACTCAGGGTTGTAATAATAATGAAATTGCAAGTACTAAGCTAAAAAGCAGTGCACTAAACATATGTGTGTGTGTGTGTGCGCGCGCGTATGCGCGTGCGCGCGTGTGCGCGTATGTGTGTGTCTCACGATAGGCTTATAGTAATAACATGTACTCATGTAGTGATTTAGATTATAAGTCTGTGTACATGCATTGCACATTTGAGAAAAAGTTGAGATCGCTAATATAAATTGCGAAGCTTGCAATTTTACTTTGTGTTTGTACTCACATCACTATGCTGTTACCATTTTCAACGTAGTCATCCGTGGTATTCTAAGAATCACATCTAAATTTTACCAAAAAGTCTCACGCAGCTTATTGAACAAGAATAGCAGTCTGTTGAATAAACATTGTGCCATATGCCAATCTAAATTCACCGTCTAATATGAACGGTATAATGCAAGTTATGACCTAGTGACTTATTTTAATAAAATATTGGCTGCCTAAAAGAACACACCTTTTCCAAATGTTACAAGATTATTTATTAAACAATAATGGCAAAGGAGGAACATTTAGCAGGAAAATGCATAGATGGGTATTATTTAGCATAGATGGGTATTATTTAGCAGGTGACCTGTAATTGATTCATGGGGAGATTATGCTATTATGGCTCCATTCAATTAACATCAAGTTGTAGCAAAATGGACCGACAACATTTTCAAGTTTTCATACTGCAAAATAATGTAGCCATGGTTACAACTCAAGTCATCGTATGATGAATGTGGCATATCAAGAAATGCTTGGACATGCATGATGAAACATGAATTTTCTCTACAATTTACATGGTATAAATCAACAACCATAAGTATGTCATCCCTTACAAACACTCACATAGCAGGGTTTTTAGAGAGCCGTGTGCACTAGGTTTGATTATTGTTATGCTCTTATTAGAAATACAAGCATTGTATTAAAAAGGTAAAATGTACAAGCTCATTGTGATTTTTAATATCAAAATCATCATTTAATGAACCAAGTATTAGTCCCAAAGGGAACCTAGATTGCACTTTTTTCTCTATTACAGTTTTAACCTAGTCCTTAAGTTCAACTATTTTGCACTTTTTGATTTTAAAGCAGGTTAAACCAAGTTTTTGCCTTGAAGTTCCTAAGGTATGATTAGCTTGCACTTTTTATTGTTTATAACAGGTTGAACTAAGTGTTAGTCCTTAAGTGCTACCAGATTGCACCTTTCATTGTTTATAGCAGGTTGAACTAAGTAATAGTTCCACTAGATTGCACTTTTTGTTCTTTAAATCAACTCAAACCAAGCATTGGTCCTAAAGTGCATTTAGCTTCCCGTTTTTATTGTTTATAGCAGGTTAAACCAAGTTAGTCCTGAGTGCAACTAGTTTTCCATAAAGTGCAACTTGCTTGCACTTTTTCCGTTCATAACTGGGAGAAATATATGTTAGTCAAAAAGTGCAAGTTGTTTGCACCTTTTTGTTTAGAGTAGATCGACCCAATTAGTTAAATAACTTGCGAAGCTTGCAATTTTACTTTGTGTTTGTACTCACATCACTATGTTGTTACTTTATTGAGATAATTGTCAAAATATAAACAGCTAACTGGAGTTGGTAATAAATATAGGTTGATATCGTGAATTTGTGAGGTGGAATTCTATGGATTATGTTGTAAAATCCAATTTTTGTGCATATTAAATAACTTGACAGTTTATAAAATTTAGAATGCCTTCTTATTTTTTCAGTTGACGGTTGGATTGGTTGATTTGGCATAATTTGACTGCACAAAGGTTCTCATTACTAGTAATGATTTGACACCTCTTCATTAACATTACCAAAAAAAAGTAACGATTGTTAATTTTACCGTTAGAAAATTAACATTATAAACTGAAGATTACCATTATACTGGTTTTAGAATGTTCAATTCCACATGGAAAATAATTTTCAAACAATAGAATGTTAGTGCATACCATGCCAATAGTATTAATTTTAAATGACTCCCCATTGTATCCACAAATATATCTCAAGCCTTGATCACCAATTCATTGAACTTTAAAATCAAATATTGATAAATCATTGTACGGATCATATTAGATTTTATCTTTTTAGTTTGGTTTTTTCAGTTTATTTGCGTTAAAAAAGTTAATTTTGGAAAAAAACAAACGAATGCTAAGGAAAAAATCTTTTGAGAACCTATTTATTACTTACCCAAAACAGGTTCATAAAATAAACATGGAAAAGGGAAAAAATAAATAAATCAAAATACCCCTTTTCTACACCCAACTACTTTTTTAAACAATGACAACGACGATGACAGGTTTACAGATTATTTCATTTATGAAAAATATCAGCATGGAACACACATTAGACCAAAGTACCACTACATTGCATTTTTTGTTGTTTATAGCAGGTTGAACCAAGTATTAGACCCAATGTAGTTCTGTAGGATTTGGGTTCATCTCATGCAGAAATACAGTCAAGTTCTAAAAAAGCTTATCCTATGTGTTATTGTTTTCAGAAACATCATTAACATGTCTATAGAGAGGTCTCTAGTTCAATATAAAGAAAATTATATCACCATAATGACTGGCATATAATTCTTTAGGCTTTGGGTTCATTTCATACAACAATGTATATTAGTAATATAGTCAAGTTTTGTTTCGAAAACAAAAATAAAAAATAAAAAATCCAATGTGCTATTAATTTCAGAAACATCATTAGTCTACTAATTGTCCAATATTATAGCAAGGGAGCTTTTTCAAAGAACAATATTAACAAAAGCATCAATGTAGCTACAAATTATTAGTATCTGCTAGTTGCCAATAATTTTCACAAATTTTCATATAATTTTTCATAAAATATCAAAAAGAATTAAGTTAGTTGGCAATTTATACAATATAAGAACGCTAAAGCTTTAATATGTACAGAACATACATCCAACTTTGAACTAAGAATGAAATTAAGAATCAGATATTTCAAAAGTTAGGGAATGTTCAATGAAGGTAAGCTAGACACCTCATAGATATCTTCATATAAATGATAGAAAAGGAAAAAAAATCTTAAGTTTACTTGTATGATGATATTCCTTTAATGTAATATTTATTACCACCGAATAAATTTGCATTTCAAAACTAAATGTACCAAACGAATGGTTTCCCAACAACAATCCCGCTAATTTCCTCAATCAATTCAGAAGACAAGTCTAAACTCACTAAGGTCAACAAATCTGCAGTAAATGCAAGAGAATATCAGTTGCAAAGTTAGGAGCCCAATCTTCTTATAATAATGAACATGATAAACAAAGAGTCGTTAAAGAAAACAGATTTCATATGTGTAACTGTGTATATTCAGCAATTAACTTCATAGGTATATGCCTATGAATTTTACTACAATATCAACGAAATAACTTCACAGATTTCTCTAAATTTTACTACAATATTAGGAATAAAAATAACGAACTAAATTGATGATTTAAACATAACGAACCATTCATAAGGAATAAAAATAAAATCGATTCCTATTAAATACCTTGACCGGATCGATTGCAAAATGAGATCACCCAATTCTTTTTGAACTGCAAAATAAAAATCGATTCGATTGCAAAATTTGGCGATTGGAAGAAGAAATTAGAGGCGTTATTAGGGCAAACGCGGAGCTTCTGGGGAAATGAAAGGGGCGTACTATTTTGGGAACGGGGAAGGGGGGGTGTTGCATGGTTAATGAACAAAAAAAATGAAAAAACTTCACAAATGCTTTAAGCCGTTGCAAAAGTAAAACGGCCCATAGCCGTTCTTAAAGGTTTTACAACGGCTCGAAACCGTTGCTATTTAGCAACGGCTTAAAACCGTTGCGATTTTTCTGCATCGGGGAGTTACGAAACTGCCAATACGGTGTAGTGTGGATACTGAAAAATTCTCTCCAAGATTGACTCATAAAGACGCGGTCTCTATCAAAGACAATGGAATGAAGGAATCCATGGAGCTGTACATATTCTTGGATGAAATATGTGGCGAGTTACGAGGTAGTGAAGGAAGTTAGAAGTGCGTAAAATTGTGAATATTTAGAGAGACGATCAACAATCATCCAAATGTAGGTTTTCCTAGATGATTGGGGAAGATGTGTAATGAAGGCCATTGAGATGTCCTTCCAAATTTGAGTTTCTTGTAAATCATTTTATCATTGTTTATTGTAAATCATTTTATTATTATTTATTGTAAATCCACCTTATTTATTTACCAAAAAAGCAATAATAATTATTTCAAAAAAGTAATATACTTCAAATTTCTTTATTTTACTCCATTTTTTTCAAATAACCTAGAACATTGTGTTTTAAATCAAAAATAATAATTTTCACCAAATCGCATTTTAAAACTATATTATTATTTAAAACCTCATTCTAGATAATAAACTTTCCAAATATCAAATAAATATAATTTTTGTTATTATTTATGAATTTTCCTAGAAATTCATAAATGATAACCTTATTTAATTCCATATTTTAGTTTTAGTAAAATTTGTTAAATCATCATTGTTTACAGAAACCATCTAAAATATGCAAATAACCTTATTTATTATTTATTTATCTAATTCTCTCATTATTATTCATTTCATTTCAATTAGTTATTTACCAATGCAAATCAATAGTTAATTATAATTAAATACCCAAAAACACCACAATCGACAATAGTTATCCATTCAATGCACAATACATTCAAAATATTGTAATAATTAAACATTGATCCATAGAACATAATTTATATCAACAATTATAATTTTTCATCAATGGTTATGTATTTTATACTTTAAATTTCAATTAATTAAATTAAATAATTCATACCAACGTGCTGTTTTCAACAGTCTTCAAAGTTAGCAAAACTAGTGCTAAATCGTTTGGAATTCCCCCATGGTCTAACGAAAGAAATCACAAGTGAATTAGAGTTCATATGCAAAAGTTATTGAGGTTATAAGATCTCAAAGACATAATCGAAAATAAATTAAGCGGTACACGATTAAATATTAATTTAATTATAATGGAAAGATCTGTTACCTTCTTCGTCGTGGCCCCGTTGATTTTGAACCCATATTTTCCTTTGTCCATGAATTTTGACCGCCTGCTACGCTGACTACAAGCCACCACGACTAGATCTGAGACCACCATCATGGTCACCATGTCACCAACCACCCACACCGCTAACCTAGATCCTGCTACTGTCGGAATTGGAGCCACCGTTGTGAGAAATCCGGCCAAATCTCAATAATTTCCAGCCGATTCATCATCCCTTTCGACGATCCAACCATATGGATAGACTCCACTCGAGGTCCTCTACAAAACTGTGCTATTCGATGGTCTAATTGTTGTTGTTTCACCGTTGAACCAGAAACCCTTAAACGAAAGGCTGAATTTTTTATTGTCAATTTCTGATCGACTAGAGTAACGAATTGGAACACGGATTCAAGATGCCTCTTTGTCTCGTCGAGTGCTTCGCGGTCATATATACTATGATTGGGTTCGTGTAACTATCTAGAATTTCGAACACTTCGCATTTAAATATCTGAATTATTTAGATATGTAAATATTGGTTTAATGTGATTAAATTGATTTAATAATCTTGTTGACCCTCTTTTAATTACTAGCTAATGATAGTGAACTTGTTTTGAAAAATGTTTACAAAATTAAATACTTCGAAGAAATATTTATAATATGATCGAAAATTGTTTTATTGATAAAACGACTCTTTTCTCGATAAAAGTTCAAACTTTTTGTGCTTTCTAATATATTAATATTTAATTAATTAGCAGCTAAAATATTTTAGTGTTTATGGCTAACAAAATCTGAATAGTAAAAATATTAGCAAAGTGGTTAAGAAGAAGATATTTTCTTGAATAGTGTAATTTTTTTTTTGGGAAATGATGTGTAAAGTAGCATGTGAGGGGAAGACTTCTTGGTGACCTTCCATGAAGGGTAGGAGGTGAGGATGAACTCTTGTTTAATCTCTACAAATACACCCTTTAGGTAAATATTAATCACTTCTTACAAGATTAAAAAAATAGCAGAAACAACTTAGTGTTAATCCTTTTCTATCTCCATTAATCTTTTTCTAATCAAACCAAATCTCCTCCAAACTTTAACCAAGGTCTAACATATCATAAAAACAAGGAATATCAAGTCAAAGATGGAATAATATGGGGAAAATGGTGCACCCTTGTTGAGGTCGTAAGCAATTTCTTGGCTAGGAGCTTGGCCGAGGCAAAATGAAGCAAAGGTGGTGGCTTTTGGGGCTTGTTTTGGTTGTGGTTGGAAGTGAGCTTGTGGTAGTGGCTTGTGCCTTGTGTTAGCCTGGTTATAAATCGAGTTTACTTACCATTTGATTATATGAGTTGTGATGTATTTGTTGTGTTTGAAATATAAAGTTCCTTAACTAACTAAAGTTATAACTTTGGACCCCTTGCTTTTGAACACAAATGACAACTCTATATTGTATAACATCACTTCTATGATCTTCTATAACATTTGGCATGGCCTTCACAATGTGTTTATATGATTGTTTGGATTGTGTGTTGGAATGGTCCATACAGCAATAGTCACTATAAAAGCACTTGAATCCCCTTGTGTTTAAATTTGTTCAATTTGGTTATTTGTGAATATATTGTGAATGTATATATTTTGGTTATTATTTACACTTATAAACGTGTACAAGATAACAAGTAATTGGTTTGTAAAATTGTAGAATTTGTGAAACAAAGTTGTGAAAGTTAGAAACAAAAAGATTGCTATGGATGCACTTTGAAAATGCCTTATGTTCGATGATTTCTAAAGTTAATTTTGAAAGACGTCTTATGGGTTCCCTTGTTGTTTTAATAAGTAAAATATGTGTACTTATTACTGCAAAATATCAAAGTTTAAATCATTCCATATCTGGTTGGAAATAGTCGTTATAAATGCACTTTGAAAAATACCTTGTTTTTCTAGAATTTTTAATATAATTTTGAAAGATTCTTAGGGGTTTCCTTTCGTGGTTTTAAATAGTATAAATATACTACTTACTGTAAAAAAAATGGATCTTAAATCATTTATTTAAGTGCTGAAAATTGGCCACAAAGTTCATGCTTTTTCTATACCATTCTCTGCCTATGACTTTTGACAACACTAATAAAAGTTGTTTTTGACCTACAAAAGCACTTTCGGTCTTCTATTGATGTAGTATTGTTTTAAGCAAGTTCTGAGATTTTAAATATGTTTAAATGACTTTAGATAATTATTTTTCTGTAATTTTTTAGGGACGTTTAATAACATTTATTAGAGTATTTTAAAAGTGGTTTTAAGTTTAAATGTATTGTTATTATTTATTTTTTAAAGTAAAGAGTTTTAAATATGAAACATGCTTTCTATGATTTATATTAAATTTGAAATTAGTTGTTCTTAAGTAATATTTATACAGATATTTAAAACCTATTTATAAATATTTTAAAGTATTTATATGTCTAAGTTTGGAAAAGTAAGTAATGTATTTTATAAAAGGGTAGGTGGTTTTTGTTGTATAACACTTAATTATAACGAATGGTTTTGAGAAGTTAAGTAAAGGTACAATACCTTGTTAAATAAGTGTAGATATAATTAGACCTTTGAAAAAGAATGTTTTAAAGATAATGTTAAGTATAAAAATGTTTTGAGTTTATAGCAAAGAATGTTCAAATCTATGCAGCCTATTCCCTGATGTTGCCCCGATATATCCCGTAGCGGACTTTTGGGGCAACGATATTCCTATAACGCGGCCCAATATAGCGGATCCGCTATTATCCCCAATATTGCGGCAACAATCCACTATATCCCTGATTTTTTTGCCCAACTATATCCCCCTTTCCTATAAATAAGCATTTTGCTTGATGTCTTGCTTTTATATTTTATGGTAACTTCAAAGTTGATGTAACAATGATATAAGCAGTTGGTTATTATAACTAGTTCTAACTTTTTAAGTGTCAACTTTGTTTAGCTTTACTTTATTACAACTTGTTTTTCTTGGCGGGAAATAATAAGTAATACTCGTTCCTTTTTTAACGTTCTTATTCCTCTTTTTAAAATCGTCCGCTATATCCTGCTATATCCATGATATATCTTCGCTAAAACTTTTTGCACCTCAAACGTTATGGAGTGGTAGGGCGCTTTAACTGCACAAGTTTACATAAGATTTGTTTTTCACCCATTTAATTATACTTTTGGAAATGTGAAATCTTGTTTAAGATATATTCTTATACCACTTGGGGTAATAGTATTAATACATTTATATGTATTGAAAAAAGTATAAATGAATGGTGAAAAGAGTAGAAATGAATGGTCAAACAATAAGTTTACATGCATATTTATTTTGTAAAGTATTTTTTATATATACAATTGTTTAGAAAAAAGTTTTAATTAATAAAAGAATTAATTAAATAAAAACAGGATTAGAAGTTGCTTATGTGACTTAATCGTGGTTTGTATGACTTAAACGTGTTTTGTGTGTTTACTTGTCTATGGAAAGGATTTAGTCATGTACTTAGCACTAAAGATGACAAAGTAGCTTTATTCTATCTATGAGAGTTAAGAATGATGTTCGAGTAGGGTTTAGAAGCAAAGAGTGCTCTAACCTATGGACTTCACTGTTGACCGAGGGTTATCGTAAGTTGAGAAGGTTAGAAACTGATAAGTATATGACATTCGGTTTCCATATGCGATCGATTCTATTTTGTACTAGGTAGTTGATTAGTGGATTATCGACTTCGAATAATTTAACTTTGGAAGTATGTACCATCACATATTGATACAGTTTGAGGTCCTACAGGGAGGACTCATTCGTATGAAACGTCTCTTATTTTATAAATGTATATATACGAAATCCTCCCAGAAGGACTCCTTTACTTCTTAAAGAAGCGAAAATTGAGTTAAATGGAAATTCACCGATTTAGTTTGAAGAGTCTGGGATCGGATAAGTGTATTACTTATAGAAAACCACTTCAAAATTGATATACAAGTTCTTTATTTTGAAAGTGGTTGTGGAGCGAAATGTTATAGAGTTGAACTGTCTATCCTAATGTTAAGTCAAAGGGAGAGGTCAACATGAAATTTTTAAATGATGTCAACGAAAGTACTATCTGTCTTGAGGTTGATTCCAAGAGAGAGGACAAAGTTGCATTCGTCGGACGACTTATATTGGGATCCAGGGAGAGATTCGTGAACTGTTAAGATGTCGGAATCCATGGTGAGATTCGAGATCTTTTCGAGTGATGAAGATTCATGTGATGAGATGTTGAACATGACTTCACCATCGGTAATGACAGAAAATAGAATAAGGTCATAGCCAAGGTTTGGCTAACCCATGAGGGTATATCAACTCCATATCTAGAGATACTTATCGATGTTGCTAGCAGTAGTTAATGATATTCGGTGTCATGTGTTCGGGCGTGGACCAGTTATGTTTTCCTTTAAGGTATATTTTATATAGAGATATACAATGCTCAAAAGATAGTTTTTGACCCTAGGACACTGGCCTTAGTATATCCAAGGATGTCTCCAACGGAAATCCATATGCAAACGAACCTTAGTGGTTTCATATCTACTTTTATATTATTGTATGAGATACAAGTAGCACAACTATTTTCTTATTTGTATTGTACACCCTAGACACTATGTATTATATCATCATAAGTGATTGTTAGTTAGGTTTGGTTCTTTTGAGAGGATAACCATTCCGGTGATTCGAGTAGTCTTGAAAGATGTTGTTATATGCTGATAACATATTTCTTGAGTTTCTCATACCATACTTATGTCTAACTCATGGTTTTTTGTTTTCCTTAATTCTTTGAGTGCTCTTTCGAGTAGTTCGAGAAAAGCTAGTTTTCACTGATATTCTTTGGAGCTTCAGAAGACGAGCTATATGCTCCCATTTTCCTACTGCAGTATTTTATTTCCACTGCACTACTGTTATGTATATATTAGCATTTGTCAGGATGTGCTATTATAACTATCCATGCTGGTGATAATACTTAAGATTGTAATTTTGAAATGTTATATATCTTAGAGTAGCACCGTGTACTGTCTTTTGGTATTATATGTCATCATTCTGCTGTGAGATTATGTTGTTGTATTCTTTCTTCCTTGTTCATTTTCATTTTCCTTTTATTTACCTTAATTATTTGTCTTTCCGATACTTAGGTGCTCAGCACATGAGTACCATGGATGTATTAGTCTCGACATTTGAGGGTAGAAAAGACGGGTCGTAAAATATGGTATTAGAGCGAGGTTAAGCAAGAACCTTGGTTTTGGTTGGGTATAACTCATTAGAGATAGGGTAAGTGATGTTCTAGAATGAGTTGAGTGTATTACATATATGAGAGTGTATTTGTATTTGTTATAAACATATGCCTTAAAAGTATTCCAACCACGAAAATTAAAAATCTTAGATAAGGTAACTTATATAAGTATGAATTATTAAAGTGTATTTTAATTAATGTAGGGATTAATGATGTTCATTCATTATTCCCTCACTAATTAGTTTAGCCGTGCTCGACCATTTATGAGTATTGCTATTCTTTGTATAGTTATTTGACATGCTCAACATGTTTATGAGTATTATTACCATTTGTAGATTTACTAGCTCAGCCTTGCTCAGCCAGTTTACGAGGTGTGTGTGCAACACGTGATAAACCGTTACCAATATCTATAACAGATTTTTTTCGTAAGCACATAAGGCATAAAGCAAAACCAGGCAAGAGAATCTATGTGTATATATATGTATGAAACTAAGGAGACAAGAATTTAATACACATTTCAACTCAAGCATACAATATATCATTTCAAGTATTAGCCTGCCCTTATCTATTATCTTCTATTTATATTGATGCCTTGTTGCTTTACGTTTTAACATCCTCACAAACCAAAATAAGCATATTCCATTAAACAAGAATCAAGATAGAAGCAATCTGAGATAAGCAAAAGCTTCAAACAATCACAAATGGAAGAAGATAAGCTTGCAACAACATTAAATGCTATTACAACCTGATTTGAAAACCAAGTTAATAGCAAGAATCAACTCATCAATAACATCAACTCATTTGCAATCAAACAACAAGTTTTAAAGTAGTTCAAGCATCATTTTCAAAGGCTCTCTGTTTCATAAATACCAGGTGAGTAAAATCTTAAACTATTTAAGATTTGATCCTTCATGATTACTCGTAAAATGATAGGTAAAGATAGAAATATGCTTTGAATAGATTTGTAAAAGTGTCTGCCTAGAAATTACATGAAATTGCTAATGATCTACAGCATGTCTGTATAAATATATTATGCAGCCTCTGTTATTGGTTTACAGTCTCAAAATTCAATTCAATTTTTTTTCCTTTGCTTCAATGTCTTACAGATCATGATCATTAATAGAAACTAGTTGTATTAACCAAATCTTGTTTTAAAAATGTTTATAAGTATAATTTATAGGTGATTAAACAAGAAATATTAATTAACAGTGAAAAAAATCAATTCAAGTCAAAACTTGAATTACTTATTTTTCAAGGCTCGATTGTATAATTGGATTCGTGACATGAAATCTTGATTTTTAATATAGAATTCGAGATTTTTAAGTAGTTTAATATCGAGGAATTTTGGGTTGAACACAAAAGGAATTTCGATCAAATTCCGGCGACAGGCGTTATGAAGTCTATGGTCAGAGGGAGATGAGAGGACGATGGTCTCGGGAAAATTGGTGATGCGTTTTATCGAATGCCGTGGCGGCGGGTAGGAGAGGATGTAGGGTCTAGGTGGCATTTTGGCTGAGCTGGGTTCTAGCTAGATTTGGGACGTCGATTGATGATCAGTGTTCGTGCCAAAATTGGTCACAAACCCCAAATACCGTGAAAGAACCAGTGTATGAACACAAACCAATGATATTCAAGCAAAAATATCAGATCTCAGCAAATATCAAACAGCAATTCAGAAATAATGAACAAAGACACAAGTTTTATAGTGGTTCGGCTATCTCCGGCCTACGTCCACTCCAAAGTTTTATCCTTTTATTGATTATCCTCGATGGTTACAGTTGATTACAGCCATAAATATGAAGAATTTCCAGTACAATAGCAGTATCGGAATGTAGAAATGAATCCGGCAGAGTCTGGATGTTCAATCGCCAAAAGATCCTTTTTCTGTAGGCTTCTGGGTGCTATTTATAGGCGTAGGAGGCTCAGATCTCGCTCAAACTCCGGGAGACTTTTTCTGGCACGTGAGTGGGCCCACGCGACCGGCCTCAGGAAATTTGGGCCCACTTTGGGATCGATTCGAGCTCCATTCGAATCGATCATAAAATCATCCAACCAAGATGAAATTTGGTGTGGACATTCTTCAACATGTGAGCAAGCTCCTGTGAAAATTTCATTGCATTTGGATCATCGGTGTAGGAGATATGATCGATTCGAAATGGGTTTCTCACTGGCTATCGTCTTCGAATCCACTGCTTCGAATCCATCTTGTTCGACTCCATCCAAAGCGCGTGCGCATCGATGACGTGGCGCGAGCTTCCCGGGTTGAACCACCTTTCTTGCCGTGTTGAATGCTTCTTTTCCTGAAGACGCGCTCGTATCCATGTTCCACGCTTCGTCCATATCCATAACTTCACAACGGTCATGCTCGCATCCATCAGCCCGTGCCCCTCTTCGCATCGATTCCAGGAGCCCATCCCGTATCGAATCCATGCGCTGATCGATACGAAAGGAACGTGGGGGCATCGATACGAAGTGGTCATGGAGGATGGATACGAACGAGACCTCACCTGATGGATACGAACGAGGTTCTTACCTGATGGATACAAAGGAAACCTATGTTGTCATCGAGTCGAAGTCCTTCATCCTGCTTTGCCTTTGATCAATACAAACACTATCGAGTCGACTCCACACCGATCGATACGAACGGTATCGATACGAAGTCCTCGCCTTCCGATCGGTTCGAAGTGCATCGATTCGAACCATCCCTGTGCCTTGCCTTCGATCGATGCGAACCTGATGGAGTCGGACTGGCCAAAACCTGATGGGTACGAATCCGATGGATTCGAAGTGATCATCATCTCCACCCCCTGATGGGTTCGAACAACATGCCTTTCCTACCTTGCATCGATTATAACTCCTTTATACGAACTCCGATTAACCTGAAATTTGAAACATAGCCTTTCCTAATCCTTATCATCATCTCCAATCAATTTCGTCCCGATCGGAGTTCAACCAAATTCTGACGACATCGATCGCCGCCTTGCTTTCAATCGATCTCCAACCCGATATCCATCATTCCTCGCCAACCTGTTGATATTCCAGCTTTGACCAAAAAGCGGGATAACAATCAGGATCTTGTGCATGGAGGGGATCGGTGATATGGGTCATGACGAAGTTTTGGCTAGAATTTCATAGCCATCGGTGGTCTTTGGTAGCGCCACAGAGGTTTTTTTAGATGGTCAGTTTAGTGCCTGGGTTCACTCAGGTGACTCGATTTCAAGTAGAGGGGATTTGGTGATTTCTGGGTGTACGGGTCACACGTTGATGTCATTGCCGATGTGATGAAGTTTGCGACGTCGGTCAGAGGTGACTAGGGGGATTGTACACGTGCACTGTGCGCATCGATGTAACTGGGTTTGTTAATTCGGGAAAGAAAGTTTGTAGCTGGGTTATGTCTCGAGTGATTTCATGGGCAACACGAAGTAGACGCAGGGGCAACTTCGTGTTTTGCTCGAGTAAGATTTGATGTCGGCTTGTTTAGTCTTAGGTGTAGTAATCTGTTTAGTTAAAAAATTTAAGTTAATAGGTACAGCCTTCTGAAAAGCAACGTTTTGAAAAAGGAAAGCAAAGACTTTGATAACTTCTTTCATAATGTAAAGGGGAAGTAACAACAAGTTCAAACATTAAGCGAATGCAAGCTTAAAGTAAATTAATAACAAGTTAAAATTTTAACGATAAGGTTGAATTTGATTTATTGATTTGAATAGGTTAATTATTTTATTAAATCCTTAAAGGGTTTCAAATGAATTTATTTAATGATTTAAAAGTTAATTATTTAAGGATAATTAACAAATAAGATAATTATTTAATAAAGTAATTTATTGATGATTAATTACATAGAGTAATTAATTAAGGATTGATTGATTAAGGAAACTAATCAAAGGATTAGTTAATTTAATGAGTGTGATTAATTAAAGGATAATTAATCAATGCAGGTGATTATAGGAAAATTAATTTGAGCAATTAATTAAGGATCAATGTAATTAATATGGATGGGTAAAGGTTAATTAATTTGTGTAATTAATTAAGTTAACTTGGTTAATTCTAGTTAATTAATTAATTTTAATTAATTAAAGGAAAACATTTGATGTTGGGTTAAGTATAATTACTTAAGGTAATTAATGAGGTGTAATTACTTAGTGAAGTAATTAGTGGATAATTACTCGATGTAATTAATAAAAAGGGAATTACTTGATGGGAAGTAATTAAAGGATAATTACTTGGTGGAAGAAATTAAGTGATAATTTCTCAGTGTAATTAAAGGATTAATTAATATAATTAATCGAGGAGTGGTTTTATTGATGGAGTAATTTAGGAAAGTTAATTTCTGATTGTGATTAATCAAGGTTGATTTATGAATGTAAAAGGTTAATTATTAAATGAAATTTAAAAATAATTAACTAATGAAAGTAATTAGTGGATCATTAATTAATTAATGGAAGTGATCAATCTTGCTTATTAATGATTGAATGATGATGAGTGCTTTGAATTGGTTGATATCTCTGATATGAATTGCTTAGTAATATGATATGTTGGATGGACGGCGATAATGTGATTATCTATAAATTATGAATTGCCGTGTAAAAGTGTTATCCAGCAAATAAAGTTGAATTGCACTTAATTGGATAACTTGGGTTTAGGTGCCATTGGATTCGAAGAGATTGGAGTTGGGTATTAGTGAATACTCGAAACCACTTCGATTCATTATAGATTGATATGTGAAATCAATAAGCTGGAATGAAACGATTTAAGTGAATTGGACTATTTAATCTACATTTTGGTACTTTGAAATTTGTGAGTGAAATAAGTAACGTCCATAAACAATTTGTGAACTTGTAATTGATATAAGTTACCCGCGTTATATATATATATATAAGTTGTATGCTTTTTTCATTCATGTTAGATGGGTTTACTCATGCTGGTTTCCAGCCTGACCCGGGTGTTACTTTGATGTAATGCTCGGGTCAGACCGAGTATTACAGATTTTCTAGTAAGGACG
Organism: Allium cepa; assembly: GCA_030765085.1. Lineage (NCBI taxonomy): Eukaryota > Viridiplantae > Streptophyta > Magnoliopsida > Asparagales > Amaryllidaceae > Allium > Allium cepa. The sequence goes on along the minus strand of CM060932.1, from coordinate 682,574,733 downwards.
CTCTGGAGCTCAGGAGGCAAGCTGGATGGCAAGAACGTATGGAGTGTTTCAAATGTATTATATTGTTGTATATCTGAGACATGATGATTGTGTATATCCAGTGTCTGTACATATATGTGTAACTCTGATGTATCATAAATGTATTTGACAGATACATAATCCTTTTGTAAACTGTTATTATTTGTTATTATATTTTCATCCGCTGCGAATGTGAGAATCTTTGTTGTGTTTTCTTCTTCTTCTTCTATCTCTTTCTTCTTTCCCTAACTATCTGGAGTTTTCGGGATCGAAATTTCCGGGTCGCTTCAGTTGGTATCAGAGCAGAAGGTTAAGCGAAAACCTTGGCTCTAGTGGGTGTACTAATTAAAGATAGGGTAAGTAGTACCCTAAAAATGAGTTGAGTGTGTGTGTGTGTGTATGAGAGCGTACTTGTTATTTTCTTATATAAAGATTTTAAATGATTTTATATAAGAATATATTTTGATATATAAAGCAATATTTCTTTCTAATAAATATTAAGATAACGGGATGTTAAATTATTGAAATTAAATAAGAATTTAAGTGGTAAATATATATATCCAAGTAGGAATTAAATAGAATGTACCATTCATATAAGGAACATTAGAATTAAATTTGGTTTCAAATCAAATAAAGTGGTTATCATACCCAATATTGGTATGTTTGTTTCCTAATAATGATAAAGAAAAAAGAAATGTTTTAAGGAAGTAAACTTTTAGATAAGCATGACATGTAAATTGAAGTGGGGTTTTAAATCGTGAAGTTAGAATCCTAAGATTTAAAAACATTTGAATTTTGTTTTCAAATTGTTAAAAGGGAATGATAAATATTCAGAATATTTCTAAAAGTAATCTTATTTTGAAATAAGAAGTTGTTTGAAACTTTGTTTGACCAAAGGTGTTAAGACATAAGGTATATCTTGGTAAGCAAATTAATATAAGAGTAAAAGTTGAATTCTTCTAATTAAGTCTAATTTATAGGTCAGGAAGTCCCTCTAAATTCAGTCTTCGAGAGAGATGACTAAGAGTGAAGAATGGAAGGTTAGACGTAGAGAGCAAAGAGCAGCTGCACGTAGGGATCGAGAAGAAGAAATTCAAGAGTATGAGAAACATGTTAAGGAAAGTGCTGAACCGGGACCTTATGATAATGTCACTTGTTACAGATGTTTCAATAAGTGTCATTAAGCAGCCAAGTGTAGTAAAACAAGGGAGAAATTGAAGAATACATTCCATCGGTTTCGCTCTGAGATCTTGTGCTTTAAGTGTCATAAGAAAGGACATTTCCTAAATCATTGCCCTGAAGTAAGGAAGGTGAAGCATAAACCAGTTGAACCGGTCAATGAGTCGACTATTTGCTATCATTGTAAGAAGATGGGACACATTGCTAGGAATTGTTTCGAGAGGCAGAAGAGGAGTAAAGTTGTGGAACGTACTGTTGGAGGCGTGAAGGTTATCCAGATTGATGACAGGGCAGAAACATTTTGTGGTAAATGTTATAAGTGGGGACACCCTGTTGAGAAGTGTATGTTCGGGCTTTGCCCTTTGGATGGAAGTTCATAGGAAGGATTCTTGTAAGAATATTAGGGTTCTGTTCTTTCCAAACCTCTAGGTAATAGAAAGACATCTAGATTTATGACTTTTGTAAGACTCTTATTTAGGATAAATGTATGTAATATATGAACTACTAGTATGTAGTCAATTAATGTATGGAATATTTTGTGGTGGTACAATCTAATATAAAATTTTCTTTATCTACTGAGAATTGGACTCAGAATTAAATTGTTTAAAGATTTGGATTATTGATTTAAAAATAAGGGTTAATCTAATTTAAGGGGTTAAATCAACATTTGGAAATTTAGCTCAAATTTAGATAATTCGAGATGGGTTAAAGTTGAAATTTAGATTTCATTAGTTCAAATTGAATTTAGTTTGAATTACATAGAATTGAAGATGGATAAGTATAAAATTCAAATGGAAAATTTGAATTGGATTAATTTGAAATAAAATTGAAGATTTAATGAGTTCAAATTCAAATGGGAATTGGGACTAATTCATAGAAATTAAAATGATTTAAAATTGAAGTGGATTCAATTTGAAATTCGTCTAAATTAATTTGAATAATTTAGAATTTGTAGTTAAAGTGAATATTTTAAATCAAATGGAATTTGATTTGAATTTGGAAAGAAATTGAGGTTAATTCAACTTGAATTGGGGATAAATCAAGTTCAAGGGAAATTGAAGTTATTCAAATTTGAACTGAATCAATTTAAATGGAAGCGGAAATTTAAATTGAGTTGATAGGGAATTAAACAGTTTGGCTCTAGACTAATTTTAAATAAATCATTTTGAGATAAACTGTTTTAAATCTATTTTCCTAACTATTTACTATACAACTTTTCTTTTTAAATTCCAGAATTATCTTATATTTATTTAACAACTACTTTTGGAACTATTTAACTATTTTACAACTATTTTATAATCTAATTATTATTTTTCCAACTACTTTATAACTAGTTGCTATTTCACAACTATTTTGCAATGAATAAAATCAAAGTGAGGATGAATAGAAAGGAAATTGATTTGGCTAATAATCAATGAAAATAAATACGTAGGATGTACGTATATTATTCTATTCGTATAGTGATTTGATCCAGATTCGAGCACAGAATTTCGAGATAGTTTATCGATCCGAGCTGCGGTTTTTCACTCGATTGTGGACGACGAACCTGGATATTGATTGTTGATTGGTTCTGGATATTCTCTATCATAGTTATGGCTATGCAAGGAGAATGACGGTTTTTGATCAAGAAGCCAGATCTGAGTCCGTACTAGGAAGTCGGGTGGACGATACTAGTTCGGAAGTGTAATTGTGTGATCGAGTGAGCGATCAGATTGGTATAGTGTACGGATGATATGTGTACATCGTACAGATTTGAATGAAATTGATATTGAAAATTTGTGAATAAGAAATGTGGAATGATTTTTTTTGAAATGAAAGTATATTTTGTGAAATGCACAATGGATAAAAGTGAAAGTTGGATATTTTTATGATGATAAGTATGATGGAAACAACTTTATAAAAAAAGAGTAATCAAATTTGAATATTTGATTTTGAATAAACAAAGTTATATATCTTTGTTATATAAGATAAATCTCCCCTTGTTGAATCTATTGCCGGAAGAAAAGGATTTTGAAGGTGTTTGAAGTATAAAAGGAGTTTTATACAAGTTTGAAATGATTCAAAGTTTTTTTTAATTTTTTTTATATATCTATATATATAAAGGATCTTATGAGGATTTTGGGAAAAAGGTTTTGGGAACCTTTGGATTTGGAAAGGCTTTTGATTTTTGGGTAAAATCAATATTGGAATTTGGAAAGCCTAGTTTGAGAATTATTGATTTTGCGATAATCGATTTTGAGAAAAGGAGATTTATATGAGATTCATACTTAGTGTATGATTTGGAAGATACTATATGTGTATAGTATAAAGTGCTTTGATAATGGCTCTGGGGAAAATGGCGCTCCCTTGAAATGAACTTCTCAGGAGTGCCACTGGGTGGTACTGCCTTGAACTCTAAAGGGGGGTTCTAAAGTTGATCCTGTGAGGAGTCCGGACAAAACTAGTTCCTGAGGATTATAAGTAGTGTGTAGCGAAAATCGAGGGTGCTGATGCCTACAGAGGCATTTGGGGTATGCTGTGATGATAGTATAACTCGGTGTCACTACGATCTACTGTAGACCATAGCGAAAGTCGTGTGTGCTGCTGAGAGCCAACAGCCTACGTCTGATTTTATATCGGTAGACTGCGACCTATGGTAACATAGCGAAAGTCGCGTGTGCCGCTGAGAGCCAACAGTCTACATTTGATTTTATATCGGTAGACTGCGACCTATGGTAACATAGCGAAAGTCGTGTGTGCCGCTGAGAGCCAACAGTTTGCGTTTGATTTTACATCGGTAGACTGCGACCTATGTGGGAGTGGAGAAGTTTCATTTTTGGCAGCGAAAATCAAGGGCGCTGATGCCTACAGTTACCCGGATTTTTAGATGTCTGTTAATCGGGAAGTTAACTGATTTTATTAACGAAATATTAAATTTTGATGGGTCGAACAAATGAATTTCTGATATATATATATATATATATCTGAATATATATAAGTGATTTAGAGACCAAAATAAGTATAAATATATATAAGAAAATATAGATTAAGTATTGATAACTTAAATTTAAAACATACATGTGTAGAATAAAGTATATAAGTGGTTATTTGTGTGTGTGTGCAACATGAGATAAACCGTCACCCATATCTATAACAAATTTTTTTAGTAAGCACATAAGGCATAAAGCAAAATCAGGCAAGAGAATCTATGTATATATATATGTATGAAACTAAGGAGACAAGCATTTAATACACATTTCAACTCAAGCATACAATATATCATTTCAAGTGTCAGCCTGCCCTTATCTATTATCTTCTATTTATAATGATGCCTTGTTGCTTTACGTTTTAAAATCCTCACAAACCAAAATAAGCATATGCCATTAAACAAGAATCAAGATAGAAGCAATCTGAGATAAGAAAAAGCTTCAAACAATCACAAATGGAAGAAGATAAGCTTGCAACAACATTTACTGCTATTACAACCTGATCTGAAACCAAGTTAACAACAAGAATCAACTCATCAATAACATCAACTCATTTGCAATCAAACAACAAGCTTTAAAGTAGTTCAAGCATCAGTTTCAAAGGCTCTCTGTTTCATAAATACCAGATGAGTAGAATCTTAAAATATTTAAGATTTGATCCTTCATGATTACACGTAAAATGATAGGTAAAGATAGAAATGTGGTTTGAATAGATTTATAAACGTATTTGCCTGGAAATTACATGAAATTGCTAATGATCTACAGCATGTATGTATAAATATATTACATAGCCTCTGTTATTGGTTTACAGTCTCAAAATTCAATTCAAAAAAAATTCCTTTGCTTCAGTGTCTTACAAATCATGATCATTAATAGAAACTAGTTGTATTAACCAAATCTTGTTTTAAAAATGTTTATAAGTATAATTTGTAGGTGATTAAAAAGGAAATATTAATTAACAGTGAAAAAAATCAATTCAAGTCAAAACTTAAATTACTTATTTTTCAAGGCTCGATTGTATAGTTGGATTCGTGATATGAAATCATGATTTTTAGTATAGAATTCGATATTTTTAAGTAGTTTAATATCGAGGAATTTTGGGTTGAACACAAAAGGAATTTCGAGCAAATTCCGGCGACGGGCATTATGATAATGGTCGAGTCTATGATCAGAGGGAGATGAGAGGACGGCGGTCTCGGGAAAATTATTGATGCGTTTTATCGAATGTCGTGGCGGCGGGTAGTAGAGGATGTAGGGTTTAGGTGGCATTTTGGCTGAGCTGGGTTCTAGTTAGATTTGGGACATTGATTGATGACCGGGATCTTGTGCACGGAGGGAATCGGTCTTATGGGTCATGACGAAGTTTTGGCCAAAATTTCGTGGCCATCGGTGGTCTCTTGTAGCGCTACGGAGGTTTTTTTGATGGTCAGTTTAGTGCCTGGGTTCACTCAGGTGACTCGATTTTGAGTTGAGGAGATTTGGTGATTTCTGGGTATACGGGTCACACGTTGTGTCATCGCCGATGTGATGAAGTTTGCGGCGTCGATCGGAGGTGACTAGGGGGATTGTACACGTGCACTGTGCATATTGGTGTAACCGGGTTTGTTAATTTGCGGAAGAAAGTTTGTAGCTGGGTTATGTCTCTAGTGATTTCATAGGCAACTCGAAGTAGACGCAGGGGAAACTTCGTATTTTGCTCGGGTAAGCTTCAATGTCTTAGGTAAAGCAATCCGTTTACTTAAAAAATTTAAATTAATAGGTACAGGCTTCCAAAAAGCAACGTTTTGAAAAAGGAAAGCAAAGACTTTGATAACTTCTTTCATAATGTAAAAGGGGAAGTAATAAAAAAGTTCAAACATTAAGCGAATGCAAGCTTAAAGTAAATTGATAACAAGTTAAAATTTTAACGATAAGGTTGAATTTGATTTATTGATTTGAATAGGTTAATTATTTTATTAAATCCTTAAGGGGTTTCAAATGAATTTATTTAATGATTTAAATGTTAATTATTTAAGGATAATTAAAAAATAAGATAATTATTTAATAAAGTAGTTTATTGGTGATTAATTACATAGAGTAATTAATTAAGGATTGATTGATTAAGGAAACTAATCAAAGGATTAGTTAATTTAATGAGTGTGATTAATTAAAGGATAATTAATCAATGCAGGTGATTATAAGAAAATTAATTTGAGCAATTAGTTAAGGATCAATGTAATTAATATGGATGGGTAAAGGTTAATTAATTTGTGTAATTAATTAAGTTAACGTGGTTAATTCTAGTTAATTAATTAAGTTTAATTAATTAAAGGAAAACATTTGATGTTGGGTTAAGTATAATAACTTAAGGTAATTAATGAGGTGTAATTACTTAGTGAAGTAATTAGTGGATAATTACTCGATGTAATTAATAAAAAGGGAATTACTTGATGGGAAGTAATTAAAGGATAATTACTTGGTGGAAGAAATTAAGTGATAATTTCTTAGTGTAATTAAAGGATTAATTAATATAATTAATCGTGGGGTGGTTTTATTGATGGAATAATTTAGGAAAGTTAATTTCTGATTGTGATTAACCAAGGTTGGTTTATAAATGTAAAAGGTTAATTATTAAATAAAATTAAAAATAATTAACTAATGAAAGTAATTAGTGGATCATTAATTAATTAATGGAAGTGATCAATCTTGCTTATTAATGATTGAATGATGATGAGTGCTTTGAATTGGTAGATATCTCTGATATGAATTGCTTTGTAATATGATATGTTAGATGGACGGCGATAATGTGATTATCTATAAATTATGAATTGTCGTGTAAAAAGTGTTATCCAGCAAATAAAGTTGAATTGTACTTAATTGGATAACTTGGGTTTAGGTGCCATTGGATTCGAAGAGGCCGGAGTCGGGTATTAGTAAATACCCGAAACCACTTCGATTCATTATAGATTGATATGTGAAATCAATAAGCTGGAATATAATGATTTAAGTGAATTGGACTATTTAATCTAAGGTACTTAGAAATTTGTGAGTGAAATAAGTAATGTCCATAAACAATTTGTGAACTTGTAACTGATATAAGTTACCCGGGTTACATATATATATATATATACATATATAAGTTGTATGCTTTTGTCATTCATGTTAGATGGGTTTACTCACGCTGGTTTCCAGCCTGACCCGGGTGTTACTTTGATGCAATGCTCGGGTCAGACCGAGTATTATAAATTTTCAGGTAAGGACGTTCTGGAGCTCAGGAGGCGAGCTGGATGGCAAGAACGTATGGAGTGTTTCCGCTATATTACATTGTTGTATATCCGAGACATGATGATTGTGTATATCTAATGTCTTTACATTTATATGTAACTCTGATGTATTATAAATGTATTTGATAGATATAGAATTCTTTTGTAAACTGTTATTATTTGTTATTATATTTTCATCCGCTGCGAATGTGAGAATCTTTATTGTGTTTTCTTCTTCTTCTTCTATCTCTTTCTTCTTTCCCTAACTATCTGGAGTTTTCAGGATCGAAATTTCTGGGTCGTTAAAAAATATCCTGGATTTCCCAACCCCGTTCATTTGACTGTTTGTCTCGGTTATAGTTTCAAGGGTCACTATTAACCTATTAGTTTTCATGGGCTGACTAATAACCTGTTTAGAGTTTATGGACTATTTGTCTGATCTCATAATTTTACGGGATCACTAAGAACCTATTGGCCCCTGCCAATAACTTCATACATTTATTTCATAGGTTCTCCCTGAACCTATTGACATCTCTAATAACTCCCCTTATATCATAATTTTCATGGGTTGACTATGAACCTATTGACTTTTATCAATAACTTAATCCAGATATAGTTTTCATGGGTTCACTACAAACCTGTTGGCCCCTGCCAATAAATCTTACTAAACATAGTTTTCATGGGTTTACTATAAACCTGTCTAAACTGACAACCTCTTAATTAGTCTTTGGACATCCTATATCCTGATCTACCTGACCTTCTGGATGCAACTCTATTCATTCAGGAGTTAACTTAGTTTATATTCACTACTGGGCCAACCTAACTGATTATTCTACCCTTACTCCCCAAAATACAGTTATAGGTCCATTATATAGTGAATATGTATATTAGAAGAAGCAAACATAAAAACACCAACATTTATGGTTTAATATTCTTGAAATCATTTCCATAAGAAACATGGTTAATCCCTTTAACCTATTGTTTTATCAAGGAAAGCATCTTCAAAAACTATATACTTATAAGCCATTTCAAAACTCATTTATTTTGCCATGAGTTTTGCTTTAAAAATGAGATTGAATTCTTTGTTTGAAAACTAAAGCTTTCGAAAATTTAGACCTTTACTTTTAAAACCATTAAAATCTATCTTCCGAAAGCTTTTAATTCTTCCTTTCAATACACTCAAACATATGACTTTCGAAAAACTTAATCTCTTTCGAAAGCTTCAAAACCTTCCTTTCGAAAATATTGAAGTATATATTTCCAACACATAGAAGCATAGCTTCGAAACCATTTGAAAGTACCTCTTTCGAAAATGTTGGGTTTATCCTTAAAATAACTTCTGGGTCAAAGTGAACATAAATGAAAGTACCCCTTTCTAATTCATAACCTTTATGTAAAAGTGATTGGGGAAAATTGATGGCTTCGGAACCATCCTTTTGAAAGCTTTAATAAATAAAATATTTGGAAGGATAGCTTAGAAACCCCTTTTGAAGCCATTGCCTTCGAAACCTTGAGTATAAGTGGTTACTGGAGCCCTTTCGAAAGCATTGAGAAGCAGCTTGTCAAATTTGTAAAAAAATTGGCCTTTCGAAAGCATTGAAACTTCAACCTATTCGAAAGGTATTAAGACAGCAGCAAGGTTTCGAATTGGTTTAAAACTACCCCTTCGAAAGGTTTTCTTTAAAACATAATCTAAGGCAACTCATTCGAAAGCTTCCCTTTCGAAACAAGAAGGCGACAATCCCTTAGAAAGCTATATATAAAAGACCCTTTCTAAAGAATTCATTGAAAACAAGGCAAGCGATACCTCTTTTGAAAGAAAAAAAAAAGACATTCGAAAGCTATTTAAATATAAGCATGATTTTGACTCCATACCTGCCGCCCTTTTCCAATCCACTATATACCAAAGCCATAATACATTGTGTATTGGTTTCGACTCGGTTGAGGCGGAAGTATAGGGTTGAAAGGTAGCTACAATAAGTGGCGAAAAAATAAACTTATGCAAAACTGTTCTTATTGCCTTTTTAAGTCATACTTTTCAATCACTTCCTTATTTGTAAAAATATGATTGGTTGCCCTAAAATTAAAAAAAATCTTTTCTAGAAGACTGTTTAATTTTTTAGGAATTAATTAAAGATAATTTAAAAAGAAGCCCTTCACTTTAACAAAATAATTAAGACTTTTAGATCCTCTATCTTAAATAAATTAATTTACCTAGTAAATTACTTAGGAAAATCCTCAAAAATCATCAATATTCACTTTTATTATGTTATCTAACATATATAAATTTCGGACCCTAATTCCTTCATATAATCACCTAAACAAATTTCTAAACCCAATTATTCATATTTTCTTTTGAGAAGTCGTAATAAATTGTCTATAGCTTGGATAATTACAAAAAATTAAACCCATCTCCAAAATGAAGTTATAGCATATTAAATCCTCATGGCATTCGAAACCCAATATAAATGATTTTAGCCTTAAAATGGAATATAACATTTATCAAACAAACTTGTTTGATTATAACATTATGTAATCCAAGCACATCATCATCAAAATCTTCATAATGGATTTAAAACTTAAATCTGAAATCTATGCTCTTTTGAAAATGAAAATAGATATGGTTTTGATTATTATTCACATTGATTTGGATAAGGACTTGATATTTGATCTTCTTTAATTCTCCTAGGTTGATCCCTTAGCTTTTAATTGAATTTTCCTCTTCTTTTCCCTTAGGTAATGGCCGTCTTGCTCCTTAATTTATGTTTAGGATTTTGAACTTATGAAATGAAAATATGAATTAAGGGTTTAAGGGTTAAGGCTTATGGTGGACGGCTATTCCCCATAACACCCTTGCCTTGTTCTCTTATTAGTTAACTTAGAAAACCATTTACATAAACCCATCCTCTTAAATTTATACATTGTTAAGCACATCCTCTATTTTAAGTTTTCAAATCTCAATCTCCTTATCTCTCTAATATTTATATTATTCTATTTAATTTATCTAACTAAAATATCCTGAATAATGCTATTAAATTAAGAGTGTTACAAGTTTTGTCAATCTTGTGGTTGATTCCAAGAGAGAGGATAGAGTTACCATTCGTCAGACGACTTATGCTAGGATCTAGAGAGATTCATGAACTGTTCGAGATGTTGGAATCCATGGAGAGGTTCGAGATCTGTTCGAGTGATGAAGACTCATGTCTTGAGATGTTGAACCTGGCTTCACCTTCGGTAGTGATAGAATACATAATAGGGGTATAGTCATAGGGTTTAGCTAACCCAAGAGGGTACATCGACTCCATATCTAGAGATGCTTATCGATGTTGCTAGAGGGAGTTCATGATATTCGATATCACTGTTCGGGAATGGACTGATTATGTATTCCTTTAAGGTATATTTTATCTAGAGATATACAATGCTCAAAAGGTGGTTTCTGACACGTGTCAGGATGCCAGCCTCAGCATATCTGGGGTTGCCTCCAATGGAAAATCCATATGCGTATGAACCTTAGCGGTTTTAGATGTACCTCTATATTGTTTTGTGGGGAGATGCAAACAACACAATTAGTTTCTGATTTACATTCTATACCATAGAAACTATCTCCGTATGTACTGAGTTGATGGGTTTTATTTTTTTGAGGGGATAACCATTCCAGTGATTAGGGTGGTTTCGAAAGAAACTGTAATATGTTGATCATATATTTTTTTACTTTCTCATACCATACTTATGTCTAACTCATTGTTTTATGTTTCCCTTAATTCTCCTAGTACTCTTTCGAGCAATTTGAGAAAGGTAGGTTTTCGTTGATATTCTTTGGAGCTTCAGGACATGAGCTGGACGCTCCCATTTGCCCATTATAGTATTATTTTTTGCGCTGCACTACTATGACGTATATATCCGCGTTTGTTGGAACTGGCAATTATAACTGTCCAGGTTGATGATAGTACTTTGGATTGTAACTTTGAAATGCTATGTATCTTAGAGTAGCACTATGTAATGTCTTTTGATATTATATGTTATCATTCCATTGTGAGATTCTGATGTCATGTTCTTTCTTCCTTGTTTTTTTAGCCTAACAATCTGTCTTCTGGCACTTAGGAGCTTGACACGTAAATACCATGGATGTACTAGCATCGACATTTGGAGGTCAAAAAGGCGGGTCCTTATAGTTTGGACACTTTTAATTTTAATCACTTTTTAATTAATTTGCTAATCACATTTAGTGGATAATTAAGCTACGTACACTGTTTAAACACTATAATGCCTCTATTTCGCAAACCGTAGCTCCAAACATACCAAATTGATTAGCTTAGAAAGACCTTCACAATGGTTATGAATACAACACTCAGTTCACTCTTCTATTAAAATTTATTTTGAATTACTTTAATATTAACAGCATTAAATTTTTGGGTCGTTACAATCTTATCCTTTAAAGAATTGCATCCTTGCAATTATCCCTAAATACAACTTTCAATCAAAATTTATTTTTTGTTAGTTTAATCACAAAATATAGGGAAATACATTTATCACAAAGTTATTTACTTATAAAACACATAAAGGCCATATAACATGAACATGTTGCAGTCAAATTCATCCATAAACTGAATTTTAAATTCCTACCCATACATACTATAGTAACACACATGCTCAACCATAAATCCAAACTACAGTATGTAAATAACATTTCATTAATAAGGGTAAAACAATATCAATCATTAGATTAAATCAACTCATGCATTTCACTAATTCAACCATAATTGACTGTGATTAAAGTCCACAACGAAACATAGGTTGATATAAACATGCATGTTCCCATAAATGAATAAACACAAATTAATAATTAGCATAACTTATTCTAATAAACTCAAATATTCAAAATAATGTGGTATCATCACTATACTAACATATGAACCAATAACACTGAGTGTTAATTTTTATGCTGATTATATCCATCATAACATGCATACCATCAAACTATCGATGATCTTCGCCGTAGTCTTATCCTCAAGATATCCGGTGTACCATTTCATACCTATATCATCCAAAATATTATGCGTACCTACCTATGATCACATACTCAAAATAGCATGTCTCTGGTAATGGCTACACTCATCAAATTATTTGATAATCCACTCAATGCATCAACTGCATCGATCCTTGCATTACCCGCATGCTTTGAATATATGATAACTTATATGGCCATTCCATTCCCAAGGATTAATGGAAAATCCCAGATTTTGGTGTACTCGCCCACAGCTCAAAGCTGACATTAGACTTGTTCCACCGATTTAAGGTACATGGATACATTTCTCCAATCCAGGGTAGCTATTCCAAGTACCCAGCGAGTTTCCTCAAATTATCCCAGCTTATGAGTACATCATAAATCACTCCGAGTATCAACGATCCCATCACATGCATATTTAAGCCATTTCCTCGCTCCATCTAGTTTACATTCATCCTTAAGGAACTATTCCACATTCTTTTCTTTCCACAATAGAACCATTTATCATTCTATCGGTGGTTACCCTTTCTATAACCCACCCTTGCGGATAATCATCCTCACGACTCCCTTCAACATTAAGCCATTATCTATGGAACACTTCTAGTTGTCCTCATTCCATTTTCTATAGTAGAACCCATCCTCGTTCCACTCATAAGCTCCCTTCCTCGAACTTTTTTCGTTCCATCTTCCATAGTGATTTCTCCATCGAACGACTAGGATAACTCATCCAGTATACCAAAGAGGGGCCTACTAGCAAGGAGAGATCCAATACTCCTTAAAAGCAAAACATTTTTTTATTTTCAAATCAAAGCTTCCATCTCCCATTAAAACAAATGATCTTATCTCTTTTTTTCTAAAAATGTACTATTAATTTATAAAACAATTTCTCAAAATATTTACCGCCGTCTTTAACCAATTAAAATAATTTTTGAGGAAACATTGTTTTATACAAGAAATTAAAGCGTCTTTTGAAGCAGAAACTCTTTGTTTTAAAATAGTTGTGGAAGCCAAAAACAAGTTTGAAATATATATTTTTAAAATTTCGTATAATAGACCTCCCATTGATCCTTCGTTCTTCAATGGTACCCATCAAGTCTTTAGTCGCTAAAACCTTCAACCACTATTACCCATCTTCACGTAATCTCTTCACATTTCTTAGTCAAACAATTATAATATGTCAAATAATAAGCAACCAAATGAAAATGTAAACAACCAAACAAACGACAGCCAATTAAGATAAATGACAAGTAACAAATAGGTAATTTTAACAGACAAACTACAACCAGTACAAGCAAAAGGGATTAATCCAGACAAGCATTACATAAATTTATAGTCAACATCAAACGAACAAATAAGCAAATAAATAATTAAAAATCAATTATAGTATAACAAACAAAAAAATATAATGCAATTAAGAAAAATAATTCAGACAAGCACGACATAGATTGATTAAATAAACATTAAAAAAATAACAATTAAAACTAGTCATAGTAGAATAGACTATTAGCAACATAATACAACCATAATTGATTAATTCTAGAGATTACAATATAAATGATGAATAAACATGGGTAAATAAAAAGCTAAATTTCCTAATTGCTACTAATTTAGCAAACAATAATGTAATACAAACAATTCATTCAAAGTAAACAAACACAGCCAACAATGTGACTATCCTAAACATTGAAATGGGCCATCCCTTATTCATATCTCAACTCTCTTCACTGAAGGGAATAACTAGATGTCTCTATAATTCACTAGGGAAAATTGCACACAACAACTATAAGGGTAACATCATCACAACGGGCATCAAACAAACTCACGCCATCATCTTGCACCCCATCTTACATAGTCTAGCTTTATAGTTCTCGGTTAAAAACTTTAAATAAAACATCTTTTTAAAAAATACATTTATAATAAACACCAGTAAAGTTTGCTATTTAATAAATTTTTTAATTTTTCAACCATTCAAATCAAATCATCTTTATCTTGGTAAAATATTTTTTTCTATGGTGTTGTAAAATGAGAAGTTTTATAGCACATCATTTCTTAATGGTATTTATTTCAATAGAATAATTTTCAAATTAGGTCCCTTTTTTCAACCAAGATCTCATAACCCAATAATTTTCTTCTTAAAACATCATCTATCAAAGGATGTTTGCAACCAAAATGGTCGCAAACACCCAAGAATATTTTTATAGAGAAGGAAGTGAAGAAAAACAAAATTAAACTGAGTTGATAAATCAACAGGTAACAGAGAATGAGCAGTATTCAAAGGCACCAAGATTTATAGTGGTTCGGCGTTGTATGCCTACGTCCACTTTGAAGATTACCCTTTATCAATCGCTTTTTAATCTGATTACAGCAGTAGTAAATAGCATACACTTGGTTACTATGGAGTCTAGAGTAACAAGTAGTGTAAAGATCCAAAAAATGAACCGAGAGGCCTGTATTTATAGGCAGTGATGATGAGATATTTCGCTAAGATTTCGACAGAAGGCTTTCTAGGTCCATAGGGTCCCATCAAAATGATCAGTGGCCCTAACTTGATAATCTAGAACGATCGACCAAAGTTTCATCAATCGATATTTTCGCTTCCAATTCATGTGTTATCGTTTTTTAAGGGGGGTCTCACATGCCTCTTGAACTTGTCCTTAAAATATGAAGTTAATCTGAGTTATAGATTACGAGAATGGATCAACCTTTGCTACACATGGACTGTTCACCGATCGTTATGAAGGATAGGCAAGTAATGATTGGCCAAAAATGATCGGCTATCTTCGTACCTCAGGGTATTTATGTACGATCGTTTTTATGGGCTCCACTCTTTGTTATACTGAAGCTCTGAAAGTTTCAAGTGAATTTGCCTTATGGATTTTGAGATATTGATCGATCTCCGCTGATTTGAGCTATTTTGTGGATCTTTCCAATCGATCTACATAAATCCTTGCATTGTCCGTAGCTCGAGCATACGAACTCCAATTGACTCCAAATTTGAAATGTAACTTCATGGGGCTATGCCAGTCACTCCATGCTAATTTCACCTCAATAGGGACCCGGTCTAAATCTGCCTGACCATTGTCCATAGTATTATATTTATTTGATTCCTAAGGTTGATAACCATCTGTTTCTAGTCAAGTCGACGATATCTTGGCCTTGCCAAAAGGCGGGATAACAAAAGGTACCATTCTAAGTGAAAACCTTTTTAACAAAAATTATTTATAGAAAAAAGTTTTCTGAAATCAAACACGCTCCTTTGATAAAACTTTACTTCTCAAAAAATATTTTATTACATTCTTTACCCAAAAATATTCTTCTCAAAAATAAAATACTTTCTTCAACTATTTTCAAATATTTCCACCAAAAATATTTACATTATATTATTTTCAATTTTTCCTTTGAGAAAATAATACTTTAAACTAAAATATCTTCCTGTGGAATAGTTTTCCCATAAAGTATCTTTAGAATAATTCTCCTTCAAACCATACAATATTCACTTTAAAGAACGTTTCAACAAAATATACTTTTCTTTAAAATATGGGTTCTCACTAGATATTTCCTTCCAAGATACGTTCAACAAAAAATATTTTTAAATTCTTTGCTGTCATTAAAATAGTTTTCTTCCTTAAAACATCTTTATATCAAATACTCCTTCTACTTTACAATAAATTTTAAAATTATCACTTAACGAAAAATATTTCTTTTTCAAAATGTACCACAACAAATATTTTCACAGTATTCCAAATTATAATGAGGATACAAAATACATTTAAACTTATCCCTTTTTTTCAAAAGACGTTCCCAAATTTAAAAAATTATAGCTAAGATGTTTCAGTTAAAACATTTTTTTTTAAAATAAAATGTTTTCAACCAAAATAAACTTTTCATAAACTATTTTCAAATAGAAAACTTCTCGATAAAAAATATCCTTCTCATAGATAAGATCTCCATTTATTAGTAAAGCATTCCCAAACCATACTACCATTATAAAAATCTTTCAAAAAGACAGTTTAGAAATAAACAATTTTCCCATACTAAAATGTTCCTTTAAGAGTGGTATTTAACTTACTATAACCAATTAAAACACCTTTCTACTATAATTTTTTTTATGATATTTACTCTTTCTTACAAAAAGTTCTTCGTAAAAATATTTTATTTTGTTAAATTTAATCCTTTATTTTTCAGTAATTTTTTAACAAATCACTTTATATCAAAAATAAGCATTTTTCCCTCTCTAATAAAATATCATTAAAAATTAGGAATCTACACTTTATAAATTTTCCAAATAAATATTATTCTCTTAAAAATAAATGTGGTTTCATCTTATTATGATCAGGTTTCAATCAATTTATATCATATGTGTCACTTGGGTTATAACCAACACAAAGCACTCTTATGGGTGTTCATCCTACCCAACTCCTGTTTTATTTATTTTATGCACAAAGTCATCATTTTAGGATGAGGTAACAAATAAACCGTAAACACAAAGCATACAATTGTCAACCATAACGCTCTTTCATTCCATATTTTAACCCAACTTAAGGTGTAAATCATTATTACATAATAGTCAAACCTACCCAAGGCTCAGGGAATTACTAAATCTAAGCACAAATACCAAGTGTGACGACTATTTTCAAAATCTAAAATCAATCATAAACGACGTTAAAATACACATACAACTAATTACAAACATTAAAAGTAGTGACCCATGGGTAGGTAAATATTAAAAAATTGTAAAACAATGAATAAAAAGGAGACAACGAAACTTAAACATCAACATATATACAATCACATATCAATAATTAAATATTACACAAATCTAGTGCATCATATATTATACATTTCTCAATACATCGATTATTAAAACAACAACTGCAAATTTTTATGCTAGAGATATACTGATCTATCCTACGGATACGACTCCTTCCAGACCCATTTCCCTTTTTTTTCTGTCACCTGTAAACTTACAAATACATATGCATATAAAATGAAGGGGAAAAGGGTTTCAACTATGTTTGGACTATGCCTAACCCTATACGCTATAGTTATAGGCTCGATTGCTATTGCATAGGAAAAGACTGCTACGTACTCCTTTTGGGAGATCAAGCCCACGTACTTCTGTTTCATACTCTTCTCCTACATCCAAATACCGTTAAAACATTGCAACATGGCATCCATACAACCATTGCAACAACTACAAATAATGCAACCAATGCAACCATTGCAACCAATGCAGATAGTAAAATAAGAAAGTAGTATTTCAACTCATCCATCTCAACAAATCATCATATGGGGTAATAATAATAATAGCACACAACATCAATCATTAACAACATTCAATTCTAATCTCAATCATCAAAAAGGAAAACAAAAAATAAATTTACATACATACTAATCATCCATTTAGTAATGCATCACCAACATTACTATAAACCATCAAATGTGTGATAATGACCCTATAACAGTGACATAAATCAATCATCAAATATGTACTAATCCAATCAACATTGATAACACAACATCCATCTCAAATAACCGTAATTAACTACCAACTGGTAAAATTTACGATAAAATATCGCACACTCCTTAAAATGTGAAACCATCATCGAACATCGAACATTGAACATGTATGATAATTACAACTAACAACCAATCACACATTCAATAAATCAAAACAATATATTTACATCTATCGTTCTCTTAAATCATTTTATTATTGTTTATTATAAATCATTTTATCATCTTTATTGTAAATCATTTTATTATCGTTTATCGTAAATCTACCTTTATTTATTTATCTCAAAAACAATAATAATTTTTCCAAAATAGTAATATAATTCAAATACCTTTATTTTACTCCATTTTTATCAAATACCTCAAAACCTCTATTTTAAATCAAAAATAATAATCTTCACCAAATCGTATATTATTATTTAAAACCTCATTCTAAATAATAAACTTTCCAAATATCAATTAAATATTATTTTTGTTATTTGTTACGAGTTTCTCTAGAAATTCATAAAAAATAACCTTACTTAGTTCCATACTTTAGTTTGAGTAAAAATTCGTTAAGTCGACATTATTTACAGAAACCATCTAAATCTATAAATAACCTTATTTATTATTTAGTTATCTAGTTCTGTCATTATTATTCGTTTCATTTCAATTTTTTATTTACCAATTCAAATCAACAATTAATTATAATTAAATATTCAAAAATATAATAAATAATAATTATCGAATCAATACATAATACATTCAGAACATTGTAATAATTAAACATTCATCCATATAACACAATTTACATCAATAGCTATAATTTTCATCAATAGTTATGTATTTTATAATTTAAACTTTAACTAATTAAATTAAATAGTTCATACCAACATGCTTTTTCCAACAGTCTCTAAACTTATCAAAACCAAAACCAAATCATCCGAAATTCCACCACGAGTCTAATGGAAGAAACCGCGTGAATTGAAGTTCGTATGCAAAATTATTGAGGTTATAAAGTCTTAATGGTACTATCGTAAATAAATATAGTGGTACACAATTAAATATTAATTTAATTATAATGAAAAGTTTTGATATCTTTTGTTACCTTCTCCATCATGGCCACATTGATTTTTAACCTGTATTTCCCGTTGACTATGAATTTTGACCGCCTGTTGCACCAACTACAAGCCACCATGATCGGATGATCTGATATCACCACCATGATTACCGTGTCGCTAGTTACCTTTGCCGCCAACCTTGGGTCCCCTGCATCCGTGATAAATCTGGCCAAATCTCGGTGATTTTTGGGTGATTCATTATCCCTTTTGATGATCCAACCATATGGATGGATTCCACTCGACATCCTCTACACTATAGTATCTGATCGTCCAATTGTTGTTTCATCATTGAGTCGAAAACCCTTAAATGAACGATTGAAAATTTTCTATCAGTCTCTAATCAACTAGAGCATCGGACTGGAAAACGAATTTCAGATGCCTTTTCGCCTCGTCGAGAGCTTCGAATCTATATATAATTTGATAGTGTTTGGACACTTTGAATTTTAATCACTTTTTAGTTAATTTGTCGATCATTGTTAGTGGATAATTAAGCAATTTTGAGAGTAGATAAGAAAACTGAAGACATGGGTGGTGGATTGGGTTTTGTAGCCTTGCTTATATAGTTGTTAGCCTGAGTTATTGGCTGTGTATCTGTTTTGACCTGAAACAGCTATGTACGCTGTTTAAATATTATAATGGCTCTATTTATCATACCATAACTCCAAACATATCAAAATTATATATTAAGTTGATTAGCTTGAAAAGACCTTTGCAAGGTTATAAATACAATACCCAGTTTACTCTTCTATTAAAAAAATTAATCGCTTTGATATTAAAAATGTTAAATTTTCGAGTCATTTCAGGAACATAGAGATGTTTTCCCAAAAAAGAAGCCCATCAAGCACACTAAATCTGCAGTTTATAGAGGGATCTGAGCTGATTTGGGTGAGCAATTGTTGTGCATTATTGTTAAAGGGGAGAGATTGTCTGATTTTGTCGACTGTGTGGAAATTAGGGCTAGAAAAGCCAAAGAGCATGACTATTTTAGTCCATCTAGATTTGGTGCCCAATAGCAGCTCATCAGTTGACTGATCATATTTGGTCAATCAACCGATTAGCTACAACAAAATTGGATACAGTAAAAAAGTCAAATGATTGACCCCAACAAGTTGACTCCTCTTCTCATCAGTCGATTGGTTTCGTAAAATGGTCGACTGTTTTAGGTTTAAAATGGCATATTTCTGCCTTTTTCAAAACCCCACTTTCCCCCTTGATCTATCGAATAAAGATCACACTTCCAGTCAACCGATAGCTTTTTGGGGTGTAGGGGTGTAGACTGAACCTAGGTAGGATAAACTCACCATTTAAACTCTACTCAGCTATTTTATCTGGGATTCCTTCGCCCTAACATCGAATCTTACCACTTCATGACCTTACGTAGCCCACTGCGCCCCGCACTCGTGTTCACCTCTTTAATGATCGATCATGAGACAAACAACACCATATGGTAATTTAACAAATCGTTTCAAAACTCGAACGTTTTACAAACCATTTAACAACTCAATGAACCATCCCAACTCCATCATCAATGCCAACTTCAACTACCATTTAATACATTCCATCTTTTTACCAACCATTCATCAATAATTAACTACGCATTCATATCAAATAACATTAAATTCCTAACACATCAATTTATAAATTTTGTAATTTAAAACATATATTGAACAAGATTCTTATCTCTAATATCCCCAAATCAAATTCAATACTCCAGCCCTAACTGATATTAGCATCAAAACATGATTTTTAACATATCTTGTGATTATAGAGCATAGAGAATAGATCTCACTCACCAAATCTCCACGAAATCAAGCTTATTAAACCCAATTTTGGAGCCCTCTCTGATTTTAGAATTTTGATCTCAGTCTTTTCCAAAATACAAACTTGATCATATAGATTTGTAGAAATCTTATAATTTGAATTTAGATTATTTATTTATGATTTTTGGTTGAGATTTGCAAAATTTATTATGATCTGAATAAAATGAACCTTAGATTACTCTTTGACAAAGTTGAAGTGGAAGAGAGAATGAAGAGACGAAGAGGAAGGATGTTCGTAGCAGAATTGTATAATACAATTCTGTTATAATGAATATTATGCCCCTAACGTCTCTTTTCCTCTTATTTTGCAACTGATTTTAACAAACTTAATATGTATCTCATATGCAAATGATATTACAAACTCAATGGAATAGGTCTTGTGTCCAAATTTATTCATCTTAATAAATATTATTTGAATTCATTTGTTTGCCATATCTCCAATTAAGTGATAAACTGCATTTAACCACTAGACGGAAATTATAGGTTATTACAGCCTTACCAATGCTTCCGAGTGCAATGTTGTGTTTAGATATTGGGTTGCCACTTAAGCCTTACACTTACACTTTCGAATACAATGTCATGTTTGGACATTGGGTTCCAATTAGGTCTTACACCAACTCTTTCAAATACCATGTCGTGTTTTAAATTTGGTTGCCACTTAGGCCTTAGACCACCATCCATTTTTAATGTTAGTTTTTAACATTTACACTAAATTTATGGCTTCATATTTCCAAAGCCTTGCAATAAATTTCAATAACATAGCTACCTTATGTTTAATTCCTTGCATATTTGCTCCATAGCTATTACAAGTTTAACTTCATTCGCTATTGCATGTTTAACTTCATTAGTTGTTGCATGTATAAATCTATAGCCGCCTCATATCTAACTCAATAGTAATGCATGTCTCATTCAATAGCTATCACGCATCTAATTCAATAGCCATCGCACGTCTCATTTAGCTGTCACATATTTAAATCTATAACTGTCGCTTGCTTATCATTAGTAGTTATCACATGTTTAACTTCATTAGCTATCACATGCTTATATCTATAGCTATCGCGTATATAGTTCAATAGCTATCACATGCCTTATTCTATAGCTATCGCACATCTAACTCAATAGCTATCGTACATTCAATCTTAGTGCTAACGTACTTATAAAGCAATCGCAAGTCCAGTGTCATTGCACATCTAAAGCTATCGCACGTCTAAGGTACCACATAACTAAGCTATTGCGTATGTAAGCCATTGCATGTCTAGCTATTGCACTTCTAAGGCTATCGCAAATCTAACTTTAATAGCTATCACATATCTAATTAATAGCTATCATGGATTTAATATATGAAGCTATCACAAGTATATATTTTAAGGCTATCGATGTATAAACATAATTTCTATTGCATGTGTAGACTTAAGGTTATCGCATGTATAAAAATAGCATATCTATAATTTTTTAGCAAAAAATAAATGATCCTCCATAAGAGGAGAGCATTCATAAAAGTAGAAGATTTATAATTAATCAAAAACTAATATTTTCTTTAATAAAGCAACTATTTTTTGATTAGTTCTTTATACATTATGTTTTCTTATATCTTACTTCTATGTTATGATTAAATCTCCAGTGATAGCCATAATTTATTACTCTTTGCAATTAATCTTTAATTTTACATGGTAAATACTTGAATATAATTTTTTCAATCATTGTTTATAAACAAACTTAATTTAAAATTAATGTTGGACTGGTTTGCAAACTATAATTCTTTGTGGTTTTCTATATTTAAAATCTCATGTAAAACCATAAACTCTAATTTCATTCCTAAACTAAAAGTTTAATCAAAGATGTTAACTTTAAAATCAAATTTATATGTATATATGAATGTATTTGTATCATATGCTACAATGTTTACAAATATATATTATTTTGGTCTAAATTAGTAAAATGTAATAATCATGTTTATGGAAATATAAACGTATAGTTTAATTCAATTTTGTAAGAGAATTTTGTACAATAATGTAACCTTTTTGTTGTCAAACTTTTCTTTTGTTGAAATCATTTTCGTTAATGTTAATTTTGGATTTCAAATTATTTGAAACGACTAATAAGTTTTCACTATATACATACAGACATGCATGCATACATACATACATACATACATATATATGTATATCTGTGTGTATTTATAATTATTATAGATCCATGCATATATTTCATTAGTCAAAAACTTGGACAACAAAGACATGTATAAATTTAATTAATAAGTTATAAATATCAATTAATACATCAACTATTACAGTTAGAGAGACAGAGAAATGAAAGGTTTCTTTCTCTACATATAATGTCATATCTTCTCTTAATTAATTGCATAGGTTAAGAGAGGGAAACAAAATGTTTCCTTCTCTAAATTCCTTTATACATGTTTCATTTACACCTATATACACTACTTATATACTGCACTTACACTTTACAAAGATGAATGTATTTGATAATTCATTATAATACATACAAATTTAATCAAATTTAAATCTCCATTTTTACAATTTAAATAAAATAAGATTTTATTTAAAATTTAATTAGATTGGATCTAATATACTTTTAGACTTCATAGGCCCAATATGATCCAAATAGGATTTTTTTTTGAAATATACCTGTTTTATCCGCTTCCGACTAGGTTTCTTATAGAGGATGTAGAAATTCACTAGGTTTCCTCCCCTCTACCTTTACCAGTTGTCAATTCATACGTCTAAAGATAAACTTGCTGATGTCCCTCTTTATTCCTTTCCAATTAAATGTACACTTCATATCTCTGTACATTTTATTTCCTTCGATATGGGTAGTCAATATCAAATGATGACCTTCACATGACATCTTTTCTCTGAGCCTATCTACCCCTAGTACGCAATGCCCACCATCTTTATGGAGCCAACTGTCCTGATCAATTCTGTATGGTCTCAAGTTCACTCCCAATTCCAAGCGACTAAGGAACTCTTCTACATTCATGCTTCTTCATTGACTAGCCTTAATCCACTCCAAATGAGTGAGTGTGGCTGATAAACTTGCTAACATATCTAGTTCAAGAATTCTGGTGGGTTTAAAGTCATATCCCATTATGTATTCCTACTGTTCCACTCTAGAATCAAAGCAATCAGCGTCTCCTCTTTCTACTTATTCAAGGCGTCAACTACCACATTCCATTTACCTGGTGTATAAGAAATGTTGAAGTACTAGAAAGCTAGGAACTCCAACCATCTCTATTGTATAAGGCTGATATCCTTCTGTGAGAAAAGGTACTTCAGCAACTTATTAATAGTGAATGGAAACTTTTCTCTTAACAGACAATGCTTCCATATCATGCACGCAAAAATAATAGCTTCCAACTCTAAATCATGAGTCGGGTACCACCTATCATCTGATTTTAGTTATCTACTTACATAAGAAACAATGCTTACCCTTTGCATCAAGACAACTCTAAGCCTTATACCACTTGCATCAGTATACAGTGTCATTTTGACATTATAATTTGAGATAACTAACACGGGTGCACTAGTTAAACTTCAGTTTAACCTAACAAATTCCTGTTCACACCCAACATTCCAAGAAAAGGCTATTCCTTCTTTGTGATCTTAGTTAACAACACCGTTATCTTTGAGAAGTCACTGATGAATTTTTTATCATGGTCGCCTAATCCCAATAACTTCTAACTTTAGTCACATATTCATGCCTCTCTAAATTCTAAAAATCTACTACCTTCATTTGATCCACAATAATGCCTATTTCCAAACCATATAGCTTAAAAATTGCACTTTCTCGTTCAATATGTGACACTTTATAAACTTAGTTTTCAACTGGTGCTTCTATAGCTACATTAGCCTTATACATTGCATCATATACCACCGCAACATTTATCCCTAGCAGTAGTGTTTCTTAGAGCAGCAAGAGGCAGAACCGACCTTGCTGATGCTGCCCCTTGCTGACGATGATGCACTACAAATCCTTCACCATTGACATACAACATGGCCATATATCTATAGTATTTGCAGCAATTGCAGACCTGGGCTCATTCGTACTAAAGTATCTTATCATGTAATCACGTTCTTCACATAAGCCAGTGTTCGATATTCATTTACTAGGCCTGCCTTTACATTATGCAAGCATCACTCTAAGCATCAATCTAAGTTCAGTGCCTCACATTGTCATCTCATTTCAATGCACATCAGTGCATGGATTTGATAGCATTTCAGTGTATCAGTGCAGATCGGTGATTGCCAATGCATGCATTTCAATGCATATCGGTATTATGCATCTTGCAGTGTTCCATCACATCATTTGTTTTGTATTTGCTAAAGTGCAACTTCACAAGAATAGTTGCTAACCTGTCATTAATATAAGTTGCTCGAGCAAATGAGTAATTCTAGCGATCCAGTTCACCTGAAGACTATGCAACTTCACACAAGCCTTATAATGAAACTCTACTTGCCGCAACAACCCAACTTGCACCAGCAATTCCACCCAAGGCTCACTCCTAACCTATCAAATTCAACTTTAGACTTTTTCCTGGAGCGGCTTAGTTTATCACGTCAAAAGCTTGTATGTATTTTCATTTGATTGTTCTTGCATGTCTCATTTTGCTGATCATCAAAGTGACGATCCTACATTTCTGTACTGATTACTTCCCATCAAACATTTGAATGCTTTTTGATATTTTTATCTAATAAAATTTATGAGTGCTCTCCTTATTAGAGGACCACTCCTTCATAAAAAAACCGGTGCTTCCTTAGCGCTTCCAACACCATCCTTAAGTGAGTTGTGTTCCTCCTTCGTCCTCACATAGACAAATATATTGTTGGAAATGAATGAAAGGATTGGGGGAAGAAGAGTTTGGGTATTGTTGAAGAAGGGGGGAAAAACAATGGGAACAAAGTCCCACATTATGGAATGTTTTTCCCAATTTCTACATAAATATCCTGCCCTACACACATAAATCAAATGAAGAGGCACAAAGAACATTATGGGTTGAATGAATGAGGCCATGTAGGCCCTATTATTAATATTAAAAGTCAAAGATAGGGCCTTGGGCCTTGGGGCTCTTGGGTCGCAACCTTTCCGATCAGACGCGTGCAACCCTATAATAAGCCCAGAATTCAAGTCCACAAAATACGAAATTTTTTACTGCTCTTCATCTTCTCTCCTGCGTTCTGTTCTACAATATACTTCCCTGAGTTCGCCAGATTCTCTGCGGACCTAGCGCAGCGGTGCAGAGAACGGTCCGTTTAACCTTGGGAGGCGAATTGCTATTCAACCCTTGTGCGCCATTGGGGGAGCAATATCGCTTTAAGGGAACATTGCTACTGGACTCGGACACATCTTACAAGAGCGGACTGTACTACTACGGTATTACTTCTAACTTACTTTTCTGCAATCTGATATCGATCAACAACATTGCTCTACTTCTACTGCTACGGCAATTTGATAACAATCTTAAAGCGATATTCTTATTTTGACAATAAGTTTGTACTGATTGAGTCCATTTGGTTTCAGACCGACAATGACTCAGGACAACAATACTTCTGCGGTCAAACCGACCACTACCATCACTCAGGCTGCACCATTGGTCGCGCCAACGATGGCTTTCTCGCATGGAGAACGGCCAGAGAAATTCACTGTGGTTGACTTCAAGCGATGGCAACAAAAAATGCTCTTTTACTTGACTACTTTGGCCTTGGCAAAATACCTTTCGGAGGATCCTCCAATTGTTGATGAATTGGAGCCAGACGTCACTAAAGTTGAGTCTCTCACTACATGGAAGAGTTCGGATTTCATATGCAAGAATTATATTTTGAATGGACTGGACAACAGTCTATACAATGTGTATTGTACTATGAAAACAGCAAAAGAACTCTGGACGTCATTGGATAAAAAGTACAAGACAGAAGACGCTGGAATGAAGAAATTCATAGTCGGCAAATTTCTGGACTTTAAGATGGTGGATTCCAAGACAGTAATCAGCCAAATCCAAGAGTTGCAAGTCATTATCCATGAAATACATGATGAAGGAATGACACTCAGCGAGTCATTTCAAGTTGCAGCCACCATAGAAAAGCTTCCTCCAATGTGGAAAGACTTCAAGAATTATCTGAAGCACAAGCGAAAGGAGATGTCAATGGAAGACTTAGTTGTTCGACTCAGAATTGAAGAAGACAACAGAAAGTCAGAAAAGAAGGCATCTAATACTATGGTGGCAAAGTAGAATGTGGTTGAGGCTGAAAAGACAAACAAGAGAAAACGCGACAACCCAAATGCAAAGAAGGCTAAGAAGTTCAAAGGAAACTGCCATAACTGTGGAAAGAAGGGTCACAAGGCAGCGGAATGTCATGGAAAGAAAAAGAAATCTGAAGCAAATGTGGCTGAAGGTTCTGATGGCGTCTCCGACATGGACTTGTGTGCAGCAGTGTCAGAATGTAACCTTGTTGGCAACAACAAGGAATGGTTCGTGGACACCGGAGCAACTCGCCATATATGCGCAAACGAATGGATGTTCACGACTTATGAAGTCGCTACCAAGGAGGAGCAGTTGTTTATGGGCAACTCAACAACATCACAAGTTAAAGATAAAGGGAAGATCGTGTTGAAACTGACTTCTGGAAAGGAACTCACATTGAATGATGTATTGCACGTTCCAGATATTCGGAAGAACTTGGTTTCAGGATCGCTGTTGAGCAAGAATGGGTTCAAATTAGTCTTCGTTGCTGATAACTTTGTATTGTCTAAAAATGGTGTATATGTGGGAAAGGGCTATGTGAGTGATGGTCTGTTTGAAATGAATGTAATGACTGTTGTACCAAAAGATATGAATAAAGTGGATTCTTCTGTTTATATCGCTGAATCATTTAATATATGGCATGCTAGACTAGGCCATGTGAATTTTGATACTTTGCGAACAATGGTTAACTTAGATTTTATACCTAAGTTTACTATAGATCACAACTACAAATGTGGGACATGTGTTGAAGCAAAGTTGACTAGAACTTCCTTTCATCATGTTGAAAGGAACACCGAGCCTTTAGACTTAATACATACTGATGTATGTGATCTAAAGATGTGTCAAACTCGAGGAGGTAAAAGATATTTTATTACTTTTATCGATGATTGCAATAGGTACTGTTATGTGTACCTACTAAAAAGCAAGGATGAGGCTTTTGAAATGTTTAAACAATACAAGGCAGAAGTTGAAAATCAACTAAACAAAAAGATAAAAGCCTTGCGAAGCGATAGAGGCGGTGAATATGAATTCCCATTTGAAGAATTTTGTGCTCAAAATGGTATAGTCCATCAAACAACGACACCATATTCCCCTCAACCAAATGGAATAGCAGAACGTAAGAATCGTACCCTGAAGGAAATGATGAATGCTCTGCTTATCATTTCTGGATTGCCAGACAATCTTTGGGGAGAAGCGATACTTTGAGCTAATCATATACTGAACAAAGTACCTCGCAAAAGGACTTTTAAGTCACCATATGAACTATGAAAAAATAGACCTCCATCTTACAAATACTTAAAAGTGTGGGGGTGCTTAGCAAAGGTAGAAATACCAAAACCTAAAAAGGTCAAAATTGGACCCAAAACTATAGACTGCATATTTATTGGATATGCTCATAATAGTAGTGCATATCGATTTTTGGTGTATAAATCTGAAATAGATGACATTCATGAAAACACCATAATCGAATCCCGAAATGCAAGATTCTTCGAAAACATATTTCCATTGAAAGAATCCAATAACACTAGTATCCAAAAGAGATCAAGAGAGGAAAAAACTCTTGAAAATCTCGTTGATCATGAAAATGATAACGATCAAGTGTTAGAGGAGCCAAGAAGGAGCAAACGACAAAGGACATCAAAAACCTTTGGACCAGAATTCTATACATATATGGCAGAAAATGAACCTCTAACATATAAACAAGCAATGTCATCACCTGATGCTCCTTACTGGAAAGAGGCTGTCAATAGCGAAATTGAATCCATTTTGCCAAATCACACATGGGAACTAGTAGATCTTCCTAAAGGATCAGAACCACTAGGATATAAATGGATCTTTAAGAAAAAACTTAAAGCTGATGGCTCAATAGATAAATATAAAGCCCGACTAGTAGTCAAAGGATTTAGACAAAAGGAAGATCTAGATTACTTTGATACGTACTCACCAGTCACCAGAATAACATCCATTAGGATGCTTATTGCTATCGCCTCCATACTAAAGTTAGAAATACATCAAATGGATGTAAAAACTGCATTCCTTAATGGTGAGCTAGAAGAGGAGATATACATGCAACAACCTGATGGGTTCCAGAGCCCAGGAAATGAGAATAAAGTATGTAAGTTAGTAAAATCACTTTATGGTCTCAAACAAGCGCCAAAACAATAGCATGAAAAATTTGATGAAGCTATGATGTCAAATGGATTCAAATAAATGAATTTGATAAATGTGTCTATATGAAGAATATAGATATGGGGTATGTCATAGTTTGCCTATATGTTGATGACTTATTGATACTAGGCAATAATAATGCCATAATTAAATCAACAAAGAATATGTTGTCATCTAGATTTGATACGAAAGATCTAGGATTGGCTGATGTGATTTTGGGTGTTAAAATTTTGAGGACGTCAGAGGGTTATGTACTATCTCATTCACACTATGTGGCCAAAATACTTGAAAAGTTCAAACAACATAATATAACTATTGCTAAATCGCCAGTTGATATGAACCAAAATTGGGTTAAAAATACTGGTGATGGAATCTACCAGCTTGAATACTCTCGAATACTGGGAAGTATAATGTATGTACTGAATTGTACTAGACCTGATATTGCATATGCTGTAAGTAAGCTAAGTAGGTATACAAGCAACCCTGGTAAACATCATTGGAAAGCAATAATAAGGGTTCTAGGGTATTTAAAGTATACACAGAATAACAGCCTGCACTACACTAAATATCCTTCCGCTGTAGAAGGATACAGTGATGCTAATTGGATAACTGGTTCAAATGACACCAAATCCACAACTGGATATGTATTTACCCTAGGAAGTGGAGCTATATCATGGAAGTCCTCTAAACAAACATGTATAGCAAGATCAACAATGGAGTCAGAATTCATTGCTTTAGACAAAGCCGCTGAAGAAGCAGACTGGCTTAGGAGTTTCCTAGAAGATATTCTGAATTGGAATAAACCTGTTCCACCAATATGTATACATTGTGATAGTCAGTCAGCTATTGGAAGAGCTAATAGTGCACTATACAATGGTAAGTCTAGACATATTCGTCGTAGACATAAAACCGTAAGACAACTACTCTCTAATGGAGTTATCACTATAGACTATGTAAGGTCGAAAGATAACATTGCAGATCCACTAACAAAAGGCTTGCCTAGAGAGAGAGTTCAAACCTTATCAATAGGAATGGGCTTAAGGCCTATTGAATAAAAGTTTTCCTCAACGGAAACCCAATCTAATTGACTGGAGATCCCAAGATTTAGGTTCAAAGGGACAACTAAGTTAAGGTTAAAACTTAGAAGCACTGGAAAAATCATACATTTAGACATTCCTAAGATAAGTCAGTGCACATACCGCCGGAGAAAAGGATAAGTTCAGCTTTTAATGATGTCGATAATTGGAGATATAAAGAACCAATTGGAGTATTGCGGAATACTCTTTATAGAATCACCTACGTGAGTGCGAAGACGCCGCTTCAAGGAGAATTAACGAGGCCTGATTCTCTTAAAGCACTCATGAGACCAAGTTGGTGTTCATGGCAAAAACGAACACAAACAGAGAACCAAGGAAGTTAGGAAACAATTATTGAGTGTTATATAATTTCGACTCACACAAAAGGCTTACAGTTCAAAGACAACCTAAGTCTACTGATTCGCCAGTAAGTCAAAAGGATAAGCACTAGGAAAAGTTCAAAGCCAAGTGCCACTTTTACCAATATAATAAAATGTTTCGTAAAATAAAAGAACAAATCAAGTATCCACTCATTCATGTGGGGATTGTTGGAAATGAATGAGAGGATTGGAGGAAGAAGAGTTTGGGTATTGTTGAAGAAGGAGGGAAAAATAATGGGAACAAAGTCCCACATTATGGAATATTTTTCCCAATTTCTACATAAATATCCTATCCTACACACATAAATCAAATGAAGAGGCACAAAGAACATTGTGGGTTGAATGAATGAGGCCATGAAGGCATGTAGGCCCTATTATTAATATTAAAAGTCAAAGATAGGGCCTTGGGCCTTGGGGCTCTTGGGGTCTCATGATTAGATGGGCCATAGAATGCCGCTCGGGCCTGTTGCGCTAGAGGGAACGATTTTGAATAGCAGTGTCCGTTGGTCTAAACGGTCACAACAGTTCAAAATAGGCGCGCCGATTGGTAAAGGGTCGCAACCTTTCCTATCAGACGCATGCAACCCTATAAGAATCCCAGAATTCAAGTCCACAAAATACGAAATTTTTTACTGCTCTTCATCTTCTCTCCTGCGTTCTGTTCTACAACATACTTCCCTGAGTTCGCCAGATTCTCTGCGGACCTAGCGCAGCGGTGCAGAGAACGGTCCGTTTAACCTTGGGAGGCGAATTGCTGTTCAACCCCTGTGCGCCATTGGGGGAGCAATATCGCTTTAAGGGAACAGTGCTACTAGACTCGGACACATCTTACAAGAGCGGACTGTACTACTACGCTATTGCTTTTAACTTACTTTTCTGCAATCTGATATCGATCAACAGCATTGCTCTACTTCTACTGCTACGGCAATTTGATAACAATCTTAAAGCGATATTCTTATTTTGATAATAAGTTTGTACTGAATGAGTCCGTTTGGTTTCAGACCGACAATGAGTCAGGACAGCAGTACTTCTGCGGTCAAACCGACCACTACCATCACTCAGGCTGCACCATTGGTCGCGCCAACGATGGCTTTCTCGCATGGAGAACGGCCAGAGAAATTCACTGGGGTTGACTTCAAGCGATGGCAACAAAAAATGCTCTTTTACTTGACTACTTTGGGCTTGGCAAAATACCTTTCGGAGGATCCTCCAATTGTTGATGAATTGGAGCCAGACGTCACTAAAGTTGAGTCTCTCACTACATGGAAGAGTTCGGATTTCATATGCAAGAATTACATTTTGAATGGACTGGACAACAGTCTATACAATGTGTATTGTACTATGAAAACAGCAAAAGAACTCTGGACGTCATTGGATAAAAGGTACAAGACAGAAGACGCTGGAATGAAGAAATTCATAGTCGGCAAATTTCTGGACTTTAAGATGGTGGATTCCAAGACAGTAATCAGCCAAATCCAAGAGTTGCAAGTCATTATCCATGAAATACATGATGAAGGAATGACACTCAGCGAGTCATTTCAAGTTGCAGCCACCATAGAAAAGCTTCCTCCAATGTGGAAAGACTTCAAGAACTATCTGAAGCACAAGCGAAAAGAGATGTCAATGGAAGACTTAGTTGTTCGACTCAGAATTGAAGAAGACAACAGAAAGTCAGAAAAGAAGGCATCTAATACTATGGTGGCAAAGGATAATGTGGTTGAGGCTGAAAAGACAAACAAGAGAAAACGCGACAACCCAAATGCAAAGAAGGCTAAGATGTTCAAAGGAAACTGCCATAACTGTGGAAAGAAGGGTCACAAGGCTGCGGAATGTCGTTGAAAGAAAAAGAAATCTGAAGCAAATGTGACTGAAGGTTCTGATGGCGTCTCCGACATGGACTTGTGTGCAGCAGTGTCAGAATGTAACCTTGTTGGCAACAACAAGGAATGGTTCGTGGACACCGGAGCAACTCGCCATATATGCGCAAACGAATGGATGTTCACGACTTATGAAGTCGCTACCAAGGAGGAGCAGTTGTTTATGGCCAACTCAACAACATCACAAGTTAAAGGCAAAGGGAAGATCGTGTTGAAACTGACTTCTGGAAAGGAACTCACATTGAATGATGTATTGCACGTTCCAGATATTCGGAAGAACTTGGTTTCAGGATCGCTTTTGAGCAAGAATGGGTTCAAATTAGTCTTCGTTGCTGATAACTTTGTATTGTCTAAAAATGGTGTATATGTAGGAAAGGTCTATGTGAGTGATGGTCTGTTTAAAATGAATGTAATGACTGTTGTACCAAAAGATATGAATAAAGTGGATTCTTCTGTTTATATCGCTGAATCATTTAATATATGGCATGCTAGACTAGGCCATGTGAATTTTGATACTTTGCGAAAAATGGTTAACTTAGATTTTATACCTAAGTTTACTATAGATCACAACTACAAATGTGAGACATGTGTTGAAGCAAAGTTGACTAGAACTTCCTTTCATCATGTTGAAAGGAACACCGAGCCTTTAGACTTAATACATACTGATGTATGTGATCTAAAGATGTGTCAAACTCGAGGAGGTAAAAGATATTTTATTACTTTTATCGATGATTGCACTAGGTACTGTTATGTGTACCTACTAAAAAGCAAGGATGAGGCTTTTGAAATGTGTAAACAATACAAGGCAGAAGTTGAAAATCAACTAAACAAAAAGATAAAAGCCTTGCGAAGCGATAGAGGCGGTGAATATGAATTCCCATTTGAAGAATTTTGTGCTCAAAATGGTATAGTCCATCAAACAACGACACCATATTCCCCTCAATCAAATGGAATAGCAGAACGTAAGAATCGTACCCTGAAGGAAATGATGAATGCTCTGCTTATCAGTTCTGGATTGCCTGACAATCTTTGGGGAGAAGCGAAACTTTCAGCTACTCATATACTGAACAAAGTACCTCGCAAAAGGACTTTTAAGTCACCATATGAACTATGGAAAAATAGAGCTCCATCTTACAAATACTTAAAAGTGTGGGGGTGCTTAGCAAAGGTAGAAATACCAAAACCTAAAAAGGTCAAAATTGGACCCAAAACTATAGACTGCATATTTATTGGATATGCGCATAATAGTAGTGCACATCGATTTTTGGTGTATAAATCTGAAATAGATGACATTCATAAAAACACCATAATCGAATCCTGAAATGCAAGATTCTTTGAAAACATATTTCCATTGAAAGAATCCAATAACACTAGTATCCAAAAGAGATCAAGAGAGGAAAAAACTCTTGAAAATCTCGTTGATCATGAGAATGATAACGATCAAGTGTTAGAGGAGCCAAGAAGGAGCAAACGACAAAGGACATCAAAAACCTTTGGACCAGAATTCTATACATATATGGCAGAAAATGAACCTCTAACATATAAACAAGCAATGTCATCACCTGATGCTCCTTACTGGAAAGAGGCCGTCAATAGTGAAATTGAATCCATTCTGCAAAATCACACATGGGAACTAGTAGATCTTCCTAAAGGATCAAAACCACTAGGATATAAATGGATCTTTAAGAAAAAACTTAAAGCTGATGGCTCAATAGATAAATATAAAGCCCGACTAGTAGTCAAAGGATTTAGATAAAAGGAAGATCTAGATTACTTTGATACGTACTCACCAGTCACCATAATAACATCCATTAGGATGCTTATTGCTATCGCCTCCGTACTAAAGTTAGAAATACATCAAATGGATGTAAAAACTGCATTCCTTAATGGTGAGCTAGAAGAGGAGATATACATGCAACAACCTGAAGGGTTCCAGAGCCCAGGAAATGAGAATAAAGTATGTAAGTTAGTAAAATCACTTTATGGTCTCAAACAAGCGCCAAAACAATGGCATGAAAAATTTGATGAAGCTATGATGTCAAATGGATTCAAAATAAATGAATCAGATAAATGTGTTTATATGAAGAATATAGATATGGGGTATGTCATGGTTTGCATATATGTTGATGACTATTGATACAAGGCAATAATAATGCCATAATTAAATCAACAAAGAATATGTTGTCATCTAGATTTGATATGAAAGATGTAGGATTGGCTGATGTGATTTTGGGTGTTAAAATTTTGAGGACGTCAGAGGGTTATGTACTATCTCATTCACACTATGTGGCCAAAATACTTGAAAAGTTCAAACAACATAATATAACTATTGCTAAATCGCCAGTTGATATGAACCAAAATTGGGTTAAAAATACTGGTGATGGAATCTACCAGCTTGAATACTCTCGAATACTGGGAAGTATAATGTATGTAATGAATTGTACTAGACCCGATATTGCATATGCTGTAAGTAAGCTAAGTAGGTATGCAAGCAACCCTGGTAAACATCATTGGAAAGCAATAATAAGGGTTCTGGGGTATTTAAAGTATACACAGAATAACAGCCTGCACTACACTAAATATCCTTCCGTTGCAGAAGGATACAGTGATGCTAATTGGATAACTGGTTCAAATGACACCAAATCTACAAGTGGATATGTATTTACCCTTGGAAGTGGAGCTATATCATGGAAGTCCTCTAAACAAACATGTATAGCAAGATCAACAATGGAGTCAGAATTCATTGCTTTAGAGAAAGCCGCTGAAGAAGCAGACTGGCTTAGGAGTTTTCTAGAAGATATTCTGAATTGGAATAAACCTGTTCCACCAATATGTATACATTATGATAGTCAGTCTGCTATTGGAAGAGCTAACAGTGCACTATACAATGGTAAGTCTAGACATATTCGTCGTAGACATAAAACCGTAAGACAACTACTCTCTAATGGAGTTATCACTATAGACTATGTAAGGCCGAAAGATAACATTGCGGATCCACTAACAAAAGGCTTGCCTAGAGAGAGAGTTCAAACCTTATCAATAGGAATGGGCTTAAGGCCTATTGAATAAAAGTTTTCCTCAACGGAAACCCAACCTAATTGACTGGAGATCCCAAGATTTAGGTTCAAAGGGACAACTAAGTTAAGGTTAAAACTTAGAAGCACTGGAAAAATCATACATTTAGACATTCCTAAGATAAGTCAGTGCACATACCGCCGGAGAAAAGGATAAGTTCAGCTTTTAATGATGTCTGTACTTGGAGATATAAAGAACCAAGTGGAATATTGCGGAATACTCTTTATAGAATTACCTACGTGAGTGCGAAGGCGCCGCTTCAAGGAGAATTAACGAGGCCTGATTCTCTTAAAGCACTCATGAGACCAAGTTGGTGTTCATGGCAAAAACGAACACAAACGGAGAACCAAGGAAGTTAGGAAACAATTATTGAGTGTTATATAATTTCGACTCACACAAAAGGCTTACAGTTCAAAGACAACCTAAGTCTACTGATTCGCCAGTAAGTCAAAAGGATAAGCACTAGGAAAAGTTCAAAGCCAAGTGCCACTTTTACCAATATAATAAAATGTTTCGTAAAATAAAAGAACAAATCAAGTATCCACTCATTCATGTGGGGGATTGTTGGAAATGAATGAGAGGATTGGGGGAAGAAGAGTTTGGGTATTGTTGAAGAAGGGGGGAAAAACAATGGGAACAAAGTCCCACATTATGGAATGTTTTTCCCAATTTCTACATAAATATCCTACCCTACACACATAAATCAAATGAAGAGGCACAAAGAACATTGTGTGTTGAATGAATGAGGCCATGAAGGCATGTATGCCCTATTATTAATATTAAAAGTCAAAGATAGGGCCTTGGGCCTTGGGGCTCTTGGGGTCTCATGATTAGATGGGCCATAGAATGCCGCTCGGGTCTGTTGCGCAAGAGGGAACGATTTTGAATAGCAGTGTCCGTTGGTCTAAATGGTCACAACAGTTCAAAATAGGCGCGCCGATTGGTAAAGGGTCGCAACCTTTCCGATCAGACGCGTGCAACCCTATAAGAAGCCCAGAATTCAAGTCCACAAAATACGAAATTTTTTACTGCTCTTCATCTTCTCTCCTGCGTTCTGTTCTACAACATACTTCCCTGAGTTTGCCAGATTCTCTGCGGACCTAGCGCAGCGGTGCAGAGAACGGTCCGTTTAACCTTGGGAGGCGAATTGCTATTCAACCCCTGTGCGCCATTGGGGGAGCAATATCGCTTTAAGGGAACAGTGCTACTGGACTCGGACACATCTTACAAGAGCGGACTGTACTACTACGGTATTGCTTTTAACTTACTTTTCTGCAATCTGATATCGATCAACAACATTGCTCTACTTCTACTGCTACGGCAATTTGATAACAATCTTAAAGCGATATTCTTATTTTGATAATAAGTTTGTACTGACTGAGTTCATTTGGTTTCAGACCGACAATGACTCAAGACAGCAATACTTCTGCGGTCAAACCGACCACTACCATCACTCAGGCTGCACCATTGGTCGCGCCAACGATGGCTTTCTCGCATGGAGAACGGCCAGAGAAATTCACTGGGGTTGACTTCAAGCGATGGCAACAAAAAATGCTCTTTTACTTGACTACTTTGGGCTTGGCAAAATACCTTTCGGAGGATCCTCCAATTGTTGATGAATTGGAGCCAGACGTCACTAAAGTTGAGTCTCTCACTACATGGAAGAGTTCGGATTTCATATGCAAGAATTACATTTTGAATGGACTGGACAACAGTCTATACAATGTGTATTGTACTATGAAAAAAGCAAAAGAACTCTGGACGTCATTGGATAAAAAGTACAAGACAGAAGACGCTGGAACGAAGAAATTCATAGTCGGCAAATTTCTGGACTTTAAGATGGTGGATTCCATGACAGTAATCAGCCAAATCCAAGAGTTGCAAGTCATTATCCATGAAATACATGATGAAGGAATGACACTCAGCGAGTCATTACAAGTTGCAGCCACCATAGAAAAGCTTCCTCCAATGTGGAAAGACTTCAAGAATTATCTAAAGCACAAGCGAAAAGAGATGTCAATGGAAGACTTAGTTGTTCGACTCAGAATTGAAGAAGACAACAGAAAGTCAGAAAAGAAGGCATCTAATACTATGGTGGCAAAGGCGAATGTGGTTGAGGCTGAAAAGACAAACAAGAGAAAACGCGACAACCCAAATGCAAAGAAGGCTAAGAAGTTCAAAGGAAACTGCCATAACTGTGGAAAGAAGGGTCACAAGGCTGCGGAATGTCGTGGAAAGAAAAAGAAATCTGAAGCAAATGTGGGTGAAGGTTCTGATGGCGTCTCCGACATGGAGTTGTGTGCAGTAGTGTCAGAATGTAACCTTGTTGGCAACAACAAGGAATGGTTCGTGGACACCGGAGCAACTCGCCATATATGCGCAAACGAATGGATGTTCACGACTTATGAAGTCGCTACCAAGGAGGAGCAGTTGTTTATGGGCAGCTCAACAACATCACAAGTTAAAGGCAATAGGAAGATCGTGTTGAAACTGAC
Organism: Allium cepa; assembly: GCA_030765085.1. NCBI lineage: Eukaryota > Viridiplantae > Streptophyta > Magnoliopsida > Asparagales > Amaryllidaceae > Allium > Allium cepa. The sequence goes on along the minus strand of CM060932.1, from coordinate 682,536,561 downwards.
TTCTGGAAAGGGACTCACATTGAATGATGTATTGCACGTTCTAGATATTCGGAAGAACTTGGTTTCAGGATCGCTGTTGAGCAAGAATGGGTTCAAATTAGTCTTCGTTGCTGATAACTTTGTATTGTCTAAAAATGGTGTATATGTGGGAAAGGGCTATGTGAGTGATGGTCTGTTTAAAATGAATGTAATGACTGTTGTACCAAAAGATATGAATAAAGTGGATTCTTCTGTTTATATCGCTGAATCATTTAATATATGACATGCTAGACTAGGCCATGTGAATTTTGATACTTTGCGAAAAATGGTTAAATAGATTTTATACCGAAGTATACTGTAGCTCACAACTACAAATGTGAGACATGTGTTGAAGCAAAGTTGACTAGAACTTCCTTTCATCATGTTGAAAGGAACACCGAGCCTTTAGACTTAATACATACTGATGTATGTGATCTAAAGATGTGTCAAACTCGAGGAGGTAAAAGATATTTTATTACTTTTATCGATGATTGCACTAGGTACTGTTATGTGTACCTACTAAAAAGCAAGGATGAGGCTTTTGAAATGTTTAAACAATACAAGGCAGAAGTTGAAAATCAACTAAACAAAAAGATAAAAGCCTTGCGAAGCGATAGAGGCGGTGAATATGAATTCCCATTTGAAGAATTTTGTGCTCAAAATGGTATAGTCCATCAAACAACGGCACCATATTCCCCTCAATCAAATGGAATAGCAGAACGTAAGAATCGTACCCTAAAGGAAATGATGAATGCTCTGCTTATCAGTTCTGGATTGCCAGACAATCTTTGGGGAGAAGCGATACTTTCAGCTAATCATATACTGAACAAAGTACCTCGCAAAAGGACTTTTAAGTCACCATATGAACTATGGAAAAATAGACCTCCATCTTACAAATACTTAAAAGTGTGGGGGTGCTTAGCAAAGGTAGAAATACCAAAACCTAAAAAGGTCAAAATTGGACCCAAAACTATAGACTACATATTTATTGGATATGCTCATAATAGTAGTGCATATCGATTTTTGGTGTATAAATCTGAAATAGATGACATTCATGAAAACACCATAATCGAATCCCGAAATGCAAGATTCTTTGAAAACATATTTCCATTGAAAGAATCCAATAACACTAGTATCCAAAAGAAATCAAGAGAGGAAAAAACTCTTGAAAATCTCGTTGATCATGAGAATGATAACGATCAAGTGTTAGAGGAGCCAAGAAGGAGCAAATGACAAAGGGCATCAAAAACTTTGGACCAGAATTCTATACATATATGGCAGAAAATGAACCTCTAACATATAAACAAGCAATGTCATCACCTGATGCTCCTTAGTGGAAAGAGGCCGTCAATAGCGAAATTGAATCCATTTTGCAAAATCACACATGGGAACTAGTATATCTTCCTAAAGGATCAAAACCACTAGGATATAAATGGATCTTTAAGAAAAAACTTAAAGCCGATGGCTCAATAGATAAATATAAAGCTCGACTAGTAGTCAAAGGATTTACACAAAAGGATGATCTAGATTACTTTGATACGTACTCACCAGACACCAGAATAACATCCATTAGGATGCTTGTTGCTATCGCCTCCATACTAAAGTTAGAAATACATCAAATGGATGTAAAAACTGCATTCCTTAATGGTGAGCTAGAAGAGGAGATATACATGCAACAACCTGAAGGGTTCCAGAGCCCAGGAAATGGGAATAAAGTATGTAAGTTAGTAAAATCACTTTATGGTCTCAAACAAGCGCCAAAACAATGGCATGAAAAATTTGATGAAGCTATGATGTCAAATGGATTCAGAATAAATGAATCAGATAAATGTGTCTATATGAAGAATATAGATATGGGGTATGTCATAGTTTGCCTATATGTTGATGACTTATTGATACTAGGCAATAATAATGCCATAATTAAATCAACAAAGAATATGTTGTCATCTAGATTTGATATGAAAGATCTAGGATTGGCTGATGTGATTTTGGGTGTTAAAATTTTAAGGACGTCAGAGGGTTATGTACTATCTCATTCACACCATGTGGCCAAAATACTTGAAAAGTTCAAACAACATAATATAACTATTGCTAAATCGCCAGTTGATATGAACCAAAATTGGGTTAAAAATACCGGTGATGGAATCTACCAGCTTGAATACTCTCGAATACTGGGAAGTATAATGTATGTAATGAATTGTACTAGACCCGATATTGCATATGCTGTAAGTAAGCTAAGTAGGTATACAAGCAACCCTGCTAAACATCATTGGAAAGCAATAATAAGGGTTCTGGGGTATTTAAAGTATACACAGAATAACAGCCTGCACTACACTAAATATCCTTCCGCTGTAGAAGGATACGGTGATGCTAATTGGATAACTGGTTCAAATGACACCAAATCCACAACTGGATATGTATTTACCATAGGAAGTGGAGCTATATCATGGAAGTCCTCTAAACAAACATGTATAGCAAGATCAACAATGGAGTCAGAATTCATTGCTTTAGACAAAGCCGCTGAAGAAGCAGATTGGCTTAGGAGTTTCCTAGAAGATATTCCGAATTGGAATAAACCTGTTCCACCAATATGTATACATTGTGATAGTCAGTCAGCTATTGGAAGAGCTAATAGTGCACTATACAATGGTAAGTCTAGACATATTCTTCGTAGACATAAAACCGTAAGACAACTACTCTCTAATGGAGTTATCACTATAGACTATGTAAGGTCGAAAGATAACATTGCGGATCCACTAACAAAAGGCTTGCCTAGAGAGAGAGTTCAAACCTTATCAATAGGAATGGGCTTAAGGCCTATTGAATAAAAGTTTTCCTCAACGAAAACCCAACCTAATTGACTGGAGATCCCAAGATTTAGGTTCAAAGGGACAACTAAGTTAAGGTTAAAACTTAGAAGCACTGGAAAAATCATACATTTAGACATTCCTAAGATAAGTTAGTGCACATACCGCCAGAGAAAAGGATAAGTTCAGCTTTTAATGATGTCTATACTTGGAGATATAAAGAACCAAGTGGAGTATTGCGGAATACTCTTTATAGAATCACCTACGTGAGTGCGAAGACGCCGCTTCAAGGAGAATTAACGAGGCCTGATTCTCTTAAAGCACTCATGAGACCAAGTTGGTGTTCATGGCAAAAACGAACACAAACAGAGAACCAAGGAAGTTAGGAAACAATTATTGAGTGTTATAAAATTTCGACTCACACAAAAGGCTTACAGTTCAAAGACAACCTAAGTCTACTGATTCGCCAGTAATTCAAAAGGATAAGCACTAGGAAAAGTTCAAAGCCAAGTGCCACTTTTACCAATATAATAATATGTTTCGTAAAATAAAAGAACAAATCAAGTATCCACTCATTCATGTGGGGGATTGTTGGAAATGAATGAGAGGATTAGGGGAAGAAGAGTTTGGGTATTGTTGAAGAAGGGGGGAAAAACAATGGGAACAAAGTCCCACATTATGGACTGTTTTTCCCAATTTCTACATAAATATACTACCCTACACACATAAATCAAATGAAGAGGCACAAAGAACATTGTGGGTTGAATGAATGAGGCCATGAAGGCATGTAGGCCCTATTATTAATATTAAAAGTCAAAGACAGGGCCTTGGGCCTTGGGGCTCTTGGGGTCTCATTATTAGATGGGCCATAGAATGCCGCTCGGGCCTGTTGCGCTAGAGGGAACGATTTTGAATAGTAGTGTCCGTTGGTATAAACGGTCACAAAAGTTCAAAATAGGCGCGCCGATTGGTAAAGGGTCGCAACCTTTCCGATCAGACGCGTGCAACCCAATAAGAAGCCCAGAATTCAAGTCCACAAAATACGAAATTTTTTACTGCTCTTCATCTTCTCTCATGCGTTCTTTTCTATAATATACTTCCCTGAGTTCGCCAGATTCTCTGCGGACCTAGCGCAGCGGTGCAGAGAACGGTCCGTTTAACCTTGGGAGGCGAATTGTTATTCAACCCCTATGCGCCATTGGGGGAGCAATATCGCTTTAAGGGAACAGTGCTACTGGACTCGGACACATCTTACAAGAGCGAACTGTACTACTACGGTTTTGCTTTTAACTTACTTTTCTACAATCTGATATCGATCAACAGCATTGCTCTACTTCTACTGCTACGGCAATTTGATAACAATCTTAAAGCGATATTCTTATTTTGATAATAAGTTTTTACTGACTGAGTCCATTTGGTTTCAGACCGACAATGACTCAGGACAGCAATACTTCTGCGGTCAAACCGACCACTACCATCACTCAGGCTGCACCATTGGTCGCGCCAACGGTGGCTTTCTCGCATGGAGAACGACCAGAGAAATTCACCGGGTTTGACTTCAAGCGATGGCAACAAAAATGCTCTTTTACTTGACTAATTTGGGCTTGGCAAAATACCTTTCGGAGGATCCTCCAATTGTTGATGAATTGGAGCCAGACGTCACTAAAGTTGAGTCTCTCACTACATGGAAGAGTTCGGATTTCATATGCAAGAATTACATTTTGAATGGACTGTACAACAGTCTATACAATGTGTATTGTACTATGAAAAAAGCAAAAGAACTCTGGACGTCATTGGATAAAAAGTACAAGACAGAAGACGCTGGAATGAAGAAATTCATTGTCAGCAAATTTCTGGACTTTAAGATGGTGGATTCCAAGACAGTAATCAGCCAAATCCAAGAGTTGCAAGTCATTATCATGAAATACATGATGAAGGAATGACACTCAGCGAGTCATTTCAAGTTGCAGCCACCATAGAAAAGCTTCCTCCAATGTGGAAAGACTTCAAGAATTATCTGAAGCACAAGCGAAAAGAGATGTCAATGGAAGACTTAGTTGTTCGACTCAGAATTGAAGAAGACAACAGAAAGTCAGAAAAGAAGGCATCTAATACTATGGTGGCAAAGGCGAATGTGGTTGAGGCTGAAAAGACAAACAAGAGAAAACGCGACAACCCAAATGCAAAGAAGGCTAAGAAGTTCAAAGGAAACTGCCATAACTGTGGAAAGAAGGGTCACAAGGCTGCGGAATGTCGTGGAAAGAAAAAGAAATCTGAAGAAAATGTGGCTGAATGTTCTGATGGCGTCTCCGACATGGACTTGTGTGCAGTAGTGTCAGAATGTAACCTTGTTGGCAACAACAAGGAATGGTTCGTGGACACCGGAGCAACTCGCCATATATGCGCAAACGAATGAATGTTCACGACTTATGAAGTCGCTACCAAGGAGGAGCAGTTGTTTATGGGCAACTCAACAACATCACAAGTTAAAGGCAAAGGGAAGATCGTGTTGAAACTGACTTCTGGAAAGGAACTCACATTGAATGATGTATTGCACGTTCCAGATATTCGGAAGAACTTGGTTTCAGGATCGCTGTTGAGCAAGAATGGGTTCAAATTAGTCTTCGTTGCTGATAACTTTGTATTGTCTAAAAATGGTGTATATGTGGGAAAGGGCTATGTGAGTGATGGTCTGTTTAAAATGTATGTAATGACTGTTGTACCAAAAGATACGAATAAAGTGGATTCTTCTGTTTATATCGCTGAATCATTTAATATATGGCATGCTAGACTAGGCCATATGAATTTTGATACTTTGCGAAAAATGGTTAACTTAGATTTTATACCTAAGTTTACTATAGATCACAACTACAAATGTGAGACATGTGTTGAAGCAAAGTTGACTAGAACTTCCTTTCATCATGTTGAAAGGAACACCGAGCCTTTAGACTTAATACATACTGATGTATGTGATCTAAAGACGTGTCAAACTCGAGGAGGTAAAAGATATTTTATTACTTTTATCGATGATTGCACTAGGTACTGTTATGTGTACCTACTAAAAAGCAAGGATGAGGCTTTTGAAATGTGTAAACAATACAAGGCAGAAGTTGAAAATCAACTAAACAAAAAGATAAAAGCCTTGCGAAGCGATAGAGGCGGTGAATATGAATTCCCATTTGAAGAATTTTGTGCTCAAAATGGTATAGTCCATCAAACAAAGGCACCATATTCCCCTCAATCAAATGGAATAGCAGAACGTAATAATCGTACCCTGAAGGAAATGATGAATGCTCTGCTTATCAGTTCTGGATTGCCAGACAATCTTTGGGGAGAAGCGATACTTTCAGCTAATCATATACTGAACAAAGTACCTCGCAAAAGGACTTTTAAGTCACCATATGAACTATGGAAAAATAGACCTCCATCTTACAAATACTTAAAAGTGTGGGGGTGCTTAGCAAAGGTAGAAATACCAAAACCTAAAAAGGTCAAAATTGGACCCAAAACTATAGACTGCATATTTATCGGATATGCTCATAATAGTAGTGCATATCGATTTTTGGTATATAAATCCGAAATAGATGACATTCATGAAAACACCATACTCGAATCCCGAAATGCAAGATTCTTTGAAAATATATTTCCATTGAAAGAATCCAATAACACTAGTATCCAAAAGAGATCAAGAGAGGAAAAAACTCTTGAAAATCTCGTTGATCATGAAAATGATAACGATCAAGTGTTAGAGGAGCCAAGAAGGAGAAAACGACAAAGGACATCAAAAACCTTTGGACCAGAATTCTATACATATATGGCAGAAAATGAACCTCTAACATATAAACAAGCAATGTCATCACCTGATGCTCCTTACTGGAAAGAGGCCGTCAATAGCGAAATTGAATCCATTTTGCAAAATCACACATGGGAACTAGTAGATCTTCCTAAAGGATCAAAACCACTAGGATATAAATGGATCTTTAAGAAAAAACTTAAAGCTGATGGCTCAATAGATAAATATAAAGCCCGACTAGTAGTCAAAGGATTTAGACAAAAGGAAGATCTAGATTACTTTGATACGTACTCACCAGTCACCAGAATAACATCCATTAGGATGCTTATTGCTATCGCCTCAATACTAAAGTTAGAAATACATCAAATGGATGTAAAAACTGCATTCCTTAATGGTGAGCTAGAAGAGGAGATATACATGCAACAACCTGAAGGGTTCCAGAGCCCAGGAAATGAGAATAAAGTATGTAAGTTAGTAAAATCACTTTATGGTCTCAAACAAGCGCCAAAACAATGGCATGAAAAATTTGATGAAGCTATGATGTCAAATGGATTCAAAATAAATGAATCAGAGAACGGTCCGTTTAACCTTGGGAGGCGAATTGCTATTCAACCCCTGTGCGCCATTGGGGGAGCAATATCGCTTTAAGGGAACAGTGCTACTGGACTCGGACACATCTTACAAGAGCGGACTGTACTACTACGGTATTGCTCTTAACTTACTTTTCTGCAATCTGATATCGATCAACAGCATTGCTCTACTTCTACTACTACGAAAATTTGATAACATATATCACCAATGAATATAAGTATAAACTTGTTCAACTAACTCCTAAAAAAAGGTTTGGAAGGTCTATGTAGTACGTTGATGCACCCCAAAAGGCATAACCAACCACTTGTAGGATCCCGACGGTGTATGATATGCTGTTAGTGGCACACTTTCCTTTACAACTCTGAAATAATGAAAACCCATCGATGGATCCATTTGTGGAAATAGGTTCGCACCACAAAGTGATCAAATAATTTATTAATGCACGGTGGAGGATAATTATTCTTCTCCATCTGCTTATTTAACTCCCGATAATCAACATATGACTATAAGGAACCGTCCGCCTTAGTTTCAAAGACACTGGAACTCAATAACTAAAACACCTTCTCCAAACGAATACTTTCTTCAGTAACTTGTTTGTCAATGCTTCCAGTTTCCTTTGCTCCCTCAAAGCCATCCGACTTAAAGGCATAACAATTCGCTTTTCTTCTTTCACAAGATCGATACAGAACTCCATCCCCCTATGAAGTGGTAACCCTATCAGATTATCAAAATATTTAAAATAATCACGCTAAAGGAGTTGATGTCGACCCATCATGTGAGTGTCTATGAGTAAAAGTAGTTCACCATGATTGAGCTCTCATGCTTGCAATATGGATTAACTCTATGCTCACTCTCACCTCCCTATGACACCAACGTCCTTTTGAAGTTCAGTACCTCTCCAAATATATCTAGCTAGTCCATACCAAGATGAGCTTGAAACCCACAAAACCAAGCATAAAATAATCAATGGAAAATAAGAAACCATGACTAAGTAACTTAATGTTTGAATAAATCATACCAAGATTGCCTAAGACCTCTACCGGGTTTGACCATATCACGGTTCTGTCAACCAGCTCTAGTTTAAGGTCCAAATTGTCCTCCAAATCACTAGATATAAAGGATTAGGATGATCCCATATCAAACAGTAATCGAATAGGAATATTATTAACTAAAGTCTACCTTTTATGGTGATGCCCTTCCCTTTCTCGACCGTTAATGGCAGCACCGACGAACAGGAGCACCACGCAAACCATATTCATGTACCACTCATCCTTTCTTGGAAAGCATTAGACAGTCCTTGTAATCCCCTATTTGATTGCACTTATAACACTTGTTTTACTTTCCAACGCTACCATTCTTCATCATGACCTTCACCTGTTCCATACAAATTCCCCTTATGTCAACATTTGGAACAAGCCAATTCTGGTTTGTTTGTCTTCTCACCTTTGTTATTTCCTTGTAATTTCCTCTTGTGTCCACCCTATGGTATAGGTTTGTTTTTCATCTTGGAAATCTTATTGGAATTTAGGTAATATTTTCATATATTAGTGTCATATGTACTAGCTTATCAAATCGCTCATTGATATGAATGATCATATGCATTCTCAAAGATTACCTTAACCCAAACACAATAGTTTTGTCCGTCTCATGGGGAGTGCTGATAAAGGATAATCCATATCTAGAGGGAGCCTCAAATTCGTTGACCTTCTATGTTACTATTTTCTCTCCCTTCTAGAGATCACCAAACTTCCTGAATAGAATCGCCTTCTAAGTTAGTGGTATGAATATCTCTACAAAACCCTCTTTAAATTAATCCTATGTAATCTCCTCCCTAAGAATAATAGTATTTATTAAATTCCACCAACTCATCACTCTCTTTGTTAGTTTCCTTGAAGCTATATTTCTTTCCAAATATTATTTTGCATGTCCCAATCCATTCTTGAATTTCAAAGACATACTCAGTGAATGTCTTCCCTCCTAAATCATTGGAATCTTTGTTTAACTTAGCAAAATCAAACCTTGGTGCATACACTTGCTCATGCACACCCCTTACTTGAGGTCATATAATTGTCACTTAGGCTCTTCCATAAGTTCCATCATATATCGGTCAACCATCTCTCGCACGTTCAAAGGACCAATCATTCTATCAGTTTTATTCATCCCACTGTTGCTACCTTCTTCATCACCACTTTCTCTTCCATCGTCCATGTACCTCACAAACATTGAGGTTCTTACTCCACTTCCTCCTCCGCTCATTCTTAGGTATCTGTAATGAGAAAAATTAACCTTTTACTAAGGAAAGAGTTAATCCACTATTGTGCACATATATAAGTGTTATTATACCTATTGTGCACAAACCAACAAATAACAGTATGTTATCTCGAATGATATTGTTCATCTCTTTAACATCCCGAAAATTTAACATAAATTTGGACGAAAATTTAATTAAAACAAAGTAAGGACTTCATGGACGTTCGAATTTGGCTATGTAACTTGCACCGTTGTGTTCAAAGAAATTTTCTCAACGATTTTCATATATAATACTTCGAAATCCGAGTTAGTATGGATTAGTTGCGTGCTACTTAAATTTAAAATTTTAAAAGGCCACCGGTCGACCCTTAAAGATTCAAGGTCAACCGGTGGCGGTAGACCTAGGTCAATGGGTGGTTGACCTGAGGCGAGTAAAATCGATGATCTATCATTTTACAGTGATTTGATGTGAACAGTTTGGATCTTTTCTTGGGGACGAAGGGTATCATGGAGTGAACCAAATGTTATGAAAATATTTCCTAAGCTAATCTAGTGGCCCAAACTAAAACCACCCCCTATAAATACCATACTAACAAAACCTTAATTATCAATTAAAAGCTTACTGTAACTAAACTCTGCCAAAATTTCCCTAAACCTAAACCCTAAAAATTTCTAAAAATCAAATCAATTCAACTTAGAAGACTAGATGCAACTAAATCAAGGAGGAGCTATCGGTTTGGGAGGATGAACCTCAAGTGCAAGTATTAGGAAGAGCTTTGGCCTAAGTTGTTGGGCACGATTTTGATAATTGATTATTGTAGTTAGTTTAAACTATTTTAATTCATTATGATGTTAGTAAACCCTAAATTGAATATGCAAAATCCAAAATTAGTAAGCTAAACCCTAAATTTGGATCTAAAATCCTATCTTTAAATTGACAATAAATTGTTAATTGGAGATTGATGTATATACCCTTTCTCTCTTGAAATTGGAAACTCTAAATCAATAAACCCTAAATTAAATTGCAAATTAATGCTTAACTATAATTAGGGATAATCAAATAATATTAATGACTTGAGTTAAGAAGATAAACAATCGACAATCAAAATTGAAAAGAAACCAAATTTTTTCTCACAATCAGTCGACCTGGACACCCTAGTGGTCGACTGGTAGCAGTCGACCGAAGGATATAAGTGATCAACCGTTTATAATAAAAACTACAAAATAAACATCGACCTAGGGTATAAATTTATAAAAAAATAAAACGTGAATTCGTTAAGGCCTGTTTACGGGCAATGTGATGCATGTTAGGACTTGTTGAGAAGTTATTTCCTTGTAAGAGAATGCTTGGTCATTACGATGTTGGGTAAATGTTCTTTACCCAATTTGGGATTTAGTAATCGACTAAAGGCAATGTATTTTCATGAACGACACTTGTAGGAGGTTCCAACGGTAAGCATGCAGATCAACGTGAATGGCTAATAGAGTAGTCCGACACAACGAGAGGTCCTAATATGCACGATTCCTGATGTGATACAATTAGAAAGGAGGAACCAGAGCATGCAATAAGAGGCCAACACTATGATCAGAGGTGGAACGAATGTAGACGATAAGATATTCTGGCGGATCCATATTTCGCATTCCTCTCCAGGCATACTACGGAGGAATCGTTCCTTGTGGCCTAGTGGTGGTGATAATAGTGGGAATTTATTTCCACACTAGCCTAGTGGCAGCGTCTTCCATTGTTCGTAGTCAAAAGGTCGGCGTCTTACACATTGGCTGGCTCTAGGAGTGCTGGCGGATCATTAGATATGAAATTCAAGCCTTAGTTATACCATTGAGTAAGCCTAAATAATATGTAGTGTAGGAATGTACTAGATAAAATGAAAATCCTTAGGTAACAGACCTTATGAATTCATGGACATTTGTATCACATCCTATGTCATTTAGAGTAGTTTTATAGTAACTACATATATCATTATATTAAATTTATACTCATTCACTTAACTTTATGTTTGACCCACTCTTTTCCATCTTTTTCCCTACCACATGAGGATAGTGCAGTAGGGACCGGCCCATTCCAGATACTTAGAGAGTCGAGCTTACATCGAGAGTCTGTTTTTATCCTGTTTTAATCTCCATGTATTATTCTAGCTTATCAGTACATTTTGCTTAATGTATCAAACTTTGAGGGACATTTTATCATGTACTCTATATTGGATCACGTACTGATATTTTTCTAAGAATATGACTTTATATTTTCTAGTATTTTTATTTTTATACACATGTTTTATTCCTTCCACCATGAGATCTAAAACTATAGTATATCTTAGATTATGTCTGTTTGTATTAGTCTCTATGATATGAAATGTTATAAACCCCGACGATCTGCATTTCTCCGTACGACGCGAGGCCAAAAGCCACACCGAGCTTTGGATTGGTGTGTCAGGAGGTGCAAGTAGTCATAGTTGGTATCAGAGCCATGTTCAAGGTTCCATATGAATTAGGACCATATTGAGAGAATGTATTTGAAAAGCTTTTGAAAAAAAGAATTTTCCACAGGGTTTCTAAAAATGTTTCCCAAGTTTTTCAAAAGTCTTTTAAAATATATATGTATAAGTAAAGCTAATTCAAAGAGGTTTTCCAAAAGGTTTAATATAAATTGTAGTTTCTCTTTTCGTGCCTATGTTACCTTTGATTCGTGCATATGTTATCTCTCTTGTTTGTGCCTACAATATATGCAAAAAGTTGCTAATAGAATTGTTAAAATTCATAGACAAAAGATGAGTGATCTCACGGGTTCAAGATCAGGCAACACAGCTGAGATTCCTGGCATGGACATTCTAGTTTGGTTCCGCTGATGTCTCCAAGCGAGGGGATAGGCTGAGTTTAATCCCACTATAGGAACCGCAGAAGGAGCGACAAGTGTGACTTCTAGCCGTCCTCTAATCTCTATGGAATTTTTTAAACTATGCAAAGAGTTCTCAAATCTTCGAGGAAAGCCATACATGGGGACAAAGTCTTATTTGGATTCAAAGTCATGGATTCGCATTTGTGAGAGGATCTTCAGTTTGATAGGTTTGACTGACGACGCAAGGATGCAGTTTGCTACCTGGTAGTTACAGGGTGAGGCTTTGAGCTAGTGAGAAATTGTTGAGACCGAGACTAACGGAGAGGAGATAACTTGGGCGGAATCCTGAGCACGAACAAGATTCCCATTTATTTTTAACCAACATGTTGGTGATCTTCATAGTCATCGATAAAGAGTCTCTGAAAGTATTATTCCTATACTTATCCAGTAGTTTTTATTATAAGAGAACTCTACTAAATGCGAGTGGTCTTTCCATAAACCTCTAAAGGATGATATAAATGCTTTCAACAAATATTCAAGCACTATGTTCAATCTTTTACTTTGTCCATCAGTCTAGGGATGGTAAGCAATACTCATATTTTTTTCAATGCCCAAAATATCCTATAAAATTTTTCAAAATTCACCGGTGAACTCTAAGACATTACGATTAGTCACAATACTGCTTGTAATTTAATGAAGCGTCGTAATATTCTTTATAAAAATCCAATTCAAATTTGGTGTCGTTCATGTAGACTTAACATGTACGAAATCTGCACTTTAGGTCAATCTATCGACTATAACCCAAATATTTTCATTTTCGACTTATGTAACCCATCAATGAAATCCATAGATATCAAGTTTCATTTCAAAAATGGTATTTCCATGGGTTAAAGTAATCCACTTGGTTACAAAGGTTCAACTTTTACTTATTGATAGTTAAGACACTATTTAAACCTTAAGCAACATCTCTCTTCGTTTCTTTCCAAAAGTAACTTCTCTTCAAATCCCGGTACATCTTTGTCCCTCCAGAATGGATAGTAAGCTTTTACCTATGGCATTCCCTATGTGCTTCTGTTTGAAGATTATCTACATTGATAATACACAAGCAAACTTTCTCCGTAAGCCAAATTTTTTGGTCAAGCTCGAAGGTTTTTAAATTTTCTATATTTGCACCCATTTCTCACACTAAATCCGATTGGCTAACGATGGATCATATCTTTTGTTAGCAACAATTATTTCAATCGGGGATGGCTATATCTCCAAATAATAAATTTGTGCCATATTGACAAGAACTAGCCATCGATATCAAGCGGCCTCCGTAAGAAGCCAACGCCTTTAAACCTTTCCATTCCGCTAATATTGCCAATACGTCATTTTGATGCTTTCCTACTAAGTACGTCAACACCTTCTTTCTTTTTCTAAATGTATACTCAATCCTAAAGTCATAAGCTATCAAGAATTCAAGCCACCTTTGAAATATTAAGATTATATAAGAGCATAGACATCATAGATTTACGGTCAGTGAACCACTCAAATCTTATCCCAAAAGGTAACCACTCCAAATTGTCGGCGTAATGATTACCGCTGACATCTATAAATCATGGGTAGGGTAGTCGATCTAATGTAGGCAAAGTTATCAAGAAGCAAAGGCTACATCTCTATATCTCCACAATAGCCAAACTCTTAATCCTGATTCATAAGAATCCATATAAAGAACCAAATCTTTATTTCCATTGAGCACTACTAATACATGTTTCTTATTTAATTAATGTTTTATCTTCATAAATGCTTCTTTACACTTATTCCTCCATGTAAACTTTGCACCCTTTAATTTAGTTTGGTCATCGGTGCTATTATATGAGAGATCCTTTGTGAATCTTTGGTAATAGCAACTTTAGTCTAAAAAACTTTTAGTTTCATGGTCTCTAGTCTCTTCCATTAATTAATAGCCTCTATCATTGATGGATCAATGGATAAACCCATCTTCAGAAACTACATGACCAAGGAATTTTGATTCTCTTTCCCAAAATGACACTTCAAGACTTGCCTTTAGCTGATGTTGTCTTAGCATATCCAACACTATTCTTAAATAAACTTCATGGTCATGATCATTTTTAGAGACCATCAATAATATCAATAGTTAAAACTAAAATGAATTTATTCGATTAATCATGAAAGATCCGATTCATAAGATCTACAAAGGATGTGGGTGCACTGATCTGTCCAAAAGGCATGACAAACCAATCATAAGACCCATATCTAGTTCTAAATGGGTTAATGGAATATTATATTCTACAACTCTTAATAAGAAATGCCCTATCACTAAGTCTAATTATGAGAAATGTCTACCTTCTCTCAACTGGTTAAACAATTAATCTATCCATGGGAGTGGATAATGATTCATCATTATCAATTCGTTGCTTCTGGTAATAAATACACAACCAAAGAGATCCATCTGATTTCCTTACAATTACTACAGAACATCTCTACAGTGAACTATTAGGTGTCATGGAACATTTCTTCTCTAATTCCACTAACATAGCTTGAATCCATTTATCTCTTAGGGTGGATTTTTGTTAGATGGTCAACTAACAGGCTATGCTACTAGTACTAAGTCAACTCGAAATAGTAATTGTCAATGATAAACTAATCTCAAGTTCAAAAATATCAACAGACTCATTTACTATAAAACTAGTCTTTGTCATCCTTTAGGTAATCTATAACATACAATAAAGCACATACATCTGAACTAGTTTACTCAAGATTATAAAGGATTTGTTGATTATACTGAGATTGTTTTAAGGAGATAATATTATCTTTATAGAATCATCTAGCATCATACCTGGTTAATTAATCCATACCAAAATTCATACCAAAACCCATATAGTCAAACACATGGAAATCACAAATAAGTACTTGACGAAGCAAATCAAATTTTAATTGTTCTCATCTCAACCCAGGAATTGCATAACCTTCAATAAGTTTCTTAACCCTTAGAGAGGTAATAAGGTATGTTGGTTAAATGTTTAATCTATCTAACAAGTACGTAGATATGAATGAACGAGATTCTCTTATGTCAAATAGTACTTTAATAGATATATTGTGTATCATAAGCGCACCTTATAACGTGGTATTTCCTTTTTCTACAGTGGATGACCCAGATATCATAAGCACCAAAGTACTGACTTTAGTGGGTTTGCTTTTTCACAACTTTGGATAGTTCCTCTTAAGGTGTCCATGATTGTTACAGTTATAGCATCTCACTTTGCTCAAATGTAGTACTCCCTTAGCTGTGGTTCCTTGATATTCAATATGCTAGTTCCCCAAATGATTGAGACTTGTCTAAATTTGGTACCCTTTTCTTGACCATACCTTTCTTTCCTTTTCCATTAAAGAACCCTTTTCCTTTTTATTATCAAAAGGAATTTTTATCCCTTCCTTAGCAGCTTCCACCATTTTCTCTATCATGTTTTCCATATCTTCGTAAATTTAGGCCATATCCAGAATCTTGTCAAGCAGGCTATTCACATGCGTCATCACTTTCTCGCTTAAGTCTGATCAAATTTCCCAAATGAACTTCACAACATTCTTTCTGGAATGTTAATAAATCTATCTCATATTTGACCAATTGTTTGAAATGATTCAAAAATTCAAGAATAGTGGACTCCTCTCGCTCCACTTTTGTAAAATTGCTGAACATGGATTCCTTTTATGATTCTAGAATAAAACATCTTTTAAATGGATCCTTAAACATTTTCAAGGCGATATTCTCCTCTAGAGTCACATCTATAATCGTACCCCAACAATCATTTTCCATCCCATTAAATTCTAGATGCCAGACCATTTCACATACATGAAGCCAATTTTGTGCTTCTACCATCAAGGAAGTTCCATCAAAGAAGCTACCTCCTTCATTATGGTATTGCTCTCTAAGCAAAAAAAATCTATAACATCCAGTCCAGGTCCACTAGCAACAATTTTTGAAGCTTGTGCTTATGTTGTGCTATCAACATCCGCATCAGTTTTCTAAACATACCACGCATTTCCCAAGATTCAATGGGTGTATCAATATTCTCATTCTGACCACCTTGGTCATACGATGTGGTCCTTTCTTCTCCTAAATTCAATCCTCCTCCTTATGTCATATTCATCTTTTTTGTAACTATCTACACATTGTAAGTCTACATAAGAAACAAGATAGAAGAGAGGTAGAAAAAGAGGATACAAGACATATATATATATATATATATATGCGTGTGTGTGTCTCAAACTAACAAGTACTTTGTTAGATGTTAACCTATATTCCATGACATTATTTATTTTTCTTTTAGTTTGGGTAAAGTTTTCAAAATTTTATGAAGTTTTAGTTAATCTTTTCTCTAATATCACATTGTAATATCCCCCATTTCATAACTTGAAAATGAATGTTAATGACACTATAATCATCACCCACGATTATTTTCTACTGATAAAATGAGATCAATTAATTAACACTTAACGTCATAAGTCAATAGTAAATAAAACATTCATTCATAGTTCATTTTAAATCATTACATTACCTAACATATCCATCCATTAGCAAAATGTAATATTCAGTTACATCTTCATGATTGACATATGACGATGCCACCATGATTGATCTAAGTTGCAAATAGTAGACAATTGTAAATCCCATCTTTATTGCATACAAAAGCAACACTATTATGCAATAGAAATTTTATTAAACAGTAATAGATAACAACCTACCACCAGCAACATCTCCAGAATACTTTTATTCGCTGATGTAGGAACCTATAAAACCCTTACTCTCGGATTACTAAAATGAGTATCCAAGAGTTTAAAGGGGAAAGTAAAAAAGTACAGGTCATACATAAAGCCTGGGGTGAATAACTTAACACATTATCCATCTATATCAATACACACTGAGATCACATCTCGAAGCAAAATAAGTTTTCTCATCATAAGTTTGATTGTAAACATCGAACTTGTCCTTCAATTGCATCATAAGTACTGGCATATAATGATAACATCGTGAATGTAAAATTGGATGAACATGAATAATCATTTCATATATTGGAGTTCTCATGTTTCATACCCAATTCCAATTATGTCTTTTTACTGTTTGTTACACTATATGAGTAAAATCATGTTTTCATGCCTATAAGTCACCTACACATTTTTTAAGTGTCAATTCATCATAATAGTTTTTCCTTCAATATCACTAACAACCTATTAGTTTTACAAGTCAACTAAATATCTATCGAGCGTACTTTGGACTTAATCATATTGTGAAATTTTATTTCCATCGAAGGATTCCTCGACCAACTTGCTATATGCATCAGCAGGCATCTCCATTCATCATCACTCATTACTTATTCTTCTATTTGTTCCCGTACGTTAGGAGCCGTTATAACATCTCATATATAGGGTTACATTATATGGAATAATAATATAAATAAACTTACTGTATAATAATTAATTGAGTTAATACGAAGAATTACTCAAAGAAGGATCTGATCAATCAAGTGTGTGACACTTTAAGAAGTTGATTAGATTCAACTACGAGTAATTAATGGAATAAGATTTTAAGTAGAAGATTTTGTTTTGGATATGGTTAGATATGGATGTTAAATGGGAAAGAATATACATACAATAAATAATGTAAGCTGGTTAGATTAACAACATGGCCCATAACCTTTGTACCATAATTTTTATTAAATTAAAATACTCCCTCGGTATTTATGAGGTAATAGCCAAGATAGGTAAGTCCAAAAATACCATGAATTTATATTATTTTGGCTATAACCGAGGCCATCATTATATTAATAATTTGATCATGGATTTAAAAGTTAATACTAAAAGCCGAGCAGCTCAAATATACCAATAGCCAATGGGACTTAATGTAACAGAGACTATGTAGCAGTAGCATATGATTTTAACTTTATAGTTCATTATAAACTACCTTGGTCAAAACTTGAGAGTATGTAAAAAAAAGAAATGAAACCCTACGATATGAGCTCTGTAGTAGCTCTAAGCAATATAATTGTGTATAAACTAGAACTAGGGACCAAAAGTCTCAGTTAGCATGCTACATAGACAAATTACTGGGATGATAACCACTCTACTAAACTTCAACCGCTAATCTCAATTGTAGACTATATACACCTCAATTCATTAACGTTGGCCTACTATAACTATGATTTAGCAGATATCTCAAATATATTTGCCATGTCGACATTCAATAGATCAATTAACACCTCAAGCGGAGCCCATAGAGCCACCACAAGGGAATGCAAAAAAAGATCAAAGTTAGCCACATATTCCTCTAGCAAATTATACATCATCTACCGGCACCAATTGATGTGCTACCAAATATGATAAATGTTCAATCATAGTCGTCCAAGTCACTGAGTCAGCAGTCTACTATAAAAATCCTGTACCAAGGATGGGTCAAAACTACTATAAATAGAGGGCCTATTCCACTAAGAAAGAGATCTACACATTGACACAATGGAACATTATAATTTTGTGATCTCATTTTTACATATCTTTCAAAAATTTCCAACTTATGCTTTGTTTAAGAACTAAAAATGGCTTCTAGGACAATTTAGTTTTCATAGCTTAAACTTCTATTAAATTGTTAATTATCAAAGGATACAGGGATTTTCCTAAACCACTATAAACCATGTTGTCTTTTACTGCTTTTTTTGGTTTTGCTTGTTATTTCTTTTGCCAGCCTTCGACTCTTAAGTCTCGAGTTTATCGTTAAACTTAAAGACCCTTCCCATTGACCTTGGAATTAGCTTTCGCTCATTGGGTGTTATTGTAGCACAAAATACACCACCATATTTGACCCAAAAGGAGGCTCTTGCTCTCTTCAGGTCCTGTCTATTGTCTACTGCTACTAATTATTCTACCTCTTTATTGCATTCTACTATGAAAATGTAATCAACTAGATTAAACATGAGAAGAAATCTCAACAATCCATAATTGTTGAGGAAGAAAATAGGTTTTCTTCCACTAGGGTTGAAGAAAATATATTTGTTTCCACTAGGGTTGACAATGCCAACCAAGTTAATGATGTTGTACTGAAATTGCAAGAATTTGTATCATAGATACACCTATTTGTTAGGAACTGAGTTGATTATGTTTTGATGACAACAACCTTATATAGTTATTATACTTTACTTTATAAAATATATACTAACATTTCCATATATATATATATATATATATATGTGTATGTATGTATGTATATAGGAAGTATATGCAGGTATCATCGAAGACTGATCAGTATAAAGACTCAAGCATCAAGATGAAGATTAGAGATTCAAGATTCAAGACTCTAGAGAATCAAGATTTCAAGATCTCAAGATAAGTGTCTAGTATTTTGTTAAAACTTCATAATAGCACTCTCATCTTTCTTCCAATTTTCTTTTGGGATGGAACCCAATTTCTATCGAAACCAGTGGCTTACAAACCCACCACAAGTAGCTTACAAACCTACGACAAGTGGCTTACAAACCCACGAAAATCAAAATCATTTAAACTACTTTGTACAAGTTCTCGAGTCCTATGGAGGAGCTCTGTAGGAAGGTTCTTGCAATTTCAGTTTGAATAGATTTTTCAAAATATTTTTAAATCTGTTTTCAAAATGTTTTAGCTTTCAAAATCATGTTTTCAAAAATATTTTCAAACTTTGTTTTAGCCTTGAAATATTCCTCTATTCTGATTTTAAAAACTTCTATTTTTAAAACATCAAAACTTATTCTAATTTTAAATATTACTTATATAATTGACGGTCTATATCAATTATATATACATATTTAAAATAATGTTTTATATTCATTCTCTATCTCAAAATTTTGGTTAAACACTTTACTTTGCTTTAGAGAAGTTTCAACTTGTTTTAAATTCAATTGTCTTTACAAAACAACATCTCTATAATTTTGAACTAAGGGATGTCGACATAAGGGGATACCCCATGTCGACATGGTGACAGTTGGATTCAAAAATTCAATTTTTAAAAGAAGTGTCCATTTGTTCGAAAACCTTTCGCCATTGGTTATGACTGTTGTGCATATATATAAAGGCTTCCAAAACGAATTTTTTTAACAACTGCTTTCTTATTTTCTTCACTCTTTCTTCTCCACCATTCCATATCCATAAAACTTCATATTTTCAAGATCGTGCCATCATTCTGCCAAATTCTCAATAGGAAATCATTTAGATACCCTCTCTATTTGATTCTCCATCATTATACTAAAGATCAAAGTGCTATTCAGAGTTATAGGATAAATTTGTATTCAAGAAGTCCATAGAGTCTATCCATTCAAAAGGATTGTTATTAGAAAGTATTAGGGTCAAGAGAGTTTACTCCAGACTCGGAGATAGGAGGGTTCCTCAAGGCCTTAGAAATTGAGGGTTGTAATTTGGATATTGGCTTATAAAAATCTGTACAAGGATATTGTCTTGGTGCAGGACTGGATGTAGGAGGATTCCGAACCAATATAAAATCTGGTGTGTTCTTTCCTTTTACTTGCTTTACTTTACTATTTGCATTTGTTATATGTTCTGTGATCATTCTGTGTTAGAATTCTGTTTAGATTTGTGTTGAAAGTTTTAATTTAGTCATATAGTTCATATATTCTTTAAAACACTATTCACCCCCCCTCTAGTGTTATTTCTGTCTTAAGATCCTTAATCCGCATCCCTAACAATTGGTATCAGAGCATTGGTTTTCATTGTTTTCATCAAAGTATCATAAATCTGCATATAGTTATTTTGAAAAATCAAGTTATCTACCAAATTGGTGTGTTATGCAAGGACATACATGTTATATGGCTTTTGATGAATCAACACCCAATGGACAAACTGTGCAAATTGAGAAAGATAAATGGATACTTGATAGTGGCTGTTCGAGGCACATGACTGGAAATCCCGAGATACCCAAGGACATTACTTATCAAGATGGTGGATTAGTCAATTTTGGTGACAACTCTAAAGGATATGTGGTTGGCGTCGGCAATGTCGGTAACTCTAAAACTTTACTTATTTCTGATGTTTTATTAGTTAGGAACTTAAAACATAATCTGCTTAGTATAAGTCAACTTTGCGATAAAGGTTTTAAAATTAAATTTGAAAAAGATAAATGTCACATTGAAGATGATAAGTCTAATATAATTTTTGAAGGTATTAGGAAGAAAAATATTTATATCCTTAGTATTAAAATTTCAAATGATAATCTATGTCTTTTGGCTAATACAAGTGACCCTTGGATTTGGCATAAAAGATTTGGCCATTTGAATTTCAAATTATTATCTAGGATATCAAAACTTGACTTAGTTAGAGGTCTACCCAAGTTAAACTTTAAAGTAGATAGTATTTGTGATGCTTGTCAATTAGGAAAACTTAAGAAAAGTTCATTTAAATTAAAAGATGCTATTTCTACCTCTAGTCCACTAGAATTACTTTATTTAGATTTATTTGGTCCATCTCAAGTTCAATCAATTAACCATAGTAAATATGTTTTTTTTATAGTAGATGATTATGCAAGATATACTTGGACAATCTTTTTAAAACATAAAAGTGATGCTTTTGAAATATTTAAAAACTTTTCTAAAAGAATTCAAAAAGAACATTCTTTCAAAGTTAAAACTATTCGAAGTGATCACGGTGGTGAATTTGAAAATGAAAATTTTGAGAATTTCTGTACTCAAAAGGGAATTACTCACACCTTTTCATTTCCAAGAACTCCACAACAAAACGGAGTAGTAGAACGTAAGAATAGAACGATTCAAGAGTGTGCTCGTACAATGCTTTCTGATAGTAATTTACCTAAACATTTTTGGGCTGAAGCAGTTGCTACAGCTTGTTATATATTAAATAGAATTTTAATTAGACCATTAACAAATAAAACTCCATATGAATTACTTTATAATAAGAAACCTATAGTTGCTTATTTTAAAGTCTTTGGGAGTAAATGTTTTATACTTAATACAAAAGATAATTTAGATAAATTTGAACCAAAAGCTGATAAAGGATTCTTTATTGGTTATTCTAATAGAAGCAAAGCATTTAGAGTTTTTAATTTAAAAACTTATATTATTGAAGAAACTATGCATGTATCTTTTGATGAAAATCTTAAAGATATTGTACAAATAGATGATGAAGAAGATTTTATAAATTTAAATCAATCTAATGAAACTATTAGTGAAATAAATCAACCTAATAAGAGATTTAAAATATCAAAAGATCATCCTATAGAAAATGTTTTAGGAAATATTGAATCTGTAGTAAGAACCAGAAATCAATTAAGTAGTATGAGTAATGTAGCCTTTATATCAAAAATTGAACCTAAAAAACTAAAGGAAGCATCGTCTGATGATTCATGGATTCTTGCTATGCAAGAAGAATTGAATCGATTTACCAGAAATGATGTATGGGAACTTGTTCCTAAACCTAAGGATAAAAGTATAATTGGAACTAAATGGGTTTATAAAAATAAAATGAATGAACTCGGTGAGGTCGTAAGAAATAAAGCTCGTTTAGTCGCGCAAGGTTATTGTCAAGAAGAAGGAATTGATTATGATGAAACCTTTGCCCCCGTAGCAAGATTAGAAGCTATAAGAATTCTACTTGCTTTCGCAAATTATAATAATTTCAAATTATATCAAATGGATGTTAAAAGTGCTTTTCTAAATGGTTTTGTAAAAGAAGATGTTTATGTTGAACAACCTCCACTTTTTGAAGATAATAAATTTCCAAACCATGTATACAAGTTAAAGAAAGCTCTATATGGTCTAAAGCAAGCTCCTAGAGCCTGGTATGAAAGACTAAGATCTTATTTACTTCAATCTGGTTTTGAAATTGGTAAAGTAGATACAACACTTTTTATTAAAAGAAATAATCAAGATATTCAACTGGTTCAAATATATGTAGATGATATAATCTTTGGATCAACTAATAACATAATGAATAAAAAAAATTCAGATATAATGACTAAAGAATTTGAAATGAGTCACATGGGAGAATTAAGTTTCTTCTTAGGGCTTCAAATTAAACAACTAGAAAATGGAATCTTCATAAGTCAAGAAAAATATGCTAAAGACTTAATCAATAAATTTGGTTTAAGCATCTCTAGTGGGAAACCAACTCCAACGTCAACAAATGTAGGTTTAAGTAAATAAGATAAATCAAAAGATATTGATCAAACTTTATATAGGGGAATGATTGGTTCGCTACTCTATATAACAGCGAGTCGTCTTGATATTATGCATAGTGTTTGTCTCTGTGCAAGGTACCAATCACAACCTAAAGAAACTCACTTAAAAGCTGTTAAAAGAATTTTAAGATATGTAAAATACACTTTAGATTATGGTTTATTTTATTCTAAAAATAATACTTTTGATTTAATATCATATTGTGATGCTGATTATGCTGGTTGTAAATCAGACCGAAAGAGTACAAGTGGAACTTGTCACTTTCTAGGACATTCACTGGTTTCATGGTTCAGCAAGAAACAAAATACTGTTTCCTTGTCAACAACTGAAGCAGAGTATATATATGTTGCTCTGTCCTGTTCACAAGTCATGTATATGCAACAAACTTTAAAAGATTTTGGAATTAACATAAGTAAATAACCAATATATTGTGATAATACTAGTGCAATAAATCTATCTAAAAATCCAACTCATCATGCTAGAACTAAACATATTGATATAAGACATCATTTTCTTAGAGATAATATAACTAAAGAAATAATAACTCTAGATTATATAAATACTGAAAAACAAATTGCTGATATATTAACTAAACCATTAACCGAACAGAATTTTACTAAATTTAGAAGAGAATTAGGTATTTGTTCAAAATCTGAAATATAAAATAATATAATATAATAATCAATAAAAATTCAAAATAAAAATTACATTTTTTTAAGAACATGTCGACATGTCCCATCTCATGATGTCGACATACCCAACAAAAATTTGAAAATTGAATTTCCCTCCAAAGTTAGTTATTTGGTTATTTATCTATTTATTTTGTTTTCTCTCCTCTTTCTTCACTATATTCTCTGTAAATAACTTCTGAAACAATAAAATAATGGCCTCCTCTTCTACTAATGAACCAACTTCACCCACATCTTCTCATTCTGGTCCATTTCAATGAACTACGCACGCTCGAGTGATCAAATTGCATGAAAAGATGAAAGATATCCTTCAATTGATGACTGAAATTCAAGCAAGTCAACTTAGGATGGCTAGAGAACAACAAAGGCAAGGGAATATTATTAGGAATGTACAAAAATTCCTTATGGATAACCATACAAATCCTATTAATATTGAAGACTCTTCACAAGCCATGGAATTCGAGGAAGAAGAACCTATGGAAGAACAAGAAGACCAAGAGGAAGATCAACCTTTACCTCAACCCGAAGTCCCTATGAATACGGACGAGAGCGTTATTTGCGTTGGTAAGATCCTTGTTGATACTAATGGAAACATAATTGAACAACGTGGAAACTTTTGTCTCCACTACCCCAATTGTTCGATTCATAAGTCTCCTATAGTTAAGGATCGCCATTAAAACGTACTTTCTTTTTATTCTTTGTTTTAAATTGTTTTGTTTGTTCGTGTTTATGTATGTTCTTATATATGTTGTAATAACTAAAATGTGTTCACTTATACTCATTGTTTCATGCTTGTTCTATACGTATTATTTGTTCATACTAATCATTCTTGAATTCTTAAGTAGTTAATAGTTTTTGTTGATGACAAAGGGGGAGGAAGTTATAAAAATATATGTGCTTGGTGTAAGGGGGAGTCATGGAGTAAGGGGGAGTTGTAATTTTAAGAAGAAATCACGGAGTGAGGGGGAGTTATGGTATGGTAAGAATATTTTATAAATAAAGGTTGTCATCATCAAAAAGGAGGAGATTGTTAGGAACTGAGTTGATGATATTTTGATGACAGCAACCTTATATAGTTATTATACTTTACTTTATAAAATATATACTAACATTTCCATATAGATAGATATATGTATGTATATAGGAAGTATATGCAGGTATCATCGAAGACTGATCAGTATAAAGACTCAAGCATCAAGATGAAGATTAGAGATTCAAGATTCAAGACTCTAGAGAATCAAGATTTCAATATCTCAAGATAAGTGTCTAGTATTTTGTTAAAACTTCATAATAGCACTCTCATCTTTCTTCCAATTTTCTTTTGGGATGGAACCCAATTTCTATCGAAACCAGTGGCTTACAAACCCACGACAAGTAGCTTACAAACCTACGACAAGTGGCTTACAAACCCATGAAAATCAAAATCATTTAAACTACTTTGTACAAGTTCTCGAGTCCTATGGAGGAGCTCTGTAGGAAGGTTCTTGCAATTTCAGATTGAATAGATTTTTCAAAATATTTTCAAAATGTTTTTGCCTTCAAAATCATGTTTTCAAAAATATTTTCAAACTTTGTTTTAGCCTTGAAATATTCCTCTATTCTGATTTTAAAAACTTCTATTTTAAAACATCAAAACTTATTCTAATTTTAAATATTACTTATATAATTGACGGTCTATATCAATTATATATACATATTTAAAATAATGTTTTATATTCATTCTCTATCTCAAAATATTGTTTAAACACTTTACTTTGCTCCAGATAAGTTTCAACTTGTTTTAAATTCAACTGTCGTTACAAAACAACATCTCTATAATTTTGAACTAAGGGATGTCGACATAAGGGGATAACCCATGTCGACATGGTGACAGTTGGATTCAAAAATTCAATTTTTAAAAGAAGTTTCCATTCGTTCGAAAACCTTTCGCCAATGGTTATGACTGTTGTGCATCTATATAAAGGCTTCCAAAATGAATTTTTTTAACAACTACTTTCTTATTTTCTTCACTCTTTCTTCTTCAACATTCCATATCCATAAAACTTCATATTTTCAAGATCGTGCCATCATTCTGCCAAATTCTCAATAGGAAATCATTTAGATACTCTCTTTATTTGATTCTCCATCATTCTACTAAAGATCAAAGTGCTATTCAGAGTTATAGGATAAATTTGTATTCAAAAAGTCCATAGAGTCTATCCATTCAAAAGGATTGTTATTAGAAAGTATTAGGGTCAAGAGAGTTTACCCCAGACTCGGAGATAGGAGGGTTCCTCAAGGCCTTAGAAATTGAGGGTTGTAATTTGGATATTGACTTATAAAAATCTGTACAAGGATATTGCCTTGGTGCAGGACTGGATGTAGGAGGATTCCGAACCAGTATAAAATCCGGTGTGTTCTTTCCTTTTACTTTCTTTACTTTACTATTTGCATTTGTTATATGTTCTGTGATCATTCTGTGTTAGAATTCTGTTTAGATTTGTGTTGAAAGTTTTAATTTAGTCATATAGTTCATATATTCTTTAAAACACTATTCACCCCCCCTCTAGTGTTATTTCTGCCTTAAGATCCTTAATCCGCATCCCTAACACTATTTGCCATACTCTATTGTTGTTTGTAAAATGAAAGGTATTCTTGTCGTCTATGGAAATTTAAGAGGGAATGTGTATCTTACCACCCGTGGAATTGTAAGACTTTAAATGTGTTCTTGCCACCCGTGGAAAGCAAGGAGGTAAGTGGAAGTTCTTTACGAGGAGTACAGGGAAAGAAGTAGAATTGAATATCTGAACCAGTATGAAAATTCTTGTTATTTTTTACCTTGTTTCTTTTACTTAACTTTACATTTACTATATACGCATCTGCCCATGTTTGTGATTTTTTTACAGATCGAAGTATATAAATTTAAATTCAATAGTTAATTTTTAAATAGTTCATATGCATTATTCACCTCCTCTACTGTATTGGTGTCCTTAAGGTCCATTCTGCATTAGTGTCTTTAAGCATCCCATATCCTACATATGTTGATATAAATGTGCAAACACTTGTGTGTGTATCACATATGCAAGTACCCTCATACACTCCTGTATTACCATATATTGTTATTGACCCTGGTATAACAAACATCATATATCCCCCACTAGCCATTGAATATATAATGTTCACAATATTTAATATTAGATTAAATTTATTTATTTAAATTAATAAATTTAAAACAATATTATAATATTTTTAATTAAAATTTAATTTTAATTTCAAAGTATTAAAAAAACCACGTATATTTAATATAAATGTATGATTCATCGAAAATACATATTATTTATAGCACCATGTGCTAGTTCATTGCGTGTTAACTAAATAAGGGAAGTTTTTGAAATTCTCTTATTCCATGCTTCTTCGCACTACACCTGGTCTAACACTGAAAACATTAACATATAAAGGACTCTCGGTGAGTTTATTATGTAACTTTTTATACAACTATACTTAGCAAACCTCTTGGTGCCCCCAATAATCATGAGTAATTCACCGTCCATCCTATGGATAGCATTAGAAACACTATGTTAATATCATGAACATTAATTTTGAATACAATAACCATATAAATACAGGTATTAATGTTTTTCCAAGTTTTATAGAATATTTTGCTGGATGCTACACAGGTTTATACAAGTATAGGTAATCGAGTTTGAAGACTACTTAGTAAAGAGACTGGAGATCAAGACAATTGAAGACTCATGAGTTTAGAGACAAATATATAAAGAGTTCAAGACTATAGAAAATAGTTAATAAACATTAGATAAATTTGTTGAAGTCCTTGAATAGTAACTTTCTTTTCTTTGAATATTCTCTCATCAAAAATCTATTTTATTTCTAAAAATATACTTCTACAAATATTCTATGCAAGTTTTATATATTAAAATATTTAAAAACTATTTTTGAATAATTTTACAAAATTTTAGAATTTTGAAATACTTAAAAGTGTTGATGTTTTATCTAACAAATAAGGATATGTCGACATGTTGACATATTCTTCCTAAGTATGTTGACATATGTACCATTGAAAAGTTTTTTTAGATTTTGAAGAATTGTGATTTTTGGCTGCATCTCTTTACAAATAAACATATCCCTTCAAACACTATATACAGGGGACTATAAAATGAATCTTTAAACAATCTTCTCTCCATCCCTTTTACTCCAAATTCTCATTATATATTTCACAAATTCTACTTTCTATACTTTTCAAATCCACTCAAATCCAATCTCTGCTTCACTACATTCATTCTCTATAATCTACTCACTTTATTGCAAATATTCTTTCACCAATTCAAAGATCAAAGTGCTACAAAAAAGCTATAGGATATTTTGTATCCAAGTTACAACTATTTGTATTTGCAATCAATAACTCTATACTACTTTTTGTATGGGTGTGATTGTTGCCCGTTCAAATAAAGTGGGTGTGCT
This sequence comes from Allium cepa, assembly GCA_030765085.1. Classification (NCBI taxonomy): domain Eukaryota; kingdom Viridiplantae; phylum Streptophyta; class Magnoliopsida; order Asparagales; family Amaryllidaceae; genus Allium; species Allium cepa. The sequence goes on along the minus strand of CM060932.1, from coordinate 682,507,882 downwards.
TATTGTTCGTTTAAATCAAGTGGGTGATCTTGTTGCCTGATAAAATCAAGAGAGTCTACCCAAAGCTCGGAAATTCAAAAGAGTGTATTTGTTGCATTGAAATCAAGATTGTATTTGGGTTTGCTTGCTACCTGATAAAGCAGGCATTTGAAAGGAAATTTGTATGGATACAGTATAGGACTAGATATAGAATCAGTTAATCCGAACCAATATAAAACTACTAGTGTCATCTCTCTTACTTTTTACTTTATTTTTACATCATATATATATATATATATATATGTATGTATGACTGTTAATATATATCTATGTTAATTATATGCATTTTGATTTAAATCTTGAAACTGTTTAGAAAGGTTCTACATAAGTTATAAAACCATATTCACCCCTCTCTAGTGTTAAAGTAACCTTAAGATCTATTCAAACTAGTATAATTTATACTACACCGTTTCCTGCACACTAGTCTTAATATGTTCATTAATACTACTTTCTCAATGTACCTTGACTAGGAATGTTTAAGGGTAAGTATTTTTAATAGTTACTTATGGTTATAAACTTCTTCATAATTGTAATCAAAAAATATTTTTCCAAAGGATTTCTATCTAAATGTAACATCCCGCTTTTTTGTACACTTTAAATCGGCGATAAACCACACACGTTAGACTTAAACCATACAGAAGGGCGGATTGTTATTGGGGTAAATAAGAAAAAGCAGAGAAAGAAAAAAATAAAACAGAATCTTGTAGTGGCACAACAAAATATAACAATCAAATAACAGTTCATGAAGCTGTTTTTAAAAAAAATTGATTATACTTATACAACACATATCAGAGTAACACATACCAGAGGATAAAAGAAAATAATGCAGCGGAACAATGTGATGCACTGGAATACAATAAATAATAGTAGTATAAGTATTCGTCAACGTCCTTCGGAGATAAAGCCTTCGAATCCTGAAATGCTCAGACTAATCCGAGCGATTTGAAAAGACAAAACACTCGAGTTAGAACTAAAAGATCTTATGTAAGTTAAATCAATGTAAATAATATGAGTGAAACGACGTCAGATATGTTTACGGGATTTGACATATTCTATCCAGTGTCAAACGTGAGTGTTGTAACTTAAGAGGTGCTCGGGATTCACATCTCCTAAGAATCCGTTAAACTCTTTACTATGTGGTAATATTTTGCTATTATAATAATGTCTATAGTAAAATAAACTTACTTTTAAATAGTGTTAAGGAGTTACCCAATCTCCCCCTTAACAGAATAGTAGTCACAGTAGTCAATCTAGTATCAGTGCATCTTTAGATCGGAAGACTGCCCGAAATACTCCATGGGCTACGGGTGAAAAACCAAACTCATACAAGGCGCTCTAGGGTAGGTGACACGGCACAACTAGGCATTGCCAGGGTAGATATACCAATTACGCTTCCGGACCGGTGGTAACGCGTAGCAGCTACTACCGTCCACCTCGAGCCACACCCCCAAAATCACAAAGGGCCCCAATCAATCACAAAGAAATAGAATGGTATCGAAGGAGTGTGTCCGATAAAAGATGCTACCTTCTTAGCCCGTCGATCGCTCCTGTTCTAGCCACCTTATGCCAACTTACGGGAGTCGGGTCCATGTATATACCTCAAAGAAAATGCCGCCACCATCCTACTTCATTCTGAAATCTCCAAAGCGTACATGGTTGTTAAAGTGGTTTTCGGAGTTGGCAGAGAGTATGACAACTTCCGATCCCGGTCTCTTTAACAACCAAACGTTATTATAACACCGCAGTCATTTCAAAATAATTATACTTCAAAACCAGAATATACTATCAATTTCAAAACCATATAAATACGATATCATTTCCCCTTTAAAAACCAAATCAATATGATATCATTTTTATTTCAAATATATCCTTTTCTAAAACCATAACACTTCCAAAGTTATAATATTTCGAAACCAAACGCTTGAAATATAACCTTTTAAAACATAATACTTTGAATTTCATAACTTTGAAACATAACTACACCACTTATATGGCTTAAATATAAAATTAATTTATATAATAAAATAGCTTCTTCAATTTCACAAATCAATTCCAAATACAGATTTGAACCCCCAAATAAACCATTTCAAAGCTTTAAATATTCCACCATTTCAAAACTAATTCTTTGATAATTCCATATATATCAAATTCAATTACTATTATTTAGATTTGAAATGTTCACACGATAAATGCAATATTATTTAAGTAAACCTTTTAACTTCAAGTAACTGGTTTAACTTGATATATTCATTTTAAGCAACTTGATATTCATTTAAATCACTCTAAACCAAATCAAATTATAAAAATCATACCCTTTGAAATCTCAATTTTATTTAAATTTCAAATCAATTTATTCGAGTATAATGCTTAAATAATTTAATTCAAATCAATTTCATATTTATCTTCCAACCTAAATTTTTTTAAGTGATTATAAACTCTATATACAATATAGTTTAAACAGATACTTAACCATATTATATAAAACAATCAAACTTTTTTATTCAACTTTTTTATATTTCAAAACATTTCAAAACATTTTTATAGGTAGCTAAAAATCAATAATAAAATAACATTTATATAATATCTAAAATCAATATTTATATAACCCATATATTCCTTTACAAAACTACAGAAATCATTTCAAAATATTTTTATATATAGACCACGGTGTCTGTATATAATTGTCTATCCTATGGTCAAGTGATACAGATATTTATCATTTCAATCCGTAATTTACAATATAAATACGGTTATATATCATTTCAAACCGCAATGCCGAATGAAATAAAATCCATAACAACTTGCAGTTTATAATATTATAAAATACAACATCCATTCATCTAATATCAATCAACAACCATTTATCACAAACATCATCCAATTCAATCAATAACATCAACATAGAACATATAATAAATAATAGGCATTTACTGGTAGTTAATATTCAAAAATAAATTAAATAACTATTTTATCCAAATAAATTTAAATAAACTAAGATGATGATTCAAAATATGTCAAACAGTCATAAATAAATTTCTAATCACATCATACATCAACTTAACAAACATAAAAAAATTTAGAAGCTGTGAGTGGGTTAAGACACTCGCCTCTTGAATTTAAATTGAATTTAAATCAAATTTAAACCCAAAATTTGAATAGTCTAAGAAATCGTACAAGCTAGTGCCAAAATGTCTGGAATTTCGATACGATCCTAACAAAAAAACCGCACGTGAATCGGACATCGTACGTGAAAGTTATACAATTTTAAACATTTGGTAATAAAAATTTTAAAATAAAATAAATTAACAAACAAATCCACGTCACGAAGACTCTCTCACCTGAACTACAGACGTGCACACACACTGCCCCAGATCGCCAAAAACTGCCTACTTTCGATGGACGTATGCCTCCGTGTCGCCTATCGGCTGCCGCTACACCGTGCCTCTGCCGCACCTACGTGGCTGATTCCCCCCCCCCCACCCCCACGTCGTCGTCGGCGACAAACAGGTAGCCGCCGCCTAGGTTGTTAAACCCTAATTGAATTTTTTACGGTGATCTAGCCATCGATTTACCATACGGATTTCACCGATGGATAACGCAGAGCACTCTCCACAACCCAGTATCGTCGATTTGATGATCTGTTGAAGTCCATCACGACGAAACGAACGACCAAAACTTGCTCTTCAATTTCAAGACAAACCGAGGTTCAAATTAGAAAAAAATTACAGATCTGAGATGCGCTCATCGAGAGCTTCGAATCCATATAAAATTTGATATAGTTTGTGGAGTTTGAAATTTTGATTTAAATTTGGTATTGAAACTGGACTGTGAAATTCAGGGTTTGTCTACCATTGAGAAAGAGGAGCAACAGAAATTTCTGTACATACAGAAATGAGAAATAGAAAATGCTACTAGGGTTTATAATTGGACATATATAGGTAGAGCTGAAAATAGAGGAACGGGTACGATTGGTTCACACGTTGAACGATAAATGGCCCATAAAGCCCATTTTGACTCCGGAACGAAATTGTGTCAACCCATATACCAAAATAGATGTTTTTGAATATTTAAAAATCAATGGAACATGTTTCAAGTTCAAATTTCATCGTATGAAGTAGTTATGTTAAAATCAAATTATTTCAAATTAATTTCAATTGATTTCAATTAAATTGATTTCTAGGCGTTTCTAATCCGTACGATCAAACAACAAGTCTGATCGTTACAAAACTTGAGATCCTACAATAATTCACCGTTGCGGATTCGATGAAACTAGTTTCGTCGAAATCCGAGTCAGTGGCCAAAATGGCTATTTTTCACATTATTAAATTATTTAATATTAAATTAATTAAATCAAATCTACGGTTCCAGTTCTAAAATTAGCAATCTTTATCATTTTGATTTCATAAACCTTCACAATAATTCACACAAGTTCATATATCAATTTTAAGTTAATTAATTTACCCATTACCGTATTAGATTTCAATTTTAAATAAATTCACTAATTATCAATTGAAATTCCAATAAATCCATTTATTTGATTTTAGATCTTTTTTTCAACCTATTGTCACCAAATAGATAAAATTAACATTAGTTCATGGTTTATTACATTAATATTCTCAAATTTCGTCTTGATCTCCATTAACGTAATATTTAAATATTTAATTTCAATTATTTGTAATTAATCCAACTATCAAAATTTGAATTCAAATAAATTAATACATCTTGAATTTCCATTCTTTTTATTCAACCTATTATTATATTATGAATAAAATTAACATCATTACATCTCATTCTCGTTATTAATTCATTAACAAATTTCAAATTTTCATTTATTCCAGATTAAATTACCAAAATCTTATTAAATGCCAAATTTAATTATCAAAATTTACGGATCGTTACACTCTCCCCCACTCAAAACTTTTCGTCCTCGAAAAGGATAAGAAGGGAAAAGATGGAATTAAGTAGTCAATATAACTTATTTAAAATGTTAACTTTATAAACAAATAAATTTACAAAATTAATTGATTTAAATAAAATATACCAATTTATAACCATTAAATCTTTTTATACTCAAATTAATAAAGTTTGAAAACATTTTTTCAAAAAAATTCTAAGTCCAAAAATTACGAAAAAATTCGCAAAGTCTCCTTTGTACGGAGAGGTTCGGAAGAAAATATAATATCAAATATAACAATATATATCACAATATCTCAAAATAGTATATCCCAACAATGGGAAAATAATATAATAACGCTATAAAACCGTAATCTGTAAACGTACCTATTTGTCGGGCAATTTACGCTTAATTATGAAACCAAAAGCAGTAGCAATTGCTTCCATAACCGGTATTTCACTTATATATTCCAACGAGAGTTAATAATTATATAAAATGAAATATTTAAAATTGTTTCAACCACTAACAAATAAGTCGATAATAAAACAACAATCACTTGAAATCACAGCATACAACCATCATATGAAGCGAATAAAATCAACCATCCATATATCCATAGCAAACAGACAAATAGCTGTTCGGGTTTAAAACTTTAAATTGTACAGAATGGAAAATAAACTACTAAGTGTACCATTTACTCAACAGTCTTGGATGAAACTAAATATATTATTCATACATCCAAACAACTTTAAAGTATCCTTGCCCAAACAACCATAAACCAACCAAACAACAAATTCAACCAATAGATCAAGTTCATTCTTAATAATTTCATTTCATAATATTTGTTGTTTGATTTCCTTTTTATTCAAATAATGATTTAACTTTTTAATTTACATTCAACTTCTTACAATTTTCCATTTATTTTCATTTATTCATATCATGTAAATTTTCTTATTACTGTATTACATTCATTTATTCACTATTTAATTTTATTTATTTACAGTATTCATCTTCCTACTTATTTTTATTATAAATAACCTCAACATTTACTTAAGTTTATTATTATTTCTTTATAACTTTTCTATTATATCTAATTAGTGATCTTTCAGTCAAACTTAAGTTTACAACAATTATAACATTAAATTCTTATTTATAAAAGCAAATTCATTGAATACTTTCATTACTTCAAGCTTTACTTGTAAAATTTCCCATTATATTTTCTTATTAAATATTGTAACTTTTATTATTTGGTAAGTTATATGTATGCTTTTAAGAATGCAATTGAAAGTTATACAAGTCTTTCTTCTTTCCTTTAATTAATTTAACATTCAATAATCATATCTTTTGTTTTTAGGTGACATATTTCAACTTTCCTTTAATTTTATTTATAACTTAATATTAAATCTCTTATTTCCTCCAGAGGTTTCAATTATTAATTACTTACATTCCATTCCAATTCGATAATTGAAACTATTAACTAACAGAAACTTAAGAACTAAATACCGGGTTAAATTTCAAATCATTTTAAAATAATAGATAGAGGTATATACTTACAATTTACAACTATATTTAAAACAATTTGAAATTTATTTTTTTATCAAAATAAATCTGTAGTAAAACTACTACAGTGGTCTTCCCACTTCGAAACTCGAAAATGAATGTCGATGATGCGTGCACTCATCATTGAAATTATTTTCCAACGATTGAGAGGGGTGTACAGAACTTATTTCTTTCCAAAATTTCTTTAAAACAGTTCTTTCAAATTATATTGAAATATTTATATCAGAAAATACTTCTAATAATATTATTATTGTATTCCAAAATCATTCGAAAGAAAATTTCAAAACCTGGAACTTAAGTTCTAAAATTTCTAATTTTCATTTATTTTATTTTCTTCAAATTTTGTTTCCAATCAATGTTTATAAATTTCACTACCTAACAACCAATATAATACAACCAAATATAACCTTTATAAAATTTAGTACTTTATATACAGAAAATATAATAGGCAAAATTATTTCATTTACCTATATTCAAAACAAATATTGTGTCAGTCTGTCATATTAAGTGTTTAGAAATCCCTATTGATGTCATAGCGTCCTATGCACCAATCAGAATTTTTAAATACAAAATGGAACAAATTAACACAATATCAAAACCCTTTTATAACACTAACAAATACGCTCTCTCTCATATACACACACACACACACACACACACACACACACACACACACACACACGCTCAGTGACTCATCATAGGGTATTACTACCCTATAAATAAAGAGTCAAAACCCACAAAGCTAAGGTTTATCGCTAAACCTAGCTCTGATACCAGATGTAACATCCCGTCTTTTTGTACGCTTGAAATCGACAATAAACCACACACGTCAGACTTAAACCATACAGAAGGGCGGATTATTATTGGGGTAAATAAGAAAAAGCAGATAAAGAAAAAAACAAAACATAATCTTACAACGGAACGACAAAATATAATAATCAAATAACAGTTCATGAAGCTGTTTTACAAAACATTTGATTATACTTATACAACACATATCAAAGTTACACATACCAGAGAATAAAAGATAACAATGCAGCGAAACAATGTGATGCAGTGGAATATAATACATAATAGTAATACAAATCTTCGTCATCATCCTTCAAAGATAAATTCTTCGAATCCTGAAATGCTCAGACTGACCCGAGCGAATTGAAAAGACAAAACCATCGAGTCAGAACTAAAAGATCTTATGTAAGTTAAATCAATGTAAATAATGTGAGTGGAACGGCGTCACAGATGTTTACGGGATTTGACATCTCCTATCCAGTGTCAAACATGAGTGTAGTAACTTAAGAGATGCTCGGGATTCACATCTCCTAAGGATTCGTTAAACTATTTACTATGTAGTAATATTTCGCTATTATAATAATATCTGTAGTAAAATAAACTTACTTTTAAATAGCGTTAAGGAGTTACCCAATCTCCCCCTTAACACAATAATAGTCCCTGTAGTCCATCCAGTATCAGCGCATCTCCAGATCAGGAGACTACACTAAATACTCCATAGGCTACGGGAGAAAACCAAACTCGTACAAGGCGCGCTAGGGTAGGTGACACGGCACAACTAGGCAATGCCAGGGTATATATACCAATTACGCTTCCGGATCGGTGGTAACGCGTAGCAGCTACTACCGCCCACCTCGAGCCATACTCCCAAAATCAGAAAGGGCACCAGTCAATCACAAAGTAATAGAATGGTGTCGAAGGAGTGTGTCCGATAAAAGGTGCTACCTTCTTAGTCCGTCGATCGCTCATGTTTTAGCCACCTTATGCCAACTCATGGGAGTCGGGTCCAGTATATACCTCAAAGGAAACGCCGCCACCATCCTACTTCATTCTGGAATCTCCACCGCGTACACGGTTGTTAAAGTGGTTTTCAGAGTTGGTAGAGAGTATGACAATTTCCGATCCCGGTCTCTTTAACAACCAAACGTTATTATAACACCGTGGTCATTTCAAAATAATTATACTTCAAAACCAGAATATACTATCCATTTCAAAACCATATAAATACGATATCATTTCCCCTTCAAAAACCAAATCAATATGACATCATTTTTATTTCAAATATATCCTTTTCTAAAACCATAACACTTTCAAAGTTATAATATTTCGAAACCAAACACTTGAAATATAACCTTTCAAAACATAATACTTTGAATTTCATAACTTTGAAACATAACTACACCACTTAAATGGCTTAAATATTAAATTAATTTAAATAATAAAATAGCTTCTTCAATTTCAAAAATCAATTCCATATACAGATTTGAACCACCAAATAAACCATTTCAATTTCCATATATTTCAAAGCTTTAAATATTCCACCATTTCAAAACTAATTCTTTGATAATTCCATATATAAGATTCGATATGTTTACACAATAAATCCAATATCATTTAAGTAAGCCTTTCAACTTCAAGTAACTGGATATTCCTTTAATTTATTTAACTTGATATATTCATTTAGATCAACTTGATATTCATTTAAATCACTCTAAACCAAATCAAATTATAAAAATCATACCCTTTGAAATCTCAATTTTATTTAAATTTCAAATCAATTTATTCGAGTATAATTCTTAAATAATTTAATTCAAATCAATTTCATATTTTTCTTCCAACCTAATTTTTTTTAAGTGATTATAAACTCTATATACAATATAGTCTAAACAGATACTTAACCATATTATATAAAACAATCAAACTTTATTATTCAACTTGTTTTATATTTCAAAACATTTTTATACATAGCTAAAAATCAATAATAAAATGACATTTATATAACATCTAAAATCAATATTTATATAACCTGTAATGACCCAGAATTTCTGTCATTTGAAATTTAGATATTTAATTGATTTTGAATATCAACAAGTAAAATTTATAAGTCGAATAATTTATTTTTCGAATATTTAGATTTAATTGGATAATTAAATCGGCAATTTAATATTTGAAATTACAGAAAAATTTGGGATTTGGGTTTAATGTGATTAAAAATGATTTATAAAGTTATATTAAATCATATTGGAGTTAGAACAATATTTGTGAACTTTTAAAATCGAATTAAAAGTTAATTTGCGAAAATTGAATATTTTAATATTTAATTGACAACTAAAAATAGTCATTTTTCAACCAGTCTCGGATTTTGACAAAACGAGTTTCATCGAATCCGTAATGCAAAATTATTGTATGGTTTCAAATTTCGTGTCAATCGGATTTACCGTTTGTCCAGGGCAAGACAAAACGCATAGAAATTGGTTTAATCGATTTAATTTATATTTGAACGTTTATTTCTGTATCTCGCACATACGACCAAATTAGCCTTCGAAACACGTTCCATTGTGTCTGGAACGCGGGTAAACCCTAGAAACGTCAGTCGGCACTTTTCGTTTGGAGTTTGAAAAATTTCGGATGAATAGTAATTTGAGAAATTTCTATAAAAGGACTTGGCTTATTTCATTTGCAAACATCAAGCCCTAGGGTTTCTTAGCTGTCGGCTACAATTCCAATGGCTGGAATCGTTCCATCTCCTTCCTCCAATTTCTTCAAATCCACTCAATAATTCTGAAAACTTCCAACACGAAAAACGTAGAGCATTGAGTGATCTTGAGATCCATACGGTTATGATCATGATTGGAGCAACGAGGAGGCTGCTATGAGGCCGCGTTCACCATGGGTTTGCGCATGATTTTCTGTGCAGGGGGAGGGCCGAGTTCAACCATACTCAGGCCGAAGGTACCTCGCTTGATGGGCTTCGTGATGGAGGTTGTTGATCGATGTGTAGGGGATCGTGGAGGTCGCGATATTCAACCCTAAACGAGCGTGATGGGTTCGGTTTTGTTCAATTCCCTGAGAAGCTTTACGCGTTTGGGAAGAAGCATGAACATGCGGCCGAGATCTTCTATGCAGAAACGTGCGACCATGATGACATTTGGGTTTAAAATTAAAAAGAAATTTGTAATTTAATTATATTATAATCGTGTAACTTTAAAAATCAATATCTCTTTCATACGAGGTCGAAAAATCATGAAACAAGTTGCGTTGGCTTCGTTTTGGCGAGCGCTACGCAATGAAGCTCGTTTGGAGTCGTTTGGAGCTAGTGATAATTTCGGGTAAAATTAAACGTGTGTTTATTTTATTCGAAATAAAACGCTACAACTGTTATCAGAAACTCAAGGTGAGAACTTCTCACTCAATCGAATTGCGTTTCGATTTAAATTTTAAATAGTTAGATTTAAAATTGCTTGATTATATGATTGGATGATAAATTGTTATCTGTTGTATTGAAATAGACCCTATACGCCGTATATTAAGCGGATGTTATTTATTAAACACATATACCGCGATAATTCCAACTTGTATGGAATTGGTATTATATATGTACTTGGAGTTGATTTCCCGCATTATATAGCGGATGAGACCCTATTGCGCCGCATAATAGCGGATAATATTTTATAAATCCCATATACCGCGATATTCCGTCTCGAAGCGGAATTGGTATTGTGCTAACATCTTTGGATGCAGGGAAACATGTTGGAGGAATCCAACTGGATTCCTCAAATGATTGAATTGGTTTCAATGTTGTGTGTTGATCTATTTATAATATGCGTGATTATCTTTGTGATTGGAATCGTTAAAGGCTAAAATTTAGCTGAATATATTTTTGGTATCGTTAGATGCCGAAAATAAATAAAAATTTGATTTTTGAAAATTTAAGTTGAGAATTCATAATAAAATTTAACTTTGGAATTGATTCATCTTAAATAAATAAACGTTGAAATTTTTATGTTATAAAAATTATGATTTTTGTGAAATATAACCGAAATGTGATTTTTGAAATAAGTTGTTGATTAATTAATAAAATGGTTTAAATTGGGATTTTTGAATTGTTATAAATGATTTATATAAAAGATTTATAAAATTGATATTTATAAATTAAAATATTGGAATTATAAAACGAGTTTTTATAAGTGTTAAAATGAAGTATAAATGGATTTCATAAGTGGTTGAAATCTATAGATTTATAAATTGTGAAGTTATAAAATGAATAAATTTTTGTAAAATAAAAGATTTATAAGTAACTAACGTATAAATTGGATTTTGGCGTGTAAATGGGATATGGATAGAATTTGTTAATAAAGTGATTTTTTAAGTGAAGTTGTTATAAAGTATAAATGGAATTTATAAGCATTGTTTTTTGATAAATCCGAAATCGACTTGTTTTGATAAGTTTAATTATTATAGCTTATTAAAGGAAATGTATCCACGATTTTGGACAGTGGATAATCCTTTAAATAAAATATGTAGAAATTGAATTTGGTTAACGAAGTATATTCACGATTTTGGACGGTGAATAATATATTAAAGAAATATTTTGGGAAAGTGATATTTTAAATAGAATTAAAACGATTCAAAAATGTTTTAAAATGTATTAAGTATCGAAACCATAGATTTCAACATTCGTTGTTGAAATAGACGTTTTCGAGAAATAGAGGGAAATGGTGGACTATAACACTGTTGTTATAGTAAATGATTTCCGAAAGGAAAAGTTTTGTATAGTATTGGGATTTATATATCTATCTTAATTTCGAATCCCTATACTTGTGATTTTGGGTTGTCGTAACGATGTTTTACGCAACATTTGTTTTGACTCAAATAAATGTGTTTAAGAGAATGTTTTCCTTAAAGAATAAAATATATACTTAATTGTGATTTATGTATATTGAGTATTTTCCAAATATTGAAAAAAATAGATTGGTGAATTACTTATTATTAAATAAGTATGGAAATGTTTTCTAATATGAAGTGAATGTTTTGAGTTATATCTTTTAAAGATGTTCATTTATTTATTATATGTTGTTCCGCTGCGATATGTGAGATTCTGATATTGTTTCTGTTCTGTTTTCTTACTTCTTCTATCTTTTTCTTCTACCTCTTCTTTTTAACCCTAACAATTCGGTTTTCCGGCATTCGGTTATGCGGCATTTGATACAGTGGACGTAAGACTGCCGACCTTCGGATCCCGATAAAATCGAATTCGTTACATTTGGTATCAGAGCATTTGGTTAAGTGATAACCTTGGCTCTGTTGGGTGTTAATCATTAGAGATAGAGTCAGCGGTACTCTAAAATGAGTTTGAGTGTAATAATAGATATGAGCGCGTATTTGTGAGTGAATATAAAATTGTTTTATATTGTGATAATTGGTTTGTGGAGTGGTATATGGATTCTGGTCGGTATAGTCTATACCACTCTATCGATAGGGATCTCTAAACACTTGTTCAGAACAATTCGCCACGATATTGTTTTAAATTGGGTAAATGAAATAATTTTACCTCGATTATATTTTACATATAAAGGAATAATTTTTCAGAATTATCAAAGTGTATGTAAAATTGAATTGTTTGATTGTTGAAAATGTAAGAAAATATATAAGTGAATCAAAGTTGTTCGAATAATTTGAATAAAAACAACAATTGTGAAAGAATAAATTATATAAAAGCAACAATTGTATAAGTATAGAATTATAATTGAAATGATTTACAATTGTGGAATAATCTTGTATGAGTAAAGGGAAATAGTGAAATTCTATAAGAAAAGATTTATAAATGAGATTTATAAATAAAAGGGAGAAAATTTTGAAAGAATTTAAAGCACTGAATTCACTACTGTTGCTGGGGAATAATAAGGGTGATGACTGCATCATCATTAGTATCATTTTCGAGTTTCTGTGTGATGGATTTGCTACCATAGTAAATTGAAATTTAATTTTGTTGTAATAAACAAATTTGAAATTAAAATCCAAGTTGTCATTGTTGGATATAAGTTATCAAGTTTTGAACTTATAATATGAGATAATAAAGATTTAACCTTAGTAAAGTTGAAATAAATTTGAATTATTATTATAAAATATATGACGTGAAATTTAACTAAAGAAAGTTAAATAAATTAAATCAGATTTGGAAGTTGAATAATAAGTTGTATAACTTATTAAATGTGAATATGTAAGTAAAACCAATTATTAAAATGATTAAACAACTTTGTTAAGCAAAACGAGGTATGAATCTGAATAAGTGATGAAATCGACTTTGGTAAAAGTTATATAGAATTTACTCTGGAGTTGGAATTTGAATTGGATTTTAACTGGATTAGATATGTTGTTGAAATGGAAATTTAAGTTAAGTTAAACAAATAATGTTTAAAAGGAATATAACTTAAGTGATGCTGAATGAAGTTGATTTTGGTATCGAAGTAAAATAATGAAGTGAATTAAATGAATATGAACTTGAGTTATATAAAGGAGATTCAACTTTATTTGTAAAATAAATTAGTAATTGAACTAATGAATTGAATGTAAATCAATCGAATGTAATGATTTGATATAGAATAATAGATATAAGTGTAAATTTATTTACGGCTAATTGAATGTTGAACCAAATTGAAGGTAAACAAAATGAATATGAATGTTGAATGTAAAGTGAATAAATTTGGTTGTGTTGAATATACATTGGTTGTTAGATTATTGTTAATTGATTGAATAGAAATTCATATGCAATTGAATGAATAAAAAAATTGAAAGCTAAAGCAATTAAATTCAAATTGGAAGTTAAGTAAATTTAAATTGAATGGAAATTGATTTGAATTGAAAGTGAACTAATGTGAATGTAAATTAGTGAATGTAAACTAATTAAAAATGAATAATTGAATGTCGTTGTACATAAATTGGTTGAAAACAATTACAAGTAATGTCGAAATCATATAAGTTGTTTATAAACCTTGTTTAGTATGATTTCTTTTAATATGCATGTGTTGTAGTTGTTTAAAAGACTAAAATGTTAATAACTTCTTATATATGTCACTTACATATTTATATTGAGTAAGTTCAGGTACCAGGGCTATCGTTAGCGGGATTTGGTTACGCAAAATGCTAAGTAAATAACTTCTTTGCTTAAAAATGCTAAAAAGGTACGCCTACGCAATAAAAATAGGAAATATGAACTGTTTTTCTATTTTCCGACCGTGTGGGTCGATGTATATATATTTATATCTATTGTGAAATTATAAAAGCTCCTCCGTACAAAGGAGGTTATGGTGAAATTTTAAGGCGTTAGAAAATTTTCGGGAAATTTTGGAAAAAAATTTTGTGAAAATTAAGTTTTGATTTGAAGTTAAAGGTTAAACGATATAATTGACTTTGAAAAGATAACTATATATGGATTTAAAAACTTAGTAAATATTTTGTAAGAAGTTTAACTATTGAATTTTTGGAAAAGTTAAACACTTAAGAGATTTGTAAAGTCTAATTTGAACAGTTTGTTTTGAATAGTTAATGAATTTTGTAACTTTTTCTTGCTTGGTAATTTCGAGGACGAAACTCTTTTAAGGGGGGAAGTTTGTAACGATCCATAATTTCTGTCATTTGAAATTCAGATATTTAATTGATTTTAAATATCAACAAGTAAAATTTATAAGTCGAATAATTTATTTTTTGAATATTTAGATTTAATTGGATAATTAAATCGACAATTTAATATTTGAAATTACAGAAAAATTTGGAATTTGTGTTTAATGTGATTAAAAATGATTTATAAAGTTATATTAAATCATATTGGAGTTAGAACAATGTTTATGAACTTTTAAAATTGAATTAAAGTTAATTTGTGAAATATGAATATTTTAATATTTAATTGACAACTAAAAATAGTCATTTTTCAAACAGTCTTGGATTTTGATGAAACCATTTTCATAGGATCAGTAATGTCAAATTATTGTATGGTTTCAAATTTCGTGTCAATCGAATTTACCGTTTGTCCGGGGCAAGCCAAAACGCATAGAAATTGGTTTAATCGATTTAATTTAAATTTGATCGTTTATTTCTGTACCTCGCACATATGACCAAATTAGCCTCTGAAACATGTTCCATTGTGTCCGGAATGTGGGGTAAACCCTAGAAACGTCAGCCGGCACGCTTCGTTTGGAGTTCGGAAAATTTCGGATGAATAGTAATTTGAGAAATTTCTATAAAAGGACTTGGCTTATTTCATTTGCAAACATCAAGCCCTAGGGTTTCATAGTTGCCGACTACAATTCCAATGGATGAAATCATGCTATCTCCTTCCTCCAATTTCTTCAAATCCACTCAATAATTCTTAAAACTTCCAACACGAAAAACGTAGAGCATTGAGTGATCTTGAGATCCATACGGTTATGATCTTGATTGGAGCAATGAGGAGGCTGCTATGAGGCCGCGTTCACCATGGCTTTGTGCACGATTTTCTATGCAGGGGGAGGGCCGAGTTCAACCATACTCGGGCCGAAGGTATCTCGCTTGTTGGGTTTCGTGATGGAGGTTGTTGATCGATGTGTAAGGGATCGTGGAGGTCGCGATATTCAACCCTAAACGAGCGTGATGGATTCAGTTTTGTTCAATTCCCTGAGAAGCTTTACGCGTTTGCGAAGAAGCATGAACATGCGGCCGAGATCTTCTATGCAGAAACGTGTGACCGTGATAACATTTAGGTTTAACATTAAAAAGAAATTTGTAATTTAATTATATTATAATTCGTGTAACTTTAAAAATCAATATCTCTTTCATACGAGGTCGAAAAATCACGAAACAAGTTGCGTTGGCTTCGTTTTGGCGAGCGCTACCCAATGGAGTTGGTTAGGAGTCATTTGGAGCTAGTGATAATTTCGGGTAAAATTAAACGCGTGTTTACTTTTATTTGAAACAAAACGCTACAACTGTTATCGAAAACTCAAGGTGAGAACTTCTCACTCAATCGAATTGCGTTTCGATTTAAATTTTAAATAGTAGATTTAAAATTGCTTGATTGTGTGATTGGATGATAAATTGTTATCTCTTGTATTGAAATAGACCCTATACGCCGTATATTAAGCGGATGTTATTTATTAAACACATATACCACGATAATTCCAACTTGTATGGAATTGGTATTATATATGTACTTGGAGTTGATTTTCCGCATTATATAGCGGATGAGACCCTATTGCGCCGCATAATAGCGGATAATATTTTATAAATCCCATATACCGCGATATTCCGTCTCGAAGCAGAATTGGTATTGTGCTAACATCTTTGGATGCAGGGAAACAGGTTGGAGGGATCCAACTGGATTCCTCAAATGATTGAATTGGTTTCAATGTTGTGTGTTGATCTATTTATAATCTGTGTGATTATCTTTGTGATTGGAATCGTTAAAGGCTAAAATTTAGCCGAATATATTTTTGGTATTGTTAGATGCCGAAAATAAATAAAAAATTGATTTTTGAAAATTTAAGTTGAGAATTCATAATAAAATTTAATTTTGGAATTGATTCATCTTAAATAAATAAACGTTGAAATTTTTATGTTATAAAAATTATGATTTTTGTGAAATATAACCGAAATATGATTTTTGAAATAAGTAGTTGATTAATTTATAAAATGGTTTAAATTGGGATTTTTGAATTATTATAAATGATTTATATAAAAGATTTATAAAATTGATATTTATAAATTAAAATATTGGAATTATAAAACGAGTTTTTATAAGTGTTAAAATGAAGTATAAATGGATTTAATAAGTGGATGAAATCTATAGATTTATAAATTGTGAAGTTATAAAATGAATAGATTTTTGTAAAATAAAAGATTTATAAGTAAATAACTTATAAATTGGATTTTGGCGTGTAAATGGGATATAGATGAATTTGTTAATAAAGTGATTTTTTAAGTGAAGTTGTTATGAAGAATAAATGGAATTTGTAAACATTGTTTTTTTATAAATCCGAAATCGATTTATTTTGATAAGTTTAATTATATAGCTTATTAAAGGAAATGTATCCACGATTTTGGACAGTGGATAATCCTTTAAATAAAATATGTAGAAATTGAATTTGGTTAACGAAGTATATTCACAATTTTGGACGGTGAATAATATATTAAAGAAATATTTTGGGAAAGTGATATTTTAAATAGAATTAAAACGATTCAAAAATGTTTTAAAATGTATTAAGTATCGAAACCATAGATTTCAACATACATTGTTGAAATAGACGTTTTCGAGAAATAGAAGGAAATGGTGGACTATAACACTGTTGTTATAGTAAATGATTTCCGAAAGGAAAAGTTTTGTATAGTATTGGGATTTATATATCTATCTTAATTTCGAACCCTATACTAGTGATTTTGGGTTGTCGTAACGATGTTTTACACAACATTCGTTTTGACTCAAATAAATGTGTTTAAGAGAATGTTTTCCTTAAAGAATAAAATATATACTTAATTGTGATTTAAGTATATTGAATATTTTCCAAATATTGAAAATAAATAGATTGGTGAATTACTTATTATTAAATAAGTATGGAAATGTTTTCCAATATGAAGTAAATGTTTTGAGGTTATATCTTTTAAAGATATTCATTAATCTATTATATGTTGTTCCGCTGCGATATGTGAGATTCTGATATTGTTTCTGTTCTGTTTTCTTACTTCTTCTATTCTTTTCTTCTACCTCTTCTTTTAATCCTAACAATTCAGTTTTCCGACATTCGATTATGCGGCATTCGATTATGCGGCATTTGATACAGTGGACGTAAAATGCCGACCTTCGGATCTCGATAAAATCGAATTCGTTACATTACCCATATATTCCCTTACAAAACTACAAAAATTACTTTAAAATATTTTTATATATAGACCACGGTGTCTGTGTATAATTTTCTATCCTATGGTCAAGTGATACAGATATTTATCATTTCAATCTGTAATTTATAATATAAACACGGTTATATATCATTTCAAACCGCAATCTCAAATGAAATAAAATCCATAACAACTTGCAGTTTCTAATAGTATAAAATACAACATCCATTCATCCAATATCAATCATTAACCATTTATCACAAACATCATCCAATTCAATCAATAACATCAATATAGAACAGATAATAAATAACAGGCATTTACTAGCAGTTAATATTCAAAAATAAATTAAATAAATATTTTATCCAAATAAATTCAAATAAACTGAGATGATGATTCAAAATATGCCAAACAGTCATAAATAAATTTCTAATCACATCATACATCAATTTAACAAACATAAGAAATTTTAGAAGCTATGGGTGGGATAAGACACTCACCTTTTGAATTTAAATTGAATTTAAATCAAATTTAAATCCGAAATTTGAACAGTCTCAGAATTCATCAAAAAAAGTGCCAATATGTTCGGAATTTCGATACGATCCTAATAAAAAAACCGCGCGTGAATCGAACATCGTACATGAAAGTTATACAATTTTGGACGTTCGATAATAAATTTTTAAAATGAAATAAATTAACAAACAAATCCACGTCACGAAGACTCTCTCACTTGAACAATAGACGCGCACGCACACTGCCCAAGATCGCCAGAAACTGCCCACCTTCGATGGACGCGCGCCTCTGTGTCACCTATCGGCTGCTGCTACATCGTGCCTCCGTCGCACCAACGAGGCTGATTTCGCCCCCTCCTCCCCCTCCACGTCGTCATCGGCGACGAATAGGTAGTTGCCGCCTGGGTTGTTAAACCCTAATTGAATTGTTTACGGCGATCTAGCCGTCAATTTTCCATACGAATTTCACCGATGGACAACGCAGAGCACTCTCCACAACCCAGTATCATCGATTTGATGATTTGTTGAAGTCCATCACGACGAAACAAATGGCCGAAACTTGCTCTTTAATTTCAAGACAAACCGAGATTCAAATTGGAAAACAAATTACAGATCTGAGATGCGCTCGTCGAGAGCTTTGAATCCATATAAAATTTGATATAGTTTGTGGAGTTTGAAATTTTGATTTGAATTTGATATTGAAATTGGACTGTGAAATTCAGAGTTTGTCTGCCATTAAGAAAGAGGAGAAACAGAAATTTCTGTATTACAGAAATGAGAAATAGAAAAGGCTGCTAGGGTTTATAATTGGATATATATAGGTAGAGACGAAAATAGAGGAACAAATATGATTGGTTCATACGTTAAATGATAAATGGCCCGAAAAGCCCATTCTGACTCCGAAACGAAATTGGGTCAACCCATATATCAAAATAGATGTTTTTGAATATTTAAAAATCAATGGAATAGGTTTCAAGTCCAAATTCTATCGTGTGAAGAAGTTACGCTAAAATCGAATTATTTCAAATTGATTTCAATTAATTTCAATTGAATTGATTTCTAGGCGTTTCTAATCCGTACGATCAAACAACAAGTCCGGTCGTTACGAAACTTGAGATCCTACAATAATTCATCGTTACGGATCCGGTGAAACTAGTTTTGTAACGACTCGGATTTTGCCCGCTCGAAAATCGACATCCATACTTCATATCGTATTCGAATGCCGTAGATTCGACCGTTCAAATCCGATTCGCCGGAGCTTATAACAACATTAAGTAAATAACACAGCGGAATAAAAGAATGATACATTGATATACAGCTTTATACAATATCTGATACAACAGATGATCCAATAGATATCAATATACATCAGAGATATGATACAATAAATATAGCAGCGGAAAAGAAACAGATATCATCAGCAGCAGGACAATATAACTCTAAGATAGTCTTCAAAGAAGAACTCCGAGAACTGCAACTCCATCTCCAAGAATCAATCCAGCAATAGCTCGAACCCCCAATAACGATGCACCAAGCTAAGCAAGACTGGTGTGATCCAAATACTGAACTAACTCTAGATAATCTACTAAACCTGACTATCTGAAAAACCCAACTCTAGACTGCTCGTGTAGAAAATAATGAGCACCCAGAGTTTAGGAAAGAAACAATAAACTCTGGATCAGTCGTGGGACTGGTGTGAGCAACAAAAACAGTTTATCTTTTAAAACATTCAACAAAAGATTATCAAAGTCAATTCGCAATGCTTTTTTAAAAATGAGACTACCATAAGGCCTCCCGCACACACACACAATGCAAACGCAGAATCGGAGGAGATTTCTCCTTATGATAGTCAAAGATGCTTGATACGCATTAAAAAGAAACATTTGATATTATTACTAGTGCATAGTGTAGTAAAAATCATTTCGAAAGTAAAGATATAAATCTTAGCCAACATAGACATTTCGAACTATGCCTACTATAGCTACCATCCAAACAGTGGGGCGCCACCATAAGTGAATGATAGGTTCTACAACTAAAACCGTACAAGGTACGTATTTGAAGAATGGATTTCCAACAAATGGTCAGGCCAAGGAACTTCCCATTGTCATATGGAAACGCCTCTGGAAGGACGCCCCGAGAACCAAACCGTTCTCTGCTAAACAAAGCCGGGAATCCCTTTTCCCAAGGGATATTACAAACCCTCAGATATGCCACCCCCGGTCCTTTGGGACCTTTAAACGAGAGCTCTCTAACCAACATCACACCATAATAATAAGTGTTTCAACATGAGTAAGTATCTGGTCTCCATACCATGATACTACCCTTTTCCAGAAGGAATGGTCATACCCTAGGGAAGCGATCCCTGAAAACCTTGCCGCACAATTCCTGTTTCGACCATTACCGGTTTGTGAGGCTCGACGAAGTCTCGTCCACAAAAACACACTTTATACAAAAGCCGTGCTTTGGGTCAACAAATGATCATAAAAATGATCACCAAGATAGACGATCAAATGATCCTATCACAAATAATCAACACAATGATCATTTCACAGCAACACTCAGCATGTCACATTACCAAATTGGGAATATATTGCTGATAACCTTCAACTACATAACCTCTGAGCTCGTACGTCTCAGAGAAGGGTGTTAAGGTAAGAGAATAAATTCTCCGCCACCAACAGAAATATATTTGAAAGAAATCAGCTTTATATCTCAATTTGTAATGTCAGACATACTATCCATACAAGTCTGTTCCGGGCTCGAACAGAACCGAAGGCACTTCCAAAGAAGTCCTTGCAATCCAGATATTCACTAATCACGTTCGGACTTCCCATCACATATGGAGTCTCTATACCGGGGACCATTCGATGCAAAGACATTCGACGAGTTGTCCTTACGTTTTCGAAAATATCCGGTCTTCACCACCGGTCTTCAAATGCTATCCATAACGACATATCACATATTCGGAATGGGATATATGACACAAAGGTCCTCTCCCGGCTAAACCGAACAGTGAGCGCAGTATTTAAAACATATGGATAAGGAATTTCAATTAAGTCACAACTTAATAATCCAAAACTTTTCTTTCAAATGGCTTAACAAATTACCATTTTCAATCTTTAAACAAAAAGATTCATTTTCACAACCTTTAACGGTTTAAACAATTTTCATGTTTTAATCTTTTAAACAAAAGATTCATTCACAGATTTTCCAAATCAATTTTCATTTCAATTTGATTAACTCGTTAAATCTTTAAATCAAAGATTTAACTTATAGCCTTCAAAACAATTTCATTTCAATTTGATTTAAACAAATCATCAATTTAAATCTGTTAAAAATAAACAGATTTAATTCATAGCTTTCAAAAAGAATTCATTCATAACTTAGGAAAATCATTTCTCTATTCAATCTTGAAATTCCCCTAATTAAATAGGAATTCCATTTCTTATCTGAAAGCTTCTATCTTTTGAAAACAAACAGTTTCATTTCAGAAAATCTGATTCTTTCATACGAGTTGAAATCCTTGGGTTAAATCCAAATTCTCAAATAATACTTTTAAAAGTGGTTTAAATTCATATAACTTATACAACATCTTAAATTCCTAGTTTCGAATCATAGAATTCAATTTCAAACTTGAATTTAAATTTAAATCAAATTATTTAAATTTTCAAAACTTAATTAAGTTATTCAAATTAACTTTTATCTTTGAAATCCCATTTCAAAAGTTTTTCACTTTAAACCCAAATTTCTAATTCCAAAATCAGTTGAAATTAAAATTTCAATTTCAAAAACAGTTGAATTCAAATATTCAAATTTAAAACTATTTCAAAAATCTGTGACTTAATCGATTTCCTCATGAAATCCATATTGGTGTGTGTATAAGTGTGGTCCAGGGGTTTAACACACTAGTGCAACATCATTTCAATCATCACAGATTAAAACATAGAAATATAGTTGACAAGCGATATAAAACTATAACGCTCATCGTCTATTCACAGATTCACAGATAATATACAAATGCAAATAAATATACACTGCTCAATCTACGGAACAAAATATCACAAATCAGATAGGATAATCAATTCAAGGCATTTCATACAATACAATCATTCATAAGCATTCAATAAACATTTGTAAGCAGGATTAATTAATTGTTTAATCCTAATTAATTCAATTTATTTTAAATCAAATAAATTACTTATGAATTAATTATCTGTAACGACCCGCTATTTTTGACCATTCAAATCGACACTAAAACCATACATGTCCGACTTGAATAATTCAAAATACCGAATTGTTAATTTAATTTGGCAAACTTAAAATATACAGTAAATAAATCAAACACAGATCACAGACACAGAGTAATATAATGCAGCGGAATAGAAAAAATAGTAGTTCATGAAGCTACTATATACATCAGAGTTTAAAATGAATACATCAGAATCTCTTGAATACAGAAAAGTCTTCAGTACGAGCCGATGACTTCTCTGAACCAGTCAACTAGAAAACTGAAAGCTGAAACGATAGTTGGATCTCCAAATGAAGCTCCAATCTCCAAAGGTGAGTCTCTAATGCTGTATTACTCAGTCTGACCCGAGCGTAAAGCAAAACACAAAACACTCGAGTCAGGATTAACATTCTTATATCAATAAATTCAACTCAAATGAAATATCAACTGAAATACAATATAACTTAAAGGATGTTTGGGATGTCCATCCTCTAAGGGTCCATAGAACTATCTACAGGGTGGAAATATACACTATTACACCGTGGTCATTTACTTAATTTATACCTCAAACCCAAATATCAAATTCGCTTTAAATAATCATATTTCCCAAGATAGTATTTATATATTTTAATAATGTATACAGTAAAGTACTTTCAATTTCCTTAACTTAACAAATCGTTTCACATCAACCCGACCTTCCCATTTAAATTAAATCCAATCTCATTTTATTAGTTTAAATCTTCCTAAAATAACCACTTAAATCTATAATTCCCAAATTTGGATTTGATATCCCAATTTCCCCGTTTATTTCAATATGTTTCCATATTTTAAGTATTCAACATTTCAACTAAAATTTTCCCAATCTAGTTTTCTAAATAAAATTTCCAATCTAGTTCAAACTCAAATTTCACTAAGTTCGGTTAGTTATCTACATAACCAATTCAACTATCTTGGTTCCAAATACATACCGAACCTCTACACCATTTAATTACACTATGGTTCATAGCTTATATATAACAATTCAAATTTAACAGTTTCATATAGATTCTCGATTTTTACATCGTTATTATCTAGCCTTGAACCCTCCCTTATTTGATTCAATATCATTTTAGTGACCTTAAATTACATTTTACTCAATATTTCTTAATTTATTTAAACGTGAAATATCTCCTTCGATAAATTTCAA
Organism: Allium cepa; assembly: GCA_030765085.1. Classification (NCBI taxonomy): domain Eukaryota; kingdom Viridiplantae; phylum Streptophyta; class Magnoliopsida; order Asparagales; family Amaryllidaceae; genus Allium; species Allium cepa. The sequence continues at coordinate 682,483,811 of CM060932.1, read as the reverse complement.
ATTGATTTAAATAAATAAATCCTTATCTGAATACCATTAAAAATAACCCAAATTTATCTCCCAATCTTAATTGTTCAATGTTATTGCAAAATTTTTCCGAATAAAATTTACATAGATATTTATCATGATTTATGTATTAAATCAAATCTTTGATTAAACTAGACATAATTAACTCTATCTTTATCATTACCCTTTATACATGTATTTAAGAATTTACATTAAATAAGACCATATATTTCTTATCACATGGTCAAGTGTTACGGATTCAATCCGTACACTAAATGTATACGGGTGGATAGCATTTCAACCCGTAATTCCAAATTAAATTAAATGGAAACTACTTGGGTCTATTTTTTCAACCCATTTCAATTCAAAACAAACATAACAAAGGGAACTTGCAGTGATGACAGGGATGGTGTCAAAGTAAATAAACAGGCAATAACAACAATCAATAACAATTCAATAAATAAATCAAATAACCCCGAAATAATCGTATTAATTCGCATTGCTATTTGTATGATTACTTCTAGAATCTACACTATCATTTCATGTAGATTAAAGATTATTACATTACAGTTTTTCACTTGTCGTTCCTTTTTAAATTTCAGTTTTAAACTACAACAATTAATCCAAACTACGTTCAAAAGATTTAAAGTATAAAATTTTCTATTTCTACGTCAATTAAAGGGTCAAATTTAACTAATCGAATTTACATATGTCGGGGTCAGGTTTTAATAAATTAAGGTCCATCATATATAATCCGTTTAATTTGTAAACTATACTACCCAAATTGAACTAGCAACTAGTTATCACTTAACAATAAAAATTAACATCCAATTTAAACAACAATCAATCAAACAATCAATTATCAACCAATCTGTATTATTATCACATACATAATTAACCGATAATGGTTTCGGGTGTCATAGGTGAACAGATACAGATAATAGCAGTCATAATAGTAAAACAACTAACAGCAGCATATTTCAATTGTCGTTTCAATTGAAATCAAATTTAATAAATAAAAGAATGTTAATCGTGAGTGATTGCTCACCTTTTGAGGCTAGAGAGGAGATAGACAACATAACAAGCTATGATTTGAATTGCGAAATGACTGATCCAATTGACGATTTTCAAAGCAAGTCAAAATTGGCACGAATTCGAATGGACAACAAAGCTGATCAAAAGGAATTGATAAAATGAATCAGAACTATCTTGATATAGTTTGAAACAAAATATATGTTATAAATTGCTCAAAAACCAAATTTTTAACCATATATTTAAAATAAGATATATATATATATATATATATATATATTATTTCAAATTACTAATTTAACTTTAACACCATTAGAACAAAACATATGTTGTATATATATATATATATATATATATATATATAATAACTTTCTCTAACCCCAATTTTTACAAACATATATTAAAGAATATTTGGAAAAAAAAATTATTAATTAATAAACTTCGAAACCCAAATTGCACATTTTTGAGATTTATGTACATTTAAAACTTAATGCATATCCAAAGTTATTTCCTTGAAAGTTTACATAAACTAAACCATGTATATTTGAAACCATGTATATAAAACTGTTCGAAATCATGCAACATACAAAAATGTATCTATGCGAGTTTTTTTTTTTTTTTACAACATAAATGCAGACTGGAATTATAAACATATTATATATATTAGAACACACGACAGCAATATGTATATATATGAAATAAATAAATAAATAAATAAGACTGGTTACTAGCTTTATAATATAATATATATAATACTTATTTATAATATAAACTTACATCTATACACATTATATATTTTAAAACAAATACTTAAATCAATACATATAACCAAAATCGCATACTCTTAAAAATATATAAAAACAAAAACAAAAAAAACAAAACAACTTAAAAATTCTTTATTCTGTAACAATAACTGCAAACAAAAAACTATAAACAAAACAAACTTTGAAATATTAAAACTGTAAACACAAAACTATGAAAGAAAGAAAACAAAACTCATACTTATTAAAAATCTAAACTGTATATAACGTATAACTATACATATATATATATATATACACGTACCCACGAGATCACCAACTATAGATATATGTGTGCCTCAATAAAAAGATTGCCAGAGACGCACAGGTGAGGACACGTGGTTGTGGAGGGGTTCGCTTGCACGGGGCTGCTGACGTGGGGGAAGGTTGCAGGCAGAGGCGGTAGTGTTTGAGAGGAAAGGCAGGAAAAAGAATAGTTTGTCTCAATTGAAGTCCAGATCCAAAAGAAAAGATGGGAGAAAAATAAAAGAGGAAAGGAGATGAAGTAGGAAATAAATAGGCTAGAAAAAGTAACGGCTACAGGGGAAAAATAAGAAAAAGGAAACGTAAAGGAAAATAAAAGAAATGAATGTATGCGTAAAGAACGTATAGAATTTTATACGTTTCAAAATCAATGGTGCAATTAAAGCAATTTTTATTATTTGTCAGGTTATATGTTTTATATTTATTTCTTTCCTAGATCTCAATTCATAGCATATTAAACTACGCAGATTAATTATTTTTATCAACGTTCAAAACGTTATCACCCAAAATACAGCAATGACATAGCAAATGTCTAGAAGCATTAATTTGAAAACTTAATAAAGCAATTTATTGTTTACCTTGGGTAGCACTTTCAAATTTGAAACTGAAGGAAGAATGAATAAGAAACGGCTACAGATCAATTAAAGAAGGAGAGGAGTGTGGATTTGTTTGAAAAGAAGAAGGATATTGTCATTTTTTTTTTTTTTTTTTTTGAAAACAATTTTTTTTTTTTTTTTGGAAAAGCAACAGTGTATATATATAATTTAGTGGATAGGAGAAATAGAAGGGGAAACATCTGTCAATAAAATAACGTATATACTTTGCCTTATATATAATATTAAACAAGTGGATAAAAGGAAAATTCAATGGTGAATATTGTAACTTATGGAATAAATGTTAAAACGAAAGCAAGTGAAACTAGGAAATCAATTAAAGCATAAAGGAAAGTTATAAAGTCAAAAGAGCCGTTAAAAATCCAATAAATGCAACGTATAAAATTTTCAAATTTCGAAACTGATAGATATAAAGACAGTCATAAATGCATTGTAACAGCTGGAAATAAACATTAGTGGCTGTTTTATTGGATCAAATTTGGAATAGAAGGCAGTTGGACGTGAATCAAGGAGTAACCAAGGTAAGCTACTGTTTTAATTAAAATCTTTCTTTTAACCGGTGGAAATAATATGATGGGTGGCTGTGACAGAGGGAAGAAGAAGCTTGATTTATATATACTTTTTTTCAGGATGGAGTGGGAGTAAAAACAGATCCGAGAGGAAAATGCGAGAGGATAATATAATGGAAGAATGAGAAGTTTAAGCAAATGAAACGTATAGAAATGAATGCGCAACAAATAAACCAAACAAGGTAATGGTCCATTCCCTTGATTTGGGGAAAATAAATGTTTTCTGCAGTTTCATTCGAAAGAAGGAAAAACGTAAACATGTTTCAAAAGGGAAAGATTGAAGAAAATGAAAATTTGGAGCAGGTCACAGCAAATATATATTATTTTTGTTGCTGAGAAGAAGAAAGGATTGAAACGTCTCAATAAATAAACACGCGAATTAATGGGAACAGTAACAATCAACCCCTAAATTATGGAATAATAGAGGCAACGGCTATAAAAGCAGTAATTAAAATATGGCAAGTTATATACAAAATAAAGGAGAAAATAAAACTTTCAGAGGAAAGTTTGAACAGTAATAAAGAATATGGACCACGTTATACATGTAAAATTAAATGAGATGATAATAGGCAGAAGTGAAGTTGGTTTTCAGAGAAAATGTACAAATATATTTATTGCCTCAAACGTAAAACGCGAAATGACAATGGATAGAGAAAGAAAATGAATCACTGAATAATGAATTGAAATGATGGGTTTTGTAACAGCTTTGCATTGATTGAGAAGTTATTAATTGATTTGAATGAGGTAGAATTTCTAAATAAATAAACCTCCATAAAATAAATTGAAAATCTATCATCTGCTACGTACAATTGAATGTAATCCAAATATTAAATTTTTTTTATATCAAAATATTATTTTTAAAGTTCTCGAAATTTTAATTAAATACGTAAAAACATTAAAAATTATTAAAATTTTACGGGTCGTTACATTATCTAATAATGATTTATTAATTAATTACAAATAATTTGATATAAATTAATTTATCAAACACTTTAATTTATTAAATCATTCTTAATCAATCATATTAATTAAATCAACCTTTAAACCAATTTCATAATTTATTAACCCTAATAAATCAAAATATCCAACATTAATTTCAATAAGTGATTAATCCTTAAAATCATTTCTTAATCACTTTCATTTATTAATTAACCTTTAGTAAATAAATTCTTCTCAAATTAATTACTTTAATTAATGATTTGAACCTTTAATTACTTATTTAATTACAAGTCATTAATTAATTTAAATGATTAAATTATCCATTTTAAATTCACATGTTAAAGTAATATTTTGTTATGAAAGAATTTTAAAACAGTTTAAAATCAAATTCCTTTTAAATTTAACATTTTTAGAGATTTACTTTAAAATTTTAACTTATGTAAACATTTAAAGCTATAAAACTATTTAATTTCAAAATCTGGAATTTTTAAAACAGGATAACAGGTTTCCTGTAAAACCTGAAATCAAGAAATCAACCCGAGGCAAGACAAAAAATGCTTCGAGTCGAAACCACAAAAACACGGGCTCCACTTCGAGTAAATTACTTAAATTACTTGAGTAAACTCGAGTTCCACCTCTGACCAAACCCATTGCTAAGCCATACTTCCAGACTCCAGAACGATGCACGGTGCACCTGCACATCGTCGCCGATCAATTCCAGGCCATGCTACATTGTCGAACATGTCAACGATCATCGATACTTCTCTCCCCGACCACCAGAACCTCGTCTCTACCTCGAAATCAATTTCGAGCTCGAACTCCAAACCTGGAACATCAAAAAGCAACTTCCACCCAAAACCTGTCAACGCACCACGCTCGCAGCTCCGACCATTGGAGGCCACCAAACTCCGGCAATCCACTCGTCGTACTTCCCTCTACTATCCCCCAAAAGCATGTCGAACTCGATGCCTCCCATAGGACGAACGAATCAAAAGTTTTCGGCCTTACAAAACTAGGGTTTAAAACATTAAACGTTCGCCACCGCCGTATAGATGATCGAGGGCATCTCCGGTTATTTTTCCCACCACCACCGTGGCTTCCTCCACCTCCACGCAAGATTTCGACCGTGACAACACCGTGGATCACCAGAGGTCACCAGTTTACCATTTTCTGGTTAAACCAGAAATGCAAACTCAAAACTCGATTAAATATTATGATTTTAGTCTTAAAAATCATATTTTAGTTAAGTGATTTGATCTATATCACTGAGTAATTGAATTACTAAGTTTGAATTTCCACTTATAATGAGTTTGCTCTGTTATTCTTGAATCCCAGAGTCACTACCAAATTTTTTTAACTTGGAAAAATTTTAAACTCTACTTTATCATGTAATACACAAGCTTCATTCAAATTCTAAATCTTAACGACAACTAGATCAAGAGAAAAAGAGTTTTGACTGAAGTTTAAGTTTAAACAAGGAACAGATTTATGTCTCAGGTGAACAAATATACAACCCATCCATACAGATATATATACACACAGCCATGTATTTATCAACATATATACAATCATACTTACTTCATAGGTAAGTCAAGCAACCAGATTTATATATAAAAAAAAATTAAAATGTGGTGTTACTCACCTTGATGGGTTTTGATGAAGAAAGATAGGAACAGAGGAATGAGCTTGTTTTGATTTTTATTTGTTTCCAGTTTTGAACCTTTGCATTCCATCTTCATTTGGAATTTCCAGGTTGAATTTTGATTTTAGTTTTCAAAATGATACTATCTCAGTTTTGAAATGAACGAATTTGAAATGAAGAGAGGTTGATAAAAGAATGATTTTGATATAAGAAAATGAATTGTACAGGGTAATACCTCTTTTAGTACAACCAAGCAGTGATATCTTTTTCATTACTTAGTGGCTGATATCTTGTGTACTAAAGATAATGGCATTACATGCCTTAATACTTTATGTCTACACCCTCGCCTTACTTGCTTGTTTTTCCAGTTCATAAATATTTTACTTTACTTATTTTCTTACTTACCTGGCAGCTTATGCCTGCATACTTAGGAATATAAGTGAAGTCCTTTTACTTGCCTGCAGGTCGCATACCTATACTTAAATAAATTTTATCTTGTTTCTTTCTTTTGTTTTATCTTGTCTACACTATTGGCTGCATTATATTGAGTCTGGTTTTGTTTATGCTTATATTTGTATTTGTTTGTATTATTTTGTATTGCATACTTTTGTTTATGTAAGGTTGTGATGAATATTGTTTTGACATATATATTGTTTTCTTGTTTTATAAAAGTTTCATATAAGTTTATATGTATTTCTAGGTCATTTTTTATAACCATATGATCTTATTATAACATACATAAGTGAATGTATTTTATTTGTTATCATTTTATACTTTTGTTTCGTTTATTTTGCATATTTATTTTCAACTTTGTTTCATATTTAAATGTCATTTCTTTTCTTTTCTTATGACTTACATATTAATTTTCAACTTAAATACTTATTGTGTTGTATTTTTATTCCTATTTTATTTTAACTTAAATTGTTTATTTTACTTTAATATTTATTGTTTTATATTAAATTTATAAATTCAAATTATTATTAACCATCAATTGTAATACTTATTATTATCAATTATTATTAAACCATTCATTTACAATTCATATCTAATGTATACACATATATATCTCTATATTTATTTTTAAAATCATTTATTTAAAATTTTATTTCAAATCCAATTTAAATATATATTCACATATATACAAATTGTCAAATCCATATGACTTTATATATTTTCTAGTCGAATTCGGGGAAACTCGCTTCCATTTAAATCAATTTTACAATTTTAATTCAAAAATTTATTTAAATTATCAATTTAAATTAAATTAAAATTTAGGGTCGTTACAAACTTCCCCCCTTAAAAGAATTTCGTCCTCGAAATTCGTAGGCACGAAAACAACACAGAGATTGACTCAATCTCTACAATTTCTCAAATACAAGATATGGATTCCAAATTCAAGTCGGAATATCTCAAAATATATACCAATTTGTCCCTCTTCGGACTTCGACCAACCCAAGAAATTACAACAGAATTTCAAAATTTGGTTTTAAACAAAATCGTGGTATCGATATGATTCAAATTTATCCTTCATATTCTCTTAATCAATTTAACTCAATTTAAAAATTTTCCCATTTATTCAAAATTCCCAATTTCAAATTTCCAATTCATATTCATTAAGGTTTAAATCAAAAACTGATAAGAAACCGATGAAAATACAAAGTAAAGATTTTCTACAACGATTCGTAGGGCATCCTCGCACCGAAACTTCTTTCTGGAGCTGTCACGAAGAAATCAAAAGAATTTAGAACGAATCAAAGAAAATTGATAGAGAAAGTTATTTCCACTGTTGTTACAGAGTATTTACCAATTATACTCGTATTTCTCTGTCCCCTATCTCGTCCTCTTCTTGCACTCATACTCACTATCAGTGGATAGCAAGAGAATTTACTGAGACTTTCAAACAGATATCTTAGGGATATACTCATTCTAGGATACTTCATCCCATCTCTAATGAGCTACTTAATTTGTTATACTCCTGAGCTAAAGTTCAACCTTAGCTCTGATACCAAATGTAACGACTCGGATTTTGCCCGCTCGAAAATCGACATCCATACTTCATATCGTATTCGAATGCCGTAGATTCGACCGTTCAAATCCGATTCGCCGGAGCTTATAACAACATTAAGTAAATAACACAGCGGAATAAAAAAATGATACATTGATATACAGCTTTATACAATATCTGATACAACAGATGATCCAATAGATATCAATATACATCAGAGATATGATACAATAAATATAGCAGCGGAAAAGAAACAGATATCATCAGCAGCGGAACAATATAACTCTAAGATAGTCTTCAAAGAAGAACTCCGAGAACTGCAACTCCATCTCCAAGAATCAATCCAGCAATAGCTCGAACCCCCAATAACGATGCACCAAGCTAAGCAAGACTGGTGTGATCCAAATACTGAACTAACTCTAGATAATCTACTAAACCTGACTATCTGAAAAACCCAACTCTAGACTGCTCGTGTAGAAAATAATGAGCACCCAGAGTTTAGGAAAGAAACAATAAACTCCGGATCAGTCGTGGGACTGGTGTGAGCAACAAAAACAGTTTATCTTTTAAAACATTCAACAAAAGATTATCAAAGTCAATTCGCAATGCTTTTTTAAAAATGAGACTACCATAAGGCCTCCCGCACACACACACACAATGCAAACGCAGAATCGGAGGAGATTTCTCCTTATGATAGTCAAAGATGCTTGATACGCATTAAAAAGAAACATTTGATATTATTACTAGTGCATAGTGTAGTAAAAATCATTTCGAAAGTAAAGATATAAATCTTAGCCAACATAGACATTTCGAACTATGCCTACTATAGCTACCATCCAAACAGTGGGGCGCCACCATAAGTGAATGATAGGTTCTACAACTAAAACCGTACAAGGTACGTATTTGAAGAATGGATTTCCAACAAATGGTCAGGCCAAGGAACTTTCCATTGCCACATGGAAACGCCTCTGGAAGGACGCCCCGAGAACCAAACCGTTCTCTGCTAAACAAAGCCGGGAATCCCTTTTCCCAAGGGATATTACAAACCCTCAGATATGCCACCCCCGGTCCTTTGGGACCTTTAAACGAGATCTCTCTAACCAACATCACACCATAATAATAAGTGTTTCAACATGAGTAAGTATCTGGGCTCCATACCATGATACTACCCTTTTCCAGAAGGAATGGTCATACCCTAGGGAAGCGATCCCTGAAAACCTTGCCGCACAATTCCTGTTTCGACCATTACCGGTTTGTGAGGCTCGACGAAGTCTCGTCCACAAAAACACACTTTATACAAAAGCCATGCTTTGGGTCAACAAATGATCATAAAAATGATCACCAAGATAGACGATCAAATAAATGATCCTATCACAAATAATCAACACAATGATCATTTCACAGCAACACTCAGCATGTCACATTACCAAATTGGGAATATATTGCTGATAACCTTCAACTACATAACCTCTGAGCTCGTACGTCTCAGAGAAGGGTGTTAAGCTAAGAGAATAAATTCTCCGCCACCAACAGAAATATATTTGAAAGAAATCAGCTTTATATCTCAATTTGTAATGTCAGACATACTATCCATACAAGTCTGTTCCGGGCTCGAACAGAACCGAAGGCACTTCCAAAGAAGTCCTTGCAATCCAGATATTCACTAATCACGTTCGGACTTCCCATCACATATGGAGTCTCTATACCGGGGACCATTCGATGCAAAGACATTCGACGAGTTGTCCTTACGTTTTCGAAAATATCCGGTCTTCACCACCGGTCTTCAAATGCTATCCATAACGACATATCACATATTCGGAATGGGATATATGACACAAAGGTCCTCTCCCGGCTAAACCGAACAGTGAGCGCAGTATTTAGAACATATGGATAAGGAATTTCAATTAAGTCACAACTTAATAATCCAAAACTTTTCTTTCAAATGGCTTAACAAATTACCATTTTCAATCTTTAAACAAAAAGATTCATTTTCGCAACCTTTAACGGTTTAAACAATTTTCATGTTTTAATCTTTTAAACAAAAGATTCATTCACAGATTTTCCAAATCAATTTTCATTTCAATTTGATTAACTCGTTAAATCTTTAAATCAAAGATTTAACTTATAGCCTTCAAAACAATTTCATTTCAATTTGATTTAAACAAATCATCAATTTAAATCTGTTAAAAATAAACAGATTTAATTCATAGCTTTCAAAAAGAATTCATTCATAACTTAGGAAAATCATTTCTCTATTCAATCTTGAAATTCCCCTAATTAAATAGGAATTCCATTTCTTATCTGAAAGCTTTTATCTTTTGAAAACAAACAGTTTCATTTCAGAAAATCTGATTCTTTCATACGAGTTGAAATCCTTGGGTTAAATCCAAATTCTCAAATAATACTTTTAAAAGTGGTTTAAATTCATATAACTTATACAACATCTTAAATTCCTAGTTTCGAATCATAGAATTCAATTTCAAACTTGAATTTAAATTTAAATCAAATTATTTAAATTTTCAAAACTTAATTAAGTTATTCAAAATAACTTTTATCTTTGAAATCCCATTTCAAAAGTTTTTCACTTTAAACCCAAATTTCTAATTTCAAAATCAGTTGAAATTAAAATTTCAATTTCAAAAACAGTTGAATTCAAATATTCAAATTTAAAACTATTTCAAAAATCTGTGACTTAATCGATTTCCTCGTGAAATCCATATTGGTGTGTGTATAAGTGTGGTCCAGGGGTTTAACACACTAGTGCAACATCATTTCAATCATCACAGATTAAAACATAGAAATATAGTTGATAAGCGATACAAAACTATAACGCTCATCGTCTATTCACAGATTCACAGATAATATACAAATGCAAATAAATATACACTGCTCAATCTACGGAACAAAATATCACAAATCAGATAGGATAATCAATTCAAGGCATTTCATACAATACAATCATTCATAAGCATTCAATAAACATTTGTAAGCAGGATTAATTAAATGTTTAATCCTAATTAATTCAATTTATTTTAAATCAAATAAATTACTTATGAATTAATTATCTAATAATGATTTATTAATTAATTACAAATAATTTGATATAAATTAATTTATCAAACACTTTAATTTATTAAATCATTCTTAATCAATCATATTAATTAAATCAACCTTTAAACCAATTTCATAATTTATTAACCCTAATAAATCAAAATATCCAACATTAATTTCAATAAGTGATTAATCCTTAAAATCATTTCTTAATCACTTTCATTTATTAATTAACCTTTAGTAAATAAATTCTTCTCAAATTAATTACTTTAATTAATGATTTGAACCTTTAATTACTTATTTAATTACAAGTCATTAATTAATTTAAATGATTAAATTATCCATTTTAAATTCACATGTTAAAGTAATATTTTGTTATGAAAGAATTTTAAAACAGTTTAAAATCAAATTCCTTTTAAATTTAACATTTTTAGAGATTTACTTTAAAATTTTAACTTATGTAAACATTTAAAGCTATAAAACTATTTAATTTCAAAATCTGGAATTTTTAAAACAGGATAACAGGTTTCCTGTAAAACCTGAAATCAAGAAATCAAACCGAGGCAAGACAAAAAATGCTTCGAGTCGAAACCACAAAAACACGGGCTCCACTTCGAGTAAATTACTTAAATTACTCGAGTAAACTCGAGTTCCACCTCTGACCAAACCCATTGCTAAGCCATACTTCCAGACTCCAGAACGATGCACGGTGCACCTACACATCGTCGCCGATCAATTCCAGGCCATGCTACATTGTCGAACATGTCAACGATCATCGATACTTCTCCCCCGACCACCAGAACCTCGTCTCTACCTCGAAATCAATTTCGAGCTCGAACTCCAAACCTGGAACAGCAAAAAGCAACTTCCACCCAAAACCTGTCAACGCACCACGCTCGCAGCTCCGACCACTAGAGGCCACCAAACTCCGGCAATCCACTCGTCGTACTTCCCTCTACTATCCCCCAAAAGCATGTCGAACTCGATGCCTCCCATAGGACGAACGAATCAAAAATTTTCGGCCTTACAAAACTAGGGTTTAAAACATTAAACGTTCGCCACCGCCGTATAGATGGTCGAGGGCATCTCCTGTTATTTTTCCCACCACCACCGTGGCTTCCTCCACCTCCACGCAAGATTTCGACCGTGACAACACCGTGGATCACCAGAGGTCACCAGTTTACCATTTTCTGGTTAAACCAGAAATGCAAACTCAAAACTCGATTAAATATTATGATTTTAGTCTTAAAAATCATATTTTAGTTAAGTGATTTGATCTATATCACTGAGTAATTGAATTACTAAGTTTGAATTTCCACTTATATATGAGTTTGCTCTGTTATTCTTGAATCCCAGAGTCACTACCAAATTTTTTTAACTTGGAAAAATTTTAAACTCTACTTTATCATGTAATACACAAGCTTCATTCAAATTCTAAATCTTAACGACAACTAGATCAAGAGAAAAAGAGTTTTGACTGAAGTTTATGTTTAAACAAGGAACAGATTTATGTCTCAGGTGAACAAATATACAACCCATCCATACAGATATATATACACACAGCCATGTATTTATCAACATATATACAATCATACTTACTTCATAGGTAAGTCAAGCAACCAGATTTATATATAAAAAAAATTAAAATGTGGTGTTACTCACCTTGATGGGTTTTGATGAAGAATGATAGGAACAGAGGAATGAGCTTGTTATGATTTTTATTTGTTTCCAGTTTTGAACCTTTGCATTCCATCTTCATTTGGAATTTCCAGGTTGAATTTTGTTTTAGTTTTCAAAATGATACTATCTCAGTTTTGAAATGAACGAATTTGAAATGAAGAGAGGTTGATAAAAGAATGAGTTTGATATAAGAAAATGAATTGTACAGGGTAATACTTCTTTTAGTACAACCAAGCAGTGATATCTTTTTCATTACTTAGTGGCTGATATCTTGTGTACTAAAGATAATGGCATTACATGCCTTAGTACTTTATGTCTACACCCTCGCCTTACTTGCTTGTTTTTCCAGTTCATAAATATTTTACATTACTTATTTTCTTACTTACCTGGCAGCTTATGCCTACATACTTAGGAATATAAGTGAAGTCCTTTTACTTGCCTGCAGGTCGCATACCTATACTTAAATAAATTTTATCTTGTTTCTTTCTTTTGTTTTATCTTGTCTACACTATTGGCTGCATTATATTGAGTCTGGTTTTGTTTATGCTTATATTTGTATTTGTTTGTATTATTTTGTATTGCATACTTTTGTTTATGTAAGGTTGTGATGAATATTGTTTTGACATATATATTGTTTTCTTGTTTTATAAAAGTTTCATATAAGTTTATATGTATTTCTAGGTCATTTTTTATAACCATATGATCTTATTATAACATACATAAGTGAATGTATTTTATTTGTTATCATTTTATACTTTTGTTTCGTTTATTTTGCATATTTATTCTCAACTTTGTTTCATATTTAAATGTCATTTCTTTTCTTTTCTTATGACTTACATATTAATTTTCAACTTAAATACTTATTGTGTTGTATTTTTATTCCTATTTTATTTTAACTTAAATTGTTTATTTTACTTTAATATTTATTGTTTTATATTAAATTTATAAATTCAAATTATTATTAACCATCAATTGTAATACTTATTATTATCAATTATTATTAAACCATTCATTTACAATTCATATCTAATGTATACACATATATATCTCTATATTTATTTTTAAAATCATTTATTTAAAATTTTATTTCAAATCCAATTTAAATATATATTCACATATATACAAATTGTCAAATCCATATGACTTTATATATTTTCTAGTCGAATTCGGGGAAACTCGCTTCCATTTAAATCAATTTTACAATTTTAATTCAAAAATTTATTTAAATTATAAATTTAAATTAAATTAAAATTTAGGGTCGTTACAAGTTTCATCGAAATCTGAGTCAGTGGCCAAAATGGCTATTTTCACATTATTAAATTATTTAATATTAAATTAACTAAATCAAATCTTCATTTCCAATTCTAAAATTAGCAATCTTTATCATTTTTGATTTCATAAACCTTCACAATAATTCAGACAAGTTCAGATATCAAGTTTAAGTTAATTAATTTACCCATTACCGTATTAAATTTCAATTTTAAATAAGTTCACTAATTATCAATTGAAATTCCAATAAATCCAATTATTTGATTTTAAATCTTGTTATTCAATCTATTATCACCAAATAGATAAAATTAACATTGTTTCATGGTTTATTACATTAATATTCTCAAATTTAGTCTTAATCTCCATTAATGTAATATTTAAATATTTAATTTTAATTATTTGCAATTAGTCCAATTATTAAATTTAAATTCCAATAAATTAATGCATCTTGAATTTCCATTCTTTTTATTCAACCTATTATATTATGAATAAAATTAACATCATTACATCTCATTTCCGTTATTAATTCATTAACAAATTTCAAATTTTTATTTATTCCAGATTAAATTACCAAAATCTTATTAAATTGACAAATTTAATTATCAAAATTTATGGGTCGTTACACTGAATATTTTTAATGTTCTCATAATGTTACCTATAAATACATACATACATACATACATACATACATACATACATACATACATATATATATATATATCATATAACACACAATATAAATAAAGTGAAAACACATACATTTATTTCAAATAAGATTCTATATAAGACTTATGCACATACATTTATATAATCAAATTATACAGCTGCCCCTAATAAGGGATACCCCTTAACTCTTTCAATCTTCACTTGCACATAGCTCCAATTATGGTGCCTTGTGCCCTTACCTTTAATCGGTCTACCCAGATTAAAATAATAAAAGGACTCGTGCTTGGTTATGCAACAGTACTTTGGTATCAACTTGTTTGATCATGGTCTCTCCCTTATTGGTAAACCATCTTATCATGAGGAACATTCGAAGAGTGTGCCTTGGTTTTTGTGAACTCTCATTCCTTAGAAATCTACATTAACGCATTGTTTTCATAATACATGAGTATTGGACCTTCAATTGAATGGAATCAATCCTAGATCTTTAATGAATTTTTTCATCCACACTGTTTCTTTATGGAATCATTCAGGGTAATGTATTCATATTCCATATTTGAACCCGCTACAACATATTGTTTGGAATTTTCCAATTAACTACCCCTCTGTTAAGGGTGATCGTGAATCCCAAGGCTAACTTGTTATCATCTACGCTACTTTGAAAGCTTGTGTCTAGGTATCCCATCATATGGAACTAGTTATTTCTTTACATAAGAAATAAATCTCGAGTATTTCATAAATACTTGAGAATACACTTAATGGTTATCTAATAATTCTCGCTCGAAGTAGATTGGTATTGACTAACTACCCCTCGTGTTAACATAATATTAGGTATTATACATAGCATAACGTACATAATTGATCATGTTGTCAAAGCATAAGGAATCCTTTTTATTCATTATCTCTCCTCATTGTTATATAGCGAGTACATTCTTGAAGACAAATCCATTCCTAAATGGACTATTTCCACATTTGGAATTTTCTGTACAAAATATTTTTAGTATAGTGTCTATGTACAAAAATTAAGACAATCCAAACTCCTTCTGGATCTATATCTATAGATTTTATACCTAATATATAGGATGCCACACGTAAATCTTTCATCAGGAAGTTCTTAGATATCCCGACTTTCACTGACTATAGAATCGGTATGTCATTACTAATGAGCAATAAGTATTCTATGTATAGCATTAAAAATGTTATAATACCTTTTTACTCTTTCCTGTGCACATGCGTTTCCTTTAGGTTTATACTCAAACCAAAATGTTTGATTTCATTATCAAAGTATATATTCCAACCATGTGATACTTATTTAAGACCAACTATTGATCTTAAACGGGCTGAGTTGTGTAAAAAGTTTCTTCTAAATTATGATATATAAAGTTGTTTTACATCCATTTGCCATATGTCATAGTCATAGCGTAATGCAATAGCAAGCAAGAGTCGAACTTATTTGATCACGGCTACGGGAGAATGTTTAATAATAGTCAACACCTTGAATTTGATAGAAACCATTCGTCGCTAATCTTGCCTTATAAATCTTTACCTTTCCATATGCACCAACCTTCTTTTTGAATATCTACTTGCAATCATTGGGTTTTATCACTTTGGGTATGTGCACCAAAGTCCGTACTTTGTTTGCATACATGTAATTCATCTTGGATTTCATATTGTCAAGTCATAAGGTAAAGTATGTACTCTCAAAGGCTTATTGATGATTGAGGAGATCATTTTCATGAATGATACGATCCTTTTTTCTCGCCATCGATGAGAAATTCAATGTAACTCTCTAGCACATGGGATTCCCTGGTCGGCCTTTTATATGTAGTAATTCTTAAAGCGATGCCTAATTGGTGCTTAAATATTCATTTCCATATGAGTTTCATGGATTTTATCAGAGTCTATCTTAATACCACTAATTTCTCTAGAAAGGGATTCCTTTTCTAAAAAGGTGGTAGGTCTTAAAAGATAGACTTCTTGTTCCTCAATACGACAGAATATGTATCCATATAAAATTTGGTAGCTTACGCATCGGCCATGGTGGAACTAATTCTTTTAAAGAATTTCTTTTTTTCTCCAAGTGACAGTTACAATATTAACAAACTTTTAGATGGAAACTTGTCTACTTACCTCAGATCAACAAAAACCGAAATACCATTAATGAAGTGGTGGATTCTAATTGGTTATTAACAAGAAATAGAGAAAGCAAAATTTATTTTTCTCTCTCGAAGTGAATACATTGAAAATAGGCCATTAGATGATCCTAAGCATCATCAGGACTTCAAGTTTCAAGATTCACTCAAACCCAAAAGATGTAGACAATAGGAAAGTATGTTTCAATCTGAATAAAAATCATAAGCTACCTAATATCTCTCTTAAGATAGTATAATGTTCAAAATTTTAGAAAGATATTGTATCAAGAGTACAAGATAAAAATGATTCGATCTTTATTTCATCCTGCCCATTTCAATAAGAAACAAAAAACTTGCCATTATCAAAGAAAGCAACTGCCTCTAATCTAAAATTGGATGGAATAATTCAATTATTGCTTATGTATTAGGATCAAAAGCACAATTTCTTCACTTCAAAGCATATGTTTCGAGAAACTGGAATTCTAATAGCGATTTTGAAATCATTTCATGAGACTAAGGTTTGTCATCATCAAATTTAAATATTAAATGGATTGCTCCAAAGTACTGATCGTCCCTATTTCTTTAACAATAGACTCGTCAATATGAGAAAGTGATCATCATCCATTATGACGGAGATATTTTACCATCTTTATCCAAATAGATAAGTTTACCAAGTGTAAATCATTAGTTATGGGATCGAGAGACATTGAGTGTCATGGCCAGTATTAAACTACTAAACATGATGTGTTTAGTGCAAAGAAGACAAGATTAAATTATGCTTGTATTCAAATAGAAGTAACTGGAGAGTTGGAACTTCCAAAATAAATTAATACACAATTATGTAATGGAGAAGTTATTCAACAAAAAGTTGAATATGAATTGATGCCATAAAGTGTGACACATGTAGATGCTTTGGATACACAGATGAGTAATGCCTTACAAAGAAAACATGGATTCCAAAGACATTAAAATACAAGAAAATACACATAAGGCAAAGCCACTAATTCAAGTCATAAAGAATCTCAAAGAAATGATCATACAAATGATTCTCCATTAAATGATCGAACTGACCATATCATAACTGATAAGGTCTCAAGATGAAATGAAGCAAAAGTTGTTCGATTTTCTTGTAGTATTATCAAAAATACAGATAAAACATCAGGTGGTTAAAACTGTGATGAGTTACTTTATCAATACAATTTGAACAATATTAGCTCATAGATAACTTCCTTCATATCAACACCGATGAATCTGAAACTACAAGGAAAAATAACAATGTATTGTTATTGAAAATGAGTCAAATGCAGACATAAAGGAAAATTTAAATAGGTTTTAGAAGTTGATGGCCTCAACGATCATTCCCTTGTTTAGTTAAAAATATTATTCAAGAGGTAATATAGAAAATTAAGTAAGTTCCAACTATATAATTGTGTATTAATTTATTTTGGAAGTTCCAAAATAAATCATTTCATAATACACAATTTACAGGAAGTAAAGGGTTTGCTCTTTAATATAAAAAAAATAAAGAGGTACATATTAGGGAAAGAACAAACTATATAAGGATTTCAAGCATTGATATAAATGTGATAATCAAGAGTGGGATTAAGCGACTAAGAGTTTAAAAGATATGCCAAAGACTAATAGAAGGGAAGGTAAATCATTAACTAACTCGGGTAGGATTACTAGATCTTTACCACCTAATAATTATCTATTATAACATGGACTCTAGTGGGTTAAATTAAACTTCAAAACAACTTAATGATCAAAACTTACTAACTGAGTTTAAACCTTTTATATATGCCCTCGTAGAGAATTAATAAGTAACATATTAATCATAGATTATATTTATTTTGTAGAAAAGTACCTATGAATTGGAAAGTAATTAAGATTAATAGTGAAAATGGAAAAGATACCTATGAACATACCACTATCAATGCATAAATTATTTGTCAAATAATATTGGTGGACTATCTTTGTAAATTAATATCGTTTATATTAGCGATTTAGAATTAGAGAGGAATAATCTTTGGTCCAGTCTTATTAAAACCAAGTAAGATCCCTTGGTTAATGTTAGGTTATTGTAATACTATTATGCATTCTTATGAAAAAAGTTGGTCAGTTGATTCCTTTTAGAAAACTTGGATAGTTAACTAATTTATCTTAAAAATTAGCCTTGTTAAATCATGCACTAGCGATAATAAAGTCACTTTAAGATTAGGTGAATTTAGGAATATTCAATTTAAACGAGATAGAGTTTTATAAACAAACATTTCTTTGGTATATTCCTTTTGTTATCTTGTAGTACTATTAGACTAAACATAAGCGATCATACCAGTCAATATATGATTTTTCATCATCATAATGAACAAAAACTAAACACCCCTGTTACACCCATATTTACCAAATGTAGTCAAAGCAAGATCGATACCAATACTGAGATAGAAGAACTCCCCGCACAACGGTAGGAGCTGAAAGAGAGAGAGAACAAAAACTAATCCCAGCAGTGCCGCACTGAGATAATATGAAACTATGGTAGGATAAAGCAAATTGCATCCATAATATAAGTCAAGAAATGAAAAGGACGTAATGACAAAGTTCGAGCAATACTTTTCCAAGGCCCCAAAAACAAAAGCACGGCTGCTTCCCTAACGAAATACAGATTAAGATTATGATGATGCGCTGAAGAATCAAAGTATCCATAAGGTTTGCACTGCAATTTAGTATCGAAACACAGTACGGAGGCGCTGCCACCTTGAAGTGGCAGGACAACGCCGTAATCTTACACATCGATATTGAATTAATAAAGATTGAGCCGCAATTCTACAAACTCTGACCCCAAAAACAAAAGCTTAGGAAATGGGGTGAGGGAAAAGACTGACCTATGACCAGTAACCAAGCTTTGCAACACAAAGGCAAACTAAAGGGACCCAACTTCATCCCTAAGATCATTAGTTCCAATCGAAAGACAAAGGCGAGGGCACGGCCCTCTAATGAGTGAGAGTAGATCTAAATAGGATCACATAAGGCAAACACCACTAAAGAAATCAACTCGATCTCTCTTTCCAAACAATGTAGCCCAACTCCAACTACCCTCACATCATGATATGTTAATACCGCAGAATGAAAGGCGTGATACACTTTTAGAAATGTCAGTGCAGAACTTGTAATATCCCGATATTTTCAACCATTCTCGTCCACGCATGTCGGACTTGAATTGCTCAAAATATCAGATTGTTAATTTATATTTGGCAAAACTCAGCATATATAGTAAATAAAATAATCACAGAATCACAGACACAGAGTAATATGACAATAAGCAACGGAAACAAATGAATAGTAGTTCATGAAGCTACTATATATATATATATCAGAGTTAAAACAAGATACAATAGAAGTCTTGAATACATAGAAGTCCCAATACAATAATCAAATAACAAAATCTGAATATATAACTGGAGGAACTGAATAATTGAAAGCTGAATAGATGGATGGATCTCCAAGCGAAGCTCCATCTCCAGTGGTGAGCCGTAAATGTTGTGACACTCTGTCTGACCCAAGCGAAAAGAAAAAACACAAAACAATCGAGTCAAGATTAACATTAAGAATAAATCCAACTCAAGTGAAATATTAATTGAAATACAAGTAACTCAAAGGATGTTTGGGATAACCATCCTCTAAGGATCTGTGGAACAATCTATTATGTAGTACAATACGTTATTATAATATGTCTATAGTAAAGTAAACAATTAAAATAGCGTTAAGGCATTACCCATATCCCCTTAACACATTTCATATATTCCATAGTCTATACAGTACCATAATCTTCTCGTACTGGTCGTCGTCAGAGGGCACTCTATAGGTATGGTATAAAAAACTCGTAGAAAGTGCGCTAGGGCATGTGAACACGGCACAACTAGGCAATGCGAGGGAAGATATACCAATTACACTTTCGGGCTGGTGGGAACACATAACCGCAACTACCACCCACCTCAGACACACTCCCAAATCAAAATCAAGGGTAGCCACAAAATAAATCACAAAGTTAAAATATAGTATCGAAGTAATGTGTTTGATGTGAATTTTTGTGTTTGATGATAACAAATATATATATCAATTTGTATATGTGTTTGCAGATTGTACTTGATTGTATTATATACATATAGGAATAAATATTCATATTGAATAATAATACTATTGCACAGAATTTATATAATTCAATCAGTATTTTTATTCAATACAATATTTTAATTCAACACTTATACAGTACAAAGTTTTCAGCTCTCTCTATATACATACACTAGTTTATACATTTCATATTCATATTTTCTCTCACTACAGCACACAACACTGTACATTTTACAAAGCCATTAATCTGCATCTATCTGCATTGTCCAGCTCCAGTTCTAGTCCTGTCTCCTGTGTACCTGTATAATTAGCAACTACAACAGTAATCTGGAAATGAACAAATTTGAATTTGCAAAAATATAAATTTGTTTTTATTGGTGCCTCAGTTTTTTTTGGGTTGTTCGTCATTTGAATTCATCACAGACAAAGTCGTGCACATAGATATATACACTTGTATTCCTATCAGGGATAGGTAATCATAAGTGGCTGCAATATACACGTGTACATTCATACACGTGCGCACTGCCTCGCCAACTCGTGTGCGCAGCCAACAAAAGCAAGCATGCAAACAGAAAAACCAGAGCACGACCAAGTATGGAAGTGACTCAAAACAGAAAGCACAATGTGAAGACAACAAGTAAAGCTGAAATGCAAAAGTATATCAATCAGTTACTCAATGCATGCAACATGGTGAGCAACACAAGTGCAATAATCGACAGCATCAAAGCATCAAAGCTTATACAATCAGACAACAACAGAATGCATCCAGATGACACAATGCTCAAAGACACAATACACATATGACACAAGACTGCAAACCAGTATTGAAACCATCAATATGGAAAAAAGGGAAATGGACAGGTACAAGGCCAGAAAGACCAAATGCAAGACCAAAGTGCAACAGAACATCAACTGGAAGCAACAAGAATACCAGAGACAGTCTCATAAGACAGTGATAGTGAACAAGACAAAGTGCAGAAACAAGAAGTAATACATCAATGACAAATTGGAGTAACAGTTCATTTATGCAACAATGACCAAGGACACAGCAGTTTTGAACAAGTACACCAGTGACACCAATGCAATCAAGTGGCCAAGACAGTAACATGAAGTTTTCCAGTGATACAAGGCAAACTGGCAACAACAAGTTAAAGTGAAACAATACATGATGAATCAGACCACACAGCAAACAAATCAGTGTAGCACCAATTCATATACAAGCTTCACTGAATCTCAGAGACATGGAAATAATGATATCGAGTGATACAAATGCAACAACCAAAGTCAAGGGCCGAGCAACAGAATCAATTATGCAACAATGAAGAATAACCAGTGTTGTACAAGTTCGACACAGCATGGTACAATGCAGATACAAAAAGTCTCGACCAAAATCAGTGACTCAATGCAAACATGAACCACAATAATATGCAAAATCAAGTTTACAGAGAACAGATTAAATGAAGCATGTACATGTGAGAACAGTGAAAACAGTGAAGCCGAAGACAGGGATGAACATAAAGATGGACGAAGCCGTGTCAAAGCAGATGTTAATCAAGTCAAAAATCAAGTGCGTGCAATCTTTGAAAAAGTCAAAAGTCAAAACAAAATAAAACAGGAAAGTTTCTGCCGTATCAATCAAGAAAAATCAAACGATTCAAGATCAAATCCGTGTGCATCAAGTTATTACAATATCAGGAAAGCGAAAATTAGGAAAGTATCGAATAGATACGAACGAATTATAGGGTCTCAGAATCCATATAAATATTCACCAAAAAATTCATCATCGGCATCGAGTTCGAATACGAAAATCGTAAAAGCACTTAAAGAGAAAATTACGTACCAAAGCATACGCTGAACTCGATCAAATCGAAGCAGCAAAGAGCAACTCAAAGAAATAGACGATCGACAAAGAGGGGACCGGAATCAATCATACGCTCGATCAACTATCGGCAGTAGCTGTTTTCAAACCCTAAATTGGATCGAAGGGACGAAGCCCTAATTTGGGACAACAATCGCCACCAATTTTTTTTATCAAAGAGAATCGAAAGTGACCGAGTGAAGGAATAGAAAAGGGGCGGCCGTATGTTTTAATTAGGGTTTAGTTTGTGAAACAGGGTTTAGCTTTAAAATCAAGTTTTAATCATTCTTGCTCTTATTTTTTTCTGTACTTTTTGATTTAAATCTAGGTAAATCACCATCTAGGTTTTAGGTTGTGTCAGATTGTCTAGTTAGAATTAGTTCAGTGAGCAGGGTGTGCGAGTTTGCAAAACTCTATAGGCGGTAGCAAGGTGTGTGATTCTGTTAGAGTGTTTGTAAGCGGAAGACTGTTTAATTCTAATAGAAATTTGGGAATGCAGCAATAGGCAAGGGTTGCCGAAGCTGGGTGAATTTTGTGTGTGATTTACTTTTCAGCATATTTACTTCTCTGCGGTTTGTTTTTGTGTTTAATTCGAGAAAATTTGCTATAACCCTATTCACCCCCCCTCTAGGGTTAATCTAGATCCTAAAAGTGGTATCAGAGCAAGGTATTTTTTCTTTTAACTCTAGAGTCATGAATCCACCAAATAATAGCTCAGAAGAATCTAGTGAGGTCTGTTGGCGGGCTAAGGAGCAACAAGAATGGTTTCTAGATTCAGGCTGTTCTAGACATATGACAGGTGACAAATCAAAGTTCCTTAGCCTAGAGAATTTTAAAGGTGGAAATGTGATCACGGGAGACAATAGCAAGTGTAAGATTATTGGTAAAGGTGAAGTAGGTAACAGTACTTTTTCCTTGACTAATGTTTTATACGTTGATAATTTGCATCACAATCTCATTTCTATTAGCCAACTATGTGACAAAGGTATGAATGTTGTTTTTGATAGTGATACTTGCAAAATCATTGATAAATCCACTAATAACATTGTTTTTATGGGCAAAAGAAAAGGAAATGTTTACTCGCTTTCGTTTGATAATCTAAATCTTTCTAGATGTTTGGTAGCCACTGACGAAGAGGCATCTTTATGGCATAGGAGACTTGGACATGCTAGCATGAGCCTCTTAGAAAAACTTGAAACGAAAGAATTAGTCAGAGGGTTACCACATCAGAAATTTAAAAATAATAAAGTGTGTAAAGCATGTTCCTTGGCAATCTTAGTCGATCATCATTTCGACCTAAAAATATTGTTAGCACATCAAGGGTCCTTGAATTAATTCACATAGACTTATTTGGACCAAATGAAATTGCAAGCTAGAATGGAAAACGTTATTGTTATGTATTGGTTGATGATTATTCTAGATTTACATGGGTTTATTCCTTAGCCAAAAAGTCTGAATCTTTTGATTATTTTTCAAAATTTGCAAAACTTGTTCAAAATGAAAAAGGAGTTTCAATTAAAACTTTGAGAAGTGATCATGGCGACGAATTTGAAAATTTGGAATTTGAAAGCTTTTGTGAAGAAGATGGTTTAAAACATGAATTTTCTGCTCCACGAACACCTCAACAAAATGGGGTGGTTGAAAGGAAAAATCGTACATTATAGGAATTGGCTAGATCCATGTTGAGTGAGTATAAACTACCTCTAACCTTTTGGGCAGAGGCAGTGAATACTTCGTGCTATGTAATGAATAGAGTAATGATTAGACCAATACTTGACAAAACGTCTTATGAATTGTGGCATGAAAGGAAACCTAACATTTCTTATTTTCGTGTATTTGGATGTCCTTGTTTCATTCTTAACACAGGTGATCAACTTGGAAAATTTGAATCAAAGGCTGATGAGGGAATTTTCATAGGCTATTCAATAAGGAGCAAGGCTTACAGGATATACAACAAACGAACAAAGACAATTATTGAATCAATCAATTTGAAATTCGATGAATCTGTCCAGGAAAGGACGACTGAAAAGAAGGTTGACGATGGGGTAGATCATGAAGGCATTGAAGAAGGGACATCTAGTGAGAAAGCTGAAAGTAGGACTGTTGATGCTGGTAGATTGAAGTTCAAATCCAATCATCCTCCTGAATTGGTTATAGGTGATCCTACGGAAGGTATACGCACTCGCTCTTCATTTGATAAAAATTTGTGTGCGTTTTGTTGCCACAATTGTTTTATCTCCGAGATTGAACCTGATTCTGTTGAAATGGCTGATGAAAGTTGGTTTTTAGCAATGCAAGATGAACTTAATCAATTTGAGAGAAATAAAGTTTGGAAATTAGTTTCTAGGCCTAATGACTATCCAATTGTTGGAACTAAATAGGTGTTCAAATATAAGCTGGATGAATCAGGAAATGTAATTAGAAACAAAGCTAGGTTGGTCGCAAAAGGATATAACCAAATAGAAGGCATAGATTTTGATGAAACATTTGCTTTAGTAGCTAGGTTATAAGCCATTAGGATTTGCTAAGTTTTCCATGTTATAAGGGTTTCAAACTTAAACAAATGGATGTAAAAAGTGCCTTTCTGAATGGTGATTTGAAAGAAGAAGTTTTTGTTGAACAACCCCCCGGTTTTAAAAATCATGATTTTCCAAATCATGTGTATAAACTAGAAAAAGCATTATATGGTCTTAAGCAAGCTCCTAGAGCTTGGTATGACTGCCTTTGTACATATCTTTTGGAAAATGGCTTTAAAAAGGGGAGTGCTGATACGACACTGTTTCTATTACATAATGGAAGTGAATTTTTGATTGTTTAGATTTATGTGGATGATATTATTTATGGTGCTACTAATGAACTCTTGTGCGAGAAATTTGAACAAGTCATGCAGGCTAAATTCGAGATGAGCTTGGTTAGAGAATTGAAATATTTTCTTGGATTCCAAATCAAGCAAAGCAGTGATGGTATTTTTATTTCACAATCCAAGTATGTGTTGGAACTGTTGAAGAAATTTGGAGTTGAGAACTCCAAACCATTGAGAACTCCTATGAGCCCATCGACGAAGTTGGACAAAGACGAGAAAGTAATTGATGTTGATCAGAAGAAATATCGAGGGATAATTGGTTCACTTCTCTATCTTACTGCTTCTAGACCTGATATTATGTTTTCTGTGTGTTTGTGTGCACGTTTTCAATCTAATCCTAAAGAATCTCATTTGAAAGCCACTAAACAAATTTTGAGATATCTTTCACACACACACAAATTTGGATTATGGTAACCTTCTTGTGAAAATTTTGATTTAGTTAGCTATTCTGATGCTGATTATGCTGGTTCATTGGTTGACGGGAAAAGCACTAGTGGGACATGTTTCATGCTAGGACATTCATTAGTTTCATGGTCAAGTCGAAAACAGAATTGTGTTGCATTATCCACCACTAAGCAGAATATATTGCTTTAGGAAGTTGTTGTGCTCAAATTTTATGGATGATGCAAACTCTTTCTGATTTTGGCTTAGTTTATAAACAAGTTCCATTAAAATGTGATAGTAAAAGTGCAATAGACTTGTCAAATAATCCTGTTCATCATTCACGCACAAAACACATTGATGTGAGACACCACTTTCTTAGAGATCACATTGTTAAGGAAGACATTTGCATTGAACATATTTCAACTGAGGCTCAACTTGCTGATATTTTCACAAAACCCCTCCCCGAAGACAGATTTTCCAGATTACGTTTGGATTTGGGGATTATAGAAATTGACTAATCATTTTCATTTTATAGTTGAAATATTCTTGGATATATACTTTCAACTTCAATTTCTAGGATTCAAACCAGTTTGGGATATTATCCAAAGATTGATTCGAATATGGTATTCAGTATTGGATATTACATAATATAATTAACCTGGTAACTTATTCCACGACCATTTCTATTTCTATCATCTTTCTATCGTTCATAATGGTTTTGTAAAATGAGAAGAGTGGATTATCTTTATAAAAAAAATTAATAATAATAACAACTCTCATGCATCCATTCTCATTTAAAAGTCCTTATGGTTATACATGGATGGAGCATGTGAGTGAATTATTTTTATCATTACTCCATTCCCATTTAAAAGTCCTTATGGTTATGCATGGATGGAGTATGGTAACTAAGTATTCTGGTCTCACTTAAAAGTCCGGATGCTTAGACTAATAAGTAACTGTTAATCCCATTTAAAAGTCCTTATGGTTAGTAAGTGCTTATTTTTGTGCTTAAATGTCAAATTAATTTTAAAATATCTCTCTTCTTATTATACAAAAATCGAATCATCGATCCATTCTCTACAATGTGGAAATTGTTACCTCGTTATGATATATTATTATTTTTCCTACTGTTCCATTGTTTTTTGTCAGTCTTTTGATAATGACAAAAGGGGGAGAAGAACAAGATTTTGATCAGAAAGTACATATTTTTTGGAATACTTCAACAAAATTGTTAAATGTTGTTAGTTAATTCTCTTTAGTTCTCTTATTCTTCTGTAATTTTCTAAATCTTCTAAATAGGGAGTGGTCTCAGTTGTAGGGGGAGCATTCATATGGGGGAGCTAAATACTTCATGCTCAAACACATTTACTAGAATTTCAAAATCTTTAATATATATGTTTGTCATCATCAAAAGGGGGAGATTGTTTGATGTGAATTTTTGTGTTTGATAATAACAAATATATATATCAATTTGTATATGTGTTTGCAGATTGTACTTGATTGTATTATATACATATAGGAATAAATATTCATATTGAATAATAATACTATTGCACAGAATTTATATAATTCAATCAGTATTTTTATTCAATATAATATTTTAATTCAACACTTATATAGTACAAAGTTTTTAGCTCTCTCTATATACGTACACTAGTTTCTACATTTCATATTCATATTTTCTCTCACTACAACACACAACACTATGCATTTTACAAAACCATTAATCTGCATCTATCTGCATTGTCCAGCTCCAGTTCTAGTCTTGTCTCCTGTGTACCTGTATAATTAGCAACTACAGCAGTAATCTGAAAATAAACAAATTTGAATTTGCAAAAATATAAATTTGTTTTTATTGGTGCCTCAGTTTTTTTTGGGTTGTTCGTCATTTGAATTCATCACACACAAAGTCGTGCACATAGATATATACACTTGTATTCCTATCAGGGACAGGTAATCATAAGTGGCTGCAATACACACGTGTACATTCATACACGTGCGCACTGCCTCGCCAACTCGTGTGCGCAGCCAACAAAAGCAAGCATGCAAACAGAAAAACCAGAGCACGACCAAGTATGGAAGTGACTCAAAACAGAAAGCACAATGTGAAGACAACAAGTAAAGCTGAAATGCAAAAGTATATCAATCAGTTACTCAATGCATGCAACATGGTGAGCAACACAAGTGCAACAATCGACAGCATCAAAGCATCAAAGCTTATACAATCAGACAACAACAGAATGCATCCAGATGACACAATGCTCAAAGACACAATACACATATGACACAAGACTGCAAACAAGTATTGAAACCATCAATATGGAAAAAAGGGCAGTGGACAGGTACAAGGCCAGAAAGACCAAATGCAAGACCAAAGTGCAACAGAACATCAACTGGAAGCAACAAGAATACCAGAGACAGTCTCATAAGACAGTGATAGTGAACAAGAAAAAGTGCAGACACAAGAAGTAATACATCAATGACAAATTGGACTAACAGTTCATTTATGCAATAGTGACCAATGACACAACAGTTTTGAACAAGTACACCAGTGACACCAATGCAATCAAGTGGCCAAGACAGTAACATGCAGTTTTCCAGTGATACAAGGCAAACTGGTAACAACAAGTTAAAGTGAAACAATACATGATGAATCAGACCACACAGCAAACAAATCAGTGTAGCACCAAGTCATATACAAGCTTCACTGAATCTCAGAGACATGGAAATAATGGTATCGAGTGATACAAATGCAACAACCAAAGTCAAGGGCCGAGCAACAGAATCAATTATGCAACAGTGAAGAATAACTAGTGTTGTACAAGTTCGACACAGCATGGTACAATGCAGATACAACAAGTCTCGACCAAAATCAGTGACTCAATGCAAACATGAACCACAATAATATGCAAAATCAAGTTTACAAAGAACAGATTAAATGAAGCATGTACATGTGAGAACAGTGAAAATAGTGAAGCCGAAGACAGGGATGAACATAAAGATGGCCGAAGCCGTGTCAAAGCAGATGTTAATCAAGTCAAAAATCAAGTGTGTGCAATCTTTGAAAAAGTCAAAAGTCAAAACAAAATAAAACAGGAAAGTTTCTGCCGTATCGATCAAGAAAAATCAAACGATTCAAGATCAAATCCGTGTGCATCAAGTTATTACAATATCAGGAAAGCGAAAATTAGGAAAGTATCGAATAGATACGAACGAATTATAGGGTCTCAGAATCCATATAAATATTCACCAAAAAATTCATCATCGGCATCGAGTTCGAATACGAAAATCGTAAAAGCACTTAAAGAGAAAATTACGTACCGAAGCATACGCTGAACTCGATCAAATCGAAGCAGCAAAGAGCAACTCAAAGAAATAGACGATCGACAAAGAGGGGACCGGAATCAATCATACGCTCGATCAACTATCGGCAGTAGCTGTTTTCAAACCCTAAATTGGATCGAAGGGACGAAGCCCTAATTTGGGACAACAATCGCCACCAAAATTTTTTATCAGAGAGAATCGAAAGTGACTGAGTGAAGGAATAGAAAAGGGGCGGCCGTATGTTTTAATTAGGGTTTAGTTTTTTTTAATTAGGGTTTAGTTTGTGAAACAGGGTTTAGCTTTAAAATCAAGTTTTAATCATTCTTGCTCTTATTGTTTTCTGTACTTTTTGATTTAAATCTTGGTAAATCACCACCTAGGTTTTAGGTTGTGTCAGATTGTCTAGTTAGAATTAGTTCAGTGAGCAGGGTGTGCGAGTTTGCAAAACTCTATAGGCGGTAGCAGGGTGTGCGAGTCTGTTAGAGTGTTTGTAAGCGGGAGACTGTTTAATTCTAATAGAAATCTGGGAATGCAGCAGTAGGCAGGGGTTGCCGAAGCTGGGTAAATTTTGTGTGTGATTTACTTTTCAGCATAATTACTTCTCTGTAGTTTGTTTTTGTGTTTAATTCGAGAAAATTTGCTATAACCCTATTCACCCCCCCTCTAGGGTTAATCTAGATCCTACATAATGTGCCAAATCAGAGGAATGACCTCACTTGGCCTGTCAACTGCTCCTGTTTTAGTCATATCTAAGCTGATTCACGAGAGTCAGGGTCACGTCATACCTCACATAGGATCGTCGCCAACCATCCTACTTCATTCTGGAATCTCCACCGCGTACACAGTCATTAAAGTGGTTTTCGATATTGGCAGAGAGTATGACACTAACCGATACCGGTCTCTTTAACAACCAAACGTTATTATCCCACTGTGGTCATTTCAAAATATCATACTTCAAAACCAAAATATCATATCCATTTCAAAACTATAGCAATACGATACCATTGTCACTTAAAATGTATCCATTTCCAAAATCATTGCACTTTCAAAGTTTATAACACTTTCGAAATTATAAAACTTGGAAATTATAACTCTTTGGAAATCATAACGCTTTGAAAACATAATACTTTAGGAATCATAACACTTCCTACTTAAATGGTATTGATATAGAAAATAGTATATATAATAAAATAGTTTATAAAATAAAATAGTTAGTATATTAAAAATATTTGTAATTTAAAATAGTTTATATTAAAATAATTAGTATTAAAATAGTTTATATTAAAAATAGTTTTTATGTATTAAAATACTTTATATAATAAAAATAGTTTCTTCAAAGTTCATAAATTAATTCGAATTGACTCAAATTCCAAAATCCTATTTATAGTCAAATCTTAGTTCTTCCATTTCAATTCTATTCAAATATCAATAAACCATTTTATATCGATTTCAAATATAGGTTTGGACTGCAAAATAAACCATTTCAACTTCAATAGATTTCAAATTTAAATATTCAACCTTTACAATAACCCAATTTGAAAATTTCATATATATTTCAAATTCACTTTACTATTATTTAGTTTTGAAATATTTACTTAATCATTCCAATATCATTTAAATAAACTTCAAATTACAAATTTAAATAAACTAAATATCCCATTTCAATTTACATAAATTTGAAAATATTCGTTTAAATCACTTTTAATCAAAATCTAGTTATAAAATCATATCTTCAAAATCTCAAATCCAATAAGTTTCAAATTGATTTTATTTGATTATAATTCTTAAATAAATACCATTTCAAGTCAATTTCAAATTAAACTTTCCACCCTCAATTTATTACAATTATTATAAAAAATTATCTTTAAAATAAATTTTAAATAAATACTTAAAACATAATATATATATATATATATAAAAATTAAATCAAACCTTAGTAAATTAAATCTTATTATTAAACTTATTTTTATATTAAAACTAATTTATACATATTTTAAAATAGTAAAATTATAAGTAAATTCTTAAAATTTACAAAATTTCAAAACTAAATTACAATTTTAAAATTTTCAAAACATATAATTTATAAATCTAAAATTTATAACCTTTATAAAACACATTTATAAATAATATCTTAAAATCAATATTTATTAAAACTATATATTTCTTTTCAAAACTTTGAAAATCATTTTCAAAATATACATATAGACCAACGTTGTCTGTATAAAAAAATTCTATCCTATGGTCAAGTGATACGGATATTTATCATTTCAATCCGCAATTTAAATATCTACAGGTATATATTTTTTCGACCCACAATCCCAAATTCAATTCAATGAAAATCGCTTGGGTTTATCATTTCAATCCATAACGATTTTTCCTATTCTACTAGATCATTCGGGTATGTATCATTTCAACCCATAGGGAATTCTATACTAACAGGGAACTTGTAGAGTGATAAAATATGTGATATTAACACAACAATCAACAACAGGCATATATCATCAGTAATAAAATTACTAACAGATCGTGGTGTTAGATGT
The DNA here is from genome assembly GCA_030765085.1 of Allium cepa. Classification (NCBI taxonomy): domain Eukaryota; kingdom Viridiplantae; phylum Streptophyta; class Magnoliopsida; order Asparagales; family Amaryllidaceae; genus Allium; species Allium cepa. The sequence goes on along the minus strand of CM060932.1, from coordinate 682,452,051 downwards.
CACGAACAGATACAAATAATAGCTTATATAGCAGTGTAAATAACTAACAACAGCATATTTCAATTGTCGTTTCAATTGAAATCAAATTTAATAAATATAAGAATGTTAATCTTGAGTGATTGCTCACCTTTAGGCTAGAGAGAATAGACAATGAAATGGGTTACGGACCCAAGCATGAATTTCGAAGCAAAGCATGATGGACTCGAGTTCGACGAACAACTTGATAAATCAGAATCAATGGAAACAATCAAATCAGCTTGATATAAACAGAAAATATATATTATATTTTAAAACAATGCTCATAACAATAGATATAATAATAATAATATATATATATATATATATCCATATTTAAAAATGCAAGATATTAATATATATACTAATATGAACTTATACATTATACAACTATATAATTCATACAAATTAAAACCAATATTATATATACATATATACTTAAAAAAAAATCAATATTTAACTTAAAATTATATCCTTTTTCAAAATCCGTTTTTCTCTGTATAGATTAGCTTCATACAATATATATATATATATATATATATATATATAAGTGGGCTTCTTAACAACACATATGTAGCTCTTTAAAAGTGTGTATATTTTAGTTATTTCAAGTCCATATTAAAGTATTAATGTAAGTTTAAGTAAGTACTATAGTATATTATACCTGTAAGCATGCTATATATAAATCTGAACACATGACCTACATGCTCATACATATATAAATTATTATACTATATATATACGACCACTATAACTCTCATAGTATTGTGAACATATGAAAGCAAGTATCCCAAAGATTTCTACATATGATTATTATACTGCAGTACATAAACCAATATATATGAACATATGCATACTGGTTTCCAAAGAAAAACAAAAATGTAGACTAATAGAAACTTATACTTACATCTCTTAAAAATTTATATATATATACTACAAAATCACTCACAACAGTATATTATATACAACTAACATATATATATATATATATATAATAACATATATTAGATATAATATATACATATACTGATGTAAACCTTGTAAACGTATTATTGTAACTATATATGCTGTAAAACATACTTATGTAACTATCATAATTTTTTTATATAATCTAACATATACTAACATACGTATATTACTGACATTATTTTATATCTAACTAACATATTATATACAACAAAATACAAACCTTGATAGTGTAAACACTTAACAATATATATACACTAACATATTTACATACATATATAAACTTTTGTACTTTTTATATTTTAAGATTCAGTGTTCATATCAAAAATCGATATAACATATATAAACTTTTATAACTCTATATACACTTACACAAAGAACACTATATATAATACTAAAATAGGATGTTATCATATATATATATATATATATATATATAATATTTTTGACATACTGTTGTAAATATACTGCAACATTAGTTATAATAGCTTATATAAGCTTGTGTATACATGCCTAAGTTATATAAATTATATAAATAACAAGTTAGTTGTTTTATAACAAATATATACAATTATATACACAGATCGCATATAAGCACTTATTCATATAACATGCAATATCTACTGCAGATTTCAAAGCCCATATAACTAACATATCATATATATAATTTATATAAGTTAACTGTATAAAAACTAACATATATACATATATATACCACTTCATAAAATTTGCAAGTAGCAGATAGGGAGAGGCATGCGCATAGGAATCTCGGCAAGGTAGAATGGCTTCGGCCTGGCTTTGGGTTGCTGGATTTCGGCCAGGGAAAAGAGGAGATCTGTGTCAGGGCGTAGACTACTCGGCTAAGCATATGGTGAGAGTTTGGCGATAGTAAGGAGTTGCTGACAGGGTGCTATGTCGGTGGTTTGGTCGGAGGAGGAACGTGAGGCGGGTGGCGATGGTTCACGGCGAAGATGTGTGAAGATGTAAAGGCGGAGTAGCGGTTGCTTAGCTGTGTGCGTGCTCCAGTTGAAGGTGTTAAGGCTGTCTCGGCCGAGTGGACCAGTCAAAGGGAGGGCGGTTATGGAGGAGGGCAAGGGTCGGAGAAGAAAAAAAAGCGGGGAAAGAAGCAAAGATGGACGCGACTAAAAAGTGAAGGAGAGGAGAAATTGAAAATTATATATTTATTTTTCTCTTTCCACAGAATGAGAAAATGGACGAACGAACTAAATGAGAGAAAATGAACCATGGTTATATTAAACCAAGGAAGATAAAAATCAAAGAGCTAAACTAATTAATAGCTTACGGCTATTCATTTACATGTGGATAATGGAAAGACATATGAACCCAAAAAGGCTCAAATACAGAACCGATACGGTTATTCATTCCATAGATTTCACCATATTTCGGACCCCGAAACACACAAATGAATATACTGTGGAGATGAGCATGGCGAGATGATCAAAACGGTATATAGATATCAGTGGTATAATCATCCTATCAAAAGTCGATAATTGATACCGAAAATGCTGCAAATCTGTTGAAAATAAGATAAACGGAGCAATAACAGTCCAAATTTGGCGAAACGAAAAATGACTTCTCACTCAGAAGATGATTTACAAAATTATTAAAAAAATATTCGGGTTTGGAAAATATTTTATTATCATCAAATATTAATTGATTTAAATTTAAATTGAATTACATAATAAAATAAACTTCAATATTATCAGATGAAAATTTACCATTTATTATGTTTATATAGACGTACTCCAAATATTAAATTTTTATTTTCAAATTAAATTATTTAAAATTTCACAAAATCCAACTTAATAGTTATTAAAACCTTTATAATTTTATGGGTTGTTACAGAACTAAGGCAATGTGGCATCACGGTGTTCAATGAAGCAAGGTGAAGTCCTAAATACCAATGAAGGCATGAGCTCTCCCTGAAAATAGGAGCAGCTCCCCATAACAATATCATCCTACTATGGAAGCAGGAGTATTCACACCTCGATTTCAAATGATCCCGTTTCAATTTTGGGTTTTTTGCCAATGTCCAGAATTCAAATGTTCGAACTATGGTTTACCGTCCAAGACAGGTCAGCAATCCACGGATGTCAAATAAATGAGACGGATGGATGACACGATCCAAAGGTTGAAACTAAAATACGAGAAGAAGGATTTTGGCGATCTATGTGGTGCATATATATATATATATATATATATATATATATATATATAGAAAAGGCAATGTAGTAGGACGGGTGATCCTTTTTTCTTTACTTTTTTGGCATAAAAAACAAGAAACTCTATACCCTCTACCATTATTCATTTGTACTAAGAATATAAAAGGAAGACAATGATATTTTTCCAACGGATGTAGGATTCCTTAACATCTGAATCACGTAAATTCTCTGTGTTCATTTACAATTTTCAGTACTTGATTTTGCAGCTTCATTATATTTCATCAGCACAAATTCCTTAATAACTAAATTAATTCTATATACTTTAGCGTTTACACTCTAAAATTTTATATGCATAAAATTACTATAATTATTCCTCTTTAAGTTACTTAATATCACTTAATTTTGTTGATTCACGATCGTGGAAGCATCCAGTGTTGTGATTACTTCGTAAGAAATACTTGAGTGTTTATAAGACGAAAAATTTAACCAACAACCCCTTTTAGATTTCTTAATGGGTGATCATAAGACAGTGATTATAAAAAGGTTAATCAAAATTATTTACAATTTTCATGTAGATGTACTAAAATACTTCGATTTAGTATGTTACTTAAACATACCAAACAACAACTCAAATCTTAGAATAAAGGTAAAAGTAAGCAACATGACATTATTAAAAACTTAAGTATGAAGGTGAAAAGTAGCAAAACTTGATTGATAGTGACCCTTCTAATCCTCTTGATGTTGCAAACTTCTTTGATAACCAAGTAGAGTTATCCAAAGAGGCTAACATCCAGGCTATGAAAAAAAGGTAAAATTTGATTAGTTAACTCAAGGAGATGATTGTGTCAATTTTTTATGCTAGAATGTCTAGTAGAAGACATAAATAATATTGGTAGTGCTTTTGATATACATGGAAACCTATTTCTGACTATGCCAAAACTGCCATTGAAACTAATAAATATTTTGGAATTTTAAATAATACCAGTTTTATAAGGTTCACAATCATATAAGTGTAACAATCCGAATTCTAGTGGGTCCAAATTTGTCACAAAAATGCTTAAATCCAAGCCCATTGAAGCTCGAGTTAGGTATCTAGTATCCTGCAAATAGGCAAAGATAAATATCTCACAGCGGTATTGACTAAAAATATAATGGTAAATAAATACTCACCAAGCTAATAACACTTTCTATACAAGTGTCACCAAGCTGGAAAATCTCTACCATCTATCTAACCTGTGGGATGTTATGAGAAGGGGGTCAGAACTAAAATTCTAGTGAATGGACAAATTATACACTTCTAAGCATAACTCTACAAATACCGTTCAATTTCCATTTTCTGTTATATACGGTTTATTGGGTTTATAATACTCTCGCCTCTGTGCGTGAATTGTACCCATCTACTCCCTAGTAGATTGAGACCTAATAACCAATATATATTTACATGCCTAAAGACTGCATCGGTCCTAGGTACTATCCATAATACCTTCCGTATCCTCCTCGAAAAGGATTCCATTCTCCTAGAGCATTCTGTAACCACATCCATGGAGGACAGCTTTATGCGGCCTACAATATAGATATTTCGTCATCTACTGTGAAAATGTAAAACTGCGTCCGCACTAACTTATACTAGTGCTCGAATATCCACAATGTACCACCTAGTACGTACCTTGAGGACTATACGTAATCAATCTGTCTGCTCCCTGAATCTCGCCAACAAGGTCTACCATGTACGGAAATCGATCGAGGATTTTCTATATCTATAAAGGTCCACTTCGTTACGCCTACAATATAGATATTCTATTTCGTCTGTCTCTGTTCTCATCGTGGCTATGGCCCCACACATCCCCACTCAACTAGTGGAAAAATCACTCAAGAGCTAAGTGGCTATGCCCTATTGCAAACAATCTAAACATCCAATTGGATGCGCCCCTTATCCAATGTCTTGATAGTGAAAGAATCATTGTCATGTTGGTTTAACTCTAGTATTTTCCAAACTCGCTCTGATTGATGATGGCTTGATTTCCGCATGCGACTATCCTTTTGGGTCCTGCCCACTATAACCTACTTGCAACCCAGAGTACGGTGACATACAAATCTCCTACTCCATCATGAACCTTTTGACTACCTATAAAGGTCCGCTTCGTTAGGCCTGCAATGCAAAAGCAGTCAAGGCTACTCTCTTGATGGAACACCTACAGACCTTCCTCTGGGGTAGCAGCCTCGTTAGGCCTACCCCAGAGGGACATCCTAGAGCATCCTCACATCCTATTGAAGTCTCGTACTTTCTTCTAGCCCGAACTAATTAAGTTGGATGTACTATTTCTGTACCAAAATCTGCGATGAACAGCTTCGTTAGGCTCTTTATCCAGATTCTCTTTCGGGCTGCTTCAAACACACTTTACCATTTATTAGACCCTATGTCTAATCTTTTACTATGCATTTAGTTTACTTTTCTTATTCTGTTGGCTACTTATTGACCCTAATCAGCAAGCTCAGCCCCACTTATGTGTGAGACCATCAGTCCTAGTCTTGAAAGCGAATGCTGCCAGTATGGGCCACTTCTATTATTCTTGCTTATTAACTTAATCCAAGATCTTAGTTTGATAAAATAAGCCTCTTCTATTTCTCTCTTTTTTATTATAACCTTCGTGTTACAATTATACCTGCAATTGTTACTTTTATATTCTTTTCTTTCTTTTATAACCAACATATTATAAATGTAACTATAAGTATCTTTTTCTATTCTAGTCTGTCTTCTTTTATCATGATACTAAATTCTCTTTAGTTCTCTTATATTATATGACATTCTTAGCTTGGGACTTCGTTCAACGGTCACAAATTACTTGTCATAATAACTGCTTTATTTTTATTCTACTATCGGCGAAGTAAATGCAGATCTAGTAACATATCATGTTTATTGTTTCTAGTCTTGCCAAATAATTAACTTGATTATTTCTTCTTCTTTAATTAATGCTTAACATTATTGCCTGTTATTCTAGAAAGTAGTTCTATTCTTTTTGGTTGGTTAAAAAAACTGTGTTGGAAATCCATTTCCGTATTTTAATACTAAATAATGCTATAAAAAATAACTTGTAACTGCAAGATATTTCTTTAATTGTTTCTCTAATTATTGGGTAATGCAAAACACAGTAATGTCTTATTTTGCACTAATTCCATTTTTCTTGCTTTTATTCTTGCAATTACGTTAATCGTTGTTCTAACAATATTAGACTGTGGAAATGTATTCCCTTTTCTAAACCAACCAAGTAATCAATCACTAACATCCATGTCAAGTTATTTAGATTTTCCCCTTTTTTAATTCATTTCTTCCGCTTTTAACATAATTTACCGTAAATTTCTCACTTTTAGGCTTATGCCTTTCTCTTCAAATTTTAAGCCTAGTATTACTTATATTTAATTGGATTCCTTTCTTTTTTTCCATAGAAATAACATTTAAATATAAGTACACTTCTCTTATAAAATTTATAGTTTCTACATAACTAATCAGAAAAACTAATTACTAAAATAAATGTTGAATTATATTTCATGGGAATCTAACGATATTATATATCATAAGCATAAAAGAGATATAATTTAAATCCACTCACCTGTCATCCTTAGCTTTGCTTCATGGCCTTCCTAGATCTACTTCTAAGGTGTCTAATATGTTTATTAAAAAGATCTTCTCCCTAGAAATATTTTATATTTAGGATTCAGCCTTAGGAAATGAACCCAATTGGGAGAAAATCTGATTGTGAGAAAATAGCTAGGATAAGGCTTCTATTTGTAGTGGAGTTTGGGGATCTTAGACCATTGGATTTTTGGATTAAATCTAGTGTAACCATGTCACAGGCTCACTGTAAATCGTTGGATCTAGAAAACAACGCCTCAGATCCCTCAAAACTAGAATTATAAACTTCGGCAGGTCCCTGGATGATGTTACGTCTAGGGAAAAATGATGGTCGACCTATAGTGTAACAACCCGTATATTTATCGATTGTATATTTAAATATTTTATTTAAATATAGCATCGTTCGTCGGATTTTAGTCCGAAAAGCTACTTTTTGCAAACAGTCGAATTAGGACTCGAGACCACTTCCATCGAGTTCAAAATGTCGTTTGTGACCTTTTTGATATAAACTTCGATATGTTTGGAGTTAGTAGAATTTTGCTACTTTTCACTTAGGGCTTTGGATTGGGTTTCATCCCATTAACTCCACTTATCACTCAAGCTCTTCCCACCTCTCCTCTTAACTTCATTCTTATTTTCCTAACATTCAAGTTTCACTGAAAATGGAGAGAGGAATGGGAAATTAAAACTCCAAGCCCTAAACATCTTTGCAAATCCAAGTTCTAACTCCAAATTCAAGAAGAAGCTTTGGTAAGCTTTCTCTTCATCTTCTCCATCTCTATTCCTCTTCAATTTCAAAAATTCCTAAACCCTAACTTAGGAAAAAAAAATTCTTCTAAGCTTAGATCCAAGCTTGTTGGGTTCGAATTGAAGAGTGATTGTCCTTGTCTTGCTCTATAGCTTCTTCTTCGTTGTTTTTGTGAAAAGGTGAGATTTTTTATCTCACATCTAAGTCTATAACTATCTTGGATTGTTAGGTATGAATTCCTAACACTTATTCATGTGCATTTGATTTTGATTTGGATTGATTTGGTGTAAATTCCAATTTTTCGTGTTTTGGTCTAATTTTATGAAAATCCTATTATGGATATTTGGACATTGATATTCGAGGCGTATCCAAGAGCCTTTAAGGCTGGGTTGTCGCTTGGCATAAATCCTTAGTCGTTGTTGCTCGTCTGATCGCTTTTGATAATCGTTTGGCCATCTTTGGCCTAGGTTCAGGGAATGCCTAAAATTCAGTTTTCAGACGTCTGAATTTATATTTCCAAACGTCTGAATACCATACTGGGAATCTTTATTCCCCAGTATTCAGACGTCTGAATCAAAATTCCAAACGTCTGAATTTGCTCGTGAGCAACCAGAAAGGAAATAGGCAAAAAATGCCTATTTCAGACGTCTGAAATATAGGGTTCAGACGTCTGAATTATGTTCTGGAATCTTTTATTTTTTCAGATTCAGACGTCTGAATCCTTGATTTCAGACGTCTGAATATGCTGTCTGGGCTCTATTTGCCTATTTGCTTGAGAATTCCAATTTTATCGATTCGTGATTATTCGATTTGTTGATTATCATTTATTATCGACTTTGATGACTTCTTTTATATTGGGATTTTTGGGAATATCCATTTCGATGGATTCGGTAATCGATTTCTTTGGATTTTATTCACGTCTTCGAATGTGAATTTTGATGATTGATTGTTTCTACAATCCTTTCTATGATTTGTCACTTTTAAAAATACAAAGGTTCCTATACTAGTAGTAAATATCAAAACTCTTTCATCAAAATGATTTCGACACTATTTTATTACAAAGCTCGTTTTTAAAAACCGATTTCCAATCTATTAGTATATACAAACCTTTACCTCATTCGTATGAGAAATCTAATTAAACGTCTTAGTAAAACAAGTGGTGTGAAACACTTGCGTTTACTTCGTCGGTTAATTCTTGGACTTGTTCGATTGTATCTCTTGTGACAATTTTCGCGTGGAGATCTACAATTTGTTCGTAAATATTTAAGTTAAGCTAGTGGTTATGGGACATGAAGCTAAACTCAGATATTTATTGGCTTAGTGTAATTGGCACTTAACCTCGAGTGGAAGTCTACAATTTGTTCGTAAATAATTAAGTTAAGCTAGTGGTTATGGGACATGAAGCTAAACTCATTTATTTACTAGCTTAGTGTAATTTACACTTATCGATCAATAATGATCATTTTGTGATTTAGACTAGCAATGTGCGATGTCTCTTTGTCTGCGAGGGAGACTAAACCCCGTTTCTAGTGGAGATCTACAATTTGTTCGTAAATATTTAAGTTAAGCTAGTGGTTATCGGACATGAAGCTAAACTCATATATTTACTAGCTTAGTGTAATTGACACTTCTTGATGATCGATGATGATCATTTTATGGTTTAGACTAGAGATGTACGATGTCTCTTTGTCCACGTGGAGGACTGTACCTCATTTTATTGAGCTTCGTCTCATTTCTTTGTGGGCTAGCGACCCATGTACTTTTAATGTGTTTCGATTCATCTGATGTACCGTTTGTACTACATCGATGTGTCGGCTTTTTGGTTCATTGGACGTACCATTTGTACTGCGTCGATGTTCTGAATTGTTTTGTGTTTCGATTCATCTGATGTACCGTTTGTACTACATCGATGTCTCGGCTTTTCGGTTCATTGGACGTACCGTTTGTACGGCGTCGATGTTCTGAATTGTTTAGTGTTTTGATTCATCTGATGTACCATTTGTACTACATCGATGTCTCGGCTTTTCGGTTCATTGGATGTACCGTTTGTACTGCGTCAAAGTTCTGAATTGTTTTGTGTTTCGATTCATCTGATGTACCGTTTGTACTACATCGATGTCTCGGCTTTTCGGATCATTGGACATACCGTTTGTACTGCGTCGATGTTCTGAATTGTTTTGTTTTTCGATTCATCCGATGTACCGTTTGTACTACATCGATGTCTCGGCTCTTCGGTTCATTGGACGTACCATTTGTACTGCGACGATGTTCTGAATTGTTTTGTGTTTTGATTCATCTGATGTACCGTTTGTACTACATCGATGTCTCGGCTTTTCGATGTTCTGAATTGTTTTGTGTTTCGATTCATCTGATGTACCGTTTGTACTACATCGATGTGTCGGCATTTCGGTTCATTGGACGTACCATTTGTACTGCATCGATGTTCTGAATTGTTTTGTGTTTCGATTCATCTGATGTACCAATTTTACTACATCGATGTCTTGGCTTTTCGGTTCATTGGACGTACCGTTTGTGCTGCGTCGATGTTCTGAATTGTTTTGTAATTCGATTCATCTGATGTACCGATTGTACTACATCGATGTCTCGGCTTTTCGGTTCATTGGACGTACCGTTTGTACTGCGTCGATGTTCTGAATTGTTTTGTGTTTCGATTCATTTGATGTATCAATTGTACTACATCGATGTCTCGGCTTTTCGGTTCATTGGATGTACCGTTTGTACTGCGTCGATGTTCTGAATTGTTTTGTGTTTCGATTCATCTGATGTACCGTTTGTACTACATCGATGTCTCGACTTTTTGGTTCATTGGACATACCGTTTGTACTGCATCGATGTTCCGAATTATTTATGATGCACGTGTTGGTGAGTTTTCATGCTCCCGCTTGGGATTGGCCATCCTTTTCTTGTGATTTCTGGATTTCTAATTATTGATTTCTGGAATTTATGTTTCACCAACTTTTACAATTGGCATTGATATGTATGTCAATATTTGTGGCTTGGTGAATTAAATAAAGAATATGACATTCTTTTTTATGCTATGAGATTCTTGAGATATTGTATGACTTTTGTGGATTTTCTAATGTATACTTGTTGTAGTATGACATTTTTGGTTATCATACGTTTTATTATTATATCTCTTCTTATATCTCATTTTTATCTCATAATTATAGCTAGACTGATCCGTTTATTATTTTCTTCTTGAATAATACTCGGGCCAGATTGAGATTTTACAGGTGCTTCTGCATGACTCCTTATCGGACCATCATCTGACTTTTGGCTAACTACTTTAGATTAGTAGTTTTTGTTGTATACATTTGAGATATGGTCTCCTTGATGTATATTTATCCTTTTGTCTTACATCTGTATCTATTCTTTTGTGATATTGTGGATCTTATTCGAGCACTATTCTGGTGTACACTTTTATGTGTAATATCCATATCTATTTCCGCTTATGTGATATGAATTATCTATGACTGATTTATGTTATGCTTATTTCTATATTTATTTCCGAAGATATTATAGCCACTGTGTAGTAGTCTTGTGTTTGTATCGGTATGTCGGATTTCCTCTTGAGATGAAATGAAAAGTTATTATTTTATCTGACATATCGGTGCTCGCACAAAGCCATTACATGGATGGTCGCTCCTCAACAGCCTTATTCTCCGTGCTAGTTGACGGCGTTACCCTGTAGTGTCCTTGGCTAGCGTGGGTATAGAGGTGGGGCGTCACAGCTTGGTATCAAATCCAAACTTCGGAACAATGTAGAATAATCTAGCAAGGATCATGTCCTAAGTCTTTCTTAGGAGTTGTGTCTTAGGGTTTATCCGAGTTTTAGGACCCGTTCTATCCTATTTTCTTTTATGATTCCTTGTTTTATCAATCAAGTTTGATTGAAATTTATTTTGGGAATAACTTTTTCCCCTTCTTTCTTTCTTTCTTAAAGAAGAGCAATGGTTAGACCTGGCCTGCCAGCGCCGGTCAATCTAGTGCTACTCCTCCAGATGGAGTACTCATGTATGCCCAACAACTTTTGGATCTTGTAAAGAATCAAAGGTTTATCTGTGCTTTGAGTAAGAACTTCGAAATGGATTTACCTCTGAAACTTGAAGTTCCTTTCAATCAGCTGGTGGATATCACTCTTCGGCATGAAGCGGCTGATAAAGGAATCGATGGTGATATTGGGATTTTCAAGAAGATGAATATTAAGTTCAAAAGCCCTAATCCCAATAAGAATGTGAAGCAAACTACTTTGGTGGCAAAGACTCCAATACCTAATCGTGGAGGATGCTACAATTGTATTTCTAAGGAACACCATGTAATTAAGTGTCCAAAACCCCTTACTTGCCGCTATTGAAAAATTTCGGGTCATCATTTATCCTCTTGCCCCAAACTTCAAAGTATGAGAGAGGGAAAGTTGAAAGTTGTGCAAGCCCCTTATGACACTTTTCTTGGTCGAGGTATTTTCCATTCAATCCTTGATGGCATTATTTTATTTCATGATCTTCCTATTTCTGGTTCTTTTTGATATGGGTTCATCTTATTATTTTATATCAAAAGAACTTGTTGATTCTTTTTCTTTAAATATTTTGGGCTTGATGACTTCTTTGAGAATTGCAAATACGGTTGGTGGATCCGCAACACTCAATCTGCTTTGTTTTGATGTCGATATTATTTTATGTGATTTTTTCTTTCCGAGCCGATTTGCATGTTATGCGTTACTTAGGCTTCGGGATTGATTTTTGTGAAAGGATTGGCATAATTATTGTGAAGTCCATATCCTGTGTCCCGTGTGGACTATCCATCTTCGACATTTTCAATCTGTTAAACAGATTTCTATTTTTCTTTGTGATTTCGATTTCAAATTTTTGGTGGCATCATTTTTATTCTTTAAGCTAACATGATGAGGAAAGTGTTATTTCTCTCATTTAAATAGTTTGTGAAATTTTTCGGTATTTTTGAGCTTGTCTTAGGATTATCACCTAAGCAATCTTTTGAGAGGTGTTAAGGTCTTTTCAGCTCGACCTTGCCACCGGTTTTCATTAGCTTCGAGTTGTGGAGGTTAGCCTTCCGCACACCGCACTCGTTATGATTCTTATGAATGACTTATGATGTCATTTAGTTTGTCTAACTTATTTCATCCATTTTATGAATAAAGTATTTTACGAATATCTCGATGACTCCATTCTTGTATTTATTGATTTTGGATGAAAATAGCAATTTAAAATTTTGCAAATCTTTTTCATAAGATTTATTTATAAGTATAATTGGATTTTTGTTCTTAAAACGAACAAAGAATATTCTTAAAAGTTTTTAAGAAACACGTTTATCATATAGAAGATGATTTTGTGATTGTATTGCCCACTGAGTGCTTTAAGAATTCTGGTCGATGCGCTTGATCAACGTTATCGATAGGAATCTCCTAAACGCTTTGATGAGACAATCAAACATAGAAAATTTCACTTTGAATAAGTCAAATTTTTTGGAAAAATGGTTACATAAAGTTAATTGTAATTTTGAAAGTTTTAGCTTTTCGGGAAAGTGGATCAATTAAAAGAACTCTTTTCCGATACTCCTATTCTTGTGATTCCCGAGAGGAACCAAGATTTCACCGTTTCTACCGATGCTAGTTGTATTGGTTTGGGTGTCGTCCTCTTGCGAAAGAGAACGTTCTACCACTTGTGCTTCTAAATCATAAAAGCCGATCGAGACTAGCTATGCCACTTATGATCTAGTTCTCGCGGCTATAGTTTTTTCTTTTAGAGTTTGGCATCATCATTTTTGGGGAGAGAAATTTGTTCTCCACTCTGATCATAAATCTTTGAAATGTTTATTTTCTCATAAGGAACGTAATGTTGGCTCGAGTTCCTTGCATCTTATGATCTTGATATTTTTTATATACTCCCGGGAGGGGAGAATCATGTCGCCAATGCACTTAGTCGTAAGCAACAAAAGGATATTTCTTTGATGGTATCCGAATGAAATGATCTTTTTACCAAGTTCATCGGACTTTTCGATGTACCTCGATTTATTGAGCATCGTCTCATTTCTTTTATGGACTAGCGTCTGATTTTCTTTTATGATGTTCGGCTCATCGGATGTACCGTTATTGTAATACATTGATGTCCCGGCTTTTTGGTTCACTTGACGTACCGTTTGTACTGCGTCGGTGTTCCGAATTATTTGAGTTTTCGATCATCTGGCGTACCGTTATTGTACTACACCGTTGCACCGGTTAAATCTTCTGCTATTCATGACGTTTTCCACGTCTTTTATCTACGGAAATGCCTTAGAGATACCGATTTTATTCTTGAGCCCGGTGTTATTGAAGAAATTGAAGTTTCGCCTATTTGACTTTTGAGCAACATTTTATTCGCATCATTGCTTCGGAGGCCGAGAGCCTTCAAAATAAAGATGTTCTTTTTGTGAAAGTTCAATGGTTCTCAAATCCTAAGGATCGCTCTCAGGAATCCACAGAATTCATCGAGCGAACACGTCCGGGCTTACTCTTTCATGCTCTTTATGGTGAACTTCTTATTTCAAATTTTATTTTGTGTTGATATGCTTTCATGATTGTTAATATTTATTTTCTTCTTAAGTTTTGCGAGGACGCAATTTCTTTAAGGAGGGGAGTCTGTAACAACCCGCATATTTATCGATTGTATATTTAAATATATTTAAATATAGCATCGTTCGTCGGATTTTAGTCCACTTTTTGCAAACAGTCGAATTAGGACTCGAGACCACTTCCATCGAGTTTAAAATTTCGTTTGCGACCTTTTTGAGTATAAACTTCGATATGTTTGGAGTTAGTAGAATTTTGCTACTTTTCACTTAGGGCTTTGGGTTGGGTTTCAGCCCATTAACCCCACTTATCACTCTAGCTCAGTCCACCTCTCCTCTTCACTTCATTCTTATTTTCCTAACACTCAAGTTTCACTGAAAATGGAGAGAGGAATGAGAAATTAAAACTCCAAACCCTAAACATCTTTGCAAATCCGAATTCTAACTCCAAATTCAAGAAAAAGCTTTGGTAAGCTTTCTCTTCATCTTCTCCATCTCTATTCCTCTTCAATTTCAGAAATTCTTAAACCCTCACTTAGGAAATATTTTTCTTTTAAGCTTAGATCCAAGCTTGTTGGGTTGGAATTGAAGAGTGATTGTCCTTGCCTTGCTCTATAGCTTCTTGTTCGTTGTTTTTGTGAAAAGGTGAGATTTTTATCTCACATCTAAGTCTATAACTATCTTGGATTGTTAGGTATGAATTCCTAACACTTATTCATGTGCATTTGATTTTGGTTTGGATTGATTTGGTGTAAATTCCAATTTTTGGTGTTTTGGTCTAATTTTATGAAAATCCTATTATGGATATTTAGACATTGATATTTGAGGCGTATCGAAGAGCCTTTAAGGCTGGGTTGTCGCTTAGCATAAATCCTTAGTCTTTGTTGCTCGTCTGATCGCTTCCGATAATCGTTTGGCCATCTTTGGCCCAGGTTCAGGGAATGCTTGAAATTCAGTATTCAGACATCTGAATTTGTATTTCCAGACGTCTGAATATTATACTGGGAATTTTTATTCCTCGGTATTCAGACGTCTGAATCAAAATTCCAGACGTCAGAAAGGAAATAGGCTAAAAATGCCTATTTCAGACTACTGAAATATAGGGTTCAGACGTTTGAATTATGTTGTGGAAAACTTTTATTTTTTCAGATTCAGACTTCTGAATCCTTGATTTCAGACGTCTGAATATGCTGTCTGGGCTCTATTTGCCTATTTGCTTAAGAATTCCAATTTTATCGATTCGTGATTATCCGATTTGTTGATTATCATTTATTATCGACTTTGATGACTTATTTTATATCAGGATTTTTGGGAATATCCATTTCGATGAATTCGGTAATCGATTTCTTTGGATTTTATTCACGTCTTCGAATGTGAATTTTGATGATTGATTGTTTCTACAATCCTTTCTATGATTTGTCACTTTTAAATACAAAGGTTCCTATACCAGCAGTAAATATCAAAACTCTTTCATCAAAACGATTTCAACACTATTTTATTACAAAGCTCGTTTTTAAAAACCGATTTCCAATCTATTAGTATATACAAGCCTTTACCTCATTCGTATGAGAAATCTAATTAAACGGCTTAGTAAAACAAGTGGTATGAAACGCTTGCGTTTACTACATCGGTTAATTCTTGGACTTGTTCGATTGAATCTCTTGTGACAATTTTCGAGTGGAGATCTACAATTTGTTCGTAAATATTTAAGTTAAGCTAGTGGTTATGGGTCATGAAGCTAAACTCAAATATTTACTGGCTTAGTGTAATTGACACTTAACCTCGAGTGGAAGTCTACAATTTGTTCGTAAATAATTAAGTTAAGCTAGTGGTTATGGGACATGAAGCTAAACTCATTTATTTACTAGCTTGGTGTAATTTACACTTATCGATCAATGATGATCATTTTGTGATTTAGACTAGCAATGTGCGATGTCTCTTTGTCTGCGAGGGAGACTAAACCCCGTTTCTAGTGGAGATCTACAATTTGTTCGTAGATATTTAAGTTAAGTTAGTGGTTATGGGACATGAAGCTAAACTCATATATTTACTAGTTTAGTGTAATTGACACTTCTTGATGATCGATGACGATCATTTTATGGTTTAGACTAGCAATGTGCGATGTCTCTTTGTCCGCGTGGAGGGTTGTACCTCATTTTATTAAGCTTCGTCTCATTTCTTTGTGGGCTAGCGACCCATGTACTTTTAATGTGTTTCGATTCATCTGATGTACCGTTTGTACTACATCGATGTCTCGGCTTTTCGGCTCATTGGACGTACCGTTTGTACTACGTCGATGTTCTGAATTGTTTTGTGTCTCGATTCATCTGATGTACCGTTTGTACTACATCGATGTCTCGGCTTTTCGGTTCATTGGGCATACCATTTGTACTGCGTCGATGTTCTGAATTGTTTTGTGTTTCGATTCATCTGATGTACCGTTTGTAGTACTACATCGATCTCTCGGCTTTTAGGTTCATTGGACGTACCGTTTGTACTGCGTCGATGTTCTGAATTGTTGTGTTTCGATTCATCTGATGTACCATTTGTACTACATCGATGTCTCGGCTTTTCGGTTCATTGGACGTACCGTTTGTACTGCGTCGATGTTCTGAATTGTTTTGTGTTTCGATTCATCTGATGTATCATTTGTACTACATTGATGTGTCGGCTTTTCGGTTCATTGGACGTACCGTTTGTACTGCGTCTATGTTCTGAATTGTTTTGTGTTTCGATTCATCTGATGTATCATTTGTACTACATAGATGTGTCGACTTTTCGGTTCATTGGACGTACCGTTTGTACTACGTCAATGTTCCGAATTGTTTTGTGTTTCGATTCATCTGATGTACCGATTGTACTACATCGATGTCTCGGGTTTTCGGTTCATTGGACGTACCGTTTGTACTGCGTCGATGTTCTGAATTGTTTTGTGTTTTGATTCATCTGATGTACCTATTGTACTACATCGATGTCTCGACTTTTTGGTTCATTGGACGTACCGTTTGTACTGCGTCGATGTTCTGAATTGTTTTGTGTTTCGATTCATCTGATGTGCCGATTGTACCACATCGTTGTCTCGGCTTTTCGGTTCATTGGATGTACAGTTTGTACTGCGTCGATGTTCTGAATTGTTTTGTGTTTCGATTCATCTGATGTACTGTTTGTACTACATCGATGTCTCCGCTTTTCGGTTCATTGGATGTACCGTTTGTACTACGTCGATGTTCCGAATTGTTTGTGATACACGTGTTGGTGAGTTTTCATGCTCCTGCTTGTGATTGGTCATCCTTTTCTTGTGATTTCTAGATTTCTAATTATTGATTTATGGAATTTATGTTCCACCAACTTTTACAATTGACATTGATATGTATGTCAATATTTGTGGTTTGGTGAATTAAATAAAGAATATGACATCTTTTTGATGCTATGAGATTCTTGAGATATTTTATGACTTTTGTGGATTTTCTAATATATACTTATCGTAGTATGACATTTTTGGTTATCATACGTTTTATTATTACATCTCTTCTTGTATCTCATTTTTATCTGATAATTATAGCTAGACTGGTCCGTTTATTATTTTCTTATTAAATAATACTCGGGTC
The DNA here is from genome assembly GCA_030765085.1 of Allium cepa. Classification (NCBI taxonomy): domain Eukaryota; kingdom Viridiplantae; phylum Streptophyta; class Magnoliopsida; order Asparagales; family Amaryllidaceae; genus Allium; species Allium cepa. The sequence goes on along the minus strand of CM060932.1, from coordinate 682,434,318 downwards.
AGACTGAGATTTTACAGGTGCTTCTGCTTGACTCCTTATCGGACCATCATCTGACTTTTGGCTAACTACTTTAGATTAGTAGTTTTTGTTGTATACATTTGAGATATGGACTCCTTGATGTATACTTATGATTTTGTCTTACACCTGTATCTATTCTTTGTGATATTGTGGATCTTATTCGACCACTACTCTGATGTACACTTTTATGTGTAATTTTCATATCTATTTCCGCTTATGTGATATGAATTATCTGTGACTGATTTATGTTATGCTTATTTCTATATTTGTTTCTGAAGATATTATAGCCACTGTGTAGTAGTCTTGTGCTTGTATCGATATGTCGGATTTCCTCTAGAGATGAAATGAAAAGTTATTATTTTATCTGACATATCGGTGCTCGCACAAAGCCATTACACGGATGGTCGCTCCTCAACAGCCTTATTCTCCGTGCTAGTTGACGGCGTTACCCCGTAGTGTCCTTGGCTAGCGTGGGTATCGAGGTGGGGCGTCACATATAGGTCGACATGTGTTCTTTGGGGGTCGACCTTTGTGCTTTGTGGGTCGACCGTAAGGTCTTACTTTCTTTTTCTTTTTCTTTTCATTCAATTCTGATTTCTTATTATGCTTATAACTTCTTCATATTAACTCGGATTTCGAAAAGTTATATACGAAAATCGATCCGATAATCGCCACGAACACAATGGTATAAGTTCCAAGGCCATATTCTAACAATTCCAAAAATGCTTAATTTCACTATTCATCGTTATTTTATTATTATTTAATTATCTAAAAATGTGGGGTTGTTACATTCTCCCACCCTTTAGGAAATTTCATCTCCGAATTTCGGCAAGAGTAAAAGTATATAATTCCTCACAGCAATCACATTCATTTTATGTGCGTCCAATTTTTCTACCATCTGCATCCTTATGCAAAGTGTCATTCAACATAAAATATATGCATCTACATGAATTTCTAAGCGGTACCTCCTATATGAATGCTTTTCTTCTTTAAAACCTCCTTTTTAAAATATGATGCACACATCCTAAATATACTTGCAATTTTTATATGAATGCAATCCTTTAAAAACTCAAAACGTTTTTCATCCAGTTTTTCCCCCACTCCTACTGAATAGGGGCGTAGTTCAACGAATTTTACATCCTCCTATAACACAACTTTTAATATTCGAATTTCAGAAAAATCTAATTTTTCAAACTCGATTCCTTATGTCAGAAAGAAGGTAGAAAATGGAAAAACCTCACATTTCTCCATTTTACTTTTGCGCGCCTCTTTCTTCATACACGGAACTTATGTTGATATTCTATAAATCTCTATTTTCTTTCCCAGGCACCGTTTACATAAGAAAAACTTCCTTTCCAAATTTTTTTTTCCAAGCTTAATTTTTCTTTTCAAATTTTTATGTTGACGTTTCTATTGATTTCTTCAAATTTGTTGTTTTCCTTTTAGTTACACCTTTTTGCTTTTACTTTTCTTTTATTACTTACATCCTATGTTCTTATTCTCTTCTTGTGAACATCACAAAAACATAAAGAAAAAGCATCATACTAATCATCACTGATTTACAACAATAGGAACTAAATGCTTACACAGGGGTATAATCTCATAACTAAAAGAGAAAACAAGTCTACTACAAAGTGATATTAGATAGCTAAATGTAGCACCAAAATACAGCTATCATTTAGGGCTAGGAGCCTAGGACCATGTCCATTCTGACACAGAAGGGTCCTACTTTGGGAATCCAAGTAAATTATGTGCTCCTCCTACCACCTATTACTCGTTACTAACTTACGATGTGTTACTCACGATGAATATGATCTATTCATCTCTTCCATTCCATACTCAAAATGAAATAACCAAGTCTCATTTACTGCAATGAATTAGGGTTTTAATCTATGCAGTCTCTATGTAAAAAGGCAACTAAGCTTGGGGAAAATTTCTCTTTACCTTTATATTCTTTTTTCCCCAACTAAGGTCTACTTATCTCAACCACGAGTGTCTTACTATCTTACTGATATCACTTCGCTATTCTTCTATAGTTTACACACATGAAGCAACATGCCTAGGTTCTCAGTAGCGTCCTATACACTTTATGGGAATTTTTATTATTACTGCTAGTCACTGCTATCTCCTACATAACCTTACACTTTTCCCGTCACACCTTGGAAATGATTGTTATCTACTCCATATTTAAAAGTTTGGTTTTGTATTTATTATTTCATTTCAAAAATTAAAGCTTATAAATTTTTGAAACATCAAATTCTAAAATTCTTGCCTTTAAAAGTTATACTTTGAAGTTTCTATTAAATTCAAGGGTACTTGGTTACTTGACATTTTATCTTTCTAGACTTACATCTTAACAGCTCTTTGAATTTAAATTATTCCCCAAATCTAGAGGTGAAAACTTACAAATTCTAAGTTCAAAACTTATTCATCTTTTCCTTTCAAAGACCATTGCAGCTTTCTAAAAAAAAATTAGATTTTTTTTTTAAATTTAACTGTTTACAAAGTTTTTCTCTTCCAAAAACTTATTTACTTTTTCACCAAACCATTTTTCTTTCAAATATGCTTTGCTTGTCCTTAGAACATTTATTTATTTTGTTGAATTCCAAAAATGTCCTCATAACGTTGGAGGATTTTCTAACTTACTGCAAACGGGGACTTCTATAAAGGCAAGCAACCAATATGCATAATCAATAGAAAGACATGAAATTTCCATTGCTTAGCTTTCCTACTAAGGCTCTCTATAATGTCTCTCTTAACTAACACTGTCTCCAATTATTATACTTCTCATTACACCTAATGGTTTTATACCTTAATGTATTGGAACTACTTTCTCTAAACCATTAATGCTAAAACCTCTATAAATCCTTTAAAAGAGGATTTTATGTTTATGTGAAATTACAAGGAACTTATTTTATGATTCATCGAAATAGGCGATACAAAATATGATGCTTTCCATACATTGTATATCCCTTTCATGTATTCCTTATAACTTGCGCAAAACATCTTTATATGTGATTTGGTTTCATAGAAAATTATATAATTATTCATTTTATTCCAATAGATTAAAGTATGTTTAATCTATATTCACTTACAATAGACATTTCCTTCGAAATTTATCAATTTCCTAATATTTAACTTATATCTTCTCTTTTTCAAAAGAACTCATTTTCAAAACTGTTTTAATATTTTCATAACTATAAAACATTTCCACATGCTTATTTAAATAATAAGTGTGATTACAAACCACTTTATTTCTATATTTAGAAATCATCTGCAAAACACATTTTTTATTTGGATCAAAACAGGCTTTGTGTAAGACACCGTTACTAAACCCAAAAATACTAGTATATGGATTCAATTAAAATAAATATTAATAAATCACATATGCTATGTAAAAATATTTCCTTTGGAAGCCATCTACTATAATAATAGTATCATAGTATATGCTTCCTTTATTTTTAGGAAAACATCTATTACAACAATAAATATTGTAACCTATGTTTTCGATACCTAACAACTCTAGGTTTTATGTTTAAAATCTTTGTTTACCTATAAAGAAACTAGGGAGCTATATATGCTATATAATTCTTCCAAAAAAATCACTTTTAACAAAATTTACATCATATAAAAACAAATTAAAATTTCATACAACTTTTTTTCAAAAACCCGGTATTTACTTCCTCAAACATATTAACAATTATATTCTTCAAATTTTCAATTCCAAAAGTTCATTTTATTGGGCCAGGCATAAAGTGGATTTTTTCTTACTACCCTAGGAATACCCTTCCTAAACCTTGGAAATCTCATTTCCTTACTAAAATCTCTTATTACTTCCAAAATAAAAATACTCTCCCTACTATCCCTAGGGAACTTTCCCACTTCCTATAACATATGGATAACCAATCTTCTTTCAAAACATCGCTTATTGTACGCTATAAATTGGCAATAACATAGGGCTCAACATCCTTGGGTCATCCCAAATCCAACTAGCAAATTATTCACAAATGTACTTCTAAAAACTTTCCATATGTTAATCTATAATTGGGGACTATTTAGGTTTTATTACATAATATATTTATATTTTATTCAAAAATACAAATACGTTCACTCATATTTTCTAATTTACTTAGGATCTACTAACCTAAGCTCTAATACCGAATGTAACAAGCCGAATTCCAGTGGGTCCGAATTTTTCGCAAAAATACTAAAATCCAAACCTATTGAAGCTCGAGTTGGGTATCCGGTATTCTGAAAATAGGCAAAGATAAATATATCAGAGCTTAAATAAATATCTCACAGCAAAACTGACTAAAAATATAATAGTAAGTAAATACTCACCAAGGTAATAACACTTTCTATACAAGTGTCACCAAGCTCGAAAATCTCTGCCATCTATCTAACTTGTGAGATGTTATGAGGAGGCAGTCAGAACTAAAGTTCTATTGAATGGACAAATTATACACATCTAAGCATAATTCTACAAATACCATTCTATTTCCATTTTCTGTTGTATTATGTTTATTGGGTTTATAATACTCTCATCTTTGTGCATGAATCGTACCTATCTACTCTCTAGTACATTAAGATATAATAACCAATATATATACAGCTACATGACCAAAGAACGCATTGGCCCAAGATACTAACCATGGTACCTTCCGTATCCTCGAAAAGGACTCCATCGTCTTGCTTCTGGAGCGTTCTGTAACTACATCCATGAAGGATGGCTTCGTGAGACCTACAATATAGATGTTCCATCGTCTACCGTGAAAACGTAAAAATGCATCCACACTAGCTTATACTAGTGATCGGACATCCACAATGTACCACCCAGTGCGTACCTTGAGGACTATACATAACTGTTCTATCTATTCCCTGAATCCTACCAACAAGTTCTACCTTATATGGAACTCTGTCGTGGATTTCTGTATCTGTAAAGGTCCGCTTCATTAGGCCTACAATACAGATATCCTATTGGTTTGTCTCTTTTCTCATCATGGCGATGGCCCTACACAGCCCTCCCTCAACTAATCGAAAGATCTCTCAAGAGCTAAGTGGTTGTGCCCTACTACAAACAATATAAACATCCAATTAGTAGCTCCCCTCATCCAATGTCTCGATAGTGGAAGAATCATCGGCCTGTCGGTTTAACTCTAGTCTTTCCCGAAATTGCTCTAATTGATGATGGCTTGATCTTCGTGTGCGACTATCCTTTTAGGTCTTGCCCACTATAGCCTACTTTCAGCCCAAAATACGGTGACATACGAATCTCCTACTCCATCATCAAACTTTTGACTACCTACAAAGGTCCGCTTCGTTAGGCCTGCGATGCAAAAGCATTATTCAAGGCATAATTTCTTGATGGAACACCTACAGACCTGCCTCTGGGGGTGCAGCTTTGTTAAGCCTACTCCAAAGGGCCATCCTAAAGTGTCCTTACGTCCCGTTGAAGTCTCGTACTTCCTTCTAGCCCGACCTAACTAAGTTGGACGTGCTCTTTCTGTACTAAAATCTATAATGAACTGCTTCATTAGGCTCTTTATCCAAATTCTCTTTCGGGCCGATCCAAATGCACCTTACCATTTTAATAGACCCTACGTCTAATCTTTTACTATGCATTATTTTACTTTTCCTATTCTATTGGCTATTTATGTACCCTAATCAGCAAGCCCAACCCTACCTATGTGTGAGACTATCAGTCCTAGACCTGAAAGGGAATGCTACTGGTACAGGCCACTTCTATTATATTTGATTATTAACTTAATCCAAGATCTAAGTTTGATAAAAATAAGCCTCTTCTATTTCTTTCTTTTTAATTATAACCTTATTTTTATAATTATACTTGCAATTGTTACTTTTATATCCTTCTCTTTATTTTATAACCTAAATGTTATAAATGTAATTGCAAGTGTCTCTTTTCTATTCGAGTCTGTCTTCTTTTATTATGATACTGAATTCTCTTGAGTTCACTCATATTATATGACTGTCTTAGCTTGGGACTACGTTAATTGTCACAAATTGCTTATCATAATAATTTCTTTTCTTTTTATTCTACTATCTGCGCATCATATATTTTGTTTATTGTTTCTAGTCATGTCAAATAATTAACTTTATTATTTCTTCTTCTTTAATTTCTTTAACGCTTCATATTATTCTCCTTTATTTTAGGAAGTAGTTCTATTCTATTTGGTTGTTTACAAAACTGTACTAAAAATCCATTTCCATATTTTAATATTAAATAATGTTATAAACAATAACTCGAAACTGTAAGATATTTCTTTCATTGTTTCTGTAGTTATTGGGTAATGAAAAATATAGTAACGTCTCTATTTTGCACTAATTACATTTTTCTTTCTTTATTCTTGCAATTACGTTTATCATTGTTCTTACAATATTAAACTATAGAAATGTATTCTCTTTTCTAAACCAACCAACTAATCTATCACTAACTTCCAAGTCAAGTTATTTAGATTTTCCCTTTTTTAATTCATGTCTTTCATTTCAACATAATTTACTATAAATTTCTCAGTTTTAGGCTTATGCCTTTCTCTACAACTTTAAGCTAATATTACTTATATTTAATTGGATTCCTTTCTTTTTCCATATATAAGCACACTTCTTTTATAAAATTTATAGTTTTAACATAACTACTTAGTAGAACTAATCAATCTAATGATATTATATATCATAAACATAAAATAGATATAATTTAAATCCACTCACATGTTGTCTTTAGCTTTGCTCCATGGCCTTTCTGGATCCCATTCTAAGGCGTCTAATATTTTTATTAAAAATATCTTCTTCCCAGAAATATTTTCTATTTAGGATTCAACCTCAGGCAATAAATCCAATTGGAAGAAAATTTGATTATGATAAAATAGCTAGGCCAAGGGTCCTATTTACAGTGGAGTTTAGGGATCTCAGACCGTCGGATTTTTGGATTGAATCTGGTATAACACGTCAGCTCGCTGCGAATCGTTGGATCAAGAAAACAACACCTCAGATCGCTAAAAAATTAGAATTATAAACTTCGACACATCCCTGGAGATGTCACGTCCAGGGTAAAACGCGGGTCGACCTATAGGTCCACCTGTGTTCTTTGGGGGTCGACCCTTATCCTTTACGGGTCAACCTATGGGTTGACCCGTAAAGTCTTATTTTATTTTCCTTTTTCTTTTCATTCAAATCTGGTTTCTTGTTATGTTCATAACTTCTTCATATTTACTAGGAATTCGACAAGTTATATAAGGAAACTGATCAGAAAATCGCCACAAACACAATGGTATAAGTTTCTAAGCCATATTCTGACAAATCCAACAATGCTTAATTTCACTATTCATAGTTATTTGATTTTTATTTAATTATCTAAAAATGCGGGGTGTTACAAGAAGTACGTGTAAGAAGATCCAAATTTCTAATGTTAACGGTATTTTTCCTGCTCCTACTATTATTAATGAGATTAGAAAATTGTTTTTAACGTTGGATATAGTAAAAGGCAAGAACCTAACTAGTTTAATGCAAAATTTTATTAAATATATTAGATGAATGATAAAACATCTTCTTGATGTAGTTGACGAGTTTAAGCTTTTTGAGAAGATGCTTAAAAACATAAATCACGCTTTCATTACTTTGAACCAAAAGTTAATATCATATAGTTATTAGTGATTATAGATTATATCTTGTTGCAACTTTATTTGTAAAATCATACCGACTATTTTAAGTAACAAGGTGAAAAAATTTGTACTCTTTTTAATTGTTGAAAACCAAATTGCATCATTCCAGGTAGATATATTCATTAAAATTCACTTTTAATGCATAAAATAGTTAGAAATTTTAATTACAAGAATGGTAATCAAATATGCATTAAAGTTCATTAACAAAATGCATGATAAGATCAACAAAAAGTTATTATATGATGATCATAGTAATTTGTGACATTATCTATGGGTGCATAAATACTCCAACATTTTCAATCATTATTCAACGTAAACCCACTGGTTTCATTGATAGAAGTAGAGGAAGTAGCTATGTTGATCAGTTCTCACCCGACGTATTCACTAATTTTATGGAATATTTCTCTATCTTGATGATTGTGGAAATAATTAAAAGGAACATTGCTCCTATCAATTGTGAAATTCATGCATTGTACGTCTTATTATGCTAATGATTTGATGTTATATATCAAAATTAACAAAGTAAATGTTAGTACAATCAAAGGCATTTTAGGTTCTTAGCAGGTATGAAGAGTTGAAAATCAATGAACTCAAAAGCAAAATATATTTAATCAAGAAACTACAAAACAAGAAGAAAGATTTAGAAATCTCACATATTCTTGAAGGATAGCAACTAAACAGATATTTGGTGGAACTTTCCCTCTCTACAAATCAAATAAAAGACTATGACTGTGTTATTCTTATTGACAAGATACAAGAAAAATAAGCACATGGTTAGTTAAATTATTTTCAATGGTTAGAAGAGTTGAATTTACAAAAACTATTATTTATGTTATGACTCTTTAGTGGATGCAAACTCATCAAATACCTAGTGTATATATGAAGAAAATAAAAAAATGTGCTAAATTTATATGGAAAGGTGGATATCATAAAATGAAATGGGATAGCATATGCAATGTAACAACCCTTCATTGAGAAGAAATTATTTGGAATTTTACAATAAAGATTAAATTAATTAAAATAGTTTTAAATAGTTAAATATGGATAAATAGAGATGATTTGGAAATTTAATGGTAAAATTGAGAAATTATTTTATTTGGATAACGTTTTGATTTTATAAATAGACTAGTTATTTTTAAAAGCTAAAACAATTTTTAAAATGAAATAAACACAGTTAAATAACTTTTATAGAGTTAACATTTAATATATGAGAAGTTAGTGATTTATTTTCAAAAGAAATGAATTTTACTTCACTTACACAAGAAAATTAGAATTTATTTGCAAATGGGCCAAATGATGTGGTTAAGTGGTAATTAATTAAAATAAGGGAAATTATGGAATATAAATTTTTATAAAGATATCCAATGTTGTTTAAACATTAGTAAAAGGAAAATGAGAATGTTTAATTGGACTTTGGAAGTGTGTGAAGCTAAGTATAATTAATATGTAAAAGAACGGAAGAAAACCAAAAGGAAAATAAATTATTCTCTAGCCCAAATATGGCCAAAAACCCTAACCAAAGCTAGCCGAATTCTCTTGAGGACTCCATAATCTTTCTTCACACTTTTAAATGTCTCATTCTGTAACTCATTTTCGATATCTAGTAGCATATTTTCCATTTCAAAGCAAAAATTAAAACCTTATTCCCTCTTTCAGAAATCAAGATAAAATAATGAAAAATCCCAAAAATCCTAAAATTAGTATATGTGCTTCTGGACATAATGCTACAACACTAAAAGCTGGCAAGATTAAGTTTTGACTTGTTTGGTGTTGGCACTTGTAAATTACAGTAAGCTTGGAAGGTGGAATTTGAGAGTACGGTGAAGCTTGAGTGAAGTTTAAAGCTAGATGTTGCTAAGGTGAGTGTATCTCGCTCACAAATATGTGTCATAATGGTTGAATGTAATATTTGTGTTGTTTAGTTGTAAATTAGATTGCTTTGCATATCATTGATCTACTAAACCCCATTGTATGTACTTCAAAAATCAAAACCTTATCCAAGTTGTGTTGTGAATTGTTGATGCTGGATGTTGAATGTGTGCCGCTAGTGTCTGAAATGGGTTAAAATGATTCGAGAATAGAGAAAAAAATTGGGTTATGCAGAATCAAACGGGGAAGAAGATGCACGCATGGAGTGAAATAATACTTCAGGCAGCAAAACCGATCCCTACTTTAGGGACAACCGGTCCCCACTTTAGCCCTAACCGGTTAGGGAGGGAGTGGTCGTCCGGTTCACATTCTAGAGCCCTTTTTTCTCTAGGACTTATTCTGTGTTTATGTTATGTTTTAAACAAATAACTCAAAAATAATACAAGATTTATGTTTTGAATAGAAATTAGACGTATTCCAAATGTTAAATTATTTTATGGAAAAAGAATCATTTTAGTTAGATATTAATTATTAAAGGAATTGGTGGTTTATAAATGAATACAAATTAGATTGAGTTTTATCAATTCGTTTAAAAAAATTGCATTTTTCTAGAAAATTATGGGATGATTTTTAAATAAATATTATTTGACTTAAAAAAAGATTTCTATAATTTTTGAATGTTGAAACGAGATTTTGATATTTATTATAAAGCTTAAAAGTCCTTATTTTGTATTTAAATAAAAAAGGAAAATGATGTTTTGATACTTAAATTGTATAAAAGCTTTTGAAATAATAAAATATATTTCCTTACAATTAAAAACTCTTTTCAATAGAATTACGTGTACTGTTTGTCCAGACCTGTTGTGTAATAAGGAATTTGAATAAATTGAGTTATAATACCGTCTAGTATGGGATAATCAGTAATATTTCTCTGATTATTCTTTGTACTTGTTATATATAAATATTGAAGTGTAACTTACGTACATTGATTAAATGAGCGAGTAATACCAGGTGGTATGGGACACCTACGCTGATATTTGTTTGGTTACCTTTTGCAATTAAATGTCACTTTCGTATGTAATGCGGGTTTATAAATTCTATGATTTCATATAAAGATAACTCTTTAGAGCTCAATAGTCGAGAGGTCTATTCCTCTCTAAAGGCTGCAAGTTGGAGTTACGTGTGGAATTACTAGTTCATTCTCTAAGCGCTAACTAGTCAAGAATTATTTATCGTGGGGCTAGTGGTAGAGAATTAATTGTATTATATGGTGTTTCTCTTATCAGGCATATCGAGGCAAGAGTACTTGTTGGGAATCTATGTCATAGGGTTCATGCTATTATGTCGAGAGCGTGACTTGAACTCGTCAGATAAGCTAATGTCCATCCTACTAGCCTAGTTCGGGGTCGTGTTATGGGTTCATAACGTCAATTTGATGATATTGAGGATGCGAGTTATTACTTTCATTAGAGACATTGTCCAGACATCAACAAAAGGCAAACGATCCATTACCAAGGGCAAGTAAGAGTCATGACCAATGCATAACGTAAACTGTAGTGTGTTTATGACGTGCAGATGGATAATGGTGTCACGATTTTAGTAGTAACTAAGGGAGAATAGAAAAAGGATTATGATCATTAGCATTTCCTAGAGTGCTAAAGTACATCAGTCTCCCATTTAGATGAATTAGGTTGGCTCATTTTGGTGTGGTATTTGGTGTTATCACCGTAGTGGAGATGATGCTATGTGACATTAGTGACTTATTATATGAAGATTTGTCATTTGAGATACCCCAACCAGAAGACCTGCAATGCATGTTTGTTTTTATATATAATAATTTCAGTTTCTCCCATAGTGCTTATGGATGAAAGATTTATGCTTTAGAGTATGCATATCTTAGTGTTTACATATCTCCTAGGACCATTCAGTCGAGAGTTCTATTCTCTTATTAGGGTTGTTGGTCAAGATATATACCATTGGAAGTTGCTTTTGTGTGTATGGCTTATTGACTGATTAGACGTGATTACACTTATTACTCATTGTGCATACTTATCATGCATGCTTTTGAAAGTACATACGGATCTTGTATAATATGTCTTGTATGTGTATTTAAGTATGTAGTCAAAACTAAGCAGTGCCAACTAACAGAGCATGGAAATTAAATAGAATAAATCACACTAAGATTTTTACACTAGTTTGAACCTCTCATCCTACGTTCAGTCCCAGACTCCTTCTGAAATTAACTAACCAACTCTTACTTAACTTCTGAAAGTACACACGGATCTTGTATAATACGGCTTATATGTATATTCAGGTATATAGTCTGAACTAAGCCGTACTAACTAGCAGAGTATTGTAAGTAAATAAAATCAATCACACTTGGATTTTTACATTGGTATGAACCTCCTGTCCTACGTCCAATCCCAGAATCTTCTGGAATTAACTAATCAACCCTCACTTAACCTAAAGGAACAGGTATCTTATAAAATTCCTAAGCATATGATTGGAACTTCAACCTTTTCCTGAAGATCTCCAAAAGGACTTCGCAAAATGAGAATAAGTTTTCGACTTCTAATGAGTTCTTGGTAACTCGAAAGCAGTCAATTGTAGTAGAAGACTTCCTATAATCTCCTTGATGATTCAAGACGCGTGCTCCATGATTATTGGAACTGTATTGAGCGATTCTTGAGTAAAAAATATAGTTTGAATTACAAGAGAATTCAAGAGTTCTCAAGAGAGAATAGATATTTAGAAAATAAATCTAGAAAGTTAAAATGATTGTGAAAGTAGATCTCTATTTATAGCTATCAAAGAGTCGCATCAAATAGTTGTAATCATTCGAAGCAACCATTATTATTCGTAGAGATGCTCATGAACAATCATAAGCATTTGAGATGACTTTTCAGAAAATAGCCGTTACAGTGTAATCAGTCGACTGGGTATAAGAAGTCAGTCTACTAAATATAAACATTGAATTATGCGGCAAAATTTGAAAATAAGTTTATATAATGAAATGTTCTTGTTCAGTCGACTGAATATATTTTCAATCTACTGTCCTCAATCAACTAAAAATATATTCAGTCGACTGAACTATATAAAATATGTTGTTTATATAGACAACCCATTTTAAACTTGTTTAACTCTGATCTTTAAAAATATTTGTATGCAGGTGCGTGCGCATATGAACTACCAAAAATATTTTATAAGTATATCTAAGACAAAATGCAGACCAAATACTTACATTTGACATGACGATTTGTATTTCCTTAGCTTTTGATATGTAGATGATCAGCATTGCTTTCTTCTTGATTATTTGATTCAAGAGCTCCTTATACCAGCATAAAGTTATATACTTGATATATATTGAGATATAGTTGTCATCATCAAAACATAAAAATAGGGTTCTACAATCTGCCTTTTTTGATGATGACAACTATATAAATTGATATGAAATAATATATAACTCTCCCCCTTAATCCATGCTCCCCCTATCAATATTCTCTCCCCCTTTTTCATCAACAAAAAAGGCGAGAATATTACGGAGGCAAGATTACATTTGAAAACCATAGGGAAACTGGATGAAATACAAAATAATACCAAAGATTTGAAAAACAAGCACATATGAATGCAAAACAGGCAGACATATAAACAAAACATATAGAACATTAAAAACAAGAGCACAAATTCACATAACTACAATAACAACAACAAGAAAGCTTCATCAACATACCCACTAGTTCACCACAACAATAACTACTATAATAACATATGTTTGTCCAAACACAAATAACCAACTCATAACCACAACAATAACATTAGTACTATTTAACAGCACAAAACACCAAACTACCAACACATGAGATTAAATTATTACAAAACCATCAGCAAGTTCATCACCAAACACAACATAAAACAAGTTGTAAGCTTACCAAACCAAGATGCATATCTTACTCTCGAGCTCTAATTTATCGGGAGAGGATGGTCGAGAACATAAAGAGAGTTTATTCCAAATCTTTTCTAGAAATCAAACCATTGTCTTCTTAAAATCTTCCATCGCTGAATCATTTCATGTGTTGCTTATAAAGAATTTCTTGGTTTTTGAGAATGGCAGTCTTAATAGAGATATTCTTAGATGGCTCAACAAGGGTAAGTTCTTTATCACTATTGGAAGTCCAATCCACTTTCTCGGCTATCTCTTGTTGGGTAGGTTGTGAACGGTCGTTGAGCTTGTGATGAGGATTGGGTTAAGTTTTCTTGAACCAACCAAGATAAATAAATGTTATGTGGTACAAGAGTCTCCATTTTTGAAGGTAACGTCATAAGAGAAATGGATTTGGGTCCATTACCTTAGACAAAGTAAAATCTTGCATACTTTCAACATTAATTCAATATTGAATGAAAATCTTAGTCAAGTATGACACAAAGAATATCATGTGTCTAAATCATGCATAAAACTCTTGATCTCATCATGAATGATGTTAGCCCAATTTAATTTTTTATTGGACTAGACTGCATATAAAATCTTGTAATTATTATCATGCATCTTTTTATAGCTACCGATTCATGGTAAGATTGTATGAATAATCATTTTATTGAGAATCTTAGCTTGGGGATGCAAATTAATGGAAGTATTTGTGGTTTGTTCCATTTGGAAAAGATAACTAGTAGAATTATAAGCAAATTCATCATGGTTAATATCTTCTAATTCATATCTGAAACTAGAACAACCTAAGATTCACCTCAAATCCTCGATAGACAACTTAATTTCAACACTGAGAACTTTACGCCAAAGCAATCTATCTTAGTTTTTAGGTTTGTTTTTCATATAAATTTGCATAGAACATTCTTACTAAAAAAGGATAGATATTTACATTGTTTTAATTAGCATCTACTAAAGAAAGAAATTCACGTTCCCTTAATCTCAAAGACCTCAAAATCTGACATCTTATAGAAGGTCTCTCCCATATGTCATTCAATTTATTAAAATGCTTCAAAACAATTTTACTACCATTTAACAAAAGTAGTATTTGCTTATCGGAAGCAAACTTGGGATAAGAAAGGTTAGATGTTGAAGTCGGAGCTTTTTCTCTTTGTGGTCTTTTCTTTAAAACATGAAGTTTCAATTTTTGAGCCATAGAATTGTTTTTGAAAGCTTTTGAGAAACTAGGGTTTAAAATTTGAAAGAGTATAGTGAAGGAATGAATGAAAAGGCACAACTTTTCTATTTTTAAAAACAGAAAACTACCAATTCAGTCGACTGCCTATACTATTATGTCAATTGAAATCATATAGAGTGTTTTCCCAAGATCAAGATGCAAATTTTAGTTGATTATAAAAAAATGAGTTAGCCAACTGACTCGTACTAGTTCGGTCGATTGGATTATTTGTTCAATCAACTGAACTGGGTAAATTTGAAAACAGAGTGCAAGCTTGCATAGTCAACTATTTTATTATTTTTAGTTGACTGTTTATATTTTTGGCAAATGTTCAGTCGATTGTAGAGACTTCCCAGTCGATTGAATAGGGGTTTTCATTCAAGGCCTATGTATTTGTTTATTTTTCTTTTTTATAAACTTTTAATCGACTGTGTAAATTTTGTATATAGTTTTAGTCGACTGGTCATCTTATTTAATCGACTGGATGGATGAAAAATAGGTGCTCTGCATTTTTAAAAAAGAAATAACATACACACACACTCTGAACTTCTTGATTTGCGTATATATATATATATATATATATATTAAAACTTATTTATAATATATATATACACGTACGTACGTATGTATGTATGTATGTTAATTTTGATGTACGATGATGTATTATCTGAAATTAATATTTCCTTTTAAAAGTATGGTTTATTTGAAAAACTGTAGTTTCGTGTTGTAGTTTAAAACCCATATTATAGTTTATATATGTAACGACCCTAACTTTGATTAACGTTCTTTAGGACATTTAATTAGATAAATTAAATGAAATAATGTAAATGGTTAAGGGATTAAGATTTGTGTAATTAGAGGGTAGCCGTGCCTAAATGAATGGACAAATGAAAATAAAGAAGTAATAAGACAAGGGGAAAATAGGAATAGGTTATATTCTTATACCCTATTTAAGTCACTTTCATTTACAACATTCACAAATTAAAACTAAGTATCAAGTTTGGCCGGGCACCATTAGAAGAAATCAAGGGGAAGATAAACAAGATTTAAAGAAGGAAGCTTAATCAAATTAGTTCTAAAGCAAATCTCAACCTCTTTAACACAAGCAAAAGGTAAGTAATAGGTTACGTCTCATATTTTCTTATTTTAGGTTTTAGATCAGATCTGAATATGTTTTGCAAAGTATTATGCCATGTATTGAATGATAAATAGATTCATATGCTTGTTGATGAATTTTTCTTGTTCATATAGATTATTATAATGAGTTATGATTGAAAAACCTATTAAATGACATCCAAAGGCCTTGTGATTTTGATATATGGTCATAAATATTATTTTAGGGACGGGATTCTAGTTTTATGATTTTCTAAATTAATGTTGATCTATTACGAATTTTCTAGTGAAGAAAATGGTTAAATTGGGTTCAAAATTAATTATGGCTAATATATGTTAGCATTGGGTCAGAAATTTACCTATGTTAGAAAACATATAAAAAGTGATTTATGGGAATTTTTGAAGAATTTTCCTAAGTGTTTTTATAAGTACGTAAAATTATTTAAGGTATGGGACTTAGATGTTTTATATATTTATAAAAGGATAAGGGACAATTTGTAAGGTTTTAAATTGTTAATCTCTAAAATTCGGCGGCGTTTTTAGAAAATATTTTGGAAAATATTGGCAACCAATCACGTGTTGACAAACAAAGTAAGTTAGTTAAAAAGAAATTACTTTATAAAGTAAAAAATCAGTTTTTTATGAAGATTTACTATTTCACCACTGTCGGCGGCTATTTTTTGACCTCGTACTGTTGCCTCCATCTAAGTCGAAACCAATACACATGGTATCAGCTTCGGTACATAGTGGACTAGAGTTGGACGAAAGGTATGGAGTCAAAACAAGGCTTTCAAGGGGTTAAAGTAGCTTCTAAAAAATTAGAACAATTTTAGTTGTAAATGATGTTTTCGAATGAGATGACTTTCGAATTGGTCAATTGTTTAAAAGAAAAGAGCTTTTGAAAGAGGTTGTCGCCTATGTTTTGAAAAGAAGCTTTTGATGGGGTCGAAACCCCTACTGTCGCATTCTACCTTTCGAAGCAATGTCATCGAAAGGGTTCATTTGATTTTAAACTTAGAGTTGCTTCTCCAATGCTTTCGATGGGATTGGTTTCGAAACCATCCACTTTTTTTACTTAGGAAATTGCTTTCGAAAAAGTTTCTTTCAACTTAGTTCTTTAAGATCCTTTTTATATTTTGAAAGCTAAACCCAAAGGTTTCGAAATGAATGGTTTTAAAGGTTTCGAAACTATATTCCACGTACTTTTACTTGAACCCAATGCTTTCGAAAGGTTTGCTTACGTAAAGGACTTATTGCTTTCGAAAGGTATATAATAAAGGTTTTGAAGGGGTGGTTCCTGAATGTTTTTGGAAGATTTACCTTTAGTGTTTAAATGAAGGTTTCCAATGTTTACGAAAGGAATGTTTAAAGTGTTTTGAAAAGAGGATGTTTAAGGTTTTATAAAGCTTTCAAACTTGACACTTTCAAAGTTTTTGAAAGGTCTAATGTAGATGGTTTCGAAAGGTATATTTTGGCCTTATGGCCTACGGTTTCAAAGTAGAGTAGTTAACTTGTTTTTAAAGAGGTACTTTCAAAGGTTTTGAAAGAGGTTGTTTAAAGATTTTAAACAATGGTTTCGAATTTCTTTATTAACAATGTTTTGAGTAAAGCATATATCATGGTAAAGAGATTTAAGTAAAGAAAATAGTATGTTTTCCTTCTTTAAGCATGATTTAAAGGGTAAAATCAATTTGAAAGACGTTTTCAAGAAAAATTTGATGGGTAGTTAACCGTGAGTAAATGACTCGGGTACTCATATACCAGATGGGACTGGTATATGATCGTGCCTTATACATTAGCTATAGCCCTTATCTAATTTAGTCCAAAATTTCAATGTGTAGGGCTTAGTCACAGGTGAGACTTAAATTATGTAACACATAGAAAGGAATATATACATAGGAGGAGGATAGATTATTGGTGAGCCCGCAAAACCATTAGGATCAGGCTACCTTGGAAGAAGTAAGTTAAGGACAAGCCATCGAGAAGTGTGTCTAACAAATGTTAGATTATTTATTTTATCTGGTAGGCCCAAGTCACCCAATGGTTAGTAGTTAGCCAAACAAAACTACATTGTTCGGATAGACAGTCCATTCATTTCTATTATTGTTTTAATCAGTTTGATTGCAGGATTATCATTTGCAAAAAGATATGTTGTAAAGGGATTTTATTGAGGGGAAACCCGTTCCACTAAGTGGCGTGGCCTCACTTGAGATAAATTAACCGAGATGTAATAGTATTATTCACACTAAACATTATGTATGACTCAAAATTTATGTTTTCTCCTTAAATTCTTGGGTTCTCAAAATTAGTTTGAGTAGATCGAGAGTTAGGGTCTTTTCAAGTTTAGTAGGTTGGACGAATAAAGTTTCCGAAGACATGTAGGAGGCAAAGCTAGCTATGTAAGAGCTATTTAGTTTTATTTCCACTGTGATGTATTAAGACTGTTATGCTTATTTAGTACTCGGATCAACTAAGGGGGAATTTTCATACTTCGCTCCTAGAGTATGTTGTATTAATTATATTTGATCAAAACATGGGAATCGCTTTGGGATTATGTATCTAAATATGAAATATTGATTTGAAATGTAATCAAAAAAGTTGTTTTTAATTTTTATTGATTTAGTTTCATATTTTTATGCTTTTGATATTATGGATACCATTAATATTATCGTATGTTGTCATCGGAAGTTAATAATATGGATAACTGCAGCATCTGTAGCACTTAGCTTCGAATCATAAGATAGGGGATGCTAGAACTTGGTATCGAGCATATGTTTGTGAAAAATTTAAAAGAAATTTCAAATTTAAAATGATAATGCTATAGTAATTTACTTGTATTAATTATATATAGCTTTATCTCTGTTCTCCCATCTCTCTTAGGTATTCTTCTGTATC
The DNA here is from genome assembly GCA_030765085.1 of Allium cepa. Classification (NCBI taxonomy): domain Eukaryota; kingdom Viridiplantae; phylum Streptophyta; class Magnoliopsida; order Asparagales; family Amaryllidaceae; genus Allium; species Allium cepa. The sequence continues at coordinate 682,415,591 of CM060932.1, read as the reverse complement.
TTACAAAGGCTTGAATGTAGATTTTAAGGACATAAGATATGGATGCTAGAAGTGGAAGTGTTAACATTGGTGGGGAAAGCACCACAACAAATGGAATTGCCAGCCCAAACACCAGGAGGAACCCATGTCAGGCATAAGCTGCAAGTGTGAGTACTGGAGTCTCGCAAGTCGATATGGGAGCAATGTATTAGTTTTTTATTAACAAGATGAAAGCAGGAGTTGCTGCGGGGTTAATTTGAGGTAATGCTAAAGAAGGAAATCAAGGAGCTTTATTGGTTAATAAATATGCTGTTTTGCTTAGAGATTATTCTCGGTTGGAAGGAAAGCCGTTTATCGGTACTGAGGACGCAATTAAAGTGGAGAACTGGTTACTTCACTGCTAAAGAATTTTTGCTGATTTGAGGCTCAATGATAAGAAAAAAAGGAGGCTCGCTTCTAGACAGTTACAAGGTGCAACACTGTATTGGTGGAACAGTGTTACTGTTGGAGTCGGTGAGGAGACAATGACTTGGGCTGAGTTCAGGAGGAGGTTTGAAGAAAGATTTATGTCAAAGATTGACATGTCTACTCTGCTCAGAAAGTTTGTTGAAGCAGGGAGATATGACAGTGCTTAAGTATGCAACCAGGTTTGAGGAGCTATCAAAATATGGATACGCTACGGTTGATACTGGTATTAAGGGGAATGAGAAGTTCATTCGTGGGTAGAAGCCTGAGCTTGCTTAGGCCATATTATCACATATTAGAGATCTGTGTAATGTTGTTGTTGATATGGCTTTAAGGCAGGAAGAGATTCTTGCTTATCTTGAAGGAAACAAGGCCAAGGAGGCTCAAGGAGGGAAAAGCTAGAAAAGGAGTTTTCCATGAGAAAGGATCTCGAAAGGGTGGAGCTGCTAGGAAAGGGAAGGCAGAAGTTGTCAGTTATAAGTGTGATAAGAAAAGACATCATGCTCATGAGTGCCAAACATGCAAAGAAAAGAAAGCTGCCGAGAAGAAAGGAGTGAGATGTTTCAATTGTGATCAGATTGGACACTATAAGAACCAGTGCAAGAAACCAGCCAATGACGGAAAGGGAAAGATGTTTGCATTAGAACCAGCTACCTCAAGACCAATAGGAGAGGAGAGTGGAAAAATAGTGTTAGAAGGTATGCTTTTGATTTATGGTGTATCAGTTAGCGTTCTATTTGATGTCGGTGCATCGCATTCTTTTATATCCGTTTTAAGCAGGCAAGCTTAGCCTAGAACCCTCATACCTAGTTACTTCCTTAAGGGTTGCAAATCCAATAGGAGATTATGCAACTCTTGGGATGAGATGTGACCATTTAGAGTTTGAATCGTTAGGTCATGTGTTTGCTTGTAGTTTGCATCTATTTGATTTCGTAGGGTTCAGAATTATTTTGGGTATGCATTGGTTAAGTAAATACGATGCTAGGATGTTTTGCCATGATAGGAAAATATCATTTAGACACCCTGTCTGTAGTGGTCGGATTGTATATACCATAGAAAACCCTAGTTTTGAGGTTAATGCTTTATTGGGTGTTATGGAGGCAGAAGACGAGTTGAATCGAGTTTTAGTTGTTAGAGAATTCGTAGATGTCTTTGAACCTATAGTAGGATTTTTGTCGAAACGAGTTATTGAGTTTCAGATAGATTTAGTGCCAAGAGCAGAACCGGTGAATAGACTACCAAGTAGAATGAGACCTACCGAGATAAGGGAGTTAAAGGTACAGTTGGTGGATTTGGAAGGCAAGAACTTTATCAGACTAAGCAATTCGCCTTAGGGAGAAACCGTAGTATTTACAAAGAAACCATATAGATCGTTGAGGTTATGCATCAATTATTGTAAGTTGAATGAAAAGACGAAAAAGAATTGATATCTTTATCTAGAATTGACAATTTGTTCAACCAGTTGAATGAAGCCAAAGTAATTTCCTAGTAAGATTTAGCAACAAGGTTCCATCGGCTTAGAGTGGCAGAGGATAATATTCCTTTGACGGTGTTTAGAACCAGATACGAATCGTACGAATGGTTAGTGATGCCTTTAGGACTGACTAATGCGCCGGCATTCTTTATAGATTTGATGAATCGAATTTTTCGAGAGTACTTGGATAGATTCGTGTTGGTATTCATAGATGACATTTTAATATACTCTAAGGATGCAAGAGAGCATGAAGTTCATCTTAGAGTGGTACTTGAGACGTGGAGACAGCATCAATTGAAAGCGAAAATTTTCAAGTATCATTTTAGGAAAAGAGAAGTGAAGTTTCTTGGTCATGTAGTTTTAGAAAAAAGGTTATCTATAGATCCGGCTAAGATCAAGGCAGTGAGTAATTAGAAGAGACCCGAGTCAGTGACTGAGATTAAGAGTTTTCTTGGATTAGCTGGTCACTATTGAAGATTCATTAAGGATTTCTCACGGATAGCGGCATCGATGACTAAGTTAACTCGGAAAGATGTGAAGTTCGTTTGGACTAATAAGTGTGAGGATGCATTTCAGAAGCTGAAACACTTACTGAGGAATGCATCCATGTTAGTTGTTCCAAATGGGAATCGGGACTTAGTGGTGTATACGCATGCATGTGGAATAGGGTTAGGAGCAATGTTAATGCAAAGAGGTAAGATTGCCTAAGCTTCTCAATGTCTCCGACAGCATGAGGTTAGTTACCCGACTCATGATTTGGAATTGGCTGTAGTGATTTTTGCATTGAAGGTGTAGAGACATTACCTGTCTGGAGAAAGATTTGAGTTATATAAAGACCATAAGTCTCTAAGTTATTTATTCTCTCAAAAGGATTTGAATATGAGACAATAGAGGTGTTTAGAGTTTTTAGCCGCTTATGACTTTGGTATTGAGTACACACTAGGAAAAGGCGACAAGGTTGCAGATGCACTTAGCAGAAAACATCAGAATGCGGTATTGGCAATGGTAGCGTAGTGGAAAGATTTAGAAGCATTGACTGCATGTAGAGTACAACAGAGATCTAGGAGTAGTTCTAGTACAAAAAAAACTGTGTTGTCATGTTTAGAAGTTTGACCGATGATGATCGAAAGGATTGCTTCTAAGTAAGGAGAGGATCCAGTATTAACTGAGTAGATCAGGAAATTAAGAAATGGAATAGAGAGCAATGACTTAAAAGGTTTCAATCTTGACCAGAATGGGTGGTTGAGAAAGAAAGGACAATTTTGTGTTCCAAATGTGGGAGACATTAGGAAGGAAGTTCTTGAAGAAGGTCATTGTTCAAAGTTCACCATTCATCCGGAAGGAACTAAGATGTATCAGGATATGAAAAGAAGTTTCTTATAGGAAGGTATAAAGACAGATGTAGGCTTATAGGTGAAACGGTGTTTGAACTGTCAACAAATAAAAGCCAAACATCAAAAGGCCAGTGGGTTACTTTAGCCTTTAGATGTTCAATTATGGAAATGAAATTCTATCTTAATGGATTTTATAGATGGGTCACGAACGTCAAATCGATGGAATGAAAGTATATGAGTTATAGTGGATAGATTGACCAAAAGTGTCCATTTCATTCCAGTTAAGTCAACCAGAACGACACTTGTTTTGGCTAAGTTATTTATGAAGAATGTAGTTAGACTACATGGAATTCCTGGTAGTATAGTAAGTGATAGAGATTCGTTATTCACTAGCGCGTTCTGGAAGAGCCTACGGGATACTTTAGATACCAAGCTCAAGATGAGTACCGCTTACCATCCGCAAACAAATGGGCAAGCAAAAAGAGTTAACAAAGTCGTAGAGGATTTGTTACGAGCTTGTGTGCTAAATTTCGGAGGATTATGGAAAGACCATCTACGCTTAGTCGAGTTTTCGTATAACAACGGTTATTAGACTAGTATAGGGATGCTACCATTTGAAGCTTTGTATGAAAGGCCATGCAAATCTCCCTTTTGTAGGTTAGAGACCAGAGATAGGTTAGTTCTTGTTCCAAATTTGGTTAGGGAAGCTGCAAAAAAGATTGAGTTACTTCGAGCCAGAATGAAGGCGACTCAGTCTAGCAGAAGAGGTATGCAGATAGGAAACGGAAAGACTTAGAGTTCTCACTTGGAGATCATGTTTTCGTCAAGGTATCATGGATGAAAGGTGTAACCAGATTTGGAAAATCAGGAAAATTGGCATCGAGATTCGTTGGACCATTTCCTATTATAGAAAGGATTGGGTAACTCGCATATAGAGTGGAATTACCAGGTAATTTGGCCAGAGTCCATAACTTTTTTCATATTTCTCATCTAAGGAAGTGTGTAAGAGATCCAGAGACTACTATTGTGTTGACTGTGTTAGATGACTTAGTAGTGGAACCTAATTTGACTATAGTTAGAAAGGCATTTCGTATAGCCGCAAGGGATAAGAATAGGCTAAGGAAAAAATAGTCAGATTAGTTAAAATCCAGTGGGGTGAAGATGAGAGAGACTGTATTTAGAAAACTGAGAGTTGGATTAGAGACACTTATCCAGACTTGTTTCATTATATGTTTTACTTTTATGATTGATTACCTTATCGTAATTTCGAGGACGAAATTCTTTAAGGAGGGGAGCCTGTAAACAACCCTAATTTTGATTAACATTCTTTAGGACATTTAATTGGATAAATTAAATGAAACAATTTAAATGGTAAGGAATTGAGATTTGTGTAGTTAGAGGGTAACCGTGCCTAAATGAATGGACAACGAAAATAAAGAAGTAATATGACAAGGGCAAAATAGGAATAGGTTATATTCTTATACCCTAAATCGTTAAGCCAATTTCATTTACAACATTCACAAATTAAAACTAAGTATCAAGTTTGGCCAGCCACCATTAGAAGAAATCAAGGCTAAATAACAAGACTTCAAGAAGGAAGCTTAATCAAATTAGTTCTAAAGCAAATCTCAACCTCTTTAACACAAGCAAAAGGTGAATAATATGTTACATCTCATACTTTCTTATTTTAGGTTCTAGATCAGATCCGAATATGTGTATATGTCATGTTTTATATGTTTATAAAAGGAAAACGGGAAATTTGTAAATATTTTAAATTGTTAATCTCTGAAATTCGATGGCATTTTTAGAAAAGATTTTGAAAAAGTATTGACAACTAGTCACATGTTGACAAATAAAGCAAGTTGGTTAAAAAGAAGTTACTTTATAAAGTTTAATATTAGTTTTTGTAAAGTTTTGTTGTTTCGCTACTTTCGGCAGCTACCTTCCGACCTCATACTGCCACCTCCATCTAAGTTGAAGCCAATACACATGGTATCAGCTTCGGTACATAGTGGATTGGAGTTGGGTGAAAGGTATGGAGCTGAAACAGGGATTTCAAAGGGGTTTAAGTGGCTTATGAAAACTTAAAACAATCTTCGTTGTAAATAAGGCTTTCGAATGAGATGGCTTTCGACTTGGTCGATTGTTTTAAAGAAAAGAGCTTTTGAAAGAGGTTGTCGCCTTTGTTTTGAAAAGAAACTTTCGATGGGGTCGAAACCCTACTACCGCATTCTACCTTTTGAAGCAATGCCTTCGAAAGGGTTCATTTGCTTTAAACTTAGAGCCGCTTCTCCAATACTTTTAAAGGGATTGGCTTCGACACTATCTACTTTTTCACTAAGGAAATTGCTTTCGAAAGAGTTGCTTTCGACTTAGTTCTTTAAGATATTTTTTATATTTTGAAAGCTAAATACAAAGGTTTCAAAAGGAATGGTTTTAAAGGTTTCAAGACTATCTACATACTTTTACTTGAACCCAATGCTTTCGAAAGGTTTGATTCATGTAAACGACTTAATGCTTTTGAAAGGTATATGATAAACGTTTGGAAGGCATGGTTCCCGAATGTTTTTAAGAGGTTTACCTTTATTGTTTAAGTGGAAGTTTCCAGTGTTTTCGAAAGGCATGTTTAAAGTGTTTTAAAAGAGGATGTTTAAGGTTTTATAAAGCTTTCGAAATGGACACTTTCAATGTTTTCGAAATGTCTAATGTATATGGTTTCGAAATGTATGTTTTGGACTTATGGCCTATGGTTTCAAAGAAGAGTAGTTAACTTTTTTTGAAAGAGGTACTTCCAATGGTTTCGAAAGGGGTACTTTCAAAGGTTTCGAAAGAGGTTAAACAAACAAACGTTTCAAATGTCTTCATCAACAACGTTTTGAGTAAAGCATATATCATGGCAAAGAGATTTAAGTAAGGAAAATAGTATATTTTCCTTGTTTAAGTATGATTTAAGGGGTTAAATCAATTTGAAAGAAATTTTTAAGGAAAATTTGGTGGGTTGTTAACTGTAAGTAAATGACCCAGTTATTCGTACACCAAATGGGACTAGTATAGGGTTGCGTTCTATACATTACCTATAACCCCTAACTAATTTAGTCAAAAATTCTAGTGTGTATGGCTTGGTCACAAGTGAGACTTAGATGATGTTACATACCCGGTATGGAAGGTCGGCTGGATCGGTAACAGCAATAACCAATAGTATTACTCAAACCCTGTGTAAACATTCGGCTTGTAATATAATGCGTCGAAGACCCCATCCTTAGATTGTTTGTCTTGCTGAGGCGCTACGCACCTGACATCCTTCATGGACAGCTGAGTCTTCTCATAAGTGACTTCCGTCCCGCTCCCAGCTGTAACATCCCGCCTTTTTGTACGTTTTAGGCAGACACACATGTCGACTCAAACTATACAGAAGGGCAGATTATTATTATGGTAAATAAGAAAAAAGCAGAGAAAGAAAAAAACAACAGAATCTCACAGCGGAATGACAAAATATAATAATCAAATAACAGTTCATGAAGCTTTTTTACAAAAACCTTTGATTAAACTTATACAACATAGATCAGAGTTACACATACCGGGGAATAATAAATAATGCAGCAGAATACATGATGCGGTGAAATAATATAGCATATAATAGTAGTACAAATCTTCGTTTTCGTCCTCCAGAGATAAGGTCTTCAAATCCCAAGGATAGGTTATTGATGAGCTCGCAAAACTGTTAGGATCAGGCAACCCTCGGAGAAGTAAGTTAAGGACAGACTGTCCAGAATTGTGTCTAATGGATGTTAGATTATTTATTTTATCAGGTAGGCCCGAGTCAGCCAATGGTTAGTAGTTAGCCAAACAAAAAAATATTGTTCGGACAAATAGTCCATTCATTACCTGATTTATGAGCATATATGATATTGCTATTATTATTTTAATCAGTTGATTGCAGGAATATGATTTGCAAAACAATATGTTTTAAAGGGATTTTAGTGGGGGGAAACCCGTTCCACTAAGTGGAGTGGTCTCACATGATATAAGTAAACCGAGATGTAATAGTATTATTCACACCTTGTTTTATGTCTGACTCGAAGTTTATGTATTTCCCTTAAACGCTTGGGTGCTCAAAATTAATTTGAGTAGATTGAGAGTTAGGGTCTTTTCAGGTTTAGTAGGTTGGACGAATAAAGCTTCCGAAGACATGTAGGAGGTAAAGCTAGCTATGTAAGAGCTATTTATTTTTATTTCCGCTGTGATGTATTAAGATTGTTATGCCTATTTAGTACTCTGATCATCCAGGAGGTATCTTCATATGTCGCTCTTGGTATATTATGTAATAATTATATTTGATCAAAATGTAGGAATCATTTTAGGATTATGTATCTGAATATGAAATATTGGTTTGAAATGTAATTAGAAAAGTTGTTTAATCTATGTTGATTTAATTTTATATTCATGTGCTTCTGATATTATGGATACCATTAACATTACCATATTTTGTCACCGGAAGTTAATACCATGGATGATTGCAGTATCTGTAGCGCTTAGCAACGGGCTATAAGATAGGGGATGTTACCATATATATACTTAAGTTTTTAACTAAACTTAGTAATATAGAAAATCATGTTTGTTGGTAGGTAAATTTATACCGTACAAACTTTTATCGTCTTTCTATTTACAGAAGATTTATATATTTTTCAAATAATTTATAGAAAATTAATACGAGTCAGCCATAGTTTTAGACAATCATTTTTATCAAGGTTGTTTAGATGAATTTTCATTAAAACCTTTAGTAAAGTTAATATTTACAATCAAACAAGTGTTAATTTTATGAAATTACAGGGATTTACGTAGAAGTAGTATCCATACCTAATAAAGTTTGAACCTTTAGAAATATAATTACCATTATAAACTACATTTACTAGATAATCATCTATGTATTTTTGCTTAGTCAATTTATTATTATTTTAGGAATCTAAATTTTTCAAGATTTTTGAATCTGAATTACTTGAGAGAACATTATCTTTGGACTTCTTGAACTTAGTATACAAAGTACCATATTTCTCGTGACTTTGTTTAGCTTTGAAACCAAGAACGTTTCCGTTGCCATATGGTTTTGAAATTTTATTTAAAATTTTCAAATTCTGATTTCCTAATTTATTAAATTTTGAAACATTGTTAATTGTTCCAATTTTTGTTTTAGTTCAAAATTTTCGATTCTAGCAGAGTCTAGACTAGATTTTTAATTAACAATTCTCTTTGCAAAGCTTATCATTCTCAATTTTGCTGGCCTTAATTTCATCAGTTAGAGCAGCATTTTGATAAGATAAGTTTTCACAATATTTTTGTGAAATTTCTTATTCTTCCTCTGGAATACTTTTCTCGTCTTTTAATAAGCCAATTTCTAGTTCATCTTTATTTAACTTACCTATATTCTCTTTATATAATTTATATAGGTCTCTAAGTTTATCATCTAATTCTATACTTATTCCAAAAAAATATAAGAGAGTTCGGGACTTACCTTTGGAGTAATGGTCATAAATCAGACGTTAGCTTGTTCTGAATCACTATCACTATTAATATCTGTGAGTCTGAATCATCCTATGTAACTTGGATTGCCTTTCTCTTTTTCTTTAATTTTTCAAACTTGTTTTTCATCTTCTCATTATTTAGTTGTGATGGTCTTTCTTCATATGGCTAAATTTATCATATTCATAGCACTTAATTGATGTCAGATAAGATGAGTTTGTTGAATTGCCACCATTTTGTGCCTTTGTAAACTTCTTGAACTTCTTAAATTTGTTATAATTTTGGCAACGAATACAATCTCATCATCGTTTAAATCTGAGTCATTGTCATTCGCTTGGAAGGTTATACTCCTTTTTTCTTGATTTTTCTCTTTCTTGCCTGCAAACTAGCCTCGTATGACATTAAATTTCTTATTAATTCTTCAACTTTGAGTTGAGAAAGATCATCAATTTCTTCATTAGTTGAAATTTTCCTTCCCATTCAACAGCTAAAGTTTCAAAATGAGTATAACTAGGTCAAAACCTATGAAGTAACTCCTAGTGCCATGATATTGTGTTGAATCATTTGAAATCTAGCATACATGTCTATGATAGTCTCATTTTCTTTCATTTTGAATGATGAGAACTAATTCTGTAAAATTGATATCTTAGTTTGTTTTACTTTATTTGTACCTTCATGAGTGACTTGTAGTGTACGTTAGATATCATATGCACTTTTACAAAGCACAACTCTTGAAAACTCATTTTTATCAAGTGAACATAATAAGATTTTCATAGCTTTAGCATTTTCAGTTGCTACAATATTTTAAGCATCTGTCCAAATAGTTGGAGCTTCATACTTAGTTTGAGTAGCTTACCAGATTTCAAGACCATTAGCTTCCATAAAGATTCTTATACGTGTAGAACAATAAGCATAGTTGGATCTAATAAATAGTGGAGGATGTGCGGTTGACTGACCCTCTAGAAAAGTGCTTTCCATATTATAATGATTATTCAAATACTTGATTACATTAATTTGAAATGAGCAAACTCTGATACCAAATGAAATGCACATGGATCTTGTATAATATGGCTTATGAGTATATTCAAGTTTATAGTCTAAACCAAACAGTACTAACTAGCAGAGTATTGTAAAGTAAAAAAAGCAATCACACATTATTTTTACACTGGTTTGGACCTCATGTCCTACGTCCAGCCCCAGACTCCTCTGAAATTAACTAACCAACACTCACTTAACCCAGAGGATATATATCTTACAAAATGCCAAGCAGCCGAATAGAACTTCAACTTTTTCCTAAAGATCTCCAACAGGAATTCACAAAACGAGAATAATTTTTTGACTTTTGATGAGTTCTTGGTAATTCGAATATGGTCAATTGTAGTACAGTACTTCTTGTAATCTCCTTGATGATTCAAGATGTGTGCTTCATGATTATTAGAACTGTATTGAGTATTCCTGAGTAAAGAATATTGCTTTAATTGTAAGAGAGTTCAAGAGTGCTCATGAGATAATAGATATTAAGAAAGTAAATTGAGAAAGTTAAAATGACTTGTGAAAGTTGATCTCTACTTATAGCTATCAAAGAGTTGCATCGAATAGTTGTAATCGTTCGAAACAACCATTACTATTCGCGGAGATGCTCGTGAATGATCGCAACCATTTGAGGTGACTTTTTAGAAAATAGCCATTACAGTGTAATCAATCGATTGGGTATAAAAGTTAGTCTACTAAATATAAATATTGAATTACACGGCAAAATTTGAAAATAAGTTAATATAATAAAATGTTCTTGTTCAATCGGCTGAATATATTTTCAATCGGCTGCCCTCAGTCGACTAAAAATATATTCAATCGTCTAAACTATCTCTACTACTAATAAAGAAAATTCGTTGAATTAATTTACTCGGCATCTTTTTGAAATTTTGAAAATGCCCTTGCTTTCCGTTTACAATAATATAAACAGCCTGTGTGCGAAGCACGGGCCAATTCTAGTATAAAATATGTTTTTTATATAGACAGCCCATTTTAAACTTTTTTAACTCTTTGATCTTTGAAAATATTTGTATACAGTTGTGTGTGTGCATATGAACTACTATGGAGATTTTACAAGTATATCCAAGCCAAATACATACAGTTGACTTAACAATTCGTATTTCCTTATCTTTTGATATGTAGATAATCAACATTGCTTTCCCTTTGATTCTCTGATTCAATAGATCCTTATACCTGCATAATGTTATATAGTAAATATATAACAAGATATAGTTGTCATTGTTAAAATACAAACAGGGTTCTAACATCTTCACCTAATATATTTTGATATTATTATTTATCATAGCCTAACCCATTTATTGTTTCTATAATACTCGTTTCAGTCCAAGACATTTCAGGTGCACAAACGAAGTAATTAGCTAGTTATGTAGATTTCCTTTTAGAAACTAGTTTCATGGTAAGATTACCATTCCTTTGTGTATTTTTATATCCTTATTTATGTATGTATATGTATGATGATATGTATTGGATTAAGCTATGTATATTTTGGAGACAATGGACTTTAGACTTATGTTATTTAGTCTACTGTGACTTATGAACTATTGCATATTAATCTATCCTGGAAATGTATGTGTTTATTTATTTGTGTTAACACTTAGTACATGTATTTAAGTTGTATATAGTTCGAGATATGTATCGGTGTTAGCCCAAGGGAATATTCACGTGTGATGGCCCAATATCACCTTATTCTCTATATTATCGTACTATATTACTCAGTAATATTGTTTGGTGGTATGATAATAAAGGTGGGGTGTTACAGTTGGTATCAGAGCATGTCCAAAACAATACATGATATAAAAGACACAAGTCTTGGCCTTAGATTGGACTTAGGAATCCCTGTTGTAATGAACCGTATTTTACATATCATAGTATCGTAAAATATTGTTTTTAAATCTATATTAGGTTGGATTTAGCTATAAATTAAGATGATGTTGATTAGTGAATTTTTGAACCTAAGTAATTTTATTGGATGATTTACAACCTGAAAACCTATCAGGCCTATAACATTTGATATGAGCCAAATTATGATCCAAGACCACTTCCATTTGAATGTATGATGGTTTCTCATTCTATAGGGTGGTTATAATAGCTTTCTTCACTTATTGTTTATAAGATATGGCTATTTGAAGTTTAGATAGTTTTCTGATAGTTTAGTGTGTAATTTGTTAGGTTTAGGTGAAGCCCAAAGGCCTATTTTAGGTTTGGAGCTAATATTGGCAGCCATATCCTTCTTAAATCATTTTTCATCTTCCTAAACCTCCATTAAACTTTTCTCTATCCAAAACCACTTCTAATCTCTTCCAAATTAATCCAAATCCATATATTAAGGTTAAATTAGCATGAGGATTAGCAAGAGACTTTCAAATCTATATTTTTAGAAGAGAAATTTTGTGGCTTTGCTGTCTATTCTCAAATTTGCCTTTTTTACGTGCAAATCATTGATTTTTGGTTGTTTGGTGACTGATTTACTATTTCTATTCCTACCATATATGTCTCCAAAGGTTCTTTGACATGTATTGAATTAAGAGTAGAAAAATGTTTCTGTCGCTTTTTTTGAAATTAAAACTAAAATGAAAACGAATTTCAAACAATTTAAAGTGATTTAATCATGTCGTTTGATACGTGATTGCTTATATAAATGTTAGGCTATATGTGTTTTGAGATGATTTTCCATGTACTTATGTATGTTTGTATGACCGGATGATGTTTGAATGATTGTCGATGGGTATATGGATGTTGTATTGTACGTTTGAAAGGTTTTAGATGTTCATTGGAGCGATTTGGTGGTTGTAAATGTAAGATGGGTTTCGATGGATCACTATAGAGTGTTTGGTTGTGTCGATGCGTGAGTATTGCATATGGCTCGAAGCGGTAAGTGCAGTGTCTTAAATAGTGCAAAAGTTAAAGTGTTGGAAATGCTATAGGAACTCCAGTCGGTAGGGGTTGTTCAGCATATGCATCAGTCTAGGAATGGCATGGGGTGGTTTCTTTGAACAAAGTATGGCCGGTGGTAGGAAGACCGGACCGCTATTTGTGTTCGGTTGGAGGCTTTGGGCAAGGCGTAGGGAAACATGAAGGGCGGCTTCAGCCCAGGTGTAGTATCGAAAAGGAATTTTATCTTATGGGTCGGAGCCGAACAAAATTTAGGGTTTGGGGATTTCGCATTTTGGTTCGGTGGCCTAGCTACTTCAGGCTGGTTATGTGTGAACCCAAATAGAGGGATGGAATGGGGTCTTGGATGTTGACTTCGGGCTTGGCCAAGGGGAAATGAGGAGACTACTTCGGGCTTGCCTAGGCATTACTTTGGGGAAGTTTGGGGTTGGCTTGGATAGATATGGGACAATGCCTGACTTCGACATAGAGGATCTATGACTAGAAATGTGTGTTTAGAGTTGATCTAAACTTTGGCGTATTAATGGGATGAATCATTTTGGTAGAGTACTTCGATGAGAAGTGTATGTGTGCTTGATGATAGTACGAGGAGGCACGTTCGACGGGTGAAGTGATGTGGTGGGACATGGTGTGTTCTGGTATCAAGTCTGTGCAAAAGAGAACGTCGATAAATCTAGATGTGATGTGTTTTTTATAGTGCAAGGGTACGCAAGGATGCACATATGTATGCCCTAGACCTTAGTGATAGTCCAACCTGCCTTGTTAATGGAAGTAGCTTGGTGATGGTATATGAATGAACACTGGATCTAATAGCGACATGGTGTGTTGTTGGCCTCGGTTATGATTCTATGATTAATTAGAGATTGGGAGGCATCCTGGTGGTGATGCAGGACTTTGGTGGTGATCGACTAGTATGGGAACTTGGTGGTGGTTGAGTGATATGAGACCTTGGTAATGATAGGAATGAAGTGAGACCTTGGTGACAATTGTCATTGCGTGTTTGTAATATATTTGCTACGGATGCTATAATTGGTATGATTGCTTTGTAGTATTTATTGGTGTCTCATGATGTTGGTATGCCTCCTTAGGTACCCTAACACCCATGTTATACTTAGTGTAGTATGCACATATGATGATGATAGTAAAACATATATAGTTTTATGTTCTAACTTGTTAGATGCAGGGACAGGTCAGGTATGATTCCCCGTACTCAATGTTTCTGTCTTAATATATCGAATTTTATGGTATCTTGAGAGTGTTTATCGCTCACACCAGACTGTTGTCTGACTCAAGGTTTTATAATTTGCTTCTTATTATCATAGATGCTCTTAAATGAGTAGACTGGATAGCAGGTTTGATGTAGTGTGTGGAGCTGTACATCGGACGAGCAGGAGGTTGATGCTCATCTATAATATAATTTGGATCTTACGATCGCTTATATTTTGCTATGCAATACTATAGAGCTATATCAGTACTGTTAACCCAAAAAATGGATCAACGCTATGGATTGAGTGTGAAAGCACCAGCCTGTTTATTAAGGAAAATAAAATAGAAAAAACAATTGTAGATCATAGAAAAAGTAAAGAAATAAGAAGATTTTTATAGTGGTTTGGCTGTTAATGAAGCCTACATCCACTTTATAACTTTCTATTAACTGACTGCTATTACAAGTAGAATCAGATTACAATATGATTGAATCTCCTAAGTAGATGAAGTCATAAGTGCAAGAGTTCACTAGAGAATCATACTGAACCCTTAGATGACTATTGTGTGGGAGGAGAAGAGCGAAGAATAATTTTTACAGAGTTCCAGCCTATGCAGTTAATGCGCTCGGTAGATTCAAAGCGGTGGAGGTGCAAAAAGTCATAGCAGGGATACAGCGAGGATATAGCGGGATATAGAAGATGGCTCTAAAATAGCATATAAAACTCGTACTTAATATTTTTATAAATATATAAATGGTAATTAAATGAAAATTTATCATTCAATTAAATTATAAATAATACATAAATAATTTTAAATAAAAACATGTGCGAATATACTTTAAATAAACGAAAAACTGTTATATAACATAATTGAATTTGGTAGAATATTAGAGTATTTTCATTTCTAAAAATATATTAAAAATTAAATCAAATAAATTAGTTTCATAATTTTATAATGTATAAATGCAATTTTTCAATTCATCTTATTAAAAAAGATATAGCGGGAATAGCGGGATATAGCGGAAATAACGGGATATAGCGGAAATAGCGGGGATTAAAGCGGAAAGGCTATATTCTGGGGCTATATGGAAAAATCATAGCGGTAGAAATCCGCTATGAGATATAGCTAGGTTGTAGCGGGGTAATAGCGGGGCATTAACTACACAGGTTCCAGCAGCCAGTCCAAAAGATCGTCTTTATGTTGCAGATAAGTGAGTACTTATAAGGATTAGAGAGCTACTGAGCCAGACCGCTTTGTTAGAAGCCTATACTTGATGATACGAAGGCACTCCAAAAATTTCATTGTGAACCAATTTAACTTGATGGGTCGCTAGCGATCCATGGGGCATGGATCGCTAGCGATCCATGTAGTTAAAGTATTTTTGGATAGTTTCACTTGGATTGTGCTCCTTGTCCTATATAGATACTCTCCATATAATTCATAACTAGTTGCCTTGTTTTGATGGTGACTCATGTACAGGTTGCATTGAACTATGACAGGAATCAAATAAATGCTCACTTCTCGAACTAGTTCGCTTGGAATATCATGAAACTTGGCAGATATCCTTAGATAAGATATTGGTTCATGATGCAAGAAATTTGGAGGATTCATGAGCAATCCCTATGGTTCACTAGCGGTCTACAAATGATGGATTGCATGCGATCCAACCCATTAGCCTATTTTTGCATCTTTCCTCTTGGGTCTCACTTAGCTTCTTCTTCCTGTCCTTTCAGTTGATTCTTGAGTTTTTTGACTTGACATGGATGTTCTAGCTCCCTTTGAATTCTATTGGGTTAAAAATCCAGTTAACAAGTACTTAGTATTATTAGAGACGGTTTTGGAGTTTATTTGGGATATTACGATGTATAAACTCTATTATTTTGGTTTTGTATAATCATTTGAACCTAATTTACTTTGATGTTCTTATTTTTTGTTCATTTTGATTATATTATTGTCTTTCCTATTAATATATGTATATATATTATAATTATATATTGTGTATTCGTTATGATATATTTGACAGGTATTTATTAAAGTTCGATTGTTTTACCCTTTACAATCATCTTACATCGACCTGGTATTGTAACAGCACACTCATTAGGTTATATGGGGTATTGGAGGTGTATAGCGATTGTCACATTTGATATCAGAGCTTAGGTTGCATGATTGACCTAAGTTGATGGGAGTTCCATTAGAGATAGGGTAAGTGGAACATTCTAGAATGGATCTAGTGATATACGAGAGAACATACTTGTTATATATTTTGGTTTTCAAAACTATATATTAGTAGTATAAGTCGCATTGCACACACGAGTACCATTGATGCAGCTTTTCTTTATGAGAGACTAATCATTCTTCTTACAAATTTTAAGGATGAGTTGGCATATAAGGAATGTTGCTAGAAACTCCATCTCTAGAGTAGAAGAAGAGGAAGCGGGCTCAGGGGTGGTTAACCCCAATATGCAAACAATGTTCATTAAGATGATGAGGAACATGTTGCGAAATGACCAAGTTGCTGCTCCTAATATTGCTGTTGGTGGTAACAATGCTCCGATGGAAATGCCCAAAGCCGACATTTCTAATCTAATCATGGACTATACTAGCCTTGGAGGCAAACTATTCCTTGAAACAGAATCGATAGTGGAAGTGTAGGATTGGCTGGGTACCTATAAGTGTATCTTCAAGGACTTAGATTTAAAAGATGCGACAAAGAGGAAGTTGGTCTTTAGGCGACTTTAGGTAGGTATATGGGATCATGGTAGAATGCTGTGAAGATTGCTACTCCAAAGGACTAGTTTAGATAGGAGCAGTTTAAAGCTCGACTTAAGGAGAAGTTATTGCAGACAACCCAAAAGTTTGTATTGTTTAAGAAGTTTGCTGATTTGAAATAGGGAGAGAAGACTGTTTCCAAGCATGGTGCTAAATTCGACTTGTTGTTGAAGTATCCTTTATCGATTTTTCATTGAAGAAGAATGATAAGTTCATAGTTGGCCTGAATTAGTATCTAGTTGAGAGGATATTAGCTATATTGACGAGACTTTTTAAATTGCCGTAGAGAGATCTTTGAGGCACAAGAACCTGTATCCAAAGCCAAAAATAGAAGTTGTTGTTTCTAAGGAAGATCTAAAGCTGCAAGCGAGCGGGGGAGGCAAAAGCAAGTGGAACAGCAACAACAACAAAGAGAAAAAATAATCATGGGAAGAGGATGGCTAGTAGAAAGGTAAGTGGGAGCTAATGTTCTTTAGCTGCAATTAGTGGGTTCATCTTGGTAAGAATTACAGGTCCCTGAAGAGTGGGGAGAGGAAGTGTTTCAACTGCGATAGGATTGAGCACATGAAAAAGGATCATCCAGAGTTGCAGGGGACTGGACAGGGCATGTCTACTTATGCATTGAGTGTCGTTCCTACTTCATCGACTTCTCCATCGGTGAATGAGAAGGGGAAGGGCATCAATATTCGAGGTATGCTTTCTATTTACAAGACTTATACATGTTTTATTTGATATATGCATGACCCTTATCTCTAGTGACTAAGTGAATTGGTTAGGGTTGAACCTTGACCTAGTAAGCAAACCTTGGGTTGTTTTGAACTTGGTGGATGGTTCGACCAACCTAGGTTTGGGTTGTCGAGACTTATTGTTGTTGAGTCGTGGATGTTTATTTGATGAGAATTGCTTTGTTTAGGTTTAGTTAGATTTAGTATCACTAAGGGATGGAGAGAAAGAAGGGATATAGAGATGTGGTAAATGGTGAGATGGTGCATATGACGATTGGTATAAGAGGAGGATCGAAGCTAGAGTTGGACTATATGCCTGAGGATACAGTTATGGTTAACTTTATGTGTTCGCTTGAAATCCTGCACGAGGAGTTGCCACTGTTACCTATGGTGAAAGAATATCCGAGGGTGATCGGAATAACACCACATAGAGAGATTGAGTTCCATATCAACATAGAGGCCAATTGTTATATCTTTGAGGAGGGTGACACTTAAAGAGAAATGAGGGCTAGCGGTCTTAGTGAACGACCTATAGAGAAGAGGGTTCATTTGAAGGAAGTTCTCCAGGTGAGGAGTACCCATAGTGTTTGCATAGTGGGTGGATGCCTCTTTGAGGTAGTATGTAGTGTTAGGAGCAAGGCGAGCTTGTACTGGAATTCCTAGGTAATACTCATGTCTTCTAGTAGAAGAGAAGTATGAGACGCACTTGAGGATGGTGTATGAGGTATGGAGGAGATGTAACAGTTTAGGAGTAGTGCTCCTAGAGTGGAAACAATTTGAGTATATAATTGGTTATGATTTCCGATAGAGGAAGGAGATGGAACTAGAAGTGTTGGCAGGATAAATTATTAGACTTGCTCTGATGTAGCAGATTGAAGCTAGTCAAAGGCGAGATTCCAAACTAGCAAGGATCATTGCTGATATAGAGATGAGGTCTAGTATGAGAAGACGAAGCTGTACAGACTCGGCCGAGAAGGTTGGCTCTGTAAAGTAGATGGATTGATTATACCTATTGTTGATGGACCTAGGAATGGGTTACTATAAGCATACCATTGTTCGAGGTTAATGTACAAGGGATGGATTGTATAAGATTGATATTTTACTAAAAAGGGATAAAGGTGGATGTCAGGATTAAGGTGTATTAACTTCCACTAGTGGAAGCTTAGCAGAAGAGCCTAGTGGGTCATTACAATCGCTAGGAATTCCCTGGTGGAATGGGGAATGGATGTGGACGTATTGCCAAGGGTAGAAGAGGGTATGTTACAATTTGAGTCATAGTCGATAGATTGATGATGAGTGCCAAGTATATGCCCATAGCGTCAAGTGGAACAACAAAGGAACCAGCTAAGTGGTAGGTGAAGCGGGTTATGTGGTCCTAGGGTGTTTCAATAGGCATTGTAAGTGATAGATACCCATTATCAGGAGTGGATTCTATAGAAATTCACGTTGCAACGTCCTATATTCCGATAAATTAAAATACTACTCAAACTCCCACAATTTATTGTGATAACTTAATGTATATTCTTACTTTCAACAACCATTTAATTCTACAAATCTAAAATTACCACATAATTTATAAGTTTCAAGGACTACTACTACCCAATACTAAATTCAAGGACTGCTAATACCTAATATTTTCTAGATTTATATACATGCAATATATAATTCAAGTTATCAATCGAGAATGTGTACGTAAGGTTTATAATTTCATTACACTTATACAAATTTTAGCCTACAACTTTAATTTACATTTCAGGCATATAGGAATAGATTTACAACGATATAAATCCAATATTATATAAAAATATATAATTTTTCACTCACCTTTTTAGCTTTCCAAATCTCCAGATCAAATCTCTATTATTCAAATTGACTTCATTTCATCCTTATTTGAATACATACACTACAATCATACATATATTCAGAAATCCAGATTGAAGAATAGGTTTTGATTTAATTTAAATTGTAGATCTGGATTTATAATTTACCTTGGCTTAATGGTGTGATTTGACCCTATTTTGCTTCTCAATTATCCTCTCATATTCTCTATTTGTGTATGCATATAAACTATAACTATTTTTCTAAAGAATTTAGAATTTTGTGAATAAGAGAATATTATAGAGTCTCGCCGTGTTTTAGAAAATATTAAAAGAAAAGCAAGGAGTTAGGCCCGTGTTTATAGGGTTCAAATCAATGAAAACCGTTAGATTTAACTATTTTGAATCTGGATCGTTCGGCCATGCCTAGTTCTCAATTTGACAGCTCGACCGGTCGATTGCAGCCCTCTACCGATTGACAGGTGTTGGTCGACCAGCGTGATTTAAGGGTCGATCGGTTGTGTTAATTTGGATGTTGTTTATTCGTTTCCATTTTTAATTTATTTTATACTATTTTATACATACCTAATTAACATTAAACTTGCTTAAACATTAAGTATCAGTTAACTTTAATGGGCGTTAATTAACATTAATTTATTTCACTAATTAAACTTTATCTCCTTAATTGCGTATATGATTATTTAGATTTGGAATATTTAAACATTAATAACTTTTCTGAGTGAACTCCGATCATAAAACCTTATATGAAAATTTATCAAAAAATGGCCATGAATCCAATGGCGCAAGTTAGCCAAATTTTGACGTCGGTAAAAGTTCTATTTTCCGACATTGCTATTTATTAATTAATTTTCTTTTTAATTAATTATAATTAAAATTACATGGTGTTATAGTACTATAATCGGATGAACCATAAATAAGAACATCAAAGTGCAACATGTTCATTGATTATACAAAATAGAAATAATAGAGTTTACACATCCCAAATCTCTCGTAAACTCTAATAACCATCTCTTAAAAAGTAAAAGTACCAACATAGCTCCACAGTACTGCATAGTGGAATATAGTGATAGAAAGCTCCAAAATATAGATGTACAAAAGTGTAGCCTCCTGCTCATACACCATACAGCTTCTAGCACTATTTAGCAATATTATCCCTAATCTACTCATTTAAGAGTATGCGAGATAATATGAAGCATAGCATATAATCTTAGGTCAGGTAACAATCTGGTCTCAGCAATACATCATCTCAAAATTCCTAAAAACCGTATATAGTAATAAAGACATGGAGTATGTAGGACCATACTTGACATGTCCCTACATCCAAAGAGACAGAATATATGCTAAACTTGTATCACATAGAGGAGTACAACACCCAGTACAATATTGGGTATAATGGATAACATAACATAATGACATCCATATCAAGCACACAAAAAATATAGCAACCATCACACATTCTTGCATCTCTCACTTAACTGACGTTGGATATAAGATAACTCTTATTACCCACACACAAATGGTCAGTTGCTGCTCACTGTTGCATATGCTCCACTCATGCCCACATAAATGGCTAAGGACTGGACATATAAATACGTCCAAATACGAGTACACACGGACCACTTGGGGTATACATGGATTACCCTATCCAAAAACGAGCATCACAGCCTTAGAGTTATCCATCGATCCCTTAGCACACGCACAAATAATAGAATAATGTCTTGTTCTACTTTATAAGCTATCACATAGAACTTGTCCGCTCGGTCCATCACCAGGTCTCATAGTCACCCATTGTAACACCCTATAATCTTACATAATTAAATGATTAAGTTAAAAGGGTAAAATTATAATTTTATATGAAGGGAAAATATTAAATTTTTACAAGAGCTGGAATTAGGCTTAGGGTCTGATCCCATTGCATCCATAATGTTGTTTGTAGGAGAAAAACATATAAAACTTGTTGAATTTGGTTAAACGATCTAGATATTAGAAGAAGTTTAACCCGGTGGCATTTTCATAATATATTAATTTCGAGATTTTAGCCTAAATTTAAATTCAGCCTATAAATAGAAATGAAAACCTTTTTTCTAATCGTACTTTAGCCTAAACATCTTACCTCTTATCTCCATCTTTTTCATCATCTATCTCTAAAGAAATTAATTTCAAATCAACCAAATAAAATCCAAATTAAACAAATTCATATATGGAAATAATTAATGAGAAGAGAGATAAGAAAATAATTCGAAGCTATCGAGAGATTTGACATTTTCAAGGTGGAAAATTTTCGAACAACAAAGAAGGAGAAGGATTCACTTCGGATCGGAGAAGATGCATGGCTAATCGTGAGTGGCATTTATCATATTTGCGTTTATATTGATAAAACAAAGTAGTTCACCCCTTTATGATCTTAAACAAAATTTATAAACGATGTTTAATAAATAAAAACCAATTTTTTTATGTACACATAATTAGAATGTAATATGTCATGGCTAGATGGTTAAAAGTATAATTTTTATCAACTATAATTAGCAGAAGATAATCTCCTTTTAATTAAAAAGTGTGAAATATAAAAGCATTTCAAATCAGACATATTTTATATCAAAATTGTAGTTCTTGATTATGTGAATCTAGTGGTGGTGTCTTTCATCGATCGGGTGTATGGATTGATCGGAAATTGCTTCAAAAGGTTGATGAATGAGACCATTCATTTTGATTCAATGGTGGATCGATAATGGTAGGATAATCGAAGGACATGGAAATAAAAGGAGGTTGAGGAGTCACTACGTTGGTGTTCGATTGACAAGCTACAATTGGATTTTATCGAAAATCGGCATGAAAGTTACAGTGGTCGTAGGGGATTCTAGCACGACGGTGAATGTCTGGTAGTGTCGATATTTTTGGTGATAGCTTAGGGAACTCGACAGCGTCCTCTGATCATGCGATGGAGGTCTGCTGTAGCGATGGACGCATGGTTAAGATTTCTATGATTGGTTCGACAATAGCCGGCACGAGGAAGAGCATGTGGCTATTATATGCAAAAATATAATAATATAATATAATAATGAGCTATTAATTAAATAATTACCAATTTGACCTTCAACTTTACATGCTTATACTTTAGCATACGATCTCTGTTTCATATGTGGTTCTCTATGTCACGATCGTGGTGAGACGAGTAATATTTTGGTATATTGTTTTCTATGTTTTGAGATAGTTTATAAAATTATCTTAGTTAGACAAGTTTATTATACGGTTTTGCAATAATAGGGTGGGGCTTGATCTAGTAGATTCGTAAATTATGGAGCGAAGACGAGTTTTAGGCTTGATCTCAATAGTGTCGCTGATCATTAGGTGAACGTCTAACATGACTTGACCTCAATACTCATATGCGATTTTCGCGGTAGTGTTGTGTACAGGCCACACGAGTTGGGACTCTGAGCTCAATAGTGTGGTATGCGGTATATGTCGGGTGCATGTCAGTGGGGCTAGTGACATCTAGCAACTACGAGTTGGGACTTCAACCCCAATAGTGTCACAATTGGTTGTACACAAGTTGGAACTTTGAGCTTGACGGTACATATGTTAGGAGATGGTGAGTTGGGATTTTGAGCCCAATAGTGTCAGAATAGGTGGTATACGAGTTGGGACTTTGAGCTCAACAGTGTGCATATGTTTGGCTGACGATGAGTTGGGATTTGAGCCTAATAGTATAGCGGTTGTTAAGCCATACGAGATGAGACCTTGAGCTCAATTTACATAGGACTAGACTTGGGTAGATTATCGTGAAACCATGGCATATGATGTCACTATAATATTATATTGTGTTTAGCTAATTTTCTGGGTGTAGGTAACACAAGTTAAGGTATAATTTAAGAGTATAAGTGTTGTTTTACTAGCTTATTAGTATTATACAATTATATGATGTGTTTTACCCACCAAACGTATGTCCGACCCCCTCTATCTTCTTCTTTTTAGTGATAATCTGATAGGTTGATAGAGATGACCAGTGGTGACTTGGAGGCATGATAGTGTGACAGAGACATGAATTTTCTATCTACTATTTTATCCCGGTTATTCCTAGACATTAGGTTAATCTTGTTACTAATGTAGAGAAATGTTGTAATTGAAGTTTATATGATACTATATTATTTTTCTTGTCTGGGGTTTTTGTATTATTGATTACTATTATATTTTATTCCTTCCGCTTTAGGTTTCAGAAAGTATAGAATGTTGTAGATAGCTTTGTGGTTTGTGTTTATGTATTTTACCTAAAAATAATCCACCATCTACGAGTGCAATGTCTTCATCATTTTTTTGTGAATCAAGGCATTCGTAGATGGCGGGTTGTTTCATTTGGTATCAAAGCATAGGTTTGGTGATTCGTACTAAATAAGAGCATCTGGGAGAGCATATTTTATATATTATTATTTATAATATATATATATATATATATATATTATTACGTCATAGCCCATATATTTTGACTTGTAGAGGTAGTTGTTGGCTTATCCCTTATCAACGTAAACAACTATGAGTTACATAATTGTTGACATTTGAAAAACAATTTTGGGTGAAAATCAATCCATCGGATTTTTTATAATTTACTTCATAAGGAATTACTATTAGAGGGTCATAACCAATTAGCAGTAGAGTAAATTGAGGGACCAAGGAAGAATAAGAAGGAGAGAAGTACCCTTATGTCCATAGACTATAGTGTGATGTTGATGAGTCATAATGAAGGTACTTAAGCATTTTTTTAAGTTGCAATTGGGCTTGTATAAGTTATGATCTACTCGAATTAAAGCAATTAATTAACTGAAATTAATTTAAATGTTTTCCCTAAAAGTGAGAAAAAATAGTGTTTGGGATTTTAAGGAAAATACGATAGTTGAATTGTGTATATGCATGTATATGCGTGTGTTTGTGTGTGTATAACCATTTATTTTAAGTTTTAAACATGATAAATTCTATAAGAGGAAATTTTCTTAAATATATTAAAGCTTTTGTTTTCTGAAAAAAATCGTGTAAAGCGTGTTGTCACCCTTATATTTTGTTATATGCATTTCTTTTGATGAAGAAACTTTTTTAAAAAGTAAATTGACTAGTAACGACACGTCATTTTGTATTTTCTTTATTTTATTAATAATGTTTTCATGCTTTGGAATTTTTTTCAAATATTACATTTGCATTACCATTTTTCAAAAAAAAAAATATTTATAAAGATAAGGTTTATATGGTTTCTTTTATATGTTCATACTTCTAAGTTAAATTTGAACCATTTTGGAGAGAATCTGAATGGAAAAAATATTTAAAACTTATGGAATTTTTCAATTGCAATGTGCAGTATTTTTGACTGAAAATTAAAGGAATTTTGATATAAACTCTTGAGAGTAAACATTGATTAATTATTCATATTTTTGTAAATTATTTCAGAATTCGATATGTGTATAGTTAATATCCAAAAATGAATTTATAAATATATTTTTGTGTACAAATTTGGTATTATTTGACAATGACTAAAATTAGCTAATTGTTAAATAAAATAATATATATATATATATGTGTGTGTGTGTGTGTGTCTTTGTTTATGTATATGATAAGATAGTTATAATTATATGAAATAATACTTTAAAAATAAATTATGGGTATTCTAAAAAATAACCGAAGTTAAATCAAATCTAATTACATTTTGAGTAACTAAAATTAAATTGGTAAAGTTATAAAGGATTGAATTTTGGAGGTTCAATATCTTTAAAAATGCACATATTTTAAGAATTATTAAAAGGAAAGTAACTTAGAAAATTAAAAGTATAATAAGCGTTTATTTGAGGACATATGAACAGATATGAAGTGATTAAACTGAAATAAATTTGAGTTAATATTTTGAGGAGAATAATAATAATAATAAGAGGTATGTTGAGTAGAATAATAATAATAAAGAGATACTTCCCATGAATATTTTTGGAATAAATTATTGCTATTTTTGATTTAAATAACACTAAAAAGGATTTTCTGATTTAATGTAGAATGTTGTTATTTTTGAATTATATAATGATAAAATGGTTGTGAAAAATGGGTTTAAATAAATATTATAGTTTTAATGTAAAATGATAATAATATTAATTTGAAGGAAATTTGATGGAAATACTATGTTTGAGATACTGAAGTAATATGTTGAAAACAAAGGATTTTTTGAAGTATATTGTTGACTTGATAACAAAAAATTTATTATAAGGTGGTAGAAAAAAGTATTACTATAATAAACAATACTGAGATGATTTATGCTTAAGAAGAAAATAATAAGTTTAAAATTATTATTTTGAATTTTTGAGATATATATTATTAAATATTATTTGGAATTAATATATATGTTTATGTTAATGGCCGAGATACGCTTATATAAGACGAGAGAAGCATGAGAGCGTAGTTAAGTAAAAAGTTTCCTAAAAAGTTAAATAACAGAAAATGGGTTGTATAAAACAATCACCAATAGAGGATGACAATACTTGTCCAGATAAAGTATTTTTGAAGTAAGGTGATGTACATCAGGTACTCTGGCCATATGTAGTTTGTAGGACTTCATAAGCACGTGGAGTTAACATTATTTTTAAAGTATGTGGTGCCGTATGATTTCTGGACATGAAGTATGTGTAACAAGGTACGATGGTGATTTTAAGAAAGGTGAGATTTGAAACTTTGGAAGAAATTTGAATAAGAGGTAAGTTAGTTACGTTCAGTCATCATTTGGATAATAAGAACTACCTTATTAAGTCAATTTACAAAATGGTGACCTTTTATGCATAAGTTGTTTTCAATGCTCGGTTCATAGGAGAAATAAATGAAAATGCACAACCTAGTCTATGAGTTCACATTATTTGTATTATGTTCACAAAAAATAATGAATCATCCACTTGTGATATCCATTAATTAATCGGTGATGAAGTATAGGGTCTTAAGAATCCAAACTATTAGTTTACTTAGAGAGTAGACATTATCTGTTATTGCATTGTCATGCCCATGGATTTAAAAGAAGGAATTTAGTGTGGTATGTCAAAGGATACTAAAAGGATTTAATTTTGGTTGAGGATGAAGAAGCAAGTGGCGAAGTATGTTGCAAAAGGATTTCGATGATGGAGATATGCCAATAGTGCAATCTATTTAAATTTAGGCTATACTTGAATATTATATCATTAGGGATACCTCAGTGATACGCTAAGGGTTGGAAATTGCATAGGGTAGGCATGCATCGAGAGTTCGCAGTGGGTGGCCATGTAGGTGAAGGACTTACTATTGAGATATGTTGCATGGGAAAGTTAGCGCCATAAGTTGTTGGGCCTTTTCGATTTTATAGAAAGTAGAGAAGCTGGCATGTTTGAATGGGATTCTTGAAAACTTGGCGGGGTTCACATGTTTTATGTCTATCCCATCTACGAATGCATGTTAATGATTTAGCGGCTATGGTAGAGACTAGTCGGCTTATGTGTTGAATGTAAAGACGAAGTCTAGAATACTCCGTAGGTGTATTCACATCTTAGGACTTGATGCGATACAACATAAAAATGAGGAAATGAAATTGGTCCAAGTATGGCGAAGAAAATGTTTGGATAAGATTACTGGGAACTAAAGGAGAGAATCCGAGTTTCCCATCATGAACTCTCTTCAAATAAGATCGTGCTCGGTTAGTTTGTACATTAGTTTGCTTGTTAGGCCGTTGTTTGTTTGCATGGTTGTTTTAGATATCTAGTTGACATAGGCATGGATGCATGGATGATAGGATTGGTTGTATGCACGTCCTTACAACATATTTTGGTTGCTATGGTTGCCTTGTTTGAGCTATATTAGTTTTGTTCTTACTATGTTAGATATCTATATTTGTGTGTGTTCTAACTTAGATTAGAAAATTGTATACCATTTATTATTTCTTGTTTATAAACGTGGTTGTTTACTTGCACTTTGATATGGATGTTACAAATGGATGTATAGATGCACATATATACATACATATTATAATGTTTGCATGCATATTGGTTGCACTACATATATATTCATATAGGAGGCCAATTTATTTGCATTTGCACTCATCTCATACTATATCATTTTATTTTATTTATAGTTTGTACTATATACTCCTATTTGTACTTATATTGTATAATGGATGCTAAATGGATGTAGGTATTTTTATTTTGTATGTTTGTGTGCTATAAAAACGAGTTGCGTTGTCCACCTCAAGGAATTATAGGGATTCAATTCTTTTAAGGGGGAGAATGTAACACCCCGTAATTTTACGTAATTAAATAATTAAATTATAAAGGTAAAATTATAATTTATATAAAGGGAAAAATAGTAAATTTTTATAAAAGCTAGAACTAGGCTTTGTGACCTATCTCATTGCATCTGGAATGCCATTTACAATCAAAAAACTTATATAATTCGATGAAATTCCTTAAACGGGTTAGAAATTAGAAGAAGTCAAACCCAGTGGAATTTTCGTAATATATTAATTTCGAGATTTTAGCCAAAATTTGAATTATTTCAGCTTATAAATAAAGATGAAAACATATTCTCCAAACACATTTTGGCTTAAAAATCTTACCTCTAGTCTCCATCTTCTTCTTCAGCAACCTCTAAATAAAAAATTTCCAAATCAACCAAATCAAAATTAAATGAATTAATATATGTTACCAATCACCGTAAAGAGAGCTATGCAAATAATTTGAAACTATCGAGAGATTTGGCATTTTCAAGGTGGAAAATTTTTGGATAGCGAAGGAGGATTATGATTCACTTCGGATTGCAGAAGATGCGGGCTAATCAGTGAGTGCAGTTTATCATATTTGCTATATATATATATATATATATATATATATATAGGTACGATGTAGTAATTTACCCCTTATTATCTTAAAACAAAATTATAAAGGATATAATTAATGATTAAAAACTATTTTTTTAATAAACCTGATTAGGATATAATACGCCATGGCTAGATGGCTAAAAATATAAATTTTATCAATTGAAATTAGCAAAATATAATCTCCTTTTAATTAAGAAGTGAAATACAGAAGTGTTCCCACTAAGACATATTATATATCAAAATAGCAGTTTTTAATGAAGTGAATCCGCTTGTTGTTTTCCTTCATCGATTGGGTGTACGGGTTGATCAAAAATCACATAAGATGGTTTGATGAACATGGACCGTCCATTTCGATCCAACGGTGGAATGGAAACGATAGAACAATAAAAGGACATGGAAATGAACAGGAGGTTTAGGAGGTCACTACGTTGGTGTCTTATTGACCATCTACAGTCTGAGTTTGCTAGAAATTGACCTAGAATTTGCAGTGGCATTAGGGAATTCTAGTGCGATGGTGAACATCTGGTGGTGCAGATCTTGCCAGCAACAACTTAGGGAGCTCGGCGGCGTCCTCTAATCATGTGACAGAGGTCTGGTGTAGCGATGGAGGCATGGTGAAGGTTTCTCTAATGGGTTCGGCAATGACGGGCATGATGAATAGGATGCAGCTATGGTAGACACAAAAAATATAATAACGAGTTATTAATTAAACGATGACCAATTTTCCCTTCAACTTTACACACTTATAACTTTCGCATAGGATTTTCTTTTCATGCATGGTTCATTGCATTGGGATTGGGGAAAAACAAGGAATATTTTGGTATATTGTTGAGATAGTTTAAAAAAATTATTAGTTTTGCAAGTTTGCTATACGATTTTTATCTACGAGTTGGGGCTTGATCTAATAGCTTCGTAAAGAGTGGGGTGATGATGAGTTTTTGGATTGGTACCATAGTGTTGCTGACCATTAGGCGAATGTCTAGCATGGACTTGATCTTAATAGTCATGTGCGATTTTTGTGATAGTGTCGCGTATGGGCCACACGAATTAGGACTCTGATCTCAATAGTGTGACATATGGTAGGCGTCGGGTGCACTTCGATGGGGCCAGTGATGTCTACGACAACAACTTGGGACTAAAAGCATAAAATATCATAGATGGTAGTGCAAAAGTTAGGACATTGAGCTCAATAGTGTACATACATTAGGCTACGGTGAGTTAGGACTTTGAGCCCAATAATTTCGTAGTGGTGGCACATGAGTTGAGATTGTGTGCATATGGTTAGGTGACAATGAGTTGGGGTTTGAGCCCAATAGTATTGTACTTGGTACGACCTACGAGTTGAGACCTTGAGCTCGATAGTTTACATTAGATAGACTTAGGGTAGATTATTGTGAGACCTCAGCATATGATATCACTATAGTATTATATTGAGTGTAGATGACTTATTAGGTGCAAGTAACACAGGTTAAAGTATGGTTTTTGAGCATAAGTGTTTTTTACTAGCTTATTAGTATTATACACTTATATGACGTGTTTCACTCACCAAACGTACATTCAACCCCCTCTATCATCTTCTTTTTAGTTATACTCTGATAGGTTGATATAGATAATCAGTGGTGACTTAAAGGCATGATGGTACACGGAGATGTGCATTTGCTATCAATTATTTTATCTCAGTTATTCCCGGACATTATGCTGATTTTGCTACTAGTGTAGAGAAATATTGTAAGCGAAGTTTATTTGATACGATATTATTTTGTTCGTCTAGGGTTATAATATTATTAATTACTATTATATTGTATTCCTTTTGCTATGACTTTCATAAAAAATAGATTATCGTAGATAGCTTTGTGATCTATGTTTTTATATTTTTACCTAAAATGATATGTCGTCCATGAGGCATCATTTTATTCATGAATAGGGGCTTCGTAGATGGCAGGTGGTTAGCTTGCCACTCCGAGTTGTCGAAGTCACCGTGCTTTACTACTTGCCACTTAATCATCTTGGGTCATTCTGGATTCATCCATCGTCACTCCATGTCGACCCATACGAACCCCGGAGTAAGCCACCAAAAATCCTAAAGCAATTTCAAGCCATGCTTGAAGCATTCCTTCTCCAAGACTGAAGCACCACTGTAACCCTAAGCTCTTTCCGACTACATCCATACTGCAACGACCCAGAATTTCTATCATTTGAAATTCATATATTTGATTAATTTTAAATATTCATAAGTTAATTTTATAAGCTGGATAACATATATTTCGAATATATTGATTTAGTTGGATAATTAAATTTGTTAATTTAATATTTGAAATGGTGTAAATAATTGGAATTTGAATTTAATATGAATGAAAATGATTTATAAATTTGAATTTAATTCTATTTGAATTTAAATGATTTTAGTGAACTTTCGAAATTGAATAAAAAGTTAATTTATAGATATTTTAATATTTAATTGACGAGTGAAAATAGTCATTTTTCAAACAGTCTCAAATTTCGACGAAACCAGTTTCACTAAATCCATAATGTTATGTTATTGTAAGATTTCAAATTTCGTGTTAATCGAATTTACGGTTTGTCTGGGGCAAGCTAAAACGCGTAGAAATTTGTTTAAGCGGATTTTAAATTTAATTTGAATCGATTCAAAAACCTATTTTCCAAATACGATCGAATTGGCTTTCGATATATATTCCATTGTGTTTGAAATAGGGGTAAACATTATAAATGCCAGGCGGCACGTTTCTTTTGGAGTTCGAAAAAGTTTCGGGTGAATAGTGTCGCGAAATTTTCTATAAAAGGACTTCATAACTTTGTTTTTTCACTCAAGCCCTAGCTAGGGTTTCACAACCGCCATTATATATTCAATGGCCAAAAAATCATCGTATTTCCCCCTCGATCTCTTCCAATCCATCTACCTATACCAAAAACTTTCGACTACAACATCGAAGAGCACAACGAGATCTTCGAATCCAACGGGTATGATCGAAAATAACAACATGAATCGACGGCAATTCTCGTTCAAAGGCCGATCATTCATGCATGTTTTTTGGGAGGACGGCACGACCGAGCTTGACCGGACTGAGAGCGGTGGTGCATGGTGCTGCGGTGCTTCGAATGGCGGTCCCTGATCGTCGTCAAAATGAGAAGTGGTGGTTGCATCGTTTAAATTTGTGTGCGTGCTATGGGTTCATGTGTTGCCTGGAACGAATAGGATGGAGAAGAAAGGATTCTTAACTATGATTTGGGTTGCGAAATCTAACGGCCCATATTAAAAAAGGTTTAAAATTATAAATAAAAGTTGTACATAACATATATATAAATTCGTTTAAACTTTAAAATGCCATAACTTTCTCATACGAGGTCCATTTTTGACGAAACAAGTTGCGTTGGGTTAGTGTTGATGAGCACTAAATTTAAGAGCTAGTTTTGAAGTTGATTGGAGCTAGTGTAATTTTTGGATAAAATTAAATGGCTGTTTATTTTTATTCAGAATAAAACACTGCAATTGCTATTGAAATCAATGTAAGTACAACTCACTCTTTCTGTCTCGCTGATATTTTTATATAAGCAAGAATAAAATTTATTTATGATGACTGATGATTGTGTGGATGATATATGATATTATATATATATATTGATTGGTATTTGGATATATTCCTACCTATTGGAGCAAATGAGACCCTATACGTTCTCATGTATGAGCGGGTGATCTTTTGTACGCGCGTCTGCCTCAAAGCGGACATTGTACATATATTTCTAATATGTATATTTGTTGCAGGTGACAGGTTGGAGAGATCCAACTGCATTCCTCACCAGTATTGATTTATTTATAGATATTGATATATATTCTGTTATCATGTGATACATGATGATTTGGATGCCGTGATTGATGTATTTAGTGTTATTGTAGCATTGGACCTAATTTTGATAATTTAAAATATTAAAGTAATAGTTTCCAAATTTAAAAGGATTTTCAAGTGATTTTTAAAATAGACATTTTATTTATTTTGAATTGTTAAGGAAATTGATTTATTTTTAATAAATAAATGCTATAATTTTTATGTTATAAAAATTATGATTTTTAGGAAATATAATTGAAATGTGATTTTTGGAATATAGAGATAACTATTTTTTAAAATAGTTTAAATGGTGATTTTTGATTTATTATAAATGGTTTATATATAAGATTTATAAAATCAATATTTTATAAATCAAAATGATGGAATTGTAAAAGGAGTTTTGTAAGTGTTAAAATGGAGTTATAAATGGATTTTCTTAGCAAATAAGATTTGTAAATTTGTGAAGTTATAAACGAATGAATTTGTAAATAAATGATTTATAAGTAAATTAACTTATAAATTGGATGTGAAATGTAAAAGAGTATGAATGGATTCGGTTAATATAGGGATTTTATAAGTTGAAGTTTTTATAAATAATAAATGGAATTTATAAACATTGTTTTGTAAATACGAAATCAATTGAATTTGATAAGTAAATGGTGAAAGCTTATTAAAGGAATTTCATCCACGATTTTGGACAGTGGATAATCCTTTAATTAAAATGTGCAATAGTAATGAATTTGGTAAAAGGATTATATTCACGATTTTGGACAGTGAATAATCTTTTGAAATAAATAAATGTTTTGGAAGTGATATTTTAAAAGGAGTTAAATGGTTTGAAGATGTTTTAAAGGTGTTAAGTATCGAATACATAGATTTCAACATTCATTGTTGAAATAGACATTTTTTAGAAATAAGGAAATGATGGACTGTAACACTTTATTATAGTAAATGATTTTCGAAAGAAAAAGTTTTTGTATAGTATATGGGATTTATATATCTATCTTATTTTCGAATCCCTATACTATATATTGATTTTGGGTTATCGTAACAATGTTTTACGCAACATTCGTTTTGACCTAAATAAATGTGTACAAAAAGAATGTTTTACTTAAAGAATAAAATATAACTTAATTCTGATTTAAGTATATGTAATATTTTCTAAGTGTTGAAAATAAATTGATTTGTGAATTACTTATTATTAAATAAGTATATGGAAATGTTTTCCAATATTGAAATGGTTTTGGAATTATATCTTTTTAAAGATAATTCGAAGTGAATATTTGGCAAGTGATGTAGTTAATAAAAGATTAATTAAAAGGGCCTAGTGATTATATATAGTGCTGAATATTTGTTTTTTTATAGTTAAATAATCGACTATCAAATTTGGTCATTTTAGTTCCTCGACTTGATGTGGGAACTATTTATTCGTATACTTAGTACGTAGCCTTCTGTGTAGGCTTGATTGTCATTTGTGTTTAGGATGTTGATCCGCATAGTGCGGAGCATTAC
This sequence comes from Allium cepa, assembly GCA_030765085.1. Taxonomy (NCBI): domain Eukaryota; kingdom Viridiplantae; phylum Streptophyta; class Magnoliopsida; order Asparagales; family Amaryllidaceae; genus Allium; species Allium cepa. The sequence continues at coordinate 682,382,134 of CM060932.1, read as the reverse complement.
TCCAATCTATCAAGCTTTCTTCTTGGCTTGAAGGATGGCAAGTTGAAAGTTGAAGACGTGATAAGTCTATAAGACTTAGTTTCTGTGTGAGGTTGAGAAAACCTTTTGCGTCGTTGGTGCGAAGAGACCGGGATCAGATTTATCTGAAAACCACTTCAGACCAAACGTATATGTGACGATTGTGCAGGTTGCTCGTGATGATGTTGATATTCAGGATTTCCATAATGGGGGACTGCTTGTTGATCATTTGGGGTCAAAATCCCAATATACATATAGTAGCAGTGGTCTCTTCATTATGAAATATCCAATGTAAGGACTATTCGCTGCTAATCCTAGGAATTTCCCGACAGGATGTCGTAGGAAAGTACCTTCGGTCTGTCCTGTTCCTGGACAACTTGTATGGATGTTTGTCTGACATTGCATTTCTATAGATTACGTATATTGGTTTTTAAAACATACATCAATGGTGGTGGAGAAGGAAACTTCTCTTAGCTTCACACCCTCCTTGAGACGTATGAACCCAAGGGTTGTATTTTTGTGGAAGGGAATTAGTAGTCAATGGAAATGGTCTTGTGGCATTCTAAGTGATGTGATTGTGATTTGCGAAAGATAATCGTTACTTCGGGCCTCGTCAACCGAAAATGACCAAAACAGGGTTAGATGTGGCAAGGCTAAGTGGGTCACTTCGCTCCCAAGTAGGGTATAACCATCCTCTTCTAGATATATATTTACACGCTATGACGTCGTGTATTTGATTATTGTGGTTTGTATGCTATGAGGGACCTCGTTAAAGGTCGGTAATGACCGGAAGATGATATATTCAGTACCATCTAGTTATAGAGGTGGGTCGGTCTTGTGTTGGTAGAGGATCCTTTGTAATGGTCCTCGGTACGTTCTTCTAGAGATGTAATGTCAGAAGGTAGTCCCTTCACCCGGTCATTTGTGTGGAAATCCAAACTCCACTATGTACTTGACATTTGATATATTACCCATTTTAGGCTATATGCTGGATTTAATTAATGTAACAATTTCGGCTCTGATTAATATTATTTGTATACTAGACACCAGTATAATATCAGATGATTTGATATGAGATGTTTAGTTATCGTAAGGTAAGAAGATGTCCATGTTTATGTGCGGATTTGTCTTACGAGATACTTTTGTTTTGATAAAGGAGAAGTTTGGTGATATAATAAATTTAGTTGAGTGTGTTTCTCAAGCTGGTTTACCAGACTGATACGGGCGTTCTTCCCTTTCAATGCTCGGGTCTGACCGAGTATATTTACAGGTTTAGATTGGTGTTTTTGTAGCTTTAGCAGGAGATCGGGAGATCTTCATTTACATATACACGTATCAATTTTGATTATTTGTTATCCACTGTGCTTAGTTGTTGTATATTATCGGCAATTGTGAGGACAGGTTATTATAGCTGCTTAGGCTGACAACTATTGTTGACTGTTGAACTCTGATTGATGTATATACAGTTTCTGTTTTGTAAAGATCATTGATATGATATTATATGTTTCCGCGGCGTTGTGAGATTCTACACTGTTCTGTTTGGTTCTATCTTCTCTCTTTCTTCTCTTCTCCTCTTCTCTCTTCTTTTCTTTCTCTTGACTTTCCATAAGTCGGTGCTTTTTGGGTCGGACATGTGTGGATTATTGTCGATTCAAAGGGTACGGATTTTCGGGTCGTCATATATAGCTAGATTATAGTCATGCCATCAAAACCCCGAAGAAAAAAACCCTAGAACCCAATGTTTTGTTCGATTCCCATACCTGTTCTCTTGTTTGGCACCCGAACAGATGCACCTTCCACACTTCCCATGCTTAACCCCAAGCACCACCAGAAAACATTTGTTGTCCGGCCCTCCATTACTGAACTAAGCCTAACCCGAACAACCTCACTCCTAACCTAAAGCCAACCCCACATCGCACCATCCCCAGCCTGAAGCCAACCACTGGACCATGCCATATTGAACCAAAATCCAATAGCACCTTCGACACTTCAATTTCATGGCAATTCAGTCGTTACACTAAACACTTTGAACCCACATGTATCCCCAAAGCATCGACACGACCCCAAACACTCTAGAGTTGATCCATCGAAGTTTGATTCTACGTTTATGGATCTCATGTGCTTTATGTATGGAATTGGAAAACACATCGCGTCTCCCACTACATTGAGATCCATGACCACCGAATCATCCACCACCTCTATTTCGCTCTAATGAGCATTTACAACCGTTCAAACATAAGAAAAATCGAAACAAGCATCAAACCACATTCAGTAATCACCCATACATTCAAACATTCATTAAAATGCTTCTATAACAAAGCCTAATACTTATAGAGGCAATCACATATCACGGTACTATAATTAGAATGCTTTAAATCATTTTAAACTCGTATTTTTTCTTAGGTTAGGTTTTTAAAACAACATAAAAACTTAATTTTGACTATAAAAATGGATTCAAAACATGTCAAAACCTATAAACATATGAATATTAAGTGGTGAGATGATAATCAATCACCAAACAATCAAAAAAAGGATGATTTGCATGCAAAACGAGGCAATCCAAGAGTAGACAGCAAAACCCCAAAATTTTCTCTTCAAAAGCGTAGATTTGAAATCTCTAGCTAATCATCTTGCTAATATACCCTAGATCTATGGATTTGGCTTAATTTGGAAGAGATTAGAGAAGGTTTTGGTAAGAAGAAGGCCAATGGAGTTTTAAATCTGTTTGGGAAGATGGGAAAATGAGTTGGGAATGACATTGTCAACCAAAATAACCCTTAGACCTGAAATGGGTTATTGCACCTATCCCAAACTACACTAGTTACCCACTATGTCGTCCCAAAAACTATCAAACTTCAAACAGCCATATCTCCAAATAGTAAGTCAAAATCACCATTATGACCACTTTATGGAAAGGAAAACTATTGTATCATTTCAATGGAAGTGGTCTCGGATTCTAATTCAGCTTTTATCAAAAGTTATAGTCGTTACAATTCTTTAGGTGTAAAATCATCCAATAAAATTTCTAAGGGTCAAAAATACATTACTCAACATTACCCAAATTTACAGTGTCATACGACCCAATATGAATCTAAAAATAATTTTTTATGATCATCCGATACGTAAAATACATGTCACTACTCTCTCCTCCTTTTACAAATTCTGCCCTCGAAATCCCCGCCCTCAAAAACCCCAAAACAAACAAAGTAAATTCAAACGTAATTACCCCACATACCTAATAATCATGAGCAACCATATCAAATATCAATCATGCACATACATAAAGGTAAAAAATATAATCTACGCCTATCCTAGCATGTAGATACAAAAACTACCTAATATAAAGCATCAAGTATGATATCGAATGTGAAATCTAACGATAAAAAGAGAAGTCTTACCAAGATAAGAGCTTTGGATAAACGGTCATCATGCTCTCCTCGATCTCCCGTGCGCTGTCGCCTTCGCTCTCACTCCACTAAACCTTAACAAACTCCACCGTTTTCCTTCTAAGCCACTTCGTATCACATCCTAAGATACGAATAGGCTTACAAGATCTCAAAGTTTTGGGTTCAATCTTGATATCATCAAGCTGATTAGGTGTAATAGCCATGCTAGAGCTGTGTACAAATACTTTCACAAATGAGAGACGTGGAATACATTATGCATGACCGCCATCTTCTAGGGTAAGTCGACTTTATAAGCTAGGTTCTCAATCCTCTAGATTATTAGAAAAGGTCATACAAATATCGGTGCCAACTTCCCTTTATTATCGAATTGAGATACACTCTTTGGGGGAGAGATCTTGACAAACACACTAACCTACAAAGAACTCTAAGTCATGTCAGCTCTTACCATTATAGCACTTTTTTCTATCTTGAGCAACTTTCATCAGTTATTGAATGATCTTGGTCTTCTTCGGAGTCTTTATTACCATATCTGGCACAAGAATCAGTTTCACTATAACGACCCATATTTTGCATGTTGGAGGATTATAAAATATTTTTATTTAATTTATATGAGGTCATATAACTCTAAAACTTTGGAAAATGACTATTAAGGACATTTTCTACCTTTAGAATTTTTATTAGACATTTCACACCTAGAAATTATTAAAAGAACTATAACTTTAGATCAAGCTTATGGTTTCTCTTTCCGTAGAGTGGTCATAATAAAAAAGGACTTACCATTTATAAGATATGACCATTTTAGTTTTTTTTCCTGATGGACATATTAGTGGCAATTAAACTAAGCCTATACTTAGAACCACTAATTATTTCGGTAATTGTGCCAAACTTAGGGTGTTGGGACCAAACCAAATCATTTCTCACTTTCCCAAAACAATTCCAAACCTCCATTGGCCTTAAATTCATCAAAAAAGCAAGTTTATTCCTTACTAATTTTATCCAAATCTATCAATATAAGGGTACTTGGAGAAGAGGGTCATGGATTTGTTATTTCTATGCTTGGAAATTTTTGATTCTTGGCTGTTCATTTCAGATCTAGAGATTAAAGAGGTAATTTGAGTATTAGGTGCGTGGTTCTTAACCTCTCACTATTCTATGCTTGTCTATATAGTTAAATTAGGTGTTTTAACATGATTTTGATCTTAAAATATTTTATAATTTTAATTACATCTTTAAATATGATTATGGTCAAAATTGAAAAGATTTGGATTTGATTTAAATGGTTTTGCAACCTCTTTTGGACCATATTGTCATCTTGGTGAAAAGTTAGGCCTTGAGTAAAATTTATATGTTAATCTTGTTGGATTGCCTTTATATGTTCGATGAATGCTTATGTATGATATGAATGCTTTGATGAATTATTTTGATATAGTTTACTAGTGTTTAGTGAAGTTAGAAAAGAGGTCATCGATTTGGGCAAAACGAAGGCAAATGTGATCGAAACTAGATAAAACTTGGAGGAGGGACTCTAGAGGAAGGGAGGAGCCTAAGGTTTTGGATGCAAGTGGTTACAGATAATTTGAGTGGCTAAGTAGAGGTCAATGACAAGTTAATTTTGCTTGAGGAAGGAGTTGTAGATCTATTCAGTAATGGGGAAAAGCTTGGGGACTTAGACCACAAATCTTCAAGGAATACTTTGGGTTGAAGGTAGGAAGAGATCCAAAACCTAAGAGTTAAGGAATTGGCTAAGTATATAGTCAGTACCGATCACTTTTAATTGGTACTTAGTTGTTTTTCTGGCATTTGGTTGGAGCTTGGAGCTCGAGAGCTTGAGGAATGAAGCAAGGAGTTCTAAGTATGCCGAGAAGAAGTGGTCAAGGAGAGGAATACTTAGCTAAAATTTGGCTAAGTATTGGGTTAAAGATTCTAACTGGTGCTGACCTCTTTTGGTTGGTGTCGATATAAATCTGTTGCAGTAGGGTCGATGAAACTTCCACGGGGAGCTTGGAAGCTCTACAGGTCATGCTAAAGGCGTTTATTTATCGCTTGGGGTTTGATTGCGATGTAATAGCACGATGAAGGATGGTAGCTTTGGGACTTCGACAATGGTAGCTCGACGATGAATGGAGTTAGGTTCCGAAGATGACGGCTCGATATTGAAGGCAGTCATGAGAATGTGATGTGCATATTTTTACCACCATATTTAATCTATTTAAATTAAATAAATGATCATAACGGGCATTTTAACATGTTTAAATCGAAATTCAAATTATTTTCAAATCGTCACATGTTTATCTTCATATAGGGGCAAAATGGTCATTTTTGTGCATATATTAATTTGAGAAAATTTAATTGAAAATTTGTATATTATTTTGTAGGAATTTTGCTTTATGTACAAGTGGTTTCACGAAGATATATGCACGCACAAGAGTGAATGTAAAGGAATGAAGATTGAAATAATTCAAAGGCATGATAATGGAGGACCATACCTACCTTAATGTACAAATTAGAGCTAATCAACATGCAAATGGCCATTAAATCTTCATGCAGACTTAATAGATGATTACTTTATGCTAATGGTTACTTGGCCTTCGCACTATCTAAGAGGGTAGTTTGGCTATTTCCTAAAAAATGAATTAGGGTTTTCAAACATGTATAAATACCCATTATCTTCATGTAATTAGTCATCTCTTCTTTAGGTTCTCTTCTCTTTAGTTCAGTTTAGGTTCATAAATAAAAGAAAGCTCTATTTCTCTTTTCATGGCTACTTAGCCATTTTCTCTTTATGTAATTTTTTTATGCAAGTTTAATACATGTTCTTTTCCTTTTCATGCTTATTTATTTTCATGTTAGTAGTGTGGATTTATTTTTCATGCAAGTAGAATAGTTTTTCTTTACTCTGCTCTCGTTTTCTTTTTCTTTCGTGTTGCATGCTACAATTGTTGATATGATCACAAATATGAGAGCTTAAACCCCTTCAATTTAGGGGTAATGAAGCTCTCTAATCATGTAGCTTCAACATTGTGATCATTTATGTTCTCCTTTTGTGCATAATGGAAACATTTGAAGTGGTTTAATGATGTTGTTTAGCTTTGAATTTGATAGTCTATGTTGTTCATAACAAATAGGTTATGCTTAATCAAACAAAACACAAATTGTCTCTTCATCTAAATATGATTATGGCAAAGAAGTGAATGTTTTTTTTTGAGAGAAATGTACGATCCTCTACGGATAGAGAAGAGCACACTTAGATATATATAACACAAAAATAAGACGCAGCCAACATGCTTGGCAGGTAACAGGAGGTAGGTACAAAAAAAACCCCTCGCACCCAAAAACGAGCTCGAAGTACCTAAAAAGCTAAAGAAAAACCAATAATACAAGAAGACATCACAAACTAAATGAGAAGCTCCATGCTACAAAGGAACAAAAGCCAGATAGAAATACAGATCCACTAGAAAGTAGAACTCCATAATGAAGATGGAGGAGCCCTGCAGTCTTGCATCTACGATGGAACAATCAGTGCAACTAGATGAAAACTCTGTGCTGAAACCCTCTCAGCAATCCAAAGTCCTCCAATCTGAAGTCGAGAGAAACCTGCAAAGCGAACCTAAACTCCCTGTCGCCCGAACCTGCGTCTAAAGAATGACTAAGAAAAGAGTTAGAATGGTGTGTATATATATATATATATTGGATAATTATTATACATATATATGTAGGAAAGGGGAGGAAGATAAGATGACCAAGTAAAACCAATTATCTGAACAACTACAGGTACAGAAAATGGTACAATAACTTTAAATATCTTAAGCACCTTCGATCCTAAACAAATTATGGTTGACGGTGAATTCATTGGGTAAGTTTGGATAGATATAAATACCATTATTGTTAGTGTTAAAAATAATATTGTTGAATTTAAATGAATTAATGTTGTACCTAATTTTGTTAAGAAACCCTTTAAAAAGTTTATTTTTAGGTAATTTATATTTGGGATTAGAAATCCAATTAAAACAAAAGGAAGAAATAGTATAAATCAGGTTATTAACATGACTAATATTATTATGAAAAATTCTTTGGTTTCTTTCAAACCAAATATACCAACAAATAATAATGAATAAAGTATCTAGTAAGAATCTAATGTTCTTTTTGAAACTAAATCTAAAACTACTCCAGTAGAATTCACAGTCATTAATTTTAGTTCTAATATTGAAATTAAAAATTCTTAGAGTATTGTTTAGGATGTAATAAGACTCCATGCAGTCATAATAAATATGTTTAGTATCTTCAGAATGCAAATTACAAAAATAACATTTGTTGTCATTTTGAATGTTTTTTCTCTTTAATAATTCTATAGTATTAAGTTTTCCATAAAACATTAGCCACATATGAATTTTAGGTTTAGGGGGGCATTTGCTTTCCAAATAAATTTAAAAGAGATGTTTGTTGTACCTGAAAAGTTAATAAATTTGTAAAAAGAATTTGATGTGTATTTCTTACTCTTACCCCATTCCCCACCTAATAATGTCATTATCATTATCAATATATAGATTTAATTTAGCATAAAGTAAGGAAAGTTGCCTAAGAGTTGAACCTACTAGAATTCTGTTAAAACAAAAATTACATGGGGGATCGTTTTCAGGAGAAAAAACTTCACTAATTGAAGCATACTTAAAATTACAGATATCATAAAGCTCTTTCAATTCTATCTTAAGAAGTAGAACAGAAGTCCAACGGTCATGCCAAAAAGAAGTACAATTACCAAAATGAACTATCATACTAAGGCCTAGGTTGAAGATATCATGACATTTCAAAATGGATTTTCAAAAATTAGAAAGATTTTGATTGTTAGGAGAAATGATTTGATATGAGTTAATACAACCATTGTAATAGTATCTAATGATGATCTCTTTCCAAATAGCATTATCGTTTATATCCTTAAACTTCCATAACCATTTACCTAGCAAAGACAAATTCATATTTCGCAAATTAATTACTCCTAAGCCACCTTCCTTTCTAGCTTTGCAAACAGTTTCCCAACTTACTAAGCACTTTATGCTATTGTGAGTATTTTTCCCACTCCATAAGAAATCTCTTCTAATTTTGTCAATTTTATCTATTACCCAAACGGAAAATAAATGCATGGACATTCAATATATAGGGAGGGCTCTAGATAATAATCTCTCATACTTTATCCAAGAAGTGAATGTTGAAATTAAAATTTGATGGCTTATATTCTAAACAATAGTTAATAGGCCATGCTTAAAATAGATTTTGCTTTCAACTTTGTTGTCATATTTCACGAGAGTTAAATGTGTATTGGTGGTTGTGTTACAATTTGATGGTTTATATTGGGGTAATTAATAGCACAAATATACTATACTTATAACAAACACATCAACTAACACTAATGACCAAAAGAGATATCATAACTTCATTTTGTTGATTTATGTGATCTGGAGAGTAGAAATTACCTCTAAATTGTCTTAACACTCTCATATTTTTATGAATTTTCTTTTGTTAGTTTTCTACATTTTTAGTTAATCACACTTCCAAGTTTGGTTATTTGAATAGACATTTAAAATCTAACAATTTCTTGCGGATCGACCCGTACTCGCAACATACTATTGTACGTCGTGCGCTTGTGGTTAATTTTAATTCAAAATTTATCGACGATTTTCTAGCTCAGAGATAAAACGTCGTTAAACAAGTTTTTGAACCCGTTGTCGGGGAATTATTTTTATTTTTGATTTCTATTCTTCGATTTTTTTTTTATTTGATTTTATTGTCTTTTTGTTTTGTGTGTTTAGTGTATTTAAAAAAAAAAAAATTGTGATTTTTTCTATTTTGTTTGTGTGTTTGTTGTTATTTTCTAGCTGTTTTGTTCATTTGCATTTCATATTTTCAAAAAAAAAAAAAAAATACACAGCTTCAATTGAAAAAGAAAAATATAAAATATTCATTCCGTTTGAATTACATTCACAATTTTCAAGTGCAATTGCATTTACAATTTTTTCTACTCAACGGTGCAACAGAGCACTATATCACCACCTGCCACCAGCGAATCTACTCTGTGCATCATCATTTTCAAACTGCCTTTTTCTCCACCGTGCACACAACTCCTCTGCCTTTAACTGCCTTCTATTCCCCACCGTGCACACAACTGTGTGCATCTCCTTCATCTTCAACTAACTGTGCACTGTGCACATATTTGTTGCCACTACAATTCATCATCCCTGATCACCTGACTGCCAACACCTCTGTCCACAACAAACAGCTGAGCATACACACTGTCATATACTCTACAATCGACTACTTCTTCGCACATTTTCATTAATACACCCCATACTGCTCTGACCATCCTTAAACCATCCATACAGAACAACCATTCACCTTCCACCTTTGAACATCCATACATTGCCATCCTCTGACCATTCACCATCTATATAGAACATCCATACATACCATCCACCTGACAGTGCCATAAAACCATCCTCTGACATTCACCAAACTGTCAGTTCATCTCCATAACTTCACCCATCCTCTGTCAAAAATAGTTCGGCAACTCCACCATCACTCCCCCATTACATTCCCTAGTCAAACTTCAGCAACATACATCCACTGCTTTCGCAACATCACTCTGCTCTCTGCAGTTCACCACCACCAGAACTGCTGTAACTCCACTACACAGCAACCACATCCCCATTCCAACCACAACATTTCATAAACATTCACCACCATACTCACAACCACCTACCTCTACACACCACATCAGGATCAAAACATCCTTCACAAACCACTACATCCACCTCCTTATCGACCACTGTCCATAAACCACTACACACATACACACTTCAAAGCTGCTAGCACTTCATACTTTCACTATCCACTGCAAAACACCTCTCATACCCATTACAGCACTTCAACTCCAGTTCAAACATTCAATTATTCTCAGACCACCCACCACATCACTGACCATCACCTTTCCCTGACCATCACCACTGACCACTCACCACATCACTGACTTGCCTCTAACATCATCAAAAACTGATGCATTTCACATAAACAGTGCATCCCCTCAGTCCAAAATTGCAACACCATCGACAAAAAAAAAAAACTCACCTTTCCAATCGACCAGAACCCAAATTCGAAAGAACTTCCAGATCATGAACAAGTCAATTGCGACATCAATCGCCTCGAACAACCCACTTCCAGCAATTACCTCGACCAGTGTTTGCTGCCCCAATTCAACAGCAGCCTACAATGCGACCCGCGACCCACGACCCGCACGGGACCACCAAATCTCCACGCAGCCCCAAACTTCGAACTCGACAACTCTCTGTATTCCATCGCCTTCATCTCAAAGTTTCAAGTCGCCAACCGAAACCCAAATGAATCACCACTGCAATCCCCAAATCCACGCTCGAGCACCCTTGACTAGCAGCAACCTAATTCAATCGTATCGACTTTAGCGATCACGAGTTCATTTAACATCCATAAACATTTATTTTCGAAAGCGGATTTTTTTTTTACTGGGATCGGAGTACTCGTTGTGAATAAAATGATGTGTTACGATGTTTGGGTGTGCCAAAAAGAATTGAAGTGTAAAGTTTATTTGAAGGTTAGTAGGCCGGGTTTGGTTGCTCTGTGAATTTGTTTTGTGTTATTATAATTTGTCTTGTTTTTAATTTTTTTTTTTTTTTTCCTTTTATGTTCTCTTCCGTGCTTTGTTTTGTTTTAAATTGTTTTTAGTTCCATCTTAAAAAAAAAAGTTGTTTTTGTTTCGTTTGTTTTATTTCATAATAAAAAAACAACAAGTTGTTTCGTTTTAAACTTTGTTTTAGTTTTTTTCCTTTTTTCCTTGATAAAAAAACTTTGCAATTTTGCTAAAAAAATTGCTTTGGTTAGTTTGTTCTAGCTTTTCATTTGTTTTAGTCTTTCTCCGGTATATAAATTTTTTTTTCTATACATTTTAATTTTATTTTTCAAGTTACAGGTGACAGAAGCGCTTGATAAAAATAAATTTTCTTGTTTGCTTATAAAAAAAGTCGCCGCTTAAAAAAAAATTACTAATAAATCCACACGCTCTAATATCGTGCCTTCATCTCTTGTTTTTATTTGCCTTGCATTATTATTTGCTTGCATTTAAAAAAAAAACAAAAAAATTCCATTCGGAGTTGCATGATTAAAACACGTTTAATTTCAGTTTTGCATTCATTTTAGAATTTGCTAATAATAATAACAATTAGACATCGATAACACTTAGTTATATATTGACAAGTTGTCATCTTTCGACAATTTAAATTCTAGGTGTCTAGGCTATGGCAGAGCAATAATCAGTTATAAATATTACGATGATTCATAAAAATATTAATGATTGTTTACCAAAATGTACTTAAACCTTCGACTGCATTGCTACAGTGACTCGTGGTGCACCGATAAATCATGTCTGTTACCTGGCTGAGAACTATCTTGTTGATTTAAGACAGAGTGTAATTATATAATTTTGGGTTAACTTAGGATAAATCATTTGTAATTAACTCCTGCATTCATTTAGTTGCATTAGTTCATGCATGTTGATCTAATAGTAACTATTTATGGAAGCTTATTTAAGAAAAAAATTCAAAATTCAAAACTAAAAGAAGTTGTAAATATTCTATTTCCTTTCCTTTAAAAATTTTCAAAATCAAAAATCCAAAAATTCCGCGAAAAAATTACTTATTTTTTTAGAAAATCAAAAATCCAAAAAAAATATAAAATCTTATCAAAAAAATTAGAAAAAAAAAACAATTTTCCATTTTGAAAAATAAATTCTATCTGTAAATATTTTTCCATTATAAAATAAACAAAAAGGTTCTTGAAAATGTCTGAATTTCCTTGCTTGTCAGAATTTTACGATAGTTGTGAAAATTAATATAATCCATATAATTTCACACCAAATTATTATGGATATTTCAACAACAACTATTGTTTAAAGGATTCGAAATTTAAACCACAAAATTTTCAAAATGATGACCAACCTTCAAATCTTGAAAATAACATTTCGTCTTTACTTGAAATCTCTACACAACAAAATCAAATGATAAATGATTTTTGTAATTCTTATATGTGTGATAACTCAAGTCAAAATTTTCAAAGTAATCAAGATTTGAATTCACTTCAAAATGCAAATGATTTCGAGCATAACCCATGCCAATTCAATTTTGAACTTCAAAATAAATTTCAAAATCAAAGCGAAAATGTGATCCACTTTTCAAATAATTTTGGCAATCGTAACAATCTCGACTATGATACGAGTGAAAATCTTTGTTCTCAAAAATTTCAAATCGAAAATCCTCATGTGAATAATTATAAATTGGATTTTGCCGAGCAAATGGACGAGATTTACAATGATCACACGGATTTGTTGTTCGAAATACATATGAAACAACATGAAAAACAAAATCAAATCCCAACGTGTAACGAGTCAAACAATAATCCATCTTTTACCCAAATCGATGATTTTCAAATAATAACTTTTGAAATTGAAAATAACGATCTTAATGAAGTTGTTGATAAGACGATAATTGAGTTGGATTTCAATTCATTTAAGGGTGAGAAACTTGATTTAAATTTTGATCTTCCTTTTTTCGATTTCGTAAATGTGAATACAACAGCTTTGGATTTTGAACTTGATTTATGTGATGAAGTTGTTGATAATTCAACAAAGGAAGACGAATTTAACGAACATGAATTTTTTGGACTTTTCGAAAAGGAGTTGTTAAATTCTGACGGGGAAGTTTTAATCACCATTTTGATTTTGAAATCGATAATTCTGAAGAAGTTTTCAATGAGAAGTTTGAACTTCAATTTGGTGAAAATAAACTTGAGTTTCAATCAATTATTTCATCAACCCCAAGAATCATCAAAAACAAAACAACCAATTCAATTTTTAATAAAATGATATTCGTTTTTCCAAGTCAACATTCAACTCCAAAATCTTTTACGGTTTGGTTTTTCGAGCTTAAGTGGTTTAATGATGTTGTTTAGCTTAGAATTTGATAGTCTATGTTGTTCATAACAAATAAGCTATGCTTAAACAAACAAAACATAAATTGCTTCTTCATCTAAATATGATTATGGCAAAGAAGTGAATGTTGAAATTAAAATTTGATGGCTTATATTTCTAAACAATAGTTAATAGGCCATGCTTAAAATAGATTTTGCTTTGAACTTTGTTGTCATATTTCACGAGAGTTAAATATGTATTAGTGGTTGTGTTATAGTTTGATGGTTTATATTGGGCTAATTAATAGCACAAATATACCATACATATGATAAGCACATCAACTAATTTCACTAATGACCAAAAGAGAGATCATAACTTTATTTTGTTAAATTATGTGATCTAGAGAGTGGAAATTACCTCTAAATTGTCTTAACACTCTCATATTTTTATGAATTTTCTTTTGTTAGTTTTCTACATTTTTAGTTAATCGCACTTTCAACTTTGGTTAATTTGATTAAAAAAAAGAGATTTAAAATCTAACAATTCCCTGCGGATCGACCCATACCCGCCACGTACTAACATTTATATGTCATGCGCGTACGATTAGTTTAAATTCAAAATTTATCAGTGATTTTCTAGCTCATAAACAAACATCGTTAAATAAGTTTTTGGTGGTAATGTGATTTGTTCTTTGTAGTGGATGGCGGGTTGTCGGGGCTGCAAGCTATGGTTCTGGTCGATGGTAGTGGCAGTTTATGGGGATGGTAGTAAGAGGGGATAGTGACTTATTCAAGGGGATGGTGACTTTGTCAATGCTGATGTTTGCAGCAAGGGCAGTGGTATGTGATGTATGAGGGGAGATGGCGACACTGGCAAATAGGAGGTGGTAGCTAGAATGTGACTTGAGAGGGTCAGTAAGTGTTGAATGTTGCTGGTGAAGTAAAAAGTTGTAGTAGAAAGGTGTAGCAGCAGCAGTTTGGCAATAGTGTAAGTTATGGCAAAGAAATTGGTACAGGGTTTGGTGTGGCAAGTAATAGAAAGTGATCGTAAATGAGTTATTGAAATGGGAAGCAGTGAAGTCTGATGGACGAGGAGTTGATGGTTTTGGCTGCTGTTGTAGTTGTATTAAGATGTGCATAGTGCACAGTAATGGAGAGGAATTGTAGAGTGATCAAAGTGCAATGTGAATTGTAAAGTGGAAATTGTAAATAAAACGAAATGAAAATTGGAAAAGAAATGTTTTTGTTTTTGTTTTAAAAATTGTGTATGCTCTTGTTTTAAAAATAGAAACAGAAATGCAAATGCAAATGCAAAAATCAAAAGCAACAAACACACAATGAAAATGCGAACAAAAATTACCAAAACACACAACACAATTTTTTTTTTTTAAATGCATGTTAACACAATGGTTTAACTAGTACATAGGAAGGTTCATATGTCTAAATTATGAAGTATATTCTAATTGAAAATCTTTGTTTAAAAAGTGGTAAATTTAAAGTAAAGGACATAACATTTTTGTCATCTAGGTTAAATGGTGCTAAGATGATAGTGCGAAACTCTCACTTCTAAAAAAACGAAAAATAAACGAAAAAATTTCTTATATATATGTGTATTTTTTAATAAGCACCTAGAGGTATGTGTTTACACTCATGTGTTCACTCGCCATGCTCTGTACCCTTCTCACGCAAGACTGAAAGGCAGTGCACGATCGGTATATCTGGCCTCAGTTTATCTGAGTTAGGCGTGTGTATCTAAAAATTATTTTACTAATAATGCCTACAGTCGATAAGTGTTCACATTTGTGTGTTCACTCAACACGCTCTATATTTCCCTCACATCAATTCGTAAGGCAGTGCATGGGTAATATATCTGGCCTCAGTTTATCAAAATTAGGCATATGTAAATATTGTTAATATCAATAAAAAAATTAAATAAGAGAGAGTAAGCAATTGAAATCCAAACACTATTTTTACTTGTTTGATTTAACTTGTTATTGAAAAGAAATGAAAATACCACTTTGAAAAACTTTGATATTCAACTAGGGATCCATTTCATAATTATATTGTGTTATCAACGAAACAACTAGCCAAAACTATAGTCTTCTGTTATAACAACTTAATTTTTGTTCGAAATTTTGACAAGTAAAAGGACTTAAATTTCTTGATAATGAGCAGAACTTATATTTAACTTATTATGTCTATTTGAAAGTGAATCCTTCATTTATAAATACTTTCAAAAACTTGCATTCATCCCATTGTAAATAAATCTTGCATTTTGTAAATATTTTCACTTTGCATTTGGATTTTGTGGGTAGCATCCGCTGAAAACCTTCATGAGACAACACTCGTCCTACTGGGAACACCCAGAGGTTTAACGGCTTGTTGCATAGCTAAATGCAATCGTGCTCCTTACGAAAACAGATTTACCTTAGTTTTTCTTTATTTGATGACGAATAAAAAGATAAGTGTGGGGGTATTTGATATGCAGGTAATGTGCATTTATTTACATCCATATTTTATCTATCTTTATTTAAATAAATGTCATATTTGGGCATTTTAACATGTTTAAAACCAAAATTCAATTACTTCAAATCATAATATATTCGTCTACATACATGGGCAAAATAGTCATTTTTGCGCGTGTTTTAATTTGGGACTTTTTACTTGGACTTTTTCATAATTTTTATAGCAATTTGAATGCATATCGAAGAGGGTTTCATGAAGATATATGCATTCACAAGAGAATACAAAGAAAGGAAGATGAACATAATTCAAATACATGAGCATGGAGGCCTCGGCCACTTACCTAAATCTTCAATTAGAAGCTAATGGATAACTAAGTTGAGGTTAAAGCTTCATGCATATTTGATGATGGATTAATTAGAGGCTAATGGTTACTTGGTGGCCACACTTCCTAAAGGGCATTTTGGGAAGCATCCTAAAAAATGAATTAGGATTTTATGCATTTATAATAACCCACTTATGTACATATATATATCTTCTTACTCTCTTATTTTACTTAGAAAAATTAGCAAGCAAATTGTAAACATAATGTTTCATGAAATAAAAATGGCTTCCAAACCTCTTTCTCTTTACATTTCTATATGCTTTTATTTACTTTTATGTTAATGTTTATTTCTATGCTTTCTTTGATTTCATGTTTATAGCTTAGATTTATATTCATGTAACTAGTGTAGCTTTATTTTTTTATGCAAGTAGTTAGTAGTTAATCTCTTTTTCTTCTTTTGTTTAGTTTCTATTTCTTTGTTTTTAATATTGAAATTTACAAATGTTGATTTGATAACACAAATTAGTAGCTAAACCCCTTTGATTTAAGGGAAATGAAGCTCTCTAACTTTATGTAATTCAACATTTCTATGATTTATGGTCTCTTTTATTTGTGCTTCATGAAAGTGGATTTTGATGTAAGTTTATACAAGTGGGTTTGATAGCTTATGTTGCATTTGCAAATGAGCTATTGTTATTCAACATAAACACAAATTACATCATCATTTGCTAATTGATTTTTGATTTTGAAATGAAAGTAAAAACAAAATTTGATGATCTATATTACTAATTACAATAGTAAATATATCATACTTAAAATAGCTTTTGTTTTCACTTCATTTTCATGAGATTTAATAAGTGGCTTATTTGTTGTTATAGTTTGACGGTTTAAGTTATGTTAATTAATAACATAAATGAACCATACTCATGATAAATGCAATAATTATTTCATATAATATCAAAAGAGACATAGATTATTTGTTTTTTGATTTACAAAAATATGAGAGTGGATTTGTCTCTAAATTGTTTTCTAATCTCATAGTTTTTAATTTCATTTTCATTCTAGTTTTAGCTTCATTTTGTTTACAATTTGTAGTTAACAATCTTCTCTCCACTTTGATCTAATTTGATTGAATAGAAAATTATAAAATCTACAAAATTCCCTACGGATCGATCCGTACTTGCCACGTACTAAAATTTTACGTTGTGCGTTTGTGGTTATTTTTATTATAAATTAATTCATCTAATTTCTAACTCGATAGAATTTGGTCGACGAATAGAATGACTATGAACAAAGGGCAGATCAAGGAAAGACGACCCATCGATAGAATGTTGAATGATTCTATCGTGGAAAGGAGGAATGTGAAATGGTTTCTTAATGATAATGTTGATACTCGGAATATTTTCTGATGTACTGAAAAGCAGAGGTATTACGAGGACGCTCATTTGGTACTTGGAATTGCTATCCCGGGTTAATGGAATGGATCTGCATATCCTGGGCATGTAGAATAGATCTAGTATCAGCTTCGGGCTATGAGCGAGTACACTGAAAACAAGTATTTATCAATTAATCCCCAGTAGAGGAATGATCATATGAGTTATCATACATCTAGGATACATTAAGTGATGCCGAGGATTGTTTGATGGATGATGTGTTTTCTTTGGTGGTTTTCTCCTGTAGTCTTTTGCTCAAGGGATGTCGCTTGAGATATTTTTTATAGATAAGGATACCTAAATACCCGTCATTCTACTTAGGATTGTACTACAACTTTGTAATGTTTGTAGAGTAGCATATTATATTTGTTATATGCTAACTCTTTAGTTGTAGGCCCAAGGATAGGTTAGGTATGGTTTTTATACCCTTATTTCGTACTATATCGACTTGTATAATACTTTTAGATTCATTTATCGTTCACACCAAGCCGTTGTTTGACTCAAGGTTTTGTGCTTTGCTCCTTATTATCTCAAGTACGCTTAAATGAGTAGACTAAATAGCAAGTCTAGGTGATATGCGATGATTACGTAGAGGACGAGCTGGATGGAGCTTTCTTGTATTATATATGGATATATTATTGCTTATTCCGTTGTGCAACACTGTAGAGCCTGGATAGTGTTTTCTTTACTATCGAGATCGTTTTATTTAAATTTATTTCCATCTGTATAAACTCTATTACCATGTCATATAACTCTGTGGATTTTTACTTGATATTTGGTTCAATTAATTATTATTGTCTCTCCTATTTTATATCTATAATGACTATTATATTTTATTCAACCGCTAAGAGATATATGACAGGTTCAGTGATGTTTTATTTCTTTTCAATCCTTGACAATCTTCCTATATTGATCGAGCACCATAGTAGCACATTATTTAGTTATATTGGGTGTTGGTGGTGTAGGGCGGTCATCACATTTAGTAGCAGATCTTAGGTTACACGATTAACCTGATTTGATACCATGGTCCAATAGCAATAGGAAAGAAGTTATCGTCCTAGGTTAGATCAAGAGTACACACGAGAGAGAGAGAGAGCGTGCTTGTTATATATTTTGGTTTTTCTGAAAGGTAATGGCTAAGGGGCCCAATACATTTATTAAAATAACAATCCCCATATACAAGAGATAGAGGTAACACAAAATCCCGACAATACAAGGAAAGAGAAGTAAAAGTAGGCAATCAAAAACCGACCAAAATCAAAAATACCAAGCCCAAATTGGGGAAAAGAAAAGGCTACGGGGAGAACATGAATTAGGGAACATGACACGGTATCCATCTACTTCCGGCTCGAGTAATAGAATGTATGGCGCATCAAGTGATACTTTTGAAGGTCCTTGCATTGCATTCGGCCCAAATAGCTACAACAAAATGCTTAAGTAGAACTGACAGTGTAAGTGCCTTAGGGGACTTGCACATTGTTTCTTTGAAGATATTCATCTACTCTATGATGGAGCTTGAGGCTGGTCTATGAAATCTGCCATGAATAGGAAAGAGGATCATATATATTTTGGTTTTCAAAACTATATAGTAGTATATAAGTCGCATGCATACTTGAGTACCATTGGTGCAGTTTTCTTTATGAGAGACTGATCATTCTTGTTATACATTAAGAATGAGCCAGCATATGAGAAACACTGTGAGGAACTCCGTCTCTGGAGTAAAAAAAAGGAGCGGATTTGGGAGCTGCTAACCCTAAGTTGCAGGCGATATTCAACATGATGATGGCGAACGTGCTACAAAATGCCCGAACGATCAGTCTGAATGTTGCTATTAGTGGTGGTGCTTAAGTGTAGGCACATAGATTTAATTTCGCTAAGCTGAATAAGGATTTTTCTAGTCTTGGTGGCAAACCATTCCAAGAAATAGAATCAGTTATGGTAGTGCACGATTGGTTGGACACCTGCAAAAGCATCTTTGATGACCTTGAATTGGATGATGCGATGAAGAGGAGGTTGGCTTCTTGGCGGCTTCAAGGAAGAGCCATGAGCTGGTGGAATGCTATCGTAGTTGCTAGTCCCAATGACTAGTTTACTAGGGACCCGTTCAAAACCCGATAAGAGGAAAAGTTTATCGTGGTTGCTCGAAAGTCAGCGCTGTTAAGAAAGTTTACCGATTAGAACCAAGGGGACATGTCTGTCTCTAAGTATGTTGCTGAGTTCGATGCCTCACCGAAATATGAGATGTCTTTCGTCGACACTCCATTAAGAAAGAATGAAAAGTTTCTTATAGGTTTGGATGATTATTTGGGGGATAAGTTGGTGTGTCACATTTCGATGAGCTATTTGAGAGACTCATCGAGAAAGCATTTTGCCAATAGAGTCTGTACCTCAAGTCCAAATTAGCTGTTGTGGTAAAGGAAGAGCCAAAACCGATCTCTCTCAACAACAACAACGGAGGAGGAGGAAAAGAGAGAGATATCTCTCTCAACAACAACAACGGAGGAGGAGGAAAAGAGAGAGATGTCTGTTATGGCTGTGGAGACAAAGGTCACTCGAATAGAGACTGCAAAGCTAATGGAAAGAAGAAGTGCTACAGCTGTGGCAAGTTTGTACATATGCAGAAGAATTGCCCAGAAGCAGGTTGTAAAGGCATATGCTTTAGATGCCATCCCAACTTCGTCAAGTTCTCCCCGGCGAAGAAGAAGGGGAAGAGCATCATTGTTCAAGGTATGCTTTCCATTTATGATGTTCCTAAATGTGTTTTGTTCGATACCGGGGCTTCACATTCCTTCATATCTAATTACTTGGTAGATAAGCTAGGATTGAAACCTGAAATAGTTTATCGACCTTTGATTGTGACGAACCTTGTTGGAGGCTCCAATAGCATGTGCATGGTTTGGTGTTATCGATTCATGGATGATCTTTTATTTATGATTGTTTTTTTTTTAATTTCGTTGGGTTTGGGTTTATCTTAAGGATGGACTGACTGAGGAAGTGTACATTAGTGGTGGATTGCGAGAAGTTGCTAGTGATGATTGGGGCTGTGGAGGGGCGGACAGTAATGATTGGCTGCCTGCCAAAGGATGGGATTATGGTAACTTTCTAAATTCACTCGAGGTTCAATGGGATGAGCTGTCATCTATGCCTATCGTTAAAGAGTATCCGAACATGTTGAGGTGACCGGATTACCTCCTCATTGGAAGATTGAGTTCCATATAGACTTGTGAAGGATGCCAGGCCGATAGTTATGCCTTTGACGTATATAACACCTAGAGAGCGGTTGGATGTGCACCTGAATGACCAGTTGAAGCGAGGGTTCATTCATACGAGCATATCTTAGTAGGGCACGCCAATACTATTCGCCACTAAGGTGGATGGCTCTCTGAGGTTGTGTGTAGATTACCATGAGCTGAATAAAGTGACAAGGAAGAACAAGTATCTGCTCCTGTGTATTGATGACTTGTTCTATCGGCTCCATGGTGCAAAGGTATTCTCTCAATTGAATCTTGATTTGGGTTTTCACCAATCAAGAGTAGCAAGGAGATATGCAGATCATCGTGTTTCGTATGTCGTTCGGTTTGTATGAGTGGTTGGTTATGCCATTTGGGATAACCAATGCTCCAATATACTTTGTTGATCTCATGAACCGTGTCTTCATGGATCAGCTAAATAAGTTCGTGCTTTTACTCATGGATGATATTTTGGTTTATTTTAGTATAGAAGAGGAGGACAAGATGCTCTTGTGGTTTTGCTTAAAGTGTTGAGGAAGTACGGGTTGAGAGAAAAGTTTTTGAAGTATCACTTCTGGTGGAGGAAAGTGAAATTTTTAGGTCATGTCATCTCGGAGCAGGGTATTGCAGTAGATCCGACCAAGGTGGCAATGGTTTGGGATTGGAACCAATCCAAGAATGCTACTGATGTGAGGAGTTTCCTAGGATTGGTGGGGTACTATATGCGTTTTATCATGGACTTTTTGAAGGTAGCAGCATTATTAAACAATTTGACAAATAAGAATCAACCTTTTGTTCGAGACATGAAATGCGAGCCTGCGTTCATGAGTCTAAAGGAAATGTTGATGAGTGCACCAGTGTTGACCATTCTGAGCGGGAATGAGGAGCTGACAGATACATAGATGCCTATAGTACTAGACTAGGTGCGGTATTGATGTAGATGGGAAAAGTTATCACCTACACCAGTTGATAGTTGAAACCACACAACAAGAAGTATTCGACTCGGGATTTCGAGTTAGCGACGACGGTGTTTGCTTTGAAGATTTGGAGGAATTATCTATTAAGGGTAAGGTTTGAGCTATTCACGAACCATAAATCCTTGAAGTACATTTTCTTCCAGAAGGATATCAACCTTCGGCAGTAGCGATGGTTGGAATTTTTTGCCTCCTATGACTTTGACATTTTTTACGCGCCCGGTAAGGGAAATATAGTCGTCGATGCATCAAGTAGAAGACATGAAAGTTTGGAAGCGATGTTCCTAGAGTGAAAGAAGTTGGAATATATTACTGGCTATGACTTCAGACCTCATTACAAGTTAGAGCAAGAGATTTTGTGGAGTTTGATGATCAAGGCTACTTTGATTGAGAGGATCGGTGTGGTACTAGTTAGAGGCGAAGTGCTAGACTAGCTGAGATCATGGCGAAAATAGAAGTATAAGTAGAATTTGAGGAGATGACGTAGTACATACTCAAACAAGATTGTTGGCTTTGTAAGGATGAGAGATTGTTTGTTCCGATGTTGATGGATTAAGACATGAGGTATTGTGAGAATGCCACCATTCTAGATTGACCATACATCCCTACAACAATAAGATGTATTGTGATATAAAGCAAACGCATTATTGAGAGGAGATGAATAAGGATGTCAGGACATTAATCTCAAAAAGTATGAATTGCCAGTTGGTGAAGGCAGAGTAGAAGAAACCAAGTGGATTACTACAACCATTAGAAGCTCAAGTGTGGAAGGGGAACAAGTATCAATATATTTCATTGATGGATTACCAAGGACCAAAGGAGGGTACGATAGCATATGGGTCATAGTCGATAGATTGACGAAGAGTGTCTGATTCATACCCATCTAGTCTAGTAGAATGGCATCAAAATTGGCCCAATTATATGTGAAGTTGATAGTGTGATTCCATGGTGTGTCGAACAACACTGTGAATGATTGACACCCTTTATTCACTAATGGGTTTTAGAAGAGCATACGAGAGGCATTGAGGACCGAGCTACATCTCAACATAGCTTATCACCTGCAAATAGATGGGTGGACTGAGAGGATGAACCGTACATTAAATGATCTCTTGCAAACTTACATACTCGATTTCGAGGGCTCATGGGAGAATCATTTCATTTGGTGGAGTTTGCATACAATAATCTATTAGTCTAGCATTGTTATGGCACCGTACGAAGCATTCTATGGCCGGCTGTGTAATGCTCCTTCATGTTGGAGGGAAGTCGACGAGAAACCGATACTTGGGCTAGATATGATTAGAGAAACCTTGAAGAAGTTTGAGAACATTCAGTAACGAATGAAAGCTGCTGAAGGTAGGCAAAAGAGCTATGTTGAGAAGAGATGTCGAAATTTGGAGTTCTCTAGCGGCGATATGGTGTCTGTGAAGATTTATCTATTAAATAATGATATTTGATTTGGTAGCATGGGTTAGTTGGCATTAAGATTCATAGGTCTTTTTTGATAGTAGAGAGAATTAAGAACCTAACATATGTGGTCGACTTTCCTCACTTGATGGCGGGAATGCACAACGTCTTCCTTGTCTCTCACTTGTAGAAATTTATGCATGACTCAGGTGTGACAATTGCATTGGATCAACTTGATGATATCAAGATTGAACCAGAAGTTTAGAGATCTCGTAGGCCTGTTCGTATTGTCATACATGATACGAAACAGCTTAATAGGAAGATGGTGGAGTTGGTGAATGTTCGATGGGGCGAAAGTGAAGACAATTACATGTGGAAAACCGAGGAGAAAATGAGGGCTGCATATCCAGAGCTCTTTGCATGGTAAGGCCTACTGTTTATCCAATTTACTTTCACCTTTGGCATCATATAAGATAGTTTAGTATCTCGCATGCTAGGATGAGTTTATTCATGTTATTGATTACATGGTTGCATGTTTAACATGGTTGATGATTGCATATGATTGTTAGGCATGTGGGATAATTATGGTTAACTATTCATTGACTGTTTAAGGATTTTGGGAGCGAAATTCCTAAAGGGAGAGAGTCCAATGACCTATATTTTATGTATTAAAGAATCGTAATTTATTTAATTTATATAAGGTCGTATAACTCTAAAATTTTAGGAAATGACTAACAGGGATATTTTCCACTATTATAATTTATATCGGACATTTCAAAATAATAAATTCGGGAAGGCCTATAAATTTTGATATGGATTGAATTATGATATGAAACCAATTCCATTAGATCAGCCTTGTTGTTTATCTTTCCGCAGAGTGGTCATAATAGAAAATGGACTTATCATTTAAGAGATATGGACAATTTAATTTTTGTTTGCGGATGGACAGATTAGTGAGCAACTAAACTAAGCTCATACTTAGGCCTACTAATTATTTTGGAAATTGAGCCTAATTTGGGGAGTTGGGACAGAACCAAATCATTTCTCACTTTCCTAAAATAATTCAAAACCACCACTAGCCTTACAATTCATCAAAAAGACCACCTTTTCCATATTAATCTTAGCTAAATCCATCAAAAGAAGGGCAAATAGAGAAGAGGATCATGGATTCATTATTTTTGTACTTGGAAATCTGTGGTTCTTGGTCATTCATTTCGGATCTAGAGATTAAAGTTGTAATATGGGTATTAAGTAAGTGGTTCTTGATCTCTCACTATTCGATGCTTGTCCATATAGTTAAATTAGGCATTTTTAACATGATTATGATCTTAAAATGTTTTATAACTTTAATTACATCTTTAAAAATGATTATGGTTTATTGTCGAAATTAAAAAGATTTGGATTTGATTTTAAATGGATTTACAACCTCTTTTGGACCATATTGTCATGTTAGTGAAAAGTTAGATCTAGATTAGAATTTGTATGTTAATCTTGTTGGATTGCTTGTATATGTTTGGTAAAAGCTTGTGTATGATATGAATGCTTAGATGAATTGTTTTGATATGGTTTACTAGTGTTTTAGTGGATTTAGAAAAGAGGCCATCGATTTGGGTAAAACAAATGCTAAAGTAATCGAAATTGGATGAAACTTAGAGGAAGGGCTCTAGAGGAAGGGAGGAACCCGAAATTCTGGTCATAAATGGTTTGGAGATAGTGTGGGTAGCTAAGTAGAGGTCCGTGATGAGTTGATTCTGCTAGAGGAAGAAGTTGCGTATTTATTCGATAATGGGGCAAGACTTAGGGACTTAGACCATGAAACTTTAGAGAAGATTTTGCATTAACGGTAGGAAGAGGTCTAGAAACTCGGTTTTGAAGAATAGACTAAGTATAGTGGTCGTGATCGGTACCGAGTTGTTTTTCTAGCACTTGGTTGGAGCTTGGAGCTTGAAGCTTGGGGAATGAAGCAGGGAGTTTTAAGTATGCCGAGAAGAAGTGGTTGGGGAGAGGAATACTTAGCTAAAAATTGGCTAATTGTAGGAATACTTAGCTAAGTAGAGGTTGGCACAGACCTCTTTTGATCAGCACCGATATGAATCTATTATAGCAGGTTGATGAAACTTCCAAGGGGGGCTTGGGGGCTCTATAGGTCATGCTGAAGGTGTTTATTTGTTTATTTGGAGTTCAATGGCGATGTAATAGCACAACGAATGATGATAGCTTCGGGACTTCAATGATGGTAACTCGAAGATGAATGGAGTTAGGTTTCGATGATGGCTACTTGATGTCGAAGGGAGTCATTTTAATGATTACCACAAAGGGCGGGTTCTAGGAAGGGTGACTCGTGTATAGAATGTTGAATTGTTCTATCGTGGAAAGAAGGAATGTGGAATGGTTCCTTGATGTTAACGAAAACTAGATGGAGCAAGGAAAGGGCTCGAATACATGTGTTAAGGGATCATTAATACTCGGAGTGTTTTTGATGTAATCGATGGTAGAGGAATTCTGAGGACCGTCATTAGGTACTTAGAATGGCTACCTCGGGCTAGTAGAATGGATATAATATATATATATATATATATATATATATATATATATATATATATATATATATCCTAGTACAATGGAATGGGTCTAGTGTCGGCTTTGGGCTATGAGCGAGTACACAGAAAACTGGGATTTATCCATTAATCCTTGGTAGAGGAATGGTCATATGAGTTATAATATATTTGAGGCACATTAAGTGATACTGAGGATTTTTTGATGGATGTTATGTTTGCTTTGGTTGTTTTCTCATATAGTATATCGATGGATGTCACTTGAGATAAGTATAGTGGATATGGATACCTGGACACCCGTCATTGTACTTAGGATTGCAATACACCATTATAATGTTTGTAAAGTAGCATAATATGTTCGTTGTATGCTAATTCTTCAGTTGCAGGCCCAAGGATACATCAGGTATGGTTTGTATACTCTCGTTCCTTACTATATTGACTTGTACAGTATTTTGAGATTCATTTATCGGTCACACTCGACTGTTGTCTGAGTCGAGGTTTTATGCTATGCTTCTTATTATTTTGGGTAGTCTTAAACGAGCAGACTAGATAGCACATCTAGGTGATATATGATAGCTATGTAGAGGACGAGCTGGATGGAGATTTTTTGTATTATATATGGATATGTTATTTCTTATTCCACTGTGCAGCATTGTAGAGCCTAAGAAATGTTTTTTACTAGCGAGACAGTTTTATTTGAGTTTATTTCAATTTATATAAACTCTATTACTATAACTCTATGGATCTTTGCTATGATATTTCGTTCACTTAGTTATTGTCGTCTCTCCTTTTTTATATATGTAATGACTATTATATTTTATTCGATGTGTTGTGGGATAAACAACGGGTTCTATGATGTTTTATTTCAGTTCAACCCTCCACAATCATCCTACATCAGTCGAGCATCACGGTGGCATATTATTTAGTTATATTGGGTGCTGATAATGTACAACGGTCGTCGCATTCTCAGCTGATTCCTACCAATATGACGGAGAATTACAGGATTAGCTATATAATGCTTCCAATGGTGCGATACAGATGTTGCACTAATAACTGTTATTATATAGAAATTATACATGATGCAAATGATTGTCCCATGAGCCTCCAAAATTGAGAATGCAAGCTCACAATAGATCCTCTAAGATACGGTTCACCCTCTCCAACTGCCCATCAGTTTATGGGTAATAAGCTATACTGAGTTGCATCTCCATCCCAAACTCCTTGAAAGTCGCTATGCTCTGATACCAATTGAAAGTGTGCTATGGATCGTGTAATATGGATATATGATAATACAGACTATAGTGATGATAACAATACAGTAAATAGTGCGGAATATAAAAGCAGTATAATAAAAATAACACCAGAGATTTTTATACTGGTTCGGAGCTCCGTCCTACATCCAGTCTCAGACTCCTTCTGGAATTTCACTAAAACAACAACCCTCACTTAACCCGGAGGAGCAGGTTGTTAGTCCCAGAGAAGATGGTTTCGACGATGACAATTTTAGAATAAGATTATAAAATATAAATACTAACATTATAGTTTAGATATATATATATATATGTATGTATATGCAGGATTTAACCATGTAGGTGCCAAGAATGAAGACTGTACAATATAGAGATTCAAGACTGAAGATATCAAGATTGAAGACTCATGAGTATCAAGATTATCAAGAGTTCAAGATTTCAATAATAAGTAATTTACTTAGGAATTTTGTTAAAACTCCTAGAAAAGCACTAGCATCTTAAATCCAATTTATTCGTGGAATGGAACCCACTTCGAGCCCATTAAAGGGATGGAACCCTAAGTAGGATGGAACCTACAAAAGATCTAGTGGAACATTGTTTTGTATCCACTAACTTTTATTCAAATGTTTTACAAAATTATATCTTGTTTTCAAAATGATTTCAAAATCTTCCTTTTAAAAGAATCAAAAACATCTATCCTGGTTTTAAATACTTTTAGCCTCAAAATGATCTTTATCTTCAAAATCAAATTATCTTGGTTTTAAACTATCTTTTAATTATAATATATTTAACTTTTAATATTCATACTTAGATTTAAATATAAAGTATAATTTTATATACACCAAAATATTATTCTCTATACTTATTTATGTAATTTAACTATAGTTAAGTGTATTTATAAAGTTTTAAAATAGTTTTAATACAAGATGAAAGTTACTTTTAAAGAAAAATAAATTATCAAAAATTACAAAGGCCTGTCGACAACCCAAATCTACCCTTGTCGACAAGGTGGCAATTGATTTCAAAAATTTGAATTTCAAAGGAAGTGTCTATTCGTCATTTCCTTTCACGAATGGACATGGTTGTTGTCCTACTATAAATAAGGGCAGTTTTAAATGAATTTGTATATATTTTTTCTCTGATTTCACTCCTCTTCTTCTTCCACATTTCTTTATATACATTTTTACCATTACTCTGCCCAAATCACCATTGAATCTAACTAGATCATCTCTGGTTTGATTCTCTATCACTATCTCAACAAGATCTCAGTGCTATTCAGAGTTATAGACTTCTTTGTAATTAATTAAGTGAGAAAAGGTGCGATTGTAGCCTGTGAATCAATCAGGTGAGAAAAGGTGCGATTGTAGCCTGTGAAATCAATTGGGTGAACTTTTTGCCCGTAAAATCAAGTATCTCTACCCAGAGGATTGTGAATCTGGAATGGTGTACCTCGTGGCCTTGAAATCGAGGGTGTAATTATAAAAATTGATTTTGAAAGGAAATCCGTACTTGTATGCGGAATTGGATGTAGGGTAACTCTGAACCAGTATAAAATCTGTTGTGTTCTTTCCTTTATTGCTTTTACTTTATTTCTGCTTTGATTCTATGATCATATCTGTGTCTGAATATTGCATAAATTTGTGTTCAAATTAACATAAACTCAGAAAGATTTAGTAATTCCTTAAAACACCATTCACCCCCCTCTAGTGTTAATTCTAGCCTTAAGATCCGTAATCCGCATTTCTCACACAGGTCTATACAACCACTAAGCAGCCGAACAGGGTCCTAAGCAGCAGAACAGGATTTCACCTCAGTAGCCGAAGAGGACTTTACATGCCTGAGCAGCAGAACTGGACTTCAACAAATACAAAATGTTTGACTTTTTGTGTTCTAATAACACGAATTTGTCACTTGTAGTACACACTTCCTATATCTTTTCCTCAAGTATAATGTGTGCAGTTGTGTTATAGGAAGATTAGGAAGTTTCAAATTGCTTTCAGAAATATAGAATTGTGATTGTAAGCAATGAATGTATGAATTCAAGAGTAGTTAATTCAGAAAATATGATTCAAGTATAAGCAAGTAGGTGAAGTGATTTGATCTTGAATTTCATGTGTATATATAATAGTTAAGGAGTTGCAACTACTGGTTAAGAGATCTCTACGAATAGCAATGGTTGCAACACTTCGCGAGGAAGAAGGCTATTCAAAAAGGAAGTGTCTTTTCACAATAAATGGCTGTTGCAGAATTCAGTCGACTAAATCAGGTTATTCAGTCGACTGAATTTAAGAACATGCACATATATGTTAAAATGCACAGATTCAGTCGACTGACTGTATTCGGTCGTCTGAATTCTGTTGTTAAGCAAAAATTATAGTAGCTCATTTGGTTAAAGTACTTACCTTCCAAACTAGTGACTCGGGTTCAAACCCCGCTCCATGCATTTTTTGAAAACTTGATTTTGATTAAAATATGCATGCAAGTTTATTTGAATGTGAATGATGATTCTTGAGGAAAGATTTTAACAAAGCACTAAACTAGACTTTATATACACATTTGATGACTCTTGTTAAAATATATAACTATACAAACCATATATTGGCCGATACGTCTGGCTGTTATCGTAGTCGTAGATTCGTGAATTGTTGTGTTTTGTCAGCAATCAAAACCTATGATCCAACATACTCCTCTTGTAAGCTCTTCCAAAATCCACCAGTGAACAAAGGGTCTCGGCCGCTCAATGTTCTTCAACACACCATGGAATTGCACAACCCACTTCACATACAACTCGGCCAATTTGGATGTTGTCTTACTAGATTATACGTGTATAAATCTAGCACTCCTCGTTAATCTATCAACTATAATCTATCATATGCTTCTCCGATCTATAGAAATCCATCGATAATTGCACTTATTCATACTCAGGAATCTCTAGCGGTTGTGGAAAATCACTCGACTTCTTTTGGTCCTCGGCAATCCAACGATAAAATCCATCGATACCTACTCTCGCTTTCACTTGGGAATCCTGTACGGTTGTAGCAAACTACTCGCCTTCTTCTACTCAGCTTTATCTAATTTGCAATTCATGCACTTCGAGATGCACGCCCAACATCCTTTTTCATCCCTTCCTGGTAAAAATATCTGTCTCAAATCATGGTACATTTTATTTCTAGTGGGATGTATAATTAATCTCAAATGATGACACTCTCGTAGCACCTCATCATTAACCCATCAACATCAGGCACAAAAAACCTCCCATCCTTATGGAGCCAACCATCATAATCAGAACCTTTCTGCTTTATCTCCTCAAACTCTACTCCTTCTATCTCACCCATCATCTCCACTATTATAGTGTTTCAACTCTGAAAAGTACTGATCTGCTCAATCAAAGTAGGTCTGATAGTCAAACAAGCCAACACATCTAGCTTTAGCTCACATCGAGGCCTGAAGTCATAATCAACAATAAACTCAAGTTGCTTCCACTTTAGGAACATCGCTCCTAAACCTGCATGTCTTCTACTCACAGGATCAATGATGACATTTCCCATACCATTTGTGTAGGAAATATCAAAGTCATAGGAGGCCAAAAGTCCTAACCATCATTATTGGTAAATGTTAAGATTCTTCTGCGAGAAGAGGTACTTCAACGATCTATGATGTATGAACGGTTTAAACCTCTCTCCAAAAAAGTAGTGCCTTTAAAGCTTCAAAGTGAAAAATATCACTGCCAACTCCAATTCATGAGTCAGATACCTTCTCTCATCCCATTTCAACCTTCGATAAGCATATGCGGCAACTTTTCCCCTCTGCATCAATGTCGCGCCTAGTCCAGTACCACAAGTATCTGTGTATACTGTCAACTCTTTGTACCTACTTGAAATGACTAACATCGGTGCGCTAGTTAACCTCTCCTTTAGACTAACAAATGCATGTTCGCACCTCGCATCCCAAACAAAAGTATGATTCTTCTTCATCGAAGAGGACAACGGTGAAGCTACCTAGAGAAGTCCTTGATAAAATACCTATAATATCTTGCCATCCCAAGGAAACCTCTTGCCTCAGTAGTAGTCTTGTATTGATCTCAATCCTGTAATGCTGCTACCTTTGTAGGATCTATAGCAATGCTCTGCTGAGAAATAATGTGATCCAAGAATCACACTTCTCTCCTCCAGAAGTGAAATTTAGAAACCTTCGCCTTTAATCGGTGCTTCCTCACCTCGTGCATACTCCTCAAGCGCTCCTTGTGTTCTTTCTCCATCCTCGAGACAAGGATATCATCCACGAATACGTGCATAGACTTATTTAGTTGATTCCCGTGGACATGGATCAGAAGATCAACAAAGTGTGTTGGTGCATTGATTAGCCCAAACGGCATAATCAACTACTCAAATAATTTAGATGGCATACGAAACACAATAATTGACACATTATCCCTCACCACTCTCAGTTGATGAAACCCGGTCCATGGTCCAATCGAGAGAATACCCTAGCACCATAGAGCTGATCGAACAAGTCATCAGTACGTTTGAGTGGATGCTTATTTTTCTTCATTGCTTTGTTTAGCTTATTGTAATCAATACATAATCTCAAAGAGTTGTTCATCTTAGCAGTGAATACTACAGGTTTCTCCACTCAGATAGACTCCATCGAATGAACCCTCGTTGTAATATGTTATTCATTTTCACCTCTAGTTCCCTCTGCTCTTTGGGCACCATATGTCTTAATGGCTCAAATACTAGTCAGGCATTCTTCACCAAATCCGTACTGAATTTAATCTCCCTGTGTGATGGTAATACGATCACCTCCTCAAATATATCATGATACTCTCTGGCTATAGGCACAAATGGAAATTGATCATGCAGGACCTCAAGTGAATACATAAAGCTAACCATCACCTTGTCATCAGGTAGGTAGACTAACTCCAATCTCCGTCCATTGCCCGTCCATATTGTCACTAATGGCCTCTCACAATCCACCACTACACTGTATCTTTATAGCCAGTCCATCCCTATAATAATACCGAACCCCACAAACACAATACAAAGCAATCACAAACAAACATTCATGACTCGATAAGGCTAAGTCTCGCTAAACCACGAAAAGGCTAGTCGATCCTCCAACAGGGTTTCTCACAATCAAAGGTCGGTTAATTATCTTGGGTTTCAATCCCAATTTATCTATCAAATCACTAGATATGAAGGAATGTGAAGCCCTAGTATCACATAAAACATGTACAGATATATCGAAAATAGAAAGCATACCTTGTATAATGATGCTCTTTCTCTTCTCCTTCATCCTTGGAGCACGCAATGAAGCTAGAACAACGTTTAAAGCATAAGCAGACACTCCCTACTTGTTTCTTAGAAATTCTGGATAATTCTTCTTAATATGCCTATGGTTATTGCAGTTATAGCATTCCTTCTTATCGTTTCTATAGTTTCTTATCGTTTCTATCATCTTTACTAAGATGACCCTTCTCTCCATAGTTATAGCAAGTATGTTTCCACTTTCCCTTCTTCTGACCATCCTTTTGAAACTGCTTCTTCTTGTAGTTGTTCCATTTTTTTCCACCACCACCGCCTTGCAGTTTAGACTTCTTCTTTGGAACAACAACCTCCTTCGGCTTAGGGTAGAGGCTCACATGCCTTAAAGTCTTTTCCACCACCTTCTTAAAGGTCTCATCTATGCGACCGATCATCCATTCATCATCATTCAGCCTAGTGATGAACTTCTCGTTCTTCTTTAAAGGAATTCAATAAAAGACATCCCATACTTCGAGAGCATATCAAACTCAATCACGTACTCCAAAACGGATAAATCTCCTTGCTTTTAGTCAGCAGATTCTCTAAACAAAACTGACTTCGGGGTTATTGGTATGTACTTTTCCTCAAATCTTGCTTTGAACTGGTCCTAAGTAAAGTGATCCTCAGGGATGGCTATCTTTACTGCATTCTACTAGATCATGGCCCTACCTTGAAGTTGCTTGGAGGCTAACTTCCTCTTCGTCGCATCTTCTAGTTCTAAGTCCTCAAAGATGCATTCATTGGTGTCCAACCAGTCATGCACTTCGACATCCAATTTTGTTCCAAGAAACAATTAGCCACAATGATTGGAGTAGTCATTGTTTAGCTTAGCACAATCCGCACTCGACACTTGCACTAGAGCACCACCACCAACAACCACAACAAAGATAACTCTTTGGGCATTCTATAGCATGTTCCTTATCATATTATTGAACATATACTACATATCAAGGTTCACGGTTCCCCCATCACCCACCCCTCCTTTATGCCAGAAATAGAAGTCCTAGCAGCATTCCTCATTTGCCGGCTCATTCTTATAAGTTGAAATAAGAGTGATCAATATCTAAAAAGGAACAAGTGGCGTCTATGGATGCAATGCGACTTACTACTATATATATACTACCATATAGTTGATAAAACTAAATATAACAAGTATGCTCTCTCATATACACTTGATCCATTCTAAGGTGATAACTTCTACCTTATCTTTTATGGATCTAAGTATTAACTTAGGTCAACTACACAACCTAAGCTTTGATACCAGACATAAAAAATTGCCCTACACCTCTGGTCCTCATATAACCCATAAAGTGCGCTATGATGGTACCCAACCGATGTAGGATGATGGTCAATAGTACAAAGTAACAAAAATCCATATCTTCGTAGTATTAGACAATGGAATATAAGCAATAGAAAGCTCCAAAATATAGATATACGAAAGCATAGCATCCTAATCATTCTCCATACAGCTCCATGTGCTATCCAGACATGTCGTCCTTAAGCTACTCATTTAAGAGTACCAGAGACAGTAAGAAGCAAAACATAAAAGCTCGGGTCATACAATAATTTGGTATTAGCGATACATCATCTCAAAACACTATAAAAACCGTATGAGTAATAAGGACATTAGTTATGTAGAACCATACCTGACATGTCCCTATAACTAAAGATTTGGCACAGAAACACATTAGATGCTAAACTACTATCACGTTAGGGGGGTACAACACCAAGTACATTATGAGGTTATAGGGGTATAACACAGTAATATGGCATCCATATCAAGTACACAACAAACATAGCAACCATCACATGTCCTTGCATCTGTCACTCAAGTGTTGTTGGATATACGATAATTCTTATGACCCACATAGATGGTCAGCAACTACTTAACATCGCTGGTGCTCTACTCATGCCCACGTAGATGGCTAGGGACTGGACTCACACATACGACCAAATACGAGTACACGTAGACTACCATGTCCTAAAATGAGCATCACAACCTCAGAGTTATCCATCAATCCCTTAGCACACGTACCAATAGTAGAACTCTATCTTGTTCTACCCTACAAGCTATCACATATAACTGTCCACTCCGTCCATCACTAAATGCCAGTCACTGCCACCCTGAGTCGTCAAAGTCACGATACTTTAACAGTTACCTAAACCCTTAAATCATCTCGAGTTATTCTAGATTCATCCACCATCACTCCATGTCGACCTATACGAACCCAAAAGAAAGCCTCCAAAAATCCCGACGCAATTCCAAGCCATGCCCGAAGGATCCCTTCTCCAAGCCCAAAGGACCCCTGAAACGAGAAGCTCTGTCCTGCTATATCCATAACCGGACTGAAGTCATGTCACCAAAACCCTAAAGCAAACCTCCAGACCCAATATTTTATTTGATGCCTAGACCCATTCTCCTATTCAGAACCTAGACCGATGCACCTACCGTATTTCTCGATGCCCTACCCAGCACCACTGAATAACATTTGTTATCCAACCTCCATCCCCGAACCAAGTCCAACCCGAAGCAACTCCTTCTTGATGAAACCAACACTATGCCGCACCATCCTCCGCACAAAGCCAACCAATGGACCATGCCACATCGAATCAAAATCCTAAAGCACCTTCAACACTTTGATTTCATGCCGATTTCATTGCTACACTTAACACTTCAACCGACTTGCACCCACGGAGCATCGATACGACCCAAACACTCTATTTTGGATCCATTGAAGTTTGATTCTGCATTTATAGATTTATTATCCTTTGTGTATCGAATCAAGAGCATGTCTCCTCTCACTCTACATGGAAATCCTGGATCATGGAATTATTCGCCACCTCCTTTTGCTCCAATGAGTGTTTATAATGATTCAAACACACAAATAACATCCAAAAAAGCATCAAACCACATTCAATCATCACGCATACGTACAAACATTCATTAAAACTTGGAAAATTATATCCGTGTGCTTTTATAACATAGCCTAACACATATAGAGGTAATCACATGTCAAAATAATATGAATAAAACACTTTAAATCATTTTAAACTCATTTTGCTTTGGGTAGGGTTTCAAAATAGCACAGAAACTTAATTTTAACTTTAAAAATGGATCTAAAACACGTCAAAACCTATGATACATATATAATAAGTTGTGAGATGATAAATCATTCATCAAACATTCAAAAATGGAAGATTTGCATGTTAAATAAGATTAATCCGGGAATAGACAGCAATGCCTCAAAATTTCCTCATTTAGAAGACTCTAGCTAATCCCTTTGCTAATCTACCCTAGATTTATGGATTTAGAAGAGATTAGAGAATGTTTTGGCTAAGAAGAAGGTTAATGGAGGTTTAGATTTAGTTGGAAAATGGCAAAATGAGTTAGAATGACATTTTAGCCAAAATAATATCTAGACCTGAAATGGGTTATTGGGTCCATCCTAAACTTCACTAATTACCCATTAAGCTATCCCAAAAATCGCTAAACTTTTCCCGAACGGTAAGTCCAAATTGCTATCATGACTACTATACTAAAGTGAAACCATCATATCTTTCTAATGGAAGTGGTCTTAGGCCCTAGTTCGGCTTTTATCAAAAGTTAGAGTCGTTACAAGTTTTCAAGGGGTAAAGTCATCCAATAAATTATTTAAGGGTAAAAAATGTCATTACTCAACATCACCTAAAGTTATAATGTCATATGACCCAACATGAATTTAAAAATATTATTTTACGATCCTCCGATATGTAAAATATGGGTCGTTACCGAAAGCAAAGGCAGTAGCATTTGAGACACCGAGGAGAGCATGGGGATCACTTATCTAGAGCTCTTCACTTTGTAAGTCTTTTGTTTATTGCATTAGCTTTGACGTTTAATATCATCTTTGATGTTTATATTATTTTGGTATCCTACATGTTACGATAAGCGTAGAAACCATTTTTGTTTATATATGCATGATTCGATGTTTGATATGATTACCTATGGTTGTTAAGCATGCAGTACAACTATGTCGTTGTATTTACCTTATATGATGGGATTCCAGGGGCAAAACTCCTAAAGGGGGAAGAGAGTGTAACGATCTATATTTTATGCATTTGAGGATCATAAAATATTATTTTTAAATACATACTGGTACGAATTTGACAATAACTTACGGTGATGTTGGGTAGTGACATTTTCAACCCTTGGCAATTTTATTAGATGATTTTGACTGTGAAAACTCGTAAGGCCTATAAATTTTGATAGGAGCCGAGTTAGGGTCCAAGATCAATTCCATTGGAAATATATGATGGTTTAACTTTTCGTAAAGTGGCCATAAAAGCTTTTTGGACTTACCAATTGGGAGATACGACAAAGTTTGAAGTTTAGACAAGTTTTGGATAGTTTAGAGAGTAATTAGTGAGGTTTGGGTGAAGCTCAAAGGCTTATTTCAGGTTTGGAGCTAATATTGGTTGCCATCGCCTTCCCCAAATCCTTTCTCATCTTCCCAAAATAGATCTAAACCTCCATTAAACTTTCCCATATCCAAAACCACTTCTAATATCTTCCAAATCAAACTAAATCCATAGATTAAGGTAGAGTATAAAGGAGATTAGCGGGAGACTTCCAGATCCACATTTTAGAAGAGAAATTTTAGTGTTTTGTTGTCTATTCTCGGATTTGCCTCGTTTTGCATGAAAATCATTGATTTATGGGTGTTTGGTGAGTGATTTACTATCTATAAACCAGCCATATATGTTTCTAAAGGTTTTAGACATGTTTTAAATCCATTTTAAAGTCAAAATTATGTTTCTTTCGCCGTTTTGAAATTAAAATTAAAGTGAAAACGAGATTAAAATGATCTAAAGTGATTTAATCGTATCGTTCGATGTGTGATTGCTTATACAGATGTTAGGCTATGTAATAGATGTTTTTTGAGATGATTTTCCATGTATTGATGTATGTATGTATGATTGAATGATGTTTGAATGATTATTGATGGGGTTATGGATGTTGTATTATATGTCTGAATGGTTGTAAACACTCGATGGAGCGAGTTGGGTGTAGTAAACGTAAGAATGGGTTTCGACAGATCAACTATATAGTGTTTAGGTTATGTCAATTCATAGTTATTGCAAACGGGTCAAAGTGGCAAGTGCAACGATTGACTTCAGTCCGGGGATGGCGCGGTGCAGTGGTTGCTTCGGGCCAAGTCTGGCTAGTGGTAGGAAGACCGGATAAGGACTTTTGCTTGGTTAGAGGCTCCAAGAAAGGCGTAGGGAAATATGAATGCAACTTAAATCTGGGTGTAGTACTATACATGAATTATTGTTCGAGGGTTGGAACTGAACAAAATTTAGGGTCCGAGGGTTTTGTGCTTTGGTCTGATGGCCTAGCTACTTAGGGTGGGTCACATGTAGAACCAAACAAAGGGATGGAATGGGGTTTTGGATGCTGGCTTCAGGATTTGCCTAAGGGAAATGCAGAGACTTCTTTTAGGCTAGCCTGGGCATTACTTCGGGGAAGTTTGGGACGAATATGGGATGATGTCGGGACTTTGACGTAGAGGCTCTACAACTAGCGATGTGTGTTTAGAGTTGTTCTCGACTTTGGTTTATCAATGGGATGAATCATTTGGGTTGAGTACTTCACATAAGAAGTATATATGGGCCTGGTGATAGTCCGAGGAGGCACGTTTGACGGGTGAAGTGATGTGGTGGGACATGGTGTGTTTCGGTATCGAGTCGCATGTAAAAGAGATCATCATGGATGTGATGTATTTTTCATGGGGTAAGGGTATGTGAAGATGCTCAACTGTGTGCCTTAGACCTTAGTGATAGTCCATCTTGCCTTGGTGATGGTCCAGCCTGCCTTGGTGATGGTAGTACCTTGGTGATGGTATGTGAAAGAACACTAAATCTAGTAGAGACATGGCGTGTCGCTGACCTTGGTGATGGTAGTATGATTTATCAGAGATTGGGAGGCATCTTGGTGGCGATACGAGACCGTGGTGGTGGTTGGGTGATACATGACCTTAGTAGTGGTCGGGTAATATGAGAACTTGGTGATTGTAGGAGCGAAGTAAGACCTTGGTGATGCTTGTCGTTGCATGTTTGCTATGTCTTTACTAAAGATGCTATAATTGGTACGATTGATGTGTATCCTTTATGGATGTCTCATGATGTAGGTATACTGCGTTACGTAGCCCGACACCCATATTATACTTAATGCAGTATTCCCATATGATAATGATGATAATGCAACATATACAGTGTTATGCGCTAACTTGTTAGATGTAGGGACATGTTAGGCATGATTTCTCACACTTAGTTTCTCTGTTTTACTATATGGACTTTTATAGTATCTTAAGATTGTTTATCGCTCACACAGACTGTTGTCTAACTCGAAGTTATATGCCTTCCTTTTTATCATCTCGGGTGCTCTTAAATGCATAGACTAGATAGCATATGGAGCTATTCAATGGACGAGTAGAAGGTTGGCATTTATCTATTTTATACCTTAAAGCTTAATATCGCTTATACTCTGCTATGAAGTACTGTGGAGCTATATCAACACTTAGTATTATTAGATACAGTTATTAAAGTTTATTCAGAGAACTAGGATGTATAAACTCAATTATTTCACTTTTATATAATCTTGCGAACCTAATGTGCTCCAATGTTATTATTTCTGGTTCATTTTGATTATACTACTGTCTTTCCTGATTTATATCTATATTGTTATTATATATTATCATGCGGTTTGAGATATATGACAGGTTATCTATTGGAGATTGACTTTTTTAACCTTGATAAT
This sequence comes from Allium cepa, assembly GCA_030765085.1. Taxonomy (NCBI): domain Eukaryota; kingdom Viridiplantae; phylum Streptophyta; class Magnoliopsida; order Asparagales; family Amaryllidaceae; genus Allium; species Allium cepa. The sequence continues at coordinate 682,342,992 of CM060932.1, read as the reverse complement.
CATTCTACATCGATCGACTACAATTAAAGTGCGCTTTTCATGTTATATAAGGTACCAAATGTGTAGAGCGGTCTTCGCGCCTATCCCTTTGGTGTTGGGTGTATTACCTAAGCATTTCCTACGAATACATCATGATTACCAAGGTAGTGGTCTGGGGATATACTTTTTATTTATATGTTTGAATAAATAGATATATCACTCTTATTTATTCTAAATGTGTATCTCACTTAAATGCAGAAGTGAGAATGGCTAGTGGTTGATTCACCTGAGCTAATGTTAGACAGTCTAGTGGTTTCAGTAATGAGGATGTGTAAATGACCATTGATTAGTTGATGGAGCTTATATGGAGCATCCAAGCATCCAGTGCTTCCAAAACTCCTAACCCTCCAACTCCCCATTTTGATTTTGCTTGGATGTGTAATGACTATTGCTAGCCTTGGTGAGAAGATAATCAAAGGCACTAAGGGGGTTGTTGGAGTTCAAGCATGGCTTAAGACATGCAAACTAATCTTCACTCACATGGTAGTCACTGATCATCAGAGCATGTAGATTGCATCTAGTCAGTTGCACGAAGGGGCACTTGATTGGTATGGTTGCTTGTAGCTGAGGCTGATGAGGCTGAACTAACATGGGATCATTTCAAGCTTCGTTTGAGCGGAAGTTCTTCCCTGAAGTAAAGATGACATCTATGTCATGGAAGTTTTGACTTAGCACAAGAGAAGATGTCAGTAGCTAATTATGTAGCTACCTTTAATGTGCTTTCTAAGTATGGCACATATCACATCAACGCTCCTCTCAAGAAGAATCAGAAGTTATTTTATGGCCAGGCTAAGGCATCATGAAAGGCTTTGCTTCCATAGCTTGAGACTATATCTGAGAAGCTTGTTGATACTGCTTTGAGACTTGAGGAGGCAAAGAGCGAAGCACCAAAAATCAGGGTCGACATTGGTCTCCTTAGGACAAAACCAAGGGCTAGTGATTCGATAGTCGAGTTCTATTGACTTTTAAGGAGAGCTAGTACCCAGACCTAATGATTAAGCTAGCCAAAAACAGGCTAAGAGTCTAATAAAGTTTAAAAAAAGCTAAAATCGCGACCTAATAAATGGATAGTTAGGTGAAGTATCGAAAGTTAAAGATAGCTAGAAAGTAAAGAAAGAACCTACTAAATAATGAGCATTCGGAAGGGCTATTAATGTTGAGTGAGGATGCTAACTTGAATGTGCCTACTTTAAGGGTATGGTTTGACATTTGACTTTTGAAGGGACATGGGACTTCCAAGCGGGTTATACCTTTCGCGAGAGTGGTTGCAACTCTCCTCAAACTAAAGTAGATAAAGAGACTGCTTACAGCTGTACTTTGCAGCATAAATATAAAAATAAAGAGACCGGTCAAGGTTGTACTTTGCAATATAAGCATACAGATAAAAAAAACTGCTTGGAGATGTACCTAGTAGAGTAAATTAGTAAATGAATTAACGAGACCAGGAGGAAATTTAACTCACAATATGAAGAAAAATAAAGAACAACAAAGATTGTATGGGGTTATGCCTTGCGATATAAGAGATATAATGCATGAAACCAATGACAGTTTCAGAAGTAGTGTTGCCAAAACCTGAAAATGATAATGAGTTAAATATTGTGATTATCGAGACCTTAAACCCACGATAGTTTCGGGCATAGTCTTATTGAGATATGTTGTGTATGTTTGACTTAACATATTTTGTTGTGATCTATGTCTTATGGTAGTTTTATATTGATTGTGCAACCGAGACAAGTGTGGGGGGAAACCTACTCCGTGCTTTTACGGCGTGGTCCCAATAGTAGAGGATCTATGCTGGGAAATGATATTATTCATACCGAACTTATGCCTAATCTGTGTGTTTATTATTTTTCCCTTATAAACTCATAGGTACTCATTTGAGTAAGCTATGTTTATAGGATTTCAGATTTATAGTTATTAGACAAGGTTTGGACTTTTGCCGAGACTATATCGATGACGAAGCACAAGGCTTGGTCGTAAATAGTAGTTGTTTGATTTCCGTTGTTTAAGTGTCAATGACGGCATCTTTATATGTCGGGCATGATGTTCTATTTATGTTTTATTATATCCGACCCCTGCATGGGCATATTTTTGGGATGGTGATAAGTTTAAAGATTATTGAGATAACCGCATATAATAAATTTAATTAGCTGCTCTGTTTACTTTAGATGGTTACATATATATATATATATATATATATATATATATATATATATATATATATATTGAACTCGTCATGTTGCTAAAATATAATTCCAAGGTGACTACAGTGCGTTGGGGTTCCATCTTTGGGTTTCGGAATATGGAATGTTACAAAAACCAACTGACCATCGGTTTACTCCAAAAATATTTATCACAAACGAGTGGAAATCTGGCATGTACACAACCAGGTAATTCTGAATTGAGTACCAAGGTGATGCATAGTCACGATGAGCTCTATTCGCACCATCTGCAACTGTTGAACAAGAGGATGTAACATGTGCATAAGGTAACTATTATAATAATGGATTTCTACATGTACAAGAGAAAGTGTTACTATAAATTGCTACTCTAATTCATCAACAAAATAGTGAACCAATTTCCATTTAATTTGACTAAATCAAACTAGCCTTGAACGTATTGCTTCACTGGCTCTCTCGGTAATCTTCACTTCCTACTTTCGAGTTAAATGCATTGTCATATTTCTAACTGTTTCTCTTCTTTAAAAATAATAATACACAAAACAAAAGAAGGTACGTGGAACCAAAATTTAACATGTAATGATTGTGCACCTTTAAGCACACCCTTAAAACTGTAAGAAGAATTATAGTCATAACATGAAACCAACCACCTTCATCTTTACACAATGCCCAAATTTTCATTTTTCTGCCCAAACTTCTCTTAATCTAGCTGTAGGCTCTTATATTGGTAGTTTTGATTTCTTCATTTATTTTAATAAACTCGACTTCCTCCGAAGCACATGTTGCAGGATAAATTAAACCTGTCAAATGTTTATCACTAAAACTGATAGCTTAAATGTTTCCTTCGGATTCTAAAACAAAGCCTGTGCTTATGAGGTAAGCCCCGGTTAGTTTTCAAAGTTGTAAGTATTCCTTTCATCCCATCGAAAATGAAAGCAATATGTCCGTCATTAACATTATGAATGAATCTTAGCATGCAAGAAAAAAACAACTCAATTATCACATGATTCTGATTCAACAATTGCATAAGACAAAAGGTAAAGATGGTCATTCGCATCTATCGTGGTCGCAGCAAGTTACGTGCCTTTGTATTTTCCATACAAATTCATGCCATCAATATAGAACAAAGGACGACAATTTACAAAACGATCAATGATCCAAAAGCCCAAAAAGTTTGATTAAACATTTCATACTCTTTAGAGGTTAAATGTCTGATACTACCTCAGTTCGTTCTAGCGATTTTGGCAAAATATTATCATAAAGTTGTATAGGAATCTTCCCAATTACCATAATCCATTCTAATGCCTTAGTCAAGGTGTTGATGCCTTCATATAACTAATTTTATGAACAACCATTCTTCGATTAATACATGTTATACCCAAATATGCTTTTGCAAAAGGCATGACCTTCGAAACAAGAAAAGTAGATATTGCTTGTTTATGATTAGAATTAACTATTGGGTTGACACATTTATGTTCACATGCATATTTTCTAATCCCCTACCATCTTGAATGAGATTTTTTTTCGAAACTATAACATGTATTCTCCATGGACAATTTGTATAGACACTGCAAAAGGTGTACTTGGTTTTGTTTGACTTAATTGGCTCATAAGAACAGCACATAGAATAGACCATTCACTTAATTGTTGTAGGAATTTTGCTTTGTTCTCAAATAGCATGCCAGCTTGGAAACCATTTCAAACACTAGTAGATGAAGATAATCCACCATTGAATTGAAGGCTTGCAACAACGGATCTAGCTATTATTTGTGCTTTACAAAAATCATCACCCAAAGGTGCCTTCATCTTTGGTTCATCGTTATCTCCATGAATATCATCTTCAACTAAAAACCATAGTTAAGTTGCTCATAGTTGACTTACATGTATTGATCCAAGGCTTATCGTTCTTCAGCCTAGTAGTAACATCCATATTAAGAAGAGGATCGCCATCAGTTACATTTGCCGCTCCTAAATCAGTTGATGATTGAACATTGGACTGAGTTGCAATAACATGTGCGGGAAAGCTGCATTTTTATTATAGGATAAATTTAATATAATGAGAAAATGGAAGCCAATCATTTAACATTATAAACAATGCATACCTCTGGCTCATATGGGATAACATGGAGGGTATGAGATATAAGAGATAAGACATACGACTATTCGATGGTCCAACACTACTTTGCAGCATAGGCTGGTGTGGGTATAACTACAAATGACAAAACATGTTTAAACTATGGTATATTTAACGTAATATAAGAACATTATGAAATATGCATTACCTTTGAGTCATACATGCAAACCTATCCTAGGTGGGCTATGGATATCTATATTGCACACTATGTAGATAATTCATGAAAAATAGGAATCAAGAAACATTTGTTGATGACCATAGTTTATTACATTCCTGGGTGGATTAGCATAATCAAGAGAAACGATTCCTTGAGCAGTATTCACGGTCTCCGACATTTTAAAATATCAAGACCATAATTAACAAGTTAGGTTGTTCTACTGGCAACCTTGTAATTTTCCTAACATACAACTCTAATGATTTTGACATGAAAGAAAACATTAACTCAAAGTCGTCATCATCAACTATTTTTATAGCTTTCGATTTATAATTTGTAGGCTAATTGCAAAATAAATGTATATCAAACTTCTTAGGTTTAATCATTGTAGCCTTAAAAACCAATTCTTCCAATTGTTATAAATTGAAACCTTTACAAACTTTTCCCAATTTATAAAAACCACCTACATACTTACCACATGTTTGTTCATCAACCACTAGCTCACTATACAAATAAAAAATATTTGAAATAAAACTATGAGCCATTCTATGATATCAATAAATACAATATTACACAATTTCCAAATCTGATTACCAAAATATTATCTAACAAAAAAAATTTAGGGCTTACAAAATCATACCTTGATTATCCCAAAGCAAAGAGTTTAACTAGATCTAATGAAACACAAGTTTAGATGAATTAGGTTGGCCTAATCTAAGGCAGTCTGACCCAAAACAGTCAGCCCAAATAACCGGCCCGCATAGGTTGGCCCAAGCCCATATTGGTCTCAAACCTACCCTTATACTCGGCAAGGCACCAAGATGAGCCCCGGTTGCCTCGTCCCTAGACACCTTTCACATTTAGGCATGATCTGGGAATGACCCCTCCCCAACTAGGCCTGGCATAATAATGATCAGCCTTCCTATGTCAATCTACTTCCAACACAACTCCAAGTCAGCATATTCACTCGGCATCACACCAATTGATAGCCAGCACCTCTCCAAGGCCTCCCAGCAATTGACGAGTTAAGCAAGATTGGCTCAAGCGTGACCTGTCCTCGGCTCAGCTTCAATAAGCCGCCTCTGACCGGTCCTAAGAAGCCCTTCTAACCACCTTGCACCCGGTTGTGCACCATCTTCCCAACACGGTCCTTAGCAAGATTCATAGTTTCTTTCGTGTCGTCGACAGCCAATCGGCCATTAAGCAAACCTTGCCATATAAGCACCCATGTAAATGACAAGTTGTATACCATCTATCCGAAGCAACGTGGTTGGATGGTTGAACTAATGTGGTATACCATTAGCATTAAATATGCATTTAATGTGAATGCTACACATTAAATGCAAAGCCCACGCCTGGTCTAGAGGAGCAAGGAGTATATATTCATCCACCACATATCTTCTTACACCCATTACAGCTATCGTCCATCTGCCCCTGCAGTCAAATCGACAGTTTGAAACTTTCCCAATAGTTCCACAGTTTAATCTTAATCGTCCATCATTTACTTCAGCTGCTATAAATAACTCTTGCACTGCAACTTCAAATAGGTTGGAACATACAAAGATACTGAATACTACACACAATTTACGGCTCTTGATACCTCAATTCCCTAGGGTTACATAGCTTTAGTAGTCTTAAGTGCTTCCAATTTTCTTATTATTCTATTGTGATTCCTCGTAGCTGTAAGAAAAAAATATAGCAAGAGAACTTCATAGTGAACGTAGACAACTTTGCCACTCTACATCTTATGTTATTTTCCTTTCGGCTATGTATTTAACTTCTCATTTTTCATATTTAACCTAGTGATAGCTAGTAACCATTGCGTATTTGTCTGATTTCGAGGTTGGCTATATCTTCGGTCAACATTTTGATGTTAGAAGGTGGGCCTCCTCCTAAATCTCTCCTCTTTCCGCACTTTTCTACTCCCCAAAGATCCAAACTGACTTATTTCCATGGATAATCTCCCACCATTCGAAGGTAACAAGTCCAATGGGCATGAAACCGATGGAAACATCCTCGTCGGTGCTGCCCAGCCCAACCAGGGCATCAACAAAGAAATGTGGCATATTGTGATGCTACAGTTGTCAAAAGTGGGTCAGCTGGCCCACGAAGTGAATGGCTTGAGGACCCAGTTGGAAACTCAAACCACCATGAATTTTGTCCAACAGCTCCTCTGACTGTCAACTTAGTCGACCTACCTACCAGTAGGCCCATGCCTCCCAGTGGTTATGAACTCATGAACACCACGAAGCCCAAGAGAGGGTGGTGCTAGAAACTCCACTGATATTCATATCCATCCTAAAAGACACGCTATATGTGTGCCTAGTCAAATTAATCTCGCTCTAGATACGGCTGTGCATGCGGGCCAAATTGCCATCACTCCCCTTAAGTAGAATGACGACTAGTTCTTGATCACCTACGAACTTTTTCTTTTGACTGTCTTAATGGTGCCCCGCCATTGGTAGGGCATGCATAGCTCTCTTAGCGCTCTTTAGGTCTCATAGGGATGTGGCTAGAAACAGACAAAGAGAAGAGCGAGTTGTGCATTCAAGATTGACTTATGCGCAAAGAGGGAGATCTCATGCCCGTCGTCACCATTCTCTATCTCATCACCAATATCCTACTCCTCCAAGGTGTAGATTGAACCTTCGGCCCATGGATGGCCAAAACGTCTAACAATAGGTCGATGCTAGCCTTAAGAAAGAAATGCATATCCTCCACCAGCAGCTTCGCAGAATGCGAGCCCGTAACTCAGAGGGTGAGGCATTCTCAGAAAACGAGAATGGGGAAACCTTCTCCAATGAAGTGTTGGATGCTTACATCCATCGGCGGTATACCTTGCCACCTATTGGCAAGTCTGATGGGAATGTGGACCCATCCGACCACACCATGACGTTTAACTACATTGCCTATGCCGACCAGCTTTCAGGCTCAGCAAAGTGTTTGCTCTTCCCTTCCACCCTCTTAGGACCAGCCTCCTACTGGTTCTTGCTTCTACGATCAGGCAGTATCAACTATTGGGCCCAATTATGTGTAGACTTCAAGACTCATTTCTTCATGTCTTATACCCATGTTATGTTGGCTAGTGAGCTATGCAGTATCATGCAGGATCCTTATGAAAGCTTGCGATTGTATGTTAATTGCTTCAATAAAAAATCGGCCTATGCCAAGGGTGCGAATGTGAGTAGCTTGGTCGTGGCCCTATGTTCAAGGGTCAGATACAAGTCTAAGATGTGGATACAGCTCCAAAAGCAACCGGCTTCATCCCCAACCGACTTCTATCAACATCGGAACAACATTATGAGGATGGAAGACGCAGATTTTCAATAGTGACAACTAGACAAGGTGCTAAACCTAAGTCGGTCCCCGTAACAACAACGATCGTCAAAATAGCGATTTTCAAGCTGAAGCGAGGAGGCATCTAAAGGCCCGCCCCGAGTACAAACCAAGTACAATAATTACTCTCATTTGAATAAGGACGTCATCACAATCTACCTTGTCACTAGGAACCGAGGGCAATTCTAAAGGCCTGCCACTGCCAGGGATGGAAAATGGGAGGAGCCGCAATGGCAAATACTATGAGTTCCACCAAATCAATGACCACTTTATAGTTGACTGCTGTGTGCTTAAGGATGAAATCAAAAAAGTCATCTAGGAAGGAATACTCTTGGAATTTGTTTGACATTAGGTCGAGCAAAGAGCAAACCATGAAGAACGACAAAATCAACCCCCTCATCCCAATATTGCAATGTCCAAGCCATCACCGAGTTCCTGACAATATGCGGCAACTTGCATGTAGCTGGCAATAGCCGGGGCGCCCAGTCCTGATATCAATGAGAAGTGGGTACTACCGAGCAAATGTATTCATTGGAATCTCGGACGTCCAAGGAGCAACAACTAGGATTACAATGACCTATCAGCTTCACTATCGAAGGCATGGAAGCAGTCTTCTACCCATTATGACCCAATAGTCATTACTCTTGCCTTAATAACTCCAATGTGCATCAGGCCTTCATGGATGAGGGCAGCTCGGTCAACGTAATGTACAAGAACGTCTTTGAAGCTTTCAAGCTCCTTATCTCCAGCCTCACCCCATGCTTCCTATCCATTTATGGCTTTGGATATGCAGGCATTGTTCTAACGGGCATAACTTCACTTATAACAACTTTCGACCAAGTGCCCTTTGCTGTAAACATCCAAGCAACCTTTATAGTAGTTGATTACCCATCTAGCATCTGCTTATAACATGTTAATCGGATGACCAATGCTTGCTGAGTTGGATGCCATCGTGTCCTACAACTACCTTATCATAAAGTTCCTCGTCGAAGATGGGGTCGAAGAAATCAAGGGCAATCAACAAAAGGCAAAGGAATGTTAAGGGAATTCCCTTAAGCAGGTAAAAAAAGTGTTCTCATGCTGCAGCAAGAGCACTCAACCATCAACGACAGGTTTCTCAACAGATCTAGTGGGCTAGTCAGCACCATAGTTCTTTCCAAGACCACCCCAATCCTGAAGCATTGGCAGCAGCTCCTACTCTCTCGTAGTTGGCTGCCTTATCTGAGATCCAAGGGCATTACAACCTCGACTTTTATCTGTCATTACAGATAAGTTCTCGGTTCTAGCGCACACACATATTTAAACATTTCCATTTACAAGTTCTTGTGAGTGGGCCGTGTATAACCAGTCTAGCATCATGCGACTCACTTATACTGGAGTGTCCGAGCTAAGAAATGCACTCTTTTTCGATTCGGCATCAACAGTCATGAAGTGATCAATGATATGTCACCTAGGAGAACTTCACAGCTCCATGTGCATGAGTTCGAGCTTGGACTCATACACAACTCAACGTTTGACCGCTTGAAGCCCAAGAGAGCCCACGAGCAAAATTGCATTTTAGCTTATGCCGGTGCAAACCGCCACTCTACATTTAGTCGGTATTTGGTCTACATTAATGGCCACACCCGGACCACCTTATTATCACACTGATATTTAACATATCCTAAAAGGATAGTCATTTCTGCAAAAATAAATACATGAACTATTGGCCGTTCAAGGCGCTCTACTCTATGAGTCATATACAGATAAACAAGTAAAAAGAGCAATAAAATTCTCCATCAAAATTTGAAATAAAAGATAAGTTTCTTTTAGTACAGAGGATGCAGAGGCACAAACACCCATCCCGCTAGGCTTACAATGATGTTTATATCGCTAACTAGTTGAAAAGAAGATATAGAGAAGAAGAAGCACGCTGGTGGAACACTTTAGAAGATCCAGCTTCCAATATAGAGGTAAACTCCCTCGTCACTCCAAACAATAAAGAACTTGTTAAAGAAAGGGGTGTGTGCTACCATCTTCAAAGCCTTCCACAACGTATCTCGAAAGAGATCTTAAAAAACTCCCAGTCGACATCGCCAAGGGAACTACTTGGGCTTTAGCCATGACATCAAAGGTGGAGTTGACAATAACCACTCTTTCCAGTAAGGCATTAAAGTGTCTAAGCTAGCCTAGGTTCAAATCGCCAAAGCAAGATGAAGAGGACATTCATCAGCATCAACCGGCGCATTAGCATGATAGTGATGGTCGATACCATCGGGGACCCGACCAACATGCATAGGTCTAAGCTAAGCGGTAAATCAAGACCCATCTCAAGAAGAAGGTTCCAGGAGACGGTCTGAACAGCAAGCAACAAGTGGCATTTCAACACCGAGAAAGCTTTCACCTTTCTCATCATACCAAACAAGTTTGATAAAAAGACATACGTATAAATACATTTGGAAAGGAAATAAATGATGAAGCTAGATATTTTTTATTAGTAAGAAAAATTCATAGGCTGTAAATATTTTTCATGAGGAAAGATTTTATTAGTTCAAAGAAGAAGAGAAGGGGGTATTTATATACCTAGGTCATCAATCGTGTGCATTGAATTAAAAAGGCAAAATGAATCCTAGCTTTTATAAAAAGATCAGTATAAAGTAAATTCATGTACATGGGAGACGTAACACGTCTTTGCCACGTCTGAAAAAACAAACCATCGTGATAAATAACATGAAGTCACATGGAAAGCATACTAAATGCTTTACGGAGCCATCAATTGGGAAGCTCTTCATGACTTGTCAAGTCCACATTTGTAAGTGGATATAGACTTAGGGGGCAAAATGTTGCTTGATTTTCTCGTAAGTAATTAGCATGCCAATCTAAGGTAGTCTGGCCCAATCAAGGCTAGCCAAAATATTTTGCAATCGGCCCGCATAGGCCGGTCCAAGCCCAAGCCCATGTTGGTCTCAAGCCAACCTATTTACTCAGCAAGACACCAAGATGAGATCCAATCGCCTCATCCCTAGGCACCTTTCATATTTAAGCAAGATATATTTCCAACCCTTCATCGTCCAGCCAGGCCTGGCACAACAACAACCAACCTTCTTATGTCAACCTATTTCCAACACAACTCCAAGCTAGCACATTCGCTCGACGTCACAATAGTTGATGGCCTACACCTCTTTAAGACCACACCAACATACGACACGTCAAGCAAGATTGGCTCAAGTATAACCCATCCTCGGTCAAGATTCAGTACAACCGCCTTCGATAAGTCCTAGGAAGCCCTCCCAACTACCTCACACCATGTCATGCACCATCTTCCTAATATGGTCCTTAACAAGATTCCTAGTTTCTTCCATATTGTCGATAACTGGTCAACCAGCTCAGCCACGTAAGCACTCAAGTAAACGACAAGCCGTCCAACCATCTAATCGAAGCACTATTGCTGATGGTTGAACTGGTGTGGTTTACCATCAGCATTGAACTGGTGTGGTTTACCATCAGCCTAGTGTAGAGAAGCAATTTGTATAATTTCATCCACCACACATCTTCTTACACCCATCGTCCATCTGCCCTTTCGGTCAAATTAACGGTCGGACTAATTCTATAGTTCAATTTCAACCGTCCATCATCCACTATAAACTAGTGTGAACACATACTTTGCACACGAAATCGTATAATTTAATTAGCAATCTTTCCATAGTTATGCAATTGAAATTCAATGACTCATGTATGCATATTTTGTATATCGATGACAAATGATGAAGAGATGGTTAAAAAGAAGTATTCGAGTGAAAATGAGTATAAAAAAAGTGGAGAACATTATGAAATTTAGAAAGATTTGTACAATTCATGTTAGTTGTGTCGGACAAACGCATCTCAAAATCTCCAATGATTGAAAGGGAAAATGGCGCAATTGAAACATTGAAGGTTGGTGCCCCCACCTTATCAATGTGTTTAATCTCAAATTCTCCTTCCTGCATAAATGTGTCAAATAAAGTTAGGTAAATAGATGAATATATTTAAAATGAAGCAAAGTTTGTACAGTGAGAACATATTGATAAAATAAGTCCATATGTTTCCGTTATCCATTTTATTTGTGAGCTGGATCTTTGAACTCAAATGTCATATTTAAATTTCACACTTGAAAAAAGATTTCAAAACCATTAATTACGAGGACCGCTTGAAGGTTCAATGAGGCCTCTTGAAAATCCAATAGTTCAAAAGGAAATTAAATATGAAATTTATATGTGTATTTGAGTCTAAAAATTTGTTCCTAAGGAGTGGATATTTGAACTTAAGTGTGGCGCTTACATATTTCAAAAATTCCAAGATTAAATGGGATCACTTGAAAATTCACTTGGTTTAAGCATGAAATTCAAGTGTGTATTTCAAAAGATTTGTTCCATTTTCTATAAATAATTCAAATTCAGTGACTCCCTAGATGTAGACATAACGTATACATCTAAAATTTATTTGAAGGTATGTCAAGTGTAGACATACATCACTCAATTTTTTGAGTAAGACTTGGTTTCTATGGGTTTTTGCAAAAAAAATTAAGGAGTTATTGAGTAGCCCTCAAATTATGATAAACTGAAAATGCAAAGCATTAGATGCGAGAGGTTAACAACAAACAGTAAGATGACCCGTTGTACATGTTTGACACGATTAAATTTGTGACACTGAAGATATGGACAAAGTGTATATGTGTGCACATTCATTTCCATATGAAAAAATTTAAGGACTACCATTCTTCCATTAGGGGTGCTCAATGGACATGCCGAGGAATATTCAAATCTCGTTTTTGAAAGAATGACAGGTTGTTCTCCTATTTACACCAACACCCCCGATTTAGAAAAAGTCAATTACCACAAAGTAGAGAATATAAACATAGATGTACATACAAACATATATTTATTAGCATACCAAAAGTTCTCAGTTTTTTCATTGGCATCAGTTATGATCCAATGCCTTCTAAGGAGCTGAACATGGCACTGAGAATTGTTGGTGATCCTAATTCTATAGGCAATGAAGTACCGCCCTTTTGATGGTAGGCTGCGCCCCTCTATGTATATGCTCCTCACTTGCACTCGTATTCCCTGGAAAATTTAAAGCCTCAAATGAAATCGCTCCACTTTTAATAGTAATGACAATTGATGATGAGCAATAGAGCTAATATTTCAAGTTAGTTCATGCTTAGAATAATCCTAGGCTATAAAGAAGGAAATAGCGTCTCAGAATCATCATTTTAGCTATAATTTCAAGCAATTAAGTCAGATATAGGAAAAAGAATAAAGTATAAATGCTTTTTACCCGATCTTTTGTTTTTTAAAATCTATGGTTGTCTGTAAAATTAAATATAATTGTAACAAATTGAGCGTAAAATTTGCAATCAGCCATTACTAAAGCATCTAATTTGAAATGAATAAAAATGCATAAAAAGCTTATTATGTGCCAGTGTTGTGGCATAAGTGTAGCATTTAAGAAGAGCGTAAGGTGCCACATTCTTCAACTCATCTTTGTATGTTGCAACATCCTTGGTTAACACAAGAACATGGATAACCAGTTATGATATGCGAAATATTATGATTCAATGCGATGGACATTGTTGTATATTCTGAAACTGGCACATGCACAACATAATGTTTGAAGGTTGAGAATACCAAGGACTTATATAAAGACATCAAAACAATATAAATACAAAGTGTATTCCATGCATAATTATTTATTTAACATACAACTAAGTTGCTTTCACGTTGTACTGGAATAACCAGAGACATAGTATGGTGAAAAATAACAAATCATCTTCAGTGGTACACTGATAATACATTAGCATGTGGTCAAAACTGACAATTAAAAGTAAGATTTTTTTTTCCTTATAGTGACAATAATGACTTTTGGCATTAAAATTCAATTCGCAGAGCAAAGGTTATCCATAAATTTTGTTTCCTAACCCATACAATAGTTCAAATTTAAATTGGAAAAAGCTCTGAAAAAATACCCGTGTTTGCTGAAGATCCAAAATCCATGCTAATCATACCCCTAGTTTGCAAGAATACACCAACTATAAATACTTAATGTTGTGCTAAACACTTTGTACGGAACTTTGTAGTATTTTTTCCTTCGTACAGAACTCTACAGGAAAATACAGACAAATTTATTTTCATAAATAGTATTTAGCTAACACTCCTAAACGAAATATAGATCAGCTACTAAACTATTGGTCACGCATAGTTTGAGATATATCGCATACTTTTGATAATAATAAATAATAAGAGTTATGAAACTAACTAATATATAAACCATTAATACATAACATTGTGTGCCTTAAAGTTTTATAAATCGGGAATCGATATTACCAATATACATGTACACTCACATGGTGAATTTGTTTTTTTAGCTTCCAAATACAACCTAAAAGCTATAATTTTTATAATGTCACGATGTATGTGAATATTTTATAATGTTCAACAATTTTACTTATAAGTAGCTATAATTTTTTTACTGAACACTCTGACTTCATGATTAGATCAAATTGTCCACATATTATTACTTTGAATATTGATGCAAAAGATTGAAAAGATGATAATTTCACATGAAACAACATATTCCATTTGAGATATGATGGTTAAGTTAAAGTTGATAAGTTTGTAGTAAATCTTTTTTGTTAAAATAACACAAATTCATTTAACAGTTCAACTATGTTTTCATCCATCGTAAACACTAAAATGTTTTATATAAAGAGAAAAATATTCTTATTTGTATACACTTAGACTGATTTGAAACAAAGCTATTTGAAGTAACTTCAAAAGAATTCCACAATAGAAGAGGAACTTTCAGAAGATGATGAATGAATTCAATATAGTGGTATTTTTCAAATAAAATCTTGAGAAGCTAAGTGATTCAGAGCATCATCTGAATATAATAATTTTAAAATTGCCTAAAACATCGTACAATTGCATTATTATTTTTCTGTAGAGAATCATGTTGATCCAAAATTATGAGAGAGAAAAATCAAAATGATTGGTTTACCTCCCTACATCAAAAAGATAGTTCAAACTTTAATTTCAATCACATAATTTTTTTATCCATGGCACATAAAAAGAAAGACAACCCATTTTTTCAATAATTAGTGAAAAATGTATAACAAAAAATAAGGTTACTTGATATTTTTAGTTCTATATGAAGAAAGCAAAGCTAGCCAATTCTATTAGATGGAGTAGTTATAAATCAACTTAACAGATAAACTTGACATCAAACACGGTCCTATTCATTTAGATAGATAGAATGCCTGAGAAAACTACATGAGTAACAATACGCCATCTAGTTTTAGACCACACGTTAGCATGCAGTATGAAAAAGGAAAATTTCCATGAAATTCGAGCTACTTCTGCCTTTCTTATTGGACACTGTTTTAGTTTAATCTCCTATAAAACAACATCAAGCATGACATGGTTGCTATAATAAATCATGACATAATAAGCTAGGTCAGGCTAAATTAGCACTAGTTCAAGCAATTTATCAGTACGAGTAAAGTATCCAATGGCAATAAAAAGATGGTGGTGGGGTTATAAATAGGGAATCAGAATTTTTTTATCTAATCAATGTTTTAATAAAGGAATCAATAGACTATATAAAAAGTTCCTTATTGTGAATTTAGGTTAATTTGGATCACTAATCAATCTGCCATCATTTTTTCAGTATTGTATTTGTGATACAAACAATAACAACATTATCAAATTACTATTACTTGCACCTAGTTTTGCAACAGTCAAATTATAGACTTAACACCTTTGATAATCGCACTAGTTTTCAATTGTATACAAAATTCATCCAAAAGCTTCCACTAGATAGAAGATGTGGTAGTGCATTGAGCATAGCTTAAAACCATCCTAATCAAATAACAATTTACCTTGAAAAAGATTATATTAAATCTAAGAAAGAAAAATAAAGTAATCAAGCATAGCCTTAGTGGCAAGAGTAATCAGGCAAATAAAGTACTCACGAATAAACCATATGACGTGGGAAAATATTTTGTCTTGTCATCTGTAGCTTCCATTGCCAAAATTTCTCTACTAACGTTACAAATACAAACATATTTACATGAACAGTTGACCTGGAAATATACTAAAATGAGTTCAAGCAAAGAAATATTGTTCCAGTCCAAGTGTTATGTGCTCATAAACACTTCCATATGCTCAAAACTAAACCAACTGTATCATGTTTTAACTTACATTACAACTGAAACAAAATGCTAAGTTCTAAAAAAGTCATTTAAATCTGTACAAAATAAAGGATCTTTATCCTGTTGAGATAAAACTAACATCTACATCTTAGACCAATATTGCAAGAAAGTTTAAAATGTAAATAAGATATATGAAATTCACCTGAATCGCCTTGAAGACGAACCCAACTGAAAACACCCCATAATCACTTTGACCAAATAGGCTTTTTAGACTTAGTCGAGTCATTGTTTTACTATAGAGTAAAATCCAACAATAGAATTTAAAATAGAAAGTTACAATGATAATATTCTTAAGCATGGAAAGCACAATGTACTTATTTTTGTTTTCTTTGTTGCAGCATAAGTTAAAATGTTATTCTACTACCTTTGTTTTGAGAGTTAGGGAATTATGTATTTGTAATATTTGCTAACTTATTGTATAAAAGCTTTCCTGTTTGCAAAAGATAACGTAGTATGCAATTCTTGAAAGGTTAATGGGGAATCCTATTACCGTATACAGTTGGTAAATAACCAAACAACTAATATTATATCTATATCAATGTGAAATTTCAAGTAAAGAGGCAACTTAAGTCTACTGTTGACCATCCAATAAGGGTTTTGCCATCATTAGTTTATTACCTCAAATTAGTAGCATGAATTTGCAAAATCAAGTTATTGGTTAAAGAGGGACTATGAGTTGAAAAATGCTATACAAATCCATGATAATATTGAAACCATATATGCTCTAAAAGTGTGCTTATATTCCTATAGGTTAATCAAATTCTTTGAAGCTGTGAATAGAAAAGGTATTAAATATTTTTTAGTAAGAAATTATAGATAAACTAACCGCCAATGGAATAACATCTAGAAAATTATAAGAATTTACCATCAAAATTGTAGAAGTAAATCAAATTACCAACGATAGACTCATCTATAACTTAGTTATAAAAGAATCCAATAAGACTTCATCAAATTTTTAATTGAAACTTGAAAAAAATTAACCAAAAATCAAACTGAAATCGGTGTCAAAAATAGTTCGAAGGCAGAGCAATACCCGATGCGTTAACCGTCGCTATACGTTATACCGATAGCAGCTGGCGTACTTGATGAACAAACTTTCGCCATTTGTCTGTTTCAAGTTTAATTCAACCAAGTCCCTAAATTGTAATTGGGGTTATGGAATAAGAGCGTGGAAGGAAATTAAAACACGGTATTTAGTAATTAACACATGAAGTAAGCCTATTTCCTGATTGGATTACAACTTCAACATGCGAAGGCCCCAATGTGAGGAAATTAACGAAGTTGGTTAAGTTCTAGCATTAGACAGCATCGAAGGTCTCTAGCAAAGTGTAAAGAAGGGAAAAACACGAACAAATCCAAAAAAAATCGAATGTTAAAATATGCCTAAATCCCAATAATATAATCATGGAAGAAATAGACAGTAATTAACACATGAAGCCAGTCTATTTCCTGATTGGATTACAACTTCAACATGCGAAGGCTCATATGTGAGGAAATTAACGAAGTTGATTAAGTTTTAGTGTTAGACAGCATCGAAGGTTCGTAGCAAAGCTTAAAGAGGGGGAAAACACAAACAAATCCAAAAAAAATGAATAATAAAATATGCCTAAATCCTAATAATATCATCAAAAAAGAAATAGACAGACTGCATCCAAAAAACAGGATGAAGATAAAAACATAAATTACCTTCTTCGGGAAGTTAGAGAGATTTTGGCCGATATGTAGTCGGAGTATATATGCAGCAGATAATCGCGGTGGAAGAAATCAGGTGGAAGCATCGCCAGGAAACCCTAGCCTTTCTATTTTTAGATGACGGAACAAGGATGAAGGGAACAGAAGGCAGGAAAAACCCTAGTCTTTTTATTTGTAGCTTACAGGAAAAGAATGAAGTGGAGGCTGTTAGGAGAAGGAAAAAATATGAAACGCGATCGTTCAGTTGACAGAAAATCAAGGATGCTTGTACGCTCTTAAAATGTAACCCGGTAATAATATAATAGCATAAATATCCCCTGCATTGCAACTTCAAATGGGTTAGAGCATACAAGGATTCTAAATACTACATACAATTCAAGGCTCTTGATACTGCAAGTTCTTAAAACCACACAACTTCATCAGTCTTAAGTGCCTTCTATTTTTTTTATTATTGTTTTGTAATTTCTTATAGTTGCAAGAGAAATTTATAGCAAGAGAACTTCACAATGAACATCGGCATCTTTGCGAACCACTCTATATTTTGTGTTATTTACCTTTCAGTCGAGTATTTAACTCTCATCTTTCACTTTTGACCCAGCATTAGCAAATAATCTTTGTGCATTAATCTAAGTTTGAGCTTAACAAAATATTTAGTCAACAGAATCCCTTTTCCTCCCCTTTTCTTTCATTTTTTTCAGAAAGTATATTAATAAAGCCAAACACTATCAAATCAACATTAAGTGTGATTCTACCGGGCTTGTACTAAAATGAATGACATAATAAAAAATCATTCTTCTGCCGAACAAAAATATTAATGAAAATAAATTTAAATTATCTTTCCATCCACTCAAACCAGTGTAGTGAATGTTATTTGGGCTTAGTCTATTAACGTCTCATTAATTGCTTTACATCCTCGTTTTTAATATTAAAACTTTTATTTCAATTTTACCATATTAACTATGTATATTTTGCATCTAACGAGTTTATTCTTCCACCTTCTTGCTGTGGGTTGAAAATTTGAAAAAGAATATTAAAAATTTCACCGAGAAAAGTGATTATTCAACGACAAACTCTAGGGTTTTAATTTCGTGCTTCCAACGAGGTTTTAAAAAAGATTACAGTGAAAGTATAATCATTTTAATTGAACAAAATTAAAGATGAACAGATCAGAAACTTAACATGCTTCTTGCGAGTACGTAAGTTCCGGGGTGACAAAAGGAAACTGGTGGGGATACAGGAAGCCTCTTATTTTGCCAACTCGTTCACCCAAAGCATTGATCTTCTTGACCTCCATCTTTGTCAATTATCCCTGAATTTCCCGCCACCAAAACCCTAACAATGTCGGAGAAAAAACGCCGCCTCCCAAATCCAAGCGTTGCTGCCGGAAAGAAGCCTAAGCTATCCACATCTAAAAAACCTGTATCGCACGCCATGTCCCTCAAATCTAAACTCAAACCCGATTCCGAAATACTAACCTCCCTCCAAAAGCTCAAATCCGAAACCCAAAACCAAAACACACAAACCAAAACCCTTACTGAACTCAACTTGCCAGCCACCTTCCGAGAGGTTTCCGACCGCGATGCCTCCTCCGTCTCTGATGCCATAGAGCGAAACATTCTCCAGATGGCGAAGACTATACTTAATCGTAATGGGTTTTCATTCGACGTTCCTTCCAGATCCTCTGTGAATCAGATGTATGTGAGTGAGTTGGATCGGATTGTTTTGAAAGATAAGAGCTCTAAACGGGAATTTGCTAATTTGAGTACTGTGAGGAAGGCAACTGTTACGGCTAGGGTTATGAGTTTGGTTTATGCTGTTTTGAGGAAGAATATTCATGTCACTAAGAGGGATCTTTTTTACACTGATGTGAAGTTGTTTCAGGTATGCAATTATTTTCTTTTTATTTCCTGATTTTTATACATGTAGAAGTTAGAGTCTACTTCTCGTTTGCTAATTTTAAAATTACTTTATTAAGGTTGAAGTTGTTATCGTGCTCACCGTAAGCAGCTGATAACAGCTCTAACAGTTTATGTTCAGGTAAATGAGGTTAATACTAAATAGTCCTAAGGAATCTTCATGGTACTAAGATTGATACATTTTTTCCCTTTTCTTATCATCTTTCATGGAACACTCTAATTCTTAGTCGTGCTAGGATTTTACTATGTCAAAGTGGTTATTGCTGTATCTTGTATGTTAAGTTATCCACATTTTGGTCATTATGTTGATGTTACATATATTTTTAATTGTTTCAAGATGCACTTTGCATCCAAGAAAATTGATTATCTTTTTAGACAAACAGTGCAATGAGTGTACCCACATTGTCTTGTTGAATAACTACAGCAATAGAATTTGGGCTATATGCTATATTTCCCTTATTTTAAAAACAATCATAGTTGTTGACTTGGGTGTGATAATATGGTATCTGTGGTTAAATAGCACAATTTTCCATTGTAGGGTAAAATGACTGCTTAGCATTTATGAGCACAAAGTAATATGGTCAGTCAACTCTGTGAATGAGTCTATAGCTTTCTTCTTAACATGGGGAGATTAGTTAAGTTATTACTTTTGTACAAACTGCAATCTTAAGAAATATAGTACAAAGTTTCATGTGGTACCTTCATGTGTCATATATTGTGAATTTTGATTTAAACCCTTTTAAACAGTGTGAATTTTAACTAGCAAGAGCCATTTTGAGATTTCACCTTTATAGGCATGCCAACGTATACCCAATTGATAAAATAATCGCCTAGTTAATTATCTCAAGGTTTTGCTACACCCCTGTTTTCTACCCCCTACCCACACTTCTACGATTTCTATAGCTGTACCACTTTCCAAGTGGTTAGACGCCTTGGTTTTGGTCCACGAGGTCAAACGTTCGAATTCTGCGTAGCACGTGATGCGAACCACTGGACATAGGCTGATTTGTAATATGTTACATAACACTTAAGACTGGTAGTACAATTATATACTACTATGTAATTACTCAATTTATTATTATAAAAAGTTGTTCCGGGTTCAAGATCGTTTTCATGAAGTTTTGTTCAATTTGGATAATCATAACATGTTAAAATTTCAAATAGACGATCAAAATAAATGTTATACTTGTTGATATTGACTTGACATTTCTCAACGTATTAGAAATTTCGAAATGATCTCATTTTTGTAGACGTTACATATGTGTGTGTGTGTATGATATAAATTGAACATCTATAAAATTTCATTTGATTTTGAATTATGCAGCTATGGAAACCATAGGGTGTAGAATGAGATGTATCAGAAGAAGGGTGTAGCGGATTCTTATTATATATGTTTGTGTATACACACACGAAATCGTTAGTTGTAGGTCCAATTTTACTTATATGGAATAGAGAAAATATCCTTGTAATTATGAAATAAAAGTCAATCTGTCACTTTTGAATTCACTATGTCAAATCTTGTTATATACACCTCACCATTCTTTACAATAATCTTAATATCATATTGTTCAATAAAATAATTGATAATTTTATGTAGAAAAGTTGAGATAAAATTACATTTTCACCACAATATCACAAATTTATACTTATGTCATTTTGAAAAATCAGTCAAATAAATTTACACATAATATTCATAGCAAATATGCACTTGCAGCTTCCAATGAATGATGCAAAATTTGTTTTTATAATAAATATCTATACTTAGATATACCATTGAAAGTTTGATTTTGACTTCAAATTGTTATATGTCAAATTAAGGTTATGAATAAACGATGAGGAACTTAGCTTTCAATGTGCGCCAAAAAAAAGTGAATAGTTTTCATGTATTTAGGAATGTTGTTTAGTTTATGAATATGAAGCAATTGTACTAGTCAAATATTTTTAGTTTTTTTCATTTAGTTGTTTTAAATGCAAATACACATCTACATATATATTATACAGGGTACAGTATGGCAAAGCCAAGAATAACGACAACCTTGAACTACTCGAGCAGCTGAGCTAGAGGTAATAATTACATACTATTTCTCGTAAAATATTTTAGAAAAAATAAATAAATAAGTTTATGAAAAAATTATTTCGAGATTTTAAAGTTGGCAACCTAAAGATAATATGAAGGATCAAAATTTAAGATTACGGTTCCCATTCGGTCAGTTGAGATCTTCAAAATTTTGGTCAATTGTGGAATTCCAAATGTGGATTTCTCTTCTTTTTCAAGGAACATATGTTAAAATGGTTTACAAGGCATGCATCATTTTTTTACTCTCTTTTTGGCTTATATCTATATGGGTTAAAGATTGATTTCATTATTGACTTGTATTGTCATTTTACGAATTCTTTGCTAAATTAGGTTGGATTTAACAAAAATATCACGTCTTTTTCTAAAATAATTTGATAATTTTGCAGTTTTGTATTAGCTTTTTTGGCTTGTTACTTTTTTTGGATTCGTTTTTACATGTTTGCTTTATTTATTTGTTTTGTTATACGGATTTTTTTCGTAGCACTTGAAAATTGAACTTAGAATTTTGACCCGAATTTGTTCCGCTCATCAACGAAACCGGACCAAAGGGTTGTTTTGGCGTGCTGTATGGAATCTTGATTCATGAAAAATACACATGGATTTTCTTTTGAAATCTCATAGAACCGAACTTAATGTTGGTAAATTCCGAGAAAGTATGCACTTAATCTTCAATAAATACTTTGGATCAATCATGAGATGAGTAGCGGTAACTGGCGGTTTTGAGGCTTAAAACTGTGATCTTCGGTCAAACCTGTGATCTTCGGTTAATTGACTATGTTATTAAACGTACATGGATTTTCTTCTACATATCGATGCATAGGTGAAGCCATCATTTGTAATCATGGAGGTTGATATATTTGAAATGCTTTTATTGTGAAAATACTTATTTCGTTTAAGTGGGGCCTATGATTTAAAAGCAAGTGACAACTATACTCCTCTACACTTCCACTTTGCTTTCGTTCACATCACAAATATATAATTTTAGTTCAGAAGAGGGTAGAAACGGATTGGAATTTCGGCGTTTCGACCGGAATCTTGTTCCATGGAAAATATGCATGGATTTGCTTGTAATATGTATGCTTGATCGAATGAAAAGTTTGAAATCACGGAGCTGAAACATTTGAAATGATTTTATGTAGAAAACACTATTAATTTTTAGGGCCTGTAATTTAAAAGAGTGACAAATATGCTCTTCTATGCTCCACCTTTGCTTTCTTGGCCCTGTAATTTAAAAAGAGTGACAAATATACCCCTATTTACTCCCACTTTGCTTTCCCTCACGAATATATACATACATACATATATACATACATACATACATACACACACACACACACACACACACACACACACACACACACACACACACACACACACACACACACACACACACATATATATATATATATTAGTTTAAAAGGGAAGAAGGGGAGTGAGTTTTGTAAGTGGAAACGAAGAAGGGTGTATTTATCACCTTTCAATTTGAATATTTGTTTTGTGGTGTATGGAATTTATATGGATATCATATACATTTGCGGTGCACACTGTTGTGAACAATAATTTGTAGATGTTGACTAAGGTATAAGTTTGTCAAATTTGTTACACGTATGGTATAGTTAAGTGTGTGTGTATAGATACACGTGTATAATGAAAGAGAAACACAAACCCAAATATTTTCGTTTATTTTCCATAGTTGCAAAACAAAATAATTTATTATTTTGCAACCGTGGAGATTGAAGCAAGTAACTAATATACAGATGTTACTTTTTTTTGTGAATCAAAAGCGGTGTTGAGCATATCTACTTATTATTTAGTGGATACTAGTTTGCGCTTCTTATTTTTGACTATAATAGGCAAAATCTTCCTCTCAATAAAACTTTCTTAGACATCCCCTAGAATTATTTTTGGATTTTTTACCCTGCGTTTACCACTGTCTAAAATTCACAATTATTTCAAAACTTGAATATTAAAAGTCTTTTTCCCAATTATTTGCAGTTTTTATGCGGATATTTAATTGTGCAGATTTTTTTTCATTTCATCAATTTGATGTTTTTCTTTGTATTTTTACATTTGGTTGATATACATGTGAAGAGAAAAATGAATTGAGAACAATAGTGGCAGTCCATGTTGTTTTCAGCGTGTTGGAATTTGAATGAAACATAACAAAAGCGTAATTTAAAGTGTTATATTGAGATGAGTGTTTTATCTATTTTAAATGTTTTTAGGGGATGCACCCAAACTTCCCCTCTTGTTTAATGTGCTATTATATAGTAAGATATTATCCACAACCAATAGTAAATTAGAAGAAAAAAGATTTTATCACTTTTCTGAATATTAGTAAATCAAACGAAAATGTTCTATGATACATTTAGCTAATTCTTTATTGAGCCGGATTTCGCAGGGTAAAAATAAATGACATTTTTTCCGTATTAGATTTTGGGGGGGGGGGGGGGGAGGAGGAGTCATTTTTATGCCGCTTTTGGTATGAAAAAGTAAAAGATAAAAGGGTAAATATGCTGAAAGTTTGATTCACAGAAATTCAATTGAGCCTTTACCATTTCTTATAGTCGCCTTCTGTGTAAATAGAAGATAACATACAAAAGAACTCTGAAAAATGATTAAATGCAAAGAGAAAAAAATTCTAATAGATCAAGTAGAAAAGGAAATAAAAAGAATATATAAACAAGTGTACAACGAATAAACGCCAAATTTTGAGTAAGAGTACAGAATGCTAAAATATTGGAACATTGTTTGCACCAAGATTGGCACAAACATCCAATCGAGTAATAAAAATAGAAAATATCAAAGAAAAGAAGATAAAAGCAAGAAAGAACACACAATTTTTATAGTGGTTCGGCAAATACCCCGACCAACGTCCACTTTAACCTTGTTATTCACTTCTATGAGTTTTTAGTTTTTATAGACAGTATTTTACAGATCGGCGGTCTTGGATCGGTGGAGATCCAACAAGTTTACAGATCAGTGGAGATCCAATAAGGTTTTAGGGCAGAGTGAAGAAATTCAAAAAAGAGGAAGTCATTTTTCAAGTGCATCTCTTCTATTTATAGACGAAAATTCTCGAAATTATCTCCGAAACATGCTCCACCATGTTCTCCACATTCACACGTCGCTCCAGTAAGGTTTCGGGTTAAATCGACCCATGACATCATGGATCGGTATTGACCCATGACCCTTAGATCGATACCGAACAAACTTGAAGTCCAATCTGAGAAATTTGGGTGTTTGCTTAGGGCTTGACCTGAGGATTTTCTGAAGTTGTGATCGAGTTTTTGTTTGCTCGCTTGGAATCTGAGCCGGGGTTTTATGTGTTCGACCCGAGTCAACTCTTGTCGATCCATGGGGTTGAGTTGAAAAACTCAAGTCGATCTTTTTCGTTCGTTTTTTATATATTTTCTTTATCTTGTCTTTTCATGATGTTTCCCATGTGCTTGAATCATTTGTTCGTTATTTGCTCGTCCAATTCGATCGTTCAAGTTTGTTCGAAAACTGGGGAAAATTCAACCGTAACACTTGCCCCCAATGCACATCTTGTGAATGGAAGGTGCGCTTTGCTCAAGAACAAATATTAAAGTCGACAAATCACTAGTAGTTGAGCTCTTTGGCTATTAACTGATTGAATTGTAGTGAATCGTTCGGTTCCTTTTGATTCGCCTATAAATCAAAGGTCATTCTAGACCATTATAGCTAATGACTCGAGTCCTTGCTCGAGTGTTGGTCACAAATCATCATTCCGTGTTCTTTCGGAATTATTATATTGTTTATCGTATACCACAACAAAGTTGCCTCGTGTTCATTCGAGGGTTAGCTATGAGATATCAAAATCAATGTTCTCTCGTGTTTGTTTGGGAGCGAAGCTACGACGTACAAGTCATACTTCTGGTAATCAAAGGTTGATAATTGTGTAAGTTCATTGCCACTGGTTGGAATGTTATTATAGATCATCTAATATCCCATTATAAGGACGCTCAATCGAATCGAAGCAATGATGTAATCTGATAATCGTTATCAAATCGTTTTGAAGTCAAGTGGCTTTCAAATCTAAAGTCTACTTTTCGATTTCTTTGGATTGCATCAACATCCAGGTTAACTTCCAATCTCTCCGGGTCGTGTAATCAACGACCAATCCAATTTTCGATCTCTACGGATAGTTAGTTCAATCCTCGATCTCTCTGGACCATTAGTTAATATTTCTGATCTCTCTGGACTGTTAATCTAATCGCTGATATCTTGGGATCGTTAGTTCATGTTGGGTCCAGTCCGCTCGTTCTCCGGCAAGGGGATTCAACAACCAAGCAAGACCATCCGCTCACATTCTGGTGAAGCGACTTACTTTCCGAGCAAACCCATCTCTCACTCTCCAGTGAGGGAATTCGCTTTCCTATGCAAGTCTAATCCACACGCTCTGTGACAGGGAACTTGCATCTTACGGTTCATTAGCCTCTCTCTCCGTCGGTTGGAAGAACCGTGTCCAATCAGTTCATAAATCAATATTAGGGGGTTTACAAACTCCGTCGGTGTATCGCAATAAACATCAGTTATCACGTTCGAGTGATTTTCAAAATCAAGCACATTCACCGAATTCAAATTCAAACATCGGACAAACATCACAACATCCATTCCATCAAGCACTACAGCCAGACATCCAACGCAGAGCGTGTCTAGAGATCGATCAAGGTCTCATACACGAGTAAGTGGCTTGATTGTAATATCGCATCATTTATTGAAAACAAAGAAAAAGTG
Source organism: Allium cepa (assembly GCA_030765085.1). Lineage (NCBI taxonomy): Eukaryota > Viridiplantae > Streptophyta > Magnoliopsida > Asparagales > Amaryllidaceae > Allium > Allium cepa. The sequence goes on along the minus strand of CM060932.1, from coordinate 682,316,476 downwards.
CGGGAGTCGAACTTGACTCTCTACCATCTCGATTATGAGATAACTATCATCGATTTAGATTCAAGGCCGCTTTCATTCGCTGTAGACGGTGGTTGCTCCTACCGCACCACTGTAGTTTGGTTCCTCACGTACTGTTGTAGCTGGTTGGTCCTAACATGCTCCTCAATTAGATCACGAAGGTGCATACAATCATTTGTTTCATGATCATCCAGCTCATGGAATATGCAATACTTTCCCAATCTGTTTTTTCGAACCGTGGGTTCTCTCTTCATTGGTTTTCGGTAGAGAATTTGTACTCTAGTCTGATATTCAAGTAAATCCTCTTCGAGGTTTCAATCAACTTCGTGTAAGAATTTTTTTTGGTTCCCTTCTCTTTCACTTCAATCCTTCGAAGCCATCGTACGTCTTTCGCTTTCCTTTGTCTTTTTCAAATCCTACTCTGGACGATCCTCCTCCATCCATATCATTAACATCAGCAATTTCAGCTTCAGCGTTCTCCTGACGCAAGTACCTCTCAACTTCGTGGTAAAACTCCAAGAGATACATCTATGGATCCCTTTCCAATGCAATCTTAAAATATATTTGCTAGCAATTCTCGAAATCACCGTCATCAGAACTATCGATGGGTCCAGCTTATGAACTGGAGTAGTTGCTGCGTTAAATCTAGTCAAATAACTTCTTTGGATCTCTTCGGTCATTTGTTTCACGTTCGAAAGCGTCATCATATTCTTTGGCCGAGAGCTATGAACTCTAAACTGTCTCATAAATCCATCCATCAATTCGGCCGATGTGCTGATGGACCCGTTTTTCAACTGTCCGAACCACATCGCTGCTAAATCTGTCAAATATAACGGAAAACACAGTCCCATTATCTCTTCAGAAGCACATAACATCTCCATATGTCAGATATATCTCATTAAATGAACCGTTGCATCCGTCTTTTCGTACATTTACCGCGTCGACAGTTTGAAATTGGACGTCCACCTCTCATTGCGCGTCTAACTATTTCAGCAATTTTATCACTATCATCTAACGGAAGTCTCTGTTCCATGTTTTCATTCTGCCCCTGCTTATACGGGGGATTCTGACACGTACTTCTCTGGTTGCATGTTCGAATTTCGCTTCACATTTTGTTGTTCAACATCGTTTCTCAGGCATGATACATCTCCTCCCAAGTTCGTTTAGCATGCTCTCAAGTCCTCCGGTGTTTGTTCCGTTCTGTTTCCAAGCAAGGTTTTAAATATCGGATTTTGGTCACGTTTCGTCTCGGAATTTTTACACAAGTTATCTCGTATCGGGAGAGATTTCGGACGAGATGAGTACGTATCGGGTGTACATCTCGGATTGATGCATCTCGGGAATATCTCGGATGCACTTATGTGTCTAAAATTGATGTGTCAAAAATTTATTTAACGATTATAACTTTCTTTGTAAAAATAAAAATAAAATTAGTAACATACTTATTTATTACATTAGCTAAAGCTTATTTTTTTTGTTCATTCCTATCACAACAAGATGGACTTTACCTAGACTGAGAATGGACCAACTTTTAAATTTTGGATGGAAATTTCTTTTACCTATTTCTCTGGGAGATTTACATGGAAAAAGGAGATTTCAATATCTCGGACGAGATGAGTGTCGAGAGAGATATGAAGGAGATTTGATGTCTCGTCTCGTTTAAGTGTGAAAAGGAGATCTCGGAGGAGATCTCGGGCGATACATAAGAGATTTAAAACCATGTTTCCAAGTGTGTTTGTTCTGCTTTCTGGCCTTTGGTTTCGGTCAGCAGCAACTTCGGTTGTTCTTAGTCCCCATCCTTCTGGAAAAATCTCTTCATCATCTCTTTCTGGTTGGCAATCATTCTCTTTTGCATTTTTGCTATCATCGTTTTCATTTCATCTCTAGTTATGCAGATGGATGAGGGTTAGATCCTGAGGATACCTCTTGGCTGTTCCATGTCCTTGTTGGCTTTCTCTAAGTGCAGTTCTCTTGGTTGATGGTCACACCGTCTTCATAAATTCAAGTTTTAAGTTGTCAAATCATAGTTTCTTTCAGTGAAATTATCAAAATGTTTGCGTCAAAATTAGCATAAACATTCAAATAAGTAATAAAAATGAAAAATATCAATGAAAAGAAGATAAAAACAAGAAAGAACACAATTTTTGTAGTGGTTCGGCAAATATTCCAACATATGTTCACTTTAACTTTGTTATTCGTTTTTTGTGAGTTTTTTTTACAGATAGTGATTTTACATATTGGTGGTCTTGAATTGGTGGAGATTCAACAAGTTTACGAATCGATGATCTTGAATCGGTGGAGATCTAAAAGGTTACGTGTCATAGTGAAAAATCCAGAAAAAAGGGCAAAGTCCGTTTTCAAGTGCATTTTCTCTTCTATTTATAGATGAAAATCCCTGAAATTTTCTTCAAAACATGTTCCACCACGTTCTCCACGTTCACATGTCGCTCCGCTAAAGCTTCGTAGTCAAACTGATCCAATTGGATCGGTACTGAACTAACTTGGAGTCCGATCAGATAAATTTGGGTGTTTGTTTGGGGTTTGACATGAGGATTTCCCGAGGTTGTTGTGTTTGAGTTTTCCTTTGCTCGATTGGAGTCTGATATGGGGTTTTTGTGTGTCTGATCCGAGTCAATTCGGTGCCGATCCATGTGGCCGAGTTGGAAAACCCAAGTTGATTTTTTTCGTTTATTTTTTGATATTTCCTTTATCCTGTCCTTTTATGATGTTTCCTAAGTCCTTGGTCATTTCTTTGTCGTTTGTTCATCTAATTTGATCGTTTAAGTCAGTTCGAGGACTGCGGAAAATTCGATCGTAACAAACATGCACTGCTCAAAAATGTTTTTGCGTATCCAAAAACTATTTGCATTTTAAAAAGAATCAAATTTAAACACTACAAGCAGACACAAAACACTCCATGTTCAAAAGGATTTAGATCCAGGATTAATTCATCATCTTTTTCATTTAATGATCCCTTATTTTTCACAAAGCTCAGAAGTTTTTTTTCAGGACCAATAGCAAATTAAGACAGTTGATTGTCCAATCTCAACAGAGAGTGGTCAACTTAAATATGCTTCACTTTTGCATATATAAGTTAATGTATGGCATATACATGAGTCCCTTCCTACTTCTCCCATCAATTCCGTCCCATATTTTTTCTTCGTTTTTTCATACCTTTTTTTGGTCGATCTAGTTTTATCGTTGTTGCAATCTTCTTATAATATATAAGTAGTATTTGCTAAAAGTTGTATCATTTTAAACCTTTTAGCTTTATTAGCACCATAAATGAATATCTACTTATGAAAATATTTACAGTAACCATTAATATAGAATGCACATTTACATGGATTAGAATTTTGGAAATGATTCAAAATTTTGTATAGTTGATCTACATGATGGTAATAATAATATGCATAGAAAAATATCCAATTCGATAATTAAAAATATGTAAAATTGTAAGGGAGGGGGATTTTGAGGTAATAAAGATCTAGAGACTCCCTCTATTTACGTTTATATCAAGAGTTGAGAACTCAATTTCGATCTTGATTTTGAACATTTGAATTTCTCGTAGTTTCAATCAATTTCAAAATTTTCGGAAGTTTTTATTTTGGTTTTGACCTAAGTTGACTTAAATTTCAGCTCAGATCAGCCTAAATGTTCTTAATTAACTTAAATAAGCTTAAATTATATCCAAATCAGTGCAAATGAAGTTGCAATTGAAATAAATTAACTTCTTCACTAATTTTCAAACAAGCCCGTAAACTAAACCAAATTCACTTGAATTCAAATTAAATCAGCCCAAACCCACTCATAAAGCCAAAAACCCTAATTGTAAGTTTATCACTTTTATAAATGTGTTCCGCTCGATTTTACTATCTTAACATCGAAAACCGTGTCAAACGTATCTCGAATGAATGCGTCGTAGCCTTTTAAGTTTATCACTTTTAAATTTAAAAACTGAAACCAACTCAACACTTAAACACTTGGGTCAAAGCCCACAAACCCACTACCCTACTCAAGCTTTCCTCTTCTCAAACAAAACACCCCACAAATCAAAATCCAAATCATTCCCTCCTAACCCAAACAATGAACTTCATCTTCTTGTGCATGCATGTGCACATGCACCTTGCACGTCGTTACCACCCTCCAGTTACCGCCGCGTCCACCTCCGCAAATCCGCCTCACCCTCCCTGACTCGACTAGCCCACTATCGTGCCCTCCCGAGACATATAACCCAAAACAACCCATTCATCACCACAATTCTCATGTCCAGGTGACCAAACCTGCCTTGCTCCACCACCTTGCTCCACTTCGGCTACCAACGCCAAACGCCTCGCCCCATGCTCCCGCCCCTCCGCTCGTCACCGCAGCACGTCCGATGGCCCCACCTGCGCTGCGCCATCCAAGATCGATCATTCAAATTCAGTAGCCCCTAAACCCTACGACTGGTCACCTCAGTCCACCTTCCCACTACAGATCATCACCATGCCTCCGCCACATCCCCAGGTAGCTCCAGCTGCCGCTGCTCCCCCTCCAGGTCATCCCCTTGCCGGGATTTGATTTTTAACCCAATTCAGTTTATCTTGAAGCCCCGACCAATTCCCACCACGATAAATTCCACGACCACCCTTAAAATTCGCGAATCAGTGCTAGGAACATGCACATATCCTCCGTTCGTCGTTTCACGATCGTTGGAAACTCGCCATTTTCTTGACAGCTACTGAAATCGAGCAATTTTGATTGCTATACCCGACGAAACGTCGAGCAACCGTTTAAAAAAATAAATTTAGACCCTATCGGACAGCTTCACCGTTGATCGTTTCGACTAAATCTCAACGGATTGAGAGATGGAATTTTGAAACTTGAATGAAAATGGTTTTATACATGTTTGCATAAGTACAGTTAAGTATAACCAAGTAAAATTTGTTCCTGTACATATTCCTTTAAACTATTTTCTCCATTTCTAATTCAATGTTTTGATTTTTAGAACATTACCTAAAAGAAAATTTAACACCATTCAAACCAGCTATATATTTTCCAACATTTAATAATACATATAAAGTAAAAGCAAATAAACAAAGGAGTAGAGAATCTCACCTTCCACATTATTTTTGCACATGCAAAATCCAAATCTAAGCTTGAGTTTTAAAATTTCGATGTTTGAATTTTCTTTAAAAAGAAGTGATTTTGAAAAGCTTATAAAAATAAAAATCAAGTATGAAGATAAAAAGGCTGGATAAGAGAGTATATAAAATAAAGACGGCAAATTTTAAATATTACCCTTAAATCAAATTTCTAAACCTACCATCATTTGCACTTCTTAGCAAAGCTCAAACCCTTGATGATATGTTGGATAAAAGGGTGTTTTATGTACCCTAATCCACTTACATGCTTAAGGAATCACTTTGAGTTAACTCATCTCACATCCATCTTTTCCCATTTTGATTTTATATAAAATTTTCATTTTTAATTTTCTTATTATTATTATATTACTTTGTTTATACATTATCAACTAAAAATGTTTGAAATATACAAGTGTTGTTTTTAGTTTATACAAAGGTATTACAACATTTTAATAACTTGTCGTCCGAATAAAAGCTGAAAATTCGAAATTCGTGTTTCGATCGCATTTTCAGTTTTCAATCGAACTACCTATGTTAATAAACAGAATTCAGAATGAATTTCTAACGTTAGTTATAAATTTAAAAGAGGGTTATTTACTTATTAAAACCATAATTTGAATATTTTATATAAATTAAATATTCACAAAATAAAGCGTTAAAATTCCGGGTCCTTGCATGCCATCATCATTTTTGTTGTATATAAATCAAGGGGAAATGTGTTTATTCTTAGCTATACGATCCTGATGTTCAGAAACTATCTATTCCTTAATATATATTTTTGAATAAATTGTGTGCTTATATTGATTAATATGTTTTTAAAAGTGGTTAGAAAATTTTCTTAGTTTGTAGTTCTCTTGCATACGTTTATTAGAAATACCGATGGTCATAAACAGTAGAAATGACTCTTTTGCCCTTTTTTTTTTGGTCCTTTTCAGGTAAATAATTTTACATATATAAATTTTGTGACCTTTTTTCACTTATTTTAACCCATCTATATTGATAAGAACAGATTTAAAAAAAATAAATGTCAAAAATATAGGTAGAAAATGTTAGAAATAACCTCATCGTGCTGCCTAGTTGTTATGTAGCACAACTAGTTGATTACAAGTCACAGGTTCGAGCAGCCACTGCTATCAATCTTGTGATCTACCCAAAGTATTTGTTGGAGGTTCCGTGTGCACTCTATTAGAATTTACAAGCAATTTTCTTTTTCACAAAAATAGGCAGATATATGATCTTTGATCTTTAAACATATTTTGATAGGATCAATCACAATCGGATACAGTCCTAGATGATGTATCATGCATGCTAGGATGCACACGCTCCTCCCTCCATGTCGTAGCATCAGAGAAGGGCGTAGTCGTAGGCCGACTCATCTTCACAGACGATGGAGACAGCATAGACTGCACCAAAATGGGCATTGGTGGAAAAGCAATCCCACCAAACATAGACAGAGTAGGAAATCTCTCGAGCGATGCTCTCTTCATCCTCCTAGTAGAAAAGGATGCCGCCTTCATGCGTCTAGCAGAAGACCGCTTCTACAACCGTTTCCCCTGCATCATAGTCACTGCCAAAGGCCAGCCCGACGTCGCCACCCGTCTCTTCCTTAAAAAAATGAAAACCGAACTGAAGCTACCCGTCCTAGCCTTAGTGGACAGCGACCCGTACGGGCTCAAGATATTGTCGGTTTACATGTGCGGGTCGAAGAACATGTCCTATGACAGCTCGAATTTGACGACTCCGGACATAAAGTGGTTGGGGGTGAGACCGAGCGATCTGGATAAGTATCAGATTCCGGAGCAGTGCAGGCTGCCGATGACTGATCAGGATGTTAAGACCGGGAAGGAGCTGCTGGAGGAGGATTTTGTGAAGAAGAATGAAGGGTGGGTGAAGGAGTTGGAGTTGATGGTCAAGACTAGGAAGAAGGCTGAGATACAGGCGCTTAGCTCGTTCGGGTTTCAGTATTTGACTGAGGTTTATTTGCCACTGAAGATACAGCAGAAGGACTGGTTGTGAAGGTTGTAGTACCTTTATATTTCTATATCTGTAATCGCTCTTTGTTGTACTGTTCAGTCTAAAACGTCTGTTTTTATTTTCTTAATCACTGTAGATGAGCAAGTAGTGTAATATGATTTAAGATTGTTGTGTTGCGTGTGCTTGGCCTAGTCTGTGATATTCAGATATATGTTGACTGTTTTTTTTTTTTTTTTTTCCTTCCTTTCGGGGTGGGAGGTATTTCCAAATTTGGCCTCTTAAAGCTATGTAACCTATTGCAATATGGCTTGATGAGTCATTCTGAGGGCAAAGGCACTCACATTTGGTTGATGGAATATAGGTTTTCCACGTGTTTACGACATTATTAAATTGGGTCAAGGACGGTCATTTTTTATAAAATAATTCTAGGAAAAACAACTGTCGCGAGGGTACACAAACAGTTCAGTATTTTCATGAAAATAAACATAATCATTTGGGTAGTAGTGTTTGTTCAAAAATGAGTTTTTATTTTGCATTTTCATCTATCTACTTCAAAATGTATGGAATAGACAGAGCGGTTGATTTGAAACATGCTTTTAATATAAGATTCAAAAATTTTTGTTTGTTTTTCTTATTTTACGAAATATCAATCGCTACTTGATCTTCATATTGAAAATACAAAACCTGTGCAGTTATTGCGTTCGGTAGATTCAAAGCGGTGGAGGTGCAAAAAGTCATAGCGAGGATATAGCGGATGACTCTAAAATATCATATAAAACTCGTACTTAATGTTTTTACAAATATATAAATGGTAATTAAATGAAAAATTATCATTCAATTGAATTATAAATAATACATAAATAATTTTAAATAAAAACATGTGCGAATATACTTTAAATAAACGAAAAACTGTTATATAAGATAATTGAATTTGGTAGAATATTAGAGTATTTTCATTTCTGAAAATATATTAAAAATTAAATCAAATAAATTAGTTTCATAATTTTATAATGTATAAATGCAATTTTTCAATTCATTTTATTAAAAAAAATATAGCGGAATATAGTGGAAATAAGGGGATATAGCGGAGATTAAAGCGGAAAGGCTACATTCTGGGGCTATATTGAAAAATCGTAGCGGTAGAAATCCGCTATGAGATATAGCGGGGTTGTAGCGGGGTAATAGCGGGGTATAGCTACACAGCACAAAACGCAAAATGCATTTTCTAGTGAAACACTATCTTAGTTTTTTTTTGTAATTCAGGTTAAAACAACAAATTCTTTGTAACACTTCTAATTTTATATAGCATTATTCAGGAGATTTAATTAGATAGATCAAATAAAATAGTGTAGAGACTAGAATGATAAGAGGATTGAGCTTTGAAAACTAATCAAGGTCGTGCTTTAACTAAATGAATATATGCATGATTTATAAATTAGAAATTTAAGAGAACAAGACAATGGCAAAAATGGAATAGCCGTATATCATAAACCCTAAACCTCTCATCTCATTCTCATTCTCATTCACATTTTTATAAACAAAAAGTATAAGCAAAGAGAGTTTAGACCGGTTCTAACCCTAAGAAGAATAGCAAAATCCAATTAGAAGCTAATATTCAAGCTAGAAAGATTAAAGCAAGAACAAATCTCAAGTTTCTTATCCAAAAAAGGTGAATAATGATCTAAATCATCTCATGTAAGTCATCTTGAATGTTTTAATTCGGTTTTAAGGTTTAAGACCATATGATTGGATGAATGATTATATTCTTTTATTTATACGCCATGTTATAATTTAAACAAGAATTTTTGTGGGATAATATAATTCGATTATAAGGTTGAAATCGTACAAATTGATTTCTAAATGCCATGATGTTTGAATATATTATGTAAAATGTTATTTTGAATATGAGTTTAAAATTTTCATAATATTCCAAGCTATGAATATATTATGTAAAACGTTATTTTGAATATGAGTTTAAATTTTTCATAATATTCCAAACTATGGATAATTTATTATGAATTTTTAATGGAAAAAATAGTTAATTTTGAGTTTAAATTATTTAAGGCAATTAATTACTGTTTTCAGGTCAGAAAGTTATATATGTTAGAAAACATATTAAAAGTGAATAATTGTGATTTTTGACAACTTTTCCTAAGTGTTTTACCATGGTTTTAAATTATTTAAGTTAGAAGACTTAAATGTTTTAATTGTTTGTTAAGGATAATGACTTATTTGCTAAAACAATTTCAATTGTTAATGGTTAAATTCGGTAGCCAATTTAGAAAAGAATTTTGATAAAGAATTGGCAACCAATCATATTTTGACAAACTAGACAAGTTAGGCAAAAAAGAATTACTTTGAAAGGCATAAAATCAGTTTCGTTTCGAATTACAACTATGCAACTTCCATTTGTTTGCTTCCGTCACCATGCATAGTGGACCTTTTGCACCATTCGAAGCCCTATACGGTATCAAGCAGTTGGTACGTAGTAAATTGGAGAAAGGCAGAAGGGACCGTGTCGAAGGCATGCTTTTGAAAGGGTTGAAGCCACTTTTATTAGCCTTCGAACCAATCAACTTGCCTTTGTTTTTAAAAGAAGTTTTCGAAATAATTGCTGCTGTCGAACCTATTCAATACCTAGCTGCCGTATTTATACCTTTCGAATCAGTTAGAGGCTGCCTTTAAATTTTAAAGCCGCTTTCTCAATGCTTTTGAAAGAGTTGTTTTAGCAACTTTTAATAAGAGTTTCGGAGGAAATGGTTTCGAAAGGTTGGTTTCGAAGCTACCCTCTTCCCAGATTCTTTTATTTGAGATCAATGCTTTTGAAAGGGTTACTTTCGCATTGTTCTCTGACTTTATAGTTATACCAAACAATAAATCCAAGGGTTTCGAAAGGTATACCTTTAAATGGTTTCAAAGCTATATTTCCACAGATTCTTACTTGAACCCATAGCTTTTGAAGGGTATGCTTTAAGTATTCCGAAAGGTATTTTTTTGGGTGTTCCAATAGGTGTTATTTTCAGTGTTTCGAAAGGAATGGATTCAAGTGTTCGAAAGATAGATTAGATGGTTTTCAAAAAGAACATTTAAGGTTTTAAGTAAAGATACAAAGGATATAGTCGAAAGCTTTGGTTTTCAAATTTGAGAACCATTCTCATTTTTAAAGTAAATACATGGCAATATGAAAAAATTTAAAATGACATTTAAGTATGGAATTTTAGAGTAAGCTTTCCTTGATAAAGATAAAGAGTTAATGGTATTAACCATATTTCATTAGAAAAATGATTACAAGGAATTCAATCATGAATGTTTATATTGTTATGTTATTTGATTAGTTATCATTAATGCTTGTATAATTATATTCAATTCATTTATAACCCAGAAATGCATGTTGGGGTAAGAGCAGAATAACATGCTAGGTTGGTCCAGTAGTGAATATGTATATGTTGAACTTAACTCCTATGTGAGTAGAATCGCATGCAGGAGGTCAGACAGACCAGAGTATAGGATGTCCAAGACTGATCAAAAGATTATTGGTAGACAGGTTCTTAGTAAACCCATAAAAGCTATGTTATGGAAATTGTTATTGGCAGGGGCAAATAAGTTCTTAGTGATCCCGTGAAAACTATGTCCGAAATAAGTTATTGAGAGAGATTAATAAGTTCATAGACATTCCATGAAAAATATGGCATGAGAGATGTTATTGGTAGAAACCAATCGGTTTATAGCGATTCCATGAAAACTATGATTGGATGTAGTATTGGTAGAAACCAATTGGTTCATAGTGATTCTGTGAAAACTATGATTGGATGATAGTACTGGTAGAAACCAATAGGTTCATTGTGATCACATGAAAACTATGAAAGTGAATAGGAAATACATAAAGAATTAAATATGCTATTAGTCAGCCTATGAAAACTAATAAGTTAGTAGTAATCGTAGAACATATAACTTCAGACAGATAGTCAGGTAAATGAAGATGAGAAATCTAGAGCATATTGCATGTTTGCATATCATCATGATACACTGTTTTATGTTATGTGTTAAAGGTGCATGGTCTATGGTTATTATAAAATGGGTTAAGGTACTAATGAGGGGAAAACCCATTCCGCTAAGCGGCGTAGTCTCACTGGATATCTATATGGTTTGAGATGATAGCTTATTATTCACACCAGACTTTTTATCTGACTCGAAGTTTATTTTTTTCCATAAACTCTCGGGTGCTTAATTGATTTTGAGTAGTTTTAGAGTTAAGGTTTCAGGATCTCCTTTAGATAAATAAGCTTCTAGAGACATGCAGTAAGCAAGCTAGCTATTAGGAGATCTTTCTGTTTGATTCCATTATGTTATTGGATGCAATGGAAAAACTGTTTAGTGTCTATATTTAGACTCTGATCAACCAAGGAGACATCTTTATATGTCGCTCTTGGCGTATTTTGTAATAAACTGTAATTTCTCTAAACGTGGCTTACGCATGGGATATGTAATGAATCTGAAATGAAATGAGAAATTTGTTTTAAGTTAAGTTTTATTTTTTTCATATTCATGCGTTTCAGGTATATCAATCCATCTAACATTACTGCATTTACTCATCGAGAATTATTAACTACGGATGACTGTAACATCCGTAGCGGTTACTTTTGGACCTCCAAATGGAGAATGTTATATGTTGGTATCGGAGCATAGGTTTATGTAAAAAAATTCCAACCTAAAATATTTTCAAAACATAACCCAAAGAATCAGAAAATGAGACCGGGCTTTGGGGCTAACGCTATAGTAACGTACTTGCATTTTTTATACATATATTTATAAATACGTATTCCCTTGTAACAATCCGTATATTTTACGACTGAATATTTAAATATTTTATTTTAATATTTTATCGTTAATCGGATTTTAGTCCGAAAAGTTACTTTTTGCATACGGTCGAATTAGGACTTGGAACCACTTCCATTGGGTCCAAAACACCGTTTGCGATCTTTTAGAGTACAAACTTTGATATGTTTGGAGTTAGTGGAATTTTGTCACTTTTTCACTTTGGGCTTTGGGTTTGGTTTAACCCATTAGCCTAAACTATTTACTCTAGCTCAACCTCCTTCCCTTCATAACTTTATTTTCATTTCCTAACACTCAAACTTCATCAAAAATGGAGGAAGGAATGGGAAATTAAAACTCCAAACTCAAGTTCATTTGCAAATCCAACACCTAACTCCAAATTCAAAGAGAAGCCATTGATTCTTCCATTGATTTCAAGCTTCTTCTTCATTGATTTTGTGTAAAGGTGAGGTTTTTATCTCACATCTTTGTCTATAACTATTCTTGATTATTGGGTATGAATTCCTGACACTTATTCATGTGCAATTGATTTTGGTTTGGATTAAATTCCAATTTTTAGTGTTTGAGGTTCAAATCTTAAAAAAATCCAATCTTTGATGTTGGAACACATATTTGGTGATGCATCGAGGAGCCAATAGGACCGGGTAGCCGATAGGCGTAATCCCCTAGCGTTCGTGCTCGATCGGTTGCAAAATTGAGAGAGTTTGGCACTTTCGCCCTTTAGGTCGTTCGGCCTGCACCGTATAAGCCCCTCGGCCTGCAGCTAGCTCGCACGCTCCTTAGGTCGCGACAAGTTAGGTCGTTCTCTCTTAGCTCACTCGGCCATGCTATGCCACTAGCCCTTAGGTCGTTTCGTCCCTAGGTCGCTCGGCCTGTTAGGTCGTTCCACCCCATAAGCCGCTCAATCATGATAAGTCGCGCCTGCATTAAGTTGCAAACCCTTAGGTCGCTCACCATCGCTCTGCAATTAGGTCGCGCCATGGATTGGTTGCGCCATGCTTGGTCGCTTGTGTTAGGTCGCTTGGCCCATTAGGTCGCACCATTCCTTAGGTCACTCGCCCTGCACTTATGCCGCTACCACTTAGGTCGTTTGCACTGTTGAGTCGCACCATTCCTTAGGTCGCTTGCCCCTGCACTTATGCCGCTACCTCTTAGGTCGCTCATCTGCTAGGTCGCGTCGTGTCATGTCGCAAGGGTATTTCCACTTTGATGAATTTGGAATCGAATTCTTTGGATTTCATTCACGTCTTCGTATGTGAATTTTTGTGATTTGATCGTTTCTACTATCATTTTTGTGATTTGTCATTTTAAAAATATACAAACATTTACCTCACTCGTACGAGAAATCTAATTAAACGACTTCGTAAAACAAGTGGTATGAAACGCTTGCGTTTACTTCGTCGGTTAATTCTTGGACTTGTTCGACTGAATCCCTCATGACAATTTTCGAGTGGAGATCTACAATTTGTTCGTAAATATTTAAGTTAAGCTAGTGGTTATGGGACATGAGGCTAAACTTATATATTTACTAGCTTACTGTAATTGACACTTCTTGATGATCGTTGAGGATCATTTTTGTGATTTAGACTAGCAAATGTGCGATGTCTCTTTGTCTACGAGGGAGACTAAACCCCGTTTCTGTGGAGCTTCAGCTCAATCTGGTGGGGTAGCGACCCATGGTTTTCGGGCCGTTTTGTGAAGCTTCGGCTCAAAATTAATGGTTAGCAACCATGGAATAGCGTTCCATTTTGTGATACACGTGTTGGTGAGTTTTCATGCTCCCGTTTTGTGATAGGCCTCCCTTTTTTTTGTGATTTTTGGATTTCCATTAATGATTTCTGTAGTTTGTGTTTTCACCAATTTTTGTGATTTACATTGATAAGTTTTATCAATATTTGTACATTGGTGAATTTGTGTGTCATTAACTTTTTTGATTGGCATTGATATCATTGTCGATATTTATGTTTTGGTAAATATAAATAAAGAGTTTGACATTCCTTTTGATCTTTGAGAAGATTCTTGTGATATTGATTAATCTCTTGTTGATTTTCAATTACATACTTATTACAGTATGGCTTTATGGTTATCATATGTTTACGTCATATCTCTTATTCTATATCATTTTATCTGATATTTATAGCTAGACTGATCCGTTTATTATTTTCTTATTGAATAATACTCGGGTCAGATCGAGATGTTACATGTGCTTCTGCTTGACTTTACATTTGGGATTATCATCCTGACTTTTGGCTAACTACTTAGATTAGTAGTTTTTGTTGTATACATTTGAGATATAGACTCATTGATGTATCCATATTCTTTTGTGTAGCACTTGTAGCTATTCTTTTGTGACATTGTGGATCTTGTTTGACCACTACTCTGATGTACACTTTCATGTGTTATATATTCATATCCATATCCGCCTTTGTGATATGGATGTCTGTGACTGATTTGTGTTATGTTTATTTCTATATTTGTTTCCGAAGATATTATAGCCACCGTGTAGTAGCTTTGAGTGAGCATCGGTATGTCGGATTTCCTCTTGAAAAGAAAATGCATGTTATACTATCTGGCATATCGGTGCTCGCACAAAGCCATTACACGGAGGGTCGCTCCTCAACAGCCTTATTCTCCGCTCTAGCTGACGGCATTACATCGTAGTGTCTTTGACTAGCATGAGTATAGAGGTGGGAGGTCACAGGTTGGTATCAGAGCCAAACTTTATAACAATGTAGAATAATCTAGTATGGATTACTGTCCTTAGGAGTCGTGCTTTAGGATTTAATTCGATTCTTCGTACCGATTCATCTTATTTTCTTTATGATTTCTTGTTTATCTATCAAGATTGCTTGATATTCATTTGGTGAATAACCTTATCCTTCTTCTTTCTTTCTTTCTTCAAAAGGAAGAGAAGTGGTTAGACCTGGCCGTCCCAGCGCCGGTCAATCTCGTGCTACTCCCTAAGATGGAGTATTTATGTCTGCCTACCAGCTTCTTGATATAGTAAGGAATGCTCAAGCAGCCGGATCTAATCCGGAGTCTACTCACCCTAGGTCTGGATTTGCATGTTTGTGCAGCGATTATACCAATTTGGATGGAAAGCCATTCAAAGGTTCTAAAACTATCATTGAAGTCCAAGCTTGGCTGAGAACGTGCGACAGAATCTTTTCTTGCATGAATCTTATTGACCTTCACCGTTTTCAGGTTAGTATGCTCCAAGAAAGAGCATTAGATTGGCATGAGCTTCTGATTTCTGAAATAAATGAAGCGGATCTTACTTGGGAGAAATTCCGGGAACGCTTCGAATTAAAATTTGTGCTAGAAGCTGAGAAGGTGACTTTGGCTCGCCATTTCATAGACCTTGTTCAAGGTGAATCTTCCGTGACAGACAATGTCGCATCATTCGAGTCACTTTCTAAGTACGGGGTCGAATACATAAACACCCCATTGAAGAAGAACCACAGATTTTTCTATGGCTTGAGTAAAAATCTTAAGAAGCCATTACTTCAAAAGTTAGAAGTTTCTTTTGATCAACTCGTTGATATCGCTCTTCGTCTTGAAGAGGCTGATTGGGAGAGTGATGTTGAAGTTATGGGTGCTGAACCGAACTTCAACAACAAGAAAAGGCCTAATAAGTTCAAGGGTCCTTATCCCAACCATAAGAAAGGGAAGCAAGCCTCTCCGGTAGCTAAGACTTCTACTTCTAGTAGTGGCAATGCTACAATTGTGGTTCTAAGCAAACAAGTGTTCAAAGCCCCGAGCTTGCCGCTATTGCAAAAGCTCGGATCATTATTTATCTTCTTGTCCCAAACTTCAAAAGAGGAAGAAGGGAAAGCTTAATGTTGCTCAAGCCCCTGGCAACACATCTCGTGGTAAAGGTATTTCTCATTCTATCCTTGATGACATTGTTTTATTTCGTAATCATCCTATTTGAGTTCTTTTTGATACGGGTGCGTCCCACTCTTTCATTTCAAAAGAACTTGTTGATACTTTTTCTTTGGATGTTTTGTGTTTAATGACTTCCTTGAGAATTGCGAATCCGGTTGGTGGATCCGCAACAATCAGTTTATTGTGTAAAGATGTCGAGATTATTTTGTGCGATTTTTCTTTCCGAGCCGATTTGCATGTTATGCGCTACTTAGGCTTTGGAATGATTTTGGAAATAGATTGGCTTGACCGCTATAAAGCCCAAATCCTATGTCTTGAGCGGACTATTCATCTTCGACATCCTCAATTTGTTAAGCAGATTTCTATTGATCTTAAAGATTCGGATTCCAGCTTGGTTGCATCTTTATATTCTTTAAATCCTCTTGATGACGATAATGATGATGATGAGGATATTATCTCTCTTATTTACGTTGTTCGTGAATTTTCCGACATATTTGAGCCCGTTTTAGGATTACCACCTAGCGAGCAATTGAGTTCAAAATTAATCTCATCCCTGGAGCTCAACCTATCACTCGTCCTCCTTATCGCATGTCCAATAAGGAAAATGAGGAGATGCGCAAACAATTATCCGAATTGAAGACAAAGCAATTTATTCTCTCTAGTTCCTCGCCTTGAGAAGCTTCGGCTATTTTTGTGAAGAAATCCGATGGTACACTTAGGCTTTGCGTCGACTACCGCAAGCTTAATGAGCTTACTATCAAGAATAAATATCCTTTACCTCGGATTGATGATCTATTAGATCAACTTAGTGGTGCTAGAGTCTTTTCACAATTAGACTTAGCTACCGGTTTTCATCAGCTTCGTATTGCAGAAGATAGTATTCCTTTGACATCGTTCCGTACATGTTATGGATCTTATGAATGGCTTGTTATGCTATTTGGGTTAACGAATGCTTCGGGTTATTTCGTTGACCTTATGAATAGAGTTTTCAAAGACTTCCTCGATCGGTATGTTCTCATCTTTATTGATGATATTCTTGTGTATTCAAAAACCGAGGAGGAGCATGAAAAACATCTTCAGATTGTGTTGGAAACTCTTAGGAGCAATCAATTAAAAGAGAAATCTTCTAAATGCCACTTTTGGCAATCTCGTATGAAGTTTCTTGGTCATATTATTTTCGAATCCGGAATTTCCGTGGATCCTTCAAAGATTGAAGCGATTCAAAATTGGAAGAGACCGGAGAGTGTGATGGAGATCCGTAGCTTCCTTGGATTGGCGGGTTATTACCATCGTTTCATAAAAGACTTTTTAAAAATTTCCGTGCCTCTTACTAGTTTGACAAAGAAGGGAGTTAAATAAATTTGGTCGGACAAATGTGAAGCTTCTTTTCAGAAATTAAAAGAACTCCTTTCCGATGCTCCTATTCTTGTGATTCCCGAGGGAAATTAAGATTTTATTGTTTATACTGATGCTAGTGGCATTGATTTGGGTGCCGTTCTTATGCAAAGCGAACGTGTTATTGCTTATGCTTCTAGGCAATTGAAGCCAACCGAGACTAGATATGCCACTCATGATTTAGAACTCGCGGCTATTGTTTTCGCCCTTCGTATTTGGCATCATTATTTTTTGAAAGAAAAATTTATTCTTTACACCGATCATAAATCTTTGAAGTATCTATTTTCTCAAAAGGAACTTAATTTGCATCAACAACGTTGGCTCGAATTTCTTGCAGCTTATGATCTTGATATTCTTTATACTCCCGGAAAAGGAAATCGTGTTGCCAATGCACTTAGTCGTAAGCAACAAGTGATTGTTTCTATGATGATATCCGAATGGAATGATCTCGGAATTCTATCCACTTGTGAGATTCGAGATCGTGTTTCTGATTTATGTTCATCTCTTGTTTTATGTAGCCTTGAAGCTCATCCTTCTCTTTTAGACCGCATTCTTGAAGCTCAAAAGATAGATCCCGAATTGGCTCTTCTTGGCCAAAATTTTATGGATAAAATTAATATGGAAGGTTTGAAAGACTTTGATATTGATTCTCGTGGCAGAATTCGAAAATTTGGTAGACTTATCGTGCCAAATATTAGTAATATTCGTAAAGATATTTTAGAAGATTCTCATCGTTTTAAATTTACCATTCATCCCGGTAGTAGTAAAATGTACGCGGATATG
Organism: Allium cepa; assembly: GCA_030765085.1. NCBI lineage: Eukaryota > Viridiplantae > Streptophyta > Magnoliopsida > Asparagales > Amaryllidaceae > Allium > Allium cepa. The sequence goes on along the minus strand of CM060932.1, from coordinate 682,298,459 downwards.
AAGCGACTTTATTATTGGGAGGGAATGAAATCTGATATTGCTAACTTTGTTAAGTGTAGCATGACTTGCCAACTTGTTAAAGCCGAACACCAAAGGCCTGGTGAGTTATTGCAACCTTTAGAAATTTCAATTTGGAAGTGGGATCAAATTTCCATGGATTTTATAGACGGCCTTCCCCGTAGGTCATGATAGCTTATGGGTGATAGTCGATAGACTTACTAAATCCGCCCATTTTATTCCCGTTCGGTCCAATCGAACCATGCCTCTCTTGGCCAAACTATTTATTAAAGAAATTATAAAATTGCATGAAGTTCCTTCTTCTATTGTTAGTGATCGTGATCCATTGTTTACTAGTGGATTTTGGAAAAGTCTTCAAAAATCTTTAGGAACGAAGCTTAATTTTAGCACCGCTTATCATCCCCAGTCCGATAGACAAACCGAGCGTGTGAATCAAACTCTTGAAGATCTTCTTCGTGCGTGTGTTCTTGATTTTGGTGGAAGTTGGGAAGATCATATTTCTCTTGTTGAGTTTTCCTATAATAATAGCTTCCAATCTAGTATTGGTATGGCACCTTTCGAGGCACTCTATGGAAGGCCAATGCCGATCTCCTTCTTGTTGGCTTGAGGTCGGTGAGAAACTGGTTTTAGGTCCAAATTTTATTCGTGATTCCACAAAAAAGATTGACCTTATTCGTCATAGGATGAAAGAAGCCCAGAGTATACAAAAATCCTATGCCGATAACCGGAGAAGGAAATTAGAATTTTCTGTGGGAGATCTTGTGTTTATCCGTGTTTCACCTATGAAGGGTGTTGTACGTTTCAGTTGATCGGGAAAGTTAGCGCCTCAATCTATTGGACTATTTCCCATCACCGAACGTATTGGTTCCGTGGCTTATCGTCTTTTATTATCGGCTCAGTTTTCTGCTATTCATGACGTGTTTCACGTTTCTCAATTACAGAAATGCCTTCGAGATTCCGATTCTATTCTTATGCCCGGTGTTGTGGAAGAAATTGAAGTTTCACCTAATTTAACTTATGAGCAACATCCTATTCGTATCATTTCTTCGGAGTTCAAGCGCCTTCGAAATAAAGATGTTCCGCTTGTTAAAGTCCAATGGTCCTCAAATCCTAAGGATTGCTCTTGGGAATCTAGAGAGTTCATCGAGCGAATACATCCGGACTTACTTTCTCGTGGTCCGTGAGGTGAATTTCTTATTTCAAATTTCTTTTGTGTTGATATGCTATCATGCTTGTTACCTTATATTTTCTTCTTAAATATTGCGAGGACGCAATTTCTTTAAGGAGGGGAGTCTGTAACAACCCGCATATTTTACGACTGAATATTTAAATATTTTATTTTAATATTTTATGTTAATCGGATTTTAGTCCGAAAAGTTAGTTTTTGCATACGGTCGAATTAGGACTCGAAACCACTTCCATTGGGTCCAAAATACCGTTTGCGATCTTTTAGAGTATAAACTTTGATATGTTTAGAGTTAGTGAAATTTTGTCACTTTTTCACTTTGGGCTTTGGGTTTGGTTTAGCCCATTAGCCTAAACTATTTACTCTAGCTCAACCCCCTTCCCTTCATAACTTTATTCATTTCCTAACACTCATGCTTCATCAAAAATGGAGGAAGTAATGGGAAATTAAAACTCCAAACTCAAGTTCATTTGCAAATCCAACATCTAACTCCAAATTCAAAGAGAAGCCATTGATTCTTCCTTTGATTTCAAGCTTCTTCTTCATTGATTTTGTGTAATGGTGAGATTTTTATCTCACATCTTTGTCTATAACTATCTTTGATTATTGGGTATGAATTCCTAACACTTATTCATGTGCAATTGCTTTTGGTCTGAATTGAATTGGTGAAAATTCCAATTTTTAGTGTTTGGGGTTCAAATCTTTAAAAAATCCAATCTTTGAAGTTGGAACACATTTTTGGTGATGCATCGAGGAGCCAATAGGACCGGGTAGGCGATAGGCATAATCCCCTAGCGTTCGTGCTCGATCGGTTGCAAAATTGAGAGAGTTTAGCACTTTCGCCCCATAGGTCGTTCGGCCTGCACCATATAAGCCCCTCGGCCTGCAGCAAGCTCGCACGCTCCTTAGGTCGCGACAAGTTAGGTCGTTCTCCCTTAGGTCGCTCGGCCATGCTATGCCACTAGCCCTTAGGTCGTTTTGTCCCTAGGTCGCTCGGCCTGTTAGGTTGTTCCACCCTATAAGTCGCTCAATCATGATAAGTCGCGCCTGCATTAAGTTGCAAACCCTTAGGTCGCTCACCATCGCTCTACTGTTAGGTCGCGCCATGGATTGGTTGGGCCATGCTTGGTCGCTTGTGTTAGGTCGCTCGACCCATTAGGTCGCACCATTTCTTAGGTCGCTCGTCCTGCACTTATGCCGCTACCACTTAGGTCGTTTGCACTGTTGAGTCGCGCCATTCCTTAGGTCGCTGCCCCTGCACTTATGCCGCTACCTCTTAGGTCGCTCATCTGCTAGGTCGCGCCGTGTCGTGTCGCAAGGGTATTTCGACTTTGATGAATTTGGAATTGAATTCTTTGGATTTCATTCACGTCTTCGTATGTGAATTTTTGTGATTAGATCGTTTCTACGATCATTTTTGTGATTTGCCATTTTAAAAATATACAAACCTTTCCTCACTCGTACGAGAAATCTAATTAAACGGCTTCGTAAAACAAGTGGTATGAAACGCTTGCGTTTACTTCGTCGGTTAATTCTTGGACTTGTTCGATTGAATCACTCATGACAATTTTCGAGTGGAGATCTACAATTTTTAGTGTTTGAGGTTCAAATCTTAAAAAAATCCAATCTTTGATGTTGGAACACATATTTGGTGATGCATCGAGGAGCCAATAGGACCGGGTAGCCGATAGGCGTAATCCCCTAGCGTTCGTGCTCGATCGGTTGCAAAATTGAGAGAGTTTGGCACTTTCGCCCCTTAGGTCGTTCGGCCTGCACCGTATAAGCCCCTCGGCCTGCAGCTAGCTCGCACGCTCCTTAGGTCGCGACAAGTTAGGTCGTTCTCTCTTAGCTCACTCGGCCATGCTATGCCACTAGCCCTTAGGTCGTTTCGTCCCTAGGTCGCTCGGCCTGTTAGGTCGTTCCACCCTATAAGCCGCTCAATCATGATAAGTCGCGCCTGCATTAAGTTGCAAACCCTTAGGTCGCTCACCATCGCTCTGCAATTAGGTCGCGCCATGGATTGGTTGCGCCATGCTTGGTCGCTTGTGTTAGGTCGCTTGGCCCATTAGGTCGCACCATTCCTTAGGTCGCTCGCCCTGCACTTATGCCGCTACCACTTAGGTCGTTTGCACTGTTGAGTCGCACCATTCCTTAGGTCGCTCGCCCCTGCACTTATGCCGCTACCTCTTAGGTCGCTCATCTGCTAGGTCGCGTCGTGTCATGTCGCAAGGGTATTTCCACTTTGATGAATTTGGAATCGAATTCTTTGGATTTCATTCACGTCTTCGTATGTGAATTTTTGTGATTTGATCGTTTCTACTATCATTTTTGTGATTTGTCATTTTAAAAATATACAAACATTTACCTCACTCGTACGAGAAATCTAATTAAACGACTTCGTAAAACAAGTGGTATGAAACGCTTGCGTTTACTTCGTCGGTTAATTCTTGGACTTGTTCGACTGAATCCCTCATGACAATTTTCGAGTGGAGATCTATAATTTGTTCGTAAATATTTAAGTTAAGCTAGTGGTTATGAGACATGAGGCTAAACTTATATATTTACTAGCTTACTGTAATTGACACTTCTTGATGATCGTTGAGGATCATTTTTGTGATTTGGACTAGCAAATGTGCGATGTCTCTTTGTCTACGAGGGAGACTAAACCCCGTTTCTGTGGAGCTTCGGCTCAATCTGGTGGGGTAGCGACCCATGGTTTTCGGGCCGTTTTGTGGAGCTTCGGCTCAAAATTAATGGTTAGCAACCATGGAATAGCGTTCCATTTTGTGATACACGTGTTGGTGAGTTTTCATGCTCCCGTTTTGTGATAGGCCTCCCTTTTTTTTGTGATTTTTGGATTTCCATTAATGATTTCTGTAGTTTGTGTTTTCACCAATTTTCGTGATTCACATTGATAAGTTTTATCAATATTTGTACATTGGTGAATCTGTGTGTCATTAACTTTTGTGATTGGCATTGATATCATTGTCGATATTTATGTTTTGGTAAATATAAATAAAGAGTTTGACATTCCTTTTGATCTTTGAGAAGATTCTTGTGATATTGATTAATCTCTTGTTGATTTTCAATTACATACTTATTACAGTATGGCTTTATGGTTATCATATGTTTACGTCATATCTCTTATTCTATATCATTTTTTCTGATATTTATAGCTAGACTGATCCGTTTATTATTTTCTTATTAAATAATACTCGGGTCAAACCGAGGTGTTACAGGTGCTTCTGCTTGACTTCACATCTGGGATTATCACCCTGACTTTTGGCGAACTACTTAGATTAGTAGTTTTTGTTGTATACATTTGAGATATAGACTCATTGATGTATCCATATTCTTTTGTCTAGCACTTGTAGCTATTCTTTTGTGACATTGTGGATCTTGTTTGACCACTACTTTGATGTACACTTTCATGTGTTATATATTCATATCTATTTCCGCCTTTGTGATATGGATGTCTGTGACTGATTTGTGTTATATTTATTTCTATATTTGTTTCCGAAGATATTATAACCACCGTGTAGTAGCTTTGAGTGAGCATCGGTATGTCGGATTTCCTCTTGAAAAGAAAATGCATGTTATACTATCTGACATATCGGTGCTCGCACAAAGCCATTACACGGAGGGTCGCTCCTCAACATCCTTATTCTCCGCTTTAGCTGACGGCATTACACCGTAGTGTCCTTGCCTAGCGTGGGTATAGAGGTGGGGCATCACATCCCTTCTCTCTTAGACTGTTCTTTTGTATCTTACTAAGGCTCTTATATAGATTTACGAGAAAGAAAGATATAGAGGTAGGAAACGGAAGAAGAAATCTAGATGAAGGAAGCACCCAACTGATGGAAATGCTCGATTCGATACTGAAAGGAATCCTGGTCAACAGACAAATGCTAATCCAAAAGCAAGTGCCAATGTAGGTAATGGAACCCCACTAGTAGATATGAGGGTGATGTATTAGTTCTTCGTCAATTTAATGCAAGCTGGAGCAGCTGCAGGAGTAGTTGAGGGTAATGCCGTGAATGTTGGAGGAGCTAATCATGTGACCATAGTTGGCAATAACTATGTCAAGCTGAGCAGAGATTATACCGGTCTTGGTGGGAAGCTGTTTTTGGGAAAAAGGATGCTGTTGAAGTTGTAGGGAAAAAGGATTTTTACTGACTTGGAATTCGATGATGAGCAGAAGAGGAGACTTGCTTCTAGACAGTTGCAGGGAGCAGCACTTTACTAGTGGAATGTTATTACCGGGGGAGGGGGGGGGGGTACCCGAGAAGAGTTGACTAGGGCAGAGTTTCAAAGGAGATTTGAAGAGAGGTTCTTGTCTGAAGTTGCCAAGTCAGTATTGCTGAGAAAGTTCATTGACTTAGTGTAAGGTGAGATGTCGGTTATTGAGTATGCTATAAAGTTTGATGAGTTGTCTAGATACAGATATGCTACCAATGACATTATCACTAAAAGGAACGAGAAGTTTATTCGAATGTTAAGACCCGAGATTTCCATGGCGACTATGCCGCACCTTCATGATCCAAGTGCAGTTGTAGTGGAGATGGAAATTGGGAATGAAAAGATACTTTCTACTTTTGGGAAAGACGAGCAGATTGAAACCCAGGATTCTCAGGGCAAGAAGAGTAAATTCTTTGAGAAGAAAGGATATCAGAAAAGAGGAGCTGCCAAGAAAGGGAAGGCCGATGTAGTTTGCTACAAGTGTGACAGTAGATGATATTATGCTCATGAATGTCGAACTGGAAAAGAGAAAAATGTTGCAGAGAAGAAAGAAGTGAAGTGCTTCAACTGTGACCATATTGGACACTACAAGAATCAGTGTCCAGAACCAGTCAGAGCGGACAAGGGAAATGTTTTTGCTTTGGAATTATCTATCTTCTAGACCAACTACTGTTGAGAAGGGAAGGACTGTGATGGAAGGTACTCTTTTGATTCATAGCATGTCAGTTAGGGTACTATTGATACCGGGGTATCACATTCATTTATATCTCAGTGTTTGGTAGAAAAAGTTATGTTTAGAATCCTCATACATTATTACTTCCTTAAGGATTGCGAATTCGATAGGAGGGTATGCAACTCTGGAGATAAGATGCGACCAGTTAGAACTAGAATTGTTATGTCATGAGTTTGCATGTTGTTTGTATGTTTTTGATTTCGTAATCTTCGGGATCATTTTGGGTACGGATTGGTTAGTTAAATATGATTCTAGGATACTTTTCCAAGATAGATAAATATTGCTAAGACACCCCAATAGTCATGACCGAATTATATACTCGGTGGAGAAGTTAGACTCAAGTTCTTGGGCTTTGCTGAATGCAATGGAAGTGGAAGAAGAGTTGAATCAGGTTTTGGTATCAAGAGAGTTTGTAGATGTTTTTGAGCTAGACACAAGACTATCACCAAAGCGAGCCATTGAGTTTCAGATAGATATTGTGACAGGAGCAGAACCTGTAACTAGACCACTTAGCAGGATGACACCTACCGAGATGAAGGAATTGAAGGTGCAACTAGTGGATTTAGAAGTAAAGAATTTTATTAGACTAAGAAGTTCGCGTTGGGAAGCGGCTGCGGTGTTCGTGAAGAAACAGATGGATCATTAAGGATGTGTATCGACTATCGTAAGTTGAACGAGCAAGAATAAGTATCATTTTTCCGGAATCGATGATTTATTTAATCAATTGAGTGGAGCTAGAGTATTTTGCTAATTGGATTTGGCAACAAATTTCCATCAGCTAAGAGTGGCAGAGGGCAGTATACCATTGACGGCGTTTTGGACTAGGCATGGTTTGTACAAGTGGTTAGTGATGTCATCTAGGTTAACGAATGCGCTAGCTTTCTTCATGGTTTGATGAACCGAATTTTCCGAGAGCACTTGGATAGATTCGTTTGGTATTCATAAATGAGATTTTAATATACTCTAAGGATGAAAGATAGTACGAAGTTAATCTTAGAGTTGTGCTTGCAACGTTGAGGCAACATTAAATGAAAGTGAAGTTTTCAAAGTGTCATTTATGGAAGAAAGAAGTTAAGTTTCTCGGTCACCAAGTTTCAGAGAAGGGTTTGCAGTTGATTCAGATAAGATCGAAATTGTTAACAACTAAAAGAGAGTAAAGATGGCGACTGAGATCAGAAGTTTTGGGCTTGCTGGTTACTATTGGAGGTTTATTAAGGATTCTCGTGGATAGCAGCAACTTTGACTAAGAGAATTAGAAAGGACGTAAAGTTTACTTGGTTTGACAAATATGAGGAAGCATTCCTTAAGTTTAAGAACTTGTTGACCAATGCGTCCACGTTGGTAGTTCCAAACGGAAATAAAGGATTGGTAGTGTATATAGATGCATGTGGAATCAGATTATGGTCTGTGTTGATGCAGAAAGATAAAGTTATTGCCTATGCTTCACGATAACTTAGACCGCATGAAGTGAGATATCCTACTCCTGATCTAAAGTTGGCCACAGTGATCTTCACACTAAAAGTATGGAGACATTATTTCTTAGGTGAGAGATTTGAGTTATACACTGATCATAAGTCCTTAAGGTATTTATTCTCTCAGAAGGAGTTGAATATGGGGCAGTAGAGTTGGCTGGAGTTATACACAGATCTAAAGTTTGTAGCACTAAAAACTTGTTTAACGACGGGTTTTCTATGAATTAGAAAATCGCCAAAAAATTTATAACAAAATAAACCCCAAGTGCATAATGTACAAAAGTTAGTACATGGCGTGTACGAGTCGATCCGTAGGGAATTGTTGATTCTAAATCTCTATCCAATCAAATTAACCAAAGTCAAGAGAATGTTAAGCTAAAAATGTAGAAAAATGATAAAAAGAAAGTGATAAAAATATGGGACTTAAATGAAAATTTAGAGATAATTCATATCATATAGTTCAACAAATTATGAAATTATGATCTTATTTTATCATTAGTGAATTTAAATGATGTGTTTATCATAAGTATGACATATTTGTGCTATTAATTAGCCCAACATGAGTCATCAAAGTTTAACACAATCCCTAAACCACTATGCAAGTCTCATGAAAAATGACAACACGTTGAAAATAAAATCTATTTTAAGCATGGTCTATTAACTATTGTTTAGAAATATAGGCCATTAAATTTAATTTCAACACTCACTTTATTACCATCATCATATGTAGATGAAGAGGTAATTATTGTTTGTGATTATTTAAGCATAACCTATTTGTTATGAACAACATAGACTATCAAATTCAACATGAAACAATAAATCACATCAACATTTATTTAAGCAAAAAAGTGATCAAAATTAACAAGTTATGTTGAAGCTGTATAATTAGAGAGTTTCATTACCCCTAAATTGAAGGGGTTTAGCCTCTCATATTTGTTATCAAATCAACAAATATAACTTGCAACATGAAACAAAAAGAAGAGGAAAAAGAGCAAAATGAAAGAAAAACTAATCTACTTGCATGAAAAGTTAACTACGCTACTAACAAAATAAGAAAGAAAGCATGTAAATGTAAAAGAACATTAACTAACATTGCATAAAAAGAAAATCCACATGAAATAAAAAATGACTAAGTAGCCATGTAAAGGAGAAAGAGCGCTTTCTTTTATTTTCCTAAATCTAGAGAAGAGACTAAGAGAAGAGAGCCTAAAAGAAAACTAAAGAAGAGAAGTTACATGATGCATAAGGGGTATTTATACATGTATGAAACCATAATCCACTTTTTTGGAGAATCCCCAAAATACCCTCTTAGAAAGTGTGGAGACCAAGTAGTCATTAGCATCAATTAATCATCATTTAGATGTGCATGAAGCTTTAAACTCTATTAGCATGTGCATTAGCCTCCAATTTGTACATGAAGGTATGTGGATAGGTGGGGTCCTACATGATCCATGAAATGAATTATTTCCATCTCCATTCCTTTATACTCACTCTTGTGCATGCATATATCTTTGTGAAGCCACTTGTATTCCTACAAAATAACATAGAAATTTTCAATTAAATTTTAGAAAATTAATATATGCACAAAAATGACCATTTTGTCCCTCGATGAAGATGAATATGCGACGATTTAAAATAATTTGAATTTTTGTTTAAACAAGTTAAAATACCCAATATGATCATTTATGTAATTTAAATAGATTAAATATGGTGGTAAAAATATGCAAATTTACATGCACATCAAATACCCCTACACTTATCTTTTTATTCATCATTGAATAAAGAAAAACTAAGATAAATCCATTTTTGTAGAGAGCATGATTGCATTGAGCGTATGCAACAAGCCGATAAACCTTTGTATGTCCCCAATAGGACGAGTGTTGTCTCATGAGGGTTTTCAGCGGATACTACCCACTTTACAAAATGCAAGATTTATTACAAAGAGATGAATGCGATTTTTTGAAAATATTTACAATGAAGGTTTCACTTTTAAATCGACACAAATAAGTTAAATATAGGTTGCATTCATTATCTTGAAAATTTAAGTTATTTACTGATCAAAATTTCCAAAAAAAACGAAGTTATCAAAGCAAATACACTAAAGTTTAACTCGTTGTTTCGGTTGATAGCACAATTTAACTGTGAAATAGTTCCTTAGTCGATTATCAAAGTTCATCAAAGTAGTATTTTCATTTGTTTTCAATAACAAGTCAAATCAAATAAGTTAAAATAGTGCTTGGATTTCATTTGCTTATACTTTCCATTTTTCCTTTTGAAAATTTTATTCACATTTACAATATTTACATATGCCTAACTCAGAAAACTAAGGCCATATATATTACCCATGCATTGACTTGCGGACTTATGTGAGGGGAATACAGAGCATGGCGAGTGAACACATGAGTATGAACACTATCGACTGTAGGCATTATTAATAAAAGATTTTTTTTTATATACATACACCCAACTCAGATAAAATGAGGCCAGATATACCGATCATGCACTGCCTTTCGGGCTTAGTGAGAAGGGTACAGAGCATAGCGAGTTCAACACATAAGTGTGTACACATGACTCTAGGTGTTTATTAAAAATATACATATGTACAAGAATTTTTTTTTGTTTTTTTAGAGGAGAGAGTTTCACACAATCATCTTAGCACCATTTAACTTAGAACAAAAAATATTAAATCTTTACTTTAAATCAGCCACTTTTTAAAACAAAGATTTTCAATTAGGATGTATTTCACAATTGACACGTATGAATTTTCCTATATACTAGTTAAATCATTGCTATTTGTAATCAAACCTAATTTTCCTATTTTCACAATTGACACGTATGGATATGCAGTGACAAAGTGACTGCAACAAACATCAGCAGGTACAAGATGCCCAACCAAATGAATATCAATGCAGACCAGCAATTAAGCACATGTATGCAGATCAGTGTCGACAACCAAGTAAATGCAGAGAACAGTGCAATCATGAAGATTGCAGCAAAAATGCAGACATAACAGGTGAAGTGCTACAAGTTGCAGACTCGAAGCATCAGTGAAACTAGGTTACTACATAACACAGCAGTATCAAATACAATATGGACTCATATACAAGAACCATTGAACAGCATGGCAGTAAGGATGTAATGGCTGTGAACAGCAAGAGGGATGCAAGCATCAAGCTGCAGTTTTCAAAACAAATGACCAAAGTCGAGTATGCTACAAAAATAAGCAAATCAATTTTATCAAGCTTCAGAATTCAAAGCCGTGGATAAGTTGGAACAAGTCAAAAACCAAGTCGAAGTCAACCAGAGAAAATCATGAAATAAAATTTCAACAGCAGCAGTATTATCGAATATGACAAAGTCAAATTAAAGCCGTGCTCATCACAATTTTTAAAGCCGTGTCAATCAAGCAATCGAGTATTTACACAAATGAATTAGTCAAGGAAAAATCACGAGCATCCAAGTATAATCGAATGGCCAGAGCAAATAATTTGACAAATTCAAATGTATTAGTACGAACGCAAATCTAGGGTTACAAACCCTATATAAAGAAATCATCATCGGCAATTTCATTCATGGAGTTCAATGAAGCATAACAGAACAGCATAAACAAAAATAACATATCGAATCGAAGTTGAACTCCATCAACTCGAAGTAGCCAGAGAGAGAGCAACGAGAAATCGATCGACCAAGGCAATTCTCAAACAAACACAGATTCGATCGAAGCAATAACGGCTCTTCGAATAACCCTAAATTGGATCGCATGAGGAAAAGCCCTAATTTAGTTCAAAGTGGAACGGCCGGCATCTCCAAATAAACGAAGGAAGAAAATAAAAGAGACGGGCTAGAAGATAAAAGGGGCCGGCATTTTGTAATAAGGGCTTTAAATTTTAAATTAGGGTTATTTTGTTTTAAATTGTTTTTAGTTTGTAATTTTCTTTTTTAAACCGTTTAAATTTCTAGTCGTGTGACTAGGGGACAAGCTACGTGGCGTAGCTTGAGAATTCGCAACTCGGTAGTTGAGTTGTGGCAAGGTTTTGAGCGTAGAGTTAGATTAGCCAATAGCGGGTATAGCGAGTTTACGTGTGTAAGCGAGGGACTATCTAATTTCTAGTAGAAACCTTGGGGGCAGCACGTAGGCAGGGTTTTGCCGAAGCTGGGTAAATTCTGTGTTGTTCTGTTTTTCTGTTATTTATATTCTGCGATATCTGTGCTGCTATTCTGTGATCTGAATTGAAATTAATTTATAAGCTTCCGCGATTAATTTTTAATAATTTACACTATCACCCTATTCACCCCCCTCTAGGGTGAAATCGATCCTACAAGTGGTATCAGAGCTAGGAACAAAAGCCGTTTTTGTTTTAATTTTTTTTTACAAAAATCAAATTTTTTTGTTCGTGTTTTAAAAATTGGTTTTTGTTTTAAAATTTTGAATTTTTGAAATGGCTTCTTTTATTAATACTTTTTTTGAGGGTCGCTCCAATATTATTCCTTCTATTTTCGATGGAACAGATTTTTTGAATTGGAAATTGAAAATGTAATTTTATTTAAAATCTGTTAATATTAAATGTTGGGATATTATTGAAAATGGGTGTGACATAACAGATAAGAAAATTATCCCAATTAATGCTCTTGCTATGCATATATTATATTCTCATATTAATCAAGATAATTTTAATTTCATTTCTCATTGTGAAAATGCACAGGAAATCTGGAATACTTTCGATGCAATATATGGTGCAAAAGTCAACAGCAATGAGAAGTCCTCCACAACTAACTCAGTTAAAGAAATGTGCTTAACAGGATTGGTAAATAGCAGTTGTGATGAGGATGATGATGATGGAGCAGCCGAGCTGGCATTAATAATGAAGAAATTCAAAAGGTGGAACCGCAAATACGGAGATCCAGCTCTAAAGCAAAAATTAAAAAGCAGAATAATCAAAGCATTGGATAACTCGAAAGAACACGGGATCATCTGCAACAAACCCGATGATATCAAGCCCAATTATCCCCGATTTCAACGCGATTTTGAAAAGAAATCAAAACGGTGTTTTACAGCCACGTGGAATAAAAGCGATAGCAGTGAGAGTGAGAAAGCAGATATGTGCCTTCATGGGAATATAACCGATAGCGACGATAACGAGCCAAGCGAGGTATCAAAACTTACTCACTCTGAATTACTCATTTATTTCCACGAAGTAAATGGCTGTTTTGAACGACTTAGGGAGAAATATGTCAAACTTGAATCACAAAAAGATACTTTGATAGATTTAAATAAACAACTTGACCAAGTTAAAACCTATCAAAGTAGGATCCCTAAGTGTGATAAGTGTCCAACATTCGAAGAAGAAATTAAAAAATCAGAAATCAATATAAAATCACTTGAAAATGAAATTCTGATTTTAAAAGAGAATGAAAATACTAGGAGAAAGAATTCTATTAAAAAGTGCACACAGTTGTTAAACGAAAATGAATCTCTCAAAACACAAGTCCAACAATTGTCAACGACTTTAGATAAATTTTCAAAAAGTGAAAAATCGTTGAATATGCTATTAGGAAAGCAAACTGTTACTACGGTTAGACAAGGACTTGGATATAATAATTCAAAAACTGTTGAAAGCAATATTAAGCAAGTTAATTCTATGTGCGCAATTTGTAGAAAATTTGGACACGATCACAATAATTGTTGGTATAGACCCAAACATGTGAAAACTATACCGATTTGGGTTCCAAAAGGCACAAATATAAAATCTCTCAAAGTTAAACAAATTTGGGTGCCGAAGGGAACAATTATAAATAGTTATGGGTCTACACAAAATTATTTTTCAAAATTTTCTGCCAATAACAACCATGGACCTATAAAAACAAATAGGTCACATAAATCTTTCATCGTGTAGGTGTGGTGGCAGGCTAAGGAACAAAAATAGTGCTCTCTGGGTTTTGGCTGTTCCAGAAACACAACGGGCGACAAAACAAAGTTCCTTAGCCTAGTATAAAGGTGACAGAATCACAACGGACAACAACGAAAAATATCGTAAAGGTAAAACAGGTATATTTATTTGAACGATATATTAAATGTGATAATCTGCACCATATTCTGATTAAAATTCAGCCAATATTGAGATTGATGAAAAGATGATGATTTTGTTTCTGACTTATTCAAAATTGTTGGCCAATTATATTCTTATGCCAAAAACACTATAATAATCTCTAGATTCTTTGAATTACTTCATATATATCACTTTGAATTAAAAATAATGTTTTGTTGGATAATAATACATTTGGTTATAATACGGCTAACTCTATATACACGGTTTTTGATTATTTACATGGCTTCATTTCAACTTCAAAAGAATGTCATATAAATTGCTGTAAAAATTGAGTTTGAAATTTTTGATGCACACTTCATGTTTTGGTCTATAAAATTCAATTGATGATAATTTTGAGTGAAAGAGAAATTCAGATGCAGATTACACTGATAATCTAGTTGATAGAAAAACTACTAGTGAAACGTGATTTTTGTTGATACATTTAATAACTGCATCGTTTTTCAAAGAAAATATCTGCATATTCTTCATTTCAAATAATTTTCAAATAGCAGAAAATTTTCTTTTAGAAACCCCCTGGAGAAAATCATTTTTGACCATATTTTCAGATTAGTCATTTTGAAAAATTAATTTCATAATTATTTTTTGAATTTGATTTTAAATGACTATTTTGACTAATCTGACTCCCTAATGTTTATCAAAAAGAAAAATAGTGATTGAAAAAGTGATGAGTGTTAATATTGATCAAATATTATGACTTGAGACGGTATAATTAATAAATTTCTTTAGAAATTTAAACAAGAGTTATAAAATTGTTTGTTGGCAAAAATTTCATGACCATCTCTATATCTATCATATTTCTAACGAACATCACGCATCAAAATTCTATATAGTTTGTCGATATGTGGTACTTTAAACAAGAATAGTTCGTTTTTCACATTTTTTTAAAAAAAAAGGTAATAATAATAATAATAATAAATACCAAAGTATTCACTCTCATTTAAAAGTCCTCACGGTTATGTATGGGTGAATTACTTGGAATTTGTTATGTGCTTCCATGCTCATTTAAAAGTCCTCACGGTTATGCATGTATGGAACGCATATCAAAAGTTGATTTTTTTATATATAAACAAGTTGATTCTAATCCCATTTAAAAGTCCCCACGGTTATGCGTGGTTAGAAGATACTTGAATTCATTTTTTTTAAAATAAAATTGGAATACTACTAATCTCATTTAAAAGTCCTAACGGTTATGCATGGTTAGTAGATATTCAAATTCCTGATATAAATATACCACAAATAGACACAACTGTATGGTTTTATATGATGATATCATTCCTATCATTCTAAAAGTGGAATATGCGCCTAACAAAATATTTATGATTTTTGTTTGATTTTTTATTGAAATTTAATATTTATATTCAATTGAGTTTTAATGTTGAATTAATATCGATAACTTTATCTCTATTTTCTCTAACACTATTATTCTTTTGCTGATAACAAAAGGGGAAGAGAAAAGTTAAGATTTTGTCAAATAAAAAATCAAGCAAAGGTCAAATAATTTTCCATTTGCATCTAGACTCATTTGCAAATTTCTATTTGTATGCATATATGTAGGGGGAGTATTGTGTAGAGAGGAAGCATTTAAATAGGGGGAGCAATTAGGATATATCCATGATCAAATACATTTAACATATTCAAAATCTTAAATATATGTTTGTTATCATCAAAAGGGGGAGATTGTTGAATATGCGCTAATATGATTTTTGTTTGATGATAATAAACATATATACATTCGTTTAAATGTATTTGTTAATATACTATTTTATTTTCACAGATTAAATAAATATTTGTTGAATAAATTAAATAACACAGAATTTGAATTTAAACGAATATTTTATTCAAACAAATATTTATTACAACTTTGAATAGTACAATTTCAAGCTCTCACTATAACTATACAACTTTGATTACAATAACATCACATTTACAGTTCACCTCACTACATATCACTCACACTCGTATTTATCTTCAACTTCCCTCCAGTTTGAATCCACCATCTGAGCAATCTGCAAAAATATAAACTAACGCAGTAAAATTGAAAAAGAAATATTTTTGCAATTAAAAAATAAAAGATAATTTTTGAAAATATGATTTGCCTCAGTTATTTGGGTTGTTCGTCATAATTTAAATTTGAATTCATCATACACGAACAACTTGTGACATACACAGTGTATTACTGTATATGACACAAGGCCGTGCACGCCGATATATACACTTGTTTGATTTACAGGGACAGGTGAGCACATGTCAAACCAAATAAAAGCCGGGTTCAACTCACGTGCGATAACATAAAAATCACGACTCGAGCACAAGGTCAAACCCGAGCCGTGAAACAGGATTCAACACAGGTGCGAATGGCCAAAACTCAAGAATCAAGTGTCGACTAGTCTAATATAAACAAGACAGTAACTCAGTGCCAACATGGTCAGAATGAAGACAAGTACACTTGAACAAAATGAACAAGTGGAGCATCTGTGTAAACTGGGCAAGTATGGTCGAGCACAGTTGAAACTCAAGCAAATGAAAACATCACAGTGACATGCTACAACTTCAAATGTGCAAGTGCTAACCAGAGTAAAGTCCAACACAGTTACAACTGACTACATGCAGGAGAACAAACACAACACTGCAGCCAACATATACACTATGAATCAGAGATTACAAACTCGAGTGTGCAAGTGAACATGACAGGAAACGGTTCAATATGAACTGATGAAGCAGTACCAATGAACATGCAGTCAAACTCAGCAACAACATCGAGCCAGAGCTGTCAAATATCACAAAAGTCAAGGCTGCAAATGAAATGCAACACATGCACGACTTATGGCAGTGAAACTCAAGCAAGTCAGACCAACACTGCAACTCAAAATGCAACATGGCTGCAGTTACAAACTAGAATGAAAACTGCGCTAATCCAGTTCCAACACAACTGAATCAAGTTAACAACTGCAAGTACAATTCGAACCAATATGATAGCAATGCACCAATGTAAAATGGACAGCAAACATGACAAGAGACCAAAGTGCAACACAGTTGCAAACAGCATCACAGCAAATATAACTGTGGCAAATGCATGAACAAATTGTAGTGAATGCAGATGGTAAACCAGAGATCAGACAAGACCGAACGAGCAAGCCACCAAGCAAAACAAAAACACAGTGGCAACATCAACGTACAGGCCAGAAGCTCAAGTACATCATGTACACCAGTGTGCCAGAGAAAGAAAGGATGGAAGCAGTGATACAAGTATGCAACAACAAGAAAACCAGCTCAACATGCACAACTAAATGAAACAGGTCAAGCATATATGGATATGCAGTGACAAAGTGACTGCAACAGACATCAGCAGGTACAAGATGCCCAACCAAATGAATATCAATGCAAACCAGCAATTAAGCACATGTATGCAGATCAGTGTAGACAACCAAGTAAATGCAGAGAACAGTGCAATCATGAAGATTGTAGCAAAAATGCAGACATAACAGGTGAAGTGCTACAAGTTGCAGACTCGAAGCATCGGTGAAACTAGGTTACTACATAACACAGCAGTATCAAATACAATATGGACTCATATACAAGAACCATTGAACAGCATGGCAGTAAGGATGTAATGGCTGTGAACAGCAAGAGGGATGCAAGCATCAAGCTGCAGTTTTCAAAACAAATGACCAAAGTCGAGTATGCTACAAAAATAAGCAAATCAATTTTATCAAGCATCAGAATTCAAAGCCGTGGATAAGTTGGAACAAGTCAAAAACCAAGTCGAAGTCAACCAGAGAAAATCATGAAATAAAATTTCAACAGCAGCAGTATTATCGAATATGACAAAGTCAAATTAAAGCCGTGCTCATCACAATTTTTAAAGCCGTGTCAATCAAGCAATCGAGTATTTACACAAATGAATTAGTCAAGGAAAAATCACGAGCATCCAAGTATAATCGAATGGCCAGAGCAAATAATTTGACAAATTCAAATATATTAGTACGAACGCAAATCTAGGGTTACAAACTCTATATAAAGAAATCATCATCGGCAATTTCATTCATGGAGTTCAATGAAGCATAACAGAACAGCATAAACAAAAATAACATACCGAATCGAAGTTGAACTCCATCAACTCGAAGTAGCCAGAGAGAGAGCAACGAGAAATCGATCGACCAAGGCAATTCTCGAACAAACACAGATTCGATCGAAGCAATAACGGCTCTTCGAATAACCCTAAATTGGATCGCATGAGGAAAAGCCCTAATTTAGTTCAAAGTGGAACGGCCGACATCTCCAAATAAACGAAGGAAGAAAATAAAAGAGACGGGCTAGAAGATAAAAGGGGCCGGCATTTTTTTAATAAGGGCTTTAAATTTTAAATTAGGGTTATTTTGTTTTAAATTGTTTTTAATTTGCAATTTTCTTTTTTAAACCGTTTAAATTTCTAGTCGTGTGACTAGGGGACAAGCTACGTGGCGTAGCTTGAGAATTCGCAACTCGGTAGTTGAGTTGTGGCAAGGTTTTGAGCGTAGAGTTAGATTAGCCAATAGCGGGTATAGCGAGTTTACGTGTGTAAGCGAGGGACTATCTAATTTCTAGTAGAAACCTTGGGGGCAGCACGTAGGCAGGGTTTTGCCGAAGCTGGGTAAATTCTGTGTTGTTCTGTTTTTCTGTTATTTATATTCTGCGATATCTGTGCTGCTATTCTGTGATCTGAATTGAAATTAATTTATAAGCTTCCGCGATTAATTTTTAATAATTTACACTATCACCCTATTCACCCCCCTCTAGGGTGAAATCGATCCTACAAGTGGTATCAGAGCTAGGAACAAAAGCCGTTTTTGTTTTAATTTTTTTTTACAAAAATCAAATTTTTTTGTTCGTGTTTTAAAAATTGGTTTTTGTTTTAAAATTTTGAATTTTTGAAATGGCTTCTTTTATTAATACTTTTTTTGAGGGTCGCTCCAATATTATTCCTTCTATTTTCGATGGAACAGATTTTTTGAATTGGAAATTGAAAATGTAATTTTATTTAAAATCTGTTAATATTAAATGTTGGGATATTATTGAAAATGGGTGTGACATAACAGATAAGAAAATTATCCCAATTAATGCTCTTGCTATGCATATATTATATTCTCATATTAATCAAGATAATTTTAATTTCATTTCTCATTGTGAAAATGCACAGGAAATCTGGAATACTTTCGATGCAATATATGGTGCAAAAGTCAACAGCAATGAGAAGTCCTCCACAACTAACTCAGTTAAAGAAATGTGCTTAACAGGATTGGTAAATAGCAGTTGTGATGAGGATGATGATGATGGAGCAGCCGAGCTGGCATTAATAATGAAGAAATTCAAAAGGTGGAACCGCAAATACGGAGATCCAGCTCTAAAGCAAAAATTAAAAAGCAGAATAATCAAAGCATTGGATAACTCGAAAGAACACGGGATCATCTGCAACAAACCCGATGATATCAAGCCCAATTATCCCCGATTTCAACGCGATTTTGAAAAGAAATCAAAACGGTGTTTTACAGCCACGTGGAATAAAAGCGATAGCAGTGAGAGTGAGAAAGCAGATATGTGCCTTCATGGGAATATAACCGATAGCGACGATAACGAGCCAAGCGAGGTATCAAAACTTACTCACTCTGAATTACTCATTTATTTCCACGAAGTAAATGGCTGTTTTGAACGACTTAGGGAGAAATATGTCAAACTTGAATCACAAAAAGATACTTTGATAGATTTAAATAAACAACTTGACCAAGTTAAAACCTATCAAAGTAGGATCCCTAAGTGTGATAAGTGTCCAACATTCGAAGAAGAAATTAAAAAATCAGAAATCAATATAAAATCACTTGAAAATGAAATTCTGATTTTAAAAGAGAATGAAAATACTAGGAGAAAGAATTCTATTAAAAAGTGCACACAGTTGTTAAACGAAAATGAATCTCTCAAAACACAAGTCCAACAATTGTCAACGACTTTAGATAAATTTTCAAAAAGTGAAAAATCGTTGAATATGCTATTAGGAAAGCAAACTGTTACTACGGTTAGACAAGGACTTGGATATAATAATTCAAAAACTGTTGAAAGCAATATTAAGCAAGTTAATTCTATGTGCGCAATTTGTAGAAAATTTGGACACGATCACAATAATTGTTGGTATAGACCCAAACATGTGAAAACTATACCGATTTGGGTTCCAAAAGGCACAAATATAAAATCTCTCAAAGTTAAACAAATTTGGGTGCCGAAGGGAACAATTATAAATAGTTATGGGTCTACACAAAATTATTTTTCAAAATTTTCTGCCAATAACAACCATGGACCTATAAAAACAAATAGGTCACATAAATCTTTCATCGTGTAGGTGTGGTGGCAGGCTAAGGAACAAAAATAGTGCTCTCTGGGTTTTGGCTGTTCCAGAAACACAACGGGCGACAAAACAAAGTTCCTTAGCCTAGTATAAAGGTGACAGAATCACAACGGACAACAACGAAAAATATCGTAAAGGTAAAACAGGTATATTTATTTGAACGATATATTAAATGTGATAATCTGCACCATATTCTGATTAAAATTCAGCCAATATTGAGATTGATGAAAAGATGATGATTTTGTTTCTGACTTATTCAAAATTGTTGGCCAATTATATTCTTATGCCAAAAACACTATAATAATCTCTAGATTCTTTGAATTACTTCATATATATCACTTTGAATTAAAAATAATGTTTTGTTGGATAATAATACATTTGGTTATAATACGGCTAACTCTATATACACGGTTTTTGATTATTTACATGGCTTCATTTCAACTTCAAAAGAATGTCATATAAATTGCTGTAAAAATTGAGTTTGAAATTTTTGATGCACACTTCATGTTTTGGTCTATAAAATTCAATTGATGATAATTTTGAGTGAAAGAGAAATTCAGATGCAGATTACACTGATAATCTAGTTGATAGAAAAACTACTAGTGAAACGTGATTTTTGTTGATACATTTAATAACTGCATCGTTTTTCAAAGAAAATATCTGCATATTCTTCATTTCAAATAATTTTCAAATAGCAGAAAATTTTCTTTTAGAAACCCCCTGGAGAAAATCATTTTTGACCATATTTTCAGATTAGTCATTTTGAAAAATTAATTTCATAATTATTTTTTGAATTTGATTTTAAATGACTATTTTGACTAATCTGACTCCCTAATGTTTATCAAAAAGAAAAATAGTGATTGAAAAAGTGATGAGTGTTAATATTGATCAAATATTATGACTTGAGACGGTATAATTAATAAATTTCTTTAGAAATTTAAACAAGAGTTATAAAATTGTTTGTTGGCAAAAATTTCATGACCATCTCTATATCTATCATATTTCTAACGAACATCACGCATCAAAATTCTATATAGTTTGTCGATATGTGGTACTTTAAACAAGAATAGTTCGTTTTTCACATTTTTTAAAAAAAAAAGGTAATAATAATAATAATAATAAATACCAAAGTATTCACTCTCATTTAAAAGTCCTCACGGTTATGTATGGGTGAATTACTTGGAATTTGTTATGTGCTTCCATGCTCATTTAAAAGTCCTCACGGTTATGCATGTATGGAACGCATATCAAAAGTTGATTTTTTTATATATAAACAAGTTGATTCTAATCCCATTTAAAAGTCCCCACGGTTATGCGTGGTTAGAAGATACTTGAATTCATTTTTTTTAAAATAAAATTGGAATACTACTAATCTCATTTAAAAGTCCTAACGGTTATGCATGGTTAGTAGATATTCAAATTCCTGATATAAATATACCACAAATAGACACAACTGTATGGTTTTATATGATGATATCATTCCTATCATTCTAAAAGTGGAATATGCGCCTAACAAAATATTTATGATTTTTGTTTGATTTTTTATTGAAATTTAATATTTATATTCAATTGAGTTTTAATGTTGAATTAATATCGATAACTTTATCTCTATTTTCTCTAACACTATTATTCTTTTGCTGATAACAAAAGGGGAAGAGAAAAGTTAAGATTTTGTCAAATAAAATCAAGCAAAGGTCAAATAATTTTCCATTTGCATCTAGACTCATTTGCAAATTTCTATTTGTATGCATATATGTAGGGGGAGTATTGTGTAGAGAGGAAGCATTTAAATAGGGGGAGCAATTAGGATATATCCATGATCAAATACATTTAACATATTCAAAATCTTAAATATATGTTTGTTATCATCAAAAGGGGGAGATTGTTGAATATGCGCTAATATGATTTTTGTTTGATGATAATAAACATATATACATTCGTTTAAATGTATTTGTTAATATACTATTTTATTTTCACAGATTAAATAAATATTTGTTGAATAAATTAAATAACACAGAATTTGAATTTAAACGAATATTTTATTCAAACAAATATTTATTACAACTTTGAATAGTACAATTTCAAGCTCTCACTATAACTATACAACTTTGATTACAATAACATCACATTTACAGTTCACCTCACTACATATCACTCACACTCGTATTTATCTTCAACTTCCCTCCAGTTTGAATCCACCATCTGAGCAATCTGCAAAAATATAAACTAACGCAGTAAAATTGAAAAAGAAATATTTTTGCAATTAAAAAATAAAAAATAATTTTTGAAAATATGATTTGCCTCAGTTATTTGGGTTGTTCGTCATAATTTAAATTTGAATTCATCATACACGAACAACTTGTGACATACACAGTGTATTACTGTATATGACACAAGGCCGTGCACGCCGATATATACACTTGTTTGATTTACAGGGACAGGTGAGCACATGTCAAACCAAATAAAAGCCGGGTTCAACTCACGTGCGATAACATAAAAATCACGACTCGAGCACAAGGTCAAACCCGAGCCGTGAAACAGGATTCAACACAGGTGCGAATGGCCAAAACTCAAGAATCAAGTGTCGACTAGTCTAATATAAACAAGACAGTAACTCAGTGCCAACATGGTCAGAATGAAGACAAGTACACTTGAACAAAATGAACAAGTGGAGCATCTGTGTAAACTGGGCAAGTATGGTCGAGCACAGTTGAAACTCAAGCAAATGAAAACATCACAGTGACATGCTACAACTTCAAATGTGCAAGTGCTAACCAGAGTAAAGTCCAACACAGTTACAACTGACTACATGCAGGAGAACAAACACAACACTGCAGCCAACATATACACTATGAATCAGAGATTACAAACTCGAGTGTGCAAGTGAACATGACAGGAAACGGTTCAATATGAACTGATGAAGCAGTACCAATGAACATGCAGTCAAACTCAGCAACAACATCGAGCCAGAGCTGTCAAATATCACAAAAGTCAAGGCTGCAAATGAAATGCAACACATGCACGACTTATGGCAGTGAAACTCAAGCAAGTCAGACCAACACTGCAACTCAAAATGCAACATGGCTGCAGTTACAAACTAGAATGAAAACTGCGCTAATCCAGTTCCAACACAACTGAATCAAGTTAACAACTGCAAGTACAATTCGAACCAATATGATAGCAATGCACCAATGTAAAATGGACAGCAAACATGACAAGAGACCAAAGTGCAACACAGTTGCAAACAGCATCACAGCAAATATAACTGTGGCAAATGCATGAACAAATTGTAGTGAATGCAGATGGTAAACCAGAGATCAGACAAGACCGAACGAGCAAGCCACCAAGCAAAACAAAAACACAGTGGCAACATCAACGTACAGGCCAGAAGCTCAAGTACATCATGTACACCAGTGTGCCAGAGAAAGAAAGGATGGAAGCAGTGATACAAGTATGCAACAACAAGAAAACCAGCTCAACATGCACAACTAAATGAAACAGGTCAAGCATATATGGATATGCAGTGACAAAGTGACTGCAACAGACATCAGCAGGTACAAGATGCCCAACCAAATGAATATCAATGCAAACCAGCAATTAAGCACATGTATGCAGATCAGTGTCGACAACCAAGTAAATGCAGAGAACAGTGCAATCATGAAGATTGTAGCAAAAATGCAGACATAACAGGTGAAGTGCTACAAGTTGCAGACTCGAAGCATCGGTGAAACTAGGTTACTACATAACACAGCAGTATCAAATACAATATGGACTCATATACAAGAACCATTGAACAGCATGGCAGTAAGGATGTAATGGCTGTGAACAGCAAGAGGGATGCAAGCATCAAGCTGCAGTTTTCAAAACAAATGACCAAAGTCGAGTATGCTACAAAAATAAGCAAATCAATTTTATCAAGCATCAGAATTCAAAGCCGTGGATAAGTTGGAACAAGTCAAAAACCAAGTCGAAGTCAACCAGAGAAAATCATGAAATAAAATTTCAACAGCAGCAGTATTATCGAATATGACAAAGTCAAATTAAAGCCGTGCTCATCACAATTTTTAAAGCCGTGTCAATCAAGCAATCGAGTATTTACACAAATGAATTAGTCAAGGAAAAATCACGAGCATCCAAGTATAATCGAATGGCCAGAGCAAATAATTTGACAAATTCAAATATATTAGTACGAACGCAAATCTAGGGTTACAAACTCTATATAAAGAAATCATCATCGGCAATTTCATTCATGGAGTTCAATGAAGCATAACAGAACAGCATAAACAAAAATAACATACCGAATCGAAGTTGAACTCCATCAACTCGAAGTAGCCAGAGAGAGAGCAACGAGAAATCGATCGACCAAGGCAATTCTCGAACAAACACAGATTCGATCGAAGCAATAACGGCTCTTCGAATAACCCTAAATTGGATCGCATGAGGAAAAGCCCTAATTTAGTTCAAAGTGGAACGGCCGACATCTCCAAATAAACGAAGGAAGAAAATAAAAGAGACGGGCTAGAAGATAAAAGGGGCCGGCATTTTTTTAATAAGGGCTTTAAATTTTAAATTAGGGTTATTTTGTTTTAAATTGTTTTTAATTTGTAATTTTCTTTTTTAAACCGTTTAAATTTCTAGTCGTGTGACTAGGGGACAAGCTACGTGGCGTAGCTTGAGAATTCGCAACTCGGTAGTTGAGTTGTGGCAAGGTTTTGAGCGTAGAGTTAGATTAGCCAATAGCGGGTATAGCGAGTTTACGTGTGTAAGCGAGGGACTATCTAATTTCTAGTAGAAACCTTGGGGGCAGCACGTAGGCAGGGTTTTGCCGAAGCTGGGTAAATTCTGTGTTGTTCTGTTTTTCTGTTATTTATATTCTGCGATATCTGTGCTGCTATTCTGTGATCTGAATTGAAATTAATTTATAAGCTTCCGCGATTAATTTTTAATAATTTACACTATCACCCTATTCACCCCCCTCTAGGGTGAAATCGATCCTACATCATCACATATTGGGATTCGATTTTGTTGATCACGTTGTTTCATATACGTTTCAACCAGCAAATCAGTGTGATCATTGTAAATTTCGTCCATTTGCTCAACAAAATCCAATTTATAGTTATTAACATGAGGGTTTTCACTTTGAAATTGTTGAGAACAAAGATTTTCAATCGTAACGTGGTTAATATTATTCCCATTGCCAAATTGGTTTGAAAGGTTGTTTCCATTTTCAACTTGAGTTTGAAATTCATTTTAGAGTTCGAAATTGAATTGGCATGAGTTATAATCGAAATCGTTTGGATTTTGAATTGAATTCAAATTTTAAAATCCTTGACTCGAGTTATTACACAAATATGAATTAAAAAAATCATTTATACTTTGATTTTGTTGTGTAGAGAATTCAAGTAAAGATGAAATGCTATTTTCTAGAGTCGATGGTTGGTCATCGTTTTGAAAAATTTGTTGTTCAAAATTCGAATTGTTTATAAAATAGTCGTCGTTAAAATATCCATACGAATTAGGAGTGAAATCATATGGATTATATTGATTTTCACCATTGTAAAATTCAAGTGAATATGGAAATTCAGACATTTTCAAGAATGTTTTTGGGTTTTTTTCTAAAGGAAAATATTTACAAAAAGTATTTAATTTTCAAAAAAAAAAGGAAAACTGGTTTTGTTTTATATTTTGGTTTTTCATTTTTTTTGAAAAGATTTTATGTTTTTTTTTGGGATTTTATTTTTGGTTTTCTAGAACAAACTAAGTAATTTTTTTTTTTGAATTTTTGATTTTGATTAAAAAAAATTCAAAGAAAAAGGATTTAAAAATTGAAAAGAAAAAGGAATATTTAAAAAATAATAATTGAATTTTGAATTTTTTTTTTAATATATGCATGAACTAATGCAACTAAATGAATGCAAGAGTTTAATTACAAATGATTCATCCTAACCCAAAATTGTATAATCACACTATGTCTTAAATCAACAAGATAGTTCTCAGCCAAGTAACAGACATGATTTATCGGTGCACCATGAATCACCGTAACAATGCAGCCGAAAGTTTAAGTACCTTCAGAGAAACAATTCGGTATAATATTTACGAATCACCGAGATATTTATAATTGATTATTGCTCTGCTGTAGCCTAGACATCGAGAAATTAAGTCGTTCAAAGAAGACAAATTGTCAATATACAATTAAAAGCTATCGTTATTATTAATTAAAATTCTAAAATGCAATGCAAAGCAAAAATTAATCGTGTATTAACAATGCAAGTACGAATGGATTTTTGTTTTTAATTTTTTTTAAAATTCAAGCAAACAATAACGCAAGACAAACAAAAACAATAGATAGAGGTTAAAAGCGGTGAAAATTTTTATAAGCAAGCAAGCAGTTGTTTTTGACAAGCAGAGCCGCAGTTTTCAGCAAGCAATTCTTCATTTTATTTCCTAAAACCTAAAATTAAAAATAAGATATATACAATTTTTTATATATATAAAGATGGAATCTAAAACAAACTAAAACTAAACAATTTTTTTTAAGGATAAAATAAAACTAAACTAAAACAAAAGTAAACACCTTTTTTTTAAACAAAGTAAACAAAAGAAACTAAAACAAGTAAATAAAAGAGAATTTTTTTTAAGGAACAAGACAAAACAAAACTAAAAACAATTTAAACTAAACAAATTAAAACAAAGCAAAAAGGGAAAAAATTCACTCGGTCCTGATAAACCAACCCACAATACTTATAACCCAGCCCAATGAAACAAAGAGAGACCGACAAGATTTACTTCCTCGATTCAAATTCACGAACTAAAAAAAGGCATCCAATTTAACAGCAAGCGTTCTTTAATTAAGAAAAACATCCAAATTCCAAATAAATTCCAAACAAAATTGGCCTCTATCGTTTAATTCCAAACCTAAATACGTATTTGTGGGCATTTCGTGATTCGATTCAAGCAAGGCGATTAAAGGTTTGGTGATTTGGTTTTTGTAGTTCGGCGATGGTGGCTAGGAGTTCGGCGATGGTTACTGGAATTTGTTGAGGCTATTGGGTCGTGTTTGTGGATTGTAGTTTGATTGTAGTGATAGAAGTGGCGATTGTTGGTGAAGTTTGGGCTTGCAATATGAAGTGAAACAGGTAGTAATGGTGGAATCAAAGCAGTGGTATGATGAGGCTGTGACGATTGAACGTTGAGGGGCAAGTGGAGGTGAATTGCTGCAGTGATCAAGCTGAGGGCTGATGTTGTTATCGAGGGTTGTTTATGTTTTTGTGGTCTGGAACAAGGTTGAAGCTTTGAACTAGCGAAATGAAGTTTGCGGTGAGGGGTAAATGCAGCAGCTTAGTTGTCAGGCGATTTGTGGTGGTGATTGTGTTGAGGCAGATCGTAGTAGCAGGTTGGATCGACTGTCACGGCGATTGGGTGAAGCGAATTATGGGCGAACGAGGTGGTTCGTTTGTGATCAGGAAGGTACGTGAAGAAGCTGGATGATGTTTGTTGGTTTGGTCAAGAGGACGGCAGAGTGTTTGTAAGTCGGTAAAGGAGTGGTAAGTATGTTTAGAAGCAGTGAAGTGGCTTTTTAGAATGGGAATGGCACAGAAGGGGTATTGAGCAGTGGGACATGGTGAAAAATGTGAAGAAGTCCGGTGGGGATGTTGAGCAATGTATGAGGGTAGTATTTGACTGCTCTGTTGAAATGGTGAAGTGGTGATAGAAAAACAGTGATAGTTGTTGATATGATGATGTTATAGTGGTGAATCAGGGGAAGTCAAATGGTGAATAGAGTTGTGAATGAAAGGAGTATGTGGAATATGTGACTGTTGTTAGTTTTGTGATGGTGGGGTGGGTAATAGTGCTGTGGTATGAAGCAAGGGGAGTATTTGCAGGCAGTTGAGTTGAAATGATGTGTTTTGGGGGACTGGTGGATGAGTGCTCGGTCGTCTCGGCAGTGCAGTTTTTGTTTGTCGTGTGGAGGAGTGGTGGATGGTGGTAGGTGATGTTATGAAGGTTTGCGATATGGTGGCTGTAGGCTGGATGGGTTGCGGATGGCTGTTCTGTGGTTCAGACAGAGGCAATAGGAAGTTAAGGTGCAATAGTAATAGTGTGATATTGTTGTGGTGATGTTGATCAGTGTGAAGCAGTATTTGCTGACGAGGCAGGGAGGCTGTCAGTTTTCAGGTAGTATCAGTGATTGTTTGTTTATGCTGTGGGTGACTGCTCTGTGGTAGTTGCTCGAACAGGTAGCTCAATTGAGGGGGCGCAATCCTGAGGAGTTTTGGGTATTCAAGGTTGTCAGGTGGTATTTGTAAGAAGTAAAGGGAGTATAGATTGGCACAGCGAAGATGAATGAGGTTGTTCAAGTTTGGTGATGTATAATGGAAGTGGCGATTGAACTGTTAATCAAATGGCACTTGTTTTCTGAATGTTTGGTGATGTATGACTGCAAGTTTGATGATGTTGTGATGACAGGGTGAAGGCAGAAGACATTGCAGCAGTAATGTATTGAAAGAGAAGTATGGTTAGTGGTTTGAAATGAAGGGTCTGAGATATTGATGTGATCGGTGAGTAGTTTGATGATGATGTGAACAGAGGAGGGTTGTGATATTGATGGCGAGGGAGGATTTGAGATGGTTGATTACTGGTTTGAGGAGATGTTGCAGAGGTTTGCAGAAGTGCAGACAGTTATGTAGTGAGGAGGTGGTGGAATCAACTGTGAGCAGTTTGATATGTGGGATGAAGGCAGGCTGATGGTCTAGTGACACAGTGGAGAGGATGGGTTTGATCAAAAGGAAATGTTGGTGATAGTGAACTAGTGAGTATGGCGTGACAAGCAAGGGCTTGCAGGGAAGTAGTATAACAAAGAGTATTTCAATGATGCAAGATGTTTATGAAGTATGTCAAATGCGATTTAAATTATAAATGAATATGTAATAGAAAATCAAATGGAATATTTTTTTTCTTTTGCGAATGAAGTTGTGTATTTTTTTTAAAATATGCAAATGCAGCGTAAGTAGAAAACAAACGCACAAACAAATGAAAATTAACAAAAATCAAACAATAAACATACAACACAAATATATATTTTAATGCAATGCATACAAAATGAAACACATAAAAATTAAACAAAATAATAATAATAATTCGAAGAATAGAAAATAAAAACCAAAGCAAATCCCCAGCAACGGCGCTAAAAACTTGTTTAACGACTGTTTTTCTATGAGTTAGAAAATCGTCGAAAAATTTACAAAAAAATTAACCGCAAGCGCACGCCGTACAAAAGTTTGTACGTGGTGAATACGGGTCCATCCGTAGGGAATTGTTGATTCTAAATCTCTATTCAATCAAATTAACCAAAGTCGAGAGATTGTTAAGGTAAAAATGTAGAAAAATAACGAAAAAAAGTGATAAAAACATGAGAGTTAAATTATAATTTATAGATAATTCCACTCTCTAGATCATATAGTTCAACAAATTATGGAATTATGATTTTTTTTATCATTAATGAATTTAAATGATGTGTTTATCATAAGTATGAAATATTTGTACTATTAATCAGTCCAACATAAGCCATCAAACTTTAACACGATCACTAAACCACTATTCAAGTCTCTTAAAAAATGACAACATGTGGAAAATGAAATCTATTTTAAGCATGGCGTATTAACTATTGTTTAGAAATGTAGATCATCAAATTTTAATTTCAACACTCACTTCATTACCTTCATTATATGTGGATGAAGAGGTAATTATTGTTTGTGATTGTTTAAGCATAACTTATTTGTTATGAACAACATATACTATCAAATTCAACATGAAACAATAAATCACATCAACATTCATTTAACCACAAAATAGATCAAAATTAACAAGTTATGTTGAAGCTGCAAATTAGAGAGCTTCATTATCCCTAAATTGAAGGGGTTCAGCCTCTCATATTTGTTATCGAATCAACAAATATAGCTTGCAAGATGAAACAAAAAAGGGGAAAAAGAGCTGAATGGAAGAAAAACTAATATACTTGCATGAAAAGCTAACTAAGCTACTAACAAAAGAAGAAATAGAGCATGTAAATGTAAAAGAACATTAACTAACAGCATAAAAAAAAGCTAAATGAAATAAAAAATGGCTAAGTAGCCGTGAAAAAGAGAAAGAGAGCATTCTTTTATTTTTCTAAATTAAGAGAAGAGACAAAGAGAACAGTATTAGGAAATCCAATCAACGGTTTCGATGACAACAACTATATAATGGAAATCAAATATACATATACAGTTATATATATCGATACTTGCTAGAACAATATCACTAGAAAGACAAGAACAAGCCTCAAAAGACACTGCAAGAGACTACAAGTTGATAGGTACAAAGAAGCAAAAGAAAAAAAATGCACAAAACAGACATGCACCAGTATCAGACGTCTGGGCGCACAAGCCAGACGTTTGGAAAAGTCCTCTGAAACAACAAACAGGCTAAACTAGACGTCTAGTAATGACACTCAGACGTCGGAAAATCTGCTATGTATAAAAAATATATAGTATCAGACGTCTGAAACAAATACCAGACGTCTGATTTCGAACTCGGACTTCAGAGAAGAACTGCAACTACCACATGCGAATGGTCATCTCCGCTTCTCTTCGCCACAACTCTTCACCATCAACAGAAGCAACTTTAGTGTGTTCGTTAATGGATGCAACTACTCAAGGCACCTATCTACAACTATATATAGCATCAAGAATCAAGAGAACTAACTCACCTTACTTACTTACGCTCTCTAATTCTATACTCGATCATATATTCTTGATCTCTGCAATCTAGTAATCTATATTTGTATTCACTCTTCCATATACTCAATTCTTCATAGACAATATTCTTTAAATATATATTGGAAGCAATTGTACTAATTAGTCGACATCCGTGTTATACTAGAACACACATTTGATAAGAACAACTTATTGTAACAAGCCTATTCCTCCGTGCGAAGCGAGAGTTTTTTTTGATAGTCGAATTCCGAAGGGGAGCTTCAAGACTGGACATAAGATGGGAGGTCCGAACCAGTATAAAGTTCCGGTGTGATTATTTTATATTTACTTAGATTAGTACTATTTTAGTTGCATCATATATTTTGTCACATATACTTGCATATATACTACACAATCCACCCAGTAGACTTACAAAAAGAACCTAAAAGAAAACTGAAGAAGAGAAGTTACATGAAGTATAAGAGGTATTTATGCATGTATGAAACCCTAATCCACTTTTTTGGGGAATGCCCAAAATACTCTCTTAGGAAGCGTGGAGGCTAAGTAATCATTAACATCAATTAATCACCATTTAGATGTGCATGAAGCTTTAAACTCTATTAGCATGTGCATATAGCCTCTAATTTGTATACGAAGTTATGTGGGTAGGTGATGTCCTTCATGATCCATGAAATGAATTATTTCCATCTTCATTCCTTTGAATTCACTCTTGTGCATGCATATATCTTCATGAAGTCACTTGTATTCCTACAAAATAACATAGAAATTTTCAATTAAATTTTATAAAATTAGTATATGCACAAAAATGACATTTAGTCCCTGGATGAAGATGAATATGTAACGATTTGAAATAATTTGAATTTTGTTTCAAATAAGTTAAATTACCCAATATGATCATTTATTTAATTTAAATAGATTAAATATGGTGGTAAAAATATGCACATTTACGTGCACATCAATACTCTTGAAAAAGGAAATAAAATAGCAGATGCTTTTAACATAAAACTTCAGAATATGGTGTTAGCTGTGTTAACTGAATGGAAGGACCTATAGGCTTTGACTACTTGAAGTGTGCAGTTAAGATCAACTTCTAGTTCTAGTCAGAGCACTGCCCTGTTATCCTGCTTGGAAGTTCAACCAGTTCTGATCAAAAGAATTGGTTCTAAGCAGAAAGAGAATCCACTGTTAGCCGAGAAGATTAAAAGGCTTGAGATTAGATTGGATACTAATGATCTAAAAGATTAGTCTTGACCAGAGGGTATGGCTGAGAAAGATGGGACGGTCTTATGTTCCGAATATTAGGGTCTTAAGGAGAGAAGTTTTTAGGGAATGTCATCGATTAAAATTTACAATTCATCTTAGGGAACCAAGATGTATCAAGACATGAAAATGAATTTCTACCGGGATGGTATGAAGAAGGATTTTGGCTTATGGATGAAGTAGTGTGTGAACTGTCAGCAAGTGAAGGCCGGACATCAAAAGCCGAGTGGGTTGCTTCAACCTTTGGAAATACCGGTATGGAAATGAGATTCGATATCCATGGATTTTATAGACGAGTTTCCAAGGTCGAATCGAGGAAATAAAATTATATGGGCCATTATGGATAGGTTGACTAAGAGTGCCCGTTTCATTCTAGTTAAATCAACCAGGACGGTATCTATTTTAGCTAAGTTGTTTATGAAGAATATAGTTAGACTACATAGGATTTCAAATAATATAGTAAGTGATAGAGATACTTTGTTTACTAGCGATTACTGGAAGAGTCTACAAGATGTGTTAGGTACCAAGCTCGAGATGAGTACTGCTTATTACCCTTAGATAAATGGGCATATAGAGAGAGTCAATAAGGTACTCGAGGATTTGTTAAGAGCTTATATGCAAGATTTTGGTGGATTATGAGAAGATCACCTCACTTAGTTGAGTTTCCTATAATAACAGTTATCAGACTAGTATAGGAATGACGCCTTTCGAAGCTTTGTATGGAAGGCCATGTAAGTCACCAGCATATTGGTTGAAAACTAGAGATAAATTAGTCTTAGGTCCAGATATGGTAAGAGAGGAAACAAAAAAGATTGAGTTGATCCGAGGTAGGATGAATAAAGCTCAATCTAGACAAAAGAGTTACGCAGATAAGAGGCGTAAGGATCTAGAGTTCTCAGTTGGAGATAGGATTTTCATTAAAGTGTCATCGATGAAGGGTGTTGTGTGATTCTGAAAATCAGGGAAACTAGCACCAAGATATGTTGAACCGTTCTTAGTTACAGAGAGAATCGGTCTCGCATACAGAATAGAGTTGCCGAACAGTTTGGCAGGTGTCCATAATGTGTTTCATGTGTCTCATCTTCGTAATTATGTGGATGATCCAAATACTTCCTCCGACTGCAATGGAAGACATAGTAGTAGAACCGGATCTGATCTTTGTTAGGCAATCAATTCGGATTGTAGTGAGAGATGAGAAGAGGTAAAGAAACAAGAAAGTCAAGTTAATGAAAGTATCTTGGTCCGGAATTTTCGACCTCCGAAAATCGACAACAATACGTCCACTGTATTACATACCGAACAGTTGAATGCCGGAAATACCAGATCGTAAGGGTAAAGAAGAAAGAGGTAGGAGAAGAAATTAGAAACAACAACACAGAATCTCACAATCACAGCGGAACAATATATAATAGATATCAATTGTTCTTTATTCAAAAAGAACCATAATTGTTTTATATGTTACATCATCGGAGTACAACACAAATCAATCGCACAATACTGGACAATTATAATAACTTTTCCTCACAAAAGCTGAATGTACAACCTACAATACACAGTGGAATAAAATCAAGTACGTGTGATACGCCTCGTCATCCAGCTCGTCTATTGAGCCCCATAGCATCCTATCCTATATCAGTAATACTTGGTCTAACACGAGCATTATAATAAATAACACCCAAGTCAGTCTAGAAAACTAGCTTGAGAAACACACTCAATTTGAATTATTAAAGTTTTCAAAATCCTACAAAGGTATTTCGTAAAATAAACAAGATGAGTTTTTACCATACGACAACCAAAACATTTCATATTAAATCCTCTGATATTACAATAGTGTCTATGTACAAATACTTATTCAAATAGCTGAAATAATTGCATCACACATTTCAGCATATTTGGGCACTATCAGAACCGTACGACACTTATTGGAGAATGAATTCCAACTGAATGACTAGGCACTGAGATACCACCTATCACAATATATGTCTAGAAACACTGCACTGAGATTGCACCTATCGATCCCTGCTAACACAAGACCGGACTATCCCTGACCTGGATAGACCGAATATGCTATCACCCCGGGTGTTCCTACCCTTTCCGAGCTTCTTTCACACGTGGTGATAATATCCGATGTTATCTAGAAAGGTGATAGACATATTCTACTTGGGTGCTACCCACTTAGCCTTGCTGCATCTTCTCTGCTTTCTAGTCATTCCCAGTTGATGAGGCTAGAGGCTATGATTACCTTTTTAGAAATATTCACTTAGAATGCTCATTGTCCTTCAATGACACTATAACGATATCATTCATCCATACAAGTCTGTTCCCGGCCCGAACGGAACCAAAGACACTATTCCTACTACATCCATTTTGGAATCACCCATAGGATTAATAGAGATTAGCCCTTGCACTCAACTGTTTCATATTCGACTCCATGCTTTTGTCTTCATTTGAAAACGTACTCGTTGAATCGAAGTGGTTTTCGGATAACAAATCCGATCCTAATCTCTTCAAAACAACGTTCGCTATTTTCGATAAACTCAACCCTAGTTCTCTAGAAAATAAATAGACGAAGATCAGATCGAAGATCACCTCCTGACCGTTAGTGGATGAGTTTGCTTAAAAACGTCCTAGAAGAATGAAATGAGTTTATACGTACAGTATAGCACCTCGAACGGTAACTGTACCATATAATTCCCCCACTTCTTCTACATATTTCCAAAGTTATATTTTTAGGTCCAAATTTTAATAGTCGGTTATTTAACTATCAAATAAAACAATCAATTCAACCAAATATTCCATTTCCATTGAAAACATTAAATCTCTTTTAAATTTAATTATAATAATTTAAATCCCTTTATCCAAATTATATATACTTATCTTACTGAACTTAGAAAACTTACAAACCGTCTTTCAAAAATATTTGAAAACCCTTTAAAAAAATATGGAAAGTACCACTCCGGTATCAAACCATGGATCACAGTTCAATGGTTATGTCTCTATCCCAGATAAATCCAAGACTTAGCTGTAGGCACTCACTGCCTTCGATTTCGCCATCCGAGTATAACAATACTCTCCGAAACTTTATTTAAAAAATTTCAAAATAATACTTATGAAATTTCTATAAGAATTTTCCATGTTAACATTAGACAAAACTACTTTTAAAAATAAAAGCTATTATATAAAATATAATATTGAATAATTACCTCTATAAAATAATAATACTGATTACAACTAACTTAATTAATATTTACTTTAACAACTTTAAAACAATTAAATAATAAATTTTTCTAAAACATTCTTTTAAACACTTTTTATATTTCTAGTTAATACTTAAAAATCTTTCTCTAAAAATAAACTTTACTTTTCCGAAAAATATATTTCAACTCCAATATAGCCAGTCTAATTATTCATAAATCCCTCTTTATTTATTCCCAGTTTGATTCATGTTCTAATTTCATAAATTTCCTTTTTCACATTTCAAAAAATAAAACTAATGTTTATTTTTAAAATGATTTACCCATCCCCTTATAAATTCCTACCGTGAATTTATAATCTCAAATTATCCATTGATAATTTACTTCACTTTATACTATAAACTTCGTTTCTAATTTCCATAATCTCATTTCTCGTTCCATCATTATTTAACAACATTTATTCGATTTTAAATCGATTTTCAAATTAAATTCCATTTTTAAATCAATTTAGATAACCTAACTATATTCCAAAAGCAACTAAATTATGATTTCACCTCCATTTCATAATATAGAATCTTATTTAAAACCTAATATACCAATTTCATGTTTTATTTCCAAATTTCCTTTTATTCAAAATATTTAAAATATCGATTTCAAAAATAATCCTTTTACACTTAACAAATATCGCTTAAGCTTTAATATTTAAAAATTATTTTATGCTTATTGTTCCAAAAAATCTATTTTTCCATATTCCGAAATTATTAAGTACAAATTTTAAAATCAAGCTATTTATTTTTCGCAAATACACCTCCTTTAATAAATCCAAATTTCACTATAAATATTTTACTTTCAATTTCCCTTTTATTTTCCTTTAAAAATCCAATATTCATATTTTTGATATTTTAAAATTCCAAAATATATTCAGCAATACCA
Organism: Allium cepa; assembly: GCA_030765085.1. Classification (NCBI taxonomy): domain Eukaryota; kingdom Viridiplantae; phylum Streptophyta; class Magnoliopsida; order Asparagales; family Amaryllidaceae; genus Allium; species Allium cepa. The sequence goes on along the minus strand of CM060932.1, from coordinate 682,262,190 downwards.
TAGCATCCAATAAATCCAATTTCCAATATAATCTATCACAGATTATTCAAATAAATCTTATCACAAAATATGAAAATAAATTCAACACTTTTGAGGAATCTAGTTGCATTCCTCCAACCTGTTTTCCCTGCATCTACAGATGTTAATCCAATATAAAAATACCAATCCCACTTCGAGGGGGATATCGCGGTATATAGGGTCATCCGCTATTACGCGGGGCGTATAAGGTCTCATCCGCTATATAAATGCGGGAATATCAATCACTCCAATACATATATACTACTATATATAATATCACATCCAGACTGATAATAATTATCAAATTCAATCAATCAGCCAATAATTTATTTTAACTACTAAAAATTAATTGCAGAAATTCCAAATTTGAGTGAGATTAACTCACCTTGATTTTCTGTTGCTTTCGCATTCCGGTTCCGACTAATTTGAAAGCGTTTGAATTTTATCTGAAAATTTAGAAGCTCCAATTTCGTCGAAACTAGTTTCATTTCGAAGTTCACGTCACCATGATCGCAACGCAAAAAGTCTCGTCCAAAATGGACCTCGCATGTGAGAGTTATATATTTTATAAGTTCTCCAATTACTTAAAATAAATTCAACACAAATAAATAAAAAACCCACTGCCTATACTAAGAGACCCTACCTAATAGCCCACTACCTTCTTCTCCCTCTTCAACACCTGTACACGCATGAGAAGGAAACCCACTAAGTCGTGCACTTAACTCCAGTGATACGGAGCTGCAGGCGATGAAAAGGAATTCCGTCTTCGCCGATGAGCTTCTCTCGACAAGCCACACTCGCCTATATCCATATCTTCGAGCTCGCGCCCCCTATCGAAACGCGTCCAAACCCAACACCCCCTAGGCTGTACACAGTCGCACAACCCAAGTCGCGATCGCACCATCCAATTTTCTCCATCGAGATGTCTTTTCCTGCCACGAACCCAAATATCCACTTCATTTCCCGATTCGAAAGCCAAAGCCGGAGAAAACCCAAATCCTAGCCTACTAACCCTCACGTCTATCCTTACAAACCACACACACACCCTACACAGTTACACGAGATCGAAGAGGACGGAGAAACTAGATTTTTAAAACAATTTTGAGAATTTTTCGCTGTGTATAATTTAAGATATAAATTTTTAAAGCTTCATCTTTTTTTTCTCACCGTGTGTTCGGCTGCGATGTTTTAAAAAGGTGAAAAAGGGGGAAACATGTTCGAATAGGCCATCTACAGTAACCTGAAGTGAAGTGAAAAAGAACCGATGTGATTATAAATGTCAATCAATATAATATATATTTATCTAAATTTAAATCATCTTGATTTTGCAACTTAAAATCTTGATCTTCTATTGAGGCGTGCCGCTAGCCATTTATAATATTATACCCTATTTCGAACGCAATGGAAAAAGTTTCGAGTCCTAATTCGATCGTATGGAGAAGATAGCTTTTGGGCCCAATTATTGTATTGAATTTTCGATATAAATTTCAGCGCCTTTCGATAGCGTATGGTCAAACGATAACTTCAAACGTAGCAAAATTTGAAATTCGATAATAATACACTATTATAGATCCAATGGAACTGGTTTCGTCGAAATCCAAGACTGTGCCTCGGAAGGCTATTTTTAAATGTCAATTCAAACGATATATTTTTAAAACTAAAAAAATCATTTTAAGTTCAATTTTAAAATTACCTTCAGTATTATAAATATAAATTTTATAAGCCTTTAAATTATTTTTAACAAGCTTAAAACTTCAGATTCAATATTTTAACCAATTTTCAATTATTAAATTTAATAATTAAATTATTCAATAAATAGTTATATTTGAAATTCAAGTTAAAAATTAACTTTTAAATATTTATAAAATCAATTAAATATTCCAATTTCAAATATCCAAAATTCTGGGTCATTATAGAAAGTAAATTGGAGCAACAACGAGAAGGACTGTACTTGGAAGATAGAAGACAGGATTAGAGATACTTATCCTAATCCGCTTTATGGGTATGTTTCCATATTTACATTATATAGACTGTTTCCTTGTCAGGTAGGCTAGTATGGTAGTTAGGAGATGTTACAGGTGATTGCTATGATTAGTATTTCGTCCTTGTTGATTTTCGAGGATGAAATTCTTTAAGGAGGAGAGTCTGTAACAATCCTAATTTTAAATAGCATTATTCAGGATATTCAATTAGATAAATTAAATAGAATAATGTAGAGACTAGAATGATAAGGGGATTGAGATTTGAAAACTAATTAAGGTCGTGTCTTTACTAAGTGAATATATAAATATGATTTATAAATTAGAAATTTAAAAGAATAAGACAATGGAAAAAAGGAAATAATCGTATACCATAACCCCTAAACCCCTCTCCTCATCCTCATTCTCATTCATATTTTTATAAATCAAAAACATAACCAGAGAGAGTTGAGGTTGGCCAAAAAACCCTAAGAAGAAGAAGAGAAAAATCAAATTAGAAGCTAAAATTCAAGCTAGGAAGAATAAAGCAAGAACAAACCTCAAGTTCCTTATCCAAACAAGGTGAATAATGATCTAAAGCATCTCATATAAGTCATCTTGAATGTTTTAATTCGGGTTTAAGCTTTAAACCGTATGATTAGATGAATCATGATATGATTTTAAATTATTTAAGTGTAACATCCCCTATCTAGAGGCCCAAAACTAAGCGCTACAGATGTTGTAGTCATCTATAGTATTAGCTTCCGACGACTAAATACAGCTATATTGATAGTATTTATAATATTAGAAGCAGTTGAATATGAAATAAAACACAAATTTCAAAACAACTTTTACTTCATTACATTTCAAAATCAAATGTTTCACATTCTCCCATGCACGGATAAATTATAGTTATTACAAAATACGTCAAGAGTGGTATATGAAGATACACCCTCGGTTGATAAGAGTCATATGGTCATAATAGACCTAATACAAACACAGCAGAAATACATTGCAATTCCAAAATAGCTATCTGTTTGCCTCCTGCATGTCTCTGGTAGCCTTATTCGTCATCCTACTAAAATCTGAAAAAGACTTTAATCCCTCGGCATACTTAAATTAATTTTGAGCACTCGAGAGTTTAAGGAAAAACATAAACTTCGAGTCAGACATAAAGACTGGTATGAATAATATTATACATCCCAGTTTATTATGTTAAGTGAGATCACGCCGCTTAACGGAACGGGTTTTCACTCACCAACATCCTTTTAAAACATTTCTTTGCAAAACCTTTTCCTGCAACCAAAATTGGTTAATGCTATAAAATCAATCATTATGTAAACATATGTAAATATCAGGTAATAATGAACTATCTGTTCAAACACACAAGTTTTGTTTAGATAACTTTTAACCTTTGGCTCACTCGGGCCTACCAAACAATTTAATCAAAATTAATTTAACACTCGTTAGCTATTATTCTTCTGGATCATCTATCATTAACTATCTGTTAAATATTTCTCTTCTGGATGGTTTGTCCTTAACTATTTGTTAAGTACTTCTCTTCTGGACAGTCTGTCTCTAACTTAATCATCTCCCAGGTCTTTCAGATTCTAATAGTTTTTCGAGCTTACCAATAACCTATCTGTATACAAACATATATTTCTTTCAGTATGTAATCATAAATTTTTGTCTACCTGTGACCAAGCCCTACACATTGGAATTTTGGATAACAATTAGCTGGGGCTAATAGCTAATGTATATGGCACAACCTCATAGTAGTCCCATATGGCATTCTAATATCTGCATCATTTTCATTTAAGGACCCCCTATCATAATTTTCTTGAAAACATTTTTAAAATGATTTAAAACATTTAAATCAAACTTAAATAAAGAAAAGTATGTAATCTTTATGTTTTACTCAAAATCATATCACCATGTTAATATATATATGTGTGTGTGTGTGTGTGTGTACTTACTTTACCCAATCTTAGTTGATTAAAACATTTAAACACTTGAAAAACCTCTTTCTAAACTTTTGAAATCATCTATTTCAAAATCAAACATCAAACCTTTTGAAATCATACCTTTCGAAAACAATAATGTTTTTTAGACATCCTTCTTTAAAATTACTTTAAAACATTACCTTAGAAAAACCTTTCATATCAAACCTTTCATATCAAACCTTTTGAATCCTTTCAAAACAAACCTCTTGAAATCATTGAATTCAAACCTTTTGAATACATTGAATCAAAACCTTTCGAAACCACTGAATAAACAAACCTTTCGAAACCAATCAATGAACAAACCTTTCGAAACCATTCAAAATAAACCTTTCGAAATCTTTGAATAAACCTTTCGAAATCATTCAAAATAAACTTTTTGAAATCATTGAACTAAACCTTTCGAAACCATTGAATAAGAAAACCTTTCGAAAATGTTAACCCTTTAAAACATAAACCTTTTGAAGACTTACGGGGTTCAATTTAGAACAAGTGGAAAACCTTCTTTCAAAACCTGTCGATTTCATTGGAAGCAACATTTTGATTTTGTCGAAAGCTCTGCTTGAAAGCTTTGGTTATACTTCATTTAGAAAACATGGGTAAATCACCCAAGTCAAAAGATTTCCTTCAAAAGCATGAGAAGCGGCTAGTTTTAAAACAAGTAAACCTTTCGTCTTTGTCGAAAGGTTTAAAACAAAACAAAGCAGCAGTAATCTTTCGACTGTTTCGAAAGATTTCAAAACAAAATAATGATAAAACATCAGTAACCTTTCAACGGCGTCGAAAGGTTTAAAATCTTTATTTTAAACATTTGACTTGGTCGAAAACAACCAAGTCGAAAGCTCTTATTCGAAAGCAAAGCAGGTGATTCTTTGGCTTATAAAACAAACATACAACAACCCCTTCATCAACTAACATTTCGACTAAGAACCCTTCGACTCTGTCCAATTCATCACGTACCAAGTAACTTGATACCATATGCATTGGTTTGACATTGTTGAAAGCTTTGAACCTCTCGACCTTGTCTAAAGGTCTGGGTCAGAAGATTTGATACTGTAAAAGGCTAAAACATGCTAAAAGTATGATTTTCTTTATTTTTAACTTAAAAAAGATAACTTTTCAACTAGCCTGCCTTTATTTGTCAAATTCTTATTGGTTAACAAATACTTTTCAGAAAAGTGCTGCCACTATTATTCAAAATTAAATAATCATTTTATTTTATAAAATGCCCCTTCTCCTTAACTAAATATATAAAACATTTAAGTCTCATACCTTAAATAATTTTATGTATTCATCAAACCACTTAGAAAAAATATGAAAAATTCCCAAATTTTTTATTTCAATATGTTTTCCAACATGTAAAAACTTCAAACCTAAATAATAATTTTTCAGCCGTAAATAATTTATAACCCAATATATCATTTTCTTCACTAGAAAATTAATATAAAATCTACATTAATTCAAAAAATTATGAAAATTAAAATCCATCTCTAAATTATCATTTCTAACCTGTATTTAAGTTTCCAAGACATTTGGATGTCATTTAATAGGGTTGCATGTCAAACATATCATAAAAACTAACATGAACATATGTAATTCATCAACAAACACACACACACACACAAATATATATATATATATATACACACATACATACATACATATATATATATACATATATATAATCATCAAAGTATGGTATATACATGCAAAAACATTTCGGTTCTAATCAAAAACCGAACTCATAAGAAAATGAGATATAGTAATTATTCACCTTAGCTTTGAGATTATAAGATGTGAGAGTTGATTTAGTAGATTATCTTCCTTCTCTTGAATCCTAGCTTATCTTCTCTTGAGAACAATAATGGTGGCCGACCTTGCTATAGTTTTAGTTTGAGTGAAAATGAAATGAACATGAGTTCTACTTTCTAAGGGTTTAGGGTATAAGTCCTTCCTATTTTCCAAATTGCCCTTACTCATTTCCTAACACTTTTGTGTTATCTCATTTTAAAATTTGCACATTAACATGGCACAGCTACCTTTAGCCAATCAATTCTCAACTTATTAATCTCCACATTATTTTATTTAATTTGAGATAATTAAATATCCTAAATAATGTTATAAAAATATGGGGTGTTACATTAAGTTAGAGGACTCAAAGGTTTAAAGTGTTTTGTTAACGAGAATGACTTATTTGCTAAAAAAATTCAATTGTTAATGGTTGAATTCAATAGACTTTTTAGAAAAGAATTTTGATAAAGAATTGGAAACTAATAATATTTTGATAAATTAGAGATTTGGGTAAAACGAAATTACTCTGAAAGGCATACAATCAGTTTTTTTTCGAATTACAACTTCAACACTTTCATTTTCTTTCTTCCGTCACCATGCCCGGTAGATCTTTCACACCCATGGAAACCAATGCATATGGTATCAAACACTTGATACGCAGTGGATTGGAGAAAGATGGAAGGGATTGTGTCGAAGGCATGCTTTGCCTTCGAATCAATCAACTTGCGTTTGTTTGTAAAAGAAGCTTTATAAATAGTTACCGCTTTTGAACCTATTCGATACCTAGCTACCGCATTCATACATTTTGAATCAGTTAGAGGCCGCTTTTTTAAAGCCGCTTTCTCAATGCTTGAGAAAGGGTTGTTTTAGCCACTTTTAGTTTCGAAGGCAATGGTTTCGAAAGGTTGGTTTCAAAGCTATCGTCTTTTTTATTTATTTTTATTTGAGATTAATGCTTTCGTAATGGTTACTTTTTCTTCTGTTCTTTTTGACCCTATAGTTATATCAAATGTTAAACCCAATAGTTTTGAAAAGAATAGTTTTAAATGGTTTCAAAGCTATGTTTTCACAAAATCTTACTTGAACCTAATGCTTTCAAAGGGTATGCTTTGAGTATTTCGAATATTTTCAGTGTTTCGAAAGGTATATTTTTCAATATTTCAAAAGGAATGGTCCAATTATTCGAAAGATAGGTTAGATGGTTTCGAAAGGGAACATCTAAGGTTTTAAGTAATGATACAAAGGATAGTCGGGCTTAGTTTTCAAATTTGAGAACCCAACCTTATTTTTAAAGTAAGTACATGGAAATATGAAAGAGTTTTGACATGACATCTAACTATGGAATTTTGGAGGAAGCTTTCCTTGATAAGGATAGTGGGTAAATGGTATTAACCATATTTCGTTAGAAAACCGATTATAAGAATTTAACCATGAATGTTTATATTGTTACGTTATTTGATCAGTTATCATTAATGCTTTGTATAGCTATATTCAATTCATTTATAACCCATAACTGCATCTTAGGATAAGGGTAGGTTGGCCCAGGAGTGAATATGTATATATTGAATTTAACTCCTGTGTGAGTAGAATCGCATCCAGGAGGTTAGACAGACCAGAATATAGGATGTCCAAGACTGATCAAAGGATTATTGGTAGATAGGTTCTTAGTGATCTAATGAAAACTATGTCCGGAATAAGTTATTGAGAGAGATCAATAGGTTTATATATAGCCCATGAAAACTATGACATTAGAAATGTTATTGGTGCAAACCAGTAGGTTCATAGTGATCCTATGAAAACTATGATTGGATGATAGTATCGGTAGAAACCAATTGATTCATAGTGATCCAATGAAACTATGATTGGATGATAGTACCGGTAGAAACCAATTGGTTCATAGTGATCCAATAAAACTATGATTGGATGATAGTACAGGTAGAAACCAATAGGTTCATAGTGATATATGAAAACTATGAAAGTTGATATGAAACCCGTAAAGAATTAAACATGCTATTAGTCATCCCATGAGAATTAATAGGTTAATTGCGATCCTAGAAACTTTGACTTGAGACAGATAGTCAAGTAAACGAGGATGAGAAATCTAAAGTGTATTGCATGTTTGCATGTCATCATAATACATTTTATTATGTTATGTATTAACCATTGTGCATGCAGGTGCACATTATATGCTTATTATAAATTGGGTTAAGATACTAGTGATGAGAAAATCCGTTCCGCTAAACGGCGTAGTCTTACTAGATATCTATATGGTTCGAGACGGTAGGTTATTATTCACACCAGACTTTTTGTCTGGCTCAAAGTTTATGTTTTTCTCTTAAATTCTTAGATACTCAATTGATTTTGAGTAGTTTGAGAGTTAAGGTTTTCAGATTTTTCTTTAGACGAAGAAGCTTCTGAAGACGTGCAAGAGGCAAGCTGGCCGTTAGATGTTTTTTTTTGTTTGATTTCGCTGTGTTATTGGATGAAATGACAAAGTTGTTTAGTGCCTATATTTATACTTTGATCAACTAAGGGGCATCTTCATATGTCGCTCTTGGCGTATTTGTAATGAATTGTAATTTCTTTGAACGTGACTTACGTATGGCACTATGTAATGAATCTGAAATGAAATGAGAAATTTGTTTTAAATTGAGTTTAATTTTTTTTCATGTTCATGTGTTTCTGGTATGTCAATGCATTTAACATTATCGCATTTGGTCATCGAGAATTAATAATTATGGATGACTGCAGTATCTGTAGCGGTTAGTTTTTTGCCTCCAAATTGAAGATGTTACATTCTTTATCAAGTACTACTAGCTTAAATGGTAATGACAAGTTTTTCGTCTTGGTTTTAAAACTCCGAAACATCACAATGAACGCGTTGTTTAAATGGACAATCAATCTTATTCTTAAAAAACAGCGGATCCTTACTGTAGTTTTATGCAATTTTCGATAAACCTTTACCGTGTAGCACTGATGTTTGGATGATAACATGCTAGATTTATATAAAATTTTTCTATACACCATTTACTTTCTTCTTCATCTCTACTATTAATAAAGAGAATTCAATGAATATGATTTTCACGGTGTCGTTTTGAAATTTCAAAAATATCTTTCATCAATTACTAGTAGTAATAATAGTTATCATTATTTATAAATTTTTAATGTGGTTTTGTCGAATTTGCTTGAATGAGATAAAATAGTAAATCGCTTGAAATAAGATAAAATAGTAAACTGCTTAAGTTGAATCCTCTCATGAAGTAGGGCACTCGCTTTTTGATATATCGAAGAGACGAACCCGAGTTCTTTAGAAACTCATCGTTACCATTTTTATTTGAACTTGAACTAGTGTTTCTTGATGGAAAAGAGTAGAAAATATTCCTAAGAAATTACTCCCTTCACAATTTTTGGAATCCATTTTTAAGCGCACAGCTGATATTTGGAACAGAAAAGTGATCGATTGAATATGCTGAGAATGGCAGAAAGCATGACTAGAAAAATAGGCAGCCATATAACAAGGGGAGAATATATGCCGCACTTCATTAAAGGATTGCAAGCAGTGGCCTTACAGCCAAATACAAGGACCGAGATGGGACCTTAAAAAATTCTTACAGAAAGCGCTCTCTCTTAGCCATGAGTTTAAAAAGAACTACGAGACAAACTGAAGTAGGTCCAGCTTAGGACGAAGAATCAACGATGTTTCATTTTGTGCCTAGTCGTGTGGCTAATTCTTAGTATAATAGAACTTGCAACTAACATTTTGCTGCCCATGTGGCAATTATGCCATTAACAAAGTATATTTTCTCAACCATGCTTCAAGAGTTGGTCATAACCACATTTTATATTCTAAAGATGCATATTCTATTTTCAGTTTATATTAATAATAGTCGTTATCAAAAAGAATGAAATTATAGTTTTAGCATAATGTTTTTCATCTCAGTTTTTTGAAATAAATACTAATATAATATTAGTCTAGTCATTTTACTTAATGATTTGCATTGATTAACATCGACATTTGATTAATCTGCTAACAAAAAAAATCCCATTTATAACGAAATATCAAATTAAAATATTCATATAATTAAGAATCAATCTTTCGTTTCAGTATAATATTGTGTATTTTACCTTTAATTATCAAAGCTTCACATAGCAGTCTTCCTAAATTGATTGTTGATAAAAGTAATTCTCTTATTTTATATTTAATATAGGTTCAAATCGAATCAGACCAAAAGTAGACTGTATTACATTAAACCGAACCAAAACCAAACCGTTTAAAATGTTAGTATAATGATTTGTATTTTTATTCAGCCGTTTGATGCAATGTAAAAGCGGTTTGAGTTTCAAAACGTATCAAACCGACCAGCGTCCACCGTAGCTTTTGGTGATCTTGCAACCCGTGGGCTGGGTAGCCTCATTTGTTGTGCTTTAGTTCGCGATAACATGTTAAAAGCGTGAAACTTCATGTTGTCCGTTTTGGACTAAATAAAGTAGACAAATCCTACATTAGAGAGGGTGTACATTTATTCAATGCATGGTTTGATTGGATTCTCTAACAGAAGAGGGTCTACGATAATAATACGAGTCACGTTATAACTTCATTGATTGATTGTAGCATCATGCATATTTGTTTGAGTGGGAGGATCATGACATTATTTATGCTTTTATTTAGTTGCCCGTAGGTTTTATGTTGTGTGAACATGGTAGGTTCAATGAATTAGGTAGCTCGAAGCGAATTTTGTTGTCTTTTGCTTCAGATCAAATTTAGTATTACAACATATTATTCTTAGTTCGTATAGAAACAATAAAATATTGATCCAAGTGCATGATAGATTATGACAAAAAAAACTAAACATATTATAACGATAAACCACAATCTATATCGTGTATTATAGTATAACATATCAAACTTCAACGCAGACTACTTCTTATGTTATATGAAGCGAACGCAGTCCACGCAGACTATTTCTTGTGTCATATGAATCAGACTCATCAATTATGTACTCATTTTTTAGCACGTCAAAATTTTCATTTTCAATTGAAATTATCGCTAATATACTCAACTCTTCTTATAACACTGATATGAAAGTACTTTTTGATTAACATCAATTTAAAAAAGATTTTTTGCATTGATGCAGCCATAACTGTAACTGGAATGGTAAAGAATTTCGATATGCAACCCTACATTTATAGATCTACTAAAATCACGATAAGATTTTAAAAAAAAATCGAAAATGGTAACTGATTGAGTTATTTCGTTACGATAAAATCATTTTCAACAGTTTAATTATGTTCGATAAATAATCATTTTTTATAAACATCACTCTCTTGTTATGCTCAAAAAAACTTTTTAAATTTCATGCATTTCTCTCTCAATTTTGTCATCAAAAATCTTAAAATTTGCATTCCTTAAAAATCCAAAAATCTCACCGCTCTAAACTAAAAAAACCAACCTTATTCAAAAAGATCAAATTGTTCAAATCAATCCTTAAGTGAAGTTGGAGTTTGATCTATTATGTGAAGAAAGTAAGCGACTTTAAATTTATCTATGGAAGATTTAATTTCACTACAAGTTCTTTATCTTCATCAAACTGCTTTCTAGGAATTACTCTTTTCATCGAAAATTTGAGTTCAATCCCAACTTCTTCTGCAAGTTTTTTAACTTCATTCAACCTGTCGGCAGATCCAACTTCGCCGAACTTTTCAAAAACTGCAACCGGTCCTCTTACTTTAGTAATTGCATCCTCACTATCAACTTTCCCTCCTTAAAGTTTTTTGTTTATTCGATTAGTATTATCCAACATAGTGTACCAAAACACATGCACTAATCAAAAACTCGAAATCCTAAAGCATTTGGGCACAATCTTTTAGCTTTCACCCTTGCGATTATTAGAAATTTTTTGAAAATTCTTTATTATTTCTATTCAGTTTGTACGATTTTCTTAATTTACATGTAAGAAAGTATGAGTGAAAACTCAACATAAGAGAAAATAGCCTTGTTTCGTTCATATTTGTATAATAAAAGACACTTGTCACATCTATATTGTCTTGGTTTGCTTAAATGTTTAAGTGAGAAGACCTAAAATGTTTTGCACATAGAAGCGCATCTTTTGAATTATGAGTAATATCAATAACAACATCTTACTATGGTTAAGTTCTTATTTCCACGGCACTTTCTATATGACTGTTTCAATGAGACAAAAAATGCATTAGGTGTCAAGCCTTTTGCTTATATTCTAAGTATTTCTCATCAGTATGTTAAGTTGGGAAATAAAGTAGAACTTTTTTGCACACATGAAAAAAAATTCTAGCCTTAATACATGATTAGCCATATATCACATAATGAAAGATTCAAACTATGACAACCACATGAGATATAAAATGCTCTTGGATTTATATCAAGAAGTCTCTTTTGTATGCCTTGGTGTTTACCTATAAGGATGTTAAGATAGCATTCACAAATAATATGAAATAGTATTTGATTATATTGGTATTAATCTTGTTTGAAAAATAACATATCTTTCATATTTGGTCAATTATCATAACTTTATCCTACTACATCATCGATATTAAGTTTAAGATCAAATAGAATAACTTCGAGTTTCCCTAAAAGGCCAAATCTTGAAGTGTCATCAACCTCTATAAATCTAAGAGAAAACTTCTCACCTTAATATTACTTGCATTTTTAACATCTATACATCTTACAATAATTGATATTTATTTTTTATGGCTTAAATCCAGAGTACAATCGAGAGTAAATCAATAAAACTTTTGCTATCAATATTTCTATTATTTTCGTAGAATATAGAAGTATTAACTAATTTTATATTCTATGACTAAGATAATGATTGTTTATTTTATTATATAACACAAGCCTAAGTGGTTCTTCCATAATTGGAATAAATTTGCAATAAATTCTATAAACTGCAAAAAAAGTCCATTGTTCTACTCGTAAATCTTTTTGTTAGCCATGAAATGGCAAATTGTTTTAAGAGAGTGTTATAAAAGACCAACAATGTGAATTAGTAATTGTTTCCATTATTGTCTCTCTTGATCGATTAGAGATTCTATTCTTTTGTCAAATGTTTCTTTTACCTGGAGACCTTTATACAAATCTATCCATTTGATAAGGTTCGTGCATGCTCCAGATTACTTTCTTGATCTTGAAGATTTTTTGTAATGTTACGCTAATTAATTAAATCTTTTTTCTTCTAATTTGAATGTCTTTTGTGGATTTCCTAATAATTTGCAACAAAAAACTCTATTCACTTCATTTTAGTAAAAAAGTTACTTTCGTTCATGCTCCTCTCTACATGGACAATAACCGATACAACATTTAGAAGAAAAATGTTTTTCATCTGATAAAGTTAGAGGTATGCCAAATGGATAGTTTTGTAATTTACTGTAAATTATTAACTCTGTAATACAATCTCATTCAAAATAAAAGATGTTTTTCTTTTTATTATATACCTATCATACTACGTTATGTTACTTATAATTATTTAATTTAAGTATATTTAATAGAAAATCCTTAAATGATACGTTATGTGATAATAGTTACAATATTTTGTAATCATGATAAATTTATCGCATTAAAAATAACATATCGTTTTAAATATTCTTAGTCAAGATGTTCGGGATAGGATATTGATACATCCTTTGAGAGTAGAGTACGTAGAGCTTTTCAAATGTTAGGCAGTGTATTAATCATGGCTACTTGGGATACTAAAAGGTTACGTACTGATAGTTATTGGATAATTGTGGAATGACTTACTTGAGAGTTTTTTATTGGTTGTAACTAAGGTCAAGTGGAGAATCTTGAAGCTATGTAGTTAATATCGGATAATATCGCCAATATATTGTCGATACATATCAAATTGCTCTTGAATCGATACTTTTTTAAAATATCGCTATCGATATATCGTTCGATATTTGTTGATATGTCGCTCCGATATTTAGTGTGAAATACCCGATATTTTTTAAGAATATCATTTACTATTATATGTATTGGAGAAAATGAATTTATAAATAAATATCTTCACATTCTCAATATTTTTTGTATGTAGTGAATGACAATATCCAAAACATATTGGAAATCCCAATGCACTAATTTTTCAGTTTTAATCGTACAGTTTTAATTTTCTTCTTTAATCTTTCAATAAAGAAAACTCTACTTATTCCATTATTTTATATATTTTATTTTCCATTAAGATATTACCACTAAAAACAAGATCATGAAAAAGCTATTTCTCTTTTTATTTGTTTTTTGTTCACCATTTCTAATTGATAAGTTAGCTTATGAAAGTTTATTATATTGGTTATTATCATGCATCAAGAACTAAAAGTTGAAGAGCGATAAAGTTATATATTTAACATATCGATAAGGAACGAGCTAAAGTAGATTGGTATCGAATCAACATTACTTATTCGATGAATTAAGCGAAAGTGAAAACGATGAAACTATAACTATGAAAATTTGGGAAAGTAATATAGATGTTTAGATAATTGAAGAATCAAAGAATACAGTATAAAAATAAAGAAAATAATAAAGATGTACAATATATGAATTTCTTAGTTTTTACAAGCCTCTATTATGATTTGTATTTAATAGAGTATCCCAGTAAATGGATTGTAATTTGTAAACTACATGTAGTCTGCCTTTGATAGTAATTTCGCGTAATTTATCCAAATATTTGAAAACTTAACATCAGTATAACATATTACAATATTGTTTATAAAATGTTTTACACATGTTCGATATTTCACCAATATTATCAGATATTATCACGATATTTTAAAATATCTCATACCGATACTTTACCAATACGTACATGATACCGATATTAATCACATAGCCTCGAAGTGACGATGATACATAGTTCTCTCGACTTGAGAATATTATTGATCTTTAATGTGGATGGACACTCCACTTTTATTATACTTAAAACATGGCATGACGTCCATCGAATAATCATTTGGCTTTATGTCGGTCGTTTGAGGATGTGGATTAGCCACTAGGGTACCAGTGGGGGATAAGTGGAAAATAGGTTGAAGAACATGGTTAAGTTTATGTTTAGGGAAAACTATCATCTTCCACTTTTCCTTAACAACTTCAAGATTGAGGCCTTTACCATGACCTAGGATGAGGTAGGGGCAGAGATGGAAACAGAGGGATGGGCTGTGCCGACCATTTTGACTTAGGAGCAGATAAACACCCCGACCCGATCAGTTGGCTGGCCATCTTTGTAGATTTTTCTTTTCTTTTCATAATCCCAATGGGGTATACCTTATGGCTTAAACTTTTAATATGAAATAAACAATCATTTTTTAGCACGTGAAATTTATTAGAGTGCTTTTGTATTTATCATTGCTCATCTATGCATGATCAGTATGGTGGCATACTTTCAGTAGCCAACATAATTCCTGTATTATCTTCACTTGTATGTTATCACAAGTAGATAAATAACAACATATGATTATGAGATAGGCAGTGAATGTCTCACCACGTAAATCATGTTTTAAGCTGATTTTAAGAACTTATCTTGATGATGGTTCGGGATGGCAAGTGAGCTTGGGTATGAGCATTTGTTGTTGCCTAATTATGGTGAGACGTAGAGGCCGACACGTGGTTGCCATGCCTTTTCCATATCATTTTATGATGTTGGGTGCTCCCAACTTGAATCAAAGTGCTGAGAGGCTTGAGGGTTCTCTTGGGTGATAAGTGGCATGATTGAATGAGGGCAGCCCTAGTATAAATTGGACTGTTGAGTAGCTCGACAGTTCTCTTAGGTGACACGCGACAAAGTTGGGTGGTAGGCAATCCCTACATGAACCGAAGTGCTGAGTGGCTCGAAGGTTCTACTGGGTGATGCTTGGCCAGTTGATACGATGCCTGACTTATTATTATACGTATATACTATGCATGCCGGATTCGGTGTCACTAGGGTAATGATATTAGTCTCGGCAACAGTGCCCCATCCTATAAGAGGGACGAGCGACATCATAAGCAAGGTAATTGGGACCATTACAGTTGTTCCACCAAGTTGTTGATGCACCCTAACATGAAGGGGGGAGACATCTCTCCCAAACTCAATGTTGAAGGTTGGCAGTCCCCAAATAAGGAAGTAAATGCACGGTAATTCACCATCGTCAGATAATTGTCAGCAAGGAAGGGAGTGTTAAATGGCTCATGCAGTCCTTGGAGGAGTAGGTCAATAGTCCTCGAGCATGGAAGTGAGAACACAATAACTCGTCCACGTTGAATGGCTTATAATGGTGGTAGTCCCCAAATAAGGAACTTAATGCACGATAACTCATCTTCATCGGATAGCTATCCGACAAGGAGAGGAGATTTGAATACTTGCACGGTCCTTGGTAAGGTAGGTCGACAATCCCAAAACAAGGAAGTGAGCACAT
This sequence comes from Allium cepa, assembly GCA_030765085.1. Classification (NCBI taxonomy): domain Eukaryota; kingdom Viridiplantae; phylum Streptophyta; class Magnoliopsida; order Asparagales; family Amaryllidaceae; genus Allium; species Allium cepa. Next base: position 682,246,010 of record CM060932.1, on the reverse strand, counting down.
AATGACTCATCCTTGTTGGATAGCCAATAGCAGTGGTAGTCCTCGACATGGAAGAGTGATGTATCCTATTCCTATGGGATAGCCTTAGTTGTGTTAGATAGAATTGGCTCTGAAGTCTTCACATATTCTTCACAAAAGTTAGTTACGACACCCTTACAATTTTGGCTTACATTCATGTGTGATAGGCTCGGAGATGCTCCATGTTCCAAGTGCGAGGTATGTGTGTTCCATCTAGGTGAGAAAGGCTGTAAGCGTTATTTGATAAGGCATCACTGATGGCATATGCCCCTCCAAATTCGGATGGAGTTTAGCCTCCTTTAGTCGAGTTCTTTATGTTTGGGAATAGCTTACATAAAACTAAATTGTCAAATATGAATTATTGGAGCTTCACTCTGAAGTTTGTAGTGCTTATCTCTTTCCTCTTGTAGGCTTTAGTGGAGAGTTCGGCTTCAGATCTTCGTTCTTCGACGGGGTTGAGGTTGAGTACTTCTTAATTTTATCTAAACTTGTAGGCGAGACATCGAGGTAAGGGGACGTCTACTTTGATGGGTAGCATGGATTCATACCTTTAAGAAAGTAAAAAGGAGTATAGTTGGTTAAAACATGCTTGGAAGTGCCATACGACAAGAGAATGAGCGGTAGTTCCTTGACCCAGTTTCCCTTGTCTTCTACAAGGCACTTCTTGAATGTTGATTTGATGGTTTTACTGACGGCCTCCACTTACCCATTTACTTAGGTATGGACAAGGAAAGAAGCACTTGTTGATCTTGTTCCTTCACAGAAGTCTTGGGAGAGGCCACTTTTGAACTGAACGTTTCGTTGCTAATGATGATCTACTTTAGCTAGCCAAACAAGTAGACAATGTTTTTGATGATGAAATTCAGTATCTTGGAAGCGATAACCCTTAGTAAGGGGTTGGCCTCAACTTATTTAGTGAAGTAGTCGATGGAGACTATGATGTGGTTATATCCTCTCTTGGCATTTGGCAGCTTCCCTATTAAGTCAAATCCTCAAGTATCGTATGGCCAGAAGGAAGTCATTGGGGTAAAGAAGGTTGGGGTGGTTTTGAGGATCTTAGCGCACCATTGACATTAGTTGCTTTTCTTGGCCTAGTCCATCAATCCTTGATCATAGTACACCGATAATAGCTTTATCGAGCGGTTTTCTTTGCCAAGCTTTTCCCACCGGCATGACCTTACAAAATCCTTCATGCAATTCTTTTAAAATCACCCTAGTTTCATCTTCAAACACGTAACGCTGAAGTGGTGTTAAGTACCCTTACCTATAGACTTTCCCATCCATGACTGTGTAATGATGAACCCAGCAGGGGACCTTTTTGGCACCTTTGCAATCAGTGGGAAGTTTTTTTATTCACCAATTACTTGATCATGGGAGCCATCCAGTTGTTCGTGGATGGTATGTCAATTTTCATCGTTGGTACCCCCGACCTGTAGCAAGTGATGTCTTGAATTTCCAATGGAACCCAAGGGGTGCTTCTTCTGGGTTACTTATCACCTTGGCCAGCTGGTCAACATTGGCATTTTTCTCTCTGGGTATTTGTTCTAGCTTGAATTCTGAAAAGGTGTTGATTATTTTCTTTGCTTATGCTACGTATAAGACTAGTATTTGCCTTTGAATTAGAAGCGCTCACCTATTTAGTTGACAACTAGTGACGAGTCACATAACACTTAGATGGAATCTTCACGCAACTCCTTGGCCATCCTGAGACCAACCATAATAGCCTTGTATTCGACTCTGTTTTTGTCGCCCCAAAAGTGAGGCGAACCGCAAAAAAAACCAACTTCTTTCGTGGATGACAAGAACCATGCCGACCCCCTCCCATTTCTCATTTGACACCCAATCCACATACATGCACCAATTCGTTGATTGATGATGGTTTTCTCTTTACCGACATCCAAAAGTGACCACTTGATAATGAAATCTACCATGGCCTAGCCTTTGATGGAAGTACAAGGCTAGAAAGAGATGTAATGTTGTCCAAGCTCGACGGAACCCTTTTAGTAGCCAACCCGTTATGTTGGATTTGTTAGGAATTTTCTTCAGTGGTTGGTTGTTCAGGACTTTGGTGGGATGAGCTTGGAAGAATGGTCGAATTTTCCAACCTGCCACGAGTTGGTGGAAAGATAGCTTTTCCAACCTTTTGTATCTTACCTCTAGGTTTGAAAACATTTTGCTGACATAGTATATCAGCGTTGGACCTTTTTTATTCTTTGATCAACGCAGCACTTATCGTGTAGTCAGCCATTGTGAGGTACATGTATAAGTCCTCCCCATCAACTGGCTTAGACAGTACTGGAAGGGTAGCCAAGTGTTACTTCAATTCTTCAATTACCTTAGCATACTCGTCATGCCAAGCAGACAAATTTCCCTTCTTAATAAGGTCAAAGAAGGGAAGACACAGATCGATAGCCTTAGACACGAACCACCTCAAAGCAGCAACCATCCCATTTAAGATTTGTACTTGATTTATGGTCTTAGGTTTTGAATGTCTCAGATGGCTTGGATTTTATCTGAGTTAGCTTTGACTCTCTTGGTGCGCAATATATAACTAAGTAAATTTCCTAATCAGATGGCACTAGCACTCCTTCAGGTTTAGCTTCATGTTGTATTGGCATAGAATATTGAAAGTCACATTCTAGTTATGTATATATCTCTCGACCTTTTCTTGCTTTCCTAGCATGTCCTCTACGTATAATTCCCTGGACCGACTGATCTATTCCAAAAAACGTTGTTAACAAGTCATTGGTAGTAGCACTAACTTTTAAAAGCCTAAACGGCCTGACCTAATAGCAGTATAGGCCGATATTAGCGATGAAGGTGTGTGCTCTTTTTCCAATCCATGCATGGCAACTTGATTATACTAGGGATAAGCATCTATGAATGTGAGGAGCTTATGTCCGTTAATCACGTCTACGAGCTGATCGATGCAAGGCAATAGATAGCTATCTTTAGGGAAGGCTTAGTCGAGGTTGGAGAAGTCAATGCAAGTTCTTTATACCTATTTGGTTTTCTGACCAGACTGGAATAGCTACCATGACCGAGTATTCTACCTCCCATGTGAAGCTATTGGCTAGCACTCTTCTTTTGGAGGTTAGTATCTTTCTGGGTTAAAGGGTCTATGATTTTGATGGGGATTGCCTTTGGATTGATGTTCTGTGCATGGTTGATGATCCTTGGATCAATGCCCGTAGTTGGAATTCGTTCTTTATTCATGGTTGCCACAATCACTTTAAGTAGAGAAAACAACAAAACCCAGTTCAATGGCCCCTTTCCTTTACAATGATTGACTAATTAGGAGAGAATCAGTAGATTCTTTTTCGAGAGCACTTTCCCGAACGTAGCATATGGGAAATGCCCTACCTTTCAGTGCAGTTTAAACTATTGATTTACATAATTCGAAGTAACTAATTAGGTTTATAAAGAAACCTATTATCTACGGTGCTAGTAAGGTTAGGACCGTCATCGTTCATCTTAAGTTTGCTGGCTTTCTTTTTTCTTTTTGATTGTCTGATTGGGTTAATAATAAAGATTTGGAGTACGCTGTGCAACGTGCTCCCAAGCGAAGATGTCTTTGCTTTATTTTAAGAATTTGACCATCTTTTCTCTAACGTTCGACCTAAGCTCGATGCTGATCTTAATGACCTTTCTAGGGTTGGTATGGCATGTAGATATTAAGTCGAGTGGAGTAGCCAACCAACCTTTGGTGCTTGAATTTCCCAAGTGAGGATTAAGTGGGTCTTCAACAACATCAGAGTTGGTCTCTAAATCGTATTGGTCCAATGCATAAGTCATGCACTATATGACATCCATGGCCAAGATAGATGTCTGTGCTTGAGTTAAGGGGTTAAGCTTGTCCTCGGCTCCTATGGATGAGTCTGAATTAAGATGGTATAATTTGAATTGTTAGACGTCCTCACTTGCCAACGAGTTATGACTTTCTCATTATTTGTTGTTATAAACTCCATTGTTTTTTGGAGAGTTGAAAAGGAATTGGGATCCATGCCATCACACTCTTTATTATGGTAAGTGGTTCTAGTATGAACTAGAGCGTTGTCGGGCTTGAGGGTTCTCTTGAGTGGCACTTGACTAGTTGTTATAGCTTCACTTCTTTGGGTGGTCCCAGCACGAATTGAAGCACCGATAGGCTTTGGGTTACTTCTAGATGACATACCGCTAACATCAGTTTCTTCAAGCCCAGGGATGTCCTAGCATGAGTGGAAGCGCTTACCTACTCGAGCACTCTCCTAGTACATCACCAATAGTTATGATTTCAATAGGTTGATTATTGTTCATAGGGGGGACTATTATGTTAATGCTTCTACTTTAAAGTTGTGACGACCCACAATTCGGTACCCTTTAAGCCGACAATAAACCACTTATGTCCGACCTAAGTTGCATGGAAGTATGGACGATCAAGAGAAATAAAGAAAATAAGGCAGAACAAAATCTCACACGAATGGAATAACATATAATATTGAACAAACATCTTTACAGCGGAAAACTTTTAATCACATATATCAGAGTCTAACCTAAATTCAGCGTGGACAGTTATAAACATCTGTCCTTACAGTTGTTGAAAAATATCAAACTAAAACTAACCAAGCACAGTGGATAATAGAATATGTCCATACGTAGATGAATATCTCCAGCTTGGATAATATAATATGTCCATACGTAGATGAATATCTCCATCTCTCCTCCGGAAACTTCAACCTTCTGTGAGAAATGTGGATTATGGATCTTAAGGTTAGGATTAACGCTAAGGGGGGGGGGGGGGTAATAGTGTTTTAAAGAATTACTAAATCTTTTTGAGTTTTTGCTAATCTGAACACAGATGTATGTAATATTCAGACACATATATGATCATAGAAACAAACACAGATGCAGAAATAAAGTAAAAGCAGTAAAGGAAATAACACACCGGATTTTAAACTAGATCGGAGTTACCCTACATCCACTCCCGCACACAAGTAGGAATTTCCTTTCAAAAGTAATCTTTACAATTACACCATCGATTTCAAGGCAACGAGGTACACCCTCCAGATTCACAATCCTTTGGGTAGAGATATTTGATTTCCCGGGCAATAAGTTCACCCAATTGATTTCCAAGGCTATAATCACACCTTATCTCGCTTGATTGATTTTCAAGGCTACAATCACACATTTTATCGCTAAATGGATTATAAAGAAGTCTATAACTCTGAATAGCACTGAGAATCTTGTTGAGATAGTGATAGAGAATCAAACTAGAAATGATCTAGTCAGATTCAATGTTGATTTCGGCAGAGTAATGGTAAGAATGTGTATATAGAATGTGGAAGAAGAAGAGGAGTGAAAAACCAGAAAATATGATTGAAAATTCATTGAAAACAGTCCCTATTTATAGAAGAACAACCGCCATGTCCATTCGTGAAAGGTTATGGCGAATAGACACTTCTTTTGAAATTCAAATTTTTGAAACCAGCTGACACTATGTCGACATGGGTATCTTGGGTATGTCGACATCCCAAAGGAAATTTTGGTGATTGGTTTTTCTTTGAAAATAACTTCTATCAAAACTAGTTTAAACTTTATAAATATACTTGACTATAGTTAAAATACATAAATAAATACATAGAATAATATACATAAAATTTTACTATAATTTTATATTTAAATCTAAGTATAAATATTAAAAGTTTAAATATATTATTATTAAAAGATAGTTTTAAAACTAAGGATAATTTGATTTTGAAATTAGAGATTATTTTGAGGCTAAAATTATTTAAAATCAGGATAGATGTTTTTGATTCTTTTAAAAGGAATATTTTGAAATCATTTTGAAAACAAGATAATTTTTTAAAATCTTTTGAATAAAAGTTAGCGGATACAAAACAATGTTCCACTAGATTTTTCGTAGGTTCCATCCTACTTAGGGTTCCATCCCTTTAACGGGCTCGAAGTGGATTTCATTCCACGAATAAATTGGATTTTAAGATGCCAGTGATTTTCTAGTAGTTTTAACAAAATTCCTAATCAAAATTACTTATTCATAAAATCTTGAACTCTTGATAATCTTAATATTCTTGATACTCGTGAGTCTTCAATCTTGATATCTTGAATTTCTATACTGTACAGTCTTCATTCTTGGTACCTGCATGGTTAAATCATGCATATACATATATGTCTAAACTATACCATTAGTATTTATATTTTATAATCTATTCTAAGGTTGTTGTCATCAAAACCATCATCTCACGGACTAACAATCTCCCCCTTTTTGATGATGACAACCTTTGTTTATAAAATATTACTTCTATCCTAATAACCCCCCTAATCTATGCCTACTACCCTATTTTATATTTCTCCCCTTTTTTCATCAACAAAAAATTAACTCTAAATATATAACTCTAAACTATATAACTCCCCCTAAATCTAATACTCTATGACATGTAATTATAATTATAGTGTTATCATAAATAATCAACATTTAGATCTAAAACTAAAACTTAGTCCTAAACTACTAACTATCCTAACTAAGTATCCATATAATAATACTTTAATAGAACACATATAAGAACACAAATTATTCATTAATTATATAGTTATATTTACATTTTCGTGGGAAACGTAAGAAAGAACATACAAAAATAGGAAAAAAGAAAAATGAAACTAATGAGTGTCTTTGAAAATGGGAGATCTATGAACCGAACAATTTGGATAGTGGAAAAAAAAAATTTCACGTTGTTCGACAAGATTTCCGTCTTTGTCAAAGCACACTTCACCAACGCAAACGACTTTGTCGTCAACTCCCGCATGCTCTTCTTCCATGGGGGCTTCTTCTTCTTATTCCTCGCTGTCCTCTTGTACTTGATCTCCTGAAGAGTCTTCATCAATCAAGATCGGGTTAGCGTGATTGTCCATTAGAAATTTTTGCAAATTCCTAAGGATTTTGCCTTGTCTCTCTTGTTCTTTGGCCATTCTAAGTTGCATCACTTGGATTTCAATCATCAATTAAAGTGCATCCTTCAGAGAATCCTCTATTTTCGTCACTCGAGCGAGTGTAGTTCGTTGAAACGGACCAGAAGTAGGAGAAGTGAATGAAAAGGTTGAATTTATGTTTGATTTGGAAGAGGAGGCCATTGATTATTTGATTTCAGAAGATAGAGCAGAGAAATAACAGAAAGAGTGAATAAAATTTCGAAAATGAGAAGAATATACAACCAATTATTAGAATTTTGGTGGGAAAATTTCAAAAATAAAAAATCATTGTATGTCGACATGGAGTACTAGGGGATGTCGACATGGTGATTGAATTTTTGCTTTACAATTTATTTTGATTTAATTTTTAATTATACTTGATTATTTATATTTTATATTTCAGTTATTGAACAAATACCTAATTCTCTTCTTAATTTAGTAAATATAGATTCATTTAAGGTTTTTGTCAAGATATCAGCAATTTGATTCTCCGAATTGATATAATCGAGAGTAATTACTTCCTTACTTATATTATCTCTGACAAAATGATGTCTGATATCAATACGTTTAGTTCGAGCATGTTGAGTAGTATTTTGGGTAAACTTATTGCACTAGTATTATCACAATAAACTGGTTATTTTGAGATATTTTAACCATAATCTTTTAAAGTTTGTTGCATGTATATTACTTGAGAACAAGCCAAAGCAGTAGAAATATATTATGCTTCTGTTGTTGATAAAGAAACCGTGTTTTGTTTTTTACTAAACCATAAAATCAGATAATGCCCCAAAAAGTGACAAGTTCCACTTGTAATTTCTCGGTCTGATTTACAACCAACATAATCACCATCACAGTAAGATATTAAGTCAAAAGAATCATTTTTAGGGTAAAATAAGCCATAATCAGAGGTGCGTTTAACATATCTTATGATACGTTTTACAGCTTTTAAGTGGGTCTCTTTAGGTTGGAATTGATATCTTACATAGAGACAAACACTATGCATGATATCAGGTCTACTAGCAATGATATAGAGTAGTGATCTAATCATTCCTTTATATTATTTTTGGTCTACATCTTTCGAGAGATCTTCTTTACTTAGATACTCATTGATTGCCATGGGAGTGGGTTTTCCACTCGCAGTAGTCAAACCAAATTTACTAATCAGATCTTTAGCATATTTTTCTTGACTAGTAAAGATACCATTATCTAATTGTTTTATTTGTAATCCTAAAAAGGAGTTTAATTCACCTATATGACTCATTTCAAACTCTATTGTCATTATTTCAGAAAATTCTTTATTCATTTCAAAGTTAGTTGATCCAAAAATGATATCATCTACGTAGACTTGTACTAGTTGAATATCATTTTTATTTCTTTTAATAAAAAGAGTATTATCTACTTTACCAATTTCAAAATTTTGATTGTAGTAAGTAAGATCTTAGTCTATCATACCAGGCTCTAGGAGCTTGTTTTAGACCATATAGAGCTTTCTTAAGTTTGTAAACATGATTTGGTAATTTTTCATTTTCAAAAAGTGGTGGTTGTTCAACATATACTTCTTTTACAAAACCATTTAAAAAGGCACTTTTAACATCCATTTGAAATAATTTGAAATTATTATGATTTGCGAAAGCAAGTAGAATCCTAATGGCTTCTAATCTTTCTATGGGAGCAAAGGTTTCATCAAAATCTATTCCTTCTTCTTGATAATAACCTTGAGTGACTAACCGAGCTTTATTTCTAACTACCTCTCCTCGTTTATTCATTTTATTTTTATAAACCCATTTAGTTCCAATTATAGTTTCTTTTCAGGTTTAGGAACAAATTCCTAAACATCATTTCTAGTAAATTGATTTAGTTCTTCTTACATAACCAAAATCCATGAATCATCAGTTGATGCTTCTTTTGGATTTTTGGTTCAATAGTTGATATAAAATCTACACTACTCATTTGACTTAGTTGATTTCTAGTTTTAACAACAGATTGCATATCTCTAGTATATTTTCTATAGGATGATCTTTTAAAAGTTTGGTCCTTTTACTAGGATGATTAATTTCATTATAAGTTTCAGTTAACTCTTGATTTAGAGTGATTAAATCCTCTTCATCATTTGTATCTTCAATAATTTTAAGATTTTCATCGAATGGGACATGCATTGTTTCTTCGATGGTCTTAGTTCTTAAATTAAACACTCTATACGCTTTACTTCTATTAGAATATCCGATAAAGATACCTTTGTCGGATTTAGGATCAAATTTATCTAAGTTATCTTTTGTATTTAAAATAAAACATTTACTTTCAAGAATTCTAAAATAAGATACCTTAGGTTTCTTTGAGTGAAGAAGTTCATAAGATGTCTTATCAGTTAAAGGTCTAATTAAAATTCTATTTAAAATATAACAAGCGGTAGCAACTGCTTCTGCCCAAAAATACTTTGGTAAATTACTATCTGAAAGCATAGTTCTCGCACACTCTTGAATCGTCCTATTTTTACGTTCTATTACTCCGTTTTGTTGTGGAGTTCTTGGAAATGAAAAATTGTGAGTTATCCCCTTTTTATTACAGAATTCCTCAAACTTTTCATTTTCAAATTCACCACCGTGATCACTACGAATAGTTATAATTTTTAGAGAAAATTTATTTTGAATTCTTTTTGTAAAGTTCTTAAAACATTCAAAGTATCATTTTTATGTTTCATAAATATTGTCTATGTAAATCTAGAGTAATCATCTACAATTACAAAATATATTTACTATGATTTATTGACAGAATTTGAGATGGACCAAATAAATCAAGATGAAGTAATTCAAGAGGTTTTGAAGTTGAAATCATATCTTTTAATTTAAAAGAACTGTTTCTAAGTTTTCCTAATTGACATGCATCACATAGACTATCTACTTTAAAATTCATTTTTGGGAGACCTCTTACTAGATCATGTTTTGGCAGTCTAGATAAGAGTTTGAAATTCAAATGTCCAAATCTCTTATGCCAAATCCAAGGGTCACTTGTATTTGCCAGGAGACACAAGTTATCATTTGAAACTTTCATACTAATAATATAAATATTCATTTTCTAATTTCCTCAAATATTATGGTTGAATTATTATCTTCAATGTGACACTTATCTTTTTCAAATTTAATTTTATATCCTTTATCGCAGAGTTGACTTATACTTAGCAGATTATATTTCAGATTCTTAACTAGCAAACATTAGTAATAATAGGAGTTTCAGAGTTACCGACTTTGTCGATGCCAATCACATATCCTTTTGAATTGTTTCTCCAAAGTTAACCAGTCCCCCGTCTTTATATATTATATTATTCAGCATATCTGGGTTACCAGTCATGTGTCTAAAACATCCACTATCGAGTATCCATTTGTCCTTTCTGATCTGCACAATTTGTCCATTGTGGATTGATTCCTCAATAGCCATAAAGCATGATTCTTGCATATCAAGCAATTTTGGTAGACAACTTGAATTTGAATATTGATTATATGCAGACTCATGAGACAATGATGATCTGAATATTTCTAAACAAGCATTAATAAGTTTTTCAATCATAGCCATTTTAAAAACTTTTTCAAAATCAGATTATGAAACTTTGAAAACCCTGCTCTGATACCAAATATGAGAAATGCAGATTATGGATCTTAAGGATGGGATTAACATTAGAGAGAGGGTGGGGGGGGGGTGAATATTGTTTTAAAGAATTACTAAATCTTTTTGAGTTTTTGCTACTTTGAACACAGATGTATGCAATATTCAGACACAGATATGATCACAGAAACAAACATAGATGCAAAAATAAAGTAAAAGAAGTAAAGAAAAGAACACACCGGATTTTATACTTGTTCGGAATTACTCTACATCCAGTCCTGCACACATGTACGGATTTCCTTTCAAAAGAAATCTTTACAATTACACTCTCGATTTAAAGGCAACGAGGTACACCCTCCAGATTCACAATCCTCTGGGTAGAGATACTTGATTTCCCGGGTAACAAGTTCATCCAATTGATTTCCAAGGCTACAATCACACCTTATCTTGCTTGATTGATATCCAAGGCTACAATCACACCTTTTCTCGCTAAACTGATTACAAAGAAGTCTATGACTCTGAATAGCACTAAGGATTTTGTTGAGATAGTGGTAGAGAATCGAACCAGAAATGATCTAGTTAGATTCAATGTTGATTTCAGCAGAATAATGGTAAGAATGTGTATATAGAAATGTGGAAGAAGAAGAGGAGTGAAAAACCAAAAAAGATGATTGAAAATTCGTTGAAAACAGTCCCTATTTATAAAAGAACAACAGCCATGTCCATTCGTGAAAGGTTATGACAAATAGACACTTCTTTTGAAATTCAAAATTTTGAAACCAACTAACACTATGTCGACATGGGTATCTTAGGTATGTCGACATCCCAAAGGAAATTTTGGTGATTGGTTTTTCTTTGAAAATAACTTCTATTAAAACTAATTTAAACTTTATAAATATACTTGACTATAGCTAAAATACATAAATAAATATAGAGAATAATATATATAATTTTACTATAGTTTTATATTTAAATCTAAGTATGAATATTAAAAGTTTAAATATATTATTATTAAAAGATAGTTTTAAAACTAAGGATAATTTGATTTTGTAATTAGAGATTATTTTGAGGCTAAAAGTATTTAAAATCAGGATAGATGTTTTTGATCCTTTTAAAAGGAATATTTTGAAAACATTTTGAAAACAAGATAATTTTGTAAAATCTTTTGAATAAAATTTAGCGGATACGAAACAATGTTCCACTAGATTTTTCATAGGTTTCATCCTACTTAGGGTTCTATCCCTTTAACGGGCTCGAAGTGGATTCCATTCCACGAATAAGTTGGATTTTAAGATGCCAGTGCTTTTCTAGGAGTTTTAACAAAATTCCTAATTAAATTTACTTATTCTTGAAACCTTGAACTCTTGATAATCTTGATATTCTTGATACTCATGAGTCTTCAATCTCTATACGGTACAGTCTTCATTCTTGGTACCTGCATGGTTAAATCCTGCATATACATATATTTCTAAACTATACTGTTAGTATTTATATTTTATAATCTATTCTAAGGTTGTTGCCATCAAAACCATCATCTCACGGACTAACACCTTCTTCAACTAAACCTGAAACTACTCGGATTTGACCCGAGTATTGAAAATACCCGGATCAGGATTGATAAACCAGCGTGATAAAAATCAATAATAAATGACAGTGTCATATATCAGCCTTCGAATAAAATCCTTTGAAAAGAAAGAGTATCTCATAAGACCATGCCCAAACATAAACATGGATGAGTTTTTACCTTATGATAACTTAAAACACTTTTATATCAAAACATTTGATATTATTTCTAATGACATTCTTTAAAAATATTTGCAAATAAACATATTAATCTTAGCCGAAATTGTTACCATTATTAAATTCCAACATACTAGGCTTTACTAACAAAACCGCAGGTTCTAATTGGAGAATGGATTTCCATACAAATGACCAGGTAAAGGGACTACCTCCGATGGGTACACCTCTAGATGGATGTTCCGAGGGCCATCACAAAGGATTGTCTACCAACATAAGATCGGCATGTCTCTGTAACAGATAGTACCGAATATGACATCCCCTGGTCGTTACTGACCTTTAAACTGATGCCCGAGCATACAAACCACATTAATTTACATCCTGAACGTCATAGCGGGAAGAAATTTATCTAGAAGGGGATGATCATACCCTAATTGGGAATGACCCACTTAGCCTTGCTACATCTAACCCTGTTTCGGTCATTTCCAATTGATGATGCTCGAGGCAACGATTACCTTTTCACATAGCACATATCACATCTCTGAATGCCATATTTTCATTTACGTTGACTACTAATTGCCTTCTATAAAAATACAACCCTTGAGATCGTATGTCTCAAGGAGGGAGTTAACTAAGAGAAGTTGCCTTCTCCGCCACCATAGATGTATGTTTGTAAAAACCGGTGTACGTAATCTTTACAAATGCAATGTCAGACAAATGTCCATGCAAGTTGTCCAGAAACAGGACAAACCGAAGGCACTCTCCTACTACCACTAGTAGCGAGTAGGCCTTGCAATCCAAAAAAACTCCATAACGAGAAGACAACTACTATAAATAACTCTATATTGGAAGCTACCCAGAGCATGTCAACAAGCTGTCCTCACGCTATGAAGATCTACGGTCTTCAATAATCATTATCTTCAATATTTCTTCACATTCGAACGTATACATTTGTTCAAAGTGGTTTTTGGATAGGAATCACCCAAATCCGACCCTTGTTCCTTCGAAATCCAATTATCGATAAAAAAAAAGTGAATATGAGTATACATGATTTATTAAGTCTCTTTTTGCTTTAATTCTTTTCGAATGATTTCCAAATCTCTATCTTTTGACTTAGAATAATTCTATGTTATCCATTCTTTTGCTTTGGATAATATCTCAAATTTCCTCACTTAACTCTCGATCCAAATTCCTTAATTTTTAGGCCGATCAAAGACAATGTTATTTAAGACATCATTTACTGTAAAACCTAAATCAATCTTAGCAAACATTTTTGAGTAAATAGGTCCATAGAAATCATTTTACTCAACATCAATTTTCGTATTCAATAAGTGCTATGGGTGGAATAACGGTGAAATCACCTTTTAAATTCCATGAATAGGATGAGTTCTCTCTTTGGATTTTAATACCAAGTACAATAAGATTATCTCTATGCAATCCAAGTCGTAATTTCTTAATTTTGGAGATTGCTTAAATTTTGTACAATACCAATCTTCTTTTATTTCAAAAACATAATATAATATTTTTAGAGCATCTGGGCTTTCCTTTCGATCTATTCCACTACCTACCTGAGATGATAAAACAGAGGTCAGGTAAGTTCAGGGCACTAGTTGTTCCATTCTAACCTTAGTTAAACACCTTGTTTTATTTTCTCAGATCTCACCGGCGGGACAAATGTACTGTCGTTTCCGCATACTCAGTTATCAACTTTATTTTGGAATTGATTATAAAGATTCCAAATTATCTTTCAACTTCTTAAATTTTATTAAAATATTCACAATTGATTCTGGAAAAAATCGTTACGTTTAAACTCATATTCAAAAAGTTATACAATTCGCAGCATAAAAGTGCCGTGGAAAGTGCTACATAAGCTTATTTGATTTAAACAACTTTTAAACATTAGATGATTCATATTTTCCAATTAAAATCTCTTTTAAAATATTTAAATGGATTTATCAAATTCATTTCATATTTTTCCTAAATTAAAAAATGATCATTTAAACAGATTTCCTATTATAGTCACTTAACTACACTAGCGCGATTTTTCTAGAAAATTGATTTGGACTTAATTCAAAATCTATAAGACAAAACCTAGATTTTCTTTCTTCGTTTAGAAGGTATGGATATAATAGTCCGGAATTTTTTTATCTCGAAGAATTTCGAGCTATATTCCATCTATACACTCATTTGAACTTTTCGGTGCGAAATCGTGAACTATCGTTGCGCGACGCACCTAGTTTTAACTTATTTTTTAATACTTGAAATAATTTATCAAATTGAATTTTATCACTTATAAAAACATTACAAACCATTTTAAATCAATATTTCCACTTTTTAAATTATTTAAAAATGTATTTTCAATATTTTCATATTATAATATTATTTTATTCCTATTATTTTAATATTAAATTTTAAATCCCAATTTCAATTCAATTTCAATTATAACTTCGAATTAAACTCGATTAAAACTTAGATTTCAAATTTAATTTATTTTAAACTCAAATTCAACTTAGTTTCACGTTCAATTTTCAAAGTCAATTTCAATTTTACTATTTATCTCAATTTCAATTCCACTTTAACTATCCTTTTTAATCCCTTTTCACCCCAAATTTCAAAATATTTTTTATTTTTACTTTAATTTCAATTCTAATTGAAAAGAGACTTATTTTTCTGAAGTATCTCATATCACTAAAATTGGATCTTATTTAACAAAGGGGATACTTACTCAAAATGAGCATAATCAAGTTGACATTTATTACTAACATAATTATGGTCCATACATAAGCTAACATGATAAATAATCGCAAGCATAAGCACTTGCTACTTATTCAAACATAATACAAACATAACCAAACATCCATAGCAATATTTTAAAGGGGTACTTGCATATGCCACAAGATAATTATTATAGCAAAATCAAAATACGATCCTTTCAAAGCAGTGAGAATTTTCTCACCTTTATTTCCACTCCGTCAATCTTTAGGCAAATTGGCATGCTTACGACTAACGAATTAATGTGCTATTTTTCAAATGTCTCGACTTTTGTCGTTTCCTTTCCTTCTCTCTTTCTCTTTCTTTTCATTTTCTTTTCTTCTTTTCTCTTTTTTTATTTTTTTTTATTTTTTTTGGCCATGGCTATAGGGGAGGGTATGTGGCCTAGGGAGTGCATATGGGCTTGGGTAAGCGAGTAGGTGGAGTATTTGGCTCGGCCGTGGAGTATTGAAAGTGTGTAGGTGATTTTGGAGGCATGTAAGGTGGTGTAGGTGCTCGGGTAGGTAGGAAGGAGGGGGTGTGCATGGGTATTGGGCTCGGCTGTGGGTTGTAGTGATGTGGGTGGTGGTGTGGCTAGTGTTTTGGTGATGTGGAGGTGGTGTGGCCGAGAGTAGAGGGGGTTTAGGTGGTGGTAGAGCTTGGTGGAGATATTTATACATGAAGTTTATAGCAAAAAGATCTTACTACCCTTAAACCAAAACTAATTTCTAACCACATATTTATTCATCCATTCCAATGCAAGATTAGACCCTTAAGTACTAACATTTAATGAGATGGAAAGTAAGTGTAAGGAGGTGTGTAACGACCCGCGTAAATTCGATGTTTGAAATGAATTAAATTAATAGGATTTTATTTTAAAATTTAGAAAGAAATAAAAATCTTATTAATTTATATGAAAGAAAATATTGAAATTTGATGTATCAAAGGTAATTAAAATTTGCAAATTAAATTATATACTGCAATTAATAGTAATAGTGGAAATTGTTGCAAGTATTGAATTTGTCAATGGAATAAAATATTGATTGACGGAAATTGAATATAAACGGAGGTAATAAAGTAATGCAAGAAAATAAATAATGTAATTAGTACAATCCCTTTTATTTGCAAACTATTGTAAGGTGTTAATTAATTGAAATATGAAAATTTGGAAATAGATTCAAAATTTATGTTAGATAAATGAATTGCAATAATTAAAGTTAGTAATTAATAGGTTAAAGGGAATACCAATTTATTCATAAATGAATATAAGTGAATGTAACAAAATAAATAGGAAACGCTAATTATTCATAAGTGATGGTTGATGATATAAACGTTACTAACTATTAATGTAGTAACGTAAGATGTAAATGTATTTTCAACGGAAATGTAACCTTATTTCTTGGTAGAAATTGCTGGTAGATTTATGAAATGGAGTTTATGAGATAAATAGAATTGAATGTTTTGTTAGTATGAGTTTAAGGGAATATGGGGTAAATTGATTAAATCAATAAAAGACAATAAATGCAATGATGATGGGTTAGTAATAAAAGTGAATAGGGAGATGATTGTATAGTAAAAATGAAATTCCAACTTGTTGGAATGGAGTAAATACACTTAGTAATAAATTTAGGATAGGAAAACGAAATGGAAATATTGAATTAGTTAATTCGTATATATATAGAATGGCGATTATTGGACTGTAAATAATAAACTTATTAATGGTGATCAAGAGTTGTGGCCACAAGTTATTATGAGTGATACATATATATTTAATTCAACTCAATTGATTTGGAAATCATTACATTAAATATAAATTAAATGTTACGTTGAATAAGTTAAGGTAATAAATATATAATAACGTAAATGTTCTTCATAGATATGATAATTTGAATCTATTGAAATTTATGGAATTTGAATATAACATTTTACGTTAATTGGAGATAAAGATGGAAATAGGTAATAATTGCATTAATTTGTAAGTAGAAATAAATCGTTAATGAGAACAAGTATTTAAGATTTACCACCTATTTAGTATATTAAATTATAACGGAAAATCAACTGCAATAATTAACAATATATTTATTTCATTAATGATAATGACGTAATATTTGAAATATTAAATAGGATGGAATTCAAATGTATATAACGATAGAAATGTGAAATTTGGGGAATAGATTCAAAGCTATAAATGAGTTGTTAAAATAATACATAATAAGTGCAAATTGAATGAATCAATGGGAGCATATATTTAAGTTTAGAAATGATATTTTGGTTTAATTAAGTATTGTAAAATAAATGAAATTAACGTTTAAATATTTCGTTTATAGAGATTAAACTAAAATTCAAGGATATTAAAATAATAGATTTTGAACCCAACATGGAATCCTTCTACTTAAAATTTTTAGATGGAATAAACATTTGATTATTTAATTGAATAGAGAAAAAGATTTATTTAGTATGTAATTTAATGCTTGTTGAAAACTGTAATTTTATAAACATGTTTGCTTGACTATAAATAAGGATTACAATGTTCACGTATTTATTTAATTGATTTCATCAATTAGGGTCTGTTTTGAAGTGGAAGATTAAAATTAATTGGAAATAAATGTATTAAAATCTTTCAATTGAAAAAGGAAAAGAAACAAAGTGCAATTAATAAAATTTATGTAAGAATGTTTTCATTATGAATGTACATTATTTGGAAATATAAGAATTGATTTAATATTGTATAAGTTGATCATTTTAGAATATAAGAATGTTTACATTATGAATTGCAAGTAACAAATAAGCATTTTAAGGAAAATAAAAGAATGTTGAGGAAATAAAGTGAACGTTTCCATTCTAAATATAAGGAAGTGGAGAAATTAACACTGCAATGGAGACTTATCAGCTTTTAATTTACATCTAAATTTGTTTAGATCAATTTGGAAATTAATAAAATTGTGGATATATTTTGAAACGTAAACGAAACGTCTAGATTTACATTTGTAAATACGTTTAAAATAAAATGTAAATGATAAGGAATTTATTTATTTCCTAAATCCATAACGTGTGTAATTAATATTATTTATCTTTTGGGACCACCTCCGTTTGCACGTTAAAATTCGTGCACACCTATTCTTTTGCGATCTATCTATAAATAGGCGGTGAAACCCTAGCCTCCATCTTCATTCCTCTATATAGTCTCTTCTTCAACTTCTTCTCTTCTTCAATGGCAACAGACAATTTCTAGATCCAGTTTCAATCCAAATAAAAGTCAAAATTCAAACTCCTCTAAAAATTCCAGAAAAATTATATGTTGGAGTTCTCAGAATACGCAATCTACTGGTGGTATTCGTTTTCCGTTTTAGGTTCGGTCTCGAAACATATTCGCGTGCTCCTATAGCCAAAGCGCGTGGAAGACGATAGTGACGTGGCGAGTATTTAATTAAGGTTTGTTTTGTTTTATAATTTATTTTGATTTTCAAATCGTTTAAATCGCATAACTTTTTCATACGACCTCGGATTCACGCGAAACTTTTTTTGTTAGGATCGTAATTAAATTCCGGACAGTTTGGAACTAGTTTGGACCAATTCGAAGACCGTCAAATTTTTGGGTTTAAATCGGATTTAAATTCAAAAGGTGAGTGTTTTAACCCACTCACAACTTCTAAAAGTTTTTATGTTTGTTAAATTTATTTTAAATATGAGTAGAAATTTATTTATGACTGTTGGCGTGTTTTATTCAGCATATCTGTAAAATCGCATTTATTTAACTTAACTGTTAATTTAGTTTATTTATTGCATAAAATTTGACAGGTAGAATTTATTTTTGCACATAAAACTGCTAGTTAACAGTCATTAAATTTATTATGGAATAGAAACCGTTAGTTAATAATCTGTTATTAATTCCTGTATAATTCATATGCTATGTATCAATGATTGTTTAAAATTTGATGATGATTGCAATTGATGATTGATAATTGATATTTGGATGAATGAATGCTATAATTATATTGTATAAACTGCAAGTCATCATGCATTTTCATTTCATTCGGGGTTGTGGTTTGAAATGATACACAACCGCAAAATTTTATTTTTAAATTGCGGATTGAAATGATAAATATCCGTATCACTTGACCATAGGATAGAAAATTTTATACAGGCATCGTGGTCTATATATAAATTATTTTAAAGTGATTTCTATGGTTTGGATGGGATACGGTTTATAAAAAAATTTAATTTTGATATTTTATAAATGTTATTCTTCTATATATATACATATGAAGTTAAAAATTTTGAATTTAAGCTGTGTATAAATCTATTAAATAAAAATGGGAAAATTGAGAAATGGAATTTGATAATTCATATTATATGTTTAAGTTTGGAAAATTTTAAGGTATGATATTTATAACTGGATTTTCCAAGAGAAATTAAAAATGAAAATTCTAGTATAAAGTAAATTTGAGAAAATATTTAATTGCTAGAAATTGGAGTTTTATTTATGGAATTTATATGAATATTCAAGACTAAATAATAGAATATTAATTGTTGAAAGAAGAAAATCCAACTTTAGTTTTGAAATATTTATACTCCAAATGGATATATATATATATATATATATATATATATATATATATATATATATAGAAATTGAAGGGGTTTTTGGAACTTGAAGTGATATTTAAATTATGGTTTAAACTTTAAATAAAGAAATATATTTGAAAAGCCATGGAAATTATTTTTCTTTACAAAGTTACTTTAAAGTTAAACCATTTATTTTACATTCTTTGAATATCCAAACCATTCAAGTTTTAGAAGTTATGGTTTTAAAATTTTGAATTTCGAAATATTATGCTTTGAAAGTATATTTCAAATATTTGGTTTCCAGATATTTTAAATTTTAAACCAGCATGATTTTGGAAAAGAATTATATTTGAGATAAAATGATATCATATTGTTTGGGTTTAAATTGATATCGTATTCATAGTTTTGAAATGGAAAATTTTATTCTGGTTTTAAAGTATAAACTATTTTTAAATGACCGCGGTGTTATAATAACGATGGGTTGGCAAAGAGACCGGGATCGGATATGGACATACTCTCTGTCGATACCGAAAACCACTTTGACTAACCGTGTACGCGGTGGAGATTCCAGAATGAAGTAGGTGGCGGCGACGTTTCCTGTAAGGTAAATACGTGGACCCGACTCCCGTGAGTTGGCATAAGGTGGCTAAAACAGGAGTGATTCTCGGGCTAATGAGGTCATACCTCTGATCGGACGCTCCTCTTCGATATTATACTTTGACTTTGGATTGATTCAGTGGCCACTTCTATTTTTGATTTTGGGGGAGTTTGTTCGAGGTGGGCGGTAACTGCGGCTACGCGTTTCCACCAGCCCGGATAGCAATTGGTATATCTACCCTGGCATTGCCTAGTTGTTCCGTGTCACCTACCATACCGAGCCATTACTACGAGTTTTGTTTTGTACCATATCTATGGAGTGCCCTCTGACGACGCCTAGTACGGGGGAGATTACGGTACTGTATAGACTATGGGAATATATTCTGTGTTAAGGGCTATATGGGTAACCCCTTAACGCTATTAAAAAGTAAGTTTATTTTATAAATAGACTATTATAATAGCGCAATATACTACATAGTAAATAGTTTAACGGACCCTTAGGAGATGTAAATCCCGAGCATCTCTTGAGTTACTGTACTCATATTTATTTCTGTAAATTTTACTCACATAAGATCTTTTAGTTCCGACTCGAGTGTTTTTGTCTTTTCAAATTCGCTCGGGTCAGTCCGAGCGTTTCAGGATTTGAGGATTTAGCTCTGGAGGACGAAGACAAACATTTGTATTACTAGTATCTACTATATTATTTCACTACACCATTTAATTCCGCTGCATTGATAGTATTGGTATGGGTAACTCTGATATTCATTGTACAAGTAAAATAAAATATTTTGTAAAACAGTTTCATGAACTGTATATTTGATTATTATATTTTATCCTTCCGCTGTGAGATTCTGTTTTGTTTTATTTCTTCTCTATTTTTCTTATTTACCCCATAACAGTCCGCCCTTCCGTATGGTTTGAATCGTCATGTGTGTCGGTTTAAAGTGTGCGAAAAGGCGGGATGTTACAAGGTGAAATGTGATGGTAAGTTTGCTTTTTAATTACTTAACTTTTAAGTATGCTTATTTAATTACATTATGAAAATATATTAGATATTTTCTTATCTTTTGATGTGAATAATTGCGAGGTTTTTAAATGTGTGTTGATATGTGTTAAAATCATGTTAACAAAAGTACGACAACGTTTTGCAACTTATTTTGAACAAAACGTTGATTTTCGACAAAACATGTTCCGATAACATTTTGACGTTTTTGTTAAGCTGTATATTGATGTAAACAAAATTTTAAAATGAAACATTTACTTCTTTAAATAAATTAAAAAATGTTTATTCATATTTTAAAATCATATTTAAATAATATCAAAATCTCTATTTTTATAGTGTATGTATAACTAATAAAATGGGGTAAAATTTGGTTATTTTTGTAAAACGATTATTAACATATTTTTAAATCTTTTAATATACTTTTATTATCTTTATTAGATGTTTTAAACAATATTTAACTTATCAAATAAATATTTAAACCTATTTATTTAAGCGTTTATTTATTTTTTACAATACTTAACTTTTGCTGATTTGTTCTAAAATTCAAGTTTATACTTTTTAATTAGGAATTATAAGAATAACTAATTTATCTTTTGTTATTTGTCATATATAAATTATTTATTTAAGTTTTAAACCCTTTTTAACATTAAAATAAACAAAATATCTCAATTTTGAAGTAGCGAAATTACGGGTCGTTATAAAAGTTGTGGGCGGTCTTGGCATGAACTAGAGCATTGTCCGACTTAAGTTTTCTTATGAGTGACTCGCCGTTGATTTGTTGTGAATTCTTGTTGAAGCACGATGACACCTTTCTTTGATTGCTTGTAGAAGGTCTTGTAACACTCCCTATCTTTTATTTGGTTGCTTCCAATTTCGCCGACCCTACCTTAGAGAGGGAATTTTGTAATGAGTTGGTTGTATGAGATAATTGTGTCGAGCTCCACCAGAGTCGGTCATCATATTAAAAGGTTGTAAGCAGATGGGGAATCCACTACTACAAAGTTTATCTATATCTTTGTAATAAGGGGCTTTGTGGAAAAGGTGTCTATGAGATAGGTAGTCCCTATTGGACTAATGCTAATACCACCAAAGATGTAGATGGGAAAGGCATAACAGGTGAGGCTAGAGATAGAAAGCTTGAGTACCTCGAAAACATCTATGTAGATGACATTGACCGAGTTACCCCTATCCGTGAATGCTCGATGTGCATTCGAGTTTTCCATCACAATGGTGATAACCTTGGGGTAATGGTGGGGTAAGATACAACTTCTCCATCCTTGTTAGTTAAAATGATGGGCTGTTCTATCTCTAGCCTAGGTGCTTTTGGATGCTCGATGATTCAATGAATAAACTTGATCGACCGACCCCACTTCTCTTTAATACCGGAAGTATGCTCCCTGATTGGTTCCAACCACATGCAGGCCTTCATAAATAGTCAAAATGTTGGTTATGGCTGCAACATTGTTGTGGGTGGCTGCGGTTGTGCTGTCTGGTTGTTATGAGCCATCCTTTGATCGATTTAATGCCAAACATACTATACCAGCACTCCTTCTCATATCAACCTCTCAGTCTCGTCCTTCAACACACAACAATCATTGGTGGAGTGGCCGTTGATTTAATGGAACTCGTAATACTTGCATTGCCATGTGGTTCTTCCCTTCTCTTACTTCTTATGGCGGGTGGTCTTTGGAACGATACTCGATCCCTGGTTGTAAGATATATTGATTCCATATCTCGATTTAACGTGGCTTAGTTTGTATACCTGGACCTATATGCTACCTTCCTCACGCCTTTTGTTATTGTTTTGTCGACCATTACCTAGTCGGTCCATATTTTCATGGGGGTTGGCTTTGTAAAACATTAGTCCTTGTCATCAATGTTTGAGAGGTCGACGCCTTCCATTCACCTATATCATTCTCCCATTGATAGGAATATATTAAGGACGTGTCCGGTTTCTTTTTTAACTCTTTACACGTTCTTGATGTATATTCTACCCTAGAGTAGAGGGCTGCAACTAGGTTATTCTTATCGACATCCTTAGCCTGAGTGGACTCCTTGTTAAAATGGTTTACATACGAATGAAGATTCTTGGTCGGCCCCTGCCAGATGTTACCTAGTTCACTAGCCATCATGACATGGGTCTTCGAAGTAAAGTATCTAGTTTTGAAGTTTGCACACAATTAAGACCAAGGATGAATTATGCCCGGTTGCAAATGTAAGAATCAATGGCTTGCCGGTGCTATAAGAGTGGACATGAATAGTGTCGAGCCAGAGAGCTAACTGACTTGAGTGATGGAGTTGAAAGTTGTGGTTTGGTCTGATGGGTTAGCATTCCCATCGTATTTTTCAATAGGTAGTTAGGCATACCGCCTATTGATGCATATACCTAAAATTTCCTTAGAGAGTGGTTTTCCATTTTCGTCAATAGACAGTGCTTTTCCCTAGCATTATGAGCTTGCATTCTATTGAGTTGTTGGCGCAGCCATGTTATTTCTTCCCGAAGGCCAATCTCCGCCTATTGTAAACATTTTTAGCCTCTAACCATTGAAGGGCTTAACCGACTTCTTGGTGGAGCGGGAGATTGGTATTGGTGGTACGATAGAGAGTGATGATGGTGATGATGGAATGGAGAGGGAAACCTCCCTCTATACACAAATGGTGACCATGAATGTTTGGCTTGCCGTTCCCTAGATCTGGGCTAGTCTACCCCTTATGGGACTAGGAGTGTATCGACGTAGCCTTGTGTTCTCTAGTGATGCATGAGTGAAACCATGGTTGGGTCTTAAGTCTCGAGCTCTTTCTGTCATATGACAAAGTTCAAAAGAAAATGGCCATTCCATTGGTGGGAATGATGATTCCTTGGTTACTTGTAGACAAACAATTCAGGTCCATGATATCAGTAGTGTGACTAGGCTCATGCATAACATGTGCTCTCCTATTGTGAAAAAGAGCTTCCTCGATCAAGGTTTAAAGCATTACCTTCTCATGGGCGATATTTAATGCGGTTGTGGGTGCTAGCGATGATAGGTTGGGTAGGGGTTAGATCAGCCATTGGAGGGGGTGGAGGACCAAAGTTTATAGTCATTTGAGCAAAGCGTCTCCCTTCCTTGCATGGCCAATCAAGAGTCTTCCTTCCTTCTAGTGCTAAAATTTTGACTAAAAATTTAGCCAACCTTATAATTGTAATAACTCCTTCATATTAACAAAGGTTATTTGCTAGTACTAGGCTTAAAAATTGAAAATGAGGAGTAAATGAGCAATTGAAGTAAATTACACAAGATGTAAAGTAGTTTAGCTAAGCTTGCCTATATCCACTATGACAACTTATTACTATATTGGTCTCTCACAATAACAAGGGATTACAATAGAATAATAAGAAGTAAAGAGCACTTAAGATTACAATGATGTTAAACTTAAGAACTCTTATGTATTTAATGTAATAAGTGAATACTGAAGCAAGAAATCAACCTCCGCTAAGTTATGTGGAAATGGTTGTTTATAGCAGTCGAAATTGATCATTGGATGGCTATAATTGCACAATTAATAGGTGGGAATCACTCCTAGCTATAGATCTTTTCTTTAGTTGATGGAGGTCAGTTGGAAAGGTGATTCAATCGTGTGGTTGAGATGCATGCCAGTTGTCGTGCCATAATAAGGACGTACTTTGCATGCAAGGTGGAATAACATAGGAGTAGGTGTGCTTTTGGTACACATACCATAGTAGTTGATATACTAGGTTATACTTTCTGTCACTAGGACGTTTTTATAGGAAAAAAGGATGAAGAGACGCTTCTCATGCACAATAATGGTCAGTTGTTTATTGCTGAAGATTGCAAAGAACAAAGCTAAAGGTTGCTAAGGAAAAAGATAAAGGGACATGCTGAGCGATATTGTGGTGATGAGATAGGCCATATGAGGCCGGTTGTAGGTGGACTGAGGAAAAACCAAACCAAAGATCCGTCGCTTTTGAGCGAGGCCTAATCAAACGAGTTGGCTATACGTCACCTTTAGTAGAGCAGGGAAGTTATGTCACTAGCACATTTTTGAGTGGATTGGCTTGGATTGAGTTAGGCTTAGAAGTGATAGTCAGTCTGGTTTGGGCCGGGCATAGAAATGATGGTCACTTATTTTTTATTTTTGCTTGCGTCTATGCAGATTGACTGGAATAGGATAGGCTTGGAAGTGCTAGCCAGCTTATCTTTTACTTGCGATGAAATCATGCAACGACTGATTCGATTGAAATTTGATTAGGAAATAAAAAGGGAAGGATTTTAAAGAAAAAATGAGAAAGATTTCTATTCTTTCCTCAAAACAAATTTCTCTCATTTATTTCTTTATTTCATTTTCTTTTCCTACTTCCTCCCTCAACCATGGTCAGTAATGCCTTCCTCGTTTTTTGAAAAATATTAATTGCAAAACAAATAAAAACATCAAATAAATATAAAGGCAATGTGGTTCATCCTTTTCCTACAAAGTTGGGTGAACATTCAAGTATCCAAAGAGAGATTTTCAAATCAAAGTGTCACTTGCTGGCTTTATTCGAAAGGTATAATTTAAATTTGATTTGTTTTCCTAGATATAATATATTTATCATAATTTTATATGTATATATTATTGTATCACCTTAGTTTGGAATTAGCAATACACTTTTAACAACTTGTTTAATAATTTTATGTGTTTTGACTTGATAAATTAAAAACAATATTTATATATGCATAAAACAATGTTTTAGGTTATGAATCTATGTTTTTTGATAACAAGAGTGTTACATAATTTAAGTAAAGCACTCATGAATTTATGTTTTAAAATTATTTGTGATAATATTCTGAACACATTATACAATTTAATGATTTACATGTTTCTGTTTGTATTTTAATTAATCCTAAAATATATAGATTGTTGATATCATGTTTGATTTAAAGTATGCAATTTTGATTAATAATATTTTACTTATTAATATGTTTTATCTTTTGTTTGAAACTTTATATATATATATATATATATATATATATATATATATATATATATATAGCATGCATACACGTGTGTGCACGTGTGTGTGCATTTGCAAGTACATCAAAAATGTTTAATGTAATATGGATGTCTGTTTTTAATCAACTGAAAATTATTTTAGCATTATAATCTATACTATACTATTATTATTGAGTTAGATTTCAAGTGCACATAGGCCTCCTTCATATTTTGGGAAATGAACAGTCACATTTTTAATTTCTTTCCATTCCAAACTTTGAAATGTGATAATTTTTTCTACATTAACTGGATTTAAGAATCGTTTTCACGGTAAAATCTCAAATTTAATATGCTTTCCGATGATATCCATTATTGATAGCTAAAAATAAATTTTTTAAAATCATAATTTTATATAGCAGTTTTAACTGCAATTATATAATCCAATTATTTTGTGTCACCATTGTATACCGCATTTCTGCAACAGCATTATTATGATGATTATAAACATTACATAGTAGTTTTACCTAGATTATTATAATGTATTTATTATCTTTTAACATATTTGAAAGGAATATTTTTTTTGAATTATACAATTATGGTTGCCTTTGAATATTGTAATTGCATTATGAAATAAAGTAATAATTTTGATTGTGTTTGATAGTTTATTCAAACTTAGTGCAGTTATAATTTAACCCAATCAAAAAATGGTGTAATAATTTATAGGCATTTTTTTAATTAATTTAACTACATTAGCATTTTTTTATTGCATTTACTATTGATGATTTGACTATATTTGATAATTTTATTCAATTTTAAAATAGTTATATTAATGAAATTAAGAAAATGCAATTATAATTTACCAACAAGTTTTGGGTAAATTTAACTATATTTGAAGATTTTTAACCACATTTATATGATGTAGTAATAAATTTGGCTACATTTCAGTAATTTATTCAATCTTAATACAATTAAAATTTAACTACATTAATAAAACTTAGTTATACTTTTAATGACAATTTTGAATTATGCATGGTGGAAATTGAATATTTCAACTATATTTATGTGATGCATTAATAATTTTGGTTGTACACGATGATTTATTCAAGCTTACCATAGTTAAAATTCAAATGCATTAAGCAAAAGCGGTTATTATTTTGCAGTATTTTCGGAATTAAGCAATTATTGTTGCATATGAATATTTTAACTGCATTTGTGTGATGCAATATTAATTTAGCTGTAGTAATGATTTTGTTTGATGTTAACGATAATAATTTAATCGCATTATGAAAATATAATTGAAAAATGAATTTTGCTTTTTGATATCTTGAGATGATTAAATGGTGACTTCACATAATTAATGCTTGATTCAACCATGCAGCTCAGCGTTTAATACATTGCTTTCAGGTTTGATGACATAATTTGGCTAAGTTTGCTCAATTTCTTTTACAATTACGATGATCAATAATACGATAAGCATATAAGTTGTTGTATTCGGGCTTAAGGTAGATGCATAGTTTAAGTGCTGGGTCAAAATGTGTGCTGTAGTGAGAATAATGTCGATAACCACCTAAATGAGTTTATTTTTTATTTTTTTACAGTAAATTCTAAAATCACTTGTACCACCACTGTTCGAAAACTTCTAGAAAACAATTGATGAACATATCTTTATATAGATGATCACGTAGTCGTAGTTTGATTATTAGATATAGTTAACTAGGTCAGACGAGCAGTGAGAGAATTTAGTAATAATACTGCATCAATGACACTTTTGCCTTTTTTGGCTGCAGGTACAAATACTTTCAATGGTTAAAATAATTGACTGATGTAATGCATCCATTAGGGCCAAAAAACATCACCTATTTGCGCTCAAGCCCAATATCATACATGCATCGCTAGCAGTTATTTCTAAGGCTGAAAAATGAATAGACTTCTCACAATTGTTCTCTTCTGTATGTTTTGGATATTTCCAAATATTGGTTACTGCGACCAGCTGTATGCCGTGTTTTGTACCCTACATTGACATAGATCAAATTCAGTGAACAATAGTAATTTATATTGGAATCCATGTTATTTTCTTATTGCATCATCATTTCTATTTCAATTGAATCTTCTGTTTTACTACTTTTCCCCTGTACAACATCTGTTGCTTTTTTCCTTTTTTTCCCTTCCTTTTTTCAGCTGTTGACAAATACTTTTCCTGACTGTTTACAAATTTTGTCCTATTACTATATTTCACCCCATTGCAAAAAGCTTTTGTTACTCTTATTTAATTGACTCAAACTGCACAGTGTCTTTGTGTCTGCAGTTCACAGCGAATGCTTCAACTATATCTCTGCACATTGAAGCAGCTGTGTAATTGCAAAAGCAACAACATTGGCGTTATATGCCACAGTGAATATGTCTATGCATTAGCAGATAAATTTTTAACATATTATCCTCTAAATAGTCTGTGAACTTTAACATATTCACTGTAATTTTTTTGTTCGATTTTAATTGTGATTATCATGACCAAATATATCTATGTGTTCTTTACCCTACCAAATTGTTATTCATGATGTAACACTATCGTTCAACAAAAGTTTTTCCTTACCACCATATTAAATTTCTTATACATTTGGATATGACCTATACAACAACAATATTTTTTCAACATCCGTGTGCGAAGCACGGGTTCGCACTAGTTATATATATGTGTGTGTGTGTGTGTGTGTGTGTGTGTATGTGTAAATATTTATATTTTATATTGTTAAAGCTGTGTTTTAGAATTTTTTCCCATAAATTTATTTTTCATCGTACAATTCAAAATTAAGGCTATATATATATAGACACACACATATATACATACACACAAACGTGTACATACACACCCCGAATATATACATGGTAGATATGAATCCTAATATCTGCACATGTATATGTTGACCATGTTTGTATTTGTTTTTTTTCCATTTTAAAAATTGTTGTAACATATCATCCCTTATATATTGATTAGGTGTGGTTTTAATTATATGTTTGCAAAAAGGGAATGGTAGAATCATTCAATGATGTCCTCTTTATCTCATTCCTTTTAGACCTTGATTTGGTTGTATCAAGGTCTAATTTCATTTTTGTTCGTGCCTTCAAACACTAAACAATTACACTCACCATATGTTTCACATATTTGTATAAAATATGAATATATTTGATATATTGATACCTTTTCAAATTTCATAATTAATCAATATAGATTTAATTCGTTAAGAATAAGATGATATTAAAATAAATATGATTTTATTAATAATAAGTAGATTAGATCTAGGGAAATCCATTAGAGTTGACAGGCCCATTTTGATCCAATTAGGGAATTTTTAAAAATTTATTCATTTCACCTGCTAAGAAACATACTAGATTCCATCAATAGTATCATAGCCCAAAGTAGTATAATTAGTAACTTTAAGGCCAATTAATAAGGCCTACTTATCCGATGGATGTCTAGAATAGTAGTGTTAAGGCTTAGGGTTGAATAAATTAGTATTCTTTCCTTCTTGGCTACTAGCCCGGCCTAATGGATGGAGTAAGTCCAAAGCTTGACCCAAATGTATAGACCCAAATACATTTAGGCCTTGGGTTAATTTTCAAAATTAAGTTTGAAAATCTAAAAGATATTTAAAGTTTAAAATTTTAAATTTAAGTTATTATATGAAATTAAGTGCTATAAAATTTATAAAATATTTTTTTAAATTATTTTGAAAATCAAGTGTAATATTTTCAAAAATTATGTTAATATTTAATTAATTGGATTATTTAAAGAAAAAATAATTAACTAACATTTATATCGATATATTTATATATAACTATAAATGTTATAGTTTAATATACATATATGTATATATATACAAAAAAGTTCTTAAATTTTTTAATGAAAAATAAAAATAAAATTTTATTTTATTAAAACATTTAATTAAAATAATTTTAATTAAATTAAGTATTTAATATGAATGGATACATACATACATACATACATACATATATATATATATATATATTGATATATGTATATAATACTATAACTATTATAGTTAAATATTCTTCTTTTTTGGATGAATAAAATAAAAAATTCGAATTTTAAACAAAATCTAATTAAATTGTTAATTAAATTAATAAAATATGATTTAATTATTAAAATTGAAATTAATTAATCTAATTAATAATATACATATGCATATTATATAAGTTAACTAAATTATAAACAGTTATAAATTAAACTCATGTAATAATATATGTTTAAATATAAGTGGAACTGAAATAAGCCTAAAATAGATTTTTGAAATAAGCACATACGTAAAGTTCATATAACATTATCTCAAATGTGTCCAACTCTTGAAACACGAGGATATTTCATAAGTACATTATACCTTAAACTGATATCCCTCTAAAATGTATATGTTAATGATTACAAATCCGTAATATATAAAGTTGTCATCTACGATTTATATATTAATTAATATATTACTTACATACTCTCTAATTGTTGAGCAAACTTAATCTAGCAGTGTTTTATGTAGTGCTATTAATATATTATTAGACGAGGTAAGATACATGTACGTATTTACTGAGCAAGCTCAAGGAACGTGCATTGTACTTGGATCATCATGAAATTGTAGGTACGAATGAATAATCTCTCCCTGTGTAGTTAATGCCCCGCTATTACCCCGCTACAACCCCGCTATATCTCATAGCGGATTTCTACCGCTACGATTTTTCCGTATAGCCCCAAAATATAGCATTTCCGCTTTAATCCCCGCTATTTCCGCTATATCCCGTTATTTCCGCTATATTCCGTTATTTCCGCTATATCTTTTTTAATAAAATGAATTGAAAAATTGCATTTATACATTATAAAATTATGAAACTAATTTATTTGATTTAAGTTTTTAATATGTTTTCAGAAATGAAAATACTCTAATATTCTACCAAATTCAATTATGTTATATAACAGTTTTTCGTTTGTTTAAAGTATATCCGCACATATTTTTATTTAGAATTATTTATGTCTTATTTATAATTCAATTGAGTGATAATTTTTCATTTAATTACCATTTATATATTTGTAAAAACATTAAGTACGAGTTTTGTATGCTATTTTAGAGCCATCCGCTATATCCCGCTATATCCTTGCTGTATCCCCGCTATGACTTTTTGCACCTCCACCGCTTTGAATCTACCGAACGCATTAACTGCACGGATCTCTCCTAATTTTTTTAACAAACTCATGGTCGAGATTGAGATTAGGCAAATACCATGCATTTAGAGATATATGTGATAATAACCGATAAAGAGTTATCCATCGCTTACGGTCCTATGATTTGTTAAACAAACTCGATGTCAAAATTCCAAGGCAAACGAGTCCCGACACTCAATAAAGGAATTGAAAGATTTTATTATTTATCTTAGGTTTTTAAGAATGTAAAAATATAGTGGGACCTTTATTAGAAAAATAAAAACATTTATCCTTTCTCATATTGAAAGAACATATGCTATATAAAGTTAAAATAATCTACTTTGATAAATTTGTGTAAGTAATATAATTGATAAATTGTTTATTAATTAAAATATACAAGTGAACATGTTAAGATTAACATAAAAATAAAAAATATACTTACCAATAAACCTTTTAGCATGTTATCACTTTAGGACCCATGCAAGAGCCCAATAATAATACTTCTAAGTATGCAGATACATTGGTCACTTAGGTGTCTATTTGTCTGATTGTGTATTGCTTTTTATGAATTTTGAATTCTAAAAAATACAAGGATATGAATGTTTGATCCATAATCAATCACATACAAAAGTTATATGATGAAGAGTCGCATACATAATATATGAAATCCCGATAAAATGGTTTCATTCGAAACAAGCAAGTAAACCATATTACGAGATCATGTATTTAGTATAATTGATTATAATAGGGTTGTGTGTTAGTTGTAACACTTGACAAACAACTACAAAATGGACCTAGAATTCGATCACTGAAATGTCAGTCTGATCAATTATGTAAAGTGCAACTTATTCAGTATCCTTAAATATTAAGGATAATCGAATGCATTTACTTTAAAGAATCTGATGTAATCTTATGGTAAGAGTTTCCCTTAGACAGTTTGACTATTTGGAAGAAAAATGAATGTTTAATAGTAGATGTAACATATGCGTAGTTGGGATGAAGAGAATGAATTGTCACCTCGACTTTATAAAGTAACATCTAATTCGAGAATTGTATAAGATGCTAATGGATACTTAATATGGAATGAGAAATGTAATTTTTGTTCCAAACGTATTTTCATATGGAATTT
The DNA here is from genome assembly GCA_030765085.1 of Allium cepa. Lineage (NCBI taxonomy): Eukaryota > Viridiplantae > Streptophyta > Magnoliopsida > Asparagales > Amaryllidaceae > Allium > Allium cepa. The sequence goes on along the minus strand of CM060932.1, from coordinate 682,213,478 downwards.
TTTTTATCAAAATTATTTCTTCAAGTTCAAGATGTTTTATTTGAAACTCTCGACTATAACTCGTACAATGTTTGAAATAAAATTCCACAATAATTTGTTAAATGGAGCTTCACATGTTGCATGCTGTTATAATAATGATGGAAATAGTGGAAGCATACCATATGACACTTGTTAGTAAATGCATTCATATTACAAAAGATTGTCTTCATTTATATACAAAGTATTGTTTATGAAATAATGACCATTCTTCTGTATTAATTGAAAATACATTATTTTTATTGTAGTATGAATATTATGAATATCTATCATAGGATAATTCTGTATAATGGTATTTGCTTTCATAACAAAATGATGCAGTAACTATAGAAAATATAGAGGTATCTAAAATTTTGATAATTATTTTGGAATTATGGAATAAACTATATTTTGAGAAATAATTCTTTAATCAGATGATTGCGACTCACATAGTACTAGTGAATCGTATCTTAAATGATTAAGGGCAAAGCACCACATTAGTGGAAGCGACGAAAGAGTTAATGAACTCTTTAGTATGTATGTATGTACGTATTTCAAGGTCTAGTAATACCAAAATAGTACAATTACTTCATTGAATTCGCTAATGAATTATCATAGCAATGAACATGTGCATTTGGTACGTAAGTATTGTGACTATGGTAAATTCTAGAATATAACATGAAAGTATAAAACATCTGCATGCAAAGAAAGTAAAAGAATTTGATCTGATCAAATAAGTGGGTATATTGGAAAGAGTTCCAAAAGTACCAAAACCGACTAAGATTTATCTCAAAATTCACTCCTCTCTATGATTCATAATGATGTTTGATGAGGAGTAATGAGACTTTGTTGGGGAAAATACGACTGATGATGAGCGAAGTTGAGCTAAATTTTTTTAATAAGGTCAGGTGCTTAAGAAAGTACTTAGATTACAATTAGTCTCATCTAAAGCATAGTTAACGAGATCATATAAGATAAAAGTTGATAGGAAATCCCTACATGTCTAAGGTCAAGGAGTTGAAAAATTATGTTAGTCAAAAGGTTGCATATAATATATTTTCGCAAGGGATCTTGTATGGGCCACCCTAGAGGAGTTTGGAAACAACCAACATTGGTTGTCTAATTATATTATGAATATAAATTCCATAAACTCAAAGTTAACTCAGTTTTATACATATATAAAAGTAATTCATGAAATATTATTAAATGTTTGTTCCATTATGTTGAGAAAAAACTCTTATTTTAAGAAATGCCGACTACATGATGAAGGAATTTATTTTAGAAATTATTGATATTAAAATAGATTTGGATACGATCAAAAGATGAAATTGATTATGAAAGATGAAATGAAATTGAGGTCCTAAACAAATACAACATATTGGAATGTCAAACAAATTTTTTTGCACTTTAAAAAATCTATTATTTTTTATTGATATTGAGAAAATAATTCCCTCAGTGATCGATAATCCATAATTAGTATTGGCTCCACCATATGGCATGGTGCATAATCCATAATTGATTCCAAATGCATTATCAAAATATGATTTTTATAGTTGCTCTCAAAGGGGTATGATCCATTGCCTCAAATGTGTCTTCAAGATGAAGATCAAGTCGTTGAGATGTAGCAATCATGATGAGAATAACATCGTAAATTTCAATTTATGGAAATCAAAGTAATAGATTCGTTATTCAATTTACTTAAGTTAGTTCATATTTTACTCACAAATTTATCACCCAATATGGTTTTGATTATTGGGATATTTATGTTGAAACAAAATTCTAAATAATGATTAGAGTAGATTTTTTGCACATAACAACCAAAGTCTCTTGAAGTCAGTGGGAGCGATAATTTAGTTTGTGGGTTTTAGATTTGGGCAAATAATTGATACGAAAGTATCATTCTACATGCATCAGAGTTAAGCAAGTATTTTGATAGAAAAATCAAATAATTTGATTTTCAATCAAAATATCAAGGATGCATGTGTCTATAATAAAAATAATTAAAAGGTACAAAGATATCTCTAAACTATAAGATAACAATATACCACTTTGTTAACGATGCACCTATAGTAAAATAGTTTAGTTTGGTTATTCAGTCCTCAGATTTGAATATGTCATCATTTATATTCTGTATAAAAGGATGTTGGAAATGTCCAAAACGATATGCACAAATACCATAATAAAAAGTTTAATATGGAGCATGTAAGATGATTGCTTATGCATGGGTAATATGAATTATCATACATGCTGTATTGTCTACAATATCTTATTTTGATAATGTATTTGATACATAGAGCAAGTATCAAATTCAAGTTAATATATGGTAGTTAAGTATTCATGAGTATTTGACGAAATGCTACAGAATTTTTCATGGAAACAATAAACTTTCTATGAAGGAGTATTCGAACTCAAACTTCATAAGTAATATCGAATATAGCATGTTATGTATAATTCATGCTCAAAACCTTAATTAAGAAGCTTTTAGTTGGACATGTACCAAACAAGAGGTTGTGGATTCAATCGAAAGGCTAAGTACACTGCCTTGAGTTGCATCGTAATAAAAGCATGTATGCACAAATGCACAAATTTGTAAATAGGCTAGCAGCGATTCTAAATGTTGATAATCCTTTGATATTGTTATATGATAACAATGCCTCGATGCAATATGGAAAAGAACCTAGAGCACACTAAAAGTCAAAAAACATATTTTGAAAAGTTTCACATGATAAAGACAGTTTATCAACATTTGATTTACAAAGTAAATAACTAAAACAATATAGCAACCCATTCAACGAGGGACTAACTCTACTAGTTTTGAAAAAACTGATTGAAATGATGGGAATATAATTACATAATTGACAAGTGCAAGTGGGAAATTGAAAGAGTCAGAAGTACGTCGAAGGGGCAATTATATAATTTGTTACATATATCCAACTCAATAACCAATCTTATTTGTAATAAAGGTTTTTATTTTTTATTATACACTTGTTAAATTGTGATATATAAATTGAACGTTTAATTTAAGTATGTTAAATAGAAAATTGTGATATATTAATTAAACAATTATATGTCACCTTTATTGTTTAACTTAGCTGCTGCTAATGTTTTTTTCTAGAATTGTCAAATTGGCTACTAGTAATAGGATATTGTATAATATAGGAATGAGATCATTAATAATGGTCTTTCCGTTCTTTAATTTTCGGATGATACTATGATTATTACATGTCATTTGCCTAAGCATACTATTGCACTTGAGTCTTTTTATATAGTTTTGAACTTTTATCTAGTTTAAAGATTAATTTTGAAAAAAGCTCAATACTAGTTTTAAATGACATATATAATATAAAAAATCCAATTACATGCACATTGAGTTGTAAAACAATGAAATTCCTTATATAATATCTAGATTTTTTAATTACACCTCAAAAAGTTAGACATGATGATTGGATAACTATAACAGATAAAATAAATAAAAGATTATCCAAATGGAATGGTAAATACTTGTCAAGAGCAGCTAGGAGCATTACCCATTTACTGGATGTCGTTTTATTTTTTTCCTAAATATATTGATAAAATCGATAAAATTAGGAGAGACATTTTATAAAGTGGTGGTAATCCGAATTGTAGCTCAAAGTGTCTTGTTAATAGGGAAATGGTTTGTAAGTCAAAAAATGAGGAGGGTTAGGAATTATTAACTCATATAACTTAAATATATCTTTATTAGGAAAATGGATATGAAAATTTAGTGATAATAATGAGAATTTGCTATGGTAAGAAATAACATCGAATCAATGATACATAGGCACTTATAATTTATACCACAATACTACTAATAATATAAATAATATGTCTCGTTTTAGAGACCAGTTATACTGAATTTTGATATATATATATATATATATATATAATTTAGATATTAATAATGTTGTAAATTCTGGTAATAACACTTCTTTTTGGAATGAATTAGAGATTTTAGTCATTCCACTTAAAGTGGAACTTAAAGAGTTACATGATATATGCAATTTCAAATATATACTAGTTTTTTATTTATAGGCCTAATTTAAATTTTCCTTGAGAATTTAGTTTTAATCATATGCTAAGTGATAGAACAATTTGCTTGATTATATGTTAAACTAGAACTATACACTATTGACAATGAAAAATACATTAAAATTTGGTATCTAGAACTAGTAGGAAATGTACATCTCATTCATTTTACAATTTCATAATTTTTTTTGGAATTAAATTAAAAGTTTTCAAATACATTTGGGAAATTTGCATTCCACCTAAAGCTAAAGTGCACATGTGGTTAATCTCACATGTGAAGTTGAATACTATAAACTTTTGAAAAAGAAAAAATTTATTTAATGATAAAAAATGTAATTTTTATAATAATAAGTTGAAAAATATTATGCACTTATATTTTAAATGTAATATAACAAAATTTATTCTTTTAAAAATTCACAATTTATGACAACCACCATTGTTCCAGTGGTTAAGTGATTCGACTTTGGTGCGAGAGGTCACAAGTTCGAAACTTGCATAGCATGATTCGAACATATATTGACAAGTGATTTGTGATATGTTGTCCCAGTGACATGTTGTATCTAAGTGCCATTTCAAAAACAATTCTCAATTTGTTTGATTTTAATATAAATTTTGGTCATAAATTGCGAAGTATATTCGAATAATCTTAGATTTTGTCATAAGGGACACAATAGGTTTTTACTTGACACTAATTACACAATTACATGTTGATATATTTGGTTTAAAAGAAACCAATAATTATTGAATAACATTAATATTGGTTTGGAAAATTTAATACATGTAATCTTTTATTTAGTTTTAATTGGATTCAAATCCTAATTGTAAATTAAATAAAACTTTAAGTTTTAAAGAGTTTCTTTAAAAAAAAAAAAATCTTGTATTGAGTTATTAAAGAATAAAATCTTTGTTAATAATAGAAAGAATAATATAAATCTAAATTTCGCTTCCTTGGACAGTCTTACTAGGGTAACACAAAGTTCGTCGTCTTTATTAGGTTATTAGTTGGATAATAAAACAATGTAATATGTTTGTACTATTCTTTTGATTGTTCTTTGCATAGTGTTTTGCCTTGTATTTACTCTTTGCTGAACTAATGTTGGTTACACTCATTTTATGTATTGCTTTAGTTGAATAAGCATGCAATTTTAATCAGTTGTAAATTCAAATGACCCGAAAAATGCATCATTTGCAAGTCACCACCAGTTTTGGCACTTTGGCATTATCTAATCATCAAAGACGAAGCTTATGATTGGAGAGGAATAACACATTTTGACATGTAAAATGTTCCCATAAGAATGGAATTTCCAATGCATTGACTGAATTCTTTTCATGAGAATGACGCTCATGTCGACATCTTTTTGTGTAGTTAGTAACGCAATTTATTTCAATTGAACTGAAATTTTATATAGCCCGTAATACAAAGATTTGCCGTCCATACAAAGGGGAGAACCATGTCAATGTTGTGGGATTGGTTAAGGACGCTCACAAAGTATAATTTATACAAAGTGACAAGTCTATAATCAAGATAATTTTCGAAAACAAAAAGGAACCTTAGATGAGCTTTGACACAAACGGAAAACCTTTATTATCCAATGATTAATTTGGGATTTGTAGTTTTGTTGAAAAACTAGTAAAAAAAGAGAAATATGTTTCATGGTGTTGGTGATTAACCTACAAATTGGAAGGTTATTAATGAATCTGGAAAACAGTGTTTTATGTGATGAATAACATAATCTATTAAAATAAACTAGTATTGTATTCAGTCTCGATTTCTATAATTGGAATGTTGTGTTATATTTTTGTATATTTGCTTATGCCAATGTAGACATATTTTGTAAGTATTTAACCACTGGTTGGAGACAAAGAGCAGGTTCAAGTATGATTTATGATATCTAATTCACTATGAAAATTCATTTAGTGAAATTGTTTCAACTTTGAATGTATTGTAAAAGAAATAAACCCATCATTGTTTATGATGGTGAGCTATTTTAGTGGATGGAAAAATCCATGTAATATTGAAATTAGGAGAAATATGCCACATACAATAATGTATAAGATCGACCATTTCTTTATGTTGTTGCCTACATTGTTTGTTCAAATAGTTGCTTCCAGTCTAGCTTTTTTCAGTTCTCTATTCATTTGATTGTATAGTAATAAATTAATAAGAGCATAGTAAAATTATATGGCATGTTTGTCATATGTGTCCTTACTTTTTTGAATTATATGTTTTTAATATGTGGTGTGTTGTGAACGGTTCCCTTTTGGTAAAGTTTATGAAATGCTTATACGTTATTGCATTTGCATTAATCAACACGTACACGTTAACCAAAAATTACATGACTCTTTATTGTTTCTTTATCGAGTGTTAACTGATATGTTACTTGCTTTATGTTGTTTATTATCAGTTTAGTTTATTTCTGTTTTACATATATATGTACATATGTGTATGTATTGATCCTACATTTTTGTTATAATTATCTTAGCAGCTACAAGAGTAGTTTTCAGCTGATTTTGAGGATATGAGCATTTATCGCATTTTGTAGTTTTATGTTGTAATTTTCTATTATGGACGTTAGTTACATAGGATTGTGGTTTTTTTTATTTTTTATTTTATTTTGTACAGAGAGTATCGCTGCTTGTCATGCATGTTTATAGCTCCTTCTTTAAGTGCAGAATAAATACATTAGTGCTCTCCTCTACTAATAGAGGATCGACCATTTTTCTCAAAAAAGTTTTGAATTTTTATCATTTAGAATCATAATATTCATTGACTTCTATTAACCCAAAAAATGGATCAATACCTTAGATTAAGTGTGAAAGCACTAGCCCTATTTACCAAGGCAAATATAATAGAGAAAAGGAATAGTAACATGTAGATAAAGTAAAGAGACAAGAGATTTTTACAATGGTACAGCTGTTAAGGAAGCCTTTGTCTACTTTATAACTTCTGTTATTGACTGGCTTATGTTACAAGTTGAATCTGGTTTCAATTTGATTGAACTTCTAAGCAAGATCAAGTCACAAGTGCAAGAGTTCACTGGAGAATCATAGTAAATCTCTAGATGACTATTGTATGGGAGGAGAAGAGCGAAGAATGATTTCTGCAGGGTTCCACCAGCCAATCCAAAAGATTCCCTTTATGTTGCAGATGGATGAGTATTTATAGAGATTGGAGAGCTATTAGGCCAGCTGCTTTACCAAAAGCTTGCGTTTGAAGGTACGCGCTTAAGAAATTACGTAGCAACCCGAGCTAATTTGATGGATTATTAGCGATCCTAAGGCATGGATCGCTAGCCATCCATGCAGTCAGTGTATTCTTGGCTCGCTTTAATTGGATCATGTTCCATGCCTTATGTAGATTCTCTCTGTGTAGCTTTATAACTAGATGCCTTCTTTTGATGATTCGTGTACGGGTTGCATTGAACTGTTATTGGAATCAGATGAATGCTCACTTCTCAAACTAGTCTGCTTAGAATATCTTGAAACTCTGTAGGCGTCCCTAAAAAAGATAATGCTTCATGATGCAAGAAGAATGGATGACCCATGAGCAATATTTATGGATTGCTAGTGATCCATGGGTGATAGATCGCCAGCGATCCATCCCCTTAGGCTAATTTTGCTTTATTTCTCTTGAGTCCCTCTTGATTCCTTCTTTTGATCATCTTGGTTGATTCTTGAGTCGTTTTGATTTGATGCTGATGTTATAAATTCCATTGAATTCTATTGGGTTAAAAATACGGATAACATTTGCTCCCCATAGTATGTTTTTTTGGGAAAAAAGGCGTGCTTTGGAAGTAACTGCCTTTGAGTTCCTATTTAGTGAGGTTCAAATGATTGTGTTGAGGCCATCGTGTGGATTCAGCTTTGGTTATTTAGCTATTTGTTGAGTTCTGATGTGAATTATCATTGCTCATAACAATCAATCAATTTCGGTCCCACAACTTTCAAGATGCTTGCAAATAACACGTGGGTCATACTTGGCAAGTTTGAAGAAAATTGGTTGCAATTGGTTGGATCACCAGTAATCCATCCATGGATCGCTAACGATCCAAGGATTTAGCAGAATTTTCTTGCGCAACCTTTTATTTAGCTTCACATGAGCCAAACTTCCTCCATTCCATATTTTTATTCGTGACTTGATCCTTCTGCCTCACGACCCGAGCCAAAGTACTCAAACCCTAACTTTGCTTATACCATCACCGCCGTCGATCCCCACTGTTGGAGCTTCTTGCCATCGACCCTACAGGACTTCGCTATCACTTTGACCTTACCCCTAGCTCTTGAAACTTCGTTAATTTGGATTACCACTGACCTTACCTACTTGGATCTCCATCAACCTATCCACCTTGGGTTGCCATCGACCTAGAATTTGACATTATTCGCCTTTTGATTTTTGAGTTGAGGTAGGTGGTATGGATTTTTGGCATTTTGTTTTAGCAATTTGGTAATGAGTTTGTATTGGTGATGGAATTAATGGAGAATTCAAGTTGGTTGCTATTTTGTGAAAGAAGATAGTAAATCGAGTCTTGTGTTCTTCACAGAATGAAACTCGAGTTTTGTCCCGATGCTTGACATGTTTTGCTATCTTCGTCCATAGAATCAGAATTAACTTGGACCGACTTACATCATCAATCCAGTGCGACGTCTTGTGGATTGATTTTGGTTTTTCTAGGATGTGATAATAGCTTAGGGTAGCATCATGTATGTATCTTATGTTGTTATTACCTTCTTGGGAACTGAAATCGACTTATGCTGGGAATTCTCTACTCGATTTGGACCCATCTCTCTATAGTTGCTCACTTCGGCTTGGTCCTGTTATTGCACAATCAGTGTTCCTAGATTGGAAATAGCTTTCCGTGTCGCTTCGAACAACGGATACATTATCGATTGTTGGTCGATAATGGATAAGTATAGGAGAAATAACTTTAATGAATGATACGAAAAGCTATTTTCTTTCCTCATTGTGAATGAACTATCTACACAGGATAGAGCATTTGTAGTGCTCGGGACACCGAGCCCATCCCACATAAATAACACATTGCACTTGCCCTAGTCAACACTTGGAACCCGATATGACGGCATAAATTGATATGTTTTCGGAGTTCAAGTGTTAAGCGTAGGGGGACTTTTAGTTAAAAATAGAATTACCTAACCGCGTTAGGTACAAGTTCTGTTATATAAAATGAAGCACTCGTCATCCCATCGTAAATACAACGGAGGAAGTCCGACACTCTTAGAAGCCAAATTGTCATCAATTACGCCTTCACAAACGGTTTCAGTAGCGCCTACTTCTTAGTACCACCAGCAGAATACGGTCAATTGGTTCTAATTGGTCCAGTCGTAGATCGGATTCTTCCAAATTTTAGAGTTCTACTCAATCCTCCGGAGAGAGATCCCTCCGTAATCTCTGCTAAAATTTTGCATAACAATTTTTTATGTCATGTTATTTTGAACGATGATGTATGTTTTCCATTGAAAAATGAGTTCGCACATATTCCCCCTTCGGGGTATACTGCTTGCCACCGGTATATGTGCTTGAATGAATCAGTGCCCCCCTTCAATCACTTTTTGAGAGAAACTCTTTTAAACTTTGGAATTGATCCATTTCAGATTTGCCTCGATGGATACGCGATCTTGACTTTCCTTCACGTCTTGTTTATGCGGACATTCAATCGTGCCCCAAGTTTAAGAAGAGAGACAAATGTTCATCCCTCATAGTGATCGAGGCTTAAAGAAACTGCAAAATCGTACTGCAGCTTTAAAGTAACTTGTTCCAATTCAAGACCCAATATTTTATTGTTTGGTGTCCTAAAGGATTTAATCGTACTTGGACAACGGAGGGTAAGTATTTTCTTTTACTCATTGAGATTTAATACATCGCTATGATATTTTTAATAGATTTAATACTTCTTGCTGTTATTCAAAGAACGAACAAAGATCCATCACTCGATCCAATCTTCTATACTCTGAAGGCCATAGATGCCAAAGGGTGATTGGTCAAGTTTTTTCTAACAGATGAGAATTTGCTTTGGTATGGGTTGTTGCATCCCGGGAGATCTACCGCAACCGTTAAAGTTCCATCTCCTTCCGTTTGGTGGGTCAACCAAAGAAATTCATGAAGAAAAAGGTGTTACTACTAAAGCCAGCTGCCCGCCTAGGATGTCCCTAATCCTGAAGGAGAAGGAAGAATTCAAGTAGTGTGAGGGTAAGGCTATAGTGACAACAAAAAAAGAGGAGGTTGAAATTAAGAGCAGCAGTAGCTTTGGTTCCTCCTCTAGTGATGATGAATTCAATGCAAGTTCGGGTGATGGAAACTTTAAATCGTGTGATGAAACTCTGAGAATGAGTCCCATTCTCCTGGATTTGCCTCCCCAAGACATTCATGCTAAAGATGCTCGCCCAGCAGCCAAACAACTTCATGGTTCTCCACTTAAGAAAATCAGTATTGACTTTAGGGATTTGAGCAACATTTATGTAGATATCGATGAACTTATGGGAGAAGATTTCAACTTTGAGGGATTATCTCCTCGTCCCAGTCATGCTGTGTCTAGAGTTAGCCCGATTTCCACCATGGTGACTTCCTGATCTGGTTTGTGGAGTCCTTTTAAGCCATCTATGACATATTACACATTTCACTAGGGTCACGTTCACTTACATATGCATTATTTAGGTTCATTTCCAGTCGTTAAAGCACTTTATTTAATTTTGTATCAGGAAACATGAGACGTCGTGGACTTTACGAGGACCTTGAACAATTTACTGGTGCACAATGCTGGTTAATACGGACTTCAAGCCACTATCGGTCCTAAGAAACCAAGGAAGAGCGGAGGTAGAGGAAAGATTTGGATGCCAAAGTACGTCATCGAGATGACAGAGAATGGGGTAGAGTTTACTGGAGTGGTTATGAGAAGAGAAAAACTCCTCATAACCGAGAAGAGCCATCAAAGAAGTCGAAGGTAGATTGTGACACCCTACACCTCTAGGCACCTTGAAAATCAGATATGACTAGAAGCATGGGTGGTCGGGTGAAATAAAAATCCATAACATAACACAGAGACTAAGGCAACCACATAAAATGATTAAAATATTACAGTGGAAGAAAGCTTTTGCTAACTATAAATTAATAGCAAGATAGCTTCATTAAAAACAACATTATCCCAAATTTATTTATGAAACCAAAAGTACCAAGTAATCTCCATAAAAACATAAAACATAACAAAGTTCATAATATAGGTCTCCATATATAGAGTAAAGTACGTAAGAGAGAAACGAAGTACATGAAACAAAAGAAACAAAAGCTTAAGACAACAGCTGCTCCAATGACCCTCCAAGCTGCAAAGAACTGCAACCTAGACCAGCCCTCATGTGATTTAGGGAAAACAGGAAAAATAGGAATGGGTCAGACATAAAGTCTGGTGAATGAGAAATAAAAGGAAGCAGAAAGAATAAAACAGTTTAATTCTAGGTCTTCCTTGGATATCGTAGAGGGTGAATAATATAATGCAGTGAATCCTTCTTAGATACAGTTCCAAAGAAGCCAAAGTCCATGGTCACTCTAGGGAAGTCAACCATGTAGTAATACTAAATGTCAATCTCCTGTCGGACCTGCTGTCCTTACCTATCCACGTGCTACAACGTGAAAGTCTTGCTCTTTACCCGTGCAATGTGACTAAATGGCTGTTACGTCTAACAGGCGTTGACTCAAAGAACCTTGCAGGACCCCAAAGTTGCGCTCAGGCTCCATCAAACTGGTGTCCTATCCTCCTGTCTCCTCGATCACCAACGTGGACTTACCCCTATCCAAAGTGTCGGTCCTCCAAAAGAGTGCCCGTAGCTGGGTCGGCTGCGCAAAATCCTCTAACGATATGCCTAAAGAAGCCTATGTCGGAGCACACTTGTCCTGCTCCATCCGCGTCGATCTTCTTGAAGAAGCCTACAATTAGGGATGCTATTTATCCTACGTACTACCAACCTATGAAAGGTAACAAATATCTTTGCGAACCTACTTGCCCGCTTTTAGTACGTACAACCAAAACTATATTTTGGTCTTACCTGCGTGAAACACCTCTCCAGACCTTTACAAGGTCTGCCTACCAAATCACTTCCAGATTAACTAATATTACCGTTACAGTCTACATATTGTTTATTTCCAAATTAATCTGCTTTAGACCATTTTTACATCCGAATTCGTTATTTCACAATTTCCTTTTTTCTTACATAAATGGTATTTCAACTTCATGTCTGTTTAATCCGCATGGCTTGTCTATAATTTTTATGCCATTTTGTTACAGATGTACACTAGCCTTTAGGGTCCATTTAATTTACATTTTTTCCCATCCTAATTTACGTTCTCCTTTTATAGATTTAATCTATACAAAAATTTTAAACAATAGCCACAAACCATTAACTACACAAACTTCCACTTTTACATTTTTAGGCCACATATGAAACAAACAGTTATGCCAATTAGACTTTCCAACTTTGTTCCAAAACCATATTCAAAATTATGTAATTATATCAACTAAAAATATAATTTTATTCAAGTAACATATTCTGAATTTATTCAACCAACATGTTCTACCATTAGAAATTGAATAACAGTTCTAATTCAATTTAATTAAGCCAATCTTATTTACACCATGAAACGTGAATAACAATTTTTTTTTCATATTTCAACCCAAACATGAATTAGAATTGAGAAGTGGAAGAAAAAGAAGATACAATAATTTACATAAATTTCAATCTTATTTGTGCCATAAAACGTGAATAGGCAATCTATATATCCCATATTTTAAATCAAACATGAATTAGATTTGAGAAGTGGAATAAGAAGTTGCAATAATTTACATCTATTCTCAATTGTTAATAGAAATTAATTCATATAGACGTGCCAGAAAAGAACTAAAATTGAACTACTTTATTTTTCTATTTCATATTAATTAACCACTCACCGGCACTTGAGCTTGTATAAATTTGAAAAAGCTTTTGCTTTAATCTTTCTCCCTTTGATTCTTCTAAATTCCCCAAATTGCTTGAATATATATAGATAATTTAATTTGGTAGATATTTATTTATTTAATAGAGAAAAGGGGGAAGAATAATACACACTAATTTACTGTAGAACTATGGTGACGGCTGAATAAGAGATTAGGTTTAGGTTAGATGGTTTATTTATAGATTGTTTGAGTGAATATAATCCATCAGATTATTTTAGATTAAATTTGGTTCTTTCATACACTTAATGGTTATCCATTCTAGCCCCTACACAACAGTCAACCAATAAAATTTAGCCATCTCATCCTATTACATCACTGGAGCGAATGGAAAGCCGCCACATGTCAGAAACAACGCTGAAATATGTTGGAAAATCGTTGGAAACGAAGCAACTAAAAAACACATCGCTCCAGATTTTGGGCGACAACGGGACTTGATCCCTGGTCACTAAGGAAGTCAACATGCGCATTTACCACTGTACCAAATGCGCTTTTAATTTATTTTTAATTATATTTCCCGAAAAATATCAGAGTGTTACATTCTCCCCCCTTAAAGGATTTCAATCCCGAAATCTCCAAAGATGGAAGAACGTAATTAACAACCAACATCCAAGAACTGCATTCATCTACTCAACCATCATCCATTTCTACCATTTTCCTTATTTTTAACTAATGCAGTTTATGATTTATGCAAAGTGAAATGCATATGAACTTACCTAATGCGAAAAGGTAGCCGGTCTACTGATTCAGTGGACCTCCTGTAATGCAAGTATGCTTATGCCATACAACCAAATGTATATAATTACCCTATTATAATTGATAATTCTGTATGTATGTTTCAATCATTCACCCAAATGCACCATCCATATGCAAGATCCATTTATACACACACACATATATATACAACAATGTGCAAATGCAATAGATAACATGCACGCATATGCAGATGTGTGTACCTAGTTGGCCGATTATCCTAATAAATATCTATCAAGTGGATGCAAACATTAGCATCCACTTGCAATCATTTTCATCCATCAAACATAACAGCCTTAGTGACAAGTTTACAACCAAGCTCCATCCATAGGTTTCACCTAAAGATTATAGAAAAGACCCTAACTAAGGAAAGATCAAAGATCAAAGATAGGATATTTAAAGTGTACCTTCAAATAGAAAAGGATAAGAAGTTCAAATTCTCTCCTTAGATTCCCATATGCACTCCTTGGGGTCATCTCCTCATTGAACCTTCACTAGACGAACTTCCTTGTTGCGTAATCTCTTGACACCGCGTTCCAATATACGGGTGGGTGTACAATGCATAAGTGATTCGCACTCTACCTCTACTTCGCTTAGCTGATTGGGTTCTACTACCACTGTGGAATCATGTAGACACTTCCTATGATGCGAAACATGAAAAACATCGTGAACTCCTACCAACTTATCTCGAAGATCAACTTTGTATGCCACTTTTCCAATCCGTGCGGTAATAGGGATGGGTCCTACAAATCTCGGTGCCAACTTACCCACTGAGCAAAATCTTATAACATTTCTCAGAGGAGAAACCTTGACAAAAATCATATCTCCAACCTTAAACTCCAAATCTGAACGTCTTCTGTCGGCATATGACTTTTTCTATCTTGTTCAGTCTTTAACCTCTTGCGAATCAAATCCACCTTCTCGGAAGTTTCCCTCACCAAGTCTGGTCCAAGCAAGATTCTATCGGTGGTATCCCACCAATAGGCCGGTGATCTACATGGTCTGCCATAGAGGACCTCAAACGGTACCATCCCAATTCTTTCCTGATAACTATTATTACACGCAAACTCCAACAAAGGTAGGTTGTCTTCCCTACAGCCTCCGAAGTCAATGATGCAAAATCTAAGAAAATATTTTAAAACCTTATTTACCCTCTCCGTCTATCCATCTGTCTGAGGGTGATATGCCATGCTCAGATTCAATTCCGTTCCCAAGGCTTACTGAAGACTCCTCCAAAACTCGCTGGTGAATAATGGATCTCTGTCATTCACAATGCTGGCAGGAACTCCATGAAGCCTAACTATCTCCCTTACATAAAGAGTAGCCAAAGAAGCTGCCATCCTATTACTCTCAATAGGTATAAAATGATCACTCTTTGCAGTCTATCCGCAATGACCTCGTATTCCCTCTCCGCGACCTTGGCAATCCATCCACGAAGTCCATAGAGACGCTCTCCCATTTCCATAATGGAATATCCAATGGCCGCAATAGTCCTCCGGGCTTCTTCTATTCTTCCTTTACCCTTTGGTAAGTGATGTACTTCGATACATACTCTGCCACCCTCTTCTTCATTTCGAGCCAATAGAACACCCTCTTCACATCCCCGTTCATCTTATCACCATCGGGGTGCACTGTCATCCTAGAATGATGTGACTCGGCCAACACCGCATCTACTAAATCCTCACTACGGGGAACACAAAATCTACCATCCCTTCTAAGCCATCCCCTATTGTTCATGGTATAACGCCTAAGATGTGGTGATGACTCTCCTCTAACAAGCTTATCCAAAATGTCCTTTAACTCCTCATCCTCACCTTGCCTTGCTCCAATCTGTTCCATCAAAGTAGGCTGGACGTCGAGGGCAGCTAACAATCCCGGAGCTAAATCCGATGGAGGTCTAAAATCAAAGGTAGCAATGTACTCCAAATGCTTCCATTCCAAAAACAGAGGACTTAAAACCACTTTGCGTCTACTCAACCCATCTGCCACTACATTACCCTTGCCAGGGGTATGGGAAATCTCAAAGTTGTAAGAGGCTAAAAACTCCATCCATCTTTGCTGTCTCAAATTCAAGTCATTCTAAGAGAATAGATATTTCAAAGAATTATGATCTATGAAAAGCTCAAATATTTCTCGTAAGAGATAGTTTCTCCAAGACTTGAGAGTAAAACTATAGCAGCCAACTCAAGATCATGCTTCGAGTAGTTCTTCTCATGCGTTTTCTATTGTCTACTTCCGTAGCACACTACCGTACCTCTTGCATCATTACCGCCCTTATCCATATACCACAAGCATCCGTGTAAACTGAGAAAGGCTTAATTCCATCTGATAATACCAATACGGACGTGGTAGTCAAAGCTTCCTTCAATCGACCAAAGGCATTCTCACACTTGGCATCCCAAATAAAAACCGAGTTCTTCTTGGTAAGGCGGGTAAGTGGAGCTGATATCCTAGTGAAGTTCTTAATGAACTTCCTATAGTAGCCTACAAGACTAAGGAAACTCCTTATGTCCGTGGCATTCTTAGGGTCTGCCAATCCTGTACTGCTACCACTTCCATCGGATCTTCTGCAAGTCCATTCTTCGAAATGATGTGTCCCAAAAAGCGAACCTCATCCCTCCAAAAGTGGCACTTGGAGAACTTCGCCTTCAACTTATGTGCTCGCAGGGTCCTAAGAACTTCTTCCAAGTGAACAGTATGCTCCTCCTTGCTTCGCAAATAAACCAAAATGTTGTTGACATATGCCACCAGAAACTTGTTCAACGATTCGTGAAATACTCGACTCATCAGGTCCACAAAATATGCCAGAGCATTGGTTAAGCCCAAACGGTATGACTAATCACTCAAATAACCAATCCAGGGTCCTAAATGCAGTTTTCTCGATGCTATCCTCCGCCACACGCAACTGATGAAATCCCTTAGCCAAATCAAGCTCTGAAAATACCTTGACTCCCACTAGCTGGTCGAAGAAGTCGTCTAAACGGGAAGAGGATAACGATTCTTCTTCGTAAGCTTATTAAGCTCCCTTGAATCCATGCAAAGTCTAAGAGAGCCATCTTCCTTAGTGGTAAAGAAGACGGTTGCGCCCTACTCAGAATTGCTCCTACAAATGAAGCCCTTCTCCAAAATCTCTCCAATCTTCTTGCTCAACTCATGACGTTCCTTTGGAGCCATATGCCTCATGGATAAAGAAACTGGTTTGGAAGTACCGACAAGATAAATCTTGAACTCGATCTCTCTTTGAGTTGGAAGGCCAACAACCTCCTCAAACACATATGGAAAGTCTCTAACAACGGGTACCAAACTCAAACTATCGGGTGATAAGTCAAGAGAATAAAGGTAGCTCAACATGATTGATCCTTTAGGATCACAAGATACCTCCAAGGTACGTCCACTACTAGTGCCTAACCGCACTACCTTCTTATCGCAATCAAAAACAACCACATACATGGATAGCCAATCCATGCCAAGAATTAACCTGAACCCGAAAAAGCCCAATACAAAGGCACTGCAGTCAAACTCAACCCCTAAAATAAACAATTTAAAATCCCAACATAACATGGACAAATAAGCCGATCCTACTACGGGATTTGATACTACTACCTGATCGGTCACTAGGCAAGCATCAAGACTAAGACCCTTTACCAAAGTATTAGATATAAAAGAGTGTGAAGCTCCATAATCAAATAGGGTATGAACATGAAAATCAGAGATAGATAACACACCTTCGACGATCACCTTCTTTTCCTTGTCCACAATCGGACGAGTACTAGAGGAAGGGGCTACCTCTACAGCATAAGCCTGAGTAGGCTATGAAGGTCTCTATGAACTATCCTTGGGCTTTGATGGACAGCCCACTTTCATATGCCCCACTTGATCGCAAAGATAGCATCTCAGTCTCGGTTTCTCTCCTGCCCCTCTACAATCCTTAGCAAGATGACCTAGTCTCTCAAAAGTATTGCGCTTCCAGTCCATCCTTGGAGCTTTCCTTTTTCCACCTGACCCTCCTCCTCCTCTCCTCTTTCCTTTCCACCACTTCTTCCCATCACTCTTCTGTGACACATCTCCTTTCTTCTCAGTATCAGCAAGTAAAGCCATCTCTACCAATCCCTCAAAAG
Source organism: Allium cepa (assembly GCA_030765085.1). Taxonomy (NCBI): domain Eukaryota; kingdom Viridiplantae; phylum Streptophyta; class Magnoliopsida; order Asparagales; family Amaryllidaceae; genus Allium; species Allium cepa. The sequence goes on along the minus strand of CM060932.1, from coordinate 682,195,552 downwards.
TAGCTACCATCGGAATGTGGCTTGCCGCCAAACTCTACAATGGCCGACTCAAACCCTTAGCGAACTTCAACGCCTTCTTGTGAGGAGTATTAAGCTAGACTAGTCCAAATATGGCAAGCTTATTGAATTGATTAACATATTCCTTAACTGTCATATCCCTTTGCTTGAGCTGTATAAATTTCTCTAGTTGCACTCTCTCTTCAACCTGCAATAAGAATTTCCTCTAGAACCTAGTATGAAAATCCATCCAAGTCAAATTATCAGCCTCAGCCTCCACAATCTCCCACCAATAAAGAGCCTCTCTCTGCAACTGCGATGAAGCTAACTGCCTCCGAGCCAAGTCCTCCAATCCCATAAGTCCAAATACCTACTCAAAACTACGGATCCAAGCTCTCGCCTCGGTATATGACTTGGTGCTAAGAAACAGCTTGCCTCCTAAGCTGGTCTAGTTCTTGCATAACTTAGGAAAATTAGGAAAGACCGACAGATGGGCTAGAGCCCCTTCCGCCGGAGCAGCATCCCTAGCTGGTGGCTCTGCTCGTGTAGTAGCCTGCAAATAATGTCTGAACCAAGCAGGCATATTAAGGCCTGGAACTTTGGGGATATCTTGCAGTTCAAACATTTCTATCTGTGGATATTATAAAGATGGGATTAGGTATTCCATAATAGTTCAATAGATAGGGAGGAAGAGATACGAGGGACCCATTTCTAAAATTTCTTTTTTTCTTCCAAAATATATACATATAATTTTAAAGTATTATTAGGAATATACTTTTAAAATTATTCGAAAATCAGACATGACTAGAAGAATGGGTGTCAGGTGAAATAAAAATCCATAACATAGCACCAAGACTAAGGCAACAACATAAAATGATTAACATATTACAGCTGAAGAAAGCTTTCATTAATTACAAATTAATAGCAAAACAACTTCATTAAAAACAATATTATCCCAAATTTATTTCTGAAACCAAAAGTACCAAGTAGTCTCTACCAAAACATAAAACATAACAAAGTTCACAATATATATCCCCATATATAGAGTAAAGCATAGAAAAGACAAACGAAGTACGTGAAACAAAAGAAACAAAAGCTGAAGATAACAACTGCTCCAATGACCCTCCAAGCTACAAAGAACTACAACCTAGAGCCGCCTTCCTGTGATTTGGGGAAAATAGAAAAAATAGGAATGGGTCAGACAAAAATTCTGGTGAATGAGTAATAAAATGAAGCAGAAAGAATAAAATAGTTTAAGTCCAGGTGTTCCCCGGATATCGCAGAGGGTGAATAATATAATACGGTGAATCCTTCTTAGATACAGTTCTTAAAAAGCCAAAGTCCATGACCACTCTAGGGAAGTCAACCATGCAGTAATATTAAATGTCAATCGGCCTATTAGACCTGCTGTCCTTACCTATCCACGTGCGTGAAAACCCATGCACATTAACTAAATGCCTCTTACGTCTGACCAGTGTCGACCCAAACAACCTTGCAGGACCCCGAAGTTGCGCTCAGGCTCCACCAAACTAGACTCCTATACTCCTGTCTCCTCGGTCAACAATGTGGACTTGCCCCAATCCAAAGTGTTGGTCCTTCGAAAGAGCGCCCGCAGCTGGGTCGGCAGCATAAAATCCTCCAATGATATGCCTAAAGAAGCCTACGTCAGAGCACACTTGTCATGTTCCGTCCACGTCAATCTGCGTGAAGAAGCCTATGATTGCGGATCCTATCTATCCTACGTATTTGCAACCTATGAAAGATAACAAACATCCTTGTGAACCTACTTGCCTGCTCCTAGTACGTACATCCAAAACTATATTTTGGACTTAACTGCATGAAACACATATCCAGACCTTTACAAGGTCTTCCTACCAAATCACTTCCAGATTAATTAATTTTACTATTATAGTTTACATATTGTTTATTTCCATTAATCTGCTTTAGGCCATTTTTACATCCGATTTGGTTATTTCATAATTTCCCATTTTCTAACATAAATGGTATTTCAATTTCATGTCCGTTCAGCTTATATTGTTTGCCTGTATTTTTTGCATCATTTTATTATAGATTTACACTAGCCTTTAGGGTCCATTTAATTTACATTTTTTTCAACCCTAATTTATGTTCTCCTTTTAGAGATTTAATCTGTACAAAAAATTTATCCAATAGCCACAAACCATTTAATTACACAAAATTCCACTTTTACATTTTTAGGGAACATATGAAACAAACAATTATGCCAATTAGACTTCCCAATTTTGTTCCAAAATCATGTTCAAAATTTATTTAATTATATCAATCAAAACGATAATTTTATTCAGGTAACATACTCTGAATTTATTCAACTAACCTGTTCTACCATTAGAAATTGAATAATAGTTCTAATTCAATTTATAACACGGTCCGCTTTTAGTGGAGACCCAGCTCAGCCTGTCGGACGGACATCGCGTGTTAGTTCATGGTCATGTTGGTCCTCTACCTCGGATAAAATTACCTAACCCTGAGGTTAAATTTCTGGACTTCTCCATGGGCTAAGACAGGATTGAGACAGGAAATTATTTCTTATCCTCTGCAGTTGCTCACTGGTATTCCACTGAATGCAAAAGTCAAATCTTATATTAGTGATGGTTTTATTAATCTTCCTTATTGCAGTTCTAAACAGGTTAGAGATTTATGGCAGTATTTAGAATCCTTGCCACTGAATAATAAAAATGAGAAAGTTCTTTGGACTGTAAAAGGAAAAAAGCATGCAATATGTACTGTATACAAGGCTTTGTTGAATAATGAAAATGTGGATACTTTTCCTTGGGCAGCTAGAGTATGGTCAAGTAAGTCATCAGCAAAGGAAAATCTTTTACTCTGGAAAATAATGGCTAATGCAATTAATTCTAAACAGAAGCTATTGAAACTTGGTTTGCTTAATAATGATGATTGTGTTTTCTGTCAATCCTCCTCTGAATCAAATACACACTTATTTTTTGAGTGTAATTTTACATTTAAAGTGTGGAATAGATTGCTTGCCAATGGAAATTTTTATAGACCAATGAAAAATTCAAGAATAGAATGGTATAATATCTTTAAGGCAACAAGATGGAAGTGTGCTAAATCTGAAATTCTGTTGATAGTTCTAAAGATCTTTGTTTAAGAAATTTGGAGAGAAAGAAATAGTAGAATTTTTGATCAGAAATTTGAGAATGAAGATGTGTTATTCAGTAAGATGCATAAGAGGAATCGAAGAAGGGTTGCAAGGCTGAGATGATTTTAAGTTGTATATTGAAATTGTTTCGCTGTTGTGTTAAAATTTTGTTTTGTTTTGTAGTTGTATTAGCATAGGATCATGTATTCTCTATGTTCTTTTTGGTGATTGTTAATAAAAGGGCAGGGCTCCCTTAGCCCATTGCTTTTCAAAAGTTCTAATTCAATTTAATTAAATTAATCTTATTTACATCTTGAAACAAGAATAATAATTTGTTTGTTTCAAATTTAAACCCAAACATGAATTAGAATTAAGAAGTGGAAGATGAAGATACAATAATTTACCTAAATTTCAATCTTATTTATGCCATAAAATATGAATAGACAATTTTTATGTCCTATGTTTTAAACCAAACATGAATTAGATTTGAGAAGTGGAAGAAGAAGTTGCAATAATTTACATCTATTCTCAATTAATAACAGAAATTAATCCATATTAACGTGCTAGAAAAGAACTGAAATTGAACTACTTAATTTTTCTATTTCATATTAATTCCCACTCAACTGGCACTTGAGCTTGTATAAATTTGAAAAAGCTTTGCTTTAATCTTCTCCCTTTGATTCTTCGAAATTTCCCAAATTGCTTGAATATATATAGATGATTTAACTTGGTAGAGATTTGTTTATTCAGTAGAGAAAAGGAGGTAGAATAATACACACTAATATTACTGTAGAATTATGATGACGGCTGAATAAGAAATTAGGTTTAGGTTAGATGGTTTATTTATAGATTATTTGAGTGAATGTAATCCATTAGATTATTTTAGACTAAATCTGGTTCTTTCATACACATAATGGTTATCCATTCTAGCCCCTATACATCAGTCAACCAATAAAATTTAGCCACCTCATCCTATGACATCACTAGAGCGAATGGGAAGCCACCGTACACCAGAAACAATGCTGGAATACATAGGAAAATCACTAAAAACGAACCAGCTAAAAAAACATCGCTCCAGATTTTGGACGACAATGAGACTTGATCCCTGGTCAATAAGGAAGTCAACATGTGCCTTTACCATTGTAGAAAATGCGCTTTTAATTTCTTCTTAATTATATTTCTCGTAAAATATCAGGATGTTACATATATCTTGGTTCTCATCCCTCCGAGCACCAAGCATTTGCCCCAGCTCCAGTCTCTGTTGAAATTGAAATTTCAGCTTCATTGTTCAAGTTTTACCTTCATCCCAGGGCCCGTCAACTCATGTAGTGCCTGTTTCTGGTTCTGTAAGTCCCCGTAGGAGGCCGGCTTATATTCTCCCGTTCGGTCCCTCTATACTCAAAGCTGCGCTGGTCTAATGGTTTATAAAGGGAGTTAAATTTGATCGTGACCTACACCCAATCCGTAAAGATTTTTATATGCCCCATCTTCAGGCGATTCAAAGCGATTTGGATCAAGCTGAAGAATGGAAGAAGTTATTCAAGCAATTGGTAGACACCAATCGTAATAACTACCAAGAGATACTCTTTTTCAAGTTGGAAAAGGATGATTATGAGAGGACGTTAATGGAACGTGACACCAGAATGGAGCAATTTACAAAGGAGATGGAGGCTGCACTCTGAGAGATTAAGAGCAACGCCAGCTTGCTGCAGGTATTGGAAGAGGCCCATATAAAAATAAAAATAATGTTCCGAGACAAAATCAAGAAGGCCCATGCAGATGAGGTTAAGCTGAAAAAGGAATTTGAAGCCCATGACAAGATCATCAAAGCTCAGAAGAAAAATATTACTAGTCACAACAAAGTCTTTGAAGCTTAAAAAAGACAATTGCTGATTATGTGGGAATGAAGGAATCCTGTGACAAGACCATTTTTGATCAGACCCAAATGATTGCTTCTCTCTAGGGAATAAACACGCAGCTCAATGCCGAGAACCCAAGTTAAAGTTGAGAAGGCCGCCGTGACAGCAGACTACTTAGAGTTGCAGGGTAATTTTGAAAGGAAAATGGAGAAGATGGATAACACCATCTTGAGTTTCCATGTGAACTCCTTGCTGCATAAGGGGATTCTCATCCATCTGGGCCCTAAATTCCCATGTACTCTTGCTGTGGTTTGGGAAGAAGTTATGGTCCATTTTTGAGAGAATGGGGATGCACACCAAGCAAGAGTTGGAGGATGCCGATCTCAATGAAGAGTTGAAGAAGGCATTGGTAGAGGGTCGGGAGATCATCTGAATTAAGAGGGAACAAGTGGTCGTCAATGTTGCTGCAATTACGACCGCTGAAGTGCTATCAGAGCCTTTAATTTTAAGCCTAATGAACCATTGAAACAGCCCCACGATCAGTTAGGTACTATTTCAAGTTCAACCAATACCGCCTTGTTGTCTGCCCCTTCTACAACTATCTTAGAAGCTTCAAGTGGTCCTGTAACATCTCCAAAGATCATGCAGCCATCCAAAGAAGGAGAAGGTGGGGAGTATGAGATCGAAATTCTCGACCACTCTTTGGATGTAGGTAACCTTCTTGTTTCTATAGAGTTTTAGAATTTTTAGCTCATGCCAAAAGAACAAGACAAATTGAATGCTTTCGTTTTTGATCTTATAGGCCCGTCTTCTTTATATACCGACTAGCCGATACCTTTGGTCCCTAGGCCTGGTACTATTTAGACTCCCTCGACGCTTGTTTCTGTAGCCGCTTTGATTGTTATGCCTGTGTTAGGCTCACAATCAGGGCCGGAATCTGAGAAGATTGCTGCATTGCATGGTCTGGACGACCCTTCCATATTTGGAGGGCGATTTCATATCAACTAAAGCTCGAGAGTAGTAAGACCAAACTGGCCAACTAAGTAAAACTGAATAGTTGATGGTGGTAGTTAAGAAAGAAAAGATTGAGGAGAGAAAGTATTCAAGGAGCTCCCACAAGTCCCGAAAGCACAAGACCAAGGGGGAGTCTTCAGAGAAGGTCGAAGAACAGGGAGGAGATGTTGGCACGAAGGAGATAGTTGGTATTTCAAGAAGCGACACTACTCCTGGCATGGATTCTGAGAAGAAGAAGAAACTTTCGATCAAAGGTGGAAATGGGAGCAGTGGAAAAAAATGTTGACAAGCTCGAGTAACATTAGAGTCGGATATTGGGACATTCCGATTTGTTTGATAGTTGTTTTTTACAAGTGTTGAGTCTGCACTTATTACTCTTGTTGCTATAACATTTGTGCTTTTCTTTTTGTTTGCTGATATCGTGTGGGTATGACCCCCACATTTTGACTTTGTGCACAAAATGTTATAAGTAATACAATAATGACATTTTGATTGTAACTTTATTTGTCAACTTATATATATTTCGTGGACTTATGCCAATTTTATTTATTACTATTTTATCTAGTCTTGTAATTACCACCAAAATTCTTTTTTTTGGAATAACAGAACTATGAAGTACTTGATTTTATTTTTATGGAAGAGTATCGGGGTATGTGCGCCCCCTAGTTCAAGGGGTAGTTTACTTCAAACACTGGACAGATGACCGGTTGATCTGTGTGATTCTTCGGACGTTTGTAACCGAGTCTATTTTGTAATTTCTACCTTTGGAACTTGTTATTTGAGCTTCTCTATTCCAGAGATTTTATCGGTCAACAATCAATTTTTTCTGCTGATTCGTAGTCATTTGACATTACTGGATTCATACCCATTACTCCTGATAGTGGAGTGGATTCTTGTTAGTCCTGCAATAAACGAGTTTCCCGGCATTGCCAAGACAATACTTTGACAACTCTATTGTTAATTCCTAATTGATTATGTTTAATTGTGGATAATTAATTTATAATTCTAGTTATTGAAATTTAATTAAGTTTTGTGAATGATTAAATTAATTTAATTAAGAAAGGAGTTTCACATCTTAAAAGATAATTTCAAATTCTATTTTGAATATAATTAAATGCTAATCGTAAATAATTTTAGAATAGATGTTAAAATGATAAATTGGTGTTTTCTCACTAATATTGAGATTTAGAGAAAATATGGTTAAAATGAGTTTTTAATGTGAATTTATTGATGTAAGGCTTGTAGAAAAATTGTGATAATGATTTAGAAATAGTTCATGATTTTTAATGGTAAAGAAAGTATGATTTTTGGGGTTAAATTGATTTATTATCATGTTTTCATATTTTAGCATATGCTGAAAAGTGTATTATGTAATAAATAAAATGAAGGGTCAAATGACCCTCAAATTTATGTTTTATTGACTTGTTGCAAAGCTTAGTCGATGAACTTATTTTTGGTATATTCGTATACATTTTTATGTGTCTTAGCTTAAGAGATAACTAAAATTGAATTTGAGTTAAAATGTGTTTGTGAAAATTCTAATTCATGGTTTACATAAATTAAAGGAGGGTTTTGGGCTTTAGTGGATTGGCAGCCATTTTAAAACTTAGCTAATTTTCTCTAGGTCAGTATATTGAGAAAATTGTACATAAAATTCTCAAAAGCAAACCAGAACTCATCTTTCTTGAAATTAAACAATTCAAAGAAAAAAATGAACTCAAGTCCTAGGTTGAAGAATTGATCTTTAAAAATCAAATAAATTGCAATAAATTCTAGGAAAATTTAGGTATGTTGCTTAATTCATATTACATCAACCCTCAATTTCATCTGTGTTAATTCTCCAGAGTTTTGAGTTGTGCATTTTTGTTGTCAATGAAGTTTTGGGATAAATTTGAGGAAGATGAAGAGCAATAGTAAATTAGAGAAGACAAAGTAGAATTATAGCTGGGCTATAAGGTGAGTTATTTTGTAATCACAAAATCTATTTCTATATCCATGTTTTATTTTGGAAATTGAAATTGATTTGTACGGATTTGATTGTGAAAACCTCAGTTTGCTTGATAGAATTGAAGTAATTGTTGTTTTCTAAAAATTTAGTGTAAATATCGCTACAGTAAAATAGCAATAACATGAGGTAAAATAATCCCAAATGACTCAATCTTTCTATGATAGAAATTTCTTTCAATTAGCTGCAACTTATCTTTTGATCATTTTTCAAAATTTTACAGATTAATGGGTAGAAATCGAGTTTGAATCTGGTAGTGTAGTTTTGCTCTTTGTATTGCTAAGTTGAAACCTGAAATTAAAATCACCATAACTTTTGATCGGTAGATCGAAATTGAGTGAGTTTTGTCAAGTCGAAAGGAATTTTTATAGGGAAAAACTTTTATGTTTTGTGATTTGCATAATTTTATAGTTTATATGGTCAATAACTCATTTCTTGTCACTGGTCTATCAATGAAAAATGGTGGTAATAAATTTAAATCTGAGAAATTGTTTTGGCAATAACTTTTTTGTTACTTATCGGATTTTGATAATTCTTAAGTTTTGGAAATATTAGCTTTGTGATATAACTTTTATGTTTTAATTTTTGTAAAATTATGAGATTTCAATGGTCGAAACTGCATATCTTTAAACCCTACACTTTGAGTTAAATGAAATAAGTAGATAAACTTTATATACAAGTAATTTTATGAATGAGAATTCTTTATATTTATAAATCTTAGAATAGTTTCTTAATTAAGTTAATAAATATTAATTTTAGCAATTTATTTTATATAGTAAGCTTGATTGGTAAAATGCTTATGGATTTGACTTTGGAAATACAAATCTAATCTACTTTTACATAAAAGTGATTATGGATTTGGAATATAAATATTACGGTTTTATTAAATAAACAATGTAGGATTCGTGAAATTCAAAAAATGTAGTTTTGAAAAGTATAAAATTAGTTTATTTCTAGATAAAATGGTTATATTTTATTATGGATTTATACGAGCAATTAAATATGGTTTTAAAACTAAGTTTTGTTAATAACACAACTATATGGAAATTTGAGACAATTTTGTGTATATAAGTGAAATCCTGGAACAATTCGAGGTATAGATTATTTTATTAAATAACTGAACACTTATTTAAAGTTAAATAATAAGTGGATTTGTCGAAAATTATAACATGTGATTTTTTTCAAAAACAATAAAAATCAAAGAGAAAAATTGTTTTGAGAACCTTAATTCTATAATATGGGTAGTACTAATAATTGATTTAGTGTTATCGACTGGTTTAAATGCTTTCGATTAACGCTTCATCGAATATGGTATAACTCATTGAACAAAATACTTAAGTGGAACTTACTAATCCATTAGCGAATACTCGAATTCCACTAGGTAGTATGGGATGCCTTGGTTAAATTCTTTTTATCATATTTGGAAAAGTACTTAACACTTTAGAGTTGTATTCTCTTCTGGTGTGCGACAAGTGGTTGCTAGATCCTTAAGAGAATGTAATTGAGGTTTTCTGCTGATATCCATAATAATGATATCTACTAGCTTTTAGTAAATATTAGGATTTCACCATATGGTATGGGACGTGTTGGTTAAGTTATAGTGATTACTGAAAGTGATAGTATTTGGCACTTAGAGTTTACTCTCTTTTTGTGTGCGGCAAGTGGTTGCTAGATCCTTAGGAAGTTTACTCCTGGATTTCTTTTCAAGTGTAATAATCTAAAATAAATCTAAAAGATTCGGTTATGGTTTCTATCCTTGAGATCGTCTTGTGATCCTGTGATTCTCATCCTGTTTATGATCCCCGGTATCGGATTAGTTCGTGTGACGCCAAATTATTTGTTTGTTTGCTACGGTTCTGTATACAATCATTATGATTGTTTTGAGTAAGATCTCTTGGATTTTGGATATTTGGATTCTGTGACTATTTTGTGTTAATGAAATAAATATATATTCTTGTGCCTTGTGTTCATGAAATAAATATATTTCTTGTGTCTTGTGTTAATGAAATAAATATATATTCTTATGTCTTCTGATGGATGCTAAGTTAAGTTAATTTTGTTATTCTATGTTTATTGACTAGTTCGTGTTCGTGACTTAAACTTATAACCCTATTCTGAGTTAATCATTGATATTTGCTTGCTTAGAGATGTCATGCTTTGTTTTGTGAATTAAGTATTTAGTGACTAATATGTGTTTGTGGCTTAAATGTATAACCATATGCCTTGTGATGGACTCTAAGTTAAATTACTTCTGACTCGCTATTTCATGGACATCTGTATTTACTTATATGTTGTTTATTCTTGTTTTATATTCTATTCTAGTCCTATTGGAAATTTAGAGATACTCCGACCCAAGTGTTATTTTGCTCGAATCAGGCCGAGACCTTTAGGTTACAGGATGAGTAGACCTTTTGACGATTTGGCTAACAGAAGTTGGTCCTTTGACATTCAGTTATATCATTTAGAAGTTTTATTTAAACTTGAGATGTATAATTAAGATTAGAGCATTATAACACTTGTATATTACTTAAGTTTAGAGTTATATTTGAGAAAACTTCCAGTTTTGTATAAGTATAAATGTTATTATTCCGCTATAATCTGCGATTGATGCTTATATGATATATTTTCTGATCACGTGAAATCAGTGTGTCTATTACTTCGTACTAATCTTGTACACATCAAATTTCAGTTTAGGTACTAATTAAAATGGTATAAATGATGTGTCGGTATGAGTATAAATATATATTCACATTCGATCGCCCTTAACAAGCTGTATTCTTCGGATTAGCAGACGATGTTGCTTGTAATGTTCTTTGCTAAACTAGGCATCGCGGTGGGGTCATTACAATACTGATACTTAACAATGTGCGTGGCTTATGAATTGCATGGCTATTAAGAGTGTGTATGGCTTATGAGATGTATGGCTTTTGGAAGTGTGCGCATCTTATAGGATGCGCAGCTTTTGGGATCAATATGACCCATCGATCTGGAACTGTTTGGAATTTCTCTACGTTACCAATCTTCAGGTAACGTAAGGAATTCTTGTTTCGAGAGCTTGGTTCTAGGACTTAAGAAGCAATACGTGGTTTATGGGGGTGCAACTTTGACTGGGGCCTTCCCGATCTTGCGGGAGCAACTCCGGTTCTTAGAAGGCAGGGATCGAATTCCGTCGATCCAATGGTTTGAGTCGATTTGCTTCCGTCGATCCGGCGAGTAGATGGGGCATACTTGAGTGTGATTCCAGTATCTTAAGCAGCGATCAAATGTTTTAAGTTGATTTGACCTCGTCAACTGAACAAGATACTTTTGTGAACACAGTTTTATTGGTTCAGAAAGCAAAGCAATTTTATTAATGAAAGTTGGGCAAGTTTTGCCTATTTACAATGCCTCTGGTATTCCGGGGTGGCTTATTTGCAAGAAATAGGAAATACATAAGATAATCATAGATAAAGTAAGGATGCATCAATTCACTGTTCCATGCTTGGGGGATTCGGGCTCCATCAATGGTTTTTAGCTTGAATGTGCCATCCGTAGCTTCTGATCGATCACATAGGGTCCTTCCCTGTTTTGTCCGAATGCTCCTAGTATAGGGTAGACCTTTTTTTGGATAAGGACTCCCACTTCGAAGGTGTGATTATGAAATTTGGTGTTGAAGTACCGTGCTACCCTTTTTTGGTGAGCGACGGTCCTTAATTCAGTTTCTTCCCTCTTCTCATCAACCATATCAAGCGACTCAAGTAAGAGCTTCTCGTTCTTCCTTTGATCGAAGTTTTGCCTTCGATGAGAAGAGACTTCTAGCCTTTATGAACTTCCCTTAGGATCCTTGTGCTTCATCGTTGGTCACATATCTGAGTAAGGGGTTAAGGAATCCCCTTCGATAGAGTACCCAATCTTGTATGGCGAATCGTGGTGCCTTTTGGAGAAGATTTTTCCACTGGTTCTAGGCTGCGAAGAGCGTTCCTGTAGGCAGTTCATCCTTGATTGGTGTCACCCATGTCACTGGTTCTTTGGTTGTCTCAAAAATCTAGTCGATATCCAATTCACTTATGCTTAGAGTAGTCAGGGTTTCAACCGGGACTAGCCCCAATGATTGGGCTTCTTTGAAACTGGTCAGTTTGGCTAGATAATCCGCCTTTGTGTTTTTTCCCCTAGGGAAATGAGTTATGGTGTGATGCTCGATGTCGTTCAATAGTTCCTACACTTTAGATAGGTACGGGGTGAAGTTCTCCCCACGAGCCTGGTATTCGCCTTTCACCTGAGAGACGACTAACTGAGAGTCGCTATAGATGTGTGTGGACTTAATCTCGAGTTCCTTAACAGCTTTCAGCCTGGCTATCAATGCTTCATATTCTACCTCAATATTTGTTACAGGGAATTCTAAGCGTAAGGCATAGCAAATGGATCGTCCTTTAGGAGTCTCAAGCACTACCCCTGCTCCCGAGCTGAAATTGTTTGATGCACCATCGACGAACAGCTTCCAACTTGTCTCCTCTTTCGGATTCATTTCTTCCTTGTTATCTCGTATTGTAAACTCGGTAACGAAATAAACCAGTGCCTTCCTATTGATCACCTTTCGAGGAGGTATGTTATTTCTTACCGACTTAATTTGATATTCCATTTAATAAGTCATTTAGAGGTCTTGGGGGCGGTATAACACTTGATTCAAGGGTTTATCTGTCAGAAGTATGATCGGGTGTGCTTGGAAGTACAGTCATAACTTTCTAGATCCAATCAAGAGGTAATATGCCAGTTTTCCCAATTTTGGATAGTTCTTTTTTGCTCTAGCGAACCATTTACTGATGTAATATGCGGCTCGCTGGATCTTAGCTTCTTCTCACACGAGCGCGACACTCGATGCATGAGGCGAGACTGCCAAGTGGATATACAGATCTTCCCCTTCTACTGGCTTGAACAGGGTTGACAGGGTTTTCATATGTCGCAACAGCTCTTCGAACGTAGTTTGATAAGCTTGATTCCATTCGAATTTCTTCTTTGCCTTCTTTAGCGCGTCGAAAGAACGATACGTATTTGCCGATTTCTTTTGAGATGAAGCGACTCAGTGCTACAACCTTTCCGTTCAAGCTTTGTTCTTGTTCCTACAGCCCTCGACTTCCTATAAAGCGGCTGTTTGTTTGGGATTTGCTTCGATGCCTCTGGCGCTTACGATGAATCCCAAGAACTTTCCAAAGGCTACCCCGAAGTGACATTTAAGTGGATAGAGCTTCATTCCGTATTTACAGAGTATTTCAAACATTTTGACTAGGTTGTTCAAGTGATTTGCAGCTATGTGTGATTTAACCAACATATCATGCACATAAACTTCTATAGTCTTCCCGATCTGATGTTTAAAAATTGCATTCACTAGTCGTTGATAGGTTGCCCGAGCATTCTTTAAGCCAAATGGCATCAGTTTGTAGCAGTATAGTCCTAGATAGAAATGAAACTGGTATTTTCCTCGTCAGTTTCATGCATTATGATCGAGTTATATCTCGAGTATGTGTCCATAACGATAGCTATTCATATCCAGCCGGCCCGCCACAAGCTGATCGATTCTGGACGGAGGAAAGATTTCTTTCGGGCAAGCTTTGTTTAGATCTAAGTAGTCTATACAGGTTTGCTATTTCCTATTGGGCTTTTTGACTAAGGCCAGGTTGGATGTCCATTCGAAGTAGGTTGCATCGTGGATAAAACCATTTGTCATCAACTTATCCACTTCTTTTCTCAACGCTCTGGACCATTCAGGTTCTAGGCTACATTTCTTCTGCTTCATTGCTGTATACTTAGGATCAATGTTAAGTGTATGTCATGGAATCTTTGGTGATACCTTGCATATATCGGGTTGCGTCCTAGTGAATATGTACAGGTTGGCAATAAGAAATTTGATGAGTTCAAGCCGCATCTTGTTTCCAAGATGTGATCCAATTTTTAGGACCCATTTTGGGTTATCCATATCAACTAGGACAAACACCATCAATTTTTCCAATGCCGTGTTCCTCCCTTGAACTCTTCTTTCTAGGGTTCACAACCTTATTGAATCGACTATGGTCCCTAAGCCAAGGGTGACCCTGCAGTTGATATTTGGTAGGTTCACCAATGTAGAGAGTTCTCTTCACATTCTTCCCTTTTTTCCTTCTTTTAGACTAACATAGCTCCACGATAGAGCATTCCGTAGTGGCACTTTGGTCTCCTTTGAATACTCCAACTCCATTCTCCATTCGGAATTTCATAGTTAGGCACCACTAGCTAAAGCAATCTTGAAATTTGCTAGATCAGGCCAACCTAAAAAAGCATTGTAGGCGGACATTTCATCTACAATCACAGAGGTTTAGATGAGAGTGACTCTTCGGTCACCTTCTTTAAGTTCTATGGGTAAATCAATTGTTCCAACAGGTTATTTGGTTTCAAAAATGAATCCCTGGATCTTTGTTCGAAATGCGGATACGTCTTTCATACCGATCTTCATCTGATCAAAGGTGCATTTGAAAAGGATGTTCACAGATCTTCCACTATCTACTAATACTCATCGGACCATAGCGGGTCCGATTTCTACTATCACGACCATAGGGTCGAGAGTTGGAGCTTCTATCCCTTCAGCTTCTCGATTCCAGAATACTACATCATCGTTTAGGGTTCTCTGCTGCTTGGTAGGGGTTTCATCTTTGATTGCAAAGCACGAATCTTTCGAAGTGTGCTTTAGTGAGATCGCATACTGCACCATTTCTCCCCAACTCTTCTATGTGGAATAGGGTCCTCCAAATATCATTCTAATGATAAGTCTTTGGTCAGTCCGTCTGAGGCCCTCCTTGTTGGTTCCAGCTTGATTCCCTCTATCCCTAGGAGCTTGGGGTGCTGCGGGGTGGTCAGGATTCTATGGTTTCCTCACACACTACTGAAGCTTGTTTTTTTGAATCACTTCGTCAATCAAGTTCTTTGGGTGACAACAACCATTCGTGTTGTAGCCATGTCTCTCATGGAAGCGACAATAGTTTTTGAAATGTTTTTATTCAGTTGCTCCCTTTTTAGGTGGGTTCTTTTACCCTTCCGTCCCCTGTGCCGCGAGATAAATGTTTTCTAGAGTATTGTTGAGCGGGTGTATTCTTCGGGCCTCAAACCTTTGAGTCGCCTATTACTTACATTTCACTTGTTGGAATTCTGGTTCTTTCTTTTCTGATTCCCATTCTTTCCCGTGCTCCCTTCAATGATCCCGGTGGTATTTATGTCTTGGTTTGCCGCCATACCACTCTATCCATTGTTGATTGGTTATAAGTTAGTAGATTTTCTTTCTAATTCCTGTGCTTCTTGCAATCTCAAATACTTACTCAGCTTTCAGTTAAAGTCCTTCCTAATGGCAGGTTGTTTCATTTTGATCCATTTCCCAAATTCAATTTTGGGGTGGATAGCGCATACCAAGGCCATGAAAAACATATCTTCATTTGGGTTACTTACTTTAGTTACCGCGGTGTTGAACCGATTCATGAAGGACTTTAGAGATTCACTCCGTCCCTGAAATAGGCCGGATAAGGACATCACATCTTTTGGTTATGCCTATGAAGTCCAAATTGATTAAGGAATCTTGTTGCTAGATGATTAATGGTAGAGATGGATCTTGGTAAAAGCCTGGTGAACCACATAGAAGCAATTCCCTCTAGGAAAATCGGGAAACATCTACAGCGAATGACATCCGAAGCATTTGCTCAGTCCATGTGCCAACTGTACTTATAAAAGTGGGGTTTGGGGCCTCTCGTTCCATCATAAGATGGAATAGTTGGCATGGTGAACTTTTTAGGGTATCGCTCATTCAGAATGACATTGGTGAAAGGAGTCCGACTTGGAGCAGACCCCCATTCATAATCCCTTCTATATTTACTTTCATCCATTAGTCGACCATGTCCGTGATATATGCCTCAGATATCCGGTAATCTACAGGTTGGCTATTGGTGACTACACCAAGTGTTTGATTTTGCCAACAATCTCCGTAAGTGGGCTGAAGCCCAGGCTCTCCTATCTTCGGGAGAGCTACTCCCTCGAAGTTCTGTTGGTTTGCAGATGGTATGGTTGGGGCAGTTTGGATCTCCTAACATCATTGAATGCATTGGTATTTCCTTCCAACTTGTTATCGTCAAGTCACTCACCATCTTTTGAGTCGGAGAGATCCACAATTATATCATCCCGTGGGGTTTTCACCCCTAGATTCAAGTTTGTAGCTAGTTGCCTCGCAGTTGGTGAAGTGTTTGTGTTTCCTTCCATATTAATTCCTATGGTTCCATTTAACACTCCTTTCTGTTATTGCTTTCTATTTCTCCTGTTTAGGCCAAAGACAGAAGAATTTTCTTATTTCATAGCAGCCACGAGCTCTGTCATGGTTTTTGGAGCAACATGTGACTGTAAGATCAATAGAGCATTCCATTTGTCCATAAGAGCTCTTTGGCTGTTTTCCGTTTTCTAATTAATTTCATCAACCATCTTGTTCAATTCTCCTTTAGTCACAACTTCATGCTATGTGGAGGATCTTGGAACTTGATCTCCAGAGTTAGCTCCAAACTGTAGGTTGGTGACTTCAATTTGCCAAGGATTTATTTCTTCTCTAGCAATGGTAGCTCCTACGAATCTTTCGGAGGTAGTTCTTTTTTTCCCAAGTGCCATTAATTCTCAACAGCAAATTTTCTAAGTAGAGATTGAGGATCTAACTTCTGAACCTATCTGATCCAAAGTAGATAGCTAGATCTAAGCCCGAGTTAAGTTTTTTCAATGAAAGCACCAAAATGCTAACCCAAAAAATGGATCAACACCCTGGATTAAGTGTGAAAGCACTAGCCCTGCTTATCAAGGCAAAAAAAATAGAGAAAAGGAATGGTAACTTGCAGATAAAGTAAAGAGATAAGAGATTTTTATAGTGGTTCGACAGTAAATGAAGCCAACGTCCACTTTATAACTTTTATTATTGACCGAATACTATTACAAGTTGACTTTGGTTATTATTTGATTGAACTTCTAACTTAGATCAAGTCACAAGTGCAAGAGTTCACTAGAGAATCGTAGTAAATCCCTAGATGACGATTGGGTGGGAGGATAAGAGTGGAGAATGATTTCTTTAGGTTTCCAGTAGTCAATATAGAAGATCATCTTTATGTTGCAGATGGATGAGTATTTATTGGGGTCGGAGAGCTATTGGGCTAGGCCTCTTCGTCAGAAGCTTTCATTTGAAAGTACGAAGGTACTCAAGAAATTTCATAGTAAGCCGAGCTAATTTGATGGATCACCAGCGATCCATAGGGCATGGATCGCTAGCGATCCATGCAGTTAGTGAATTTTTGGCTTGCTTTAATTGGATCATGTTCCATGCCTTATGTAGATGCTCTTTGTATAGCTTCATAACTAGATGCCTTGTTTTGATGATGATTCATGTATAGGTTGTGTTGAACTGTTGCTAGAATCAGAAGAATGCACACTTCTCGAACTACCTTGCTTGGAATATCGTGAAACTCAGTAGGCGTCCTTAAAAGTATAATGCTTCATGATGCAAGAAGAATAAACGAACTATGAGCAATATTTATGGATCACTAGCGATCTATCCCCTTCGGCTAATTTTGCTCTTTTTCTCTTGAGTCCCTTTTGGTTCATTTTTTTGATCCTTCTTGTTTATTCTTGAGTCGTTTCTAGTTGATGTAGATGTTTTGACTTTCATTGAATTCTATTGGGATAAAAATTCAAATAACTATTTCTTATTAAAGTTAACATGTGTATGCGTATGACAGATATATACATAGAGGATATAAATCCCAATATTTTACACATGTACATATTGACTTTTCTATTGTTTATCATATCATTATGCCATATGTGTCATTAATAATTTGTGTATGCATATTAAATGTAATAGTCCATGTATAATTCATTACTTGGTTGGGCACACATGGAAAGATATGATATAATTATTGGATCTAAAATTAAAGGGAAGTTTTAAAAGAGAGAAATGAAAAGGTTTCCTTATCTAAATGAAACAAAGCCTTTATTTCATTTAATTGAATTTGATTTAATTTATCTTCATTTGTGGTTGACTACTCCCTTCTTACCTCCATTGATTGTATTTTCACAATAAATATATTTAATTAATTGGATTGATTAAATATATTAAACTTTCGAAAAAAATAGGATTTCATTAAAAATCCATGTTGGATCTTTTGTTATATATTGGACTTCATAGGTCCACTTAGATCCAATTAGGATTTTGTTTTTAAATTTACCCATTTCATCTGTTATAGATCAGGCCAATTCCAACAATGGTATGAGAGGACATATAGTTAATTTAGTGTTACTAGTCAATATTTAGGACCAAAGAATAAAACCTACTTATTAAATGAGTTCCTATAATAGGAGTATGCAGGCTTGGGCTTGAATAATAAATATTCTCTCCTTATTGTCTACTAGCCTGCCCAGATGGATGGAGTAAGTCCAAAAGGTTAGCCCAGATGTAAGGCCTAGAGTTTTTTGGACCTTGGGCTTATTTTTCAAATTAATTTTTTTGTTATATTTAAAATTTAAAAATTAATTTTAAAATATAAAAGAAAATTTTATAAGATTATTAGATAAAATTAATTTTTCCAAAATTAATTTTAGAAATTAAGTAATTAATTTCAAATTTCAAATATATTTAATCAATAGATTAATCAAATAAAATTAAATAATTAATTAAGAGTTAGTTAATTAAAAACTTACAAACATGATATATGTATGTAAATATAATTATTTTTTAACATGGTACACATATGTCAAAAAGTATATAGAGGATCAAACTCGTGACCTTTAATCTTAGAGGCTAAACTACTTCCAACCAACTGAGCCGAACCTCTTGGCTTATGTAAGTATAACTTTTATAGTTGTTTACTTATCCTAATATTATTTAAAATAAATAAATTAAAAAATATAATTAATTTAATTATTTATTTAAACTGTTTAATTTAATAAAAGGATTTATTGAATAACTAATTAATTAATATGTATATATGTATAAATAAAACTTAATGCTATAGTTGGTTACTCATCCTAAATTGTTCAAAATGAACAATAATTTTTTATGAAATTTTAAATAAGGTAAAATTTATTTCGATTAAATAATTTAATTAAGAATTAAAAATTAATTAAATATGATTTAATTAATTAAAAAGAAAGTTAATTAAATATGATTTAATTAATAAAGATCAAAATTAATTAAATATGATTTAATTTATAGGAATAAAAATTAATTAAATATGATTTAATTAGTAGGAATTAAAATTAATTAAATATGATTTAATTAACAAGATACTTATATACATTATATAAGTTAAATTAAGTCATAATAATTATAAATAAATTAAAATTATACAATTTTGTGTGTGTATAAACATAATTTAAGTGGAACGGAAATAAACAGAAATAGATTCTTAAAGTAAGTACATATGTAAAGTACGTGTACTGTGATTTCAGATGTGTCCGACAATTGAATCACGAGGGTATTTCACAAGAAATACATTATTCTTTAAATCGATTTAACTTTAATGTACATATTAAAGATTTTGAATCTCTAGTATATAAAATTCCGCTCTACCTTTTATATATTGATGACAACTTGCATACTTATTAGTTGCCAAGCAAACTCCAAGTAGGATTGTTATGTACAGTGCCATTAATATATTTCCTAGACGATGCAAGATACATGTATGTATTTCTTGAGAAAACTAACAGTATGTGTTTATGTTTTGGTCATTTCATAATGATAGGTGTTTGCGCCAAAAATGGTCACAAACCCGAATGTAATGAAAGCACCAGCATTTACACACAAATCCTTGGTATCCAGTCATAGATTTCAGATCTAGATGATGTAGAGAGTAAAAATGAAGAAATAACAAAATTAAAATGAAGGAAAGTAAGATAAGACATAAGATTTATAGTGGTTCGGCTATGTCCAGCCTATGTGCACTTTGAATTGATCCTTTTATTTCCTTTATACAGTGGTTACAGTTACAATCCATTGACTATCAATAGCCAAAAATGGCAGAGTTTTTCAAAAAGAGAAGAAGATAAAGAGGAGCCGAGAAAAAAGGTCCCCTTATAGTTGTAATGGAGGTGCTATTTATAGGGGTTGAGCTGGAAATATCTGCCTTAAATCTTGGAATACTCTTTCTCGAGTCCAGATGGGCCCACATGATCGATCTAGAGTCATTTGAGATTGATCCATAGTGAATTCGTATCGATCATAAATTGCTCCGGTCGAGCTGAGATCGATCACGGTGAAAGATAACATTTCATAGTCCTTGCTCTCCAAATTTTATAAAGTTCCAACATGTATATTTCAAGATATGATCGATCCAAGTTCGAGTTACTAGTGAAGCTGAAGCTTTCATATCCATAGATTCGTATCCATCATTTCATATCCATCAGATCACCATCCATCTGAGTCTTACACTCCTTAATTTTCGTATCGAAACAATTCTTGTGCTATGATCCATGTTTTGCGCTCCATTTCTTGACCGCTTCTTTTGTATCGATCGATATAAATGATCGATATGAAATATGCCTCCGAATCCATCTAATGCCGCTACTCTTCATATCAATCTGATGTGCTCTGGTGAAGTTTGTGTTCTTCGTATCGATCTGATGCCTCCTTCGATCGATATGAATTGCATCGATACGAACCATGATCGATCCGTAATAAGGTGCAAAGCGCGTTATTCATACCAGTATCCATTCTTGAGCAGTGAGTTGTATTGTGCACCGTCGTTTGATCAGTACGAATTACATCGATATGAAATCCATCGATCTAAGCTGAAAATCCAACTTCCAAGTGTTGACCTAAGATTCTTCCTGTGGGCTGCACATTCCAAAGTAATGATATCCTAAAAGTTCCAAGTGAATTACACTTGCAGATTTTGAGTTATCCATCGATCTTCATCGATTCGAGTACCGATTCTAATCGACCCATATAGTTCTTTGTTCATCCATAACTTTAGCATACAAACTCCGTTTTTCTTGAAATTCAAAGTGTTGCTTCACCGGGCCTTGTTTATCATTTTTGATTGCTCCCACCTTGATCGAAGCTTGGTCCAATTTGAATGGTATCGATCAAATCCTTGTTTCCAATCAATCTTTAATCCTGATATCCATCTGTCTTAGCCAATTTATTGATATCCCGGCCTTGACCAAAAGGCGGGAGTGACATTTGCCCTTAAAAATTGCCTTGCAATAGGAAGGCGTATTTTGAATAGCTTAAATCCGACATCAAAAGTCCATATTCCATCCATATCCATATCACCCGATCCACAATCCAATCCATTACGAAGCCATTCCATCTAAGTGCCATAGCCATATCCTTATCTAAAACCACGACTGCTCTGAGTGGATATCTGATTTCGAATCTAGTACTATATCCATCCGAACCGAACAACCGAGTTCTATTCCATCCATATCCAGTAACCAATAACCAAATACATGACCTCTCCGGATTGATATCCAAATTCGAGATTTCTCCGGGCCTTTTGCCAAATTTGGGATTGTTCTGAGTCCATATCCAATCCTCAGCCGTTCAAAGCTGAATCAAAATCCATTTCACCTCTTGGAAGCCAGTAACCAAATCCTACGATCTCTCCGAATCATTGACCGCCTCTCTGACCCTTGATAAGCTCAATCAAACTTAACGATGAATATGTAGACCCAATCACGCTCCAGCGAAGCAACCTACCCATTGCACTCCAGCCCCAGTGGGGGCATATAGCGATGTCCTAGTCCTCTTACACCAATCGTAGTCTCATCGGGATCTTGCTGGATCCCATCCTATCAATCTCCGGTGAAGGAGAAACAACGTCGAGCAAGCCGATCATGTCGCTCTCTAGTGAAGCGGCATCACTCGCTGTACTCTGGTTTAGTATCTCTAAACATTAAACGATGCCATGGCCTAAGTCCTAGACTGATTACAACCACTCTGGTCACTTGCCGAACCCCGATCCAATCACTCTCAAGTGAATGGGGAACAACATCAGGTGAGTCAATCCTATCGCTCTCCAACGAAATGACTCACTTCCTGCACTCCAATCCCTGCTTTTTCGGTCAGGGACATAAAGCGATCAATTTTTGACTGACTTCCAATATCCATCCCTTAACTCTCTGGTCGGGGATTTTCTCCATAAAATTCAAATCTATTTATTAAATCTTAATTCCAAACGTTCAATGAAAAAATGGCAAAAAGAAAGTTCTCCAGGCAGAACAGTCTACTACCATCTCAGAGAATGCTTGGGAATCACTCGGGTTCCCTTACATGTGTAAGTGGCACAACCGCTTTAGAAACAAAACCAAAAAGATTATTTGATGACCGAAGTTCAAATCCTGAACTCCGTCCTTGCCATCACGATCAGCTGATGATGAGTCGTGACCCCGATCCAGGATCATTCCTGTTTGGTGCAAGCGGTGGCTACTCGTGTTATACTGCTGTTGTCTGGTTCCTCACATACTGTGGCAATCTGCCACTGTTGATGTGTTCTTCCACCATGTCCTTCAAGTGGCGACATTCATTTATGCTATGCCTTTCTAGCTCATGGAATAGGTAGTTCCTCGCGCTCCTGCGCTCCCGCTCTATAGGGTTCCTTCTTGGTGGTTTTCGATAAAAGAGTTGCCCTCGTGTTTCCAAATAAATTCATTCCAGATTCTCCATCAAGTCTGTATATGTGGTGAAATTGTGTTCCCGATCTCTCCTTCATTTGTTAGAACCATCATATCCATCATTCTGCTTTTGCTTTCCTTTATCCATCCCACATCTTTCTCCAAACGTTACTTTGCCTTGTACGGCGTTCACCTCTTGCCTTTTGGAGCGTGCATCCTCTAACCGTATGAACCTTTCGTCCTCGTGATAGAACTCCCCGAGATCCTGTGGTGAATCATGTTCAAATGAGTACTTGAACTCAATTCCTTCTGCAATTCCTGTTACCGCCGCCATCAAAATCATAGTTGGATTCGGGTGATCTACCGAAGCCATAGTTGCATTGAATCGCATTAGAAAATTCCTTACAGACTCTCCTGTCCTCTGCTTCGTCGATGCTAATTTCATTACGTTCTTGGGTTATGTAACGTGGTCCCTGAATTATCTCATGAAGCATTCCACTAGTTTTCCCCATGTCCTGATTGATCCATTCTCTAGCTGCCTGAACCAAAGCGCATCCAAATCCTTCAAGTATAAAGGGAAGCATCTTGCCATAACTTTCTCATATGCCCCCCAGCACTTCCATATGCCTGTTGTATCTGGTTACGTGCATAGTTGGGTCTGACTTCCCATCATAGGCCTTCACCATTGGTAATTTGAATTCTGGAGGGTTCCTTGCATTTCTGATATTCAGAGTGAACAGACTCCGATTAACTTCCTCTAAGCCTCCACTTGGTATCCCTTTTCTCATAATCCTTCTTATTAATCCATCCATCCTCTCGTCTCCATCCAAGGGTGGCCTCCTATATGCGTTTCCATCCTGCCCCCATGTCTTAGAGGTCATTCTGGGTAGTACTCTTCTTGTTGCTCATTCACGTTTGTGTTGGTCCTAACCTATTGAGCTTCATTCACGAGCCTTCCAATATCCGATCCTAAGAGTCTACCTCCAGGCTTTTGCTGATTCCCTTCACACTCTCTATTTTGGTTCTGGATCTGATCTCCAGAGATTTCTATAGCTTTGGCTCCTTGTTCTACATTGCTGGCAACTACGTTTACCCCATTTCATGGGTTCTAGGCTCCAACTGTGCCCATTTGCCTGAAAAGATTCTGCATCATCTCCTGTTGGCTCTTTAATAATCTCTCCTATATGGAATCCATCATTGTTCGAATCTCATCCCTTGTGATGTTGATGGATGCCCGATTTGCTCCAGCTCCAAAGCAAGCCTGTTGACTTCCCCTTTGATGGATCCTTTCTAGTAATGTCCTTCTAACTGATTGTCTAACCATGGTTCCTCCTATATTTGATCCTTTAGCTTTTCAAATCAAAACTCCAAATCTGATATAGCGGGTGCTAGCGTTCTCAGTGAAAGCACCAAAGTATTTGCGCCAAAAATTGTCACAAACCCCAAATGTGATGAAAGCACTGTTTACACATAAATCCTTAGTATCCAGTCACAAATCTCAGTTCCAGATGATTTAAAAAGTAAAAATGAAGAAATAACAAAATTAAAATGAAAGAAAGTAAGCGAAGATACAAGATTTATTATGGTTCTGATATCTTCGGCCTACATGAACTTTGAATTGATCCTTTTATTTCCTTTATACCGTGGTTACAGTTACAATCCTTTGAATATCAATCGCAAAAAAGGGCAGAATTTTTCCAAAAGAGTAGAAGATAAGAGGAGCAAAGAAAAAAGTTGCAATGGAGGTGCTATTTATAGGTATGGAGCTAGAAATATCTGCCTTAAATCTTGGAATACTCTTTCTCAAATCCAGATGGGCCCACATGATCGATCTGGAGTCATTGGAGATCGATTCTTGATCGATACATAGTGAGTTCACATCAATCATAAACTGCTCCGATCGAGTTGAGATCGATCATGGTGAAAGATAATTGTGCAATGTCCTTGTTCTTCAAATTTCATGAAGTTCCAATGTGTACTTTTGAGATATAATCGACCCAAATCGATCCAAGTTCGAATTTACTAGTGAAGCTAAAGCTTTTGTATCCATAAATATGTATCCATCATTTCGTATCCATCAGATCACCATCCATCCGAGTCTTGCGCCACTTAATTTTCGTATCGATCCGAGTCTTGTGATGCGATCCATGTTTTACGCTCCATTCCTTGACCGCTTCTTTCGTATCGATTGATGCGAATGATCGATATGAAATATGCCTTTGAATCCATCCAATGTCGCTATTCTTCGTATCAATCTGATGTGCTTTGGTGAAGTATGTGTTCTTCATATCGATCTGATGCTGCCTTCAATCGATATGAATTGCATTAATACTAACATGATCGATCCGAAATAAGGTGCAAAGCATGTTATCCATAACCGTATCCATCCTAGAGTAGTGAGTTGTATTGTGCACTGTCGTTCGATCAAAACGAATTACATCGATACGAAAGTACAGATATGAAATCCATCAATCCAAGCTGAGAATCCAACCACCAAGTTTTGACCTAAGATTCTTCCTATGGGCTTCACATTCCAAAGTAATGATATCCTAAAAGTTCTAAGTGAATTGGACTTGTAGATTTTGAGTTATCCATCGATCTTCATCGATTCGAATAATGATTCTAATCGATCCATACAGTTCTTTATTCAACTATAACTTTAGCATACGAACTTCCTTTGTCCTAAAATTCAAAGTGTAGCCTCATTGAGCCTTGCTTATCATTCTCGATCGATCCCACCTTGATTGGAGCTTGGTCCAATTTTGATGGTATCGATCATAGCCATATTTCCAATCGATCTCCAATCCTGATATTCATCCCTTTTAGCCAATTTATTGATATCCCAACCTTGACCAAAAGGTGGGATAACAATAGGTATGAGTTAATAATCTCTTTTAATTTGTTAAGAAAACTCAAGGTCAATGTCAAGATTAGGGCAAAGACCACGGTTAGAAGTTGTGTATGATACCACCGAAATAGAGTTATCCATGGCTTGCGGGCTATGATATGTCGAGTATAATCAAGGTAAAAATCCTAAGGCAAATGAGTCAAAACTTAGTAAAGAAATAAAAAATTTCTATATTTCTTTTATGGTTATAAGAAATATAAAAATCTAGTGAGATCCTTATTTGAAAATGAAATTATATAATTTAACCATTCTAATATTGTAAGAACATATGCTACACAAAGCTAAAATAATCTACATTGATAAATTTATGCAACCAATATAATTAACAAAATGTTTATCAATTAATTTATACAAGTAAACCGAGTAAGGATTGGCATAGAAATATAAAATATACTGATAATTAAATCCTTTAGCATGTTGTCACTTCAAGACCCATGCAAGAGTCAAATAATAAAACTATTAATGTAACGAACCCCCTTTCTTACTTCGAAAGACAAGCCGTTAAGAAGAAAACTAAAAAGGAAGATAAGAAGAAAAACTAAACAATTATAGGATCTCATAACAGAATGGAATAACATATATTAATCAACATAAGACTTTACATAGACACTGCCATAATAGTTCATCAAAGTTATAATAGTACAAGTTCCAGACTAGGACAGTTATAACTACCTGTCCTTACATCATTAATAAAAAAACACATACATATACATATAGTGGAATAAGATAGAAGCTAGTTAACGTTGAATCCACCTGCTCTAGCTCCTCCAAAATGAAATTGTGAGAAACCTGGATCACTTGGCGACTCAAAAAATTTGAGCATCCAAGAGCTTTAGGGAAAGAAAATAAAACTCTGGGTTAGACATGGGTCTGGTGTGAGTAAATTCAAATAACTGAATTATTACTTTTAAAACACTTTTAAAATCAAGGGTATCTCGCAAGATCACGTCACACATATACACAGGTGGGTTTTTACCTTACGATAACCAAAACACTTTGTATAGAAATTCAGTGATATTATCATAATATCCAGGGTTTTGAAAGTAAATATAGAATATAGCTGAAATGCTTGCATCTCACATTTTAACATATTTTGATACAACTAAACCCACACGGTACTTATTGGAGAATGGATTCCATACATGACTAGGTAAGGAACTACCTTCCGAAAGGTGCGCCTCTAGATAAAATACACCCGAGGTCTGACAAAAACATCTTTTACCCTGCTATACAGAATCGACCTACCACTTGATTAGTAGGACCGAATACATCACCACCACGGTTGGGATTAGCAACAGTACCAGATCATACAAAATGGATCGAATATCAATTCTAGAGACGGTGATGACATATCCCGATGGAAGCGATCCACATACCTTGCTGCATACCTTGTTTTGGTCATTTTCCGTTGATGAGGTCCGAGGATACATTTACCTTTACTATAGGACTTCCACTTGGAATGCTAACACTTCCTTCCACATGTTGACACAATGTCAGCACTGATCCATACAAGTCATTCAGGTGATTAACGAACCAAAGGCACTACTTCCACCACATCCATTTTGAAGTCACTCTTAGGGTTAGTAGCAAATAGCCCTTGCACTTCAGAGTCTTTATCTTGGACCATGCCTTTACTATTTCCAATTAGAACACTTACGTTAGTTCAAAGTGGTTTTTGGATAATAAATGCTATCCAATCCCGGTCTCTCCGAACCAACATTTGATAATGTTAAAGGGTTAAATTTTTTATAGTCGGCAGCTCCACTATTAAAGTGTAAAGATTTACATATGGAAATATATTTCATATACTTAAATTATCATGATATGCTTATCCAAATTCACTCCCTTGTATTCATCACGTTTCCGAAATGTGGTATTTGTGATAGGCACAAGTCGACGTACTTCCAATAAAATGTGTCAACGTTTTACTGTGACTACTTTAACTTGTTTAGCTACTTAATGACATAGACTAGAGATCCTTCGTGTTTAAAACAATTTACTTTAAAGAAGAAAGTGGATTTGAAATAAATATCTGATAGAGTTTGAATAACCTTTAAAATAAATTTCAATTAAATATAAGTCAAAAGCTTAATTAAATCTTAGATAATCATAATTAAACCTTAATTAACTTTATTAATTAATAATTGAACTTTAATTAAGTAATATTTATTTATAATTAAACTCTAATTAAGTAATAATTAATTAAATATATAACTTTTAAATAACTAATAATTAATTGAATAATTAACTTTTATTAAATAATAATTAATTAGAATAATTAAGCTTGATTAAAATAAAAATAATTAATTTTTAACTTCATACTTCGTTTATTTTTAATAAATTAATTAATTATTAAACTCGTCAATTAAGAGTTAAGTAAGTTTTATAATCTTTAATTAAGTTTGAAATGGCTTCTAAAATAAGTTAAAAGAATGCATAAAAACTTGAAAATAGTATATTTTCAAACTGCATCCATAGCGACTATCCCTATGGATGTCATAACTTAGAATTACTGTAACGGCCAATAAATTAGTCGCTTTGTATTTGAATATTTAAATAATTTTTAAATATTTAAATAACGAGAATAGTCGAATAAACATCTTTTAAATATTAATTAATGATATTCAAATTATTTTCAAATTTTGTTTACCAAAATAGTTAGTTCGAATAAAAATAGAAAATGTGGTTGGAAACCGTTTTTTCGAAATTTGACTTTTCGATATTAGAAAAGTGTCAAAAAACAATGTGCACATTTGTGTACATGTGTACACACATATATATGCACTTGCCATGATAAGTTAATAATTTGGTTAGGGTTAATAACCATGCTTAGTTAATAATAAAACATGATTTGACCATAATGTATTAAAATAAACTATAAAAGTATACATAAGTACCCTAAAGTGCACCTACACCTTATCACCATGCCATACCATGTTCATGAAAAGGAAAATGGAAGAGAGAGGTATAATTCACATGTAAAATGAAGGATGGCAGAGGTATGGAGCTCCGTGATACATGCACACTTTATATTATTTAATTCTAAAGTCAATTTACTAAAATACCCTCCTTATTTGCCTATAAATACATGCCTCCTCTCACCATTCTTCACTTTACATCTCCATTTCCATATTCATTTCCATTCTCTTCATGTATTCGTAAATTTCTATGGCTTCCATTTGTCATGGCTTAAAAATATAGTTTTTCCACTTCCACCCTCTTAAAACTAGCTTATATCTTCTCTACATCTCTCTACTTACCAAAACAACACTTTGACTTCCCACTTTAACTAGGGCCGAGACTATAATGGCCCATGGCCAAACCAATACAATCCATTTTAGGGCCCTAAAAGTCCGAGCTTGAGTGGACTGAAGTATAGTTCGTGTGTTGGCAAGTTATTCTAGGAGTTCGGCTTAGTTCAATTTCATTTTTATGAGTAAAACTTAAGCTTTAAACCAAAAGTTTTTAAACAATACTCATGTTCATATTATTTCTATTGAATGCTTGCTGTATGTATTTGGTAGTGTGGTAGTTGTTGGTTTGATTTCGAAAAAATTGACATCTTAGTCGTAGTTTAGTAACTTGTTAAGTCAGCAAGTAAAAGTTGCTTATAATGTTGGTTTATGCTTACTATATGTTGTATCATAGTAACTTACCATGTATATATATGCTCATATCCTTGCTATGTAATATTTGGTTGTAATGGTAATGCCAAAAACTTGTCTGCCAATCCGCCCGTATAGCAATAGTTGTCATATCGGCATTTTTGGAAAATCACATTTTATTGAAACCATTTGGCTTCACCTTCGTGCTTGGAATTTTTTAGAAGTTAAGAAAGATTATGATTATTGATGTTTGCAAAAGTAATTAGCCATTTTAATAATGATTATTTAATTTAATTAATTATTTAAAATAAGGATTAATGTTAACTAATTACTTAGTTAATGATGTGTTTTAAATTTAACTGATTACTTAGTTAATAATGTTTTAAAATTAATTAACCATTTTTTACTGATGTTTAAAGAAAATTAATTATTTAATAATGATGGATTAAAGTTAATTAATCAATTAACTAATGATGTTTTTAAACTAATCAATCTATTTAATCAATGACTTTAAAAATCAATCAACTTGTTTTAACTTTGATTAATCTTTCTTTAAATGATGTTTTAAATTAATTAATCAGTTTATTTAATGATGTTTAAAAATAATTAATCATTCAATAATGATGTATTAAAGTAAATTAATTAATTTTTTGATGATGTTTTTAATTAATTGATTATTTTAATTAATGATTTTTAAAGTAAATCTATTTGTTTTAGCTTTAAGTAATCTTTCCTTTAATGATGCTTAAAATTTTTAATCATTTTAAATAATGATTTTTAATTATTAATTAATTAATTTAAATACTACTGAATTGAATTAATGATGTTTTAAAGGTGATCTACCCTTTTTAATTAAGGGCATCTGAAGTTAATTTATCAAACTAATTAATCAAGTTTCAAAGTGAATTTATCAAAGTAACAAGGATGTTTTAAGTCATTTAATGCTTTTCATAATGATGTTTAAAAGTTAGTAAAATCTTTTAATGTAGCGGTTTTAAAGCTAATAATTGTAATGTGAAGCCAAATATGAATTCGGGTTTTTAAAAGAAATAGTTTGATCCGTTTATTGAAATGAATTAATTTTCGTAAAGCAAATCACTTATATGGGAACAATTTATTTCTATAATTAGCACTAAACATCGAAGAAGTAGACTTGTCGCTATTTTGAAAGTTAAGAATAATTATGAGACATGACTATGAAGTAAGACTACCTTGACTTGTCCAGTATTATTGCTAACCAAGAAATAGTACAAGTTTGAATTTGATGAGTGATGATAAGTATATAAGACTTAATTTCCATATAAGATTGTTTTTTATCCTTGATAGTTGGTTTCTCGACTATCGGTTACTTCAAATTCTTTATTTCCATCATTCTAAGATGATTTATTGCTTCATTGAGCATTGATATTCTTGGTCGGAAATGACTAAAACCAAAGAACGAGAGGAATCCAAGCTATGTGGGGTTGCTCCCATTAGGATACTTCCACATCTCATCTAAATTGGATTCTGTAGCACTATTAGATGTGAAATATTCGGATTCTCGGTAAGGTTTGGCGGGGTCCGGCTTGGAGGTTTTTGAGAAGTATCACGGAGTATATGAGCTTCTCAAAAGTATATTACTAGAGGTTTACTTCAAGGAAGGTGCACATTCCTAGTCTTTTGTTGGAAATTTTCCTTTCCTTATTTGATTCGAACCTTCGAATTGTTTTTATATAATTGCAACGGGAAGAGTTAACCACTCTTCATGATGTTTAATGATAGGCTTTTTCTATTCTATCAAGTTTGGATTGTTTTCTTGTTTATCCAATCTGTCCAGTTTGGATTTTGTTCACACTATTTCCATTCTTTTAAGTCTGGATCTTTATACCATTTTTTCCCATCATCCAAGTTTGGATTTATTTCATACCATTCTTTACCATTCTTATGTTTGGTTTTTGTTTATGTAGGAGAAAACCCATTCCGCATTAGCAACGTGGTCTCACATATTATTGTTAAATACACTTCCTTTTATTTCAGAGTTTTACTCATACCAGACAATTTATTTTAACCGAGTTGTTTACTTTCCCTAAAACTCTCAGGTACTCAATTATATTTGAATAGTTCGAAAATAACAAGTTTTCATTGGAGCTCCTTGAAGATGGTGATTGAGTAGGTGGCTCCTTTGTTATCTAGTTATTTATTTCTATTGCATGATTATATTGGTATATTTGGTATCTAAACAAATGTAAATTCAAATTTTATAGCTTCAAATCTATTAGATGTAGTAGTTTTGTTTAACTCTTATGGCTCCATTAAGGAGTAACCTTTTGTACTATGTCATTTTGTACTATACGTAACCACTCTATTGTGAGGTTTATCTACTCTGTTCTTTCTACTATTTATTTTTCCCCAAGCCAACTTACCTTTCGGATGATTGGGCAACAGCATACGAATACCAAGGATGTAATCAGCTTCGTTTCCAGGGATCAGAAAGGTAGGTTGTCACAGTTGGTATCAGAGCTTAGGTTTAGCGAACCCCTAAGCCCTAGTGGGGTAAACTTTCTAAGGATAGGATTAGTAATGTCCTAGGATTTGTCTGACAGTATATATATATTACATGTGTATTTTTTAATGTTATAAAAATATTATAAATTATATTGTTTGATCCATTGAGTGGTATACGGATTCTGATCGATGCATTTTATCAGCGTTATTGATAGTTGTATTAGTTAGTTGATTTTTAGGAGATGATAATCTTTCGTTATTATCATTTAGGAGTTGTTTAGTTATGCTCATACAGTTTGAGCATTAACTATTGGTGAATAAGTTTATAAGAAATTTTCCTTAGTAAGGTATAGGTTAGGTAAATAGGAATAAGGGAACCTTGAGAACGAACCCCTTGTGAATTAAGTTTCACAGTTTGACAATAAGGTGTGCGGTGAAAGGGTTAAGTTAAAAGTCATCTTTTAATAACGTCAAGCTGAAAGTAAACTTTTGATGAAAAGTTGTTCATTATAATCTTGATGATAGGATAATACATTTAGAGGATAAATATTTGAGAATTTAATTATAATAAAGGATAATTGTAACAACCCGCATATTTTACGATTGTATATTTACATATTTTATTTAAATATAGCATCGTTAGTTGGATTTTTGTCCGAAATGCTATTTTTTGCAAACGATCAAATTAGGACTCGAGACCACTTTCATTGAGTCCAAAATAGCGTTTTCGACCTTTTTAAATATAAACATTGATATGTTTGGAGTTAGCTAAAATTTCGATCTTTTCGCTTAGGGCTTTGGCTTTGGGTTTCAGCCCATTAAACCTAACTTATCAACCCAACTCCACTTCACTTCTCCTCATTCATTCTAAAATTTCATAACACTTCAAGCTTTAGGAAAATGGGGGAAGAGAAAAGAAATTAGAATTCCTAAGCCCTAATCTTCTTTGCAAATTCAAGTTCTAGCTCTAAAATTCAAGAGAAGCGTTGGTAAGCATCCTCTTCTTCTTCTCCTTCTCAATCTCTCTCCAATTTCAAAAATTTCCTATAACCTAATTTAGGAAATACTTGCTTATGACCTTAGATTGGAGCTTTTAGAGTTGAGATTGAAGAGTAGTTGATCTTCCTTTGCTTTCAAGCTTCTCCTTCTTTGTTTTTGGGTTTAAAGGTGAGATTTTTATCTCACATCTATGTCTATATCTATCTTTGTGAATATGTATGAATTCCTAACATCTATTCATGATCGTTTGCTTTTGATTTGAATTGATATGGTGATTTACTAATTTTTGGATTTGAAGTACAATTCTATGAAAATCCAACTAAGGATGTTTGGATATGTTGTTTGGAGTGCATCGAAGAGACTATAAGGCCGGGTTGTCGCTTGGCGTAAATCCTTAGTCATCGTTGCTCGCTCGATCACTCCCGAAATTGTTTTGGCCATCTTGGCCTAGGTATATTGTTGCCCTTACTAGGTGTTCAAACGTCTGGATACCAATGTCAGACGTCTGGTTTTGCCTATTGGAGAAAATTATACATGGCAGAAAAATAAAAAGGTTAGAAACCAATCCCAGACGTCTGATTCTTAAATCCAGACGTCTGGTTGGTTTTCTGGAACATTTCCAGAAACCAAAACCAGACGTCTGGATTGACCCTCAGACGTCTGGATCTGTGCATATTTGCCTATTTGCCTAATTTTGAGTAAAACTCCAATGTAAATTGATTTTTGGTCGATCCGACTAGTTGTTATCACTATTATCGACTTTGATGACTTCTTTCTTCGGATTTTTGGGAATATCCATTTTGATGGATTCGGTATCGATTTCTTTGGATTTAATTCACGTCTTCGTATGTGAATTTTTTGTGATTGATTGTTTCTACAATCATTTCTGCAACTTGTCACTTTAAAATACAAAGGTTTCTATACTAGTAGTAAATATTCAAACTCTTTCACAAAGATGATTTCAACCCTATTTTAATACAAAGTTCGTTTATAAAACCGTTTTCCAATCTATTAGTATATACAAACCTTTACTTCATTCGTTTGAGAAGTCTAATTGAACAGCTTAGTAAAACAAGTGGTATGAAACGCTTGCGTTTACTTCGTCGGTTAATTTTTGGACTTGTTCGATTGAAATTCTTGTGACAATTTGTGAGTGGGAATCTACAATTTGTTCGTAAATATTTAAGTTAAGCTGGTGGTTATGAGACATGAAGCTAAACTCATTTATTTACTAGCTTAGTGTAATCGACACTTCTTGATGATCGATGATGATCACTTCGTGATTTAGACTAGCAATGTGCAATGTCTCTTTGTCTGCAAGGGAGACTAAACCCGTTTTTGTGGAGCTTCGGCTCAAATTGGTGGGGTAGCGACCCATGGTCTTTGGGCCGTTTGTGGAGCTTCAGCTCAAAATTAATGGTTAGCAACCATGGAATAGCGTTCCGTTTTGTGATACATGTGTTGGTGAGTTTTCATGCTCCCATTTGTGATAGGCCTCCCCCATTTATAATATTTGGATTTCTAATTGATGATTTCTAGGATTTGTGTCTCGCCAATTTTAGTGATTTACATTGATGAGTTTCAATATTTGTGCATTGGTGAATTTGTTTTTCAACAACTTTTACGATTGGCATTGAGATGTTTGCCAATATTTGTGACTTGGTGAATAAAAATAAAGAATATGATATTCTTTTTTATCTTTGAGAAGGTTCTTGTGATACTGTATGATTTTTGTTGTTATCTAATGTATACTTGTCACAGTATGGCATTTTTGCTATCATACGTTTTTATTATATCTCATATCCTATCTCATTTTATCTGATATTTATAGCTAGACTGATCCGTTTTTTATTTTCTTCTTAAATAATACTCGGTTCAGATCGAGGTGTTATAGGTGCTTCCACTTGACTTCTTATTTGGAACCATTATCTGACTTTTGTCTAACTACTTAGTTTAGTAGTTTTTGTCAATATACATTCGAGATAGAGACTCATTGATGTATACATATTCTTTTGTGTAGCACCTGTATCTATTCTTTTGTGATATTGTGGATCTTGTTTGACCACTACTCTGATGTACACCTCTATGTATTATATTCATATCTATTTCCGCCTTTGTGATATGGATATCTGCGACCGATTTGTGTTATTTTTATTTCTATATTTGTTTTCGAAGATTGTATATAGCCACTGTGTAGTAGTTTTGAGTTTGTATCGGTATGTCGGATTTCCTCTTGAATTGAAATGCATGTTATACTATCTGACATATCGGTGCTCGCAAAAAGCAATTACATGGATGGTCGCTCCTCAACAGCCTTATTCTTCATGCTAGTTGACGACATTACCTCTAGTGTCCTTGGCTGGCGTGAGTATAGAGGTGGGGCATCACAGCTTGGTATCAAAGCCAAACTTCGGAACAATGTAAAAAAATCTAGCAAGGATCATTGTCCTAGGTCTTTCTTAAGAGTCATGCCTTATGATTTATTCACGTCATTGGACTCGTTTTATCCTTTTCTTTTATGGTGCCTTGTTTTATCAATCATGATTGTTTGATATTCATTTTGTGAATAACCTTTTTCTTCTTCTTTCTTTCTTTCTTTCTTAAAGAAGAGGAATGGTTAGACCAGGCCGTCCCAGCGTTGGTCAATCTAGTGCTACACCCCATGATGGTGCATTTATGTCTGCCTAACAGATTCTTGATCTTGTAAAGAATTCTCAAGCTGTCGGACCCATTCTAGAGCCTACTCACCCAAAATCCGAATTTGCACACCTATGCAGTGATTATAAAAATTTGGGTGGAAAGCCGTTCAAGGGTTCCGAGGGCGTTATCGAAGTCCAAGCTTGGCTTAGAACATGCGATCGCATCTTTTCTCGCATGAATCTTATTAATCTTCATCGAGTCCAAATGGCATCTAGCATGCTTCAAGAAAGAGCATTAGATTGGTATGAGCTTCTGATTTCTGAAACTATTGAAGCAGATCTTACTTGGGAGCAATTCTGGGAAAGATTTGAATCGTAGTTTGTACCAGAAGCTAAAAAAGTGACTTTGGCCCGTTGTTTTATTGACCTTGTTCAAGGCGAGTCTTTTGTGGAAGATTATGTCGCATCTTTTGAATCCCTCTCTAAATATGGGGTCGAGTACATAACTACCCCATTGAAGAAAAATTAGTGGTTTATCTACGGCATGAATGGGAATCTTAAAAAGCCTTTACTTATGAAGTTGGAAGTTTCTTTTGATCAGCTTGTTGATATCGCTCTTCGACTTGAAGAGGTGGATAAAGAGAGTGATGTTGAGGTTGGGGGTGCCATACCAAACTTCAACAACAACAAGAAGAGGCCTAATAAGTTCAAAGGTCCTTAGCCCAACAATAAAGGGAAGCAAGCAACTACGGTAGCAAAGACTCCTACCTCTAGTGGAAGGCAATGCTACAATTGCGGTTCTAAGGACCATTATGCAAATAAGTGTTCAAAGCCCCATGCTTGTCGCTATTGCAAAAGTTCGGGACATTATATATTTGCATGTCCCAAACTTCAAAGCAAGAAGGAGGGAAAGCTAAATGTTGTGCATGCCCCTAGTATCACTTCTCGTGGTCAAGGTATTTCTCATTCTATCCTTGATGGCATTATTATGTTTCGTGACCAACCTATTCGAGTTCTTTTTGATACGGGTGCATCCCATTCTTTTATATCAAAAGAACTTGTTAATACTTTTTCTTTGAGTGTTATGGCTTTAATGACTTCCTTGAGAATTGCGAATGCGGTTGGTGGATCCGCAACACTCAGTTTGCTTTGTAAAGATGTCGAGATTATTTTGTGTGATTTTTCTTTCCAAGCCGATTTGCATGTCATGCGTTACTTAGGCTTTGGAATGATTTTGGGAATGGATTGGCTTAACCAATATGAAGCCTATATCCTATATCCTAAGCGGACTATTCATCTTCGACATCCTCAATCTGTTAAGCAGATTTCTATTGTTCTTAAAGATTCGAATTCCAACTTGACAGCATCTTTATATTCTTTAAATCCTCATTTTGATGATAATGATGATGCAGAAGATGTCATTTCTCGTATTCACGTTGTTCATGAATTTTCCGACATATTTGAGCCCGTTTTAGGATTAACACCTAAGCAAGCAATTGAGTTCAGAATTAATCTAATCCCTGGAGCTCTACCTATTACCCGTCCTTCTTATCGTATGTCCAATAGGGAAAATGAGGAGACGCGTAAACAATTATCCGAATTGGAAGCGAAGCAGTTTATTCGTTCTAGTTCCTCTTCGTAGGGAGCTTCGGCTATTTTCTTAAAGAAATCTGATGGTACACTTAGGCTTTGTGTTGACTACTGAAAGCTTAATGATCTCATTATCAAGAATAAATATCCTTTACCATGGATTGATGGTCTATTTGACCAACTTTGCGGTGCTATAGTCTTTTCACAGTTAGACTTAGCAACCGGTTTTCACCAGCTTCGAATTGCAGAGGATAGCATTCCTTTGACATCATTCCATACTCGTTATTGATCTTATGAATGGGTTATTATGCCATTGGTTTGACGAATGCTCCAACTTATTTCGTTGACCTTATGAATCGAGTTTTCATAGACTTCCTCGATTGATTTGTTCTCATCTTTATAGATGATATTCTTGTTTATTCTAAAACCGAGGAACAGCATGAGAAGGATCTTCGGATTGTGTTGGAAACTCTTAGGAGAAATCAATTGAAAGAAATTTTTTCTAAGTGCCACTTTTGGTAATCTCGTGTGAAATTTATCGGTCATATTATTTCTGAATTCGGAATTTTCGTGGACCCTTCAAAGATTGAAGCGATTCAAAATTGGAAGAGACTGGATAGTGTGATGGAAATTCGTAGCTTTCTTGGATTGGCGGGTTATTACTGTCGTTTTATAAAAAAAAATTCTGAAATTTCCACGCCTCTTACTACCTTGACAAAGAAAGGGTTAAATACATTTGGTCAAACAAATGTTAAGCTTCTTTTAAGAAATTAAAAGAACTCCTTTCTGATGCTCCTATTCTTGTAATTCCCGAAGGGAACCAAGATTTTGTTGTTTATACCGATGCTAGTCGTATTGGTTTGGGGCTGTTCTCATGCAAAGGGAACGTGTTATTGCTTATGCTTCTAGGCAATTAAAGCCTGCCGAGACTAGATATGCCACTCATGATTTAGAGCTCACGGCTATTATTTTCGCCCTTAGAATTTGGCATCATTATCTTTTGAGAGAAAAATTTGTTCTCTACACCGATCATAAATCTTTGATGTATTTAGTTTCTCAAAAGGAACTTAATCTACGTCAACAACGTTGGCTCGAGTTCCTTGCATCTTATGACCTTGATATTCTTTATACTCCCGGAAAGGGAAATCGTATTGCCGATGCCCTTAGTCGTAAGCGACCAACAGTTGTTTCCATGATGATATCCGAATGGACTGATCTCGAGACTTTATCCATTTGTGAGATTCGAGATCGTGAATTCGATTTATGTCCATCTCTTGTTCTATATAGCCTTGAGGCTCATCCTTCTCTTTTAGACCACATTCTTGAATCCCAAAAGCTAGATTTTGAATTGCCTCTTCTTAGCCAAAGTTGTAGGCATAAAATCGATATTGAAGGATTGAAAGACTTTGATATTGATGCTCGTGGTAGTATTCGAAAATTTGGTAGACTTATCGTGCCAAATATTAGTGATCTTCGTAAAGATATCTTAGAAGATTCTCATCGTTCTAAATCTAACATTCATCCCGGTAGTAGTAAAATGTACGCGAATATGAAGCAAATTTATTATTGGGATGAAATGAAATCTGATATTTCTAACTTCATTAAGCATTGCATGACTTGCCAACTTGTTAAGGCCGAGCATCAAAGGCCCGTTGGGTTATTGCAACCTTTGGACATTCCAATTTGGAAGTAGGACCAAATTTCCATGGATTTTATTAACAGTCTTCCCCGTTCTCGTTCGGGTCATGATAGCCTATGGGTGATAGTTGATAGACTTACTAAATCCGTCCATTTTATACCCGTTCGGTCCAATCGGACCATACCTCTTTTGGCCAAACTCTTTGTTAGAGAAATTGTTAAATTGCGTGGAGTTCCTACTTCTATTGTTAGCGATCGGGATCCATTGTTTACTAGTGGATTTTGAAAGAGTCTTCAAAAAGCTTTGGAAATGAAGCTTAATTTTAGCACCGCTTATCATCCGTAGTCCGATGGACAAACCGAGCGTGTGAATCAAACTCTTGAAGATCTTCTTCGTGCATGTTTTCTTGATTTTGGTGGAAGTTGGGAAGATCATATTTCTCTTATTGAGTTTTCCTATAATAATAGCTTCCAATCCAGTATTGGTATGGCACCATTCGAGGCACTCTATGGAAGGCCACGCCGATCTCCTTCTTGTTGGCGTAAGGCCGGTGAGAAGCTGGTTTTAGGTCCAGACTTTTTTCGTGATTCCATTGAAAAGATTGACCTTATGCCGGTAACCGAAGAAGGAAATTATAATTTTCCATGGAAGATTTGGTGTTTATTCGTGTTTCACATATGAAGGATGTTGTGCGTTTCAGTCGATCGAAAAAATTAGCGCCTCAATATATTGGTCCATTTCCCATCACCGAACATATTGGTTCAGTGGCTTATCGCCTTTTATTACCGGCTCAATTTTCTGCTATTCATGACGCGTTTCACGTTTCTCAACTACGGAAATGCCTTTGAGATTCCGATTCTATTCTTGAGCCCGGTGTTGTTGAACAAATTGAAGTTTCGCCTAATTTGACTTATGAGCAACATCCTATTCGTATCATTGCTTCGAAGGTTAAACGCCTATGAAATAAAGATGTTCCTCTTGTGAAAGTTCAATGGTCCTCAAATCCTAAGGATTGTTCTTGGGAATCTAGAGAATTCTTCGAGCGAACTCATCCGGGCTTACTCTCTCGTGCTCTTTCAGGTGAACTTCTTATTTCAAATTTCTTTTGTGTTGATATGCTTTTATGGTTGTTACTTTTATTTTTCTTCTTAAATATTGCGAGGACGCAATTTCTTTAAGGAGGAGAGTCTATAACAACCCGCATATTTTACGATTGTATATTTAAATATTTTATTTAAATATAGCATCGTTAGTCGGATTTTTGTCTGAAATGCTACTTTTTGCAAACGATCGAATTAGGACCCGAGACCACTTTCATTGAGTCCAAAATAGCGTTTGCGACCTTCTTAAGTATAAACATTGATATGTTTGGAGTTAGCTAGAATTTCGATCTTTTCACTTAGGGCTTTGTGTTTGAGTTTCAGCCCATTAAACCCAACTCCACTTCACTTCTCTTCATTCATTCTAAAATTTCCTAACACTTCAAGCTTTAGAAAAATGGGGGAAGCGAAAAGAAATTAGAATTGCTAAGCCCTAATCTTCTTTGCAAATTCAAGTTCTAGCTCCAAAATTCAAGAGAAGCTTTGGTAAGCATCCTCTTCTTCTTCTCCTTCTCAATCGCTCTCCAATTTCAGAAATTTCCTATAACCTAATTTAGGAAATATTTGCTTATGACCTTAGATTGGAGCTTTTAGAGTTGAGATTGAAGAGTAGTTGATCTTCCTTTGCTTTCAAGCTTCTCCTTCTTTGTTTTTGGGTTTAAAGGTGAGATTTTTATCTCACATCTATGTCTATATCTATCTTTGTGGTTAGGTATGGATTCCTAACATATATTCATGATCATTTGCTTTTGATTTTAATTGATATGGTGATTTACTAATTTTTGGATTTGAAGTCCAATTCTACGAAAATCCTACTAAGGATGTTTGGATATATTGTTTGGAGTGTATCGAAGAGCCTATAAGGTCGGGTTGTCGCTTGGCGTAAATCCTTAGTCGTCGTTGCTCGCTCGACCGCTCCCGAAATCGTTTTGGCCATCTTGGCCTAGGTAAATTATTGCCCTTATTAGGTGTTCAAACGTCTGGATATTAATGCCTGACGTCTGGTTTTTCCTCCTGGAGAAAATTATACACGGTAGAAAAATAAAAAGGTCAGAAACCAATCCCAAACGTCTGATTCTTAAATCCAGACGTCAGTATGGTTTTAGACGTCTGGTTTGCCGAACCAGACATCTGTTTGGTTTTTTGGAACATTTCTAGCAACCAAAACCAGACGTCTGGATTGACCCCCAAACGTTTGGATCTGTACATATCTTCCTATTTGCCTAATTTTGAGTAAAACTCCAATGTTAATCGATTTTTGGTCGATCCGACTAGTTGTTATCACTATTATCGGCTTTGATGACTTCTTTCTTTGGATTTTTGGGAATATCCATTTTGATGGATTCGGTATCGATTTCTTTGGATTTAATTCACGTCTTCGTATGTGAATGTTTGGTGATTGATTGTTTCTACAATCATTTCTGTGACTTGTCACTTTAAAATACAAAGGTTTCTATGCTAGTAGTAAATATTCAAACTCTTTCACAAAGATGATTTCAACCCTATTTTAATACAAAGTTCGTTTATAAAACCGTTTTCCAATCTATTAGTATATACAAACCTTTACTTCATTCGTTTGAGAAATCTAATTAAGCAGCTTAGTAAAACAAGTGGTATGAAACAGTTGCGTTTACTTTGTCGGTTAATTTTTGGACTTGTTCGATTGAAATTCTTGTGACAATTTGTGAGTGGGAATCTACAATTTGTTCGTAAATATTTAAGTTAAGTCAGTGATTATGGGACATGAAGCTAAACTCATTTATTTACTAGCTTAGTGTAATCGACAATTCTTGATGATCGATGATGATCATTTTGTGATTCAGACTAGCAATGTGCGATGTCTCTTTGTCTGCGAGGGAGACTAAACCCCGTTTCTGTGGAGCTTCGACTCAAATTGGTGGGGTAGCGACCCATGGTCTTCGGGCCGTTTGTGGAGCCTCGGCTCAAAATTAATGGTTACCAACCATGGAATAGCGTTCTGTTTTGTGATACACGTGTTGGTGAGTTTACATGCTCTCATTTTGTGATAGGCCTCCCCTTTTTGTGATTTTTGGATTTTTAATTGATGATTTCTAGAATTTGTGTCTCAGCAATTTTAGTGATTTACATTGATGAGTTTTATCAATATTTGTGCATCGGTGAATTTGTATTTCAACAATTTTTACGATTGGCATTGAGATGTTTGCCAATATTTGTGACTTGGTGAATAAAAATAAAGAATATGATATTCTTTTTGCTCTTTGAGAATATTCTTGTGATATTGTATGATTTTTGTTGTTATCTAATGTATACTTGTCACAATATGGTATTTTTGTTATCATACGTTTTTGTTATATCTCCTATCCTATCTCATTTTATCTGATATTTATAGCTAGACTGATCCGTTTATTATTTTCTTCTTAAATAATACTCGGGTCAGACCGAGGTGTCACAGGTGCTTCCACTTGACTTATTATCCGGGACCATCATTTGACTTTTGTCTAACTACTTAGTTTAGTAGTTTATGTCAATATACATTCGAGATAGAGACTCCTTGATGTATACATATTCTTTTGTGTAGCACTTGTATCTATTCTTTTGTGATATTGTGGATCTTGTTTGACTACTACTCTAATGTATACCTCTATGTGTTATATTCATATCTATTTCCGCCTTTGTGATATGGATATCTGTGATCGATTTGTGTTATGTTTATTTCTATATTTGTTTCCGAAGATTATATATAGCCACTGTGTAGGAGTTTTGAGCTTGTATCGGTATGTCGGATTTCCTCTTGAATTGAAATGCATGTTATACTATCTGACATATCAGTGCTCGCACAAAGCAATTACACGGATGGTCGCTCCTCAACAGCCTTATTCTTCATGCTAGTTGACGGCATTACCTCATAGTGTCCTTGGCTAGCGTGAGTATAGAGGTGGGGCATCACAATAATTATTTAAATGTGAGTTTAATTCACACCCAAATTTACCATATCATATCCGTAATGCTATAAACCATTGTTGATTTCTTGGATGATTAAATTATAAATAAACTCTAATTAAGTACTAATTAATTAAACTCTAATTAAGTACTAATTAATTAAATAATTAAATTTTAAATAAAAATAATTAATAAAATAATTAACCTTTATTAAATAATAATTAATTAGAATAATTAAACTTGATTAAAATAAAAATAATTACTTTTTAATTTAATTAATAATTATTTTTAATAAATAAATTAATTATTAAACTCAATAATCAATAGTTAATTAAGTTTTATAATTTCTACTTAAGTTCGAAATAGTATTTAACTTGAAAATCGTATATTTTCGAACTGCATCCATAGCGACTATCGCCGTGGATGCCATAATTTAGAATTACTTTTCTAAGTTACCATCCAAAACTTAAACTTCCACTTATACTTTCCTTTTAAAATAATTTAAAAGAGTTTTTTAAAAAAACTTTTTTAGGTTAGAAACCAAAGAAAACATTTGTTGTATGGGTTAATTGGACATGGCATCACAATATAAAGACTAATTATTTTTGGTGTATGGATATTCCTCAAAATTGCAGCTAGAATTGGAGAAATATGTTGAAGCTAAGAGAAGCTTATCTCCCTATGATACAATATCAAGTAACTGAAAATTCTGATGTTAGCTTCTGGCATGATCCTTGGTTTAGCAAAGGTCTAATCCTATCAAAAGTGTGTGATTACTCTCAGATTTTACAATCTGGAATACACAATGATGCAAAGGCTAATGAATTTTTACATGAAGGAAAATGCAACTTCCATACAGTAGCAATCAGTTGCTCAGGCAGTTGTGGACTGAAATACAACAAAACTTCTGCTCTGCACATCAAATGGACTCTGTTTCTTGGGACAAGAAGCCACACACTGTTAAAGGCGTGTACAACTTTGGATCTGCTGATGCTCCTCTGCCTGCTTCCAGGTGGTACTCCGTTATTTGGACCAGTGATTCTGTTCCATCTGATAACCTGATGTTGTGGAAAGTTACTAATCAAGCATTACTAACTAGAAGTGTCTTGATCAAGTATGGATTGGCATGCTCTCCTCTGTGTCTATTTTGTCAGTTGCATGAGGAAACTTCTGAACACCTCTATTTTG
This sequence comes from Allium cepa, assembly GCA_030765085.1. Classification (NCBI taxonomy): domain Eukaryota; kingdom Viridiplantae; phylum Streptophyta; class Magnoliopsida; order Asparagales; family Amaryllidaceae; genus Allium; species Allium cepa. The sequence continues at coordinate 682,151,833 of CM060932.1, read as the reverse complement.
ACTGTCCTGCTCTAAAATTCATGATGATCAGAATCAGTGGCATTACTGGGATTAACTTATCATCTGCTAATACAAACATAGTCTGGAGTATTGTCTATAAGGCCACAAGTTGGAGAAATGATGGATCTAGAGTGTTAGCTGTTTGCTTGAAAATTTACTTGAGTGTTATATGGAGGGAAAGGAATGCAATAGTATTTGAAAATCAAAGGAAAAGTTAGAGGTTCTTTGGCATGAATTTAAGAATGGCACTCTCAGGCAATTGAAGAATAGCAACAGAGCATACCCTGATTATTTGATTCTTGGATCAGTTTGATTGTTGTTGTTTCTTCAATTGTTTTTTCTTGTTTGCTTATCTTCTCTTTCTTTTTTCCATTTTTCCTTTTTGCTTGGTTCAGGCTAGATTGTACTCTTTTATTGTGTTGCAATAAAACTGGTAGGGGTCCAGTCAACCCCGCTGGCTTTGCCAAAAAAAAACATTTGCTAAAATCAGAACTAGTAAACAATTTGGTTTTTAAAAAGGATCCCGAGTCAGTTTCAACAAGTCACATATCTAACTTCCAAATCATTCAACATATACCAAAAATTATGAATAGTAATTTATACCATCACCAAACATCACAAGATTACATCTCGTGAACCATATATATCAAAGATCAAAACTTTATAACCAATACATCACTTTAATCCATCGTCTCAAGTCCAAAGCTAAAACTCAAGCCACAACATACATAAATAGCCAAACATATAAAAAAGATCTACACAGCCATATAACCACTATTAAAGTAAAGGCATCATCTTTCCTAAAAGTTTAGAATTTACTTACCGAAATTCGACTAGTCTAAAGTATTTTCTCCTTGAACATAAGACCTATGTCTTTGTATTTTCTTGGAAAATTAATGTCTTTGAGTGGCCTAAACTTGCACAAAGTGTTTGGCCCGAGGAGGAAAAGGGTACGGCCTTGGTGATCTTGGGTGATTATGGGTTTGAACTTTGAAAGAAAGGTGTAGAAATAGATGTAGAAGTGCTGTAGCAAGCTTTTCTAGAAATTTCAAGTAAAAACCTAAGTTTTTTTTATAACTTTGGAATATTTTTAGTAGCCATGAAAGATTATTTACAAACTTTGGAAGTTTAGAAATAAAATAGGAATAATAAAAATGAAAATAAATTAGAAAAATTTCTTATGTAATATGTTAACAAGTGAATTTACCAAAATTGCCTTGGTACTTTGCCCCCCTCTCACATGTTGCCACATCACCTCTCCCTTTTTCCACCTCCTTACATCCACCCACCAAGTACACCCTCCTTTATGTCAAAAGAAACATGCTTTGTGCTTTTTGCACTTAATGTTGGAGAAGGTATCTTTATAATATTTTTTTTAACTTTTAATATAAAAACTTTATCTTATTTATAAACACATACATACTAAAGTGTACATGCATGTACACATACATTCAAGCATGTCGAAGGTGATATAAATGTGTTCATGGGTACATAAAAGTGTTACAACATTCTCGATAACTTTTAGTCGACGAAAAACCGAAAATTCGAAAAACGACTTTCGATCACATTTTCAATCTTTCTTCAAACTAATTAGTTTTTAAATGAAATTTAAAAATGATTTTAAAAATGATTTCACTATCATTTGTTATTATTTAAAAGGAGTATATTTTAGTTATAAACACCATTAATTAATTTATAATTTATTTAAAATCCATACTTAAAGTGAGCAAATTCTGTGCCGTTACAATTAAATACAATCATGCCTTAGTCGCTTAATTGATCATTTGTCCATGATCATTATTATATACTATGAGGTTTGAGCTCAGAAGCAATACAAGAATATAGATATTTGATCAGTGTTCAATTACAAACAAAATTTGTGATTTGAGTAGCTGCATTTGTACCAAATGAAATCTTGATGAAATTGGTTCGTTCAAAATGAGCTAGCAAACCATAGTATAAGATCAATGTTCAATATGATTGAATTGTTGTGTTAGAAGAAATACTAAACCAAAAAATAACAAAAAGACCTATAAACTCTATCGCTAAAATGTATGTTTGATCGGTTTACTTTAGTGCAACTTATATGATATCCTTATTTTTTAAAGAATCTGGTACAATATTGTAGTAAGGGTTTCTTTTGAATGGTTTGACTATTTCTAAAGGAAAATGATTATACGAGAATGGATGTAGCTTAGGCATAGTTGGGATAAAGAGAGTAAATGGTCACCTCTACTTCATGAAGAGACATCAGATATGAGAATTATACAAAATACTAGTGGATGCTTAATAAATAACAAGAAATGCGATTTCTATTTCAAATTTATTCTCTTATAGAAAATTATTTTCTATAAGAGTTATTTATCTTTATTTAGGACATTTGATCTTAAACTCTTGACTATAAACTAGTTATAATGAATGAAATAAATGGCCCATAATAAGCGGTTGAATAGAGCTTCATATTTCATGCATAGTTATAGTAATGGTGGAAATAATGGGAGAATATGACACTTTACTAATGGATGCATCAAGTTATGAAAGATTGTTTTTTTATATATAGCAAATATTATTTCCAAAAAAATATCGATTTTCAGTATTGGTTGAAAATAGATTTATCCTTATTTTAATATGAGTAATATGAATATTCATTATAAAATAAATCTATTATAATAACAGTGTTTGTTTCCATAATATTAGCGATGCATTAACTACGGAAAATACAGAGGTATCTAAAATTTTCTATAACTCTTTTAAAATTATGGACTAAGCTATATTTCTAGAAACTTTCTTTAATAATATGATAATGAATCATATGATACTTGTAAATTGTATCTCAAAAGAGTAAGGGTAGAAACCTATTTAGTAGGAATGGCAAATGAGTAAATAAACTCTTCGGAATGATACATATAAATATATGCAGTCCAAGGTCTATTAATACCAAAATGGATCCACCTACTTTGTTAAATTCACTAACGAATTATCAAAGACATGAACATGTATACTTGATATACAAGCACTGTATCATTGGTAAGTTCATATAATTTAAAACAAAAGTACAAAACATAACATGCAAAAAAATAAACAATTCGATTTGATCGAATAAGTGAGTATATTGGAAAGAATCCCAAAAGTATCTAAAAAAACAAAATACAATCTCAAATTCATCCCTCCCTATGATACATAGTGATGTATCAATAAGGAGTTATCATATTTGTTAGACAGTGTATAATTGATGATGTGTGATGTTGTATTAACTTCTTTCTATAAGGATATATTTTTAAGAGTAAGTATATATCCTAAATTTAATTTCATTTGAAGCACTATTTATAATATCATATATATATATATATATATATATATATGAATTAATATGAAACCCTACATGTCCTAGGTCAAAGAGTTAAAAGGGTGTGTGAGTCCAGAGGCTTCATGTAAAATTCATTCATGAGGGATCTTTTGTAACCACCTAAAGGATTTTGGGACCCTCCAATAATGTTGAGTAATTTAGGTTATGAACATAAGTTTTATAAACTCAAAACTGAATCAATTTTGTGTATGTATTTGATATGATCCAAACACACTAATGTGAAAACTGATTATATAAGATGAAAAGAAATTAGTCAAGCTTAAAATAAACACAAATAATTAGAATGTCTAATACAAATTCTTGCACATTAAAGAGAAAATACGAGTCTTATCTCAACGTCGTGAAAAAGAATTGTTAGCAGCAACAATTTCCTCAGTCGATAATAAGCAATAAAGAGTACAAACTCTAATGAATAGCATGAAGCCCACAATATATTCCAAGTGCATTATCGAAATATGATTTCTATAGTTATACCCAAAGTGATATTATCTATAAGCCGTAGATGTGCTTTCGAAAGGAAAACCAATGCAATTAAAATATAGTAAGCAACACCGATGAGAATAATGTTGTAAAGTTCAATTGTTTAAATTAGCTTAACAGATTCATCAATCGATGTACTTTAAGTTAATTTGGATTCTACTTGCAAAATTATTGCCCAATATGACTTTGAATTTTGGTACATCTTTGTTGGAACAGAAATTCTAAATAATGATTTAGATAGACTTTTGCACATGACCAAAACATCATGACGCCAATGGGAGCGATGGCTGAATTTGTAAGAGTTAGATAAGATCCAAGAAAGGATGTGATAGTATTGTTTGACAAGAGTTAAGAGTTGTGAAAATATTTTGATAAAGAAATCAAATAGTTTATTTTTTAGTTAAAATGTCGAAGAGCATGTGTCTATAGCTATGAACATTAGTAGACACTAAAATATTTCTAAAATTATAAGTGAGGATGTTGGGATTGTCCTAATGATATATAGATACACCATATTAAAATGCTTAATATAGAATATAGGAGAAGAATTCCTTATGTACCAGTAATAGGAATTATCAAACAAGCTATGTTGTCTAATATAATGAGGTCCGCTTATGTAATTGATACATTGAGAAAGTATCAAATTCGAATTAAAATTGCTAAGTGGTAGTTATGAGTGTACTCGAATATCAATGAAGTACCAGGGAATTATTTATTGAGACAATGAGCTCCCAATGAAGAGAGTTCGTGTTTGAACTACATAAGTGATATCGAATATAACATGTTAATCCTAAATTTATGTTCAACCTTATCTAAGGAGCTTTAATTTGGAAATGTTCCAAGCAAGAGGTGGTTGTTAATTCAACTGAAAGGCTAAATAAATCATCTTAAATAGCGCCGTAATAAAAGAATGTAAATATAAATGCACAAATTTGTAACTAAGATGGGTCTGATTCCAAATATTGAGACCCCATGACATTGTTTTATGAAAACAATCATACGATAAAGATTGTAAAAGAAACCAGGGCTCAAAAGAATTAGTGGTATGCCTTAGCGGTAATTATATAATTTGTAGTATATATCTAACTCTATAGTAAATATTGTTAGTAAAAGGTTATTTGTTTTCCTATATATACTTCTCCATATTGTGATCTAACTGATAAAGTAATTGTTTTAACGTATATATTAAAAGAACGCTTAAATAAAATGTTATGTGATTATATTTGCAATTAGTGGAAATCATGAGTAATTAAACATAAATATAAAATGACATTTTTTTTAAATATTCCTAGTCAAGGTGTTTTGAGAAAAGAATATCAACTCAACAGTTGAGACCAGAATGCGCAACTGTCTGCAAATGTTAGGCAGTGTATTACTCATGGCAGCTAGGGGCACTGTATGGTTACATACTTGTAATTATAGGATAATTATGGAATTACTCTTTCGAGAGATTTCTATTTTTTAGAAAGCACGAAGTTCATTTTCATGCTCATGGTTTGGATTAGGTAGTGGTAATCTTTGCATTGGAAGTACTTAGACATTATCTTTTAGGAGACGGATTTGAGTTATTTATAAATCATAAGCCTTTGAAGTATTTTTCCAGTTAGATGGAGTTGAATGTAAGGTTGGCTGGACTTATGGCGGCGTGAGACTTTGGGATAAAGTATGCACTAGGGAAAGGAAATAAAGTTTATGATGCACTTAGCGGAAAATATCAAAATTTGGTATTGGTGTGGTTGGGAAGAAAATTTTAGAAGCATTAGCTTCGTATGAAGTTCATGTGAAGTCGTCGACCAGTTCTAGCCAATGTAATGCAGTGTTCTCTTATTTAGATGTTTGATCGAAAAAATTGATACATAGCAAAAGGATTATCCATTTCAAGCCTAATAGATAAACTAGAAGTGGGAAATGAGATTAGGGATTTTAAAAGATGATTTTGTGTTTTGAACGTGGATTATCTAAGGTAGGAGAATGTCATCGATCAAAATTTACTATTCATCTAGGAGGTACAAAGATGTTTCAAGATATGAATAGGAGTTTCTTCTAGGGTGGAATGGAGAGAGATGTAGACTTATGGGTAAAGCAATGTTTGAATTGATAATAAGTATAAGAAGAACATCAAAAGCCAAGAGGCTTACTTTAACATTTAGAAGTGCCATAGTGGAATGGAGTTCTATATTGATGGATTTTATAAATGGGTTACCAAGTTTCAATTGGAGAAATGAAAGCATATGGATAGTAGTTGATAGAGTGACCAATAATGCACACTTTATCTTTGTTTAATCTACAAAGTCAGTGTGATTTTTTTATAAAGAATGTAGTAAGACTTTATGGAATACCAAATAACATTGTAAGTGATTGGGAATCTTTGTTTACCGGTGTGTTCTAGAAGAGCTTACAAGTTGTATTGAGTACCAAGCTGAAGATGAGTACTGCTTACCATCCGTAAACTGATAGGAAAACAGAAAGGGTTAATAAGATCATCTAAGACTTATTAAGAGCTTGTATACTAGACTTTATAGGGTCGTGGGAATACCATTTTCACTTAGTCGAGTTTGCCTATAATGATATTATCAAACAAGTACAGGAATAACACCTTTAGAAGCACTTTACAAAAGGCTATGCAAATCACTGGCATATTCGTTGGAAATTGATGATAGACTAATGCTTGGTCCAGATTTGGTGAAAGAAACAACAGAAAAGGTTGAGTTAATCCGTAAAAGGATGAAGGAAGCTCAATCAAGATAGCATAGCTACGCTGATCATTAATTTGTCGGTTGAAGATCTTGTCTTTGTGAAGGTATCACTTATGAAAGGTGTTATACGATTTAGGAAGTTAAGGAAAGCATCATAAAGATACATTGGACCTTTACCTATTACAATGAGGGAGAGGAAACTCATATATCTAACTGAGTTAAGATTTAGAAAGTTAAGAAATTAGCATAAAGATATATTAGACCATTTTTTATTACGAAGAGGACAAGAAACTCACATGTCTAATTGAGTTAACAAATACCTTGGTAGGAGTCCATAATAATTTTCATGTCTCTTATTTGAGTAAGTATGTATGTGATTCAAAGACTACTATTGAGCTAACGGGTTTGAGGATTTTGTATTGGAACCTAATATGTCTATTATTAGGCGGTCTATTCATATAGTGGATCGAGATATGCAGAAACTTAGAACTAAGACAGTTGAGTTAGTAAAAGTCTAGTGGAGTGACGATGAAAGAGATTGTATTTGGGAGACCGTGGGATTAGCGAGGCTTATCGTGAGTTATTTTGATATATGTTCTATATGGTTGTATATACATTTTAAATAGTAGTTAAGCTTATAATATTTGATTTTTATATATGCTTTTGTCATGTGTATATCTAATTAATATGCTTAATTGTTATACCTTACTGGAATTTCAAGGAAAGAATTTGTATAAGGAGAGGAGCCTGTACCACTTTTATTTTTATCGAACATTATTCCAGATTTTTAATTATAAAGCAGTTAAATAAAAAATGTAAGGTAATGGATTATGTGAAAATGTTTTAGTAATAAATAATTTCAGTTTTAAACATGTAATGGAGTAATGTTTTATAAAGATTAAGAGATTTGAAAACTTAATTTTATTAATTAAGGAAGGGTAAAGAAGGAACATTATCTCATAACATTCCTCTCCTTCTCGTAAACTTTCATTCTTTAATAAAAAATAATGAAAAGGAAAAGAAAGAAAATAAACCTCCATCAAACTCTCTCATAATGAAGAAAAAGGTAAGGTTGGATAAAAGGAAGCAAAGGGAAATCACTTTAGACACCTAACTAAGGTGGATACAATTAACATCCCTCGCTTTTGGTTTGTTCTAGTTAGGATTTGCATGAGATCCGATTTAGTTATGGTGTTAGAACATTTTTTGGTTGAGATAATTATTTATACGAATTTATGATTATAACTTGTGAAATCACAGAATAAATAAAAGAGTTTTCAGATTAAACCTATATTAATGATCTCCAAATGATCAAAAAATTTGATATATTATTTAAAATAATAATTTGGCCATGGATTTTTAATTGAACAATTTTTTAAATTTATTTGGATTTTTTATGAATTTTCTAAATTGAAGAAATGCTTAATTTCGAGTTTTAACTATCGAAAATATGAAAATATTTATTTTACCCTAAAAATTTTTATGTGTTAAAAGATAGAACATCCGATATTTGGGAATTTTTAGCGATTTCCTACGTATTTTCGAATTGATATGAATAATCTGGAAATGGAAATTGTTTAATAATAAATCACAATTAGTTAAGTAATTATGGAATTATTCGATATTATAAATAGAAGATAAACTCTTTGATTTTTCTAAAAAGATTTCTTTAAACATTTGATTAACCCATAGAAATTTGACATATAATATGATTTGGTGAAAGTAATTGCATTTAATGGAAATAATCCAGTTTTGGTGATAGTTACAAAAATGTTATTTGTTTTATGAAAGCAATTAAATGGTGCGATAACACATGGTTTTATGTTTTACGATAGCTTTTTACTATTGTTTTACGATAGCTGTTTAAAGGTGCGATGCACATGGTTTTATTTTTATGACAACTATTTTCCATTGTTTTACGATGCTATTTAAAGGTGTGATAGCATACATGTTTTACGGTAGCTATTTAAAGGTGCAATATCACATAGTTTTATGTTCTATAATAGCTATTTATTGTTGTTTTACGGTAGCAATTTAAAGGTGCGATGGCACATGGTTTTATATTTTATGAAGTTATGTTTTATGATTGCTGTGATTTATTATGGTTATAAATTCTATATGTAGGATTGCTATTTTAAAAGTGTGATGGCACATTGGTTTTTATACTTACAATAGATATTATAAAGGTGTGATTGCATATTGATTATATACTTACAATATCCTAAGTAATTTAATGGTGCAACAACATTAAATGTTTTAGAATTGTGATAGCCTTGTTTATATGCACAATTGACATTGGGCCAAGCTTTTTCTAGTAACCATACTATGGTTTTTGTAAAATTATACGTTTGAATAATATGATTTTTAAAGAAGGAAAAAAGGAAATTTATCCCCATTTTACTGAGTTTATATACAACAAACCGCATGTATTTTTGTATGTGCTTTATGTGTAAATGGCTATTAAGAGAATATATTAGTATGATAATTGATATCTTTATATGTTCACTTATGCTCATTGATCAGTTATATTATTGTTTATGTAAAATACTGACATGCTTACTCCTATGATATCACCTACATTGAGGATCGAGAATTAATGAGAAAGTAGGGTTGTTCCATTAGCGGGTGTGGTCGGACTAAACTCCTATATGAATAGAATTGCATCCTGAAGATCTGGAAGATCAAATTGTGTTAGGACTGATCAAAGGAAATGATTCATTCGATGTCTACAAAACTATATTGAAGTGTGGGAAATGGCATTGGAGTAGTGCCCTGCACTTTGGCTATTAAGCCATCAGCTATTCACGTCCAAAATTCTAACGTGTACGGTTTTTCCAATATCGAGGCTAAAAATTTTGTGTATGCATCCATGAATCGCACAATGACTCACCATTATTTTTCTTCTTCGATCTCAATTATATCTTAGTATCCTTAAGGAAACATAAGACCATTGTTATTATGTTCCTCTACAATAGGAGCATTTTGGTACTCTTATATGATCAAAAGACTATTGGATTATCTTGCTACATTTTTGGCCTGAGTTAGCTCAATAGGTTTTTAGTTGGCCCGTGAAAACTAGTAGATTCACAACATACCTGGAAAGCTATGCAGATGTTTGGACATTTAATGTGATTGCCGGATTTGGGAATGTGTAAACCTTAGACCCCAATGTCATAATATTCATTTTGATACATTTTTCATGATGTAAGGTTATGTTATAACTATTGCAGTTATAGGTGGATGAGGAGAGAAGATGAACTTTGGCATGTTTCATCTAGTCCAATGATTGTTATGTTATGCATGTGATTGTATGTTACTGACGAGGGAATCTGCTCTTCTCAGCAGCAAGGTTTCACTAACAATGTAATTTTAATTGGGATGGACTAATATCATTTTCACTAAAATTGTATCTGATCCAAAGTTTTTTATTTTCTCAAAACTCTCGGTTACTCAATTAAGTATGTCGAGAGTTTGTTTTTCAGGTTAGGACGAATAAAGCTTTTAGAGATGGCATAAAGAAAGCTATTACTAGCCTATTTTATTTCTACTGTGAGATATAATTGCTTTTGTTTTTGTATGAAAATATAGGCTTTTATAATCGTCAGTAGTTATGACTTTGATCATCCAAGATGGAACCTTCATATATCGCCCTTGGAATTATATTTTTATGTATTATATTTTATCCGAATGATGTGATTGTAGGATTATGTAATTGCCATGTAATGAATTTGAAATGAATGAAAATATTTTATGAAAATTTAAAAATTCATGTGCCGTTGATGTTAATGATACAATAACCGATCTCATTTGTTGTTGGAAAGTAATACTAAGGACGAATGCAACATCATTAATGCCTTATTTCAGATTTTAATATAGGGGATATTACATGCATAATGAATAAAAAGGTTTTTTTTTTTAATTTTCACCTTTTATCCAGCTTTCAGATGTACCTAATCCAATAATGATAGTAAAGCAAACAGATGATAAGGGGTTCTTGTAATGTGATATGTGACGAAGCTTTAGCTTTTACTCCTACATGTCTATGTCAAGGAGTTGATAGGTTGTGTGTAAGTTGAGGAGCTACACATAAAACTTGCATTTGAATGATCTTGTTGGGTTACCGGAAGGAGTTTGGGCTCGAACAACAATGATACAAGCGTTAATACAATAATAGTATCAGAGCCCACATTATGTTATTATAAATAATATATAAATTTTGAATTTAAAACTAGTTTAAATTTAAAATGTATAAAGGTTATAAATAAATTTAATTTTTTTAAAATTCGTATCCATAAAAGTTATAAATTAATTAATTTAAAATTGTTTTAAATTGAAATTACTTTTTTAGGTTATGAATAAAACTTGAAATTGTTTGAATTTTTGTCTATAACAGTTATGGATAAAAAACTAAAATTTGTTTGAATTAAAAAATATAAAATAAATAAATAAATTCAAAAATATTTTAAATTCATATGAACTATAATCGTTATAGTTCATGAAAATTTACAATAAAATTGTAATATTAAATAATTTTTATTAATATAATATTATACATAAATATAAGAGTATTATGATTAAATAAGAGGATCTTATATTGTGTACAAAACAGAAAAAGATTTTAAAAGTTAAAATCGAAATATAACCCATAATGGTTTTTTATAGTATGAGTGGTCCTCATTTCGGGAAGAGCACTCGAATATTTATTCCTTTATAAAAAAGATAAGTGTTGACATCAAAAATGGATCAATGCATAATGGTTTGTAAAAATATCAATGTCTAGCAAAAAATTATAAGGAAAATAAAGAGAACACCAAAATTTTATGACGATTCAACAATTTCTAGCCTACGTCCACTATAATTTGTTAATTATTTGATTGAGAGTCGCTAGTACAAGGGATTGACAAGTTCTTAAGGGTTAGAATAACCAACACTGTCTGCCTTAGTGACTATAGAGAGAATAGATAGGAGATGAAGAAAACCAAAGAGCCCAAATTCATTTTCCAATAGCCCTAAGGTCTGTATTTATGGGGAAATTGTCATGTAGAATTGGGAGCCTATGAAGTATTAGGTCCAAATCCAAGTACAAGCATGCAAAAGCAAGTAATAGGGTCCGTAGAGAAAAAACCACTCAATACCGAGTGGTTTCACTTGGTACCTAATGGTATTTAGAGGGGAGATTCCTCCTTTACTTCTTCATGTTGTTCTTTTATCTCCAATCCATTACGTTCCGAGCGCTTTTCCTTTAAGATTGAGTTATTTCTGAGAGGTTTTGAGACTACTTGTTCATCTTTGCTTTCTTTCAGAAAATCCTTAGAGTTGTTCGTCTATTCCTTAAAAAAAGCACTCGATGTTGACCACTTGAGTTAAAGCTTCATGGACAAGTTGTTTTGGAGCTTCATTGAGCAAAAAATGGAGCCGGGGCTATGTGGTAAGGCTCAATCCGAGTGGTCTAATTTAGTCTATCACCTATGAATTTTTTTGAAAATGCTTATATTTTCTCTCTAAGCATGTTTCCAAGTTCGTGAATCATTCTGCCTCCATCCCAACGTCCTAGTTCCACTAAGAATCTGCTTGGTTCAAAAAGCGGGATAACACTTGCTCCTCCGAGTATGCTTGCATTAAAAACAAAACATGCTCTGGAAGAAGTTGAGCATTAACCGTTATCTTTCCATTTCGGTTTGTTGTTCAGAATTAGCTTTAAAACGTTGCTTTCATTCCGTAGATATTCCTTTAACTACTTACGTAGTTGAAATTCCATCCACTGCACTAATGATAAGATATATAAACTAGAGATCATTCCATCATTTCATGCCCTGGCCAAGCTTGCTCTTTCTTTTTCTTAAATTTTTGGCTCAACAATAACAGCGATACCACTCGGTATGCTTTCACTTGATGCCGAGTAAGGTAAGTACTCAGGATTTAGAAATTTTTCACTCACTTTCTCACTTCTTGCTTCTGTCGATTACTTTTTTACCGAGAGCTTCACCTTTCCACTTGCGTTGATCTCTTGCTTCATTGATCGCCTTAACCGCTTGCCGATGGTCATCCAAGGCCGCTACCGACTGCTCGAGCTCGCTACCATTACCAAGCCGTCGCCTCAACTACCACCATCCACCTAAAGATTTCACCATCGACTTCTTTTGCTTCCCATCGTGAATCTAGATCTGAATTATCCAAGGTGGGCGTCTCTCTCTTGTCACAATGATTGGCGACGATGGTGGTGTCATCGGTGTCTTTTGATTGGTGATTGGATGAAGTTTGACTAAATAGCTTCAATAAAGGATTTGGGCCCAGTCAAAGAAGACTTTGGGTTCTACTCGAGGCCTGGGTGGCTTACTCCGAGTTCTTATACTTTGAAGTTCTCTATATACCCATGTTGATATTATATTAATCGTTTGTTATCGGTTGATCGCCAATAAGATGGTTCTTTTCTATAGAATGGTTGTATTGAACACGTTTTAGCACTTGAATAATTATGTTAGTAAAGCATGTCTATTCACTACACTTCCCATGCTCCTACAAAAGAAAAGCTTCTACATCACTTTAGACAACAGTTCCGTTATCGATTATTTGATGATAACATGTAAGATCCGTTGCATAGTTTCGTTATGTGGTGTGGCTCGTTTTTCTTGTACGATTAGGCTATCTACACAGGATGGGCCATTTGTTGGGTATGGGATATAAGACTTTCACTGCATTAGCCAACACTCTCACATTCCTCGGTTGACATTCGAAATCCGATTGGCCAACACACATCACTTACTTTGGATCCTGTGCGTCGATCTCACAGGCTTAATATTTGTAAATAATCATACCTAATTGTGTTAAAAGCCAAGTTTTCATTTCCAAAATGACTCGGCAATCTCCTTGCTTTCAGACCAATTTTGGGACATCAACTCCTCCCGAAGCTGGGCCCACCATGATTCAAACTTCCGCTGTTACACCTTCTTCCATTAGACGAACCATCACTATAGAGCTCTAGTAGCTAGTTATTCCAATCTATGAGCTGCTGTAACCACCCATATTTTATATACTAGTGGATCGTAAAATAATTTTATTTTATTCATGCGAGGCAATGTGATTCTGTAATTTTCAAATATGACTCTTAGGGATATTTTACACACTGATGATTTTTTTTGAATTTTTATATGACTATTTTGACCCTAGAAACCTTCTTCGGGATGTAACTTTTGATAGGAGTTGAATTTGAGTTTCAATTTAGTTCCATTACTTCAGAATGACAGTTTCCCTTTCCATAAAGCGGTCTTAGTAGAAAAATGGACTTACAGTAAGGAAGTTATGCATGTTTTAAGTTTTGATAACTGCGTACCAGAATTAATGTGTAAATAATTAAGCCTATAAGTAGGCTTATTAGTCTAATACAAGATTATTATAAATAAGGGTTGTTGGAGTGAAATTAAAAATTTTCCCACTTTCCCAAATTTGATCTAAACCCTCATCAACCCAAATTTCACCAAAAATTACACAAATTTCTCTCTAAACTTTGGTAATCACTAATCAAAGAGTAGATCATCAAATAGAAGTCATAGATCATTGTTTTGGTTGATTTGCATTGCTTTCTATTACTGTCTACATTGGATCTAGGCGAGAATTGGTTGATTTTGATATTTGGTGAGTTGTTTAAGCCCTCTCACTATCTTATGCATGTTTGTATGGTAGAATTGCATATTTTAACATGATTTTTGGCCTTAGAACATCTTCTAACTTTAGTTGCGTATTTTCATATGCTTATGACCTAAATTGTGAATCTTTGAAATGGTTGTCAAAGAAACATAGTAATTCTTCTTATCATATTTGTATATGCATGTAATATGTAGATTTAGATTAGAATTGGTTTGTTTATCACATCCTTTTGTATTTCTTGTATGACTGGATATATAAGCATGTTATTCTATGCTTTTATGTTGTGCTTTGATGTTGTTTGCTAGCATTTTGGATACTTAGGAAAATAGGTTGGTGAACTTGGCAAATGGAGGCAAAGTTGGTTAAAACTGGATGAAAATTGGAGAGAAGGCTACGGGGTATGGAGGGAACCGGTAGCTCAAATCGCAAATCCAAATTTTCTAGGTGCATAACTCGGTTATGAGTCATTTATATTTCTTGGCTGGATTGGCAACTATGGGGATCTCTAGGTGTTGGCTAGTGTGGGTGGACCAAGGCAAGTTGCAAAGAATTGGTTAAGTGTTGGATGTTATGCCGAACTATTTCTAGAACTTGGAGTTGAGTGTTTTAGATTGGGGGTGAGTTGTTTTGATGGATGGGTTAGGGTCTGAAGCACTTGGGATTAGAGTTCTAAAAGCATGAAAGGTAGTTAAGTCAAAATTGACTATGTATATGACTTGGTGCCTTGTTGTTTTTATGGAAAGTTTGATGTGAGTTTTCAAGGAGATGTAGAGGAAGCTTTGTAGATTGTGTTGGAGGTGTTGGCTCATTCGCATCATGGTTGGATGACGATGTAACGACACGATAAAAGTTTTGGATCTTCGGTTTATGACTCGTGAAGGGAGTAGGTACCGAAGATAGCGTCTTAATAAAGGAGGGAGCCGTGGATCGGGACTGTGAAGTGTTTTGAATAATGAAAATTGGATTGAGCACAGGAAGGGCGATTGGAGCAAGGAGATTTCAGATGTATGTGCCGAGGAATCATTGATACTCGAAGTGTTTTCTGTTGTACTCGAAGTAGGGGTATTATAAGTAAGGACGTCCATAGATTAATGGAGTGGATCTGAATACCCTGGACTAGTAGCTTTAGGTCTAGTGTCTAGCTTTAGGCTACAAGACATGTATCGAGTTTTGGGCTACGTAATAGGAGAGTACACTGAAAACTAGGATTTCCATTAGTCCTTTACAGTAAGGAGGCCATATGAGTTATCGTATATTCAGAGCATATATAGTGTGATAGTGAGGATTTCTTGTGAATGTTGTGGTTGCTATGTTTGATTTAATTGCTTTCTACGTCATCACTTAAGGATATCATCGGGAGTAGTATTGGAGATAGGAATACCTAGAGAGCTGATATCCTTATTTGAGCAAAATATTTTTATGTTATTGTAAAGTAGCATATTTTGATGTTATGTGCTAACTCTTTAGTTGTAGGGATATGTCAGGTATGATTCATGTACCTATGTTCCTTACTTACTATATTTAACTACAAAATATTTTGAGATCCATTTACCACTCACACAAGGTTTTATGTTTTTCTTCTTATTATCTTATGTATTCTTAAATGAGTAGACTAGATAACAGGTCTTTTTGACGCAGTGGCTGTGTGTAGGACGAGCCGGATGGAGCTATCTCGTATTATATACTTATATCAATTTCTATGCTTATTCTACTGTGCAACACTAGGGAACCTTAGCAGTAACCGCTTATTTTCTTGTTATGAGATTGTTGTTGGGTTTATTTCTGCTCTATGAACCCTACTATGTAACTCTATGGATTAATGTTTTGATAATTTATTAACCTAGTTATTACTGTCTCTCTTGTGATATATATGATATTATATTTTATCCATGTGCTATGAAATATTCGATAGGTTATATGCTATATTTGTTTCATTTTAAACCCTAATGATTGTCTTATATTTGCCAGGGATGGCTATAGTGCATTATTTTTACATTATTAGTTCTTGTGGTATAGGGCGGTTGTCATATTGGGTATTAGAGCTTTTGTTACATAATTAACCTAAGTTGATACTGTGATCTAATAGAGATATGAAAGGAGTTATTGTCTTAGACTTGATCTAGAATGTATATATATGAGAGAGTTCGTACTTTTTATATATTTTAGTTTTCAAACCTATATAGTAATATATTATATTATAAGTCACATGCATACGAGTACCATAGACATAGTTTTCTTTATAAGAAACCAAACATTCTTGTTAGAGATTAAGAATCAGCTAGCATACAAGAAATACTGTAAAGAATTCTGCTTCAAGAGTTGAAGAAGAAGCAGGATCAGGAGCTACTACAGCTGAATTTCAAGCGATGTTGAATGCTATGATTGCATCTATGATGAGGGATATTCAGGTTGTTGCTCCTGGTATAGAGCTGTTAGAGGAGGTGCTCCAATGCAAGCGCCTAGGGATGATTTTGCCAAGTTGAAAAAAGACTATTCTACTGTAGGAGGGAAACCATTCCATGAAACAGAGTTGTAACAACAATCTCCGGAATAAGCCTAAATTCCGACCCCAAAAAAGGCCCATTGAAACTTAGACCCATTCTAAAGCCGACTAATAGTTGGTGAAAATGACAAAAATAGGACTGTCTATCCATTCTTTCAGAACTCACAGTGGGAGGAATAAAATATAATATAGTAGTAGTAGTACCCACTTATTTCAGATCACTTCAAATGTCATAAAAGATTACATAATGTCCACCATTACAACATTTGTTCAAAAAATATCATGGGTACAATGTAAAATAACATGAAAAGATAGATAGTAACTGCCACAAGCTTCACTCTCACCATCTTTAAGCATCATCAACTCCTTCTCTAACCTGTGTTGTAATGAAAATGGAGTCAAAAAAACAAGTGCTTGGTGAATAGAAATCTTAAGCCTTACTACTTAAATACTTGGGTAGTATAACTTAAATACGAATATGCCTTACGTATTTAAATCATTTAATACTTCATATAAGTAAAGGAGGCAAGTCCTCGATCAACCACTTAATACCTTCCATTCCCAAGTAGGTTTCTAAATCCTATTACGCATATCCCACATCATAAATGTCTAATCAATGCAAGATATAGTACCCAAGCCACTTAGTACCTTTTATTGAAAAATAGGCAGACTCTGGCCATTTAAGACCTCAACTGAGGTAGACCTAATCATTTAATACATACCCAAGGAAGACCCCTCAATGGTAGCTATCTAGCTGACATCACATGGAACCTCATAAGCCACATAATACTTCTTTATTTAAAGGCGGACCATCAATCAGTCGCTTAAAACCTTATCCTGAAGCGGACCTCTATCGAGATACCACCTATCATGCTTAATAACTAACCCTTGACCATTTGCTACTCCTTTTGGGGAAAAAAAGTGGACCCTCAAACAGCCACTTAATACTTCAAAACACTGAAGCAAGCCCTACGTATTATGACCCATACTCATAATAACATTCCGACTATTCGTAGAAACTAGTAGCTAGATTGGCCGGGCAGATTTATCCTACAGATTTTGGGTCTAATCTCACGTCATCACAAATGTTTAGCATAGAAGATATCTTATATCAGCCCCAAGGTCAACTGTTGGTAGCCAAATTAGTTGGGGAGATTTTTGTATGCCTTTTGACTAACCTTTCATCCATATGACTTAGCCATAATTTAAATACTCCCTATATATAATACTTATCCCACAGTTCCATAATTAAAGCCTTATAAGGAATCTTCATTATTATGCTTTAAAGCATCAATTGCTCTCCTAAGGGGAATCTAATGACAATTATTACCTAATTGACTATGCAATTATACGTTAGAATTATACATTTATTATATTATTAATATATAAATAAACACACTCTTATTATTCTATACGTGCGAAGATTACGCTCTAACTGATGTTAAATGTCAATTCCATTTTAACCATAATAGTACAAGTCTTCCCTTTTCTTCCATTTTACCAATAATGTCCAAATTCCAATATCCATAATAAGGGATTCTAATATCCATAACAAGGATTCAAGACTCATATCCAAAACTGCAATAAATAGACATGTATATAGAATCTAACTCTAACTTATCTCATATTAAAACTATAGAATAAATCAAAAATGAAAATTTACAATTTAATCAATTCTATACTCTATTCAAATTCTTTTACATGAATTTAGACAAGGGAATTTTACTAAATTTTATAGAAATAAGCGATTTAAACTACAAGTAAAGGGCTTTATACACCATTTCTCAATTAATTTCCTTAATCAGATCTGGAGAATAAGAATAAGAAGTGAAATAGAAGGTAAAATAAATAAACTACAAAAATCTATGAAACTCCATTATTTTAATACAAAACAATTACAATTCTAATCCTAAGAATTGACATTTTGCTTTAAAGTAATTTTAGGGATTTTAATATGATGTTTTCATAATCCAAAACTCCACAAGGCATATATCAAATCCAAACTATACTATTCAACCACTAAAATAAAAAACTAAGATTTCCACTCACAGTTGGTCCTTAGCATTGCTCCTATTATAACCTCTTTCGGATCTCTTCTTCTTGAAATATATATATATATATATATATATATATATATATATATATAACAAGAGATTTTTGAGTGTGTGTGTGTATGTATGTATATTAGATTTAGAAAGGTTGGAGCGGAAAGGATTTAGAAATTAAATAATAAACAAAGATAGTTATAAAGGGTTTCTTACCTAAAACTCTAATAGAGTTTTCTCAATCTAAAAAGAGCTGATAGAGCTTTCTCAAAATTTTATGAATTAAAGTGGAGAGAGTATGGTTCTATTTATAGAGGTTGAAACGCACCAGAATCGTAGGATGAAAACAAGTCAAAATGGATAAATCTGGAATGTTTAATAGCACAAAACCCTAGCTGCCACTGTAAAGTAGCAGCCGACAGCCTATACTCAACCAGCCGACCACTAACGGTCGATCGATTGGGTCTTACTAGTCGACCACTCCTCTTATTTCGAGGGCGTTTGATTTTTTCCACTCTTTGGTTATTTTATTCTCTAATTAACTTTTAACGTTTACTTAACCCCCAAGTCTAATCATAGTTAATTTTTGAAATTCAAAATTTAAATTTAATTTCTCACTTGAGATTTAATTTGAATTAAACTAATTTAAAACAAAAAACTTTAAATGCCCATAACTTCTTCGTTTGAGCTCCATTTTCGGTACCTATATATGGAAATAGATCAAAATTTTGCCACGAACATAGCAGAATAACTTTCATGGTCATATTCCTACTTTTATAAAATTTTCATTTTATTTCTACCCTAATTAATCGAATTTCTCTTAATTTTTTATTTAATCGGGGTTGATTTTGCGGGGTGTTACATGAGTCAGCCATAGAAGTGTAGGATTAGTTGGATACCTACGAGCACATATTTAGTGATATGGAAGTGGAAGATGCTATGAAAAGGAAATTAGCATCTGGACAACTTTAAGGGCGAGCTATGAATTGGTGGAATGCTGTTACTATTACTACTCCACAAGATCGGTTTACTTGGGACTAGTTCAAAGCAAGGTTTGAAGAGAATTTCATTCGGTGTGTTTAGAAGTCGGTTTTGTTTAAAAATTTTGTTGATCTTAAGCAAGGAGAGATGTTAATTTCTGAGTATGTTGCAGAATTTGATGTTTTATCAAAGTATGTGATATCATTCATTGACACTCCATTGAGAAAGAATGAGAAGTTCATCATTGATCTAGATCACTATCTTGGAGAGAAGCAAGTAGACAATATTGATGAGCCATTTCAGAAGCTTGAACCTCTTCGTTATGGGAACCTATATCTAAAGGCCAGAACAGCTATTGTCGTTTCTTCTAAGAAGAGAAGCTAAAACTGCAGCAAGCGGTGGATGTAAGAAAAAGTGGAACGGAAAAGGAGTCTCAAGAGAAAAATGGATAGAAGAAAGCTAAGTGGGACCCTACTTGCTATTGGTGCAAGGAGAAGGGTTACTTGATTAGGGATTGCAAAATGAGCAAGAAGAAGTGATACAATCGTGACAAGCCTGGGCATTTGAGGAAGGATTTTCTGGAATTAATGAAGGACAAGCAGGTTGTGAAAGCATACGCTTTAGACGCTGTCCCGATTTCTCCAAGTGCTCCCTCGGCAAAGGAGAAGGGAAAGATGGTCATTATTTAAGGTATGCTTTCCATTAGTGATGTTTCCATTCGTATTTTATTTGATATCGAGGCTTCAGATTCATTCATATGTAGTGACCTAGTAAACGGATTGGGATTAAGACTTGAGATAGCAGATAGACCCCTGATTGCGACGAACCCTGTTGGAGGTTCTACTAGCCTTTGTATGGTTTTTCATGGCTTAGAGTTATCGAGTCATGAATGCTCTTTTGTTTGTGATTGTTTTACCTTAAATTTTGTTGGATTTGGGATTATTTTAGGAATGGACTAGCTAAAGAAGTATGCGGTGATGGTGGATTACGAGAATTATTGGTGACAATCGAGGATGTGGAAGGGCGAACTGTAGTGATTGGCTACATACCAAAGGATGTGGTGACGGTTAACTTTCTATATTATATTGAAATTCCATCGGAGTGGTTGTCATTTGTGCCTATCGTTGGAGAGTGTTCAGATGTATTTGAGGAAGTCACTGAATTGCCGTCACATAGAGAGATTGAGTTTCAGATAGACTTAGTGAAGGAAGCCAGAACTACAGTTATGCCTTTGAGGCTTATGGCATCCAGAGAGCGGAAGGAACTAGAGGTGGGGAGAGGGTTCATTCGAAGGAGAATATCTAAGTGGGGTGCACAAGTATTATTTGCAACTAAGGCGAATTGATCTTTGAGGTTGGTGTGGATAATTGTGAGCTGAATAGGTGAAAAAGAATACTTTGCTAATTTAGGAATACTTTGCTAATTTAGGAATACTTTGCTAATTTAGGAATAGCTGAATTGTGAACTGAATAGGATCTTTGCTAATTTAGGATTAGTTGATGAATAGTAGAGGAGATTGGTCTCAAGACAGTAGCAAGGAGCTGCTTTGAGCTGGAGGAATACTTTTTTCTGTGGATATACCGAAGGATAATCATACTTTAGCTGATTTTAGGCAATGGTTTGAGGATCAGTTTCTACCTAAAGCAATGTAGTCTACTCTTTATAGGAAGTTTTTAGAATTAGAGCAAGGTGACATGTTAGTTTTGGGGTATGCGACCAAGTTAATGAACTCTCAAGTCATGGGCAGACCATCGTTAAAATTTTGGTCACGACCAATGAGAAGTTTATTTAGGGATTGAAGCCTGAAGTTGATAGGGAAACTATGCCACACCTAGGTGATCTATTTAATATTGTAGTAGACATGGCTCTGAGGAATGAAGATTACCTTACATCTATTGAAAAGATTAAATTTATGGTGGGGGATGATAAATTCACTAGTTTTCGTGGTAAAAATAGAAAGTTCATTAAGGGAAAGAAGGGAACTCAAATGGATGGACTTTCCTAGAAAAGAAATCAGAGGTGACTTGTTAAAAGTGTGATAAGATAGGACATTTTGCTGATGAGTGTCACGCTGGGATCAACAAGAAAGCCATTGATAAGAAAGGAGTAAGATGCTTTAATTGGAAAAAGCTATGACATTACAAGAGGGATTGTTATGAGCTGGTCAAAGCTACGAAATAAATGGTTTTTGTTCTGGAACCTACAACTTCCAGACCGACTGTCGAAGAGTAGGGAAAGGCTTTTGTTAACCTATATTTGAGTCAAGCAACATTTTGATTGATCTGGACTACAAAATAATGAAAATGGATTAGGGAGCTTGAAAGATACCAAGAATTTCTACCAAAATATGGAGAAAGGAAAATGGATTAGCACCGAACCATATGAAGAATGGACCCACCAAGCTCAGAAAAGATTCCTTAAATAAAGATTGGAATAAAAAAGATAAATTTAAAACTTCAACATGGATTGAAATCGATCCGTATGGTACCGAAAAATATAGAATTTTTATGGGGCTCGGAATTCAAACTTGGTGATATATGCTGTCATAGAAAGACACAAGTAAGAGTCAATGAAATGGGTTGGTACCAGCCATACCGATCGGTATTGAACCAAATTGGATGCTGGATTTCATGCATTTTGATCAGTTCTTCATGCTGAAACTTTAGATTTGAACATATTTACTAGTTCAACCAACTCTAGAAATTTTGGTGGTTAAATTCGTCTATAAATACAGAACTACAACAACTAGAAGAGGATCTTTCAATTTTTTATAGATTTCATGACCCATCGATTTGAATCATAAAATTGCTATAATTTAATTGTAATACAAGAGAAAATCATTAATAAAATTGATAATGGACATAGGCTTAAGATTCTAGATGAACCACTTTAAAAACCTTAGATGTTCTTTCTTTAATTTAAATTCTTAACCATCCAATTTACATTTTTATCAATTGGCAATGTTTATCCATGCTTTGAGAGAACATGTTTGGCGATTCCACCGAGAGCTTGAACTTGGGCATAAGTATGTTGTTGCTATTGAAATCCAAAGAAACTACACAAGTAGATCCAGAAGATAATAGCTCTAAGGAAGGACAAATGCACTAGATCAAGAGCTATTGTTCAAGTTGATAATGAAGGATCCTACCATAATGAGGAAGAAACTGGCAATTCAGCTACCTTGTCATTATCTTTATCCTAGAATGAAATCGTTGCAAAAGAAGAGATGGAGAAGATGACATCAAAGATGAACTTGTAGATGCTACAGTAGTAGAAAACTAATGTTAAATAATGACTAAAATGCAAGAGCAACTTATGGCATTAACCCAACCCTTAGGACAATGTGTAACTCACGGAGAAGGAAGAATAGAAGAGATTCATTGTCTTCAGATTCTAATAAAAAGAGCTTACCTTCAGCTGAGCAAAACATGTGAGTAGGTAGGAGACCGCTGTAGAATGTATCTGGGAGATGCAGAAAAAGATGGCGAGAGATGGAGTCCCACGACAAAATTCAAATTCGGTAGGCAACAATCAGTCCGGACCAGTCGATACCGATTGGTCAACCGAGGGCCTACATCTTCTAACAGTGAGGAGGACTTGTAATTGGTTGATGATGGCGAAGGCAAGCTATTGGTCCTTAGATTAGCAATGTTGGAGCTAGCACTGGTGAAACAACTAGAAGGGGATAGATTTCGATGAGGCTAAAGAATGGTCGGGATAAATTGTTTCTCAAAAGATAGAGGAACCTAGAGATTATTGAACTAACCGAGACCGTTTACCTAGCCAAACACTTAGGGATATTCATGATTTTCAACGTCTGGTAGTTGGACAAGAGAATGAAGAGTGCATTATCGATATGATTAAGAGATGGGTGAGTCAGAATCAACAAAGATGGGATGATGAGTGGGGATCATCGGTGAGTAGGACCCCAATCACCAACGAAATTCCTAAAGCAAGGTATTTAAATAAGTTTGTGATGCTAAACATGTCAAGATACAATAGTGTGACGATCCTAGATAACATCTATTGAAGTGTGGATGGCATGTGGATAGTGCCCATGCAATAAAGCTATTAGATTAGGTGCAATCCAATTTTCCTTGAAGGATTGGTGACGATGTGGGCCCAGATCTATATCATCATTTGATTAATATCAAATCAATTTATAGAGAAATTCCAATTCCATACTATCCAATCGAAGGATGCTTATTGTCATCAAATGTCCATCAGAGATCTGGAGAGACCCAAAAAGGTTTTTAAAGAGGTTTAATATTGCCGTGACGAAGGTAAGTAACCCTAAGGAGGAGACAATGTCGATAACGCATATAAATGGCATTCATCCATAGGAAAATTTTAGTAGATAGCTCAAGAGAAAGGAACCAACTACTTTAAAAATATTCTATCATATAGCATCCCAGTATCTACACTTAGAAGTGGTAGATTTGGAAGTAGGATTGGCTACTGGCGGCCAAGAATGGCCATGTAGTGTGATTCAAAAAAAAAATCTAGCTATCAAGTTAAGTGGAGATAGAGTTGAGATCGTTGCGGTGAATGATGGAAATAATAACAACAAACAAAAAAAGCATAATGCTAGTGGCAAAAAGTTATATACGAAGAAGCATTCAAGGTTCACTTGCCTAGGGAACTATACGAAATTGACGAATTTCATTAAGAATGTCTACCTTGCGATGTAAGGAATGAACATTATAAGAAGCCACCCCTAAGGGATGCTACTAAAGAGGAAAGATGCTCTAAAAATTATGATCGCTTTCATAAAACTCATGGACATTGAATGTAGGTATTAGAAGGACATTATCGAGGATTTTATCAGAATGAAAATGTTGCAATGGTACATTTAAGTCCCATAGGCCGGTAGACAAGCTAATAATCAACCCCAAAGGCAACCTACCTACGAGAATCAGGCTGGGTCCAGTGGAGAGGGACCAAGATAGCTATCGAGGGATGGTTGTTAACACCATATCTGGAGATTTGCATCCTACAGAACAGTTGAAAGGAATGGAGTGCTATAGAATCTCCTTGATGTATGCGCTTAAGTGGCATGTTATGCCATTGAAGAGGGTGCTCTAGTGAAGCAAAATAAAAGAATAGATAGCGATATTGTTATTAGGAATAGAGAAAACTGATAGGGTTGAAGCACCAATGCTTGACCCGATAGTGATTATGGTCATGATAGGGGTAATGATAGTGCATCGAGTCATTGATTGTGAGAGCTCGATGAATATCACATTTAAACGAATGTTTGATAAGATGTGTCTTCATGAAAAGGATCTACAACCATGTAAATCTTAAATCCAAGGATATATCGAAGAGGCCATAGATTCGGTTAAGGACATCAAACTGCATATTGAATTAGGAGTTAGAGACCTCAAGGTAGTTGTATAGCTTTGCTGTGGTTGATGGATTTTTAGCCTATGATGCTTGCTTGGGCTGACGGGTCTTTGCTAATTTTTGAACTGTTCTTGCTCCATGATTCTTGATGAAATTTTCTACATAGAATGGAGTGGGGGTAATTCAAGGTGGCCAAAGCAGAGGTTGTGGGTGCTATGTTGTTAAGATTAGAGAGGTGAAATGACGAGGAAGAGGAAGGATGCATTGAAGCATCTCAATGTCAAAACCGCAAATGCATAGTAATTATTGCTCAAACCTTGGCTCGAGTCCAATAACAAATTCTACAAATCTATAGACCCACAAAAAAAGGCGAAAGAGATAAGGGTACCCTGATGGTTATGATGGTTGATGTCCTCGTTAATGTTAACGATCCTATAAAGGATTCCAAAGTCAGATCTCAACTCAAATCGAAGATGAGAAAAGAGTTGGTAGGATTTATCCGGGCGAATACAGATGTGTTTGCTTGGACACATTCTGATGTGTGGGATATCACCTAAAGTTGTGTGTCTAGGGACTGAATGTGAACCTAAATTACCCACCTGTGAAACAGTAGCGGCATAGTATGGTACCAGAGCAATCCATTATGTTGAAAGAAAAGGTGGAGAAGCTTAAGGCAAAAGACTTTATTCATGCTGCACTATACCCGAAATGGGTGTTAATCCAGTGTTTGTTAAGAAGGCGGACCAAAAATGGTAGACATGCTTGACCATTCCAATTTGAATAAGGCATGTTGGAAAGACTACTTCCTTATTCCCTTTGCCATGAATAAATCAATTGGTGGATGGAATGACCAGACGTGAACTACTATCTTTTATTGATGCATATTTTGGCTACAAATAGATTACAATTAATGTTCTAGATCAAGAGCATAAATTATAGATTTGGGGCTATTTTATTACATAGTCATGTCGTTCTGTCAGGAGAATACTAAAGCATCTTAATAATGCTTGGTTAACAGAATGTTCAATGAACTGATCACGCAGATGATGGAACTTTACATAGGTGATATGCTCATAAAATCATGGTGACTAGCGGATCATATGGGAAAACTTTCTGAGATATTTTATGTACTTCAAAAGTATGGAATTAAAATGAATCTACTGAAGTTCTCTTTTGAAGTTGCATTGGACAAGTTTTTGGGTTTAATTGTAAACCTCGAGGGCATTGAAGGTAATCAAGAATAGGTTGAAGCTTTGAGACTAGTTATTGACCTAAAGACAAGGAGGAAAATGCAAAGCTTGAATGGTAAAGTCGTCACATTGAGTGGTTCGTTTCAAAGGTGACCGATTAATATGTACCATTCTTTGACATCCTTAAGAAAGAAAGAAGAAAGTTACAACGGATGAGCAAATATAAAGCTACATTTTAGAATCTGTTAGAACATCTGAGGAAATGATCCATATTGTCCATGCCTTTGGAAGAAGAAAATTTATATGTCTACCTAGCAGTATCGACTTAGGCATTAAGTGCAACCTTGGTGTGTAACGAGCGTAAGGTCCAAAGGCCGGTCTACTACATCAGCACATGGTTCCCTAGGGCAACAAAGAATTATCCAAAGCTAGCATACTATTTTTTGATTGTATCAAGGAAGTTTAGGCTATACTTCCAGGCTATCCGATAAAGATGTTGAGTGCTCAAGCACTTAGACAAATGTGACACCGTCCGGAGACCTCAGGAAGATTGATTAAGTGAAACTTAAGTTTATAAGTATTATATAATTTACCATCATAAGAAAGCGATCTAAAGACAAGCATTGGCAGATTTCATTGCTTAGTTCACCATCCGAGATGACAAAGTGAGAAAAGAGTGGGTCCAAATTTCTAAGTGGAAGTCATACATGGATGGGGCATCCAATGACCATAATTCAACGACTAAAATAGTTTAGATAACCCTGAAAGGTCGGAGGATCTATTATGCATTAAAGATAGAGTTTAAAAACAGTGAACGATGAGGCTGAATATGAAGTGTTAGTTGTAGTACCGAAGATAGCAAAGGAGTTGAGAATCAAGACATTGCATATCTTCAATGACTCTCAATTGGTGGTTTGTAAGGTTAAGAAGGAATTTTAGCTAATGGTGCAAACCTCAACCCTTACATATCAAAATATTGGAATTGCTGGGCGATGTTAAGCACTATACGATAATGCACAAAGAAGAGAAAACGAATGCCAATTCATTAGCTTAATTAGCAAGTTCTAAGGCTGCATAGCTGTTAGGAATCATGCCAGTAGAAGTTTTAACGACTCCAAACTAGATGGATGTTGATTGGATTTTGAAGGTCAGAGAGGAGAAGGAGTCATGGATTACATCGGTCGAAGAGACAATTTGCTAAAGGCGACTCTTCCAAAAGGAAGGAAGAAAAAGGTGAATGCTCTTGCATAAATTACCTCAATTCATTTTGCAAGAAGGATATTTGTACATGAGAGGATCTCAGCTCCCTTGCCAAGGTGTGTTGCCTACAACAAAGATAAGAAGATCCTTGTGGATGTACATGGAGAAAGTTGTGGTGATCGTACGAGAGGAAAACTTTAGAAAAGAAGATTCTTCGCTATATATATTTCTGGCCCACTATCAACCGGATGCAATGGACTGTTATAGGAGATGTGACAAGTGTTAGAGATTTGAAAATATTCCAAGAGCCCCATCCAATGAGCTTAAGCAAATGGTTAGCCCATGGCCATATATGGTTCGGGGAACATATGCCATTCGAGTAAGGGGGAGCAAAGTATGAAATACTGGTTATGGACTACTTAACAAAATGGGCTAAAGTGGAACCGCATACAAAGATCACTACGGTGAAAGTGATGAACCTTGTAGTGAAGAATGTTTTGTGTAGATTTGGAGTCCCGTGGAAGATAATAAATGATAATGGATCATAATTCAAAAGTATAGAGCTCTAAGAATTCTACGCTCGATATTAGGTTAAGAAGAGCTTTGTAGCATTGGCACATCCATAGAAGAATGGACATATAGAGGCAATGAATAAGATTATCAAGTCCATCATAAAGAAAATACTAAAGAGAGCATAGGGAAAGTAGGTGGATAAGCTAACATTGGCATTGTGGGCTTATCGTACAACCGAAAAGTCTACAATCGATCATACTCCATTCGCTTTGGCCTATGGACCAAAGATGATACTAATTAAAGCCTGTGTTCCTTTTTACAAAATATCGCAATATGATCCCATAGTAAATGAGGAACTCTTGCTTAGTGCCCTTGATATGGTTGGAGAAAACGAGAAGAGACTGATATGAGGGTAGTTTCTCACCAGCGAAGAGTAGCAAAGAAGTTCGATACCAAGGTCAAAAATTGTACCTTTGAAATAGGCATCTCATTTTGAAACAAGAGTTTTTGGGTATGGGGATATAGTACAAAATGTGATGGTCTTTATGTGATTGCATAGAAGCTTTGAGACAGAACTTTCACGTTGTCAACAGTAGATGGTGTTGAATATGCAAGTATATAATTTTTGTTTGATGATAATAAACATATATCTATTCATTTAAATGTATTTGTTAATGTACTATTTTATTTTTTACATAATTAAATAAATAAGTAAATATTTTATGAATAAAATAAATAACACAGAATTTAAATTCAAATAGATATTTTATTCAAACAAATATTTTATTATAATTTTGAATAGTACAAATTTATGCACTCACTATATATACGAAATTTCAATTACAATACATTTCAATTTATACAACTGTCCTCACTACATATCGCTCATTCCCTCGTATATTATCTTCAACTCTACTCTAGCCCGAATCCAGCATCTAAGTTATCTGCAAAATACACACTGACGCAGCAAAATTGAAAAAGAAATATTTTTGCAGTACAAAATAAAATGTGTATTTTGAAAATATTATATACCTCAGTTATTTGGGTTGTTCATCATCATTTAATTTTGAATTCATCATACACGAACAGCTTGTGACATGCACAATGTATCACTGTACATGCCATGCTACAAGGCTGTGCACATCGATATACACTTGACAAAACTGCAGGGACATGTGAGCACAATGTCAAACCCAATCAAAAGCCAGGTTCAACTCAAGTGCAATACAAATAAATTTATGACACGAGCACAAGGTCAAACCTGAGCTATAAGTTGGATTCTACTCGGGTATAAGGTGATGTATACATGACGAAAAATTCCAAAACAATAATGAATCAGATAGCACATCTACAAAGCTTCCAAATGCATGAACTAGACCCAAATGTGCATGAACACAATGCAACAGACAATGGTGAAGCCTCAGCAGTCAATGGTGAAGTCTCAATAGTCAAAGATTCAAATGTCATACAATAAAAACTGGAGCAAAATAGCAGACCACATGAACACAGTATGCAAGCATTTAGAAATGAATCAATGCTGACATAACAACATGAATATATATACATGTGCACATGCAAGCTTCAAAACTGCAGACTGCACAGTCAAACTACAACAGACCAGAATATACACAAGTCTCAAGGGGAACCATGGACAATGAAACCAGAAAATGAACTGACCAGTTTAAACATCAATAATGTAAACCATGATGAACTCAACCAAGACAGTCAGGACACACATATATACATGTACATAATGAACCAAGTTGCAGTAACAAAAATCAAGTGATTCGAGCTCAAGCAATTGTCAGAATCTCAAAGACATAATGGTATAGGATAGTTTTAGTCGAACAAGTGTAGTCAAATCTCACATATATTTACTTGAGTCACGATACGACTACAAATGCAACCAAGTCAGAAATCAAAGTAATAGAGCATTTAACAATTACAACAAAGTCAAGGTCGAGGCAAAAATCAATCAAATGATCAAATTTTCCAAGTAGCAGTTTCAGATAAAGATAATGTCGCAAGGGATTTTAAACTAATGTCAATTTGCAGTTTTTTAATAAAATCACGTAGCAGTCCTCAAACAAAGTCAATGACCATGTCAGGCCAAAATCAAAGCCGTGGTGACCAAGGCCAAGTTCAAACATGTAAAGTTAAATGTCAAAGTCAAAGCCAGAGTAACACAATATCAAAAAGTCAAGAAGCCAAAGTCATAGCAAAAAGAACGGAACTAAACCCAAGTTCATGAAGCCCTGGTGATCAAGCAATCAGGAAAATATACGAATTGAACAAGTCTAAACAAATCGTATACACTCAAGCAAAATAGAACGGCGGAAAAAATTATCAGACAAATTCAATTCGAAAGAAAATTAAGAGAATTAAACCCTATTTTAACCCAATCATCGTCAACATTAAGAGGCAATCGAGTTCAAGCATATAAACAAGAATAAATAAAAAGGAAATCACGCACTAGATCATTCAAACCAAACTCGACAAATTGAAGCAGACGTTCGCAAAATCAAGAGACGTTCGATTAACAAAGCAATCAATGCTAAACATCTATTCAATTGAACGACTATTATCGGCAGCTTTCAATTTCCAGAACCCTATTTTTGAACGAAAAGGAACGAGGCTGCCATTTCTCGAGCAAAGGAAATAGAAGCAGATACGAAAAAGAAAGCCGGTCGAAGAAATAAAATAAGAAGAAGGGGAACATTTACTTATCATAAGTTTTTCTTTGGGTCAGCTCCTCTAACTTTCCTTTGGGCTTTAATTTTTTCAAAATTAGGGTTTTGTTTTTAAAATTGTTTTTATTTTTGTATTTCACTTTTAAACTTTTGTAAATTCTAGTCGTGTGACCAAGGACGAACTACAGTGATGTAGTTCGAGTATTCGCAACTCAGTGGCTGAGTTGTGGCAGGGTTTTGGCGTAGAGTTAGGTTAGGCGATAGCAGGTGTCGCGAGTTTACTGTGTAAGCGTCTAACTACTTAATTTCTAGCAGAAACCTTAGGGCAACACGTAGGCAGGGTTTTGTCGAAGTTGGGTAAATTCTATGTTGTTTTATTTCTGATTTTATATTCTGCTATTATCTGTGTTGCTATTATTCTACTATTATAAGTGCTGCGATTATTTTATATACTTCTGCATTAAATTTTTATAATCAACAGTATTACCCTATTCGCCCCCTCTAGGGTGAAATCAATCCTACAGATGGGACCCCAATTCTGTGGGCATGGAATAGCGAGCACCTATGATGCTATTTCACTTGATTTTATGTTTGAAAATATGGCATTCTATTCATTGGGATTTGATGTAAAATGGAAATAGTTGTCATTTGTTGATAAATTAAGTTAGCCTTTTGAATCAATGGAATCAATTCTTTAAGTCTGACTTTGGGTTGCAAGAGCAGTGGCACAATCAGAATTTTTTTTCGTAAACTTAATGTTTAGGTACCACCTTTGGTCCATGATCGAATCATAGGTATGTAATTGGATCAGGGTCAATCAGATGTTTCACCCTTACACATCTTATCTTTGACAATCGCCTAGAGATTGACGAGATCATAGAAAGATGCCCAAAGACAAGCATAGGAAATGATGGCTAAAGATAGGAATTGGTGTATAAATGAACTTTGTAGGTACAATGTTGAGTTACGTTAGCACTCATGTAGATAGGTGAAGATAAGCCATGTAATCTCAACCACAACGATGAACCACAACTTTGTTTACAAATGAGACAGATATATTCGACTGATAATCAATAAAGTTAGCCGATAATAAACAAAACTTACTAATAGAATTTTTTGGGGCAATGTTATATATTTGTTTAAATGCACAGAGTTATAATACATGACGACATAGTGGGGACATAGACACAGAATAGTATAGTATATAAGTAATTTTAGTACGAACAATTATATATTATAATGTAGGCGTGTACACGAGTAGAGAAAGTAAAAGTGCGATAAAGTAAATATGATAGCGTTGAACAAGGAACAAATTCCATTAATTTCACTTTTGAAGTACAAAATCATGATGGTCATATTTGCACAGCAAAAACCAATGTATGTGGATAAAAAAGGCAAAAGGCAAGAAGAAACTATCCTTAGCGGTGCTTCGCTCACTTCGGTTTCTTCTTCTCCTTCCTAGAAGTCAAAGTTTTTTACTTCCCATTATCAGTTCCCTCAGGAGTGCAAGTTGGCCTTCTAGGTCTTCATCCCAGTCATAGTCACTCCTTTATCCAGTTGAGGACCTTGGAACTTCAATCAAAAATTCAATTGTGAAAGGAGTATAATGCGAAACTTATAAAGGAGGGATTGGCAAGGACATTAAAGTGGAGGTTGAATACTCTCCTAGCCCGATTCAATTCTGTTTCATCGGCCTAGAGGTATAAATAAAAAATTTCTCTACAATGGATGATCTAGGTTCGGGCTGCTTAACATCTATGATATGCATGTCCATGTTGTTGCCCACATAGAGTTCATCATCGTCTATTCCCTACTCATTCAAAGCATCAATCTTTTAGCATCGGCCTAGCAGTGGACCTAGTAAAGGAGGGCATAGTGAAAGTTGGTGTAGAAATGACGATAGACGAAGTGATTGAAGCTTTAGGGTCTGGGGTGAAGGTCACGATTGGAAAGGGATCTTAGGCAGTTAAATTGAATGTTGAAAGAGAGGAAAGAAAAGGTTAAAGACTTCCCCAGAGGATATTTGGAGCATCTCAAATATGAAAGTCAGAGATATACCTCCAAAAGATGATGTTGGAGTCTGTGAAAATGACTCGTCTACTCCCTCTAGAATAGGAGATAAAGCTGGAAGTTTAGGGGCAGTTGATGGTGGCACAAATCGAGGATCATTAGGGTCATGCCCCTCAGAGAACGAGGTCAATGCAATGGTGGTTACTGCTACTGTTGTTGATTTTAAGGTAGAAGTGGCAGGCAAAGGTGTAGATGATCTAGGTGTAAGAATTGCGGCGACCTCGGAGCTGGCCATTGTTTGAATGACGTTCTTTGTCTTGGGTCATTGTTGCATAGGAACTGAACTTTCTAGCAAATCCTTAGAGATGGATTTGGGTGGAAGACCAATAGTCTCCTAGATGGATGTAGAAGCTTCGAAAGCCAACTCAACTTGGCTCTATGTTAGGGCCTCTAAAATCTTCTTCATCAAGGAGGTTGGCCTTAATTTGTTCTTTATTGACTTTGCCAACCTCTCTCTTATTTGAGTATTATCTCCAAAGCGAGAGGTACCGCTTAGGGAAACCTTTTTTCCACTCACTTGGGATTTCTAGTTTCAATCACGTTGGCATCAAAACATACCAAGTTGGCTTCTATCTCATCATGAAGCTCCTCTTCTCCTTTTTTGACCTTGTTGGCACTGGCTTCTTAGTCTTTCATCTCAACATTGGCTCTAACGATTTGAATCATGTGTTCCTCGACTAATGTGAGCATTTTATCCTTTCTTTCTTTTCTTTGTCTATCTTGATCTTAAGGTTCACAATGGTAAGAATTAGGGCGTCGATGGTGGCTTGTAATGCATCTTTTCTTTGGCCAACTTGCCATTCTTGTGAAAGGCGTTCTAAATTTTCTCTTCTAACACTTTAAACTTGGCCTTAATGCCTTCAGTATATCTTGATGCCTCTTTTCAAAATCTAATATCACCTTATATTTCTTTTTTACAACCTCCTTTACTTTGTTTATCTCTTTGAAGAAAAATTGGCAGATTCATTCATGATCTTTCTTTTCGATCTCATTTGTTAGATAATGAGTTGGTTGACTATGTTGGAATCTTACATTGCTTTAGCCAACCTTTTCCAAATTTAATATTGTTTTATGATGTCATTGAAGGTAGCTTCGCATTGTTTAGCTACTTCCATAGGTGTGTTCTTTATGTTATAGTTGAATTTCACCCTTAGGAAAGTTGACATCTGGATGCAAGTACTACATCTCCAAGATAGCACTATAGCTAAGCTAACACCTGAGCTGGATATAGTGGGGCTTAAAAATAAGTTCTTTACCAAGCCTTGGAAGAATAGGTTTAAAAGTAGAGGAGTGTATGGATTTCGAGGTTTGTTTAGATTTGTAGTAAGGCACCAAGGCTTGGTATGGAGGTAATACAAGAATAGGAGGATTAAGAGCTCGAGAAGTCTGAGAGGGGTTATTAAGCCTCTAAGAATAGTGATCCTAAGATTTTAGAAATGGGGAGCATTCACGGTGTGAAGAGTTCGAACTCCTTGTTGACTTGAAGTAGCCGCGAGAGGACCAGTAGCGATCTAAGTGATACCTTCTCTCTTCTTTTTCTAGCCTCTCCTTGTCCTTACTTCTGGCTCGCTTGGTGTTGAATTCTTAGGAATGTATGTGTTTACAGTAAGAGGAGTTTATGGATTTGCAACTATAAAATTTCCATGGTTTGTGATTGATACCTTCGAATTTCGAACATATTGAAGAGTCCCATTATACCTAAAAAGAGGTAGAATGAAGTCAGAACTTGGGAATTATATGATGGTATATGCTAAGTAAGCATGTTGCAGTCCTAAATTATGCATGGAGTATGAATTTATCATACTAATTCTACAGACCATGCTCCCAGGTTTGAGTGACCGAAGTAACTTCCATCATAGAAATAAGTGGCACATCATCCTTCGTTCAGTCATAGAAGGGAATATCTAGGATACTTAAGTTCCCAATGTCGAACTCTTGGATGAAATCTGGAATGCTCTCAAAGTTGTTGACCAAGATATCATTAGTAGGTGAAAGCAAGGTTGATGCTTCAATTGGAGTCTAATATGGATTGGGCTGGTCATGGGGACCAAATATTTGTCATTTTAGTCAAGGGGCGGGAGGTAAAGTTGCGGCATAAACACATCCAAAATGTCTAAGGAATTCCACTAAGTAATGAAAGCTTGAGATATGAGCATGGTTGGGTATAATTTAAATTCAGTGGATACTTTGATTAAGTATTGTGTAGTCGATATAGAGTATCCAATAGATTTCAATGTGCACATTGATCAATCTGGTTTTGTACATTGACCAGGGCAGTAATGTGCGATTCAATCTATGTTTGTGTAGATTGCTCGCTCGTGTTGGCAAATGAGCTATGTCAGGTGATGAAACTATGTGTTTGATGTTACCCATTAACATAATATTTACATTAATGAAAACATTTCCAAAGTGGTAAGGATCAATTCTTTGCAAGAATGCAGGGACGTGGTTTCAATTCAAGGGTCGATTTAGGAAGCGTCCTAGAGTGCATCGACCCTTGAATCCAGAATGCGTCGTGGAAAGGTAGTCTCTAGAATCATCTCAGCCAAATATCATATGCTAACCCATTTGCAAACCCAACCCAAGAAGAATGGGTGTTGGTCTTGTCCCATACTGCCACTATCTCCAATGATTGATTATGGTAATATTAGTTGATTAGGAGATTGGAGGAAGTGATGATGAAGGCTAGTAGGAAAATTTTTGTGAAATAATAGCATCGATGTCTGGGAATCGAGATTCCGGTGATGCATAAAATTAATGTCAGCACTCACCTAAGATACAAAGTCGAGACTTAGGATTAAGGCGATAAATTAGAGCGAAGGCTACTCAAACCGTTCGGTGCTAGAGTTGGAGTTTAGGTAGCTTCACGGTGCTTACTGTAATTAGATCTGAGAATGGTGAGGCTATGGTGTTAGGAGTGATGGCGGACAAACTCAAAGTTATGGGAAACTAGGATAGTTGCAGGAGCTCGAACACCAAGAAAACAATAGAAATGAATGAGAAATGAATAGCCAAGTGTTCGGATTCATATAAAAAACAAAGCTAATAGTTTGGTATTGATCCATATGGGTATGAATTATTTGGTAAAAAAATAGAGGAGAGAAAATGTTAGATTGAAAATAAATCTACCTAACCAAGGAATGAAATATCTTTCAGGAATTCTCAATGATGATCGAAGACTTCAAACAGAAGACTTCAATATTTACATCTGTTAAATAGGTGAGGTCGTCAACTATTTAAAGTGACTTACAAATATTTTAAGGAGAGATACAATGTTTCATGAATAGATCGATGGAAACGTCTTTTTAGATCTAGATTAGATCACTTGTCTTGATCCAAAGCATGCTTTGTTATCATAAAAATCATACTTTATGGGAAAAGTGTTATCCTATATTTGAACTGAGTGATATTTCAATGGATTTGAACTATAGAATAATTAAGAAATAGATCAAGAAGTTTGGTAGATATCAGAATTGAAGAATACAAGAATTTTAGCTAAGTGTGTGGAGAAGGGAAATAGATCGGTACAGATCCATCAAACTATATAAAAAGAGGACCTACCAAGATTAGATAAGATTCATTGCATAAAAATGAAATAAAAGGACAAGTGCAAAACTTCAACATAGATCGGAACTGATCCATTTGTATCAGTATCAAATAATATAGAGTTTCTGAGGGTCCAACAATTCAAGGTTGGGGATGTGTTATGTTGGAGAAAGAATCAAGTAAAATTCAATGAAATAGGTCAGTATTGATCCATACTGATCGGTGCCGAACCATGCTAAATGCAGGATTACATGCATTTAGTCAGTTCTCAATGCTGGAACTTTGTATCTGAAGATACTTACTTTTTCAAACCAACTCCAATGATTTTGATAGTTGAATTTGTCTATAAATAAAGAATATACAACAACTAGATTAGATTTTTCAATCTTTTTAATGGTTTTTCAAGAAGACTCGGTCGAATTCATGACCCAACA
Source organism: Allium cepa (assembly GCA_030765085.1). Classification (NCBI taxonomy): domain Eukaryota; kingdom Viridiplantae; phylum Streptophyta; class Magnoliopsida; order Asparagales; family Amaryllidaceae; genus Allium; species Allium cepa. The sequence goes on along the minus strand of CM060932.1, from coordinate 682,115,128 downwards.
ATTTTGTGACGACCGCCCTACACCATCGGCACATGATACACATAAGATAGTGTGGTGCTATCATGTCGATCGAGGTAGAGCAATCATCAAAGTTTAAAATGAAACAAAACATCATAGAACCTGTAGTATATCTCATAGCGTATAAAATCAAATATAATATCATTGATATAAAATAAAACGACAGTAATAACAAAGTGATCCAAATATTAGAGTACAGATACACAAAGTTTTACATCATGAAATAGAGTTTATACAACAGAAGTAAACTCATTTAACTATCTCATGCGAATAATAATAAGCTAGCACTCCCAAGGCACCATAGTGTTGTACAACAAAATAAGCATAGAAATCCATATATAATACGAGATAGCTCTCTCAGCTCATCTTCTGAACAACAACTGCCTTGGACCTAGGCCTGCTATCTAATTTACTCATTTAAGAGCACCCAAGATACTAAGAAGCATAGCATAAAACCTCGAGTCAAACAACAGTCTAGTGTGAGCGGTAAATGAATCCCAAAATATTATACAAGTCGATATAGCAAGGAACAAAGATATATGATCATACCTAACTAGTCCATGCAACCAAAAGAGTTAGCACATACTAACATAGTATGCCACTCTAAGTGTCATAAAGGTACAACACAACTATGATGATAACAGGTGTCTAGGCATCCCTATCTCCAATACCTATCTTTAATTACTATCCTAGAGTGATGGACTGTGGGGAGAGAAATCAATGCAACCATAGCATCCATCAAACAATCCTCATTATCACTCTATATACTCTAGATGTATGATAGCTCGTATGACCATTTTACTACCAGGGACCAATGGCAATCCCCATTTATAGTGTACTCTCTTTAGCCTAAACTTAACACTAGACCCATTCAACCAGTCCAGGGTACTTGGCCATATCTCTTTCCATCCCATTCCTTGTTCTTGTACGTTTTACCCATATGCTTTGACCTCGACCTCTTTGTTCCAAATCAAGTCGTCGTGTCTTCAAAGCACCCTACTTTGAATCCTAGAAATAAGTCGTCATAGCCTCAAGCACATAGCCAATCTACAATCCATCACATTAGGCAACCTCTAATAGCTAACATCTCCCCTTCCCTACATTGCTGTCGAAATGGACCAACATAGAGCTTGGTATTGACCTCTCAAGTTGTTACTAACCCTTATGCTTAAATAATTTGGAGTTTCGCTTTGGACCATGAGCTCTTCCCGTGCTTCAGAATCTGCCCCCTTAGTTTCATCCAATTCCGACCAGTTTTGCCTTCGATTTACCTAATTTCCCAACCTATCTACCTAACATCCAAAACACAAGAAAACAACATCAAAGCACAACATACAACGATATAATAACATGTGTATACATTCATTCATACATCCAATACATGAGAATGTGATAATTAAGCTAGTTTTACTCTAAATCTAAGCTTTACATTAGCATGTGGATATGAGTTAATAGAGTACAAAACTCATTTTAAAAACCATTTCAAAATCTCCAATTTCTGGTCATAAGCATGTATGGATAAGTGGTTAAAGTTAGAAAACCCTTTTTAGATTAATGTCATGTTAAAATAATCCTTTTAACTATATAAATAAGAATAGATGAGTGAAAGGCCAAGAATCACTCACCAAATACCTCAAATACCTAATTTTTTCCTTAGGTCTGAAGTGGATAGCAAGAAGAAGGACCTAGATAAAACAATGGTAATCTCTAGCTTTTATATGCTATTTATCTCTCTGAACAATGATTGGGCTAAGATTAATAAGGAAGGGATGTGATTTTTAATAAAATTAGGGCTAACAGAGGTTTGGATTTGTTTTGGGGAAGAAGAAATGACATAAGTAGGTTCTTATAGCCTTTTATTAGCATAAATTTTGAAGTGGGTTAGTGGGCCTAAGCACGGGCTTAGTTAATTACCCATAAATGGCTAGCAGCAACCAAACTTAAAACACTAGTAGCTTTCAAATCACAAATCCGTTTTTCTATTATGACCACTCTACCAAATGAAAAACCATCATCCTAAAGCAGTGAAAGTGTTTTGAGACCCTAATTCGACTCCTATTAAAATTCATGTTCCAAACTAGATTTTCTAGGTCAAAATTGTCGCATAGAAATTCTATAAAAATCGTATGTATGAAAAATGTCCCTAAGAGTCATTTTCCAAATCTTAGAGTTATACGACCTCATATGAATAAAATGAAAATAGTTTATAATCTTTCGATACGTAAAATGTGGGTCATTACACTCTCCTTCTTTAGGAATTTCATCCACGAAATCCCTAAATAAACACAGAAAATCAATCATAGTTACCCTGCATGCTTTACAATCATGTATATCATCAAATATGTCAAACATGAAGCAATGCAATCGATAATATAGGTAAACTTATCTTAGCATGTAGGATACTAAACTACCTTATATGATATCGAAAGTGAAAGTAAATACAATAAACGATGGGCCTTACCACGTGAAGAGCTCCGGATGTGCAACCCTCATACTCACTTCGGTTTCCCATATGCAATCGCCTTAACTTTTGCCCTATTTAACCTTCACTAACTCCACAGTCTTCCTCCTAAACTGTTTCGTATTACGTCCAGCAATACGAACCAACCTACGTATCCTCGAAGCTCTTGGTTCAATCACGATATCATCAAGATGATTCGATGCAATCGTTATGCCTGAGTTATGCACGATCTTCCATAAATAAGAAATATGGAAGACATTGTGCACACCTGCCATTTTTGAAGGTAAGTTGACCATATATGCTAGGTTTCCAATCCTCTCTGCTATAAGAAAAGGACCTATGAACCTTGGTGCCAACTTCCCCTGCTATAGAATCAACTAACATTTTTCAAAGAAGAGATTTTCACGAATACCATATCTTTGATAGAACATTCTAAATCTCCATTCCTTCTATCAGTGTAATTCCTCTGCCTAGCTTTCATCCATTGTCGAATGATATTTATCTTTTTCGAGGTTTCTCTAATCATATATAGCCTAAACATAAGTTTCTCACCCGCTTCTCACTAACATAAAGGGGCATTACACGATCAACCATACAATGCTTCATATAATGTTAAAAACCAGCTCGAACTTTTCCCCTAGTAAATAGTGCCATCAAATTTTCAAACCAAACACTATCGCCGCCAACTCCAAATAATGAGTTGAATACTTCTTCTCATGTGGCTTTAGCTATAGACTAGCGTAAGCGACAAACTTTCCCTTCTGTATCAATACCACACTTAATCCAGTACCATGGTCGTCTATGTATATGGTCAGATCCTCATTTCTGCTTAGAATGGTCAATATAAGTGCGCTTGTCAACCTTTCCTTCAGATTCATAAATTCTTGCTCACATCTCGCATCCTAAGTAGAAGTCTATTTTTTCTTTGTCAAATTGGTTAAAGACGCGACAACCTTTGAGAAGCTCTTAAAATAGCGTCTGCAATATCCTACCAGTCCTAAGAAACTCCTCACATCAGTAGCATTCTTGGGTTGACTCCAATCCTAAACCGCTGCCACCTTGGCAGGATCTACTGCAATGCCCTGCTCAGAGATGACATGTCTCAAGAATCACACTTCCCTTCTCTAGAATTAACATTTTGAAAACTTTGCTTTCAAATTGTGCTTCTACAACACTTCGAGTATAATCCTCAAGCGCGCCTTGTATTCCTCCTCCATCCTAGAATAGATAAGAATATCATCCATGAACATAAGTACAAACTTTTTCAGTTGATCCCTGAAGGTAAGGTTGATGAGATCAACAAAGCATGTCGAAGCATTGGTTAGCCCGAATGGCATAACCAACCACTCGTAGAAACTAGATGGCATATGAAATGCAATGATTGGCATTATATCTTTCGCTGACCTCAATTGGTGAAATCCCGTTTCCAAATCCAACTGGGAGAACCCTTTGTACCATAGAGCTGATCGAAAAAGTCATCAATACATGGAGTGGATAATTATTTCACTTCATCACCTTATTCAGCTCATGGTAATCCACACACAACCTTAGATAGCCATCTGCCTTAGTGATAAATACTAGGGTGAACCCCACTCTGATATACTCCTACGAATGAACCCTCTTTTCAATAGGTCATTTACTCGCACCTCCAAATCATTCTGCTCTTTGGGTGTCATACGCCTCAATGGCATCACTATATGTCTCGTATCCTTGGTCAAATCTATACGAAACTCGATCTTTCTATGAGGTGGTAATCCAGTAACTTCCTCAAATACCTACGATATACTCTTACGATAGGCATGGATAACAAATCATTCTGCGGAATCTTAAGCGAATATAGAAAGCTGACTATAACCTTGTCCTCTGGTAGGCTGCTAATCACTACCATCCGCCCTTCCATAGCCCCAATTGTCACCAATAGCTTCTTGCAATCCACTACTGTCACATATTTACTTAGCTAGTCCATTCCCAAGATAATCTCGAACCTAATGAAATTCAAAATGAGATAATCAGAAACAAAAGAGCATACATAATTCGATAAGAACAACAATGACAAACCAAACACGGGCTAGTGGAGCATCCAAGGGGGTTTGTCACAATCAATAGTCGGTCAACTATTTCAGGTTTTATTACTAGTCTATCTACTAGGTCACTTGATATAAAGGAATGTGAAGCCCCGTTGCCGAATAAAATACATATGGGAACATCATAAATGGAATGCGTACCTTAAATAACAATACCCTTCCCCTTCTCTTTCACCAAGGGAGCACTCGATGAAGTTGGAACAACGTCTGATGCATATGCTTTCACAATCTGTTTCTGCTACAATGGTTTCAGACAATTATTCAGTAAATGCCCAGGCTTTCCATAGTTATAACACTTCTTCTTCCTATTGATTTTGCAATCTCTGATCAAGCTACCCTTATCTCATAAACCATAGCAAATAGGCACCTAACCTTCTTCTAAGCATTCTTCTCCTCATTCTTTCCTTGAGATTTTTTCCTCTTTCCAAACCAATTCTTCTTGTCTCCACTGCTTTGTTGCAGTTTTGGCTCTTCCTTAGCAAGAACAGCTAATTTGAACTTGGGATATAAACTCTCCTGGTGAAGAGCTTTCTCTACGAGTCTCTCAAATGGCTCATCAATATGACTCACTAGCTTTTCCCCTAAATAGTCATCCAAACGCATAATAAACTTCTTGTTCTTTCTCAATGGAGTGATGATAAAAGATATCCCACACTTCAACAAAGCGTCAAACTCGGCAATGTATTCAGAAAAAGACATATCTCCCTACTTTAAATCAGCAAATCTCTTGAATAGCACCAACTTTTGAGCAGTCGTAACGAACTTCTCCTCAAACCTTGCCTTGAACTAGTCCCAATGAAGTTATCCTCGGGTGTAGCGATAGTGATGTCATTTCACCAGTTCATGGCCCATGCTTGAAGTTGTCTAGACATTGGCTTCCTCTTCATGGCATCATCAATCTCCATATCACCATAGATACTTTCGCAGGTGTCCAACCAATCTGCACTTTGATGGCAGACTCTATTCCAACAAATGATTTGCCTCCCAAAGTAGAATAATCTTTGCATAGCTTGGCGACGTCAGCCATGGACGCTTGCACCCACCAACAGCAACATTCAGAGTGGTCGCTTAGGTATTTTGAAGCATGTTCGCCACCATCCCATTGAACATAGCTTGCAAGTTAGGATTTACAGCTCCGAACTAGCTATTTGCTCAACTCTAGCGATGGAGTTCCTAACAGTGTTTCTTGTTTGTCGGTTCATTCTCAACCTATAAAGAATAATCAGTTTCTTAAAAATAAACTATGTCAATTGTACTCGGGTGTGCATGCGACTTATGTACTATATATATTGGCGTCAAAAATAGCCACCAACACCCAATTGTCTATGAAATCACTAATATCCAATCCAACCACAGATATATAAAGAGAAATAAATAAAAAAAAATTAGAACAATAAGAAAGCAAGTAAAGAAAGACACGGATTCATAGTGGTTCGGCTGACTCCGACCTACGTCAACTTCAAAGTAATCCTTTATTTGTTTATACTTATGTTACAGTTACAACGAAATAAAAATAAGTAATCAACGTGATAGAGTGTAGCCTAGATAGAAAATGAAGTGAATTAGAAAGAAGATCCATTCGTTGATGTCATGCCTACTATATTTATAGGTGAAGCCATGTATGCATTAGACTAAAATTTCACAAGAAGAACATCCAGGCCAAAATGACCCGGCGCAAGAAAATTTGAACCGACCACTCTCCATAATAGGATTAGGGGACGATCCCTATTTAATGGATTTAGGGGCTGCGATCCCTATGAGGTGTTCCTTATGTTGTAGTATGCTTGTACTCCGAGTTTCATGTTGGTAGCATTTATAGATTTTAAGTTATGACTGATCATTACTTCAAATTCAACTTAACCGATCCCTGAGTAGGGATGAGGGCCAATCCCTCCAAACTCCTCTTTTTAGGGTGCGATCCCTAGGGTGGACTAGCTAGGGTACCTTATTTTTATTTTCAAAGTTTCACTTCAGTACGCCTTGTGGTTGTTGAGTTATGAAGCGAACACCATTGAGTTGTGTTGAGTGCATCCTATTCAATTTGATGCTTCTACTCCGATCTCTCTACTATGATTCCTTTTTGTAAAGAGAATATTATGATCCAATCCATTTCTTAGAGGGAGTTCTAGTTCCATACTAGCATTTTATGAGTGTTGTCCATCCGAATCCATTCAACTATAGTCCATAGTTTTAAATATAATAGATCCCCAATCCTTGTAACCATCTCTTCAGGCTTTCTGCCCTGATGACCATGAAGTCCATTATGTTAAATCCACCAATGTACCACCTAAGACGGTGGGTTAACACTTTGCCCCCCAAAACATGCCTTGCAATTGGAATGTGTGTTTTGAATTGCCGTAAATCCAAAATCCGAAGTCCATAATCCATCAATAGCTATATTATCCAATCACAATCCAATCCTTTGTCAATTCAAATCCATGATCTCATCGGATCGTTAGTGAAATCCATAACTAGCCTGAGTCAATATCCAATTTTGAATCTGCAGTCTCTCTAGATTATTTTATCCAAATCTATATCCATCTGAAGCCAAATCCTTTGTCGTTTGAGATTGATATCCAAATACGTGACCTCTCCAGGTCGTTAGTCAAATTTCGGGACCGCTTCGACCCATAAGTATGCAACTGCTCCTAGTCAATGCCTAAATCCATAGCTGTTCGAAGCTGATATCCAAATCCATGACCTCTCTGGGTCCTTGTCGAGCACAATCCATACTCGACGACCGAGTGAGCCGATCCTGTCACTTTTCGAATGAAGCAGCGTTACTTTCTACACTCTGGTTCAGTGTTCTAGAACATTAACAGATGTCTTGGCCTATGTCCTTAGTCAATCATGGCCCTCTCCAGACCCTTGCTGAGCATAATCCATACTCGATGCTGACTACCTCTATGATGGCTCCTTTTTGGTAGTGCTCTCCTTGTTGATTGTCTAACCATTGCCCAAAATCTAAGCTATCTGGTTGATTCCAAATCCGAACTCTAAATCCACGGAGGCTAACTCTCTTAGTTAAGTACCAAAATTTTAGCGATAAAAATGACCACCAACACCCAGTTGTATGTGAAAGCGCCAATATCAAATCCAATCATAGAAATATAAAGAGAAACAAATGAAGAACAAAATTAAAACAATAAGAAAGCAAGTAAAGAAAGACATAAATTTATAGTGGTTCGGCAAACTCCGGCCTATGTCCACTGCAAAGTAATCCTTTATTTGTTTATGTTGCTGTTACAGTTACAATGATATGAATTTCAGTAATCAAAGTAAAAAAGTGTACCTTAGATAGAAGATGAAGTGAAGCAGAAAGAAGATCCATTTGCGGATGTCATACTTGTTGAGACTTGATTTTGATTCATGACACAAAGTTATCACTACGACATACAGATCTGACGACTGCTACGAAAAAAAGAGAATATATACTACAAGGAGACAAGACTTCAAAAATGGTGCATCAATTTTTTTTGAGTCTTAGGTCAATTTTGTTAAAAGCTCTCCTCGTTTACATATATATTATCTTATATATTTAATCATCTTATTTTCAAATAATTTATATATATATAAGCATATAAAATATATATATTATATTATAAAAGCGTTTAAAGTTATATATATTATTATACCTGTGTAAACTATGCAAATTGCACAGATTTTACCAAGTCAGTCGACTGACCAGAGGCTCAATCGACTGACCCAGAAATATCTATGCAACATGCACATGTGCACAGATGTTATCTCGCTTTTTGGCAAAGTCGTGATACCAAAAGATCGATCGAAAACCAAAGATAGTTCGTCTTAAAGATTGGTTATACATTGCTTCGCTATGGATATCGATGAATTTTGTCCGAACTCGGATCAGGCTACAATTGATAGGACATGACAAGCAAAGCTATGAAAGCCAAGTGTTTCAAATTTCAGGTTAATCGGAGTTCGTATGAACGAGATATGATCGATGCAAGTTAGCTAAAACACACAGTTCGTATCCATCACATTGTTAAGGAGATGCCCATTTCGAATCGATGGGATTCGTATCCATTAATGTTTGCTTAGTTCGAATCCATCAGGTTCTGCATACTTTGAATCGATCGAGTTCGAATCGATCAGTAATATGATATCGATCATTTCGAATCGATCGGTTTCGAATTGATTAAATAGGCATCCCCTCAGCATGTTCGTATCCATCCTAAGAGCACTGTTTTGTATCCATCAGTAGGCTGCACTTCGTATAGATACACATATCCATCACCACACCTTGGTTCGTATCCATCGGCTTCGTATCGATCAGAGTGGCCAGGCCTTCGCATCGATGGACTTCGTATCGATCGAACTTCGGCTAGAGTGTCTACTTCGAATCCATCGGCATGGCTTGGTTCGTATCCATCGGCTTCGTATCGATCACCTAACATCAACTTCACATCCATCAGAGATTCGCTGCTTCGTCTCCATCCCAAGGTCATGTTCAAATCCATGCGCAGAGGCTTGTTCGTATCCATCAGGTCAACTAACCTTGGGTGACGTGTCATCCTCGATACGAACAAGGCGAATTTTATGGAGTCAATACGGTCAACTCGGAGAATAGACCGGATCGAGGTGAAGTATGCGTGCCACATCATCACAAGACTACGTGAGGTGATCGATTCGAAGAAATCAATTTGAATTGATGGATTCGAAATAAATGGCCAACCGAAACATACTAGCTCGTATCGATCATTTCTCCCAAACCACGAGGCCAAATGCAATAAAATTTTCACAGAAGCTTCTGTATAAGGTAAATATTGCTCCTGCCAAGTTTCAGATCGATTGGGTCATTTTTTGATGGATACGAAATCACTTCGTATCGATCTCAGATCGAGTCGAAACTTAGTGGGGCCGGTCGCGTGGGCCCACTCACGTGTCAGAAAAAGTCTCCCGAAGTTTGAGCGAGATCTGAGCCTCCTAGGCCTATAAATAGCACTCTGAAGCCTGCAGAAAAGAGGATCTTTGGCCATTCGACGTCCAGACTCTGCCGGATTCAATTCTACTCTTCATTATCGCTATTGTAATCAAACTTTAGAGCTATTATCAACTGTAATCCGCTGTAATTGACTGAGATCATCAAGTGAATCAATAAAGTCATCAACTTCAGAGTGGACATAGGCAAGATCGCCGAACCACTATAAATCCTGTGTCATTTACTGCTTTATTGTGAATTTGTTGAGTGATTTTCAACACTTATTTCTCTACATCTTTGTTATCTGTGATTTGTGATCGTGAACGGCTGCTTTCAACAACTATCGGGTGTTTGTGGCCAATTTTGGCGCAAACAACAGATATACAAATATATATTTAAAAATTCGTTGGAATATTCAATGGACTGACCCAGAGGTTCGGTTGACTGAATTTCTACAACAGTTACTTTTTGAAAATGCACGACTATTTATGAAGAGTTATGAACCTCTACGAAAAGATTTGGACACAACACTTCAATCGAAACTCTTCGTCAACAGTCGCTGCCTTCTAACCTCTATAAATACATACTCAAACTTGATTCCAAATCACCGAATTTTCATATCTTTCTAATCTAACACTCCTGAATCTACTTGCAACTATACTTTCTAATATTCTACATTAAAGCAATATTATAACTTTCTATTCTTCATAAACTTCAAATATATATATTTATACTCGAGGAGAAGATTATAGGAATGGTGTACTACAAGTGACAAATCCATTTTATTAGAACACACAAAGTCAAAACAATCTTTTATATTTGTTGAAGTCCTATTCTGCTGCTCAGGCGTGTGAAGTCTTCTTCGGCTGCTGAGGCGAAATCCTATTCTGCTGCTCAGGTCCATGTTCGGCTGCTCAGGGGTTGTATAGACTGTTCCTTCGGGTCAAGTAAGGGTTGTTGTTTTAGTGAAATTCCAAAAGGAGTCTGGGACTGGACGTAGGACGGTGCTCCGAACCAATATAAAAATCTCTGCTGTCATTTTACTATACTGCTTTTTATTCCGCACCATTTACTATATTACTATCATCACTATACTCTGCATTATCATATATCCATATTACATGATCCATATCGCACTTTCATTTGATATCAGAGCCTGGAATTCTATCGATCATCACAACATCATAGAATAATGACTCGAAAACGATCCAGTCGAAATACAACAGGCAAAATCCCCGTCGAAGCCACCAGTGAGGACTACAAAAACGTATTTTTCGATTTACAAATTTCAGTAAAAGATAATAATGAATTAGTTAGTACAAGCAATAAGATATCAAAGCTTTATTTTATTATTTTATAAAATATGAAATCTGTTGAACTTGAAAATGAGAAATTGAAAAATGAAAAGTTAAATTTAGAAAATCAACTTGGCGTTTTAAAGAATAATTTTATAACTGTTAAAGATTTTTTAGATGAACAAAACACCATATTTGAAAAAGAAAGCGAAAAATTTTCTAAAGAAATTTTTGATTTGAAAACACAAGATTGTTTATTACAATCCTCCTTAGAAAATTCAAAATCTCAAAATTTCCTTATCAAAAATTGAACCGTATGTTAAAAAATGAGAATTCTGAATTAAATGAGAAAATTAATATTTTGAATAATGGTGATATTTCTTTTGAAAATAATAATTATGACTTTAAAGCTAAATTTGATAAACTTAACACTGAAGTCACAATATTTAATAAAGTTCAAAACGATTTAAACATGATTTTATCTAGTTTTAGACCTTTACATGATAAAAGTGGTTTAGGATACAATAAAACTAATCGTAGAATAACACTAGATACGCTTACATGTATAGTAAAAATGTTAGTGCTAGTACTAAATTTCAAAGTCTAAATCCAATTTTTATTTAAATTCAAATACTGCTGTAATAAAAAATGTTTATAATTTCCTTTGAAGTAAAAAGATCATTGCCGTGAAATATGAATAAAAATTATCTAAATATTTGGGTTCCTATTAATTGGAAAAATAGAGAAAATACATTGATGATTATTTTGATATGGTAGTTAATAATGAAAATTATATTTTAAAAGGTTCAACCGCACCCAAATGGGTGTGGTTTCCTAAAAATTAGAAAATTATAAGAACCTTGGGTATCGCATGCTTTAAATGTTAATTTTTTTTGATGCCTTATATTATTAGTAGTAGTTATTTTGTTCTATATTGTTCATGTTCTTTATTCCTTTTTGTCGATGACAAAGGGGGAGAAAATTATCACTGACATTAAGAATGCAGGATATATATCGCCAAAGATTTAGGAGGAGTAAGTATTCATATTATATTATATGTAGTCGAAATCTAAATCTATTTACAGGTTGTCATCAATCAAAAAGGGGGAGAATATTGAGACTTGGTTTTGATCCACGACACAAAGCTATCAGTACGACATACAAATTTGACGACTGCTACAACAAAAAGAGAATATATACTACAAGGAGACAAGACTTCAAAAACGATGCATCAATTATATTATTTTGTTTTTTGAGTATTAGGTCAATTTTGTTAAAATCTCTCCTCTTTTACATATATATTAGCTTATATATTTAATCGTCTTATTTTCAGATAATTTATATATATATATAAGCATATAATATATATATATATATTATAAAAGCGTTTAAAGTTATATATATTATTATACCTATGTAACCTATGCAAATTGCGCAGATTTTACCAGGTCAGTCGACTGACCCAGAGGCTCAGTCGACTGACCCATAAATATCTGTGCAACATGCACAGGTGCACAGATATACAAATATATATTTAAAAATTCGTTTGAATATTCAGTGGACTGACCCAGAGGTACAGTTGACTGAATTTCTACAACGGTTACTTTTTGAAAAGACACGACTGTTTATGAAGAGTTACGAACCTCTACGAAAAGATTTAGATACAACACTTCAATCGAAACTCTTCATCAACAGTCGCTGCCTTCTAGCCTCTATAAATACATACTCTAACTTGATTCCAAATCATCGAATTTTCTTATCTTTCTAATCTAACACTCTTGAATCTACTTGCAACTATACTTTCAAATATTCTGCATTAAAGCAATATTATAACTTTCTATTCTTGATAAACTGCATATATATATACACACACTCTTGAGGAGAAGATTATAGGAAGGGTGTACTACAAGTGACAAATCCATGTTATTAGAACACACAAAGTCAAAAAAATCTTTTGTATTTTTTGAAGTCCTGTTCTGCTGCTCGAGCGTGTGAAGTCCTCTTCGGCTGTTGAGGCGAAATCTTGTTCTGCTGCTCAGGTCCCTGTTTGGCTGCTCAGGTGTTGTATAGACCTGTTCCTCTGGGTTAAGTGAGGTTGTTGTTTTAGTGAAATTCTCGAAGGAGTCTAGGACTGGACGTAGGACGGTGCTCCGAACCAGTATAAAATCTCTGGTGTCATTTTACTACACTGCTTTTTATTCCACACTATTTAATGTATTACTACCATCACTATACTCTGTATTATCATATATCCATATTACACGATCCATTAGCACATTTTTAATACTTATTATATTTATAGGGGAATCCATGTATGGATTGGACTGAAATTTCGCCAGAAGAACCTCCAGGCCTAGATGACCCGGCCCAAGAAAATTTGGACCGTCTACTCTTCACAATAAGGAAAAGGCTGATCCCTCTTTCGTTGGAGTTAGGCGCCGCGATCTCTCTGTTGTGTTCCTTGTGTTGTAGTATGCTTGTACTCCAAATTTCATGTTGATAACATTTGTAGATTTTTAGTTATTGATCAATCCTTGAGTAGGGATGACGGCTGATCCCTCCAAACTCCTCTTCTGGGATGTGATTCCTAGGGTGCACTCCCTAGGGTCCCTTCTTTTTATTCCTAAAGTTTCACTTCAATCTGCCTTATGGTTATTAAGTTACGGAGTGATCATCATTGATTTGTGTTGTGTGAATCTTGTTCAATCCGATTCCTCTACTCCAATCCCTCTATTCTAATCCTTTTTGTAGAGTGAATATTCCAATCGGATCCCTCTCTTAAGGAGAGTGCTAGTTCCATACTTAGCCGTTTTTTGAGTGTTGTCCATCCGAATCCATTCAACTATAGTCCTTAGTTTCAAATATAATTGATCTTCAATCCTAGTAATCATCTTTTAGGTCTTTCTGCCTTGATGATCGTGCAGTCCATTGGGTTAATTCTGCCTATGTACTACCTTGCCAAAAGGTGGGTTAAGAATATATGCTAATATATAGTTTTGTTAATCAAAATATTGTACAAATACATGCTCTAGTATATATATACTCTCCCGATTCAGTCTAGGATGAGAATTCCTTCTCTATCTTTATTGAATCGTGGTATCCCTTAAATTAAATAATGCAACCTCGCTCTGATACCAAATGTGGCGACCACCCTATACCATCGGCACCCAATACACACAAGATAGTGTGCTGTTATCGTGTTGATCGATGTAGAGCAACATCAAAGTTTAAAATGAAACAAAACATCACAGAACCTGTAGTGTATCTCATAGCACATAGAATAAAATATAATATCACAAATACAAAAAGGGACATTAATAACTAAATGATTCAAATATTAGAGTACAAATACACAAAGTTATACATCATGAAAAAAGAGTTATACAAGAACAGTAAACTCATTTAACTGTACCATACGTATAACAATAAGCGAGCACTGCCAGGCTCCACAATGTTGCACAGCGGAATAAGCATAGAAATACATATATAATACGAGATAGGTCTCTCCATCTCATCTTCTGCATAGCAACTGCGTCGCATATAGGCCTACTATCTAGTCTACTCATTTAAGAGTACCCGCGATAATAAGAAGCAAAGCAAAAAACTTCGTGTCGGACAACAACATGGTGTGAGTAGTAAATGAATCTCAAAATGTTATACAAGTTGATATAGTAAGGAACAAAGGTATATGAATAATATTTGACCTGTCCCTGCAATGAAAGTCTTAGAACATAATAACATAATATGCTACTCTAAGTGTCATAAAGGTGCAATAACACTAAGGATGATAAAGGGTGTCCAGGTATCCCTATCACCAATACCTATCTTCAATGACTATCCTAGAGTGATAGACTGTAGGGAGAGAAATCAAAGTAACCATAGCGTCCATTAAACTATCCTCACTACCACACTATATATTTTGGATATATGATAATCTGCATGACCATCCAACTGCCAAGGACTAATGGAAATCCCAGTTTCCAATGTTCGCTTTAGCCTGAAGCTAATACTAGAAGCGTTTAGCCGGTCCAAGATACATGGATCCATTCAACCAATCTAGGATACCTTTTAACATAGCCATGAGCGTCCTCACGATACCCATGCTTTGAATACAATACAAAATAGTCCAAGTATCAATGATCCTTAGTGAGCGTATCCGAGCCCTTCCCTATGCTCCAACAAACTTCCATTATCCTAAAGGAACCATTCTACATTCCTTTACTCAATAACTCCTTTAAACATCGAGCTGTCACCTTCGAGGAACCATTCTACATTCCCCATTCCACGGCTGCTTTCTACATCAAGTTGTCTTCTTTGAAATCTAACTCCATTCAACGTCAAGATACCATCTAAAGAGTCTAACATTCGTTATGCTGTTATGTTATCCCGTCTTTTGGCAAGGCTATGACACCAAGGACTCGATTAGAAACTGAAGATAGTTCGCTCCGGAAATTGGTTATCTTCAAATTCACGATGGATACAGGCAAACTTGATCTGAGTTCGGATCGAGCCATAATTGTCTTGGTATGACGAGCAAAGTTATGAAAGGCAATATTCCAAATTTCAGGTCAATCGAAGTTCGTATGCTCAAGTTATGGATTGATGAAGATCCATGTGAAGCTTCCATTTCGTATCCATCCGCCCATATTCATTACTTTATATCCATCACCATCGATACAAAGTGAACATAACTCCATCATTCAGCATCCATCATTCGTGTCCATAAGGTTCAAACCAATATCGATGGACTTCAACACTTCCCGGATTGATCACGCTCCATTTGACCAGCAGTCGCATGTTTTGTATCGATCACATACTTGATGATACGAAGAGTAGAGCTGGTGATCGATATGAAAGAGGGAGTCAAGCATCGATACGAAAAGAAATGCATCGATCAAATACGAGGGGAGCAGTCAAAGGAAACGGTCCTTGTGCATGAACTTAGGATCTCCACAAAGCACGCACGCCATGTCATCGATACGAGAGGATCGATGCGAGTCCATCGATATGAAGGCTTCAGCTTCACTAGCAAACTCAATCTTGGATCGATCATATCTCTCAAACCACCAATCTAAATGCCATGAAATTTTCACAGAAGGTTGCATATCATCTTAGGAACATATGATCGATGGCAGCTCAATTGGAGCATTTCCTGATCGATATAAAAGTGACATGGATCAATCAGGAATTGATCCCAAACAACTCCAGATCAATTAGGTAGGCCCACCAACACACGAGAAAAGGTATTCTGAGGTTCAAGGCAGATATTTCCAGCTTCACGCCTATAAATAGCACCTTCGTTGCAACTTAAAAAGGTCTTTTCTGTTACTGCTAGAGTTATACACCATTGTAATTTGAGTGTTAGTCACTGTGTTGTTGTAATTCAGTTGATAATTAGTAATAAACATCAAATCCTTCATAGTGGATGTAGCTATAACGTCGAACCACTATATATTCTTGTTTTCTCCCTGTTATTGCTTATTTTCTTAATGTGATTATTAGATTAGCCTCATTTTCCATTTTATTTCTTCATTCTAATCTCTTCAATTACATCCGATGAGTGTTGTTCCCATTTTTGGTACAAACACTTTAGTGCTTTCACTGAGAAAACTGCGCTTTTCTCTGATTAGTGGATCCCCCGCCGTTGTTGGATTGCTAAAATCTAAGGAGGAGTCCAGATCCATCTTCCAGCAGTTCTTTCTATTCTATTCATATTGTTCATGATCTAAGAAGAAATACGTTCAACATGGTGCGCACTACCAAAACCGCTTGCAATGTTGCTAATTCGAAAGGAAGGGATAGGTAAAATCTCACATAGCTGACCACAGCAGGCCAAACATCAACTGGAGTTCCATATGCACTTGGTCCAGTAACTAGAGAGAAATTCTAGACCCTTATGTAGGAGCTCGCTCAAAGCCATTAGGAACTCATTTAGCAGATCTGTGCCAACGCGGAACCCATGAACCGGCTGAATGAAGAAAGGTAAGGGAGATCTAGAAAGGAGCATGCCTCTTTTTCCTTGTCTGAAAGCTCGGCATCATCTGACATCAATCATAGATCTACATGCCTCCGATTAGATGGGAATTACGTGGAAGCCTCCAGGCACCCATATGCTACAAATCCCGGACAGGTCAGAATAGGTCCTTCCATAAGGCATCAAGCTACGCCCACGTCCCAAGGAGGTACACTTCCTTACAACACTACTCATGACCACATAGTAGCTGCTGCTATAGCTCTGGATATTGAGATCCAGAATCAACTAGATCCAGCCTCCCTTCACCATATTCATGCTCAGGATCCTCACTTCCCTAAGCCCAGGAGCTAAGGAGGCATGGAACAGATTGTAGACAGCGACCGGACCATCCTCGTGACATGGAACCCAACCATGCCTTGGCCCCGAATCTTCAGATGCCTGGTATTCCAACCCTGATAAGCCAGATGATTGGAGAAGGTCAAGGCCTCATAAATGATGATTGGGGAATTTCTAGAAGTCATATCCCGTTCACTAATGACATTCTCTATATGGAGTCGCCATGTCGGTTCAGGATGCCGACCTTGCCGATGTATGAGGGAAATTCAGATCCCAACCAACGTATTCTGAAAAATGAATGCTACCCAAGCTGATGATGTTGTTAAGTGTAGACGCTTCCCAATATCCTTGGGAGGCATTGCAACTATGGCATTCATCCGTCTACCACCCAGATCCATCTCATATTTGACCAGCTAGCTACTATGTTTGTTGAGAAATTCTGTATTCATGCTGCAAGAACTAAGGATGTCAATACCTTATCCAGTGTTACTCATGCTCCAAGAGAAACTCTATGGCATTATCTGGAAAGATTCCATGATGCTTGTGTCAAAATCAGCAATCCCAATGACAACTCTATTCTTATGGCATTGACAAAAGGGATCGATCCTAGTTCTGAATTTGGTGATTGGTTGGATGGGAAACACCCTGCTTCATTGGACCGTTTCGATGCAAAGGCGTCCTATTTTTTTAGGAGAGAAGATGCTAGACGGTCTAGGAAGCAGGACGTCGTAGGGCCCAATAGTGAAGGTACCCAGAGTCATGTTGCTGTGAAGCAGACCGGGGAGATTGCCAAAAAAGTACGGTTGAACATTCAGAATAAGCAAAGTCAGCAGAAGGGTGGTGGAGGTCAAGGAAAGAAGAGGGACCCTCATCGTGGGAGACCAAGAGCTCCTATGCTCGATCGATATACTCATTTGAACATGTCACTAGAGAATGTTTATCTTCAAACCTGCAATACAGGGCAGTATAAGAAGCCAGCTCCAAAACCATCGTCAGTGAAGCAGATTCAGACCGAAAAGTTCTATATATTCCATGATTGTTACGGCCATAACACTAATGAATGTCGTCATCTGCAGGATATTATTGAAAAGTTGAATAGAGAAAGAAAGTTAGAGCATTTTGTTCGGGCTCCGCAGGATGGTAAAGCAGGCCCATCTAATCCTAATCAGGGCCAAGGCCAGGCTAGGCTTGAAGAATCCGCACGTACTAGCGAGAGGCTAGTGATTAATACTATGAGTGGTAGTCCTCATCTAGTTGATCAGAGCTTGAAGGAAATGGAGTCATATGCTAGTCCGATGAGGCATGCGGACTTCGAATGTTATAATGGTACCAACAAAGGAGCACCGGCAAAGCAATAGAGGACGATGACAGATGACATCATTTTTAGAAACCGTGATGCCAACAGTGGCGAGGCCCCACTATTGACCCATTGGTTGTATCTGCCTAAATTGGTCCTTCTTGGATTAAGAGGATCTTAGTTGACAATGGAAGTTCTATAAATACATTGAATAGTTTTTTGGAGACATGAAACGAATTGAAAAAAAAACCCATAGCAAAAAGAAGTGGTACTGAGATCATCCGACTTTATCAAGAAAGATTACTTTTTTTAGGAAAAGAAGTTGATAGCGAGATCTCAAATCAACTTGTTGGTCTCATGGCAAACATTCTTTTCAAATGTGCTTATGACCAAATGCTAATGGAAGTGAAGGATCTGAAGTCGTGCCAGTCGCGTATACATGGTTTCAATGGAAGTACAACTATACCGACTGGGATGGTGAAGTTACCTATTGAGTTAGGTGTTGGTGATTGCCGGAGAGTCCGGATGTTAAAGTTTGTTGTGTAGGATATTAATTCTCCTTATAATGCCTTTCTGGGCTGACTGGCCCTTACAGAGTTCAGGGGAGCGATTGCCCCTTGGTGTTTAACCCTAAAGTTCACCACTGATAACAGAGTCGGGACGGTGCATAGTGATCAGGCAGCTAGATGCACCTGTTACGTTGCAGAATTGCGGGATGCGTAGCAAAAGGAGAAAGGTAAGGGCGTTTAGGAATCTCTCTGCATTCGGTCTGTGGAGGATTGACAACTAATGCATGAGCCAAGGCTCGGGTGCCACGACTAGTTTCCTAAAGATCTTGATCCTAGAAACAATGATGATAAAAGGTAAGTCATAGAATACCGGGCTTCTACGGCAGAGTTTATAATTGATGTCCCAGTTAACGACGACGATGATCCTAGAGTGGTAATGATCGGATCTCAGCTCGGCCCACAAATGGGGCAGGAATTGGTTGATTTCCTCCGGGAAAACCTCGATGTGTTTGCCTGGACTCATTCAGACATGTGTGGGATCTCGCCGAATATCGCGAGCCATGCATTAAGTATCGACTCGCGGCACATCTCGGTGAAACAAAAAGGTCGTAGAATGGATCTAGAGAGATCTACCGTCCTAAAGGAAGAAGTAAAAAACTTAAGGCTAATGGGTTTATTCGTGATGCTTTATATCCAGAGTGGGTATCGAATCCAGTACTTGTCAGAAAGTCGAATGGAAAATGGTGGACATGTGTGGACTATTCAGACCTAAACAAAGCCTGCCCCAAAGACGGTTTCCTGCTTCCTAAAATCGATCAACTGGTGGATTCACTAGCCGAACATGAGCTCTTATCTTTAGTAGATGCGTACTCCGGCAATAATCAAATCCTGATGCACCTTCCTGACTAGGAGCACACTAACTTTATCACTGATCTAGGACTTTTTATTACAAGGTGATGCCATTTGG
The DNA here is from genome assembly GCA_030765085.1 of Allium cepa. Taxonomy (NCBI): domain Eukaryota; kingdom Viridiplantae; phylum Streptophyta; class Magnoliopsida; order Asparagales; family Amaryllidaceae; genus Allium; species Allium cepa. The sequence goes on along the minus strand of CM060932.1, from coordinate 682,095,245 downwards.
ACTCAGAAACGCTGGAGCAACTTATCAGAGGCTTGTAAACCGAATTTTTGCAAACCAACTCGGGAAGACTATGGAGGTGTACATAAATGACATGCTCATGAAATCACAACTATCCAGCAACCATATCAATGATTTAGAGACGATGTTTAACATATCTGACAGTAAAGAATGAAGCCCAATCTGTTGAAGTGTCATTTCAGAGTCGCATCCAGAAAATTCCTTGGGTTTATTGTCAATGCCAGAGGGATTGAAGCTAACCTCAAAAAGATATGGGCAATTCAGAATCTCGAAACTCCAAGAACTATAAAAAAGGTGCAAAGTCTTAACAGGAAGGTGGCAGCTTGAGCAGGTTTATTTCCAGACCCACGAAAAGTGTATTCCATTCTTCAATCTGATCAGAAAAAGGAAAAAGAATTTCGAATGGACAGAGGAGTGCAAGGGCGCCTTCAGGTAACTAGTACAACATCTAGCAACACCACCCATCTTTTCGAAGCCAGTTGACCACGAGAAGTTGTATGTCTAGCCGGCGGTTTCGACAAACACAATCAGTGCTTCACTAGTTTGAGAAGAGGATCGGATCCAATGACCGGTCTATTATGTTAGCAAAAGATTGACGAGGGAAGAAAGAAACTACCAAAGATAGAGAAGCAGGCTTATTGTTTTGTTGTAAACTCGATAAAGCTTCGCCCATATCTTTAAGCTCATTCGGTCATTGTTCACACCGACCAGCCATTACGACAGATCCTGACAAGACTTGAGACGTTCGATAGGTTGCTCAAGTGGAACACCGAGCTGAGTCAATTTGATGTCACTTACACACTAAGGCAAGCTATTAAAGGACAAGTTTTGGTGGATTTCATAGCTAAATTCACCATACCGAAGGACTTTCCTAAGGCCAATGAATCTCCCAACTATATATGGAAGCTGTAAACTGATGGCGCATCAAACGACCGGCGCTCAGATGTTGTAGTGGTTCTCCAAACCCCAAAGGGGCGATCTGCATGCTATGCTTTGAAATTTGACTTCCGTGCAACTAACAACGAAGCGGAGTACGAAGCCTTACTTGTTGGAGCAAGGCTTGCCAAGGATTTGGGAGTCGTCGCTATGGTAATTTACCACGATTCGCAACTGGTGGTGTGCCAGGTTCAAGGGTAGTATCAAGCCAGAGATCAAAGATTAGCCTCCTACCTTATACGGCTCCATGAAGTTGAACCAGTTTGACTATTATACTATCCACTATGTACCCCAAGATCAAAATCAAAAAGTCGATTCTTTAGCAAAACTAGCCAGCACTAGCGTAGCACAGCGAACGGGACTTGTCCCTGTTGAAACACTCACTGCTCTAAGTATTGATCAAACTGAGATAGACTGGGTGCATGAGATGACACCTGAGAAAGAGTCATGGATGACTCGGACCAGAAATTACATTGAGCACGGAACATTACTCGAATGCAGGAGTAAAAATAGACAAGTTCTTCGAAAGGCTTCGTGGTTTGTCATCCAGGATGGAGTCCTATACAGAAGGGGATATTTTGTTCCTTTACTTCGGTGTATCGCTCACAATAAGATAAAAAGAGTGTTGCATGATGTGCACGAGGGAGAGTGTGGCGATTACACTAGAAGGCCAGCCCTTGCGAAAAAGTTACTCAGATATGAGTATTTCTGGCCAACCGTAAACCAGGACGCATCGGATTATGCTAAGAGATGTGATAGGTTCCAGAAACATGCCCGAATTCCAAGAGCCCCGCTAACCGAAATTACTTGGATCGTCAACTCATGGTCGTTTGTCACATAGGGCATTGATATAATAGGATCTTCGTCTCTAGCCAAAGGTGGTCCAAAGTATGCCATTGTGCAGTATCAACTTTACTAAATGGGAGGAAGTTGAGCCTCTTGCTACTATCACGATGAAGAAAGTGGTCAACTTTGTTATGCGCATCATCATCCGCCGCTTTGGCTCCTACAAACAATTATAAATGATAATGGACAAGTTGAAGCTGTTAACAAAGTCATCAAGTACATTTTGATGAAACGATTGGAGAAGGCTGGAGGTAAGTGGGTCGATGAGCTCCCTATGGCCTTATGGGCATATTGAACTACCCACAAGTCCGTGATTGGCCATACTCCGTTTGCACTTTCCTACGGCTCTGAAGCCATTACTCGAGTTGAGCTAGAGATACCTTCTCAATGTCTGACTTATTACGATCCAAAGACGAGTATCATCCTACTCGTAGAATCTCTGAATTTACTGGATGAGAAGCGTGATGAGGCTGATTTGAGGGTAGCCGCACATCGCAATCGAGTCGTCCAATTATACAATGCTAAGGTCCGGCCCAGAACCTTTGAAGTTGGCGATCTTGTACTCAAGTGGGTCTATCCGGTCCCTTCACACATGAAACCGACGTGGGAAGGACAGTATGTCATTAAACGGAGCCTTGGAGATGGCACATTCAAGCTATCGACTGTTGATGGTCTTGCTCTGAAGAGAGCATGGAACATGGAGAGTCTCCATCACTATTATATATGATTGGCTTTCATTCATTTAGTATGCTTTCCTTTTCAAGTTTGTTTATGCAATTTGAGAATTTGTATTTGTAATAAGGCAACTGATTTTGCCATGATTTCTAATTTCAGCAATAAAGCGCACACCCACAATGCCAAGTTAATGATTCCTACATGAATCAAGCAACTTCCATGATGTAAAAAGAGCTTATTTCCATCTTACGGTGGGATTCGTTCAAATAGAGAGTGATCGTGACCCGATCGGTCACGCGCTAGATGTAACCCAGACCTCGGGGGGAAAACAACAATCATCAAAAGAGAATTGTCACAAGATAAATCTCCAGCAAACTCCAGCTCCCAATGCATGAGCCGAAGTGCAAACTCTAAAATTTGGGCATGAATTGACCGTCCAAGCTCGAGGAGGATGGATCCGTCCATCCAGGACCTCGCTTATTTCCAAAGCTCGAGGAGGATGGATCCGTCCATCCACGACCTCGATTATTTCTAAAGCTTGAGGAGGATCCATCCATCCACGACCTTGCTCAATTCCAAAGTTCGAGGAGGGTAGACCCGTCCACCCACGACCTCACCTTCATTTTTCAAGCTCAAAGAAGATGGATCCATCCATTAATAACTTCTCTTACCAAAATAAGGAGGATGTGATCAGACCATCCATAACCTTGACTAACTCCTTATTCCCAGAGTGCGAATAAGATTCTAACACTTAAACAAATGTGATCAACCGTCCGTCAACTGACTCTAGATTCCCAAAGTGTGAACTAGAGTATAAACACTAAACGGGAGTGATTGATCGCCCGTAAAATAACTTATATCCCCAATGTATGGGTATAATTTTAAACAATAAGCAGGCGTGACCGAGCGCCGGCATACAAGTCTAAATCCTTAGAGTGTGGATGCAAATAATGGCAACCGAATGAGTGTGATCCAACCGCTCAAACTCGTGTCACTTTAACTTTGTTCCGACTAAGTTAAATCAAATTTGGTGAAGGCAGAGGACGACTGCCAACTAACTACTTCAATTCTCCCCAGAACTGGGGCATAACTCAAGTTCCAGCTGTCGACCGAGACAGCGCAAAATTGGGACTTGACTTAATGTTTTATTATGACCCGAGGCCATGACCTCAGGACTTAAAGACCGGACTCAAGTTCAACTCGAAGACTAAAGCTTCACGAGTACATTGAATGGAAACGTGAGTGCTAAAGTACTTAGACAAATAAATAGGGGGTTATACTAAAAACAAAGGAGAAATTTTATTAACACTATTCTTTGAGAAAGGAAGTACAAAATTTGTTCAAAGAATTCCTATAAGCAGGGGGCCAAGCCCAGTTTATACATGGTCTATGAAAAGCAAAAAGAAGCTTATTCTATCCAACTACAAAAGAGGAAGCAAAAATGCAAATCTACGCCTTTGGTTTCTTCTTGACTTTCTTTGGTTTAGATCAGCTCGAGCTAATGCCCGGAACTCTCTTTGAAGCATTGCCGCCCCGACTTGCTCCATTCGGCTTGTCTCGGACCTGGGGAATCAACGTGGTCTCCTCTTAAGAACCTACAGGAACTGAAGTATCCTCTATGTGTGGAGCTGGGGGAATGGTGGCGCTTTCGATACTAGAAGAACGAGGCACTCCAATTTCAACTATGGTGCCACCCGGAGAGAGCACAAGGATTAGGGTCGGACCAGGGCCCACCATACCTTCACTAGTTCTACAAGCCTGCTCATTCTTAGCCTTAATCTCCTCCATTATTTGTTCCTCTCGGTCCACGCGCTCACCCATCGAGAAACTTCTGGTCAGACCCGAGAAGCCTATGATAATAACATCTTCATCCACATTAAAGGGCATCACGATGATTGGGTCACTTTGGTGGTTGAGAAGTGCTTCCATTAATTGGTCATCAAACACATAGCCGCTATCATGTACCTCTCCAACCGATGAAGTAATGGTCACAGTTGTAGCCTCCATTGTTAATGCCTTTTGCTCGTGATGAACTTCTTGAGTTGTAGGAGGATCGGTTGGTGCAGAATCTAAGACTGAATGAAGATATAAGAATATATTAGTAATATCATCTGATAGTGTTCCTACATTTTGAGGAATATAAGAAGTTTCTAGAATACCTTCCTCGGGTTGGCTCCCAGGTTGGGCCGATTGGCCTTCTAAGCTATGCTCGATGATTGGAGAGAGATGTGGCCTGTTTGGATCATACCCCAGGATGACTGGGGATCAATAGAAGATGTGGGCGCAGTTTGAGATGTTGGGGCATTTCAAAGGCGATGGCATGGTGTTTACCTCCAAATCCTTCTTCGGCTTCCAGGTATTTAGCAACTAGATCCTCTCTTTAAAGCGCGATCACCATGTCATAAAGGACTTTAGGCTCATCTCCGATCAACACTTGAGTTTCCAATTCAAACTCATCGATAGTTGTAACTCCATGGATGGTCTTTTCATCCTCAATCAAGCAGTTCCAGACCTTATATAACTGAAAGGGATAGCCCTCGCTAAGCCAGTTCCAGTTGTGATTTTTTAGGATATTTTCATTATAAGTGACTAGGAGATCTTCAAACTCGCTCTCCATCTTGGCCTTAATGGCTTATATTTCCCTTTTAATCCTGATGTCGGCTTCTCCGGCCCTTCGATTAACAGTATCCCTTTCTTCTCTAAGTTTCACTGCCTCCTCGCACGCTTCCTTGGCAACTTTGTTCACTTCGTCTTTTTCTGTAAAGGCCTTAGTCAGCTTTTCCTTTAATTCGACAACTTCTTTCAACGCAGCATTCCTTTCTCAAATGATAGCAGTGTTACGGTGACCCATTTCTTGCACTATGTCCATATGAGACTTCCTCATTTCTTCCATGGACTTTCTAACTTCCTTGACTCTCTGTCCGGCATCTATCTCAGTTTTTCTGAAGGACTCGAGTTCATTAGAGAGCACCTATATTTCCTTATCCTTATGAGACAGATCGCCTTCCAGTTTCTCAATAGCCTTGGCCCACTCAAAGGACACGGCCGAAACCCGTTCTGCCGTCTTAACCCATTCGCGATATTGGCTATACGCATCATGCACATAATCCTGCACTGATTTTTCTATGTCATTTGGGATTCTCTTCAAATTTAGAGGAAAGTGGAAGCCATTGAAACATATGTTAGGAAATTCTTTCTGCAGTTTGGCGATGTAAATGGCTCCCTTCCCCATTGGCTCTATGGCAGTTTGTTCTACGACGATAGGAGTTTCTATTTGAATTGTGCGGCACTAATCGCCAATTAATGGGGCATGAGATTGTGCTATTTGATGTGAAGATTCAGATGAGGGCCTACTAGAGCCAGAGGGTTTAGAAGGTCCTCTTGATGGCGGAGATCGTGACCTAGAACGGCTCCTACTTTGATACGATTTTTCTTTCTCTCTTCATAGCGCTCATGTTCTTGGCTTGAATGGCATCCTCGACTATAATCTCTTTCACTCTTGTGGCGATGTGACTTGGAATGTGATCCATATGAATGGCGCGAATAGCGGAGCTTGCTGTGCATGGATCCACCATTGTATCTACAAAAAATGAAAAAAGGAAACAAATTAGTCACTACCAGAGGTTAAGAAGCATGAGATGGAATGTCATGTGGTGTCATTTAGTGTGTGTATGCATGTGAAAACACCCCAATCGATCGATTGTAGTAGCCTTGCTTATTGGAGTTGGCTCCCCTATATCTACCGAAGGTAGGCATGTGCCGGTTCTTGATGGGGAGTTGAACCCTTCTAGCCCGAGATCAGAGAATGATGATATCTCCTATGGGATAAGAATATCTGATAGTCATTTTAGTGAACTTTCTATCTGCAAGGAAGAGGCCTCTGAACCTATGTAAGTAGTAACAAGTTGGGTTGCTTCAGTATAGGCAAGAGTTTTGCCTTTTCTGTTTAATACAGATGATTGAGGGCTCTATAGAGGCACAACCGTGGGTTCTTGACCAGCTTATGTACCCTCATCATCGTGAGATTTGATGACTATTATGCCAGGCACAGCCTGAGTTCCCTCGATTGGGGGCACGACAAGAGCCCATTTTCCACCTTGTCTTGTTGGGACCACTCTTGTATCCCTGTCATCCCTATGCTCTGTTCTCTTTCTATAAGGACGGTGGTAATCAAGCTGTCGTCGGTGAGAACTTCGTTTATTTCTCTTACCTCAGCAAGCACTGCCTGGAGTGTCGTCACTAACTCTTTATATTAGGCTCCTTCAAGCCGTGGAATAGAGGATGTGAAAGAAATATAGTAATGAATTCAACAACGATCGAAATTACCCAGTTAAATGACGAATAAGTGAAAGTACTTACGTCGGGCCAACCATCATCTGGCGAACCCTGGTGGGCATCTCACATAGAACCACTCTATTTTAAAGTAGCTCAACTTGCTCCATGCACTTTCCACCACTTGGTAGTTTCGGATAGCTTCTAGGAAGGAGAATGATGGATTATCCCCTCGACTCTTAACATTGAATAAAAATCTAATCTCATCTCCATAAATATAATGTATAGGCTGTTGAGTAGCGCATATCCATTAGGATGAAGTTGAGAAGGCATAGTCCTTAGAAAAAATTGCACATCTTGAATGAACTGATTGAATGAGGGCAATGTTCCAGCCGAGCACGTGAATCTATTGCATGCGGTGAAACCTTCCGAGGGATTATGCGCTCTATCTTCTAGTCCTGGAAACCGAACTTCTTCCAAAGACGGTCCGTGTCTAAGGTAAATTCTTCCTAGCATTTCTTCTGTAATCTTGGATCGAATGGAATCTTTCGGATTAAATATCACCACTGCATTTTGTTGTTCTACTGGAGCAGGATTCACTTGATCTGCCAGGATATTCGGCCTTTCTATTCTGGGAAATAGAGGACTCTGAACTTCTTGTTGCTCTGAGTTTCCAGGATCCATAGCAATTGAACTCGGTAAAAACCATTATTAGATGGTAAGAAAGACCCGTGTCCCCCAATGCAAAGTGAATGATCGTGTTGTATAGTGAAGTGCTGCACAATGCTCTGAATTTTTACAAGGTTGAAAGAAGATAAAGAGACAAGACTTCGAGATTCAACTAGAGTGACTGTCATCGCTGACTATCTCAACCATGAGATTCTGACTTCGAAGAACGGTCCATGTCAAAATTTGTTATCAAGTTACAGTTCTATCGACGAGCTTTGAAGGATAGTCATATATGTAGTTTTACGATAAAGTTCAAATATGCAAGGCTAAAGCTCGTCAGGGTTAAGTGTTCAAGTATGCAAAAAGCAATGAAATTCATATCCATCATGGTTCATTTTGGATCGTTCCCCTAAATCCAAGGTTTGTATCGATCAATGACTTAGACCAATAACATTTTCCTATAGATAAAACCTTCATATTAATCACTGGTGCATATCGATCACTTCATATCGACCATTTTGTATCGATCCAAGGACAATGGTTTCGGATCGATCACACCACATCTCGCATCGATATGAACTGCTCCACCTCAGATCGATCATTAAGCCACTGCTCTTTGCCTCGATCGCAAAGGCTACTTTCTAACATCTTTAGAGTATTCTATTCGATTCAATCTCCTATCGGTATAGGTTCAGGATAGTTCTGGAGTCAATGACTCCATCGACTCAAAGAGTTACCCTCCTTCTTCTTAAAACCTCCAAGCCGCCTTCGGCCACACTCTCGACCTCTACCCAGCCACACTCTGGTGTCAACGACACCGGGGATGGCCATTTCCATGAACGAAATGGCACGAAATTCGAATCTCATCATTTTAATCATGATTCTATCAATTGGTTACCTAGCTTGAAGAATCTAAGTTAGAGATTATCGGTTTGGTGTTTGAAGACAAAAGATCTACAATTCTCCTTTTTATCTGATGGATATGAATTAGAAATAGAAGCAAAGTGAAAAATATTCTAAGTACAAAACGTATTTATACTCATTTGTATCGACCACAAAAACGATTCGTATCACAGTTATATAACTGATTGAAGTGGTCAACATGCCCATCGATACGAAGAACAATATGCGTTTGTGCCTAGATCGTTTGTGTCCATCGATATAAAGCGCATTTGAACTCCAAATTTTCATACCCATCAATACAAGGCAATCCGGATCCCAACGTCTCGTATCCATCGATATAAAGCTTTCTCATGAGTTAACACTTGTAAATCTTGTATCCATCGATACGAAGGGCACGTTGTACAACAACCTAAGTCAAACCATATCTATCATTATGGAGACACCTTTTATAAATCCATCTCCTATCGATCCCCATCGATACGAAATCAGACGCGATGCTCCTCAGATCGAGAAGGGGATTAAAACAACCATCGACTGTTGTTGCAACTTAGATTTCACATCGATCCAGGAGAGCATTGATACGAAACTCAATTCTAAAGAACTTCTTTTCACTAAGATCCATTTTAAAAAAAAGTAAAGAAGAAATTGACAGCAACCCATGAATATACAAGCATGGATGGGAGTCAGGTTGGAATATGCGCATGCATGATATACTAACATTTGATCCTCAAAGTTAACAAAAATTTAATGCTTAACAGGTGATAGCTAGAACAATCGGCAATGAATTACTAGCACTTGACTTTTGATTACAACAAAAATTGCATGATCATTGGCAGTCTACAACTCAACGTTTATATTACTGGAAATTAATTAAGGGTTACATCTCTTGATAAAAGGAAAACAACTATTCAGTAAATCGGATAGTGCCTTTTCAGAATATAGATTACAACTTTCCAAAACACGTCATGTTCACACAGGACGTACTTTGGAGGGCAAATGTTATCCCGCCTTTTGGCAAGGCCATGATACCAAGGACTTGACTAGAAAACAAAGACAATTCGCTCTAGAAATCAATTATCTACAGATTCACGATGGATATAGGCAACACGGTCCAAGTCTAGATTAGCCACAATTAGCTTGGTATGACAAGCAAAGCTATGAAAGGCAACATTTCAAATTTCATGTCAACCTGAGTTCGTATGCTCAAGTTGTGAATCGATCAAGATCCATGTGAAACATGTCCAGTTCATATCTATCCATCCATATCCATCATTTCATATCCATCACCATCATACGAAGTGAACATAACTCCATCACTTGGCATCCATCATTAGTATCCATAAGGTTCGAACCAATATCAATGGACTTTAACACTTCCCGGATCGACCACATTCCATTTGACTATCAGCCGCATGTTTCGTATCAATCACCTACTTGATGATACGAAGAGTAGAGCTAGTGATCGATATGAAGGAGGGAATAAAGCATCGATAGGAAAAGCAGAGCATCGATTGGATATGAGAGGAGCAGTCAACCCAAGGAAACGGTCCTTATGCATGAATTTAGGATCTCCACAAAGCACGCACGCCACCTCATCGATACGTGAGGATCAATACAAATCCATCGATAAGAAGGCTTCGGCTTCACTAGAAAACTCAATCTTGGATCGATCATATCTCTCAAACTACTAACCCAAATGCTATGAAATTTTCATAAAAGGTTGCATATCATCTCAGGAACGTCCATGATCGATCGTAGCTCAATTGGAGCATTTCCTGATCGATACAAAAGTGACATGGATCGATCAGGAATCGATCCCAAACAACTCTAGATCGATTATGTAGGCCCACCTATACATGATAAAAGGTATTCCAAGATTCAAGGTAGATATTTCCAGATTCACGCCTATAAATAGCACCTCCATTGCAACTAAAAATGGACTTTTATGCTACTGCTCAGATTATACACCATTATAATTCGAGTGTTAGTCATTGTTCTGTTGTAATTCAGTTGTTAATCAGCAATAAACATCAAATCCTTCAATGTGGACGTAGGCTATAATGCTGAACTACTATAAATTCTTGTTTTCTCCCAGTTATTGCTTATTTTCTTAGTGTGATTATTATATTAGACTCATTTTCCATTTTATTTCTTTATTCTAATCTCCTCAATTACATTCGATGAGTGTTGTGCCCATTTTTGGTATAAAAATGTTACATCACCATCAATCATCATACGAATGAGCCAACATCTCCAACACAACCTCTTGAACCCTTATACCAACCCTCAATAGTTCCATCCACGTAGAACCAAGTAGAAGGGCTCGGTATTGACCTATGAACTCTGTACCAGCCTTTGTACTTGGCCAACTAGTGGCCACGTCTCTTCCTATCCTAATCCTTGCTTTTAGTATATCTTGCCCATATCTTTGACGCCTACCCCTCTGCCCCAAATCAAGTCATTATGTCTTCAAAGCACCCTATTTCACATCCTAGAAATAAGTCGTCATAGCTTTAAGCACTTAGCTAATCTCTAATCCATCACATTAGGAAACCTCTACTAGCCAACATCTCCCCCTCATCTATGTTGCTACCGACATGGACTAACAAAAAGAGCTTAGCACAACCTCTCAAGTTGGTACCGACCTCTGTGCTTAGAGAATTTGGAGTTACAATTTTGACCACAAGCTCTTCCATGCTCCAGAATCTTCCTTCCAAGTTTCATCCAATTCCGACTAGTTTTGCCTTTGATTTGCCCAATTTCCAACCTGTCTACCTAACATCCAAAACACTAGCAAACAACATCAAAGCACAACATACAATCAAAGAATAGCATGCATATACATCCATTCATACAATCAATACTAGAGAATGTGATAATTAACTAGTTTACTCTAAATCTAAGTTTTACATTAGCATGTCAGCATGAGTTAATAGACTACAAAACCCATTTTAAAAACCATTACAAATTCTCCAATTTCTATTCATAAGCATATATGAATAAGTGGTTAAAGTTAGAAAACCCATTTTAGACCAAAGTCATGTTAAAAACAAGTCTTTTAACTATATAAAGAAGTATAGATAAGTGAGAGGCCAAGAACCACTCACCAAATACCTAAGTCTTCCTTATATCTAAAGTGGATAGCAAGGAAGAAAAACCTAAATCAATAAAAATGATAATATCTAGCTTATATATGTTAATACCCTCTCTGTTCAATGAATTGGCCAAGATTAGTAAGGAAAATATGTGATTTTTGATGAAATTAGGGCTAACGGAGGTTTAGATCTATTTTGGGGAAAAAGGAAATGACCTAGGTCAGTTGTATAGCCTTCCATTAGCACAAATTTTAAAGTGGGTTAGTGGGTCTAGGCACAGGCTTAGTTAATTGCTCACTAAAACTAATCAGGAGCAACCAAACTTGAAATTACAATAACTTTCAAATAACAAGTTTGTTATAGAATAATGACTACTCTACGGAATAAGAAACCATCATATTGAAGCAATAAAAGTGGTTTGAGACCCTAGTTCGGCTTCTATCAAAAGTTATAGTCCAAACAAGATTTTCAAGGTCAAAATTGTCATAGAGAAATTCGAAAAAAATCATTGATGTGGAAAATGTCCCTTAGAGTCGCTTTCTAAAATATTAGAGCCATACAACATAATATGAATAAAATAAAAATATTTTACGATCCTTCAATACATAAAACACCAGTCGTTACAGATTTGAATCTTAGACTCATTATAATTTATTTGTAACTCCAAGAGTAAATTGGTTACAAAACTGAAACTGGACATGGGCTTAAGATTTCAGCAGAACCACTTTAAAAATGTTTCGTGTACTTTCTCTCTTTCTTTTCAATTTTATTGATTTGGGGTGTTTGCCTATATTTTGAGAAAATAATTAAGTTGGAAGACACGCTTTTCATGCATAACATACCTTTTAAAGCGTTATTTAATACTAGAGCATTGCATTCTTTTATATCTAGAAGTTTGGTTGATAGATCAAACCTTAAACCAACATACGTTATAACCATTTAGAGAGTTGCGAAGCCTATAGAACATCAATGCAATTCTTGGAATAAAATGTGACCATTTAGAATTTGATGTGCTAATACATAAGGTTACCTTTAATTTCATATATTTGATATTGTGGGTTTTCAAACAATTTTGGGTGTAGATTGATTAAGCGTATATGATAGTAGAATATTATGTAAATAGAATAATATGCTTGAGAAATCTTGACTGCAATGATCAAATTTTATACTTGTTAGAAGAATTGAGTATCGATGTATGTGCATTATTATCTGTTATGAAGGGTGCAAAAATGGAATAAACTAGGTTCATGTATAGAGAATATGTCAATGTTTTTGAGCCAGTTACATGAGTACCACCGAATTGAGTAATTGAGTTTTAGTCAGATCTCATAGGAGCTAAACTCGTAAGTAGACCACCTTGAGGAATGAAACATACTAAGATGAAAGAATTAAAGGTGCACCTGGTAGGATAGAAGGAAAGAATTTTATTAGACTAAGTAGCTCACCTAACAGAGCTACAATGGCGTTCATGGAGAAACCAGATGTGCCATAAAGCATGTGTATGACTATAGAAAGCTAAGGAAGATAACCATGAAGGATCAATATCCTCTGCCCAAAACGACGATTTATTCTATCAGTTAGCGGTGCTAAGGTGTTTTTGTAGTTGGACTTGGCAATTGGTTTCCATCAATTAAGATTAGTAGAGGAGGGTATACTGTTTACCTCATTTCAAACAAGATATGGTTCATACGAATAGTTAGCCATGATTTTTGGATGGACCAACACACCTGCTTTCTTTATAGACTTGATAGTCCAATCTTTCGAGAGCATTTGGATAAATTTGTCTTGGATTTTATTGATGAAATCTTGATATATTCTATGAATGAACATGATCATGACGTTCATGGTCTTAAAAATACCAATTTCTACATAATCATTTTTAAATATGTCAGAAAATATGGGTCAAAGTAGCGATAATTATATAGTCAATAGTACCTTAAACATGCGATATCCATATGGTCGACAACATTTTTAAACATGCGATGGCTACATGGTCGATAGAATTTTAAATATGTTATACCAATATAGTAACTTATGATAGCTACATGGTCAATTTTAAACATGTGATAGCTTTAAACATGTGATAGCCATAGACAAGAAATGACTTTAGACAAGCGATAGCTTTAAGCTTGTGATAGTTTTGACTTGTAATATTTATACATGATGTAATGATCCTAAATTTAATCACTTTAAATATGGATATTTAATATATTTTTAAATAAGTAATAAGTGGATTTTATTACTCAAAATACCCCTTATTATATATTAATTAGTTACGGTGAAATGATTTTCAAAATATGATTACAAAAATAAGAAATTCGATGAAAAACGGAAAATGTGACAAAAACCCTTTTTTCGACTCTTCATCGTCTAAAATTTGTCAGAAATGTCATAAAACACTTTGATAAACATATACACATGTATATTAAACTATAATATGTGCATGTTAAGATAATATAAAATATTTAAATACTTTTATTTGATTCGGAATGATGTAAAATTCTTTAAGTGTAAACATCAACTTAAAGTGCATGAAACACCCTATTATCCAATGTATAATCCCATGTATGTACTATGGTGTGATGAGATGACGGAAAGGTGAAAAGAGGGGGGCATAAAGTGTATGATAAGGCATAAAAGGAGGAAGGATGGATAGTATGTCATTATGTGAGTGGAGGGCATTATTCATAAGGGTATTTTAGTAATTTACTAATTCCATTTTATATAAAAGAAGTTCCTAATATTTTCTCTCTCATTTATTTTTCAACTCCATCTCTTCTTTTCTAAGCTTTGAAATCTCTTTAATGTCTTCCAAAGAAATTCTAAAGTTTAAAAATCATTTTTCCCTATTTTCCCTTAAGTAAAAATGGTTAAAACCTTTAGCTTTCTTCTCTATATCACTTCACCACCAAAATAAGGCCCATGGTCGACCCATCTCAAGATGTAGTAGAGTATTACACAAATTAAGCTTAAGTTAGTTCTATGAAATGTTTTTATAAATAAATTTTAGCACAAATAGAATTGGTATTAGTAAGTACAAATAGAATAAGTGTGTAAGTTGAACATAGATCATTCCTCTTTTCACATAGGATGGACCTAAGATTTGAGTACACAACTTTAAGGTGTGTCACACCGCTCCAAATAAAGACCCATCACTCGATTTTTAACGTTGAACACATGGTAAGGGTTCTTGATATGGAACCAAGGTTTTCTATCATAGTATATTGATGTGCAAGGAGAATTGAGGTTCCTAATCAAGGAGCCTGATCGGAGTCAAGGAATCAGGAGAACGATACTAGTTCGGAAAAGAAACTACGTATTCAAGTAGGGATTTAATCAGACTTTTCATAAGGAAGATCCATGAATATCATGCGGACTTATGAATAATTTGGATGTTTCTTTCTGGGTTTGGGTTGTTATAGAATTTCGGAGTCAAAATTCTTTTAAGAGGGAGAATGTAACGATCCAAAATTTAATCAGTTTAAATATAGATATTTAATACATTTTTAAGTAAGTAATAAATGGATTTTTCAAAATGCCCCTTATTAATTATTAATTAGTAATGGTGAAATGATTTTTCAGAATATGTTTACAAAAATAAGTAGTTCGATGAAAAATATAAAATGTGACTGAAACCCCTTTTTTGGATTTTCGACTCTTCATCTTCTAAAAGCTGTCGCAGATGTTGTAAAACACTTTAGTAAACATATGCGCATGTACATTAATAATAATATAAGCATGGTTAAGATTATATTAAGATATTTATATATTTATATTTGATTTTGAAATGATGTAACATTTTTTAAGTGTAAAAATCAACTTAAAGTACATGAAACACCCTATTATCCAGTGTATAATCCGACGTATGTACTATGGCATGATGAGATGATGGAAAGGTGAAAAAAGGGGGAATAACGTGTAAGATAAGGCATGGAAGGAGAAGGATGGATGATGTGTCATTATGCGAGTGGAGGGCATTATTTATAAGGGTATTTTAGTAATTTACTAGTTCCATTTTATATAAAAGAAGTTCCTAATATTTTCTCTCCCATTTATTTTTCAAACTCCATCTCTTCTTTTCTTATCTTTTAAATCTCTTTAATAGCTTCCATAGAAATTTTAGAGTTTAAAATTCATTTTTTCCATTTTTCCTAAAGCAAAAATGGTTAAAACCTTTAGCTTTCTTCTCTACATCGCTTCACCACAAAAACAAGCCATGTCCACCTTTTCAACCCATGGTTGATCCCCTAGGCCCATGTCCAGACCCATTTCCCTTTTTAAAATCTCCAAAACCAAGTTTTTACTAAGGAAAAACAAAGTTCTAAGGATGATATAAGTTCCGGTGGTAATTTAGTCTATTCCGTAAACCCTTAGTGAGTAAATTCCTTACTTTTTGGGGAAAATTTTAACCTTTATATGTTGGCTATGTTGTTATATGATATTTTGGTTGATTGGTTGTATTATCATGTTGTTAGGATTTATATATGGTACTAGTTTGTGATTTGGATTTAGACTAATACATTGAAGTCTAAAATGTAGTGTTTGATTGTAAAAATGCGATCTTTGCTTATGATATGGTGGTGATATGTTTTAGTATGTAAAATCATGAATATGCATATTGTATGCTATGAAAGTTAGCATTTTGAAATGTAAAAGCGACTTAAGGCCCTTTAGGAAAAACAAATATCGTTTTACTAGTTTTTATTTCCTAAAACGATTTCAAATTTCTAACTTTACATTAATTTCAAAAACCTCTTACTTTTGTTTATAACACAAGTAAAGTTAAAGGATTAAAGTTTTTGGAAAGTAACTTAGAAACCGATTCTAAGTTATGGCATCCATAGCGATAGTCGCTATGGATGCAATTCGAAAAAACAACATTTTCCAAATTTAATTGTATAATTTAAATATCTTTTGAAAACACTATCAAGTTTTTAATTAAATATAAAAGATTAATAAAAGTTTAAATAAGTATGAGTCTAATAATTATCTAATTAATTTGTTAATTAAAGATAATTAATAATTAGTCAGTAATTAAGTAAGTAATTAGTACTTAAGTATTGATTAAGTGATTTGATTGTGATTAATTTAATTAAAAAGAGTTTTAATTGATATCCGATTAAGTAAAGAGTAACTAAGTTTAATTTAATTTAGTTAAGATTAATTATTAATATATTTGGGTTTAAATTATTAATTAACGATTAATCAGGAAGGGTTTAGTCATTAATTACTAAGATTACGGTTAAATGTGCTTTAATTATGATTAATTAAGATTTAAATTAAGATTTAATTTATAATTAAATTTAGATTTAATTAATATTAATTATTCTTAAAGAAAATTGATTTGTAGCCAAGGATCTTGTCTGTGTCATTTAGTTAGCCTTATAAATATTAATGCTTTATTGATGACATCTATTTAGCAGAATAAAACACCATTCTGCTATGAATTAACAAAATATAGATGACATCTGTTTAGCGGAATAAATCCCCCTTCTACTATAATTAAATTAAGTGGATTATTTAGGCATCCATTTAGCAGAATAAATTCTCGTTCTGCTGCTACATTATTTGGGAAATTAAATTGTATGCCGGTAAATTCATCTTGGATATATGTGTATAGTTGATACTTGCCTTTTTATTTATGCTCACCCATATGTTGTGTAACGTTTGGTTGAATAAGTGACTCATAAAAAGTATATATAGAAATGTCTGTATAGCGATTATCGTTATATCGGCACTTTGGAAATGTTATCCCCTTTGAAATATTTTAAATCTAGTGCGTAAGTTTTACAAAGATGATTAATTTTTAAAATAAGGATGAATAAAGTTAATTATTTATCTTAATAATGATATTTAAAATTAATTAATCATTAAATAATGATGTAACTAAGATTAATTAACCATTTTATTAATGATGTTTTAAAATTAATTAATCATTTTAACTAATGATGTTTGAGGTTGATTAATTATTTAATTAATGATGTATTAAGGTTAATAAATCATTTCTTAATGATGTTTTAAGATTAACTAATCACTTTAATAATAATGCTTTAAATTCAATTAATCATTTTAATTAACAATGTTTAAAATTAATTAATCGTTTTAATAATGGTGTTTATAATTTAGCTAATTATTCGGATAATGCTGTTTTAAAGTTAATAAATCAATTATACAAGGATGATAAGGGTTAATTAATCAGATTCAACAATGTTATTTGAATTAATTAATCAAGATTAAAGCTAATTGATTGTTTTAAATGAAGATGTTTGAAGTAGTTAATCATTGATTAAAGTTGATTAATCATTTTAATAATGGTACTAAAGGAATTTATTAGTATTTGAAGTCAATAAATTATTTTGATAAAGTTATATAAAGTTAATATTTAAAGAAACCTCTGTACAAGTTTGGTTTTGAAAGTAAAAGTTCAATTCGGTTATGAAAAGTAGTTCCGTAAACGATATCGCTTATATGAAAAAGATTTAGTCGTACTTTTAATGTTAGGAACTAAGTTGATGATGTTTTGATGACAACAACCTTATATAGTTATTATACTTTACTTTATAAAATATATACTAACATTTTCATATAGATATATATATATATAGGAAGTATATGCAGGTATTATCGAAGACCGATCAGTATAAAGACTCAAGCATCAAGATGAAGATTAGAGATTCAAGATTCAAGACTCTAGAGAATCAAGATTTCAAGATCTCAAGATAAGTGTCTAGTATTTTGTTAAAACTTCATAATAGCACTCTCATCTTTCTTCCAATTTTCTCTTGGGATGGAACCCAATTTCTATCGAAACCAATGGCTTACAAACCCACGACAAGTAGCTTACAAACCTACGACAAGTGGCTTACAAACCCACGAAAATCAAAATCATTTAAACTACTTTGTACAAGTTCTCGAGTCCTATGGAGGAGCTCTGTAGGAAGGTTCTTGCAATTTCAGTTTGAATAGAT
Source organism: Allium cepa (assembly GCA_030765085.1). Classification (NCBI taxonomy): domain Eukaryota; kingdom Viridiplantae; phylum Streptophyta; class Magnoliopsida; order Asparagales; family Amaryllidaceae; genus Allium; species Allium cepa. Next base: position 682,076,863 of record CM060932.1, on the reverse strand, counting down.
TTTTCAAAATGTTTTTAAAATCTGTTTTTCAAAATGTTTTAGCTTTCAAAATCATGTTTTCAAAAATGTTTTCAAACTTTGTTTTAGCCTTGAAATATTCCTTCATTCTGATTTTAAAAACTTCTATTTTTAAAACATCAAAACTTATTCTGATTTTAAATATTACTTATATAATTGACGGTCTATATCAATTATATATATATATATATATATATATATATATTTAAAATAATGTTTTATATTCATTCTCTATCTCAAAATATTGTTTAAACACTTTATTTTGCTTCAGAGAAGTTTCAACTTGTTTTAAATTCAAATGCTTTTACAAAACAACATCTCTACAATTTTGAACTGAGGGATGTCGACATATGGGGATACCCCATGTCGACATGGTGACAGTTGGATTCAAAATTCAAATTTCAAAAGAAGTGTCCATTCGTTCAAAAACCTTTCGCCAATGGTTATGACTGTTGAGCATCTATATAAAGGCTTCCAAAACGAATTTTTTAACAACTACTTTATTATTTTTCTTCACTATTTCTTCTCCACCATTCCATATCCATAAAACTTCATATTTTCAAGATCGTGCCATCATTCTGCCAAATTCTCAATAGGAAATCATTTATATACTCTCTCTATTTGATTCTCCATCATTCTACTAAAGATCAAAGTACTATTCAGAGTTGTAGGATTAATTTGTATTCAAAAAGTCCATAGAATCTATCCATTCAAAAGGATTGTTATTAAGAAGTATAAGGGTGATCTTGTGTCCAATAAATAAAGAGAGTTTACCCCAGACTCGGAGATAGGAGGGTTCCTCAAGGCCTTAGAAATTGAGGGTTGTAATTTGGATGTTGGCTTATAAAAATCTGTACAAGGATATTGCCTTGGTGCAGGACTGGATGTAGGAGGATTCCGAACCAGTATAAAATCCGGTGTGTTCTTTCCTTTTACTTGCTTTACTTTACTATTTGCATTTGTTATATGTTCTGTGATCATTCTGTGTTAGAATTCTATTTAGATTTATGTTGAAAGTTTTAATTTAGTCATATAGTTCATATATTCTTTAAAACACTATTTACCCCCCCCCCCTCTAGTGTTATTTCTGCCTTAAGATCCTTTATCCGCATCCCCAACAATTGGTATCGGAGCATTGGTTTTCATTGTTTTCATAATCTGAAATTTTGAAAAGTTTTAATGGCACAACACACTAGTAATGTCACTCCTGTCACTACTAGGTCTGTCAACACAAGTACTAACACTAGTTCATTTGTAGAGGGTCAGTCTACTGTCAGACCACCACTTTTTAATGGCAGTAATTATGCATATTGGGCATGTAGGATGAAAATTTATTTACAATCCATAAGTTTAGATACTTGGAATATGACACAAATTGAATATGTTGAACCAACTACAAATTTTTCCCAGTGGACTACTGAGCAAAAGACAGTTGCACAAAACAATTCTAAGGCTATGAATATACTATTTTGTTCACTAGATAGGAATGAGTTTAATAGAGTCTCTGTTTGTAAGTCTGCATTTGAAATCTGGAAAACTTTGCAAGTAACTCATGAAGGAACAAGCAAAGTTAAACAGACTAAAATTTCCATATTAACTAACCAGTTTCAATTGTTTAAAATGCATGAAAATGAGTCTATTTCCGACATGTATTGTCGATTTCAAGACATTGTACACTCATTGATTGCTTTAGGAAAGGGTTTCTCAGAAGAAGATCAAGTCAGAAAAATACTCAATTCACTCACTCCAGAATGGGATCAAAAGACACTTACTATTGAAGAGGCAAATGATGTTAGTCAAATGAAGATCGAAGAGTTAATCGGTAATCTAATGTCTTATGAAGTTCAACTACAAGGGAGAAAAGAATCTAAGGCAACGGAAAAGAAATCGATCGCATTCAAAGCAACAAATGGAGATTCAGAACAAGAGAGTGATGAAGAAATTGCTTTCATGACCAGAAATTTCAGGAAATTTCTGAAGTATAAAAAGATGAATAACTTTAAAAGAAATGATCAAAGAAATTCTAGAAATACTTCGGAGAACTACAACAACAACAATAATGGTGATAGATGCTATAACTGCAACAAAACAGGGCACTACAAGATGGATTGTCCATATCCAGACAAACAGACATTTCAACCAAACAACGAGCAACCAAAGAAAAGAAAGAAGGCATATGCAGCAACTCTTGACGATTCAGATTCATCCAGTGATGACGAGAAGAGAACTGATAATTCAAATCTGTGCTTCACGGCTATTCTCAAAGTAGAAAACGATCGAAGTTTGGATCTAAAAATAGGTACACATTTATTTTAATTTTATTGGATGCTTGCTTGCTTTGATTTTGTTTGCAATTCCTTGAATTTTTAAATTCAAAATCACCCTTTGAAATTTGTATTTTTAAATTCAAAATAATATTATTTTAATAATATTCTAAATATTAAAATATTATTATATTATTATATTTAATATTATTACTGGAATTAAATATAGATATAAAATATAGATTAGTTTTCTTAGGATTTTAGGAATTTATTAGATTTTAGGAATAGACACCTCTTTTCAAATTCAACAGGCACATGTCGACATGCCAGGATACCCCATGTCGACATGCCTCTCAGAAATTTGATTTCAAAATTTGAATTCAAACTTTTGAATTTCCCTCCACCTTTTCACTTACTTCAAAATTCTGAAAAGACACCTCTTGACCAGAGAACATGACTTTAGAGAATCTATTTAATATACTTCTCTTATCATCTCTTTTCACTTTATTCTCATAATTCAAACTTTCTTCATTATCTTCTACTCCTCTCAAACACTCATCAATGGTTTCCTCAAGTAACCCATCAACTATGAGGCTGCCCAAATCCATCAAAAATGATCTTTTCAATGACCCGGAGGCTATCAAAGCTTACATAAACTATGTAAACTATGGTAAAGTCAATACGGGAAAATTTGCCCTTTTTGATGATTTTTCTTCTTATGAAATCGATCAACTTTTTAAAGAAAACTCCATTCTTAGCTTGATTGATAACAAGAAAAATGATTTCGTTTGTTATCCAAACCTTGTCAAAATGTTTTATGCAAACCTAAATCGTGGATTTTATAATGGAAATAAAGATCAAATTTGGAGTAGTGTTAAAGGAACACTTATTGTTTTGGATTCCGATATTTTGGGTACTATTTTGGGTTGCAAATCTATCGGTATGAATCTCTCGGAATTTCAAATCAATGAAATCGATCGAGAGACTTTTCATCACATTTTTGAAAGCGATGACCACATGGATTTTAAGAATCACTTTTTCCGCCCAAAAGCAAGAATTGTCAACCTTCTTACTCAACACACAATTATTCCTAGGTCGGGAAACTACAATAATCCCACCTCAAAAGTGTGTAAAGCTCTTTTTGCTATTTTTGAAAAATATGATATTAATTGGGCACAAACTATTTTGGATGAGTTAAGTCCCAAAAATTTTAATATGGGAGAAAACACTCTTTATCGTGGAATCTACCTTACTCGGATTTTCAATTATTTTGGTGTGGAAGTTAAAAAGGAAGAGTTTGTAAGTAGAAAAGTGTTCAATCATGGGAACATTTTTCTTATGAAAATCCCACTTAGGTTTCAACCATATGAAACACTTGCCGAAAAGGAAGAGAGACTTGCTCATGAAGAGATGGAAGAAGAGGAAGAAGAAGAGGAAGAAGAAGAGGAAGAAGAAGGGGAAGGAATGAAAATTGAAGAAGAGGAAGATACCTCTTTGGAAAGTATAGAGTATCCACATACACCCGCCAATCCGTCCAACAAAACCATACTCAAGAACCAAAAGATACTTGCCCAAAACCAAAAGGTTCTTAAGAGATCTATTAGCAAGAAAATGGATAAAATCTCTACCAAGATCGACAAGTTCTTTGGAAAGATAGGCAGGAAACTTGGCTTGTCCTCATCATCATCTTCATCAAACTAATCCTAGCCATTATCTCTCTAGTTATTGTTTATCTATCTTTGTATTTTCTACCTTTTTAGTTAAGATTATGTAATGTTAGCTAATATAAGTAATGCTATCTCATTCTCTGTTTTTCAGCTTTATATATCTCTGTTAGTTATTTATTTCAAGTTTATATAAGTCCACGTATAAAAACAAACTTAAAAATAAAAAATAACTCAACTTGGTCATTCTGTCTACACCATGTCGACATGCCCCATCCCCCCATGTCGACATATAACAGTCAAAAAGTAGTTACAATTTCTAACTTCAAATTCTTGTAACTACCAAGTGACAATTCATTTTGAACGGCCAATAACTCCTATAAATACCTGTTTCTTCCAGAAAAACTTCTCTACCTCCATTTCTATTCATCTCCTCTCATACTTCAACTTATTTCTTAAATTATGGCTTCTCCAATTAAGAATTTAAGTGAAAATCTTGAAGAAACTCTTACTTCTTTTAAGAATATTCTTTCTTTTATACTTAGAAATCAAAGGCACTTAGAATTAAGCCAAATACAGATGATCAAAGAGCAAGAGAAACACTTCGACGCACTTCGTTGGATGATCTCAAGCCTTAGCAAAGACGAACTCGAAGCAAATCCACCAGTCACTCTCGGCAAAGATAATTGGGATGTTATCAAAACTGATCCTATCTTTGGAAAAGATGGATGGGTGGAAGTCCCAAGGAATGTCTGATCATTATGTATGTTTGTTTGTTTGATTTGATTTGATTTAGATTTGATTAGGATTTGATTGAATTGTTTACCTAAGTTTGATTTGGATTTTTTTTGTATATAACTTCATATACTATACATGATTGGTTTGCTATGCATGATATTGATTTGATTGTCAAGTTACACTTATATATATGCACACACACTTGATCACTTACACGTTCACTTTACACTTTTATTCTATATATACTTTAGAACAGGTAAATCTTTTATTCCTTTTTGTTGATGACAAAAGGGGAGAAAGTTATAAAAATATATGTGCTTGGTATAACAGGGAGTCATGGAATAAAGGGGAGTTGTAGTTTTGAGAAGAAGTCACGGAGTAAGGGGGAGTTATGGAGAGTTATGGTATGGTAAGAATATTTTATAAATAAAGGTTGTCATCATCAAAAAGGGGGAGATTGTTAGGAACTGAGTTGATGATGTTTTGATGACAACAACCTTATATAGTTATTATACTTTACTTTATAAAATATATACTAACATTTTCATATATATATATATATATATGTATGTATGTATGTATGTATATAGGAAGTATATGCAGGTATTATCGAAGACTGATCAGTATAAAGACTCAAGCATCAAGATGAAGATTAGAGATTCAAGATTCAAGACTCTAGGGAATCAAGATTTCAAGATCTCAAGATAAGTGTCTAGTATTTTGTTAAAACTTCATAATAGCACTCTCATCTTTCTTCCAATTTTCTTTTGGGATGGAACCCAATTTCTATCGAAACCAGTAGCTTACAAACCCACGACAAGTAGCTTACAAACCTACGACAAGTGGCTTACAAACCCACGAAAATCAAAATCATTTAAACTACTTTGTACAAGTTCTCGAGTCCTATGGAGGAGCTCTGTAGGAAGGTTCTTGCAATTTCAGTTTGAATAGATTTTTCAAAATGTTTTTAAAATCTGTTTTTCAAAATGTTTTAGCTTTCAAAATCATGTTTTCAAAAATGTTTTCAAACTTTTTTTTAGCCTTGAAATATTCCTTCATTCTGATTTTAAAAACATCTATTTTTAAAACATCAAAACTTATTCTGATTTTAAATATTACTTATATAATTGACGGTCTATATCAATTATATATATATATATTTAAAATAATGTTTTATATTCATTCTCTATCTCAAAATATTGTTTAAACACTTTATTTTTCTTCAGAGAAGTTTCAACTTGTTTTAAATTCAAATGCTTTTACAAAACAACATCTCTACAATTTTGAACTGAGGGATGTCGACATATGGGGATACCCCATGTCGACATGGTGACAGTTGGATTCAAAATTCAAATTTCAAAAGAAGTGTCCATTCGTTCAAAAACCTTTCGCCAATGGTTATGACTGTTGAGCATCTATATAAAGGCTTCCAAAACGAATTTTTTAACAACTACTTTCTTATTTTTCTTCACTCTTTCTTCTCCAACATTCCTTATCCATAAAACTTCATATTTTCAAGATCGTGCCATCATTCTGCCAAATTCTCAATAGGAAATCATTTAGATACTCTCTCTATTTGATTCTCCATCATTCTACTAAAGACCAAAGTACTATTCAGAGTTATAGGATTAATTTGTATTCAAAAAGTCCATAGAGTCTATCCATTCAAAAGGATTGTTATTAAGAAGTATAAGGGTGATCCTGTGTCCAATAAATCAAGAGAGTTTACCCCAGACTCGGAGATAGGAGGGTTCCTCAAGGCCTTAGAAATTGAGGGTTGTAATTTGGATGTTGGCTTATAAAAATCTGTACAAGGATATTGCCTTGGTGCAGGACTGGATGTAGGAGGATTCCGAACCAGTATAAAATCCGGTGTGTTCTTTCCTTTTACTTGCTTTACTTTACTATTTGCATTTGTTATATGTTCTGTGATCATTCTTTGTTAGAATTCTATTTAGATTTGTGTTGAAAGTTTTAATTTAGTCATATAGTTCATATATTCTTTAAAACACTATTCACCCCCCCTCTAGTGTTATTTCTGCCTTAAGATCCTTAATCCGCATCCCCAACATTTAACATTAAACGTTGAGGCATGGACTTGTTTCTATCTCGATGGTTAAAAATGTCGTCAAGGCAATGCCTAGAAGTAACACTACCTCAACTTACCCTGCTTCATTTTCAGCTGAGGGATGTCATTTGTTTAGAATCGACAAGTAGTGATAAGAATATGAGATTTAATTTTCATATACAATCATTTTTAATTATCCTCGATAGTGTATTTATTAACAATCAGATCATCTTTCTTTATTGTTATTTTCAATCTAAGACGATTTGTCACTCATTTGAGCATTGTTATCCTTAATCAGAAAAGACAAAAACCAGAAAGTAGGTGGGAGCAAAGTTATGTGGGGTTGCTTCGATTAGGATACATCTGTGTAGTTAATGCCCCGCTATTACCCCGCTATAACCCTACAATATCTCATAGCCTACCGCTACGATTTTTCCATATAGCCCCAAAATATAGCCTTTCCACTTTAATCCCCGCTATATCCCATTATTCCCGCTATATTTTGCAATTTCCGCTATATCTTCTTTAATAAAGAAAATTAAAAAATTGCATTTATACATTATAAAAATTATGAAACTAATTTATTTGATTTGATTTTTAATATATGTTCAGAAATGAAAATACTATAATATTCTACTAAATTCAATTATGTTATTTAACAGTTTTACGTTTATTTAAATTATATTCGCACATGTTTTTTGTTTAAAATCATTTATGTATAAATTATAATTCAATTGAATGATAATTTTTCATTTAATTACCATTTATATATTTGTAAAAACACTAAGGACGAGTTTTATATACAATTTTAGAGTTATCCGCTATATCCCGCTATATCCTCGTTGTATCCCCGTTGTGACTTTTTGCACCTCCATCGCTTTGAATCCGCCGAGCGCTTTAACTGCACAGGGATACATTCACATCAACTCTAGTTTGGTTTCGATCATCTGTGCACTAAGATATGAAATACTCGGATACTCAGTAAAGTTGGCGGGGTCCGGCTTGGAGTTACCGAGAGGTGTCATAGGAGAGAATGACCATTCAAGTGTATTGACTAGAGGTATACTTTTTGGTAAGGGGGTGCACTCTCTTAGTTAGTTGTTGGAAAATTTTCCTTTCCTTTGGTTCTAAGTTTTTAAATTAACACCTTTCTTAATTGCATCGGGAAGTGGTGTGACCATTTCGTTATGTTTAATTATTTATATCCATAGTTGTGATTGGATGTTGTTACTACGAGGGAAAATTTGTTCCGCGGTTGGTGGCATGGTCTCACATATAGTTGTTTATTTCCACCATTTGGTTAAGATATTTACTCATACCAAACTCATTGTCTGACCCGAGTTGCTTATTTTTTCTAAACGCTTGGGCACTCAATTATATTTGAGTAGTCCAAGAGTAGTAGGTTTTTGTTTGGGCTCTTTGAAGACGACGGACGAGTGGGAGGCTCCTTTATCTATCTATTTATTTATTTCCTCTATTATGTCTATCATGTATATGTATTTTGTATCGACATGTGTAAAGGTAGAGTGTATAACTGCATAGCATGAGTACTTTTGTGTAACTCTGATAACTCCATGTAAGGAGTAAACTTTTATAGTATATTATTTTGTATTATATATAATCGTTCCGTTGCAAGGTTTTTCAATTCTGTTCTGCTCCTTCATTTTACCCCATGACAACTTGACTTTTGGACACTTGTGCAATGGCACACGAATTCCGTGGATGTATTAAGTGTCATTTTTAGGGGTCAGAAAGGTGGTCCATCATATATGAGATAGCTCACCTTAGAAATGCAATATCTATGTGTATGATAACATCATTTGAGATGCATGTTTGCCCTATTTTACATGTTCGATAAAACATTGTTAACTGTTGGGCCAGGCTTTTCCTTAAAACCAAATATGGAATATAAATTTAGAAACTTGGAGAATAAGATTTTCAAGATGGGAAAAAGAAAATTTTACCCGAAATCATTTAAGTTTACATGGAATAAACTACATGCATATTTACTGGTGACTTATGTGTACATGGCTATGATGAGAACAGATTTATATTGTTGCTGACTATTTTATATGTTCGATTGTATATTTGATTAGTTACTTTATTATCCATGTAAATTGTTGAAATTCTCACTTATATGAAATCACCAAATATGTATGACATACGAGATTGGGAACTGATGACCAAGTTGGCTTTATCCCTTAGTGGATTGTTTAGAATAAATTCATATGCTGTTATAATTTCATCCAGGGGATCAAGAAGATTAAAACTATGATGTAATGTCCAGAAATGATCAAAATAAATGACTTTTTAGAAGTCTATAAAACCAGATTTATATTGTATGGGATGGTGTTAGGGAGGCTCCTTGCATTATAGCCGATAAACCCCCTTGGCTATTAGGGTCAACGATTCTAATGCATAAGGCTTTGCCAACATCAAGGCTAAAAATTTATTTACGCTTCCAGGAATCGAGTGGGACTCTCACTATTATTTTCTTCTGTCATTGGGATATCTTGTTGTCCTTATGGGAACATAAGTCATTGTTCCTTCTATCATGAGAGTATCTTGGTAATATTATGGGAATAGGAGCCATTGGATTATCTAGGTTTTGGCCTGAGTCAGCCTTTTATGTTTTTAGCTGGCCTGTGAAAACTAATATATTTATGATAACCATAAGAAACAATACTAATGTACTGACACTTAATAGGGTGGGTAAATAATAGAATGTGTAGTTCCTGTTGAATACTAGCCTATTCATCTTTAATCCATTTTTGAATGTTTCTTATGTTATGTTCTAACCATTGAATATCGCCTGTCCACCAAAAATTCAAATTCATTCAAATCGCTTAGTGCTCGTTCGACTAAATGATGTTTTCAGCCATATCTCCTTCATACGAGCTCCAAACAACACAAACAAATACATTGCATGAATCAAAAAAATAAGCTGGTCACAATGGCACTATCTTCATTGCCAAATTCCAATGTCTTATGTTGGGTGTGTTTCGACCGGGCCAACACCACCGAACCAACCCCTTTCTAAAGCACTGCCGAACCAACTCTTTTCCTGAACACTGCCGAACCAACTCCCTTCCCAGTGTACTACCGGTCCAACTCACTTCCTATGCCTAGCCGAACCAGAACTCAACCCATCTACCACCGGACCGTAGCGTTACCGCACCAACACGTCTCCAAGGTACTACCGGACCAACCACTGCCGAACCAAAGCCACTCCCTTCCCATGCCTGCCAAACCAACTCCCTTCCCATGCCTGCCGAACCAAAGTGATACCGGACCAATTCCACTCCAATCATCTCCGGACCAAGGCCTTGCCGAACCAACATTGCCAGGCCAGATTGCTTCAGCCCAAGCCCACCAGCAGCTATATACATCCAGGACCCCTACCCTCAGCCTCACTCTGTAAATAGAGGGGCAGGGGTACAACAATGGCAGACAAGTTTGAGAGCTCAAGCACGGATAGAACTTTCAAACAACTTTCATATACTTGTAATCAAAGCTTTGTACTTGTAATCTGATCAGTAAAGGATAATAACATATAAAGTGGACGTAGGCAACATTCTGGCCGAACCACTATAAATCTGTGTGTCTTTTACAGTTTAGTCCGTGCTTTTTACATATTTGCGTAAATCACCCAAATCGCTAAGAATAACATAAAATCGACTAAATTATACGACTTGGAGGTGTTTGCCCAATTTTTGTGCAAACATTTTTGGTGCTTTCACTGAGAACAGGAGCTCGAAGCTTCAGCTTCTCCCACTTAACCTTCTTCCTATCAGCATCGCTCTTTGCTTGGAAAAAATGCCTCCCAGACAGAAGAAAGATGCTAACAAAGGAAAGAACATCGCAACTAGCAGTATTCCAGATCCAGTGATCACTGATCAAGAGAATCGTCCCGTTCCAACAGCGGTACAAAATGGAAGTCAGGTAAATTCGACAGCCCCTGCCACGGAACAACCTGCAGCAATTACTAGGACAGATCTAGACAGGGTTGTGGCTGAAGTGACTGATCGCTCACATCCCAACAAGAAGCCTTGGTCAACCAACTCATGTCACGCTTAAGGAATGCAGAAGAATCCAACAGCAACACTGAATCATGGGATGAGTCCCAGTCTGGAGGACCTGGGAGGCGACAAAGATCTTTCTTTCTTCGAAGAGGCAAACAACAGAAACAGCAATGGTAGGAGCCGAGCCCGGACTCAGCCCGAATTCCGATCCGAGGAGACGCTTGGAACCGAACCCAATAGGGGAGGTACCAGGCGAGGGTCGGATGTAGCCGAGCCTGTCATGCTACCTAGCCATGGGGACACCAATGAACGAGGCCGAGCTAGAGTCCAGCCCGAAGTTGGACCCGAGGAAATGCTTGGAACAGAACCCAGCAGGGGAAGATCCAAGCAAGTGCCAACTGTAGCTGACACTAACATGCTCCCAGAAGACCAGAGGCAGCCACTGGAAAATATTAGGAGTGATAGACAGTACCATCCCTACAGGTCATCTGGACGAAATCAATCCCGTAGAGAAGAACCAAACTCATTTCTATCTGCTCCAAATTCTGATGAAAGGATGGCGCGATTGTTCAGAGAGTGCATCCGACGGGATCAAAGAGATCGAGGGATAGGCGCTAGGGTAACCAGCCCCTTCACCCGCAATATCGAAATTGCCGTCACATCCCGAGAATGGAAATGCCAACAATGGAGCCTTACAAGGGAACCTCTGACCCCTTCGTACACTTACAGAGATACACACAGCATATGCTCATGAGCAGAGCGACAGAAGGAGTATTGTGTAAATGGTTTCCACTATTCTTGGCACATCTAGCTACCTCCTGGTTCTGCCATCTACCCCAAGGGTCCATCATCTCATGGGAAATGTTGAAAGAAAAGTTCATCAGCCAATTCCGCATTCATGTGGAGCAACCCAAGGACGCTTATTCCTTATCCAATATCAAACAAAAGCCCGGAGAGACAGTGCAACAGTATCTAACCTGATTCAATGTCGCAACGGCCGCAGTCCAGGATGCCGATGAGAAACTTATCCTAATGGCCCTCTACGGTGGTGTGCATTCGGATATTAAATTTGCTAGGAGATTAACGAAAGAAAAGCCAGCTACCTTACCCTATTTCTTCCATGAAGCCGGAAAAAATACGAGACTTGAAGACGCTGCCATTGAAAGGCAGACAGGGCAACAAACTAAGGCAGCTCATGGCAACACACCCGCGGTAGCAAAGGACGTTCGAAGAAATGACTCCAGAGATAGTGCTAGGGACAAGAAGGGAGAAAAACGTATATATCGGCCAAGACCGAGATTTGACACTTACACTCCTTTGAATGAAACAATCGAAAACATCTTCCTGGCCACCCAAGACGAAGTTAAATACAAACGCCCCCTGCACAAGAAGGAATCAGATAACGCAATTAAATCTAGAAAGTTCTGCCGTTTCCACGAATCTCATGGGAATGATACCAATGAATGCCATCATCTCCGGGACTTAATTGAAGAACACATCAGAAGGAAGAGACTGGAACGCTATGTAAAAAGCCAGAACAGGACTCCAGCTCCTGCCAATAAAAGCCCGAGGCTATCACCCCCGGAAGTAGGTGGAGGAAATCGCAACACCAGCGGCTCTAATCAAGAGAAGATAGTGGTCCATACCATATCGGGAGGACCACACATCGCCGACAGAAGCTGGGAAGAGATGGAAAAATATGGAAAGTCGCTTAGAAACAATGAAGACTGCGTTAATTCCGTTATAGAAGAACGCCACCCAAAGAGGAAAGAGAATAATGACATCACATTCGATAGACGTGACCTAGAAGGAAGACAGTACCCTCACATGGATCCTATGGTCATCTCTGCCTGGTTTGGTCCAGCCAAAGTTTTTCGAATTCTAGTAGACACTGGAAGCTCAGTAAATATCCTTTAAGCATGCTTTCGACAAAATGAAGCTGTCAATGAAGGATGTGTCTCCCTGCAACAAACCGCTACATTGTTTCACTGGAGATGCGAAGATGCCCCTTGGGCAACTGGACCTCTTTGTTGAAATAGGAAGTCATCCCCGCTCCGTTGTGTGGAAACAAACATTTGTGCTAATAGAAAACCACTCGTCCTACAACGCCTTTTTGGGAAGACTAGCCTTGTCCGACTTTCAAATTGTCCTGGCCCCGTGGTGCCTGAAGATGAAATTCCCAACAGACAATGGAATAGGAGAAGTAGAGGGAGATCAAGACGCTGCTTGAGACTGCTATGTAACTGAACTTCACAATAACCGCAGAAGGGATAAAGGGAAGAATGCAGAGACTACTCTCTGCATGAAAAGCTTGGAAGCATAGCAACTAAAGAGAGCCCCTCCTCTTCGATATACCAGTGATCCTTTCAATGAATTAGACCCCAGGGACAAAGAGGAGGAGGCCACCGCTGAGCCTGCAGAGGCTGTGGAGTTTGTATCTGTAGGCAAACATGACTCAAGTAGACTATTGAAAATCGGATCTCAACTAAAAGCAGAATTGAAGAATCAACTCATTGATTTCCTCTGCCACAACTTGGATGTATTTGCATGGACGCACGCTGATATGACTAGAATCTCCCCAGACGTAGCGTGCCATGTACTGAACATCGATCCTACCAAAGTGCCAGTAAAGCGGAAAAGAGAAGCATGGGGGCAGAACGATCCGCAGCCCTCGATGAAGAAGTAAAGAACCTGCTTGCCAATAACTTCATACGTGAAGCCATCTACCCAGAGTGGATCGCTAACCCAGTACTAGTAAAGAAGGCTAATGGGAAGTGGCAAACGTGCATTGACTTCTCCAACTTAAATGATGCTTTCCCAAAGGATCGCTTCCCACTCCCCCGAATCGATCAGCTGGTGGACAGCACAGCCGGGCACGAACTCTTATCTTTTATGGACACATACTCAGGATATAACCAAATTCCTATGCACGCTCCCGATCAAGACCACACTAGTTTTATCATTGGCCGGGGATTGTACTGCTACAGAGTAATGCCTTTTGGACTTAAAAACGCCGGAGCTACTTATCAGCGCCTCGTCAACAAGATGTTCGCAGAACTAATAGGACGAACTATGGAAGTTTATGTGGACGACATGCTAGTAAAATCAGGGAAAGCCAACGATCACGTAAGCTACCTAAGCAAGATGTTTCAAGTACTTCGCCAATATGGAATGAAGCCGAATCCTCTAAAGTGCTCCTTCGGAGTATCATCAGGAAAGTTCTTAGGATTCATCGTCCATGCCAGAGGAATTGAAGCGAACCTTGAACAAGTCCGGGCTCTGAAAGAAATCAAGATACCTTCCATTCAAAGAGAAATGCAAAGCCTAAATGGGAAAGTGGCCACCCTAAGCAGATTCATCTCTAAAGCAACTGACAAGTGCGTCCCTTTCTTCGAAGCTCTAAAGAAGGACAAAGGAAAGTTCGAGTGGACTGACAAATGCATAAAAGCCTTCCTTAACCTAATCGAACACCTCCAGAGACCACCAGTACCCTCAACTCCAAATGAAGGCGAAGAGCTATACCTATACCTTGCTCTGTCATCTCAAGCTCTAAGCGCCGCTTTGGTAAGAGAAGACAACCGCGCGCAGCGGCCAGTATACTTTGTAAGCAAGAGGTTTACGGGGGCAGAAGCCAGGTATCCTAAACTTGAGAAGCTAGCATACTGTTTACTAATCACATCACGGAAACTGTGACACTACTTCCAATCTCATTCCATCAGAGTTCTAACCGATCAACCGTTAAGGCAGGTACTCCATCGTCCCGACACTTCCGAGCGACTACTTAAATGGTGCATCGAGCTGAGTCAATATGATATCACCTACCATCCTCTCTCCGCCATCAAGGGACATGCCATGGCCGATTTCGTTGCCGAATTCACTACCAACGAAGGAAAGGAGCAATCTGAAATAGCGGAAAACCTCAAGTGGAATCTTTTTATGGATGGAGCATCAAAATAACAAGGATCGGGGGCAGGTATTGTAATAATCACTCCCAGGGGAAGCAAGCTACACTATGCTCTAAGGTTGGAATTCACTGCCACCAACAACGATGCAGAATACGAAGCAGTGATAGCCGGATTAGAACTTTCCCTAGAGATTGGAGCCGGTTCTTTATGTCTCCATAGTGATTCTCAACTTATTGTAAATCAAATACTGGGAGAATTCCAGACTCGAGGATAACGGCTCACAGCATATCTAAAGAAGACCAAGCTGCTGCTCGATCAATTGGATCACTATTTAATCAAACACATTCCTCGAGAAGAGAATCAGGAGGCCGACGAACTGGCAAAGCAAGCTAGCATGAAGGACGGCACCACTTCCGGAACAGTAACCATCTCAAAGCAAATAGCCCCGAGTTTCGAGCAAGTGAATCTGATAGTTGTAATCGAAGAGGAAACTTGGATGACTCCCATCCGGAAATACTTACAAAGTGGAACACTGCCCGATGGGCGTAACGAACTTAAGAAAATCTTGAGGAAAGCTTCCCGCTACACAATACAAGAAGGCATCCTCTATCGGCGCGGCTTCTCTAACCCCTTATTAAGGTGTGCCGCTGGAAGGGAAGCCAAGAAAATCTTAGCCAACATCCATCAAGGAAGTTGCGGAGATCGCACTGGAGGGTAGACTCTGGCAAAGAAGATACTCCGATATAGATATTTCTGGCCCACCTTAAACAAAGACGCCTTGGACTTCGTGAAAAAATGCGACAGATGTCAGAAATTTGCTAAGATCCCTCGACTACCAAAAAATGAGATTACTCAGATGACCTGCCCTTGGCCCTTTGCAGTATGGGGAATTGACTTGATTGGCGAACTGCCAATGGGCCGAAGGCGGAGCCAAATATGCCATAGTGGCAGTCGACTATTTCACCAAATGGGTGGAAGCGGAACCTCTAAATAAAGTATCTTCAGCAAAAGTTATTAACTTCTTGATCAAAAATGTTCTATGCAGGTATGGGGTTCCACTCAAAATCATATCGGACAATGGACTTCAGTTTGACAGCAAGGAATTCGCCGACTGGTGCCAAGAGCATGGAATTTACAAAAGCTTCTCGTCCGTGGCTTATCCCCAGGCAAATGGACAAGTCGAAGCTGTCAACAAAATTCTCAAAACTCTAATAAATAAGAAGCTTGAAAAGTTAAAAGGGGCTTGGGTGGATGAACTTCCTACGGAACTTTGGGCCTACCGCATGTCTTTCAGAACATCAACAGGGCATACTCCTTTCTCTTTGGCATACGGATCGGAGGCCATGCTCCCAGTTGAAACTGTAGTGCCTTCCCACCGTAGGATCCACTACAACCCAGAAGAAAACGAAGAACTCCTCCATATGTCTTTGGATCTAATCGAAGAAAGAAGAAATGATGCAGCACTCAAAGCGGTAGCTCACAAGCAAAAGGTGGCAGCACAATACAACTCCAAAGTCAAGCATCGCAGCTTACAAGAAGGAGATCTTGTCCTCAAGCGAATCTTCCCGCGCCCCGGAGCGCTAGATCCAATCTGGGACGGACCATATGTAATTCATATAGATCTCCACAATGGAGCTTATATTTTGTCAACAGTGGACGGAGAGGTGTTCCAGATGGCATGGAATATCCAACACCTTCGTCGATACTTTTCTTAACTTGTACTGCCCTTATGAAGTGAATTAACAAAGAGAAACGGTGGACGTAGGAATCTTGTCTCTTTTTTAACCTGTTCCTTTATATCTTGGCTGCTTGTTAACTTTATCCTTTTCTGTTGAACAAAATCCTGTATTTCTAGTCAAGACACATCACGGCGCGACTTCACCTGGACAAGACCTAACAGGTACTATACGAATCTATGCCCTCGCCAATGAGACACTTTTTCTCCAACATCCCTCTGCTGCGGGTTAACTCATTGCTCGCGACGGCCCTCAAAGCCAACTGTAATGAGTCGATTATAAGCCACCGAGGAGGCCGAAAATAGCCCAGGAAGCTCATTACGGCGTTCGGCTCGCCGGAAACCGTGAACCGATTTTAAGCCCCAACATAAGGTGTGGCCAGCCAGGGGTAGTTCACGGTTGACGATCGGCACCCACGCTAGCCGGCCACGGTAAATCGAATAATACCCACGATTACGGGCCATAATGGTCCGGGTAGTTACCGTGCGCGATCTCGGCTCCGATGTGTCTTAAGTACGACTGTGGTAAAAAAGAAAACTCCCCGCGGATGCGTAAGATAGGTGACAAATGTCTCCAAGACCCACAGCTAGGGAAAGTGACTACAAAACCCGTTTGCCACGAACTTGAGCACATCGAAGGCCTTCCGTGATTGGAAGTTTTACTATTTCTTATATTTCTATTTTGTTTGAAAACTTTTCCTCCTATCCTCTATAACAATCCCTAAAGTACAGGACACAAAATATGAGACGCTCGCCAATGGAAATAGGAACTCACAACTGAATGACATGACACTCAGCTGCATTCCATACTCAGCTACACAAGACATTCAAAGCTACCATCTACAACTAAGACATGAGGGGCAGTACCTTTTCCTCTTTTATATAAATACGTAGCTATAATTTATTCGCACATCACACAAACATTGCAAGATATGAAATTATATTTTAAGCAAGAACTTAGCATCAAACACGATTGAGTCACAGACATGTGCACAGCTGTATTTCTTATGCAACATATCGAAATAACAAAAGCATTCAAATATAGCAGAATCGGTCTAAGTTAAAAATTACATGCCAAAAATTAATTTGTTCGTTACATAATTACAACCTGAAAATTACATTAATGTTTTAAGACTAACATAGATAGCAATGTCAAGTAAACCAAAAAATGTCCAGATCAAGCCAAGGAGTCGGCTGCATCGGGGCTTCGCCTCTATCCTGCTGGCCCTCCGAGATCTACTTAACCGCAGGATCAGAACTCCCAGCATGTTGACCGGAGGTAGTTGGCGCTTCAGAGGTCCCGCCTGTCCAATTCAGGAGAAGAATCCATTAAATAAACAATAAGCAACCAAGTTATGAAAAGGCTAAAAGGGAAGACTTACCAGCATCTGTTCCTTGATCATCATCCTCCAACCGCACACCTACCTCCTTAGCAACGAGCAGCCGCATACCCTCCTTCACCGCCACTTTCTCCTCCTTGGTGAATTGGGTCGTAACCACATCCATTCTGAAGGCCATGCCACCCTCCTTATCCGCATCAGCCTTGTCCTCCTTCAGAGCCCTGAGATAAATCCTAGCCATGACTCGGGGATAATCATCCATTCAGGATAAGTTGCCCTGTTTCCAAGTACGGAAGTACATATCCTGGAGCATCTCATCCATCATCCCCTCGTTCTCCTCGAATTCCCTCATTCGGACCTCAGAAGCCAACAACTTTGCAACGGCAGCATCCCTCTCCGATCGGTATCGCGAGCGGTCAGCCTGAAGAGATTTCCTCATTGCCTCCATCTCCTCCTTTAGCTTGGTTTAAGCAAGCTCTGCGGCTTCAAGCTTCCCGGATAACTCCTCTACCCGGTCGAGATCCGCTTTCCGGACCTCATCCACCGTTGCAATAGCCATATCGATCCGTTCCTTGCAGGTAGCCTCCATTCTCCGTAACTCTGCTCTGCTAGCCTCTTCCATGGTTTTCTTTAGTCGCTTGGAGGCGGCCTCATGCTGAGAGATCTGGATGGCCTGATCGGCGAGTTGCTTGGCCTGGTCGGAAACCATTAACCGCAATCGAATGTTAGCACTCTCGATTTCCTCTCCGGCCTTGATCAGTCCGGCATGATGCCCCATCAGCTTCCTGGTCTCCTCAGCAACCCGGTCGATGTTTGCCTTAGCTTCGTCCCCCATAGTTACAATCCAAGTAGTAAGCAAATCAAGGTCCAGGGACTTAGCCTCATCAAGCACCCGTACCATAGGATTGCGAGGGAGGAGGTGCTCATCAGTAGCCTCGTCAAAGGAAATATCATGAGAGCCTGGATCCAGGTCCGGATGACTCGCAAATGGATTACGAGCCAAGCCGGGATGATCAATTGGGGGTAGCAGTAGGGTTTTCGGACGGGTGCGGGGAAGGTATAAACTCAATATTCTCCTCCATGGTATCCCGAAGAGGTTGAGTTGGGGGCCGAGGACCAGGTGAGGATTCGAACAAGGAACGGCTCCTCTTCCTCTTTTGGATGTCCTCTTCGATGACCCCAAGAAGAGGACGGTAGCCGACTACGTCTCTGGGGCGGTTAGTCGAAGGCTTCGGCTTAGTAGAAGCTTTGAGAAGTTTGTATTGTTCAAGCCGGTGCCGAACATATGATGTCTTGGCCGCTTCGCCTGCTCCTGGAATAAAAACCAAGTGTTACAAGCATACATTGAGCTACAATTCAAGAAACGTATCAAGTTAAGAAGAGTAAAACGACGCTTTTGTTATACAAACCCTGTGGAGGAGTAGGATACTGCAATAAGTCCTGGATCTCATTCCAGGACAGGAGCTGGCCATAAAATATTCCTAAATCCTTATCATAAATGAAGTCGTCAGGAGTCAAAAATTCATCTTGAATCGCAGGGGTTGCCTTAGCTGAAATGCTCTTGGAAGATGAATCGGCACCAGTCCCGGCCTTGTCAGCTTTCTTTGGCTTCTCCACCAAGGCCGATCCTTCCTCCAACCCCTCAAAAGCTTGGTGGAAAGCATAATCTGTCCACCCTTGGATCTCCCCTGCTTGCCCAAAGGACAAAGCTCCAGCGCCATCACCGCTCTGTCCTTCGCCACCATCATCACCATCACCTTCTCCATCACCTCCGCTCTCCTCCTCGCCTCTTTCCTCCACCACATTTTTCTCCTCCGGAACATCTGGACATGTGCTGGGGGAGGGTCCATCGGACTTCTTGAGTTTCTTCCTCCCGGCGACTGGGTGTATCGAGAAGGGTTTCCTTTTGCTGCTCTTCGCCGCATCCCCTCCTTTGGCCTTGGCAACCCTCTCCTCAGCTGTGTCTCTCTGCTTGACCACAGACTGACATGGTAGAATCAAATTGTGCCCCAGAAGAGTAGCATTCCTTATCAAGTAAGAATCTGACCTCTCCCTTCCCAAAATGGCTTCTATTTCCACAGCCATCTGAACCAGGCGATCGTTCTCCACAACCGCAAAGCCACTTGTCGCTAGCAATAAATGAAAACACATAAGAAGAAGCATTGCAGTCAGAATGGAAATTATAAATAAGCTTCAACTCACAGCCAGAGGTGAAGCGACGGATAGAAACAGAGTCATCCTTGACGAAAAACCATTCCTTCTTGAACATGCTGAACTTCGAATATAAGTCCAGGACCGGCTTGAAGGACACGGCCGATTCTAAGCTAATGTTGGGAGACCCCTTCTTGTAGCCTCTCAAATTGTGCAGGTACTGAATCTCTCGGTTGGAGGGGGGACGCCTGTACTTTCTCTGGAAGATGATAAATAGACTCACCAAGATAGCATAAGAGTTGGGCTGAAGCTGGAAAGGGGCCACCTTTAAATAGGTGATGAAGCTGACTATCCAAGCATTGATCGGGTGAATGGCCCCACAAATACAATGGTACCTGCTATAAGCAAAATATCCTTCAGGAGGGTCATACGGCATAACTCCATTCCCTGGCAGCACCATGTGTGCTCTGTCAATCCCGAAAGAACGAGATATAACATCAAGTTGCTCCTCTTTAAGGGAGCTAGGAAAGTAGTCAGGTGGCGAGTTCAGGAGCTCCTGAGGGTCGTACCCATCTACTAGTGATCTCGGGGGAGGTCCATGACGTCCCGATCCTGACTGAGCTGGGGGCACTGTGGAGGACTCTTCTCTGTCCTTGGATTTCTTCTTATCTGATCGAGTTTCCACTTTACGAGACATTTATCTGCAAACACAAAAAGTGCGTCGTTAGAATGAGGGAAGTAAACAAGCAAGTGTATGTAGTCTGGAATTTCACTCGCAGTTCAAAACATAAAAGTGCGTTCGGTAGTTCAAGGCCGAAAGGTCATTCGGCACTCGAACTCCCGAATTCATCCGGTAAAGCAAGGCAAAAGGTCATTCGGCACTATACTCTCCAGTCCATTCGGCAGTCCAAGGCTCAAATACCATTCGGCACTCATATCCTCCGATCTCATTCGGTGGTTCAGGAAAAAGTTGGTTCGGTGAAAGAAGACCTCACCTGGTCCGGCAATGTAATTTATTCGGCAGGAAAAAATTGGTTCGGCTACTTCAGTTGGTAAGGAATAACGAAAGCATAAGGCCCATACTTATAGGCAAATATCAATGACCGGACCAATTGGTTCGGCATTCGAGACCGGATGAGAGTGTCCAAGATGAGTGACCTAAAACAAAGCATGCCATATGCAGGCACATGCCCTACTTTGGGGGGCAAGTGCTGGGTGTGTTTCGACCGGGCCAACACCACCGAACCAACCCCTTTCTAAAGCACTACCGAACCAACTCTTTTCCTAAACACTGCCGAACCAACTCCCTTCCTAGTGTACTACCGGTCCAACTCACTTCCTATGCCTAGCCGAACTAGAACTCAACCCATCTACCACCGGACCGTAGCATTACCGAACCAACACATCTCCAAGGTACTACCGGACCAACCACTGCCGAACCAAAGCCACTCCCTTCCCATGCCTGCCGAACCAACTCCCTTCCCATGCCTGCCGAACCAAAGTGATACCGGACCAATTCCACTCCAATCATCTCCGGACTAAGGCCTTGCCGAACCAACATTGCCAGGCCAGATTGCTTCAGCCCAAGCCCACCAGCAGCTATATACATCCAGGACTCCTACCCTCAGCCTCACTCTATAAATAGAGGGGTAGGGGTACAACAATGGCAGACAAGTTTGAGAGCTCAAGCACGGATAGAACTTTCAAACAACTTTCATATACTTGTAATCAAAGCTTTGTACTTGTAATCTGATCAGTAAAGGTGAATAACATAAAAAGTGGACGTAGGCACATTCTGGCCAAACCACTACAAAACTGTGTGTCTTTTACAGTTTAGTCCCTGCTTTTTACATATTTGCGTAAATCACCCAAATCGCTAAGAACAACATAAAATCGACTAAATTATACGACTTGGAGGTGTTTGCCCAATTTTTGTGCAAACATCTTAAAATGACCATTTTACCCCCTTCTTATATTTAATTAATTTGATCGGTTCACTAATTCCCTTATTTTTTATATTAATATATCATTATAAATTAATCAATATATTATTCGAATTTTTTAAGTTTCACACCTACCTAATGGTGAAACATTACTCGAAATGTTAGATAAACGACACCCATCCACAAACCATACAAATAGTCTACCTTTACCGATGATGACCAAATAAGGCATCCAAATGCTATTTGCCTCCATCACCTATGATTATGGGAATGATATAGCATGAAAGAATGCTAATTCAACTGTTTTAAAATTTAATTTATGGATTGTACAACGAGTTGGATCACATAAAAAACTATTGGGTCACCTGGATCTCATCCCATAGCAAATTCTAGCCCCTTTTCAATCAAATTGCCAACTATACCCAAAATGATTCTCAATTGACTAGTTAAAGGGATCCAATCAACTGAAAATCCAATACCATTAACATCTCTTTACTATCTAGTTTTCTGAGTGGAACTCTACTTCAATAATACTTTAGAACTTCCAATATCCCGCAAGTGTAACTTCGGTTAAATTCCCTTTATATGAACCATAACCCAAATATTTTGTTGTTTAATTAATGTTTTTTCTATGGCATTAAAAAAATTTCAGCCTTACTTCTATCTTTTACCATAAATATAATGTCTCTTTTACCTGCTCAGAAAAACACTCTTATCCAATTTCCTATTCTGATCTGGTGTTATATGCCTAAGTGGCATGCTTATAGACCTAGCAAGTTCTATTTATTTGGGTGGAAGATTGGGCTAATCTTCTAAGGAATATGGGATTCATGTACTATAGGATGAATAAAACTTATAATCAAGTGACTATAGGGATCATGTTATACAATAAGATCATGCCCAGTCGTTACTCCTCATCGAGCCATACTATTATCACTATCTAATACTATACCATGTTAAGTCATTCAATCTATTCCAAAACAAAACCGTACCCAAAATCATAGTTCATATATGTCACTAATGACTCTACACCATAAATAACAAATGTCAAATTATGGAAACCATAGACAAATGGATAAATCCTTTGGATGAATTCTACTATACAATAGGTTTAGGTAGTATGTGTATCATACAATCTAAACATCCACTATAACACTTCAAATCTAAAAGTAATAAATCACCTCCAATTTTGATCTGTTTTACTTCTTCAAAATAGACAGTGGCGTAAACTAGCAGTGAGAACAGCTTCAGGTACATATACTTTAATAATACGTCTTTCTTTCATAAAGCTAGGTAAATACTCTTGAAATGACCCATATGTTCGTATAACACTTAATTTTTGAGAGGTCTACCCAACATTGCTTGGCTATGCCCTTTCCTTTTACACTCAGTAATAAAATCGTCTCTCATGCTCAGTTCTCCTTAGGATCTAACCCCTTTGCGCTTTCCCTAGTGATCCTTATTATGCTTTACTTCCTCCATAGGCTGCTCTTTAGCTATTTCTCCTTCAATCAAATTCAGCAAGACTACCTCAACTAATCCTTAGAACATAGCTCCAAATGGAATCTTCTTCAGTGCTAGCTCCTTGAGTGGTGGTTTAGTCCCTTCGCAAATTTGATCGCCTTCTTGTTTGGGTGTTTACTAGATCCAACCCGTACCTTGCTAATTCATTAAATTGGTTTATAGACTCACCAACTGTCATGCCTCCCTGCTTCAAATGAATGAATTTCTCTAATAACAACCCAATCTCTTTTTCCTAGAAGACTTTCATCTCAAACTTCCCTTTAAATACTTCCCAAGTAATACTTTCCTCCTTCACTTTTACAATGATTATTTCCCATAAATAACAGATCTTCCTTATGCCTTTTTGAAATCCTCTCAATAAGAGTTGGTCGAACTTCTGAGCAGGACATCATCCTAGAGTTTTGGCTCAAACCAACATTTAACCATAACTACACATTAAGAGTAGCCAATGATTCTAAAACATTCCATCCTCGATCACAGGTAATACATAATTTTGCAGCTTTCGTCTCAAGGCATCTATGACTTTATTTCCTTTCCTTAGGGTATACTATATTCCAAAATCAAATATGCCAAAAGTTCTAACCATCTTTGTTATTGCATGTTCGGTCCTTTTCGAGAGAAAAAATATTTTAAAGACTTATGGTTGGTGAAAAACTCAAACCTTTCCCTGAAAAAGGTAATGCCTCTGAATCTTTAGTGCATATATAAACGCCACTAACTCTAAGTCTTGAGTTGGATAACAAACCTTATGGGGTCTCAAATGCCTAAATTCTTAAGCTATAACCTTGTCCCTATACATCACCATTGTTCCAAAGCCTGATCCTAAAGCATCTATGTACACCAACATACCTTTTAGCGTTACTAAAACTGGAGCTTCATTCATCCAAAGCTTCAACTCTCAAAATGATGCCTCATACTACCCTGTCCAAACATATCTTTCATTCATCTGGGTATGTCTAATCAATAAAGCCATAATCCTAGAGACGTCCTTAATGAATATTTGATAGTACCCAACTAACCCCAAGAAACTCCTTATCTCGGTAATAGTCTCCATTCTCTTCCAATCATCCACGGCTTCAACTTTCGAAGATCTATAGCCAATTCCTCCTTCGAAACCACATAACCTAGTATTTGCACTAAAAGTGGAACAAACACCCAATCAATTAATAAGTGATAATTATGGAAATAAAGAAATTAAAATGAAGCAAAAATGCATAAGATTTATAGTAGTTCAGCTAAAATCAATAGCCTATGTACACAGTCAACTTTATTAATGATTTCTGTTACAAATATGATCTTACAACTCAGTTGCCTATAACTTAAATAAGGATCCAACAAAATTTTAGAGTAAAATTAGATAATCGAGGAAGTAACGAAAGATTCAAAAAGATCCCCTTTCATTTGCTTCCTCCTCTTATTTATAAACAAATACCATTTAATTAAGCTCTAAAATATGCTCTCCATGTTCTCCACATCCACCACGAAGATCATGTCCAAATATGCAAAGACTAAACTCAATACCGAGTTGTGATTACAAATCCATACCAAGTTATAAAAGTTCTTTACTTTGTTTATTTTTCTTTGTCTTTGAATCTCTACCACATGCTTTGTTGACCCACAATTGGGTGACACAACTTGATGCCAAGTTGTGATGTTGCATGGTATTTTTATCTTCTGCTTGACTTGTTTGGAAAAAGATTTAGCATTTCTTTATGACAAGCAACGATCAGCGCCACTTTTTAGGACTTCATCTGAATTCTGGTTTTAGATTATCCTTTTAGACTTTTGGTTTATTTCATGACCATTTAATGGTTATGGCTCATCACGATATTGCTTGGCTCAAAAGATGGATAACAATTGCCCCTCTAAAGTATTCTAATATTAACAAGGCATGCTTCGGATCAAGATAAGCTATTGACTTTAAACTCTGATCTGAAATGATGTCCTTATCTTCTGAACAATCTTTGTAAAGCTATGCACACCTCCTAGATCCATATGTCACTCTAAATGGTTGTGGATTCAAATCACTTGGATGATATTGAAGTATCCTACTTAGGTTCATCATTCGGTTCCGGAAACTTTGGAAGTGTTTTCCTTTTTTCAGTTAGGTAGGGTTCCATCTCCCCACTTTGTTCATTTTTCATTTATATTTTCATTGCTATCATTTTTTCCTCTTCTTTTCTTTCTTATTTTCCTTTTTTTTATCTTTTTTCTTTTTCTCTCCCTTTTTAATAACTTGGTCTTGAGTTGTGGGCTGTAACTTGATACCAAGTTATTAACATGTTTATGCTTAAGTCTTTACTTAAATAGAACCTAGTTATATATTCATCTTCACTTTCACTTTTCACTAGCTACTTCATTTGCGAGTTCATCTTCTAATCCCCATTTTACTTTTAATTCAAGGACCAATCAATTCCATTACCGGCCTTAGCTTCGCCTCTACCATAGCCTACACTGCTGTCGACTTATGTGTCTCGGCAATCCTAACTAAGGCGATCCTGCTATTGATTACATAGAGTTTTTACTTGATTCCTTCACTTTTATGTCGCTTCTCTTTGTTGTATTTTGACCTTAGGTATGCCATCGTCGAACTGTGGTTGTTTATGACTAGTAGCGACCTTCGGTCGGTATTCTACCATGTTTGCACTCTTTTTGTCCTTTCTTGTGCTTAACCAAAGCCTGTTGAAAACTTGAGCTCAAGGGACATCTAACATCTTGAGTTTAGCCTGGGTTTTTCCTAAAATTTCCTAGGTACGACCTTAGCTTTTCTATCGTCTTCAAACACTTAGATTTAGACTCTATTTTTCCTAAGCCTTGCTTCGATTTTTTTGTGTGGTCGTGGTTTTCTCAATAATTTGCTAAGTTTTTTCAAATGCAATGAGGAATGTTATTAATCTCTTTAAGCTTTTGGTCGACTATGGATTGATGGTTTGGTATCGATGGGATGGTTTCAAAGAATAGTCCCATTGGATGTAGAAACATTGGATATGCTTTGGCGTCCAATGGAATCATGTGTTACTGCTTTAGGTCAAACACTTCACTTTGTGTACCTACAAAGGAAATCTCTGTGTCACTTCAAATGATATTTCTATTACAATAACGGGTAACATTCGACATGCGATTACGCAGTGTGATAGAGTTCATTTGCCAATACAATATCTATACAGAGAATTCACATTCATTATGCTTTGGATATAGAACACACGTTGTATACACTGGATATCATAGCAATGCCCACATTGATGTATGAGATCTAATTTGTCAATACACATTAATATGCATTGGGTCATATATATCAGCAACATAGGGTTTAACTAAAGCATGAAGATTAGAGTTAAATCTTACCTAACCTTGCTCATTTGTTGAGTTTTTCAATAAGTAATGAACCGTAAACGTCCCTCGCGTCTCTCTATCGTGGGTGTAATTCCATCCACTTTAGAGTTAATCCTACCCACAACAAATTTTACTTTTACCTCGATATCTACTTCATCATCCCCTCGGCCTCGACCATCCAGTCATTGGGCTAGGAAATCCCTATAAGTAGTTCCATTTGTAATGGAAGATGAATCTTATATAGGGATTGCTCCAGATATCAATCTTGAGAGTACTATTATCCTTAACAACCCTTTATATTCTATGGCATCTTCTTTGTCTGAGGCAGATGTTAGGAGAATCTGTGGTCACCATCACATTTCTTTTGAAGGTGTTTTAACTCTAGTGCCTTTTTAGCGGGCCCGTGATCCACCTAAAGGCTACATAGCACATAATCATTATATGTTTCTCTCTGGGGGAGTCCCTTCATTCAATCATTTCATTTTGCTCCTTCTCTAGTTTATGAAGCTTGCCCCTACATAGTTTCACTCATATGTCTACGTTGTGCTAAATTGAATTTATTTGATTTGTGTTTACCATTTGGGTAGGGTGCCTACACTAGAGAAGATTAAATATTTATTTAGTTTCAAGAAACTGCATGACGGTCCTTCTCTGACATATTTGGAACCATCCAAAGGCTACCATGTTATTATTGGTCTTTGGAACAAGCTTGGCTATTTTAAGGATGAATATTTCTTTTTGCTCTATCCAGTTAACTTCGCTTAGAAGTGGCTGTCAGGACGTAAATTATATCATTATTTGTTAACTTGGTAGAGTCCATTCTATTCAAATCGTTAACTCCATCATTTTTCAAATCTTTAACTATTCTAAAGAGACCTAGTAGCGTAGCTCTAGCATGCACACTCCAAATTCTGGAAAACATCCCTGCGAATAAATGAAAAATGAAATTTCTTTAAATAGGTCCTAAGATCTGAAAATTCTAGGTTTTACATAACGATCGCAGTCTTAGTATCATCCATGTTACTCATAGGGGTACCTATTCTGCTCAAGAGGCTAAGGCTGAACCATTAGCTATCGAGGACCAAGAGGACCCACCTATAGCATAGGATCCTCCAATTGATCAAAGGGAAGATAAGGGTGGTAACGACAATGAAGATGACGATGAAAATGATGGTGGTGAGGACGGGGCGATGATGATGATGTGAATTTATGTACAAGTCTATGGAAGAAATAGAGGAAATGAATCGCCTCCCGCTCGTAGTCCAAAGATAAATATAATATCACCTCATCTTGTTTCACAAAGCAAACTCCAATTGGGGAGAAAACTTCGACTTCTCGAAGTGATGATATTATTGGTTTTCTTGGGAGTATCCTTGACCGTATCTTTCCATATGACATTGTTAACTTCAATCTTCCAGACCTTGATTCTCCTATCTATATGGCTAAGGACATACCTACAATAGCTACAGGAAGTATCACACCACTCAACCGACTTCTTGAGCATGGTTTGTGGGGGTCAATAAGGCACACAGACACTTCACATGGAACTTAAAGTCTTAACACATTCATACTTCATGCGTTATTCCTTGCCTTAGAGATCTTAATTTAGTCATATTTCCTTTTTAGGTACAATGAGATGCCTCCAATCTTTAAGATGATTTTCATCAAGCTACCACCTATTGGAAGAACCAATTATTGCGTCAACATCATAAATCATCTTATAAATATAAATTGGCAAGGCATCAAAGGAAAGAAAAGACAAAGTAAAGAGGAATGTAGGCATCATAATGATCATGAGTGGGAGTCTCACAATCGCTCTGGATCAGGCATGATATTTCCCTCTTAACATTGCGATCGTTTTCCTTTGCTAAACGAGTAGCACACTCTTCAAGGCCAAATCTTGTCCCCTCTTCAAAGGTTCCAACTATTCCTACTTCAATATCTCCTTTAGCATAACCCATGATATCTTCCAATAAATCCAAACAAGTTGTTTGACCGTCTAGCTCTGCAACCTTCGAGCCTGCTATACAAAGACCTAGTAAAGATCATGCTTCTGTTTACATTTCTATGATAGCTACAGAGATTGCATCAAATTCACATTTGTTGTAGTGCAAAGAGCCTTCCCCACATTATGCATTGAGGGGGTTAATTATACATATCCTTTGAAGGACATTCCTTTTGACATGGCTAACAACATCAAAGAATTTGTGAATGATGCCTACAATCAATATTACACGTGGAGGAAGTTCGCTTAAGCATTGTTTGATATTAACAAAACTAATCAATTACTCCTTCAGGAGAAGGAGATCAAGAAAAAGGATAACGATCATATCATCACTAATTATGATAAAGGTTTAGAGGATATCAAGAAATCCCTTAAGCCGATGGAAAAGAAGTTATTGGACGAAAGAAAAACCCTTAAGAATAAATTTATGATTCAACAAGAGTAGCTTGAGTCTGCGTATGATAGGAATCACATTCTTGTTACAGGAAAGGAGGCTCTCCAAATATAGTTGATTAACAGACTCATGGATTCAAGGTCTAGAGATTACATTGGACGACAAGAAGAAATAAAAGGAAAATGCTCTCAATATGGTCAAAGATTCTATGAATAAGGTACTTGATGCCAAACATGAACAAAGGGATTCAGAAGTCTAGGCCACCTATATTGAATAAAAAATAAGTCTGAAATTGAGTCCACTTTAGTTCGCTTTTATATGAACGCTATCAAATTCGACGACTAAAATGGCTTAATGATAAATACCTCAGAGCAATTGCTATGGCCTATAAAGGAATCCTTAAATAGGAAAGAGAAATTATGGTAAGTTCAATAAAAAAGAGCTAATAGCCAACCATTGGATAATGAAGATTTAGACACTCTATTGGTTAAGAGATGTTAGCTTTCGAAGCTTCTTCTTCTGCCTAGGTGCCTGTCGGGGCCATTCCCTGATTCGAATCTAAAGATTTAAGGGAAAGTTCAATTCCCATTTCTCTAAAACTCATAGCAGAGACTACCAGCTTAACAATAGCCACTTTTGCTAACGTTGCTTCTTCCACATCTAGGAATGTTATCTCTAAACTCATTATTCCATCTTTTGGGACTTTTATAACTTTAACTGCTGTGGTGACAACAATTTCTTCTTAGTCCTAAGCTCATGTTCAATACAACAGCAAGGACCCCAGCTTCACACTGACAAAGTCTATCCCAAAGCTCGCCTTTCTATCCCCAACCAGACTGGGACCCATTTTCACACTCTATCTATTCTCTCAGAGATTCTCCTATGTTCGAGAAGGCTTAGATGACACCCATGGATGTTTCTAATCTATATTTTTCTCCCCGCCAAGTTTCAGGTCAGTGCCTTCACTTTGTTACCAAAAGTGATCCTTGCCTAAGGCCCTCAAAGCTCTAACAATTGCATCTATCATCATTTTTGCCTCGGCTCGCATTCTGACTTCTTCAATTGAGTTTACATTGGTTCTTGATGCTAAAATGATTGGTGCATTAAATGAAGAGGCTATGGAGGTACCTAATACGTCATGAGGAGACAAGGACTTGACCATCATAGGGGCCAAGGATCACACCTCCAAGCCAACGATGTCGGAGAGCCAGACTTCCTAATTCATAAAGCTTAAAGGTATCAAATGGGAGAAGGATGTCGATAATATTCTACCCCCACTTTCAGTATCTTTGTCGACTCACTCTATCGTCATCCCAAATCACTACTACAAGACATGTTATTTGTTTTAGTTGTTTACTCCTTATTGCTTCAGTTCAACAACCAAAATAAATGAAGATGATGCAACAGACCAAATTTTGTCGCATCGGTTATTGAACCGAAGCAAAAGAGGTCATTTCCTTCGGTTATTGAACTGAAGCAAAAGGGGTAAACAACCGAAGCAAATGATACTTATTTGCTTCGCTTGCTCATGTTAACCAAAGAAAATGACCACTCATTTGCTTTGGTTATTATAAACAACCAAACCGAAGCAAATGTCAACTAAAGATAAAAAAGTGATACCATTTCAAGTTTTAAAACCTGAAACGATATCAAATCACAATGACATTTTCTTGTTAGATATTTGTAATATAACTAGAAAATTAATATATTAGCACAATAAATGTTCATATTTCAAATTACAATAATTCATACTCGAAAGTACCAAATATTTATAGTGAGCGCATTAGAATTAATGTTCATTGTTCATAACATCATACCTTAAACTTACACTAAACAAAATAAAATAAAAGTGCACCTGAATAATATGAGTAAACAAATGGAGCGAGAGTATCAGATGGTTAAAAATTTGGTAGAAAACTGCATGAATCTCGATACTTGACCATTTACCTACATATTAATGACTATGTACTTAGCAAACCACAACATCATTGATTTGTATAAGCATTAAATTAGTCCTGTTGTGTTGTCAATACTTTGAAAAAAATCAATAAACTAATAATTCATAAGTTTTGTTACTGCATCAGTACAATAGTTAGAGCAAAATCGATCGATTGATTAGTATAAAGCACACATTGTAAATCAAATGTGTAGGAATATAAGTAGAATTATAGAAAGGGGGAAAAGACTGTTTAGAAATGAAAAGGAACACTGAACATGCACAGGTTGTACATGTTTGGGATGTATTGGGTAGAGAAACATAGTTATTTTAAGGACCATGCTCATGGAATCAAAGTGTATTAACTATTTATTTTTTTCAAAATCTGATAACATGGACCATCTGATTCTAAACCATGCAGCGTGCATGTTAGCAAGTGAGTGAAATCAATAATTTCTTAAACTAACTAAAAATAAAAAAGAAATTAAGTTACTTTGGGCAACAAGGTTAACAAAATATCTAGAATAACACATGTACTAACACTACAATGTGAATAAACTGCCTAAAGTATCTTCCTAGTCTAAGTAATATATAGTTCAATATAACAGTAAAAATAAACAGTTGAAGATAATCCATGAATCCCATGTTCGAAGTCCAAAACTAAGTCACTTGAAACTATTATGAGAGTGATGAATTTTTTTTCTAGAAGTTTATAAAAAAGCATGTGTAGCTGAATGTGGAACACTAAATTGGTCATCAAACTAATAAGGGTTTTATTATAACGATTTTAGACTTTGATTACAGAAACTATTACTAGTTCTATTATAATGATTTTAGTCTTTATATTACATAAACTATTACCAATAGATATGTTTGGACTTACTTAATGTAACGTGTTTTGCATATATAGCACACAAGTTTGCCTCTTCCAACAAGTTAATTATACAAACTCAACCACCTGTAAGAAAATGATACCGATGAGATATATATCTGAAATGATGTGGGATAACTGAAATGATATGCTTGATGTGTAGACATGTATCATGTTTATCCATATAAAATATGAACCCAAAATTACCGTCATCTTTTTTAAAAAATGCATATTTTATGCGAATGAGAAACATAATCAAGGGATCATCACACTATTACTAGTAGTTAGAACAAAATCATGTTAGATGAAGTACAAGATATATAGTGCTACAAGCAACTATACTTCTACAAGCAATTTTATGCTTATAAACTATATACTACAAAAGTAGGTAGCATTAGGCACCATGATAGATGTACTGGACTTCTTAAATTAGGAGTTTAGAATAAAATGCATAAATCAAGAGTAAGAGAACTGAAGAAAAATCTTATTCTACTTCAGTTCAAAAAGAAAATCATGTCAGTTAACACTATTACTAGAGTAATTTGAGTTTAAAACTTTATAAAGCAAATTCAAAATATTATTACTCAAAGATTCTTGACTTGCTCACTTTGAATTCATTTATAGGACCCAAAAAAGCTAATATGTAAGCCTATAACAGGCTGTGAAATCAAATAGTAAGATTTACTCACCTTACAACTTAAAATGATTAAATCGTTGAAGCAAGCGCACAAAGGACCTGAAATTTTGGTCGATGCGTATGTTTACAACATATTATCATTTGTTTGTTATTTTATGCTATAGAAATTAGGTTCACGACACCGGATTTTTCCACTGAGTTTAATATATGTTAATCATTATTCTTAAATGATAATAGCTAAGTGATGGATTGTAATTGAAAATTAACATGCCTAGAAGCTGATAATCAAAACAAAGTGCCAACGTCTAAAGAGATAGACTATTTAACTTTTTATACCAAATATTTTTCATTCCAAAAGATATGTAAACCAGATTTGAGGATTCATTGATAACTATGTTCTTTGCAAATGTTAATTTGAAGTATACCAAAAATATTTGCAGTAAGGTAAGTGGTAGTATGAGCAATACTTTTGAGCACTATATCCCATATTCAACAGATGCAAAGGAAATATTATGATGTTATCGAAATATACAGCCGTGTATATCACTGAAGAAAATTCATTCAAGTAAACATAAATGGGCATCATCCTCAAGTAAAATAATCATTTTGAAGATCATTATAAAAGAACTAGTCGAAAATATAGGATTGCTATATAGCTTAGAAGATTCAAAAATCAAAAGGTCGGTGTCTAGGTGACTATTACACAAAGCTTAAACTTAACTAATGTTTTTTGATGCAACCAAGATGAACTAGGGATACCCCTTAAACCTATAGCATAAATCAGCATATAAAACGTACGGTTTAAGGTGATATGTTTTTGATAGAAATAATTCTTGTTGGTAAGAAACTTATATGTTAATGAATAAGTTATTGATAGGTTTGAAACTTAAATATATATTCATTTGTTACCTCCGTGATTTAACATGCTACTAGATTTACCCACTTGAATACAAACATCATCAACTGGTAATTATAAAAATGAATGCTCATGTGTTTTCTAGACCAAAATGAAATTTTAAATTTTGGTTTTTCATACATTTCGTGTGAAAAAATATTTTGGAAAATTAAATATTTTTAGAGCCTAATCTAATATCATGCTAAATTAAAAATATCCGATTTAAAGTAAATTACAAATAAGTGGTATCGTTTTTAACATTTTGACAGTTCATTAGATTTGAAATAACAATATTCGATTATAAATCTATGATATATATGTCGTGCTTAAGTGTCTAAGTTTCAAACTTAACAATACATTATATGTGAATGGACTCTCTATGTATTTATTAATATTAATATGAACACAAGTAATATAGCTTCACCAATCATCTAGTCAAAATTCCAAGACTCAATACCTGCATAAAAGCACAATTTGTTAGGAATATGAAGAACTAACATTGTTTTCCAACAAACAAATAATTACATACCATATTACTCCCTTTAGTTTCCTCTTGTGTTCGACGGTTGAATAAAAAGATTGGTCAGGAACGGGATGAGACACCTGACCGTAAGAATCAATATTAAGCTCTAGTATACTAGACTAATGTTTTATTACATTAACTTCAAAAATAGCAGCGCCATGATGATATAAAAATATACACCTCCTCTACTGGACGACAGTAAAGATCCCAGAACTCTTTATAGTGCTTTCTAATGTAACTTTCAAGGTTTAGAATGTCTTCCCTTATAAATGCATCATAAAAAGCATTTCCTTCCGGATATTTACACCATTATTCTGGTTATTATTTTAGTTTCCTTTAGAAAATTTTCCCCTGCTTTTATCGCTAGTTTGTTTTTAGAACTCATACCTCTTCTGCTTGTACACCGTGTTCATCGCCTCCCCTATCTCTAGACGGCAGCTCTCCATCACCTCTGCCTTCGGCATCCTCCTGCCTTTCCACTGCCCTC
Organism: Allium cepa; assembly: GCA_030765085.1. NCBI lineage: Eukaryota > Viridiplantae > Streptophyta > Magnoliopsida > Asparagales > Amaryllidaceae > Allium > Allium cepa. Next base: position 682,042,410 of record CM060932.1, on the reverse strand, counting down.
TGCAGCTCCGTCTCATCCGTATTGTCCAACTCTATGCTTAACAACATGTTCTTCCTCCGCACGAACTTAAACTGTGGTGCAGCGTTATGGAACCTAGGAAATCAAAGATCATGAAGTGGAGAAGTGAAGAGGAAAGAGACAATGGTAAAGAGTGGAATGATTACCTTTAAGGTTTGGTATAAACAGAATTGTTTGGGAGGGAAATGATAATGTTGCGGTAGTTTAGTGTTTAGTATAAATTGAATGGTTAGAGAGGGAAACCAAATTTTTGTGCCTGAAATACATGGCGCTTAGTGAAACTCCAGGCTCCTACTGAAATTAGCTAGGATACTTAATTTCTAGTTTATTTTAATTTTATATAAAGCTAATATTTGCAACTAGAGTTTAAGTGAATGCTATTTATTATTAATTATTTTTGTGTGGACGTTAATGTTATTTATCAATTATTAACCAATAAAAATGAATTATTAATTCATTCTTCCGCATTCTCAGTGAGGAGTTCTTTCCAGGACTTCCACGTCTTCAGTGTAGCGTTCTTCATTATGGATCATCCGCATTTGTAGTGGGGCATTATTTTCAGTTCTTTCGCGTCTGTAGTGTGACTTTCCTCATTCTTGATCATCCGCATTTGCAGTGAGGCATTCTTTCCGGTTCTTCCGCGTCTACAGTGTAGCTTTCTTTATTCTCAATCATCCGCATTTGCAGTGAGGCGTTCATTCTAGATTTTCCAAGTTTGCAGCAAGGGGTTCTTTCTCAACTGGAGATGTCTATCGATCTCATCCACACTGGGTCACATCATGGATTTTTTGGGTACCTCTAATACCTTATTACCAGGCAGTGGCCTTGCTGGAGCTCGATATTGAGGTGTAATGGACGGTAGCCTTGCTGGAGCTCGATATTGAGGTGTAATGGGCGGTGGCCTTGCCGGAGCCCATTTTAGATGTACTTGAGTCCTTTTTCATTGTTTTGTATTATGGTTAGTTGCATGCTTGGTATGTTGGCAACGTCTTTGTTTTTAGTGATATATATATATATATATATATATATGCATACATGTGTGCTCTCCTTTACTTTTGAGGATCACGCATTTCTCTCAAAAAATGAATTATTAATTATTTTGGCATGTTAGTATTAAATAATAATAATATTTATATATAAATAAAAAAATAAAAGTAATTAAAAATAAAAATTAATTGTTTTTATTTAGTAATTATTAATTATTACTTTTTAAATATTAAATATAATTATCAATTATAATTATTAAATAATACAAATAATAAATGCGTATGAATATATAGCATCATACGTATTTTTTAATTTATTTCATAAAATTTCAAAAAAAAAAATTTAATATTAAATATTAAATAAAATTATTAATTATAATTATGAAAGATTAAATACTACACGTTATTTCTTAATTATTATATTGTTTATTAATTATGAATTATTAAATATTTGTCTTAATTATTGATTATTATTAATTATTAATTTTTCAATGCCACTACAAATTAATAATTATTAAATTAATTATTAAATGCTAAATATCACTTCATAATTATTAAATTTTATTATTAATGATTAATTATTAAATATTAGTCTTAATTATTATGTAATCATTAATAGTTAGTTATTTAATAGTAATATTAATTAATAGTTATTATAAACTAATTATTAAATATTGCATATTAGTTCTTAATTATTAAATATTACTTATTAATTAAATATTCAATGTTTAACATTTATTATTAAATATTAATTATTTAATAGAATTATTTAACTCAAATTATTGATTATTAAATGTAATGAATAAATATTAATTATAATTTACTAATTATTAATAATTAACTATAACAAATTATTAAATGTAAAAAATAGTTATTGATTATTAATAGCAATTAGTAATTATAAAACCAGTTGTTATAAATACATTTTTCATATTTTTTCTTTAGCGAATTTTTATTTCTTCCTTTAGCAAATTTTTTGGTTGGGTGATTTAATCTGGTACGGGTTTGATGACTTGTTCGCAAAATATTTTAAAGGGGGGCTACTATCAATTGCTTTGGTTGTGTTAGCAACCAAAGTAGATGATACTCTTTGCTTCGGTTGCTAACACAACTGAAGCATATTTTCTTCAATTTATTTGCTTTGGTTGTAACCAACATCCGAAGCAAATTGTATTTTGCATTTTCTAATACTTTGCATGTACTAATTACTTCGGTTGTTAAGGGAGAATCATAGCACATGATATTATTTGCTTCGGTTGTTAAGGGAGAATTAAGAAAATGGTATTATTTGCTTCAGTTGTTAATACAATCGAAGAAAATGAGGCGATGCAACAGACATATTTTGCACTAGTGAAATATATACCTTTAGCGGTTGGCGTTCATGTAGAGACCTCCAAATCCTCGAATTGTAATTATTACTGGGATGAGGATCCTAAGGATTGCTTGTTTATAGAGAAGAAAATGGAGTCCAAGAAAAGGCATGTCTCAGCCTCTCCAAAAGGCAAGAAGAAAAGGAGAAAGAAGAAGAAATACGAGTAGAGGTTGTTTTCTTATGTAGTTTCTATTTTAGTCCTTTGGCTTTACATATGTATATAGGTTGTTGTTATGTGGGTACGATCCTCGACTTTTGTGTTTAAAAATTTAGTTGTGAATAAAGTTGTTTTCTTTTAGGCTTTCATCTTATTTTACTTTTCTTTCTTTGTATCTGTGCGCCTATATACTCGAATTAATTATGTTTGTAATGGCTGTATTTGAAACTGTGTAATGTTATTATTCATCATAACTCTATATATGTAAATTAGTTATTGCAATAGCTTAGTGGTACTTTGTTATTTCATTATATTATTGTTGCCAAAACATTTCTTTCTTGGCTAACAAAACTACGATTGCTCGGTCAACTCCATGGCCTATCTTATTTATCTTCGGTCAAGTTCCATTTGACCATAAACAAGGTTGTAGTCACAAAAGCTTCTAGCCTCACATCGTTTCCTATCTCCAAGAAATGGCAATTCGAATGTCTATCTTTGGACATCCCTCTTTGACCCTGCCAATCCTCGAGTGCTTGATCAAAAGTACTTGTTGACCGTCGCCGCTTACCATTAGCTGAGCGTGTCTCGCTGGGCTATAAGCATAGTCGTCCCTGTAAAAGGTATAGTTACATGTCGGTTCCTATCCCCAGGACCTAGTGTTTCAAATGCCTATCTCCAAGCATCGACCTTAGACCGTGCCTATCTCTAAGAATTGGTCAAAGATCAAATATGTAGGGAAAATTGTCCAATCGGCCCAGTGCAATTATATTCCAATGACCCAATCATGGATCAAAGGATTTTATGGTACCTATCTCTAGTACCTAGATATCGGTGCTTTCAAAACATAAGATGTTCAATTTTGCCTTTATTCACATGATAAAAAGAAGGGCTGTTAAGAATATAGTCCTATCGATCCCAAAAACTAATTACTTTATAAACATAAGAATGGCAGACTCTACCTTATTATATTAGAGTCTAGTCAACTATTTACAAAAATAAATCTTGATGAAATAGCATCTTAGGTGCTTGTTATTCCATGCTCTTGGAAAATAGATTCCACCAATAATTGCCAGCTTAAGTTCCATCTCCAGGCCTATATTCAATCACATAAGGACCTTCCCAATTTATTCTAAATACCGTTAGACCATGAAAGATCCTTTCAAAATGAGGTCGCCTATCCCAAAGTTATATTTTTAACTTGGTGTTAAATTGCCATGCTAATTTTTTTTGAAGGTGAGAAGCTACCCTCAAATAAGCTTCTTTACATTTCTCCTCAACCAAGTCAAGGGACTCAAGAAAGAGTTCTTTGTTCATCTTGGGATCATAGCGAACTCTTCAATGAGGAGGGACTTTCAATTCAATTGGAATCATTTCCTAGGATTCATAAGCCAAAACGAATGGAGTTTGGTCGATCGTGGATTGGCGGGTTGTTCAGTAAGCATACAATGGCAGTGGTAGTTCATCGACCTATTTTCCCATGGCTTTCATTAATTGTTTCTTCAGGATGGATTTGATGATCTTGTTCACTACCCCCACCTATTCATTAGCTTGTACATACCCTACTGCTGTGAATTTATTCTCAATTCAATACCAATTGTAGAAATTCTTGAATTCAGCACTTTCAAATTGGGTTCCATTGTCGATGATAATCTTCTTGGATTTCAAATCGACATATAATATTTTTCACCATAAAGTTGATTACTTTCTTCGTAGTTATCATGACTAGCGGTTCCACTTCGGCCCGATTTATAAAATAATCCATAGCTACGATGGTATACTTCACTCCATCTTTTGAAATTGGTAGCACACCGATTGTATAAATTCCCCAAACAACAAACAACCACAGGTTGACCATTTGTGAAAGCTTTATGGATATGGCTCTTGAGATCACAAACCTTTGGCATTTATAACATTTTCTAATGTAATTAGACATGTTCTAGTTGATTGTCGCCCAAAAGTATCCATGCTGAAGAACTTTTCTTGCCAAAAGTCTGCCTCCTAATATGATCACCATAGCTTTCATCGTGCACATCAGCAAGGATTTTCTTAATTTCTTCCTTGGTGACACATCATAGTATAGGAGCAAAGAATCTTATCTTGTATAGCACCCCTTCCTAAATGATAAACCATGGTACTTTGCATAGGATTTTTCGCCATTTGTTTATTTTGTTTGGGAGAGTTCCCTTTTGCAGTTATTCTTTGATTAGAGTCATCCATGGTTCCTTCCCCACCTGGGCCTCTTAGATCCAATCGACATCCATTTGGTCGATGCTTAAACCTAGCAAAAAAATTACTGGAATAAGTCCCATGAGTTGTACATCCCCAGAGGTAGCCAATTTGGCCAATGAATTGACTTTCATATTATCTTCTCTACAAATGTGCGCTATCATGTAATATTCAATATCATCCAGGAGTTCAAGAACTTCATCGAGTAAGGGGCAGGTCTCGCTTCATTAGCCTAAAATTCATTTTTTATCCGATAGACCACTAATTAAGAGTCACTTAATATATGCAATGTTTTGACTCCTAGTTCTTTTACGATCTTAAGTCCCGTTATAAATGCTTCATATTCAACTTCGATATTTGTATGGGTACTCTAGCGTCAAGGCATAGCATGTCATTCGTTTCTCAAGGGTTACCAAGATTACTCCCACCGTGAAACTATGGTCATTAGATTCTCCTTCCGTTTATAATTTCCACTGAGCAAGCCGAACCATATCTTCCATCACGTTTCCTCCCATATGGTGAACTCAACAATGAATCGGCTAATGCATGTCCTTGTATCGCGCTCCTATGATGGTTGGCTATTTCATATTAGCTTATCTTGGTATTGCACTTCACTAATCTCCCCGAAGTGTGGGTTGATGTAACACTTTCCTTAAAGGTCGATCACTTAGTACTTTTATCGGGTGAGCCTGGAAGTATGGCTAAAACTTCCTTGACACGATCAACAAGCAATACGTTAACTTATCTAACTTTCGATGATTACTCTTTTCTCCAATGAACCGATTGCTAATGTAATACACTAGCCTCTAGATTATGGACTACTCACGCACCAAGGCCGCACTTAGTGCATAAGTGTAATGACCCTAATTTTGAGTAACATTATTTAGAACATTTAATTGGAGAAATAAAATAATGTTAGTAGTTAAGGATTGAGATTTGTTAGTTAATAAGGGGTCATGGCTTAATGAATGTATAAGCAAGAGAGGATTGAAATTAAGTAAGTAGGAGGAATGCGAAAAGGGTAAAATTGGAACATCTTTCATTCTAATACCCCAAACCCTTCCTATCTCCATTCCTTATTCATTTCAACCTTCAAAAATATAATTAAAAACCCTAAGAGCTCAGCCATCCACCATTGAGGAGATTCAAAAAGAAGATAATTCAGGAATCAAGTAGAAATCTTGAAGAAATTAATCAAAGGGCAAATTTCAACTTCCTTAACACCAAGACAAGGTAAATAATTTGATTTACATCTCGCTTTTGATAATGATTTCATTTTCATGATTATATAAGAAATATTTTGCAAGTAACATATCATGTTATGGTTGTTTAGACAGATATGTATATATATATATATATATATATATATGCTTGTTGATGATTTATATGATTTCATATGGATTTTATGATATGTTTAGATCAGAAAATCTATTAAATGACATCCAAATGGGTTGCATTTTTAATATATGGACAAAAAATTATTTTTGAAGTGGGTTTTAAGTTCCATAATTTTCTAAGTAATTATGGATTTATTATGAATTTTCTATGAGAGAAAATAGTTTAAATTGGGTTTAAATTATTTAAGGCAATTATATAATGATTTTGAGTCTGAAATTTAAATATGTTAGAAAACATATTAAAAGTGAATTATTGTGAATTTTGGAAAATTTTCCTAAGTATTTTACTATGGTTATAAAATTATTTAAGTTAAGGGACTTAGATGTTTTGTATGTTTTATCAAGAAGAAGGGCTTATTTGCTTAAAATGTTTAAATTGTAAATTTTGAATTCAACAATCTTTCAGAAAACGATTTTCATAAAGAAATGGCAATCAATCATATTTTGACAAATAGGGAAAGTTAGGTGAAAAGAAATTACTTTGAAAGGCATAAAATCAATTTTGTTTCGAATTACAACTTTACCACTTCCTTTGCTTGCTTCCATCACCATGCCCAGTAGGCCTTTTGAACACATTCGAAACCAATGCATATAGCATCAAGCAATTGGTATGAAATGGATTGGAGAAAGGAAGAAGGGTTTGTGTTGAAGGCAGGTATTCGAAGGGATTGAAGTCACTTTAATTAGCTTTCGAGTTAATCAACTTACTTTTGTTTAAAAAGAAGCTTTTGAACAAGTTTCCATTTGCTTTTGATTTTAGAAGTAGCTTTCGAAAGAGTTGCCTGTTAATTTTGTAATAAAGAAGCTTTTGAAAGGATAGCCGCTTTCGAACCTATTCAATAGCCATGTTGTCGCATTCATACCTTTCGAATTAGTTAAGGTCAATTTTCTTTATAGTCTTAAATGTATTGGAAAGGGATGCTTTCACCTTTTAAAGTCGCCTTCTCAATGCTCTCGAAAGGTTCATATAGCTACTTTTAAATGGTTTTGAAGGTAATGGTTTCGATAGGGTAGGTTTTAAAGCTATCCACTTCCCCAACTCTTTTACTTGGATTAAAGTTTTCGAAAGGGATGCTTTTGCTTCTATCTTCTTTAACCCAGTAGTTATATTAAAAGTTAAACCCAATGGTTTTGAAATGAATACCTTTAAATGGTTTCATAGCAATGTTCCTACAAGCTTTTACTGGAACCCAATGCTTTCAAATGGTATATCATAAGTGTTTCTAAAGGTATATTATAAGTGTTTCGAAAGATAAGTTTAACTGGTTTCAAAAGGGGATGTCTAAGGTTTTATGTAATGGTTTCGAAAGGGATGCTTTCACTTATATTCGAAAGGAAATTGGTTAAGGTTTTAAACAAAGGTTTCGAAGGTATTGTTTTGGCCTTATAGCCTAAAGTTTTCTAAGTTAAAAAGAGGCTTTAACTTATTTTGAAGGGATACATAATCCACTGATTTAAATTTCATCAAAATTGTTTTGTGTAAATCATATATCATGGCATAAGTATTTTAGTAAGGCAAAGAGTATGATTTCCTTGTTCTATAAAAATATGATTTCAGGGGTAAGTCATTTGTAAAGATTATATACAAGGAAATGAAATTTGAATAGGGTAGTTAACCCTAAGTATATGACTCATTTATTAGAAGATCAGATGGGACTGGTATAGGGTCACGCCTTATACTTTAGCTAATAGCCCATATCTAATATAAGTCCAAAATTTCAATGTGTATGGCTTCGTTACAGGTAAGACTAAAATAATGTTACACATAGAAGGGAGTATACGGAGTAAAGATAGGTTATTGGTGAGCCTGCAAAACCATTAGGATCAGTTTACCATAGAAGAAGATAGTCAAGGACCGATAGCCTAGAATCATGTTTAACAAAAGTTAGATAATTTATTTTGTCTGGTAGGCTCGGGTCAGCTAATGGTTAATAGTTAGCCAGATAAAAACTATAGTGTGGAAAGATGGTCCATTGATTACCTGAATATTATGCATATATGTTATTGCTATTATTTTTATTATCAGTTTTATTGTATGATTTTGATTTGCAAAAGAAATGCTTTTAAAAGGATATTAGTGAGGGGAAATCCGTTCCGCTAAGCTGTGTAGTCTCGCTTTATCTGTAAACAGAGATGTAATAGAATTATTCACGCCGGGATTTATGTCTGACTCGAAGTTTATTCCCTCTTAAACTCTCGGGTTATCGAAATTAATTTGAGTAGATTAAGAGTTAAGAACTTTTCAAGTTTAATAGATTGGATGAATAAGCTTCCAAAGACGCATGGGAGGCGATGCTAGCCGTGTAGGAGTTATTTAGTGTTATTTCCATTGTGATGTATTTGTGACTAATATGCCTATCTATTTAGTGCTTTGATCATCCAAAGGGGCATCTTCATATGTCGCCCTTGGCATAATTTATAATAATTATATTTGATCAAAACCTAGGAATCATTTTGGGATTATGTAATTGAATATGAAATATGGATATGAAATGTAATCAGAAAAGTTATTTTTTAGATCTATGTTAATTTTATATCATATTCATATGCTTATGATATTGTGGATACCATTAACATTACTGTATTTTATCATCGGAAGTTAATACTATAGATGACTATAGCATCTGTAGCGCTTAGCTTTGGGCCTCAAGATAAGGGGTGTTACAACTTGGTATCAGAGCATTGGTTTATGAAAACTTAAAAGAAATTTTAAAATTAGAAATGATTTTGAAAACATAATCCTAAAGAATTAGAGAAAAGGTTGGGGTATGAGATAACATTATAGTAATGTATTTGTATTTATTATACATAACTATGAGCTTTATCTCTATTCTCTCATCTCTCTTAGGCTATTTTTCTGTATCTTACAAAGGCTCGAATGTAGATTTTAAGGAAGTAAGATATGGATGCTAGGAATGGAAGAGTTAAGCTTGGAGGAGAAAGCACCACAATCAATGGAAATGCCAGACCAAACACTAGAAGGAATCCAGTTCAGGTACAAGCAACTAATGTGTTGAATTACTAGTTTTGATTCGTGACAAGACAGTTCAAAAACTAAAGAAGAATTTGCATTCATACATGACAAAAAGAAGACAACAGAGGATATCTTGGTTTAAAGTAACTATTATAGATATTGAGTCTTAGACATATGTTAAAATCAATCCTCAAGTTTTCGATTTTAAAATTTTTCTTTACAAAACAGAATTCACTGTGCAATTTATGCACAGCCAGTCGACTGACTGGTTTTACCAGTCGACTGACTGTGTATATGCACAGCAGTGAACTTTGTTCATAATTTTGAAACGGCAAATATTTTAAACTTTTAAATATTCAAACACCAGTCGACTGACCCAATATACCAGTCGACTGAAACGGCTTCAACTGTAAAATTTCTGAATGGACATCTTCTTCCATGAAGGGATGCACTGCATGAATGGATGTCTCTCTTGGATGCAACTCTTCACTAAGAGTTGCATCCAACTGAAAACTATATAAAGAAGTTATCACTCACTTCATAATCACAAATTTTCTGATTCTAATTGTCTATATTCTCTCTTGTGATTATTCAAGTGCATTCATAATCTCCATTGCTTTAAATCTTTGAATTATATAACATATACTTTGATTCTTAGCAATGTTCTTCCTTTCAAATCTTCACATACTCTTTATATTCTTGAGGAATTGATTATAGGAAGTTTGTAATCTTAATAGAATAATCAGCGTTATCAAGAACACATTAAGTCAACTACATTGTACTTTGTTAAAGTCCTGTTCTGCTACTCAGGCAAGGGAAAGTCCTCTTCTGCTGCTGAGGCAAAAATACTGTTCTGCTGCTCAGGTGTTGTTTACCTATTCCTCCGGTAAAGAGAGGGTATTGTTAGTTAAATCCAGAAGTTAGTCTGGGACTGGACGTAGGACGGTGCTTCGAACCAGTATAAAATCTCTGCTGTCATTTTACTTGCTGCATTTATATTCCGCGTTATAAACTGTCTATACTTCTGTATTATTGTTTATCCATATTATACGGTCCTATGCACTTTCATTTGGTATCAGAGCCAGGCATCTTATAACCGTTACAGAGTTATCTGATATCTTATTAATATGGAAAATAACACCAGCACTACCACTAACACTGGTTTTATTGAAGGTCAATTCACTGCACGACCTCCTTTCTTTAATGGTTTAAACTATAATTATTGGTCTACTCGTATGAGAATCTATATGCAATCAAATAGTTTTGAATCATGGAATATCGCACAAAAAGAATACACTCCTCCTACTGGAGAATATTCCACTTGGTCAAACACATAAAAACTAGATGCTACTGCCAATGCTAAAGCTATAAACATGTTATTTTGTGCACTAGATAGAAATGAATTTAATCGTGTTAGCATGTGTCAAACTGCTTATGAAATATGGAGAATGCTTAAAATCACTCATGAAGGAACTAATAACGTCAAACACAGCAAAATCTCCATACTCAAAAATCAGTTTCAAAACTTTAGAATGGAACAAGATGAATCCATCAATGATATGTACTCTAGATTTCAAGATATCTATCATTCACTATTAGGATTAGGAGAAAAGTACACTGATTTTGATATTGTATCAAAAATCCTAAACTCTCTAACGGATGAATGGGAGAGAAAAGCTTGGCCATTGAAGAAGCTAATGACCTCTCTACCATAAAACCTGAAGAGTTAATAGGAAATCTAATGTCCTATGAAGTGAATTTGCAGGCAAAACGAGTACAAGCACAAGATAAAAAGAACATAGCTTTTCATGCTGAGGAAGAAAAAATGAAGATTCGGATGAAGAGGCTCTAGCAATTATTGCTAAAAATTTCAAAAAATTCTTGAAATTTGAAAAAAAAATAACAAAAATAATGGAAAAAGGAACTTTCCAAACAAACCATCATCTTTAGTTCTAGAATGTTTCAATTGTCATAAGAAACATCATATTCAGAAGGAATGCCTAGAATTAAAGAAGAAATATTTCAAAGGCAGAAAAGACAAGAAAAAGAAAGCATTCTCAGTAACATGGGATGATTTAGACACTTCTTCATCAGAAAACAGTAGTGACAGTGAAAACGAGCAAGCAAATGTCTGCTTCATGGCAACTGAAAACGAGGTTAGTGATTTTACTTTTGATGATATGACTGAGATAAATTCGGAGCTAGTTGACACTCTAAAAAATCTCAAAAGAAAATATAAGGAGACTCGTGAATATCAGAACAAAGCAGAATTCGAAAGATATATGCTTAAAGATGAAAAGAAAATATTAGAGGAAGAACTTGAAAAATCACAAGAATCATTCTCTAATATCAATTCTCAACTCACTCTCTTGAGTCAAGAAATTGAAACTCAAAAAGAGAAAAATGATGCTCTTGTTTCTGAAAATCATGAACTAAAAACAAAATTAAAATTGATAGAATTGGATAATACTAGTCTCAAAACTAAGTTAGAAAGCATCACCAAAAATGTTTCGAATTTTAATAAAGGAAGAGAAACATTATCAAAAATTATTGATAACTCTCAATCTGTGTCAAGTAAGAAAGGGTTAGGATATGTTAAGAAAACAACAGCTCCATCTAAAAAGAAAAATAGGAGAAATATTAATCCTACTAAAGTTCAGACAAAAATGAATTCTTACTCACAAAGCATAAAAATTTGGGTTCCTAAAACAAACAACAGTTTGATTAGAAAGAAATATATAAACAGCTTTTTACAAACTATTCATAAGAATAAAGATTATATTTTCAAATGGGATACTGAGCCCTCTTGGGTTTGGTTTCCTAAGATTTAACTCTTAGGACCCTATTAAAAAGGTGGGTACCAATATTATATTATATTTTTTGCAGGTCCCACTAAAGAAAAGAGGAAAACGAATACTCGACAGTGGTTGCTCAAAACATATGACAGGAAACAACGATATGCTATCAAATATTATTTACACAGATGGAGGCTCCGTCACATTTGGAGACAACTCTAATATATCATCGGCAAAGGCAATGTGAACAACAATGGTATTTCAAGTTTACCTCTTATTTCAAATGTTTTACTTGTCAAAAATTTAAAACATAATTTGCTTAGTATCGGCCAATTGTGTGACAAAGGATTCAAAATCACCTTTTCTGAAAATAAATGTAGTATTTTTTATCATAATCAAAATCTTATCTTTGAAGGAAATAGAGACAGAAATATTTATGTTCTGAATATGAAAATAAAACATAATTCAGATATGTGTTTAATAGCCAAAGAAAATGATCCTTGGTTATGGCACAAACGATTCTGTCATATTAATTTTCAAACTATAAATAAGCTTTCTAAAAATGATTTAGTAAAAGGTCTACCAAAAATGAATTTGAAAATAGATCATATTTGTGATGCATGTCAGTTAGGAAAATTAACTAAATCATCTTTTAAATCTAGAAAGGTTATTTCAACCTTACAACCACTTGAATTACTAAATATGGATTTATTTGGACCAACACAAGTACAATCCATTAATCACAGTAGATATGTGTTTGTAATTGTTGATGATTTTTCTAGATATACTTGGACTATTTTTATGAAAAATAAAAGTGATACTTTTGATAATTTTAAATCATTTGTCAAAAGAATTCAAAATCTTAAAGGTTTGAAAATCAAAAACATAAGAAGTGATCATGGAGGTGAATTCGAAAAGGAAGCCTTTGAACATTTCTGTAAGAAAAAAGCAATATTCCATAATTTTTCTTTTCCTAGAACTCCACAACAAAATGGGGTTGTAGAACGTAAAAATAGAACTTTACAAGAATGTGCAAGGACTTTGTTAAATGTAAGTACGTTACCAAAACATTTTTGGGCTGAAGCAGTTGCCACAGCTTGTTATTGTTGAATATGCGCTTATAGGATTTTTGTTTGATGATAATAAACATATATATATATATATATATATTCATTTAATGTATTTGTTAATGTACTATTTTATTTTTCATAGATAAATAAATATTTGTTGAATAAAATAAATTACACAGAATTTGAATTCAAACAGAAATTTTATTCAAACAAATATTTATTACAATTTTGAATAGTACAAATTCAAGCTCTCGCTATACATATACAATTTTGATTCTAATTACATCACAATTCAATTTACATAAATTTCTCACTACATATCACTCACACTCGTAGTTTATCTTCAACTTCATTTCAGTTAGAATCCAGCATCTGAGCAATCTGCAAAAATGTTCACTAACGCAGTAAAATTGAAAAAGAAATATTTTTGCAATATAAAATAAAATATGGATTTTTGAAAATATTATTTGCCTCAGTTATTTGGGTTGTTCGTCATTCATCATACAAGAACAATGTGACACGCACAGTATATCACTGTACATGCCACAAGGCCGTGCACATCGATATACACTTAATAATGCTACAGGGACAGGTGTGCACAAGATCAAACCCAAATATAAAGACAGGTTCAACTCAGGTGCAATATATTTAAAATTTTGTCATCAGCACAAGGTCAGACCCGAGTTTTAAAACTGGGTTCAACACAAGGTCAATGCACAGACTGGAAATTCAAGAAGGCACCAAACAATAAACTGAATGCAAAGGTCAAGTCATTGCAATCATGACTCAACTCAATGCAACAACCAAAGACAAGGCAACATGAAGTATGCAAGCTCGACTAACAGGTTCAACGGTATCAAGTTCAAGCCAGACCAACACAGAGCAACAGAACATCAACTGGGTACATAAAGATCAATCAACGCAGTATGGACAAAGTATCACATACATATGTACATGAGCAAATACACAAGTACACATGTATGCAGTGACACAGCAGTTTTGAACAAGAACACCAGTGACACCAATGCAATCAAGTGGTCAAGACAGTTACATGCAGTCTCAAGTGACACAAATGCAACTCACATGTTTGAAACCACAAAGGACTGCAACAACCAAATGAAACAATGAACCAGTGGCCATAAACATGTGTGGTCAACAAACACAATAAAACTGAAGCATGACAGATTATAAATGAAACAGCATCAAAGCATCAAAGCTTATACAATCAGACAACAACAGAATACATCCAGATTACAGTGTGACAATGCACCATCAAGAAACCACTGTAACGATGCAAACTGACTCGAAGAAATCCCACCAAGCAAACAAAATGTCAAAGACCAAATGCCATCATATGTTCATGAGCAAACAAGTGCACAAATGTACATAATCCAGGCAACAAGTACATCATGAAACTAAAGTGCTCAATGCACAGTGCAGACAAATGCACAATTCAAATGAATATGAAATAACCAGAGAAAGGCAACAATGTGCACAGGTCAGGGAAGCAATGCAAGTTCATATGTACAGCAAGCTACAATCTCAATGAATTGGATGAACAAGACTCAAGTATGTATACAGAGAGTATATAACATGACAATGCAGACACGACAATGAAGACTACAGCAAATGTCCAGACAACAACAGAGCAGCATTCACGAAGTAAGAAACAGTACAAGCTCGAGGCAATATGAGTGCAATGAAATTATGAAACGGTGATGCAAATAATGAACAATCAGACAACATCAAAATCCACGAATGCAATGTTTAAATGGAGTTCAGGTTAAACCAACCAGAGGAGATGGCCAGAGACGAAGCTCACAGGGGCCAGAAAATCAAAGCCATAATTCATCGTGAAGTCGAAAGCAATAAACAAGCTATAGTCGAAATCATGGAAGCATACAGAAGTCAACAAGGAAATTCATGTGTAAAAATTCAAGTGCGTATCATTGAAAAAGTCAAAAGTCAAATTCAAGTAAAAGAGGAAAGTTTCTGCCGTATGACTCAAGAAAAAAATCGAACGCTACAAAATCAAAACCGTGCGTATCAAGTTGTAACAATAACAGGAAAGCAAGAATTAGGAAAGTGTCGAATTGATACGAACAAACTCTAGGGTCTCGGAATTCATATAAATACATCACCCAAATCGTCATCGGAAAAATGTGGAAAAATCGAATCAAATCCAAATATAAACCCACAATCATCATCGGCAAAATAATCAATCAATCGAGTTCAAGCAAGCATTGAACCAGCAACGAAAGGGAAGAGATTAAATAACATAATCTATCAAACTCGATCAACAGAGGAGCAGCTGCGAACGAGCTCAAGTGAATAGCAGCCGATCATCAGAGAAGCAGCGAGCAAAGAGCAACACAAACCAGAGAATCGAATCTGAGAAAGCCCTAATTTTCGCAAGGGAACGAAGCCCTAATTCAGATCGAATAAAGATACAACAGAGCCGCCATTATCACAAAGGAACGGGCAGAAGAAATTAAATGGGTTGGCCTTGTTTTTAATAAAGGCTTTAGTTTATTTTTCAATTAGGGTTTTAGTTCTTTTAAAATTGTTTTTTTAAGTTTTTTTTAAATTTAAATACTCTTTTAAGGTTTTCAAATCTTGGTAAATCACCACCTAGGATTAAGGTAGTGTCAGATTGTCTAGTTAGGATTAGTTCAGTGAGCAGGGTTTGCGAGTTTGCAAAACTCTATAGGCGGTAGCAGGGGTTGTGAGTCTGTTAGAGTGTTTGTAAGCAGGAGACTGTTTAATTATAATAGAAATCTAGGAATGCAGCAGTAGGCTGGGGTTGCCGAAGCTGGGTAAATTTTGTGTGTGATTTAGTTTTCAGCGTATTTACCTTTCTGCACTTTGTTTTTTGTGTTTAAATCGAGAAAATTTGCTATAACCCTATTCACCCCCCCCTCTAGGGTTAATCTAGATCCTACAAGTGGTATCAGAGCGAGGTATTTTTCTTAACTCTAGAGTTATGAATCTACCAAATAATGCTTTTTTTGAGTGGCAATCTACTGCTAGGCCATCCATGTTTAATGGGAATGATTATGCTTATTGGAAAGTTAGGATGGGTATTTATCTTAGTTCTGTTGATTATGATGTTTAGGACATTATTGAAACTGGCTATAAATCTCCACTATAACTGTTGGTGATACTGAGATTCCTAAACCTAAGGAAAGGTGGGATGCTAACGATAAGAAATTAAAAACTACAAATGCTAAAGCCATGAATGCTTTGATCTATTCTCTTGATAAGACTAAATTTAATAGAATTTCTCATTGTAAAACTGCACAGGAAATTTGGCATACCTTGGAGGTGACACATGAAGGAACTTCTCAAGTCAAGGAGTCTCATCTAGCCCTATTCAGCAATGAATACGAGAACTTTGTGATGGACAAAGGCGAGAGCATAAAAGACATGTTTGGACGCTTTTCAACTTTGGCGTACAATGCTAGAGCGCTTGGGAAGGTATTCACTGAGGTAGAGCTTGTAAGGAAGGTGCTATGAGTCTTACCGATGAGCTTTGAAGCAAAAGTCACGGCAATACAAGAGTCGAAAGATCTGAGTAAACTAAGCATGGAGGAGTTGATCGACAACTTGATGACATATGAGCTTGAGCTAAAAGCAAAGGAGGAACGCAACAACTCCGAATCAAAGAAGAAGATGACTGCCTTAAAGAGAAAAGAAGAGAGCGATAAAGAAGAAGAAGATCCAATTGAAGAGCTTTCAATGGCTGTCAATAATCTTAGAAAATGGTCAAGATTCAGGCCACGCAAGAAGAAAACAAGTGGTAATAGGCCAAAAGATTCTGACAATTCCGATAATGAACTGACGTACTTTAACTGCAAGAAACCTGACCACTTCAAACAACAATGTCCACTTCTCAAAAACAACAAAGGAAAGAAAAAGAAGAAGAAGGCTTTTGCAGCGACTTGGGATGATGAAGAAGGAGAGGAAGTTTTGAATAATAGCTCAGAGGAGACTAACTTGTGTCTTATGGCAAGATCAGATTCAGAAGCAAGCTCAGAGGAATCCAGTGAGGGAGGTGACTATTCTTATAAAGAACTTGCTTTGATGTGTTGTGATCTTACTAAAATAGTTGATACTCTTGAATCTAAAATTGAAAAACTGAAATCCGATAGGAGAGAACTTGTCCATGAAAATTTTAGGTTAGAAACTGAACTTGAAAATATTCAAAACCTAGGCTGTAAAAAACGTAAAATTTTAGATTCAGAATTATCAAGACTTAAGAATAGCTTTGAGAATCTTGAAAAAGAAAACTTGAGTCTTAAGGAAACCATTGACACTAGGAAAAAGGATTTTATAAATAGATGTACCTCACTTGTAACTGAAAACACAACACTAAAAACCAAAGTCCAAAATCTTGAGAAATCTCTGAATAACTTTTCAAGAGGAGAAAAATCATTCAACATGTTATTGGGAAATCAAATTCTTGCTAACAACAGAAAAGGACTAGGCTTTGGGAAAACACAAGTTGATGATAATGCAAAAGGTAAGAGTGTCTTTGCTAGATGTGAAATAACTGGACATCGTGTTGAAAATTGTAGTCATAGGAGCAAGAACACAAAATTTATACAAGTTTGGGCTCCTAAGAATTCTACAAACAAATTTCATGTCTATTAGAACAAGAATAAAAGGACTAAACAAGTTTGGGTTCCAAAGGGATTGTTTATTCACAATGCTTCAGCCACTAACAATCATGGACCTATAAAAACAAATAGGTCACAAAAATCTTTCATCGTGTAGGTATGGTGGCAGGCTAAGGAACAACAACAGTGTTCTTTGGATTTTGGCTGTTCCAGAAACACAACGGGCAACAAAGCAAAGTTCCTTAGCCTAGTACAAAGGTGACAGAATCACAATGGGCAACCACGAAAAATCATCGTAAAGGTAAAATAGGTGAAGGTATGTTTATTTGATCGATATATTAAATGTGATAATCTGCACCGTATTTTGAATTAAATCAGCCAATAATAATTTGATGATAAAGAGATGATGATTTTTTGATTCTGACATAGTTGGCCAATTATATTTATGCCAAAAACACTATTCTTTGAATTACTTCATACATATACGTTTGGATTAAACATAGTGTTTTGTTGGATGATAATATTTTTTTCGGCTAACTCTATATTCACGGTTTTCTGATTATTTACACGACTTCAATTCAAATTCAAGAATGCTGTTAAAAATTGGGTTGAGTTTGTATGCACACTTCGAGATCTAGTCTATCAAATTTAATTAGTGATATTTTGGAGTGAAAGAGAAATTCAGATGCAGATCATACTGGTAATCTAGTTGACAGAAAACTTACTAGTTGAACGTGATTTATGGTGAGACATTTAGTAACTGCATCGTTTTTCAAAGAAAATATCTACATATTTTTCATTACAAATAATTTTCAAATAACAAAAAAAATTCTCATAAAACCCCTCCGAGAAAATCATTTTTTGACCATATTTTCAGATTAGTCATTTTTATTGATTTTAAATGACAAATTTTGACTAATCTGACTCCCTACTAATTATCAAAAAGATAAATAGTGATTGAGAAGGTGATAAGTGTTGATATTTAACATACATTACTCAAGACGGTATATTTGGAAAATTTCTTTAGGAATTCAAACAAGAGTTATAAAACTTTTTGTTGGGTAAAGATTCCATGACCATTTCTATTTCTATCATTTTTCTATCGACCATCATTCGTCAAAATCCAATATAGTAGGTCAATATGTGATATTTTAAACGGGAAATCATTTGTGCTTCAATTTATTATATTTTTAGCAATAAAAAATAAATATCCAAAATATTCACTCTCATTTAAAAGTCCTCACGGTTATGCATGGATGAATTACTTGGATTTTTGATTATGTGCTTCCATGCTCATTTAAAAGTCCTCACGGTTATGCATGTATGGAAGGCATATCAAAATTGATTGATTAAATAGACAAGTTGTTTCTAATCCCATTTAAAAGTCCTCACGGTTATGCGTGGTTAGAAGGTACTTGATTTCATTTTTAAATAATTTTTTTTATAGAATACTACTAATCTCATTTAAAAGTCCTAATGGTTATGCATGGTTAGTAGATATTCAAATTTCCTGAAATAAATATACCACAATTAGAAAAAACTATATGGTTTTATTTGATGAAATACTTCCCATCATTCTAAAAGTGGAATATGCGCCTAACAGGGGTACTTATGATTTTTGTTTGATTTTTATTGAAGTTTAATATTTATATTCAAATTGAGTTTTAATGTTGGATTAATATAAATCACTTTATCTCTATTTTCTCTAATACCGTTATTCTTTTGCTGATAACAAAAGGGGGAGAGAAAAGTTAAGATTTTGTCAAATAAAATCAAGCAAAGGTCAAATAATTTTCCATTTGAATCTAGGCTCATTTGTATATTTCTATTTGTATGCATATATGTAGGAGGAGCATCATGTAGAGAGGAAGCATTTAAATAGGGGGAGCAATTAGAGTATATCATTGATCAAATACATTTAACACGGTCAAAATCTTAAATATATGTTTGTTATCATCAAAAGGGGGAGATTGTTGAATATGCGCTTATAGGATTTTTGTTTGATGATAATAAACATATATATATTCATTTAATGTATTTATTAATGTACTATTTTATTTTTCATAGATAAATAAATATTTGTTGAATAAAATAAATTACACAGAATTTGAATTCAAACAGAAATTTTATTCAAACAAATATTATTACAATTTTGAATAGTACAAATTCAAGCTCTCGCTATACATATACAATTTTGATTCTAATTACATCACAATTCAATTTACATAAATTTCTCACTACATATCACTCACACTCGTAGTTTATCTTCAACTTCATTTCAGTTAGAATCCACCATCTGAGCAA
Source organism: Allium cepa (assembly GCA_030765085.1). Classification (NCBI taxonomy): domain Eukaryota; kingdom Viridiplantae; phylum Streptophyta; class Magnoliopsida; order Asparagales; family Amaryllidaceae; genus Allium; species Allium cepa. Next base: position 682,022,492 of record CM060932.1, on the reverse strand, counting down.
TCTGCAAAAATGTTCACTAACGCAGTAAAATTGAAAAAGAAATATTTTTGCAATATAAAATAAAATATGGATTTTTAAAAATATTCTTTGCCTCAGTTATTTGGGTTATTCGTCAGTCATCATACACGAACAATGTGACACGCACAATGTATCCATGTACATGCCACAAGGCCGTGCACATCGATATACACTTGATAATGCTACAGGGACAGGTGTGCACAAGATCAAACACAAATATAAAGACAGGTTCAACTCAGGTGCAATATATTTAAAATTTTGTCATCAGCACAAGGTCAAACCCAAGTTTTAAAACTGGGTTCAACACAAGATCAATGTACAGACTGGAAATTCAAGAAGGCACCAAACAATAAACCGAATGCAAAGGTCAAGTCATTGCAATCATGACTCAACTCAATGCAACAACCAAAGACAAGGCAACATGAAGTATGCAAGCTCGACTAACAGGTTCAACAATATCAAGTTCAAGCCAGACCAACACAGAGCAACAGAACATCAACTGGGTACATGAAGATCAATCAACACAGTATGGACAAAGTATCACATACATATGTACATGAGCAAATACACAAGTACACATGTATGCAGTGACACAGCAGTTTTGAACAAGAACACCAGTGACACCAATGCAATCAAGTGGCCAAGACAGTTACATGCAGTCTCAAGTGACACAAATGCAACTAACATGTTTGAAACCACAAAGGACTGCAACAACCAAATGAAACAATGAACCAGTGGCCATAAACATGTGTGGTCAACAAACACAATAAAACTGAAGCATGACAGATTATAAATGAAACAGCATCAAAGCTTATACAATCAAACAACAACAGAATACATTCAGATTACAGTGTGACAGTGCACCATCAAGAAACCACTGTAATGATGCAAACTGACTCGAAGAAATCCCACCAAGCAAACAAAATGTCAAAGACCAAATGCCATCATATGTTCATGAGCAAACAAGTGCACAAATGTACGCAATCCAGGCAGCAAGTACATCATGAAACTAAAGTTCTCAATGCACAGTGCAGACAAATGCACAATTCAAATGAATATGAAATAACCAGATAAAGGCAACAATGTGCACAGGTCAGGGAAGCAATGCAAGTTCATATGTACAGCAAGCTACAATCTCAATGAATTGGATGAACAAGACTCAAGTATGTATACAGAGAGTATACAACATGACAATGCAGACACAACAATGAAGACTACAGCAAATGTCCAGACAACAACAGAGCACAATGCACCAAGTAAGAAACAGTACAAGCTCGAGGCAATATGAGTGCAATGAAATTATGAAACGGTGATGCAAATAGTGAACAATCAGACAACATCAAAATCCACGAATGCAATGTTCAAATGGAGTTCAGGTTAAACCAACCAGAGGAGATAGCCAGAGACGAAGCTCACAGGGGCCAGAGAATCAAAGCCATAATTCATAGTGAAGTCGAAAGCAATAAACAAGCTATAGTCGAAATCATGGAAGCATACAGAAGTCAACAAGGAAATTCATGTGTAAAAATTCAAGTGCGTATCATTGAAAAAGTCAAAAGTCAAATTCAAGTAAAAGAGGAAAGTTTCTGCCGTATGACTCAAGAAAAAATCGAACGCTACAAAATCAAAACCGTGCGTATCAAGTTGTAAAAATATCAGGAAAGCAAGAATTAGGAAAGTGTCGAATTGATACGAACAAATTCTTGGGTCTCGGAATTCATATAAATACATCACCCAAATCGTCATCGGAAAAGTGTGGAAAAATCGAATCAAATCCAAATATAAACCCACAATCATCGTCGGCAAAATAATTAATCAATCGAGTTCAAGCAAGCATTGAACCAGCAACGAAAGGGAAGAGATTAAATACCACCATCTATCAAACTCGATCAACAGAGGAGCAGGTGCGAACGAGCTCAAGTGAATAGCAGCCGATCATCAGAGAAGCAGCGAGCAAAGAGAAACACAAACTAGAGAATCGAATCTGAGAAAGCCCTAATTTTCGCAAGGGAACGAAGCCCTAATTCAGATCGAATAAAGATACAACAGAGCCGCCATTATCAGAAAGGAACGGGCAGAAGAAATTAAATGGGCTGGCTTTGTTTTTAATAAAGGCTTTAGTTTATTTTTCAATTAGGGTTTTAGTTTTTTTAAAATTGTTTTTTTAAGTATGTTTTAAATTTAAATTCTCTTTTAAGGTTGTCAAATCTTGGTAAATCACCACCTAGGATTTAGGTAGTGTCAGATTGTCTAGTTAGAATTGGTTCAGTGAGCAGGGTTTGTGAGTTTGCAAAACTCTATAGGCGGTAGCAGGGGTTGCGAGTCTGTTAGAGTGTCTGTAAGCGGGAGACTGTTTAATTAATAGAAATCTGGGAATGCAGCAGTAGGCAGGGGTTGCCGAAGCTGGGTAAATTTTGTGTGTGATTTACTTTTCAGCATATTTACCTTTCTGTAGTTTGTTTTTTGTGTTTAATTCGAGAAAATTTGCTATAACTCTATTCACCCCCTCCCCTCTCCAGAGTCAATCTAGATCCTACAGTTATGTTTTGAATCGTGTTTCACTTCGACCACTAACTAAGAATACTCCTTATGAACTTCTTAATGGACGAAAACCAAATATTTCCTATTTTAAAGTTTTCGGTTCAAAATGTTTTATGTTAAACACAAAAGATCAGCTTGGTAAATTTTATCCAAAATCCGATGAAGGAATCTTTTTAGGATATTCATATCGTAGCAAAGCTTATCGAATTTATAATAAAAGAACAAATATCATCGAAGAAACTCTTTATGTATCTTTTGATGGAAATTTTAAACCAACTCCAAGTATAATAGATGATGAAGATTTCCCTGATAATACCACAAATACACAAACTACAACTTTTGAAATTAATGAAAACATTGCTCACAATAACAATGAATTAAGATCTCCACCTAGAGTTTTAAGAGATCATCCTTCTGTTAATGTTATTGGAGAACTAAATTCATCTGTTAGGACAAGAAGTCAATTAAATCAAATGGGTCATGTAGCTTTTCTTTCTCATATTGAACCTAAAAATATTAAAGAAGCATCTACTGATGAAAACCGGTTAATCTCTATGCAAGAAGAACTAAACCAATTTGAAAGAAATGACGTTTGGGATTTAGTTCCACGACCTAGTGATTAATCAGTTATTGGTACAAAATTGGTTTTCAAAAATAAAGTATATGAACAAGGAAATGTTACTAGAAATAAAGCTAGATTAGTTTCTCAAGGTTATAATCAAGAGGAAGGAATTGACTATGAAGAAACGTTTGCTCCAGTCCCTAAACTAGAAGCAATACGAATCTTACTAGCTTTTGCATGTTTTCATAATTTTAAATTATATCAAATGGATGTCAAAAGTGCTTTTTTAAATCGTTTTATAAAAGAAAATTTTTTCGTTGAACAACCTCCATTATTTGTACATAAACAATTTCCTGACCATGTCTATAAACTCAAAAAGGCTTTATACGGTTTAAAACAAGCACCTCGTGCTTGGTACGATCGTCTTAAAAGTTATTTACTAAATTCTGGTTTTGAAATTGGAAAGGTTGATCAAACTCTTTTTATTAAAAGAAACAAGCATGATATTTTAATTATCCAAATATATGTTGACGATATAATTTTTGGATCTACAAATGAAAAGTTTTGTCAAGAATTTTCTAAGATAATGACAAATGAATTTGAAATGTCACATATGAGTGAGTTAAATTATTTTCTTGGTTTACAAATAAAATAACTAGAAAATGGTATTTTTATTAATCAAGAAAAATATTGTAACAGTCTAATTAAACGCTTTGGTATGGAAAATACTTCTACCAAACCAACTCCTATGAGTACAACCATACATCTTGATAAAAATGAAAATGGAAAAAGTATTGACCAAAAATTATATCGAAGTATGATTGGATCGTTACTATATTTAATAGCTAGTAGACCTGACATAATGATGAGTGTTTGTTTATGTGCACGATTTCAAGCAGACCCCAAAGAATCACATTTAAGAGTAGTGAAACGCATATTACGGTATCTTAATAAAACCAAGGATTTTGGACTATTCTATCCAAAGGAATGTCCTTTTGAATTAGTATCATATAGTGATGCTGATTTTGGAGGAAGCCGGACAGATAGAAAAAGTACAAGTGGGACTTGTCATTTTATTGGACGATCTCTTATATCTTGGTTTAGTAAGAAACAAAATTGTGTTTCATTATCAACATGTGAAGCAGAATATATTTCTGCTGCCCTGGCATGTGCTCAAGTTACATACATACAACAAACACTATAAGATTTTGGTTTTAACTTAACTAAATCAACTATTTACTGTGATAATTCTAGTGCTATTAATTTATCTAAAAATCCTGTTAATCACTCCCGAACAAAACACATTAACATTCGTCATCATTTTCTTCGTGATAATATTGAAAAGAATTTGATAAATCTAAAATTTGTTTCCTCTGATAAACAATTGGCAGATATATTTACAAAACCTTTAAACGAAAATACTTTTGTAAATTTAAGACGAAAGCTTGGTATTATTTCTTTTAAAAATTTATGATTTATATATATATATAGCTTCTTACATCTTTGCAAAATAAAAATTTTATGACTCTAGTAGGACTTGAACTCATAACCACTCCTACGTTTTCAAATACTTCTTACCATTTGAGCTATGATTGTTTCTTGTTTCATGTAGAAGATTGGTTCTATTTATTCTGAATATTTTCGTTTAAAAAAATCACAAAATTACATGGCCACCAGGACTTGAACCTGGGTCTTCTAGCAGGTAACTCCATAGCTTACCAATTATGCTATGATTGCATTTTCTACTAAGTTATATGGTTCATACATTCTTAACCATATATCTTTCTTTTCCTTAATTTATTCTGCCCCATTTTTTTTAATTTTAATCTCTGGTTATTAACTTTTGAAGATCTATAACCATTCATTCTAAGCTCATATTCAACTATATAAACTGCCTCTTCTCAGTTATTAATCATCATTACAATTTTTTTTTACAAAATCTTTACAAACTATATTCTTCTCAATGGCCTCTCAAAACTCTCATGATTCCTCTAACTCAAAATTATCTTTTGCTACTCCAACCTCTTCAAGTAACTATGATTCATCCAATAGCTCCACTCCAACATTACCAACTCCTACCCCCATTCATGAACCAGGAAGATATCACACCGGTTTCTCACCAAAACCAAAAAGGTCTCGAAAATCGTTGTTTCTTTCTCCAAAAACAAAAACAAAAATTGATGAAATCCATCACTATCAACAGGAGCAAGTCAATTTACAAAGAGAAATGTTTTACGAACATCGGATGAATTCAAATCGTCTAAGTCTTATTGAATCTATTGCACTTAAGTTTTATGGAAAATCATCTAAACATGATGTTGTTCAACCTTCAACATCCCGTCAAGCAAATTCATCCAGCTGGAATAACTGGGAACAATCTCCAACTCAACCTCCGCATCTCCAAACTCATGGGAATGCCAAAATTATTGGTCTCCTTTGCAACCTTTTGTTGAGAATACCAAGGTTGAACCACAAGAATGCTCTCCAAAAACTCCAAAATAATTAACATTTTTTGTATATTATTGTTCCTGCTTATTTGTATTTTATTTATATAATTGATTCTTTATATAAATTTTGTTTTCTCAGCTTCATTTAATTTTTACTCACAGTCAGTCAACTGGAAATAAAGGTCAGTCGACTGAATGCAGGGTTTCCAAACTCTCAGGAAACCAGTCAGTCGACTGACCTATAACGTTCAGTCGACTGGCTATTGAAATTTTTTCCAATAATAGTGCACCAGTCGACTGAACGTTATTACCAGTCGACTGGCTGTAGGCAAATTGCCTTTATATTCCCTTTTTACTTACCTTTTTCCCTCATTTCACTTTACTCTTCTCAGTTTTTTACCCAAATCTATTTCACCCAAAACCCTAAATTCTCAGTTTTCCCCAATTTTTCACTACAAATGGCTCCTCCAAAATGTCAAAGACAAGGTTCTTCTTCCGTCGATCCTACCGATGCCCAAATTGCTCAATGGCTATACAATGATGTGGCTATACAAAGATGGCATAAAATGAAAAACTCAAGGATCTTTGAAGGTTCTTTCATGGTCTATAGTGATTTCGCGGCTTATGGTTTACAAGAACTTATGCGTATATCCAGTTTGGAATCTCTACTTGATTTGAATGCCAATTCTCACAAGATCAACCACCTCATGGTAAAGTTATTCTTCGCTAATTTAAATCTTCCTCACCAACGCCCATCGAATCGGGATGATTGTGTTTGGAGTTTAATGTGTGGTCAACAAGTATTTTTCTCCTTGGATCGAATGGCACACATACTTCAAACTCCCAATCATGGCATTCCACTAGATGATGTCGAATGTAATATTCGACAAAGGGATAGAATTAGCCATATGTTTATGGAAGATAATATGACGGAACAGAAATCTATTCTCCTTCGTCCAAAAGCTAGAATTCTTCACAAAGCTTTAATGCGAAGTATACTTCCAAGAACAAGGTCATATGAACTTATCTACCCAGAAAATTTTAAAGCTTTATATGCGATATGGGGAGGAATACAAGTAAATTGGCTATGAAGAATTTTGGATGAGTTTCTATCTTTCGACAAGGGTAACATGAGAATAATTTATTTTGGTGAATATATAATGCGATTGCTTTTAAATGTGGGAACACCTCAACCGGAATCCGAAACTTCTTCCATTGGGGTTATCAACATTCGCACAATAAGCCTCATGAAACCACCGTCAGCTCCTCCGACATTTACCTCCTTTGAAGAATGGCGTCAGCAACATCAACGACAATCAGGCGGACCAATTATTCAAGGACGAACGTCTCATCCCGAAGAAGACGATGATATTCGTCTTGCACAATCAGCGAGTTTGCGAGAATCCGTCGAGATCCTTTCTAGAAATCAAAAAATACTAGGATCTCGTTTGAAGAAAGTTGATAAAAAATTAGACAAAGTAAAAGGATTCTTCTCTATCCTATGGGATGCAATTTCATGTTCGTCTTCCACAACTGCTTCTTCAATAGCTCACGGTAAACGTCCAGAACCTAGATTTACATGGTCAACTTCCGAAGAACATACCAGTAGTGATACTAGTGGCACAGGAAGCGGTGCTCATGGGACTTCTAGACCCAGAAAGGAGCCCGTACAAGAGGAAGATGAGTAGGTTCTTTTCGTAAGTAAGTTGGATATGAATTTTTTTAACTCTATTGTCATTTCAAACATATGAAACTCTATTGCAACTTATTTATTGAGACTTGTACTAAATAGTCTCTCTTTTATATATTTTATGCACTTTTATTTTATATTTTTGTTTGATGTATCTCCTTTTTGTCGATGACAAAGGGGGAGAAAAAGTATGTGCACTAACATATTTGATGTAGGAAAAAGATATCATACATTCAGGGGAGGAATATTTTCTCTCCAATATATATACAGGTTGTCATCAATCAAAAAGGGAGAGAATGTTGAATTACTCGTTTTGATTCATGACAAGACAGTTCAGAAACTAAAGAAGAATTTGTATTCATACATGAAAAAAAGAAGACAACAGAGGATCTCTAGGTTTAAAGTAACTATTATAGATATTGAGTCTTAGACATATGTTAAAATCAATCCTCTGGTTTTCGATTTTAAAATTTTCTTTACAAAACAGAATTCACTGTGCAATTTATGCACAGCCAGTCGACTGACTGGTTTTACCAGTCGACTGACTGTGCATATGCACAATAGTGAACTCTGTTCATAATTTTAAAACGGCAAATATTTTAAACTTTTAAATATTCAAACACCAGTCGACTGACCCAATATACCAGTCGACTGAAACGGCTTCAACTGCAAAATTTCTGAATGGACATCTTCTTCCATGAAGGGATGCACTACATGAATGGATGTCTCTCTTGGCTGCAACTCTTCACTAAGAGTTGCATCTCTATGAAAACTATATAAAGAAGTTATCACTGACTTCATAATCACCAATTTTCTGATTCTAATTCTCTATATTCTCTCTTGTGATTATTCAAGTGCATTCATATTCTCCATTGCTTTAAATCTTTGAATTATATAGCATATACTTTGATTCTTAGCAATATTCTTCCTTTCAAATCTTCACATACTCTTTATATTCTTGAGGAATTGATTATAGGAAGTTTGTAATCTTAATAGACTAATCAGTATTATCAAGAACACATTAAGTCAACTACATTGTACTTTGTTAAAGTCCTGTTCTGCTGCTCAGGCAAGGGAAAGTCCTCTTCTGCTGCTGAGGAAAAAATCATGTTCTTCTGCTCAGGTGTTGTTTACCTATTCCTCCGGGTGAAGAGAGGGTATTGTTAGTTAAAGCCAGAAGTTAGTCTGGGACTGGACGTAGGACGGTGCTCTGAACCAGTATAAAATCTCTGGTGTCATTTTACTTACTGCATTTATATTTTGCGTTATTAACTGTCTATACTTCTGTATTACTGTTTATCCATATTATACGGTCCTATACACTTTCATAATGTGGGTGCTGAAGCACCGCAAGTTGATATGGGAGCTATGTATCAGTTCTTCGTCAACCTATGTAAGCTGAAGCTGCTATGAGATTAGCTGGTGGAAATGTTAAAGGAGGAAATCAGGGAGCTTCGGTGGTCATTAACTATGCAATATTGAGTAAAGACTATGCTAGGCTTAGAGGGAAGTTGATTATCAGCACTGAGGATGCAATTGAAGTAAAGAATTAGTTGCTTCATTGCAAAATGATCTTTGTTGATTTAGGCCTTAATGATGAGCGGAAGAGGAGACTTGCTTCTAGGAAGTTGCAAAGAGCAGCACTGTACTGGTGGAAGAGTGTTACTACGGGAGTAAATGAAGAGACCATGACTTAGACAGAATTCAGAAGGAGGTTTGAGGAAAGATTCATGTCGGAGATTGCCAAGTCAACTCTGGTAAGGAAGTTTGGTGAGCTGGTGTAAGAAGAGATGACAGTTCTTGAGTATGCTAATAGATTTGAGGAGTTATCGAGGTACGTGTATGCTACGGTAGATATAGTTATCAAAAGGAATGAGAAGCTCATTCGCTGATTGAAACTGAGCTTGCTAAAGCAACTTTGCCACATACTAGGGATCCATGTGATGTGGTTATTGAGATGGTTTTGAGGCAGAAGGAGATGCTCACTTTTCTTGATAGTAACTGTTTAACGACGAATTTTCATTCGGTTTAGAAAACCGCCGATAAATTTCAAATTAAATTAAACCGCAAGCACACGGCGTACAATGATAGTACGTGGCGAGTGCGGGTCGATCCATAGGGAGTTGTAGATTTTAAAAAACTATTCAATCAAATTAACCAAGATTAGAAAGTGAGTTTAAGCTAAATAAATGATAAAACTAACAAACTAGAAAATTAAAAGTGATAAAAATATGAAAGTAGAAAAACAATTTAGAGATAAATCCACTATCTAGATCACATAGCTCAACAAATTATGAAATTATGATCTCCCTTCTTTGGTTGTTAGTGAATTTAAATGATGTGTTTATCATAAGTATGGCTTGTTTATGCTATTAATTAGCTCAACATAAGTCATCAAACTATAACACACCCCATAAACCACTATTTAATTCTCATAAAAAATGACAATAAAGTTGAAAATAAAATCTATTTTAAGTTAACTATTGATTAGAAATATAGACCATCAAATTTTAATTTTAGAATCACTCCATTACCATATTCATATGTAAATGAAGAGGTAATTACTGTTTGTGATTGTTTGAGTATAGCCTATTTGTTATGAACAACAAAGACTATCAAATTCAACATGAAATAATAAATCACATCAACATTCAATTTCCTTTAAGCACAAAAAGAGAGCAATAATAACAAAGTGTTGAAACTACATAATTAGAGAGCATAATTACCCCTAAATTGAAGGGGTTCAGGCTCTCATATTTGTTATCAAATCGACAAATGTATCTTGCAACATGAAAGAAAAAGAAGAGGAAAAGAGAGCTAATTAACAAGAAATAAAACTAATCTACTTGCATCAAAATAAAACTACACTACTAGCAAGAAAGGAAATAAAAAAGAAAAGAAAAAACCAATGTATTAAAGTTGCATAAAAAATTACATAAAAGAAATGGCTTAGTAGCCATGAAAAGAAAAGAGAAGCTTTCTTTTATTTCTAAGCTAAAACTCACTAAGAGGAAGAGAGGTTACATGAAGCATAAGGGGTATTTATAAAAGTTTAAAACCTTAATCCACTTTTTTTGGAAACTACCCAAAACACCCTCTTAGGAAGTGTGATGGCCAAGTTATTATTAACTTCAAATAATTATCCATTGAGTGTGTATGAAGATTTAATGGCCTTTTAGCATGTGCATTAGCTCCTAAGTTTACAATAAGGTACGTGGGTAAGTGGGGTCCTCCATGATCATCACTTTAAATTATTTCCATCTTCATTTCTTTGTATTCACTTTTGTGCAAGCATATCTTCATGAAGCCACTTCTAAAGTTCACTAAAATTCCTACAAAACAACATAGAAAATTCTAAGTAAATTTTCACAAATTAATAAATGCACAAAAATGACCATTTTGCCCCTATATGAAGATGTTTATGCGACAATTTAAAATAATTTGAATTTTGGTTTAAACAAGTTTGAACACCCAATATGATCATTTATTTAATTTAAATAGATTAAATACGGTGGTAAAAATATGCACATTTACGTGCACATCAAATACCCCCACACATATCTTTTTATTCGTCCTCGAATAAAAAAACTAAGATAAATATGTTTTCGTAGAAAACATGATTGCATTGAGCATCTGCAACAAGCCGTTAAACCTCTATATGTCCCCAGTAGGATAAGTATTGTCTCGTGAGGGTTTTTAGTGGATACCACCCATAAAATCCAAATGCAATATGAAAATATTTACAAAATGCAAGATTTATTTACAACGATATGGATGCAAGTTTTTTGAAAATATTTACAAACGAAGGATTTAGTTTTAAATCGACGCAAGTAAGTTAAATATAGGTTTTGGTTATAATATTGAAAATTTAAGCCATTTACTCATCAAAATTTCCACTAAAAACAAATTTATCAAAGAAAATATACTATAGTTTAACACGTTGTTTCAGTCGATAACACAGTATAACTACGAAATAGATCCTTAGTCGATTATCAAAGTTTATGAAAGTGGTATTTTCATTTCTTTTCAATAATAGTCAAATCAAATAAGTTAAAATAGTTCTTGGATTTCAATTTCTTACTCTCTCTAAATTTTTGTTTGAAAATTTAGTGATATTAACAATATTTACATATGCCTACCTCAGATAGACCGAAGCCAGATATATTACCCATGCATTGTCTTGTGAACTGGTGTGAGAGGAATATAGGGCATGGTGAGTGAACACACAAGTGTGAACACTTATCGACTTTAGGCGTTATTAATAAAAGAACTTTTATATACATGCACCTAACTCAGATAAACTGAGGCCAGATATACTAATCGTGCACTACCTTGCGGGATTATGTGAGAAGGGTACAGAGCATGGTGAGTGAACACATGACTCTATGTGTTAATTAAAAAAAAATACTTATATACAAGAAATATTTTTTTTAGAAGAGAGAGTTTCACACTATCATCTTAGCATCATTTAACTTAGAAGACAAAAAAATGTTATATATTTACTTTAAATCAACCATTTTTAAAACAAATATTTTCACTTAGGATGTATTTCATGATTAACACGTATGAATCTTCCTATATACTAGCTAAACCATTATTATTTGTAATCAAACTTCATTTTTATTTTTGTTAATACGAATAAATTTTCAAAAATTTCAATTTAATAAACCAAAACCATATATTTATCCTATAGTGTTTCTTTAAAAATAAATCAAAATGCTTTAAAAATATATTTGTTTTTGAAGATTTTTATATTTTTTTTTGAGTTTTGGAAGAAAAATGAAAAATTAATCATGAAAAATCAAAAAGAAGATGAGTCTCCCTCCACACTTGATTTTGACTATGTCCCCACAGTCAACCCAAGTGGAAGGAGAAAAATAAAAAGATGACCTATATTTACATGAAAATGAACAGTATTTACACGAGATCGGAAAGTATATCGTCAAAAAGTAAATGAAACGATCTTCCAAAGACCGATTCATTTGTCTCGTCAAACATGCGAGACAAAGCTTAAGCTCAAAAATCCAAACCATAAAATATTTCGGAGTTGAATGTGGATTTGGAAAAATGAATGTCATTTTATCAAAAATCGCGCGAGTTGTTTTATTTTCAATGGTTTTAGGGTCGATAAAACAATTGATTGAAAATCAACTTTATGTTCACCACATTGAAATTCGAGCTCATCATTAACGAATTCTTCAAAATTATTGATTTCAAAATCGAAATGGTGATTTAACTCTTCCCTTTCGGCATTTAACAACTCATTTTCGAAAAGTCCAAAGAATTTATGTTCACAAAATTCGTCTTCCTTCGTTGAATTATTCACAACTTCATTGCATAAATCAAGTTCAAAATCCAAAGTTGTTGTGTTCAATTTTTCAAAATCAGGAAAAAGAAGATCAAGTTTTAAATTTAGTTTCTCACCCTCAAAAGAATTGAAATCCAACTCAATTACCGTGTTTTCAACAACTTCATTAAGATCGTCATTTCAATTTCAAAAGTTGTTATTTGAAAATCTTCGCTTTGGGTAAAAGATGGATTATTGTTTGACTCATCAGATAGGATTTGGTTTTGTTTCTCACGTTGTTTTATATATCTTTCAAACAACGAATCTGTGCAATCATCGTAAATTTCGTTCATTTGCTTTACAAAATCCAATTTATAATTATTAACTTGAGAATATTCGATTTGGACTTGTTGAGAACAATAATTTTCAATCGCATCATAGTCGAGATTATTCCCATTGCCAAATTCGTTTAAAAAGTTGTTTTCATTTTCATTTTGACTTTGAAACTCGTTTTGAAATTCGAGATAGAATTGGCATGGAATATACTCGAAATCGTTTGAATTTTAGAGTGAATTCAAATTTTGATGGTTTTGAAAACTTTGATTTGGGTTATCGTACAAATATGAATTACACAACTCATTTATCATTTGATTTTGTTGTGTAGAAAGTTCAAGTAAAGATTTCATTCTCTTTTTGAAAGTTGAGGGTTGGTCAACATTTTGAAAATTGTGGTGCAAAATCTGAATTGTTTGAACAATAATTGTCATTGAAATATCAATAAGAATTTGAAGTGAAATTATATGGATTATATTGATTTTCACAAATATCGCAAAATTCTGACAAGTAAGGAAATTCAGACATTTTTCAAGAACGTTTTTGTTTTTTTTTTTTTTTTGTAATGGAAAAATATTTACAAAAAGGAATTTATTTTTCAAAAAGAAAATTGATTTTTTCTAACAAGAAGAAGTATTCACAAAGGCCAATTTATTATCAGAAAAAAAGAAATTTGATTTTTATTTTGTTTTTGGATTTTCAAAATTTTTTTGAAAAGATTTTTTTATTTTTGTTTTTGTTTTTCTATGAATTTTTTTTGGATTTCTGGATTTTTGATATTGAAAATTTTCAAAAGAAAAGGATTTAAAAAACTAAGTTGAAAAATATTTACAACTTTTTTAGTTTTGGATTTGAAATTTATTTTTTGTTTTTTTTAAAATATGCATGAACTAATGCAACCATATGAATGCAAGGTTTTAATTACAAATGATATATCCCAAGTAGATCCTAACCTAAAATTGTATAATTACACATTGTCTCAAATCAATAAGATAGTTCTCGGCCAGGTAATGGACAAGATTTATCGGTGCACTACGAATCAGTGTAGTAATGTAGCCGAAGGTTTAAGTACTTTTAAAGGAACAACCGCTATAATACTTACGAATCACCATAATTTATAAATGGTTATTACTCTGCCGTAGCCTAGACACCAAGCAATTAAATTGTTCAAAAAAGACAACTTGTCAACATACAATTAAGTGTTATCAAAACCGTTATTATTAATCAAAACCTAGGATGAAATGCAAAGCAAAAATTAGATGTGTATTAACAATGCAACTACGAATGGATTTTTATTTTTGTTTTTTGGAATTTGAACTTTTTTATATATAAATGCAAATGCAAGCAATCAACAATGCAAAGCAATTAAAACAATAGATAAGGGTGTAATTTTTTTTATAAGCAAGTAATTTATTTCATGGCAAGCTAAGCAAAGCAAGCATTCCTCCAATCTACTTTGCCAACCTGAAAATAAAAGCAATATATATATATAGTTTTTTTATATATGTATATCAAAGATGATAGCAAACCAAATGAAATAAATCAATAAAAACACATGAAAACAACTTGTTTTTTAATAAAAAGAAAACTTAAAACAAATGAAAAATATAAAACTAAACAAATTAGAAAAACTAAGGAAAACCAAAATAAATTTTTTTCCCTTTTTTCGGATAATGCAAAATTAAACTAGTAGAACGCAAACTCGTTTTTTTCTAAGAGACAAACAAAGATGAAATGAAACTAAAAGAAAGAAAATTAAAAATATGCACTCACCCGTGAAACCCAATACACTTCTAAAAACGAAATTAAACTCTCGTTCCACTCAAAGGAATGCATCTCAATCCACGAAACAAAAGAAAAAAATGAAATTGTAAAATCAATTCTGCTTTGTTTCGGTGGTTCTCGGTGATTATGAAGGTGGCGGATGAAGTCGCGGGTAGATGTGAATGGTGAAGGCAGAAGAGTTTGAGGTGAAGCTGTCACGGCGATTGGATTCAAAGTGTTGGAGAATGAGGTGATGTGAATTGGGGGTTCGCGAATTGGATTTGTGATTGAGGGAGGTGGTGGTGTCAGGTGATTGGGTTCGACAACTGTTGGTTTGACTTTCCTTGCCATAGTTCCAATTATGGATTCGGGCGAATTGGATAGGTCGAGTCGATTGGCAGGCGAGGGGTGAGGTTTGTGGTTGCTATAGCATGGCATGTAGCTTGTTTGAATGGTTAGTGGATGTGTGACAGTGGAGAGTTTGTTAATTTCAAAAGTGGTTCGTCAGAGATGGTGGTTTTTGCTGTGTTGATGTTGGGTATGTAATGCAAGGCCGTAAGTTTTTCCTATTTAACTTTTTTAAAGATGAGAGGCAGTTGTGGTAGTAATGATGGAAAGTTTGGATGTTGTATTTGATGTTGCATGTCATATAGGTGGTAGTGTTTGATGAAGACGGAGTTATATTAGTGATGACTGATTTTAATGATTGGTTGTGCGTAGAGGCAGTGGGTTATCGGTGGTAATGAACATGATGGAAAGCGGGTGATTTGGAGGATTGCAGTGATGGTTTTGTAGATGGTTGAATGATGTAGCAGTTTGTTTGTAGAAGTGGTGGCAGAGGAGATGATGGATGGATGGTCAGAGTAGGGTTGTTCTGGCAGTATGTATTGAGTTGATGTGGTTTGGTTATGTTGTGAGAATAATATGGTTGAAATGTCAGGGAGGGTTGGTATATGGTTGGTTAGAAGTTGTTGTGAGTTGATTGTGAATGTGAAGATATATGCCCAGGGTATGGTTGCAAGTCGAAATGGCTGTAGTGATGTTTGAAGGAGTGTTCAGGTAATGTAGCAATGTTCGTAAAAACATGATGTTGTTCGTAGAAGTGGATTGTTCATAGAAGTGGAGGTTGTTGTAGGCAATATGAAGTATTGAAGAAAATATAGGGGTGGTAGCGGTTGCAGTGGGTTGCGATTGTTGATGGTTGATGGATTTGCAGTGTACTTAAGCAGTAATGATGAATGCAACCGAGAATTGTATGGACAGAGACGGTAAGGTTGTGAGGAGGTTGGAAAATTTAGCTGTTATAGTTGTTGTAGGTAGTGAAATATGGTAGAGTTGTTTCATGTTTCAGGTTTCAAGGGGATGTTTGAATGGTGAATAGGTGGTGGTTTGTGACGAGCAGGGTTGAAAGATGTTGTGTTGTGGTGGTCAAGGGGGAAATTGAAGCAGTTAAGATGTAGATGCTATGTTGGTTCAAAAGTTTGAAGTAGTGGAGGCAGTAGAAGGTGGTTGATCTGAAGTGAAAAGCAGTGTCCTAGGGATATGCACAGTGAATGTGTGCACAGTGGTCGGTAGGAGAGATGTAGAGGGGATGGTTCGGTGAATATTATTGACAGAGATGGTTGATGGGGTTGTGCAAAAGCACTGCGCAGTGAGTGAAAGTTTGGCAGTGTAGAAAGTGCAGAAGGGGGAAGTATAAAACTATAAATTGTGTAGATATGTAAAAAAATGTAAATGTAAATGTGGAATGGAATAAAAAAGTTCTTTTTTGAAAAATTCTTTTTCAAATAAAATTGTGTAGTAATTTTTTTTTGAAAATTTGCAAGTGAAACTAGAAAGAAAGCAAATAAATTCCAAGCAAAAATCAAACAACAAGCACACAACACAAAATTCTTTTTTTTAAATAAAACTTAACACACAATAAAATCAAATGAAAATAATTCAAAGAATAGAAAATTGAAATCAAAACAAATCCCCGACAACGGCACCAAAAACTTATTTAATGACGAATTTTCTATCAGTTTACAAAATAGCCGACAAACTTCAAATTAAATTTAACCGCAAGCACACGGCGTACAATGATAGTATGTGGCGAGTACGGGTCGATCCTTAAGGAATTGTTAGATTTTAAAAATCTATTAAATCAAATTAACTAAGATTAGAGAGTGTGTAAGCTAGAAAATGAGAAAACCAACAAACTAGAAAATTAAAAGTGATAAAAATATGAAAGTAGAAAGACAATTTAGAGATAAATCCACTCTCTAGATCACATAATTCAACAAATTATGAAATTATGATATCTTTGTTTTTGGTTATTAGTGAATTTAAATGATGTGTTTATCATAAGCATGGCTTGTTTATGCTATTAATTAGCTCAACATAAGCCATCAAACTATAACGCATCACTTAAACCACTATTTAATTCTCGTGAAAAATGACAATAAAGTTGAAAATAAAATATATTTGAAGCATGGCCTATTAACTATTGATTAGAAATATAGATCATCAAATTTTAATTTTAAAATCACTCCATTACCATAGTCATATATAAATGAAGAGGTAACTTTTGTTTGTGATTGTTTAAGCATAGCCTATTTGTTATGAACAACATAGACTATCAAATTAAACATGAAATAATAAATCACATCAACATTCATTTTCCATTAAATACAAAAGAGAGCGATAATTATCAAAGTGTTGAACTACATAATTAGAGAACATTATTTCCCCTAAATTGAAGTGGTTTAGCCTATCGTATTGGTTATCAAATCAACAAATGTAGCTTGCAACATGAATGAAAAAGAAGAGGAAAAGAGAGTTAATTAACAAGAAATAAAACTAACCTACTTGCATCAAAATCAAACTACACTACTAGCATGAAAGGAAATAAAAAAAGAAAAGACTAATGTATTAAAGTTGCATAAAAAATTAAATAAAAGAAATGGCTAATTAGCCATGAAAAGAAAAGAGTGCTTTCTTTTATTTTTAAGCTAAAACTCATTAAGAGGAAGAGAGGTTACATGAAGCATAAGGGGTATTCATACAAGTTTAAAACCCTAATTCACTTTTTTAGAAACTACGCAAAATACTCTTTTAGGAAGTGTGGTGGCCAAGTTATCATTAACTTCAAATAATAATCCATTAAATGTGCATGAAGATTTAATGGCCTTTTAGTATGTGCATTAGCTCCTAAGTGTACATTAAGGTAGGTGGGTAAGTGGGGTCCTCCATGATCATCACTTCGAATTATTTCCATCTTCATTCTTTTATATTCACTCTTATGCATGCATACTTCATGAAGCCACTTGTAAAATTCACTAAAATTCCTACAAACAACATAGAAGCTTCCAAGTAAATTTTCATAAATTAATAAATGCACAAAAATGACCATTTTGCCCCAATATGAAGATGAATATGTGACAGTTTAATAATAATTTGAATTTTGATTTAAACAGGTTAAAACACCCAATATGATCATTTATTTAATTTAAATAGATTAAATATGGTGGTAAAATATGCATACTTACATACACATCAGTAACAAAGCAACGGGCACTCAAAGTGGGAAAAACCAGAAGAGAGAGTTTTTCAATAAGGAAGGCGCTTAGAAAGGAGGAACAACCAAAAAAGAGAAGGCAGATGTAGTTTTCTATAAGTGCGACAAGAAGGGACATTTTGCTCATGAGTGCCGGACAGGCAAACGGAAGAAGGTTTCTAACAAGATTGGAATGAGATGCTTAAATTATGATCAGAATGGACATTATAAGTACCAGTGCAAGGAACTGGCCAAGGATGGAAAAGGAAAAGCTTTTGCATTGGAACCAGCTACCTCAAGACTAACAACTAAGAAGAAAGGAAAAGACTATGGTGGAAGGTACGCTTTTGATTCATAGTATACCAATTAGGGTACTATTTGGTATCATGCATCACATTCATTTATATCTCAGTGTTTGATAGATAAGTTATGTTTAGAACCCCCATACCTTGTCATCTCCTTAAGGGTTGTGAATCCAATAGGAGGGTATGCAACTATGGGGATGAGATGTGTCCAATTAGAACTTGAATTGTTAGGTCATAAGTTTGCATGAAATTTGTATTTTTTTGATTTCGCAGGCTTCGAGATCATTTTGGGTATGGATTGGTTAGATAAATATAATGCTAGAATATTTTGCCAAGATGGGGAAATATCGCTAAGATACCCCAATAGTCATAACCGAATTACATACTCGGTGGTGATGTCAGACTCGAGTGCTTGTGCTTTGCTGAATGCTATGGAAGTAGAAAAAGAGTTGAATCAGGTTTTGATAGAGAGAGTTTGCAGATGTTTTTGAGGCAGCCATAGGACTACTACCGAAGCGAGCCATTGAGTTTCAGATATACCTTGTGCTAGGAGTAGAACCAGTAAGTAGACTACCATAGGATTACACCTACCAATATGAAGGAATTGAAGGTGCGTTTAGTGGATTTAGAAGGAAAGTATTTTATTAGACCAAGTGATTCGCCTTGGGGAGCAGCTGCGGTATTCATGAAGAAACTGAATGGGTCGTTAAGGATGTGTATCGACTATCATTAGTTGAATGAGAAGGCGACCAAGAATAGGTATCCTTTGTCAAGAATCGATGATTTGTTTTTTCAATTGAGTGGAGATAAAGTGTTTTTCCAATTGAATTTAGCGATAGTTTTCCATCACCTAAGAGTGGCAGAAAACAGTATTTCATTTATGGCGTTTCGGACTAGGTATGGTTCACATGAGTGGTTAGTGATGCCATTCGGGTTAATAAATGCGTCAGCTTTCTTCGTGGATTTGATGAACCGAGTTTTCCGAGAGCACTTGGATAGGTTCATATTAGTATTCATAGGTGACATTTTAATATACTCTAAGGATGAAAGAGAGTATGAAGTTCATCTTAGAATAGTGCTTGAGACCCTGAGGCAGCATCAGTTATAGGCAAAATTTTCAAAGTGTCACTTTTGAAAGAAGGAAGTGAAGTTTCTTGGTCATGCGTTCTCTGAGAAGGGTTTGTCAGTTGGTCCGGCTAAGATCGAAGCGGTAAAAATTAGAAGAGACCTGAGACAGTGACTGAGATAAAGAGTTTTCTTTGGTTAGCTGTCTATTATCGAAGATTCATAAAGGAATTCTGGCAGATAGCATCACCATTGACTAAGCTAACTTGGAAGGATGTGAAGTTTTATTGGACCGATAAGTGTGTGGAGGCGTTTCAGAAACTGAAATGCTTATTGACAAATGCACCTATGTTAGTTGTTCCAGAGAGGATTCAGGACTTAGTGGTGTACACAGATGCATATGGAACATGATTAGGAGCTGGGTTAATGCAGAGAGGTAAAGTGGTTGCCTACGCTTCCCGATAGCTCGCCCCGCATGAAGTTATATATCTAACTCATGATTTGGAATTAACTACGGTAATTTTCGCATTAAAGGTATGAAGACATTACCTTTTAGGAGAAAGATTCGAGTCATAAGTCACTAAGATATTTATTCTCTCAGAAGGAGTTGAATATGAGACAATAGAGGTGGCTGGAGTTTTTAGCTATTTATGACTTTGGTATAGAGTAAACACCTGGAAAGGGCAATAAGTTTGTGGATGCACTTAGTAGAAAACATCAGAATGCAGTATTGGCAATGATAGCTGAGTGGAAAGATTTAGAAGCATTGACTATGAACAGAATACAATGGAATCCGATGCTAATTCAAGGTGAGAAACAACCATGTTATCATGTTTGGAAGTTCGACTGATGATGATCAAAAGGATTGCTTCCAAGCAAGTATAGGATCCATTATTAGCTAAATAGATCAAAAAACTAAGGAATGGAGCAGAGAGTGATGACTTGAAAGATTTCAGTCTTGACCAGAATGGGCGGTTGAGAAAGAAGGGGCGTTTGTGTATCCCGAATGGAGAGAACTTAAGGAAAGAAGTTCTTAGAGAATGCTATTATTTGAAGTATACTATTCATCTGGGAGGACTAAGATGTATCATGATATGAAAAAAGTTTCTTCTGGGAAGGTATGAAGAGTGAAGTGGGCTTATGGGTGATGCAATATTTGAACTGTCAATAGGTAAATGCTAAAAATCAAAAACCGAGTGGATTACTTCAACCTTTAGATGTTATAGTCAAGAAATAGGATTCTATCTCAATGGATTTCATAGACGTGTTGCCAAGGTCGAATCGAGGAAACGAGAGTATTTGGGTTATAATGGACAGATTGAATAAGAGTGCACACTTTATACCCGTTAAGTCGACCAGAACAACACCAAATTTAGCTAAGTTATTCACAAAGAACATAGTTAGACAGCATGAAATTCCTAGTAGTATAGTAAGTGATAGAGATTCCTTATTCACTAGTGAGTTCTGGAAGAGTCTACAGTAGACTTTAGGTACCAAGTTCAGGATGAGTGCCTCTTACCATCCACAGATAGATGGGTGAACAGAAAGAGTTAACAAAGTCATAGAGGACTGATTAAGAGCTTGTGTGCTAAATTTCGGAGGATTATGGGAAGACAATCTACACTTAGCTGA
The DNA here is from genome assembly GCA_030765085.1 of Allium cepa. Taxonomy (NCBI): domain Eukaryota; kingdom Viridiplantae; phylum Streptophyta; class Magnoliopsida; order Asparagales; family Amaryllidaceae; genus Allium; species Allium cepa. The sequence goes on along the minus strand of CM060932.1, from coordinate 682,001,313 downwards.
ATTTTCATATGACAACAGTTATCAGATTAGTACGGGGGTGGCACCGTTTGAAGCTTTGTATGGAAGGCCATGCAAATCTCTCATTTTTTGGTTAGAGACCGAGGATAGATTGATCATTGGTCCGGATTTGATTAAAGAAGCTACAGAAAAGATTGAGTTAGTTCGGGCTAGAATAAAAGAAGCTAAGTCTAGGCAGAAGAGTTATGCCGATAAGAGATGGAATAACTTAGAGTTCTTAGTTGGAGATCATGTTTTCATCAAAGTATCACCGATAAAAGGTGTAATAAGATTTGAAAAATCATGAAAATTAGCACCAAGATTCGTTGGACCATTTCCCGTTATAGAAAGGATCGGGAAACTCGCATATAGAGTAGAGTTACCAAATAGTTTGGCGGAAGTCCACAATGTTTTTCATATTTCTCATCTAAGGAAGTATATTCGAGATCCAGAAAATACTATTACATCGACTATGTTAGAGGATCTAGTAGTGGAACCGGATACGACTATAGTTAGAAAATCAGCTCGTATAGTAGCGAGAGATGAGAAGAAATTAAGAAACAAGACAGTCAGATTAGTCAAAAGTCCAGTGAAGTGACGACAAGAGGGACTGTACTTGGACACCGAGAGTAGGATTAGAGATACTTATACTGAATTGTTTGATGGTATGTCTTACCTTTATGTTTGATTGTTGTGAGTACCTTATCATAATTCCAAGGACAAAATTTTTTAACGAAGGGAGTCTGTAATGACCCTAATTTTGAGTAACAGTATTTAGAACATTTAGTTGGATAAATAAAATAAAATAATATTAATAGTTAAGGGACTGAGATTTGTTAGTTAATAAGGGGCCATGCCTTAATGAATGTATACGCAAGAGAGGATTGAAAATAAGTAAATGGGAGGAATATGGAAAGGGTAAAATGAGAACATCCTTCATTCTAATACCCTAAACCCTTCCTATCTCCATTCCTTATTCATTTCAACATTTAGAAATAAAATTAAAAACCCTAAGAGTCGGCCGGCCACCATTAAGGAGATGCAAAAAAAAGATAAGCTAGGAATCAAGTAGAAAGCTTGAAGAAATTAATCAAAGGGCGAATCTCAACCTCCTTAACACCAAGCCAAGGTAAATAATTTGATTTACATCTCACTTTTGATATAACCATATCTGAATTATTTTGCAAATAACATGACATGTTATGGTAGTTTAAATATTATATATGTTTGTTGATGATTTACATATTTTCATATGGATTTTATGATATGTTTAGATTAGAAAACCTATAAAATGACATCCAAATGAGTTGCATTTTTTATATGGTTAAAAATATTATTTTAGAAGTGGGCTTTAAGTTTCATAATTTTTTAAGTAATTGTGGATGTAGTATGAATTTCTATTAGAGAAAATAGTTAAAATTGGGTTTAAGTTATTTAAGGCAATTATATAATGATTTTGGGTCTAAAGTTTATATATGTTATAAAACATATTAAAAGTGAATTATTGTGATTTTTGGAGAATTTTTCTAAATATTTTACTATGGTTAAAAAATTATTTAAGTTAAGCGACTTAAATGTTTTATATGTTTTATCAAGGAGAAGGCTTATTTGCTTAAAATGTTTAAATTGTAAATTTTGAATTTGGCGGCCTTTGTAGAAAAGGATTTGATAAAGAAATGGTAACAAATCATATTTTTACAAATTATGCAAGTTAGGTGAAAAAATTACTTTGGAAGGCATAAAATCAATTTTTTTTTAGCTACAACTTTGCCACTTCCATTGATTGCTTCCACCACCATGCCCAGTACGCGTTTCGAACCCATTTGAAACCAATGCACATGGTATTAAGCAATTTCTACGTAGTGGATTGGAGAAAGGCGGAAGGGTCTGTGTCGAATGCATGTATTCGAAGGGGTTGAAGCCACTCTAATTAGCTTTTGGTCAATCGACTTACCTTTGTTTAAAAAAGAAGCTTTCAAATAAGTTGCCACTTGATTTTTTTTAGAAAGGATCTTTCGGAAGAGTTGCCACTTGCTTTTGTTTTAAAAGAAGATTTCGAAATGATAGCTGCTTTTGAACCTATACGTTACCCATACTACCGGATTCATACCTTTCGAATTAGTTAAGGCCGCTTTTCTTTATAGCCTTAAAACAATATATTCGAAAGAGGTGCTTTCGCCTTTTAACTTTGAAGTCGTCTTCTCAATGCTTTCGAAAGGGTCATTAGCTGCTTTTAAATGGTTTCAAAGGCAATGGTTTCGAAAGGGTGGGTTTCAAAGCTATCCTCTTCCCCAACTCTTTTAGTTGAATTAAAGTTTTTGAAAAGGATATTTTTGCTTCTATTTTCTTTGACCCAATAGTTATATTAAAAGTTAAATACAAAAGTTTCAAAAGGAAAACCTTTAAATGGTTTCGAAGCAATATTACCACAAACTTTTACTTGAACCCAATGCTTTCGAATGGCATATTATAAGTGTTTCGAAAGGTGTGTTATAAGTATTCCAAAAGATAAGTTTAAATGGTTTCAAAAGAGGATGTCTAAGGTTTTATGTAATGGTTTCCAAAGGGGTGCTTTCACTTATATTCGAAAGGAAATTGTTTAAGGTCTTAAATAAAGGGTTTTGAAGGTATTATTTTGGCCTTGTAGCCTAAAGTTTTCTAAGTTAAAAAGAGGCTTTAACTTATTTCTAAGAAATAGATAATCTCATTGATTTAGATTTCATCAACTAAATCATCAACATTAATTTGTGTAATTTATATACCATAGCATAATATTTGAGTAAAGAAAAAAGTATGACTTCCTTGTTTTATAAAGATATGATTTCAAGGGTAAATCATTTGTAAAGACTGTATAAAAGCAAATGAAATTTGAATAAGGTAGTTAACCCTAAGTATATGACTCAGATATTAGAAGACCAGATGAGACTAGTATGGGGTCGCGCCCTATACTTTAGCTAATACCTCTAGCCAATATAAGTCAAAAATTCCAGTGTGTAGGGCTTTGTCACATGTATGACTAAAATGATGTTACACATGGAAGGAAATATACAGAGTATAGATAGGTTATTGGTGAGCCCGCCAAACCATTAGGATCGGTTGAGCCTAGAAGAAGATAGTTAAGGGCAAATAGCCCAGTATTATATCTAACAGAAGTTAGATTATTTATTTTGCCTGGTAGGTCCGAGTCAGCTAATGGTTAATAATTAGCCAAATAAGAACTATAGCGTGGACAAATGGTCCATTGTTTACCTGATTATTATGCATATATGTTACTGCTATTATTGTTATAATCAGTTGGTTGCAAGATTTTGATTTGCAAAAGAAATGATTTTAAAAGGATATTAGTGAGGGAAAACTCATTCCGCTAAGTGGCGTGGTCTCGCTTAATGTCAGTAAACTCAGATGTAATAAAATTATTCACACCAGGCTTTATGACTAAGTCGAAGTTTATGTTTTCCCCTTAAACTCTCGGGTGCTTAAAATTAATTTGAGTTGATTGAGAGTTAAGGACTTTTCAGGTTTTGTAGGTTGGACGAATAAGCTTCCGAAGATGTGCAGGAGACAAAGCTAGCTATGTAAGAGTTATTTAGTGTTATTTCTATTGTGATCTATTTACGACTGCTATGTCTATCTATTTTGTACTCTGATCATCCAATGGTGCATCCTCATATGTCACTCTTAGCGTAATTTGTAATAATTATATTTTATCAAAACTTGGGAACCATTTTTGGATTATGTAATTGAATATGAAATATGGATTTGAAATGTAAATAGAAAAGTTAGTTTTGAAATCTGTTTGCTTTTATTTCATATTCATGTGCTTTTGATATTATGGATGTCATTGACACTACCGTATTTTGTCACCGGAAGTTACTACTATAGATGACTACAGCTTCTGTAGTTTTGGGCCTCAGGATATGGGGTGTTACAATAAGAAAACACGGCCAAGCAAAAAAACAATTCCTATCTTTCCAAAGGCTTTGGAAAAACTAACGGTCTCTATATGTGATCAAGCATGTCCTAGAAACCTTTTTGGTATTACTCCATCCAAAAAACTTCCCTTTTCTTTCTTGAGTGCGTCAAAGAACAATGTGCATTTATCTATCGTCTATGAAAGAAATCGACTTAGTTTGACGACCTTCTCATTCAAGCTCTATATTCCCCCTCTTGTCTTTGAGGGCAGTAACATCTTTCAACACTTTTGTTTGCTCTGAATTAGCTTTAATGTCCCTTGAATTTACTATAAAACCCAGAAACTTATCTTATGTAAATTTGAAAGTATTTTAGTGGATTAAGCTTCACCCTGTTATTTTGAAGCACCTCAAATATCTTTGAGAGGTTGTGAATGTGGTTCATTGATCATTGTGACTTCACTATCATATCGTCCAAATAGACCTCCATCATCCTCCCGATCTATTCCTTAAACATAGTTTTTACTAATCACTGCAAGTAACTCAAGCATTCTTCAAACTGAGTGGCATTACTTGATAACAATACAGTTCTAATCTCTGATGAAACTAGTGTGCTTGTGTTTATGAATGTGCATTGCTAGGTGATTGTTGCTGAAATATGAATTGATAAAGGATAATAGTTTATGTCCGGCAGTTCCATCCATGAGTAGCATAATTCTGGGTAGTGTGAAGCTATCCTTTCGGCAAGCCTTATTCAGATTTGAATAATTGATGCATGTCCACCACTTTACGTTAGGCTTCTTGACCAACACAGGATTTGATACCCATTCGGGCTATATAGCATAATGAATAAAGCCAGTCACCTTTACCTTATCCACTTCTTCCTTCAATGTAGCCGATCGCTCAGATTCAAGCTGCGTCTCTTCTACTTCACATGAGTATCGTGTTTCTGTATGCATGGCACACTGTCTCTAATGATATTCCACATATATCGAAATGTGTCCAGGAAAACACGTCCAGATTTGCCCGAAGAAACCCTACCAATTCCTTTTATCTTCACATTAAGCTGAGTGGGGCTATCCTCATCAACTGGGATGTTAATCGTTAGCTCCATTGGTTCCACCTTGCATCCTCTGGCACTTCCCGTGGGTACATAGATTTTTGAAATTTACTATGGTGCTTGAGCTAGGGATTAGGCGGTGATTGCTATATGTCTATGGTGTAAATGTGGAGAGTCTTCTCTACACCCTTTCCCTTCTCACATCACTTCGCTTCTCTAAACTTTATAATGTAGCACATATGGCCAATACTATAATCTCCCTGAATGGCTCCTACCCTAATCTTTATAAGCAGCTTCATCATTAAGCGCCACAAGGCAAGTGCCACTTTGAAACCGGCCGTGGTTGGTCGAGCCAATAAAGCATTCTAATCTAAGCACATGTCTATCACCATGAATGTTTGCACCTACACCATCTTATGATCTCCTTCAGCCGGCTCCATCGACAAATCAATATAACTGATAGGCTCCTTAGCCTCTTCGATAAATTCCTAGATATGGGATTTGCTTAGCTTCAGTTCAAGCCTATTCATCCTCATTTGGTCAAAAGTTTTCTTAAATAAAATTTTAACCAAGCTCCCATAATTAATCAGGACTCGGTCCATAGTCACCAACCTAACAACATCCATAATAACCATAGGACAAAGCGTCGGTGCTACTACCCATCAACATCCTACCACTAAACACAATATTGTCACATGTCATCTTCCATTGTTTCACGGGAGTTCCATCTTCCATAGCGAAACAAGTATGTTGCACAACATGCTTCAAATAAGTATCATACCTTTCTATCTAACTCTAGCTTTTCTTGACCGGATGAGGTCCACCGGTAATAGTATTAATCACATTTCTATTTTTAAGCTAGTTTGGTTCATCACCATTAGGCCTATCTTGATTCTATTAGGCCATCTGTCTTTAGAGTCTACTATCCATCTACCTATTAGCCTATAGGTCTCCCACATACTACTGCTGTTTCATTTTCCTAATCAGATCCTCGATTCCCTCAGATGATAGTACTCATTGGTATTATGCCCATGTATCTCATGGAAGAGATAATACTTCCTTGAGCATCGCTCTTGTTCAGTTGCCTCCCTCCAAGTCAGCTTTTTATAATTTCAGTTCCTTGCGTAGTAAGGTAAATATTTTCAACACATTCATTTAATGAGGTATTATCCTTGGGTTTCATATATCTCGGCCGCTTCTTAAAGTATAGCTTGTTTTCACCAGCGCTCTGGTTTCTTCTTTTCTGATTGTTATTATTATTTCTAACATCGACTTTAATGTTCTCGGCACTCTCGCCAGTTTTCTTAAAGGTGATGTTGCTCTACACAACTTCATTCGACGATCTACCACCAGTATGTCCAATGGCCAGATCTACCTCTTCTAAGCATAGAAACTGGGATGCCTTCCGATAGAATTATTCAATGATAGGTCGTTATTTTCTCTTTAGCCATCTGCCAAACTCTATATTCGAATGTATTTCCGAAATCAATGTCATCAACACAATATCCTCTTGCAAATTTCTCATCTCACTTACAACAGTATTAAATCGACTCGACAAAATCTTTTAGAGTTTCTCTAGAACCCTAACGGATGCTCTACATGGAAATCACATCCTTCGGCCGAGCAATGTGGAGCCTGAACTAGTCCTGCCAACTGATCAAACAAAGATATGGATTTTGGTGTGAGCCGAGTGAACTACATCATAGCTACCTCTTTAAGGAATATGGGGAAACATCTACATGTTACCATGTCATTAGATCTAGGACCATTCACGTGCCACTAATATTTCAAAAGATGATGTATCAGATCTCCTATTTTGTTATAAGATGGAATTATGAACAAACAAATCTCATGGGATAACTTTCTTGTAATATATTATCAGTGAATGGGGTCATGTTGGGTGACAAACCTTAATATTCATTACTTATTTGTTGATTCTCATTCAGTAGCCTTCTCACCATGTCAGTTATAAAATTTAGGCTAGTCTGATCGACTAAACAACAATCATTAGGGATAGCCCCAAGTATTTGACTCTATAAATGCTCTCGACTGGTTCCATGGCAATTGGTCTCCTATGTCTTTGAAAGAGCCATTCGTCCAATCCTTTGTTGTTGCATTTATTCCTTGATGACTTGGTGGCATTTGCTTGAACACCCAACTCTAGCCACCAGCAACTTGCTCAGCACCATTGTTTCACCTCTTCAAGTTCATCCTTGGACTCATTAATAACAACTCTCCTTAATAACTCGGTACCGACAAATGATGGTTCGGTAACGAGTTGTAACCTATCAAATAGGGCTTTTCCATGTTCCGTCTTTGATGTCATTACTTCTCCCTTTTTCATCTTTTAAGTTCAGTTTCTTAATTTCCTATCCGAGGAAGAACTTTCTTCTTCCAAATCAGAAGATGATGACTCTCTATGACTCTTCTTCCACCATTGGGGGTAGTTGAGTCATCATATGAATACTTCTCTCTATCTCTTTCAAGATAGAAAATTTTCTTTCTAACGTCCTTTTCTATTTTTGTGACAACATCTATCTACGTCTACCCTCGTCACCACCTTTAAAGCACTCGAGATTTTAGCAAGAGTGGATTAATTTGTTTCTTCTCCAAGTTAAGAATTTTCATTATCAACTTCATTAATGGGCCTTGAGGTGGTTGACTTCCCTTTATCCTTCCTAGTTGCCATGACTCTTCTAGATCCACTTACAGACTTCTTATAGATCCAAATAATCAAGGATCTTCCAATAACAACTTTCTGGATCTAGCTTGTGGATAGTTTAAATCCAAAGTTATAAGATAGATCTACAAGTGAGAACTTAAAATCCTCTCAATGAAAGCATAAAAATATTTGCACCAAAAGTGGAACAAACACTCGATCAATTAATAAGTGACAGCTATGGAAATAAATAAGTTAAAACGAGGCAAGAACACACATGATTTATAGTGGTTCGATCAAAATCGATAGTCTATGTTCCCTATCAAATTTGTCAATGATTCTCTCTTTCTGTTGCAATTACATTCTTATAACTCGGTTGACGATAACTTGGGTTCCAACATAGTATCGGGGTAAAATCAGATAATCAACCAAGCAATAAAAGATTCAAAAATAAACCTTTTTATTTGCTCTTCTCTTCCTATTAAAAGACAAAGTCCATTGAATTAGTCTTCGAAATATACTCTCCATGTTATCCACATCCATCATGAAGCGTCGAGCGAAGATCGTGGCCAAATCTATAAAGATAAAACTCAGTATCGAGTTGTGATTACAACTCGGTATCGAGAAATAAAGTTCTTGTCTTCACTGGCTTTTTTGCATTGTCTTTAAATCTATGAACACATGATTTGCTAACCATGATTTGGGAGACGCAACTCAATGTCGAATTGTGATGTTGCGTGATATTTTCATCTGTTACTTCTCACTGCCTGACTTGTTTAGAAAAAGACTTAGCATTTATTTTGTGGCAAGCAAGGATCGGCGTTGATTCTGTGGACTTCATTTGAATTTTGGCGCCAAACTAGCCTTCTAGACTTCTGATTTATTTCATAGTCATTCAATGGTCCTGACTTATCGAGACATTGCTTGGTTCAAAAGTAAGTTATCATCTAGGAACTTAGAAAATTTTGCCTTTAATATGTGATATCTCATGTTTTCCAACACCAGCCTAAGATGAAATTTCTAGTTTTGCTCAGCCTTAAAATACACTAGGATATCATCTATAAAGACAAAAAAAATTCTATCCAACCGATTATGAAAGATTCGGTTCATAAGATCCACAAAGAAAGCTAGATATTTCGTTTGACCAAAGGGCAAGTCTGACCATTCACATGAACCATATCTTATTCTAAACACTGTGAAATGAACTCATTTCAGCATCTCTTAGATGATGGAATTCCATAGCCAAATCTAACTATGAGACTACCCTTGCCCCACTACACTAATCAAACAGATCATCTATCATAGGTAGTGCAGATTGATTCTTCACTATCACTTCGTTTAACTTTTGATAACCAATAAGTAATCTATCAAACTTCTTCTCAAACACCGTTAAAGCTCCCCATAGTGGACTAATTGGTCTAATGGAACTCATACGCTCTAATTCCACTAGTTACGTCTTCAACTCTTATGTCACCTTATTGGGCATTTTACTAGGCAATCTACTGATAAGGCATTAATATGGACATATTTACTGATGCACAAGGAAGGCCTCAACGCATGACTAAACTACCAGCACGTTACAAGGACTAAAAAATGCATGAGATTCTCTTCCATATTACTTTCGGCACTATTATGAAATATATATATAACAGTTGTAGTGACAAATAAATAAAAGCAATAACTTTTCTTTATTTCAGCAAATGAATACAGGGCTAAAAAGTAGGCTATAGTTGTATTGGACCATTTGGCAAAGTAGTTACAATATTGTATATATAATGCACGTGGTGAATGAAATATATATGGAACTTTGAGATAATATCTCTAATCATGCTTTCTTTTCTTCTTCTTCAAGCTTCTTTCTCCTTCTATAACTTCTTCCACTATCAAAAAATAGCAAAGGCCTTATCAGTTGGTGCTTTCACCATTGACCTCTCCTCCTCCACTCACTATTTTACTAGTCCTAAACCATGACCTTCTTTGTTGATGAAGCCCTTCAACATCTCCATGAAACCACAAACCGACCATCAACAACCATCAAATCAATTCGAGCTACCGTAACTTTCAAGCAATCAAACTCCAAACCCAAAGCACCCAGATTATCAAAATCAAAACAACTTTTCATTACCATAGCACCATCTTATAACACATCACCCAGACTTTAACAAATATCACTCCAAAATTTCTCTCCTTCCTCCACCATCACAATAATCATCATTCATTTCACTAGCCATCCATATCCAACACAACCTATAATCACCACTTTTCCCTACTTTTATCCCTAACCTTAACCTTATACAACAATCTATACCTAAGTTATCTTCTTTAATCACAACCTTCGTAAAAACTTCTCCATCCCACCAAAATCACCGCACATCCCATCCAAAATCAATATCATCTCAAGATATTTTTATGGATGAAGTTATTGTTAATTATTGTGAGAATATTATGATTCTTAACAACTCATCAATGTATGATGATGTTTATATTAGTTATGACGTAGCTAAGAATCCACATATTGATATAATAAACAAGTTGAAATTGCTTGTTATATCTTGTTCGGATCAACCTATGAAGTGGGAAGAAAGTGAGCATGCCCTCTTTTTGATAGACTTAGTTGAATGCTTAAAAATGCTTAATGAAAGCAAAATTTTCATTTTCGATCCCTATGATATATTCGACATAGAGAACATTTTTGACCTTAAGGATAAGGTCGATGTGGAGGGGATGGTAATGATAAGGCACTGATATACGCATTTGTACTAGTACATAAGGAAGGCCTCAACACATGACTAAACTACCAGCATGTTACAAGGACTAAAAAATGCATGAGATTCTCTACCATATTACTTTTCACATTATTATGATATATATATATGACAACTTTAGTAACAACAAATAAGAGCAGCAACTTTCTTTATTTCAACACGTGAATACAAGGCCAGAAAGTAGGCTACAGTTATATTGGGCTATGTGGCAAAGTAGTTACAATATTGTATATATAATGCACATAGTGAATGAAATATGTATGGAAATTTGATATAATTTCTCTCTTCATGCTTCCTTTTCTTATTCTTCAAGCTTCTCTCTTATTCTCTAACTTCTTTTACTATTAAAAAATTAGAAAATGCCTTATCATCTACTAATAATTTGTGCCCCTAGAACTATGTCAATGCGAAATTCTATCGCTCTTATTGTAAGTAATCCCATTACAAGTTCGAATACATCGGCAAATTCCTGAACTAGAAGAACTCCATTATTCATCTTGAAGGCTTTCCATCGCACCCCTAACCTTCCTTCATCTCGTCCAAAGGTACTAAGACTCTGTCCCCTCCTTTCAAGTTCCATAGGGCAAAGATGCTCTTAGCATAATAAATTCTGGTATCATTCAGAACTAATCAATCCATACCTAAAATCATTTCATATTCTCAAAGTCAAACACAAATGGGTTGTGAGAAAATAAATGATTACACATCACAGGCTCTAGATCAATGCAACTTAACCCGATAGTTACATACCCACCCATCAGATTAACCACATGCAAAGAAGTTCCTGAGTAGGTAACATCTAACCCTACTCTATCAACCGCATCCTTATAAATGAAAGAATGTGTAGCTCTAGTATCAAACATAACTCTAGCTGAAAAATTGAAAAATTAAATCATACTTCTAAATACTATTTCCTTTCCTTTATCCTCGGTTATCAGTCTTGAGGGTGGCCTCTCCAAAGTAAACAATCTTATCTACTTTGTCCCTAGACAATCCTTCTTCTTATAGCCTGGCTTGTCATAGTTAAAACACTTGACTTTGGTCATCCTAATTGGCTATGAACACTTCGATGAATATTGCTCCTTCTGCCCAAAGTTGTAACAAGTAATCTTCAAAATATTCTTTTGGCTACTCCCCTCATGAGCCTTCCCTCTCAACCGTTGCCCTTCTTTCCCTTCTGATAAGGAGCAAACTCTTCTTCTGTTCTACTTACATTTTCACCTCCACCCTTCTCTCCTCTTGGTGCATACTATCATACCATTGGGTTATTTCTACTACAAACTGAAAAGGAGATGCAAGGTGTTCCAAAACCTTATAAATCAACCCTTTCTTCAGCCTTCGGCTAAATCTCTCATTCTTTAAGGTATTAATCAATTAGCAGCCATGTTTTTCGAATGCATTGAACTTATGGACATACTCTTAAACAAAAAATCTCCTTGCATAAGATCGATAAAACTCCCTGAACAACATACTTCTTTGAGACTTGGAAATAAATTGAGCCTCAAACCTCTTGCAGAACTGCTCCCAAGTGATTTCTTCTTCAAAAGTCTCGGCTATTAGTATTTCCCACAAATCTAAAGCATCTTCAAGCAATAGTCTAGAGGCCATCCTCCTCTTCCATGCATCATCTGGCCTTAAATCCCAAAAGATGTGTTAACTTACCTTTAATCGGTTCAATACCTGTCGACTCTCTCCTGGTTCATCATGCTACCTAAGTTTCTATAATCTTGGTTTGACTTGGAAAAGTCTGCCCTAGCTACGGGTCTCAGCTCAACTTCTTTGGCTATATTCTCTATAAAAACCCGCATTTTCAACCCTTGAATTTAACACCCGAACATATCTTCATATCTCAAAAATCAAAAATGACAAGTTATTATGACATGATACTAGAAAACAAAAAAGAGTATAGCTATAAACTTTCTGAACTTATAACAAAAAACAACATATAATATAAAATGTCATGTATTCAACATGGATCCAAATACATAGTTAGATCCGTACAATTAAATCCCAATCTACAACGTAGAGAAATATATTGGTCATGGTTTATATTTATAATATTTACAATACAAGAACTTCATCGCCATGTCCTCTACATCACTGAGGTTCATCGGCCTAGTTATATAAATAAAAAAGGAAAAATAGGAGCGGGTCAAACATGCATCTGAGTGGGTGAAACAAGTCTATCTCGTTTATATACAAAAACACTGGTAAAACATCTTAGTGTCTGCTAACCCATATACACTTACCTTAACCTACCTACCTACACCTGAGGAGTGATATTAACGTTATACCAGTAGAGTTTACCAAATTCACATTACTAAGGAAACATTAATTTTCCTAAATGACTAATACACAATTGTTGAGGAAACAACCATTTCTTTAGAATAACTATTTCATGAATCAACTGTCACCGGTATTAATGAAACAACCATTTCCCTAGAATAACTACTTCCTTTTCGAATATTAAGGGAAGAACTATTTCACCTAGATGAGTATTCCCTACATAATGCGTGCATCATACATAATCACTTAACAAACCAATAACACATTTAATATGCCAATATCCTTTATACAATCATATCAGGTCAACAAGACATCCAATCATTGATAACAAACCAAACATCCAATTTCACATACAGACACACTTATATTCAACGTTATCTTATGTTTGCCATGTAATTATCGTATTGTGTTGCCTCCTACAAAATAGCCTAAAGCATCACATGAAACCTCGATTCTGCAAATGCCTCCAATTGCACTCTCCTTGTTGAGTCCTATATTCACCACCCACTTCCTTTTTCGTTTTCATTATTTGATCATTTAATTTTTTTTCTTTATTTCAAATTTAACTTCATATCCTTTGTTTATACTATTATTATACTTTATAAAGTGTCTCTATATTGTCACTTCCACATATAAATATAACTAAAATTCATACAGTTTTATACAACTCTATCTACTATAAGTTAATCTATAGTCGACTTCTATGACCCCATTAATCACCAAATTCTTAATCTCATTATAAATCATAGTAATCTCCTAACCAGACCCTTAATGATATTAAATTATTCTAGTTGCATTATATAATTGTAGAGAAGTTTCACTTACTCAAAAATAAAGGCCTGACCCTGAGACGACCCGACTTTCCACTTCCGGAAAATCGCATCATCTAAAAGAAAGAAAGGGATAGAAAAGAGAAAAGAAAGAAGAGAAAGAAGAAACAACACAAGAATCTCAACAACGGAACGAATAATTATATTAATAACCAAAGTATTACATAGTATACATCAAATATCAGAGTACACAGACATATACAACACATACTAGACAGTTATAAGCACCTGTCTAGTTATTACAACTCAATCACAATACATAACAACTCAGAGATACCAACACAGCGGAAAACAATATAACTATACGCAGAAGCCTCCTGCTCCATTGCTCCTCCACAATTCATCAAAGCTATCCTGAATCCTAACCTGAATTCCCTTGGCTACTCGTAAAAATTTGAGTACCCAAGAGTTATCGAAAACAGAAATAACTCCGGGTCAGACATGGGTCTGGTGTGAGTAACAGGTTAAAGTTGCTTAATTTTCAAAACCTTTGAAAAGAAAAGGTATCACGTAAGACTTCCCACACATAAACATGGAAAAGTTTTTACCTTACGCTAACCAAAACATTTGATAGGAAATCCGATGATATTATAATAGTGTCTAGGGTTTTCAAATAAATAAGAAATAGCCGAAATTGTTACATGATTAAATTCCAGCTACTAGCCACAAAAGTGGGTAATACAATCAAAACCGTTGGCACTTATTGGATTTTGGATTCCATACAATGGCAGGGCTACTGGGGTACCGCCCGTCACAGTACGTGGCCTAGATCAACGTACCGAGGATTACTCCCTTCATCCCCTGCAACACAAGGCCGGACCCATTCCTTACTGAATAGTTCCGAACAAGACAACCCCGCAGTTGGTGCGCACAAACAACTGCCCACTAAGCCGAATATAAAGGGACCTCTAGACAGGGATCAATCTTGCTCTCCAGTGGGTGCTACCCACGAAGCCTTGCTGCACCTCCCCTGTTTTAGCCATTCCCGGTTGATGAGGCTTGAGGCTACGATTACCTTTAGAGGACATATTATCTTAGAATGCTCATCGTCCACCTGACGATGTTCTGAAAGCATTCAATCCATACAAGTTCGTTCCGGGTTCGAACGAAACCGAAGGCATTATTTCGTTACACTCATTTTGGAATCACCCTCAGAGTTAACGACAATAACCCTTGCACTCTGAATCACCATCTCGAATCTATAAGATCTATTCCGTCAAACTCATTACGGAATCACCCACAGAGTTATACTGACGTATAGCCCTTACACCTCGAGTCTTCACTCGCTCCACTTGGATTAACGACCTAACGTTAATTGGAATCGATGTGGTTTTCGGATGTCCAAATATGGAAACCCGATCCCGGTCTCATCGAAAACCAAAGCGTGTCTTTTATGTCCAAGTTGTTTTAAGTTTAAAACAATTCAATTCATTATCTAAATATACACAGATAGATAATTCACAACACAATAGATAATCAATCTTATCATTATCAACAGATAATCATATCAAATCAGATAATCCAAATTATCATCCAAGAGCAACCAATGCATCCATATCACATACACTATTCATCTCACAACTGAGATTACAATCCAAACCAGACAACCAATATCATTCAACCAATACCAATCATCAAACATAAGCAAATGATCTAATGATCACACCTTCTATAATTAATTTAAAATGAATTAAATTAATTACTCAATCTCTAATTTATTTAAAATGAATTAAATTAATCACTTCATCATCAAAATCCTGTTTAACTTAATCATCTATGGATTTCAAATCAATTTATAAATAATCATCTCAATATTTATTTCAATTAATCCTTACTGATTAACTATCTCTAATTACAATAAGTAATTAGCTTATAAGTTGATTACACAAGTTAATTACTTAATTGATTAATAATTAATTACATTAAACATTCATTAAGTATTGATTTAATAAATCCATTCCAAATCACATCATTAATTAATTCATTAATGATTTCTATCTACAATTAATTAATTACATAAGTAATTAATCTAATATCAAACCATACATATATATTAATCACCCTTGATTAATAACCATTCAGTAATTAACTACATTAATTACTCAACCCAAAAAATTAATTATTCTTAATTAATTATCTAAATTATTTCCCTTAATTAATTTCAAAGTAATTTAAATCCAAATTACTTCTATATCAAATATCTTTAATTACATCCTGTAATTATTAATCAATTACTTCCTTAAGTAATTACAAATTCATTAATTACATAAGTAATTATCATCAATTCAACCAATGTTTAAATTAATTAACTAAATTAATTAATCTAAACAAATCACATTAACCTTAATTAATTACCTTTAGTAATTAATTCACTAATTACCTTTTTAAGTAATTAAATCTAAACAATTTGATTATTATTAATTAATCTAATTAATTATCAAAAATTAATCACATTAATTAATTGTTAATATCTTAAGTTAATGACCTCATTAACATTTCTTAATTACTTAATTAAGAGATTAACTTATATTAATCATTATTAGTCATTAAGTAATTAATATTTAATTACTATTTAATTAATCTCTAATTATTAATTAACTAAGTGTTAATTAAAGTCTTAATTAATCATTAATCACTTGATTAAATAAATCTTAATCATAAATTAAAATTTAATTAACCACCCTTAATCATAGATTAATTAAACTTAATTAATTAATCTCAAGTTCAATTAAAAATCATTAATTATTTAATTAAACATCCACATTATTAATAAATTAAATAATTAACATTCATCCTAATTACCTTAATAATCAAATGATTCCAATCATTAAACTTTTATTTATCTTTTAGATAAAACATTTCTTATTAATCAAGCATTTAAAAACAAAGTGTTTTTAAGTTTACATTAAATTCAATTTAACATTTCTTTTAAACTTAAGATCCAAATTTATTTAAAATACAACTAAATCTTATATGTTTACAAGAAACATCTAATTAATTGATAAGTTTAAAAAGAATTTAAATTTCAATTCAAATCAAATTCAAATCAATTTAAAAACATCTTTAAATTTCAAAATTAAAATATAACTTCCATTCTCAATTTAGTTTTAAATTCTTTCAAACTCTTCTATAATTTACACCTTTAATTCAAATGCAAACCATTTGAAAACAATTTAAATTTAAACTTTATTTAAAAACTGAAGTTTAAATTTTAAATTCAGATTTAAAAACTCAGTTTTGGATTCATTTTGAATTCCTAAATTAAATACTTAACTTTTCAATTCAATATGCAAAACAACAATGCATTTACACTTGAGAGTTTAAAATCAAATTTGAATTTAAAAACATAAATGTTTTCAAATATCTGACAAATTAAATTTGAATTCATATCCAAATTTCAAACTAAACTCAGTTTTAAATCTCCACTTAAAAATTTAAACTTACCTTTTATTTAAAACAGAAAACAGTTTTCTGTTTATTTAAAAACTTAAACTTTGAATTTTTTTCCAGAACTTAAATAATTTCAAAGAACAAAATTTAAACTTATTTAAATTCATCATTAAATTCAGTTTAAAATCCAAGTTGACATTTTAAGTTTGCAATCAAATTTTAAAACTGGAAACAATTCCCTGTTCTTCTTCTTTTATTTTTTTTATTTTAAAACCAAATTTGAATTCTGCAATTAAATTATTTCAACATCTGAATTCAAATATTTTGAATTCATCTTCAGATTCAAATTTAAATCCTAAGCTAACATTTAGTTTAAATTTAAACTTAACTCTCAAATTTACTTAAAACAGAACAGTTCTGTTTGTTACAACCTGGAACAATGTAACTCGAGCAAGCAAAATTCTACTTCGGGTCAATACAACATTGACTTCGAGTTTCCTATCAAAAATCCCGAGTCCATCCTGAGCTAAAATACACTGCAACCACCAATCAACCCAAACCTGAAATAGACCAACCCCATCCACCTTCAAACCTGTCAACACCAATTCCTCCACCCCACGACCATCTTCAACACCCAAACTCCGGTGATAGCTCCATCACTTCACCACCCGTCAATACCCTAAACATCTTTGAACTCGATGCACAGAGTAGTTCAAATTCGACCCAAACTGTAACCCAATAGCAACTAGGGTTCAACACCATTAAATTCCCAATCTAAATTCCAAATTTGAATTGCAGACCATATCAATGATTTTCCTATGATTGTTGCTAGCTACATTCACTCCAGAATAAATTTCACTCAAATTCAATGCAAGGATCAATTGATTTTGATAAAATTGTAAAATACAGTCAATTTAACACTGCATTTTATTTTCTCAATACTGCAAACAAAATTTTTAGTTTTAAAATCCTGGAATTCTCTTAATGATTCTGTTAGTAACCTTAAGCTATTCTAAAACATCACGATTTAGTCAAAGCTAAGTAATAACAACAACAAAAACAAGTCAAAGAAAAATCCAAATATCAAACATCACTTGAAATTTCAGAAATCACACATGCACAATCATAACCATGTTCACAAACACATACTTGCAGATCAATTCATAAATATTTATCTGAAATTCATAAGCATGATTAACTACCTATTAACAGTTTTTTTTAAAATTTGAGTTACTCACCTTATTTTCCAAATGCAGAGCACACTGCAGTTGCAGGTTCCAAACTATGAAATGCAGACTCCCTTCTTGCTTTTAAATGATGCATGCAGGCCTTCAATCTTGATGAAGATTAAAATGCAGAGTACATCCTGATTTTGAAAATGCAGGCAGGCTCCTTTGAATGCTTTTAAAATTGAAATGCAGTAGCTTGAATCCTTCTAAAACTTGAATATTGCTTTTTAAATGATGCATGCAGATCTTTGAAATGCAGAGCTTTATTCTCATATGTAAAGAAATGCAGAGCTTTCTTGCATTTCCAGATTTGAAAAGAAATGCAAATGTTTGTTTTTTTAAAACTTGCAGGCTTCTTACTTGATGAAGATTGAATCAGAGTTTTTGTTTTCAGATGCAAGAACAGCAGAGCTTTTGTTTTCAGATCAAAGAAATGCAGGTAGTATTTTGAGTTTGAGGAGTTTGTTTGAGTTTCAGAGTTTGATTGTTTGATGCCGAACTTGAAATTGCAGAGCATTTTCATGTTGATGCAGGTTTGATCTTTGGGGAAATGCAGATTTGTTTTGAAAAAGAGGAGGAGTTTGAATGCACATGTAAACAGGTTTGAAAAATATGCAGTTTTTCATATTGAAAAGCTTCAGATTTTCTTTTTAGAATGAGGAATGAGAAAGAAATGCATATGAATGAAGATACTAATTAATATGAATGTAAATTTTCAGAAAATGAATTAAAAGAAAATTAAAATAAAACATTGACACTTGTAAACATAGAGAAACTTGTTAGCTTAAATCTCTAATACACAAACACATGTCTTTTTGAATTAAGTTAATGTTTAATTAGAGTTAATAAAGTATTAAGCTTTGTTAATTAAATCTTTATACATAATTATGAACATAAATAAGTTTCTAAAGAAACAAGCAAAGTATTATAAATAAAATAATATACAAATGATTCATTTGAAAAAGAAAACTTTTAAACAAATTTATAAAAGAGTTTGTAACATAATTTAATATACAACTTGAAATAAAAAATGAATTTTAAACTAGTTAAAACATTTATCTCTTATTTAAAAACATATAGTATTTAATTAAATATTTTTGAAAAGCTTAAATTAAAAATAAATCACCATTTCCATTTTCAAAACATTAAAACTATACTATACTAATTTAAATAAAAACAACTTATCTATTTAAAAATATATATAAATACATATACATTATTAAATAGAAAACAATTTATTAACTTATCAAAAATAATTTCACAAATTAAATAATTAAATAAAGAAGATTATTTAAATCAATATCAAATTTATTAATCAAAATTATCAATTCAATATAAATTTAAATCCAGATTATCAAATTTATATTGTCCAAAATTCCGGGTCGTTACAGACCCCAAAATCCTTCGCTTTCCTATTCCTTTAGTGTAAAGAAACCTTCATAATTTTCCCCACTTCTTCCACTAGATCGTAGATCTCATCTCCATGACCATTTTAATAGTTAGACTGTCAAAATCTACTGAAAATTAAGAAAGTTATTCCGCTTTAAAGTTGTGAAATGGAAGAGGAAGAATGGTGATGAAAAGAAAGAACATTAATTTGTTTTTTGCTATAAAATGGGGTTAATATGGTGTAAAATTTTGTTTAAAAACAATTCCCACCAATATCAATGAACCAAGTTTAATTTGAACTAAAAAAAGAACTAAATTGACCATTGTATGTCAATATATCCCAAAATTTATGTCAATATATGGGTAATGATTAGATGTATGTTGACATTTCCCAAGTTGTATGTCGATGTATCCAAAGATGTATATTGACATATATTAAATGGTTGGATGTATATTCACATATTAATTCATGTATGTCGACAGTTGACATACAAGTTAGATTTTTCACATGGTTATTAATTTATCTGTACCTCCTTCATATGTCCTTCAAATTAAACAAACTTATATACTTTTTTGGCCAGAAATACCAACCGGTTGCAATGCTATGGGTCTGGTTATCAAATTCAAAAGTGGGAAAAATGTCCATTTTCCCCCTTGAATGTTTAAATCAATTAATTAGTCATTTAAAAACTAAATTGATTTACTATTAGAATACGGGATATTACATTATCCTCACTTAATAAAAATTGTCCTTGAAATTCCAAAAGAACAAATAATGCAATTCGCACACTCTCTCATTCTATACCACTTACACATTATTTGCAACTTATTCCAACGACTGACTAAACTATCATCGATCCAAATCAAGCATCTATTCAAATAAAGAAAGAAACTAACCATTCAAAAACGTCCATATATAGTGTATAAATTCTTAATCAAATTTATGGATAAGTGTGTGTGTCCATTAACATACAAAAATACGTGTACTGGTGCTTGTGTACTTTACGAAATGCAACCAATAGCTTCATGATATGTATCATACAACCTTATCTAATGCAAATATCTATTAATAGGACTCTCCTATATGAATAAGATGATTGACATATAAGGCATGTATGCAAGCATCATAGGGTGAATCATGTGAATTTTATATGTATGTAACCAATAATTACTTCAATATAACATATGGTGAATACATATATCGTTAAAGCATAATAATAGAAGCATATAAAACATAGAAAGATTACACTATAATCCCTATCATGAAAAAATAATCATCCATGTAACATCCAATCAATTTAAGAAACCTAGATAAGGCAATAATAAATCCATAGCAACCATTCATACAAACTTAAATATTAGCTCTACTAACAAACATGCAAGTGGGGAAATGTTCCAGAAAGGAGTCAAAATGAAAATATCAGATATAATCCTCCACTTTCCAAGTAATCCAAACCAAATCATTCTTCCCAACTTAATCTTAAAAAAATTCCGCTATTGGCATAAACTCATTCTGAAATATCGATCTCAAATGTAAGTGCACATCTACAACTCCTACAATCCATGCTACAAACTAAGGTAAAGTCCTATAAGGCATAAGTATTTGTAGCCTTAGCATAAACGTGCCCCAAAACTAAAATGTAGTCTCTCATACCATCTTTGAATGCACATGCACAACATCAAATCATTTCGGTAGCATTTCTTGTTTCAACTTTTAGTTTTCTAAGATAAGGAAACTCAAAAGTGGATGGTGTCTTACCCAAAAAAACCTAAACAACTTAAATCACTAGATAATATATTCTTCACGTAATAACATCAAAATGATCGATGCCCTAACTTGGTGAACATAACATATTTCAATTGCAATTTCCAATCTAACTTAAGTGGTATCATTATGCTTACGATATCATTTCTCCAACCATTCAGCGGGTTTGGTACTCAAAAGACCTCCTCAACTATATAAACATTTCATCTTAGTTTCTACAAAAAACAAGCATCCAAACATGAGAAATCCTATTCACTTTAACTAATTTAACCATACCAATCATTGTCTTAAATCTAAGCGAAATTCTAACCTAAAAAAATGTTAACCTAAGGTAGCGATGGTGTAAAAAGGATCTAATATATAGTGCATCATTCACACGAACCTCATATGCAATGTAAACTACGCACCTTTAAGTTGCCACTCCAAAAGAGTTTCTTTGAATATATAGCTTCTTCTTGATGCAATGGATGATTCAAAAAAATCTCTCTACCCCTTATCTATAATCATATTCAAACCTTTGAATTTCACTCTTCATAAAATCTCTTCCACATCCTTTATTCATGCAAACTGTTATATCTTTCTTCTATACCATGAAAGAGACAACTCAATAAGGATGGTGTCTTACCATATAAACCAAATCAACATAATACTCAATAATCAAAGTAACACCATACACAAAACTAATCTAGGAACATTAGACAAAGGGATGGTGTCCTAACTATTGAATATATTATCGAACTCATGTCATATCCTATCCAAACCATAAACTGCAATTATCACTCAAATATCAACAACCTATAACTATTGTCCCAAAACATATATAGTAAGATGACAATCACTTACATGGAAAACAACATCCATCAATATAGCATGTACCATAAGACGATAATCACTTGCTTGGCAAACAACACCCAAGTCATACAAACATATGATGTAATGTTACCCGAAACCTTCAGGTTGACACTCACCAACAAATCAACATAAATTATCACCTTTACAGTGATATCAAACTACGAAATCATTCTAAATATCATTCGCCTCCATATCCGATAATTACAGCAATGATATAGAATAAAAGAATCTAAGTGTCAATTATTTCAATTTATGAACTATGGTTCGGTCATAGAGTTAGATCACATAATAGCATCATTGAGTCACCAAGACCCTATCAACATAACCCTTTAGGACCTTTAAATACAAATATTCATATATGTATATCTTAAAATATTTTTAATCGACTGTACATTAGATTCCAATCAATTAAGATTTTAATATTGCTAGTCTCTTTTTTACTACCAAAATTTCCAACCATTATTCCATAATCATATGCCAAATTAACATGTCAATAGGCTTACCAAATTCAATTTATTTGGGGAGGGAAATTTAAAGTTCCCAATGAAGGTATATGGAACTCCTTCATCAAAGATAGATATCAACTCATCATCATATGACTATCAGGATCATGATGTGCAACAAAACTGTTCCCGAACCTTTATTCCTCATTCAAACCATACTACTCTTATCGTTTGATATTTTCTCATAATGAGCCATCAATTATATTCCAAAATTCAATCCATACCGTAGAAATTTCAATAGGCATGTATCACTAAAGGACTCTACGCTACATATATTCCATTTCAAATCATGGCTTAAAAGACTTATGGACCATGTGAAGCTTAAAGTATAACTATCAATAATAACACTTCACAATTCAAAATTAATAACTCACCTTCCGTCACGATTTGCTGCCCTCTATCCTGAGGAGACGGTGGCACATTAACACAAAGGACTACTTCTAGAGCATAAGCTTTAAATAGTGATTTTCGACTAATTCGCGCATTCTCTTTTCATGTGGTCCAAATGGTTATAATTATAACACTTAGTCTATGTTAGATCAACTTTAAAGTGCTTTACTACACGTCCTTTTTATCTCCATCAATTACATCTTCTCCTTTCTTACTTTCCACGATTATCCTCACTTTTTTGTTCCCTTGTTATTAGTTTGTTTCTTTCTTAGGTTATTCCTTAGCATCCCCCAATTAATCAAATTTAGTAATGCTTCCTCAACTAGTCCTTCAAATGTAGCTCGAAAAGGTATTCTAACTCCTTCAGTGGCAAGTGTAATCTTTTTGCAAACTTCATCGCCATATTATCCAGAGTGTTGGCCAATTCAAACCCAAAACTAGCTAACACATCAAACTGGTTCGCATATTCACCTACAGTCATGTCAACCTACTTTAAGTGAATGAATTTCTCTAATGATAATCCTTTCCCCGCTCTAGACAAAAACTTCATTCCAAAATTTATCTTAAAACATGCCTATGTAATATTCTCCTCAACATTTTCAACAGTAACAACTTCCCACTAATTCAACGATTCTCCTTGGAGGCGTCAGGAAGCTAGTTGACTTCTCATAACATCAATTAGACTCAAAAGGTTAAAGAATTTCTCACACATGCTTCGCCAAGCTCCCATTGCTACATAAAGTTCAGTTTCATCAAAGGATTAACCATCCAAACTAAAGAAGTTCCTATACAACTTTGGAAAATTCACATTAGGTAGTGTCTGAACCTGAACCACTCCTTGGTTGTAGCTATAGGTTTTGTTGGATTAACACTGGATTGGCATATCACTTGTAATATCCACGGAACCAAGTATGAATGTTCATACCACGAATATCCAAAACATCCACTATAGTGTTATTCCCATTCTATTTTCAATCCCACCAGCATTTTTTTCTATTTTAGTTTCCATTGTGGTACTTATTCTCGACTATTAGTAAAAGAAATTCATTAGGAACTCCCCAATGGATAGTAAATAGGACTGGAATATTAAACAAGTTATACACATATACCCAACTCCTATATAATATTGTATATATTCACATTTGTAAAAATACAAATATGCTCTCATGATGCGTCCTAGTCCTTAAATTAAGAAATTTTTACTTCGATACCAAATGTAACAATCCGCCTTTCTAACCCTTGGATTTAAAGTCCAAACCAACGTTAACATCTTGAAAACCCGAAATGAAAAGTCATTATGATATGATAACAAGAAAACAAAACAAAGTACAACTATAAACTTTCAAAACTCATAGTGGAAGGAAACAATATATAATATAAAATACATTATGTTTAACATAGATCCGAATACATAGTCGGATTTGTATAATTAAATCCCAATCCATGACACATATAGATATATTGGTCATAGTTTATATTTACAATATTTGTAATACGAGATCTTTGTTACCATGTCCTCTACATCATTGGGGCCCATCAACCTAGTGATATACATAAAAAGAAAGTATGTGCGGGCCAAACATACGTCTAGGTGAGTGAAACAAGTCTATCTAATATATACTACAAAAACACTCGCAAAACATCATTGATGTCTCCTTATTCATATACACTTATCTTAACCTACCTTCTTGCACCCAAGGAGTAATATCAACGTTATACCTAGGTTGACTACTAGATTAAGGTCGTATTACATTTCATCTTATGTTATACAAATATATATATATATATATATATATATATGCATGTATGTATGTATAAACTTAACCAATAGAGCCTACCAAATCTATATTACTAAGGGACATCAATTTTCCCAAGCAACTAATAGCAATTTTTTAGGAAACAACAATTTTCCCAAAACAAGTATTCTCTGAATCACTATCACCGGTGCTGAGGGAACATCCATTCCTCGGAACAACATCTCCTTCTTAAATACTAAGGACCAACTATTTCCTCGGGACAACTATTTCCTGCACCATACATACCTCATACTTAATCGCTTGACAAATTGATAGCACATCAAATGTGCCCAATATCCATTATCTGATCATACCAAGTCAACACACAATCATCGATAACAAACCAAACATCCAATTCCACACATATCATACATACTTATAGTCAAAGTTATCTATATGTTTCACAACATAATTATCATATGCATTTCCTCTTTTGGAATCGCCCAAAACATCGCTCGAAGTCCCGATTCTGCAAATGCCTCCAATTGCACTTGACCCGGCTGGGTCCTACATTCGCCATTCTCTTCTTGTTTTCTGCACTTTCGTTCTTTGATCTTTTCATGCCTTTATTTCAAGTTTAACTTCATATTTTTTGTTTATATTATTGGTATACTTTATAAATGAGTCTATATATCTTCATTTCCATACACCACACACACACACACACACACACACACACATATATATAATATAAGTTAATCTACAATTGACTTCAATGGCTCCATTAATTACCAAATTCATTCATTATACTCATTATAAGATCATAGTTATTTCCTAACCAGGCCCTTAACAATATTAAATCATTCTAATTGCATTATATATAACCATAAAGAATGTTCACTCACTCAAAAATGAAGGCCAAATCATGAAATCCTTCGTTTTCCTATTCCTTTAGTGCATATAAACCTCTATAATTTGCCATAATTCCTTCACTAGATCATATTTCTTGTCTCCACGATCATTTTGATGGGTAGATCATCAAAATTTATAAAAAATTAAGAGTGTAATGCCACTTTAATGTTGTGAAGTGGAAGAGGAGAATGGTAATGAAAAGAAAGAAGATAATTTGTTTTCTTGGTCAAAATAGGTTTATATAGTGTCAAATTCAATTTAAAAACTATTCCCATTAATTTAAAATAAATAACTTTAATTTAAATCAAAATAATTGAATTGATCTTTGTATGTCAACATATCCCAAGATATATATTGACATATGCATAATGATTGGATGTATATTAGACATATCATTGACGTATGTGTAATGATTGAATGTCTGTTAACATATCATTTCATGTATGTTGATATATCATTTCATGTACGTTGATATACATGTTAGATTTTCATGCTATATTTTTCACTCAACTATTAATTCATCTATTCCTTCGTACGACCTCCAAATTGAACAAATTGATATATCGTTTTGATTATAAAAAGAACTGGTCGTAGTGGGGGAATTCTCATTATCAAATTCAAAAGTTAGAAATGACCATTTTGCCCCTCTAATATTTAAATTTATTACTTAGTCATTTAAAATCTAAATTAATTATTAAAATACCATACACTCTCTCTCATGGTCCATATCAGGGATTGTTGGAGCAACACATTCACATCCATTCCCAAAACTGGTGGGACAGCCTCGTTCTCAGCTGTTGGAGGTACCTCTCTATCATTACATTCGACGGTTGGAGTACTATTATTTTACCTCCTACCATTGGCTCCTCTAACCATGACAATTCTACTTCTTAAGTCTATTTCTGTTAAGAAATCCTTTATCAAAAATGGAAAGAAAGGGAGTGAAACAACAATAGAAAATAGGCACATATATCTATATATCATATAGCAAACATAAGTATACATAATTGTATATACCCTCCTCAAGGTGTTTGTTCATTTTCTATCAATCATTTAACTATTTATAAATCTATTTTACCTAAGTGTCGCATAGCCTTAGCTCTGCTACCAACTATAGCCTCCCTCGTTCCAAAACCTAAGATAGAGTCCTAATTTATTGCAGTCTCCTTGTAATTATCTTTCTACGACATAGATGAGATCGGTTATGTTATATAGTTTAAAGTAAACAGAGAAAATAACTTAAATAAGAAACACGTCACTGCATATCACATTTTACAATTTAACATGCAACATTCATGCCCATGCGGGGTCAAAAATATAATACCACATAAATAATAGTGTTATCCTCGACATATGAAGATATTGACATAAACATTTAGTACAGCAAGATCGGAATAACAAAATAATATTCCCATGTCCCTTGCTTCATTTTGTCTCCTTTATTCACATGTCCCTGAAATTCACCTTTTCTACACTTATAAACTCGGTCTATTCAAATGAGTACTCATGAGTTTATAGGAAAAATAATGACAAATCATAAAAAGTTTGGCATGAGCAATATATTACCCTAAACACAAGAGATGGCGAGATCATTCCACTACAGCATGGAATGGGTTTCCCTCATTATTCCAAAAACATTCAATTAACATTTCAAATGCAAGCATAGGTCATATTTTGGTTCTTAAATGTTAAGTGCAAGCTATAAAGTCCTAACCGAGAGCGACGACCATTAATAATCACTCCTTCCTTTTCAAAACCTAACTATTCATCTTTTGGCTGCCACCTAGGCTTTATGCCTTCATATTTAGGTTTAGCTTTTGGCTTAAACTAAGGCCTTATGCCTTCACTACTTCCTAAACATATTAGATTTATCTTCGGTTTTGGTAGCTACTTAGGCTTACCTATCTTAATTCCATTGTCACACCTAGCCTCAAGCCTACTTCGCTTTCGTTTCTAGTTGACATTTTAGGCCTTATATCTATGCTTTCACATTTTGGTTGCTACTAAGACCTTACACCTCCTTTTCTTTCGATGCTTAGCTACCACTTCAGGCCTTACGTCTTCCACCAAACCCTTGGTTGCCACCAAAGGCCTTAAACTAAAGGTATTTAGATGTCACCTTGGGCCTTACTCCAACATTTGTCTACGATTGCCACTTTAGGCCTTACACCTATGCTCATGGTTTCAGTTGTCACTTCACCTCACCCATTCGTTCTCATTTATTGATGTCACTAAGCCATTACTCCTTCGCTTTCGGTCCCTTGACTACCACCTCAGGACTTACGTTAACTACCAAACATATTATCTAACCAGTCACTATTAGGCTTTTCACTTAGGTATTCATTTAGCTACATTCCTACATTTACATTAATATTCTACATATTGGTTTTGGACAACTTAAGCCTTAGCATACATTCTCTTCCTGAAATCAATTGGTCCTAGTTTCAATATCTTGCAAACAACTACATTGGCTTCAATGATAACCATCCATTAGTCTCATCCGAGAAAGCCTGTCTCAGCTTAGCTTTGGTGACATATGATATTTAAATCTTTATTTTTTCAAAATCACCTTCTATACCCATAACTCTTTCTAAATTGTCAATCGCTTCGGCCCTTGGTTGATGCCTTTAGTTTGCTAACCCAAACTTTACACTTAGCATTTTTACATAAGTTCTTTACACTTAAGATTTCGGTTCATCTCTTGCTTTTGGTTCAATTTCTTCTTTGGAACTGCCCTTCAGTGCACATTGGAACTGCCCTCTGTTTTACATAGATATAACCCTATTTGTTTGAATTAGTACTTTCCAATCGTTGTAGAGTACTTTGTTGATACGTTTAACACAATTTATAGGTCTGGTCTATTCACCAAACATTTAACACTTTATTTAATTAAATTACCTTTTGTCCTTAATTAATTGCCTTTCGGCTCCCTATTTTAGCCCTTCGTCCAATTATATATACTTTGGAAAATCATTTATTTGGATTCTACAAAATCATAGAAAATAATAATCATAATTTGTTTTATATTGTAACTCAAACCACTCTTTTCTATGCATTTTCCATGTTGTATGGCACTCAATAATTCATATCAATTTATTTACTTAAGGAAAAATTCTACATAACCAAAACCTATCTTTAAAAACATGTTTTCAACATCATATTAATTTTTTTGGGTATTTGATTTACAAAACTATAAGAAATGTTCATTTCAAACATAGTCGTGTGGGATTTATGAAAGTAATAGAGGTTAAAGAATATATTACTCACCTAGATTCCCTATTTAATAAAACCTTTAGTTCTCTTAGCTTTAATTCTTCATTTTCTTTTTATTTATAAGTCATAACCACCATTAAAGGGATTGGGTTGTTATTTTAAGTTCGAGAATATATAAAATGAAAAGGGGAAAGAGGTTATCATTATTCCAATAGATAATTAGGTCGTCGGACCGTTCCATTTACTTCATTTAATGCCTTTTAGTTAAGTTTCTTTATTAACTTCCATTGATAAATAAATATATACCCAAGTACTTATCATATTATATTATTCAATTTTATCATTTAATCATTTAATCCTTTATTCTCATAATTATTCCTTTAATTATTTATTTATTAATTTATACGGTGTTACACTTTCCTTGGGATATGGAGTATTTAACTAATGGAATCTCTATTTTCATCTCCCTTTCTTTGTAGATCTTCTTAATTTTTATAACATGAACCCTTTTCAACTCGCACTTGTCTTATACACACTCTCTTAGTACTTAAAGTTGCAAATTCTTTGCAGGGTTATGAAGTTATCTATGGAAGAAGTAAAAAATTATTCGATCTAAAAGAATCAAAATCTACCTCCTTGGGTCCCACACATCATATTCAAATACGAAAGAGGAAGCCATTGATTACACTTATCAGTAAGATTACCATTAAGAAATGGTTTTATGTAAGATTGGCTGGCCCTTGGGTCATAACTACCTTTTCAAAGGTAAGTAAGTTTTATTTGTACCTAAGTAACTTTGTTATTTCTAAAAATTAAAACCACTAACATTGTATTTTCGATTTCTAAGGAGACCTGAAAGGTCTCAACAAACCAGGGAGTTTGGGGCACACTTTGGAAATGTTTTGGCTTTGTCAAAAAGCTAATGTCAACATTATTAGGTGTTGACCGCTAATTGAGGGTCTGTGGCCTAATTCCCCCAAGTGCTTCTTTTAAGGGGTATTCTTCATGAAGAGCCCTTCAACCTTCTCCTAAGATAGTTATCAAGAAGTCTTGTTCGAAAGAGGGGGATGATTCTAACTCCTCTTATGGTTCTTCTTCTACCGATACCAAAGTTAGAGCCTGGACTCGATCCCTAAGCTTTAGGATTTTTGTACTTAAGAATAATTTTGTCTTTATACTTTACTTTATCTTAGGTAAATAATTTTTATATTTTTGTTCTCTGCTAATTTTTTTGTATGGACTCTCACTTCGTTTGCTTCCTTATTTTGTCCAGTAAAGACAAAGCATGCCCCTAAAAAGACTTCGAGTATGAAGTGCTCTCTTCTATCCTAGGGGTGATAGATTTGAAAAGGGCTAAAAGGATGCCTTAACACAATAACATACTCAACCTCCTATTATCACTTTTCCTCGTTCTAATTAATCCTTTCCTCTTCGAAGCTCTCCTTGGCATTTGGTTGAAATGTGATGTGTTTTAAATTTGGCTGAACATACGTGTGACTCTCATTTCTGCTCTGCTATCACCAGGTTAGGGTTGAGGTCCCAACTTCCCCTATTATTTTGAGAAAATTTTAAAATATAGCCTATAGGAAAATATCAAAGTATGTTATTTTTTAATCTCTACGTCTTAATATATATATATATATATATATATATATATATATTCTTACTTTAAAATTTAATTGTACACACACAAATATATATATATATATATATATATATATATATATATATATATTGTAGTTGAACTATCGGCCCTTGCTAACGATATGAGAGTTTTCAAGGGACTCTTATGGAGGCCGAAAAAACTAAGAAGGATCTTGCCGCCCTCCAGTGGCAGCATGAGACCCTAGAGAAGGAGGCTAAAGAGGCTAAAGTTGCTTTTGATAAAGAGTTAATGTAACGACCCGCACTTCCATACAGTTTAGGTTGACAATAAACCACACATGTACAATCCAAATTGAACGAAAAGACAAATGGTTAACGGTAAAAAGAAAAGGAAGACAAAATAGAATCTCACATAAATGGAATAAAATATATTATTTCAATAATCTTTATAATGGAAAAACTATTAAATACATATATTGGAGTTTACCCTTAACTCAGCCTAGATAGTTATAAATACACGTCCTTATAAATGCTGAAAAACAACAAACACAGAGAAAAAGTAAACTATGTCAATATATGTTGATGAAGATGTCTATCTCTCTTCTGGGAATTCCAAGCGTCTTCAGCTAATCCTGAAACTACTCGAATCTGACCTAAGTATTAAATATACCCAGATCAGGCTTGTAAAACTAGCGTGAGACACCAATTATAAATATATATATATATATATATGTATATATAACAGTGTCTAGATCAACTTTGAAGTCTAATAAAACCTTTGGAAATAAGAGTATCTCATAAGACCACACCGCACATAAACATGAACAGGTTTTTACCTTATGATGACTAAACAAATTTTTATCAAATCATTTGATATTATTTCTAATGACACTGCTTTGAAAATCCTTTCAAATAACATATTAAAATAGCTGGAATTATTACATATGTTAAATTCAACTACATTTTTAGCTACGCAATCAAGTCCGTTAAAGGCACGTATTAGAGAACTGATTCCAACAATGACAAGGCAAGAGACTACCGTTCGTATAGTACATCTCTAGAGGAATGTACCGAGGTATAGCCCTGCTGCCCTTTACCAACATAGAAACAATCCACCTCTACCATAGATGGTACTAAACATGTCATTACCATGGTCGTTCCTGACCTATCAATGGCCACAACATGTACAACATACCCGATATATTGAGAGAAATCTAGAAAGGTGACGATCATTTCCTAATGGGTGCGACTAACATAGCCCTACCACACTTACCTTTTTTTTGCCATTACCAATGTGTGAGGCTTGAGGCAATGTTTTACATTTCTCAAAACAGCAAGTCTCACTTTGAATGCCACATTGTCATTTTCGATGACACACTAGTTGGTTTCCATAAAAGTATAGCCTCCGAGTTCAAATGCCTCAAGAAAGGGTGTTAAGTATTAGAGGAGTTACCTCCTACACCGCCAAATAAATGTACGTTTGTAAAAACTAATTTACGTGGTCTTTGAAATGCAATGTCAGACATTTGTTCATACAAGTTTTTCAAGAACCTGCCAATCCAAAGTTACTCCTACTACATTCTATTTAGAAATCACCACTAAGATTGGTAGTGAGCAGTCCTGCATTGAAGATTTCAAAATAAAGGTACTACTACCACTATAAGTATATATAACATGGAATCAAGAGGTTAGTGGCAAGCAGCCCTACATTATGAAGATCTTCATTTTCAAAATCATTGTCTTCAACATGTCATCACTTTCGAACGCGATTATTGGTTCGAAGTGGTTTTCGGATAGGAATCACCTGAATCTGATCTCGATCTCTTCAAACCGATTATCGATAGAAAATACATAAAGTATGTGGGTGATTGGTGATCATCATTCAATCAATTAGTACCTTTATATCCAATAAAATATCCTTAGAGATATGTTTTAAACCATTTCTTCTTGGTATATACAGATTTATTAAACTTCTTTTTAACTTTGGAAATACTAAATCATTTCCTTTAAATTACTAGGAAAAATATTTCCATCTTCTAATATTGGTATAATTTCAATCTTAATGGAGATTACTTATTTTCAAAACATATCTTTTAATGGGTTAAAAACAATGTTATTTAAGACATCATATACTACATACCCAAACCAATTAGTACTAAGTAAAAAGGATTCATAGATTTTAGATTAATTATACTCAATACTAATTTCTATATTCAACTTATACTATTCGTCGAATGACAGTGAAATCACATTTTAAATTCACATGGATAATATGGGTTCCCTTGTCGGAATTTAATACAGAGTTTAGCTAGAACGTTCTCTTTACCATCAAAATTCTATTTTAAATCTTGTTTAATTTTTTAAAAAGCTCCCAACATCTTTTATTTTATCTTAAGAAAAACGTGGTTTCAATAAATCAAATTAATTATCTCCTCCGTTGGGCCAGTTCGAATAACTAGGGTTGAGCAGACAACAGGTTATCCAAACTCCGACCTGGAGACTGCCGGTCTTTCACCCATAAGGTGGTCAAGTTATTTAATCGACTCTAAACCATTTGAAAATTTGTATGGATATTTGGAAAACATTTCCAAAAGATTTGGGGAGAGAATTCCAAGTTTAAATCATTTATTCAAAAACTGCCAAATTTTGTTGTAAAATTGTTTGTGAATAGTGATTTTAAAGCTGAGTAGATCAAAAAACTTATTCCATTATATATTTATATCCATTTTTATAACTCTAATCCCTTTTAAAACATTATAACATATTTATGGAATTTATTTCATATTTTTAAAGATTTGAAATATCCATTTTTAACGTGTTGAAACCAATATTTTTCGAACTACCAAAGCACGACAATTTTGAAAACTTGATTTGGACATATTTCAAACTTTAATAAATGAAATCTTATTTTTTATTTTCCATTTGAAAACTATAGTTATAAGGGTCCAGAAATTCTTAGTCCAACCGACTCATATTCCATTCTATACATGGATTTAACTTTTTAAGGCGCGAAATCACGGACTACCACGCCATACGCTTATTTAACTCTATTTTAAAATCTTTTTCAAACTTTGCTGAAATAAGTAGTAATGTTTATAAAACATTTTAAATTATTTTTATCCATTTTAAAGAATTTAATAATGTTATATATATACCATTATATTTCATAAAGTAAAGTAATTCCTTTGTGTAAATTCGACATGTATTTTACCGTGAATAATTTCCATACCAAGTAAGCATATTATTAATCAATCATCCAATAATCAATCATTGTAGCATCCAAACTATGCTAATCAATCAAATATGCTTGCATAGAATAAATCATAGATAATTTTAAGATAAATTTAAATAAGATGGATGTAGTGTTCTCAATTTCATGCTATCCGATTCTATGTGTTTTTTAATTGACGAAACGGTCCCTTTCTCCACATCAAAGCTTATGGAACTTGCCCCCGGACCTTAGTGATGCTTAGCAAAGGTTGTATTAACGTGAAAGCTCGGCTTTGAGATGGTAACGGTGTGGGCCGTGCACTTTAGTGAGGAAGAGATGGAGTTTGACTAATTTTTTAAAGAGATTGTATATTATATGTGTATGAAATATTTTTAGCAAAACTTCGACGTGGTGTTCAAATATTGTTACTATTTAGGAATCCATTGAAGAAGAACTATGAGAAAGCTGAAGAAGAAAAGAAGTGAATTTGTGAAGAAAGGAGGAGGATATGCTTGTGTATTTATAAGGTAGAAATTTTTGTGCATGGAACTACCAAAATGCCTCTCCCATCACTCCGCAGAACCTCCCCACATGTGCCTTCCATCACTTTATGATGTCTTAGGTGTGTAAGTGATAGAGAGTTGATTTTAAGTTTGCTTTTTCATTTTAAATTTTCCAAAAAATATTTCCTTGCTTACTTTTACTAATAACACTTAGTTTTAATTAAGTTAACTTGTTGGATCATAGGTTTTGATTGCTGACATGAAACAACAATTTACGAATCCACGACTACGACAACATCTGGACTCAACGACTCAAAGTATGGTTCATATAGTTATATATTTTAACAAGAGTCATAAAATGTGTATATAGAGTCTAGTTTAGTGCATTGTTAAAATCTTTCCTCAAGAATCATCATTCACATTCAAATAAACTTGCATGCATATTTTAATCAAATTCAAGTTTTCAAAAAATGCATGAAGCATGGCTCGAACCCAGGTCACTAGTTTATAAGACAAATGCTCCAACCAAATGAGCTATGGCAATTTTTGTTTATCAATAGAATTTAGTCGACTAAACAAGGTCATTCGGTCGACTGAATATCTGTAGGTAGCCCATCGAACTTATGCACGTATGTATGCACGTTTATATTTTCAAATTCAGTCAACTGAAGTTCATAGACTAGTCGACCGACCTGGTTCCAACTGCTATTTTCTGAATAGACACTTTCTTTCATAAACGGTTTTCTTCTTTGCTGAAGGTTATGACCATTGTTGTTCGATAACATCTTTTCACCAGAATTTGTAATTTTCTATCCACTATATATATATATATATATATATATATATATATATGCATGAATTGCAAGAAAAAACTTTCTTGCTTTTACTTGATTCATCTTTTCTGAAATTACTGCTCTCTTGAATTCATATATTCATTGCTTACGAACGTAAATCTATATTTTTCAAGCAATCTAAAACTTTCTAATCTTCATATACATACAACTACACACATCATTCTTGAGGAAAGATTATAGTAAGGGTGTACTGTAATTAACAAATCCGTGTTGTTAAAAGAACACAAAAGGTCAAGACAATCAATCTACTTTGTATTCAAGTCCTGTTCGGTTGCTCAGGCGGTCAAGTCTTGTTTGGTTTCTCAGGCGGTCAAGTCTTGTTCGGTTGCTTAGGCGGTATAAGTCCTGTTCGGTTGCTCAAGCGGTGTAAACCTATTCCTTCGGGTTAAGTGAGGGTTGATAGTTAAATTCTAGAAGGAGTTTGGGACTAAACGTAGAACAGGAGTTCGAACCAGTATAAAACTTTCTACTGTCATCTACTTTACTGTTTACTTTTTATACTCATATTTTGCATCAGTAGATAACTCGGTATATATCGCACTACCCCTGCATTTACATTGATTACAACTGTTGGCCATTTCGATCCTATAGCATAGTCACTTTTCTTTGGTATCGGAGCACTTTCATAACTTACATGTTATTAATTTGTTATATATGCATATATATGTCATTTTAACTTTCAACATTTCAACATTCAAATATAACTTTTATTTATTAAACGTTGATAATCCAGAGTTCGAATCTCGGTCATATTTTCAGTTTTTAACCAAATTATTTATCTACGTAACAAAACTTACAAATAAATTTATTATCATCTTTAAATAATTAAAACAAGATTATATAAGCTATAAAACTATTTTAAATAGTATAAAATTCCATTCATAAAAATACAACATCGAACTGCCAAAACGCGACAAAGCTTATATATCTTTGTAAAATAAGTTTATATATTTACAAAGCCATTATAATCACTTATTATCATTATCTAATAATTAAAGTGAATTATTCATCATTTAAAACAATTATCTGAATATTTAAAATTAATTAAATATTTCAATTATAATTGATAAAATTATAGGTTGTTATAGTTAAAGGAATCGAAGGCAACAGATATTGCACTTCAAAAGGCTTGGCGATTACCAATGCTGAGATGGCTAAGCTCAAAGAAAGTTTTAAAGCACAAGGGGAGGAGTTGGCCAAACTAAAAGAAAAAATTGAGGATTATCTTTCCCTTGCAAAGACAAAGGCAGAGACTAGTGAGAAAGCCTTTGAAGTTCCATTTGATGCTTACATCGAGAGTTTGGGACAAGGGCCATCCTTTAACTTTTAGATTTCTTAAGTAAAATGCATTGTAGACTGAATCATACTTTTAATCAGAAGTACGAAGAATTAAAGAGTGCTAAGTTTCTTCCTCCGCCACTTTCGTGCATCCCGAGATAGGAGCAGAAGAAACCCCTTTAACATTGATCAACGTACTTCTAAATAATCTTAGTTAATTTATAATATTCTTTTGAATGTGTATAACTTGATATTTATAAATTGGCTTTGCTTTGGTTTAATTTGATGTTTTCTTTGTCCATATTTTGGTTGCCTTTTGGTATTATTTGGCTATTGAGCTTGGTCTTCATATACCATTAACTTAGTACTAAAGTCTCTTAATTCTTCATTCATTGTCTTAACAATTTTTCTGAATTGAGTTAACTCCCGAAGTGATTCCTAAAGATATCCAAAAGTTGTTTGGTATGTGTGGGTTGAAGTTCCTAGACAAGATCGTATTCTTTAGCTTTATCCTTGATCTAAATTATTATTGCCAAGCGTTTACTATTATCTTCTTTGATAAACTAAATTCAAAGATTAAGAGGTAATTCCAAGCTAAAGTCTTCAGTATCACTTTCGTTGCTTAAGCTAGCCATGACTAGTTAATAAAGTTAATGAAACAAAGAAAGAAAGCCCTCCTTCTAGCACTAAATGTTGGTTGTACTTTTTGTAAAAACAACACCCAGGAACTCAAGGATAAGCTTCAGCCGGTTGCTTTATTTCTAAAGGCTTCGGTAGGCTGATTACGAAAGTTTTTACATGTTTTCTAGAAGTTAAGTTGAAATTTTAGAGTTAACACTGAAAGGAGAGTATATAACAAGATAGGGCGAGAGTAAGTGATGTAAGTATAGTCGAAAGTAAAAGTAATGAAAATAGTAAAGAGATAACGAGATTTATAGTGGTTCGGGCTAAATTCCTATGTTCACTTTGTTCTTTCGTTCATTAGAGTTCTATAAAGAAGCCAAAAGTCTATTACAATGCTTACTTGATGAGTCCACCATTAATGAGTTTTTACCAGAAGCTCTAACATAGGAAAATACAGTTTATTCTTAGTATCATAATTATGCTGCTGCCAACTTATCATTTCTGCCTTAGGATTAGTGTCGACTTATAGCCATTTAGAGTATATATATATTAGTGAATTAGATTGCACTATTGAGCCATGACACTAGATTGGTAACACTTGGCATTAATATAGCCTACTTTTGATACCGCATACGAGTTACGGGCGTGTACTTTTGTGGGTTCCTCTTCTTTAGTTATATCTGAGGCTTATACTTGCATGGTTGAGATTTCGTACCATTACTGCATTATTATGCATTCTTTTCGGTTGATCTAATCACTCTCGAGGCTTTATTACCTCGAGGTACTACTCCTTTTGGCTTCCAGTTCTTATTTAGCAATATATACTTGTAAACAACTAAACAAGACATTATATTATCTTGATCTTTCGGGTTGATCTTTCGACCTTGGGTCTTTAGGAAGTAAGTTAGGTAACTTAAGTATTTATTATGATAGACTCTTCTATATATAACCCTAGGTTTTATACTTTTAGGTACAGGCTTAACAGCCTTGATAAAGTTACTTAAGGCTTCTAGGCAGGTAGCTCGATCACCCCTTCTGGTCATTTTTCTTCCTTTTAGAATGAAGCAGGCCCTTAGAGCTTATGTATTCTATCTAAAAAGGTAATCAACAAAATAAGGTATAACATAATATATAAAATCCAAACCATATCCAATTACAAAATCATGTATATACAATCAATCCAAATCCACAATATAATGTCAAATGGTGATTTGTGTAGAATACTACACACACAAGCAACATCATCATCATCATCTACACCTTTAAATGTCACTTGACCTAGCAAGTTCAAACTCCATCGATATAATAATGGTCTAGAATAAAAGGAACACGGAGAACGGCCAGACAATAGTCAGAGTGAGTGTAACAAATCTACTTTGTCACATATTATAATTATACCTATAAAATATTATGATTTTCTATGATATCTAACGTCACACCTAAGCGTGTTTCGTCTGCAACCAAAGTCCAAAAATACTATACATATGGTTGACATCTAAAAACAAGATGATGACTAAATATAAAGATTAACATACAACGATAATAATTTCTACGTTTAGACACTGCCACATCCAAATAACAAACATTGCATGGACAATGAAATAGACAACTACAATCAGACACCACCATACTAAATAACAAACATAACATGGATAGTGACATGGATTCCCACGTACATACACCGTTATACTCAACATAACATTGCATCGAGAGTGACATGGGATTCTCAAATTCATACATCACCACGCACAACATACCTCACATAGATGGTGACACAGACACTGCCTTCAAATACCGCCATGCCATACCAATAAAGCATCCATCAACTAATTTCAAACAATGGAAAAATACATCACAACAAAAAAAGTTGAACCAAATATTACATAGAATTCGGTCGGTAAACAAATGCTTATTCGATACAGTGCCTTTTGGGTCTAGGTTCAACCTACGCCCCAAAAGGTACAACCAGTCGACCCTTATGTACAATCAATTGATTGATTGTACCTATAGGCCGAACATATAGTTTCTTTGCTTTATTAATCATTTTCCAACTTTTTCTTCATAATTTCATTTTAATTCTAGTAAACAATATTTCCAATAGTTCATACTTTATTTTAACATCAATTTACACATATGATTCCATTTATTAATATTATAGTTTCCTTGCACATATTTATTAACTCAAGCATTCTCTTATTACCCTTAACTTATGTAAAATTCAAAATAATCATCATTGTTATCTAAAATCTTCATATTTCATATTTAAACGTTGCTTCGTACATTAAACATATCATCTTACATGTATATGTATTAAACATCAATTCTACATTAACTAAGCAATTTATATACTTTCTAATGCTATAATTCATATATTCATCAAAATATACTTTAACTTTTTTCGTTATTGATATTATAAATGTTAATCTAAAAAATCATTTCCATAAGCTTTAAACATATATTCTTATGTATTTCAAGTCTATTATGTTATAATTCATTCGCTTTTCAACCAAACAACATACATATCATCTTTTAAATCCATCTAGGGTTCCTTAGCCTCAAATTTAATTGTATTGATCATAATTAATCATATTTTATCATTTATTTCGGTTAATTGTCCATCTAATTTTGAAATTTGACCTAAACCATAGACAAAACATAACATTAAACAAGTTGAATCAAGTATTTAGCAAATTAGTTTAGTCCATTCACTACTCAATTGAATCAAGCCCCAAATTATGTTGCAAAGCCTCCAATTCCTCTGATATCCATATGTGGGAGCGCTTTAAATCTTCGTATAATAAATTTAAATGAGTATCAGCATGTAGCCCTAATTGTGCACTTTGATTTGATAGTTTATTTGTAAAAATCTGTTGAGTTTTGAGTAGGATATTTGAATTAGAAATTTATTTACGAAGAGGGTTCATAAGAGAAAAGAAGAAGATGTAAGTGTATATGTTTTCTTTTAAATTTGAATTTGAGAAACTTCTTATTTACAAACAAATCAAATGTCCATTCACCTATCAAGGTCGAGCCCATTTGAAGTCTCATTTAGATATAAAAGTCTATATCTCTTTCATCCTAACTCTGATCGAGTCAAATTTTCAGTCAGAATTGATCAAAAAAATTAGCCCATCACAACGTCCCAAGTCTTGTTGCAAGATTAATTCATTTTAAAATTATCATTTTCACCACAATTATTGAAATTACTAAAATGCACTTATTAATTTTAATAACTAAAATTATAGGGTATTGCGGTACCGACCTGAATCATGCTTCAGGTAGGATTATAGGTCGGACCAAGATTTTCCCTAAGGCATCAAACCGAATTATCTCCTGATTTTCTTATTGGGAAAGAGAGCAAGCTTGACTTGAAGTAAGCTTCGGGCTAGAAACATAATGTAAACCGAGGGTCGTCTCAATGCCCAATAGAATTTCCATGAGCTATAAATTATTCATCCTAAGTCCAAATTCAATGTGACTTGGACCATCAAGCTAAAAATTCCAAGGGTTACCCCTGTATAAATGTTGGTTAGATTTCAATGACTTTGATTTTTAGGCCAACAAAGTGGTAAGTGGGGTAATAGGGCAAAGAGTGCTATCAACCCAATGGATGAGATATGTATGATGATATGCGAGTAGGTTCAGTCTATGCATGCAAAACAAGGTGTAGAGTGTTTTGCCTTAAGTAGGAGTGCTAATGGAGTTTAGACCATGCGAAGTGCCAAGGAAGCATTGATCACAAAAGGCTTGTGTTTACCAAGAGAGATAGATTATGTGACAGACTATCCTTATGTCATACCACTACTACAAAACAGGCCATTTGCATCGGTTGTTTACCCCCCTTTTGCATCAGTTCAACAATCGATGCATATGCAACCGATGCAACAGGCTTAACACTTTTGCATCAGTTCTGAAACCGATGCAAAAAGGCCCTTTTTGCATCGGTTGTTACTAACAACTGATGCAAAATATCATGGTTGGTTGCTTGGACACAGCCCCCATGTTGCATCGGTTGTAATGAAAACCGATGCAACTAATCCCTTTATTGCATCGGTTTTTTATAACAACCGATGCAAACTAATTCCTCTATTGCATCAGCTATTTATACCTGATGCAAAAAAACCATTCAAATACCATTATTACAGTACTCAAATAGACTATTTATATATTATTGATTATAACAAACAATTATTGCATGCAATATTATTATCATTCAAAATTAAATTTGATGGCAAATACATAATCAGATTTAATAATTCTACAAAAGAATGAAAACATATTCAGACACTAAATTCAGACAACGGTCCTTCAAGTGTATGTAGTCATACATGAGTCCTTGGAAAGGGATGGTACTTCTTGGTTGCGTGAGATATATAGTATTTGAACCTTTGACTGATCCATAGGATGCAGCAACCAATAACACGGCGACTGCGAGCTATTTCATATATTGCAATGTAATACAAAAATATTGTGTACATACAGGTGATCAACAGACGTATGTTTTGAACTAATTCTATATATCCATCTTTCCAACAATAAAATGTGTAACATTATGCTTAATAGCAATCTTTAAGTGGACAAAGACAGTAAATGAATATATGAATTTGTTTATTATAGTTAATATCTTTAAGTGGCCCCTTGCTGTTGCTTCCCTTTTCTTTCATGTTTAAGCAAAGTTACTTTGCATTTGCAAGCTCTGTCTTTTAGTTCATAATGGAAGTCTTACTGCAGGTTTGAACGCAGAAAGAGCAAATAAATACCCAAACATAAACAAGTATAATTCTCTGCCATGAAAAATGAACACGTGAGTATAAACAAGGATGGAATACTATGGTACATGAATTGATCCAATTATTTACCAATAAGGGAATATGAAACAGGGCCCATGACATTGGATTTCATGGCCATAAATTATGTTAATGCAACACATGTTAAATAAACTACCACAAATAAAAACTTCACAGTGATCTCCAAGCTAAATTAAGAAATCTAATACATGTTATATTCAGCCAATTCTGTTTCCAATCTAATATGCAATAACAACGATTATAATAATGGATAAAAGATCCGTAGCTCTTTTCTTATGACGTAGAAACACCAGTAATCATATACAATAATGAATGATACATGTGGCGACGAAGGAAAATCTTTTTGCAAACAAAATCGTAATACAACTGATCTCCAACTTTGAAAGATACTCGTGATGATTTTGAAGCACACAAGTCATAAATATAAAAACAACCTATGGTTGTAATTTTGGAACGATATTTTATTTCCCTATACTATATAGTATATATAAGACTTTATCAAAATTATGCAGGTTAAAATTTTAATTTTTATGTCTACATACCTGCTACGACTGACATGCTTTTAACTAATTCTGCAAAAGAACTATCATATATCACACCTGCATGAATAACTATGAAGCTTCCAAACAAAGTACACATTTGCACTTCTCTGGCTCAAAGAATATTTATTGCAGTAGATCCCTTTATGTCAACCGTGATGACCATGAGTGTTACTCAGCATTGACAACGTAGTAAGTTAAGTGGTACCAAATAAATAAATAAAATAAAGTAGGAGGAAGAAGTGTACTTGTAATTCAGCATGTGCGAATGATGCGAGTGCCACCCGTAGGATGTAAGGTCTGGTTTTGTTCACATGCTTTAGTCCAAATTCCACTTGCCACGTTGTACCCACGTAACTCTTCTGACCAACATTTCTGCATGATTCGCGAAAACATTTGGTATGAAAAATTGATTGTTGTTACTACCAAAAATTCATATTTTTATCGCAATATGATGCAATTTTAACTTTTGAATATGAAATGTTCATTAATCTATACCTAGTAACCTGGGCGAAGAACCAATATTTAGTGTAGTTACTTTTCCCAACAGTATAAATTAGATCTCTGTTAGGATATAATTCTTTGTACCTCTCCCACAAACCATATTGCCTAAATCTGCAATGAAAGCAAGGTTGTTATTGGTATATAACTATGAATAACATTGTTATGGAGAACAGTTTGAGAGATAATAGCATCCAAATCAACGGTAATATTCATCCTGTTATAATTTAAGCGCATTATTGTTTAAGCTTGTTACGTAAACGATTTTTATTCAAGGTTTCAAATCTTAGAATTTACTATATCCAGGTCACTGTTTATACTAATTCTACACAATGTTGTTTCTCTAGCTCACTAAAGAAAAACTGAGATGTCATTCAAAAAGATCCTTTATGTACATTTCATACTGCTTAGTATCAAAAAAGCCAATATAATTTCAAAATATAAATTACCTTAACAGAAACCCATTGAGATAAATTTGTATATATTGTATCACCATGGTCAGAACAATAGATGACCATCTAAATTAACCAGAAGAGTGTGTTTACAAAATACACTATTCTATATAAATCAATGAAGACATAAATGCACTCTTATGGCATGCTAGGCAATGATAAAAATTTAACTATATCTCAGAAAATGCAACAAATGTATGTAGTTTGAACAAAATGCTCAAGTTTGATTACCACCAACCTGTGCAAACATGTGATAAGGAGGAAGGGCTGACATTATAAAGTGGCGGTCATCTGGATTGTTCTTTATTTTGTCAATTACATCAAACAACTGATCAAATCCTTTCCCAGAGTAATCGGCGTGCATGTCAGTATATCTGACAATATTCTTCTGACATGAATATACGATAGATTGATAAAATTGAACTACAGAATTTTATAAAAACGTTGTTTCGGTAGGCTTAGTTATCTTACTTGGCACCAAAGTGTCTCCACTGAAATCCATATACTGGCCCCAAATCTCCTTCTTCCATGTTAGATAAACCGTGCTACAAGAGAAAACGATTTACAAATTGATCTTGGAACAATCTTGGGTGGAGATTGTGAGTCAAAATACCGACCTGTTAAGATATTCTCTTGATGCATTGCCATCCCATATATGTATAACCTTTTCCTGTAAAACCTGACCAAAAAAAACCATATATATTATCAGGTATGTTAATTGTGTGTCCACCTCCAGAAAAGCATACTATTATAAAATAAATACTTTTCATATGATTTTGGTAGATTTTCTAACGATATTATCAGGCTATATGTACTTCACAAAAGAAAAACAGTAACAATTAAAAATCAGTGAAAAATGAATTCTAAAGGCAACATAATGATTTATTATATATTGTTGTGCAATGCTTACAGTGAAAGCTAATATATATTGTTGGCTTGGTAATAGTATATGAAGAAGCATACATTGACTTGGTAATGTAATTGAACGGTGTAGGAAGCCTCTCATCATCGACATCATTCACCACTTTAATTGGCTCATCCTCTTTGCCATCAGAAATGTCATAAAATGATGGATTAGGCAATATTTATAATCCTCTAATATCAATTGTTGCTTGATCGGGAATTCTACGCAACTGAAACACAACTTGCAATTCTTAATAGTATATTTCTTAGCTATATACAATCCATCATATACATATGTTTTCTTACCTGAAAGGGTCCGTCCATGAACTACACGAATTGGGATTTTATCTTCAATGCTATTTTTCATTGCTAAGTTTCTACCCTCAAGTTTCTTATATTTGTCAAATGTTCTTCCTGTTTCTGAGTACATCAGTACATCCTTATCGCATTTTTTATTAGGCGATATTATACTGATAAGAGTGGCTTTGTC
Organism: Allium cepa; assembly: GCA_030765085.1. NCBI lineage: Eukaryota > Viridiplantae > Streptophyta > Magnoliopsida > Asparagales > Amaryllidaceae > Allium > Allium cepa. The sequence goes on along the minus strand of CM060932.1, from coordinate 681,956,658 downwards.
TACAGTATGATTGTTCTTTTGCAATGAAGAGGCCACCGTATCATCGAATGAATTAACAATTGAGGGTGCTTCTTTGTATTTCTCAACTGAATTTTTATTATTCGTCGGTTGGAAGATGTTTAACATTTTATCGTCGGCTTTCAATTGGTTGAAAGCTGCAGCATTACTTGGTGGCTCTGTTCTTTGTTTGAGTGCATGAGGACCCTGATCAAAATGCAAAGATTTATTAATATTCAAACAAAAACTAAGATATCAACTGGCATGCTGCAAGATTCAACAACAGGTCCTTAACTTTATACTTAAATACATAAAAGTTCCCTACCACTTATTACAGTCCATAGCAGGTCCATAACACATACATTTTTGTTCATAAATGACAAAAGAAAGTTCAAATTACTCACAGAATAATGAGTTGTACGTTATTCCAAAATTTTCAGCATGTACAATTAAACAATAAAAACTGATCACAAATCCGATTTACAAAAGAATATCATGATTTAACTATATCATTTCCACACAGAAGTACAAAACATAACACATATCGTTTAAGTTTTCAAGATACATGTGATTTTGATAGTGAAATGAATTGTCAAATCCAAATTTGTATAGGAAATTATCGAGGTTTAGAAATTGATTTTTTTTAATGATATTATAGTGTGAAAAAAGTTGTTATATTTTTGTTAATTTATATCGAATCATAATAACTTCATATTTATGTCTATGTTCCTGCAACTCAGCACCATTGCCATGCCTTCTTCTATAAGTGACCATACCCCTATTTTGGTCTCTTTTAGCACAACTAATCACCCACAGAAAAGAGTTCCTTTTTGCTATATGAAAAATTGGTGCTACTTTGAATGGTATGCTCACTGTATAGAAAAAGAATTGTTTGCTACTACATGGGGTTCCCCATCATATATTCTGATAGACGAATTGAAGACAGTGAAATCTGAACTGAAAGCATGAACAGATCAAGAGCAACTGGTAACAATATTACTACACTACAAAAGGAGTTTGACACCATTTTTCATCAACTTGACCAAACACCAGTGAATGTTTTGATTTATGAAAATATGTATTATATGGGCCAGCAGCTGAATGATTAACTGTGCAAACAGTATGAGTTGTTGAGACAGCAAAGTAAAGTATGGTGGCTACAAAAAGGGGACCGAAACACCAAGTACCTTTATGCTAAAATGTCTATGAGAATGCATAAAATTAAAATACATGCCTTAATGAATTCGCAAGGAAATTATATTTATGACAGAAACAATATTCGGGACGAAGCCATTGCATATTATCAGCTTTTATTTAATGGTGACACAGCCACCGTGTATCCATCTATTTCACCATGAATGCAAATTAATGACTTAGGGAAAAAAATACTTATCTGCCCCAGTCACTTTGGTGGAAATTAATCTATTGATGACTATAAAAGTCCGGGACCTTATGGATTCTCAGCTAAATTTTATAAACTGCATTGGGATGCCCTGTCAAGTATCTCGAATCATAATTAAAATTTCAAAAATAAGTGTTCGATCCACCAGCTAATATTAATTAGTTAAGGAAATGGTGTACTTAGTATATTTTGTTTAAGAAAATTAGATCAATTAACATGAGTTTCTACTGAAAACAATATTAGACTAGCAAAAATAATGGCAAGACAATAATATGATAGGGTCTCAGAGATTACCACAATCATTCTTTCCAAAAGGATCCAAACAATAACAAAATGATGTATCAAAACCCATGTAGAATGGAAGAATTATTAAATAAAAAATAAAAGAAGGATATACGAGAACTTGATTGTTAATACCTGTCTCCTAATTTACTGCTTGAAGACGCGGATTCAAATCCTCACGCAAATCTGCAACACTAACAAAAGATTTTTTTTGAGCGTCTATCGGATCCAATTGGGAGCAAAATGAACGAACAGGGAAGTCTCAGACGGCGGCGCGATTTCGAGTTTGCTGCCATCTTCGCCATTAAAATTTTAAAGCTTCGTTTTAATTTTTTCTTTTGTTCGATTTTGAAAATGAAAAGAAGCAGGGCACGGTATTTTTTTTTGGAGTGGGTTATTGAGAAGGAAGGAGTTAATTTGTCCAAAATAAACTTTGGAGCCAATTTTTCATTATTTTCCACCTAAATTTCATATTGCCATCAACATGTAGTTGCATCGGTTGACTTTAAAACTGATGCGAGTAAAACTATTTGCATCGGTTGTTGGTGAGAACTGATGCAAATTTGATATTTTTTATTACCTATTGCTTTCCACGTACCAATTGCATCGGTTATTAAGATAGAACTGATGCAAATAGTTCTATTTGCATCAGTTTTTACTTCAACTGATGCAAATGAGGTGAAGCAATATGCACTTTTTGTACTAGTGTACAATCATAGTCCAGTTTCATAGGATAAGATACTTGAAGGTGGATGGTGTGAAATCTTCAGAGGATAGTGTAATTTAAGGTTGAGTAAGGACTTTCAGCATTGGACAAGTAGGTCTACGTTATCATGAAAAGTAGGTCAAGTTTGTTTTCACTCCTTGGTAGTCAATAAGTCATGCATGTCATCATATATCCAAGAGCATTGAGGTTTGATCGTACATTTAAGTCATGGATGCTTTGGATGTCATGTTTATTGTGTGGTATTTACTTTGAGTCCATTTATAACTATGGATATCATACACTTTATCCTACAGCTATGTACTAAATTGATATATTAAACATACAAAATTTATATGTTGATGTAATAAGCAGGAAGATGGTTTGAGTATAATGTAGTAGGCATGTCATATGACCATTCTTATAGAGGCAGACATGGGTTCTTATAATCATACATTATATTTGTATACATCGTGATTATACATTATTTTGGGTAAATGAGCCATTTACACTAAACTATTTTCTGACTTAAAGTAAATTTTCTTGCCCCTTCTCTTATATCTAGCGAGCAGATTTCTTAAACAAGAGCATGGTTGTAGTAAACACAAAATAATAGAAGTAATATAATGAACAAAAAAAGAGGACTTTGGAACTTGAAGTGTAGGACAAAGTACTTTTTAGGATCACTCTGATGGGAAAGATAAATAGATTCAGGTAGATAGGAAAGTTAATGTTGAGGTATATAGGACTATATCTAATTACCGAGAGAATTGAGAAGGTTGCTTATAGATTAAAGCTGGATGGGAAGTTAGGAAGGGTGCATGACATGCTCCATATTTTGCAACTTAAGAAATGTTTACAAGCAGATGAAACAGTGGTCGAACAAAGGAAACATGAGATTAAACCAAATTTATCATTTATAAGGAAGCTTATTTATATTATTAGGTTGGACGTGAAGAAGTTAAGAAGAAAAGAGGTAGCATTTATGAAAGTACAATGGGGTGAAGACCCCATATATAGTGTTTAGGAGATAGAAGAATAGATGAAATAAACATATCCTAATCTGTTTGAGTGGTTATGAGCTGAGTATGTGAGGATTAATTGTAATTTATGCATAAATTGCAATGATTGTTAGTTGTATAATCAATGGATGTTTTTGTATATTTCTATTGTTACATATTTAGTGCATTTGCATGCTAAACTAGGTATTATTAGAATAAGTTCAGACAAGAAGATCCTTAAATAGGAAATATAGGGGCAAAAATTTTATAAAGAGAGGAGAAAGTAATGGATGTAAATGTTTTATGAAGTTGATAAATGATAGCAGTTGTCTAGAAAGGCACAAGCTTAAGAAGATGCACTAGAAAGAATTGGGTCATGGAAGCAAGATACAAGTTGAAACTAGCAAGTTGCAAGTCATAAAGTGGCCCGAGAAAGAGAAAATGGGTTATGTGTGGAAAATGAGACTAAATCTATTGTTTTAGTGTGAGTGGGAAATGAAATTAAAGGTAGAAAGCCAAAATTTCGTATTGAGGTATAGGGGATATCATACTTGGTCGGACGACGGAAATTCTACCGGTTTAGAAAACCGTCGAACGAATTTAAATTTAAAAATAACCGCAAGCGCACGGTGAACGAATGTAGCACGTGGCGAATACGGGTCGATCCGCAGGGAATTGATGATTTTAAAATTCTATTCAATCAAATTATACCGAAGTCGAGAGTGAATAGTTAGAAATGTAAGAAATTAACTAACAAAAACTAGCAAAAGAAAATGATAAAAATATGAGAGTGTTAAGACAATTTAGAGGCAATTTCCACTCTCTAGATCACATAAATCAACAAAATGAAGTTATGATCTCTCTTTTCTTGTCATTAGTGAATTAGTTGATGTGCTTATCATAAGTATGGTATATTTGTGCTATTAATTAGCTCAATATAAACCATCAAACTATAACACAACCAGTAATACACTTTTAAATCTCATAAAATATGACAACAAAGTTGAAAGCAAAATCTATTTTAAGCATAGCCCATTAACTATTGTTTAGAAATATAGGCTATCAAATTTCAATTTCAACATTCACTTCTTTGCCATAATCATATTTAGATGAAGAGGCAATTTGTGTTATGTTTGTTTAAGCATAGCCTATTTGTTATGAACAACATAGACTATCAAATTCAAAGCTAAACAACATCATTAAACCACTTCAAGTGTTTCCATTAAAGCACAAAAAGAGAGTATAAACATCAAAATGTTGCATCTACATATTAGAGAGCTTCATTACCTCTAAATTGTAGGGATTAAGCTCTCATATTTGTTATCAAATCAAAAAATGTAGAAAGCAACATGAAAGCAAAAAGAAAATGAAAGCTAATGGAAAAGACAACTAATCTAATTGCATAAAGGTAAATCTACACTATTACATAAGAAGAGAAGAAGAATGTAAATAAAAGAGAATTAACATTGCATAAAAGAAAAGAAAATTACATGAAATAAAATGGCTAAGTAGCCATGGAAAGAAAGAGAGCTTTGATTTATTTTGTAAACTAAAACTAACTAAGAGAAGAGATGGCTACATGAAACATAAGGGGTATTTATACAAATTAGAAACCCTAATGCATATTTTTGGGGAGTACCCAAAATGCCCTTGGAGGAAGTGTGGTGGCCAAGTTATCATTAGCTTTAATAATCCCCCACTTAAATGTACATGAAGCTTTAAATGTCTTTTAGCATGTGCATTAGCCTTTAATTTGTACATTATGTAGTGGGTAGGTGGGGTCCTCCATGATCTTCACTTTGAATTATTTCCATCTTCATTCCTTTATATTCTTTGTGCATGCATATTTCTTCATGAAACCACTCCTATTTGAGACCAAATTCCTACAAAAATATATAAAAAAATTCAATTAATTTTTCTCAAAGAAATATATGCACACAAATGACCTTTTTGCCCCTATATGAAGATGGATATGTGATAATTTGGAATTAATATGAATTTTGGTTAAAACAAGTTAAAATACCCAATATGATCATTTATTTAATTTAAATAGAATAAATATGGTGGTTAAAATATGCACATTTACGTGCATATCAAATACCCCCACACTTATCTTTTTATTCGTCCTCGAATAAAGAAAAATTAAGATAAATCCATTTTCGTAGAGAGCACGATTGCATTGAGCATATGCAACAAGCGGTTAAACCTCTGGGTGTCCCCAGTAGGACGAGTGTTGTCTCGTGAATTAAATTAGTATTTAATGTTTGATCGAAAGTGATTGATGCCTATTTGTGAATTTCAACGATCTACCAAAATTGGTATGGTGTATAAAATGATGGATTTAATGTGTGAAATGGAGATAAAATAATTTAATTTATGATGATTCACTGTAATTTAGATCAATGTGCGTAAATGTGGTGTATTTTTGATTTGTCAGACGATAACATGGGGAGAACCATATTAGGTAAGTGAATCGATGTTTAGCTAGCTGACCTAATGAAAGGTCAGTAGTTGTGCAATGACATCACTTGATTTGTTGATAATTCTTGTTTTGAATGATTGATTTGCATGGAAACAACCAATGTGGTAGATTATTGTAGCATGGATAATTTCTATTGTATCGCAGGTGACGATTCCCTATGAAAGTGAAATGCTTATTGATATGCGATGGTCTATGAAGTATGAGATATTTGTGTATGAATATGCATGTTTGATAACTAAAATGTTAACGGCTACGTGCATATGCGATTGTTCTTTGGGATAAGTGGGAAACATAATGTGAGGTTGTCTTTGAATAATTGCAAAAAATAATTATGCATTGTTGTATGGATGGGCAATGGTGTGTGATATTAATGCATGAAATGCATCATTATGAAACATGTTAATTATATATGTATATATATGCGAATTAATAGGCATCGTGAGTGGGGTGTCGAAATATTCTAAATCCTTAAGCGATGAGTAATGTGTACTCAAGTGTGTGTTGATATGTGCTAAGAGACAAATAAAGATGGGCGGGCTCTTTAGTGGTAATGTTTAAGCAAATAAGAGTATTATTTGCTAATAATCGATGGCAAGTGTGAAAGGCGGATCACTCAAAGTCCGTCTGTATGAAATTATCTTCACCTTTTCTTAATGCGAAAATGTAGATGAGGTCATCCTACATTTTGTAAATTACAAATGAGTGAATCCTACAGTGAGTATATACGAGACGGACTTATACTATCTGATGAGAGATTCAGGCAAATATATTTTAATCACTTTGGGAAAGCGTTACCCAAACAAGAAGATAAAAGCATAGAAAGATGTCCTTATGTATTATTAACTAATGGCTAACCTTTTTTTCAGTTGGCGGCCACATAAGTAAACGAGATAGTGATAAAGGTACTCAAAATTGTATAAGTGAGGAGAGAACCCTTAAAACATAAAATAAGGTGCTTTTGTTAATCAGTAGGTAATGAGAGGGGGCGGTTAACGTGGATATTATGAGATATGATCAATTATATAGCCTAACGTTTAGGTATTCGACATAAATATGAGATATATGTGATATATTTGGGGTTTAACTTAACATTAAGGTATTCTGGTTAAAAAAAATTGATTTGTATGATGTTGATGTTATTATTATTGTTAGGCAATTATTCATACCAAATAATATGTCTAACTCGAACATTTTCCCATGTATTCTTTGGATACTCTTATTTGAGAATGGAAACTGACGAACATATTGAGACAGATGCAGGATGGATCTTTATGAGCTGGAAGAATGCAATGACGGTTTCTAGTATTTTACCTTTGTATTTCGACCGCCGTAAGCCGAGTTAATGTAATAAATTTGTACTGGGTGTGTTGATGTTAGGTGCTTGGCATTTGAGCCTATGCTATCCATTTTGAATGATTTGAACAAAGGAATTTGAAGTATTATATATTTCATATGTAACGTGTCATGAATGTATAGAAAACATGTATGAATGCTTAGGATAAAGTACCGGGTTGTTACAAGCTATTGATTCCTTTTATGAAGAATGGCCTATTTAAATGATTTTTCTTATGTAAAATTTTCATTTTAAAAATAATTTTATGAAAACCATTTATGTACACACTCATATTGCACAAATTAGTAAAATAAACTACTTGCTTCTTGTGTTAGTACTTCCTTAGATTTAGGATTAACTCCTTCATTAACAACATTCAATAAAGCGTGTGTATCTGATCTTTTTGACATCTTGCCATGGAGAAAATTTAAAGTATCGTCTAGCTAGTTAGCCAATCACATTTTGATATTTGTTTAATTAACACTATGAGAATATGTAATTTATTGTGATACCCAGATTTAGCTTCATACATGCCTGGTATTACTTTCAAAGTGATCGTTTATCCAAAATACTTTATGACATACTACATTTCACTCTATAGGTGTCTATCTCTTTCTTAATATTATATTTATCATAAATCCATTCCTTTAATTTATCTTTAGAATCTTTTTGAACCTTTAGGGTTTATATAGATGATAATCCATTACAAGAAGGGTCAAGTAATTATTTATACATTTCGTATAGTCTAAGTACAAGTGTCAATGTTTGTTGTATCTGAAAGGTTTAGCTCCTTCCACTATTTGAATTTGCATTAAATTTAAAATTAAAGGCGAATGATCACTAAAAGCTAAGGATATATACATCCATCCATACATACATACATACATATACATGCATACATACATACATATGATTGTAATAGAGGAGATTTTCTAATTAAGTCGTAATTAACCAATACTTTATAATCTACGACTTATATCCTTTTGAGGATAGATTTCCATATAAATTTAAAACCCTCAACTTCATGTTCCATACCATAATTTATCAAACAATATTCTATTCTTTAATTTAAATAATTGGTAATATTATGCCTTCAATTTTATCTTTAGTCAACCTCATGCATTTAAAGTCATGCATTACAACCTATGATGTATTACCGAGGTTTGTATTCAAAACCTACTTGTCATATAGAATTTTCCTATTCACTTCATGATTCGTCGCATACCCTATGGTCAACAACACTTCTCCGCCTCCCTATTTATGCAATTGACAGTTACGTGTTATTTATTTGTTGATATTTAGACCCTATTGCAGTATTTTATTTATTTATGTATATTCAAATTATGCACTTATAAAAGTATTGGAAATTGCTAATACTAAACTAGTTCTCATCTCGGTATCGGTTGTACCATTCTAAATAAATCTTATCTATTTTGATCTTCAATAAGGCAACTACAAATCAATTATAATTTACAACTACTTTGTTTATGTCCAACACACTATCAGTGACATTTGACACCATAACATTCCATGATAGGAATGCCATAAATGTTTAGCTGATAATCAATCACTCCTCCTAACTTTAGAAGTAGCGTTTAAGTCTGAGTTTCGACAACCTTTTATTTTTCCTTTTCTTAGCTTCTTTTATCGCTTTCCACGTTGCATTTTCATCAAACAACATTTTTGTAGTTGAATTATAGGTAAGGGTAAGGGATTACTTGAATGAAGTAAAACATTAGATGCATAGTTAACCCCAACCACCACTCGAGCATCTTTTGTAATCAATTGAACTATTCATTGGAACCTACAAAGAGTTAATTTTATCACCATTGTAGTCAATTGGTTGTATAAACTATTATAAGATGCGTCCTAGTTAGTTCCGATCTCCCCACTCAATAATGACATAGGGTTAATCACAGTTGCAACATTTGCTTCATCCAAAATGAAAACTTCTTATATTGGCATTGTTGTAACTAGCCGAGCTTTTGAGTTATAAAGTATAACCGACTACAAATGAGTGACTTGATCTGATACTACATTTGCACTCTCTAAACTTTTTTGTGGTAATTTAGGTCGAGCAATTTCCTTTTTAGAGTTCTCAAGTACATCGACACTACGACAAGTCCCTTTATTTGAAAGCATCGTGTCTTTGCTACCTTTAGTTTTATGATTTTATCACTTAAAGTTTACTCTGTTGATTTGTCTAATGGTACAACATTTCCCTGTTCTGAATTATTTTTTATGCATATATGGTTGATACTTTGCAAATTTTCTCAAAGCTATTTTTTCTACTAAGTTTTTGTTCTAGTTCCTTTGCAATCTTCTCACCTTGAGTCTATATTATCACTAACTACTAGCCTTCAATAGAATATTCTTAGGGCTTAGTACCGTATGTTGCTCACACTTACATCATTTTAATCTTTGTTTTTTCATCGGATTTCACTACCTTCTCCATTCTAAGTATTCTTGTTCTATCATTTAATCAATATTTGTGAATTTTGCTATCCTCTTGTGGTCACACCTTCTCTTTTTGTTTCATGGTTTCATGGTTTAGCACATTCCTGCATCCTCCCTTTCAATTTCAACTAGTGATCTGGTGCTTCAGCTTCCTTTGGCCTAGGCACAATATTATCTTGCCCGACGTCAATATACTTTGATTCTAACACTTCATCAAATATTGTTTTACTTCTTCATTATACACTGGCTCCATCCTTATCTACTTCTTTATCTCCACTCAACTTTCGTTCTACATTACAACTTTTTCCCTTCACCCGGACCTTCCTAAAATGGCATTAGGTTTTTGGATGACCAGAGTATATGCGGCTCTCACATCTCATAGGTGTAATACCACGTTAAAGTATTTGAATAAAACAAAATAAATGGAGAGAAGAGGGAGATAGAAGAATAAATGATAAACACATAGAGGACTACATCTTTATTAGGATATTTGATTGATCTTAAACCAATGATAACGCATCTTATATATACATGTTTATTTGTATCTTAAGTAAACATGTAAAAGCAAAATAAAGAAGAAAAAAGGAGAAAATACAATAAAGGAAAATACAAAAGTGGCCGTGAATCATGAAAATCAAAAGATCAATCTCAATAATGGAAAATACAAAGGAGAGGAAACGTTTTAGTTTCAACTGATCTTACTATTCTCAACATCCCACTCAAACTTGTAATGTGGATTCATCGAAAGTTTGGTAATCGAAAAACCAGCAAAATGCCGAGTCAAAACTACTTCAAAAATACTAAATCAAACAGACTTCAAATACCAATTCAAATAATTGTTTTCTTCTTGCAAACATATCAAACAAAATGCTTACATCCTGTAAACATCCAAACGAATTAACAAATAACATTAACCTACCAATGTGCGGCATCATCTACCTCATAATACAATATGTCATGTCAATTCAAATAAAAACAAAAACAACTCCAAACAAACAAACTCCACTAACAACCTACTGATATTTTGTATCATCATAAAATAGTAGTTATGTTGGTCCAAACCAAAAAAAAAAAACAAATTCCAATTCCAACCAAATCAACTCCAAATACAAATAAACTCCAAATCTAATGAAACAAATAACTAGTTTGAGCACTTTACAAACTCCAAACAAAAACTCTATTGGCAACCTATTAACATCGAGTGTCATCTACCTCAAAAGGAAGTAAGTCATGTCGGTCCAAACAAGAAACAAATGTTAATTCCAAATCCAAACAAATAAAATAATGATTTAAACACCAAAAAATTTTTAAACTAAGTATCCATCCAAAAACTCTCAAACTATAAATCCATCCAAAAACTTTCAAACAAAATACCAAAACTGCGCATGCCAAATCTTAAAAAAAACTCCAACCAATAAAAAAAATGCAGATATCTCCACGCATCATAGGATAATTCAATATAAACAATCAACTCTACCTACCTAATTACACAACATCATCTAACACAAATTCCCTAAACAATTAAACAACCAATTACACTTCAAGTCAAAATTCATATCAAAATTATGCTTCACCAATATTTAAAAATAAAACTTTGAATCTGCAAAAGCCACAAAATTTTCTATAAGATCTAAATACTGCTCTGATGCTATGTTGAAACACTAAATACAGAACACTAAATACCTTGTTGAAATATCAAATCAACCTATGATATCATGTTGAAATATTCAAGTGAAACAAAATAAAATGAAGAAGAAGAGAGGCAAAAGAAGAAGTAACCATAAACAAAATGAGGACAACATATTAGTTGATCTAAAATTAAGTACAAAGCATCTTACTTATAGACATGCCTACTACTTTGTTAAGTAAATATGTAAAAAAGAAAAAAAGAAAAAAAAGTACAATAAATGAAAATACAAAAGGGGCAATCATAATAGTAGAAAACATAAAAGAGGCAATCTCAATAATGGAAAACTCAAAGGAATAAACTTTTTAATTTCAGTCGATCTTACTATTTTTAACGAAATGGATCAGTTCATAAATTAACGGTTGATAGAACACCTTCCTATTATACGTTGAGACAAGAAATTTTTGTATAACTTTCCCCTATTTGTTATTTGATATTGTTGTTTGGGAAATATGAATTTGAATTTGTAGAGAAAAAGGTTGAAGAAAAAATATGTATATAAATTTATAGAACAAGGATGTTTAAAAAGAGATGAGGGATACAATGGAAAAATGAATGTACAAGATAATACCACTTTCCTTTACCTATCTGGGCAAATAAACAACTACTAATTTTTTTTTCAACCCGATTATCTCATTTTAAGAAAGCCATGAAAACCAATCGAATATTTAATTTTATTTTTGGTGAAATGTGCAAAACTTTAAGTTGTCAAATTAACGTGTAGTGTTGCTTTTGTTGGTAGCGTAAAGCATTCAACATCCACTTGAGTGACAAACAACACCATTGGAAATGCTCTAACTAACATTGTTGTTCTTTAAATAGAGATCTTTAAGTTTAAAAATTAAAAGGCGATATCATTTGGTTAGGTTTTCATGATTATACTTGCCGATTGAAACAATGCTTTTAAAATGTAAAATATACGATTTGACTCTTGAAATGTTACCAAAAGATGCTCAAGAAATAGTTTTACCAAGAACATAGTGCACCGTCAAAACTAAGAGCACATCTGCTTTTAAAATTTGACTTTTGTGTTTTGGGATTTGAATGCACTTAATAAGCCATAAGAGTGGAGGAGATGTAAAATGATTGTATTTTTTTTGAAAAGTAGATAATTAAATGTAAAATGATATAAGAAGCTTAGTAGAATAATTATAAAATTGTAAATAGTAATTTGAAAATAAAATATCTGAAGAGAATTAAGTAGAGTGAAGAAAACTTTAAAATTTAGTGAAGAAAACTTCTAAAATTAATAAAAGAATTAGAAATTCTTCTGCTTTACTATTATCACACCGACATTAAGGAGGTTTGTGTAATATAGGCTTGCTAAACCAAATTGTATGAAGGCAACAAAACAAAGAACGTGTCTCCCTAAATCTCTCCAATTTAATTTTCTTGATTTTCTCCTATAATGTCTTCTTAGATCTCTTTAATTTTAAATTTTTTCTACCTTATTATTATTTAATGTTTAACTAAGAATAATGAAAAATCCAACTAAATATTTTGATGTAATCTGACGGTCGGTTTTCCATCACCATGCTGTTGTATCAAACTGACTGCTAGAGAGTTTTGTCTACCGTAGATTTGCAAAACAAGATTGTGTGAAGCAAAAAAATAAAGAAAATGTTTTTAAGATGTCTCTTTAATCTCTCAAATGCTACTCATTTTGTTCATTTCACATATCTTTTCTTAAATCTCTTTAGTTTTAATTTTTTTCTTTATACTATCATTTGATGTTTAACTAAAATGAATGAAAAATTACATTAGTTTTTTTTTTAATTTGTAATCTTTTCCTATCGTTATGCGCGGTTTTATTAATTTTAGTAAATTAATTGAGGGACAGGTAAGCCTTGAAAGAAAAAGCACGAGTTAATGATTAATTTCCTTTTAAGCCGCTTTGGTTTAGTTTTTCCGACAGCCACGAGTTAATTTCCCACAATAACCTGTTGGGTACCCAAATCAATCCCACCGTACGCTAGAAACGCCGTCAGCCCACCGTCCACATCTTAGCTGTACATAAAATATCCATCCCGGACATCGCCGTTACTTGACGATATCTTAACAGATCTCTCATATCCTCGCTGATTCACCGCGAGCTAGCGAGAATACAGCTTTAGATTTCCCATCCACGTCGGATTTCACCACTCCACTATACTCAACCACGTCTCTCATTATTCCTGAAATTTGGGACCCACTACGTCCACGTCAGCGTACGACCCGTAATATCTCGCCTCTGTTCGTTTTTTAGCCTCTCTAAACCAATTTTGATTTCCTTGATTTTTCTATTTGTTAATTATTTATATCCCTGGATATCTTCTGCAACGCCCATAGTCACCCAGTTTATGCTATTTTATCTCTTTCCATTGTCAGATGAAAACCGAGTCCAGATTTTTTTTGTTCCAGTCTAAATAAAATCCTCGACTTGCAAAATATCTAATTTTGTTAGATCTACTTTGTTGTTCGTTTTTTTTCATTGAAGAGGGTTCTGAACTTTGACAGATTCTGCAGTAGCTAGACTGTGGAAGAAGGTATGTAATTCTTACTTGGAGAGTTGATGAATTGATCGAGTTACTTTAATTTAGGTCAATTTTGATGGTTTTACTGAGCAGTTTAATTTTAATTGAGTAAGAATTAGTGCAGCATGTAGTTAATTAAATCGTTGAAACCCTCTCTAATCAATTGTTGATCTACCTATTATTTGGTAGGGTTTTGAGACCGATCTGAGGTACTGTTTGTTGTTTATCACCAATCCAGGCGATAGCCATATATTTATCAAGAGGTACTGTTTGAAGTTTAAACATGATTGATTAATAAAACTAGATGATCTGAGTATAATTGATTGATGGTTAATTGGCTTTGATCAGGATAAGTAATTAAGCTTTGGTTTTCTTGGAGACAAACATAATGCGTGACGCTGCAAGTTGGATTTACGAACGATTATCGCCATCAGCTGTGTTTCTCATTGTTGTCTTTTTGAATCAGGTTGATGGGAGGTAGTTACTCTCCATATCAGTCGGGCCCTAATGGGTCTGGCAATAATGACATCCTAAACAAGCTTACTGAAGTTAGAGATGTTATATCAAATGAAGATGCTTCTAAGATTAATGGGCTGAGTTTAGGTATAAATGATAGTCAAAATGGAGCAGTCACGACGTTGGCTCCTCAAGTTAGTTTACAACTGCAGCAACAACACTTACCGCCTGGTCCAGTTGTGCGTTGGGATAGAATACTCCCAGTTAGAACAATCAAGGTTTTGTTAGTAGAAAGCGATGATTCAACGCGTCAAGTTGTCAGTGCTTTGCTTCGCAACTGCAGTTATGAAGGTAAAATTTAATGTTTGAATGTTTTATTTGGAGTAATTAGTATTTGATATGCTTACATGCTTAGATGTGGATTATATATCCGGTTTGATTATGATTGATGGAATTTTTAGTGACTATCAGTTTCCTCTGTTAAAATTAGTCAACTGGTTTTTCAGCAACTTTTTTACTGTTATTTGTTTGTTATTAGTAAAGTCTGCATATTTTCCCATTTTTGTATTTAATCCTTTTGTTTTGTTTTTCAGATGTGTACTAGTGTACTTTGATTTACCGATATCTTGAATAGCAGGTACCATGATATGTTTAAAAAGATGAATGACTTCTTTTGTTGACTTGTTTTTAAAGGTGGCTGGCTGACTTCCGTAGAGGGTCGGACATTAATTTTTGAATTAGCTATTAACCATCGCCTGTTCATTAGAGTTTAAAACGACCCATTAATTATGTTGATGCTATAATGAGAAGCTTAAGTTATAAACAAGTTCATTTTTTCATATTTTTAATTACTGTTTTTACAAAACTTCCCTTGATTGATTTTTATGGGTAGAATATAGTATAATATCCAATTACCAGCTATGCCACATGGATTGGCCAAACATAACATAGATGTTTGCTTTTGGACAAAAAACTTAGGTGCTGTTTGACTTGAAAATGAGTTTTTATTTTGCCTTTTCAATATGTCTGTTAAATGGCATGGGAGAGAATGGGTGTTGGAAAATTCTAGGATTCCAACAAAGTGGAGAAGGGGAAAAGAGAGGATAGTTTTTATATTTCCCGAAAGGCGGAAAACCTGAAAAAATCATTTTTAGTTTTACCTGTTAAAACCATTTTTCAAATCGACCATTTTTCACTCTCTTCTCTGCTCCCGTGCATTTTAAAATACATTGTTGGAAACACAAGACTCTAAACTCATTTTCAAACCAAACACTACCTTAGTATTTTTAAAATAGAAGGTTAATAATAATATGTTTAACCTAATGCTCAATGGTTAATATTAGAATGTGAATAATGATTAAAGACTTATTTTTTATCGAACAACTAGCCACATGTAGTCTTTATTTGAAAATAAAATACGCTTCACAACTTTAAGAGCATACCATTATCAATATTTCATCCTTTTAGTTTTTCAATATGTACTTTTTTGATTTAAAATGACAAATGTATCCTCTGCTACATGGACCAGCCAATTTAGCCAAACCATGATGTTTTTTTTGTTTTCTTTTTAAAAAAGCTCAGTATTTTTAAAGTTGAAGGTTAATAATATTATATTGAATCTAATGCTCAATAGTTATTATTAGTATGTGAATATTAATTACAGACTTATTTTATGTCGAACAATTAGCTATTTTCCGTTTATTTGAAAATAAAATACACTTATCTTTAAGAACATATCATTATCAATATTTCGTCCTTTTAGTTTTTAATTCCACTCTTTTTTTTAATGACAAATGTATCTTTAATTTTTCAATACTATTCATCTGCAGATTTTACAAAAACAAAATTAGCGTGTTCTCTTTTAGTATTGTTGTTTTTAGAAAAGGCTCACTAGTTTAAAATTCGAAGTTAATAATAGTATGTTGAATTTAATGCTCAATAGTTAATATTAACATGTGAATACTGATTACAGACTTATTTTTTTATCAAAACAATTAGCTATATGCACTATTTATTTGAAAGTAAAACACATTTCAACTTTAACAGCATATCATTATCAATATTTCATCCTTTTAGTTTTTTGTTCTATTTATTCATTTGAAAATGACAAATGTATCCTTGTTCGATTTATAATCCAGATTTTCTAGAAACAACAATCAAACGTTTTCTTTTTTCAATTTATACGGAATTGCATCACCTTATCTAAAGCTGTCCAAGGTTTGCAAACGAACAAATTTATGTCAATTCAAATTATTGTTTCATTTGGTTCAAGAGGATAAAATTAACATAATCCTAACCAGTAAGAGTAATCCATGTACACTTTTTATTAGCTAATATATTTTTCCAGCATGTCCAGTCAGACACAATGGGTTATGAACAAAATAACTACAGAAATCGTAATTGCAAATTAACTGTTATTTATTCTAGATACAGCACAGGTGAACTAGATCAAAATTATTGCAGGTTGCAATGAAAACTTCCTGTAAAACTTGCTTATCAGAATCACTTACCATTAGTGCAAACTCGTTGTCTGATGAAGATCATACATGGAAACAATAATGTCGTATCTATCATCTGTTGTATTAACCTGTGGTAGTCTGCTAGACACTAAATGAATCAACTTTGGTTAAGTTACCTTTAGACGAAATATTTAATTCGGGACAACATTATGTATTGCAAGCCATGCTCTTGGACCACAAACTTAAGATCGGTAATTTTATTAAATTGTAGTTTTCTCGGCCTTCACCACAATCTTACAAATGTAGTGTAACAGAAACCATTTAATAAAGTTTTGTCATGTGTCAGCATATCTCTCTGGATTACAATTATGTATGGCTCAGAAAACATATATTTTTATTTTCATATCTTGCCAGTCTCTGCTGCTGCTGATGGTCTACAAGCTTGGAAAATCTTGGAAAATCCCACAAATCATGTTGACCTTGTGTTGACTGAGGTAATCATGCCAAGTTTGAATGGAATTGGTCTTTTATCCAAGATCATGGGCAATGATGCATGCAAGAATATTCCTGTGATTAGTAAGTTTTGTTCACTGTTGCTTATTGGACAAGTTTTCAATGCTATATTTTTCTTCTTTTTTACTATTAATAATATTATTTGATGATTTAAACTCTCTAAGTCTGTGAAATTTCTATGCAGTGATGTCATCAAATGATTCTATGGGCACAGTTTTCAAGTGTTTATCTAAAGGTGCTGTTGACTTTCTAGTCAAACCCATTCGTAAGAATGAGCTTAAAAACCTTTGGCAACATGTTTGGAGAAGATCTCTAAGTGTAAGAGTTTTCCACAGAAACTCCAACTTCTTTAATTTTGCTGTATAAGATTGTGTAAGTTGTACCTAAGTATTGGCTAAATCAGGACAGGATCTTCCAATTCTGGTACCAGATTTGTGTCATCACCAGGATTCAAACCTCTTCACCTGCAAATTAACTGATAAATTTCCAAATAATCACTATGCCATGCATCATTACTTGATTTACATAGTAAATGCATACTGGAATGTTTGGTGATTTTAATATATATATATATATATATATATATATATATATATTTATATATATATCTTAAAAAAAAGTTGAAAATTGTAGCCCAAACCCAATGCTTTGGTGATTTTGGTCCAAAACTGGATCTGGATCAATGATGCTCAGGCCATTGTGAGGTGTAAATTTGACAGAGGAAAATATATATAAATTAACTATTTTCAGTTAATTTCCTTTTTTTTTGCCCATCTATAAATATGGAGGGATATAGAGATGTAGAACATTTGTATACTGTATACAGAGTATATACTTATTAATTGTTAATGTTTGACAGTAATCATTATTTGATCCTTTGAACAATTTGGCATCTGAATTTTCATTTCTGTCCGTAGGTCCATACAAATAGATCATCAGATTTCCTTGCCTGTGACGTGGTTCTGTGACTAACTTCGTGAGACTATGAATCTTGATTTATGATATACAAGCTAGTAGATTAGTATTATCACATAATAAAGCCATTTCAATAACTAATCTGCTTTTATCGTGCATGCCTGCCTACGCTTTTGCATTTCTGTGATCACTATATTTCTTTTCATGTCCATTTCCCATCTTAATCAATTTCCAGTCTAATTATCATTCAGTACACGACTCTAACCAGTAGAGATTTTATTTTCCTTTCATTTCAAATTCATTGCAATTTGTGTAGCTGCTATTTAACTTATATCTATCCTTCAGTCTAGTGGCAGTGTGAGTGAAAGTGGCATTCATATTCAAAAATCTGGAAAATCAAGGAGTGTCAATGAATGCGACAATATTAGTAGCAGTGACGATGAAGATGATGTTGCGAGTATGGGGTTAAATGCAAGGGATGGCAGTGATAATGGAAGTGGAACTCAGGTAATTCCCGTTAAGCAAGTTGGGTTCATATTTATCATTTGTAATTTACAGAATATAACGTATGTGTCGAGAGCTATTTGGATTTCAGATTTCCATATTATATATATATATATATATATATATATATATGACTCGTTGTGCATGCTCAGTACTAGGATTTCAAGGATATACATGCTGGCCTACGACTTTTTTCTTCTTCAAGTATTTGGACTAATTATATATTTAATCCGCCTTGATTTATTATACCTTTGTTATTTGCTTTCGCACTTCCATTCTTCTCCCTCTCCCTCTCCCTCTCCCTCTCAGACACACAAACTCTGTACGAAGAAGAGTAGAAATGATGAAACTGAATTATTAACTTGAGCACTTAACCCTCTGTGATAGACTTTACTTCAGTTATTTGCTATAGGTGTTACGTACACAACTAAAAAATGAAGTAGTAGTGCCCAAACATCTTGGGAAAAGTTTAAGAAATCGGGTCACATGAGTTAAATTCAAGCGAGGGATAAAGCACAGCACATAAAAGAAATTAAGAGTTGTTTGCACTTAAATCCTCAATAACTATGCAATAAGTAGAAGGAAATTCAATTCTTACTAAATCAACCGGCTCATAATATCCCTATAAAAACCACTTTCTAAAGATAAACAGCTTCACTTTAAATATGCTGTGTTTGATAAGGAATTGTTTCAAATTTTACTAAATACTTTATCCGAGTATAATGAATATCAAACCTTTTTAATGATTCAAAATGCGATTCTATGCTGTGGCTAATGTTTAGAAATGAATATTGTACAAATTGCATATTTGATCCATTGTTTTAAAAAACCCGCCTCCATTCTTGCCTCGATGAGCGCCTCGAGGAAATGAGAGATAAAATGCTTTGAGACTTTTCCAAAAGGCTGTTTATCTCTATGCCTCAACAACTTGAGGCATATGAAGCGTACAAAATATACATCTCATATGCTTCTAGTTGTTAAGGTCTGCGATTCAAAAATCCTTTTGTCCTTAGTTGCAAATATTGACACTAACAGAAGTTTTTGAACTTCAATTGTTTGATGGAAAACAAAAGAAGAATAAAATTTAAGAAAATGGAAATTAGTGTTTTTTACATTCCAGTTTCAATATCGACATGATTAAGTAACATTGTTTTTGAAACAACGATCAAATGCCGTGTAATGGATTTTCTTATTGCTATTTAATTTTTTTTGCTTAATAGACTTCACTGAATCTTCAAATAAATTTTGCGGATCGATTTGAATTTGTATAAGGAATCGAAACTGGAATTTTGCAAAATCTTCAAATAAATTTTGCGAAATTGAAACTAAAATTATATGGATTTCAATGATTTATTTTTAATCTTTTAAAAAAAAGATGTATACCTTTTCAAGTCAGACTTGAATGATTTATTCTTCATTTTTTTTTGTATAGGTTGATTTAAAATGTCGAATTTCATTATGTGTTTTGCGTTTTATTTTTATCCAAAATCTTACGCCTCAATGTTTCGAGGCTTACATCTCGCCTCAAGGACTTGAAAGCGCTTTGTGTCTGCTTTTGCGTTTTAAAACAAATTTTGATCGATGTTGGAGTTTTCTTGATTTCCTTTTCTTTACTGTTAATGAGGTTTGCTTTTCTGTATGCTTATACAATCAAGTAGTATGAACCTAAATTAATGTATCTTTCTCTCGTTGAACTAGCAATATGTTTTTCCCCTCCAAATGATATGTTTTTTCTTTTTTTCGTACTGCCAACATGTATTTTCCGTTTCCTCTTTTTTTTAGCAATGATTTTCTACCAATTCCTCCTCTTTTCGCTCACTCTTTCCATATTATACAGATATCTTCTTTATGTATATGTGTACGCACACATCATTTTCAGCACTTAATTGTTAATTTTTATGCATTTACTTGAAATTAATGGAAAATTGCAACAAATGTGTATTTTTTCTCTTTTCAAAATCACACCCCCGAATGGTTGGTCCCTCCACTGTTGTGTCGCTCTCCTATTTAAGTAGTTTCTTAAAAATGACTAATACATACAGAAGTTGTTTGCACGTTAATACGCTCAACCTACCAGGCTTTGTGCATTGACTTATGGAGGCTTGAGTGTTGAACCAGGGAGCATACAGTTGCAAATCACAACCAGCAATCTTGCACTTATAACACTCTTTTTTTGGTTCATTTTAATTGGAAATTTTAAAATTACTGAGTGTTTCACTTCTTTCCTTCAGAGCTCATGGACAAAACATGCAGTTGAAATTGACAGTCCACAGCCTATGTCTCCTACGGATCAATTAGCTGATCCACACGATAGCACATGTGCACAAGTCATTTCAGATACAGAAGCATTTCCAAACAAACGGGTTCTTATGACCGATATCAAGCATGGGCAAAAGCAGAAGAAACATACTGGTATGACAAAATAAATTGTCCTTGTCACTCTTTATTCTTTCTCCATCATAATTGATTATCACATAGGACAGAGGAAAAAAAAGGGAATTTAGCATGGCTTCAAGGAAGTTTTTATTATAATTCTTAAGCCAACGACAAAAAAATTTCGTTCCAAGAAAATCTCATCGTTAATAAATTGTATTATAAAATTTTGAACTTCACACATGCACATGCGCACGCACACATGCATGTGTGTGTGTGTATTAACAAAATCAGGATTTAACGAAATTAGGATTTTCAGATGCAGTGGGCAAAAATGTATTCATAAACGATAATATGTTTAAGTTGTATTGTATGGTTTTATTCACAAACTTACATTAGAACAAAATGGCATATTAAAAAAAAGAAAGAATTATATTTAAATATTATGTTGGGTTGTTCACATTATCATTTATAAGTGTGCCGCATCAAGCGAAATTTTTAATCATAAAGTATTTATTGGACAAATATATAATTAGCTGCAAATACTAAATTAGGCCTATATCAAAATATGATCATTAATATAATTACGTTAATAGTAATCTATTTTTATACAACCTATTGAGACTCATTTAGATTGGCTGAAGCATAATGATATGCTTCAGCTAACACACACACAGAAGTCGAACTCACGATCTTTGACAACACTTTCCAACATCATGACACTATTACCAATAACCAATGGCTGTGTGAACCTTTTTTGGTCTTAAAAAAAGAGCAACAAATTAAATTTGTGGTTAGGGCAACCCATGCCCATATTGGGCTGCTCCAATATGTAAGTATGTTTTTGTGTGTGTGTGCGCACATGCGCATGTCTGTGCGTGTATGTACAGCTGCACCCTCATGTAGTCTTTATCCTTTCACTATGATATGGTAAACTCTAGATTTAGACTGCTATGACAAAATACACAGACAGAAAGAGGATGTGTGTGTTTTCACTGTTGCTCTAATGCAGGAGGGGACCTAACCACAATATGGGATAATAGTTTAATCAAACAAAATAACAAATGCCTGTTCATGTCTGAAACTATTACACCTTTGCGAAGAATGACAGTATACTTATTATTCTTCCAGTACAGCATTTGGTGCTTTTATTTTATTCTGTCCTGCAGATGAACTCATGGGAAAAGATTTGGAGATTGGGGTGCCAAGAACAAGTGAATTGCATCCGAAATTCCATCACACGAAGACAAAGTCTACCAAACAAGCAGACATTAATGTGGATTACCACTATGAAATTGAAACCAATAAAAAGAATGAAGATGCATTTGTTGAACACACCAAAGCAGCTTATCTAATTGGTGGAATCGCTAATAACGCTGATACACAGCCGATTAATGATACTGATGAACCAAGTAAAAAGGATAAGAACATTGAAGGCTCTAACGATCTGCCATCACTTCGATTGAGTTTAAAGAGATCAAGATTACCTGGCGAGGGTGCAAATTCTACACACGACGAGCGCAATATTTTGAGACGCTCCGATCAATCGGCATTCTCAAGGTTTGAAAGTATTTTGGACTCACACATGCACTTGTGTGTGCGCGTGTGTGAAAACTGTTGAACGAGTGTCTCTAACATTGCATTTGCACTCTATATCTTATAATTGGGCATATGCTTCTTAGAATCACAAATTGCAATGATATTTTTTATCAACTCTTAAGAAATATATTCAATCAGTATATCCATCAATATGACTGTTAATATACTTCTTCAAGTTTTTGACACTCTTTTGCTCCATTTTTTTTTCCAGGTACCGCAACTCTGCAGCATCAACTCAAGCACAAACAGCATGTGTGGGAAGTTGTTCACCAGTTGACAATAGTTCCGATGTGCTAAAAACAGAGTCTACACAAAACATGGTTTCAAATTCAAACCCTGTTATTTTGAAGCAAGGTTCAAATGAGAGCAGTGATAACAACGATAAAGGTTCTACCACCAATCCAGCTACATGTAAAGAAAAGACGGCATCCACAGTGTTAATAAAAGGTAATCACCCTTCTGCTTTTCATCCTGTCCAAATTCAAACGTCAACTCAGCCAATTCCTCAAGAAAATATCAATGAGCCTGATGCTGCCAAGTTTCAATACCAAGTGCAGCACCACCATCACCATTACCACCATCACCATCATCACGTTCATAATACACAGAATTCATCAGAAAACGATGAATTAGCAGCTAAGAACATGACAGCTGTTGCCTATGTGAGTCCAGTTGAAGGAAATGGGAGCAATTCAGGAAGTAATGGGCAGAATATGAGCGGGACAATCGCTGAAAATGCTAATGGTGCTTCTGAAAAAGGTGCTGGGAACGGGAATGGAAGTGGTAGTGGAAGTGCTAGTGGCGTAGATCAGAACAGAATTGCACAGCGAGAGGCGGCCTTGATCAAGTTTCGACAAAAAAGGAAAGAAAGGAATTTTGAGAAAAAGGTGTGTAAATACATTGTTGAGCTTTACTCTTTCTCTACATGTTTCCTGGTGTTAATTTAATTGACCTCTTTGTTGTGATATTCATGTTTATACCCATACCATGTATTTTTGCTGGGGTTTAGCTTGGTTGTATTTTCTGTATCAGTTCTGTAGCAAATGATTACCTCCAAAGTTCTAAAAACTTGTGACAAGATAAAAATGTTATCTTTTGAGTCATTTGAGTTAGCACATTTAAACTCTTTCCCTTGCAATTACAACCGAGTAATAACATATCATCTTAAAATCAATAGAAGCCTTTGATACGAAGACCTATTTTGAAAGAGAAATATATGGGTGTATGTATGTTCGTTGGTCTGTATAGTTTATTTTCATGTATGCAATAATATTAACAGTGAGGTGAAATGCATTTTCCAGGTTCGCTATTACAGCAGGAAAAAACTTGCAGAGCAGCGACCTCGCGTGCGTGGACAGTTTGTTAGACAACCTTCTGTCCCAGAATCAAAGGGCCGAGGAGGTGATAGTTGACAATCAATATTTAGGCGGCTGATACTTAATGAACATATATGTTCTGTTAACTTTAGGATATCTAAAATTCTTGGAGCAAGGAAGTTCGTTGTTATTACTGGGTTGCGAGAATCATTTGCTTTCACGTACTTTAGCATTTTTAATTTATATGGTCTGTTGCATAAACTTGTTAACGGCTACTTTGTGTGTACGACTTTCTACATAAAATATTGTTCATCATTGGCGTCTAATAGAAATAATTTCATATCATTTTCTTCGCCGTATGTTTCAGGTTTTATTTGATCTTTGACTCCATCTATCCACTCTGTGATTACAGTACTTGTTTATCGCCTCTACTTTGTTTACGATATTTTATTCAGTTATTTCACTTGTAAGAACTCTCAAAATATATGCAATAAAAACACTGTGCTACTTTCTTTCTTTGTTTCTACGAAGTTCACAGCCGATCATACCGTCTGAAAAGTTTGTTACTTGTGGATGCTAATGTCAATTTTTATTCAATACCTAGAGGCCATCATGTGTCAAAAGGTGCTCAAAGCTCGAAGACTTGAAGAAACAAGACAAAGTAAAGGAAGAAATAGTGGTTTGCACAAGGAAAAACCTCTCGATATCGAGTAATTTCATGTCGGTACCAAGTTTGGCTTTTGTGCTACGGGAAGACTTCATCTTTCCCCCTATTCTCATGGATCTAGATCCTTACTTGGTCTTCGGCGAACTGATGCCTCCGATGGATGATTTCTCTATAAATACCGAGCCTAAAGCAAATATGAGAAGACTTTTGGCAATTCTCTTCTTCTTTTATCTCTACCTGAATCTTGTCACCTAGAGGCTTGCTTTTGCCGTTCTGGACTTGAAAACGGATTGTAAAGCCTTTGTACTCGTAATAAAACAACCATAATAAGGTCAAAGTGGATGTATACCATAGAATTTTCGGAACTACTGTAAAAATCCATGCGTCTTTTCTGTTTTTGCTGTTATTACTGCCTAGATCTACTCTCAACTATTTGATTGGAGTGTTGTGCCACTTTTTGATCCAATAGTTTGATGTTTTCACTGAGAACACAACTTCTCATGAGTAGATCTTACTATTATTTTGGATTGGGAGATCTAGAAGTTGGATCTAGAGCTTCTTGTTGCTGACTTGGATATTTGATTGCTGAATTAATGACCCCTAGGAGATCAGGTAGATCTGGAGCTGTAGTTGCTGAAGAAGATGAAGTTTATCATAGTCAGGAAGCTAACCAACCGGTAGGAGCTCTGTCAGGACCATCCGCCCCTCAAGAGATGGTATCCAGAGTCTAGTTTGATAGGATGATAGCGGAGTTGAATCTAGGAAATAGCGGATAACCAAAAGGCGCTTATTAAGAAAATGGAGGCTACCATTACCTTATTGACCCAGAAGTCCCGAAGGCTTAGGAGAAGTAGGAGAGATGCGTCACCTTTTGGTTCTAAAGAAGAATTCATTTGCTTCTGTACAAAACAAAAGGGATGAGAAACACAAAATGAAGGAGTAGATCGTTGAAGCATCAAGGGGAGCTGTTGGAGGAAATGACCAATTTTTGGCCAGAGACAAACAACTCAGTACCAAGAGGAATATAATTGGCACCGAGAGATTTGTTGATCCTAGGTTGTAACAACTTATTGCTGCGAACTTGGAAGATAGCGAGAATGATTTGTAAGACTGGTAGTGAGGACCGAATGCCAAAGCATAGGATGATGGTGCTCAAATGACTTTCGCAAAACTAAGAAGATTCAAAGAATTGGTTCTTCCAAAGACAAGAGAGCCTAGACGCCATCGAGTGAATTGAGACCGTTGTGGATTCAAACACTCAGTGCTACTTCTGATAGTCGTTTTTCGAATTACCAGGCCAGTGAGAAGCATATTGCTGATATGATAAAGTGGTTCACGGAGGAAAACTGATGGAGAAAGAAAGAAGAATGAGGTTTCTCGTGTAGCAGAACTCCATTAATAGAGAATATCTTATGGGAGGAATATCCTTGGAAGTTTACAATGCCCTCGATGTCGTCATACAATGGGACAACTGATCCCAAACAACATATATTCAAGTATGAATGACACATTGATGATGCCAGTGCGACAAATACAGTTTGATGTAGGTGTTTTTCCATCTTTTTGGATACAGTTATATTGATGTAGTTCACTTAGATCCTGCCGAATTCTAATTTGATTTTTAGTGAATTGGCCAAGAAGTTTTTGGAGTAGTTCAGGCTCTACGTTGCTTAGCCCAAGGATATCATGTCCTTGTTGGGCATCTCTATGAAAGAACCGAGCTAGTCGAAAGCAGGTGAATAGATAGTTGTTTTTTTTTAAATTTTGGATCTACTGGGTCTATAACGTCTAAACGAGATTTTAAGTCTAATCTAAAGTATTTTAAGTAAAATCACTTTTATTAAAGATTTACATGAATTCAATGCTCACATAAATTAGTGTATCGAATATACTTTTATATATGTATTTGTGTGTGACTGTTACTTATTAAATTTAATTTAGAGAATGAAACATATCATTTTCTTCTCTAAACTTATTCAATTAATGAGGGGAAGTATGGTTTTAATTAGAGAGAGAAAACCTTTTCATTTGTTTCCCTTTAATTAAATTGAATAATTTATTAAATGACATTAATGATTAAAATTACACTCGACATATGTTGTGAGCTGTGCAGTTAAAGCGCTCGGCAGATTCAATACGGCGGAGGTGCAAAAATTGATAGCAGGGATATAGCGAGGATATAGCGGATGACTCTAAAATAGCATATAAAACTCGTACTTAATGTTTTTATAAATATATAAATGGTAATTAAATGAAAACTTAACATTTAATTGAATTTAATTAATACATAAATAATTTTAAATAAAAACATGTGCGAATATATAATAAATAAATGTAAAACTGTTATATAACATAATTGAATTTAGTAAAATATTAGAGTATTTTCATTTCTAAAAATATATTAAAAATTCAATTAAATAAATTAATTTCATAATTTTTATAATGTATAAATTTCAATTTTCAATTCATTTCTTTTAAAGAAGATATAGCGAAAGTAGCGGGACATAACGGGAATAGCGCGATATAACGAGAATAACGGGATATAGCGGAAATAGCGAGGCTTAAAGCGGAAAGACTATATTTGGGGCTATATGGAAAAATCGTGGCGGTAGAAATCTACTTTGAGATATAGCATGGTTATAGCAGAGCATTAACTGCACAGGTTGTGAGTATATTTAATTACACTCCAGTGTAAATTATGCAAGTGCAACATATCATATTATGTACATAGTTAATGTGTACGTATTCGGATGCTTGGATTTACATCGCAATGAACACATTTACCACTTATAGATGCATTGGTCATCCAAACATCGTTTAAAATTATATGTTTGTGTGTATATGTATGTATGTTTCAATATATTTCAAACACAAACACACACATATACTGCTAATGGATCCTTTAAAAAATCAAAATTAATTCAACCAAGTCAACTATTATTAATACAAGATTTATTACCAAACATGCAATGATTTGATTTAGTATTACAATTTGAAAACAGATCTTAATTTATAAATCCAAATATAATCTATAAGCATATGTTAATAATTTAAAGTAACACACACACACACACACACACACACACACACACACACACACACACATATATATTACAAGTATTAATAATTTTCCATAAGTCTATTTTATTTGATAATAATATTATTTTGATTTATGTTCATTTGTATGTCAATCCAATTCTCCTTTATTTTTAGTATGTATAGATATAAAATATGTAATTTTTTCTCTTTAATATTTTTTTATGAACCTTCTACTGTAGAATATTATAAAATTATTTTAATATACATATACATGCATATACGCACGCACGCACATATATGTATGTATGTATCTTAGATAGAAAACAATTTTTGAATCAATAGAAATTATCAAGGAAAATCATTAATAGAAATTATCAACATCAAATCAAAACCAATTTAAATGATAACATATTGTAATACTTTAAGATCTACATTTGTATATTTATAAGGGACAACAAATGCATATATAAATCCGTCAGAATGAATCAACCACTAGATCTACAATACAATAGAACATATCGATAAAAACTAATTGAATTTACCCTGTTGATGTTGCTTTTTGATTTGCACCTTGAATGAAGAAAGCTTATAGATCCGACTAAATCGCCTCTAAAAATGGTAACAATTCAAAGCACCACTTCTGTATTTTTTTAGGTTTTGTTTTGGGAATGTTTCGTGGGTTGTAGGCTATGAATTGTTGATGAAATTTTTTCAAAATTGAAGATGAAGGCTAGGATTTAGAAGGAGAGTAATTCAGACAGGCAAGTGGATGAAAGGTAATGTATTTATAGAGGGAATCTTCCTTAACCTCCTCCCTTCATTTTCTACATCCAATCATTGGATTTCAAGCCTCATTTTTTTTCTTATGGCCATCTATGAATGAGGCTAGATGAGCTTAAAATATGCTCAAACCCATTTAGTAATTAATATATTTAAATCTAATTTAAATGTTTTATCAACATCATATATCGGTGTATATATATATAACATTTATATACTCACTTATCAAATACTAATGGCATTCAAACAAATTAAAATTAAAATAATAATAATAATAATTAAAATTTAATAAAAATATCAAGTATACAACAACTATAAATTAATAAAATCATGTGGTTTTTCAGAGCATTCATCATTACGGTTGTACGACTCAAATGTGTAAATTCAGTCAGCATTTAATAATAAACAATTTGAATATTAATGTTCACAGTCACCTTAGCTAGTGGTGTGGTATTTTGACTGAATTTATTGCTTACACATCTTCTCAATAAAATTGATTTTACTATTATAAGCAATAGCAGTAGTAACGATTATCTACATCAATTATCTTGATCAAAACTGTATCACTTTGGACTTATGGAATTTGGTAATGGTCAAAGTTTCAGTATCTTTCATATTCAACTTTATAGTCCAAAACAAAGTTTTAGTTCAACAATAATAACTATTGTTAACCGAACTACCCTGGCTAGAGATTTTGACTTTGAGCTGACTTTTGGTTGACCGTGATACTAACCCTATATAATTGAGGAGACGAATCATCTCTTGAATAGTGTTTCATTTCCAATACTTCCACTCAACCCAGTTATAATCGTTCGATGGATGTCGTGTCGTGATTTAACTATAATCAAAGCAAAGCTTTCATATTAAAGATCAATAGTATTCTCAAATCAAGAGAACTGTGTAAATTTTTCACTTTGAAATTTTCTCTTCAACCTTAGTTGTATTAATGAACAGAAAACTATCGAGTGTGTCATTATATTAATTAAATCTATTTAATTAATTTTAATTGATCAACTCTTTAATTAATTTTATATTATTATTCTGATATAACTTTATACATATATACATACATACATACAAATATATATATATATATATATATATATATATATATATATATATATATATATATATAGCAAGGATCGGCTCCCCCACCCTTTTGCAAATCCCCTCGATTTCAATCACATATTCTGATTTAAATAATATAGTTTTCTCTCTTGACACTTCATGAGAGTGAAACTATATTATTGTTCCATGTGGTTGAAATCAGGGGGATTTGAGGTGTAATAAAAGTGAGAGGAAACCGATCTTTGCCTATACACACACATGCACTCACATACACATCTTTAATTTAACTATTTAACCTTTATCAATTTATTTAATTAAACACTTGATTATATTACATTAATTTTGAAAGTAATTTTATATACACGTACATGTGTATTTATACCATCTTAAACATTTTAAGATAACATAACACACACACACACACACACACACACACACACATATAATGGGCAAAGATCGATTACATCCCAATTTGGCTACACCTCTAGTCCCCCCTGATTTCCACCGCACATTCTAAGTTAAATAATATAGTTAATGGAAAGAGAGAGAAAGTAGTATCATTTAATTAGGAATATGTGGTGGAAATTAGGGGGATGAGAGGTGTAGCCGATCCTTGTCCATATCTAATTAATTAACTTATTGAATTAGTTTATTTTATTAATCTTATTAGTATTTTTTTTTTGAAATTACTGTTCAAAATTTTAAATTTTAAGTATCCAAACATTTTTCAATTTTATTATCTTTTTAAACATTTAGAAAACTTATGTAACATTACAACTTTTACAACAAAAACATTTCATTTTAAATATAACTTGTAAATTCGAAATCTTCACTTTAATTTTCAAAACAACTTTGAAGATTAGCCCAATGCCCAATTCAAATGGGGCCTTTTCTATTAGAGGCAATCTTTGGACTCACTTCACCTTTTAGGCTAAACTGCAACCAAGTAGAAAACGGTACTTAATTACTCAATTCTAATCCTAGAAATTACCTTTGTAGACACTGCACTAAGTGGGAAAGCTTAATTAATTAGCCATAATATGACTAATTTAGACTGCATAGACTATTGGGCTCTAATAGCAGTGAAGGAACCGGACCAGTCAGAAGTGGATGAAATAGGTAGATTTCTCTCTCTCTATTTTGGATCTATTAGCCCTATGAAGTCTAAAGGGAATTTTAGATCCAATCTAAAATATTTTAAATAAAATCCTTTTTTAAGGTTGACATGAATTTAATGTTCACTTAAATATCAAACATACTCTTATAAGTATTTATGTGTGAATGATACTTGTTAAATTTAATTTCAAGAAGGAAACTTTTTATTTCCTTCTCTTAACTTATTCAATTAATGAGGGGATGTATGGTTTTAATTAGAGAGAGAATTTTTTTTTTATTTATTGAATAATTTATTAAATGAGATTATTGACCAAAATTAAACTTAGCATATGTTTGTGATTTTATCTAAATATACTCTATGTAAATTATGTAAGTGCAACATATCATATTGTGTACGTGGTTATTTTGTACGCATCTGAGTGTTAGGATTTACACTGCAATAGACACAGTTGCCATTTATATATGCATTGGCCATCCAAAACATCATTCGAAATATGTGTATGCATGTGTGTGTGTGTGTTTAAATATATTTCAGATACACATGTATTGTTAATGAATCCTTTAAAAAATCTAAATTAGTTCAACCTATGTCAACTATTATTAATTCAAAATTTGTTACCTAACATGCAATTGAAAATAGATCTTAATATATAGATCCAAATATAACCTATACATGTCTGTTAACAATTTAAAGTAAGATAAAATATAGGCATTTTATAAGTAATGATAATATTCCAAAATTATATTTTATTTAATAATAATAATATTATATTCATTTATATTCATTTATACGTCAATAAATTCTCCTTTATTATTAGTATGTATAAATATAAAATATGTAACTTTTTCTTTTTAATACATTTTTCTAATGAAACCTTTTATTGTGAAATATTTTAAAATTATTTTAACATACATATACAAACATGTACACACACATGCATATTTATATACATGTATGTATCTTAGAATAGAAAACCAATTTTTATTCAATAAAAACTATCATTAATAATTGAACAAATAAAAATATAAAAACAAAAAATTAACTATCGGATCTATATTTAGATCAAAATCAATAGAAATTTTCAATGAAAATCATTAATAGAAATTATGGATATCAAATCAAAATCAATTTAAATGATAACATGCTGTAATACTTTAAGATCTACACTTGTATACTTATAAGG
Organism: Allium cepa; assembly: GCA_030765085.1. Taxonomy (NCBI): domain Eukaryota; kingdom Viridiplantae; phylum Streptophyta; class Magnoliopsida; order Asparagales; family Amaryllidaceae; genus Allium; species Allium cepa. Next base: position 681,924,812 of record CM060932.1, on the reverse strand, counting down.
GACAACAGATGCATATATAAATCCATTAGAATAAATCAACCACTAGACCTACTATATCATGGAATATATAGAAAAATTAATTGAATTTAACTTATTGATGTTGCCTATTGATTTGTACCTTGAATGAAAAAAGCACCTAGATCCGATCGAATCACCTCTAGAAATTGTGACAATCTAAAGCATCACTTTTGTATTTATTTGATTTGATTTGATTTTGTTTTGGAAATTTTTCATGGCTTGGAGATCATGAATTGTAAAGACCCGCATTTTACTTACCGAAGGATCGTAAAATATTATTTTTAAATTCATATGAGGTCGTATGACTATAACTTTACGAAATACGTACTAGAAAATTTTCCCTTCAGAATTTTTCCACACAATTTTACCCTTAGATACTTGTATCAGATAGATCTTTTGATATGAGCCGAATAGCATTCGAGACAACTTCCATTGAAAAGATATGATGGTTTCTCTTTCCATAAAGTGGTTATAATAGCGATTTAGACTTTTTGGGTAAAAGATACAGTTATTTGAAGATTTGCAGTTTTTAGAGCAGTTTAATGGGTAATTAGTAATTCAAGAGGCAAGATCACCAACCCATTTTGGGTTTAAAGACTTTATATGGATGAACCATCAAATCACATTTACACCTTCCGTAGATCTAAGCCTTCATCAACCCATTCTCCACCAAAAACTTTCTTTTCTCTCCTTCAAATCAAGACTACATCGATTAGTGATAGATTAGCAAGAAGGTTCATTAGAGATATTCAAATCAATAGAAAAATTACATCGTTGGTAATCATTTTCGGTCCACCTTGATTTGTGTGCAAAACTTGGATTTTGGGAGTTTTGGTGTGTGATTTGTCATCTCTCACCTTCTTATATATGTACCTATATATTTTGACATATTTTAATCCCATTTTTAAATTCAAAATCATGTTTAGGGACTATTTTAAAGTAAAATTGAAGTAAAAACGAATTTAAATTATTTTAGAGTGTTCTAATTATGTTTATTTGATGTACGGTTGCCTTGATTTGTGTTAGGCTATGTTAAAAACTTATTATAGGATGATTTGCAATGAATCGTAATTATGCTTACATGTTTGAATATTTGAATGTTGTTTAGTGCATGTATAGTATTTTCTTGTATGGTTTTGTGGTTGAGAATTCTCATCGGAGCGACTTAGAATTAAGAACTGTGAAACCGGGCTTCGATGGATTGACTCAAGGTTATTGAGAGTTGTATTGTTCCATAAGGATTGCATAAGAGTCAAAGTACAGAGCATAGCGGTGGAATCGATGCAAAATTGAGAAGTAGGGATACTGCATGATTTTGGCTTGGTGATAGGCTTGCTCGGTGATTGGTTGACTTAGAGTGGGACTGGCTCGATGGCCGAGCATTGAAGGTGGTTCAACAGTGGTTGAAGATTGAAAGTTGGCATCTTGGTTCAGTAGAAGGAGTGACCAGGAAGGATTTCCTATCCGGTGATGCCTTGGTTCGACATTAAAGGTACCAGACAACATTTTCTGCCCAGTAGTGGGTTTAAAGTATAGAACAACAATCGCCATTCGGTGATCCCATAGGAGACTAGACAAACCTTTCTATTTGGTAGGGCTATTCCCAAGCATCTAACAAGGAAGGGAGTTCAGGGTTGTATCATGGCATGTCGGGGAAACCTCGAGTTAGGGCATGGTTGCTTCGAGTTAGAGAGAGGATGGCCTTGGGTTTCGTGCGGCAACATAGGGAGCGATCGCATGACACTTTGACATGGTGACTTCGAGACCTTGGTATGATTGCTCTCCGACTTATGATGGTGTCTAGAATCGTTCCAAAAATAACGACTTAATGACGGGAGTGATGTCGACAATCCACAAGGGCAAGCTAACAACATTGGCTTATGAGTGAGATTTGATAGCCATGATGGAAAAATGATTGAGTTCGATTATGGGGACACATGGAAAGGGATCGTTTATAACTCAGTGGATTCTAGTGTGATCTTAAAGAAGGGGCATTATAGGGATGTCCATCTGGATTTGTGATTGTATCCGGATCTTGCAATAGTGATTACCTTAGATTTTGTGATTATGGGCCTAGTTCCTAGCTTTACGGAGTGGCATGGATTCGAGCACCAATGGAGCGGGGTTTAAGATTTGGTCCCTAGTTTGTAATTTTTTCATATGAGTTATCATATATCCAACGCACACGAGTGATGGTGAGGAGTTTTTGATGGATGCTATGTTTTCCAGGTTGTTTATCATGCTAGGTTATCACACGATGTTGGTATTTCGACTGTATACCTAGTTGCTGTACATTGTACTTTAATTATGATACACTCATATGGTTTTGATAGCAAATAAGCATATAACGATTGCTATATGCTAACTCTTTGGATACAGGGACATGTCAAGCGTGCTTCTATATCCCCTATGTCCATATTTAGTATATACGATTTTTATAGCGTTTTTGAGATGATATATAGCTCGAACCAGACTATTGCCTAACTTGAGGTTTTATGCTTTGCTTCTTATTACCTTGGGTACTCTTAAATGAGTTGATTAGAATAACAGGTGTGATTAGCAATTGGAGCTGTGCGGAGTACAAACAGGAGGCTACGCTTTCATATACCTATACATGGAGCTTACAATCACTTATATTTCACTGTGCAATACTTTGGAACTATGCACGTACTTGTATTATTATAGGTAGTCGTAGAGTTTATTTTGGAGACTTGAGATGTGTAAACTCTTTATTTCAGTTTTCGTATAGCCTGTGAACCTGATGCACTATGATGTTATTATTTATGGTTCATTTGATTATATCACTGTCTTGCCTGTTTTACATCCATATTACTAAATTGTATTTTTATCTATGCGCTATTGGATGTTCTATAGGTTTTGTGTTTGGATTTTTATTTACTTTACATTTTTGGCTACCGTCCTGCGTCAGCTAGGTATCTCCACAACGCATCATATAGGAATACTGGATACCAAAGGTATAGTGTAGTTATCATATTTGGTATCGAAGCTTAGGCTATGTAGATGACCTAAGTTGATATTAGGATCCATTAGATATAAGGAAGGAGTTATCTCCTTAGAATGAATCTGGTGATATATGAGAGAGCGTATGTTGTACTTTAGTTTCCAAAACTATATAGTAGTACATATATAATGTATAAGTTGCATGCATTAATGGACATCACTTATTCCTTTTAGAGAGACTGATCATTCTTATTACAGCTTATAAAAATGAGCCAGTTAATAAGGAATGATGTCGGGAACTCATCTCTGGAGTTGAGGAGGGGGCGGGTTGGGGGCTGCTATCCCCTACTTGCAGAATATGTTTGCTGAGATGGTGCAAAACATGGTTCAAAATGCCTAAGTTTCTCCTGCTTCAGCTGTTGGTGGTGGTGCTCCAATGTAGACGTCGAGGGCTAACTTCACCAAATTGAGCAAGTGTTTCTCTACTCTAGGTGGCAAACCATTTCTTGGAACAGAATCGGTCGTCGAAGTGAAAAATTGGTTGGACAACTTCGAACGCATATTTGAGAATATGGAGTTAGATAATGCGATGAAGAGGAAGCTGGCTTCTAGACAGCTTCAGGGAAGAGCTATGGGTAGTGGAATGCCATGAAAATTACTATTCTCGAGGACCAGATTACTTAGGAGTAGTTCAAGGCGAGGTTTGAAGAGATGTATATACCGACCACCTGGAAGTCGGTGCTCTTCCAGAAGTTTGTTGAATTGAGACAGGGGGATATGTCAGTGTTGGAATATGTGGCCGAGTTTAACACAATGTCCAAGCATGATCTATTTTTTATTGATACTCTACTCAAGAAGGATATGAAATTTATCATGGGCTTGGCTGATTGTCTTGGTAAGTCATATTGATGAGATATTTGAGAGATTTGTGGAGAAGGCTTTTTGACATAAGAGTCTATACCCTAAGCCTAAGACGGTTATTGCTCCCAAGGATGAGTTAAAGTCACAAGCTGGCGGGGAGGCAAGAGGAAGCGAGACAACAACAAGAAGAAGTAGTTTCAAAAGAGTGGTCAGAAGAAGGGAAAGTGGGAACCTACTTGCTATAATTTTAGGGAGAAGGGACATCTTGTTAGAGGTTGCAAGGCGGAGGGAAAAATTGCCATAACTATAACAAGCCAGGGCATATCAAGAAGGATTGTCCAGAACCGCCAAGAAATAAGCAAGTTGTGTCTTCTTCACTTTGAACTCTGTTCCAGCTTTGTCAAGTGCTCCATTGGAAAAGCAGAAGGGGAAGAGCGTTATAATATAGGGCTTTCTAGTTCTAATATTCCTATACATGTTTTATTCGATACTGGGGCTTCATATTTCTTTATATCTAGTAGTTTGGTAGATAGATTTTGGTTGAGACCCAAGATAGTTGACAGACCTTTGATTGTCACGAATCCTGTTGGAGAATCGACTAGCCTTTTCATAGTTTGTTGAGACTTAGCCTTATCAAGTCATGGATGTTTATTTGCTTATGATTTCTTTGTTTTGGGTTTGGCAGGGTTCGATATTATTCTAGGGATGGACTGGCTATAAAGGTATAGAGTAGTGGTGGATTATGAGAGGCTGTTGCTAAAGATAGGGATGGATGATAGGCGTGGGTTGGAGATAGGCTGCTTGCCTAATGATGAGGTGATGGTTAGCATTCTGTACTCGCTTGACGTCCCACATGATGAGTTGTCATCTGTGCCTATAGCGAGGGGTATCCAGACATATTCAAGGAAGTGATCAGATTACCACCATACAGGGAAATAGAGTTCCGTATAGATTTAGTGAAGGATGCCAGACCAGTAGTTATGCCTTTGAGGCAGATGGCACCCAAAGAGGAGGAGTTGGAGGTGCAAGTGAATGACCTATTGAGGTGAGGGTTCATTCATAGGAGCATATCTGAATGGGGCAAACCTGTAGCATTTGTCACTAAGGCAGATAGCTCTCTGAGTTTGTGTGTAGATTACTGTGAGCTGAATGATGTGATGAAGAAGAACAAGTATCCACTCCCGTATATCGTGACTTGTTCAACCAACTCTTTGTTGCTAGGGTGCTCTCTCAGTTGGACCTTGCAACGGGGTTTCATCAATTGAGAGTGGCGAAGGAGAGTGTGCCTATTACAATATTCTGTACGCCGTCTGGATTCTAAGAGTGGTTGGTTATGACGTTCGAACTAATCAACACGTTGATATACTTTGTTGATCTTAAGAACCATGTTTTAGGGCTCGGCTAAATAAGTTTGTACTTGTGTTCCTGGATGATATCCATGTTTATTCGAGAATAGAGGAAGAAAACAAGGAGCATTGAGGATTATGCTCGACGTGTTAAGGAAGCACCGATGGAAGGAATTTTTTTTGAAGTGCCACTTCTAAAAGAGGGAAGTACCAATTTTGGGTTATATTGTTTCTGAGTAGGGTATTGTCGTAGACCCTGTGAAGGTGGCAGCAGTGCAGGATTGGAATCGACCTAAGGCCGCTGGAACGTGATAAGTTTCCTTGACTTGGCGGGATACTAAAGACATTTTATCCAGGACTTCTCTAAGGTAGCAGTGCATTTAACCAACTTGATGAAGAAGAATCGAACTTTTATTTGAGATGTGAGGTGTAAGCATGCGATCATGAGTCTAAAGGAGAGGTTGACAAGCGCACCGGTGTTAGTTGTTCTGAGCGGGAACGAGGAGCTGACAGTATGCACATACGCATGTAGTACTAGACTTGGTGTAGTGTTGATGCAAAGGGAAAAGGTTGTCGCCTACGCTAGTTGATAGCTGAAAATAGTACGAGAGGAAGTATCCAACTCATAATTTGGAGTTGGCAGAAATAGTATTTGTTTTGAAGATATGGAGGCATTATTTGCTGGGGAAAGGTTCAAGTTGTATACAAACCACAACTTGTTGAAGTATTTATTCTCCAAAAAGGACCTCAACCTTCGTCAGCAGTGATGGCTAGACTTCCTAACCTCCCACGACTTCGATATTTCGTATACGCCTAGTAAGGGAAATGTAACTGATGATGAATTGAGTAGAATACATGCTATCTTAGGAGCGATATTCCTAGAGTGGAAGCAGTTGGAGTTCATTGTTGGCTGTGATTTTAGGCCTCGATGTGGGCTAAAGATGTAAGTGTTAGCTAGCTTGATAATAAGACCTACATTGATTGAGTGAATCAGTTCTAGTTAGAGGCGAGACACTAGACTAGCGGAGATCATGGCAAAGATAGAGGAAGGGGAAGGGTAAAAGGGAATGCGGATTAAGGATCATAAGGCTAATTTAACACTAGAGGGGGAGGGGGGTGAATAGTGTTTAATGGATTCTAAGACTTATATGGACTAAATTAAAATTTATGATACAAACAAATGCAGAACTTAATCACAGAACAATCACAGAATCAAACACAGATGCAGAAAGTAAATAAAAAACAGTAAAAGGAAATAATACACTAGATTTTATACTGGTTCGGAATTACCCTACGTCCAGTCCTGCACCAAGGAAAACACCTTGTATAGATTTTTATTATACCAATGTCGAGATTACAATCCTCAATTTCTAAAGGTCTCGAGGTACCCTCCTATCTTCGAGTTCGGGGCAAACTATCTTGATTTACGGGGCACAAGATCACCCAATTGATTTTCAGGCACAACCACACCTTATAGAGAGACTCGATAAACTTTTGATTATGAATTGATCCTATAACTCTAGTAGAACTTTGATCTTCGAGAGAGGGCATAGAATCAAACAAGAATGAGATTCTAATTTGATTCACTTGAGAATTCGGCAGAATGTCAGCATGATCTTGAAAATATGAAAATTTTGGAATATGGATTTGTGGAGAAGGAGTGAAGTAAATAAGAAAATAGTTAGTTAAAAATATTTGTGAATGCTTTTTATAGACTAGTAACGGTCATAACCATTCGTAAAGAGATTTAAATGAATGGACACTTCTTTTGAAAATCAAAACTTTTGAATTTAATGGCCACCATGTCGACATGGGGTATCCTACGATGTCGACTTCCTTAATTAAAAACTATGTAAAATTTGTTTTGAAAATGGTATTGAAAGAAAAACAAGATGAAATAATTCTGAAGTAAAATAAACTAATTTTCCTATGTTTTAAAACAAGGAAGAGTAGAAAAATATATCTTTAGAATGTATATATATAAATTTGATTTTAAATCTCTAGTGTATATCTATTATAAAAGAGTTTTTAAAAATCGAAAGATAGTTTAAAAACAAACAAAGTTTAAAACAAGAGTTTATTTAAGAAACAAAGAATATTTTAAGGCTAAAACATCCTTTTGAAAATCACTTGAAAAGCAGTTTTGAAAATCATTTTGAAAAAACATTTTGAAGTATTTTTGCAAGCTTCTTCCTGTAGAATATTTCATCACATCAGGACTTAAGAACTTGTACAAAACCTGGATGTTCATGGGTTTGTAAGCCACTTGTCGTTGGTTTGTAAGCTACTTGTCGTGGGTTTGTAAGCCACTAAGAAGGTAGAAATGGATTCCATCCCAAATAAAATTTGGAATGAAGATTTTCATGCTATTATGAAGTTTTGACAAAACTAGACATTTATCTTGAAATCTTGATCTTGATACTCATGAGTCTTCAAACTTGATTTCTTCATTCTTGATATTTATAATGTACAGTCTTCAATAATTAGTACCTGCCTTATATATATCCTGCAAAATAACATTCATATATATCTAGACAATAGTGTTAGTACATAAGTTATAATAAAATAAGTTACAAAGGTTGTTGTCGTCAAAACCACTATCTCCAGTTCCTAACAATCTCCCCCTTTTTGATGATGACAACCTTATAAAATATACTTACCACTTCGATCATACCTTAACTCCCCCTTACACCAACAACTCCCCCTTACTCCACGCCTACTATTTTATATAACTTCTCCCCCTTTGACATCAGCAAAAATAACCTATAAACCTTGAACTTAATAGAAAATGAGATAAACAAACATATGACATAAGAATAATAACTATGCATGAGTGAAATATAGCATCCTAAGTTAAGTGGAATTCAAGATTTTATACACCAAAGATTGTTTTTAGAAGAACATTAATTAAGATAACACTTATATACAATAAACCAATATATAATCAAGAAAGAGAAAAACGAAAAATGCTTAACGAGGATCCTTAACTATTGGTGATTTATGGACCGAACAATTTGGATAGTGGAGACAAAAGTTTCCACGTTGTTCGACCAAGTTCCCATTAGCGTCGAAAAGGACCTCTCCAACGCAAATGATGCCATCGTCTATATGAACATCCGGATTCGACAGAGGATGTTCTTCTTCTTGGTCCTTTTATGGTTCATCTAGAGGCTCTTCTTCTTTAGAATCCATGGCTTGTGATGATTTTTCGATGACAATAGGATTGGCATGGTTATCCATAAGGAAGTTTTGTGAATTCCTGAGGATTCTGCCTTGCCTATCTTGTTCTCTAGCCATTCGCAGTTGACTCAATTGAATTTCCATCATCATTTGAAGCAAATCTTTCATCTTCTCTTGTAATTTGATGACTCGTATGTGTGTGGAACATTGAAAAGGACCAGAATTAGGAGAAGTAGGTGAAGAAGGTTCATTATTAGAAGAGGAAACCATTAATTTACTATTTTAGAAGTTTATTACAGAGAATAGAACAAAGAAAAGGAGTAAAAGTCGAAATATATAACCAAATAACTTTTTTTAGAGGGAAATTTAAACTTGAAAATCTCGGCCAGTATGTCGACATAGGGGGATGGGTCATGTCGACATGCCCAGTTCAATTTTTGAGAAATTTTTATTTATATTAATTATTAACTACACTTGGTTTATTTATAATTTATATTTCAGTTAATGAACAGACACCTAATTCTCTTCTAAATTTAGTAAAGTTTTATTCATTTAATGGTTTGGTTAATATATCAGCAATTTGTTTTTCACTATTAATATATTCAAGAGTTATGACTTCTTTACTTATATTATCTCTAAGAAAATGATGTCTAATATCAATATTTTTTGTTCTAGCATGATGAGTTGGATTTTTAGATAGTTTATTGCACTAGTATTTTCATAATAAATTGGTGATTTAGTTATAGTTAATCCAAAATCTTTTAAAGTTTGTTGCATATATATAACTTGAGAACAATCCAAAGAAGAAGATATATATTCTGCTTCAGTTGTTGACAAGAATACAGTGTTTTGCTTCTTACTTAACCAGGAAATCAGAGAATGTCCTAGAAAGTGACAAGTTCCACTTGTACTTTTTTGGTCTGATTTACAACCAGCGTAATCAGCATCACAATATGAAATTAAATCAAATACATCATTTTTAGGGTAAAGTAAACCATAATCTAAAGTATGTTTTAAATATCTTAAAATTCTTTTAACATCTTTTAAGTGAGTTTCTTTAGGTTGACATTGGTATCTTGCATAGAGAAAGACACTATGCATGATATCAGGATGACTTTCTGCTATGTAAAGGAGCGAAACAATCATTCCCCTATATAATTTTTGATCAACATCTTTTGATTTATCTTATTTGCTTAAAGTTACATTAATTATCATTGGAATTGGTTTCCCACTAGAAGTTGTCAATCCAAATTTATTAATTAAATCTTTAGCATATTTTTCTTGACTAATGAAAATTCCTTTATCTAATTGTTTGATTTGAAGTCCTAAGAAGAAACTTAGTTCTCCATTATGACTCATTTCAAATTCTTTAGTCATTATATCTGAAAATTCTTTATTCATTATTTTATTAGTTGACCCAAATATTATATCATCTACATATATTTGTACTAATTGAATATCATTTTTGTTTCTGTTAATAAAAAGAGTTATATCTATTTTACCAATTTCAAAACCAGATTGTAGTAATAAGATCATAGTTTTTCATACTAGGCTCTAAGAGCTTGTTTTAGACCATATAAAGCTTTCTTTAATTTATATCCATGATTTGAACATTTACTATCTTCAAAAAGTGGAGGTTGTTCAACATAAACATCTTCTTTTACAAAACTATTTAGAAAAGAACTTTTAACATCCATTTGATATAACTTGAAATTATTGTAGTTTGCGAAAGCAAGTAGAATCCTGATAGCTTCTAATCTTGCTACGGGTGCAAAGGTTTCGTCATAATCAATTCCTTCTTCTTGACAATAACCTTGCACGACTAAACGAGCTTTATTTCTCACGACCTCACCAAGTTCATTTATTTTATTTTTATAAACCCATTTTGTTCCAATTATACTGTTATCCTTAGGTCTAGGAACAAGTTTCCAAACATCATTTCTGGTGAAATGATTCAATTCTTCTTGCATAGGAAGAATCCATGAATCATCAGATGATGCTTTCTTTGGAATTTCAGGTTCAATAATCGATATATAAGCTACATTACTCATACTATTTAGTTGATTTCTCGTTTTAACTATAGATTCAATATTTCCTAGTGTATTTTCTACAGGATGATGTTTTAATAACCTAATTCTTTTATTAGGTTGAATGATTTCACAATTAGTTTCATTAGGTTCATTATTTAAAGTTACAAAATCTTCACCATCTTTTATTGTACAGTATCTTTCAAATTTTCAACATAAGATACATGCATTGTTTCTTCAATGGTGTTAGTTCTTAATTATAAACTCTAAGTGCTTTACTTCTATTAGAATATCCAATAAAGATACATTTGTCCGATTTAGGTTCAAATTATCTAAATTATCTTTTGTATTAAGAATAAAACACTTGCTACCAAAAACATTAAAATGAGCTACTATGGGTTTCTATTGTAAAGTAATTCATATGGTGTTTTATTAGTTAATGGTCTAATTAAAATCCTATTTAATATATAACAAGCTGTAGCGACTACTTTAGCCCAATTTTTTTAGGTAAGTTACTATTAGAAAGCATTGTTCTAGCACACTCTTGAATCGTTCTATTATTTCATTCTACCACTCCTTTTTACTGTGGAGTTCTTAGAAAAGAGAAATTATGAGTAATTCCTTTTTTATTACAGAATTTCTCAAAATTTTCATTTTCAAATTCTCCACCCTGATCATTACGAATAGTTTTTATTTTTAAAGAAAGCTGATTTTGAATTCTTTTAGCAAAATTCTTAAATAATTTAAAAGCATCACTTTTAAGTTTAAGAAAAATTGTCCAAGTATATCTAGAATAATGATCTACAATTACACAAACATATCTATTGTGATTAATTGATTGAACTTGAGATGGACCAAATAAATATAAGTGAAGTAATTCTAGAGGTTTAGAAGTAGAAATCATATCTTTTAGTTTAAATGAACTTTTCTTAAGTTTTCCTAATTGGCAAGCATCACATATACTATCTACTTTAAAGTTTAACTTGGGAAGGCCTCTGAGTAAGTCAAGTTTTGATAACCCAGATAACAGTTTGAAATATAAATGACCAAATCTTTTACGCCAAATCCAAGGGTCACTTGTATTAGCCAAAAGACATAAGTTATCATTTGAAACTTTCATACTAAGGATGTAAATGTTTTTCTTCCTAATTCCTTCAAAGATAATATTTGACTGATTATCTTCGATGTGACACTTATCTTTTCCAAATTTAATTTTAAATCTTTATCACATATTGACTTGTATTAAGTAATTATGTTTTAAATTCCTAATTAGAAAAACATCAGAAATAAGAGGAGTTTTATATTTACCGACATTGCCGATGCCAATCACATATCGTTTTGAGTTATCTCCAAAGTTTACCAATCCACCATCTTGATATATAATGTCATTGAGTATCTCGGGATTTCGAGTCATATGTCTTGAACAACCACTATCAAGTATCCATTTATCTTTCTCAATTTGCACAGTTTGTCCATTGGTTGTTGATTCTTCAAAAGCCATGTAACATGTCTGTTCCTGCAAAACAAACCAATTCGGTAGATAACTTGATTTTTCATAAAAACTATATGCAAACTTATGATACTTTGATGAAATGCATAAATTCAAACTAGTATTTACAAAATTTCCTAAAAATGTCATTTTTAACTTTTTTTTCATATTATGAAAACTATGAAAATCTACGCTCTGATACCAATTGAAAGGGAGTGTGGATTAAGGATCATAAGGCTAATTTAACACTAGAGGGAGGATGAATAGTGTTTAATGGATTCTAAGACTTATATGGACTAAATTAAAATTATGACACAAACAAATGCAGAACTTAACCACAGAAAAATCACCGAATCAAACACGGATGCAAAAAGTAAACAAAAAGCAGTAAAAGGAAAGAACACATCGGATTTTATACTGTTTCAGAGTTACCCTACGTCCAGTCCTGCACCAAAGCAAACACCTCGTATAGATTTTTATTATACCAATGTCGAGATTACAATACTCAATTTCTAAAGGTCTTGAGGTACCCTCCTGTGTTCGAGTCCGGGGAAAACTCTATTGATTTACGCAACACAAGATCACCCAATTGATTTCTAGGCACAACCACACCTTATAGAGAGACTCGATAAATTTTTGATTACAAATTGATCTTATAACTCTAAGTAGCACTTTGATCTTCGAGAGAGGGAAGAGAATCAAACAAGAATGAGATTCTAATTTGATTCACTTGATAATTCGGTAGAATTTCGGCACGATCTTAAAAATATGAAAATTTTAGAATATGGATTTGTAGAGAAGGAGTGAAGAAAATAAGAAAATAGCTAGTTAAAAAATTCGTTTGTGAAGGCTATTTATAGATCAGTAATGGTCATAACCATTCGTGAAGAGATTTAAATGAATAGACACTTCTTTTGAGATTGAATCTTTTGAATTTAATGGCCACCATGTTGATATGGGGTATCCCATGATGTCGACATCCCTTAGTTAAAAACTATGTAAAATTTGTTTTGAAAATGGTATTGAAAGGAAAACAAGATGAAATGATTATAAAGTAAAATAAACTAATTTTCCTATGTTTTAAAATAAAGAAGAGTAGAAAAAATATTTTTAGAATGTATATATATAAATTTGATTTAAATCTCAAGTGTGTATATATATATATATATTATAAAAGAATTTTTGAAAATCGGAGATAGTTTAAAAACAAACGAAGTTCAAAGCATAAATTTATTTAAAAACAAAAATAAAGAACATTTTAAGGCTAAAACATCATTTTGAAAATCATTTGAAAATAAATTTTGAAAAACCATTTTGAAGTAGTTTTGCAAGCTTCTTCCTGCAGAATATTTCACCACATCAGGACTCGAGAACTTGTACTAAACCAGGATATTCGTGGGTTTGTAAGCCACTTGTCGTAGGTTTGTAAGCTACTTGTCATGGTTTTGTAAGCCACTAAGAAGGTAGAAATGGGTTCCATCCTAAATGAAATTTGGAATGAAGATTTTCATGCTATTATGAAGTTTTAACGAAACTAGACACTTATCTTGAAATCTTGATCTTGATACTCATGAGTCTTCCAACTTGATTTCTTCATTCTTGATTTTTATACTGTACAGTTTTCGATAATCAGTATCTGCCTTATATATATCCTGCATAATAATATTCATATATATCTAGACAATAGTGTTAGTATATAAGTTATAATAAAATAAGTTATAAAGGTTATTGTCATCAAAACCACTGTCTCCAGTTCCTAACATAGGGTATGAGAAGATAAAGCAGTATGGGATCGACTTTGATGGTTGGCTCCGTAAGGATGAGAGATTTGTTTGTTCTTGAAGTCGATAGGTTAAGGGATGAGGTGCTACAAGATTGCTATCGTTTGAGATTAACTATAAACCCCGGTGGCAATAAAATGTATCGCAATATGAAGCAGACATTCTATTGGAAAGGGATGAAGAAGGATGTTGGGACATTCATCTTGAAATACATGAACTGTCAATTGGCAAAGGTAGAGAAGAAGAAGCCCAGTGGTTTGTTGCAATCGCTCGAGATTCCCGAGTGGAAATGGAAACAGGTTTCGATGGACTTCATTGATGGATTATCGAGGATCAGAGGAGGGTATGATAACATTTAGGTCATAGTCGGTAGGTTGACGAAAAGTGTCCGATTTGTACCTGTCAAGTCAAGTAGAACAACTTCCAATTTGGCTGAGTTTTATGAGAAGCGGATCGTGCGATTCCATGGTGTATATCGAAAAGCATTATGAGCGTCTAAAACCCTTTATTCACTAGTGGGTTTTAGAAGAGATTGCAAGAGGCATTGAGGATAGAGCTGCATCTTAGTACAACTATTACACTCAAACTGGTTGGTGGATTGAGAGGGTAAATTATATTTTGGAGGATCTCTTACGAGTTTGCCTTGTCAATTTTGGTGCCTCGTGGGACAATTATTTGCATTTAGTAGAGTTTTCATACAATGACGGTTATCAATCCTACATTAGCATCTCAGCATTTGAGGCATTATATGGCCGATCATGCAACGCTCCTTCATGTTGGTAGGAACTAGGCCAGAAACTGATACTTGGACCATACATGATTAGAGAGACTTCAAAGAAGATCGAGATCATTCAGTAACGAATGATAGATGCTCAGGATAGACAGAAGAGCTACAATAATAAGTTGAGAGTTGAGTTAGAGTTCTACATCTTCGACATGGTGTTTGTCAAGATCTCTCTGCTAAAGAATGTTGTTCAATTCAGTACTAAGGGGAAGTTGGCTTCGAGATTCATTAGTCCTTTTCCAATACTCAAGAAGCTCAAGGATTTAGCATATAGAGTCGACTGGCCTAAAAATATGGCGGGCGTGCACAATGTATTCCATGCATCTCACTTAAGGAATGTAACGACCCGAAATTTTCGAACCCAAAAATTCCAGATAGTTATGAAAAAAAGAAAGAGATAGAAGAAGAATAGAAACATCAACATCTCACATTCGCAGCGGATAAAATATAATAAATAATAACGTTCTATAAAAGAATATTATATCTGTTGATTACATTTTAATACATCAGAGTTTCGCATATTTACAGACATTGAATATTCTCAATTATCATGTCACAGATACACAATAATATTATACAGCGGAAATACTCTATACGCTCTTACCATCCAGCTCGCCTCCTGAGCTCTAGAACGTTCCTACCTGAAAAAAACTGTAATACTCGGTCTGACCCGAGCATTACACCAAAGTAACACCCCGGTCAGGCTGGAAACCAGCGTGAGTAAACCCAACGAACATGGAACACCAAAGCAAACAACTTATATAAAACCCGGGGTAACTCAAACCTATTTTACAAGTTCACAATATGTTATAAACATAACTTGTTTCACACGTAAGTTTTCCAAGTTCCAAATTTAGATCAATTAGTGCGATTCTCTTAAATCATTTCATTCCAACCTATTAATTTCACATACCACTTTATAAGAATTCGAAGTGATTTCGTGTATTTCCCAATACCCGACACCGGCCTCTTCGAGTCTCATGTCATTCTAACACAATTTATCCAAATGAAATACACAACATTTCATATCAAAGATATTAACTATTTCAAAACATCCCATACCATTCAATCATCCATAAGCAAACTTGATCACTTCCAAATTAATTCAATTGATTCAAACTGAATTTCTAACCTCAACCCCTTAAATTCCTTTATTTAACATTAATTAATTCCAAATCAATTAATTAATCAACCTTCATTATTCATCTTTATTAATCACCCTTGATTAATTATTTTTCAATTACATTCAAGTAATTATCTTTATTTAATTTCACGATATTAATTCTTGTTAACCAAAAACAATAAGTAATCTTAATTACTTCATAAATTAATTGACTATATTAATTACATCAATCCTTAATTACTTATATTAATTAATTTCTCATAAGCCACTTATTATGGATTAATCAATTTTAATTTACCAATCTTTAATTACATCATTAATTATATAAATTAATGATTTCCAATTGTATTTTAATTTTAATTTCTAATCTAAATTAATTACATGAATTAAACCACAGTATTAATCATACTTGATTTATTTCCAACTGAAATTATCCCCCTTTTTATTTACTTCATTAAATGGATTAATTCTCCTCAATTAATTGTCTTAATTTATCTCTTGATTAAATACACAAAGTAATTTTATTAATTGCATTAAGTAATTACTTATTAGACCACCTAATGATCATTCTAAATTAATTTAACGTTAATTAATTAGCCCAAATCTTTAATTAATTTAATTAATTATCCATTTTAATTATCCTATCTATTTAATGAATCACCAATCATTAAACCCTTATTAGCTTTAAAATGAACCATTCTCTTATTTATGATTTAAGTTTAAAACCATTTAAAACCCAAATGATTCAAGTCAAACAATAATTAACTCGAGAACCAAACAAAACCAACGTCATTAGATCATCAGCACACATTCAATCAACTCAATCAATCAACCAATTATTTAAATTTAACCATTTAAATCTAAATAAAAATCAAACAGAGTGAGATTTACCCACCTTAAATTCTGTCCTTTGAAAACCCTCCAAAACTGGCTTGTTTCCATGATTTTAAACCTTGAATAAACATCATACAATTTGTTAATATTTAAATTAACCAAACAATTTATTTTCCATTCAATAAATTTAAATTTGAACTTTCATTTAATAAATTGCTTAGTGATTGAAATAATTAAATTTCAAACTAATTTCCTTTTGAATAATCTTTAGTAACTACAATGATAAGTTAATTAAACACATAAATCACTATATTCCATTATTTTAAGAAAAATCTAAAATTTTAAAAATGTACATATTTATATTTATTATATTTTCCCTTTGAAACTACAGATATTTTTTAAAAATCTATATAGCTTCCAAAATCATACTATATATAAACTATAAACTATGTAACATTTCTATTTATAATTTCCCACATCTTTCTATATATTTTAACATACTGTGTCTTAAAAATCAAATCAATACGTATATAATTTAACTCTCATCAGTAAATCAATGTACTGTATGCAATTTATCAAGTCAAAAATTTAATTTGGGGAAACAAATATTTTTTTTATCTTACTCACCGCAAAACGCTGAGCCACAGCCTGTTCGAACCCAAGCTCGTCTTCCCCTTTCGAGCCGCCGCTCAGAAACCCTAGTTATGCTTGCAGCCACCACACCCAAAACCCAAACCTTCAATCGACACGCTGCACCATCCAAACTCCATCATGTCGCCCAAGCTCAAAGATGTTGGCGTCACCATTTTCCAAGTCGCGACCTTCGCTGAACTTCCCAGAACCGAGCCGCCTCCATCTCGACCAAAACCCTAAATCGCCCTAATCGAGCTCGAACGCTCCACTTACGTTGCCAGCGACCCACCCATATCGTGCTGTCACGATCCTATGAATTCCGCTAGTTGCTCGACGACGTGGCCATGCTCGCCCTCGAAATTGCCCCTGCCAGCACGAGATGAATTCGAGCACACCCACACTCGACTATCGAATGAAAACGCGATTTCATTTTTTTTAGTCGAACGAGATTTCGTTCCTCTTTTTTTTCGTGAATTTTCTTTTTTATGCCTTCAATCTGCTTTCGAGATTAAAGAGAGAGACGGGGATGAAATATAGGTTGGAGAAGCTTCTTGAGTACGCGTGAATATAATATAATTGAATATTGAAAATATCTCGCATTGTATAACGCGAAATCCCGAACCTCGAATCAGACATGCCGATAGGCGTTGATAAGGTTTTACCCGCATTCCGAACATAATGGAACGTGTTTCGAAGGCTAATTCGATCGTATGCATGAGTTATGGAAATAAACGATCAATTCTAAATTAAATTGATTAGAAAAGTTCTAAGCGTTTTGAGCTGCCAGGGTCAAACGACAACTCCGATTGCCACAAAAATTGAAATCCGATAATAACTAACTATTACGGATCTAATGGAACTGGTTTCGTCTAATTTCGAGACTGTACCTTGGAAGGCTATTTTTTTAAAATTCAATTTAAACGATAAAATTTCAAAACTAAACAAATCACCTTTAAATTAAATTTCAACCATTCTATTATCTTCAGTATCATTATTATAAATTTTATAAGGCTTCAAATTATTTTAAACATGCTTAGAAATTTCAAATTCAACAATTTACCCAATTTCAATTATTAAATTCAATATTTAAACAATATAATTCAATGATTTAATTATCAAGCAAATATTGATATCTGGAATTCAAATTAAAATTAACCTTTAAATATTTAAATTCAATTAATTATTCCATTTTAAATTGTTAAAAATTCCGGGTCGTCATATTCCTCTCCCCTTAAAAGAATTTCATCTCCGAAATTGCTAGTTAGGAAGAATGGACCAATACCCGTTTACTTTTCCCAAAACTCACAATTCAACTTCCTACCAACTATCCTTCGTTAAAGACCCACTATCACCTTAACCAACTTCCCAAAACCTTTTATAGTTTTCAAACAAAACCCTGTTGCTCAATCATTTAGATTTCAATTTCAAACCAAATTTTGAATTATCAAAATTTTCTCAAAATTTTTCTAACTCTCTAAATTTCCGAATTTTTTTGCCAGCGTCTCCTTTGCGCGGCTAGCTCGATACAGCTACAAAAGGCCTCTACGGGCTCCCAAATTCCAAAAGAAAACAAAAGCCATGTGGCTAGATCAAAAATCCAATCCAATTTCATACAGAAATTTAATTACATACCTTTTAGTCGGGCAATTCAAATTTATCTTTTGGAATCGCAATCAATTTTCCTTTCCCTTTATAATGCCTACATATCCCACTTAGCAATAATATCCAATCATAAACTTTCAAATCACCGTATACATTTTCCTACATAAGTTTCATACCCATTTCTATTCAAATTAGCTTTTCCCATTTCCACATGAATTCAATTTGTTTTCAATTTTGAATATTGAATTTTTTTCTTCCATTTATAACTGATTCATATTAGTTTCATCTACTAATTTACTTTACTTTTCAATTTGAAATCGTTTTATCGTTAACAAAATTTTTCTCAAAAATTTTCAAAAATTTTCTAACTCCCAAAATTTTCGAATTTTTTTGGCACAGTCTCCTTTGTACGGAGGAGCTTTTGCAATTTGACAAGAGATATAAATATATATACATCAACCCACCTGGTCGGAAAAAGAAAAAACAGTTCATATTTCCTATTTTTATTGCGTAGGCGTACCTTTATTTAGCATTTTAAGCAAGCGGCTTATTTATTTTAGCAAATTGCGTAATCCAAATCCAGCCAAACGGCCTTCAGGTACCTGTACTTACTCAATTTAAATATGTAAGTGCCATATATAGAAAATCTATTAGCATTTCACTTATTTTTAATAGTTAAACACATGTATTTCATAAGCAACAAGCACCAAACGCTTTTCATAAGCTATTTATATAACTTTAAAGCTAATTCCAATTGCTTCCAACCAAATTTATATGTCATTTCATTCAATTTTATTGGTTTACATCTCAAGTGCTTATATTCAATTTATTTTTAATCCAAACAAGTTCATATTCACTTCAACTAATTTCAAAATCAAGATATTTAACTTCTCTCAACCCAAAGGATTTTAATTACTTTCATTTACATCAAACGACAATTCATTCTATGCAAATTCGACAATATTCGCTTAATAGAGTATTTATTTTTAGGCTATAACTATTTTAAATTAATTTCAACTCATTTTGTAATTAATTCCATTTCATTTTCAATTCATTCACCAACCATACACTGCATTTCATTCATCTCCATATTGATTTCATTTTTAAAACTATTTTATTAAGCTTGACAACATTCAATGCTTATATTAATATCCATCTCCTAAAAATAAATTTAACCCAAACCTTTTATTTAATAACCCTCCATTCTAATAACCCAATACCAACTAAAACTTTGGTTTAATTTTTTATTCAAGCAGACTTCATCTATATATTATTTAATTCGATTAACCCATTTATGCACCCCATATTTAAATTTTTAATTCACTACTTAATTCATTTTCGAATTTATTTTATTAATATAAAGCCATTCTCAATTTATTTCTGCTCATCTGGGCTTTGTTTGCAATTCGAAACATTTCTATTATAATTCACTTTCATTTCCTTCGACAGCACTTCCCTTATATCCAATTTACTTGCAAATCCCGTTAAATATTATTCAAATCACCCTTGAATTTTATTCATAATTTAAAACCATCACTATTTCGATCCAACTCTATTTTATTTTTACAACCTCTCTTCTTATTTAATCCATTATCAAACCCAAGTTGAATTCTATTTATAATTCGAATTCATTTCGAAACTCCATTATCAACTTACAATCCATTTTATTTAACCCAGTTAAATTTTATTAACATACTATATCAATTAATTATTTAGTTAATTAGCTTACTTCCAACTTTTGAATCAATATTTGATTTTATTACAAAAGCCATTTCATTAAATTTTTCTGAGTTTAAAATTTTCATCATTCCAGTTTAAATTTTCTTTCATCGTTCAAAATTCCAACACTTTTATTTTAAGATTTAGAAATGCCTTTAAATTCAGATACTACAATTGAAATAGCTTTTTTTTTAAAAAAATATTTCTTATAAATCGATGTTTCAACCAGTCCATCCTTGTTCTCACAGAAATTCAGCCATACGTTGATCAGGCGTAGGACTGAAAATCTATAAGTACTTAGCAGACCCATTTTCAACATCCAGTGAAAATACTTGAAAAAAATAATTTTACTGAAGACATCGAAAACATTTGAAAATAGAGGAAATATCTTTGGTGAGAATGCTCTGGGAATCATCACCCCCATCCATGGTCGCAGTTAACCCGATGGTTACGTTGCCATCCCGACAAAATCCATAGATAACTGTAGGCCTCCGTGCCCCTCGATTACACCATGGAACCCGCTATAGATCACAGCTACAACTGGGGTTACGTAGCTATCACAACAAAAACCCATATAACTATAGGCATCAGCGCCCTCGAATTTCGCTGCCAAAAGAATGAAACTTCTCCACTCCACTCGACCATAGATCGCAGTCTACCGATGTTGCGTAGCCTTCTCGGCAAAATCAAGTGTAGACTGTTGGCACTCATCCTTCACACGATTTTCGCTATGGTCACAGTAGATCGCAGTGACATCGAGTTACACTGTCGTCACAGCATAACCCAAATGTCCCTATAGGCATCAACGCCCTCGACTTTCGCTACCCAATAATCCTCAAGAACTAGTTTGTCCGGACACCTCATAGGATCAACTTTAGAACACCCCTTGGGGCTCAAGGGAGCACCACCTGGTGACACACATAAGAAGTTCATTTCAAAGGAGCGCCTTTTTCCCCAGAGCCATCATCAAAACACTTTATACTATACATATAGTATCTCTCAAATCATACACCTAGTATGATCTCATACAAGGCTCCTTTACACAAAATCGATTATCCCAAAATCGATAATTCTCAAATTAGGCTTTCCAAACTTCAATATTGATTTACCCAAAAATCAAAAGCCTTTCCAAATCCAAAGGTTCCCAAAACCATTTCCAAAATCCTCATAAGATCCTTTATATATGTAAATATATATATATATAGTTTTTTAAATTTTTTAGATCATTTCGGTCTTGTATAAAACTCCCTTTATACTTCAAACACTTTCAAAAATCCTTTTTCTTCCAGCAATAAATTAACAAGGGGAGATTTATCTTATATAACAGAGATATATAACTTTGTTTATTCAAAATCAACTATTCAAATTTGATTACTCTTTTCAATATCAATTTCATTCAAATCCGTACGATGTACACATATCATCCGTACGCTATACCAATCTGATCGCCCTCTCGATCACACAATTTCACTTCCGAACTAGTATCGTCCACCCGACTTCCTAGTGCGGACTCAGATCTGGTTTCTTGATCAAAAACCATCATTCTCCTTGCATAGCGATAACTATGATAGAGAACATCCAGAACTAATCAACAATCCATATCCAGGTTCGCCGTCGAAAATCGGGTGAAAAATCCCAACTCGGATCGATAAATTATCTCGAAATTCTGTGCTCGAATCTGGATCAAATCACTATGCGAATAGAATAATATAGTACATCCTACGTATTTAACTTCCTTGATTATTAGCCAAATCAATTTCCTTTCCATCCACATTCACTTATTCACATTTACATTAATCCCCATTTGGATTATCACTTCAATTCTTATCTCAATTGGGTATTTAATTAGTAACAATTTGAACTTCGACCAGTTTAGAAAATAGCTTGAAAATTGAAAAATTGGTAAGTAGTTGAAAAATAATTATTAGTTTACAAAATAGCTATAAAATAGTTAACTAATCGTAAAATAGTTGGAAAATAGTTAAATAGTTTCTGAAATTCTAGGTAATTGCAAAATAGTTGGAAAATAGTAATTTATTTGTAAAATAGTTGAAAAATAGTAATTAGTTTATAAAGTAGTTGAAAGATAGTAATTAGTTTATAAAACAGTTGAAAACTAGTTAAATAGCTTCAAAAATAATTGTAAAACAAGTATAAAATAATTTGGCTTTGAAAAGGAAAGGCTGTATATATTAAATAGCTTGGAAAAATAAGTTTATATTGAAACAATTTATATTGAAAATAGTCAAGGGTCAACTGTTCACTTCCCCAACAATTCAATTTAAACTTCCATTTCCATTTGATTGACTCAATTCTAACTTGAATAACTTCAATTTCTATTGAAATTTATTTAAACCCAATTCAAGTTGAATCAATCTTGATTCCTTTCCCAATTTAAATCAAATTTCATTTGATTTTAATCCTGTTCAACTTTAGTTATAATTTCAAATCATTCCAATCAATTTGAATTATTATCCATTGAACCCATTTCAAAATCGAACCATTTCAATTTAATCCAATTCAATTTCCCATTTAAAATTTTAAACTTATACTTCTTCAATCACCAATCCAATTAATTCAAACCAAATTCAATTTCGAACTAATTCAATTTCAATCTTGAATTTAAACTATCTCGAATTATATAAATTTGAGTTAAATTCTCAAAGGTTGGTTTAACTCTTTAAATCAAATTAACTTTGTTCATTCCAAGTTTTTAAACAATTTAATTTTTGAGTTCTAATTCTAGAATTTCATTTTTAATTAATTTCAAAATTTAATTTGGTTGTATTTTCTGTTACCACATAATTTAATTCCAGTTCAAAATTTCAATTTGGTTGTATTATATTACTTCTTAATTTTAATTTCAATAATTTAACAACCAATCGCCTTAATATTTATTAGAATGAAATATTGCTTTATATATCAAAATATACTTTTATATAAAATCATTTAAAACCTTTATATAAGAAAATAACAAGTACGCTCCCATACACACACACACACACTCAACCTATTCTAGAGTACTACAGACTATTTAATGAGTAACTCCCACCAGAGCCAAAGTTCTCGCTTAACCTTTCGGCTTTGATACCAAATGTAACGACCCGAAATTTTCGAACCCGAAAATTCCAGATAGTTATGAAAAGAAGAAAGAGATAGAAGAAGAAGAAGAACAGAAACATCAACATCTCACATTTGTAGCGGATAAAATATAATAAATAATAACAGTCTATAAAAGAATATTATATCTGTCGATTACATTTTAATACATCAGAGTTTCTCATATTTACAGACATTGAATATACTCAATTATCATGTCGTAGATACACAACAATATTATACAGCGGAAATACTCTATACGCTCTTGCCATCCAGCTCGCCTCCCGAGCTCCAGAATGTTCCTACCTGAAAAAACTGTAATACTCGGTCTGACTCGAGCATTACACCAAAGTAACACTTGGGTCAGGCTGGAAACCAGCGTGAGTAAACCCAACTAACATGGAATACCAAAACAAACAACTTATATAAAACCCGGGGTAACTCAAACCAATTTTACAAGTTCACAATATGTTATAAACATAACTTGTTTCACATGTAAGTTTTCCAAGTTCCAAATTTAGATCAATTAGTGCGATTCTCTTAAATCATTTCATTCCAACCTATTAATTTCACATACCACTTTATAAGAATTCGAAGTGATTTCGGGTATTTCCCAATACTCGACACCGGCCTTTTCGAGTCTCATATCATTCTAACCCAATTTATCCAAATGAAATACACAACATTTCATATCAAAGATATCAACTATTTCAAAAAATTCCATACCATTCAATCATCCATAAGCAAACTTGATCACTTCCAAATTAATTCAATTGATTCAAATTGAATTTCTAACCTCAACCCCTTAGATTCCTTTATTTAACATTAATTAATTCCAAATCAATTAATTAATCAACCTTCATTATTCATCTTTATTAATCACCCTGGATTAATTATTTTTCAATTATATTCAAGTAATTATCTTTATTTAATTTCACGATATTAATTCTTCTTAACCAAAAACAATAAGTAATCTTAATTACTTCATAAATTAATTGACTATATTAATTACCTTAATCCTTAATTACTTATATTAATTAATTTCTCATAAGTCACTTATTATGGATTAATCAATTTTAATTTACCAATCTTTAATTACATCATTAATTATATAAATTAATGATTTCCAATTGTATTTTAATTTTAATTTCTAATCTAAATTAATTACATGAATTAAACCATAGTATTAATCATATTTGATTTATTTCCAACTGAAATTACCCCCCTTTCTATTTACTTCATTAAATGGATTAATTCTCCTCAATTAATTATCTTAATTTATCTCTTGATTAAATACATGAAGTAATTTTATTAATTGCATTAAGTAATTACTTATTAGACCACCTAATGATCATTCTAAATTAATTTAAACTTAATTAATTAGCCCAAACCTTTAATTAATTTAATTAATTAATTATCCATTTTAATTATCCTATCTATTTAATGAATCACCAATCATTAAACCCTTATTAACTTTAAAATGAACCGTTCTCTTATTTATGATTTAAGTTTAAAACCATTTAAAACCCAAAGATTCGAGTCAAACAATAATTAACTCGAGAATCAAACAAAACCAACGTCATTAGATCATCGGCACACATTCAACCAACTCAATCAATCAACCAATTATTTAAATTTAACCATTTAAATCTAAATAAAAATCAAACAGAGTGAGATTTACTCACCTTAAATTCTGTCGTTTGAAAACCCTCCCAAACTGGCTTGTTTCCATGATTTTAAACCTTAAATAAACATCATATAATTTATTAATATTCAAGTTAACCAAACAATTTATTTTCCATTAAATAAATTTAAATTTGAACTTTCCTTTATAAATTGCTTAGTGATTGAAATAATTGAATTTCCAACTAATTTTCTTTTGAATAATCTTTAGTAACTACAATGATAAGTTAATTAAACACATAAATCACCATATTCCATTATTTTAAGAAAAATCTAAAATTTTAAAAATGTACATATTTATATTTATTATATTTTCCCTTTGAAACTACATTTTTTTTATAAAAATCTATATAGCTTCCAAAATCATACTATATATAAACTATCAACTATGTAACATTTCTATTTATAATTTCCCACATCTTTCTATATATTTTAACTTACTGTTTCTTAAAAGTCAAATCAATACGTACATAATTTAACTCTCATCAGTAAATCAATGTACTGTATGCAATTTATCAAGTTAAAAATTTAATTTGGGAAAACAAATAATTTTTTTTTTATCTTACTCACCGCAAAACGCTGAGCCACAGCCTGTTCGAAACCCTAGCTCGTCTTCCCCTTTCGAGCCGCCACTCAGAAACCCTAGTTATGCTGACAGCCACCAACCCCAAAACCCTAACCTTCAATCGACACGCTACACCATCCAAACTCCATCGTGCCGCCCAAGCTCAAAGACGTCGGCGTCACCATTTTCCAAGTCGCGACCTTCGCTGCACTTCCCAGAACCGAGCCGCCTCCATCTCGACCAAAACCCTAAATCGCCTTAATCGAGCTCGAACGCTCCACTTACGTTGCCAGCGACCCACCCGTATTGTGCTGTCACGATCCTATGAACGCCGCTAGTTGCTCGACGACGTGGCCGTGCTCGCCCTCGAAATTGCCCACACTCAACTATCGAACGAAAATGCGATTTAATTTTTCATTTTTTTAGTCGAACGAGATTTCGTTCCTCTCTTTTTTTTTTCGTGAATTTTCTTTTTTATGCCTTCAATCTGATTTCGAGATTAAAGAGAGAGACGGGGATGAAATATAGGTTGGAGAAGCTTCTTGAGTACGCGTGAATATAATATAATTGAATATTGAAAATATCTCGCATTGTATAACGCGAAATCCCGAACCCCGAATCAGACATGCCGATAGGCGTTGATAAGGTTTTACCCGCATTCCGAACATAATGGAACGTGTTTCGAAGGCTAATTCGATCGTATGCACGAGTTATGGAAATAAACGATCAATTCTAAATTAAATTGATTAGAAAAGTTCTAAGCGTTTTGAGCTGCCAGGGTCAAACGACAACTCCGATTGCCACAAAAATTGAAATCCGATAATAACTAACTATTACGGATCTAATGGAACTGGTTTCGTCTAATTTCGAGACTGTACCTTGGAAGGCTATTTTTTTAAAATTCAATTTAAACGATAAAATTTCAAAACTGAATAAATCACCTTTAAATTAAATTTCAACCATTCTATTATCTTCAGTATCATCATTATAAATTTTATAAGCCTTCAAATTATTTTAAACATGCTTAGAAATTTCAAATTCAACAATTTACCCAATTTCAATTATTAAATTCAATATTTAAACAATATAATTCAATGATTTAATTATCAAGTAAATATTGATATCTGGAATTCAAATTGAAATTAACCTTTAAATATTTAAATTCAATTAATTATTCCATTTTAAATTGTTAAAAATTCCGGGTCGTCACATTCCTCTCCCCTTAAAAGAATTTCGTCCCCGAAATTGCTAGTTAGGAAGAATGGACCAATACCCATTTACTTTTCCCAAAACTCACAATTCAACTTTCTACCAACTATCCTTTGTTAAAGACCCACTATCACATTAACCAACTTCCCAAAACCTTTTATAGTTTTCAAACAAAACCCTTGTTGCTCAATCATTTATATTTCAATTTAAAACCAAATTTTGAATTATCAAAATTTTCTCAAAATTTTTCCAGTTCTCTAAATTTCCGAAATTTTTTGCCAGCATCTCCTTTGCGCGGCTAGCTCGGTATTGCTACAAAAGGCCTCTACGGGCTCCCAAATTCCAAAAGAAAACAAAATCCAAGTGGCTAGATCAAAAATCCAATCCAATATTAAATTCAAATTTGGGAGCCGCATTCCGAACACAATGGAACGTGTTTCGGAGGCTAATTCGATCGTATGCACGAGTTGCGAAAATAAACGATCAATTCTAAATTAAATTGATTAGAATAGTTCTAAGCGTTTTGAGCTGCCAGGGTCAAACGACAACTCCGATTGCCACGAAAATTGAAATCCGATATTAACTAACTATTACAGATCCAATGGAATAGGTTTCGTCTAATTCCGAGACTGTGCCTCGGAAGGCTATTTTTTAAAATTCAGTTTAAACGATAAAACTTCAAAACCGAACAAATCACCTTTAAATTAAATTTCAACCATTCCATTATCTTCAGTGTCATCATTATAAATTTTATAAGCCTTCAAATTATTTTAAACATGCGTAGAAATTTCAGATTCAACAATTTACCCAATTTCAATTATTAAATTCAATATTTAAACAATATAATTCAATGATTTAATTATCAAGTAAATATTGATATCTGAAAGTCAAATTAAAATTAACCTTTAAATATTTAAAGTCAATTAATTATTCCATTTTAAATTGTTAAAAATTCTGGGTCATCACACGGAAGTTCGTGCATGGCTTAAGTGTAATAGTCAAACTGAATCAGCTTGATGATACCGAGATTGAACCAGAAGCATCGAGACCTTATAGGTCGAGTTGTATCATTTGACGTGATGCGAAGCAGGTTAAAAAGAAGATGGTAGAGATGTTGAAGGTTCAGTAAAGTACGGGTGAAGGAAATTGTAGTTAGAAGACCGAGGAGAGCAAAATGACCGCTTATCCAAAGCTCTTTTACTTGGTAAGAATTATGTTAATCGCATTCACTTACACTTTCAATATAATATATGGTAGTTTAGTATCCTGCATGCCAGTGTAGGCATAAATACCATTTATTGCTTTGATGCGCTTTGACGTGTTTGCTTATGGATGATAGACATGCGTGGTAAATATATTTGACTTTACCTTGTTTGAGTTGGGGATTTGGAAGGCGAAATTCCTAAAGGAGGATAGTGTAACGATCCATATTTTACGTATCGAAATACCGTAAAATATTAATTTTAAAATCATATAAGGTCGTATGGCTCTATAACTTTGGGAATGCCTATTAGAGACATTTCCCATATTAAAAAAATTTCCAAATGATTTTACCCTTGGAAACTTGTAATGGCTATAAATTTTGATAGATGTCGAATTAGCATCCGAAACCACTTCCATTTGAAAGATATGATAATCTCCCTTTACGTAAAGTGGTCATAATAATTATTTGGACTTTCTGGCTAGAAGATTTGACTATTTGAAGATTAGAAGTTTTGGAGCAGCTTCGTGGGTAATTAGTGAGTTTGAAGGCAAGCCTACTAACACATTTCGGGTTTGGAAACCTTATATGGCTGAACTATTATCTCCAATCAGTTTTACACTTCTTCCATAGATCTAAGCCTCCATTAATTAATTCTACACCCAAAATCTTCTCTTCTCTCCTCCAAATCAAGTCTAAATTGATTAGTGATAGATTAACAAGGAGATTCATCAGAGATCTTCAAATTTATATTTTTGGTGAAGAAAAATTACAACTTTTCTATTCGTGTTTTGATCTATCTCGATTTGCATGCAAAACATGAATTTTGGTGTATTAAATATGTATCTATATATTTTGACATATTTTAAACCCATTTTAAAGTCAAATTCACGTTTTGTGACTGTTTTGAAGCAAACCTAAAGTTAAAATGAATTTAAATTATTTAAAGTGTTTTAGTCATATTTACTTGATGTACGGTTGCCTTGATTTGTGTTAGGCTATGTCAGAGACTTATTATATAATGATTTACAATTCCGAGTTTAAATTATTTTTAAGTGTTTTAGTCATGTTTAGTTGAAGTAAGGTTGCCTTGAGTTGTGTTAGGCTATGTCAGAAACTTATTATACAATGATTTGCAATGAATTGTTGTAATTTTGCATGTTTGAGTATTTGAATGTTGTTTGGTGCATGTACGATATTTGCTTGAATACTTGTATGGTTGAAAATGCTCCGCGAAGCGACTTGGAGTTAGGAATCGTAAAATCGGGTTTCGATGAATTAACTTCAGGTTATTGAGAGTTGTCTCACTGCATATGGATTGAAAAAAGGTCAAAGAACGGAGCATAGGGGTGGAATCAATGCAAAATCGAGAAGTCGGGATACCATGGGATTTTTTTCGGTGGTAGGCTATTAGGTGGTAGGATTGCTCGGTGATTGGTTGACTTGGAGTAGGACTAGTTCGGTGGCCGAGCACAGAAGTTGGTTTGGCCATGATGGAAGACCGGATAGGAGTTTCTATCTAATGGGAATCTTGGTTCGATAGAAGGAAGGACCATATAGGATTTCCTGTTTGGTGATGCTTTGGTTCAAGATTGAAAGGACCGGACAACATTTGTTGTCCGGTAGTGGAATGAAGGACCGGACAACAATCATCATTCGGTGATCCTATAAGAGATCGGACAGACCTTCAATAGGGCTATACCCGCGCATCGAACAAGGAAGGGTGCTTGGAGTTGTATTGTGGCATGTCGAGGTG
The DNA here is from genome assembly GCA_030765085.1 of Allium cepa. Classification (NCBI taxonomy): domain Eukaryota; kingdom Viridiplantae; phylum Streptophyta; class Magnoliopsida; order Asparagales; family Amaryllidaceae; genus Allium; species Allium cepa. The sequence continues at coordinate 681,894,941 of CM060932.1, read as the reverse complement.
GTCTTGAGTCAAGGCATGGTTGTTTTGAGTCAAAGAGGGGATGATTTTTGATTCTTTAAGTAACATGGTAAGTGATGGCATGGCACTTTGACATGATGACTTTGGAAACTTTGTATGATAGCTTCACGACTTATGATGGTGTTTAGAGGCGTTCTGAAGATGAGGACTTAATGATGGGAGTCGTAGCAGCGATCCACAAGGGCAAACTAACAATATGAGCTTGTGAGTGGGATTTGCGACTATGTCCTACTGTAGAGATAGCCGTTAAGTAATAGTAACTGAGTTCTATTATGGAGATGTGTACAAAAGGATCATTGATAACTCAGAGGCTTCTAGTATGCTCTTAAGAAGGGGTATGTGGGATGCCCAATTAGATTATTGATTGTGTCCAGATCTTAAAGGGTAGATTACCCTGTGCTTTGCGATTTTAGGCCTGGCTCCTTGACTTTTCGAGTGGCATGAATTCGAGCACTAATGGAGCCGAGATTTCAATTGGGTCCCTAGTTTGTAATTGTGCCATATGGTTTATATATCAAATTCACATGAATGGTGGTGAGGATTGTTTTATGGATGTTATGTTTGCCTTGGTTGTTTATCACTCTAGGGTGTCACACGATGTAGGTATTTCAATTGCGTACCTAAACATTGGACATTGTGCATCGATTGTAGTACAATTATATAGCTTTGGTAGTAGATTAACTTATATCGAATGTTATGTGCTAACTCTTTGGATGTAGGGACAGGTTGGGTGTGGTTCTATATACCCAATGTCTAAATTTACCATATATGATTTTTCTAGTGTTTTTGAGATGATGTATCGCTCACACTAGACTATTTTCCGACTCGAGGTTTTATGCTTTGCTTCTTATTACTTTGGGTACTATTAAATGAGTAGATTAGGGATGGGAGGTCTGGTTGACGCATTGAGCTGTACAGAGTACGAGCAGGAGGCTACGTTTTCATGTACCTATACTTAGAGCTTACTATCACTTATATTGCACCATGCAATACTATGGAGCCATGTCGGTACTTTTATTGTTAGAGATAGTTATAGAGTTTATTTTGCATACATGGGATGTATAACACTTTATTTCAGTTTTTATATCGTTTGTGCACTTGACGCATAATGATGTTCTTATTTACGGCAAATGATATCATTGTCTTGCCTATTTTGCATCTATATTGTTAAACTGTATTTTATCTATGCGCTATGAGATGTTCTACAGGTTCTATGTTTGAATTTTTCTTTACTTTACATTCTTAGTTACCATCCTACATCGGCTGGGTACCTCCACATCGCATCATGCTGGTATACTGGGTAACGAATTGTGATGGCAATGTGATGGGTCTAGGGTTTAAACCTAGTAGACCGACCCATGTTGTACCCACCAAGGCATGCCCCATCGAATCATTGGGGTGGTAGGCCCATGAACTATTCTTAAGAGCTTCGGGTCTAGTGGCGGGTCAAGGTCAGCTGACCTATTCCAATTCGACCCGCACTACTAAGATCTCATAAAATAGATTTATTATTATAATGATAATTTATTGATCTTTTTAGACATAAGTGATATAACATGTATACTATAATGCGTCATTGAATAAGTTATAATATTTTTATATTATTAAGTCACATCTCTGATAATTATACAATAGCATATGCATATTGTTTACACCTGTTTTTATTATTTCCATTATCATCGTAAATATATTGCTATTTATATTTAATGTATATTTTAGCGACAATCCTTCTTAAAAATAAAAATAAAAATATATACACATTAATACACAATTTTGAATGATTATACAAAGTCTTGTCGGGTCTTGGGGCAGGACGAATCTACCCTGACCTATATGGGTTTCAGGTATAGGGAGAAAATCCAAACCCACATTGGGTCTACGGGGCGAGTATGGGGAAAAGTTTAACAAACCCGGGATGGGTTTGGGATACAAAAATCCCGCCCCGTTTCCATTTCTAGTATCGGAGGTGTATGGCAGTTGTCACATGAATTTTCATCCAAGATGTTCAAAACTGAAGATAGAGGCTAGGGTTAAGAAAGAGAGTGATTTTGAGAGGCAAGTGAACGAAAGGTAAGGTATTTACGGAGTGAGCCTTCCTTAACATCCACCCTTCATTTTCTAGATCCAAACATTGGATTTCAAGCTTCGTTTTTTTTTCTTATGGTCATCTATGAATGAGGCTAGATGTGCCTTAAAATATTCCTAAACCCATTTAGTAATTAATTTATTTAAATCCAATTTAAATGTTTTATCGATATCACATATCGATATATACATATATAACATTTATATACGCACTTTATCAAATACTAATAGCATTCAAACAAATCAAAGTAAAAAATAATAATTCATAATTCATAAATATCAGTTAATTTAATTAATTTATAATGAATGTAGATAAATTAAATCATATGGTTTTTCGGAGCATTCATCGTTACGGTTGTACGACTCAAAGGAGTAAATTTAATCAACAATTAATGATGAACAATTCGAATATTAACGTTCACACATCACATTAGCTAACCGTATAACATTTTGGCCAAATTTATCACTTACACATCTTCTCCATAAAATTCCATTTTATGCTTATAAGCGGTACCCGTAGTAATGATTATTTACACTAATTCTCTTCGTCAAAACTGTATCACTTTGGACTTACGGAGTTTGGAAATGATCGAAATTCCAATATTTTCCATACTAAACTTTATGTTCCAAAACACAAATTCTTTGGTTCAATAATAACAATTATTATATACATTACTCTAGCTAGAGGTTTTGACTTTGGGTTGACTACGGTTGATCGTGATACTAGCCCCATATAACTGAGGAGACAAAACTCTTTTGAATAGCGTTTCACCTTCAATACTTCCACTCAATCCAACTATAGTCGTTCGATGGATGGCGTGCCATGATTTAATTGTAATCAAAGCAGAACTTTCATGTTAAAGATCAATAGTATTCTCAAGTTAAGAGAACTTTGTAAATTAGTCACTTCAATATTTTTTGTGTGACCTTAGTTATATTAACAAACAGAAAACTATCGAGTAAGTCATTCCATAGTTATCCAATAACAATTAGTACATAACCCCATGGTGCCTCTATCTGCCATGAGGAATACACTGCCCAACATATGGAGTGCATTACATACTCTAGTCTCAACGGATGCATTGGTATCCAATCTCAATACATCTTGACAAGGAATATTTAAAATGATGTGCTTATCATATTATGATATAATACTCAGGGTTAAAACTATTTATAACTGGTTTAACAAACACATCATTTATGGACTTTCTAACATATGTACTTAAATTAACTACTTAATTACTATAAAAAATATGTAACAGAAAGGAAAAATACCTTTTATTTTGAACAAGATTGGTTATCGAGTTAGATTTATCTAATAAATTACATAATTGCCCCTAGGGCATACTGATAATTTCATACTCTTAAGGACTTGAAGAGTCATTGAAAGGCTTTTAAACTGATTTAATACTGCACTCATGGAGGTAAACTATCCGAAGGAGAATTCGGTGTTGATGGCTTTAATCTCGAGGACACCCAGATATGGATTTTGGAAAATGGCCGAGGATGAAGCAGCCGACTACCATGGAGGAGTTCCACTAAAGGCTAATATGTTCTTGTGCTTATAAGAGGCAAACCTAGTTTTTGGAAAGCATCATGGTGGGAAGCCGAGAGAAGTAGTTCAAAGTAATGTGGCTGTAAAGAAAATCGGTGAGAGTGCCGATAATGTCATTGTGAATGTGGGTAATGCCAATAACTAGAAGAAAAGGAACTAGGACACTAAAGGCAGGAGGAATGATGCCAAAAAGAATCCATGGAACGTGAGGCTAAAGGAATATACACCTCTAAATTATACGATCAAGACTATATACCTTGGCATGCAAGGGATGGAGAAATACAAGAGGCCACTTCAGAGGGAGGCGATGAAAGTTGAGAGGCTTTTGAGGAAGTATTGTCGCTTCTATGAGACACGTGGAAATAATACCAATAAGTGGTCCCATTTACGAGATATAATCGGAGAATTGATTCGTAAGTAAAGTTGAATCGATATGTCAAAGATATGTAGGGTGGCGGACAGAATATTGAAACCCAAGGGACGAAAGCACAAGGGAATCATCCTGCACCCAACGGAGAGGGGCATAGGAAACTTGATGGAAGAATCATGATAAATAAAATAATTGGAGGACCACATCTAGTGGAGAAAAAATGGAATGAGATGGAGAGATATGCAAACTCTTAGAAGCATGCATTACATAAGAGCCGCTTTGCCATTGATGATAGAGTTTCGGCTACATAGCAGATATTGATAACTGATGACATAATCTTTCATAACAGGGATTTTGATAGGATTAAAGTGCAACCTTTTATTCCATGGTAATAAAGGCCATTTTGGCCCAACTTTTATGCACCGATACTTTATGGATTGTGGAAGCTCGATGAATATTCTATTCAAAAAGACTTTTGATTCAATCAAAATCAATCCGATGGATATCAAGCCTTGTAAATCCAGTATTCAAGGATTTACTGGACAGGCAAAGGAGTCCGTCGAGACTTTTGACTTTTTTATGGAGTCGGGAAAAGGAGACCACAAGATCATGATAACTTATAAGTTTGTAATTGTTGATAAATTCCCGGTGTGTAATGCCTTTTTGGGCCTATTGTCCCTAGCTAGTTTGAAAGTAACATTAGATCCTTAGTGCTTGATGATGAAGTTCCTCATGGAGAACGGGGTCGGATTAATTCAAGGTGATTGGAGCAATGGTCAAGAATGTCACATTGTTAAGCTCAGAAAGGAAAAGCGATAGAAGAAAGGGAAAGATGCAGAGAAAGCTCTCTTCATCATGAACGTGGATGCATGCCAATAGTTGCCCAAGCCTTAGCTTGGAAACCATGGCAAGTTCTTTAAGCCTATGGATCCCAAGAAGCAGTCGAAGAAGTGTGGGCATTACCGGTTGAGCTGATGATCAACGTTTCGATTGATGTTGGCAATGTAATAACTCAGTGTTGAAAAGCAATTAATTAAAATTTGCAACAGAGATTTAATTGCTAAAATGGATTTTAAAGATTAAACAAGAATAAATTTTGGAATTGTTTGGAAATATGGAGTGTTTTTTGGAAAATGAGATAAAATATTTATCAACGATGTTTATTTATTTTGAGAGGAATTATTAGAAAAATGATTATGAACTGAATTATTTTAGAAGTTAAATATTTTGATGTTATGAAAATTAATAAGTGATGAATTTAATTAATTTTGTGAAATATTTATATTTAAAGTTTGAAATAATTTTAAATGTAACAAAAGAGGTTAAATAATTTTTATAAGTTTTATATTGATAATAAATAAGATTGTATATCAAAAGGAAAACAAAATTTTATTTTACATAGATAAGGATTTTTGGAATTTACTTAATAAATGGGATTAAAATGTAATTAAAGTATAATTAAGTTAAAATGAGTCAAAGTACGAAAATATTATTTTTCATAAAACTTTGAATTGAATGAATTTTTTTTATGGAAAATAAATTCTATAAAAATTCCGTAATGTTGTGTAATCACTTAAGAAATATAAATATGATTGTATTTTGGGATTTAATATCATTTGAGTTAAGTAAGAATTAATGAAGGTGGAAAATAACGAAGGATGTGGAAATCTGGTAACATGAAGTCTAAGCCCAAAATGACAAGCCCAAATCCACCATTTCAATATCTAAACTTTTCTTAAGTTTAGAATTATCTCCTTCATACATGAAACATCACATAAGTTATCTCCGTTATCTTGTAGCTTTCGACTTTACAAAAATAAAAATTATGAAAACCTTACCTCCCTCTTCTAAATTCAATATAAAATCATTTTTTTTTATAAATTATGAAAATTAAATATATACTTCTCAACATGCTACTACACCAACTAGTTCAGGCAAGCTGAAGTTTTGAGCTTCATGAATGGACTATTGCATTTTAGTAAGTGGAAAATTGAGTTTGTGGATAGCTATAAGAAAGTTGAAGCCTTTTCAAACTAAGGTCAGTGATTACACTCACAATTCTATGTCTAAACATGTATTAGTATATGTGCATCATGATATGAATATGTATATTGACAAACTAAATTCTAGAACCCACTATTTGCAGAAATAGTTTTCCGAACACTCTTGAATTCAAGCTTGATATGCATGGTTGATGATGATATTGAGTTGTGTATTTGTTGCTATGGTGTATATGTATATACATATTCATGACTGAGAAAGAATTAGCATAGAAATTAACTTGATGTGGAGAATTCGATTTTACGGGAAGTTTCAGCTACAACCAAAAATGCATCGTCGTAGTTTAGAGCATTTTCCGTAGCGCTGTTGATTGTGTGTGCATCTATATAATATTTATATAATACATAGATCCAGATTATAAATTTAAGTATATTATTAAAGAATAGACTTTATGTTTTTTCTTTAAGAAATTTATTATATTTGAATATTAAATATATTATTAAAGTAATTAATTTATTAAAGGGAAACTGATTTTTGGTTTTAAATAATTATTTAAAAATATTTTAATTTTTGGAAAAATTAAAAAATATGAAAAGTTTTCTAATTAATTTTTTAAGTATTTTAAAGAGTATTTCATGACTTATAAGATATATAAGAGTTTTGAAATTGTATTTTATGAATTTTCAGTAAAAGAAAATTTTAATTTAGTATTTATAAACTCAACTAAATATCTAATTTCTAGGAAATTATGAAATATTTTCTATACACTATTAAATGAATTTTATTACGAGTTATCAATGATCTGAGTATAAAGTGAAGTTCTTAAATAAGATTCCATACTTTGAAATAATTTTTTTGAAGTTTGTTTATTTATTTTAATATAGTATTTAGTCGTATAAAATTGTGAAATGACTTTTATAAATTATCTTTTATCTGAAAAGTGATTCTGAAGATTTTGAATATGAAAGAGAGATTTTGGAAGGGTGTACAATGTTTTAAATCTTTATTTTAGTATTAAATAAACAAGAAAGAATGATATATGTATATATATGTATGTATATAGAATAAGTTTTATTATATGGATATAAAACAAATCTCTTTATAAAGTTAATTGAATGCTAAGGTTTTTTATATTTCTATATAACGAGGAATTTGAATAAATGGAGGTATAATATCGTCTGGTATAAGACCGTGTCTAGTATTTCTCTGGTTATTCATTGGTCTTGTTGCACAAAATATTATGTAGATTGAGTATAGCTTATGGTTGTAACGATTTGCCTTTCTTACACCTAAAGACGATACTTAATACATTCTCGGTATTCATATGTCAATCATGTAAGTATCTGAAAGACAGGTTGTTTGGGGTGAAAGAAAGAAAGGATAGAACATAATCTCATAAAACGTGATGAGTAATATATAACGTGGACAAGTCTTTACAAAAGAAATGGTCTTTATTATACACAACATCAAAGTACACTACTTATTATCAACTTGAAGAGTTATAACAGCCTATTTTTTACAATTTGATAAGTGCAACAAACAAACATCGAGAACAATAAAACACTACAAGATTTTAAGATACACGAATGCGTCTTGGAGAATCCATATCATCCCTTGAAAGCTCCAAAGAATCCAGCTAAATCTGGAAAACATGCTCGGGCTAACCTGAGCATTATAAAAAAACAACGCCTGTGTCAGTCTGGTATGACAAGCATGAGAAACTCAAATCACAAGGAATTTTATTTATTTAACTTGTAAAACCCTTTAAAATCAAATGTATCTCGTAAGACCACGCCACACATAAACATGGACGGATTTTTGCCTTATGATAACCATAATATTTTCTATAGAAAATCTAGCGATATTATAATAATCTCTAAGGCTAAAGTAAATATTGAATCATAGTTGAAATTGTTACATTAATTAAAATCCAGCATAATATATATACAATCAAGTTCAAAGGTTCGTATTGGAAAATGGATTCCAACTATGACCAAGTAAGGGACTACCTTTCGATGCTACACAGAACCGGACAGCTCCTTTAAAATGTCAGCCTAGATTACCTTATTCGTTGACACCGAGGTTGCAAACATTACCCCTCGATGACTGGGCGTAAAATAACTATAAGGGGACAATCTATAATGGGATGACGACTCCTAATGGTAGCCACCACATAGCTCTACTGCATACCCTGTTTTAGCCATTTTTAGGTTATAAGGCTGGAGGCTATGCTTTTACCATTTTATAAGCAGACCATCTTGGAGTGCTAACACTGCCCTCCACACAGAGATCCAATGCCAGCATTCATCCATACAAATTATTTTAGGATCGACAAAACATTCAAAATTTACCATACTTCATCACGAATGTTATTACTTTAGAGTGGTTCAAATAAATCAAGAAAACCGGTGTCTCCAAAGTAAGTGATAATTTCTGGCTAATTCAATTCCGGTCCTTTAGAAGTATGCAACACGTATTCGAGTCTTCACCGAGGAACTCGAATAATCATACTTCCTGAGTCGAAATATGTCAAGATTTGATAGTCGGTTATTTAGCTTTTAAATAATCAAACAATAACAACTCAGAGATTTAATTACCCATAGCAATCAATAAGCCTCAACATAAATCTTTCATTTATGTTAAATCTCTTTCCAAAATATTTATTGGAATATTCATATACTTTTCCCACTGGCATAAGTATATTCACAAAACATTGTGAAAGACTTCTTATTTCAAAATCATATAAAAAGGATCTAAACAAATGTTATTTAAATTAGATATAAAGATAACCTCAAACACTATTCCTTTGATGTTAAGCATAGAGCGGAAGTTCCACAGCACTATAATTAAGAAGGTCAGTTAAAGGAAATCCAATCTCAAATTCTTTTATAATTTACTTTTATAAATCCTTTTAATAAATCTCTTTGATTTATGCGATCTCTTTTAATTAAATTCCAATTCCATTTATAAAGCACTCTATAAATATATAATTTAATTTATAAAACTCCTTTATAAATATCCAAACCATTTATAAAATTACTTTATAAATATCCAAAATCATTTGTAAAACTTCCTTTATAATTTTTTATCAAAAAAGTTCCTTTGATAAACAATCAATTATTTAAAACACCTTTACATAAACAATTTATTATTTAAACATTCCTCTTTTAATTATCTTTAAAGCAAATTAATGAGATAATGATTTTAAACAATCATTTAAAAACTATTAAATCACTTCAAAACACCTTTGAGAAAATAATTTCATAATTAGTCTTCAAATATCATATTTAAAATGGTAATAAACTTTAAGCATCATGAATAAGTAATAATTTTACTTTAAAACCCTTTTAATAAAAGAATAATTAACTTTAAACCATTTAAAATAATTGACTTCACAAAATCATATAGAGGGTTAGTGGCCGCAATGTTTCTTATTTAATTCAGTTTAACTTTCCACTTATAATATGGGTATTTACATAATAAGTATATATGTAAAGGGAATCAGCCAATAACAATCAATCAACATATAGGCAATTGTCAAAGTTACCAAAATAGCAGATCTGAGTTTTATTCTGCTTAAATAGATATCAACATAACATATTAGGGAAACTATAGGAGAATAGTGATTTATTCTGCTAAACAGATGCAATTATGTTTCATATCACTTGGGGTTACTTAAGGGTAGTCGACGAAGAATTCCCTTTGATTAAAACAGTCTCTAAAAGAGAGTTGCTTTAAAAACAAAATTGAATTTTAGAAATAAAGTGGTTTAGAACTTTAAACTTTTATTTAATAATTAAATAAAATTTAAACTCCTTATTTAATAAAAATTAACCCTGAATAAATAATTAAATAATAATTAACCTTAACTAACTAATTAAATAGTAGTTAACCTTTAAAATAAATAGTTAAACCATAATTAAACTTTAATTAATTATTAAATATAATTTAAACTTTTAAATAATAATTAAACATTATTTAATCTCAATAAATTAATTAAATAATCCTTAACAAAAATTTAAATAATAAATTAAACCTTTATCTAAAATAGTTAAATCATAATTAAGTTTATTAAATCTTAACTAGAATTTAACTTGATTAGTAATTAATTGATAATTAAACCCTTTTATAAATAAATAGTTAATCAATAATTAAATTTTAATAATTAATTAAAATAATAATCAACCTTTAAATAATAATTAACCTTTTGATCATTTAACCAATTATAATTAACTTACTTGAGTAATACCTAAGTACTAATTATATTTTTACTAACGATTAAGTACTAATTACATTATTCAATGAGATAATTAAATAACCATTAAATAAATGAATAAATAAATAAGTTATATTTATTTTTTTAATACATAATAACATGTTTTTAAAACACTTTTCTAAATATACTGTAACAACCCGAAAATTTCGACTCCGAAAATTTCGACATTAATATGTTCACTGTAGATATGCCGAGGAATCGAACACCGAAAATTCCAGATTGTTAATTTAAATAAGAAAAAAGTAGAAGAAGAATAGAAAACATAATCTCACATTCGCAGTAGATCAAATATAATGTCAAATAATAGCATTTACACAAGAAGTTGTAACTGTCAATTTACAGACAATATATCAGAGTACAATCATTCACAAATAAACTGGACAATTGTAACAACTTGTCCCTGGCTACTATCAATACAATCTCAAATACGTAGCGGAATACACTTCATATGTTCTTGCCATTCAGCTCGCCTCCTAAGCTCTAGAAAGTCCTAACCTGAAAATCTATAATACCCAGTCTGACCCGAGCATTACAATAAAGTAATACCCGAGCCAGGCTGGAAACCAGCGTGAGTAAACCCTTGTAACTTGAAATACTAAGTTAAAAACTTATTTGAAACCCGGGGTAACTCGTACCTCACTATGAGTTCTTAACTTGTTATAGTCAATCATTTATTACAAAACAATATCTAAGAACTTTTACTCAGTTTAAAAGGCCATGTCACTTATTTTATTTCAGTCCAGCCTATTTGATTCTAAACTCAAATCTATAAAGAATTTTTGTGGATTACAAATCGAAGTGGTTTCAGGTATTTGCTGATACCCGACCCTGGTCTCTTTGAAACCAATGTCATCTTTAATCCTAGTTGTTTAAGTGAATACAATTAATTTTAAATACAGGACGTCATATTTACACAGCAATTCATTATCAATAGATAACCCACATTATCACAACTCAACCCAAACATATCATATCACAATACATCACAAATTATCAGTCTAGCTATCAATCCAATCATTCTATACAATTCAATCATCCATAAGCAAGACCAATTTATCACCATTTTAAATTTAATCACCAAATAAATTAAATTAATTACTTTTAGATCCTGCTTGATTAACATTAATTAATGATAAACCATTCATTATTATCTTAATTAATTAATGAAATTTGTCAATCATTCTTTAATTATTCATCTTAATCTGTGTACTTAATGCCCCACTATTACCCCGCTATAACCCCGCTATATCTCACAGAGGATTTCTACCGCTACAATTTTTCCATATAGCCCCAAAATATAGCCTTTCCGCTTTAATCCCTGCTATTTCCGCTATGTCCCGTTATTCCCATTATATTTTGCTATTTCCGCTATATCTTCTTTAATAAAATGAATTAAAAAATTGCATTTATACATTATAAAAATTATGAAACTAATTTATTAGATTTAATTTTTAATATATTTTCAAAAATGAAAATACTTTAATATTTTACTAAATTCAATTATGTTATATAACAGTTTTACGTTTATTTAAAGTATATTCGCACTTTTTTTTAAAAATTATTTATGTATTAATTATAATTCAATTGAATGATAATTTTTTATTTATTTACCATTTATATATTTGTAAAAACATTGAGTATGAGTTTTATATGCTATTTTAGAGTCATCCGCTATTTCCCGCTATATCCTCACTGTATCACCGCCATGACTTTTTGCACTTCCACCGCTTCGAATCTGCCGAGCGCTTTAACTGCAGAGATCCTAATTAATTATCCTTAATTACTTACATTAATTATCCTAAAATTACTTAAGTTAATTAATCACCTTCAATTACTTACATTAAGCAATTAACCTTTAATTACTTAAGACCTTATTTAATTGCAGATAAACCATTTATCTCAATTAGTTACTTAATTATTATTTAAATATCATTCAAATGATATGCTTGAAATTAATTTATACGAAATGACTTGAGACCCTTTTTGATTAATTAAAGTTCAATGCATTATCTTAATCACTTACTTAATTACATTTGAAAACACTTAGGGATTTATTTGAATAATTAACCTAGTATAAAATTATTCAAAACCAAATCAATTTAAATTCAAAAACATTAACTTTAAAATTTTAATTTATTGAAGCTTGCTTTGTAAATTCGTTCATTATTTTATTCTGAAACTAGGTTAATATTTTGCTTTGAAACTTGCTTTGAAGCTTGATCAAAAGTTTACACTATTTAAAACTTGGTTAATACATTAATTATCTTCAAAAATACTCGGCCTAAGCCCGAAAATCCCGATCACCCACTCGAGCCCAACTCCATCTTTCCAGTCGCCCTCTACTTCTTCTTTCTTTTACTTTTCCTCTGTTATAGTTTTAACTTTTAAAACTTGTTCCAAACATACTCGAGCCTAACCCAATACAACCCCGAGTCCTACCCTCTGCTTCTCTTCTCTTCTAATTCTAACCATAGCAGTACTCAAACTAGACATGTCGAGATATGCGTGCACATGCACGTTTGATCGAAGCCTTTTCGACCTTCACCGCCCCGTCTCCCAATCGCCGACGGAACCCTCATCAGACCGGACCACTCAGATCCACGAACCACTTAACAAATCAAAAACGAGGATGTCGAGCACCAATGGAACAAAATTCCAGCCACCAAAACCCTTCGCACCACCACCACATTCTGTTTCTTGCCACCGAAAATCACCCAGAGGCGTGTCGTCATCCCCTCCATCGATCCCTCCGGACCACATGATTCCTCACCATGACGCTGCTAGGACCTAAGGACCAACCACGTCCAAAACTGGCTTCAAAACCCTGTTCCTTCCTCTATCGATCGCTCCGATGATCAGAAAAATCATCATTGATTTTTCCCGAGTTCCCAAACTATGCAACCTCCTCTTGACCCAATGCCGACCACAATCGTCGACCCATTCGCCAGAATTCGACAAAAACACAATTCTCGTTCATCTTGATATTCCTCCCCAAATACCTATTTACAAATCTTGAAATTTTAATTAAAATTCATGTTTCCAAAATCAAATCTGATAATATAAGTAAAACTCAAGATTTAAACAACTAATTTCCCGACTTAGTTTGAACTGTAACTTATTTTTTTCCAGCTAATTACTTTAAAATCTCACATAAGATCGTTAAAAAATATATTTGGTTAATTAAAACATTTTTCCTATAAACATCCTTACCTATATTGGTTTAGATGAAGAGGAACTGATTTTTGATTGAATTTTTTTAGGCCTGTAAACCAAGAACAGAGGCTATATATATATATATATATATATATATATATATATATATACACAGTAATGCAGATAATTACTCAGCAATTCAACTATAATTCTAGGCAAAATACATCTACACCTCCCTACAAATCATATTTCTACCTTTATTTATCACATTCACAAGTAAACAATGATGAATTTAACTTAAATAGTTTAAAGTTTACTCACAGTTTTAGAGAACAAAGAACATAGCTTTTATTCTTGATCTGGAATTTGACTTTGAGATGATCTGTACCTATTGTTGATTATGAACTAAAGCTTGCTTTACTTATGTTGATATGAATTTGCTTAGGTTGAAAATTTTTTTGGATCCTTGCTTTAGTTTGAAATTGAAAGAGTTTGATTTTCTTTTTAGTTTTTATTTAAAGAGGAGCAAGGAGATTGTATACAACCTAGTTTCTTACTTCCTAATATTTACATATGTTTCAAATAAAAAGGAACTAAGCCACTTGTCTTTGCATGTAAATCCTAGCTACAAATGTTTAATGCATGATAACAAAGCTTACAAATGTCAAAACAATTTTTTTCCCTTTATGTTTTATTTATTATTTTAAAATGAAGAAAACCAATTAAATGTGACACTTATTTATTGCATGTATTTATATCTTTATTTTTTTTATATTTCCATTAATACATTTTCTTTTTATATATACAACTTATATTTATTTCATGTATATTTTAAAGAAAATGTATTAATCTTTATTAAATCCTATTTTAAACTTAAACTATTATATATTTAAATTAATAAATATTATCTTTAGTGTTTTAGAAATATAAAATTTAACTTCAACTAGCTTTTGAAATTTATTACATTGGATTCAAATCCATGCTTTCAAATCACAATACATATATATAAATACATATATATAGACACACACACACACACATACTTATATACTTGTATACTTATAATTTCCAACATTATAGAGTTTGCATATATCTGCTTATATATTTGTTAATTTATTATAAGATTTAATTATTAGAATACTAGTTGTTCAATCTTATAAATCAGTGATTTAATGGTTAAAATCAGTTAATTACCAATTATCAGGTGCCCAAAAATCCGGGTTATCACATTCCTCCCCCTATAAAATTTTTGGTCCTCGAAAAGGAACAAAACCAGAATTTATTAAAATACTCATTATCAGTTAAATTACTCTTTGAACATTTTTAACTATAAACTCTTTTTATTTAAAATTCTTAAAAAATTTAAAATCTACATAATGTTGTCAAAGTAGCTTTTTAAAAATACTTTTTATAACTCAATGTTTCAACAAGTCCATCCTTGTTCTCACAGAAATTTAGTCATACGTTGATCAAGCGTAGGACTGAAAATCTATAAGTACTTAGCTGACACAGTTTCAACACCTAGTGAAAATACTTAGAAAACATTTTTGAAAATATAGAAAACAATTTTTAAAATGTAGAAATCATTTTTGATGAGAATGCTTTGGAAATCATCACCCCCTCCATGGTCGTAGTTAGCTCGATGGTTACATTTCCATCCCGGCAAAATCCATAGAAAACTGTAGGCACTTTGTGCCCCTTGATTACACCATGGAATCCGCCACAGATCGCAGCTACACCCAGGTTTTTCGTCGCCATCATGGAAAAAACCCATGTAACTATAGGCTTTAGTGCCCTCAAATTTCACTGCCAAATGAAACTTCACCACTCCTACATAGATCGCAGACTACATCAGCCGAGTCCCAATGTAGCCTGTAGGCACTCACTGCCACCTGAATTTCGCTATGTCTTCATAGATCATAGTCTACCGATGTTACGTCGCCCTCCCAGTGAAATCAAACATAAACCGTAGGCGCTCCTGCCCTCGACTTCCGCTATGATCCGCAGTAGGTCGCAATGACGTCAAGTTACACTATCGTCATGGCATAACTTAAATGTCTCTGTAGGCATCAGCGCCCTCAACTTTCGCTACCCGCACACAATCCTCAGGAACTTCAGTTTGTCTGGACTTCCTCCCAGGATCAAATTTAGAACCCACTTAGTGCTCAAGGCAGATGCACCTCGTGGATCTCCTACTAGAAGTTCATTTCAATGGGAGCGCCTTTTTCCCCAGAGCCAATCTCAAAACATTTTATACTATACATATATAGTATCTTTCAAATCATATTCTTTATGATTTATATAAATATCTCCTTTACTCAAATCGATATCTCAAATCGATAGTTCCAAACTTTGCTTTCCAAATACTCGAAATTGATATTTCCCAAAAATCGAAAGCCTTTCAAAATCAATAGGTTCCAAAAAACCTTTTTCCCAAAATCATTCTCATAAAATCCTTTGTATATATAGATATATATAAGTTTATTCTTTTAAATAGAACAAAGTAATTTCAAAAATCTTTTCTTTTGGCTATAGATTCAATAAGGGGAGTTTATCATATACATAACAAATATATATATATATATATATATATATATATATATATATATATATATAAAACTTTATTTATGCCAAATCAAATATTCAAGTTTGATTTTTTTTATAAAGTTATTTACTACCTTACTTATTCTTCATAAAATGAATTTCAATAATAGAAATATCCAACTTCCACTTTTAATCATCAAATATGTCTCAAAATATACTTTTCCATTACAAAAATTATTTCATTCAAGCACGTACGATGTACATATATCATCCGTACGCAATATCAAATCCGATCGCTTACTTGATCATACAATTTCACTTCCGAACTAGTATCGTCCACCCAACTTCCTAGTGCGGACTCAAATCTGGTTTCTTGATCAGAAACCGTCATTCTCCTTGCATAGCCATAACCATGACAGAGAATTTCTAGAATTAATCAAAAATCCACATCCAAGGTTCGCCATCGAAAATCAAGTTAAAAATCCCAACTTGGATCGATACACTATCTCAAAATTCTGTGCTCAAATCTGGATCAAATCGTTATGCGAATAGAACAATATACGTACATCCTACGTATTTGTCTTCATTGATTATCTGTTAAATAAATTTTCTTTTACTACACATTCATTTAGAATTCTATTCATTTATTCACAATAGCTTCATTTCCACCTGGTTTATTACTTCAACTATAAACAGTTTGCACTCTGACCAACTTGAATTTAGAAAATAGCTTGAATTTTTTTAAATAGATAAGTTGTTGTAAAGTAGTTATTAGTTGTAAAATAGCTGTAAATAGTGATTAGTTTGTAAATCAGATGTAAAATTGTAATTAGTTTTTAAAATAGTTGTAAAATAAGTATAAGATAGTTTGGGTTTTAAAAAGAAAGGATGTATAGTAAATAGCTAGGAAAATAGATTTAAAACCGTTATATTAAAACAATTTATTTGAAAATAGTTTCAGAGTCAAAATGGTTCAATTTCCCAATCTCCCATTCCAATCAATTTCCAGTTTCCACTTAAATTGATTCAATTCCTATTCAATTTGAATTAACTTCAATTCCTATCCCAAATTCAAATTAATTTTCGTTTGAATTTATTCAACTTCAATCACAGTTCCCATTTAATTCAAATCAAATTCAATTTGAATTAATTTCAACTCAAATATCAACTTTAAACCATCTCAAGTTATATAAATTCGAGTTAAATTTCAAATGTTGATTTAATCCCTTAAATCGAATTAACTCTTACTTTTTAATTTATCAACCTAGGTTTTAAACAATTTAATTCTGAGTCAAATTTTTAATATTCATTTTAAATTACCTTTACTTAACTTATTTCAAGGTTTAAGTAAGAGTTCAAATCTTTTTAAACAATTTAAATCTTTAAAAAAAAATTATTACCCAATTTTAACTTCAAACTTTGAAACCAATTCTTAAAATTTTTTAGTTTGCAAGTTCTTTTTTAACATTTAAATATTAAGTTCAAAGTGATTCCATTCCATAATTATAATTTCATTTCATAAATTAAAATTGTCTAAATAATTTCCAATTAAAGTTTAATTCCATTTAATTTCAGTAATGGATATACATATTATCTCAATCCACCTCTTAATTCATTCAAAATAGTTCAATTCACTATTTCATAGATTATTAATAGCAACATGATGATAGTAGGATATATCAAAGTAATAAACATCAAATTATTTAAAACATCCATCAATAGCATCCATTATTAATTTTTAGAACTCAAACTTGTTTTGAGATCACACATAACTCCATTCAAACCAACCATTTAACTTCCCTAAGTTAAATTTCAATTTCAACTTGAAATTTTCAATTCAGGTTGTTTGTTCTAAATTTATTTAACTTTGATTTTATTCCTAATTAATTTAATTCAATTTCAAATTTCAATTAATTTATTACAATTCCACCTTTGAATTAATTTCAATACTTTTATATTAGATTGTACTACCACAAAATATTCCATACATCGATAGAATACACACTGATTGTTCAAACATTACATCCATTTATCCAAAATAAGAGTCTTATAGAAGTCATAAATCTAAACGCCTTCTCCATTACCTAGGGGCTTGGAAAAGAACAGAGCTTAGTATTCTTATAAGAATCCTATATAGGGACTCCCTTCCAATGGGCAAAGCCCGAACATGCACTTTTCAACAGGGTGTCCCCACCTATAACATTTATCACAAAAGGTTTCTACCTTTCCATCCATCTGGATAACCCTTACGCCTCCTGTAGGATGTTCCATGATCTTACTCTTCTTCCATCTCTTGGGACAATTCCTAGTGATGTGTCCCAACATCTTACAATGATAGGAAATAGTTGACTCATTGACTGGTTCCACGGGTTTATGCTTCACCTTTCTCACTTCTGAGCAATGGTTTAGGAAATGTCCTTTCTTATGACACTTAAAGCATAAGATCTCATAGCAAAACCGTTGGAACGTACCCTTCAATCCCTTCCTTGTCCTGTTTCTCATACTCCTGAATTGCTTCTTCTCGATCCGTTACGTGCAGTTGTTCTTCGCTCTCTGCATCTAGCCTTCCATTCTTCACTCTTAGCCATCTCCCTCTAAGACTGGATTTAGTGGGACTTCCTAACCTATATTAGACTTATTAGTAGAATTCTTACTTATATTCTTATCATCCTATTCAATTTCAATAACTAACAACCAATTTCCTTAATATATAATAACTAGAAAAATTATTGCTTTATATATCAATATATAAGCTTATATAAAAACTACTTTTAAAACCGTTTTTAAAATCATTATATAAGAAAATAACAAATACGCACTCATATATAATACACTCAACTCATTCTAGGGTATTATTGACCCTATCCTTAATGAGTAACCCACCAGAGCCAAGGTTCTTGCTTAACCTCCAGCTCTGATAACAAATGTAACAACCCGAAATTTTCGACTCCAAAAATTTCAACATTGATATGTTCACTGTAGAAATGCCGAGCAATCAAACGCTGGAAATTCCAGATTGTTAGGGTAAAGAAGAAAAAAGGTAGAAGAAAAACAGAAAACGGAATCTCACATTTGCAGCGGATCAAAATATAATATCAAATAATAGCATTTACATAAAAAGCTGTAACTGTCAATTTACAGACAATATATCATAATACAATCATTCATAAATAAACTGGACAGTTGTAACAACTTGTCCCTGACAACTATCAATACAATCTCAAATATACAACGGACTACACCCATACGTTCCTGCCATCTAATTCGCCTCCTAAGCTCCATAACGTCCTAACCTGAAAAATCTAGAATACTCGGTCTGACCCGATCATTACAATAAAGTAATACCCGAGCAGGAAGGAAACCAGCGTGAGTAAACCCATATAACTTGAAGTACTAAGTTAAAAACGTATTTGAAACCCGGGGTAACTCATATCTCACTACGAATTCTTAACTTGTTATAGTCAATCACTTATTACAAAACAATATCTAAGAACTGTTACTCAGTTTGAAAGGCCATGTTACTTAATTTATTTCAGTCCAGCCTATTTGATTCTAAGCTCAAATCTATAAAGAATTTTTGTGGATTAAAAATCGAAGTTGTTTCGGGTATTTTCTAATACCCGACCCCGGTCTCTTCGAAACCAGTGTCAACTTTAATCAAGTTGTTTAAGTGAATACAATTAATTTTAAATACAGGATGTCACATTTACACAGCAATTCATTATCAATAGATAACCCACATTATCATAGCTTAACCCAAACATATCATATCACTGTACATCATAAATTATCAGATAGATATTAATCCAATCATTCTATACAATTCAATCATCCATAAGCAGGACCAATTTATCACCATTTTAAATTTAATCACCAAATAAATTGAATTAATTACTTTTATATCCTGCTTAATTAACATTAATTAATTATAAACCATTCATTATTATCTTAATTAATTAATGAAATTTATCAATCATTCTTTAATTATTCATCTTAATTAATTATCCTTAGTTACTTACATTAATTATCCTCAAATTACTTAAGTTAATTAAAAACCTTCAATTACTTACATTAAGTAATTAACCTTTAATTACTTAAGACCTTATTTAATTGCAGATAAACCATTTATCTCCATTAATTACTCAAGTATCATTTAAATCTTATTCAAATGATAAGCTTGAAATTAATTTATACGAAATCACTTGAGACTTTTTTTGATTATTTAAAGTTCAATGCATTATCTTAATCGCTTACTTAATTACATTTGAAAACACGTAGGGATTTATTTGATTAATCAACCTAATATAAAATTATTCAAAACCAAATTAATTTAAATTCAAAAACATTAACTTTAAAATTTTAATTTATTGAAGCTTGCTTTGAAAACTCGATCATTATTTTCTTTTGAAACTAGGTTAATGCTTTGCTTTGAAACTTGCTTTGAAGCTTGATCAAAAGTTAACTCTATTTAAAACTTGGTTAGTACATTAATTACCTTTAAAAATGCTCGGCCCAAGCCTAAAAATCCCGATCATCTACTCGAGCCCAACTCCATCTTTCCAGTCACCCTCTACTTCTTCGTTTTTTTACTTTTCCTCTGTTATAGTTTTAACTTTTAAAACTTGTACCAAACATACTCGAGCATAACCCGATACAACCCCGAGTACAACCCTCTGCTTCTCTTCTCTTCTAATTCTAACCATAGCAGTACTCAAACCAGACACGTCGAGATACGCATGCAGGTGCACGTTTGGTTGAAGCCTTTCCGCCCTTCGCCGCCCCATCTCCCAATCGTCAACGGCACCCTCATCAGACCCGACCACTCAGATCCACGAACCATGTAATGGCCCGTTTTTATGTACCCTTTGAATCGACAATAAACCACACATGTCCAACTCAAATTGTATGAATAAGCAGATCATTAAAGGTAGAAAGAAAATAAAGATAGAACAGAATCTCACACAAATGGAATAACATATATTATTTCAATAATAATCTTTATAGCGGAAATTTTTAAAATACAATATCAAAGTTTAACCTACATTCAGCTTGGACAGTTTTAAACATCTGTCCTTACAATTGCTGAAAAACATCAAACAAAATACACTAAGCACAACGGATAATAGAATATGTCCATACGATGATGAAGTTCGCCAGCTCTCCTCTAGAAACTCCAACCGTCTTCAACTCAACCTGAAACTACTCGGATCTGACCCGAGTATTAAAAATACGCGGATCAGGCTTGATAAACCAGCATGAGATACTCAAATTGTAAATCAAAACTGTAAATCTCGTATTGCGATTGGATTTACAACATGATAGGAAACTAGTGGAAAGATCAATCTGTATCCACGACTTACGTCCATGACTCAGACGCCGTTATACAATAACACAAATGGCTAAAAGTGGATACAATCTACGAATAACATCCAAGGACTCGGACTTCGTGCATCCTGCCATGAGGCCCAGACGTATCTGGTACCTGGGGCTCAGAACATTTGATAACCCAAATCATTACTATCCGAAATGCGAACATACATCTGACCACATAGAATCCAATCATAACCAGGGCATGAGGCTCACGAGGCTACGCTCAATTTCTTCAAAGCCACGCTTTTCATACAAAACCATGCTTTGATCATAACAGGTTCCACTTTGAATGCCATACTGCCATTCCTTTGATCACTATTTGACCCCACAAAAATACAACCATTGAGTTCGTACGTCTCAAGGAGGGTGTTAAGCTAAGAGAAATTGCCTTCTTCGCCACCACTGATGTGCATTCGTAAAAGACAAACGTTGTGTCTCAGAAATGCAATGTCGGACATTCGTCCATACAAGTTCGTTCTAGGACTGAACGAAACCGAAGGCACTTTCCTCGTCCATTACTAGGCGAGAAGTCCTTGCAATCCAAAAAATCTCCATCACGAGGAGACCACTGCTATAAATAACTCTATAATGGGGGCCAACCAGAGCATGTTCAACAAGCAGTCTTCACGCTATGAAGATCCACAGTCTTCAATAGTCATCATCTTCAACATGTCTTCACTTTCGAACGTATACATTGGTTCGAAGTGGTTTTCGGATAGGAATCGTCCAAATCAATCATCGCTTTAAAAAGATGTTAAGTTCGTACGTGGATATAAATCACTAATCAATTACTTCATCTTTTAAATAAATATCTTTCTTAGATATAATATTTCCAAGTTTTTCCATTTTCTTTTCAAATGTATATGAAATCATTAAGCCTCATTTATCAAATCATTTGATTTATTAAACTTTTCTTGAATCTTGGAATAATTCCAAATCATTTTTATATTTTACTGATGAAAACTTTTCCAAATCATTCATTAAATCTTAATCAAATATTTTCTTTCTTAACTTCAAATCATATTCTTGCAAATCGAAGATTTTCATAATAGAGCACTACTTCCATCTTAGATATGGTAAATTTCACCTCCAGGGACTAATGGCAAGTTTCACCTATAGGGACCAATGGCAAGTTTCACCTCTAGAGACTAATGGAAATTTTCACCTCCAGGACTAATGGCAAGTAATCCTACATCATGAATATCTTTGTGTTTTAACTTGGAAAAACTTAAATATGATCTTTTAGAGCATCCGCGCTTTCCTTTCGATCTGTTCCATCCCTCGCCTAAGAAGAGAAAACATAGGCCATGTAAGTTCAGGGTATTGGTTGCTCCATCCCTAACCTTAGTTAAACACCTTATTTTATCATCTCAGATCTCACAGGCGGGACAAATGTACTAGTCGTTTTGGCATACTCAGTTTATTATTACATTCAATATCCTTCACTTTTTGTTTAAGTATTACAAACAATTTCTCTTAACCGTTTATTCAAACTCTTATTAAAACTTCCAAATCATCTTTTCATTACTTAATTATTTCTTTAAAGTCATTCACAAAAGATTTAGGAAAGAATTGTTAAGTTTAAAACTGTATTTCAAAAGGTTATAGAATTCGCAGCATAAAAGTGCTATATAAGCTCATTTGATTTAAACAACTTTTTTTATATTTGACAATTCATATTTTCCATTCCAAATCTCTTTCAAATCATTTTAATAGATTTATCAAATTTATTTCATATTTTTAATCATTTAAAAAATATCGTTTATAAAGAAATCTCCTTTTGGATTCCGAACTGCAAAACCGCGATGTTTTTAAAAAATGTTTTGGACATATTTAAAATATACAAGATAAAATCTTGATTTTCTTCCTTTATTTGTTCATACATATATAAATGTTTATAAAACATTTATAACTTATTTTAAAACTATTTTCAAAAGGTTTAAGCATTCCATATACACCATTTCATTTTCAAAAGGAAAGTAATCTCCTTTGTGCTTATCGACGTGTATCAACGTTACTTGGTAAAACAATTTTAACAAACATATAAAACAATCAATACTTCATGATCAAAGCATATATAAGCATCCATAGCAATCATAACACAGCACGAAACATGTATATATACAAATAGATGTTAAATAGATTTTCTCACCATAAACCAAAGCGATTAACTTCCTACCAACATTCTAATCAACTAACACTTCACAAATTAATTTCCTACTCCATTAAACACTAGAAAATAACACCTTCTCCATTCCAATAGCTTGGCCGAGACTTGAGATGGAGGTTGGCTGAAAATATAGAGAAGAAGCGATAGAGCTTTGAACTTGAATTCCCAAGATTTAGATCCGAAAAATGGGTCATCTTCTCTATTATTTGACTCTCTTATCACAAAATTTGAAAAATAACTGAAAAGTTGTTGAAAAATCTTTTCTATTGAATTTGAAAAAAAGAATCATTTGAATCCAAGTAGTTTTGAGGGAGATATGATAGAATGAAGAAGAGGTATTTTCGGATTGACAAAAATAAAGCCCAAAAATGTACTTCAAAGAATTGAGTTTCAGGTATAACAAACTTCAAAACTGGAAAAAGTTATCAACATAAAATTTGTAGCCACTGGAATTTTATATGTTTTCAATAAAATAATTTTTAATTTGTATATGTTATGATTAAGTTATGATTTAAAAAAATGTCATATTCTCTTCCTTAAAAACTGGGCCAGAAAATGCACTGGAAAGAAATATATTTTTGACATAGTAAACTTTAGAATTTAATAAAGTGGTCAACATAATAGTTGTAGCCGCCGGAAAAATACATGATTTTAAAAAAATAATTTTACGTTTTGGTTCTGTTTTTAAGAACTTGTGACCGAGAAAATTAGAGGTAAAATGTGGAGAAAAAATGGGTTTGATTTAAAGAGAATGAACATTGATTTCTTTTGAATATTTTGTAAATGTTTTGACATTATTTCTTTACAATTTTTTCAATTGCTTGGATGCCATTAAAGAGAAGAGAAAGAAGATGAAGAAAATATGAATGAAAGTGAATATGTAGGTGGATATTTATAGAAAAAGAAAGAAGTGGTATTTTATCAAAATAACCTCTTACCAAATTACCAAACTAACCTTACTTCAACCTAAAGAAATCTACACTTTTTCAAAACTTAACATCATCCTTTCACTTCTTACTTTATGTCTTAGTCACTTAAAGATTAAGTAAAGAATATCATAATTATTGTTGCTTTGATTTGATGTGATTTGATGTTCACTTTTTCTCACTTTTGTTAATTATTACTTACTTTTACTTATGAATTCTAGAAGTTTTCTAATCTTATTTAGTAAAAGTAAACATGTTTAGTGAATTAATTAATACTTACACTATTTGAATATATGTTTCTATATAAGAAAATAAAGGCGCGACGACGTTGCGACAACTTTTAATTGACAAAACGTCGTTTTTCGACAAAATGTTTTATGGTCACTTTTTGACGTTTTAGTTAAAATATTTATTTTTGTGAACCAAATTTAAAAATAAATTTGTATAATGATATTTAAAAATATAAACACTCATAAATTAATCAAGATAATTTATTTAACCATTAAAACATACTTTTCTGAAATCAGCATTTTGTCACTTTTGTTGATATAGGCAACTGCTACTATTTTTATGTATGTCTCTACTTCCAAATCCTATCGAATATTGTTTGAATAATAAAACCTTACTATGTTACATTTAGAATAACTCTAAATACTATATTTTCAAGTGGTCAAATTCTGTATCGTTACAAACCACCTCACAAATCAAAAACGAGGATGTCGAGCACCACTGGAACAAAATTCTAACCACCAAAACCCTTTGCACCGCCACCACAGTCTGTTTCTTGCCACCAGAAATCACCCGGAGGCACATCGTCATCCCCTCCATCGGTCCCCCTTGGACTGCATGCTCGATTCCTCACCAGGACGTTGCTAGGACCCGAGGACCAACCACGTCCAAAACTGGCTTTAAAACCCTATTCCTCCCTCTATTGATCACTTCGATAAATGGAAAAATCATCACTAATTTTTCTTGAGTTCCCAAACTATGCAACCTCCTCTTGACCCAATGCCGACCCCAGTCGTCGACCATCTCGCCAGAATTCAAAAAAACACAATTCTCGTTCATCTCGAAATTCCTCCCCACATACCCATTTACAAATCTTGAAATTTTTATTAAAATTCATGGTTTCCAAAATCAAATATGATAATATAAGTAAAACTCAGGATTTAAACAATTAATTTTCTGTCTTGGTTTGAAATTTTACTGTAACTTTTTTTTC
The DNA here is from genome assembly GCA_030765085.1 of Allium cepa. NCBI lineage: Eukaryota > Viridiplantae > Streptophyta > Magnoliopsida > Asparagales > Amaryllidaceae > Allium > Allium cepa. The sequence continues at coordinate 681,869,251 of CM060932.1, read as the reverse complement.
CAGCTAATTACTTTAAAATCTCACATAAGAACATTTAAAAAAATATTTGGTTAATTCAAACATTTTTCCTATATACATCCTAACCTATATTGGTTTATATGAAGAGGAATTGAATTTTGATTGAATTTTTTTAGGCCTGTAAACCAAGAACAGAGGCTATGTATATATACACAGTCACGCAGATGATTACTCAGCAATTCAACTACAATTCTAAGCAAAATACATCTACACCTCCCTACGAATCATATTTCTACCTTTATTTATCGCATTCACAAGTGAATAATGATGAATTTAACTTTAAAAGTTTAAAGTTTACTTACAGTTTTAGAGAACAGAGCTTTTATTCTTGATCTGGAATTTACCTTTGAGATAATATATACTTGTTTGTTGATTATGAACTGAAGCTTGCTTTCCTTATGTTGAGATGAATTTTCTTAGATTGAAAAAAAAATTGGATCCTTGCTTTACTTTGAAATTGAAAGAGTTTGATTTTCTTTTTAGTTTTTATTTAAAGAGGAGCAAGGAGATTGTATACAGCCTGGTTTCTTACTTCATATTATTTACAGATGTTTCAAACAAAAGGGAACTAAGCCACTTGTCTTTACATGTAAATTCTAGCTACAAATGTTTAATGCATGATAACAAAGCTTACAAATGTCAAAATAATTTTTTTTCCCTTTATGTTTTATTTATTATTTTAAAAATGAAGAAAACCAATTAAATGTGACACTTGTATATTGCACGTATTTATATCTTTATTATATTTCTTTTTTATATTTCCATTAATACATTTTCTTTTTATATATACAACTTATATTTATTTCATGTATATTTTAAAGAAGATATATTAACCTTTACTAAATCTTAATTTAAACTTAAACTATTATATATTTTAAATTAATAAAAATTATTTTTAGTGTTTTAGAAATATACAATTTAACTTCAATTAGCTTTTGAAATTTATTACATTGGATTCAAATCCATTCTTTCAGATCAAATATATATATATATACACACACACACATACTTATATACTTGTATACTTATAATTTCCAACATTATAGAGTTTGGATATATATGTTTATATCTTTGTTAATTTATTGTAAGATTTAATTATCAGAATACTATTTGTTCAATCTTATAAATATTTTAATGGTTAAAATCAGTTAATTACCAATTATCAGGTGTCCAAAATCCTGGTTATCACATATACTTAAGGTGAAAATGATTTTAAATTGCAAATGTAGTTCGTTTTTACGAACTGCTTAACAAGGACCATCCTATATGTCCTATAGTTTCATAACTTTGTTTTATATATCAGATAACTTTAAAATCATTATCTTTTATGCTTAACCATAAACTTAGTAAAAAATTTATGAAAAATAGAAGTAAAGTTTTGAAACAAAATCAAAGTTTAAGACTTGGAAACTTTTCAAACACAATCTTAAGTGAAACCAAGTTTAAACTAAGGATACCAATATTGTAAAATCGCAACTTTAAGTTCTATTCATTTTAGCATACATTAACTGCCACTAGTTCATCATTCACAACCAACAACAAGCTCATAAACATATATACATGCCATCACTAATGTATATAGGCAAAGATCAGAACTTGTAAACTAACTTGACTTTTAACTTCTATTTCCAAACTATATAACATTTCATTCAAGCATAAGTACATGTATTCAAGTCAATTCTATATTCATCCAAACAAACATCATATTTATAACCAAGTCAAGCATATATATATATATATATATATATATATATACACATATATGTGTGTGTGTGTGTGTGTGTACGTATGCGCGCGCGTGTGTGTAAAGGTAAATCTTTTTCCAAAAGTAAGGAATTTACTCACTAAACATAACCAAATCTCTTTAGAATTTGAAATCAAATTCTAGCACTTGTATTCCAAATATAAAACTTGAATTTTATCCAAAAGAAGAGGCTAGTTGTGGGTTTGGCCTTGATGCCTTGGGCTCATCTTATGATGGTTTAATCTTGGCCATGGTTTTTAGAGGTGGGTTTTGCTTGATTTTTGAAGTAATATGGAGTAGAAAGACGGATAAAGGTTTTAAACAAATTTGAAAAGGTTTAAAAGAAAAAAGCTTTGATTTTAAAACTTTGGAAAGTAAAAGTGAAGCCATTAAAGGCTTAAAAGCTTAGGAAAAATAAAGTTAGGTTTGTCATAAAGAAATGATGAAAAATATAAGGAGAAAATCAAGAATTCCTTCTATATAAAATGAAATTATAAAATTACTAAGCTACCCTTAATACTTTATCCTCCTCCCATGCAATGACACATCACCAAGCTCCTCCACCTTAACATGTACTCACGCTACCCCCTTGTTCCCTTTAACCATGCTCCAAAATGAAATAAATGCAATAAGTATTTGTTTACTAATGTTTCAAATGACATGACATTTACTTTAACTATATTTAAATAAAGTCCGATCACATTATTATATTCTTAAGTGTGTGTGTGTATGCCTATGTATATACCAATATACACTAATTATTAAACTTTGAATCTTTTTATACGTATACAAAAGAGTGTATAATATTTTTAACAACCTTTAGCCGACCAAAACTCGAAAAATTAAAAAAACGAAAAAAAATTCCCAGTCACATTTTTGATTCTTCGAACTAAATATTTTTGTAAATTAATTTTGAAAATATTCCACCATTATTATTTACTATTTATTCTCATTATAAAATTTATTATTTTGATATTTAAAATTAATTAAATATTCGCAAATCAAAGCGATGAAATTCTAAGTTGTTATAATGGGACTTGAATAAACGAATGATTAACGCATTGTGGTATGGAACACCATTGTGATACTTATTTGATTATTCATTATAAGTAGACGACACTTATGTGGTGGGAATAATGATGTTGGGAAATTACTTGCGTGAGGTGATGCTCATGGTGGTGAGAAAGGCTGGTACGTATATATGAAGATACTATATGTATGTCTATCATGACATACTCCTACTATATGCATTGGAGAGAAAAAAATTAGGCTAGTATCCATCTTAACAGCCTGATCTCAAGATCGCGCCCTGGATCTATGACAAACTTTAGTAATCAGGATAGGTGCCTTAGCCCCTTTGTCGCATAGGCCAAAAGTCGGTTACTTATAAGGGCACTCATAGGGTCATGACGGAGGATTTGCGTAAACGAGAAATCGATAGACGTGTGTCACGATGACCGTCGAGGTAACTAAGACTATAGAGTCAGATTAGGCGACCCATGTGTGTGACTCGAAGCGGGTAGACGATCATCGGTCTCTCGTTTGGTTCTATGCTGAATGGTAAATAAACACATACTATTTATACACCTCACATGAGTATAGAGAAGTTAAGTTATGGCTCTAATTGGTTTAAGTAGGAACTTGACATATATTTTTGTACCCCACTTAGACTTATGTATATTTTCTAATATATTTATCGATGTGTTTAACGAAACTGTGTTCTATATCATTTAATACATATTGTGAATTGATCTATCCTAGAATCGCATGTGTTTATTGCTTTTTACCAATACTGTGTACGCATAGGTGAGTTTTTTATTCGATTTTTGAAATACATATCAGTGTTACCTTAAGGGAATATTCATGTGTGACAATCCAATATCGCCTTATTCTTCGTATTACTCGACAGTATTACTTAATGATACTTTTTGGTAGTATGGCTATAAAGGAGGTGTGATTCAGACGATCCTACTCAGGTAAGATCGGATCTCAGCTTAACACAAAATTAAAGAAGGAGTTGGTTTGTTTTCTCCAAGAAAATTAAGAAGTGTTTTCTTGGACACATTCAGATATGTGCGGGATATCATCAAAGGTAGCATGCCATGCACCGAATGTAAACACAAAATATTCCCATGTAAAAAAAAGCAGTCTGGGTCAAGAGCGATCCACTGCATTGTAGAGGAAAGTAGATATGCTAAAGGAAAATGGTTTAGTCCATGACACCTTATACCCTCAATGTGTATCAAGCCATGTGTTTGTTAAGATGGAAAATGGGAAGTGGTGGACATGCATTGAATACTCGGACCTGATCAAAGCATGCCCGAAGGACAGCTTCTCGCTGCCCAAAATTGGCCAGTTGGTAGATGGAACCATTGGACATGAGTTATTTCTTTTGTGGATGCTTACTCTAGTTATAACCAGATAGCAATGCATATTCTAGACTAAGAGTACACAAGTTTTATAATGGATTTGGGATTTTATTACTTTTATGTGATGTCGTCTGATCTAAAAAACGCTGGAGCTACCTACCAAAGATCGGTCATTGTAACAATCCTGCTGTTAATACATAATTACTTACGATTAAGTGTGGTTAATTAGTTTTAATCTGGGATCTGGAAATTTAGTTGAGTAATTAAAGTTTTGTTGTGGATAATTGATTTATATTATGGAAAAAATAAGTTATCATTTCTTTAAAGGAGATTTCAATTTATTTTGAAATATTATTAAATAGTTGTAAAGGCTAAGTAAAATAAATTGGCTTTAATAAATTGGTTTGACTAAGGTTATGAAATAATTAAACAAAATGTTTAATTTAATTATTATTGTTGGGCTTAGTAGGAAATTAATTGTTGCAATTCTATTTTTTCGTTTTAGGCTTCAACCTTTCTTTTGAGCCCAATAGTCCTTAGGAGAAACATGTTAGTAATCTGTATTAGTCTCATAATTCCCTCTTAGAAAATCTTGTACGTTTTATTTCTCATAAACCAAAGTCAGTAGCAAAGCAACCTCTTGTTTATCTTTTGAAAATCATAAAAAATCAAGGAAAATTCAATAAATCAAATGGAAGCTAGCTAATTGATCCTTGTCTCTAGCTCTATCTTCCTATCTCATAAATTTAGGATTTTAACTATCTCTTAATTTCTAACATTATTCGCTAGAAGAGGAAAATAGGTGATTTGGCAAAGGAGATAATTTGCATAGCATATTTGAGAAGATAATTTGCAATCTCTAGTGAAAGGTGAGTTGTTCAGCTCACACATCTATGTCTGATGATCTTGGATTTTGATTTATTTGCTGACCTTATATGAAATCATTAGCTGGTTGTTTTACAGTAAATTGAGTTACAAAACCCTTATCATATGATCTATTTAAATTATCAATATATAGTTGTTTCCATGTTTACATGTAGTATAAATCGGTGCTTGAGAAGTAAGAGCAAACTAATGCACGAAAATCACCGATCAATGGACTGTCGTAGGGCAACCAGAAGCTGAAATCACTCCATGTTTCGCCACGACTAGTGGACTGATGGGCACCACTGGTGCATCGGTGGCATGTATTCCTGGAACTATTCTAACTCCAAATTACGCCTCCGATTGCCCTCTAGACCGTCTGGTTGCCCAGTTGTTTATTTGATTGTTGTGCACTAATTTATGTGCTCTATTTCCTGTTAATCTTAATAATATTTCAGAGTTGTTGAATCACTTTGATGATCTTGTTTGTACTGAGTTCTTGTTCTATATTTAAAGTGCTAAATATATAGTTTATTTATATCAGTTAACAAAGCTATTTATGAAGGAAACATTTTCTAATAACATGATTACATATTATCTAATAAATCTTGGAATAGATTTTTGACTTCATGCGATTTAGGACACTCTCGTGTGACCTTTGGATTTTAAAATAAAATGTTTTGAGAACCTTAGTTCTATAATTGAGAAATACTAATAATCAACTTTGTGTAATTGATTAGTTTAAATGATTTCAAATAACGCTTTATCGAGTATGGTACAACTCATTGAATAGAATGTTTGAGTACAATTTACTAACCCATTTGCAAATACTTGGGTTAAATTCTTGTAATTGCTTATAGGAAAGTATTAACACTTTAGGATTGTATTCCCTATCAATGTTTCGTGGGACCAATAGATCCTTAAGGGAATATAGTTTAGGTTTTTCAGCGGTATCTGTAATGGGTAAGATTTACTAGCTTCTAGTAAATATTTGAATTTCACTAGTGGTATGGGATGTTTTGGTTAAATTCTTGTGATTACTAAAAGTGATAGTATTTAACACTTTAGACTTTACTACTTTTGGTGTTCGATGGGACTGATGGATCCTTAAGAGGTATACTAATGGATCTCTTTACAATCATACATACATATAATAACATTGAATAATCTAGAGTTTTCGAGTCATAGTTGCCACTATTGTCTTAATCAGTTGAGACTTGGTTTTCCTCGATCCTTGTGATCATGGCAAGATTTGGTTTTCCCCGATACTTAAGATCATGTCAAAATTTTGTTTTCCTGATCTTTTGTATTAGATCTGTACAAGCGATACGATAATTTTTTATTTACCACGGTATGGAATTAGTTTCTTTGTGTTAAGGATATTGTAATTTATTCTGTGATTATGTGTTTAGTGACCAATCTATTTTTGTGACAATATATAACCCTGTGCCTTGAGATAAATTCTGAGTTAAATTAATTCTATAATTTTGTTATATCTTGGACATTTGTATTTACCTATATGTCATTTATCCTTGTGTTATACCTTGTTCTCACCCCCTTGGATATTTAGAGATAGTCTGACCCATTATTTTATAATATTCGAGTCAGGCCGAGATTTTTCAGGTTACAGGATAGGTTGACCTTTGGATGGTTGTGCTGGCAAGGAGAAAAATATTTAACTTTTAGTTTATTCCATTTAGGATTTTGAGTTTTGTATATAAGATGTACGACTGAGATAAAGATTTGTATTAGATGTATATTATGTAAATCTAGTGTTATATTTAATAGAGTCTCACTTATGTATATGTATATGATGTTTATTATTTCGCTGTGATCTGTGACCATTGCTTTATGATGTACTATTTCAATTTCGAGAAATCGGTGTGATTATTACTTTGAATTGAGAATGTACACGTCAAATTTTATTCTAGAGATTAGGTGAACTATAAGTATGACGTGTTAGTATTAGTTTAAAGATATATTCACGTTCGGTCACCCTTAACAAGCCGTGTTCTCCATATTATTAGACGATATTATTTATAATGTTCTTTAATTAGATGAGTATCATGTTGGGGTCGTTATGGCTTGGTATCAGAGCTGAGTCAGAATAATATATCGTATAATATCACAAATACAAATCTAGTGAGAATTAGAGCCTGTCTCTTAGGGTGGGTGGAAGATAATTTATTAATTGTCTATATATTGATAGGAATATAAAATAACTACCAGGATAATCATTTGGGACATAATTTGATTTAAAATCTTAATATTGATAAATTGGAATTCGTGATACTAAAATCCTTGGAAAGTAATTTGTTAAATCCTTTAAAGTTTGGAAATTTTTTCTCGGATTGTCGAGAAATTAATTTTAAGAGATAGATTGTAGTGAATTAATTTGGAAAATTTGAGTAAGTGAGTTTAAAATTTAAATAATCAGAGTTGCGTAGCGGGATTTTAGGAATATTATTATTCCGTTGAAACTATTTAGTTTTAGTTGATTGGCTGTTAGCAATTGATTGCTTGGTTGTATTTATTTATATTAGATGCATGATGCTAGTGATAATAAAATAAATGTAACTAGGGAAAGCTTTTGATTATCGATTGTGTTGGCTTCTCTCGAAATATTTTAAGAATTTTGATCGATATGTGGGATGCCATGTTATCGATAGGAATTCTTAAACATCGAATGAGATAATTGGACATGAGCAATAATTAATTTGAGAATGTGGAAAATATTTGATTTTAAAAATGATTTAAAATAATATTATAGCCCTCGAATAAACTATGAGAAGTGGAGAGCATGACAAGGCAACGTTAGTATTCTATGTAATCAACTTTGCAGCCAAGTAATGAAATGAATCACTAAACTTCATGGCTTAATATTATTTTAAATAACAAGATAAGTTAAGGGAATAGCTTTAAATTTTAGAATTGGTTTATATTAAAATTAAATGGAAGTTAGCTGGATTTTTTTTTGAAAAGAGAATAATTAGAAATCTACTTCCATTTATGAATTTGACTTTCAAACTCTTTGATTTGGATAACAATGAGATTATTCTAATTCATAATTTAATGAACTAGTTATAAATTTTTAGAGTTCCTTGAAAATTTAAAGGATAAAGTATTTTATTTTTCTTTGAATGTTGATAAATATGAGATAAAAATTTTGGCTCGTTTTGTGTAACGACCCCTAAATTTCAATAATTAAATTTGTTAAATTAATAAGTTTTAGTGATTTAATATGGAAGGAAAAAAACTTTGTAATTTAATAATGAAAGGAATGCTAAAATGAAATGTAACCATGAATTCAAAAGTATGATTTAAAGTTATAGTAACAGTGGTATGTTGCTGTTTAATTGGTCTATTAATCTAGTTGTAAATGTTACATTTGGATATAAAATGGAATATAAGTAAACAAGGGTAAGTGTTGTATAAATACATGAATTTGTATATAATTTATGGTAATTGAATGAAACAGTATGTAAGCAGTTATGATAATTAGTGCAAATAATAAACTTAAGCGTAATATAAAATTAATGATAACATCTATTGCAAATTACCTTTTTATTTAGGCTGCTAAATTTAAGATTGGAAATGAATTACGTTTAATTGTGAGTAAATGTTCATAAATGTGAGTTAGGTAATTGTAAAGTGTGAATGTAAGAAAATAAAGAGAAATGTATATTTTGTTTATAAGACAAAATAAAGAAATGAAACCTAGTTGAATAGATTAAATGAGATTTTAATTATAATATATATATATATATATATATTTGACAAATTTAATATAATTGAAAATAATGGTTAATACATAAGAAAGATGTAAATTTGAATATATGAATGTAATGAAAGACAAGCAAATATTAACTAGGTTATAGAGCAATAATAGACTTAATAAAAAGATTAGAATTAGATCAAATCAGTTTATTTGGAAATTTTCAATTGGAATTCAGCCTATAACAAATGGATTAATGGTAAGTAAATGAAATTAAATGCTATGTTAATTGAAATTAGGATAAAATGGGAAATATTAATGTAATAAAAATAAACCAAAGGTAATTATACCCATAAGATAATAATTGGCTGAATAACAAGATTTAAAATCAAATAAATGGATTTCTTGGAATTTCAATTGATAATCAATGAATTTACTGAAATTGAAATTTGATATTGTAATTGGATAATAAATTAACTTTAAATTGATATATAAATTTGTTATAAAGGATTATAAATTACTAGAGTAATCCAAGATGATGAAAATTATAAATTTTAAAATTTGAATGAAAAGTTATTTAATTTAATTTAATATTTATTTATAATTGACTGAAAAACAGCCATTTTGGCCACTGACTCGGATTTGGACGAAACCAGTTTCATCGGATCCATAAGGGTGAATTATTGTAGGATTTCAAGTTTCATAACGATCGGGCTTGTCGTTTGATCATACGGGCTTGAAATGCCTAGAAATCAATTAAATTGAAATCAATTGAAATCAATTTGAAATAACTTGACTTTTTCATGACTTCTTCTTATGATGGAATTTGGACTTGAAACTAGTTCCATTGCATTAAAAATATTTAAAAACATCTATTTTGATATATAGTGGATCCATTTTCGTTCCGGAGGCAGAAATGGATTTTCGGGTCCTTTATCGTTTAATCAAATCTTGTCCATTCATTCTATTTTCAGCTTTGCCTATAAATAAGCGTTATGAGCCCTAGCCACTCCTTATTTTCATTTGTCTGTACGTACATCTCCTTCTCAACACCTCATCCCAATGGCAGACAAAACCTAATTTTCAAATTCCAAAGTTAATTTCAATTTCAAAAAAAATGACGGATCTGCAGCAACTTCGGGTCGCGCTTCGGGTTTCAGAAGCAAAAACCCTGCAGCAACTTCAGGTCAAGAAGAAAATAATTCAGGTCGCTACAGGTCGAAAACTCAGAGCAAGCACCGGGGATTTGAGGCGACGGACAGAAGTTGAACCTGAATTCGACGAAGGACCAAAATTTTCCAATCTAGTAATTTTCATAACTTTTTCATACGAGCTCGGATTCACGCATGGTTTATTTTGCTGGGATCGTATCAGAATTACAGACATTCTAATGCTGGTTTGGACAAATTCTAAGACTGTTTGAATATTGGGTTTAAATTGGATTTAAATTTAATTTAAATTCTAAAGGTGAGTGTCTTAACCCACTCACAACTTCTAAAATTTCTTATGTTTGTTAAATTTAATTCACGATGTGATTAGGAATTTATTTATGATTTTTTGGTATATTTTTAATCATCATCTCACTTAAATTGGATTTGTTTGAATTAAAATGTTATTTAATTTATTATTGCATATAAACTGCCAGTTAAATACATGTTATTTATTATCAGTTTCTATATTGATATTTATGGATTATTTTGGATGATGATTGTGATGGATGTTGATTGTTGATATTGGTTGAATGGATATTTAGTTTACATTGTTATAAACAATAAGTTCGTTATGGATTATTATTAATTGGGGATTGCAGTTTGAAATGATATACAACCGTAAAATATTAAATTGTGGGTTGAAATGATAAATATCTGTATCACTTGACCATAGGATAGAAAATTATATACAGATACCGTGGTTTATATATAAAAATATTTTTGAAATGATTTCTATGGTTTTGTAAAGAAATATATAGTTTTATATAAATATTGATTTTAGATATTATATAAATGTTATTTTATTCTTGATTTTAAGCTATGCATAAATTTGTTTTAGTATAGAATAAGGTTAATAGTAAAGTTTGATTTTATTGAATATAATATGGTTAAGTATTTAAATTATATTCTAATATTGTGTTTATAATGATTTAACTAATTTAAGGTTGGAAGATGAATTTGAAATTTATTTAAAATTGAATTTATTTAAGAATTAAACCCAAATAAGTTTGATTTGAAATTTATTAAATTTGAAAATTTAAAAGGTATGATTTTTATAACTTGATTTTGTTCAAGATGGTTTAAAATGAATATTTCAAGTTTAAATTAATTGAAGGAACATTAGTGATTTGGAATTTGGGGTTTATTTAAAGGATGTTGGATTTTGTTAAGTAAATATCTCAAAACTGAATAATAATGAAGTTAAATTAAGGTATATATGAAGTTATCAAATTTAGTTTTGAAATGGTGGAATATTTAAAGCTTTGAGATATATGGAAATTGAAATGGTTTATTTGAGGTTCAAATCTGTATTTGAAATCTTTTTAAATCGAAATGGTTTATTGAAGACTGAATTGAGTTGAAACTTATGAATTAAGATTTGATATAAATTGAATTTTGGATTCAAGTTGATTTGAATCAATTTGTGAAGTTGAAGAAATTATATTACTTTATAAAGTAAGTTTAAATTTAAAACTATTTTATTACATATACTATTTGAATATCTAAACTGTTTAAGTGGTGAAAGTTATGGTTTCGAAGCTATGAATTTCAAGGTATTATGTTTTGAACATGTTATATTTTCAAGTGTTTGGTTTCGAAAGTGTTATAACCTTGAAAATGCTATGATTCTGAAAATGGATATATATTTGAAATGGAAATGATATCGTACTTGGTTTTGAAATGAAAATGATATCGTATTGATATGGTTTTGAAATGACAATGATATTTTAGTTTTGAAGTATAAACTATTTTAAAATGACTGCGGTATTATAATAATGGTTTTTTGTTAAAGAGACCGGGATCAGATATGGGCATACTCTTTGTCGATACCGAAAACCACTTAAACAACCATGTACGTGGTGGAGATTCCAGAATGAAGTAGGATGGTGGCGACGTTCTATTAAGGTATGTACGTGGACTCGACTCCCATGAGTTGGTATAAGGTGGCTAAAACAGGAGCGATCGACAGGCTAATGAGGTAGCTCCTCTTATCGGACACACTTCTATGTTTACCATTCTATTACTTTGTGATTGATTGGTGCGCACCTTTGATTTTGGGAGTGTGGCTCTCGGTAGTGGCTGCTACGCGTTACCACCGGCCCGTAAGCGTAATTGGTATATCTACCCGGGCATTTCCTAGTTGTGCCGTATCACCTACCCTAGCGCACCTTGTACGATTTTGGTTTTGTGCCATAGCTTATGGAGTATCCTATGGTAGCTTTCCGACCAGGAGGGGCTATGATGTTGGATAGACTACTGGGACTATGTATGTGTTAAGGTGGAAAATGTAAAGCCTTAACGCTATTTTTAAGTATATTATACTTTACTTCAGACATTATTATAATAGCGTATATTACTACATAGTAGATAGTTTAACGGATCCTTAGGAGATGTAAATCCCGAACATCTCTTAAGTTACTGCATTCACGTTAGACACTGGATAGGAGATGTCAGATCCCGTAAACATCTCTGACGTTGTTCCACTCATATTTTACCGTTGATTTAACTTATATAAGCTTTTAGTTCTGACTCGAGTGTTTTGTCTTTTCAATTCGCTCGGGTTAGACTGAGCATTTCAGGATTTGAAGATTTTATTTCTGAAGGACGAAGATGAAGATTTTATTACTATTATTTATTATATCATTCCACTACATTCATACTGTTCCGCTGCATTGTTATTTAGTATTCTTTAGTATGTGTAACTCTGATCCATGTTGTATAAGTATAATCAAATGTTTTATAAAACAGCTTCATAAACTGTTTATTTGATTATTATATTTTGTCATTCCGCTGCAAAATTCTGTTTTCTTTCTTTCTTTGCTTTTTCTTATTCACCCCAATAACAATCCACCCTTCTATATGGTTTGAGTCTGACTTGTGTGGTTTATCATCGATTTAAAACGTACAAAAAGGCGGGATGTTACAGTTTATATCAGATCTTTGGTTTAGCAATGAACCTTAGCTTTATGGGGTCCGACTCTTTATTCATAGGTTAGTAATACCCTAGAATGAGTCGCTGAGTGTATATATATGAGAGAGCGTATTTGCTAGTGCTATAAAAGGTTTTTATATTGTGTTAATCTGTTCCGTTTTGTATTTATAAATTATGGTTGGTGCATAGGATGCTGTAACATCGATATGGATTTCTAAACACTTAACAGGACAAACCGACACAATATTTGTTTTGAAATATAAGTAAATGAAATAATTTTGCCTATTATATTTTTGTATATATAATAAATTTATAAATGATATATTTGATCACAATATATTGGTTGTTAGGTAGTCAAATTTATAAATATTGGTTGGAAATAAGATCTAAAATAAAATAAATGAAAATTGGAAATTTAGAACCTAAGTCCGGGGTTTTTGAAAATTTCTTTCGAATGATTTTGGAATATAATAATTATATTGGTTAGAAGTATTTTCTGATATAAATATTTCAATATAATTTGAAAAAATTGTTTTAAAGAAACTTTAAAAAGAAATAAGTTCTGTACTCCCCTCTAGGTCGCTGGGAAATAATTTCGGTGATGAGTGCGCGCATCATCGGCATTCATTTTTAAGTTTCAAAGTGGGAAGGCCACTGTAGTAGTTTTACTATAGATTTATTTTGATAAACAAATATAAATTTCAATTTTTTTAAATATAACTGGATATATAAATTGTAAGTGTATACATCTATCTATTATTTTAAATGATTTGAAACTTAACTCGGTTTTAAGTTCTTAAGTTTCCGTTAATTAATAGTTTCAATCATTGTTGTGAAATGGAATGTAACTAATTAATAATTGGAACCTCTAATTAAAATAAGAGATTACATGCTAGGTTATAAATGAAATTTCAATAAAGTTGAAATGTGTAACCTATAAAAACAAAAGATATGATTTTTGGACATTAAATTAATTTAAAACAAATGAGATAAACTTGTATAAATTTCAATTGCATTCTTTAAAAGGATATATATAACTTACCACAAGATTTAAAGGTTGAAATCTCTAATAAGAAAATGTAATGGAAAAAAGTACAAGTAACACTTATGTAATAGAAAGGTTCAATGAGTTACTTTTATAAATAAGAATTTGATGTTGTAGCGGTTATAAACTTAAGTTATGATTGAAATGCTACTATTTTAATGTAATAGAAATGTAAGTATTATAAATAAATGATAATAAACTTAAGTAAACGGTTGAAGCTATTTATAAATAAAATAAGCAGAAAAGATGAATACTATAAATATATGATTACAGACTTAATTTAATGTATATATATGCTAAGTCATTGAATTGCACAGGAATACTATAAATAAATGAATAAATGAAATTAAGTAATAAATGAATGAATGGAAATTGAATTTTGCAAGAAATAAATGTAAACTAAAGAAATGATCATTTAGAAATGAAATTAAAAAGAATGAACTTGATTTATTGCTTGGAATTTGATGTTTGTTTAGCTTTTGGGTTGTTTGGAATAGGATACAACTAACTGATAAGATGTATGAATAATCTATTGAGTTTTACCTAAGGCTGTTGAGTAAATGGTGCACTTAGTCGCTTATTCATTATTCTATGCGATTAAAAGTTTCTGGACCAAAACAAACCATTTGTTTGCTTACTATGGATGAATGATTGATTACTTTGATTCCTTTTAATGAATGTACGCTTGTTTGCAAACAATGGTTGCTATGTTGTATTGATTTGTTTGTTATTGATTGAAACAAATTTGAATATTTCATTTTATATAATTATTAACTCATTTTGAATTATATAAGTGAAATATAGGTTATGGAAGCAATTGCTATTACTTTTGGTTTCATAATTAAACGTTATTTGCCCGACAAATAGGTACGTTCTCGGTTACGGTTTTCCAGCGATATTATATTGTTTTTTCCATATTAGGATATATTATTTTGGAAAATATATGTTATATATTGTTTTATTGATATTATAATGTCTCCCAGACCTATCCATACAAAGGAGACTCCACCGAAATTTTTCGTGAATTTTGGAATTAGAAAATTTTATGAAATATTTTCCAAAGATTTTGTTACTTGAATATAAATAGATTTAATAGTTATAAATTGATATATTTTATTTAAATCATTAAATTTTGTAAGTTTATTTGTTTATAAATTTAATATTTTTGAATAAGATATATATTTATTTCTTAATTCTTTCTTTCCCTCATTTTTCTTTTTCGGGGACGAAAAGTTTTGAGTGGGGGAGAGTGTAATGACCCGTAAATTTCAATAATTAAATTTGTTAAATTAATAAGTTTTAGTAATTGAATATGGAAGGAATTTTTTTTAGTTTAATAATGAAAGGAATGCTAAAATGAAATGTAACCATGAATTCAAAAGTATGATTTAAAGTTATAGTAACGATGGTAAGTTGCCGTTTAATTGGTCTAAATGTTACATTTAGGTATAAAATGGAATATAAGTAAACAAGGGTAAGTGTTGTATAAATAAATGAATTTGTGTATAATTTATGGTAATTGAATGAATTCTAACAGTATGTACGCAGTTATGATAATTAGTGGAAATAATGAACTTGAGCGTAATATAAAAATAATGATAACATTTATTGCAAGTTACCTTTTTATTTAGGCTGCTAAATTTAAGATTGGAAATCAATTATGTTTAATTGTGAGTAAATCTTCATTAATGTGAGTTAGGTAATTGTAAAGCGTGAATGTAATAAAATAAAGAGAAATGTATACTTTGTTCATAAGATAAAATAAAGGAATGAAACCTAGTTGAATAGATTAATTGAGATTTAAATTATAATAAATATATATATTTGACAAATTTAATATAATTGAAAATAATGGTTAATACATAGGAAAGATGTAAATTTGAATATATGAATGTAATGAAAGACAAGCAAATATTAACTAGGTTATAGAGTAATAATAGACTTAATAAAAAGATTAGAATTGGATCAAATCAGTTTATTTGAAATTTATCAATTGGAATTCAATCTATAACAAATGGATTATGGTAAGTAAATGAAATTAAATGATATGTTAATTGAAATTAGGATAAAATGGGAAATATTAATGTAATAAAAATAAACCAAAGGTAATTATACCCATCAGATAATGATTGGCTGAATAACAAAATATAAAATCAAATAAATGGGTTTGTTGGAATTTCAATTGATAATTAAGGAATTTACTGAAATTAAAATTTGATATTGTAATTGGTTAATAAATTAACTTTAAATTGATACAGAAATTTGTTATAAAGGATTATAAATTACTAGAGTAATCAAAAATGATAAAAACTATAAATTTTAAAATTTGAATGAAAAGTGATTTAATTTAATTTAATATTTATTTAATTGGCGGAAAAATAGTCATTTTGTCCATGACTTGGATTTTGACGAAAATAGTTTTATCGGATCCGTAATGGTGAATTATTGTAGGATTTCAAGTTCCATAACGATCGGGCTTGTCGTTTGATCATACGGGCTTGAAACGCCTAGAAATCAACTAAAATCAATTTGAAATAACTTGATATTTTCATAACTTCTTCATACGATGGAATTTGGACTTGAATCCTATTCCATTAAATTTAAAATGTTTAAAAACATCTATTTTGATATATAGGTTGACACATTTTCATTCCGGAGGCAGAACGGGCTTTCCGGGTCGTTTATCGTTCAATCAAATCTTGTCCATTCATTATATTTTCAGCTTTGCCTATAAATAACCCATTATAAACCCTAGCAACTCTTTATTTTCATTTTTTTGTATGTACATCTCCTTCTCAACTCCTAATCCCACTGGCAGACAAAACCTAATTCCCAAATTCCAAAAATTAATTTCAATTGTAAAAAAAAAATTACGAACCTGCAATAACTTCGGGTCGCGCTTCAGGTTTCAGAGGCAAAAACCCTGCAGCAACTTCGGGTCGGGAAGAAAATGACTCGGGTCGCTTCGGTTCATTTTGGTAAAAAATCAAAGCAAACACCGGGGATTTGAAGCGGCGGACCGATGTTGAACCCGAAGTCGACCCAGGAACATAATTTTTCAATCTTCTAATTTTCATAACTTTTTCATACGAGCTCGGATTCACGTGCGGTTTGTTTTGTTGGGATCAGATTGGAATTAAGGACATTTTAACGCTGTTTGGATGAATTCTGAGACTGTTTGAATTTTGGATTTAAATTGGATTTAAATTCAATTTAAATTCAAAAGGCGAGTGTTTTTGTAACAACCCTGTATTTTGTGATTATTTTATTGTATATTTTATTATATTAAATTGAATTTCCCGATTTAAAACTTTATTTCATTTATTAAAATGAATAACTCTTGTTATTTTAAACATATATTATGATTTTTATGTGAATTATAATTTCAAACATGAATAAATAGAATATTTTCCAAAAAAGTGGATTTTTGGTCAATATGGTCAAACTTTGACTTTTAAATTTAAATTTAAATATTTTAATTTTTTGATTTTATCCTTTATTATGAAAATAAATTAAATTTTGAGTATACTGCTTTTCGTTTTGTTTAAATCTGATTTATTTTGTGAAAGTTATGCTTTTTACAATATTGTGTGTAAATTGATTTATTTAACAATATTGTTTATCTTAAATTATATAAATAATATTTTTGTTTGTCATATCTTGTTCTAATTTTTGTATATGTGTGTAATATGTCATGCTATGAATATATATTTTATTTTTAAAACATTTTCAATGTGTTGTAGTTATTTTTCCAAAACTAGTTATATTTTGTTTTTAATTTTCAATACTAGTTTACAAATAATTAACTATTTTCTTATATTTTTCTATATTTTTCTAAAATTTATTTATTCATTTCATTTTCACATTTTTTTTATTCATTTTTGTTTTATTTACTTAATTTTATTTTGGTTTATTTGAATAAAGAAAAAGGAAATTTCAAAGGACAAAAACTCTTCATTTGCTTTTGACCTTCCATCTTCACACCCCTTCATTTTGGGCCGTCCTTTCCCTATCATTAGCCGTGACTTTTTCTTTTGAAATTCATGTAAAAAACACTCTTACCACTTCACTTTGCGTGCATACTTCAGATCTAAAGGAAAAGGTAATGGCGTCTTTAAAATTTTCCACTCTTTTCTCTTCATTTTATTGAATTTTTCCTTCGTATTTTACCTTGCCTCTCCTTGTCATGATCGGCCATAGCCACTCCACCACCTCCACTGTCCAGCAGCACCACCATCCACAACCACTTCACCCTCCTTCCCCTCTGTCTTGACCAGGCCGTGACCCATCTAAGAAGATTACACCACAAAACTCCTCAAACACTTCAACTATTGCCTAGCCAAGCTCCAAAAATCACCTAGCCTTCATTTTCCACCTTGACCACCACATTAGCCGCCACTAACAGTCCGTCCACCACTTTGGCCGCCACTCCAACCACCACTTGACCATCACATGCCAAGGCCGAGCCCACATCAGTGAAGGCCGAACCCAAAGTGTGCACCAAAATCACTTACTTGCCTTAAACACTTTGTATTCCTATGTCATAACTTCCACCACTTCATACTTTGTAAGTGCTGTGGTTGATACAAATGAACTATAACGACCCTCTATTTTGGACTATTCGCATCCGCACATGTCGGACTTGAATAATTCAAAATACTGAATTGTTAATTTAAATTTGGAAAAACTGAACATATACAGTAAATAAATAATCACAGAATCACAGACACGGAGTAATAATATGCAGCGGAAACAAAAGATAGTAGTTCATGAAGCTACTATATATATAACAGAGTTAAATAAGTTACAACAAAAGTCTCAAACACAGTAGTCAAATCAAGAATCGGAATACATCACTGGAATCAACTGAATATCTGAAAGCTGGATAGATAGCTGGATCTCCAGTCGAAGCTCCAACTCCAAAGGTGAGTCTCGAATACTGGTACACTCAGTATGACCCGAGCGTAAAGCAAAACACAAAACACTCGAGTCAGGATTAACATTATTATATCAATAAATCCAACTCAAGTGAAATAACAATTGAAATACAAGTAACTTAAAGGACGTTGGAATAACCATCCTCTAAGGATTCGTTAAACTATCTACTATGTAGTATCGTACGCTAAATAGATAATGCCTATCAGTAATATAAAATATCAAAATAGTGTTAAGGCGTTACCATTATCCCCCTTAACATATTTTATATAAGCGTTATAGACTATACAGCATTGTAAACTCCACCGTAAACTAGTGGGATATCAGGGAGTACTCCACAGTTATAACACAAAACAAATTCGTAATGGTCGCGTATATAGGGATACAAGTGTGACAAGGCACATGAAGCAATACCCAAGGTAGTGAAAATACTGTTTGCCTGATCCGGACTGGTGAAAACGCATCGCCGCAACGATCACAACACCGCGAAACAACACTCCCAAAATTACGAGGGCGCACCAATCAATAACAAGTAATAAGTATTTTACAAAGAAGTGTGTTCGCTCGAGGTGACTAACCCCATTTGGCCCGGCACGGCTCCTGTTTTAGTCATTTAAAATTTAACACAAGTGTCAAGACTATCCATTATCGTTCTCTTTCTTCAGTCATCACGTACATCATTCCAACCACATCATTCTGGATCACCCTCCGCGTATAGTTATTAAAGTGGTTTTCGGTTTAGATAGAGAGTATGTCCATAACAGATTCCGGCCTCTTTAATAACTTCCGTAATTATTACACCGATTGGTCGTTTAATAAATTTCAAAAAACCAAACCAATTTCAATTTTAGTTAGAGTTTACAAATCAACATTTCATTTGACTTCTATATCAATTTCCATAATTACGTTTAAAACTTCCAAATTACCATTTCAAAATCTTATAATTCACATTTAATCTTTAATTTAAACAATTCAATTATTGAATCAAGTTCATATATAAGTTTCATTCCGAAACATTCAAATTAATTTAATTTAACATTCAAATCAATTTATATTCATTTATCGATATCATTCAGTATTTGTTAAATAAATTTATCATTCAAAACAAATTTCTATTAAATTTTCAATTCATTAAATCAATTACTCAAGTTCAACTTTATTATATCAAAACTTCAAATTGAATTAAATTAGATTCGTCAAATCAAATTCTCTAAATTTCAAGTCTTAAATTTATTCCAATAAATCACGTTTTATTTCTTGTTAAAAAAATTCAGTTCCACTTATTTATTTACCTAGTTACAAATTTCGAACTCAATTAATAAAGAAACTAAATTTCACATATTCAAGAAGTTCTATTTCACTTGTTAACTTACTTAAATAATTTTCCAAACTTAATTACATAAGAAACCCAATTTCATTTATTAATGTAGTTCAAATTTACTTATTCAAAGGTTCAATTTCTCTTATCAAAGAATTCAAATTTTTATTTAATTATCAAATAATTAAATTTTATTTGATTATTAAATAATTTCAAATCTTAATTATTAAATGATTTCAAAACTTAATAATTTCAAACTTAATTATAAATTCAAACTTAATTATTAAATCATTTCAAACTTAATTCAATAAATAATTCCAAATTTTATTGTCAAATAATTTATTTTAAAACAACGCTCTTTTAACAACTACTATGTTAATATTTTTATTTTAGATTTTTAATTATTAACATTTCCTTCCATTGAATTCAAATTCCAACTTCATTTCAAAACCTTATTCTTTATTCAAATAAAATCATTATTTTATTTTTAAATCAAATTATTGACCAATCGGGTTTATTTAATTTTCTATCCTAAGTCAAGTTATTTGGGTATTTATCATTTCAACCCGATTCCATTTCAATTCAAAAATCAAAGCATAGCAAAGGGAACTTGCAGTGTGATAACTGGGATGGTGTCAAAGTAAATAAACTAGCAATAAAAAAAATCAATAACAATCCAATAATTAATTCAAATAATCCCGAAATAATCGTATTAATTTACATTGTTGTTTGTGCAAACTAATATAATTATTTCTAGAATCTACACTATCATTTCTTGTAGATCAAAGATTATTACACTAATATTAATACGGTTCTTCACTTGACATCTATTATTCAATTTCATACTATATCAATTTATACAACATACATTCAATGGTTCAAAGTGCAATTAACTATATTTCTACGTGTCAAGAAATTAAACATTTAAAGGGGTCATATTATACAAATTTATCTAATCAAATTCAACACATATATCAATTTCAAATTTTAACTCCTACGTCAATTTCAATTGTAAATTAATTATCACTTCATACTTAACAATTTAACGTCCAATATCAACATCAAACAATCAATCATTTATCAACCAAACTGGATTATCATCGTATAATTAACAGATAATGGTGTCCGATGTCACAGGTGAACTGATACAGGTAATAACGTATATATAACAGTGTAAATAACTAACTGCAACATATTTCAATTGTCGTTTCAATTGAAATCAAATTTAATAAATAAAAGAACATTACTCGTGAGTGATTGCTCACCTTTCGAGGCTAGAGAAATAAACGATGAGATTGAGTTACGATATCCAAACACGAATTTCGAAGCAAAGCACGATGGACCGGAAGCGACGGATAGAGCTGATAACAGAAATTGACGAGATCAAATCAGAACTGAATCGATGTGAATAAATAGTATCAGTGAACATATATATATATATAAATATAACTATGTATGTCTATTTACATCATATTCTAAATTAACACCTTTTATACTAAATATATATATATACGTTTCAAACCATTGTTTTAAATCAACACATATATAATATTTTTCTAAAATCAAACTCAATACGTCTGTGTAGTAGACACACACACACACACACACACACATATATATAATAAAATTTCTAACAGGTAGAATACAGTACCAATATGAGTTTGTACATGCATATCAAATAGAATTTACAACAGGTAATATATAAAATGTATAAACTTTTGGGTATACAACCCGACGCTGCCGCACACAGGTTCATACAAATGTACAAACATGTAGATAAACCCATACTGTAAATATATATAAACTTATATAACCATATGTATAACTTTTATAAATATACATAAAGCAACAAAAAAACAACTTATCGCAAACAAAATATTGCTCAACTAATAACCAAAATGTACTGTGTACACTTAAGATTTTATACATTAGTATGAAACATAAATAACACCTATGACAGCAAGTTTTAGATAAATAAATCTATAAAAGACGGGAAGCATAACTTTATACAGTAAACCAGCAAATAAAAGTTTATAATAATATGTATAATAGAACAAATAATAGTTTATACAACAGAAAACATTATATGCAAACAAAATAATTTACTTATATATAATTACATGCACACATACTAACTAATATATATAAAATGTTACAAAAATTTTCTACAAAATATTAACATAGATTTTTAATAAATTCTTTAAACATTTTATGTATATAAAATTTATTGAATAACCCAACTTATATTCGCATGCAATATGTATTACATATACAGAACTTACATATTCAATATACTGTGCACTATATATATTAGATTTATATAAACTAATATAGAATTTACATACTTAAAAATATATAAGCAGTCACAAAATCTATACTTATATAACTAACAGAATACATACTTACTTAATCAATATACATATATATTTATACTAACATATTACGAATAAACTATTTACAACTTATATATATATATATATATATATATCATATATCATGTATTTCTTACCTATGTACAAAACAAGGGGAGGCGAGTAGTGGCGGGGCGAAGGCCTGCTGGTGATCCATGGATTCGTCATGAGCTCAAGGCCGAGGAGATGTGGCTGCTTTGCTAGCTGCTAGGCCCGCTCGGGTTGAAGGTGGATAGGGAGGTTGGATCGGGTTGCGGTTTTGAAATTAGAGAAGGTGGAGGCAGCTTTGAATAGGAGAAAAGGAACGAGATCCACGAAAAATATGAAGCAGATTCAATTTTTTTTCAATGCTGACAAAAATGAACATGAATTGGGCACGAAGAAAAAAGCAGGTGAGGGGAAGGCAAGTAAAACAAGCAGGTTCATGCAAAATGAACCAGAAACAAAATATGAACGGACCAATGAAGATGAAAGAACCAACGCATAAATGGCATAGGAAATAGATAAATTACAGCTTGAATCTCGGGAATTGGAAAAGGCAAAAAGCTGGAAGAAATTTGAATGGTCACGTGAAGTTTAAAGGTTTAAACGGTATCGATATGGAGACCGTTATACTGATTTCACAGCACACCAGGGTTCGAAAAATAGAAGTGAATATACCGCTGTGCTCAGTGCGATGAGACGATCAAAACAGTGGCATGATTGAATTTTAAAAAAAATCAAATTTTTACTAGTATAAAATGCAACAAAAACGCAGAAAAAATAAGATCGACGAAGCTAAAGAAGTCTGAATTTAGAAAAACGAAAAATGACGTCTTGCTGAGAAGATGGTTTAGAATTTTTCTATGTAAAAAATATTCGGGTTTCGAAAACGTTTTATTTTCGTCGCTTTTTAACTGATTAGATTGAAATAAATTTACGCACGAAATAAACTTTCTTATTTTCGGACGAAAATTTACCAGTTGCTATGTTTAACTGGACGCATTCCAAATATCAAATTTATATATCAAAATTTTATCGTTTAAAATCCCACAAAATTTCAATTAATAAAATTATTAAACCCGGTTAAATCTGTGGTTTGTTACATGAACTATGGCTAAATTATAACTAAATGATATTACAACACTTGGTAAGTGCTGTGGTAGCAGAAAGATAAGTAAAATCTGAAATTAAATTCAGGGCTACAGTACCACTTGATAAGTGCTGCGTTAGGCTGAATATAACTGTTTTCAGTTATAACTTACAATAGCCTTTTCTAAATGCTGTGAAAGGCTGTAATTTTCAATGTTTATGGTTTTTAACTAAATAAATGAGTTCACAATTATCTAAAACTTTAGGAATTTAATATTTGATTTGTAAATATAGTAACTTCACTCTTAAATGGTTTAAATGAATTATTTTGATTTAAATATAAACTAATTGAATAGTGATTTGAAATGATAATAAATGAATGATATCTTTGAATTAAAAAGGGGAATTTAAATTTGAATATTTGGATTTGAATTCAAATAATGATTTGGAAATGAAATTTTGAAAAGATATGATATTTTGATATATTGGATGGTTTGAAATGATTTGATCTTTATTTTGATCAAGATTTTGATTTGAAAATGATATTTTATTCTGAAGTTTGAACTACGATTTTTTTTTAAATTATAACCACGGGTTATAATAACGATTGGTTGTTAAAGAGACCAGGATCGGATATGGACGTACTCTCTATCGATACCGAAAACCACTTTAACAACTGTGTACGCGGTGGAGATTCCATAACGAAGTAGGATGGAGGCGACGATTCTTGAGGTATATTACGTGGACCCAACTCCCGTGAGTTGGCATAAGGTGGCTAAAATAGGAGCGATCTCGGGCCAGAAGGGGTATCTCCACTGGTCGGACGCACTTGTTCGATATTATACTGTTACTTGTGGTTGATATGATGGCTATCCTTCGATTTTGATATGGGAGTGTGTTTCGAGGTGGGCGTATGTGGCTGCTATGTTACCACCAACCCATGTGCGTAATTGGTATATCTACCTTGGCGTTGCCTCATGTGCCGTGTCACCTACCATACTGAGCCTTTACTACAAGTTTTCTATTTGTGTCGTACCTATGCAGTATCTTCTCATAGTCTCCCAATCAGGAGATATGCATGTACCGTATAGACTATTGGCATTATTTGTGTTAAGGGGAATATTGGGTCACTCCTTAACGCTATTTTAAAGTAAGTTTATTTTACTGTAGACATTATTATAATAGTGTAATATTACTACATAGTAAAAGTTTAACGGATCCTTAGAGGATGGGCGGTCCGAAGCATCCTTTAAGTTACTTGTACTTTACTACAGTTCGCTTGAGTTAGTTTACATTATATAAGTATGTATGTCCTGACTCGAGTATTTTGTGTTTTTCTTTACGCTCGGGTCAACCTAAGTATTCACAGCTTTGGATTTCTCTTTCTGGAGCTAGCTGGAGATTCTACCTATCTAGTTATTTATCTTTTCAGTTTCAGCTGTTTCTGTTCAGCTCTTGTATTAGTGAACTTCTATGTATTTAGTATTTCTATTATATTTGTTTTCAAACTGATATTATGTATTTTGATTTGAGAGTTCGTTATAGTAGCTTCATGAACTACTATGTTATTTTATTTCCGCTGCGAGTTATTCTGATGTTTCTATGTCTGTGATTTGTGATTGCATTTCATTTGCTCCAAATTTTATTACAATGCGGTATTTTGAGCACTTTAAGTCCGACATGTGCAGATGCGAATGGCTGGAATATCGGGTTGTTACAGTTGGTATCAAAGATTTGGTTTTTAGGAAAATCATAGCCTACGGAGCAAAAAATCATTAGAGATAGGGATGAATACCCTAGAATGAGTGAAATCAATCTCAGAATCACTTTCTTTGTGAGAGAACGTATTTTCAAAGTATAAACTAATTTTCAAATTTATTTTTCAAAGATTATTTTGATATAAAATTTTCTTGTTTTAAAAGGAATTTTTTTAAACTTCATTCCTTTCGTATCTACCTTGTTATTATTTTCTTCTTTAGGATATTCATCCAAGTGAATTTTATCTTATCTTATCTTTGTATTCTCCATATCTTGTCCTAAATTCATTTTTGATATTTTCAGGATGAATCGAGGAAATGTTAGAGGTAGGGGTCGTGCCCTAGCTCCTCAACCTATTGCACCTGTTAAGTTCACTGTTCTCTGTAAAGAATTCACCCAACTTGGTGGTACCATGTTTTCCAGTTCAGAGAGCATCATTGAAGCCCATCAATGGTTGCATGTTTAGAGAGGATATTTACTAGTCTTGAGATTACCGATGCCCAAAAGTGTCAGTTAGCATCTTGGCAGTTGCAGGAGGCTGCCCTAGATAGGTGGGACTCTGTTACGGGTACACCGTCGAGGCTGATCTTTCTTGGAAGCAGTTTAGGTATCTTCTTGTGTTTCTTTGAATTCTGTTTCTCTGTCTCTTTCGTGCCTTTTCTTAGCTTATCTGTCATCTCCTTCAGGGATGCTTTCGTTGCTAAGTGGATGCCCAAAGACGGGAAATCCTAGCGTTATAGGGTGTTCATGGATCTCAAGCAAGGAAGCACGTCATTTTCAGAGTATGAGCGGAAGTTCAACGAACTTTCAGAGTTCGGTCCTAGCCTGATAGACACTCTTCTCAAGACGAATGAGAAGTTCATTTCTTATGCTCATCTCGAGTATTATGGTCGTCTCATTTCTCATGTCCAGGGCACTTTTACCTAGCTTATGGATATGGCTATTCGTTATGAGAACCCCACTTCTAAGGGTCCTGTTGTTGTTAGTGCTCCTTTACCTCAGTCTTCCTCTCCTAACTCTAAGAAGAGAAAGACTAATTTCCACCAGTAGAAGCAGAATTGGCTCAAGCACGCGGGGTTGGGATCTTCATCATCTTCTCCTTCTCAGAGGCAGCCTGTTGACCTTTCTACCATCACCTGCTTCAAATGTGATCAGAAGGGACACTATGCCAATAGTTGCCCTACTTTAACTGGTGCTTCTGTTCCTCCTCCTACTCAGTTGGGTAAGCCTTCCGGTATATTTGCTATCACCTCTGCATCTTATTCGGTTCCTGTTCCTAATGCCCCTAGGGATGACCAAGGTACCCTTCACTGCAACCTTTTCTTTATTTCTGTATCACGTTCGTGTTTTATTTGATACTGGAGTTTTCCCCATAGTTTTTTTTCTATTGATTGGTGTGATAAGTTTGAGTATCTTCTTTCTCGTGTTGATTCTGTATCTTTATGTGTTTCAAATCCAATTGGGACCCCAAACCTTAATAGGATTTGTAAGCATGTGCAACTTCTCTATTCTGATCATTGCTTTAGTGGTGATCTTCATTCGACTCCTGTAGCCAGATTCTATCCCGATGTATTTGGTGAAGTCACTGCTTTACCTCCTAAGCAGGAAATTGATTTTCGTATTGATGTTATTCCTGGAGCTCTTGAATGGGTTCTATAAATGGTTAGTCGTACCTTTTGGTTTGATTAATGCTCCTTCTTTTCTTGTTGATTTGGTGAATTGTTTTTTTTGTTTTGTGCTTAATAAATTTTCTAAATGCCATTTCTAGAAAGATGAAGTCCGATTCCTTGGACATATTATTTCTAATAATGGAATTTCTGTTGATCCAATCATGATCGCTGCGGTCAATGAAAATCTTAATTCTTTCTCTTTTTCCTTAGTCATTCAATTATTCTATCTTTTCTGTTGTTCTTATTTCTCCCTATCCTATTACAGGATTGGGAAACTTCTTAAACTTCTTTTGAGATTTCATAATTTTCTGAGCCTTGGCGGCTATTACCGGAGATTCATTGAGGATTTTGCTTGGATTGATGCACTTCTCACTGCTAAGTTTATTTGGGTTATTATGGATAGACTGACCAAGTCCTCTCAGTTCATTTCGATTAAGTCTACTTGTTCTGTTTCTAGCTTGTCTGAGATCTACATGTGAGATTGTTCGCCTCCATGGTATTCTTCTCAGTATTGTTGTTGATCGTGATCCTATCTTTTCCAATTAGTTTGGAAAGATTTTCGGGTATCTTTGGGTACTCATCTGAATCTGAGCACTGCTTACCATCCACAGACCAATGGTCAAACGGGAAGAGTGACTCGGATTTCTCGAGGAACTTCTTCGTGCCGGTGCCCTTGAAACTTACCTATAACAACAGTTATCGGGCATAATCTCAATTTTTTTATCCTCTCTTAACCCTATTTCATTTTATCTTTTTCTGTGTTTTTTCGTACCTCGTTTCTTTTCGGGGACGAAAAGTTTTGAGTGGGAGAGAGTGTAACAACCCTGTATTTTGTGATTATTTTTATTGTATATTTTATTATGTTAAATTGTATTTCCTGTTTAAAACTTTATTTCATTTATTAAAATGAATTTTTTATTTTATTTTAAATATAAATTTTTGTTTTATGTGAATTATAATTTCAAACATGAATAAATAGAATATTTTCCAGAAAAGTGGATTTTTGGTCAATATGGTCAAACTTTGTCTTTTAAATTTAAAATTTAAATATTTGAATTTTTCACTTTTATCTTTTATTATGAAATTAAATTAAATTTTAAGTATACTGCTTTTTGTTTCGTTGAAATCTGATTTATATCGTGAAGGTTATGCTTTTTACAATATTGTGTGTAAATTGATTTATTTAACAATATTGTTTATTTTAAATTATATAAATAATATTTTCATTTATCATATCTTGTTCTAATTTTTATATATGTGTGTAACACTTCATGCTACGTATATATATTTTATTTTTAAAACATTTTTAAAGTGCTGTAGTTATTTTTCCAAAACTAGTTATATTTTGTTTTTAATTTTCAATACTAGTTTACATATAATTAACCATTTTCTTATATTTTTATAAAATTTAATTTATTAATTTCATTTTCACATTATTTTTTATTCATTTTTATTTTATTTACATGGTTTTATTTTGGTTTATTTGAATAAAGAAAAATGAAATTTCAAAGGACAAAAACTCTTCATTTGCTTTTGACCTTCCATCTTCACACCCCTTCATTTTGGGCCGTCATTTCCCTATCATTAGCCGTGACTTTTTCTTTTGCAAATCACGTAAAAAATACTCTTACCACTTCACTTTGCATACATACTTCAGATCTGAAGGGAAAAGGTAATGGCCTCATTAATATTTTCCACTCTTTTCTCTTCATTTTATTGAAATTTTCCTTTGTATTTTGCCTTGCCTCTCCTTGTCATGATCGACCATAGCCCCTCCACCACCTCCACCGTCCAACACCACCACCATCCACGGCCACTTCACCCTCTTTCCCCTCTGTCTTGACCAGGCTGTGACCCATCTAAGAAGATTACACCACAAAACTCCTCAAACACTTCAACTATTACCTAGCCGAGCTCCAAAAATCACCTAGCCTTCATTTTCCACCTTGACCACCACATTAGCCGCCGCTACCAGTCCCTCCACCACCTCTGGCCACCACTCCAACCACCACTTGACCATCACATGCCAAGGCCGAGCCCACATCAGTCAAGACCGAACCCAAAGTGTGCACCAAAATCACTTATTTGCCATAAACACTTTGTATTCCTATGTCATAACTTCCGCCACTTCATACTTGCTAGCCATGCCTATTTGGATCCATATCCTAGACTATGACACAACTATGGCTGAGCATTCATAAGCCCTAGGCCGAGTATGTGAAGGTTGAAATGATACATACCTGAATGGACTTTAGAATTGGGAAAAATTATTATGGGCTGAAATGATAGGCCTGAGCGATTTTTAATTATTTCATTTTACTTGGGATTGTGGGTTTGAAATGATAGAACCCATATTTTTCTTTTAAAATTGTGGATTGAAATGATATATATCTGTATCACTTGACCTAGGCTAGAAAATTATATATAGACCCGTGGTTAATATATTTTTCTAAATTTTTAAAAAGTATTTTTAAAAATATAAATATTATGATATTTTGATTTAAATTTAAATAAAAATGATTTTTATAAAATATTAGTGATTTTCTACAAGTTAAATAAGTGAGATAAATAAACGGTAAACTAAAACTTGAAACATAAGTTAATTTTGGAATTTATGATTTTGTTTATAAATGGAGTTTAAGCTAAGTAAGAAAATATGATAATTTGATTTGAATTTGAATTTAAAATGATTTTTATAAAGTGTTATTGATTTTCTATGAATTAAAATGGCTAAATAAATGAATACTTTAAAGTGTAATTTGAAATATAATTTAAATTTGGAAATGTGGAATTTGGTTTAAAAATGAAATTTAATTTATATAAATAAAATGGAAATTAAGTTTAAATCATGAAATGGTGAATTTAATTAAAAGTGTAAAGTAAATGTGAAGAATAGAAAATTTTACACTTGAATTTATTAAGTGAATTATCGAAAATTTGATTTTATTTATAGAAAATTTACTTTATAAAAATCATAAGTTAAAGGTATTTTAGTGAACATTTTTGAATGTTAAAATATGATTTTTATAATGTTTAAAGGGTTAAAATTAAAGTTTTTTGTTGCTGAAATTGCATGGAAAATCTAGAAATTAAATAATAGTACTTCGGAAATGCTGTCATTTCTGAAGTTAACCTAAAATCTGAAGTAAATGATATTACAACACTTTGTAAGTGCTATGGTTGATACAAATGAACTATGGCTAAATTATAACTAAGTGATATTACAGACTTGGTAAGTGCTATGATAGCAGAAAGTTAAGTAAAATCTGAAATTAAATTAAGGGCTACAGTAGCACTTGATAAGTGCTGCGGTAGGCTGAATTTAATTGTTTTCAATTGTAACTTACAATAGCTTTTTCTAAATGCTGTAAAAGGCTGTAATTTTCAATGTTTATGGTTTTTAACTAAATAAATGAGTTCGGAATTGTCTAAAATTTTGGGAATTGAATACTTGATTTGTAAATATAATAACTTCACTTTTAAATGGTTTAAATGAATTGTTTTGATTTAAATATAAACTATTTGAATGGTGATTTGAAATGATAATAAATGAATGATATCTTTGAATTAAAAAGGGGAATTGAAATTTGAATATTTGGATTTGAATTCAAATAATGATTTGGAAATGAAGTTTTGAAAAGATATGATATTTTGATATATTTGATGGTTTGAAATGATTTGATCTTTATTTTGATAAAGATTTTGAATTGAAAATGATACTTTATTTTGAAGTATAAACTATGATATTTTTAAATTGTAACCACAGGTTATAATAACGATTGGTTGTTAAAGAAACCAAAATCGGATATGGACACACCCTCTGTCGATACCAAAAACCACTTTAACAACTGTGTACGTTGTGAGATTCCAGAACGAAGTAGGATGGTGGCGACGATTCTTGAGGTATAATACGTGGACCCAACTCCCGTGAGTTGGCATAAGGTGGATAAAACAGGAGCGATCTCGAGCCAAAAGGGATAGCTCCTCTGGTCGGACGCACTTCTTCGATGCTATACTCTTACTTGTGGTTAATTTGATGGCCATCCTCTGATTTTGATATGGGAGCGTGTTCCGAGGTGCGCGTATGTGGCTGCTACGTTACCACCAGCCTATATGCGTAATTGGTATATCTGCCCTGGCATTGCCTCGTCTTCCATGTCACCTACCATACCGAGCCTTTAGTACGAGTTTCTATTTGTGTCATACCTATGCAGTATCTTTTCATAGTCTCCCGATCAGGAGATATGCAGGTACTGTATAGATTATTAGCATTATTTGTGCTAAAGGGAATATTGGGTCACTCCTTAGCGCTATTTTGAAGTAAGTTTATTTTACTGTAGACATTATTATAATAGCGCAATGTTACTACATAGTAAATATTTTAACGGATCCTTAGAGGATGGGCGGTCCCAAGCATCCTTTAAGTTACTTGTACTTTATTACAGTTCACTTGAATTGGTTTGCATTATATAAGTATGTATGTCCTGACTCGAGTGTTTTGTGTTTTGCATTACGCTCGGGCCAACCTAAGTATTCATAGCTTTGGTTTCTCTTTCTAGAGCTAGCTGGAGATTTTACCTATCTAGTAATTTATCTTTTCAATTTCAGTTGTTTCTATTTCAGCTCTTGTATTAGTGAACTTTTATGTATTTAGTATTTCTATTGTATTTGTTTTCAGACTGATATTATGTATTTTGTTTTGAAAGTTTATTATAGTAGCTTCATGAACTACTATGCTATTTTATTTCCGCTGTGAGTTATTATGATGTTTCTGTGTCTGTGTCTATGATTGCATTTCATTTGCTCCAAATTTTATTACAATGCGGTATTTTGAGCACTTCATGTCCGACATGTGCGGATGCAAATGGCTGGAAATATCG
Source organism: Allium cepa (assembly GCA_030765085.1). Classification (NCBI taxonomy): domain Eukaryota; kingdom Viridiplantae; phylum Streptophyta; class Magnoliopsida; order Asparagales; family Amaryllidaceae; genus Allium; species Allium cepa. The sequence goes on along the minus strand of CM060932.1, from coordinate 681,837,310 downwards.
GGTTGTTACAGTTTTAACCCACTCACAACTTCTAAAATTTCTTATGTTTGTTAAATTTAATTCATGTGTGATTAGAAATTTATTTATGATTGTTTTGTATATTTTTAATCATCATCTCAGTTAAATTGAATTTATTTGAATTAATTGTTATTAATTTATTATTGCATATAAAGTGCCAGTTAAATACCTGTTATTTATTATCAGTTTCTATATTGATATTTATGGTTTGTTTTGGATGATGATTATGATGGATGTTGATTGTTGATATTGGTTGAATGGATGTTTAGTTTACATTGTTATAAACTACAAGTTCATTATGGATTATTATTAATTCGGGATTGTGGTTTAAAATGATATACAACCGTAAAATATTAAATTGCGGATTGAAATGATAAATATCTGTATCACTTGACCATAGGATAGAAAATTATATACAGACACCGTGGTCTATATATAAAAATAAAATGATTTCTATGGTTTTATAAAGAAATATATGGTTTTATATAAATATTGATTTTCGATATTATATAAATGTTATTTATTCTTGATTTTAAGCTATGTATAAATTTGTTTTAATATAGAATAAGTTTAATAATAAATGTTGATTTTATTGAAGATAATATGGTTAAGTTTTTAAATTATATTTAAAATATAGTTTATAATGATTTAAATAAAGTAAGGTTGGAAGATAAATTTGAAATTTATTTGAAATTGAATTTATTTAAGAATTAAACTCAAATAAGTTTGACTTGAAATTTATTAAATTTGAAATTTTAAAAGGTATGATTTTCATAACTAGATTTTGTTTAAGATGATTTAAAACGAATATTTCAAGGTTAAATTAGTTGAAGGAACATTTAGTGATTTGGAATTTGGGGTTTATTTAAAGGATATTGGATTTTGTTAAGTAAATATTTCAAAACTGAATAATAACGAAGTTAAATTAAGGTATATATGAAGTTATCAAATTTAGTTTTGAAATGGTAGAATATTTAAAGCTTTGAAATATATGAAAATTGAAATAGTTTATTTGAGGTTCAAATCTGTATTTGAAATCGATATAAACTGAAATGGTTTATTGAAGACTGAATTGAGTTCAAACTTATGAATTGAGATTTGATATAGATTGAATTTTGGATTCAAATTGATTTGAATCAATCTGTGATGTTGAGGAAATTATATTATTTTATAAAGTAATTTTAAGTTTAAAACAATTTTGTTATATATACTATTTGAATTTCTAAACTGTTTAAGTGGTTAAAGTTATGGTTTCGAAGTAATGAGTTTCAAGGTATTATGTTTGGAAAATGTTATATTTTCAAGTTTTTGGTTTCGAAAGTGTTATAACCTTGAAAATGCTATGATTCTGAAAAAGGATATATATTTGAAACGGAAATGATATCGTATTTGGTTTTGAAATGGAAATGATATCGTATTGATATGGTTTTGAAATGACAATGATATTTTGTTTTTGAAGTATAAACTATTTTGAAATGACCGTGGTGTTATAATAACGGTTGGTTGTTAAAGAAACCGAGATCGGATATGGGCATACGCTCTATCGATACCGAAAACCACTTTAACAACCGTGTACGCGGTGGAGATTCCAGAATGAAGTAGGATTGTAACGACCCGCCATTCTGTACGCTTTAAATTGACGATAAACCACACATGCCAGACTTAAACCATACAGAAGGGCAGATTGCTATGGGATAAATAAGAAAAAGCAGAGAAAGAAAAATAAACAAAATAGATTCTTGCAGGGGAACGATAAAATATAGTAATCAAATATACAGTTCATGAAGCAGTTTTATAAAATATTCGATTATACTTATATAATGCATATCAGAGTTACACATACTAGAGAAAAATCAATAACAATGTAGCGGAACAGAGAGAATGTAGTGGAATACTATAAGAACTAATAATAAGAAATCTTCATCTTCATCCTTCAGAATATGGTCTTCCAATTCCTGAAATGCTCAGTTTGACCCGAGAGAATTGAAAAAACAAAACACTCGAGTCAGAACTAAATGATCTTAAACCAACAGTAATAAATATGAGTGGAATGGCGTCAGAGATGTTTACGGGATTTGACATCTCATATTCGTTGTCTAATGTGAGTGCAGTAACTTAAGAGATGCTCGGAATTCACACCTCCGAAGGATCCGTTAAACTATCTACTATGTAGTAATATTTCGCTATTATAATTGTGTCTATTGGTAAAATAAACTTACTTTTAAATAGCTTTAAGGGGTTACCCATATAGCCCTTAACACATAATATATTTCCATAGTCTATCGGTACCTTAATCTCCCCCGTACTGGACGTCGTCAAAGGGCACTCCATAGGTACGGTACAAAACCAAAATTGTATAAGGCGCGCTAGGGTAGGTAACACGGCACAACTAGGCAATGCCAGGGTAGATATACCAATTACGCTTCCGGGCCGGTGGAAACGCATAGCGCGTAGCTACCGACCACCTCGAGCCACACCCCCAAATCAAAAATAAAAAGTGGCCACCAAATCAATCCAAAAGTCAGAGTATAATATTGAAGGGATGTGTCCGATAAAAGGTGCTACCTTCTTAGCCCGTCAATCGCTCCTGTTTTAGCCACCTTATGCCAACTCACGGGAGTCGGGTCCACATATATAACTCAAAGAAACGTCGCCACCATCCTACTTCATTCTGGAATCTCCACCGCGTACATGGTTGTTAAAGTGGTTTTCGAAGTTGGCAGAGAGTATGACAACTTCCGATCCCAGTCTGTCTAAAAACCAAACGTTATTATAACACCGCAGTCTTTTCAAAATAGTTTATACTTTTAAAACCAGAATATAATATCCATTTCAAAACCATATAAATACGATATCATTTCTATTTTAAAACCAAGTCAATATGATATCCTTTTTATCTCAAATCAATATATTATCATTTTATTTCAAATATATCCATTTTCCAAAATCATAGCACTTCCAAATTATACACTTCAAAACCAAACATTTGAAATTTTAACACCTTTAAAACATAATATTTTGAAATTCATAACTTCGAAACATTTCAATTTCGATAAAACATTTCAATTTTGATATATTTCCAGGCTTTAAATATTCCAAAATTTCAAAACTAAATTTGATAATTTCGATTCAACAATTAAATTTTCTATTATTTAGTTTTGAAATATTTTACATAATAAACCCCTTTGTCATTTAAATAAGACTCAAATTACAAATAACTAAATATTTCCTTTAATTCATTTATACTTGAAATAATCATTTAATTTACCTGGACCCCAAAATCAAGTTATAATAATTATACCTTTTAAAATTTCAAATTTAATAAATTTCACATCAACCCTTTTGAGTTTAATTCTTAAATAAATTCAATTTCATATAATCTCAAATTTATTCAAGTAAAATTCTTTAATTCACATCAATTTCATATTTATCTTCCAACCTCAGTTTTATTTAAGCCATTATAACTATATATACAATATAATTTGAACAGCTACTTAACCATATTACCTTAATAAAATCAAACTTTATTCCTTAACTTATTTTATACTATAAACCAATTTTATACGTAGCTTAAAACCAAACTTTAACTATATATAAAAATAATATTTATAAAATATCTAAATCAATATCTCATAAAACCATATATTTCTTTACCAAACCATAGAAATCATTTCAAAATATTTATATATATAGACCACGGTGTTTGTATATAATTTTCTATCCTATGGTCAAGTGATACAGATATTTATCATTTCAATTCGTAATTGAAAATAAAAATACGGTCATATATCATTTCAAACCGCAATCCCGAATGAAATAAAATGGATAATAACTTGTAGTTTATAACAATATAAATACAACATCCATTTATCCAATATCAACCCCCAATCATTTATCACAATCATCATCCAGTTCAATCAACAACATCAATATAGAACAGAAAATAAATTATAGGTATTTACTGACAGTTTATATGCAATAATAAATTAAATAATAATTTAACTGCAGTTTATATGCAATAGTAAATTAAATAACAATTTAATTCAATAAATTAAATTTAACTGGAATGATGATAAAAATATACCAAACGACAATAAATAAATTTCTAATCCCATCAGAAATTAATTTAACACACATAAGAAATTTTAGAAGCTGTGAGTGGGTTAAAAAACTCACCTTATACGAATCTAAAAATAATAGACTTCTAATCAATAGCTTTGCTCTATGTTTCCTTAGTCTCCTTCTTGATTGCAAGCTTTGTTCTGTAATTTTTCTTTTATTTTGATTTACTTTAATTTCCTTCCTCATTATATTAATATATATATGTATTTATGTATGTATTTTTAAAAGGTTTGGAAAAGATTTGAAAAAGAAGAATTCAAAAAGAAAAGGATTAAAATAAGAAGAACTGAAAATAGAAGAGAAGACCAAGATTTGAAAAGAACGAAGAAAGTTTGAAGTAGAATAAAATTTGAAGAAAATGAATATTTGAAGAGGAAGGAAAAATTAAAATGAGAGATAATAAGGAGATTTGAAGAAAAAAAAGAAGAAGATTAGAATGGAGGCCGGGGTTTTATTTGCATCATATCTTATTTATAAGGTTAGAGTTAGGTTTAGGGCCAAAGAGATTTGAAAAGAAAGGCCGCTATCAATTAGAAATAAATGAAATGATGTTTCAGTAAAATGAAGTTGGAAAATGAACGAAAAAAGAAAGTAAATATAAACAAACTTGGTATTGAAATATAGTAGATATGATGTAACGACCCGGAATTTGGCAATGTTATTATAATAAGTATTTAATCTAATTCAAATAAAATACTAGCTTTTCATTTTACAAACTGATAAGATCTTTGGACATTTATCAGTTATATATGTATATATTTGTTTTGTGAAGGAAATTTTGATTTAAAAATTTAAAATAGATTATTTCAAAAATATTTATAATAAAATCTGTCCTATTCAATTAAAGGTTCTATATTATTAACATTTAATATAATACATATATGAATGTAATCTAAATAATAATGTTTAAAATAAACAATCCTAAGGAGCTGTGTTAGCAACAACTTATATGGTTAAATAGAACATAAGATAATTCTAGTATAAATGGAGATTCATATGGTATGCAGGACTAAACAAAAATCTTTGACCAAAATATAATAAGTATGTTTGCTGTACATAAGCAGGGCAAAAGAAACAAAGAAGACAAACTATTCATATACAAAATATCTTTGTACAAAAAATAAAAATAAAATAAATATTAGCAAATAATAATTAGATGTAAACAAATAGGGACATTTGCATTTAATGATAGCATGACTTTGGTCATTTCGAATTGCAAGAAAATCCCTTCAGCCTCCATACAAAAATCTAGTCTGATCAAAATAAGGCAAAGACTTGTACCAGAAGACACCACTTTGTCCAAAGCTGTTTCTACGTATACATCATACTATACTTGTTCGTTCCATAACTTAGCAAACCTGAGATAAGAAAATAAACATCATCTTACAAACTCAAACAATTCTTTCAACAACAAAGCAGAGAAGATTTACAGAAATTCAAACCCCAGCTTTCCAAGAACCGTCCTCTGCTCAAAATAATTTAGGTGAGTAAACATACTGTTTTCCAAATTTAAACTTGTGTATTTGATTTTTGAATGGTATGTGCTTGCTGTAGAGTTTAAACAAGTAGTCTGTATATTTTCTGTGCATTGTAAATGTTTACATGGTCTGTTCTTCTATATTGTTGGTTACAGAGCAAAGAACAGTAGGAAAATTTAATACTTCTTCTTGCAGAACATTTTAAACTTAGGAAAATAAACTAAATAAGTTTGTTTAAACTTAAATCATGGCTTGGAATTTTGTTTTGAAGCTTGACACTGTAACATAGATACTGTATATTCAGGTTTACAGTAAAAAGGAAATCAATATGTTAAATTCGAATATTTTAAATTGTTAATTTGATTATATATCTTGAATAAACATTTAAAAGTTGGATTTTTGAAACAAAAATGATAATTTTCAGATAATATACAAGGTGCAGTTCATAAATGAACCAAAAATGTTTTTCATCAATTTCTGATGATTTAACAAATCTTTGATGTTGAAATTTGTTATAAATCTAGCTTGATGGTTTACAAATATAGGAAAAATGTTCAAAAAAATTTCTAATGCAAGATTTATTGGGTCGAAACGAATATAGGGTTTTGGGTTCGAGTTTTCTGCGGTCTGTAAACGAGGTAATTTTGTCACCACAGGATGATCGAGCTACACGAGCTTCTATGGGATGGTAAAGGAGGGTAACGGCGAGGTGTGGGCGGAGTTGCGTCACCACTGGTGGTTGGCGTTAGTGGGACGAGGCATTTTTCTTTGGGTGTGTTCGAGTTGCTGTTCGAACGACTGGGTATATTTTGATTTCGAGTTTTTCGCGTCGAATTGTTATTTGCTTTCGAGAGTGAGGTTGTTTGTGGCTTGCCGGAGGCGACGTGGTTCGCCGGAGTGACGGCGAAGTTCCATGCACGTGCACGGCAACGATGGGTGTCAACGACTTCATGTGATGATTTTCGCGAGTTATTACTCGAGAAAATGGAAAGGTTGCTTCGAGTGGAACCTGGAGCGTGAGCGTGCTTGCGTGAATACTACAGTATATAACTTAAAACTCAAAAAAAAGTAGAAGAAGAAGAACGTATGCGAGGAGAAGAGAAGGGACGCGGGAAATAGAAAGGGGAAACTTGGGTTGTTACTCGAGTAAACAGGATGTTTACCTCGGGTTCCATTTTCTAGGGGTTAAGCCTAAATACCTTTAAGTTATTTTTGTTATACAAATTTTAGCATTGATTAAATAAAAAATGTTGGTAAGTATTAAGCTAAGATTTGATTTAAAATTTATTTAGGGAGGTTTCCAAATGTAAGATGATTAGTTAATTCAAAGTATAAGTTAATTAAGAATGTAAATTAATTTATAATTATAATTAACTAAATAATTTAAGATTAAGTAAATTTGTAACTAAAGATTGTTATTAATAATTTTGTGTTTAATCAATTTGAAATTAAGAATTTTAATTAACTACTTAAAATTAATTATTAGATATATAGTAGTTAACTAATTGAGTAATTAATTAAGGATTAATGATTAATTAATTCATAATTAATGATTAATTAAGTAATTAGTGAGTAATAAACGGGTAATTAAGTTTTATTAATTAGTAATTAAGGTTACTAATTAATAATTAAGAAATAATTAATCAAGTGAGTAATTAAGCAGTAATTAATAAATTTAATAAGTTGATTAATAAGTGATTAATTAAGCAGGATAAAATGGATTATTTCTTAAGTAATTAAATAAGTTTAAGTTAATTAAACTATTTTCATATGAATTAATGATTCTTGTTTGATTAACTCTGATATCTATTTGGTGATATTCTGTGATACTTTTTGATATATTCTGGATATATCTGTGATGACTGTGTATGATTTATCTATGATAACTGTTATGTGAATTCAAAGTGTTGAAATAAACTGTTTAAACTATTTAAACAACTTGGCCTTTAAAATGGCGTTTGGATTTCGATGAGGCCGGGATCGGGTATCAATTCGATATTCCGAAAACCACATCGATCCAAATTAAACAATAGGTCGTGGCATCTCAAGTGAAGATCGAGATGGTGTTTCAGAATGCAAGGGTTATCGTCGTTAACTCTGAGGGTGATTTCAAAATGAGTGTAACGAGATAATGCCTTCTATTTCGTTCGAACCCGGAACGAACTTGTATGGATTGAATGCTTTCAGCACATCATCAGACGGACGATGAGCATTCTAAGAAAGATGTTCTATAAAGGTAATCGAAGCCTCATGCCTCATTAACTGGGAATGGCTAAAATAGGGGAGATGCAGCAAGGTTAGGTGGGTAGCACCCAAGCAGGACGAGATATACCCCTGTCTATATGACCCTTTTTATTCAGCTGTGTGGGCAATTGTTGGCCACAACTGCGGGGTTATCTTGTTCGGGGCTGTTCAGTAAGGAATGGCTCCGGCCTTGTGTTGTAAGGGGTCGGGAGTGATCCTCGGTATGGTGATCTAGGCCTCGTACTGTGACGGGCGGTACCCCAGTAGCCCTGCCATTGATGGAAACCCATTTTCCCTACGAGACCCCACGGTTTTGATTTGTATTACCCACTTTTGTGGCTAGTAGATGGAATTTAATAAATGTAACAATTTCGGCTATTTTCTATTTACTTGAAAACCATAGACACTATTATAATATCACTGGATTTCCTATAAAATGTTTTGGTTAGCGTAAGGTAAAAACTTACCCGTGTTTATGTGTGGAAAGTCTTACGTGATACCTTTATTTTCAAATGGTTTTCAAAGTTAAACAACTTTAACCGTTTACTCACACCAGACCCATGTCTGACCCAGAGTTTATATTTTGTTTTTCATAAACTCTTGGATACTCCAATTTTTATGAGTAGCCAAGTGATAGGTTTTGGGATTGTTGAGTTCTGGAGGAGCTTGGAGCAGAAGCCCAAACGTATGTATCTATCTATCTAGTTCCGCTGTGTAGTTGATGCATGTTGTATTTTGGATGTATGTACTGACAGATATATATATGACTGTCCTGTTGTATGATGTTGTGTAACTCTGATGTATGTAAAACTATGTAATAGTTATGTGATGTATTATATTTTGTTCCATTCTGCTGTGAGATTCTGATGTTGTTATTCTTTCTTTCTATCTTTTCTATTTCTATCCCTTTCTTTTCTTATTGATGGTACATCTTTTTGTGATTAGAAAGGCAGGTCATCACATATGAACAGCCTTTTTTATTAATAGCAGGTATTAAAAAGAGGTAATTATTAATTAGAAAGGGAATGAATGGACCAACTCTATACCGTAAAGAAATTTTTAGAATTCAAATTTCAAAACAATCGTTCACTTAATTAATTTGTTAACCCTAAACGTACCAAAATTAACATCCTTTAAAGATTTAATTAACACACAATAAAGGAAAATAAATTCTCTATATAAATTTGTGTCATAAATTAGCATTGGTTTGTATATTACATTCACACCTTTAGTTATGCAATAAACTCTCATTAATATACATTAAAGTTCATTTAATTCTAATTGATCCCGTTTTAATTATTAAACCAAATAAACAGGTAACTTATAACAAGTGCTACCATGACTTTAATTACACTTATGAATTCCCTATTATCAAGCAAATGTTACAATTCTTAAATACTTCTGGTTTTATTTAATTACCATTAACTATATTATTATTATTATTATTCCATTGGCTAATTAAGTATTTACATTCGTTTCTTACATTTCAATCTCATAACCAATTATAACAATTTTCAATATTTCACCTGACCTTTCATTTCAATCTATCCATTTATTAAGTTTTACATTCATTACATTAGTGCTCCCATTCCATCCTTTATTTATTGACTATCATATTTCCATTTACTATATTTTGGTCAATTTCACACATTACTTGTAATTAAAGTCTCGATTAATTTGCTTATCTTGATTTCATTCCTTTATTACATCACTTATTTCTTTACAAATAAACTAACATTTCAATTAATTCAATTATCTTCATATCTTGTAATTATTGTCTTAAACTCATAAATGTAATACTAAGTTTCATTTTAATTCAAATATTTAATTTTATTCAATTGCAATTAATCCAATTATTATCATCTTAGGAACCGTTTGCTTAGGTATATATCCCAATACAATAACAAAACGTTAAATTAAGATTTATTGTAATTGATTACCAAAGTTTACTTAACACATTAAATAAATAAACAACCTATATTAATTGTCATCTATTTGCTTTTAATTGCATTTAAAAGTTTGTTACCTATCAACCCAGATTTATTCCATATATAACACTAATTTTATTCCATTACTATTTATGATACCCTTGCATTACATTCTTCAATATTTCCATTTTCATCTTTATTTCAATTGCATGATATTTAACTCCAATTGATATAATAATTACACTTATTATAAATTAGATTTCAATGGAATGATTTGTTTGTCTTTCATTACACTACTATAATCAAATATCCATCTTTACTTTGTATTAACTACTATTTCCATTTTATTATATTTGCCAAATATGTACATTAATTACGATTTATATTCTCAATTGATTTTTTTACTTGGTTTCATACTTTTATTACATCAGTTACTACCTTGTAAATAAATTTGCATTTCTATTAAATTCACATTTACACTTTCCACTATTATATTAATTATCATTAAAGTAACATTTAATCACCCTTACTTGTAATTGGTAAATTAACTGGTAACAACTACCATTTGTCACCATTATCCCTTTATAATACTTGTATGTTTATTCTTCACAAACAATTTCCATCTATCATATTATTTCACACATTAATACAATAATTACATTTGTTTATATTATATTCCATTTATAACTAAGTCATAACATTTAAATTATTTTATTTAATTGGCATGTTCATTCAAGTACATTAATTATTAACTTGCATTAACATTTTTTCTTAATTTACATCCAATTACTGTTAACAATGTGTTATTTCATTGATTAATTCAATACTTACCTTTATTTTCTCATATTCAATTTATATCTAGGTATAACACTTTCGCCACTTCATTTATTAGAATCTTATTCAAATTACAAATAATTAGTTTTAATTACCATTGCGATATTTCATTCTTAACATTAATTATAATTTTTTTATTTCTTTCTAAATTTAATTATGAAAATCTTATTAATTTAACCAATTTAATTATCGAATTTTACGGGTCGTTACACTCTCCCCCACTCAAAACTTTTCGTCCCCGAAAAGGAAAAAGAAGGGGCAAAGAAGAATTAAGAAATCAATATATCTTACATAAAATATTAAATTTATAAACAAATAAATTTACAAAATTAATTAATTTAAATAAAATATACCGATTTATAACCATTAAATCTTTTTATACTTAAATTAATAAGGTTTGGAAAACATTTCAATAATTTTCTAAGTCCAAAATTTATGGAAAATTTTGGCAGAGTCTCCTTTGTATGGAGAGACTCATAAGAAAATATAATATCCAACAATATACAACATATATTTTCCAAAATAAAATATATCCCAATACGGGAAAATAGTATAATAACGCTATAAACCATAATTCGAAAACGTACCTATTTATCGGGCAATTAAAGCTTAATTATGAAACAAAAGCAGTAGCAATTGCTTCCATAACCTGTATTTCACTTATATAATCCGTAAGAGTTAATAATTATATAGAATGAAATATTTATTTTGTTTCATCCACTAATCAAACAAACAATGTCAAACACAACAGTCACTTGAAATCATAACATACGATCATCATATGAAGTCAATAAAATCAACCATCCACATATCTATAGCAACAAAACAAATAGTTGTTCGGGTTCAAAACTTTAAATTGTATAGAATGAAAAATAAACTACTAAGTGCACCATTTACTCAACAGTCTTAGATGGAACTAAATAGATTATTCATTCATCCAAACAATTGTAAAGTGTCCTTGCCCAAATAACCATAAACTAAAACAAACAACAATCTTTTCTTTCATATAATGATTTATCCTTTTACCTTACTTGCAATTATTCAATTTCATTTATTTATAGTATTAATGTTTAATTCAATTTCTTTGCATATTAATTTATTTACTCAAATTTAAAATCTTATACTTACAATATTTTTTCCTATTACCTTTATTACAGTAACATTTCAATTACAACTTAAGTTTACAACAATTACAACATCAAATCCTTATTTATAAAAGAATTTCATTAAATACTTTCATTATCTCACGTTGATTACTTGTATAATATCCTTTACATTTTCTTATTAACATTTCAAATTTTTACATCTTTTGGTAAGTTATATATATGTTAAAGAATGCAAATCAAACTTATACAAGTTTTACCTCATTCCTTTTAATTTAATTTAATGTTCAATATTTACATCTTTTGTTTTATAGATTACAATTTCAACTTTCTTTTTAATTCTATTTATACTTAGCACTAAATCTCTTATTTCCTTTAGAGGTTTCAATTTTTTTTAGTTGAATCTCATTTCACTACACTAATTGAAACTATTAATTAATGGAAACTTGAGAACTAGATACCGGGTTAAATTTCAAATTATTTTAAAATAATAGGTAAATATATACTTACAAATTATATCCAATTATATTTAAAACAATTTAAAATTTATATTTGGTTATCAAAATAAATTTGCAGTAAAACTACTACAGTGGCCTCCCACTTCGAAACCCGAAAATAAATGTCGATGATGCGTGCACTCATCACCAGAATTATTTTCCAACAACAGAGAGGGGAGTACAGAACTTAATTTTTTCCAAAATTTCTTTAAAACAATTCTTTCAAATATATTGAAATATTGATATCATAAAATACTTCTAAGCAATATTATTATATTCCAAAATCCTTTGAAAGCCATTTTCAAAATCCCGGAACTTAATTTCTAAAATTTTCGATTTCATCTATTTCATTTTCAAATCCTACTTTACTAAAATTTATAGATTACACTACCTAACAACCAATAAATTACAACCAAATATGACCTTTATAAAAAAATTATTTTATATATAGAAAATATAATAGGCAAAATTATTCCATTCACCTATATTCAAAACAAATATTGTGTCGGTCCGTCCTATTAAGCATTTAGAAATTCCTATTGATGTCATAGCGTCCTATGCACCAATCAGAATCTATAAATGCAAAACGGAATAAATTAACACAACATTAAAACCTTTTATAACACTAAAAAATATGCTCTCTCATATATATACACTCCGCGACTCATCATAGTGTACTACTGCCCTATTAATAAAGATTCAGACCCCACAAAGCTAAGGTTTATCTTTAAACCAAAGCTCTGATACCAGATGTAACGACTCGCCATTCTGTACGCTTTAAATCGACGATAAACCACACACGTCAGACTTAAACCATACAGAAGGACGGATTGTTATGGGGTAAATAAGAAAAAGTAGAGAAAGAAAAATAAAAAAAATAGAATCTTGCAGCAGAATGATAAAATATAATAATCAAATATACAGTTCATGAAGCTGTTTTACAAAATATTCGATTATACTTATATAATACATATCAGAGTTACACATACCAGAGAAAAATCAATAACAATGCAGCGGAATAGTGAGAATGTAGTGGAATACTATAACAACAAATAATAATAAATCTTCTTCTTCGTCCTCCAGAATACGGTCTTCCAACTTCTTAAATGCTCAGTCTGACCGGAGCGAATTGAAAAGACAAAACACTCGAGTCAGAACTAAAAGATCTTATGTAAGTTAAATCAACAGAAATAAATATGAGTGGAACGGCGTCGGAGATGTTTACGAGATTTGACATCTCCTATCCAGTGTCTAATGTGAGTGCAGTAACTTAAGAGATGCTCGGGATTCACATCTCCTAAGGATCCGTTAAACTATCTACTATGTAGTAATATTTTGCTATTATAATAGTGTCTATTAGTAAAATAAACTTACTTTTAAATAGCGTTAAGGGGTTACCCATATAGCCCTTAACACATAATATATTCTCATAGTCTATACAGTACCGTAATCTCCCCCGTACTGGGCGTCGTCAAAGGGCACTCCATAGGTATGTACAAAACCAAAATGGTATAAGGCGCGCTAGGGTAGGTGACATGGCACAACTAGGCAATGCCGGGGTAGATATACCAATTACGCTTTTGGGCCGGTGGTAACGCATAGCGCGCAGCTACCGTCCACCTCGAGCCACACCCCTAATTCAAAAATCAAAAGTGGCCACCGAATCAATCCAAAAGTCAGAGTATAATATCAAAGGGATGTGTCCGATAAAAGATGCTACCTTCTTAGCCCGTCAATCGCTCCTGTTTTAGCCACCTTATGCCAACTCACAGGAGTAGGGTCCACGTATATACCTCAAAGAAACATCGCCACCGTCCTACTTCATTCTGGAATCTCCACCGCGTACATGGTTGTTAAAGTGGTTTTCGGAGTTGGCAGAGAGTATGACAACTTCCGATCCCGGTCTCTTTAACAACCAAACGTTATTATAACACCTCGGTCTTTTCAAAATAGTTTATACTTTTAAAACCAGAATATACTATCCATTTCAAAACCATATAAATATGATATCCTTTTTATTTCAAATCAATATAATATCATGTTATTTCAAATATATCCCTTTTCCAAAATCATAGCAGTTCCAAATTATACACTTCAAAACCAAACATTTGAAATTTTAACACCTTTAAAACATAATACTGAGATTCATAACTTCGAAACATTTCAATTTCGATATATTTCAAGGCTTTAAATATTCCAAAATTTCAAAACTAAATTTGATAGTTTCGATTCAACAATTAAATTTTCTATTATTTAGTTTTGAAATATTTTACATAATAAACCCCTTTGTCATTTAAATAAGACTTAAATTACAAATAACTAAATTTTGCCTTTAGTTCATTTATACTTGAAATAATCATTTAATTCACCTAGAACCAAAAATCAAGTTATAATAATTATACCTTTTAAAATTTCCAATTTAATAAATTTCACATCAACCCTTTTGAGTTTAATTCTTAAATAAATTCAATTTCATATAATCTCAAATTTATCACAATTTCAAATCAAATTTATTCGAGTAAAATTCTTTAATTCATATCAATTTCATATTTATCTTCCAACCTCAGTTTTATTTAAGCCATTATAACTATATATATAATATAATTTAAACAGCTACTTAACCGAATTATCTTAATAAAATCAAACTTTATTATTTAACTTATTTTATACTTTAAACCAATTTTATACATAGCTTAAAACCAAAATCTAACTATATATAAAAATAATATTTGTAAAAGGATATCATCCCCTTGAACTCTGCCGTTTTTAATTCAAATCTCATTCCTATCCACAAGGAGGGTGCTGTCTTTTCTTGGAATAACAAGTCCAGGAGTGGTGTCAGGACCTTCACTAATATTGATCATTCATTCTACAATTATTGTGCCCTCTCCACCTGGCCTAATCTTTCTACTCTTCTTCCACCTTCTATTCTTTCTGATCATTCACCTCTCATCACTACCACTGGTAGGAAGCTTCATGGAAATAAAAGTGGATTTAAATTTTATAACTCATGGTCTCTTGAACCTGAATATAATAATATAATACAAACTGCTTGGGCTAATGTTCTTTTGGAAATCTAATGTTTATTTTCTGTAGAAAACTCAAGGCAACAAAAGAAGCATTAAGGGCTTGGGCTAAGGAGAAATTTGGGTATGGAAAACTCAGATGCACTAAACTCAAGGAACAGCTAAGTGAGGCTCAGAAATTGATGATGTCTTTTCCAGATAATGCTGAGTTGGCTGCCAATGAAGCTGCCCTCTCCCATGAGCTCAATCATGTGCTGGGTATTGAATGTGATATGAAAAAACAACAGTCGAGAATTAAGTGGGCATCTGAAGGGGAAAGGAATACTAAATTTTTCCATGCTTCCCTTAAAGCTAAACAATCTATAAACAATATCTTTTCAATTCTTGATGAAGTAGGAAACTTGCATTCTTCCCCTGAGTCGATGGACAATGCCTTTCAACTCCATTTTTCAAGACTTCTTGGTAATAGTAAATTTTTTATACCTCATTTGGATGATCTATCTTCTGTCTCTCTACCCAAAGTCAACAATGAGAAAGCAGCTAAGCTTGTGGAAAAAGTGACTGATGAAGAAATAAAGAATACTCTCTTTGCAATGAATAAGAATTCGTGTCATGGTCCCGATGGTTTCAATGTTCATTTCTTCACTACTAGTTGGGAAATTGTTGGTGTACATTTTTGTAAGGCTGTGCAAATTTTTTTTGACAAATCTAGGCTCCTTAAATCGGTTAATGCCACAAACTTGGTTCTGATACCAAAGTGCTTGCATCCTACTACTGTGTCTTCATTCAGACCAATCTCTTATTGTAATGTAGTATACAAGTGCATTTCTAAAATCATTGCATCATGGATGGTTGCTGTTCTGGTGAGAATCATTTCCAAGAATCAAGTTGACTTTCTTCCATGCAGAAACATCCTTGACAATGTAATGCTTGCACATGAGCTCTTAATGGGTTACAGTAGAATTAATGCCACTCAAGGAGCCATGCTTAAGCTTGATCTGAAGAAAGCATATGATAGTCTACAGTGGTCTTCTATTGTCAGAACCATGTCCCTTATGGGGTTCCCTAAGGTGTTTGTTGCCTGGATTTATGAATGTATTTCGTCTCCTTCTTATTCTTTGATTCTGAATGGAACAAGCACTGGTTTTTTTGAAGCCAAACAAGGGATTAGGCAAGGTAACCCCCTTTCCTCCTATGTCTTCATTTTGGTGATGGAAGTCTTCACATGCTACATCAGGCCCTTGTATATGTCCAGGCAGATTTGCTTTCATTCCAAATGTAAAGATGTGCAATTGACATCTCTTCTCTTTGTTGATGACATCATGATTTTCACCAAGCCAAATATTCAATCAATTGAAACTATCAAAAGTGCTCTCCATGGCTTCTACTTGATGACATGTTTAGAACTTAATCTTAATAACTCTAGTATTTTGATAGCTGGTGTGCCAAGTGTGCAGAGACAAATTCTTACTACTGCTGCTGGGATGCAAACCATGAATCATGATATGTCTTATCTTGACATGCCATTATGTACTTCCAGGGTGACAATGGATAATTGCCTACCTCTTTTCCAAAAAATTACTGCTGTAATGGAGAGGTGGACCACAAAATTCTTATCTCAAGCAGGCAGGCTTGTTCTTATAAAATCTGTGTGCTTTTCTATGATGGTTTATTGGGCTAGGACCTTCATCCAACCCACTAAGCTTCTGAAAATGGTTAGAACAGAAATGTTGAGATTTTTCTGGTTTGGTACTATACATGCCAAGAAGGTTTTCCCGTGTTACTTCACATATTTTGAGAAACCATTATGCAAAGGTGGTTTAGGATTGTTCAGCATCCCTGCTTGGAATAAGGCATCTTACAGTTACCACTTAAATGCCCTAATGCATAAAAAGGACTCTTTATGGGTTAATTGGACTATAAAGCACAATGTTGGCACTAAGAATTTTTAGGAGATGGAAGTTCCACAATATTGCAGCTGGATTTGGAGGTGTATTATGAACTTAAGGAATACTTTTAGGCCTTTTGTCCAAATTCAGCTGTCTGGTACTAGTGATTGTAGTTTCTGGCATGATCCTTGGATAAGCAAAGGCATTATTCTTCATCAAATCTTCACTTCCCAACAGATATATCAAACTGGCATTGGCATTAATGACAGGGATGTTAATTACATTACTGAAGGAAAGTTATTGCTGCCATACTCCAGTAACCAAAATGTCAGAGCTCTATGGAGCCAATTTGCTCATAACAAGTATGATCTTGATGATCATGATTCTGTGTTATGGAATGGCAAGGCACATTCTGTTTACTGTGTTTATGTGGCACTTCTAGGTATTCATTCCATGCCTGATTGCAAATGGCACAGGGATATTTGGAATAGCATATCTCCGAGTAGTGACAATTTGATGCTCTGGAAAGTTGTGAACAAGGCCTTGTTAACAAGGGATAAACTGCTTGCTTATTGCATGAATGTTCCCACCTCATGTTTACTGTGCAGTGTCCATGATGAAACTACCCTGCATATTTTCTTTGAATGTCCTTATGTTCTATTTTTATGGAGTAAGATGTTGTGTAATTTGGGGTTGACTACTGTCCCTATACAAACTGCAGAGCAGTGGGCTATGGTTGAGAATGCAACAAAATGGAATGATGTGAGAAGATATCCTTTCTTCTTCACTATTAAAAAACTGATGAAATTGGTGTGGGATGAGAGGAATAAGACGAATTTTGAAGGGCAAATGAGGATTCATTTTGTGCTTTGGGCTATTTTAAAAAATGAAATACTGAATGGAATGAGAGTGAGTAAGCATGATTTCCAGGAGTAGCAGTTTGTTCCTTGGATTCCGTAATTACTCTTGTTATCCCTGTTTTTTCTTTTCTTGTGTTTGTTTTCTTCGTTATCCATTTGTATCTCTGTTTATTCCTTTTAATAAATCTGGTAGGGGTCTAGTTTTCAACCCCGCTTGCCCTGCAATTTTTTTTTTTTGTAAAATATCCAAATCAATGTCTCGTAAAACCATATATTTCTTTACCAAACCATAGAAATCATTTCAAAATATTTATATATATAGACCATGGTGTCTGTATATAATTTTCTATCCTATGGTCAAGTGGTACGGATATTTATCGTTTCAATTCATAATTTAAAATAAAAATATGGTTATATATCATTTCAAACAGCAATTTCGAAAGAAATAAAAATGGACAACAACTTGCAGTTTATAATAATATAAATACAACATCCATTCATCCAGTATCAACCCCCAATCATTTATCACAATCATCATCCAATTCAATCAATAACATCAATATAGAACAGATAATAAATTACAGGTATTTACTGATAGTTTATATGCAATAATAAATTAAATAATAATTTAACTGGCATTTTATATGCAATAATAAATTAAATAATAATTTAATTCAATAAATTAAATTTAACTGGAATGATGATAAAAATACACCAAACAGCCATAAATAAATTTCTAATCACATCAGAAATTAATTTAACACATATAAGAAATGTTAGAAGTTGTGAGTGGGTTAAAACACTCACCTTTATATGAATCTGAAAATAATAGTCTTCTAATCAATAGCTTCGCTCTATGTTTCCTTAGTCTCCTTCTTGATTGCAAGCTTTGTTCCATAATTTTTCTTTTATTTTGATTTACTTTAATTTCCCTCCTTATTATATTAATATATATGTGTATGTACGTATGTATGTATGTATGTATGTATGTATTTTTAAAAGGTTTGGAAAAGATTTGAAAAATAAGAATTGAAAAAGAAAAGGATTAAAATAAGAAGAACTGAAAATGGAAGAGAAGATCAAGATTTGAAAAGAAAGAAGAAAGTTTAAAATAGAATAAAATTTGAAGAAGAAGAATATTTGAAGAGGAAGGAAAAATTAAAATGAGCGATAATAAGGAGATTTGAAGAAGAAGAAGAAAAAGAAAAAGAAAAAAAAGAAGAAGATTAGAATAGTGGCTGGGGTTTCATTTGCATCATATCTTATTTATAAGGTTGGAGTTAGGTTTAGGGCCAAAGGGATTTGAAAAGAAAGGCCGCTATCAATTAGAAATAAATGAAATGACGTTTCATTAAAATGAAATTGGAAAATGAACGTTAAAAAGGAAGTAAATATGAAGAAACTTGGTATTGAAATATAGTAAATATGAACGGCCTTTGTAAAAGTAGCAGGTATTAAAAAGAGGTAATTATTAATTAGAAAGGGAATGAATGGACCAACTCTATACTGTAACAAATTTTTAGAATTCAAATTTAAAAACAATCTTTCACTTAATTAATTTTTTTAACCCTAAACGTACCAAAATTAACATCCTTTAAAAATTTAATTAACACACAATAAAGGAAAATAAATTCTCTACACAAATTTGTGTCATAAATTAACATTGGTTTGTATTTATTACATTCACACCTTTAGTTATTGCATAAACTCTCATTAATATACATTAAAGTTCATTTAATTCTAATTGATTCCCGTTTTAATTATTAAACCAAATAAATGGGTAACTTATAACAAGTGTTACCATGACTTTAATTACACTTATGAATTCCCTATTATCAAGCAAATGTTATAATTCTTAAATACTTCTGCTTTTATTTAATTACCATTAACTATATTATTATTATTCCATTAGCTAAGTAAGTATTTACATTCGTTTCTTACATTTCAATCTCATAACCAATTATTTATAATTTCAATATTTCACCCGACCTTTCATTTCAATCTATCCATTTATTAAGTTTTACATTCATTACATTAGTGCTCCCATTCCATCCTTTATTTATTGACTATCATATTTCCATTTACTATATTTTGGTCAATTTCACACATTATTTGTAATTAAAGTCTCAATTAATTTGCTTATCTTGATTTCATTCCTTTATTACGTCGCTTATTTCTTTACAAATAAACTAACATTTCAATTCATCCTATTATCTTCATATCTTGTAATTATTGTCTTAAACTCATAAATGTAATACTAAGTTTCATTTTAATTTCAATTAACATAATAATTAAATATTTAATTTTATTTAATTGCAATTAATCCAATTATTATCATCTTAGGAACCGTTTGCTTTGGTATATATCCCAATACAATAACAAAACGTTAAATTAAGATTTATTGTCATTGATTACCAAAGTTTATTTTACACATTAAATAAATAAACAACCTATATTAATTGTCACCTATTTGCTTTTAATTGCATTTAAAAGTTTGTTACCTATCAACCCAGGTTATTATTCCATATATAACACGAATTTTATTCCATTACTATTTATGATACCCTTGCATTACATACTTCAATATTTCCATTTTCATCTTTATTTCAATTGCATAATATTTAATTCCAATTGCTACAATAATTACACTTATTATAAATTAGATTTCAATGGAATGATTTGTTTGTCTTTCATTACACTACGATATTCAAATATCCATCTTTCCTTTGTATTAACTACTATTTCCATATTATTATATTTGCCAAATATGTACATTAATTACGATTTATATTCTCAATTAATTTTTTTACTTGGTTTCATACTTTTATTACATCAATTACTACCTTATAAATAAATTTGCATTTCTATTAAATTTACATTCAGACTTTCCACTATTATATTAATTATCATTAAAGTAACATTTAATTACCCTTATTTGTAATTGGTAAATTAACTGGTAACAACTACCATTTGTCACCATTATCCCTTTATAATACTTGTATGTTTATTCTTCATAAACAATTTCCATCTATCATATTATTTCACACATTAGTACAATAATTACATTTGTTTTTATTATATTCCATTTATAACTAAGTCATAACATTTAAATTATTTTATTTAATTGGCATGTTCATTCAAGTTCATTAATTATTAACTTGCATTAACATATTTCCTTAATTTACATCCAATTACCGTTAACAATGGTTATTTCATTAATTAATTCAATACTTACCTTTATTTTATCATATTCAATTTATATCTAGGTATAACACTTTCACTACTTCATTTATTAGAATTTTATTCAAATTACAAATAATTAGTTTTAATTACCATTGCTATATTTCATTCTTAACATTTACTTCAATATAAATTATAATTTTTTTTTCTAAATTTAATTATGAAAATCTTATTAATTTAACCAATTTAATTATTGAATTTTACGGGTCGTTACAAGGATGGTAGTGACGTTCTATTGAGGTATGTACGTGGACCCGACTCCCGTGAGTTGGCATAAGGTGGCTAAAACAAGAGCGATCGACGGGCTAATGAGGTAGCTCCTCTTATCGGACACACTTCTTCATATGTCATTCTATAACATTGTGATTGATTGGTGCACACCTTTGATTTTGGGAGTGTGGCTCGAGGTGGGCGGTAGTGGCTGCACGCATTATCGCCGACTCGGAAGCGTAATTGGTATATCTACCCTGGCATTGCCTAGTTGTGTCGTGTCACCTACCTTAACGCGCCTTGTATGATTTTGGTTTTGTGTCGTAGCCTATGGGTATCCCCTGGTGGCTTCTCGATTAGGAGGGACTATGATACTGGATAGACTATTGGGACTATGTATGTGTTAAGGTGGAAAATGTAAAGCCTTAACGCTATTTTTAAGTATATTATACTTTACTTTAGACATTATTATTACAGCATATATTACTACATAGTATATAGTTTAACGGATCCTTAGGAGATGTAAATCCCAAACATCTCATAAGTTACTGCACTCACGTTAACAACTGGATATGAGATGTCAAACCCTGTAAACATCTCTGATGTCGTTCCACTTATATTTTACTGTTGATTTAACTTACATAAGATCTTTTAGTTCTGACTCGAGTGTTTTGTCTTTTCAATTCGCTCGGGTCAGCCTGAACATTTCAGGATTTGAAGACTTTATTTTTGGAGGACGATGGCGAAGATTTTATTACTATTATATATTATATCATTCCACTACATTCATACCGTTCCGCTGCATTGTTATTTATTATTCTGTGGTATGTGTAACTCTGATCAATGTTGTATAAGTATAATCAAATGTTTTGTAAAACAGCTTCATGAACTGTTTATTTGATTATTATATTTTTTCATTCCACTGCAAGATTCTGTTTTGTTTTTTTCTTTCTATGCTTTTTCTTATTCACCCTAATAACAATCCACCCTTCTGTATGGTTTGAGTCTGACGTGTGTGGTTTATCGTCGATTTAAAGCATACAAAAAGATCAAATGTTACATTTTAAGAATTGATGGAATAATTAATCGGAAAGGAATTAGATTTAGAGTAATTTATTGAGTTACTAAAATTCAAATTAAATATATTTGAGTAAAAGTGATAATCTTTTAAAATGAAAGTTTTAAGATAACAAAAATAGATAAAGATGGTTTTAAATTTAGTGTAACAAAATTAAGATTTAAATTTGGTTTATAATTGGGTTTTGGAAATGAAAAACCAAATAGCTAATTATTTTTTAGAATTTGGAATTTGGAAAACATAACTAAAAAGGGAATTTTGTGTTATAGATTCGTTCGCTTAAGAAATTATAAGGAAGCAGTTTTCTTAAGGGAGAGAGTCTGTAACAATCCCTTTATTAATTGCATAATTACTTGCGATTAGTTAAGGTTAATTAATTTTAATCTGGAATTTGGAAATTTAATTTAATAGATAAAGTTTTGTTGTGAATAATTGCTTTAAATTATGGAAAGAAACGAGTTATCATTTCTTTAAAGGCGATTTCAATTTATTTTGAAATATTATTAAATGGTAGTTAAGGCTAAATAAAATATATTGGCTTCAATAAATTGAATTGACTAATGTTATGAGATAATTAAATTAGATATTTGGTTTAATTATTCTTGTTGGGCATAGTAGGAAATTAATTATTGCAATTCTATTTATCCTTTTGGGCTTTTACCTTTTTTTGAGCTCAATAGTCCTTAGGAGAAATAGGTTAATAATCTTTATTAATCTCATAATTCCTTTTTAGAAAATCCAGTACATTTTATTTCACATAAACCAAAAGTCAATAGCAAAGCAAGCCTTAGTTTATATATTGAAAATCATAAGAAATCAAGGAAAATTCAATAAATCAAATGGAAGCTCGGTAATTGATCCTTGTCACTAGCTCTATCTTCTTATCGCATAAATTTAGGATTTTGATCATCTCTTAATTTTTGAAATTATTGGCTAGAGGAGAAAATTAGGTGTTTTGGAGAAGGAGATGATTACTTAGCATATTTGAGAAGATATTTTTCAATCTCTAGTGAAAGGTGAATTGTTCAATTTACCCATCTATGTAAATTATCTAGGATTTTTATTTATTTGCTGACCTTGGATGAAAAATCATTTGCTTGTTGTTTTATTTTATATTAAGTTATAAAACCCTTATCATATGATCATTTAAATTATCAATATATAGTTGTTTCTATGTTTACATGTAGTATAAATTAGTGCTAGAGAAGTAAGAGCAAACAACGCTCGAAAATCACCGATCGACGGACTGCCGGAGGGCAACATGGAGCTAAAATAGCTCCAGCTTTCACTATGACCAATGGACTGGTGGGAGCCACTGGTGCACTAATAGCATGTATTTCTAGAGCTAATCCAACTCCAGGTGAAGCCTCCAATTTCCCACTCGGCCGTCTAATTGCCCATTTGTTTATTTGATTGTTGTGTGATAATTTGTATGCTCTATTTCATGCTAATCTTAATGATATTTCTTAATTATTGAATCACTTTGATGATCTTGTTTGTATCGAGTTCTTATTCTATGTTTTAAGTGCTAAATATACAATTTATTTTTATCAATTAGTATAGCTATTTATAAAGGAAACTTTTTTTGAATAAATCATTTATATATATATATATGTATGTATGTATGTATGTATGTATGTATGTATGCATGTATTTATATGAAAATGTGCATAATTTGGATAAGGAAATTTTAGGTATACATATGGATATTTTAAATTTTAAGGTGATTGCATAGAAGTTTTATAAGAATATAGTTTTGAATGGAAAAGTTTATAAAGGAAATGGATCATTTAAAAGTTGTAAATGAAGTTATAAGAAATTTATACATACATGCATACATATGTGTGTGTGTGTGTTGATTTCAAAACTCTTCCATAATTTTCTAATAACATGATTACCTATTATTTAATATATCTTTAAATAGATTTTGGACTTTATGAGATTTTGGACATTTTCGTGTGACCTTTGAATTTTAAAAATAAAATGTTTTGGGAACCCTAATTCTACAATTTGGGAAATACTAATAATCGAGAGTTATTGATTAATTTAAATGCTTTCGAATAACACTTCATCGAGTATGGTACAACTCATTAAATAGAATGTTTGAGTGGAATTTAATAGCCTATTAGCAAATACTTGAATTTCACTGTGTAATATGTGATACTTAGGTTAAATTCTTGTGATTGCTAATAGGAAAGTATTTAACATTTAAGGGTTATATTCTCTTTCGATGTTCGTTGGACCAATAGATCCTTAAGGGAATATAGTTAGGTTTTCCAATGGTATCCATAACGAGTGAGATTTACTAGCTTTTAGTAAATAGTTAAATTTCACCAGGCAGTATGGGACGTTTTGGTCAAATTCTTATTATTACTAATAGTGATAGTATTTGATGCTTTAGAGTTTACTATATTTTGGTGTTCGGTGGGACCGATAGATCCTTAAGAGGTAAAAATATGGATTTCTCTACAATCATATATACTTATATATAATAATATTGAATAATCTAGATATTTCAAGTCAAGGTTGCCACGATCATCTTGATCGGTCGAGATTTGGTTTTCCCTGATCCCTGTGATCGTGTCGGGATTCTCTATTCCCTAATCCTTGTGATCATATCGAGATTCTATGTTCCCCGATTCTTGTGATCATGTCGAGATCCTATGTTCCAGATCTTTGGTATTAGATCGGTATAAGTGATACTATAATTTTTTGTTTGCCATGGTATGGATTGTTTTCTTTGTATTAGGAATATTGTAATTTATTTTGTGATTCTATGTTTAGTGATTAATCTGTGTTTTTGACCTAAATATATAACCCTATACCTTGAGATAAATTCCGAGTTAGATTAATTCTGCGACTTGTTATATCTTGCACATCTGGATTTACCTATATGTCATTTATTCTTATGTTATATCTTGTTCTCACCCCTTTAGATATTTAGAGATATTCTGACCCATTTATTTTATAATACTTGGATCAGGCCAAGATTTTCAAGTTACTAGGAATGTTGACCTTTTGATGATTGTGCTGGCAAGGAGAAAATATTGACTTTTAATTTATCCCATTTAGGATTTTGAATTTTGTATATGAGATGTATAATTGAGATAGATATTTGTATCAAATGTATATTATATGAATCTAGTGACATATTTGAGAGACTCTCACTTTTTATATGTATATGATGTTATTTCTCCACTGTAATCTATGACTATTACTTATATGATATACTATTCTGATTCTAAGAAACCAGTGTGATTATTATTTTGAATTGAGACACATCAAATTTTATTCCATAGATTAAGTAAACAATAAGTATGACGTGTCGGTGTTAGTTTAAAGATATATTCACATTTGGTCGCCCTTAACAAGTCTTATTCTCCATATTATTAGGCGACATTATTTATAATGTTCTTTAATAATATAATAGGTATTGCGGAGGGTTGTTACAGTCATGTTCAAGGACTAGATTTACTGGAAATAGAAGTGTACTGGATGATATGCTTTTGAAGTCACCGTTATCGACGAACCACATGGAAGATCTTTTGAAGATGTTCAATGTGCCACTAAGATACAGGGTTAAGTTAAACCATTGAAGTTTTCCTTCAAAGTTGCCTCAGATAATTTTTTAAGATTTATTGTGAATTCAAAGGGTAATAAGGCAAATTCGGAGCAGATTAACACCTTGAAACATGTAACCGCCCTAAGGACAAGGAGAGAAATGTTGATCTTGAATAGGAAGGTGGTTGCATGGAGTCATTCCATCTCAAAGGAGACTGATAAATGCATACTATTCTTCGATGCCCTCAAAAAGGAGATAGGAAAGTTTGTCTGGACAAAGGAATGCTAGTATTCTTTACAGTAATTACTGAAAAACATGGAAAGACCACTAGTCTTGTCCCAACCTTTGGATGGAGAAGATCAGTTTATTTATTTGGTGGCATCTGCTCATCCATGAAGTGCAGCATTGGTACGTGAGGAGACATGAATCAAAAGACTAATATACTATATCAGCAAGTGGTTTGCTAGAGTAGAAAAGAACTATACAAAGCTGGAGAGGCTCACTTATTACTTGTTGATTGCTTCGAGGAATTTGTGACCATACTTTCAAGATCACCCGATAATGATGTTGATGGATCAACTCTTAAAGTAAGTACTGCACCGACCCAAGACATTGGGAAGGTTGTTGAAATGGAATATCGAGTTGAACCAGTATGATATCACTTACCATTTGAGAAAGGCGACAAAAGAACAAGCATTAGCGGATTTCATCGCTGCATTTACCATTCGGGAAAGAGAAGAGGAAGATGATATTGTCCCACTCTCCCAACGGAAATTATATATAGACGGAGCTTCTAATGAACATAACTCTAGAGAAGGAGTGATACTCGTAACCCCAGGACAAAGAATGATTTGCTACACATTAAAGCTAGAGTTCCCCATGAAAAACAACGATGTTGAGTATGAAACATTAATAATGGGGCTTAGGATAGAGAAATAACTAAGAACAAGGATAATGCATGTATTCAGTGACACCCAGTTGGTGGTTTACCAGGTAAGAAAGAAATTTCAGGTTAAGGAGATAAGACTTTCCCCTTACCCGACGAAGACACTAGACTTTTTGAACGATATACAACATTACACGATTTTGCATATCCCTAGGAGGAAATTATGAAGGTTGATTCATTAATCAAATTGGCCATCTTTGGGAATGTGCAGTTGATGGGATTGTTCCAATGAAGGTTTTATCAACTCTAGGTATCGACCAGATGGATGTCAATGGGATCTTGGAGAGCGAGAAGAAAAATGGGTCATGGATGATTCTGATCAAGTATTTTTTACTGAAGGGAACTCTCCTAAAAGGATGAAATGAACGGTAGAAACTCTTTCGTAAAATGTTGTGATTCATAATGCAAGAAGGAGTGTTGTACATGAGAGGTTTCTTAACCCCCTACTTTGTTGTGTAACAAAGGATGACCTACGAGAATCCTCATGGAAATTCATGACGGTAGTTGTTATGATCACAATGGAGGGGAGCAGACCTTAGCGAAGAAGATTTTTTGCTGTAGATACTTATGGCTAAGAAGAAACCGTGATGCAGCTGATTGCACAAAATGGTGCAACAGGGCCAGATTTTGAAAAAATTCCTAGAGCCCCTCCAACAGCTTATGCAAACGGCTAGTTCATGGCCATTTGTGGTTTGGGGGATTGATATGATTGTTGTGCTATCGATGTCGAAAGGAGAATCTAATTATGCCATCGTAGTGGTGGATTACTTCACAAAGTGGGATAAAGCATGTTTGCTTTCCATGACCATAGTAAGAAAAGTGATCAGCTTTATGACAAGAATGTTATCTATAGATTCGGAATTCCCCATAAAATTATGACTGACAACGGAATCCAATTAGAGAATATCGAGTTTATGGATTTCTTTAAATGGTATGAAATTAAGAAAAGCGTTTTGGAAGTAGCACACCCATAGGCGAATGGATAGGTAGAGGCAGTGAATAAAATCATCAAGTCCATCTTGAATAAATGGTTAACTAAAGCAGGAGCAATTGGGTCGATGAGCTTCCACTTGCGCTATGGGTTTATAGGACAACCCATAAGTCCGTGACTGAGCATACTCCATTCACTCTAGCCTACGGAGCTGAGGCCATGATTCCGATTGAACTGGAAGTCCCTTCTCATTGAAAAAAGCATATGACTCTAAGATAACAAGGAACTCTTACTTGATTCTCTTGATTTGGTTAACAAAAAAATGAGAAGAGGCTGAATTGAGGGTAGCTACTTACAAGAAAAGAGCAGCATGAAATTTCAACACTAAGGTCCGAAGTCGCACCTTCAAAGTGAGGGACTTGCACTGAAACGGGTCATTCCTAGTAGGGAGCACTTTGTTCATATTGGGAAGGCCCCTATGCAATTGAACAAAAGCTTGGAGATGGAACTTTCAAGCTGGCTACCATTCATAGGATGTCGATTCCACGGGCAAAGAACAATGACCTGTTCCGATGCTATTTCAGTTAGATTTATTCATTTTATTTTCTGCAAATAAGCCACCCTAGTAAATTGGGAGCAATGTAATAAAGCAGGACTCATTATTTCTTTTGTTCATAAATAAAGCTAGCATCTGAAGCCAATAGAACTGTGTTCTTATAAGCTAAATCTTATATTGCATGATTAATAGCACAATCAGGTGTCCGGATTTATGCACCGACCGATCCAAGATCGGGTCAAAGGAGTATAACCAAAAGTGTCAATCAGATAATTTGCCTTTAACCCTTCGACCTTGACTAATTGCCCAAAGACAATCAAAGTCAATGAGGGATGCTCAGAGTCAGGCAACCAAAGCATCAATTTTTGGAAATAGGAACTGGTGTGCATTAAAGTTTTAATGACCATGCATGCAGCCAAGAAGGATGTGCTCATCAAGGATAAGTGATGATGGTCAATGGATATTCTTGATCAACACCCGGAGACAGCTAAGACCGAGAGTGGATGCTTGGAGATAACACTCGAAATATCGGTTCTTGAAGATAGAACATGATGTATAATCGAGGCCTCCATGACTACGTTCATGGCTTGGTAGGATATGCTCGGCCGAGGATGAACGACGATGGTCGAGGATTTATTTCAATCAAAGCCCAGAGATTGGCGAGGTCGAACTTTGACGCTCAGAGATAAACATATGAACTATTGATCCCCAGAGATTGAAATTGATGGTTAATTAGACTATCTATCACTTATATCCTGACAAGACACGCCTAGTCGATGGCGAGTGATGAGCATCAATAAACGAATTCGATCAATGCTTGGAGATAGGCAAAGATAGATACTCGGCATGTTGTTTCCTAGAGATAGGAAACAGTAAAAAATCAAACACTTCTTTGATTATAACTTTATTCTCGGTTGGATGAAACTTAATCAAGAATAAATAGGGTGACCACCGAGTTGGCCAATGAATAGAAGTTATGTTTAGCTAAAATAGATATACTTTGGCAGTGGTGAACAATACTAAATAGTGAAAAATTACTAAAGCGGTCATAGAAATTTACTTATATGTGCATAGTTACGGTAAGAAATAGCATTGCACACACACATGCGTGTATAATATAAGTAAATCACATGCAGGCAGTTATATCATATATATATATAGGCAGTTGTATATGGGCAAGTGTAGTACAGTTACAAGAATGTAAATATGAACAAAGATTGTACAGAATTTGCAATCTTTATTTACAATTACTTCTTATACAAGTTATGTGGAGGCCGATGTAACGTCCCGGATTTTCAACCCTCAAAAATCGACATTAATACATCCTCGGTATTCACATGTCGTAAAGCAAAGTGTCGGAAAACCCGAAGTTAGGGAAAAAGAAAATAAAGATAGAAAAAAATCTCACATGAATGGAATAACATATATTAGTTTAATATACAATCTTTATAGTGGAAAATTTTGAATACAATATCGGAGCCTAACCTAGATTTAGCTTGGATGGTTATATACCCTCTATCCTTACAATTTCTAAAAAATAAAAGCAAATGCAATAGATGCTACAGATAATAGATTACGTCCATAAGTAGATGAAGATCTCCAAATCTCCTTTGAAAACTCCAAGCGTCTTCAACTAAACCAGAAACTACTCGGATCTGACCCGGGTACTAAAAACACCTGGATCAGGCTTGATAAATCAGCTTGCGATACTCAAAATTTTAAATGTATAGATCATGCTAGTGTCAATCAAAACCATTGAAAATAAGGGAATCTCATAAGACCACGCCCGCACATAAATATGGACGGGCTTTTACCTTATGTTAAGCAAAATACTTTATACTGAAAACACTTTGATATTATCTTTAATGACATTGGTTTTGAAAACAATTTTCAAGTAAATATATATAAAACAATTATTAATACCCAGACTAGGTATATGGTAATATGTTCAGACTAGGTCAACAGAATATACCAGACGGAATATATGATACCAAAGGAGTAGCTGAAATGTTTGCAAGACAATACAGCTATTTCGGACTACAACAAAACAATAAAACTCATATTGGAATTGGTTTCCAACATGATAAGGAACTAGTGGCCTGATGCAGTGTTTTGATTGCGAAAAACATATATCCAATGGCTAAATATCCAAGGACTCAGATGCCACTGTAATGCTGTCAACAACCAATAGGAATCAATATCAATGGCTACTTATCCAAGGACTCAGACACCACTTATTCTACCCATGGAAGGATGTAGCCTTTTCCGCTTTTCATTCGATAACCCATAATTATTTCTTACAGACCACATAGTATACCGTATCATCACCGAGTTGTGAGACTAGAGAGATTATGCTCTTACTTTCCATAAAGCCACGCTTTGCTTTTCACAAAGCCATGCTTTGCCTTTCTCATAACAGGTTCCACTTTGAATGCCATATTGCCATTCCATAAACACACAACATATTTCTACAAATGTATAACTCCTGAGCTCGTACATCTCAAGAAAGGGTGTTAAGCTAAGAGAAGTTGCATTCTCTGCCATAAAGCATATAAACGTTGATAGAGATCAATTAATATGATCAGAAATGTACTGTCAGACATTCGTCCATATAAGTTCGTTCTGGAATTGAATGAAACTAAAGGCTACTACCATTAGTAGGGAGTAGTCCTTGCAATCCGAAGATTTCAAAACACAATAGGACCACTACTATAATAAATGTCTCTATATTAGAAGCTACGCAGAGAATGTCAACAAGTAGTACTTCCTCTATGAAGATCGCCGGTTAGGCCTGTCAATGGATACCTGAAAAATTCAAAATCCACCCGGATCCATATCCAAAAAACTGATGTTATCCAATATCCGATAAGTAGATGTGGATATCTAATATATGTAAAGAAAATTGGATGCGGATGCAGATATGGGCATATCCGTATCTGAAAAACATCCATCCGATCTGAAATTAATTATAATACAAAGTTTTATTATTTCAAGATAATCCTAGGTTATAGTTAAATTATGTTTAGAAATAAAAGGCCAACGGCCTAAGCCTAAGTTTCCCAACAAAGAAAGTAAAACCCTAAGCCTACAATGATAAAGAAATCCATCCTCATTTCTTTAATTCATTTTCGTTCATTCTTATCTATTTTCATTTTTCACTTAGCCGCAACAAAATAAAGTTCAAACCCTAAATTGCAAAAGCCCAAATCGACGAATAAAACCCATTCTCCGAACGTCGCTCCGCCTCGCCTCACAGTTCCTCGCTTCATATTTGGTCCAAAACTCCTCAGTCCTCACGTCGCAGCTCTGCTTCGCAGTTCCGACTCTGGCCTTGTTTGAAACTCGTCGCCTCGTGCTTGGCTTTGGTACGTTCTCCTCCTAATGACTCAGTGTTCACCTCTGGTAATTCTCATTTCCTCTTCATTTTTTATATATAAATGTTGTACTGTTTAGGCATAAATTTAAATGGTTTTGACTTTTGAATACTAACTGTTATAGACATAAAATTACTTTTTTTGTAAGCATGAAACTATTTTCTTGAAATGTAGAATTGCAGATAGTTTTTATAAATGAAAATTGTAATTTTAATCTTATAACCCTATATGTAATTTTAATTTTAATTTTAATTTTATAAACCAATTTTAGTTTTAATTTTAAATGAAAACTGGTTGTTTTATAACCCAAAGTATAATAAATATTTTAATTTTTTTGAAATGCAGACAGTTTTTAGGAACGAAAATTGGAATTTTAATTTTATAACCCTATTTAATTTTAATCTTAATTTTAGTTTTGTAACCCTACTTTAATTTTAATTGAAAACTAATTGTTTTATAACCCTATGCATAATAAGTATTTTTTTTTAAATGCAGATAGTTTTTAGAAATAGAAATTGTAATTTTAATTTTATAACCCTATGTATAATTTTAATTTTAAGTGAAAACTGATTGTTTTGTAACCTTATGTATAATTAGTATTTTAATTTTTATGAAATGTAGATAGTTTTCATAAATGAAAATTGTAATTTGTTAGAATACATTAACAATATAATAAGAATTTTAGTTAATAAATATTATTTTTTATATATCGTAGAAATTTGAAAATAGAAAACACTTCATCAAGTTATAGTAGCAAGTCTATTGCATGTACCTCAGATGCTTATGTTAACAATAACGTAACTGTACAAGAAACTCAAACCACATATTCAAGTGTGCTACAAGTTCAAAATCTTTCGATAAATGATGAAAAATCCGCACCTTTAAATGTAAAACTCATGAAATCCAAAGTATGGAATGATTTTGATAGAGAATTGTTGGAGGGTAGTAATAGTGTTAAGGCCACTTGTAAATATTGTTTAAGGATATTCAATGGAGCTACATCACTAGGAACAACACATTTGAAGAATCATGCAAAATTTTGCCCTAAAAAACTAATAATAAGAGACTATCTAGGCAACAACTTTTGACTACTTGAAAATCTCCTAGCAAACCACTCAAATTAGCGAGTTGGGAATTTGATCAGAATAGGACTCGAATGTGTTTTGTTGCCAAACATGATTATCTGTTCAATATGACGGAAAATATTTACATTCAGGAATTTGTAAGGAGTATTAATCCAACCGCTAAGCTCTATTCTAGAAATATAGTTCGTTGTGATGTTTTGAAACTTTGTGCTGACATGAGAGCTGAATTACAATAAATGTTTGATAGTTTGTCTGCTCATATTAGTCTTACTACCAACTTATGGACATCTGAACATCAAAATATAGGTTATTATTGCATCACTTGTCATTCCATCGATGATGATTGGAAATTGCAAAAAAATAATTGCATATCATGGAATGCCTCCTCCACATACGGACTTGCACTTAGTGATGCTATTAAAACAAAATTATTGCTTTGGAATTTAGATAAGAAGTTATTTTCAATTACTGTTGATAATGCTTCCAATAATGATGTTATGATAAGAGATCTCAAGGATTGGTTAGATGGTGAAACCATCTTGGTTTTAAATGGTGATTTATTTCATATGCATTGTTGCACATATGTATTGAATTTAATTGTCCAAGATGGGTTAAAAGTTGTGCATGAAATCATTGTAAAGATAAGAGAAAGTGTTAATCTTACAAAGTCATCATAATCTAGAAAACAAAGTTGGAAAAATGCATTGGCATAAACTAGAATAATTAGAAAAGGAGTTCCATATGATGTTACAACATGATGGAACTCAACATACCTTATGCTCGAAAGTGCGCTTGAATTGCGTCCCGGATTTGAATGATTAGTTGAGTTAACTTCTGATTATAGATATTTGCCTTCAAGGCAAGAGTGGGAGATCGGAAAAGAGATATGTGAATGCTTTAAAATCTTTTATGAAGTTACACTTAAATTTTCAAGAGTTAAATATCTAACTGCTAATTTATATTTCAAAAGTGTGTATGATGTTTATGAAAGTATTACAAGTTGGGAGTTAAGTGAGCATGAATATATTAGTTCTATGACACAAATGATGAGAGTTAAATTCGACAAGTATTGGAGAACTTGCAATTTGATGATGAGTATTGGCATGGTTTTTGATTCTCATTATAGAATAACATACATTGAATTTTTCTATGATGTGATTTATGGACAAGAAGCATAGTTCATGTAAGAAAAATTTATGAATCATTAAAATCTCTTTTCTATTCATACGAAAGAGAAGGTGCATCATATACGAATGTATCTAATTCTTCTTGTTCATTTGGTGATAATTCTAATAAGGGGCCTAAGAAAAGAACAAAAATGGGTCTTAAATGGAGGAATTATAGAGAATAACAAATCGAAAGTTTATAAGTTTCTAAGACGGACTCGATAAATATTTAAAAGATGAGCTGTTGCCCATTGAAGATGATGAATACTTTAATATGGTGGAAAACAAATAATCCTACATTTCCTGTTCTTGCAAGAGTTGCTCGTGATATTTTAGCCATTTCTGTTTCCACTGTAGCTCTAAATCCTCATTTAGTAGTGGAGGTAGATTGATTACCGAAACTAGATCCTCGTTATCTTTGAAAATGGTAGAGTCCTTAGGTTGTATTAAGGATTGGTTACCGTCGGACATTGGTTAGTGTTTTTTCTTTAAATACTTAAATTAATTTGACAAGATTAATTATGACGGCCGCCCATGACTCCAGCACCAAAACAAGAGAAAAGAGCGCTGAAAGGTATGCCAGGCAGCCATGGACGGTAGTCAGGGTAAAATAAACAGAAGCTCCATCGTATAACTCACAGCGCATGGATAAAATACAATAGAGAAATATATAGTGAAGCTTCATAACAGAAAATCATCATATAAGCATCATAATAGTTTTATACAAACATGTGAATCATCCATACATCAAAGCCTCACTACATAACACTCAATCAAATACAGCAGCGGATACCCACTACATATAGGAGATAATATGCAAAAGCCTCCTGCTCGTCTTCGTTGCCAACAGCGTAGATCTCGAAGAACAGCACCTGTCACCTGCTACCTAGTCTACCCATCCCAACATGGATGAACAGCCCAAGGTAATAAGAGGAGACATAAAACCTTGAGTCAGACAAAGTCTTAGTGAGCAGTAAATCAACTATCAGACATACCAAAAGAGCATAAGGGATAAAAGGAATAGGAACCAAACTATCCCACTCCACCTCTCTCTACAGTGATAGCCCCCAGACACACACTAAGGAGAAGCAAGCATAACATAGCAGACAATTAAGGTAAAGCAATAACCACTCGAGTCAAGGACGATGTTTTCCAAATACAAACCCCCAAGGCCTAAACCAAGATCAGATAAGCACCCAGAAAACACCGCTCTTGAGGCCGAATGATGATACAACCAAATGTCCAAACATCCATGACTCTGGCTATCACTGTTATCATTGCTTTGATTTCACCGTTAGTTGAATGACCACCTGTCAAGGGCTAATGGTAACCCCGGTTCTAGACATAGCTCCGCACGTCATCGTGACCCGTGCCTAGGACTTACCTACTCTGCCCAGAGTACTCAACTACCTACCTGTAGTCTTTTGGGTGTCCCGACTACCTACCTGTAGTCGTTATGGGCGCCCCATGTACTCTTGCTTTTGAGCATGCTAGAACCTTCAACAACGATAAGATCTAAGCCTCCTAGTCATCCTCCTCGACGACTATTCTCATACTAGCTCAAGCTACCTCTCGAGCAATCCATTATCAACCAACTCGAACCATCCCTCGAGTTATCAACATGCTTGGAATGATCCCTGCCTGGATTACGCCAAGTCTTCATCACATCATACTTCGCTTTATCACACCATAGCAAAGTCTCAACTCAACAACATGGTTTGCCTCATCGCATCATGGCAAAGTTCCATTTCAACATCATCCAATCCATACATATGAGCTTCAACATCCGCTACATATGTCTTAAGCAACTTTCACCATTCAAGAGCCTCTTCCGTAGCTTTTGAATCGTCTTTGACCATACTTGTCCAAATCTATCAACTAGATAACTCATTTATATCAATCAAACAAGGCAAACATTAATCCAAACAAATAAGTAGTCAATCAAGATCTAAATAGGCATTTATAACTAAAATGGCAATTTCGTAAATAAATGAGCATAGATCTAACATACATGAATTATGTGTTTTTAGCATAGATCTAACAATTATAAATCATGGGTTTTGTCTCTACAACTAGATGAATGAGCTTGCAAAAGTAAACATCTTCATAAGTAATGGATCTACACTTGGATCTAAGGAAATATGCATAAAATCACTATCTACAACACTCCAACAAACCACCAATCCAATACACTCCTTTGGGTCCGCGTGAGAGATAACTACCACTCACCGAATCACCCAAACACTCCAAAAGAAACCCACTTCAGATCTGGACAGCGGAGATCCAAACTTGATTCGTCGAGATCCCGCTAGAAACGATGAAATCTAGCTTCGTTGGATGAAGATCTTCAACTTTGGCCCTTGAATCTTCGATCTCGATCTTCGATCTTGGATGGATGTTAGAACTAGATTGGAATGGAGAAAAGAAGATGAAGAAATGTTGTAGTCGAGTTCCCAAAATGGCAGCACTTCGTCGCTTCAAAAACCGGTGCCAAAAAGTGTGCCAAAGCCCTCTATTTATAGGCTGAATCACCCTTAGGTCGTCGCCCCTTAGGTCGGTCACGACCTATCCATGAGTCGTCCACGACTCATCAACATCCTGCGACCTAAAACAACCCGCCTCAACAACCTAGCGACCTACCGACTTAACTGCATGCGGCCTAGCGACTTAAGCCCCTTCACGACCTAACACCTTAACATCCCACGCGGCTTAGCCTAGTGCCGACTTAAAATCTTCCCCGACCTAACTTAAGTCGCTGCCGACTTATCATGCTACGACTCATACGACCTAGCTCACAAGACCTTGCGAGTTATAAACACCAGCTACTACCACTAAGTCGCTCGAGCGACTTATCACTAAGTCGCTAACCCACTGTTCTTACTAACTCGCTAACTCGTTAGGTCGTTCCATACGAGTTAACTCGTAACCCTAAACTCGTTAGCTCCTAAGGTCATACAACTTGCTAACCCTTAGGTCGCTTACCCCTACTCACGACCTAACCTCCAAACGACATAACCCCCTAGGTCGCCAACCCCACTAACTCGATAACCACTAACTCGTCCATCCCCTAAGTCGCTATCTAAACACTAACCCGTAACTCGCAAAGACACTAACTCGTTAACTCGTTTTAACACTAACTCGAGTTAACTTTTCAACCTAACTTCCTTGCGACTCAAACAACATATGGGTTATCTTTCCCTATGACTTAGGTTATGGACGACTTATCAACACTGACGACCTAGAATTCTATGGTATATCGACACGTAAAATACGGGTCGTTACATTCTCTCCCCCTTAGGAATTTCGCCCCCGAAATTCCAAGCAGACAACAACAATCAAAGATAATCCACATGCCTACCATCCATAGCAATCAACAAACCATGCATCCAATTCTAGCCTAGCATGCAGAATTCTAAGACAGAAATCAAGTTACAAATTCATGAGATGCCACGACACCTTAGGGCCATACCTCGAAGAGTCCAGAATGAGCTGCCTTCATCCTCTCTTCCTCCTCCCACGTACAGTCGTTAACATCATCACTCCATTGTACCTTGAGCAACGTAATCGTCTTTCTCCTAAGCTGTTTCGTGTCAGTTCCAATAACACGAAGCGGTTTACGAGGTCTTCTAACCTCTGGATCAACCTCCAAATCTTCACAGCTATCAGCAGAAACCACAGTACTTGGGTCATGCACACACTTCCGTAGATACGATACGCGAAAAACATTGTGCACACCCGCCATCTTCCCTGGTAACTCCAATCTATACGTGAGCTTTCCAATTCGCTCGATAATCGGGAATGGTCCAACAAATCTCGGAGTTAACTTCCCTTTCTTCCCAAATCTTATAATATTCTTTAATGGAGAAATCTTTACAAAAACCATATCACCTACGTCGAACTCCAAATCCTTACGACGATTATCTGCATAACTTTTCTGACGATCTTGGGCTGCCTTCATTCGTTGCCGAACGATCTCTATACAATCCGAAGTCTGTCGAATCATCTCTTGCCCAAGTATCAACTTTTCTCCAGTTTCCAACCAACATGTCGGAGAGTTACACGGTCTTCCATATAATGCCTCATATGGTGCCATACCAATACTCGACTGATAACTGTTGTTATATGCAAATTCCACCAAATGAAGGTGATCTTCCCATGATCCTCCGAAGTCCAAAACACATGCTCTCAAGAGATCTTCCAAAACTCGGTTGACTCTCTCGGTCTGACCATCTGTTTGAGGGTGATAAGCTGTACTCAAACACAACTCGGTTCCCAAAACTTCCTGGAAGCTCTTCCAAAATCCACTAGTGAACAATGGGTCTCGATCGCTCACTATACTCTTCGGAACACCATGGAATCGAACTATCCACTTAACATAAAGCTCAGCCAACTTCGATGCAGTCCTAGTCGATCGAACAGGAATGAACCTTGCACTCTTGGTCAACCGATCTACTATGACCCAAATCCCTTCATTCCCTGCCCTGGTTCTAGGTAGACCATCGATAAAATCCATCGACACTTGCTCCCACTTCCATGTAGGAACCTCTAATGGCTGAAGTAATCCACCGGGCTTCCTCTGCTCAGCTTTCACCAACTGGCAGTTCATACACTTGGAAATAAAACTTCCAACATCTTTCTTCATACCTTCCCAGTAGTAAGTTCTCTTCATATCCCGATACATCTTATTTCCACCTGGATGAATCGTCAACTTCGAGTGATGACTTTCCCTCAGAACTTCATCTCTCAATCCATCAATATCGGGAACAACTAATCGTCCTTGTTTCCGAAGCCAACCATCTCGATCGACTTCAAATTCTTTAACCTTCTCTGGTTCCAATCCAGATTCCAAATCTCGGATAATCCTGACAAGCTTATCATCTCGCTTTTGGCTCTCGCCAATTCTCTCCATAAGAGTAGGTCTTATCGATAAGTTTGCCAACATCTCAGGTTCCAATTCACATCTAGGCCTAAAGTCAAATCCAGCCAAATACTCAAGACTCTTCCATTCTGAAAACATGGCTCCCAAACCTGCATGTCTTCGACTTAACGCATCTGCCAATGCGTTACCTTTTCCCGGAGTATAGGCTATACCAAAGTCATACGATGCCAAAAACTCTAACCACCTTTGCTGTCGAAGATTCAAATCCTTTTGGGAGAAAAGATACTTCAACGACTTATGATCCGTAAACAACTCGAATCGAACCCCCAATAGGTAATGTCTCCATATCTTCAAAGCAAACACAATCGCCGCTAACTCCAAATCATGAGTCGGGTAATTCCTTTCATGCGACTTCAGTTGTCGACTTGCATACGCAACAACTTTATCCTTCTGCATCAGCACTGCTCCAAGTCCAGTGCCACATGCATCGGTGTAAACCACCATCTCATCATTCCCACTTGGAATAGTCAAAACAGGAGCACTCGTCAGTCGCTCTTTCAGGATCACGAAAGCTTGCTCACACTTATCATCCCATCTGAACACCTGGTTCTTTTTCGTCAATCCTGTCAACGGTGCAGCTATCTTGGAAAAGTCTTTGATAAATCGTCGATAATATCCTGCTAATCCAAGAAAACTTCTCACATCAGATGCATTCTTAGGTCTAACCCAATCCTGGATCGCTGCCACCTTAGCGGGATCAACCGCTATTCCATTTCCAGAAATAACATGACCTAAGAACCTCACTTCACTCTTCCAGAAGTGACACTTCGAAAACTTAGCCTTCAGCTGATGTTTCCGCAGGATTTCCAAAACAATCCTCAAGTGCATCTTGTGCTCTTCTTCAGCTCTGGAGTAAACCAAAATATCATCCACGAACACAAGTACAAACTTGTTCAACCGATCTCTGAACACTCTATTCATAAGATCCACAAAATATGCTGGTGCGTTAGTCAATCCAAACGGCATTACCAGCCACTCATAAAAACCGGATGGTGTCCTAAAAGCAGTCTTCGGAACACTATCCTTAGCCACTCTCAACTGGTGAAATCCCGTTGCCAAATCCATCTGAGAAAACACCTTAGCCTCGTGAAGCTGATCAAACAAGTCATCTATTCTCGGCAATGGATACTTGTTCTTCTTAGTCACCTTATTCAGCTCACGATAATCGACACACAACCTCAACGATCCATCCGCTTTGGTTGCGAACACAACTGGTGCACCCCATTCGGACACACTACGCCGAATGAATCCTTTCTGCAAAAGGTCATCAACTTGCACCTTCAACTCTTGCTGCTCCCTAGGCGCCATCCGCCTAAGAGGCATCACAACAGGTCTGGCTCCCTCAACTAGATCGATACGAAACTCGATCTTCCTATGCGGCGGTAACCCTTTGACTTCGTCAAAGACGTCCTCAAATTCATTCACAGTAGGCACCGATGACAGTCCATCCCGTGGAACAACCAGCGAATACATGAAGCTCATGAAGACGCCTTCTTCATGCTTACATTGTATCACAACCTTTCGCCCTTCCACATTCCCGACTGTCACCTCCAGCCTCTCACAATCAATCCTTGCCGCATACTTCCTAAGCCAGTCCATACCCAAAATAATTCCGAACCCCGCAAAGTTCAGAACAAAACAATCACAAACAAACGAGCAATCATGACTTGACACAACTAGACCATGACATATCATACACAAACATGACGAACCCCTAACTGGATTAGTCACAACCAATGGCCTATCAACAATATCCGGTTTCAAACCCAACCGGCTTACCAAATCCTCACAAACAAAAGAATGCTACGCTCCAGTATCAAACAACACTCTAACTGGAACACCACAAATGGAAAGAGTACCTTGAACCACCACACTCTTCCCCTTCTCTTCAGCAGTAGGAGCTTTCGAAGATGATGGAACAGCCCCCAAAGCATAAGCTTTCACAATCTGCTTGTCTTTCCTTGGTTCTGGGCAATCCTTCTTGATATGTCCCAGCTTATCACAGTTATAACACTTTCCCGGCACCTTGGGATTCTTACAATCTCTAGAGAGATGGCCCTTCTGCTGGCAGTTGTAGCAGGTCACTTCGCCCTTTGGCCTCTTCGGACCATCCTTACCCCTCTGATGCTGATGCTGCTGCTTCCTCTTCCTGTTCCCATTCTGCTGTGGTTTAGATCCTTCCTTGGTTACAGCAACAACAGATACTTCCTTAGGAAACAAACTCTCCTGCCTGAGAGCTTTCTCCACAAGCTTCTCAAACGGATCATCCAAATGATCCACTAACTGCCTCCCGAGATAAGCATCCAGACCAGTCACAAACTTTTCATTCTTCTGATAGGGAGAATCAATATACGATCTGGCATACTTAGACAAAGCTTCAAACTCAGAGACATACTCAAGAACGGACCTTCCACCTTGCTTGAGCTCTACAAACCTCTTGAACAAAATAGACTTCTGAGCCGTAGAGATGAACTTAGCTTCAAATCTAACTTGGAATTGCTCCCAAGTAATCTCTTCTTCTGGAGTATCGATGGTAATAGAATTCCACCAATCAGCAGCTCTTCCTTGAAGCTGTCTCGATGCAAGCTTCCTCTTAGTTGCATACTCAATTCCTAAGTCACCAAAGATCCTTCGACATGCATCTATCCATCTTTGCACTTCAATGGTCGACTCTATCCCCAAGAAAGCTTTTCCTCCGAGAGAAGTATAGTCCTTGCAAAGCTTAGCAAAATCCACCGATCTTGGGGCTTGAACTTGAACCCCCACATCTACTGATGATCCTGAAGCTGGTATCCTCCTCATGATCGAAGTCATCATCGCTTCGAACATAGTTCCATAATCAACAGCTCCTTCAGTAGCACGGCCTTCCCTTGCAGCTGGTCTCCCTCTTCGACTCATTTTTAGTATCTAGAAAAAGAAATGATTAGAACACCTTTGAGAAACAACTGCATAAGGAGTTCAAATCCTTCTAAACTACTATATTATATATAGTAATCATCCATCAAAATACAATTACGTCTCTCATACGTAGTTACGTCAGCGAGCGTTGGCTAAAATCGATTAACCAAGGCTCTGATACCAAATGTGACGGCCGCCCATGACTCCAGCACCAAAACAAGAGAAAAGAGCGCTGAAAGGTATGCCAGGCAGCCATGGACGATAGTCAGGGTAAAATAAACAGAAGCTCCATCGTATAACTCACAGCGCATGGATAAAATACAATAGAGAAATATATAGTGAAGCTTCATAACAGAAAATCATCATATAAGCATCATAATAGTTTTATACAAACATGTGAATCATCCATACATCAAAGCCTCACTACATAACACTCAATCAAATACAGCAGCGGATACCCAGTACATATAGGAGATAATATGCAAAAGCCTCCTGCTCGTCTTCGTTGCCAACAGCGTAGATCTCGAAGAACAGCACCTGTCACCTGCTACCTAGTCTGCCCATCCCAACATGGATGAACAGCCCAAGGTAATAAGAGGAGACATAAAACCTTGAGTCAGGCAAAGTCTTAGTGAGCAGTAAATCAACTATCAGACATACCAAAAGAGCATAAGGGATAAAAGGAATAGGAACCAAACTATCCCACTCCACCTCTCTTTACAGTGATAGCCCCCAGACACACACTAAGGAGAAGCAAGCATAACATAGCAGACAATTAAGGTAAAGCAATAACCACTCGAGTCAAGGACGATGTTTTCCAAATACAAACCCCCAAGGCCTAAACCAAGATCAGATAAGCACCCAGAAAACACCGCTCTTGAGGCCGAATGATGATACAACCAAACGTCCAAACATCCATGACTTTGGCTATCACTGTTATCATTGCTTTGATTTCACCGTTAGTTGAATGACCACCTGTCAAGGGCTAATGGTAACCCCGGTTCTAGACATAGCTCCGCACGTCATCGTGACCCGTGCCTAGGA
Source organism: Allium cepa (assembly GCA_030765085.1). Taxonomy (NCBI): domain Eukaryota; kingdom Viridiplantae; phylum Streptophyta; class Magnoliopsida; order Asparagales; family Amaryllidaceae; genus Allium; species Allium cepa. The sequence continues at coordinate 681,794,282 of CM060932.1, read as the reverse complement.
CTTACCTACTCTGCCCAGAGTACTCAACTACCTACCTGTAGTCTTTTGGGTGTCCCGACTACCTACCTGTAGTCGTTATGGGCGCCCCATGTACTCTTGCTTTTGAGCATGCTAGAACCTTCAACAACGATAAGATCTAAGCCTCCTAGTCATCCTCCTCGACGACTATTCTCATACTAGCTCAAGCTACCTCTCGAGCAATCCATTATCAACCAACTCGAACCATCCCTCGAGTTATCAACATGCTTGGAATGATCCCTGCCTGGATTACGCCAAGTCTTCATCACATCATACTTCGCTTTATCACACCATAGAAAAGTCTCAACTCAACAACATGGTTTGCCTCATCGCATCATGGCAAAGTTCCATCTCAACATCATCCAATCCATACATATGAGCTTCAACATCCGCTACATATGTCTTAAGCAACTTTCACCATTCAAGAGCCTCTTCCGTAGCTTTTGAATCGTCTTTGACCATACTTGTCCAAATCTATCAACTAGATAACTCATTTATATCAATCAAACAAGGCAAACATTAATCCAAACAAATAAGTAGTCAATCAAGATCTAAATAGGCATTTATAACTAAAATGGCAATTTCGTAAATAAATGAGCATAGATCTAACATACATGAATTATGGGTTTTTAGCATAGATCTAACAATTATAAATCATGGGTTTTGTCTCTACAACTAGATGAATGAGCTTGCAAAAGTAAACATCTTCATAAGTAATGGATCTACACTTGGATCTAAGGAAATATGCATAAAATCACTATCTACAACACTCCAACAAACCACCAATCCAATACACTCCTTTGGGTCCGCGTGAGAGATAACTACCACTCACCGAATCACCCAAACACTCCAAAAGAAACCCACTTCAGATCTGGACAGCGGAGATCCAAACTTGATTCGTCGAGATCCCGCTAGAAACGATGAAATCTAGCTTCGTTGGATGAAGATCTTCAACTTTGGCCCTTGAATCTTCGATCTCGATCTTCGATCTTGGATGGATGTTAGAACTAGATTGGAATGGAGAAAAGAAGATGAAGAAATGTTGTAGTCGAGTTCCCAAAATGGCAGCACTTCGTCGCTTCAAAAACCGGTGCCAAAAAGTGTGCCAAAGCCCTCTATTTATAGGCTGAATCACCCTTAGGTCGTCGCCCCTTAGGTCGGTCACGACCTATCCATGAGTCGTCCACGACTCATCAACATCCTGCGACCTAAAACAACCCGCCTCAACAACCTAGCGACCTACCGACTTAACTACATGCGGCCTAGCGACTTAAGCCCCTTCACGACCTAACACCTTAACATCCCACGCGGCTTAGCCTAGTGCCGACTTAAAATCTTCCCCGACCTAACTTAAGTCGCTGCCGACTTATCATGCTACGACTCATACGACCTAGCTCACAAGACCTTGCGAGTTATAAACACCAGCTACTACCACTAAGTCGCTCGAGCGACTTATCACTAAGTCGCTAACCCACTGTTCTTACTAACTCGCTAACTCGTTAGGTCGTTCCATACGAGTTAACTCGTAACCCTAAACTCGTTAGCTCCTAAGGTCATACAACTTGCTAACCCTTAGGTCGCTTACCCCTACTCACGACCTAACCTCCAAACGACATAACCCCCTAGGTCGCCAACCCCACTAACTCGATAACCACTAACTCGATAACCACTAACTCGTCCATCCCCTAAGTCGCTATCTAAACACTAACCCGTAACTCGCAAAGAAACTAACTCGTTAACTCGTTTTAACACTAACTCGAGTTAACTTTTCAACCTAACTTCCTTGCGACTCAAACAACATACGGGTTATCTTTCCCTACGACTTAGGTTATGGACGACTTATCAACACTGACGACCTAGAATTCTATGGTATATCGACACGTAAAATACGGGTCGTTACATTCTCTCCCCCTTAGGAATTTCGCCCCCGAAACTCCAAGCAGACAACAGCAATCAAAGATAATCCGCATGCCTACCATCCATAGCAATCAACAAACCATGCATCCAATTCTAGCCTAGCATGCAGAATTCTAAGACAGAAATCAAGTTACAAATTCATGAGATGCCACGACACCTTAGGGCCATACCTCGAAGAGTCCAGGATGAGCTGCCTTCATCCTCTCTTCCTCCTCCCACGTACAGTCGTTAACATCATCACTCCATTGTACCTTGAGCAACGTAATCGTCTTTCTCCTAAGCTGTTTCGTGTCAGTTCCAATAACACGAAGCGGTTTACGAGGTCTTCTAACCTCCGGATCAACCTCCAAATCTTCACAGCTATCAGCAGAAACCACAGTACTTGGGTCATGCACACACTTCCGTAGATACGATACGTGAAAAACATTGTGCACATCTGCCATCTTCCCTGGTAACTCCAATCTATACGCGAGCTTTCCAATTCGCTCGATAATCGGGAATGGTCCAACAAATCTCGGAGTTAACTTCCCTTTCTTCCCAAATCTTAAAATATTCTTTAATGGAGAAATCTTTACAAAAACCATATCGCCTACGTCGAACTCCAAATCCTTACGACGATTATCTGCGTAACTTTTCTGACGATCTTGGGCTGCCTTCATTCGTTGCCGAACGATCTCTATACAATCCGAAGTCTGTCGAATCATCTCTGGCCCAAGTATCAACTTTTCTCCAGTTTCCAACCAACATGTCGGAGAGTTACACGGTCTTCCATATAATGCCTCATATGGTGCCATACCAATACTCGACTGATAACTGTTGTTATATGCAAATTCCACCAAATGAAGGTGATCTTCCCATGATCCTCCAAAGTCCAAAACACATGCTCTCAAGAGATCTTCCAAAACTCGGTTGACTCTCTCGGTCTGACCATCTGTTTGAGGGTGATAAGCTGTACTCAAACACAACTCGGTTCCCAAAACTTCCTGGAAGCTCTTCCAAAATCCACTAGTGAACAATGGGTCTCGATCACTCACTATACTCTTCGGAACACCATGGAATCGAACTATCCACTTAACATAATGCTCAGCCAACTTCGATGCAGTCCTAGTCGATCGAACAGGAATGAACCTTGCACTCTTGGTCAACCGATCTACTATGACCCAAATCCCTTCATTCCCTGCCCTGGTTCTAGGTAGACCATCGATAAAATCCATCGACACTTGCTCCCACTTCCATGTAGGAACCTCTAATGGCTGAAGTAATCCACCGGGCTTCCTCTGCTCAGCTTTCACCAACTGGCAGTTCATACACTTGGAAATAAAACTTCCAACATCTTTCTTCATACCTTCCCAGTAGTAAGTTCTCTTCATATCCCGATACATCTTATTTCCACCTGGATGAATCGTCAACTTCGAGTGATGACTTTCCCTCAGAACTTCATCTCTCAATCCATCAATATCGGGAACAACTAATCGTCCTTGTTTCCGAAGCCAACCATCTCGATCGACTTCAAATTCTTTAACCTTCTCTGGTTCCAATCCAGATTCCAAATCTCGGATAATCCTGACAAGCTTATCATCTCGCTTTTGGCTCTCGCCAATTCTCTCCATAAGAGTAGGTCTTATCAATAAGTTTGCCAACATCTCAGGTTCCAATTCACATCTAGGCCTAAAGTCAAATCTAGCCAAATACTCAAGACTCTTCCATTCTGAAAACATGGCTCCCAAACCTGCATGTCTTCGACTTAACGCATCTGCCACTGCGTTACCTTTTCCCGGAGTATAGGCTATACCAAAGTCATACGATGCCAAAAACTCTAACCACCTTTGCTGTCGAAGATTCAAATCCTTTTGGGAGAAAAGATACTTCAACGACTTATGATCCGTAAACAACTCGAATCGAACCCCCAATAGGTAATGTCTCCATATCTTCAAAGAAAACACAATCGCCGCTAACTCCAAATCATGAGTCGGATAATTCCTTTCATGCGACTTCAGTTGTCGACTTGCATACGCAACAACTTTATCCTTCTGCATCAGCACTGCTCCAAGTCCAGTGCCACATGCATCGGTGTAAACCACCATCTCATCATTCCCACTTGGAATAGTCAAAACAGGAGCACTCGTCAGTCGCTCTTTCAGGATCACGAAAGCTTGCTCACACTTATCATCCCATCTGAACACCTGGTTCTTTTTCGTCAATCCTGTCAACGGTGCAGCTATCTTGGAAAAGTCTTTGATAGATCGTCGATAATATCCTGCTAATCCAAGAAAACTTCTCACATCAGATGCATTCTTAGGTCTAACCCAATCCTGGATCGCTGCCACCTTAGCGGGATCAACCGCTATTCCATTTCCAGAAATAACATGACCTAAGAACCTCACTTCACTCTTCCAGAAGTGACACTTCGAAAACTTAGCCTTCAGCTGATGTTTCCGCAGGATTTCCAAAACAATCCTCAAGTGCATCTTGTGCTCTTCTTCAGCTCTGGAGTAAACCAAAATATCATCCATGAACACAAGTACAAACTTGTTCAACCGATCTCTGAACACTCTATTCATAAGATCCACAAAATATGCTGGTGCGTTAGTCAATCCAAACGGCATTACCAGCCACTCATAAAAACCGGATGGTGTCCTAAAAGCAGTCTTCGGAACACTATCCTTAGCCACTCTCAACTGGTGAAATCCCGTTGCCAAATCCATCTGAGAAAACACCTTAGCCTCGTGAAGCTGATCAAACAAGTCATCTATTCTCGGCAATGGATACTTGTTCTTCTTAGTCACCTTATTCAGCTCACGATAATCGACACACAACCTCAACGATCCATCCGCTTTGGTTGCGAACACAACTGGTGCACCCCATTCGGACACACTACGCCGAATGAATCCTTTCTGCAAAAGGTCATCAACTTGCACTTTCAACTCTTGCTGCTCCCTAGGCGCCATCCGCCTAAGAGGCATCACAACAGGTCTGGCTCCCTCAACTAGATCGATACGAAACTCGATCTCCCTATGCGGCGGTAACCCTTTGACTTCGTCAAAGACGTCCTCAAATTCATTCACAGTAGGCACCGATGACAGTCCATCCCGTGGAACAACCAGCGAATACATGAAGCTCATGAAGACGCCTTCTTCATGCTTACGTTGTATCACAACCTTTCGCCCTTCCACATTCCCGACTGTCACCTCTAGCCTCTCACAATCAATCCTTGCCGCATACTTCCTAAGCCAGTCCATACCCAAAATAATTCTGAACCCCGCAAAGTTCAGAACAAAACAATCACAAACAAACGAGCAATCATGACTCGACACAACTAGACCATGACATATCATACACAAACATGACGAACCCCCAACTGGATTAGTCACAACCAATGGCCTATCAACAATATCCGGTTTCAAACCCAACCGGCTTACCAAATCCTCATAAACAAAAGAATGCGACGCTCCAGTATCAAACAACACTCTAACTGGAACACCACAAATCGGCGACACTTCCTCCTCTTTTTCTTGCTCCGAAGCTCCTCGAATTCTTCCTTGCTTTATGTTAGGCTTAGCTAAGGGTGAAATGATGATGTGGCTGTGAGGTTTGTAGGTGGAGAGGTGGATATTGACTTTCTTTCAAGGTGAAATACTAGTGCATATATACTACTATTTTTATTTTATTTTTGCTGTCTTTTTCGCATAACTTCCTTATTTTGTTAGAGAAGAAGAAGGGACCATTAGAGAATCCATTAGAATGCTTAAAAAAGGAAGAAGAAGTGTGACGACCTGGAATTTTGAGCAATATCAATTTAATAATCTTTGATAATAATTAAATTGATGTGATCATTTTACATTATAAATTGATAAGTTAAAATTATTTTAAAGAGGCTGATAATAATAATTTGTTAATATCTATTAATATTTTTCTCAACAATAAATAGGTAAGTTTAATTCTTTTGAAAGCTAATGATTTGGGAATATTTATTTTGGAAAATTAAAATTGGTAAGATTTATTGTTCAAAAGTTAATCAAAATATTTTCTATTTATAATATATATGTATTGATATATCCTGTAAATAGGAAGTTTTAATGTAATAAAAGCTCTATATTCAAATTGTAATATATATATATATATATATATATTTGTATATATTAGAAATAGGGAAATATTGGTTTGAATTTAATAAGTGTTTTCAAACTTTATTTTATATAATTTGTAATTTGAAATGTTAATTTGATTTAATACTTTTAAAAATGATATTTAAGATTTAAATTAAAATTTAATTTGTTTAATATTCTTTCATTTTAGTTTTAACATAAGATAAATTTATTTTTAAAAAAAATTATATAAAGAATTAAAATAGATATCTAAAGCTTATAAACATATGTTATATAAATTGAATAAAAAGGCATAAGTTATTTGTTAATAATTGTTAATATGAAATCACTTTTACATTTATATGAAATCTAAAAGCTAATTTATATAAGATAAAAACATTTTATAACCATGTAAATATTACATACATATACATATTACATGCAAGGTTTAAATAAATTATATAAAAAATATAATAAAAAAATAACACTTGTAAAACATTTAAAATACATGTAAAAACACTTGTAAGCATATAAGCTTAGGTGTAACGAAATTAAATCATCCAAGGGACAAATGTCAAATTCTCTTAATAATTAAATTTAAAATCAAAATGTAAAAGAGAGGAAGAGTTTTATTTTCAGCAAATGTTTCTCTTCATTCTGAATCAAAACAAAGATCAAAAATCAATAGAAATAAAATTTGAAAAAAAACTGTAAAAATCTGAAATTAGAAGAAGAAGTAGAGTCTGAAACAAAAAGAGGATAATCTGGAAAGTTCAAATCAGAAGATAAGCTGGAATCTCATATCAGAGGCAAGATCTTCAAGTGCAAATATGTAAAATTTGGAAAATGCAGACAAGAAAACTAAACTTCAACATGCAAGTGAAAATTTGAAAAGGGTAGTGAAATTTCAGGCCTGGAAACAAATATACAGTTCTGTCTTCTGCAAACAAGGTGAGTAAACTAAGATTTTAAAAACAGTTTTTAACATGGTTTCAACTTGTTCATATGAAAAATATCACGATGTTATCTGAAATATTTGATTCAAAGTGAATGCATGTTTTGAAATGTGAATATTGGATTGCCTGTAGAGTTAAAATTTATGCTCTGTGTAAATTGACAGTTTTCAATTGCATGACAAATTCAATAACTCAAAGTTGAATCTGAATTGGCTTATGATTTGTAAACAAAGGTTGCTTGAAATCATGTAATCTTACTTCTAAAAATAATTATAGGATTTTATGATGGATATGTAGCTCAAATTTTAAAATTTACAGTAAAATCTTAATATGGGTCAAAATTTAATCGAATAAATTTTGAGCTTGAATTACATAATTGAATTCATAGTGCAAAACCATGATTTTTGAGATTTGTATCATGATTTTTAGATTAGAAAGTGAAGAGAATTTTGGGATTTACTGATTTGGGCTTTTTGGCCAATCTGAGATGAACGGCGTCAAATTGGTCGACGTGGTTGAGCATGAAGGTGGAGGGGGCGACGGTGATCATCAGAAAATTAATTGGGAAAATTTTAGGGTAGGTGTTGGCCGAAGATTTGAGTGAGTAGGGTATGTATGCTGTTAGTGTCGAGGTTGTTCCATTGGGATTGTCGGCAACGTGATGCAATCGAAGTCGACCGCTTGTGGTTCTGGAGACATTGGGGAGTGAGGCAGAGCTAGGGTTGAGGTGGCGAGGTGTCACGTGTGGGGGATGATCGGCGTTGATGGTTTTTCTGGCAATGGTGTTTCGAACAGTTTGGGTTCGATGGTGATTTTTCGTTTCGCGTTCATATTCGATTTTCTGGGTTGAGCGTTGAGATGTAGGGATCGATCGCGACTTGGTGGAGAAGTCGAAGTTGGTCGGAATTACTCCGATGGTCAGTGCATGTGCACGACGTCGCTGTGTGTCAGTGCGTTCTTGGGTTGCTGATTAGTTTGGGAAAGAAGCAGAAATCTCGGGTTGAACTCGAGAGAATTTTCAATGCGACTCGAAGTAGTATGATTAGTGAATGCCCTGGTGTTCGTGAGAGATTGCTCGCGTGTGTCTCGGGTAAAATAGGAGTTGCCTCGGGATTGTAAGCATGTTGTGTATAGGGTTTGAAGTACAGGTTATATTAAAGCATGAATTCCTAGTTTTAAACGCAAGGAAGGATGCAAGTTTTATCATAATAAGTTTTGTTTTCCAAACTAAAATTTACTCGAATAAGCATTTATTTAATTTACTTAAAGGAAATGATAATAAGTGGTCAAAGTAGAATCAAATGTTTAAATTGTTTATGTTAAAGGAAATTTTATATTTCCAAATTATAAAATTTGATTACTAAATATTTACTAATAAAGTATAATGATGAAATAAAGTATTTAATTAGAATATTGGTTTGTTAATTACTTAAAAAAAATTAAGGTTAATTAATCTAAGTAATTAAAGGAAGTAATTAAAGAAGTAATTAATTTATGGAAGTAATTAAGAATTCATTTCTTAAGAGTAATTGAGAAAAATTAATTAACTTGTGTTGAGAGATATTGATTAATAATTATGGGTTATTAATCAATAGATAAAGGTTAATCAATCAGTTAATTAGATTAATTAATTGATTATAAGTAATTGTGGTTTGTTCACTTCGTATGGAAGGAGATTAGCTGATAATTAAGAGTTATTAATTTATTATTAAAGAATAATTAATCTATAATTAAAGATTAATTAATTAGTTTATAGGGAAATTAAGTAATAAATTACCCAGTTGTAATTAATGAGATGAAGGTGATTAATTAATTTAATTAATTTATTAAAGATGGACTCTTGGTAATTGATTTAGTGATTACTTAATGAGATTGATAAGTGTAATTACTTAAGGAAGTAATTAACGGTAATTACTGGATGTAATTAAAGATGTTGATGATGAAGTAATTTGGATTAAAGTCCTATGTAATTAATCACGAGATTAATTGAGATAATTAATTAAGGATAATTAAATTTTTAAATAAGTAATTAAGGATAGCTGATTAGGGATTAATCAAGGGATTAATTAGAGAATAAATTAAGGATTAATTTATTCAATAAAGTAATTAAGGGTAGTTAATGACTAGATGTTATTAATCAAGGGTGATTAACAATCATGGTTAATAATTAATTAATGAGGTAATTAAAGGTTAATTACTGTATTTGGTTAAGGATAAGTTAATTTGTGAAATTAATTAAGGGATAAATAGAATGATATTAGAAGCCTTTGATTTATTGTTATCCCTAATATGTAGATCGGATGCTATGTGATAAGGTATGTTTGACTTAAACTATGATGATGTGGTTTTCTAATTGATGATGAATTGTTGTGACATCCTGTATATAAAGTTGAATTGTTTTTCCCTTGGATAATTTAAGTCAAGTTGGCATTTGGTTCGAAGAGACCGGAGTCGGGTATTATAAATATCCAAAAACCACTTCGATTCTTTATATATTGCTATGTGAAATAAATAGGCTGGTATGGAATGATTTAAGTGAATTGGACCTTTTGATCTAAGTCCTGGTATTTAGAAATTGATGTGTGACGTAAGTAATGTCTATAACAATTAGTGAACTTGTAATTGATATAAGTTACCCCGGGTTTATATAAATTGTATGCTTTCGTATTCCAAGTTAGATGAGTTTACTCACGCTGGTTTCCAGCCTGCGGGTGTTAATTTGATGTAATGCTCGGGTCAGACCGAGTATTACAGATTTGCAGGTGAGGACGTTCTGGAGCTCAAGAGGAGAACTGAAGGTCAGAATCGTATTGAGTGTTTATCCGCTGTGATATATATTGTTATTTATATGGGACAGGTTATTTTAAACTGTCCAATGTTGAGAAATTGTTGTAACTCTGATGTAAAATGTAAATTAACAGATACAGTTTTCTTTGGTACAACTGTTATTATTATATGATATTATATTTTATCCGTTGCGATTGTGAGATGCTGGTTTTCTATTCTTCTGTTCTTCTATCTCTTTTCTTCTTTTCACTAACTATCTGGAAATTTCTGGATCAAAATTTTCGGGATGTTACATTTGGTATCAGAGCAGAAGGTTAAGCGAGAACCTTGGCTCTGGTGGGATTACTCATTAAGGATAGGGTAAGTGGTACCCTAGAATGAGTTGAGTGTATATATATGAGAGAGCGTACTTGTTATTTTCTTATAGGAAGATAAATGATTTCAAAAGTAAATGAATCTTATATAAGAAATAGATTATCTATTATATTAAGGAAATTGGTTGTAGTATTAATTAAATTAAAAGTAATAGTAAGAATTAAATTAAGAAGTAATAGAATGCAACCAAATTGAAAGTAGAATTAAATAAAATAAGTTTGAAATGGATTCAAATTAAAATTGAAATCTTGAATTGGAGAAGAGTTTTAGAATAAGATAATTATAATCGAAAATGATAAATAAAGAGGGAGTTACTTAATGAAATAACCGGAGATAAGTAATTTAAGGGAAAATTACTTAATGAAGGTAATTAAGAAATAAGTTAATTACCGAATGTGATTAATTAATGATGTAATTAATTTAAAGAAATAACAAATGATATTATTTAATGCATATGAATGAAATGGTCCTATTTCAAACAAGAGTTGTTTGAAAATTTAAAAAGAAATTTGGTTTGAATTAAAACCAAAGGTGGTTTAAATTTTTAAAGTATAACTTGGTAAAAGAAATTAATATGTGTATATGTAGATATACATAATATCAAAGGTGGTTTGAAATAAACTCTAAATGGTGAGTTTTGAATTTGGAATAAGATGTGATACCCAAAGTGATAAGTTTTTGAACTTAATAAGTGGGAAGATTATTTTTGTGAATTTTGAATTTGAAATCGAAATTCAAACTGGGAAAGGTTAACTGTATTAAGTAAATTGAATTTAACTTGGGAAGTTAAATGGTTGATTTGAATTGGGAGTTTGTGTGATCTCAAAATGGGTTTGAGATCTGGAAATTTGAAATAAATGGATGTCTTAAAATAAATTGGATAATATCATCCTATTGCTAATAATAATCTTCCAAATTTTGAATTGAATTTGTTTAAATGAATGAGACATGGAGTATGGTAATCCATTGTTGAGATAAAAGGAAAATTGATTTAAAGGAATTAAATCAACATTTGAAGTATTAACTCGAATTTATATAATTCGAGATAGTTTAAATTTGAAATTTGAATTAGTTCAAACTGAATTTGATTTGAATCAACTGAAATGGTGATTGAATATGTATAAGTATAAAAAATTCAAATGGAAAATTTGAATTAGATTAATTGGAAACAATTTGAAATTGAAGACGGTTCAATTTGAAATTAGTCCAAATTGATTTGAATAATTTGGAATTGTAATTAAAATTGAATAGTTTTAAATTCAAGTGGAATTTGAATTAAATTTAGGAGGAAATCAAGAATAATTCAACTTGATTTGGAAATGGAATTTGAAATTGGGATTAATTCAAACTGGAGTTGAAATGGATTGGAATTGAAGTGGGTTCAATTAAATGGATATTAGTCCAAAGTGATTGGAATAACTTGGGATTGTAATTAAAGTTGAATATGTTTAAAATCAAATGGAATTTGATTTAAATTTGAAAGGGATAGAGAATTAATTCAACTTGAATTGGGAATAAATCAAGTTCAATGGAAATTGAAGTTATTTAAATTAAAATTTGGTCAATTTAAATGGAAGTGGAATTTTAATTTGATTGATGAGAATGAAGATTGGGAAGTGAACAGTTTTGACTCTGGACTATTTTTAATATAAATTGTTTTAATATAAACCTATTTTCAAAGCTATTTATTATATATACAACTTTTCTTTTAAAAGCCAAACTATCCTATATTTGTTTTACAATTATTTTTGAAACTGTTTTACAAAACTAATTACTATCATAATATTATTTTGCAATAATCTAAAATTTCTATAATTATTTTAACTATTTTCTAACTATTTTACATCTATTTTACAAACTAGTAATTATTTTCAACTACTTATCTATTTTCAAATTTTTCAAGCTATTTTCTAAATAAACTGGTCGGAGTTTAAACTGTTATTGGTTAAATACCCAATCAAGATAAAATAGAGATGATAATCCATATAGTTTGAAGCAAATGTGAGTAAGTGAATGAAAATCAAAGTGAATGTGAATAGAAATGAAATTGATTTGGCTAATAACCAATAAAGATAAATACGTAGGGTGTACATATGTTATTCTATTCGCATAGTGATTTGATCAGATTCGAGCACAGAATTTCGAGATAATATGTCTATCCGAGTTGGAATTTTTCACTCGATTTTCGACGGCGAACCTGGATATGGATGGTTGATTGGTTCTGGATATCCTCTATCATAGTTAGGCTATGAAAGGTGAATGACGGTTTCTGATCAAGAAACCAGATCTGTGTCCGCACTAGGAAGTCGGGTGGACGATACTAGTTCGGAGATGAAATTGCGTGATCGAGTGAGCGATCAGATTGGTATAGCGTATGGATGATATGTGTACATCGTACGGATTTGAATGAAATTGATATTGAAAGGAATAATCAAATTTGAATATTTGGTTTTGAGTAAACAAAGTAAGTATCTTTGTTTTATAAGATAAAACTCCCCTTGATGAATCTTTTGCCAGAAGGAAAGGATTTTGAAAATGTTTGAAATATAAAAAGAGTTTTATACAGGTTTGAAATGATCCAAGGTTTTGAAAATTATATATATCTGTATATATATGTATAAAGGATCTTATGAGGATTTTTGGAAAAAGGTTTTGGGAACCTATGGATTTGGAAAGGCTTTTGATTTTTGGGTAAAATCAATATTGAATTTGGAAAGCCTAGTTTAGGAATTATCGATTTTGGGATAATCGATTTTGAGTAAAGGAGATTTGTATGAGATCATACTAGGTGTATGATTTAAAGATACTATATATGTATAGTATAAAATGTTTTGATGATGCTCTGGAGAAAAAGGCGCTCCCTTGGAATGGACTTCTCAGGAGTACCACCACGTGGTGCTGCCTTGAGCCCCAAGGGGGGGTTCTAAAGTTGATCCTGTGAGGAGTCCGGAAAAAACTAGTTCCTGGGGATCTTGAGTAGGGGTTACCATAGCGAAAGTCGTGTGTGTCGCTGAGAGCCAAGGTCTACGTTTGATTTTATATTGGTAGACCGCGATCTATGGTAACATAGTGAAGGTCGTGTGCGTCGCTGAGAGCCAACAGTCTGCGTTTGATTTTATATCGGCAGACTGCGACCTGTGATAACATAGCGGAAGTCGTGTGCGTCGCTGAGAGCAAACAGTCTACGTTTGATTTTACATCGGTAGACTGCCACCTATGTTGGAGTGGAGAAGTTTCATTTCGACAGCGAAAATCAGAGGGCCGCTGAGAGCCTACAGTTACATGACTTTTGCTGCGACGGCAACGTAACCCTGGGTGTAACTGTGATCTGTTTTGTGGGGATCCATGGCGTAATCGAGAGGCCTTACAGTTACATGGACTTTTGCTGCGACAGCAACGTAACCCTGGATGTAACTGTGACCATGGATGGGGGTGATGATTTCCAAAGCATTCTCACCAAAGATATATCCTCTATTTTCAAAAACTGTTTTCTATATTTTTAATAAAATTATTTTCCAAGTATTTTCACTGGGTGTTGAAAATGGGTCTGCTAAGTACTTATAGATTTTCAGTCCTACGCCTGATCAACGTATGACCGAATTTCTGTAAGAACGACGATGGACTTGTTGAGACATCGAGTTATAAAAATATTTTAAAATGATCAAAGAATATTTTAACTGATTTTAGATATTTAATAAATTCTGGCTTCGTTCCTTTTCGAGGACGAAAAGATTCAAAGGGAGGTGGAATGTGACGATCCGGAATTTTGAACAATATCAATTTAATAATCTTTGATAATAATTAAATTGATATGATCATTTTATATTATAAATTGATAAGTTAAAATTATTTTAAAGAGGCTGATAATAATAATTTGTTAATATCTATTAATATTTTTCTTAACAATAAATAGGTAAGTTTAATTCTTTTGAAAGCTAATGATTTGGGAATATTTATTTTGGCAATTTAAAATTGGTAAGATTTATTTTTCAAAAGTTAATCAAAATATTTTCTATTTATAATATATATGTATTGGTATATCTTGTAAATAGGAAGTTTTAATGTAATAAAAGCTCTATATTCAAATTGTAATATATATATATATATATATATATATATATATATATATATATATATTTGTATATATTAGAAATAGGGAAATATTGGTTTGAATTTAATAAGTGTTTTCAAACTTTATTTTATATAATTTGTAAGTTGAAATGTTAATTTGATTTAATACTTTTAAAAATGATATTTAAGATTTAAATTAAAAGTTAATTTGTTTAACATTCTTTCATTTTAGTTTTAACATAAGATAAATTTATTTAAAAAAAATTATATAAAGAATTAAAATAGATATCTAAAGCTTATAAACATATGTTATATAAATTGAATAAAAAGGCATAAGTTATTTGTTAATAATTGTTAATATGAAATCACTTTTACATTTATATGAAATCTAAAAGCTAATTTATATAAGATAAAAACATTTTATAACCATGTAATATTACATACATATACATATTACATGCAAGGTTTAAATAAATTATATAAAAAATATAATAATAAAACAATAAAATAAAATAACACTTGTAAAACATTTAAAATACATGTAAAAACACTTGTAAGCATATAAGCTTAGGTGTAATGAAATTAAATCATCCAAGGGACAAATGTCAAATTCTCTTAATGATTAAATTTAAAATCAAAATGTAAAAGAGAGGAAGAGTTTTATTTTCAGCAAATGTTTCTTTTCATTCTGAATCAAAACAAAGATCAAAAATCAAAAGAAATAATTTGAAAAAAAGCCTGTAAAAATCTGAAATTAGAAGAAGAAGTAGAGTCTGAAACAAAAAGAGGATAATCTGGAAAGTTCAAATCAGAAGATAAGCTGGAATCTCATATCAGAGGCAAGATCTTCAAGTGCAAATATGTAAAATCTGGAAAATGCAGACAAGAAAACTAAACTTCAACATGCAAGTGAAAATTTGAAAAGGGTAGTGAAATTTCAGGCCTGGAAACAAATATACAGTTCCGTCTTCTGCAAACAAGGTGAGTAAACTAAGATTTTAAAAACAGTTTTTAACTTGGTTTCAACTTGTTCATATGAATAATATCACGATGTTATCTGAAATATTTGATTCAAAGTGAATGCATGTTTTGAAATGTGAATATTGGATTGCCTGTAGAGTTAAAATTTATGCTCTGTGTAAATTGACAGTTTTCAATTGCATGATAAATTCAATAACTCAAAGTTGAATTTGAATTGGCCTATGATTTGTAAACAAAGGTTGCTTGAAATCATGTAATCTTACTTCTAAAAATAATTACAGGATTTTATGATGGATATGTAGCTCAAATTTTAAAATTTACAGTAAAATCTTAATATGGGTCAAAATTTAATCGAATAAATTTTGAGCTTGAATTACATAATTGAATTCATAGTGCAAAACCATGATTTTTGAGATTTGTATCATGATTTTTAGATTAGAAAGTGAAGAGAATTTCGAGATTTACTGATTTGGGCTTTATGGCCAATCTGAGACGAACGACGTCAAATTGGTCGACGTGGTTGAGAATGAAGGTGGAGGGGGCGACAGTGATCATCAGAAAATTAATTGGGAAAATTTTAGGGTAGGTGTTGGCCGGAGATTTGAGTGAGTAGGGTTTGTATGCTTATAGTGTCGAGGTTGTTCCATTGGGATTGTCGGCAACGTGATGCAATCGAAGTCGACCGCTTGTGGTTCTGGAGACACTGGGGAGTGAGGCAGAGCTAGGGTTGAGTGGCGAGGTGTCACGTGTGGGGGATGATCGGCGTTGATGGTTTTTCTGGCAATGGTGTTTCGAACAGTTTGGGTTCGATGGTGATTTTTCGTTTCGCGTTCATATTCGATTTTCTGGGTTGAGCGTTGAGATGTAGGGATCGATCGCGACTTGGTGGAGACGTCGAAGTTGGTCGGAATTACTCCGATGGTCAGTGCATGTGCACGACGTTGTTGTGTGTCAGTGCGTTCTTGGGTTGCTGATTAGTTTGGGAAAGAAGCAGAAATCTCGGGTTGAACTCGAGAGAATTTTCAGTGCGACTCGAAGTAGTATGATTAGTGAATGCCCTGGTGTTCGTGAGAGATTGCTCGCGTGTGTCTCGGGTAAAATAGGAGTTGCCTCGGGATTGTAAGCATGTTGTGTATAGGGTTTGAAGTACAGGTTATATTAAAGATGAATTCTAAGTTTTAAACGCAAGGAAGGATGCAAGTTTTATCATCATAAGTTTTGTTTTCCAACCTAAAATTTACTCGAATAAGCATTTATTTAATTTACTTAAAGGTAATGATAATAAGTGGTCAAAGTAGAATCAAATGTTTAAATTGTTTATATTAAAGGCAATTTTATATTTCCAAATTATAAAATTTAATTACTAAATATTTACTAATAAAGTATAATGATGAAATAAAGTATTTAATTAGAATATTGGTTTGTTAATTACTTAAAAAAAATTAAGGTTAATTAATCTAAGTAATTAAAGGAAGTAATTAAAGAAGTAATTAATTTATGGAAGTAATTAAGAATTCATTTCTTAAGAGTAATTGAGAAAAATTAATTAACTTGTGTTGTGAGATATTGATTAATAATTATGGGTTATTAATCAATAGATAAAGGTTAATTAATCAGTTAATTAGATTAATTAATTGATTATAAGTAATTGTGGTTTGTTCACTTCGTATGGAAGGAGATTAGCTGATAATTAAGACTTATTAATTTATAATTAAAGAATAATTAATCTATAATTAAAGATTAATTAATTAGTTTATAGGAAAATTAAGTAATAACTTACCCAGTTGTAATTAATGAGATGAAGGTGATTAATTAATTTAATTAATTTATTAAAGATGGTCCCTTGGTAATTGATTTAGTGATTACTTAATGAGATTGATAAGTGTAATTACTTAAGGAAGTAATTAACGGTAATTACTGGATGTAATTAAAGATGTTGATGATGAAGTAATTTGGATTAAAGTCCTATGTAATTAATCACGAGATTAATTGAGATAATTAATTAAGGATAATTAAATTTTGAAATAAGTAATTAAGGATAGCTGATTAGGGATTAATCAAGGGATTAATTAGAGAATAAATTAAGGATTAATTTATTCAATAAAGTAATTAAGGGTAGTTAATGACTAGATGTTATTAATCAAGGGTGATTAACAATCATGGTTAATAATTAATTGATGAGGTAATTAAAGGTTAATTACTGTATTTGGTTAAGGATAAGTTAATTTGTGAAATTAATTAAGGGATAAATAGAATGATATTAGAAGCATTTGATTTATTGTTATCCCTAATATGTAGATCGGATGCTATGTGATAAGGTATGTTTGACTTAAACTATGATGATGTGGTTTTCTAATTGATGATGAATTGCTGTGTCATCCTGTATATAAAGTTGAATTGTTTTTCCCTTGGATAATTTAAGTCAAGTTGGCATTTGGTTCGAAGAGACCGGAGTCGGGTATTAGAAATATCCGAAAACCACTTCGATTCTTTATATATTGCTATGTGAAATAAATAGGCTGGTATGGAATGATTTAAGTGAATTGGACCTTTTGATCTAAGTCCTGGTATTTAGAAATTGATGTGTGACGTAAGTAATGTCTATAACAATTAGTGAACTTGTAATTGATATAAGTTACCCCGGGTTTATATAAATTGTATGCTTTCGTATTCCAAGTTAGATGAGTTTACTCACACTGGTTTCCAGCCTGACCCGGGTGTTACTTTGATGTAATGCTCGGGTCAGACCGAGTATTACAGATTTGCAGGTGAGGACGTTCTGGAGCTCAAGAGGAGAACTGAAGGTCAGAATCGTACTGAGTGTTTATCCGCTGTGATATATATTGTTATTTATATGGGACAGGTTATTTTAAACTGTCCAGTGTTGAGAAATTGTTGTAACTCTGATGTAAAATGTAAATTAACAGATACAGTTTTCTTTTGTACAACTGTTATTGTTATATGATATTATATTTTATCCGCTGCGATTGTGAGATGCTGGTTTTCTATTCTTCTGTTCTTCTATCTCTTTTCTTATTTTCACTAACTATCTGGAAATTTCTGGATCGAAATTTCCAGGACGTTACAAGAAGAAGAATGGAAAGTAGGTAGAATTTGTGAAGGAAGTGGTAGGTATTTATAGCATTGAATTCTTCAAGCATGAAGCAAACTCAAATTACCAAAACACCCATCCCTACATCACCTTCTTGCACAAGCACCATCGCCTCCCTCCTTCACTTCATGCTTTGTCTCCTTACATCATCCTCTCCCATCACTTTCAACACCTCAATTCATGTTTTTTCCCTTGCCTTAGCACTTAAGGAAATGAATGGTGATGCATTTATGCTAAAGGGCAAATTTTGTTTGGATCTGATGTGATTTGACTAGATTTTGTCAACTTTGCTTAATTAATTGCTCACTAGTTTAAAATAATTTTTGTTAGTTATAAATACATTTTTATGTGTTTATATGCATATATAATAAGCATTCAAGTTGCAAAACACTTACACAACTTGTATTTAACCAACGTTGATTTTCGACAAAACGTTTTACAGTCACATTTTCTATTTTTAATCATTCTATATATATATAGAGAAAATAAGTTTCTTATCATCTTTAAATTATTAAAACAAGATCATTTGAGTTATAATACCATATTAATAATATTAAAGTTCAATTACAAAAACACGACGTCGATTTGTCAAAGTGCGACGAAGTTTATACACTTTTATAAAACAAGTATATATGTTTATAAAACCAACACAAACCATCTTTTTTATTATTTTATCAGAAATCAAAATACATTATTTATCATTCAAACACTTATTTGATTATATATTTAATTTTATTGAATGCCAACTTTTGTCACTTTTACAATGAAAATCCAAACACTCTATTTTGTAAACAAGTTCTAAAATAAGTTCATCAGTCTTATTTATTGTACAAAACTTGATTATTATTTTGAAATAAACATATATTTGGATATTTTAAAATTAAATATTTCTATTTTCAAAGTGATAAAGTTATGGGTTGTTACAGCTGATCCTATGCAAACTCTGCCTATATGCATAACGGAACAAGAAACGTAAAAAAAACAAACTATCCGCACCACATTTTCTTCGGTTGTGTTCGCATCCGAAGCAAATACTATCATTTGCTTTGGTTCATCCTTAACAACCGAAGCAATTGGTGCATGAAAAGCAATAGAAAATACAAAAATGCAATTTGCTAGTTATCTGTAACGATCGAAGCAAAAAGTGTTATTTGCTTCGCTTGTCCTTACAGCCGAAGCAAATGCACTGAAGCAAATGATGGTATTTGCTTCGGTTGTCCTTACGACCAAAGCAAAATAGTGTTGTTTGCATCGGTTGTCCTTACAACCGAAGCAATAATGTTATTTGCATCGGTCCCTTAGGAACCAAAGCAACTGCAAATTATTTTCACTACACCAATCCAACCATTTTATAACACAACTTTTGTAATGTAAGGCAATTTTTTAATATATATTTACTATTGCTTTAAATATTATAATAATTAGTAATTTATACTTAATAAAAAATAACAAATGTTTATTTAATAATTTATAAATGGTGATTTATAATTAATAATTATCAATGACAGTTGATATATGTCATTACTTATAATTTTTATAATTAATCATTATTAATAAATAAATTATAATTACTAATTATTATTATGATCAATAAAAAATTATATATGATAATTTATTATTGTTAATTATTAATAATTAGTAAATTATAGTTAATATCTAGTAATTATATTTAATAGTTAATAAATATAATTGATATTTGATAATTAATAATTAATAATTAAAATGTTACAATTAAATCATTAATAATTGATAATTGATATACATACTAATTTAAATATAGTAATTACTAGTTAATAATAATAATTGCTATTAATAACTATAATATATACGTAATAATTAACATTTATTAATTAATATTCAATTACAATTGAGAAGCAACCGGATTTTTGGCCCGTGCACATAAAAATCCTTATAGAATTATTAAATTTAAAATTTCCATGAAGTTTTGATAAAAATAAACTGAAAAATATCAATAATTTTTTTTTTATTGAAATAGGGGTTTTGAACTTATAACATTGTTTATGTTTCAAGTATACATTTGAAGATTTTAATTTTGAACACTTAATATTTTTGACTAATTTTTTTATAATTAGCAATAGTACAACAAAAATACCTTTTTTCTCATTTCGCTTGCTGCTCCAACTTTCATTTCCCTTCGTTTAGCTTTTCATTTCCCACGTAACTTTTTGTTTCCTGCTTAACAACAGTACAATAAAAATGCATTGTTGCAACTTCATCTTCTCAAAAATGCTTCTTCTCCATTCGTCATCAGATAATTCATGCTCCTCGAAAACTTTATGACCAAAAACCATTACAATAAAAAAATCATGCAGCCAACAAATTTGCTTCACCTTAAAAAGTAGTCGATTCCAAAAAATGCACGATGCTGCTAAAATGAACGTGAAGTTTATTATTGAGCATGAATGGTATTTAGATCTAGAAGCCGCTCGTTATCCCTAGGTTGCTCACATATTGAAGGTGGTCGCTATCGTGTCAGATCTGAAACTACCGGAGTTTGAGTGCTCGCATCAAAATCTAGAGGTGAAGTTGAGCAAGGTTGATGAAGTTGAAGTTGTCAATGAAGTCGTTGGAGTTTGAGTGCTTGCATCTGAGTCTGGAGGTGAAGTTTGCCAAAGTTCATGAAGCTGAAATTGTCCGTGAAGCCGTTGGAGTCTGAGATGATCACGTTGCCAAGTTGTCGACGAATTCGAGATACTACTTCTTCCTTGAGATGATGATGTCGATCTGAATTATAGCATTGTAGTATGAAATTGTATTTTTGACTTTGGGTTTGGTTGTAGTTTGATGGTGTGAAGAGGTGTAGTCTTATTTCATTTCTCGCTTAACAACAATATAGCAGTACAAAGTACAACATCGGTTAATTAAGATTGTTGGAATAGGATTGGAATCCCGTTTCAAACTAACACAGTGACACTAATTTTGATTTTGTTCTCAATCTGGATTAGGCCTGTCAACGGATACTTTCGGATGCAGATAGTGCCATATGCGCATCCGAAATGATTTTCGGATATCAGATATCTGCATCCGTGGATATGGATGGATATCGGAATAATTATCCTATCCATAAACGAATGATAAATCAAGAAATATAAATATAAATTTTAAGTTTAACATACATTTTTTTCAATCCAATTAATATTATAAAAGTCTTAAATATAAAAAAATATGGCGATAATAAATAGTTTTGAGCGGTTCATAACCATTAAGTGCATATAATATAAACTACTAACTTAATAAAACAATAAATAAATATCTTTCATTATACTAAAATACACATAATTTAAAGTATAATCTTGACAATGACCGGATGGGTAATTTTTGGATGCGGATGTCTTCGTATCCGCATCCACATCTGTTTTTCTGGATATCAGATGCTATCTGCTTTTTGGATGTGGACTGATTTTGTATTTTTTGGGTATCCACTGACAGCCCTAATCTGGATTGAAAACTCAATTCTATAAATGTGTTGTTAGTGTGGCTCATGTTTATTGAGTTTGTCTAGAGCAAGCATCAACCTCCATTCTGCTAATGTTGTTTATAAATGTATTCCTTTAAGTGAAAGCTCCTTACTAAATCATATCGGTAAGGTAAGAAAAAAAACATTATTGCAAGATGTCGCTAAAAGAATGATTCATTACAAAATTTGAATTACTTTGTCGTACAAAATGAATTGTTTAAACAATCCATTATATTTTTTGGATTTAATATAAAAAGTGGACATTGAAATTTTTTCATTTGAATTAATGGTTTTACACAACTTTTTTTCTTGTCTTCAAGATAATTAAGAAACAAGAAGAGTGATTATTTAGGAAAGTTCAAGGTAGACAAACCATCTATGGTAGCATTTACAATTTTCATATCCTTAGGAATTGTCCCCAATTTTTACTCGTTAATACACTTATGTTATAATAGTACAAGTTAATACAATTAGAATTTTTTATTCTTAGGTCTCACGCGTTGTTGGAATTACTTCTCATGTATACCTCTTTACTATTTTGTAACAACCCGCATATTTATCGATTTTATATTTAAATATTTTATCGACACTCGGAATTTAGTCCGAAAAGCTATTTTTGCATACGGTCGAATTAGGACTCGGGACCACTTCCATTGAGTTCAAAATGCCTTTTGCAACCTTTTTGAGTATAAGATTCGATATGTTTGGAGTAAGTTGAATTTTGCTACCTTTTCACTTAGGGCTTTGGGTTAGGTTCAGCCCACTAGCCAACTTAATACCCCAAACTGAACCACTCCTCTTCATTCACTCCCTCTTCCTCTACCTTTCAATTCTAAAGAGATTAATGGTGAGTGGAATGGGAAATTAAAACTCCAAACCCTAGTTTCCATTTACAAGTTCTAGCTCCAAATCAATAGAGGAAGCTTTGGTAAGCCTCTTCTTCTTCTCCAACTCATTCTCTTATCAATTTCAGAAATTCCTAAACCTAACTTTGGAAATGTTCTTCTTTTTGAGCATAGATTCAAGCTCATTTGGGTTGTGTTGAAGAGTGGTTGATTCTCCCTTTGCTTTCAACTTCTTCTTCATTGTTTTTGTGAAAAGGTGAGGACTTATCGCACATCTTAATCTATAACTATTTTCGATTGTTAGGTATGAATTCCTAACACTTATTTTTGTGCAATTGATTTTGATTTGGATTGGTTTTGTGAATATTCCAATTTTAGTATTTTGAAAGCCAAATCCTTAAAAATCATAGCTTTGATCTTTGATCAGGATTTTGTGATGCATCGAAGAGCTTATAGGGCTGGGTAGTCGATTGGCATAAACGCCTAGCGTCCATTGCTCGTCTGATTTGAATTTGGTGGATATTTGGCCCTCACTTAGATAGGCTGGGAGGAGCTGGAAACAAGCTCCGGTTGACCGAGCTCTGTGGCCGGCCGGCCGACCAACCTGCTACCAAAGTGCATAGCACTTCTCTGTCTCTGGTCCGGTCGACCAGCTACAGAGCTCAGTCGACCGACCTGCTTCCCGAGAATTTTCCAGAACAGGGTCCGGTCGACCGAGCTCTGTAGCCAGCCGACCGACCTGTTACTATTTTTCCTATTTCGCCTATTTTGCGTGGTTTCCAAATTTAATCAATTCGTGTTCTTTCCTTATTTGTTGTTATCATTTGTTATTGACTTTGATGACTTCTTTCCTTCGGGAATTTTAGGAATATCCATTTTGATGGATTCGGTATCGATTTCTTTGGATTTTTATTCACGTCTTCGAATGTGAATTTTAGTGATTGATTGTTTCTACAATCATTTTTGTGACTTGTCACTTTAAAAATATAAAGGTTTCAATACTAGTAGTAAATATCAAAATTCTTTCATCAAAGCGACTTCAAAACTATTTTATTACTAAACTCTTTTCTTAAACCGTTTTCCAATCTATTAGTATATAAAGGCCTTTACTTCACTCGGATGAGAAATCGAATTAAACGGCTTAGAAAAACAAGTGGTATGAAATGCTTGCGTTTGCTTCGTCGGTTAATTCTTGGACTTGTTCGATTGAGCCTTTTTGTGACAATTTCCTAGTGAAGATCTACAGTTTGTTCGTAAATATTTAAGTTAAGCTAGTGGTTATGGGACATGAAGCTAAACTCATATATTTACTAGCTTAGTGTAATTAACACTTTCTTGATGATCAACGAAGATCAATTTTTGATTTAGACTAGCAAAGTGCGATGTCTCTTTGTCTGCGAGGGAGACTAAACCCCGTTTTGTGGAGTTTCGACTCAAATTAGTGGGGTAGCAACCCATGGTCTTCAGGCCGTTTGTGGAGCTTCGGCTTGATTTGTGATGGTTAGCAACCATGGAATTAGTGTTCCGTTTGTGATACACGTGTTGGTGAGCTTTATGCTCCCGTTTGTGATAGGCCTCCCCCTTTTTATGATTTCTGGATTTCGTGTGTTGATTTCTGGAATTTGTGCTTTACCAATTTTAGTGATTTTCATTGATATGATTTACCAATTTTTGTGCATTGGTGAATTCGTCTGTCATTGACTTGTTGTGAACACAAGTTTTGGGTATGAAACCCTTTTTGGATCTTTGAGAAGATTTTTGTGATATTGATTAATCTCATGATGATTTTCAATTACATACTCCTAGTAGTATGCCATTATGGTTATCATATGTTTATGCCATGTCTCTTATTCTATATCATGTCATCTGATATTTATAGCTAGACTGATCCGTTTATTATTTTCTTATTAAATAACACTCGGGTCAGACCGAGATGTTACAGGTGCTTCTGCTTAACTTCTCACCAGAGATCATTGTCCTAACTTTTGGCTAACTACTTAGATTAGTAGTTTTTGGTCGTATACATTTGAGATATAGACTCATAGTTATGTACTTATTCTTTTGAATAGCACATGTTGCTATCCTTTTGTGTCATTGTGGATCTTTTAGACCACTACTCTGATGAACACTTTTATGTGTTATATATATTCATGTCTATTTCCGCCTTTGTGATATGAATTATCTGTGACTGATTTATGTTATGCTTATTTTGATATTTGTTTCCGAAGACATTATAGCCACTGTGTAGTAACTTTGAGTTTGTGTCGGTATGTCGGATTTTCTCTTGAAAAGAATGTAAGTTATATTTTATCTGGCATATCGGTACTCGCACAAAGCAATTATACAGATGGTCGCTCCTCAACAGCCTTATTTTCCGTGCTAGTTGACGGCATTATACCGTAGTGTCCTTGGCTAGCGTGGGTATAGAGGTGGGGTGTCACGGCTTGGTATCAAAGCCAAACTTCGGAACAATGTAGAATAATTTAACAAGGATCGTCGTCCTAAGTCCTTCTTAGGAGTCGTGCCTTAGGATTTAATTCGAGTCTTCGTACCAATTCATCCTATTTTCTTTATGATTCCTTGTTTTATCTATCAAGATTTCTTGATATTCATTTGATGAATAACCTTTTTCTTCTTCTGTCTTTCTTTCTAAAGGAAGAGAAATGGTTAGACCTGGCCGTCCCAGCGCCGGTCAATCTAGTGCTACTCCCTAAGATGGAGTTTTTATGTCTTCCCAGCAGCTTCTTGATCTAGTAAAGAATGCTCGGGCAGCCGGTTCTAATCCGGAACCAACTCATCCTAAGTCTGGATTTGCACGCGTGTGCAACGATTATACCAACTTGGGTGGGAAACCATTCAAGGGTTCTGAAACTATTATTGAAGTCCAGACTTGGCTGAGATCATGCGATCGAATCTTTTCTCGCATGAATCTTATTGATCTTCACCGTGTTCAGGTGGCCTCTACTATGCTCCAAGAAAGGGCATTAGACTGGTACGAGCTTCTGATTTCTGAAATTATTGAAGCGGATCTTACTTGGAAGAAATTCCGAGAGCGCTTCGAGTTAAAATTCGTACCAGAAGCAGAGAAGGTGACATTGGCTCGCCGCTTTATTGACCTTGTTCAAGGTGAATCTTCTGTGACAGACTATGTCGCATCTTTCGAATCTCTTTCCAAATACGGGGTTGAATACATTAACACCTCATTGAAGAAAAATCATAGATTTGTTTATGGCTTGAACAAGAGTCTCAAGAAGCCATTACTTCTAAAATTAGAAGTCTCTTTTGATCAACTGATTGATATTGCTCTTCGTCTTGAAGAGGCGGATAAGGAAAGCGATGTTGAAGTTGTGGGTGCCAAACCAAACTTCAACAACAACAAGAAAAGGCCTAACAAATTCAAAGGTCCTTATCCCAATAAGAAAGGGAAGCAAGCAACCCCTGTGGCAAAGACTTCTTCCTTTGGTCGTGGGGAATGCTATAATTGTGGTTCGAATGACCATTACGCGAAAAAGTGTCCAAAGTCCCTCTCTTGTCGCTACTGCAAAGGTCCCGGCCATGTTATATCTTCATGCCCCAAGCTTCAGGGCAAGAGGGAGGGAAAGCTAAATATGGCTCAGGCCCCTGGAAACACATCTCGTGGTCAAGGTGCATCTTATTCTATCCTGGATGGCATTATTATACTTCGTGATCAACCTATTCGAGTTCTTTTTGACACGGGTGCATCCCATTCTTTTATTTCAAAAGAACTCGTTGATACTTTTTCTTTAAGTGTTGTTGCTTTAATGACTTCTTTGAGAATTGCGAATCCAGTTGGTGGATCCGCAACTCTTAGTTTTCTTTGTAAAGGTTTGGAGATTATTTTGTGCGATTTTTCTTTCCTAGCTGATTTGCATGTTATGCGTTACTTAGGCTTTGGAATGATTTTGGGAATGGATTGGCTTAACCGTTATGAAGCTCATATCCTATGCCTTGAGCGGACTATTCATCTTCGACATCCTCAATCTATTAAGCAGATTTCTATTATTCTCAAAGATTCGGATTCCACTTTATCTGCATCTTTATATTCTTTAAATCCTCGTGATGATGATAATGATGATGAGGAAGACGTCATTTCTCTTATTCACATTGTTCGTGAATTTTCCGACATATTTGAGCCCATTTTGGGATTACCACCTAAGCGAGCAATTGAGTTCAGAATTAATCTTACCCTGGAGCTCAACCTATTACTCGTACTCCTTATCGTTTGTCCAATAAAGAAAATGAGGAGATGCGCATACAATTATCCGATTTGGAAACGAAGCAATTTATTCTCTCTAGTTCCTCGCCTTGGGGAGCTTCGGCTATTTTTGTGAACAAATCCGATGGCACACTTAGGCTTTGCGTTGACTACCGCAAGCTTAATGATCTTACTATCAAAAATAAATATCCTTTACCTCGGATTGATGACCTATTCGATCAACTTAGTGGTGCTAGAGCCTTTTCACAATTGGACTTGGCAACCGGTTTTCATCGGCTTCGTATTGCAGAGGATAACATTCCTTTGACATCGCTCCGTACTCGATATGGATCTTATGAATGGCTTGTTATGCCATTTGGTTTAACGAATGTTCCGGCTTATTTCGTTGACCTTATGAATCAAGTTTTCAAAGATTTTCTCGATCGATTTGTTATCATCTTTATTGATGATATTCTTGTGTATTCAAAAATCGTGGAGGAGGATGAAAAGCATCTTCGAATTGTATTGGGAACTCTTAGGAGTAATCAATTAAAAGCAAAATTTTCTGAGTGCCATTTTTGGCAATCTAGTGTGAAGTTCCTCGGTCATATTATTTCCGAACCCGGAATTTCCGTAGATCCTTCAAAGATTGAAGCGATTCAAGATTGGAAGAGACCGAAGAGTGTGACGGAAATCCGTAGCTTCGCTGGATTGGCGGGCTATTACCGTCGTTTTATCAAGGACTTTTCAAAAATTGTCGTGCCTCTCACTAGCTTAACTAAGAAAGGTGTTAAATACATTTGGTCGGACAAATGTGAAACTTCTTTTCAGAAATTAAAAGAACTCCTTTCCGATGCTCCTATTCTTGTGATTCCCGAAGGAAATCAAGATTTTGTTGTTTATACCGATGCTAGCCGCGTTGGTTTGGGTGTCGTTCTTATGCAGAGAGAACGTGTTATTGCTTATGCTTTTAGGCAATTGAAGTCTGCTGAGACTAGATATGCCACTCATGGTTTAGAACTCGGAGCTATTGTTTTCGCCCTTCGTATTTGGCGTCATTATCATTTGGGAGAAAAGTTTGTTCTCTACACCAATCATAAGTCTTTGAAATATCTATTTTCTCAAAAGGAACTTAATTTGCGTCAATAGCGTTGGCTCGAATTTCTTGCACCTTATGATCTTGATATTCTTTATACTCCCGGAAAGGGAAATCGAGTTGCAGATGCACTTAATCATAAGCAACAAGCGGTTGTTTCTTTGATGATATCTGAATGGAATGATCTCGGAATTTTATCCACTTGTGAAATTCGAGATCGAGTTTTCGATTTATGTTGATCTCTTGTTTTATGTAGTCTTGAGGCTCATCCTTCTCTTTTAGACCGCATTCTTGAAGCTCAAAAGCAAGATCCCGAATTGGCTCTTCTTGGCCAAAATTTTAGGGATAAAATGATATTGAAAGTATGAAAGACTTTGATATTGGTTCTCGTGGCGGCATTCGAAGATTTGGTAGACTTATCGTACCGAATATTAGTGATCTTCGTAGAGATATTTTAGAAGATTCACATCGTTCTAAATTTACCATTCATCCCGGTAGTAGTAAAATATACGCGGATATGAAGCAACTTTATTATTGGGAGGGAATGAAATCTGATTATTGCTAACTTTGTTAAGTGTTGCATGACTTGCCAACTCATTAAGGCCGAACATCAAAGGCTCGGTGGGTTATTGCAACCTTTAGAGATTCAAATTTGGAAGTGGGATCAAGTTTCCATGGATTTTATAGACGGCCTTCCCCGTTCTCGTTCGGGTCATGATAGCCTATGTGTGATAGTTGATAGACTTACTAAATCTGCCCATTTTATTCCCATTCGGTCCAATCGGAACGTACCTCTTTTGGTCAAACTCTTTATTAAAGAAATTGTTAAATTGCATGGATTTCCTACTTCTATTGTCAGTGATCATGATCCATTGTTTACTAGTGGATTTTGGAAGAGTCTTCAAAAAGCTTTGGGAACGAAGCTTAATTTTAGCACCGCTTATCATCCTCAGTCAGATGGACAAACCGAGCATGTGAATCAAACTCTTGAAGATCTTCTTCGTACATGTGTTCTTGATTTTGGTGAAAGTTGGGAAGATCATATTTCTCTCGTTGAGTTTTCCTATAATAATAGCTTCCAATCTAGTATTGGTATGGCTCCTTTTGAGGCACTCTATGGAAGGCCATGTCGTTCTCCTTCTTGTTGGCTTGAGGCCGGTGAGAAGCTGGTTTTAGGTCCAGATTTTATTCGTGATTCCACAGAAAAGATTGATCTTATTCGTCATAGGTTGAAAGAAGCCCGAAGTAGACAAAATTCCTATGCCAATAACCGAAGAAGGAGGTTAGAATTTTCTGTTGGAGATCTTGTATTTATTCGTGTTTCACCTATGAAGGGTGTTGTACGTTTCAGTAGATCGGGAAAATTAGTGCCTCGATATATTGGGCCATTTTCTATCACCGAACGTATTGGTACCATGGCTTATCGCCTTTTATTACCGGCTCAATTTTCTGCTATTCATGACGTGTTTCACGTTTCTCAATTACGGAAATGTCTTCGAGATTCCAATTCTATTCTTGAGCCTGATGTTGTGGAAGAAATTGAAGTTTTGCCTAATCTAACTTTTGAGCAACATCCTATTCGTATTATTGCTTCGGAAGTCAAACGACTTCGAAATAAAGACGTTCCTCTTGTTAAAGTTCAATGGTCCTCAAATCCTAAGGATTGCTCTTGGGAATCTAGAGAATTCATCGAGCGAACACAGCCGGACTTACTTTCTCATGCTCTTTGAGGTGAACTTTCTTTTTATTTCAAATTTCTTTTATGTTGAATATGCTTACATGGTTGTTACTATATATTTTCTTCCTAAATATTGCGAGGACGCAATTTCTTAAGGAGGAGAGTCTGTAACAACCCGCATATTTATCGATTTTATATTTAAATATTTTATCGATACTCGGAATTTAGTCTGAAAAGCTACTTTTTGCATACGTCGAATTAGGACTCGGGACCACTTCCATTGAGTTCAAAATGCCGTTTGCAACCTTGTTGAGTATAAGCTTTGATATGTTTGAAGTAAGTTGAATTTTGGTACCTTTTCACTTAGGGCTTTGGGTTAGGTTCAGCCCACTAGCCAAATTAATACCCCAAACTGAACCACTCCTCTTCATTCACTCCCTCTTCCTCTACTTTTCAGTTCTAAAGAGATTAATGGTGAGTGGAATGAGAAATTAAAACTCCAAACACTAGTTTCCATTTACAAATCAAGTTCTAGCTCCAAATCAATAGAGGAAGCTTTGGTAAGCCTCTTCTTCTTCTTCTCCAACTCATTCTCTTATCAATTTCAGAAATTCCTAAATCTAACTTTGGGAATGTTCTTCTTTTTGAGCATAGATTCAAGCTCATTTGGGTTGTGTTGAAAAGTGGTTGGTTCTCCCTTTGCTTTCAAGCTTATTCTTCATTGTTTTTGTGAAAAGGTGAGATTTTTATCTCACATCTTAATCTATAACTATCTTCTATTGTTAGGTATGAATTTCTAACACTTATTCTTGTGCAATTGATTTTGATTTGGATTGGTTTTGTGAATATTTCAATTTTAGTGTTTTGAAAGCCAAATCTTTAAAAATCATAGCTTTGATCTTTGATCATGATTTTGTGATGCATCGAAGAGCTTATAGGGTTGGGTATTCGATTGGCATAAACCCCTAGCATCCATTGCTCGTCCGATTTAAATTTGGTGGAGATTTGGCCCTCACTCAGATAGGCTGGGAGGAGCTAGAAACAGACTCCGGTCGACCGAGCTCTGTGGCCGGCCGACCGACCTGCTACCAAAGTGCATAGCACTTCTCTGTCTCTGGTCCGGTCGACCAGCGACAGAGCTCAGTCGACCGACCTGCTTTTTGAGAATTTTCCAGAACAGGGTCCGGTCGACCGAGCTTTGTAGCCGGCCGACCGACCTGTTGCTATTTTGCCTATTTCGCCTATTTTGCGTGGTTTCCAAATTTAATCAATTCGTGTTCTTTCCTTATTTGTTGTTATCATTTGTTATCGACTTTGATGACTTCTTTCCTTCGGGAATTTAAGGAATATCCATTTTGATGGATTCGGTATCGATTTCTTTGGATTTTTATTCACGTCTTCGAATGTGAATTTTAGTGATTGATTGTTTCTACAATCATTTTTGTGATTTGTCACTTTAAAAATATAAAGGTTTCAATACTAGTAGTTAATATCAAAATTCTTTCATCAAAGCGATTTCAAAACTATTTTATTACTAAGCTCTTTTCTTAAACCGTTTTCCAATCTATTAGTATATACAGGCCTTTACTTCACTCGGATGAGAAATCGAATTAAACGGCTTAGAAAAACAAGTGGTATGAAATGCTTGCGTTTGCTTCATCGGTTAATTCTTGGACTTGTTCGATTGAGCCTTTTTGTGACAATTTCCTAGTGAAGATCTACAGTTTGTTCGTAAATATTTAAGTTAAGCTAGTGGTTATGGGACATGAAGCTAAATTCATATATTTACTAGCTTAGTGTAATTGACACTTTCTTGATGATCAACGACGATCAATTGTGATTTAGACTAGCAATGTGCGATGTCTCTTTGTCTGCGAGGGAGACTAAACCTCGTTTTGTGGAGTTTCGACTCAAATTGGTGGGGTAGCAACCCATGGTCTTCGGGCCGTTTATGGAGCTTCGGCTTAATTTGTGATGGTTAGCAACCATGGAATTAGCGTTCCGTTTGTGATACACGTGTTGGTGAGCTTTATGCTCCCGTTTGTGATAGGCCTCCCCCCTTTTTATGATTTCTGGATTTCGTGTGTTGATTTCTGGAATTTGTGCTTCACCAATTTTAGTGATTTTCATTGATATGATTTATCAATTTTTATTCATTGGTGAATTCGTGTGTCATTGACTTGTTGTGAACACAAGTTTTGGGTATGAAACCCTTTTTGGATCTTTGAGAAGATTTTTGTGATATTGATAATCTCATGATGATTTTCAATTACATACTCCTAGTAGTATGCCATTATGGTTATCATATGTTTATGCCATGTCTCTTATTCTATATCATGTCATCTGATATTTATAGCTAGACTGATCCGTTTATTATTTTCTTATTAAATAACACTCGGGTCAGACCGAGATGTTACAGGTGCTTCTGCTTAACTTCTCACCAGAGATCATTGTCCTAACTTTTGGCTAACTACTTAGATTAGTAGTTTTTGGTCGTATACATTTGAGATATAGACTCATAGTTATGTACTTATTCTTTTGAATAGCACATGTTGCTATCCATTTGTGTCATTGTAGATCTTTTAGACCACTACTCCGATGAACACTTTTATGTGTTATATATATTCATGTCTATTTCCGCCTTTGTGATATGAATTATTTGTGACTGATTTGTGTTATGCTTATTTCTATATTTGTTTCCGAAGACATTATAGCCACTGTGTAAGAACTTTGAGTTTGTGTCGGTATGTCGGATTTCATCTTGAAAAGAATGCAAGTTATATTTCATCTGGCATATCGGTACTCGCACAAAGCAATTATACAGATGGTCGCTCCTCAACAGCCTTATTCTCCGTGCTAGTTGACGGCATTACACCGTAGTGTCCTTGGCTAGCGTGGGTATAGAAGTGGGGCGTCACATATTTAGTCTACAACCGAAATCTATATGATTTCATTGCCATACTAATTTTGACTTTATTATGGAGTTTCAGAGTTCTCTTACTAAGTACATTGCAAAAATCACTACTTAATTGTATTAATAATTTTAGTTAAGTTTTAAATGTTTGCAACATTGCTAACATATTTATTCATTATTAATGCTCAGTAGTGGTAAACCATTTCTACCAGCAGTACTTCTCTTTTAAAACATTAATATGAATTTGATATTTACCCAGAAGCTCTAGTGAAGCTTACTTCAGGTGAGTACTATAAATCAATCAAACTATAAGTAATTCCTATACAAATAAAAATTGATGTTTTTACTTGTTGAATGTTGAAATGTCATTTTGATAACCTATGTAGAAAAATGTAGCAGCATCTTCATTGATGAATATGATACCTTTTCATAATACAGTATCGTATAGAGATTAAAGCAGATTATTGCAATTATGAGGAACGAAAACTGAAATTTATTATATGTTATGTTGTAGTAGTTGTATCAGGTGGAAAGGGTACAGCGCATGACAAGATAAAAATACTAAGAGAAGTAGGAGTTACAGTAGTCGAATTTCCAGCAAAGATTCGTACAGCCATGCTTGATGTATTCAAAAGCGTGGATTGGTACAACAATAAAAGAAATATTGTATCATTTTTATTTGAATCTTATTTGATTTTATGATATTATCAGATATTTTGTTTGAATATTTTTGAGTGGTTTATTGTACTAGTACCGTGTATGAATAAATGATTTTTTAAACATACGAATGAATATGCATTTTATTCAATCATGTCTCCGTACCACTTCTACCATCTTTGGTATATTTTACATTTTTGCGTATATATGAAAACTGATATGAGAATATTTTATGACCCGTTAAATTAGCTGGTTCAGCGCATGTTTTTTTAAAATGGGAGGCCCTTTTTCTTCGGTTGTTAACAAACAACCAAAGTAACAAAAACCCTTTTTTAAGCCAATGATTCCTCCTTTTGCTTCGGTTGTTGCTAACAACCGAAGCAGAAAACCCACCTTTTGCTTTGGCTTTGGATTTACAACCGAAGCAATGGTTTGAGGCCAGTTGCATCATTTTCATT
This sequence comes from Allium cepa, assembly GCA_030765085.1. Lineage (NCBI taxonomy): Eukaryota > Viridiplantae > Streptophyta > Magnoliopsida > Asparagales > Amaryllidaceae > Allium > Allium cepa. The sequence continues at coordinate 681,760,638 of CM060932.1, read as the reverse complement.
TGCTTCGGTTGTTGAACTGAAGCAACTAAGGGTACATAACTGAAGCAAATGACCTGTTTTGTAGTAATGTGTGTGAATTTAAGTAAGAAATAGTATTGCATAGACACATGCATGTATAATATAAGTAAATCACATTTAAAATAGTTATATAATATATACAAGCAGTTGTATATGGGCAAGTGAAGTAGAAGTGCATGAATGTAAATACGAACAAAGATTGTACAGAAATTGCAATCTTATTTACAATTACTTTTTATACATGTGATGCAAGGGCCGATCCTGTGTAAACTCTTCCTATATGCAAAAAGGAACAAGATATTAAAAAAAACAAAAAACTATCTTCAAAATAATCAAAAGAATTTAAAGCTTCTCTTGCATTAGCCAAATCGAAAACCTACTTCTTCTTCCCTTACTTGATGCCACCCTTAGGATCATCCTTCACCTTGCGCTTCTTCGAATCCTTCACATCGTTGGATTTTCCCTTTTCAGGCTTCCTTTTCCTTGGAGTACTCCCCTTGGAAGGCTTAGTCTCTCCTTCAGTCATCATCTTGAGGGGGTCTTCGGGCTTGTCAACAGTAGGATCAGAGAATAGCGAGGAACCATCGGCACCATGGCCTTTCAAAGGCTCAATTTTCAAGGGAGGAATCTTGGAAATTAGGCTTGGTTTATCAAAGCTGCTAGCATGCTTTTCAGTACCTGACTCAAGGTTGATTTTAATCTTGGCATAGTTATCCTTCAACCTCTCTACCACTGTTAATTGGTCATCTGGGTCTTTTGCGATAGTGATTATGACATCTTCCTCTAAAGGTTGGTTGCTCCTTTCCAAACCTTCCAATGCCTCTATTTTCTGTGAATTGGTGTCGGGGATAGAGATGAAAGGTGAAGTTAGGACGATTGGCTCTACAGTGGCAGAGGTCAAAGTAGTAGATATAACGAAGGGACCCAAACCCTGCATGATAGGTAGTGGAGTTTGAAGAAGTAGAGATAGCAAGGGGACACAAACCCTACGTGATAAGTGGTAGAGGAGGAGGAAGTAACGAATAACCTATTAGTTTATAATAGTAAAGTAAAATTTAGTGACGACCTTAGGAAAGAACCGAGTCTTATCGAATATGCATGAAACAGAAGAAATACCTTCGCCTAGAGAATCACCTGGAATGAGAGACTTTGCAATTTAAACTTCTTCAGTAGATGAGTGGATGGGTTGAGAAACAGGAAAAGGAATGTAAGGCTATGGAGAAGTCAAAGCAGTGGAAGAAGGAGTCACCATAAGGGTGGCCTCAGAGCTGCCCCTGTAGAAATTGGAGTCTCTATTACAGACTCTTTAAAATGAGGAATTGATGGTCTGCTTGGCCCGATGCAATATGATCGGTAGGAGCCTCAACAGATGACTTGCTTGTAGCCGCATCCTATTCATCTAGGATTGCCTTACCTTTCTCACGGGCTATGATGTCGTATGCATCCAAGAATTTGGCTTTGACCTTCACCAGACGCACCCACATGGTGCATGATTTCCTCCCAAACTTATGCCAGAGTAACATGATAATGATTTCCCAATCACTTCAAATTCTTATCTTCAGTAATGTTTGCAAAGAATTGCTAAAGGGTGAAGTTCATTTCTTCTTTATCTTTAGCCACTTGGTCTTTGAGTTCATTTATTTTAGCTATAACCCTATAAGGTCGACCCGAGCTTCTATTTTTTCCTTTGTTTTGGCCTTCAGGCTAGCCCTAAGTCTCTCAACTTCATCTTGAAGTGTTTAGGATTCTGTATCCTTAAACTGCAGTGCTAAGCTCTTAGCCCGAAGTGCCGTATCTTTCTCTTGAATTGCCTTTTTCTTGGCCTCAACTTAAATTGTAAGCTTACCACTCTCTAAATGGGCATTTTTAAGATAATCAGTTATGACTAGAAGGGCCTAAGTGTGTGCATTGGACATCTCCTAGATCAATGCTTTAGTGTTCTTGACCGATGTTTGAGCTTAATCACTTTGCTTTTTTAGTTCAGCCAACACGGTTTTGTAGTCATCTATCATCCTATCATGGGTCTTCCTTTTTGATTTAAACGACTGGATGTCTGTCTAATTAATTCAATTGATGTCTAAGAGGGCCAAAGCTAGTTTCCTTCACTCGAAAAGCTGGTTGAAAAGTTCGATGACCCCTTCAACTCTATGATTAGCCTCTTCGTGAGGTATATCCTTCGATGTTATGGTCAAACTTCAACCTTGTTAGGCAAAGGTTTGGGAAGGCATCCTACATTCTAGTTGTCATGTCAATGGATAAGCCTGAAGGAGGTAGTGGTGGAGCAGGACGAGTAAAAGCATTCTTGGATTTTTGTGAGGATGATGCAATAAGGCCGGAGGTCGGATTTTTGGAAGTTGTTAAGAATGCGATTGGGGATGAGAGCGTGGTTGGGAAGAATCGAAAGTGGGACTGTGACAGTCATGTGAATCACAAGACTTATTCCCTTTATAATAGATCTCTTTCTTCAATCCGACATTTCTTTCTATCCTTATCCTCGAAATATTCCCTCTCCTTCCTTTTTAACCTTTCTACCTCATTTTCTTGATGTAAAGAAGAGCGGTGAGGATAAGGTTCTAGGGTGTTTCCCCGATGCTTGGCGACGCTTGAGAATAGATAGTGGAAGCATTCTCTTCCTATATACCTAAATGAAAGAAAAAGGGTCACACCAGTATCAAAACACTGAAACAAGGAAGAATGCAAGATATGAGTGTTTGTAGGCTAGAAGTGTAGGGAGTGATGGTTTTGCCTCAAGTGTTGTATAGACCACATTCAAAGGGTTGCAAAGATGGAGTTTTATCTCCCTTGACTAGGAGGTCTGCGGATGGAAAACTGATACCCGAAGGATATTCTTTAATAAGGTCGTCGATCAAGATGTCAAGATCGCCAAGTGAGCTAAAGATGTTTTGTAAAGATCCTATACGAGGAGTCCCCTCGATAGCTGGTGTTGAACTCAGACCGAAAGGTTGCTGGAGGATTTGACGACTAATCTCTTTGGATGCGACAAGGTAAGAACTTCTTTTCCTTCAGGGAAGGTCTCCCCATATGACTCATTCACATCATAATCTTCGTCATCGTTGTCATCTTCATCTTCCTCCTCTACTTTGCCTTCTCCTTCCTCTCCTACATCTCTTTCTTCTACTCTTTCCCATCCTCCTCTCTCTTCCCTTCTCCCCTTATGCTCTTCGTCGATAGTTTTCTCTTTCGTTGCTCTACCTTGGCCTTTGTCAGTGTTTGCTTCATCTACAAGGCCTTCATTGCCCCTTGATTAATGTCACCAAAGTCGTGAGTGGAGGTAGATGTTGAGGAGGAAACCCTTTCCTTTTGGTAGCGACTTAAGAGGAATGGTGAAGCGCTTAGGATGTAGAAGACCATATTGATGAAGTCTCTCATTTGCAAGGAGATAGGTGGTAGTACGATGTCGGACATTGACTCTTTTTAGGGTCTATAAGGTTTGGAAATGAACGTCATTGGCGTCTCGACCATGAATATCTATGGAGAGAACAGAGAAGGGATTAAATGATTGGGTCCAGAGAATCAAAGTGTGGAAAATAGTGTTAAGGAAGAAGTCTTACATCCAGATAACTAATGTTGGTTGAAGCCAAAGTGAAAAACGGACAAAGAAATACTTGCTCTTAAAATATGAGTGTTCGTTGTAAAGTGCCTTGATGACCTTGTAGCGGCACTAAGCTTCAATTATTAACAAGAAAGGTGAGTCGGCTCTCTACTTGAAGTTTAGAAGGTGCCTTAATTCTACAAAAGTTAGTGGTCATTGAAGCCGCATCATAAATAGGGTGTACATAGAATTAAGGTGGGCGTATCCATTAGAGTGCACTTGAGTTGGAACCAGCCTGATTTCTTATAAAATGAATTAGATAAGTTCACTAAAAGAAGGGATGGCTCAACCTATATACATGTACTTATTGCAAGCGGTGCCCCTCTAAGGAGGATTGTGAACACGTTGACTGGTTGTTGCAAGAAGTACATCACTCTCTGGAATTCCATGACGTAGTAGATCGTTTGGAGTTTCTCTACAGTTGGTAAAGACGGTGTTTGATCTGGAGGATCATCTAGTACTCGTCGTCCATGTTGTCCATTCAATAAAGGACGCTAGTTTCTAAGAGGTCCATTGGAACTAGTTGTCCTTAAAGTTCAGCCGTATTGAACATCTAACTCTAGACGGACTAGATGTAGAAGCCAAAGCAGTAGAAGAGCTAGCTTCAAAAGGATAAGTAACTTTGAAGCTTGGAGATCGACGAATCATTTTAGACTGGAAAGCTTGACAGTAAACACGGTCAAGTACGCTTTATTATGGAATTCTACCTTGTTAAATGCATGTATGGCCAACATGTAGAATCTTGTGGATTTCAACGTGTATCGACCAAATAGATTCTGAGCATTAACCGGGGCAATGTTAAATGTCAATCTATGCAGTGTGCACCTGGTGTCTAAGGCATTGTACATGGAACACTATGTGTAGATAACCCGCTCATGCTGGAAAACGAGCTCCATCGCACAATGGAATTGTGTGTCAGATCTTAGCCATTATCTAGGAGTGAATGATAATGGAACCGCTGTCCGAAGCGACATAGAGCCTTCTTTGCAGGGACACAAGAGTGTGAAATGACCTAAAATGCTAGACAATAAAAACATTTTGAGTGCCGGAGCGCATTCGACGCGACCGTTCTTCAGAACCATCTCATTGGAGTTTAAACAACAACTTGCGATCGACTATCCCTTGGTAAGGTGTATTTATGTATTTTGAATGTGCAAGGATGAAAGGCCATTGTAAAACATAGAAGAACCGATGCAAAACTGCTAGAAACCCAAGGCTATCACCAAGTAGGTATGGAACCATCAAAACTTGATTGTTATGTGGTGCTAGTTTCGAGCCAGGCTCGAGTTTCAACCTAGGAGAAATTTAGTTTTGCAATAGCCACGACCTTGAGTTAAGGTCAATCACAAATCAAAACCTCATCCATCGATGACGACTTCAACTACGACCTCCATGACACCTAACTTTGACGACCCAATTTTGTATTTTGAATCTTGATAGAGAACTCGGGACCGACTTTTATGGGTAACGGAGTTCGCTTAAAGAAGCAAGCAGTGGTGGTCTGATTAGTTAAGCTTGGAGACGATAACTGTTAGGGTAAAGCGATGACGATGACCTTGTGTAGTCGATCTGGACGGTGGTGGTCGAAGGTATAAGATTGCAGGGGTCAGTGCAGAGTAAATAGCAAAGGGTCGAGGTAGAGTAAAGGTAAAAGTGTAAAAGGTGGGATCGAATCTCTAATTTTAAACTTATATGGTGCTGACATGAAGTTGGGATTCATGGCGATGTCGAAAGGTACCTTTCAGTACCAACATGATTTGTAAAAATAAAAAAAGGGAAAAGAGAAAGAAAGAGGAGAGGGAAGTTTCACCTGGCCAAGGCGCAGACTGATCTTCAAAGTGATGTGGATTTAAACTTTGGTGCGAAAAAAGGTTCATCAACAATTGTTATCCCGTCTTTTTCAGCAAGGCCGTGATATCAAAAGATCGACCAAGAAAACTAAAGATAGCTCGTCTCAAAGATTGGTCAACTTAGCATCTCAATAAGGCAAGTTCTGTTGAAAGATTTCTCATCTAAGATCCCCTACGGAGGGGGGGCCCGGGGGGGTGCCAACCCCTCAAGGTGGGGGTGCGGGGGCAACGCCACCGCTACGGTGTTCGACCTGACCGGTCAGGTCGCAGGGGTCCTGAGGGCAGCACCCCCGGCGGGGTGTGGGGCAGCGCCCGTCCAAAACGGTATACGACCTGGGGCATGGAGTATCTAACGAGCTAAAACTTCCAGCGAGTTAACGAGTTAGAGCTTCCATCGAGTTAGCGGGTTAGAGCTTCCAGCGAGTTAACGGGTTAGAGCTTCCAGCGACCTAACTGCTTAAAGGCATGAGCGACCTACCCACTTAGAAACTCATGCGGCCTAACCTATTCACGACCTAACTGGTACCCGACCTAACACTTCTGCCGACCTAAAGGTTGCAACCTAACGACTTAGCGACCTAAGACCTAACGACTTAGCGACCTAAGACCTAACGACTTAGCGACCTAAGACCTAACGACTTAGCGACCTAAGACCTAACGACTTAGCGACTTAAGACCTAACGACCTACTACTTACTCACTCCCTTAGATAGCCATTTCTTTAAGTCGTGAACCATACTTCCTTAGGTCGTTTACGACCTACCAACTCCTTAGGTCGCTCCTGGTACCTCAACATGTTAAGCTGCCTACCAATCTCCTTAGGTCGTCCCTACCAACCTACGACCTAACCCTTAGGTCGTCCCTGCCGACCTAACTCCGAACTCTCCTATAAATACTCCACTTACTCCAATTAGAAGGGGACTTTTTCGGATTCCAAAGCACCGAGACTCTGCTGATTTCTCTGTTGAATATGCGCTTATATGATTTTTATTTGATGATAATAAACATATATACATTCGTTTAAATGTATTTGTTAATATATTATTCTATTTTTCACAGTTTAAATAAATATGTGTTGAATAAAATAAATTACACAGAATTTGAATTCAAACAGATATTTTATTCAAATAAATATTTATTACATTTTTGAATTGTACAATTTCAAGCTCTCACTATAACTATACAACTTTGATTACAATTACATCACATTTCATATTTACAGTTCACCTCACTACATACCACTCACACTCGTATTTATCTTCAACTTCCTTCCAGTTTGAATCCAGCATCTGAGAAATCTGCAAAAATATAAACTAACGCAGTAAAATTGAAAAAGAAATATTTTTGCAATTCAAAAATAAAAGATCATTTTTGAAAATATGATTTGCCTCAGCTATTTGGGTTGTTCGTCATAATTTAAATTTGAATTCATCATACACGAACAACTTGTGACATATACAGTGTGTTACTGTATAGGACACAAGGCCGTGCACGCCGATATATACACTTGATTGATTTACAGGGACAGGTGAGCACAGGTCAAACCCAAATGAAAAACCGGGTTCAACTCATGTGCAATAACATTGAAAATCATGACTCTCAGCACAAGGTCAAACCCGAGTTTTAAAACTGGATTCAACTCAGGTGCAAATCAAAAGTACACATGAATGCTATGTTCAAACATGACACAGCCTCAAATCAATGGACATGCAGTCAACTCAAGTACATCAACTACAAAGAGCATCAATAATGCATGAAACAATGAAACAGTTCAAAGCTTCAACAAATCAGAACAGCCATACATGAAGTGAATCAAGTTCAGCAGTGCAATGACCAAGCATTGACCAATGAACAAAGAACAGAGACCAAGCAAGGCATAGCAACTGCATAGCAACAGCAACAAGATCACTCATGAAAACTAACAAGCCCATATGCAAACATGCATGCAACATGGTCTGTAGGCAAACAAAAGAATGATACAAAGCAATGAAAAGAAAACATGCATGAAGAACCAGAATGGAACAATGGCAAATACTGCAAAGAAGACTACTGCAAGTTTCAGAAAACACCACTGAACCATCAAAGCACATGCATGCAGACCAGGTACACAGTGAAGAACATGGATGTCAAAAGCAATACACAAGTAACAATGAGTATTGCAGTGATGAATGCAAAGATACCAAATGACAACAATGCACAAGTGCACAACTTCACAACATGTCCAGTTGCAACTACAAGTCCAAGTTCGAAATCGAAAAATGCAGACCAACAGCTACATCAAAAGCAAGTGCAACACAGTTGCGAACAACGTGACAGGAAACAGATAAAAAATGAACTGATGAAGCAGTGCAAGTGTGCAAGTGCAAATCACCAAATGAAGACCACAAATATCAACTCAACATGAACAGTACCATGGACAGAAGACCATGCCAATAACGAGTGCAGATGAACACATATGGCCGAAGTATGATCAAGATCAAATGCAAACTCGATATAGAAATGCACAGTGAATAATGCAACATGGTAAAGGAACAATGTCAATGTCAATGCCAGAGACAAAGCATCACAAGCATATCAACTTGGCAACAGCCAGTCCAATGAATAAAGAACACAAGTACAAGCAAATAAGTGCAATTCGATCTAACATGAAGTACACCTAAGTGACACAGTGAACCAAACAACAAGTTCATGTTTGAACTAACTCGAGTGCAACAAAGAAGCTATGGTACTATGCAAATACACGGCAGTACCAAGTGATAGAGAAGATGGCCAGAGAACAAAGTTCAACAGAGAAATTCACAAACTTGAAGTGCAGTGATACATGGAATCACAAATTCAAGTTATACAATCCAGAGCAGTTATGGTCATGGAATCAAAACAGCGAAGTGAAAGAAGCAAGTTACAGAATGCACGAAACAGGAAAAAGAAAAAAAAAATTCGTATCTTTATTTTTGAAATGGTCAGAGATTTAAAAATAGGAAAGTTTGAAACGCCGTGACCATCAAGTAACAAATATACGTTTTTGAACAAGTCAGAATAATTCTCAAACATTCAAGCATCATCAAGTGGCCGAGATGACGAAATTGACAAATTCAAATAACATCAGACGAACGCAATTATAGGATTTTGAAATCTATATAAACCCACTCATCATCGGCTTTCAAATCTATCGAGTTAAAAAGCAAGCAATCAAACGAGCAACAAAAGAAATTACATACCGAAACCATCAACAACTCGATCATCAAAGAACGAGCTAGCAACAAGCATCAATCATCAGAGAACAAGCGCGAGAAAGAGCTTCATCAATCAGATCGAACAAAGCCTCAATTCTGATCGATAGCACAAAGCCCTAATTTCAGAAAGAAGATCAGCCGACATTATTCCTGGGAGAAGAAAGGAATGGGTCAAAGAATAATAGTGGATCGGGTTAAAGAAAAACAAGGGGCCGGCCTTGTTTGTTTTAAAAAGGGCTTCAGTTACTTTTTTTTAGGGTTTAATTATAAAGGGGTTTTTAGTTTTTATTTTGAGCAAAAATTACGGGTCCAAAGTTGTATTTTAATTTTTGCTCCTGTTTTAATTTTGAAGTTGTTTTTTCTTTTCGAGTCAAAAGAATTTGTAAATCACCACCTAGGTTGTAGGTAGTGTCAGATTGTCTAGTTAGAATCAGTTCAGTGAGCAAGGTGTGCGAGTTTGCAGAGCTCTATAGGCGGGAGCAGTGTTTGCGAGTAAGCGAAACTCTATAGGCGGGAGCAGGGTGTGCGAGTCTAGTAGAGTGTTTGTGAGCGGGAGCAAAAGGGTCTGCGAGTCTAGTAGAGTGTTTGTAAGCGTGATACTGTTTAATTCTAATAGAAATCTGGGAATGCAGCAGTAGGCAGGGGTTGCCGAAGCTGGGTAAATTTTGTGTGTGATTTACTTTTCAGCATATTTATTTCTGTAGTTTATTTCTGTGTTTAATTCGAGTAAATTTGCTATAACCCTATTCACACCCCCCCTCTAGGGTTAATCTAGATCTTACAAGTGGTATCAGAGCCCGGTATTTTGTTTTTAACTCTAGAGTCATGAATTCACCAAATAATGCTTTTTCTGAGGGGCAATCTATTGCTGGGCCACCCATGTTTAACGGGAACGATTATGCTTATTGAAAAGTTAGGATGGGTATCTATCTTAGTTCTGTTGATTATGATGTTTGGGATATTATTGAAACTGGCTATAAACCTCCCACTATAATCGTTGGTGATACTGAGATTCCTAAACCTAAGGATAGGTGGGATGCTAACGATAAGAGATTGAAAACAAAAAATGTTAAAGCCATGAATGCTTTGATATGTGCTCTTGATAAAAATGAATTTAATAGAATTTCTCATTGTACAACAGCACAGGAAATTTGGCACACTTTGGAGGTGACACACGAAGGAACTACTCAAGTCAAGGAGTCTCGTCTAGCCCTATTCAGCAATGAATACGAAAACTTTGTGATGGACAAAGGCGAGAGCATAAAAGACATGTTTGGACATTTTTCAACTTTGGTATACAACGCTAGAGCGCTTGGGAAGGTCTTCACTGAGGTAGAGCTTGTGAGGAAGATACTACGAGTTTTACCAATGAAATTTGAGGAAAAAGTCACAGCAATACAAGAATCGAAAGATCTGAGTAAGCTAAGCATGGAGGAGTTGATTGGCAACTTGATGACATATGAGCTTGAGCTAAAAGCAAAGGAAGAACGCAACAACTCCGAACCAAAGAAGAAGACGATTGCCTTAAAGAGAAAAGAAGAGAGCGATGAAGATGAAGAAGATCCAATTAAAGAGCTTGCAATGGCTGTCAATAATCTTAGAAGATGGTCTAGATTCAAGCCACGCAAGAAGAAAACAAGTCGTAATAGGCCAAAAGTTTCTGAAAATTCCGATAATGAACTGACGTGTTACAACTGCAACAAGCCTGGCCACATCAAACCAAAATGCCCACTTCTCAAAGACAACAAAGGAAAGAAAAAGAAGAAGAAGGCCTTTGCAGCGACTTGGGATGATGAAGAAGGAGAGGAAGCTTCGGATAGCAGCTCAGAGGAGGCTAACTTGTGTCTTATGGCAAAATCAAATTCAGAAGCAAGCTCCGAGGAATCTAGTGAGGCAGGTGAGTATTCCTATAGAGATCTTGTTTTTATGTGCTTAGATCTTACTAAAACAATTGATAGTCTTGAATCTAAAATTGAAAAACTAAAATCTGATAGGAGAGAATTTGCTCGTGAAAATTTTAGGTTAAAAACTGAACTTGAAAATATTCAAAACCTAGAATGTAAAAAATGTAAGATTTTAGATTCAGAATTATCAAAACTTAAGAATAACTTTAAGAGTCTTGAAAAAAAAAACTTGAATCTTAAGGAAACCATCAACATTAGAAAAAAGGATTTTATAAATCGATGCACCTCACTTGTCACTGAAAACTCAACATTAAAAATCAAAGTCCAAAATCTTGAGAAATCTTTGAATAACTTTTCAAGAGGCGAAAAATCTTTCAACATGCTATTGGGAAATCAAATTTTTGCTAACAATAGAAAAGGACTAGGTTTTGGGAAATCACAAGATGATGATAATGCAAAAGGTAAAAGTGTCTTTGCTCGATCTGAAATAATTGGACATCATGTTGAAAATTATAGTCATAGGAATAAGAACACAAAATTTAATCAAGTCAATTTAATGTGCACAATTTGTAGAAAATTTGGACACAATCAAAATAATTGTTGGTATAGACCCAAACACGTGAAAACTATACCAATTTGGGTTCCAAAAGGCACAAGTATAAAATCTTTGAAAGTCAAACAAATTTGGATGCCAAAAGGAACATATATATATATATATATAGTTTTGGGTCTCCACAAACATATTTTTCATATTCTGCCACTAACAACCATGGACCTATAAAAACAAATAGGTCACAAAAATCTTTCATCATGTAGGTGTGGTGGCAGGCTAAGGAACAACAACAGTGTTCTCTGGATTTTGGCTGTTCCAGAAACACAACGGGCGACAAACCAAAGTTCCTTAGCCTAGTATAAATGTGACAGAATCACAATGGACAACGACGAAAAATTATCGTAAAGGTAAAACAGGTAAATATGTTTTGAACGATATATTAAATGTGATAATCTGCATCATAATCTGAATTAAATCAGCCAATATTGAGATGAACAAAAGATGATGATTTTGATTCTACGACTTTATCAAAATATTGACCAATCATCTTTAAATAGAATTACTTGGAGTAATTATGATGGTTGACTGATTCGGACTTACTTGATATGATCCTACATGACTTGTTCTTATTTATGACCTTGATTTGTGCTTAAATGATGACCAATCAGATTTTCAACTTTGAACTAATCCATATAAATTTGTTCGATCAAATGATGGTTACTCATGCTACACGTAGATATATTTGTTTTGACATTTTGGTCACTGCTTGTAAATTTGCACGTTTTCAAATTTCATGTGAAAGCTGTTAAAAAGGATTTTAAGAAATTGTTGAAACTTCAAGAAATTGGTTTTTGAAATAATTATGATGTTGATTGACAGTTGATTACTCATGAATATAACTGTTTATCCCAAGGTTTCTGAAATTAACACTATGATATTTGTTTGATTGATAACACGGTCTCAATTCAAATCCAAGAGAATTTCATTTAAAAATTGTTGAAAACAATTATGAGATAATTTGTTGAAATTTCACAATCTGGTCTTTGACATCCAACGAGTGAATATTGAGTGAAATTTAAATTCAGATGCAAATTACACTGGTAATATAGTTGATAGAAAAATTACTAGTGGAACGTGATTAATTTTTGAAACATTCATTTGCTGCATCGTTTTTCAAAGAAAATATCTGCATATATTTCACTTGAAATAATCTTTCAAATAGCAGAATTTTTCTTCTTCATATAACCCCTTCGATAAAATCATTTTTGACCATATTTTCAGATTAGTCATTTTTATTTGATTTTAAATGACAAATTTTGACTAATCTAACTCCCTAATGATTATCGAAAAGATCAATAGTGATTGAAAAAGTGATGAGTGTCGATATTTGTCATACATTACTCAAGACAATATATTTAGAAAAATTTCTTTAGAATTTCATAACAAGAGTTATAAAAACTTTTTGTTGGGTAAAAATTCCATGATCATTTCTATTTCTATCATCTTTCTATCGACCATCACTCATCAAAATCATATATAGCATGTAAATTTGTGGTAGTTTACAAAGGAAATTATTCGTTCTTCAATTTATTATTATAAAGGAAATTATCTGTGCTTCAATTTATTATATTCTTCAATAAAAATAAATATCCAAAGTATTCACTCTCATTTAAAAGTCCTCACGGTTATGCATGGGTGAATTACTTGGATTTTTGATTATGTGCTTCCATGCTCATTTAAAAGTCCTTACGGTTATGCATGTATGGAAAGCATATCAAAATTAATTGATTAAATAGACAAGTTGATTCTAATCCCATTTAAAAGTCCTCACGGTCATGCATGGTTAGAAGATACTTGATTTCATTTTATAAATTAAATTGGAATACTACTAATCTCATTTAAAAGTCCTAACGGTTATGCATGATTAGTAGATATTCAAATTTCCTGAAATAAATATACCACAAATAGACAGAACTGTATGATTTTTTTTGATGATTTTATCCCCATCACTTCTGAAAGTGGAATATGCGCCTGGCAAGGGTAATTATGATTTTTGTTTGAGTTTTATTGAAATTTGATATTTATATTCAATTGAGTTAAATGTTTGATTCATGTTTTTCACTTCATCCCTAATTTTATAACACTGTTATTCTTTTGCTGATAACAAAAGGGGGAGAGAAAAGTTAAGATTTTGTCAAATAGAATCAAGCAAAGGTCAAATAATTTTCCATTTGCATATAGGCTCATTTATATATTTCTATTTGTATGCATATATGTATGGGGAGTATTGTGTAGAGAGAGAGCATTCAAATAGGGGGAGCAAATTGAACGATCAAATACATTTAATACATTCAAAGTCTTAAATATATGTTTGTTATCATCAAAAGGGGGAGATTGTTGAATATGCGCTTATATGATTTTTGTTTGATGATAATAAACATATATACATTCGTTTAAATGTATTTGTTAATATATTATTCTATTTTTCACAGTTTAAATAAATATTTGTTGAATAAAATAAATTACACAGAATTTGAATTCAAACAGATATTTTATTCAAAATAAATATTATTACATTTTTGAACAGTACAATTTCAAGCTCTCACTATAACTATACAACTTTGATTACAATTACATCACATTTCATATTTACAGTTCACCTCACTACATATCACTCACACTCGTATTTATCTTCAACTTCCTTCCAGTTTGAATCCAGCATCCGAGAAATCTACAAAAATATAAACTAACGTAGTAAAATTGAAAAAGAAATATTTTTGCAATTCAAAAATAAAAGATAATTTTTGAAAATATGATTTGCCTCAGCTATTTGGGTTGTTCATCATAATTTAAATTTGAATTCATCATACACGAACAACTTGTGACATACACAGTATATTACTGTATATGCCACAAGGCCGTGCACGCCGATATATACACTTGATTGATTTACAGGGACAGGTGAGCACAGGTCAAATCCAAATGAAAAACCGGGTTCAACTCACGTGCAATAACATTGAAAATCACGACTCTCAGCACAAGGTCAAACCCGAGTTTTAAAACTGGATTCAACTCAGGTGCAAATCAAAAGTGCACATGAATGCTATGTTCAAACATGACACAGCCTCAAATCAATGGACATGCAGTCAACTCAAGTACATCAACTACAAAGAGCATCAATAATGCATGAAACAATGAAACAGTTCAAAGCTTCAACAAATCAGAACAGCCATACATGAAGTGAATCAAGTTCAGCAGTGCAATGACCAAGCATTGACCAATGAACAAAGAACAGAGACCAAGCAAGGCATAGCAACTGCATAGCAACAGCAACAAGATCACTCATGAAAACTAACAAGCCCATATGCAAACATGCATGCAACATGGTCTGCAGGCAAACAAAAGAATGATACAAAGCAATGAAAAGAGAACATGCATGAAGAACCAGAATGGAACAATGGCAAATACTGCAAAGAAGACTACTGCAAGTTTCAGAAAACACCACTGAACCATCAAAGCACATGCATGCAGACCAGGTACACAGTGAAGAACATGGATGTCAAAAGCAATACACAAGTAACAATGAGTATTGCAGTGATGAATGCAAAGATACCAAATGACAACAATGCACAAGTGCACAACTTCACAACATGTCCAGTTGCAACTACAAGTCCAAGTTCGAAATCGAAAAATGCAGACCAACAGCTACATCAAAAGCAAGTGCAACACAGTTGCGAACAACGTGACAGGAAACAGATAAAAAATGAACTGATGAAGCAGTGCAAGTGTGCAAGTGCAAATCACCAAAAGCAGACCACAAATATATCAACTCAACATGAACAGTACCATGGACAGAAGACCATGCCAATAACGAGTGCAGATGAACACATATGGCCGAAGTATGATCAAGATCAAATGCAAACTCGATATAGAAATGCACAGTGAATAATGCAACATGGTAAAGGAACAATGTCAATGTCAATGCCAGAGACAAAGCATCACAAGCATATCAACTTGGCAACAGCCAGTCCAATGAATAAAGAACACAAGTACAAGCAAATAAGTGCAATTCGATCTAACATGAAGTACACCTAAGTGACACAGTGAACCAAACAACAAGTTCATGTTTGAACTAACTCGAGTGCAACAAAGAAGCTATGGTACTATGCAAATACACGGCAGTACCAAGTGATAGAGAAGATGGCCAGAGAACAAAGTTCAACAGAGAAATTCACAAACTTGAAGTGCAGTGATACATGGAATCACAAATTCAAGTTATACAATCCAGAGCAGTTATGGTCACGGAATCAAAACAGCGAAGTGAAAGAAGCAAGTTACAGAATTCACGAAACAGGAAAAAGAAAAAAAAATCGTATCTTTATTTTTGAAATGGTCAGAGATTTAAAAATAGGAAAGTTTGAACGCCGTGACCATCAAGTAACAAATATACGTTTTTGAACAAGTCAGAATAAATCTCAAACATTCAAGCATCATCAAGTGGCCGAGATGACGAAATTGACAAATTCAAATAACATCAGCGACGCAATTATAGGATTTTGAAATCTATATAAACCCACTCATCATCGGCTTTCAAATCTATCGAGTTAAAAAGCAAGCAATCAAACGAGCAACAAAAGAAATTACATACCGAAATCATCAACAACTCGATCATCAGAGAGCGAGCTAGCAACAAGCATCAATCATCAGAGAACAAGCGCGAGCAAGAGCTTCATCAATCAGATCGAATAAAGCCTCAATTCTGATCGATAGCACAAAGCCCTAATTTCAGAAAGAAGAAGATCGGCCGACATTATTCTCAGGAGAAGAAAGGAACGGGTCAAAGAATAATAGTGGATCGGGTTAAAGAAAAACAAGGGGCCGGCCTTGTTTGTTTTAAAAAGGGCTTCAGTTACTTTTTGTTTAGGGTTTAATTATAAAGGGGTTTTTAGTTTTTATTTTGAGCAAAAATTACGGGTCCAAAGTTGTATTTTAATTTTTGCTCCTGTTTTAATTTTGAAGTTGTTTTTTCTTTTCGAGTCAAAAGAATTTGTAAATCACCACCTAGGTTGTAGGTAGTGTCAGATTGTCTAGTTAGAATTAGTTCAGTGAGCAGGGTGTGCGAGTTTGCAAAGCTCTATAGGCGGGAGCAGTGTTTGCGAGTAAGCGAAACTCTATAGGCGGGAGCAGGGTGTGCGAGTCTAGTAGAGTGTTTGTGAGCGGGAGCAAAAGGGTCTGCGAGTCTAGTAGAGTGTTTGTAAGCGTGATACTGTTTAATTCTAATAGAAATCTGGGAATGCAGCAGTAGGCAGGGGTTGCCGAAGCTGGGTAAATTTTGTGTGTGATTTACTTTTCAACATATTTATTTCTGTAGTTTATTTCTGTGTTTAATTCGAGTAAATTTGCTATAACCCTATTCCCCCCCTCTAGGGTTAATCTAGATCCTACATTATCGACTCTCCAAACACTTCAAACATCGAAGAATCTTCATCAAGTAATCTACTTCATTCAACATGAATCCAAGGAGCAATCCATCATCAAAATTCTAATTTCCTTTCTCTAATCGTGTTGTGATCAAGAGATCGTGTTGTAATCAAGAGATCGTGTTGTAAAAGTGTTGCAATCTTGTAAAGTGTGCTTGAAAAACATAATGGAAGATGTAAAGTGGACGTAGGCTTATTAGAAGCCGAACCACTATAAAAATCTCTATCTCTTTTACTTTTCGGCAATTTTCTTTTTACTTTGATTCCCGTGCAAATGGGTGGAGCTTTCACTTCATCACGAGCTACACCGGGTGTTAGCGTTAAAGCCATTTTTATCGTTAACAACAATATTAAGTGATTGAACAGATGCTCTGGGACAGTGTTGGCTCTTTAAAGTGATTCCTAGATAACCAATGGACTTGTGAAGACGATTATATATCGCTAGTCTTGATCCAAAGCAGACTTTATTTTCACTGT
Organism: Allium cepa; assembly: GCA_030765085.1. Lineage (NCBI taxonomy): Eukaryota > Viridiplantae > Streptophyta > Magnoliopsida > Asparagales > Amaryllidaceae > Allium > Allium cepa. The sequence goes on along the minus strand of CM060932.1, from coordinate 681,743,511 downwards.
AACATACTTCGGAGGGAAAGTGTTATCCAATGTTTAAACCAAGTAACCTTCTAGACATCAGAATGAAGATGAAATAGTTCAAGAACTCGAAGGCATGCTCAAGATGACCTTGGAAGGGGCCTCCAAGAATTTGGAGTCAAAAGGTGGCAAGCAAAACCTATGGGTACCGACAGGTTTGTCAATCATTATTTTGTGTGACTTTGTTATAGCCAAGTGATAGAACTCTAGTGTGGTCATCTTAGGGCTCGTATTTGAAGGAGTAGGTGAATAATTTCAAAGTTGTACATAAAAGGACAAGTGCTGGACATAGCCAAACCTTTCGATACCCAGAGGTACTCATATGCCCAAAGGCGCTCGAAGCTCAAAGATTTGAAGATGTAAGGCGAAGTGAAGGAAAAAGTGGTGGTTTGCACAAGGCAAAACTTCTTAGTACCGAGTGCTTTCATGTTAGTACGTAGTGGTTTTATACTAGGAAAGACTTCGTCTTCCCCCTATTCTCATGGATCTGAATCATTACATGGTCTTCAACGATCTGGCGACTCAAGTGGGTGATTTCCCTTCTCCTCTTCTATCTCTACCAGATCTTGTCAGCTAGAGGCTTACTTTTTTTGTTCTAAACTCGAAAACGAATTGTAAAGTCTTTGTACTCGTGACAAAAAATATATATAATAAGATCAAAATGGACATATGCCATAGAATTTGCAAAACCACTATAAAAATCCGTGTGTCTTTACCGTTTTTGTTGTTATTTACCTAAATCTACTCTCAATTAATCGATTGGAGGTGTTGTACCACTTTTTGCCTCAATGATTATTATTCTTTTTTCTGATTTAATTTGAAACTATATCCTCATCTCTATTTGAATTAAGGATGGTTTATTTTATCCCAGTCATTTTCTAAATATACTAGTGCGAAGCTATGTTATATGCACAAGGTTTAACAATGCATTTTTTGTTATAGACGATAAATGCGCTTGTTGTGGATTATAACTTTTTTAGTTAGTTTCTTCCTTGATCACATCGATGAACATTTGGTTCTAAATATGCTTAAGTTATCTTGAAGTACACAATATAACAAATTTTTTAGAGCATGGCTTCATGCAACAAACTAATGTCAATACCAATGATTCCTAGCTCGGCAGCACTATATTGTGGAGATGTTTATCAACTTTCAAATGTAAGCAATGCATTAATTCAATATTAATATATCTTTGTGCCTATAACATATAAATGGAAATGTGTACGTGGTTTGATACGACAATAAGGTTCCAAAACCTAAAATAGAGAAACATATCTCAAAGTTAAATAGTGTTTTAAATTTGGTTCTACCTATTCCAACATGGACATTTTGGCAAGTCCTCATTAATAATCAAAATGAAAAAAATGGCCATATCAATATATTATGCATATCAAATCCCTGCTTTGACATTTCCTTCTTATAGCCTATTATTCTCATCATCAATTTAATGCATTACAAATAATTTAATTTTAATATTTAAAATATAATAATTTATGGTAGAAATACCGGACTAGCAAAGATTTCACCATTAAATCATAAAATTTTATGATCTTCGTAGGATGCATATATAAAATCAAAATTAAAAAAAAAATCAACAATTTTCTAAATTATGCCTTATCGAAATAACGTTCGTCTCTACGGGATCGAGGGTGCAGCAACCCCCTAATCGTAATCAACCTGCTTATTCAGGTTGTGGGAGTGGAGAGGGAAACACTCACGTGCTAGACTAATTTTACAGTAGGTCGATTTGGCAAAAGAAATATGCATCTCAATGATGCAAATAGAAAGACATTGACAAGAAAAAAGAATAATAGATCGATGCGGTTATACTGCACATGTTTGATGCAGTTATTATTTCATGTAGGTGATACAGTTATAACTCAGACATTGAGATACAATTACAATTGCATTTTGATAAATGTGAATCTCTGCCGGCTGCGCAGGCTTTACAATCTGTATATATATAGCTCTAAGAATATGAGCTGTACAAGAATTAGTCAGTTCTAAGAATATGAGTTGTACATGAATTAGTCAACCGATCCTAAAATATATCCACAATACTCCCCCTCAAGTGGGAGCGTAAAGATCACGAACGCCCAACTTGGACAATAGGAAAGAAAAAGCTTGGACACCAAGTGCCTTGGTGAACATATCTGCCAACTGAAATTTAGTACCAACATGCGCCATAGATATCACACCACGTAGCAACAATTCCCGCACAAAATGACAGTCGATATCTATATGCTTTGAGCGTTCATGAAAAACCGGGTTGGAAGCTATGTGGATAGCAGCTTGATTATCACAGAACAAGCGAACTGGTTGGTGATGTTGGACGCCAAGTGAAGCCAACAGAAGTCGTAGCCATTTAACCTCAGCGCAAGTATGAGCCATGGCGCGGTATTCAGCCTCTGCAGACGAACGGGAGACAGTTGATTGCTTCTTTGTCTTCCATGAAATAGGAGAACGTCCCAAAGTCACAAAGTATCCACTAATAGAACGCCGAGAGATAGGACAACTAGCCCAATCCGAATCACAAAAGGCATAAAGTTGCAAATCACAATCAGCTCGTAACATTAAACCTTGACCTGGATGACCTTTCAGGTACCTCAACACACGAGTAGCAGCATCAAAATGATCTTGTCTTGGAGCTTGCATAAACTGAGACAAAATATGTACTGCATATGACAAATCGGGTCGAGTGATAGTAAGATAAATCAATCTACCAACCAAACGGCGATACTGTGCTGGGTCCTTGAACAACGGACTAGTAGACAAAGCCAGCTGGTGATTCTGTGGCAAAGGTGACTCAACAGGCTTGCACGCAAGAAGACCGGCCTCCTTTAGTATGTCTAACGCATACTTACGTTGGTTGAGGAACATACCTTCCGAAGACCGCGCACATTCGATGCCAAGGAAATATTTCAAAGGACCTAAATCTTTAAGATGAAAACAATTATCTAGATAGCGCTTAAAGGATGTGCACAAGATAGGATTATTTCCGGCAATTAGGATATCATCAACATACACAAGAACTGACAAGATATCTCCCCCTTTCCGGTATGTGAAAAAAGTATGATCAGCGTGAGATTGTCGAAAAACCATACTTTCGAAGGGAGGCAGTAAGCTTATGAAACCAATTACGAGGTGATTGTCGAAGGCCATAAAGAGACTTGCGGAGACGACACACTTTACCAGGAGAAGCACCGGAAAAACCTGGAGGAAGACGCATATACACCTCCTCATGCAAATCACCGTGAAGAAAAGCGTTATTGACATCTAACTGATGTACTTCCCAGTTTTTAGCAACAGCAACTGCTAAAAAGGTACGAACTGTAACCATTTTTGCCACAGGAGCAAAAGTGTCTGTATAATCCTGACCCTCTTTTTGGTGGTTGCCTAGAACAACCAAACGTGCTTTATCTCGTTCAACCGAACCATCTGACCTGAGTTTAACTTTGAACACCCATTGACAACCAATCGGTTTCTTCCCGGGAGGCAAATCAGTAATCTCCCACGTATGATTTCTTTCTAGTGCATCAATCTCAGCTCTCATGGCTTTGCGCCAACGTTCATGTTGTGACGCTTCTTTGTATGAACTGGGTTCTTTGTTAGTACTTAAAGCAGTAACAAAATTACAGTGGCTAGCATTAAACTTATCATACGTAACATAATGAGCTAAAGGAAACCGCATACCTGAGGAAGGTGATGGCTCGGATGTAGAGGAGATGGAGTGTGTATGTCTAGCTGAGTGGCAAATATAGTCTGTATGCCAAGAAGGGGGGCGTCGTTGACGAGTCGATGGAGCTGGCGCATTATCAGAAGTAGTCGAGACTTCTGACTGAGGTGGACAATGTGGCATAGGTGCACTTGGAGTGCTGCTTGCTGCAAGTGAGGGGTCTGCTTGCACAGCCTCATCATCGTCCATGCGCACAGTAGATGCAGGCTGATGTGCAGGTTCATGTGTGCTGCTGGCTTGCTGGGCTGTGCGCGGTCTACGCGTGTAAACGAGGGGAGCACGAGCAAGTGTGTGCTCCGACAGGTTAGCAGCCGAGGTACTCCCCCTATCTTCGTGCAAGGATAATTCGAAGACAGGTGCTGGATCTCTAGCATTACCAAGCACTCCAAAGTCTAAATCGGCAAACTCCATTGTTAAATTTTGTGGCGTTTGAACTTGAGATTCTGTAGAAAACGGAAATACATCTTCAATAAATCGAACATCTCTCGAAACAAAGAACTCCCTTGTTTCCAAATCATAAACACGCCATCCTTTCTTCCCAAAGGGATACCCCAAAAATACACACTTCCGACCACGAGGAGCAAACTTGTCCTTAGTTCGTGGTTTGTTATGAGCGTAGCACAAACAACCAAAAACTTTTAATAACTCCAAATTTGGAGCTTTACCGAACAACAGCTCGTATGGTGACTTGCCTTCAAGCAACTTAGTCGGAGTTCGGTTGATTAAGTGAACTGCTGTTTTGACACAATCTTCCCAAAAACGAATAGGAAGTGAAGCATGGAACCTTAAAGCTCTAGCCACTTCTAGAATATTCCTGTGTTTTCGTTCAGCTCGTCCGTTTTGTTGTGGGGTACCCACACAGGAGGATTGAAATAATACTCCTACTTCTTGATAAAACTGTAACAAAGGTGCAGTTGTGAATTCTGTGCCATTATCAGATCTTATGATTTTGACAACCTTGTCATATTGAGTTTTTACCATAACACAAAAATTACGTAAGCAACTAGGAACTTCACTTTTCTCTTTAATAAGATACACCCAAACCGCGCGTGAATAATCATCAACAATTGTCAAAAAATAATGAGAACCAGCAGAAGAAGATTTTGTATAAGGACCCCATAGGTCACAGTGAATTAAACTAAACAAATCATCAGCTTTATTCTCACTTAAAGGAAAAACAGTACGTGTTTGTTTGGAACGAAAACACACATCACAAGAGTCTAACTCTTTCTTTATTTTGCTATTCTTACTAGCAGTACTAACATAAGATAAATGTTGACTCGAAGGGTGACCAAGACGACGGTGCAAAAGGAGAGCTGATTCTGCCGTAGTAGCATGAGACGATATTGTTTGCTCCATTTCCCGAAAGACATACACTCCATTCCTTAGCTCACCGAGACCAATCACCATCTTCGTTAAGCGGTCCTGCACAATACAAAGACGGTCGGTAAAAGTGACAGTACAATGTGAGTCGAGAATAAGTTGTCTAACAGAAATTAAATTGCATTTGAGATTAGGAACATATAGAACGTCTCTGAGTACTAATCCATTTCCTAACTTCACACTCCCTTTAGAAGTTGCCGCCGTTTGCACACCATCTGGAAGACTCACGGGACTATGAGGCATTTTACAAACATCAAGTATATTTTCTAAAGTACCTGTCATGTGGTGAGATGCACCACTATCAAGAAGCCAAGTACATCCATTAAACTTACCAAACAACTTATCGTTAGATTGAGCATTCTCAAGGAGAGTGATTAAACGCTGCATCTGTTCATTGGAGAAACCTGCATTAGAACTGGCATTAGTATAGGTGCTGCTATTGCCGACCTGCTGTGCAGCATTAGCCGTGGCTGGGGATGGTAAAGACTGCCCACGACCACCGGAAGCTCCCCCTCGCCCACGACCACCCCTGCCTTTGCCACCTTTTCCTCCACGCTGGGGAAAACCAATGCGTTGATAACAACGCTCATAGTCATGGCCACGTCTTCCACAATGAGTGCAAATTGGTGAAGTGGAGTTAGTACTAGCTGGAGGTGTATTTTGGGCAGGAGGTGTGACTGAATTAGAATCAGATTGAACTGCAAAACTAACAATTTCAGTTTTATCATCGCGCTCACGAATAATGCTCCTGTGTCGTTCTTCTTGAGATGCCAATGAGAAAGCTTTGTTAAAATTGGGAAAAGGATCCATACTTAGAATTTGAGTACGAAGGGCTTTGTATTGCTCATCATCAAGTCCTAACACAAAATCATGGGTCTTGTCTTTCTCAACGCGAGCACGGAGCTTGGCAGCAGCCGCACACGTGCACCCACAAATCAGATCCTCCTTGCCATACAGAGCATCCCACAATGCCACAAATTTGTTGTAATAAGACACAACAGACAGATCTTTTTGACGGAGCGAATGGTACTCTGATTTTAGTTGATTAAGGCGAGGACCATTCGAAACACAGTATCGATCCTTTAAATCTTTCCACATATCTTTTGCAATTTTATGAGACACAACACTAGGTTGAATAGACTCATCAACAGAATTGAAAATCCAGGAACAGATTGTGGAATTATTTGCCTTCCAAGCCACAAATTCAGCACTTTTTTCATCAGTTGGTTTATCATAATCACCATTAATAAAACCAAATTTATTTTTGCCTTCTAAAGCATTGATAATAGCCTGCTCCCATATATCATAGTTGTCTCCTTTTAACAAATACTTAGACAATGAATTGTTAGGGCCTTCAGATGGATGCAAATAATATATGGAAGAAGCATCATGAATTAATTGTATTGGACGTTTACCATCTCCACTGGAACCCATGGAGAAAAATCAAAGAGATACTGACCTTAGGTTGAAACACCGTGCGCCAAGACGAGGCTGCGACGACAGACTAGCGGCAAAGGCAAGAAGAAAAAAAAAAAAAATTTTTGAGGATCAATAAACCATTGGCTCCGATACCATGATAAACTTTATTAGAAAAATGTGAATCTCTGCCGGCTGCGCAGGCTTTACAATCTGTATATATATAGCTCTAAGAATATGAGCTGTACAAGAATTAGTCAGTTCTAAGAATATGAGTTGTACATGAATTAGTCAACCGATCCTAAAATATATCCACAATACATTTAAGTGATGCAGCTATTACTGCATATGCAACTTTTACTGCAGTATGACGTAGTGAAAACTATACTTGTATGATGAAACTGTAAATGCATTTTGGGAAACAGTTATCACATCGACTGTGAAATATAACTATATCTACATATGTTATGCAACTATCACTGCAATGGTGAGATGCAATTAATTACTTAATCATGAGAGTTAGTTATAATTGTACCTTTTTTATGTAGTTCAAACTAAGATTGGACAGATTTACCATATTACCATCTACTAACCGCTACCAGGTAAAATGGTAGCAAAAAAGGGCAACCAATTTGATTGGTAGGATTTATTAAATCATATAAAAAGTATGAAGTACAGTAATGATAATCAACTGCTAATGATAGCAATCGTCGTACTACCATATATATTAACCTATATATGTTCTTATATTTCAATGTATTTTTTTATCATATAGCATACACCATATTATGTGTAATGATTTAATAGAAAATCTAGCAAAACACTATTATGATATTAGATTGAATGCAATTTTTATCATATAGAAAAAAACAATATGATTCTATATAATAATTTAGTTTCTTCCACAACGTTTTCTTGTACGTTTGATTACACAAAATTAAGTTAGTAAATAACTATATAAAAAATAAATGAAATTTTTGTGAATTTCGGCATACTTTACAAATTTATTACTCAATTAGACCATTTTCCAAGCTAATTGCAAATAGAAGTATACGTTGAGTACGTCAGCGCAAAGCTGGTAAATATGAACCGACAACATGTCAAATGTCAGCTTATTTTTCTAGTAAATGCACAGTACTTTTGAAAAGGCAGTAGGTATAATTGAGAGAATAACACCGAAATGTCACATATGTTAAATAAAATGGACGCAATCTCAAAAGCTGTCACCTTTCAGAGCCGCTTGTAGAACAGCAACAACACTTCTGTCTTCCATCATTCCAATTTTACCAAACATTTAACAAATAACCCTACCTCTCTTCTCTTTCAAAATTCTCACTTTTTGCATCATATTTTGTGAACTCATGCATCCTGATGCATTTCTTTGTGTGGAGGCAGCTTTATTCCATGAAAGAGACAAGTCAAGGATATATATTCGTACTAAATAAATACCTCTACTAAAACTATTTAAACAATAATTTTCTTATGTTTCTCATGTACACTACTAATGACCACGTAGCAAGTGCAGCAGAAACATAGAGCAGACCAACACCAGAAATAACTAGACCTTCATGACCTGTAAGACTGTTTAAAGCATAGAAAAATTAATCAGACATAAATATGAAAAGATTAGCATATCAATATACGGAAGAATTCACGTATAACCAATTAGATCTCATAATGTAACAAGTTGATAAATATATCAATATACAGAAAAGTACACAGATAGCCAGTTAGCTCTCATAATGTAATAATAAGTTTTACCTTGGATCTCTAGCAGCAAGAAGAAGAGTTAGTGCAGTCATTTGTGTTGCGGTTTTCCATTTTCCTAAGTTGTTTACTGCTACTACCTGCAATTGGTATCAAATTATTAGCTAGTGTTTGGTTTAAAAATGAATCTTGAGGTTTCGGTTTTCAACATGTATGTCAAATATGAGAAGAATGGAGAGGCGACGGAGGGAATGAAAGAAAGACGGATTGAAGAACGAAGGAGATGGAGGGCCGACGGAAGAATGAATTGTATTACGTGCTTGTGTTATTTTTCAAAACACGGAAAATAAAATAAAAGGTTGTTTTCTATTTTGAAGGGTAACTTCATTTTCTAAATTGATCGTTTTCGACAATATACATGTATTATGTGCATTTTTGTATGAACGAAAAACCAAAACTAAGAACAACAAACCAAACACTACCTAAGTTTTCGAAGAGGAAGACAGATTTAAAAAACAATCAAACATAATAGCTAACTACAAATGAGAAAGTTAAGAACCTCGAGAACTTTACTATCCTGAGATGCAGCCCATTCTCTAACCGCTGACATGGTTACCTGCAGATAAATACTTGTTAGAAAGATATACAACCATTAAGTTTTAATGCATGTTATACTCAATAAAGGGTCAACCGTCCGTGATTATTTTTACATTTGAAACAGCAGAATAATGTACAATGGACAATGTAAACAAGGATGTTTGCTCATTTAGGGTTCTTGACGATAGAAAATATAGACTAATGTAAAAATGGACTTAAAAAAAAGCCACCTCTCTGCCAACAATAACAATTGAAGGTACAGCCAAAATCCAAGGCACCGCTTCGAACAGTGCAATCTCTAACTGTCTTGTACATAGTAATACCAATGTGGCAGCAACCATTAACTGCACTTAATAAGCCCATAAATCTAAGTTAGGTACTGGGACAAAAGATTTCTCTTTATTTTCCAAAAATTACAAAAAAAGCACAGAATAAATGAACCTTATCAGCGACTGGATCCAAAAATGCACCAAATGTTGATCCTAATTGCATCTGTTAAATTCAGAAGAGCGTGAAAAAAGGCACAATTACAATATAGATCTACCAGAATATAACGCTCTGACCTTTCGAGCTATATAGCCATCTAACCAATCAGTAATTGAGGCCGCAACAAAAATGCTTGTTGTAGCAGTTGCAGCCCAAGAACCATGCATGTAGAAAGCTAAATAAAGATATAAAAATCATTTGTAAGAAAAGCAGCAAATGTTCGGAAATCAATAGGCCAAAAATGCACAAAAGATCATAATTCACATTACATAGATTTGACGTGACTGATGTTATAGCTCCCTATATAGATTGGGTCCTATCATAAGCCTATATAGTAACACTAACATAGAAGAAGAAAGATTGCATATCACATTTTGTAAGTGCGATAAACGTGCACTACTTCTAAATCTAACCAACACGGTCAACTTGATTTATCAATAATCTTATTTAGGATGAAAGATAATGTGAGGCACCAGACCTGTCACCTATCTTAGTATGCTTAAGGAACATTCAATTTTCAAATTTTGTGTGTTATATTTTTTTAAAAAAGTGAATAAATTTGCTCGATCGTTAAATAATTCACGAAATTTACCTATCCTTTTTTTAAAGGGCACTTAGATGGTAGTAATAGTTGTACTACAAGTTTAAGTAGCATCTAGCATCCTACAACATATGTTTAATGGTTTGAATCACGTTACGCATGTTTCAAATCTGTGATCTCATGAACTGAAGCCGGAGTGCCGAACCACAAGACAGTGAAATTGGACTACCAATCCAAAATTAAAGTCAAAATTAACATATTTTTATACAGTTAACTAAATCCAACGATGAATGCACGTGAAAGCAAGAAAGGTCAAGTGTGTTTGCTTATTTCGGCACAATACGTTGTTTTGGCAAAAAAGATGCACTTAGTGAATGAAGATCCATCTTTTTTTTTCTTACTATCGCTCATATTTGTTTTGAAGTTTTTGATATATGGTGACTTTTTGTACAAATATCATTCTATTTATTTCACATCACGAGCACCGAAAACCTGTAGAAAAAGCTAAAGTGGAAAAATTATGAAAACTTTTGCTGCATCTGAATTTGTTTAATATGAAATCACATTCTTCTAAGATGTTTAAATTATCATTAGACAAAAGTTTAGCTCAAACATAACATGCTTTCTCCTAGAGGATCAATAACTCTAACATTCCATGAGACTACATACATTAAAAGAGAGAAGGGGTGTAACTTACGGAACATTTATCTAGAGTTGTATAATATTTGCCCTTTTCTTAATTTCTTTTATATATTTCATATGGACAACTTACCTCATTTTGGATTGTCAGTGACTAATTTTTCCTTTAATGCATGCCATCTTTTGTCTACTATAAATTTAAAAGTCAGACCATGTGTTGTACTTGTTGGAACTCTATTAATAAGTAAATTGACCTCCAGCATCTTATTTATTTCCTGACGCCTCTATTAAATTTGACATTTGATGATCCTAATTTTCATGCATGTCGTGTTCTGTTATAGCAACATTTGCAACATTACATTGCATAACCTTCACCATCATCAACATCCAAAACATCCTTCTCAATTTTATTATTGCTCCATTTGTTTACATTACAGTTTTAAGAACGCACAGTATTTTTAGTGACAGGGCGTATTTGTAGTAATCATGGACATTGTCTAGATGAGGCGCCTTTGAAAATCCATAGGCCACACCTGAAAATAAAATGGTGGAAACATCAATTAAGTTTTTTCACTACATATTCATAGTGTGGCGCTAAGGGACCGTGCTAAGTGCTAGGAGCTACCGAGATCGATGGTTAATCGCCGACCAAACACTACTTGGTCGGCGGTTGTCAGCCGACTGAAGTCTAAAAAAAAAAAAAAAATCTATTCGGCCATTAACGGCTGAATGCGGAATCCAGATGCCGTTAGCACACTATTCATAAGACATTATTTTCTTTGCTAGATAATTTGCCATCAACGTTTGAGTTCTCAACGAAATTTCTACCATTAGGGACATTTTCCACATAAACCATCATTCCGATTGCGTTGTTTAGTTGATATGTTCATATTTTCACTTACTCAAGTTATGATAATATTAATTTATTATCCATATGTATCATCGACTATTTTGCCTAATATGTTTTTTTGTCTACCCCACGTCTTGTTAACTAGACAATGGGATGTAAGTGATAGAAACATTTACATTTACCAAATAAAAGGGGTAACATTCATATTCCATCTTTTTGTAGTAATATCTTCGTCTTCAAATGCAAACAGAGTTTCCCCTTCAAAAATTCCAAACTCGGTGACATTTTGAAAAGTACATTGACAAAAGTTCGTTTGTTCTCATGTAGCAACATCAACATTTAAAGGTGTCTCAAATGTAACATCCCTAATTTTTTTATAACATGTTAAGATAATTAAATAAATAATGTGGATAAGTTAGGAAATACAGATTGGCCATGCTAATTAATTCGGCCTTAATTATAATAAAGGATAATGTTCTATTACGCGAAAGGGAACTTGTTTAAATCAATTAATGAAAGGGGCAAAAATGGAATGAAACCCCTCTCATATTATTCACCTTCCTCTCATTGTTTTCATTCTTTCATAACCAATAGAAAGAAAGGGCGGCCGAATACTACCAATAAAAAGAAAAGGAGAAACTAAGAAAAAAGAACGAATATAAAGGCAAATCTCTCCATTTCAATTTCAACGAATCTAGAGTAAATAATATTGGCATCACTTAGATTATGTTTATGTTTTTAATTTGGATTTGATATAAAATCCAAATTGATATGGTGTGAAATCATGCATATAGTTTGGATAATCATTTATATGGGTTATGGTTATCATATGTTAATTTTTTGAAATTTTCCTAAAAGAATTTTGAGTAAAAAACGTGAATTTTGATCTCAAAATGGTTTGAATTTTCGACATGATGTAAGGAACGTTATTTTGAAGACGAGTTTCACAATTTTTAGAAATTTGATGAGTTAGTTATGAATTTTCTAAATTACGAGAATGAGTAATTTTGTATTTTAATTATTTAAATATGGAAAATAATGCTCCGAAATTTTTATATGTGATAAAAGAAGGTATTTCATGTTTTTGAGAATTTTTCTCATGTAATTTCGATTTCGTATGAGTTATTTAGTAAATGGAGAATTTAATTATTAAAGTTGATAATTAATTAATTATGGCATATGATTTAAGGTTTTGTAAAAACGATAAATTTTTGCTCTAATTTTGCTGCAAGATTTCTGAAAAGATTTTGATTAACCAATGAAAATTTGATTAAAAAAACCAATTTGGTAAAAAGTTATTGCTTTTAAAGGTAATAAATCAGTTTTGCAGACATTTACAGGAATTTCATTTTTAACCTGCCTATCTCAACCTTCGGTAGCTATTGTCAACATGCGATAGCTATTTATTTTCATCTTATGATAGCTATACATGTTTTTCAACATTCAATAGCTCTAAAATTTTGAGGTGCGATAGCACTATGTTTCAACCTTTGATAGTAATGGATTTTAAAACATATGATAACTTCATCTAGTTTAGACATGCGGTAGCCATGCTTTATTTAACATTCGATGGCTTTTTGACATGCAATAGCTTCATCTAGTTCAGACATGCGATAGCTATGTTTTACTTGACATTCGATAGCTTTCTTGACATGTGATGAAGTTTGGACATGTGATAACTATGTTTTAATTGACATTCAATAGCTTTGTTAACATGTGATAACTTCATGTAGTTTAGACATGTGACAACTATAATTTGTTTGACATTCGATAGCTTGTTGACATACGATGGTTTATGGTAATTTAAACATGCGATAGCTATATCTTTGACATGCAATAGCACGAGTTTTTAAGGTGCGATAACACAAACTTTTGAGAAAAGAGATAGATTATTGTATCAACACACGATAGCTTTTAACTCTATGCTGGGCTATATTTTCTTTAAACAAAATATAGTTTTAGTTAAGTATTTTGACAAGGTTTCAAAAGGAAAGAAAAGATACTTTAGTTAAAAAGTTTTATAAAGGAAATTATTACTTAACTAATAGTAATTTTGTGTATAAAAATGGTTATTATATGAACATATGTTTGTGATGGATGATGTTGTTATATTTTCAATTTTACTTCTTGATCAGTTGATATTGTATATGTTGATTACTGATATGCTCATTTATATGTTCATCCAAAATTTATGACCTTAAGAATGAAGAACTGATGTCCAGTTAAGATTGTTCTAGTAGTGGGTATAGTCAAACTCAACTCCTGAGTAAGTAGACTTGCACTGCATAAGATCGTAAAGATCAAAGTTGATTAGGATGACCGAACTAATTAAAAGACGCGACTCATTGACATTTTAAAACCATATTTAAGAGCGGAGAATGGGGTAGAGTCACATCCTACCTTTCAACTGTTAAACTGTCGGGTCCACGATTCCAATGCATAAGGCTTTGTCGATATGGAGGCTAAAATTTATGGTTATGCATCCGAAGGAAATCATCACAAAGACACTCATCGATATTTTTCTCCTACCAAACTTACGAGACCGTTGTTAGTTTTCTCCTACCAAACTTAGGAGATCTTTGTTATTTTCTCCTGCTAACCTTAAGACCGCTGTTATTTTCATCTGAATAAACTAGAAGGTCATTGGATAATTTAGTATATTTTTTGTGCGAGTCATTTCGATAAATTTTAGTTGGCATGTGAACAACTAATATGTACGTAGTGACCCTGGGAAAACTGCGTCGTCGAATGAATTGTTTTATGGAATTTGACAATTATAGAAATGTGTGATCCTTTGTCCCTGTTAATGACGGACTATTCATTTTGACTCATTATGCATGATATTGATATTATGGTAATGATCTACTCATTTTGATTGTAGGATATTTTATGGTTGACATATTATTTGATAAAATATTAGTCAAGAGAAACATATTTCGCGTTTCAGTGGCGTGGTTTCACTAGTTATTTTTTGTTGAAGTAATATCATTCATACTAGATTTTTTTTTCTAAGCCGAAGTTTTTGATATCCTCTAAACTATCGGGTTAAGCTAAAAGTAGGGTTTTCAGTTCTAGACGAACAAGCTTTCGAAAACATGTACGAGACAAACTACTATTAGAGTTTATTTGTGTTGTGCGGTTTAACTAATTTTGTTATTGTTGATTACATGTGATAAATGGGGTTTATAACCGTCTAGGCAGTTATGACTCTGATCATCCAATGGACATCTTCATAAGTCATTTTTGAAATTATATTTGTATTTATTATATTTATCGGAACCATGGAATCGTAGAGCTATGTAATTGAAATGTAATGAATTTGCAAATAAATGAATGGAAACGTTTTGTTGAAATTTATAAATTCTTGGGGAATTGACCTCATTTTGTCATTAGAAAATAATATTAAGGCTAACTGCAGCATCGTTAGTATTTATTTTCGAGCCTCGAAATGAGGGATGTTACACCCAAGGACATCTATCAACACCTACTGCTTAACGTTTCCTTTGTCCCATCGTTTATTTCCAATCCAAGAAAGCGTACCCAAAACGAAAATGAAGTTAATAAAGCTTTATTCAATTTAAGCCACTACACTTCACCATTACTAAATTCCATCAAAAACAAGATCCTTCCTCCAAATTTCATTGTAGTCCTTATTATATTTCCATACCTTCTTTGCATAATTTTTGAAATATTGATAATAAGGTCGTAATCCTATGACATAGGGTATGGTTGATTTTTTTTTACTGCATATGTCTATAGTCATTGCTTGATAAACGTGGACACGTATTTTGAAGATTTAATATCAACTTCACAAATTTTGGGGGAAATTGTTTAGCATCAAGGGATGCAGGTTCTATTAGAACATTCATTCAAGTTTCATGTTTTAAGTCTATGCTCTTGAACTTTGCCTCTATCCATAGTATTGCATCTTCTTCTTGAATAACGAAGTCGGATTTTGCATGCTCCCGACCTGCAGAAGATCTACATCGATAAAATTTCATAAAATCTCCTCTGTTTGGAAATAGGTTATTATTAGCATGGTGTTCCTTATTCCACATCTCTTTCAAAGGTCTAACCTTCCTCCACATAAGAATTTTTAGAATATAGACCGAAAGTTTAGGGCAAATTCATTTTATTAATATATGATTGATGCGATTTTATGAATTCATTTTAGTAGTAAAGTGTAATATTCAAATCATATTTTAGTCATTTTAAAACTTTGCTATATGCTTTATTTGCTCTTCTTAGTTTTTATTGTGAATTTTTGTTTTAGTTTGTCTATGTATTATTTTAAATCCTTGTTATGTTTATGTGATGGATTTAATCTAGTAATAAAATTTATTTGTTAGATTACATCTTGTTGTATTCATACACTCGTTACATTTATTTTCAAATGTTATATGGATATTTCTTTGATTGAATTTGTATCAATATTCCGTTATGCAATTTTAGTCAATTTTCCTAAATCTATTACATTTATTTTGTTATAGTTTTTTCAAAAGGTATTCTTTGTTGCGACGCACAGTAAATTTGTTTTATATATCTTTCCCAAACTAAATAAACTAATCGGATCAAATATGAATTTTCAATTAATCTTAGATGACTTTTATATTTACTTGATTTTTTTCTTTGTCGATAACTTTGATTTTTATTGTATTAAAAATCTAATGGCACTATCAATCTTTATGTTTATATATTATTTAATTTAATTTTGTGATATTTCATGATTTTTTTGTTTCAAAATTTTAATAAAATTTATATTTCTCTGGAAGTATTATTAAAAATATTAGTCAACTTTCCTATGCTCATAACTCAATTTTTCACAAAAGTTATGTGACAAAATATGAACTTTGTATTAGTTAATTAAGGATTTAAATTTTCAAATGTATTTTTTTAATCATGTTACCTATTTTCAAATAATAAGTAAACTTTTCAAGGATTTGTTAGTAGATTTTTGAAGAGAAATCCAAGATTAGTTAGTTTGGAGTAATCGTGATATGCCTTGTTAAAAATGTACAACACTTTTAAATTAATTTAACATAGAGAAAATTAGTAAAAGTGTATTTTGAATAGTTAGCATGTACGATAAATGTCCTTGATTTTGTACTGTATATATAAGTAATCCCCGTTCAACATTCGTCGTAGTTAACAGTATTAACGAAGTTCTCTTATTATTTTGTGTTTCTATTTGTGATTTGAAATGAAAAACGAGGTGGTATTTGCATGTCAAATTCGTGCTGTCCTCGTCATTGTTATTTTGAAATATGAATATCAATTTTGGTACATTAGATTCATAATTTGACATTCATAAAACCTTAGGTGCAATAATAATTGAAAAAAGGACATCATTTTCAATAATAAATTCACGAATATAACAATGGAGATGTTCCCTGTATTGTTTGAATTTTGATGGAAGGGATTCGGGTTTAGTTTGTCTATTAGGATGTGAGGCAAAATATCCCTTTAGATCAAAACCCACCCCACCCCTCTCCTCCCCCCCCCCCCCCCCTTCTTCCCCGAAAACCTAATGACCAACCTGTGATTAGACCAAATATTATTCGGCATAAAACAACAACTAGTATTTGACTGATATAATATGTTTTCCTAACATAATGAGCTTGTAATAAACAAGATGGTCACCATTGACGCACTTCTCCGCCAAATCTACCTGCATAAAGAAGTGGGTTTAGGAAAATAGTGGTGCTAAAAGCACTGCAATTTTGATTTTCAATAACACCAGGTAAAGAAAAAGATTCATACTTCCAAATACCTAATTTACCCATAACATATATGGCAAACAAATTAAGGATCATTCAGTGACACCATATCTAAACTTACCAAAGTAACTTTATGAACTGAATTCAACGAAATACTGCTAGTCAAATTTTTGGACACTTGGAAACTACAGAGTATAATTTGTGAAAATGGGTACGAGCATATCAAGTAAAGTATGGGTAAATTGGTGTGGCCATATTAGTTTTCAACTGCTGGAAATGGTCTAAAAGTGGAACTGGGGAGAGGGAAAGCAATGTTCTTGACATGATTGTTCATTCAATCATTGTCCAAATTCATAAATCTACTGTGTATTTTAGTTAAACATAAAACAAAAGAGGCATACTGCTGACTAGAAGAGGAACAGCGCCAACTCTACCAAGTGTGAGCACCGTTGGTAAAGTCAAGAAATTTGATTTGTTTTCCTCATCGTCGTTGTTCTTAGGGATCCGGTCACCTTCTACGAACGCCAAACGCCTCCATGTACTCACGGGCAGCGATTTGTGCGTCTTTGCACCGGAAATTTTGGAATTATTGGAACATGTGTGCAATTTGGGGATTATGAGTTGGGGTTTGTAGATGGCGCGGGAGAAGAGAGGTTGGGTTTTAACATGAAGCAATTGAGACGGTGAATGATGGCAATAAATGGCTTTAACAACCGAGGTTGGGAATGTTGGCGGCATTTGGAACCGAAAATTTTGCAGATCAGAAAAAAACAATAGATAATTTAACAAGGTTTTTGATGGTTTGTCTCAGAACTTTACCATAGGGGCTTGCTACACCAGATTTCATCCCGCAGTCAAAAGTTTGTGGCTAGAGTAGAATAATCCTGGTTTAGGAGCTCGCTACTTTGATCTAAAAACATATCAGAAATTCATACAAATCAAAGCTGCAGGTTGGGTATCAAGGGCCTACGTAATTTTTTGATGACTTCATTTTATCCGTTTAATCCCGAGGTCAAAAACTTTGAGTAAGTGCAATAATCCTTGTGTGATTTAGGAGCTTGCTACTTTGATCGAAAAAAGGTAGAAAATTATACAAATCACAGCTGTACAATGAGTATCGGGGGCAAATGTGATTTTGATGACCCTGATTTCAACCGCTTAATCCCACAGTTAAAAGTTTGGGGTAGAGTAGAATAATCCTAATATGCTTTAGGTGCTTGCTATTTTGACCAAAAAAGGGCCGAAAAAATATACGAACCACAGCCATACGGTGATATCGGATGAATACATGAATGTTTTTTTTTTTTTCCCATCAATATTTAGGTGGTAAGTTGAATATTAGATTTTGATATTGTACTTTAGAAAATGTTGTTAAGAGCATGTTTGACATCTAGTTATAAGTAGACAAAACTATGTAAGTCGCTTATTTCTATTTTGACCCTTAAAGGATTTGAGAAAATTGACTAATTAGTAGAAATATAAGATTAACAATTTGTCGCGTATGACTTATGAATATGTTTTCGTAACTAGTTTGACATATTATTTTATTCAATTTAACTTAAAAGTCAAATTGCATACAAATACTTTTACTTATAAATCACTATTTAAAACAATTTATAAGTCATTATTTAAAAATTTAAGGAATTTTAAAATAAGTTGTTGTGAAACGAACTGTAAATCTCTATACTATGCTAAAATTATAGGTATGATTCAAATATATTTGACATAGTTTCGATCATCTCAACGCCAAGTTGACAGTTCCCCACAATTTCAAACGTCGCGTGGTCCATTTTTGAAATTTCGCCTAACGGTAATTACATGAATTGCATTCTGAAAAATCGTTAGTTATTCAAATTCAACAACTTCTCTTCCCTTTCATTCCTTCTCTTTCCAAACTTTTGTCTCAAAACCAGAAAATTTATTTTAAATATTTATCAAAGACCAAGTTCATTGGAGCAAAAATTTCTGAAGTAGCTGTTATAACCAAATTTTCTACGGTCTTCGAACAGACTTAAACAAGCGAATTGGACAAACAAACAACGAAGAAGTGACCCAATGACTTTGAAACTATCATAAAAAGGCAAGAAAAAGGAAATATAAAAACTAGTCGAAAAAAGTTGAAAATTTGGAAAGTCGTTTTTTTTGTCGAGGTCCTCGAGTCGGACCAAGTAGAACTCGGGTTGAACAAAAAAAAAATCTCAGGTCAGATTCCAAATGAGCAGTGGAAAACTCAAAGCTCGACACCTCTAGTCATGACTCGAAGCAAACACATAAAACACTTAGGTTAGACATCAAGTCAGGTCGGTACTAACCTAAAATTCATTATGTTCACCAACATAATTTTCACCCATGTGATTCATTCCAACATGATTATAACCATCTAGAATGATATTAGTTGGATTAGGAGCCTAAACATAAAGAGAAAATGAACTCTGGATGTAAAAAAATCAAGTTGGTACCGACTTGATTTAGGTTGATACCAACCACTTTTGATGACCATCGCCTTGAAATGAAGACTTGATTTTGTAAGAGGTCAATGAGGAGAGTCAAGATATGGAGAAAACCTTGAAGAATGATGGAAAAATCAGATGTACCGACTAGAAATGGTCGGTATCGAGTTAACATCCCCCACTCGGAGCCCCGAAACTAACGGCTATGGATTTTGCAGTCATTTGTAGTTATTAATCCTTGACGACTAAATGCGATAATGTTAGATATGTTGATACAACAGAAATACATGGACATGGAAAATTTTAAAAACATTAAACAACTTTCTCATTCCATTTCAAATCATTTCAAATTCGTCATAGTCCCAATACGAGAACCACGTTAAGAGAAAATATAATTATTACAACATATGCCAAAAGCGACATATGAAGATACCTCCTTGGATGGTCAGAGTATGTATGTGTGTGTAGGTAATTAAACAACTTTGCCTTTATAACAAAACATAGTGGAATTAAAAAGAAAGGAACTCCTAAATAGTTATCATGCCTCATGCACGTCTCTGGAAGCTTATTCTTCTAAAGAGGTATCTGAAAATCTCAACTCTCAAACTACTTAAAATCAATTGAGCACAAAAAAGTTTAAGGAGAAACATAAACTTCGAATCAGACATAAAGCCTGGTATGAATAATAATCTACTATATCAAACCATTTAGACATCTAGTGAGACCACGCTGCTTAACAGAATGGGTTTTCCCCTCACTAATATCTTATCCAAAACTTTTAAACAACCATATACTGTGTTCCTGCATCCACAATGGTTAAAACATAGCAATTCAAAATATTATAATAATATGCATGCAAGTAAATCAATTTTGGATTTTCCATCCCCATTCAATTTGACTATCTGTCTCATTTATAGTTTTTAGGGTCAATATTAACCTATTAGTTTTCATGGACTGACTAATCACCTTTTTAATGCTTATGGATTTTCTGTCTGGTTTCATAGTTTTCATGGGATCACTAAGAACCTACTGACCCTTGCCAATAACTTTATTGTTTCATGAGTTTTCCCTGAACCTATTGGTATCTCCATTAACTTCTCTCTTATCCTAGTTTTTATGGATTGACTAGGAACCTATTAACTTCTATTAATAACTTAATTTGGATATAATTTTCATGGGTTTACCACAAACCTATTGGCCCCTATCAATAACTCTTTCTAAACGTAGTTTTCATGGGATCACTATGAACCTGTCTATCTGACAACTTCTTTAATCAGTATTTATGCATCCTACATTTTGATCTCCTTGAGCTCCTAGATGCAACCCTAATCATTCATGAGTTACTTAAATTGTACTCGTTACTGGGTCAACCTACCTGGTTATACTACTCTTACTCCTCAAAATACAATTATGGGTCCATTACATAGGAATATCTTCATAGAAGAAGCATATACAAAAATAGTACCAATATCTTTGGTTTAATATCCTTGAAATCAATTTCATATAAAACATGGTTAACCTATTTAATCTATTATTTTATCAATGAAAGCTTCTTCAAAAACTCCATACTTAAAAACCATTTCAAATCTTCTTTATTTATGCCATGGTTTTTCCTTTAAAAAAGAGATTGGGTTCTTTGTTTGAAAATTAAGGGTTTCAAAACCTTAGACTTTTACTTTAGAAACCATTAGATAACCTCCTCAGAAAGCAGTCAATTTTTTTTTTCAAAACACTAAGCATATGCCTTTCAAAACACTTTAAATCATCTCTTTCGAAACCATTAAAACATACCTTATGAAATTATTAAAGCATCGCTTATTAACTCTTAGAAGCATAGCTTCGAAACCATCGAAAGCACTTCTTTCGAAACCACTTGAAAGTACCCCTTTCGAAATCATTGGACTTATTTTTAAAAATATCTTTTGGGTCAAAGTGAATATAAATGGAGCGTTAGTCCATGAGATGATGGTTTTGATGGCAACAACCTTAGAATAAATTATAAAATATAAATACTAATAGTATAAGTTTAGATATATATGTATATACAGGATTTAACCACGTAGGTACCAAGAATGAAGACTATACGGTATAGAGATTCAAGATATCAAGATTGAAGACTAATGAGTATCAAAATTATCAAGAGTTCAAGAATTCAAGTAATTTATTCTTTAATTAGTAATTTTGTTAAAACTCCTAGAAAAACACTGACATCTTAAAATCTAATTTATTCATGGAATGTAATCCACTTTGAGCCTGTTAAAGGGATGGAACCCTAAGTAGGATGGAACCTACGAAAAATCTAGTGGAACATTGTTTTGTATCCACTAACCTTTTATTCAAAATGATTTTTCAAAATTATATCTTGTTTTCAAAATGATTTCAAAACCTTCCTTTTAAAAGCATCAAAAACATCTATCCTGATTTCAAATACTTTTAGCCTCAAAATAATCTTTAATTTCAAAATCAAATTATCCTTGTTTTTAAACTATCTTTTAAATATAATATATTTAACTTTTAAATATTTATACTTATATTTTAAATATAAAATTATAGTAAAATTTTATATATATTATTCTTTAAACTTACTTATGTATTTTAAATATAGTCAAGTATATTTATAAAGTTTAAAATAGTTTTATTATAAAATAAAGGTTATTTTCAAAGAAAATCAAAACACCAAAAATCCCTTTGGGATGTCGACATACTCATGTACTCCATGTCGACATGGTGTCAGTTGAGTTCAAAATTTAAATTTCAAAAGAAGCATCTATTCGTCATAACTCTTCACGAATGTACATGACTGTTGTCAACGAATTTAAAGACAGTTTTTCTGGTTTTTCACTCATCTTCTTCTTCAACATTTCTATATACAAATTCTTATCATTACTCTGCCGAAATCAACATTGAATCTAACTAGATCATCTCTGGTTTGATTCTCTATCACTATCTCAACAAGATCCTCAGTGCTATTCAGAATTATAGGCTTTTTGTAATAAACTTAGTGAGAAAAGGTGTTATTGTAGCCTTGAAAATCAATCAAGTGTAAAAGGTGTGATTGTAGCCTTGGAAATCAATTGGGTGAACTTGTTGCCCGGGAAATCAAGTATCTCTACCCAAAGGATTGTGATTCTGGAGGGTGTACCTCGTAGCCTTGAAATCGAGGGTGTAATTGAAAAGATTGTTTTTGAAAGGAAATCTGTACTTGTGTGCGGGACTGGATGTAGGGTAACTCCGAACCAGTATAAAATCCGGTGTGTTCTTTCATTTACTGCCTTTACTTTATATTTGCATTTGTGTTTGATTCTGTGATCATATCTGTGTCTGAATATTGCATACATTTATGTTTAAATTAACAAAAATCAAAAAGATTTAACAATTCTCTAAAACACTATTCACCCCCCTCTAGTGTTTGTCTTTAGCCTTAAGATCCTTAATCCGCATTTCTCACAGAAAGTACCCCTTTCAAAACCATTAACCTTCATATAAAAGAGTTTGGGGAAAAACTGATGGCTTCGGAGCCATCCTTTCGAAAGCTTAAATCATTTAAGTAAAACGTTTGATGGATAATTTCGAAAGTCCTTTCGAAGCCATTGCGTTTGAAACCATTAAACCTTTTCGAAAGCTTTAGGAAGCGGCTTATATTTATACAATAAAAGATACCTTTCGTTCTGGTTGATGACTTCAATCCACTTAAATGGCATAAGGTCGGCAGTAAAGTTTCAACTGAGTTGAAACTACCTTTTCAAAGCTTTAACTTAAAACAAAGCAACCCATTTGAAAGCTATCTTTTCAAAACCAAAAGGCGACAACATATTCGAAAGCAATTTCTTCGAAATCTACATTAAACCCTTTTGAAAGCATTCTTTTGGAAACAAGGCAAGCACATTTCTTTGGATAGTAAAATAAAGACCTTCGAAAGTTAACTGGTTTTGACCCATTCGAAAACATGGTTTCGACAACATACATGCCTCCTTTCTCCAATCCACTACGTATCAATGTATTGATACCTTGTGTGTTGGTTTCGACTTAGTTCTTGGTTAAGGTAGAAGTATAGGGTCAAAAGGTACCACTGAAAGAGGTGAAACATAATTTCTAGGTAAAGACTGTTTTAATGTCTTTTAAGTAATTATTTTTTAACTAACCTGCCTATCTGTAAACATTTCATTATTTGCTATAAACTTTTCAAATTCATTCTAAAATAAAACTGCCACATTAATTTCATATCTAAATAAAATTCAAATAAGCCCTTCCTTAAGTAAAACAATTAAACATTTAAGTCCTCCATTTAAAATAATTTAATTTCCATGGTAAACTACTTGGGAAAAATACCCCAAAAATCATAAAAATTCACTTTTAATATGTTATCTACCATATATACATTTTAGACCCAAATTCTTCTTAATATAGCCAAAATTAATTTCTAAACCCAATTGTTCATATTTTCTTTTGAAAATTCATAATAAATTTTCCATAGCTTGGAAAATTATAAAAATTAAACTCATCTCCAAAATAATTTTTTTACATAACATATAAATTCCTCATAGCATTTGAAATCCAAAATAAACGATTTTAACCTTAAAACCATACAAAACAATTATCAAACAAACTTGTTTAAATATATCATATAATAAAATCCAAGCATATCATTATCAAAATCATCATAATGGATTTAAACTTCAACCCGAAAATCATTTGATCATTAAAAACAAAAATAGAGATGGTTTTGATTATTATTCACCTTGATTTGGATAAGGTCTTGAGATTTGAACTTGATTAATTCTTCTAGCTTGATTCCTTAGCTTTTGCTTGAATTTTCTTCTCCTAAGTACTTGCTGGCTTGAGCTCCTCTTTGTTTATGTTTTATGATTTTAAACATGTGAAACGAGAATAGGTATAAGGGTTCAAGGGCTAAAGATATGGTGGAAGGCTATTCCCCATAATGCCCTTAGTCTTGTTCTCTTATTTGTCATCTTATAAAACCATTTATATAAACCCATTCTTTTAGTTTATATTTAATTAAGCATGGCCTCTAATTAATTTTCAAATCTCAATCCCTTTATCTCTCTAATATTTACATTATTCTATTTAATTTATCTAATTAAATCTCCTATAATGTCATTAAAAATTAGAGGTGTTACAGGCTATGTAACGACCCGTATTTTTACGGATCGAAGGATCGTAGAACTATTGTCATTAGGTCGTTAGTGTTGTTGAGTCGCTGAGTCGTTGAGTCGTTGACTCGCTGAGTCGCTGAGTCGCTGAGTCGCTGAGTCGCTTAGTAGCTGAGTAGCTGAGTCGTTGAGTCGCTGAGTCGCTGAGTCGCTGAGTCCTTGAGTCGCTGAGTCGCTGAGTCGCTGAGTCGTTGAGTCGCTGAGTCGTTGAGTCATAAGTCGTGGGGCTTTGTTAAGTCGTGACCGACTTAAGGGGGGCGAACAACTTAAGGGTTTGGCCTATAAATACACGACCTTATCTCTCTTTTTGGGATCCGGATTTTGAAGCGACGGAGTGCTGCCATTTTAAGAGCTCGAGTGCTACACTTCTTCATTTCTTTTCTCTTCTTTAATCTAGTGCTTCCTTCCATCCAAGATTGAAGATCAAAACGAAGATCCAAGAGCCAAAATTGAAGATCTACATTCTTCAAAGAGAGACTTCATCGTTTGAAGCGGAATTTTGATGGATTAAGCTAGATCCTTCGCTGTCCGGATCTGGAGTTTGTTGCTTTTGAGGTGTTTAGGTGATTCGGTGAGTGGTCGTTATCTCTCATACGGACCCAAAGGAGTATATTGGATCGGTGGCTTGTTGTGTGTTAAAGATAGTGATTTCATGCATTTTCCTTAAGTCTGCATGTAGATCCATCGTTCATGAAGTTTTGATATCCATTTTACTACATGTTAACCTATGCTAGTTATTTATCAAGATGTTACTTAGAATTCATGCTTGTTAGATTTGGACTCTTTATTTACGAAATTGCCCTTTTTGTTATAACTGCTTATTTAGATCTTGTTTGAATGCTTGATTACTTGGATTAATGATTGTTTTGATTGATTAGTTGATTAGTGATTTGATTTGGACAAGTTGGTCGAAGATGATTCAAAAGCTAAGTGGAAAGGCTCTTGAATAAGGAAAGCTGCTTGTGGCATATGAAGCGGATGTTGAAGCTCACATGGATAGATTTGATGATGATGTTGAGATGGGACTTTGCTATGATGCGATGAAGCAAGGCATGATGTGAGATAGCCTTGGTTTAATCCAGACGGGATCATCCCAAGCATGTTGATAGCTCAGTGATATGGTTCGAGTTTGTGGATAATGGTTGGCTTGAGAGGCGCTTGAGCTAGTATGGAAATAGTCATCGAGGAGGATGACTAGAAGGCTGAGATTTCATCGTTGTTGAAGGTTCTAGCATGCTTAAAACAAGAGTACTTTGGGCAAGATTTGGTAGTCCCAAGCACGGGTCACGACGACGTGCTATGTACTTTGGGCAGATTCGATAGTCCTAGGCACGGGTCACGACGACGTGCGGAGTTATGTCTAGAACCGGGGTTACCATTAGCCCTTGGCGGACGGATGAAATAACGAGCCGGTCATTCAATTAACGGTGAAATCGAGGCAATGATAACAGTGATAGCCAGAGTCATGGATGTTCGGATGCTTTGGTTGTATCGTCGCTTGGGTCAAGAGCGATGTTTTCAGGATGCTTATCTGATCTTGGTTTAGGCCTTGGGGGTTTGTACTTGGAAAACACCGACCTTGACCCGAGTGATAATTGCTTTACTTTGAATGTCTGCTTTGCTATGTTTGCTTCTATTTAGTGGGTCTGGGGGGGCTATCACTGTAGAAAGAGGTGGAGTAGGATGGTTTGGTTCCTATTCCTTTTTACCCTTTATGCTCTTTTGGTATGTTTGATAGTTGATTTACTGCTCACTAAGACTTTTGTCTGACTCAAGGTTCTATGTTTAACTCTTATTACCTTCGGCTGTTCATCCATGTTGGGATGGGCAGACTAGGTAGCAGGTGACAGGTGCTGTTCTTAGTGACCAACGCTGTTGATGACGAAGACGAGCTGGAGGCTTTTGCATATTGTTTTCTTACTATATGTACTGGATGTTCCGCTGGTTGTAGGATTCTCTGAGTGATATGTAGTGAGGCTTGATGTATTGACTATTTTGGCGTTTGTATCAAACTATTATAAATTGTATTTTGATGAAATTCTGATTTTGAGGAGCTTCACTATATATATTTATTGTATTTTATCCATGCGCTATGAGTCATACGATAGAGTTTATTGTTTTACCTTTCCCTGATGATCGTCCATGGCGGCCTGGCACACTTTTCAGCGCACTATTTCCTTATTTAGTGCAGGAGTCATGGGCGGTCGTCACATTTGGTATCAGAGCTTTGGTCAATCGATTTTTAGCCAATGCTCGCTGACGTAACTACGTATGAGAGACGTAATTGTATTTTGATGGATGATTACTATATATAATATAGTAGCTTAGAAGGATTTTAACTCCTTATGTAGTTGTTTCTCAAGGTGTTCTAATCATTCTTTTTATAGATATTAAGGATGAGTCGAAGAGAGAGACAAGCTCCTAGGGAAAGCCATGCTACTGAAGGGATTGCTGATTATGCTGCTATGTTTGAGGCCATGATGACTTCGATCATAAGAAGGATGCCAGCCTCGGGGTCATCAGTAGATGTTGGAGTTCAAGTTCAAGCTCCAAGACCAGTGGATTTTGCTAAGTTGTGCAAAGATTATACTGCTCTTGGAGGAAAGGTTTTCTTGGGGACAGAGTCAACCATTGAAGTTCAGAGATGGATAGATGCTTGTAGAAGGATCTTCGGTGATTTGGGAATCGAGGATGCAACTAAGAGGAAGCTTGCATCAAGACAGCTTCAAGGAAGAGCTTCGGATTGGTGGAATTCTATCACCATTGATACTCGGAGGAAAAGATTACTTGGGAGCAATTCCAAGTCAGATTTGAAGCTAAGTTCATTTCTACAGCTCAGAAATATGTTCTGTTTAAGAAGTTTGTGGAGCTCAAGCAAGGTGGAAGACCAGTTCTTGAGTATGTTTCTGAGTTTGAAGCTTTGTCCAAGTATGCTCGGTCATATATTGAATCCCCTTATCAGAAGAATGAGAAGTTTGTGACAGGCCTGGACAGTTATCTTGGGAGGCAGTTGGTGGATCATTTGGACGATCCGTTTGAGAAGCTTGTGGAGAAGGCTCTCAGGCATGAGAATCTGTTTCCTAAGGAAGGATCTGTTGTTGTTGTGACCAAGGAGCAAGGTGGAAACAAGAAGAGGAAGCAGCAGCAGCAGAAGGGTAAGAATGGTCAGAAGAAGCCGAAGGGTGAAGTGACCTGCTACAACTGTCAGCAGAAGGGTCATCTCTCTAGGTATTGCAAGAATCCGAAGGTGCCGGCAAAGTGCCACAACTGTGACAAATCGGGGCATTTCAGGAGGAATTGTCCGGAACCGAGGAAGGACAAGCAGATTGTGCAAGCTTATGCTTTGGGGGCTGTTCCATCATCTTCGAAAGCTCCTACTGCTGAAGAGAAAGGAAAGAGTGTGGTGGTTCAAGGTACTCTTTCCATTTGTGGTGTTCTAGTTAGGGTGTTGTTTGATACTGGAGCATCGCACTCCTTTGTTTGTAGTGAACTCTTAGGCCGGTTGGGTTTGAAACCGGATATTGTTGATAGACCATTGGTTGTGACTAATCCAGTTGGGGGTTCGTCTTGTTTGTGTATGGTATGCCGTGGTCTAGTTGTGTCGAGTCATGATTGCTCTTTTGTTTTTGATTGTTTTGTTTTGAACTTTGCGGGGTTCGGAATTATTTTGGGTATGGACTGGCTTAGGAAGTATGCGGCAAAGGTTGATTGTGAGAGGCTAGAGGTGACAGTCGAGAATTTGGAGAGGCGAAAGGTTGTGATACGATGTAAGCATGAGGAAGGCGTCTTCATGAGCTTCATGTATTCGCTGGTTGTTCCACGAGATAGACTGTCATCGGTGCCTATTGTGAATTGATTTGATGATGTCTTTGACGAGGTCAAAGGGTTACCGCCGCATAGAGAGATCGAGTTTCGTATCGATCTAGTTGAAGGAACCAGACCTGTTGTGATGCCTCTTAGGCGGATGGCGCCTAGGGAACAGCGAGAGTTGAAGGTGCAAGTTGATGACCTTTTACAGAAAGGATTCATACGGCGTAGTGTGTCCGAATGGGGTGCACCAGTGGTGTTCGCAACCAAAGCGGATGGATCGTTGAGGTTGTGTGTGGATTATCGTGAGCTGAATAAAGTGACTAAGAAGAACAAGTATCCGTTGCCGAGAATAGATGACTTGTTTGATCAGCTTCACGGAGCTAAGGTGTTTTCTCAGATGGATTTGGCAACGGGATTTCACCAGTTGAGAGTGGCAAAGGATAGTGTGTCGAAGACTGCTTTTAGGACACCATCCGGTTTCTATGAGTGGCTGGTAATGCCGTTTGGATTGACTAATGCACCAGCATATTTTGTGGATCTTATGAATAGAGTGTTCAGGGATCAGTTGAACAAGTTTGTACTTGTGTTTGTGGATGATATTTTGATTTATTCCAAGACTGAAGAAGAGCACAAGACGCACTTGCGTATTGTTTTGGAAATTTTGCGAAAACATCAGCTGAGGGCTAAGTTTTCGAAGTGTCACTTCTGGAAGAGTGAAGTGAGGTTCTTAGGCCATGTTATCTCTGGAAATGGAATAGCGGTTGATCCCGCTAAGGTGGCAGCAATCCAAGATTGGGTTAGACCTAAGAATGTATCTGATGTGAGAAGTTTTCTTGGATTAGCAGGATATTATCATCGGTTTATCAAAGACTTTTCCAAGATAGCTGCACCATTAACATGGTTGACGAAAAAGAACCAAGTGTTCAGATGGGATGCTAAGTGTGAGCAAGCTTTCGGAATCCTGAAAGAGCGATTGACAAGTGCTCCTGTTTTGGCTGTTCCAAGTGGAAATGATGAGATGGTGGTTTACACCGATGCATGTGGTACTGGACTTGGAGCAGTGCTAATGCAGAAGGATAAAGTTGTTGCATATGCAAGTCGACAACTGAAGCCGCATGAAAGGAATTATCCGACTCATGATTTGGAGTTAGCGGCGATTGTATTTGCTTTGAAGATGTGGAGACATTACCTATTGGGAGTTCGATTTGAGTTGTTTACAGATCATAAGTCATTGAAGTATCTTTTCTCCCAAAAGGATTTGAATCTTCGACAGCAACGATGGTTAGAGTTTTTAGCATCATATGATTTTGGTGTAGCCTATACTCCGGGAAAAGGTAATGCAGTGGCAGATGCGTTAAGTCGAAGACATGCAGGTTTGGGAGCCATGTTTTCGGAATGGAAGAGTCTTGAGTATTTGGCTGGATTTGACTTCAGGCCTAGATGTGAATTGGAATCTGAGATGTTGACAAACTTATCGATAAGACCTACTCTAGTGGAAAGAATTGGCGAGAGCCAAAAGCGAGACGATAAGCTTGTCAAGATTATCCGTGATTTGGAATCTGGATTGGACCCAGAGAAGGATAAAGGATTCGAGGTCGATCAAGAGGGTTGGCTTCGGAAACAAGGACGACTGGTTGTTCCCGATATAGATGAATTGAGAAATGAAGTTTTGAAGGAAAGTCATCACTCAAAGTTGACAATTCATCCAGGTGGAAATAAGATGTATCGGGATATGAAGAGAACCTATTACTGGGAAGGTATGAAGAAGGATGTTGGAAATTTTATTTCCAAGTGTATGAACTGCCAGTTGGTAAAAGCCGAATAGAAGAAGCCAAGTGGATTGCTTCAGCCATTAGAAGTTCCTACATGGAAGTGGGA
This sequence comes from Allium cepa, assembly GCA_030765085.1. Taxonomy (NCBI): domain Eukaryota; kingdom Viridiplantae; phylum Streptophyta; class Magnoliopsida; order Asparagales; family Amaryllidaceae; genus Allium; species Allium cepa. The sequence goes on along the minus strand of CM060932.1, from coordinate 681,713,112 downwards.
GCAAATATCGATGGATTTTATCGATGGACTACCTAGAACCAGAGCAGGAAATGAAGGGATTTGGGTCATCGTAGATCGTTTGACCAAGAGTGCAAGATTTATTCCTGTTCGATCAACTAGGACTGCATCAAAATTGGCTGAGTTGTATGTTAAGTGGATAGTTCGATTCCATGGTATTCCAAAGAGTATAGTGAGCGATCGAGACCCATTGTTCACTAGTGGATTCTGGAAGAGCTTCCAGGAAGTTTTGGGAACCGAGTTGTGTTTGAGTACAGCTTATCACCCTCAAACAGATGGTCAGACCGAGAGAGTCAACCGAGTTTTGGAAGATCTCCTCAGAGCATGTGTTTTGGATTTCGAAGGATCATGGGAAAATTATCTTCATTTGGTGGAATTCTCGTATAATAACAGTTACCAGTCAAGCATTGGTATGGCACCGTATGAAGCATTGTATGGAAGACCATGTAACTCTCCGACATGTTGGTTGGAAACGGGAGAAAAATTGATACTTGGGCCAGAAATGATTCGACAGACTTCGGACTGTATAGAGATCATTCGGCGACGAATGAAGGCAGCCCAAGACCGACAGAAAAGTTATGCCGATAAGCGTCGTAAGGATTTGGAATTCGACGTAGGAGATATGGTTTTTGTGAAGATTTCTCCACTGAAGAATGTTATTCGATTCGGGAAGAAAGGAAAATTGACTCTGAGATTTGTTGGACCATTCCCGATCGTCGAGCGAATTGGAAAGCTCGCTTATAAGTTGGAGTTACCAGAAAAGATGTCGGGTGTGCACAATGTTTTTCACGTGTCGTATCTACGAAGGTATGTACACGACCCAAATACAGTGGTTGCTGCTGATAGCTGTGAAGATTTGGAAGTTGATCCAGTTATTAGAAGACCTCGTAAGCCGCTTCGTGTTGTGGAAACTGACACGAAACAGCTTAGGAGGAAGGTAGTCAAGTTGCTCAAGGTACAATGGAGTGATGATGTTAACGACTGTACATGGGAGGAGGAAGAGAGGATGAAGGCAGCTCATCCTGAACTCTTCAAGGTATGGCCCTACGGTGTCGTGACATCTCATGAATTTGTAACTTGTTCTAGTCTTAGAATTCTGCATGCTAGGCTAGTAATTGGATGCATGGTTTGTTGATTGCTATGGATGGTAGGCATGCAGAATAGTTTTGGTTACTCTTGTTTGTTTGGAATTTTGGGGGCGAAATTCCTAAGGGGGAGAGAATGTAAAGACCCGTATTTTTACGGATCGAAGGATCGTAGAACTGTTGTCATTAGGTCGTTAGTGTTGTTGAGTCGCTGAGTCGTTGAGTCGCCGAGTCGCCGAGTCGCCGAGCCGCCGAGCCGCCGAGCCGCCGAGCCGCCGAGCCGCCGAGCCGCCGAGTCGTTGAGTCGCTGAGTCGCTGAGTCGCTGAGTCGTTGAGTCGCTGAGTCGTTGAGTCGTAAGTTGTGGGGCTTTGTTAAGTCGTGACCGACTTAAGGGGGGCGAACGACTTAAGGGTTTGGCCTATAAATACACGGCCTTATCTCTCTTTTTGGGATCCGGATTTTGAAGCGACGGAGTGCTGCCATTTTAAGAGCTCGAGTGCTACACTTCTTCATTTCTTTTCTCTTCTTTAATCTAGTGCTTCCTTCCATCCAAGATTGAAGATCAAATTGAAGATCCAAGAGCCAAAATTGAAGATCTACATTCTTCAAAGAGAGACTTCATCGTTTGAAGTGGAATTTTGATGGATTAAGCTAGATCCTTCGCTGTCCGGATCTGGAGTTTGTTGCTTTTGAGGTGTTTAGGTGATTCGGTGAGTGGTCGTTATCTCTCATACGGACCCAAAGGAGTATATTGGATCGGTGGCTTGTTGTGTGTTAAAGATAGTGATTTCATGCATTTTCCTTAAGTCTGCATGTAGATCCATCGTTCATGAAGTTTTGATATCCATTTTACTAAATGTTAACCTATGCCAGTTATTTATCAAGATGTTACTTAGAATTCATGCTTGTTAGATTTGGACTCTTTATTTACGAAATTGCCCTTTTTGTTATAACTGCTTATTTAGATCTTGTTTGAATGCTTGATTACTTGGATTAATGATTGTTTTGATTGATTAGTTGATTAGTGATTTGATTTGGACAAGTTGGTCGAAGATGATTCAAAAGCTAAGTGGAAAGGCTCTTGAATAAGGAAAGCTGCTTGTGGCATATGAAGCGGATGTTGAAGCTCAGATGGATAGATTTGATGATGATGTTGAGATGGGACTTTGCTATGATGCGATGAAGCAAGGCATGATGTGAGATAGCCTTGGTTTAATCCAGACGGGATCATCCCAAGCACGTTGATAACTCAGTGATATGGTTTGAGTTTGTGGATAATGATTGGCTTGAGAGGCGCTTGAGCTAGTATGGAAATAGTCGTCGAGGATGATGACTAGAAGGCTGAGATTTCATCGTTGTTGAAGGTTCTAGCATGCTTAAAGCAAGAGTACTTTGGGCAAGATTTGGTAATCCCAGGCACGGGCCACGACGACGTGCTATGTACTCTGGGCAGATTCGATAGTCCTAGGCACGGGTCACGACGACGTGCGGAGTTATGTCTAGAACCGGGGTTACCATTAGCCCTTGGCGGACGGATGAAATAACGAGCCGGTCATTCAATTAACGGTGAAATCGAGGCAATGATAACAGTGATAGCCAGAGTCATGGATGTTCGGATGCTTTGGTTGTATCGTCGCTTGGATCAAGAGCGATGTTTTCAGGATGCTTATCTGATCTTGGTTTAGGCCTTGGGGGTTTGTACTTGGAAAACACCGACCTTGACCCGAGTGATAATTGCTTTACTTTGAATGTCTGCTTTGCTATGTTTGCTTCTATTTAGTGGGTCCGGAGGGGGGGGGGGGAGGGGGCTATCACTGTAGAAAGAGGTGGAGTAGGATGGTTTGGTTCCTATTCCTTTTTACCCTTTATGCTCTTTTGGTATGTTTGATAGTTGATTTACTGCTCACTAAAATTTTTGTCTGACTCAAGGTTCTATGTTTAACTCTTATTACCTTCGGCTGTTCATCCATGTTGGGATGGGCAGACTAGGTAGCAGGTGACAGGTGCTGTTCTTAGTGACCAACGCTGTTGATGACGAAGACGAGCTGGAGGCTTTTGCATATTGTTTTCTTACTATATGTACTGGATGTTCCGCTGGTTGTAGGATTCTCTGAGTGATATGTAGTGAGGCTTGATGTATTGACTATTTTGGCGTTTGTATCAAACTATTATAAATTGTATTTTGATGAAATTCTGATTTTGAGGAGCTTCACTATATATATTTATTGTATTTTATCCATGCGCTATGAGTCATACGATAGAGTTTATTGTTTTACCTTTCCCTGATGATCGTCCATGGCGGCCTGGCACACTTTTCAGTGCATTATTTCCTTATTTAGTGCAGGAGTCATGGGCGGTCGTCACATTTGGTATCAGAGCTTTGGTCAATCGATTTTTAGCCAATGCTCGCTGACGTAACTACGTATGAGAGACGTAATTGTATTTTGATGGATGATTACTATATATAATATAGTAGCTTAGAAGGATTTTAACTCCTTATGTAGTTGTTTCTCAAGGTGTTCTAATCATTCTTTTTATAGATATTAAGGATGAGTCGAAGAGAGAGACAAGCTCCTAGGGAAAGCCATGCTACTGAAGGGATTGCTGATTATGCTGCTATGTTTGAGGCCATGATGACTTCGATCATAAGAAGGATGCCAGCCTCGGGGTCATCAGTAGATGTTGGAGTTCAAGTTCAAGCTCCAAGACCAGTGGATTTTGCTAAGTTGTGCAAAGATTATACTGCTCTTGGAGGAAAGGTTTTCTTGGGGACAGAGTCAACCATTGAAGTTCAGAGATGGATAGATGCTTGTAGAAGGATCTTCGGTGATTTGGGAATCGAGGATGCAACTAAGAGGAAGCTTGCATCAAGACAGCTTCAAGGAAGAGCTTCGGATTGGTGGAATTCTATCACCATTGATACTCGGAGGAAAAGATTACTTGGGAGCAATTCCAAGTCAGATTTGAAGCTAAGTTCATTTCTACAGCTCAGAAATATGTTCTGTTTAAGAAGTTTGTGGAGCTCAAGCAAGGTGAAAGACCAGTTCTTGAGTATATTTCTGAGTTTGAAGCTTTGTCCAAGTATGCTCGGTCATATATTGAATCCCCTTATCAGAAGAATGAGAAGATTGTGACAGGCCTGGACAGTTATCTTGGGAGGCAGTTGGTGGATCATTTGGATGATCCGTTTGAGAAGCTTGTGGAGAAGGCTCTCAGGCATGAGAATCTGTTTCCTAAGGAAGGATCTGTTGTTGTTGTGACCAAGGAGCAAGGTGGAAACAAGAAGAGGAAGCAGCAGCAGTAGAAGGGTAAGAATGGTCAGAAGAAGCCGAAGGGTGAAGTGACCTGCTACAACTGTCAGCAGAAGGGTCATCTCTCTTGGTATTGCAAGAATCCGAAGGTGCCGGCAAAGTGCCACAACTGTGACAAATCGGGGCATTTCAGGAGGAATTGTCCGGAACCGAGGAAGGACAAGCAGATTGTGCAAGCTTATGCTTTGGGGGCTGTTCCATCATCTTCGAAAGCTCCTACTGCTGAAGAGAAAGGAAAGAGTGTGGTGGTTCAAGGTACTCTTTCCATTTGTGGTGTTCTAGTTAGGGTGTTGTTTGATACTGGAGCATCGCACTCCTTTGTTTGTAGTGAACTTGTAGGCCGGTTGGGTTTGAAACCGGATATTGTTGATAGACCATTGGTTGTGATTAATCCAGTTGGGGGTTCGTCTTGTTTGTGTATGGTATGCCGTGGTCTAGTTGTGTCGAGTCATGATTGCTCTTTTGTTTTTGATTGTTTTGTTTTGAACTTTGCGGGGTTCGGAATTATTTTGGGTATGGACTGGCTTAGGAAGTATGCGGCAAAGGTTGATTGTGAGAGGCTAGAGGTGACAGTCGAGAATTTGGAGAGGCGAAAGGTTGCGATACGATGTAAGCATGAGGAAGGCGTCTTCATGAGCTTCATGTATTCGCTGGTTGTTCCACGAGATAGACTGTCATCGGTGCCTATTGTGAATTGATTTGAGGATGTCTTTGACGAGGTCAAAGGGTTACCGCCGCATAGAGAGACGAGTTTCGTATCGATCTAGTTGAAGGAGCCAGACCTGTTGTGATGCCTCTTAGGCGGATGGCGCCTAGGGAACAGCGAGAGTTGAAGGTGCAAGTTGATGACCTTTTACAGAAAGGATTCATACGGCGTAGTGTGTCCGAATGGGGTGCACCAGTGGTGTTCGCAACCAAAGCGGATGGATCGTTGAGGTTGTGTGTGGATTATCGTGAGCTGAATAAAGTGACTAAGAAGAACAAGTATCCGTTGCCGAGAATAGATGACTTGTTTGATCAGCTTCACGGAGCTAAGGTGTTTTCTCAGATGGATTTGGCAACGGGATTTCACCAGTTGAGAGTGGCAAAGGATAGTGTGTCGAAGACTGCTTTTAGGACACCATCCGGTTTCTATGAGTGGCTGGTAATGCCGTTTGGATTGACTAATGCACCAGCATATTTTGTGGATCTTATGAATAGAGTGTTCAGGGATCAGTTGAACAAGTTTGTACTTGTGTTTGTGGATGATATTTTGATTTATTCCAAGACTGAAGAAGAGCACAAGACGCACTTGCGTATTGTTTTGGAAATCTTGCGAAAACATCAGCTGAGGGCTAAGTTTTCGAAGTGTCACTTCTGGAAGAGTGAAGTGAGGTTCTTAGGCCATGTTATCTCTGGAAATGGAATAGCGGTTGATCCCGCTAAGGTGGCAGCAATCCAAGATTGGGTTAGACCTAAGAATGTATCTGATGTGAGAAGTTTTCTTGGATTAGCAGGATATTATCATCGGTTTATCAAAGACTTTTCCAAGATAGCTGCACCATTAACATGGTTGACGAAAAAGAACCAAGTGTTCAGATGGGATGCTAAGTGTGAGCAAGCTTTCGGAATCCTGAAAGAGCGATTGACAAGTGCTCCTGTTTTGGCTGTTCCAAGTGGAAATGATGAGATGGTGGTTTACACCGATGCATGTGGTACTGGACTTGGAGCAGTGCTAATGCAGAAGGATAAAGTTGTTGCATATGCAAGTCGACAACTGAAGCCGCATGAAAGGAATTATCCGACTCATGATTTGGAGTTAGCAGCGATTGTATTTGCTTTGAAGATGTGGAGACATTACCTATTGGGAGTTCGATTTGAGTTGTTTACAGATCATAAGTCATTGAAGTATCTTTTCTCCCAAAAGGATTTGAATCTTCGACAGCAACGATGGTTAGAGTTTTTAGCATCATATGATTTTGGTGTAGCCTATACTCCGGGAAAAGGTAACGCAGTGGCAGATGCGTTAAGTCGAAGACATGCAGGTTTGGGAGCCATGTTTTCGGAATGGAAGAGTCTTGAGTATTTGGCTGGATTTGACTTCAGGCCTAGATGTGAATTGGAATCTGAGATGTTGACAAACTTATCGATAAGACCTACTCTAGTGGAAAGAATTGGCAAGAGCCAAAAGCGAGACGATAAGCTTGTCAAGATTATCCGTGATTTGGAATCTGGATTGGACCCAGAGAAGGATAAAGGATTCGAGGTCGATCAAGAGGGTTGGCTTCGGAAACAAGGACGACTGGTTGTTCCCGATATAGATGAATTGAGAAATGAAGTTTTGAAGGAAAATCATCACTCAAAGTTGACAATTCATCCAGGTGGAAATAAGATGTATCGGGATATGAAGAGAACCTATTACTGGGAAGGTATGAAGAAGGATGTTGGAAATTTTATTTCCAAGTGTATGAACTGCCAGTTGGTAAAAGCCGAACAGAAGAAGCCAAGTGGATTGCTTCAGCCATTAGAAGTTCCTACATGGAAGTGGGAGCAAATATCGATGGATTTTATCGATGGACTACCTAGAACCAGAGCAGGAAATGAAGGGATTTGAGTCATCGTAGATCGTTTGACCAAGAGTGCAAGATTTATTCCTGTTCGATCAACTAGGACTGCATCAAAATTGGCTGAGTTGTATGTTAAGTGGATAGTTCGATTCCATGGTATTCCAAAGAGTATAGTGAGCGATCGAGACCCATTGTTCACTAGTGGATTCTGGAAGAGCTTCCAGGAAGTTTTGGGAACCGAGTTGTGTTTGAGTACAGCTTATCACCCTCAAACAGATGGTCAGACCGAGAGAGTCAACCGAGTTTTGGAAGATCTCCTCAGAGCATGTGTTTTGGATTTCAAAGGATCATGGGAAGATTATCTTCATTTGGTGGAATTCTCGTATAATAACAGTTACCAGTCAAGCATTGGTATGGCACCGTATGAAGCATTGTATGGAAGACCATGTAACTCTCCGACATGTTGGTTGGAAACGGGAGAAAAATTGATACTTGGGCCAGAAATGATTCGACAGACTTCGGACTGTATAAAGATCATTCGGCGACGAATGAAGGCAGCCCAAGACCGACAGAAAAGTTATGCCGATAAGCGTCGTAAGGATTTGGATTTCGACGTAGGAGATATGGTTTTTGTGAAGATTTCTCCACTGAAGAATGTTATTCGATTCGGGAAGAAAGGAAAATTAACTCTGAGATTTGTTGGACCATTCCCGATCGTCGAGCGAATTGGAAAGCTCGCTTATAAGTTGGAGTTACCAGAAAAGATGTCGGGTGTGCACAATGTTTTTCACGTGTCGTATCTACGAAGGTATGTACACGACCCAAATACAGTGGTTGCTGCTGATAGCTGTGAAGATTTGGAAGTTGATCCAGTTATTAGAAGACCTCGTAAGCCGCTTCGTGTTGTGGAAACTGACACGAAACAGCTTAGGAGGAAGGTAGTCAAGTTGCTCAAGGTACAATGGAGTGATGATGTTAACGACTGTACATGGGAGGAGGAAGAGAGGATGAAGGCAGCTCATCCTGAACTCTTCGAGGTATGGCCCTACGGTGTCGTGACATCTCATGAATTTGTAACTTGTTCTAGTCTTAGAATTCTTCATGCTAGGCTAGTAATTGGATGCATGGTTTGTTGATTGCTATGGATGGTAGGCATGCAGAATAGTTTTGGTTACTCTTGTTTGTTTGGAATTTTGGGGGCGAAATTCCTAAGGGGGAGAGAATGTAACGACCCGTATTTTTACGGATCGAAGGATCGTAGAACTGTTGTCATTAGGTCGTTAGTGTTGTTGAGTCGCTGAGTCGTTGAGTCGCCGAGCCGCAGAGTCGCCGAGCCGCAGAGTCGCCGAGTCGCCGAGCCGCCGAGCCGCCGAGCCGCCGAGCCGCCGAGCCGCCGATCCGCCGAGCCGCCGATCCGCCGAGTCGCCGAGTCGTTGAGTCGCTGAGTCGCTGAGTCGTTGAGTCGCTGAGTCGTTGAGTCGTAAGTCGTGGGGCTTTGTTAAGTCGTGACCGACTTAAGGGGGGCGAACGACTTAAGGGTTTGGCCTATAAATACACGGCCTTATCTCTCTTTTTGGGATCCGGATTTTGAAGCGACGGAGTGCTGCCATTTTAAGAGCTCGAGTGCTACACTTCTTCATTTCTTTTCTCTTCTTTAATCTAGTGCTTCCTTCCATCCAAGATTGAAGATCAAATTGAAGATCCAAGAGCCAAAATTGAAGATCTACATTCTTCAAAGAGAGACTTCATCGTTTGAAGTGGAATTTTGACGGATTAAGCTAGATCCTTCGCTGTCCGGATCTGGAGTTTGTTGCTTTTGAGGTGTTTAGGTGATTCGGTGAGTGGTCGTTATCTCTCATACGGACCCAAAGGAGTATATTGGATCGGTGGCTTGTTGTGTGTTAAAGATAGTGATTTCATGCATTTTCCTTAAGTCTGCATGTAGATCCATCGTTCATGAAGTTTTGATATCCATTTTACTACATGTTAACCTATGTTAGTTATTTATCAAGATGTTACTTAGAATTCATGCTTGTTAGATTTGGACTCTTTATTTACGAAATTGCCCTTTTTGTTATAACTGCTTATTTAGATCTTGTTTGAATGCTTGATTACTTGGATTAATGATTGTTTTGATTGATTAGTTGATTAGTGATTTGATTTGGACAAGTTGGTCGAAGATGATTCAAAAGCTAAGTGGAAAGGCTCTTGAATAAGGAAAGCTGCTTGTGGCATATGAAGCGGATGTTGAAGCTCACATGGATAGATTTGATGATGATGTTGAGATGGGACTTTGCTATGATGCGATGAAGCAAGGCATGATGTGAGATAGCCTTGGTTTAATCCAGACGGGATCATCCCAAGCACGTTGATAACTCAGTGATATGGTTCGAGTTTGTGGATAATGATTGGCTTGAGAGGCGCTTGAGCTAGTATGGAAATAGTCGTCGAGGAGGATGACTAGAAGGCTGAGATTTCATCGTTGTTGAAGGTTCTAGCATGCTTAAAGCAAGAGTACTTTGGGCAAGATTTGGTAGTCCCAGGCACGGGCCACGACGACGTGCTATGTACTCTGGGCAGATTCGATAGTCCTAGGCACGGGTCACGACGACGTGCGGAGTTATGTCTAGAACCGGGGTTACCATTAGCCCTTGGCGGACGGATGAAATAACGAGCCGGTCATTCAATTAACGGTGAAATCGAGGCAATGATAACAGTGATAGCCAGAGTCATGGATGTTCGGATGCTTTGGTTGTATCGTCGCTTGGGTCAAGAGCGATGTTTTCAGGATGCTTATCTGATCTTGGTTTAGGCCTTGGGGGTTTGTACTTGGAAAACACCGACCTTGACCCGAGTGATAATTGCTTTACTTTGAATGTCTGCTTTGCTATGTTTGCTTCTATTTAGTGGGTCTGGGGGGGCTATCACTGTAGAAAGAGGTGGAGTAGGATGGTTTGGTTCCTATTCCTTTTTACCCTTTATGCTCTTTTGGTATGTTTGATAGTTGATTTACTGCTCACTAAAAATTTTGTCCGACTCAAGGTTCTATGTTTAACTCTTATTACCTTGGGCTGTTCATCCATGTTGGGATGGGCAGACTAGGTAGCAGGTGACAGGTGCTGTTCTTAGTGACCAACGCTGTTGATGACGAAGACGAGCTGGAGGCTTTTGCATATTGTTTTCTTACTATATGTACTGGATGTTCCGCTGGTTGTAGGATTCTCTGAGTGATATGTAGTGAGGCTTGATGTATTGACTATTTTGGCGTTTGTATCAAACTATTATAAATTGTATTTTGATGAAATTCTGATTTTGAGGAGCTTCACTATATATATTTATTGTATTTTATCCATGCGCTATGAGTCATACGATAGAGTTTATTGTTTTACCTTTCCCTGATGATCGTCCATGGCGGCCTGACACACTTTTCAGTGCATTATTTCCTTATTTAGTGCAGGAGTCATGGGCGGTCGTCACATTTGGTATCAGAGCTTTGGTCAATCGATTTTTAGCCAATGCTCGCTGACGTAACTACGTATGAGAGACGTAATTGTATTTTGATGGATGATTACTATATATAATATAGTAGCTTAGAAGGATTTTAACTCCTTATGTAGTTGTTTCTCAAGGTGTTCTAATCATTCTTTTTATAGATATTAAGGATGAGTCGAAGAGAGAGACAAGCTCCTAGGGAAAGCCATGCTACTGAAGGGATTGCTGATTATGATGCTATGTTTGAGGCCATGATGACTTCGATCATAAGAAGGATGCCAGCCTCGGGGTCATCAGTAGATGTTGGAGTTCAAGTTCAAGCTCCAAGACCAGTGGATTTTGCTAAGTTGTGCAAAGATTATACTGCTCTTGGAGGAAAGGTTTTCTTGGGGACAGAGTCAACCATTGAAGTTCAGAGATGGATAGATGCTTGTAGAAGGATCTTCGGTGATTTGGGAATCGAGGATGCAACTAAGAGGAAGCTTGCATCAAGACAGCTTCAAGGAAGAGCTTCGGATTGGTGGAATTCTATCACCATTGATACTCGGAGGAAAAGATTACTTGGGAGCAATTCCAAGTCAGATTTGAAGCTAAGTTCATTTCTACAGCTCAGAAATATGTTCTGTTTAAGAAGTTTGTGGAGCTCAAGCAAGGTGGAAGACCTGTTCTTGAGTATATTTCTGAGTTTGAAGCTTTGTCCAAGTATGCTCGGTCATATATTGAATCCCCTTATCAGAAGAATGAGAAGTTTGTGACAGGCCTGGACAGTTATCTTGGGAGGCAGTTGGTGGATCATTTGGACGATCCGTTTGAGAAGCTTGTGGAGAAGGCTCTCAGGCATGAGAATCTGTTTCCTAAGGAAGGATCTGTTGTTGTTGTGACCAAGAAGCAAGATGGAAACAAGAAGAGGAAGCAGCAGCAGCAGAAGGGTAAGAATGGTCAGAAGAAGCCGAAGGGTGAAGTGACCTGCTACAACTGTCAGCAGAAGGGTCATCTCTCTAGGTATTGCAAGAATCCGAAGGTGCCGGCAAAGTGCCACAACTGTGACAAATCGGGGCATTTCAGGAGGAATTGTCCGGAACCGAGGAAGGACAAGCAGATTGTGCAAGCTTATGCTTTGGGGGCTGTTCCATCATCTTCGAAAGCTCCTACTGCTGAAGAGAAAGGAAAGAGTGTGGTGGTTCAAGGTACTCTTTCCATTTGTGGTGTTCTAGTTAGGGTGTTGTTTGATACTGGAGCATCGCACTCCTTTGTTTGTAGTGAACTTGTAGGCCGGTTGGGTTTGAAACCGGATATTGTTGATAGACCATTGGTTGTGACTAATCCAGTTGGGGGTTCGTCTTGTTTGTGTATGATATGCTGTGGTCTAGTTGTGTCGAGTCATGATTGCTCTTTTGTTTTTGATTGTTTTGTTTTGAACTTTGCGGGGTTCGGAATTATTTTGGGTATGGACTGGCTTAGGAAGTATGCGGCAAAGGTTGATTGTGAGAGGCTAGAGGTGACAGTCGAGAATTTGGAGAGGCGAAAGGTTGTGATACGATGTAAGCATAAGGAAGGCGTCTTCATGAGCTTCATGTATTCGCTGGTTGTTCCACGAGATAGACTGTCATCGGTGCCTATTGTGAATTGATTTGAGGATGTCTTTGACGAGGTCAAAGGGTTACCGCCGCATAGAGAGATCAAGTTTCGTATCGATCTAGTTGAAGGAGCCAGACCTGTTGTGATGCCTCTTAGGCGGATGGCGCCTAGGGAACAGCGAGAGTTGAAGGTGCAAGTTGATGACCTTTTACAGAAAGGATTCATACGGCGTAGTGTGTCCGAATGGGGTGCACCAGTGGTGTTCGCAACCAAAGCGGATGGATCGTTGAGGTTGTGTGTGGATTATCGTGAGCTGAATAAAGTGACTAAGAAGAACAAGTATCCGTTGCCGAGAATAGATGACTTGTTTGATCAGCTTCACGGAGCTAAGGTGTTTTCTCAGATGGATTTGGCAACGGGATTTCACCAGTTGAGAGTGGCAAAGGATAGTGTGTCGAAGACTGCTTTTAGGACACCATCCGGTTTCTATGAGTGGCTGGTAATGCCGTTTGGATTGACTAATGCACCAGCATATTTTGTGGATCTTATGAATAGAGTGTTCAGGGATCAGTTGAACAAGTTTGTACTTGTGTTTGTGGATGATATTTTGATTTATTCCAAGACTGAAGAAGAGCACAAGACGCACTTGCGTATTGTTTTGGAAATCTTGCGAAAACATCAGCTGAGGGCTAAGTTTTCGAAGTGTCACTTCTGGAAGAGTGAAGTGAGGTTCTTAGGCCATGTTATCTCTGGAAATGGAATAGCGGTTGATCCCGCTAAGGTGGCAGCAATCCAAGATTGGGTTAGACCTAAGAATGTATCTGATGTGAGAAGTTTTCTTGGATTAGCAGGATATTATCATCGGTTTATCAAAGACTTTTCCAAGATAGCTGCACCATTAACATGGTTGACGAAAAAGAACCAAGTGTTCAGATGGGATGCTAAGTGTGAGCAAGCTTTCGGAATCCTGAAAGAGCGATTGACAAGTGCTCCTGTTTTGGCTGTTCCAAGTGGAAATGATGAGATGGTGGTTTACACCGATGCATGTGGTACTGGACTTGGAGCAGTGCTAATGCAGAAGGATAAAGTTGTTGCATATGCAAGTCGACAACCGAAGCCGCATGAAAGGAATTATCCGACTCATGATTTGGAGTTAGCGGCGATTGTATTTGCTTTGAAGATGTGGAGACATTACCTATTGGGAGTTCGATTTGAGTTGTTTACAGATCATAAGTCATTGAAGTATCTTTTCTCCCAAAAGGATTTGAATCTTCGACAGCAACGATGGTTAGAGTTTTTAGCATCATATGATTTTGGTGTAGCCTATACTCCGGGAAAAGGTAACGCAGTGGCAGATGCGTTAAGTCGAAGACATGCAGGTTTGGGAGCCATGTTTTCGGAATGGAAGAGTCTTGAGTATTTGGCTGGATTTGACTTCAGGCCTAGATGTGAATTGGAATCTGAGATGTTGACAAACTTATCGATAAGACCTACTCTAGTGGAAAGAATTGGCGAGAGCCAAAAGCGAGACGATAAGCTTGTCAAGATTATCCGTGATTTGGAATCTGGATTGGACCCAGAGAAGGATAAAGGATTCGAGGTCGATCAAGAGGGTTGGCTTCGGAAACAAGGACGACTGGTTGTTCCCGATATAGATGAATTGAGAAATGAAGTTTTGAAGGAAAGTCATCACTCAAAGTTGACAATTCATCCAGGTGGAAATAAGATGTATCGGGATATGAAGAGAACCTATTACTGGGAAGGTATGAAGAAGGATGTTGGAAATTTTATTTCCAAGTGTATGAACTGCCAGTTGGTAAAAGCCGAACAGAAGAAGCCAAGTGGATTGCTTCAGCCATTAGAAGTTCCTACATGGAAGTGGGAGCAAATATCGATGGATTTTATCGATGGACTACCTAGAACCAGAGCAGGAAATGAAGGGATTTGGGTCATCGTAGATCGTTTGACCAAGAGTGCAAGATTTATTCCTGTTCGATCAACTAGGACTGCATCAAAATTGGCTGAGTTGTATGTTAAGTGGATAGTTCGATTCCATGGTATTCCAAAGAGTATAGTGAGCGATCGAGACCCATTGTTCACTAGTGGATTCTGGAAGAGCTTCCAGGAAGTTTTGCGAACCGAGTTGTGTTTGAGTACAGCTTATCACCCTCAAACAGATGGTCAGACCGAGAGAGTCAACCGAGTTTTGGAAGATCTCCTCAGAGCATGTGTTTTGGATTTCGAAGGATCATGGGAAGATTATCTTCATTTGGTGGAATTCTCGTATAATAACAGTTACCAGTCAAGCATTGGTATGGCACCGTATGAAGCATTGTATGGAAGACCATGTAACTCTCCGACATGTTGGTTGGAAACGGGAGAAAAATTGATACTTGGGCCAGAAATGATTCGACAGACTTCGGACTGTATAGAGATCATTCGGCGACGAATGAAGGCAGCCCAAGACCGACAGAAAAGTTATGCCGATAAGCGTCGTAAGGATTTGGAATTCGACGTAGGAGATATGGTTTTTGTGAAGATTTCTCCACTGAAGAATGTTATTCGATTCGGGAAGAAAGGAAAATTGACTCTGAGATTTGTTGGACCATTCCCGATCGTCGAGCGAATTGGAAAGCTCGCTTATAAGTTGGAGTTACCAGAAAAGATGTCGGGTGTGCACAATGTTTTTCACGTGTCGTATCTACGAAGGTATGTACACGACCCAAATACAGTGGTTGCTGCTGATAGCTGTGAAGATTTGGAAGTTGATCCAGTTATTAGAAGACCTCGTAAGCCGCTTCGTGTTGTGGAAACTGACACGAAACAGTTTAGGAGGAAGGTAGTCAAGTTGCTCAAGGTACAATGGAGTGATGATGTTAACGACTGTACATGGGAGGAGGAAGAGAGGATGAAGGCAGCTCATCCTGAACTCTTCGAGGTATGGCCCTACGGTGTCGTGACATCTCATGAATTTGTAACTTGTTCTAGTCTTAGAATTCTGCATGCTAGGCTAGTAATTGGATGCATGGTTTGTTGATTGCTATGGACGGTAGGCATGCATAATAGTTTTGGTTACTCTTGTTTGTTTGGAATTTTGGGGGCGAAATTCCTAAGGGGGAGAGAATGTAACGACCCGTATTTTTACGGATCGAAGGATCGCAGAACTGTTGTCATTAGGTCGTTAGTGTTGTTGAGTCGTCGAGTCGCCGAGCCGCCGAGCCGCCGAGCCGCCGAGCCGCCGAGCCGCCGAGCCGCCGAGCCGCCGAGCCGCCGAGTCGTCGAGTCGCCGAGTCGTTGAGTCGCTGAGTCGCTGAGTCGTTGAGTCGCTGAGTCGTTGAGTCGTAAGTCGTGGGGCTTTGTTAAGTCGTGACCGACTTAAGGGGGGCGAACGACTTAAGGGTTTGGCCTATAAATACACGGCCTTATCTCTCTTTTTGGGATCCGGATTTTGAAGCGACGGAGTGCTGCCATTTTAAGAGCTCGAGTGCTACACTTCTTCATTTCTTTTCTCTTCTTTAATCTAGTGCTTCCTTCCATCCAAGATTGAAGATCAAATTGAAGATCCAAGAGCCAAAATTGAAGATCTACATTCTTCAAAGAGAGACTTCATCGTTTGAAGTGGAATTTTGACGGATTAAGCTAGATCCTTCGCTGTCCGGATCTGGAGTTTGTTGCTTTTGAGGTGTTTAGGTGATTCGGTGAGTGGTCGTTATCTCTCATACGGACCCAAAGGAGTATATTGGATCGGTGGCTTGTTGTGTGTTAAAGATAGTGATTTCATGCATTTTCCTTAAGTCTGCATGTAGATCCATCGTTCATGAAGTTTTGATATCCATTTTACTACATGTTAACCTATGTTAGTTATTTATCAAGATGTTACTTAGAATTCATGCTTGTTAGATTTGGACTCTTTATTTACGAAATTGCCCTTTTTGTTATAACTGCTTATTTAGATCTTGTTTGAATGCTTGATTACTTGGATTAATGATTGTTTTGATTGATTAGTTGATTAGTGATTTGATTTGGACAAGTTGGTCGAAGATGATTCAAAAGCTAAGTGGAAAGGCTCTTGAATAAGGAAAGCTGCTTGTGGCATATGAAGCGGATGTTGAAGCTCACATGGATAGATTTGATGATGATGTTGAGATGGGACTTTGCTATGATGCGATGAAGCAAGGCATGATGTGAGATAGCCTTGGTTTAATCCAGACGGGATCATCCCAAGCACGTTGATAACTCAGTGATATGGTTCGAGTTTGTGGATAATGATTGGCTTGAGAGGCGCTTGAGCTAGTATGGAAATAGTCGTCGAGGAGGATGACTAGAAGGCTGAGATTTCATCGTTGTTGAAGGTTCTAGCATGCTTAAAGCAAGAGTACTTTGGGCAAGATTTGGTAGTCCCAGGCACGGGCCACGACGACGTGCTATGTACTCTGGGCAGATTCGATAGTCCTAGGCACGGGTCACGACGACGTGCGGAGTTATGTCTAGAACCGGGGTTACCATTAGCCCTTGGCGGACGGATGAAATAACGAGCCGGTCATTCAATTAACGGTGAAATCGAGGCAATGATAACAGTGATAGCCAGAGTCATGGATGTTCGGATGCTTTGGTTGTATCGTCGCTTGGGTCAAGAGCGATGTTTTCAGGATGCTTATCTGATCTTGGTTTAGGCCTTGGGGGTTTATACTTGGAAAACACCGACCTTGACCCGAGTGATAATTGCTTTACTTTGAATGTCTGCTTTGCTATGTTTGCTTCTATTTAGTGGGTCTGGGGGGGGGGGTGGGCTATCACTGTAGAAAGAGGTGGAGTAGGATGGTTTGGTTCCTATTCCTTTTTACCCTTTATGCTCTTTTGGTATGTTTGATAGTTGATTTACTGCTCACTAAAATTTTTGTCTGACTCAAGGTTCTATGTTTAACTCTTATTACCTTCGGCTGTTCATCCATGTTGGGATGGGCAGACTAGGTAGCAGGTGACAGGTGCTGTTCTTAGTGACCAACGCTGTTGATGACGAAGACGAGCTGGAGGCTTTTGCATATTGTTTTCTTACTATATGTACTGGATGTTCCGCTGTTTGTAGGATTCTCTGAGTGATATGTAGTGAGGCTTGATGTATTGACTATTTTGGTGTTTGTATCAAACTATTATAAATTGTATTTTGATGAAATTCTGATTTTGAGGAGCTTTACTATATATATTTCTCTATTGTATTTTATCCATGCGCTATGAGTCATACGATAGAGTTTATTGTTTTACCTTTCCCTGATGATCGTCCATGGCGGCCTGGCACACTTTTCAGCGCACTATTTCCTTATTTAGTGCAGGAGTCATGGCCTCTAATTAATTTTCAAATCTCAATCCCTTTATCTCTCTAATATTTACATTATTCTATTTAATTTATCTAATTAAATCTCCTATAATGTCATTAAAAATTAGAGGTGTTACAGGCTACCCCCTAAATAATTTCATCTTCGAAATTCAATAAGGTCTAAATACTAAACATATCAATCATTTGTAACAGCACCTAACAACCATACTAGCCTTCCTGAATAGCAATTATCTATATAATGCTAATATAGAATATACCTCACAACATATCAGGATAAGTATCTCTAATCTTGTCTTCTGTCTCCTAAGTACAGTCTTTCGCGCCGTCGCTCCACTGAACTTTCACCAACTTGCAACTGTCTTGCTTCTTAAACTTTTCTCATCTCTCGCTACAAAGTGAAATGGCTGTCTAACAAAATTCCAATTCAGTTCTATTATCAAATCTTCCAACCCTGTCGAAGATATAGTAGTCTCTAGATCATGCACATACTCGAAAAGACGAGACACATGAAACACATTATGGACACCTGCCATACTTCTCGGCAACTCTACTCTTTATGCGAGCTTACTGATCCTCTCTATAACTAGGAACATACCAATATATCTCGGTGCCAATTTCACTTACTTTTCAAATCATACCACACCCTTTATTGGTGATACTTTAATGAAAAATCTCTCTTCAACTGAGAATTCTAGGTCTTTACACCTCTTATATGCATAACTCTTCTGTCTGGACTGAGCTTCCTTCATTCTTTCTCGGATCAACTCAATCTTCTCTATCGCCTCTCTAATCAGATTTGGATCTAAGACTAATCTGTCTCTAGTCTCCAACCAACATTTTGGTAATTTGCATGGCCTTCCATACAAGACTTCAAAAGGCATCATTCCTATACTAGTCTGATAACTATTATTATAGGAAGACTCCACTAAGTGTAGGTAATCTTCTAGGATCCACCAAAGTCCAATACATAAGCTTTCAATAAATCATTGACTACCTTATTGACTCTCTCTGTCTTTCCATCCATCCGAGGGTGATATGCAATACTCATCTTGAGCTTAGTACCTAATACATCCTGTAGACTCTTCCAAAATTCACTAGTAAATAAAGCAACTCTGTCGCTGACTATACTACTAGGAATTCCATGTAGTCAAACTATGTTCTTCATGAACAACTTAGCTAAAACAGATGCCGTCCTGGTTAACTTAACTGGAAGAAATGGGCATTCTTGGTCAACCTTTCCACTATGATCCATATACTTTCATTTCCTTTAATTAACATTGTCAACCTATCTATAAAATCCATGGATATCGAATCCCATTTTCAAACTAGAAAGGTTGAAGCAACCCACTCGGCTTTTGATGTTCGACCTTCACTTGTCGACAGTTTGCACACTGTCTAACCCACAAGCCAACATCCTCTTCATACCTTCCCAATAGAAGCTCCTCTTCATATCTTGATATATCTTGGTCCTCTAGGATGAATCATAAATTTGGATCGATGATATTCCTTAAGAACTTCCTTTTTAAGTCCTCAACATTCGGAACACATAACCATCCCTTCTTTCTTAACCATCCTTTCTGGTCAAGACTAGAATCTCTTAGATCATTGATCTTGGTTCCAACCTCAAGCCTTCTAATCCTCTCGGCTAATACTGGATCCTCTCTCAGCTTAGAAGCAATCCTTTCGATCAACACTACTTGGACTTCTAAATAGGACAACATGGCTGTGTTATGACTAGAACTAGCAGTCGATCTTAACTGCACACTACAAGTAATCAAAGTTTTTAAATATTTCCATTTTGCCAATATAGCTAACACCACATTCTGATGTCTTCTGCTAAGAGCATCCGCTACTTTATTTCTTTTCCAGGTGTATACTCTACACTAAAATCATAAGCTGCTAAAAACTCTAGCCACCTCTACTGTCTCATATTCAACTCCTTCTGAGAGAATAAGTACCTTAAGGATTTATGATCTATGTATAGCTCAAATATCTCCCCTAAGAGATAATGCTTTCATATCTTCAATGCAAAGATTACTGCAGCCAACTTCAAATTATGAGTAGAATATCTTACTTCATGCGATCTAAGCTATAGTGAAACATAGGCAATAACCTTACCCTTCTACATCAACACAGCTCCTATTCTAGTTATGCATGCATCAGTTTACACCTCCAACCCTTTGTTTTTGTCTTGAACCACTAACACAGGCACATTGGTCAGCAAATGCAGTCCAAGAAAACTTCTAATCTCAGTCACCATCTTTGGTCTCTTCCAATTATTAACAGCTTCGATCTTATTCAGATCGACTGACAATCTCTTCTCCGAAACCACGTGACCAAGAAACTAAACCTCATTCTTCCAAAAATAACACTTGGAAAATGTCGCTTTCATCCGATACTGTCTCAACGTCTCAAGCACTACTCTAAGATGATCTTCATGCTCTCTTTCATCCTTGGAGTATACTAAAATTTCATCTATAAACACCAACACAAACCTATCCAAGTGCTCTTGGAAAACTCGGTTCATCAAATCCATGAAGAAAGCAGGTGCATTCGGTAACCCAAATGGCATTACTAACCACTCATACGAACCGTACCCAGTTCAAAATGCTGTTAATGAAATAGTATCCTTTGCTATTCTTAACATGTTGCCAAATCCAACTGAGAAAACACTCTGGCTCCACACAACCGATCAAATAGATCGTCAATTCTCGGCAAAGGATACTTACTCATTCAACTTATGATAGTCGGTACACATCCTCAACGGCCCATCTGGTTTCTTCACGAACACCACGGCCACTTCCCTAAGTCTAATAAAATTTCTCCCTTCTAGATCCACTAGCTGCACCTTCAATTCCTTCATCTCGGCCGATGTCATCCTATTAGATGGTCCACTTATAGGTTCAGCTCCTGACTCAAGATCTATTTGAAACTCAATAGTTTGTTTCTATGGTAGTCCTGTAACCGGCTTAAAAACATCTGCAAATTCTCTTGCTATTCGAACCCGACTTAACTCTTCTTCTACCTCCACAGTACTCAACAAAGCACAAACACTTTGGTCAGAATTCTCCATTAAGAATATGATTCAGTTATGACTATCTGGATGCCTTAGTGATATCTCTCTATCCTGAAAAAATATTCTAGCTAATACTTACCCAGCCAATCCATACCTAAAATGATTCCAAAATCTACGAAATCAAAAACATACAGACTGCGTGCAAACTTATGACCTAACTAATTAAGTTCTAACTGTTCACATATCATCCCTAGAGTTTCGTACCCTCCTATAGGATTCGCAACACTTAAGGAAGTAACAAGGTATGCAGGTTCTAAGCATAATCTATCAACTAAACACTAAGATATAAATGAATGTGATGCACCGGTATCAAATAATACCCTAACTGATATACTCTGAATCAAAAGCGTACCTTCCATCACAGTCTTCCCTTTTTTCAGCTGTAGTTGGCCTAGCAGATGATGGTCCAACAGCAAAGGCCTTTCCTTTGTCCGCCCTGATTGTTTTCAAACATTGATTCTTATAATGGCCAACCTGGTCACAGTTGAAGCACTTCATATTCTTCTTTTCTACAGCATTCTTCCTCTTTCCTGAGTGGCACTCATGAGCATAATGACCTTTCTTGTCACACTTAAAGCATATATATCAGGCTTTGCCTTCTTGGCAGCTTCTCCCTTCTGGACCCCCTTCTTCTTAAAGAACTTTCTCTTCTTTCTCTGATAACCCTGGTTCTCAGCCGTCTTTTCTTTCCCACAAATAGCAAGCATTTCTTCATATCGTTGCCATCTCCACAACTATATTACAAGGACCATGGAGATGTGGTAGGGTTGCCCTAGCATTCTCTATTCTCAATCTCCAAATGAACTTCTCATTCCTCCTATGATGGTATTAATGTTAGCATATCCATATTGGGACAACTCATCAAACTTAGTAGTATACTCAATTATCGACATCTCTCCCTGCACCAAATCCATAAACTTCCTCAATAATGCTGACTTAGCAACTTCAGACAAAATCTCTGCTCGAATCTCCTTCGAAACTCTGCCTACGTCAACTCTTCCCCAAGAATTCCGACGGTAACACTATTCCACCAATGGAGAGTTGCCTCAGCAACTACCTAGAGGCCAGTCACTCCTTCAGCTCATCATTCAATCCCAAATCAGGGAAGATTCTCTCATAGTGCAACAACCAATTCTCAACTTCTATGGCATCCTCCGTTCCAATAAACAGCTTACCACTAAGACAGTGCAATCTCTGCTCAACTTAGCATAATTATTTCCAATTGGAGCCACATGATTAGCTCCTCTAACATTCCCAGCAACACCAACAACTGCTCCAGCCTGCATCAGATTGGTGAAGAACTGATACCTCAACCCCATATCCATTGGCCGATTTCCAGCACTCATATTGGCACATGCCTTTTGATTAGCATTAACCCGTCGACTCGGGTTCCTCCTGGTGGGTCGAGCATTTCCATTTGTTATGGTGCTTCCTCCATCAAGATTTCCTCTTTCATTTTCTGCCTTCATATCTTCTTTCTCGTAAATCTACATATGAGCCTTAGTAGGATATAGTAAAATGGTCTAAAAGAGAGGGGAACACGTACTTATATATACACATATATCAAATACAAGTACATCACTATAGCGCTAACCCAAACCCCCATCTTATTTTCTAATTCATTGGATTATGTTTTAAAAAATCCTTTTAGGTTTAAATTTCTTTTAAGTTTTCATAAACCTATGCTCTGATACCAACTTGTAACATCCCCTACTTGGAGGCCCAAAATTAGTGGTTACGGATGCTGTAGTCATCCTTAGTTATTAATCCCCAACGACCAAATGCGGTAATGTTAGGTACGTTGATACAACAGAAACACATGGATATGCAAAATTTTAAAATCATTAAACAACTTTCACATTCCATTTCAAATCATTTCAAATTCATTACATAATCCCAATACGAGAACAACGTTCAGAGAAAATATAATTATTATACATAAGCCAAGAGCGACATATGAAGATGCTCCTTTGGATGGTCAGAGTATGTATAAATACATATGCAATTAAACAAGTTTGGCTTTACAACAAAACATAGCAGGATTAAAAAGAAAGGAACTCCTAAATAACTATCCTGCCTCTTGCACGTCTCTGAAAGCTTATTCGTCTAAGGAGGTACCTGAAAACCTCAACTCTCAAACTACTCAAAATCGCACCCAAGAGTTTAAGGGAAAAACATAAACTTCGAGTCGGATATAAAGCCTGGTATGGATAATAATCTACTATCTCAAGCTATTTAGATATCTAGTGAGATCATGCCGCTTAGCAAAACTGGTTTTTCCCTCACTGGTATCTTATCCAAAACTTTTAAATTACCATATACTATGCTACTGCATCCACAATGGTTAAAACATAGCAATTCAAAATATTATGATGATATGCTTGCAAGTAAATCAATTCTGGATTTCCCATCCCCATTTAATTTGACTATCTGTCTCATTTATGTCTCTAGGGTCGCTATTACCCTATTAGTTTTCATGGGATGACCAATAACTTGTTTAATGCTTATGGACTCATTGTTCGGCTTCATAGTTTTCATGGAATCACTAAGAACCTTTTGTCCCTTGCCAATAACTTCACTGTTTCATAGGTTTTCCCTAAACCTATTGGTATCTCCATTAACTTCCCTCTTACCCTTGTTTTCATGGATTGATTAGGAACCAATTGACTTTGTCAATAACTTAATTCAGATATAGTTTTCATGGGTTCACTTCAAACCTATCGGCCCCTGCCAATAACTCTTTCTAAACATAGTTTTCATGGGATCACTATGAACCTGTTTATCTGACAACTTTAATCAATATTTAGGCTCCTATATTTTGGTCTCCCTGATCTCCTGGATGCAACTCTAATCATTCAGGAGTTACTTAACTTATAATCACTACTAGGTCAACCTACCTAGTTATAGTGCTCTTACTCCTCAAAATACAGTTATGGGTCCATTACATAGTGAGTATCTTTATAAAAGAAGCATATCAAAAATAGTACTAATATCTTTGGTTTAATATCCTTGAAATCAATTTTATATAAAATATGGTTAATCCCTTTAACCAATTATTTTATCAAGGAAACAATCTTCATAAACTCCATACTTAAAAGCCATTTCAAAACTTTTTTATTTATGCCATGGTTTTTCCTTTAAAAAAGAGATTGGTTTCTTTGTTTTGAAAGATAAGGCTTTCAAAACCTTAAACTTTTACTTTCAAAATCATTGGATAACATCCTTCGAAAGCATTCAAATCTTCTTTCAAAATACTAAGCATATGTCTTTCAAAACACTTTAAAACATCCCTTTAGAAACCATCAAAACATTTCTTTTGAAAGCATTGAAGCAACATTTATTAACTCTTAGAAACATATCTTCGAAACCACTGAAAGTACTCCTTTCAAAACCATTTGAATGTACCCCTTTCGAAACAATTGGGCTTATCTTTAAAATATCTTTTGGGTCAAAGTGAATATAAACGAAAGTACCCCTTTTGAAACCATTAATTCATATAAAAGAGTTTGGAGAAAAACTAATGGCTTTGGATCCGTCCTTTTGAAAGCTTATATCATTTAAGTAAAACATTTAAAGGATAGCTTCGAATACCCTTTCGAAGCCATTGCCTTCGAAACCATTAAACCATTTCAAAAACTTTAGGAAGCGGCTTATATTTATAAAATAAAATCTACCTTTAGATCTAGTTGTTGACTTCAATCCACTGAAAAGGCATAAGGTCGGCAGCAAGGTTTCGACTGGGTTGAAACTACCCTTTTAAAAACTTTAATTTAAAAACAAGGCAAAACTCATTCGAAAGCTATCTTTTAGAAACAAAAAGGCGGCAACATATTCGAAAGAAACTTCTTTGAAAGCTACATTGAACCCTTTCGAAAGCATTCTTTTGGAAACAAGGCAAGCACATTTCTTTGGATAGTAAAACAAAGACCTTCGAAAGCTAATTGGTTTTGACCCATTTGAAAGCATGGTTTCGACACCATACTTGCCTCCTTTCTCCAGTCCACTACATATCAATGTATTGATACCTTGTGTATTAGTTTCGACTTGGTTCTTGGTTGAGGCGAAAGTATAGGGTCGAAAGGTACTATAGAAAGAAGCGAAACATAATTACTGGGTAAAGACTGTTCTAATGTCTTTTTAAGTAATTTCTTTTTAACTAACCTGCCTATTTTTAAACATTTAATTGGTTGCCATAAAATTTTCAAATTCTTTCTAAAATAAAAATTCCGCATTAATTTCAGATCTAAATAAAATGATTTAATCAAATAAGCCCTTCCTCAAGCAAAACAATTAAACATTTAAGTCCTCCATCTAAAATAATTTAATATCCATAGTAAATTACTTAGGAAAAATCCCCAAAAAGTCATAGAAATTCACTTTCAATATGTTATCTAACATATATAAATTTTAGACCTAAATTCTTCATAATATAGCTGAAATTAATTTATAAGCCCAATTGTTCATATTTTCTTTTGAAAATTCATTATAAATTTTGCATACCTTGAAAAATTATAAAAATTACAAGCCGTTTCCAAAATAATGTTTTACATAACATATAAATTCCTCATAACAATGGAAATCCAAAATAAATGATATTAACCTTAAAACCTTACAAAACAATTATCAAACAAACTTGTTTGAATATATCATATCATAAAATTCAAGCACATCATCATCAAAATCATCATAATAGATTTAAACTTAAACCCGAAAATCAATTGACCATTAAAAACAAAAAAGAGGTAGTTTTAGTTATTATTCACCTTGATTTGGATAAGGACTTGAGATTTGAACTTGACTAATTTTTCTAGCTTGATTCCTTAGCTTTTACTTGAATTTTCTCCTCCAAAATAATAGATGGCTTGAGCTCCTCTTTGTTTCTGTTTTATAATTTTGAACGTGTGAGACGAGAATAGGTATACGGGTTTAGGGGTTAAGGATATGGTGGACGGCGATTCCCTATAATTCTCTTAGCCTTATTCTCTTATTGGTCATCTTATAAAACCAATTACATAAACTCATTCTTTTAATTTAATTTAGTTAAGCACAGCCTCCAGTTAGTTTTTAAATTTCAAACCCCTTATCTCTCTAATCTTTACATTATCATATTTAATTTATCTAATTAAACCTTCTAAATAATGTCATTAAAAATTAGGGGTTTTACAATGAGTTGATTTTCTACTTGGAGATCGTGCTGGATGACTCGGTCTTTATGCCTAGATTTGCAGATGTTGAAGACTTAGACGAATTCTGGCCTGATTGCAAGCTTTAAGGTGGGAATCATATATAAATAACGACCTAACTTCAGCTAGAGGAGGACTTTTTTTTGGACTTTGGGCGGGGAATTTTTAGATCTAAGTGTTATCTTCTTCTTTAACTTTAGAAATTCCATTTTAAATCAGAGATCTACTAGCTTGTGTTCGGATATGATTGAATTCATTATAGTCCGACGAGAAAACAACCTATAATAAGGATTAAAGTGGAAAAAACAACCTATAATAAGGATTAAAGTGGATGTAGGTTGGAGTAATCGTCAAACCACAATAAAAAGTGTTGTTTATTCTTGTTTTCCTTTTGTTTTCACTTAGTTGATTTGGATTTATCTACTTTGGGGTATTGCCACTTTTGGACATAACATTTTTTGTGCTTTCAATGAGAAAGAGTTAGATTTAACAACGTAAAGCTTAGATCTAAAGTTTGAGAGAGACAGAGACGCCTTCTACCAGAGCAGTCACCTGAGGAAGTCAACGAAGACATTAGGGCAGTCGAGAGGTGTCCTTAAGTTCAAATCCATTTGTTTATGTGACTAAAGAAGAGATGGAGAGGATGTTGGCATGACACTAGGAAATGCCGGAGGGATTCTTCAAAAGATGGGACACCAAGGAAAACCGAAGTAGTTGGAACTGAAAATCAAAGGCCAAGAACCAATGCAAGAGCATTTGGAGTTAGAACAGAAAAAACTGCAACCAAGCCCCAAAGAAAGAATAGGTCGGTACCGACTTGTATCAAGTCAGTATCGAGATGAATTTACTCGGAAGCATGATCGTTTTGGATCTAAGATGAACTCTTATGTCTGGAACGGGTGATGTTAGAACTGAAAACTCACTGTAGGAATATGGGACATGAGGATATTACGGATCGAAGACTTCAATTGGATGAAAACACCACAATCGGCATGCATGTGATCATTTGATCATATCGCTTACATATGTATGAGACCCTGATCAGTTCATAGGCACACTTTAAATTGGAAGAGTGAATGTGATCCTTGATAGAATTAGATGTTTTGATGTTTGTTAAATTATTTAACTTAGGGTTAATAAGTGACGACTAACATCAATTACGAAACACCAACAAAGATTAATGTCCCCTTGAAATTGATTAGGATTTTCTAAACCACTTAAATGTGATGGTTAGTAATGATTGATCGTGGTATTCCTGACTAGAGGGACAAGGTTATGACCATAGGGTGCAAATCCCTTTGCTAAAGAGCAAGTGAATTGGACTTGTATGAATAGCTATCCCCTTTACCATAGAGTGAGTCGATGGCTAGCTAGGAAAGTCGGTCCCTTTAACGGAGGTGAGCAAATGAGCTTGTTTGGACGTTGGGTCCTCATATCGGAGAGCGAGCAGATTATACTCAGCATAGATCAAAGAGATTGAACCCTAAATTGGATGATGAACAATCTAAAGAGATCAAACCCTAGACTAGATGATGGACGATCCAAAGAGTTCAAACCCTAAATTGGACGATGAACAACTCGAAGAGATTGAATCTTAGATTAAATGATGAATGATCCAAAGAGAACGAAACCCAAATTAGATATAGAACAATCCAAAGAGATCGGACCCTAGATTAGATGAGATCATAGTTCAGATGATAAATAATTATGATAGATTAGGCCCTAGAATGGACATCGACTTGATCTTAGGATTTGAATGCCTTATGATTAGAATAGAATAGATAAATCCTGGACGAACATGAGACAATTTTGATATAGATATGATAAGTCCAAATGAAAACGATATGATTATGATTTATGACTAATACTTAAGCAAGGACTAGAGTTCTTAGCTGTAATGGTTTAGAACAACCGTTGGTTTATAGGTGAATCCAAAGGAAATGAATGATTCAAAACAAGTGGATTGATAAATAACCATAGAGCTCGACCACCAACGATTGATCACTACTGTTGAAGCTTGTCCTTGACGAAGCACACCTTACATTCATAAGGCATACTTTGGAGGATAAATGTCATAACTAAATTTTCTTTAGTCTTCAATGGACTTAAAACGAGTGAATTGGATGAACAAATGATGAAGAAATGACCCAGGACTTTAGAAGCATCATAAAAATGCAAGAAAAATGAAATATTAAATAATAGTCGAAAATAGTTTAAAAATTAGAAAGTTGTGTTTTTTGGGGTCCTTAGGTTGGTATCGAGTAGAACTTAGGTCAGACACACAAAAATCTTGATTCAAACTCTAAGCGACCAGTGGAAAACTTGAAGTTCGGCAACCCAAAGTTATGACTCGAAGAAAATACATAAAACGCTCGGGATAAGCACCAAATCCGGTCAGCACTGACCTGAACTCATGATTTTCACCGACATGATTCATTTTGACATGATTATAACTATCTAGAATGGCAATAGATGAATGAAAGGAGCCTAAAAATGAAGTGAAAATGAACTTTGGATGTAAAACTTTAATTCAGTACCAACTTGATTCAAATTGACACCGACCACTTTTGATGAACATCGACCTGAAATGAAGACTTGATTGTCAAGAGGTCGATGAGAAGATGCGATGACCCGGAATTCTAGCAATAGCAATTTGACAATCTTCATTTATAATTACTTAAAATGTGCAATATTGGTTTAATAATATCTTTTAATAATTATATAAATATAGCAAAATTTATCATTTTCAAAGCTAAATATAAAAATGTTTTCTAATTATAATGTGTATATATATATATATATATATATGTATATACATTGTAAATAGGAAGTTTTTGGTTTGAATTTAATATAATGATTTTCAAAGGTTATTTAAATTCAATTAAGAATTTTAAAACACTTAAGATAAATATTCAATTATTTAAAAGTATAATAACTTAAGTTTAAAATTTAAAATAAGATTTAAAAAAGGTTCATTTCTTTTGTTTTTATATGCTTTCTTTTTAAAATTTAACACGAGATAAAATGGTTTGTAAATATATATATGTAAAAATATAAACATATACTAATATAAAAAACATAAGAAAGTATTTGAAAATAGTTTTTGACATTTGTAAAAATATAAAATATGCATCAACATTTGTATCTTATATATGCCTTGTAGTTAACAAGTGGCAAGATTTGTTCTTTAAATTATAAATTATAAATACTAGGTATTAGAGAATAACTTAGTTATTTTCATCATCATTCTCTCATCTTCTTAAAACTTTCCCAGTTCGTTTTTCTCTTCATCTTTTCAAAATTTAGAAGAAACCGGAAACTAAAACAAGAGAAGATTTAAACAACAACAACATCATTTTTTTCAAGCTTTTAAATCTGAAGATCAGCAGTAGATTCAAATCAACTATTAGCTCAGATTCAATATCGGTTGCAAAATCAAATACAACAAAGATTCCAGATCATTTCGAGAAAAAAGCTGTTCTCTGTTTTTCCCGGTGAGTAAACTTTTCTTTAAAAATAGTTTTAATCTATGTTTATATGTGATGCATGTGATGAATCTTTGTAGTAATATAGTAGATAAATGTTGCATGAATGTATAGACATGAATGCATGTATATATATAATGAAATTTCTATGAAATTTTTGTCATTTTGTATATATATAAGCCTATGTTGTATAAAAGACTCAAGAAAAACTTAGAAAAATAATTCGTAACTTCTTATCTAGACAAATTCAAGCCTTGGTCTCTGAAGAAAAAAGGACTATGATAGTGTAATATTTTTTTTAGAAATGGTATCAAGAATTTATATTAAATAATTATTTGAAAATATATAAATTACAGTGATAATTTAAAATGCTTCAGAAATAAATCATCTCTATATCAAGTTTAGATCATAGGGGCTGTTTCGTATTTGAAAATTTTGATTTTTGATAAACACTTCAAGATTTTAGGCTTGGGATTATCGGGAATTCATGAGTTGAACGTTTTTGGTACTTTCGTCGATTTCCGACGATCAACGTATTGATGTTTATCGAGTTTGGTCCTGGAAGTGGCTGGTGTGTAGTAGATCATAGGAAAAATAGGTGGAGAATTTTCCAATGGTCGAGGCGGCTCGTTAGAGTTGATCTAGGTTTAGTGGCGCTGTTTTGGATGGGGAGATTGTCGGGGTTCCTGTGTCATCGAGGAAACATCGGGGTCGATCGTGTATGGTGTGATCGAAGTGTCGAGACGAGATGCGGCTCTGGACGAGGCAGCAGTATTTCTACAGGTCGGAATCGTCATCGGCAAGGGAATATGTCGATCGGGATTGAGTTCCTGATTTTATGAAGTTGTTCGTTTTCGATTCGCGGGTGAATTCGTCGAAATTGGAAGTCGAGTGGGTCGGCGAGGTCAAAGTTGACTTATCAAGGGTCGCGGCGAAGGTCGAAGTACCGACGGTTGCGTGTGCACGTGCACATGCACAAGTATGGGTTGTGTCTATTGATGTTGTGGGATCAAAGAGAAGCTTTGTGCTCGGGTTCGACTCTACTCGATCACGAGTTTCCTCGAAGGAAGAGTGCGGGAGAGTTTGCTCGGGTTTTGCTCGAGAATTTCGAGTGTGGAGCTTGGATTTGTTTTTGATAACTAACCAGGTTTTGAAAATAAGAAAGTATGAACAGTTTTGTTAAAAAAAACAAAGAAATACAAAGTTTTCAAGCAAAGAAAAGTACAATGTTTAAAAGCTAATGAAAATTTTAATGTGTATTTAAACAAATGAGTTTTCAAAAGAAGACAATCAAGTTTAAAACTAGTTTCAGAGATTTAATTCTAAAGTTAAATGCTTTCTTTAAAATTGTTTGGTTTGAATAATGATTTAACAAGTTTTTGAGCAAATTTCAAAGTTTAAATTTTAAAATT
The DNA here is from genome assembly GCA_030765085.1 of Allium cepa. Taxonomy (NCBI): domain Eukaryota; kingdom Viridiplantae; phylum Streptophyta; class Magnoliopsida; order Asparagales; family Amaryllidaceae; genus Allium; species Allium cepa. The sequence continues at coordinate 681,682,590 of CM060932.1, read as the reverse complement.
AAGATGTTCAAAATTGTTTTGTTTTAAAAGTAATTATATTAGATTAATTATGTAATTAATTCCTAAATGTTTCTCTAATGAAGTTTTATGATGTAATTAAGTAATTAAAGAAGATAAAGAATTTATCTTTAATTAATTAAGGTCGTGGTTAATTAAGGATAATTAATTAGTGAATTTAATTAAATGTTAATTACTTAATAAAAGTTATTAATGGATAGTTAATGAATGTAATTAATTTAAGGATCATTATGTAGTGATTAAGTAATAATTAATTAATTAATGTAATTAATTTAAGATAATTAATTAGTTTAATTAATTAAGGATAATCACTTATGAAATTGATTAAATATAATTAATTAATGTAAGTATAATTACTTAGTGTAAGTAATTAATGGATAATTACTGAATGTAATTAATTAAAGAGAAATTACTTAATGAAAGTAATTAAAGGTTAATACTTTAAATAAATAAATCAAAGGATCATTAAAGGGAATTAACTTAAGTAATTAAAGAATAATTACTTAATTAATGAAAGTAATAATTACTTAATGAAAGTAATTAAGGATAATTAATTAATGTAAGTAATTGAAAATAATAATTATTATTGAATGTAATTAATTAAAGAATAATTACTTAGTGTAAGTAATTAAAGGCTAGTTAATTACTTAATGTGATTAATCACAGTATAATTAATTAAGGATCATTAACTAATGTAATTAATTATAGATGTATGTGATTAAAATTTATTTAAGTAATGTGAATAATTAAGGGATGATTAATTAATTTCATTAATTAATTAATTAATTTCATTAATTAATTAATTAAGATACTTTGTTTATAAGTAATTTAGATGGATAATTAAAGGATGATTAATTAATTGATTTGAAATTAATTAATGTTAAGTAAGCGGGATTAAAAGTAATTAAAGCAATTAATTTAATTCATTTGGAGATTAAGTTGAATTAATTAGAAATTGTACATCTGATTAATCTTGCTTATGTATGATTGAATGACATTGGATGCCTTGGATTATTTGATATCTCCGATATGTGATATGTGCTGCTCTGTGATATGAGATACTTTGGTTAAATTGTGATAAAATGGATTATCTATCTGTGATAATGTGAATCATTCTATCTATATGCATATGTTACTCTAAATATAAATTAAATTGTTTTTTAACTTAAACAACATGGACATTAAAACGGCGTTTTGGATTTCGGTGAGACTGGGATTGGAATCCAAATTGGATATCCAAAAACCACATCGATCCAAATTAAACGATAGGTCATGAAAACTCAAGTGAAGACCAAGATGAAGAATTCAAAGTGGAAGGTTTATTGTCCTTAACTCTGAGGCTGATTTCAAAACGAGTTTAACGGAGATTATGCCTTCGATCAAGATGAAGATTCAGAGTGCAAGGGATATTGTCGTTAACTCCGAGGGTGATTCCATTATGAGTGTAGCGAGATAGTGCCTTCAGTTTCGTTCGAACCCGGAATGGACTTGTATGGATGAATGCTTTCAGACCATCGTCACTGGAGGACGATGAGCATTCCAAGATATGTGTTTAAAAAAGGTAATCATAGCCTCAAGCCTCATCAATCGGGAATGGCTAAAACAGGGGAGGTGCAATAAGGCTAAGTGGGTAGCACCCAAGTTGGATAAGACTTTCCCTGTCTATAGGTCCCTTTTTATTCGGCTGTGTGGGTGGTTGGTCGTGAACAACTGCGCGGTTGTCTTATTCGGGATTATCCAGTTAGGGGTAGTTCTGGTCTTGTATTGTAGGGGACCAGGGTAGATCCTCGGTACTCTAATCTAGACCAGGTACTGTGACAGACGGTATCTCTGTAGCCCTGCCATTGTATGGAATCCAATCTCCAATAAGTGCCGTACGTTTTGATTGTGCCCAACTATGTTGGAACGTGAGATGTAAGCATTCCAGCTATTTTCTATTTTACTTAAAAACCCTAGACACTATTATAATATCACTGGATTTCCTATCAATTGTTTTGGTTATCGTAAGTTAAAAACCCGACATGTTTATTTATGGCATGGTCTTACGAGATACCCTTTGTTTTCAAATGATTTTCAAAGTTCATCAACTTTAACCCATTTACTCACACCAGACCGATGCCTGACCCAGAGTTTATTTTCTGTTTTCTTAAACTCTTGGGTACTCAAATTTTTACGAGTAGCCAAGAGATTCATGTTAGCTTTGAAGAATTCTGGAGGAGATTTGGAGCAGGAGGCTTTAACGTATATAAATATATATGTTTCCGCTGTGTTGAAATCTGTGTTTTATCTTGAGTTTTATGATAGACAGGTCTTCATGACTGTCTAATGCATTGTGATGTAAAGTTGTGTAACTCTGATAAATGTTGTTTATTACGTAGTAACTTGTGATGTAATATATTTTATTTGTTCTGCTGTGAGATTCTGATATCGTTTAGTTCTTTCTTTTCTATCTTTTCTCTTTTCTATCCCTTTCTTTCTTAATGATGATGCGTCTTTCTATGAAATGAAAGAAGGGTCGTCATAGGTGGTATCAGAGCTCTGGGTTGAGATAATACCTAGGCTTTGGAGTGATATCTACCTTGAAAGAGCATACTTGTATGTATATATATACACACCTGATTTTTTGGGTTACCTGTTCGGGTGGCCAACTTGAGTTCTAGAGGTAGAAGGGTTAGTGGTGTGTGTAGCACGACTACCACAAAAGGAAGTAGTCCGAGTGTTAAGGTTGGAAGAGTATCTGCCGAGGCTATAGACCCAATACCACCACGAGTAAGCTTTGCAGCATGGTGTCAGGATTTCACCAATCTCGAAGGAAAGCCTTTTAAAGGTATGGAGTCTATCATTGAATTGCAAGTTTGGTTGCGTTCATGCGAGCGGATTTTCAAGAGTTTGGGTCTGTCAGATGAGCAAAAGCGAGTGACGGTATCTTGGCAACTTCAGGAAGGTGCAGCTGCGTGGTGGGACGCAGTATCCATGAGTGTTCCCATAGATGTTTCTCTTGTAGAAAGTTTAGGGAAGTATTTGAGGAGCATTTTATACCTACCGTAGGGAAGTCTCGGTTGTATAGGAATTTTCTAGATCTCAAGTTAGGAAGTTTCTCTATATCGGAGTATGAGACTAAGTTCACTAAGTTGTCTCTACGGACTTGGTTTGATGGACACACCCCCTTAAGGAGAACGAGTTGTTTGTGCTTGGTTTAACGCCCGAGTTTCTTGAAAGGATGACTGCCCATCTTAAAGGCTCATTTGTGGAATTGGTTGTTATGGTTTTGAGGATTCGATGAGCTTATGGATAAGAAGTTTTTGGCATCAGTGGTAGCTCCAAGTGGGAATTCTTCCAACAGAAACAAAAAGAGAAATCAATCCAAATTGGAAGAAGCAAGGTAAAGGGAACCCGGCGGCAGCAGTGCAGCTTGGAAGTGTTTTGTGTGCCACTAGGAAGGTCTTCTGGCTAAGTAGTGTCCTAAAGGTAGAGTTCAAAAGCAGCAAAGTGGACCCTTTTGTTTCTATGGTTTAGAAGTCTTTGTGTTTCAATTGTCAGCAGCTTGGGCATTTGGTGGAAACTTGCCCACTTCTTCAGAAGGTTTAGCAGGACTAGGTGTTTGCTATTGGAGGTAGGCCATCTGTTTCTTCTGATAGGATAAGCAAAGGCGTTCTTGAAGGATTTGACCTTATTTAGTAAATGGATTGGTTAGGCTAGCATAAGGCTATTCTGATTTGTGAAGAGAGAACAGTACCTTTGAAAACTGAACTGGATAGGATCGCAAAAGTGACTTGCGATTAGTTCTGGAATTTATCTAAGTAATCTTTTTCTTAGGATTAAGGCATCTCAAGAAGAGGTAGAAGCTATCAAAGTTGTCAGAGATTTTCCAGATGTTTTCGGAGAAGTCAAAGGTTGCCCGTATCGGGAGTTGGGTAAGGTGACTACTAGGATAGTATCCCTTGCCTAGCATTGATGATCCTTTTGATCAACTTTATGGTGCTTCCATGTTGTCTCTTTTAGATCTTGTTTCAGGTTTATCACCAGCTAAGGGTAGCTGAAGACAGTACCCTTGACTGCATTCAGAGGACCCAATTGTTTCTTTGAGTGGTTGGTTATGTCTTTTGGGTTAACCAACATTCCAGCCAGTATGTGGATCTGATGAACCGTGTTTTTCAGAATGTGTTGAACAAGTTGCGCTCGTGTTCTTCGACGACATTCTCATCTACTCCAGATCAGAGTTGCACAGCTAAAGCGAGGTAGTAGCTATACTAGAATGGAAGCAACCACAGACTCCTATGGAAATTCGTAGTTTTTCTTGGATTAGCGGATTACTACAGGAAATTCATCCGGGACTACTCTAAGATTTCTTCTCACTTGACCAAACTGTTTAGGAAGGGAACGATGTTCAAATGGACCCTAGGTATGAAGAAGTTTTTTTAGGATCTAAAGGCGAGGTTGACAAGTGCACCTGTTTTGGCATTTTCGGATGGGAGAAGTTAGTTCGAAATGTACTGATGCTTGTGGAGTAGAGCTTATGTTTTGGATTTCGACGGATCTTGGGAGGACCATCTTGTTGGGAAGAATCCGAGGATTGACTTATTCTTGGTCCAGATATGTTTCGAGAGGCATCTGTGAAGGTTGTGTTGATTAAAGAAGGATGAAGGCAGCCCAGGATCGTTTGATAAGTTATGCGAATAAGAGACGTAGGAATTTGGAATTCAAAGTTGGAGACTTTGTTTTTGATAAGGTTTTCTCTAATCAAAGGAGCAATCAGACTTGGTAAGACTGGAAAGATAGCTTCGAGGTATATTGGAAATTTCAATATTCTCGAAAGGATAAGTATTTTGGTCTACATAATTGAATTGCCAGTTAGGGTAGATGGGATTCACAATGTATTTCACGTATCTCGTCTGAGGGAGTATGTGCATGATCCATCACCGGTTGTGGAATCGGCAGTTTAGGAGAATTTGGAAGTTGAGCGGGTTTGTCTGTAGTCAGATATCCTGTTCAGATTGTAGATCAAGATGAGAAGGAGATCTGTAACATAGTGGCGAAGCTAGTTTAGATTCAGTAGAACGAGGATTCCAGTAATTTGTACCTGGGAAACTCTAGATAGTATTAGGAAGTCCTATCGTGAATTGTGTCAGGATAGTCAGATTATTTGTTCGGATGAATTGATTGCTTTGTTTGTTAGTGTATGGTTGATGTATGCTTTGTTGTTTGAATAAAAGTTTTATTGGATTATTAAATTATTTTTGCTTTTCAATTTCAGGGACGAAATTCTTTTAAGGGGGAGAGGAATGTGATGACCCAAAATTTTGGCAATAGCAATTTGATAATCTTCATTTATAATTATTTAAAATGTGCAACATTATTTTAATAATATCTTTTAATAATTATTTAAATTTGGAAAAATTTATCATTTTCAAAGCTAAATATAAAAATATTTTCTAGTTATAATGTATATATATGTATATACATTGAGAATAGGAAATTTTTGGTTTGAATTTAATATAACGATTTTCAGAGGTTATTTAAATTTAATTAAGCATTTTAAAACACTTAATATAAATATTCAATTATTTAAAAGTATAATAACTTAAGTTTAAAATTTAAAATAAGATTTAAAAAAAGGTTCATTTCTTTTTGTTTTTATATGCTTTCTTTTTAAAATTTAACACGAGATAAAATGGTTTGTAAATATAGATATGTAAAAATATAAACATATGCTAATATAAAAAACATAAGAAAGTATTTGAAAATAGTTTTTGACATTTGTACAAATATAAAATATGAATCAACATTTGTATCTTATATATGCCTTGTAGTTAACAAGTGGCAAGATTTGTTCTTTGAATTTTAAATTATAAATACTAGGTATTAGAGAATGACCTAGTTATTTTCATCAACTTTCTCTCATCTTCTTAAAACTTTCCCAGTTCTTTTTTCTCTTCATCTTTTCAAAATTTAGAAGAAATCGAAAACTAAAACCAGAGAAGATTTAAACAACAACAACATCATTTTTTTGAAGCTTTTAAATCTGAAGATCAGCGGTAGATTCAAATCAACTATTAGCTCAGATTCAATATCGGTTGCAAAATCAAATACAACAAAGATTCCAGATCATTTCGAAAAAAAAGTTGTTCTCTGTTTTTCCCGGTGAGTAAACTTTTCTTTAAAAATAGTTTTGATCTATGTTTATATGTGATGCATGTGATGAATCTTTGTAGTAATATAGTAGATAAATGTTGCATGAATGTATAGACGTGAACGCATGTATATATATAATGAAATTTCCATCAAATTTTTGTGATTTTGTATATATATAAGCCTCTGTTGTATAAAAGACTCAAGAAAAACTTAGAAAAAAAATTCATAACTTCTTATCTAAACAAATTCAAGCCTTGGTCTCTGAAGAAAAAAGGACTATGATAGTGTAATATTTTTTTAGAAATGGTATCAGGAATTTATATTAAATAATTATTTGAAATATATAAATTACAGTGATAATTTAAAATGCTTCAGAAATAAATCATCTCTATATCAAGTTTAGATCATAGGGGCTGTTTCGTATTTGAAAATTTTGATTTTTGATAAACACTTCAAGATTTTTAGGCTTGGGATTATCGGGAATTCATGAGTTGAACGTTTTTGGTACTTTCGTCGATTTCCGACGATCAACGTATTGATGTTTATCGAGTTTGGTCCTGGAAGTGGCTGGTGTGTCGTAGATCATAGGAAAAATAGGTGGAGAATTTTCCGATGGTCGAGGCTGCTCGTCAGAGTTGATTTAGGTTTAGTGGCGCTGTTTTGGATGAGGAGATTTTCAGGGTTCCTGTGTCATCGAGGAAACATCGGGGTCGATCGTGTATGGTGTGATCGAAGTGTCGAGACGAGATGCGGCTCTGGACGAGGCAGCAGTATTTCTACAGGTCGGAATCGTCATCGGCAAGGGAATATGTCGATCGGGATTGAGTTCCTGATTTTATGAAGTTGTTCGTTTTCGATTCGCGGGTGAATTCGTCGAAATTGGAAGTCGAGTGGGTCGGCGAGGTCAAAGTTGACTCACCAAGGGTCGCGGCAAAGGTTGAAGTACCGACGATTGCGTGTGCACGTGCACATGCACAAGTATGGGTTGTGTCTATTGATGTTGTGGGATCAGAGAGAAGCTTTATGCTCGGGTCCGACTCGACTCGATCACGAGTTTCCTCGAAGGAAGAGTGCGGGAGAGTTTGCTCGGGTTTTGCTCGAGAATTTCGAGTGTGGAGCTTGGATTTGTTTTTGATAACTAACCAGGTTTTGAAAATAAGAAAGTATGAACAGTTTTGTTAAAAAAACAAAGAAATACAAAGTTTTCAAGCAAAGAAAAGTACAATGTTTAAAAGCTAATGAAAATTTTAATGTGTATTTAAATAAATGAGTTTTCAAAAGAAAATAATCAAGTTTAAAACTAGTTTCAAAGATTTAATTCTAAAGTTAAATGCTTTCTTTAAAATTGTTTGGTTTGAATAATGATTGAACAAGTTTTTGAGCAAATTTCAAAGTTTAAATTTTAAAATTAAGATGTTCAAAATTGTTTTGTTTTAAAAGTAATTATATTAGATTAATTATGTAATTAATTCCTAAATGTTTCTCTAATGAAGTTTTATGATGTAATTAAGTAATTAAAGAAGATAAAGAATTTATCTTTAATTAATTAAGGTCGTGGTTAATTAAGGATAATTAATTAGTGAATTTAATTAAATGTTAGTTGCTTAATAAAAGTTATTAATGGATAGTTATTGAATGTAATTAATTTAAGGATCATTATATAGTGATTAAGTAATAATTAATTAATTAATGTAATTAATTTAAGATAATTAATTAGTTTAATTAATTAAGGATAATCACTTATGAAATTGATTAAATATAATTAATTAATGTAAGTATAATTACTTAGTGTAAGTAATTAATGGATAATTACTGAATGTAATTAATTAAAGAGAAATTACTTAATGAAAGTAATTAAAGGTTAATACTTTAAATAAATAAATTAAAGGATCATTAAAGGGAATTAACTTAAGTAATTAAAGAATAATTACTTAATTAAAGGAATAATTACTTAATGAAAGTAATTAAGGATAATTAATTAATGTAAGTAATTGAAAATAATAATTATTATTGAATGCAATTAATTAAAGAATAATTACTTAGTGTAAGTAATTAAAGGCTGGTTAATTACTTAATGTGATTAACACAGTATAATTAATTAAGGATCATTAACTAATGTAATTAATTATAGATGTATGTGATTAAAATTTATTTAATTAATGTGAATAATTAAGGGATGATTAATTAATTTCATTAATTAAATAATTAATTTCATTAATTAATTAATTAAGATACTTTGTTTATAAGTAATTTAGATGGATAATTAAAGGATGATTTATTAATTGATTTGAAATTAATTAATGTTAAGTAAGCGGGATTAAAAGTTATTAAAGCAATTAATTTAATTCATTTGGAGATTAAGTTGAATTAATTAGAAATTGTACATCTGATTAATCTTTCTTATGGATGATTGAATGACATTGGATGCCTTGGATTATTTGATATCTCCGATAGGTGATATGTGCTGCTCTGTGATATGAGATACTTTGGTTAAATTGTGATAAAATGGATTATCTATCTGTGATAATGTGAATTATTCTATCTATATGCATATGTTACTCTAAATATAAATTAAATTGTTTTTTAACTTAAACAACATGGACATTAAAACGGCGTTTTGGATTTCGATGAGACCGGGATCGGAATCCAAATTGGATATCCAAAAACCACATCGATCCAAATTAAACGATAGGTCATGAAAACTCAAGTGAAGACCAAGATGAAGAATTCAAAGTGGAAGGTCTATTGTCGTTAACTCTGAGGGTGATTTTAAAATGAGTTTAACGGAGATTATACCTTCGATCAAGGTGAAGATTCAGAGTGCAAGGGATATTGTCGTTAACTCCGAGGGTGATTCCATTATGAGTGTAGCGAGATAGTGCCTTCGGTTTCGTTCGAACCCGGGATGGACTTGTATGGATGAATGCTTTCAGACCATCGTCACTGGAGGATGATGAGCATTCCAAGATATGTGTTTAAAAAAGGTAATCATAGCCTCAAGCCTTATCAATCGGGAATGGCTAAAACAGGGGAGGTGCAACAAGGCTAAGTGGGTAGCACCCAAGTTGGATAAGACTTTCCCTGTCTAGAGGTCCCTTTTTATTCGGCTGTGTGGGTGGTTAGTCGTGAACAACTGCGTGGTTGTCTTATTCGGGATTATCCAGTTAGGGGTAGTTCTGGTCTTGTATTGCAGGGGATCAGGGTAGATCCTCGGTACTCTAATCTAGACCAGGTACTGTGACAGACGGTATCTCTGTAGCCCTGCCATTGTATGGAATCCAATCTCCAATAGGTATTTTCTATTTTACTTGAAAACCCTAGACACTATTATAATATCTCTGGATTTCCTATCAATTGTTTTGGTTATCGTAAGTTAAAAACCCGACATGTTTATTTATGGCATGGTCTTACAAGATACCCTTTGTTTTCAAATGATTTTCAAAGTTAAGCAACTTTAACCCATTTACTCATACCAGACCCATGCCTGACCCAGAGTTTATTTTCTGTTTTCTTAAACTCTTGGGTACTCAAATTTTTATGAGTAGCCAAGAGATTCATGTTAGCTTTGAAGAATTCTGGAGGAGATTTGGAGCAGGAGGCTTTAACGTATATAAATATATGTGTTTCCGCTGTGTTGAAATCTGTGTTTTATCTTGAGTTTTATGATAGACAGGTCTTCATGACTGTCTAATGCATTGTGATGTAAAGCTGTGTAACTCTGATAAATGTTCTTTATTACGTAGTAACTTGTGATGTAATATATTTTATTTGTTCCGCTGTGAGATTCTGATGTCATTTAGTTCTTTCTTTTCTATCTTTTCTCTTTTCTATCCCTTTCTTTCTTAATGATGATGCGTCTTTCTATGGAATGAAAGACGGGTCGTCATAGGTGGTATCAGAGCTCTGGGTTGAGATAATACCTAGGCTTTGGAGTGATATCTACCTTGAAAGAGCATACTTGTATGTATATATATACACACCTGATTTTTTGGGTTACCTGTTCGGGTGGCCAACTTGAGTTCTGGAGGTAGGAGGGGTAGTGGTGTGTGTAGCACGACTACCACAAAAGGAAGTAGTCCGAGTGTTATGGTTGGAAGAGTATCTGCCAAGGCTATAGACCCAATACCGCCACGAGTAAGCTTTGCAGCATGGTGTCAGGATTTCACCAATCTCGAAGGAAAGCCTTTTAAAGGTATGGAGTCTATAATTGATGTGCAAGTTTGGTTGCGTTCATGCGAGCGGATTTTCAAAAGTTTGGGTCTGTCAGATGAGCAAAAGCGAGTGATGGTATCTTGGCAACTTCAAGAAGGTGCAGCTGCGTGGTGGGACGCAGTATCCATGAGTGTTCCTAAAGATGTTTACTCTTGTAGAAAGTTTAGGGAAGTATTTGAGGAGCATTTTATACCTACCATAGGGAAGTCTAGGTTGTATAGGAATTTTCTAGATCTCAAGTTAGGAAGTTTCTCTATATCGGAGTTTGAGACTAAGTTCACCAAGTTGTCTCTACGGACTTGGTTTGATGGACACACCCCCTTAAGGAGAACGAGTTGTTTGTGCTTGGTTTAACGCCCGAATTTCTTGAAAGGATGACTGCCCATCTTAAAGGCTCATTTGTGGAATTGGTTGTTATGGTTTTGAGGATTCGATGAGCTTATGGATAAGAAGTTTTTGGCATCAGTGGTAGCTCCAAGTGGTAATTCTTCCAACAGAAACAAAAGAGAATTCTATCCGAATTGGAAGAAGCAAGGTAAAGGGAACCCGGCGGCAGCAGTGCAGCTCAGAAATGTTTTGTGTGCCACTAGGAAGGTCTTCTGGCTAAGCAGTGTCCTAAAGGTAGTGTTCAAAAGCAGCAAAGTGGACCCTTTTGTTTCTATGGTTCATAAGTCTTTGTGTTTCAATTGTCAGCAGCTTGGGGATTTGGTGGAAACTTGCCCACTTCTTCAGAAGGTTTAGCAGGACTATGTGTTTGCTATTGAAGGTGGGCCATATGTTTCTTCTGATAGGATAAGCAAAGGCGTTCTTGAAGGATTTGACCTTATTTAGTAAATGGATTGGTTAGGCTAGCATAAGGATGTTCTGATTTGTGAAGAGAGAACAGTATCTTTGAAAACTGAACTGGATAGGATCGCAAAAGTGACTTGCGATTAGTTCAGGAATTTATCTAAGTAATCTTTTTCTTAGGATTCAGGCATCTCAAGAGGAGGTAGAAGCTATCAAAGTTGTCAGAGATTTTCCAAATGTTTTCGGAGAAGTCAAAGGTTGCCGGTATCGGGAGTTGGGTAAGGTGACTATTAGGATAGTATCCCTTGCCTAGCACTGATGATCCTTTTGATCAACTTCATGGTGCTTCCATGTTGTCTCTTTTGGATCTTGTTTCAGGTTTATCACCAGCTAAGGGTAGCTGAAGACAGTACCCTTGACTGCATTCAGAGGACCCAATTGTTTCTTTGAGTGGTTGGTTATGTCTTTTGGGTTAACCAACGTTCCAGCCTGTATGTGGATCTGATGAACCGTTTTTTCAGAATGTGTTGAACAAGTTGTGTTCGTGTTCTTCAACGACATTCTCATCTACTCCAGATCAGAGTTGCACAGCTGAAGCGAGGTAGCAGCTACACTAGAATGGAAGCAACCGCAGACTCCTATGGAAATTCGTAGTTTTTCTTGGATTAGCGGATTACTACAGGAAATTCATCCGGGACTACTCTAAGATTTCTTCTCACTTGACCAAACTGTTTAGGAAGGGAACGATGTTCAAATGGGCCCCTAGGTATGAAGAAGTTTTTTTAGGATCTAAAGGCGAGGCTGACAAGTGCGCCTGTTCTGGCATTTTCGGATGGGAGAAGTTAGTTCAAAATCTACTGATGCTTGTGGAGTAGAGCTTATGTTTTGGATTTCGACGGATCTTGGGAGGACCATCTTGTTGGGAAGAATCCGAGGATTGACTTATTCTTGGTCCAAATATGTTTCGAGAGGCATCTGCGTAGGTTGTGTTGATCAAGGAAGGATGAAGGCAACCCAGGATTGTTTGATAAGTTATGCGAATAAGAGACGTAGGAATTTGGAATTCAAAGTTGGAGACTTTGTTTTTGATAAGGTTTTCTCCAATCAAAGGAGCAATCAGATTTGGTAAGACTGGAAAGATAGCTTTGAGATATATTGGAAATTTCAATATTCCCGAAAGGATAAGTATTTTGGCCTACATAATTGAATTGCCAGTTAGGGTAGATGGGATTCACAATGTATTTCACGTATCTCGTCTGAGGGAGTACGTGCATGATCCATCACCGGTTGTGGAACCGGCAGTTCAGGAGAATTTGGAAGTTGAGCGGGCTTGTCTGTAGTCAGATATCCTGTTCAGATTGTAGATCAAGATGAGAAGGAGATCTGTAACATAGTGGTGAAGCTAGTTTAGATTCAGTAGAACGAGGATTCCAGTAATTTGTACCTGGGAAACTCTAGATAGTATTAGGAAGTCCTATCGTGAATTGTGTCAGCATAGTCAGATTATTTGTTTGGATGAATTGATTGCTATGTTTGTTAGTGTATGGTTGATGTATGCTTTGTTGTTTGAATAAAAGTTTTATTGGATTATTAAATTATTTTTGCTTTTAAATTTTAGAGACGAAATTCTTTTAAGGGGGAGAGGAATGTGATGACCCAAAATTTTGGCAATAGCAATTTGATAATCTTCATTTATAATTATTTAAAATGTGCAACATTATTTTAATAATATCTTTTAATAATTATTTAAATTTGGAAAAATTTATCATTTTCAAAGCTAAATATAAAAATATTTTCTAGTTATAATGTATATATATGTATATACATTGAGAATAGGAAATTTTTGGTTTGAATTTAATATAATGATTTTCAAAGGTTATTTAAATTTAATTAAGCATTTTAAAACACTTAATATAAATATTCAATTATTTAAAAGTATAATAACTTAAGTTTAAAATTTAAAATAAGATTTAATAAAAGGTTCATTTCTTTTGTTTTTATATGCTTTCTTTTTAAAATTTAACACGAGATAAAATGGTTTGTAAATTTATATATATATATATATATATATGTAAAAATATAAACATATGCTAATTTAAAAAACATAAGAAAGTATTTGAAAATAGTTTTTGACATTTGTAAAAATATAAAATATGCATCAACATTTGTATCTTACATATGCCTTGTAGTTAACAAGTGGCAAGATTTTTCTTTGAATTTTAAATTATAAATACTAGGTATTAGAGAATAACCTAGTTATTTTCATCATCTTTCTCTCATCTTCTTAAAACTTTCCCAGTTCTTTTTTCTCTTCATCTTTTCAAAATTTAGAAGAAACCGGAAACTAAAACCAGAGAAGATTTAAACAACAACAACATCATTTTTTTCAAGCTTTTAAATCTGAAGATCAACAGTAGATTCAAATCAACTATTAGCTCAGATTCAATATCGGTTGCAAAATCAAATACAACAAAGATTCCAGATCATTTCGAAAAAAAAGCTGTTCTCTGTTTTTCCCGGTGAGTAAACTTTTATTTAAAAATAGTTTTAATCTATGTTTATATGTGATGCATATGATGAATCTTTGTAGTAATATAGTAGATAAATGTTGCATGAATGTATAGACGTGAACGCATGTATATATATAATGAAATTTCTATGAAATTTTTGTGATTTTGTATATATATAAGCCTCTGTTGTATAAAAGACTCAAGAAAAACTTAGAAAAAAAATTCATAACTTCTTATCTAAACAAATTCAAGCCTTGGTCTCTGAAGAAAAAAGGACTATGATAGTGTAATATTTTTTTTAGAAATGGTATCAGGAATTTATATTAAATAATTATTTGAAAATATATAAATTACAGTGATAATTTAAAATGCTTCAGAAATAAATCATCTCTATATCAAGTTTAGATCATAGGGGCTGTTTCGTATTTGAAAATTTTGATTTTTGATAAACACTTCAAGATTTTTAGGCTTGGGATTATCGGGAATTCATGAGTTGAACGTTTTTGGTACTTTCGTCGATTTCCGACGATCAACGTATTGATGTTTATCGAGTTTGGTCCTGGAAGTGGCTGGTGTGTCGTAGATCATAGGAAAAATAGGTGGAGAATTTTTCGATGGTCGAGGCGGCTCGTCAGTGTTGATTTAGGTTTAGTGGCGCTGTTTTGGATGAGGAGATTGTCAGGGTTCCTGTGTCATCGAGGAAACATCGGGGTCGATCGTGTATGGTGTGATCGAAGTGTCGAGACGAGATGCGGCTCTGGACGAGGCATCAGTATTTCTACAGGTCGGAATCGTCATCGGCAAGGGAATATGTCGATCGGGATTGAGTTCCTGATTTTATGAAGTTGTTCGTTTTCGATTCGCGGGTGAATTTGTCGAAATTGGAAGTCGAGTGGGTCGACGAGGTCAATGTTGACTTATCAAGGGTCGCGGCGAAGGTCGAAGTACCGACGGTTGCGTGTGCACGTGCACATGCACAAGTATGGGTTGTGTCTATTGATGTTGTGGGATCAAAGAGAAGCTTTGTGCTCGGGTCCGACTCGACTCGATCACGAGTTTCCTCGAAGGAAGAGTGCGGGAGAGTTTTCTCGGGTTTTGCTCGAGAATTTCGAGTGTGGAGCTTGGATTTGTTTTTGATAACTAACCAGGTTTTGAAAATAAGAAAGTATGAACAATTTTGTTAAAAAAAAACAAAGAAATACAAAGTTTTCAAGCAAAGAAAAGTACAATGTTTAAAGGCTAATGAAAATTTTAATGTGTATTTAACAAGTTTTTGAGCAAATTTCAAAGTTTAAATTTTAAAATTAAGATGTTCAAAATTGTTTTGTTTTAAAAGTAATTATATTAGATTAATTATGTAATTAATTCCTAAATGTTTCTCTAATGAAGTTTTATGATGTAATTAAGTAATTAAAGAAGATAAAGAATTTATCTTTAATTAATTAAGGTCGTGGTTAATTAAGGATAATTAATTAGTGAATTTAATTAAATGTTAGTTACTTAATAAAAGTTATTAATGGATAGTTAATGAATGTAATTAATTTAAGGATCATTATCTAGTGATTAAGTAATAATTAATTAATTAATGTAATTAATTTAAGATAATTAGTTAGTTTAATTAATTAAGGATAATCACTTATGAAATTGATTAAATATAATTAATTAATGTAAGTATAATTACTTAGTGTAAGTAATTAATGGATAATTACTGAATGTAATTAATTAAAGAGAAATTACTTAATGAAAGTAATTAAAGGTTAATACTTTAAATAAATAAATTAAAGGATCATTAAAGGGAATTAACTTAAGTAATTAAAGAATAATTACTTAATTAAAGGAATAATTACTTAATGAAAGTAATTAAGGATAATTAATTAATGTAAGTAATTGAAAATAATTATTATTATTGAATGTAATTAATTAAAGAATAATTACTTAGTGTAAGTAATTAGAGGCTAGTTAATTACTTAATGTGATTAATCACAGTATAATTAACTAAGGTTCTTTAACTAATGTAATTAATTATAGATGTATGTGATTAAAATTTATTTAATTAACGTGAATAATTAAGGGATGATTAATTAATTTCATTAATTAATTAATTAAGATACTTTGTTTATAAGTAATTTAGATGGATAATTAAAGGATGATTAATTAATTGATTTGAAATTAATTAATGTTAAGTAAGTGGGATTAAAAGCAATTAAAGCAATTAATTTAATTCATTTGGAGATTAAGTTGAATTAATTAGAAATTGTACATCTGATTAATCTTTCTTATGGATGATTGAATGACATTGGATGCCTTGGATTATTTGATATCTCCGATATGTGATATGTGCTGCTCTGTGATATGAGATACTTTGGTTAAATTGTGATAAACTGGATTATCTATCTGTGATAATGTGAATTATTCTATCTATATGCATATGTTCCTCTAAATATAAATTAAATTGTTTTTTAACTTAAACAACATGGACATTAAAACGGCGTTTTGGATTCCGGTTAGACCGGGATCGGAATCCAAATTGGATATCCAAAAAACATATTGATCCAAATTAAACGATAGGTCATGAAAACTCAAGTGAAGACCAAGATGAAGAATTCAAAGTGGAAGGTCTATTGTCGTTAACTCTGAGGGTGATTTCAAAATGAGTTTAACAGAGATTATGCCTTCGATCAAGATGAAGATTCAGAGTGCAAGGGATATTGTCGTTAACTCCGAGGGTGATTCCATTATGAGTGTAGCGAGATAGTGCCTTCGGTTTCGTTCGAACCCGGAATGGACTTGTATGGATGAATGCTTTCAGACCATCGTCACTGGAGGACGATGAGCATTCCAAGATGTGTGTTTAAAAAAGGTAATCATAGCCTCAAGCCTCATCAATCGGGAATGGCTAAAACAGGGGAGGTGCAACAAGGCTAAGTGGGTAGCACCCAAGTTGGGTAAGACTTTCCCTGTCTAGAGGTCCCTTTTTATTCAGCTGTGTGGGTGGTTGGTCGTGAACAACTGCGCGGTTGTCTTATTCGGGATTATCCAGTTAGGGGTAGTTCTGGTCTTGTATTGCAGGGGATCAGGGTAGATCCTCGGTACTCTAATCTAGACCAGGTACTGTGACAGACGGTATCTCTGTAGCCCTGCCATTGTAAGGAATCCAATCTCCAATAAGTGTCGTACGTTTTGATTGTGCCCAACTATGTTGGAACGTGAGATGTAAGCATTCCAGCTATTTTCTATTTTACTTGAAAACCCTAGACAGTATTATAATATCACTAGATTTCCTATCAATTGTTTTGGTTATCGTAAGTTAAAAACCCGACATGTTTATTTATGGCATGGTCTTACGAGATACACTTTGTTTTCAAATGATTTTCAAAGTTAAGCAACTTTAATCCATTTACTCATACCAGACCCATGCCTGACCCATAGTTTATTTTCTGTTTTCTTAAATTCTTGGGTACTCAAATTTTTACGAGTACCTAAGAGATTCATGTTAGCTTTAAAGAATTCTGGAGGAGATTTGGAGCAGGAGGCTTTAACATATATAAATATATGTGTTTCCGCTGTGTTGAAATCTGTGTTTTATCTTGAGTTTTATGATAGACGGGTCTTCATGACTGTCTAATGCATTATGATGTAAAGCTGTGTAACTCTGATAAATGTTCTTTATTACGTAGTAACTTGTGATGTAATATATTTTATTTGTTCCGCTGTGAGATTCTGATGTCGTTTAGTTCTTTCTTTTCTATCTTTTCTCTTTTCTATCCCTTTCTTTCTTAATGATGATGCGTCTTTCTATGGAATGAAAGACGGGTCGTCATAGGTGGTATCAGAGCTCTGGGTTGAGATAATACCTAGGCTTTGGAGTGATATCTACCTTGAAAGAGCATACTTGTATGTATATATATACACACCTGATTTTTTGGGTTACCTGTTCGGGTGGCCAACTTGAGTTCTAGAGGTAGGAGGGGTAGTGGTGTGTGTAGCACGACTACCACAAAAGGAAGTAGTCTGTGTGTTAAGGTTGGAAGAGTATCTTTCGAGGCTATAGACCCAATACCGCCACGAGTAAGCTTTGCAGCATGGTGTCAGGATTTCACCAATCTCGAAGGAAAGTCTTTTAAAGGTATGGAGTCTATAATTGAAGTGCAAGTTTGGTTGCGTTCATGCGAGCGGATTTTCAAGAGTTTGGGTCTGTCAGATGAGCAAAAGCGAGTGATGGTATCTTGGCAACTTCAGGAAGGTGCAGCTGCGTGGTGGGACGCAGTATCCATGAGTGTCCCTAAAGATGTTTACTCTTGTAGAAAGTTTAGGGAAGTATTTGAGGAGCATTTTATACCTACCGTAGGGAAGTCTCGTTGTATAGGAATTTTCTAGATCTCAAGTTAGGAAGTTTCTCTATATCGGAGTATGAGACTAAGTTCACCAAGTTGTCTCTACGGACTTGGTTTGATGGACACACACCCTTAAGGAGAACGAGTTGTTTGTGCTTGGTTTAACGCCTGAGTTTCTTGAAAGGATGACTGCCCATCTTAAAGGCTCATTTGTGGAATTGGTTGTTATGGTTTTGAGGATTCGATGAGCTTATGGATAAGAAGTTTTTGGCATCAGTGGTAGCTCCAAGTGGGAATTCTTCCAACAGAAACAAAAAGAGAATTCAATCCAAATTGGAAGAAGCAAGTTAAAGGGAACCCGGCGGCAGCAGTGCAGCTCGGAAGTGTTTTGTGTGCCACTAGGAAGGTCTTCTGGC
This sequence comes from Allium cepa, assembly GCA_030765085.1. Classification (NCBI taxonomy): domain Eukaryota; kingdom Viridiplantae; phylum Streptophyta; class Magnoliopsida; order Asparagales; family Amaryllidaceae; genus Allium; species Allium cepa. The sequence goes on along the minus strand of CM060932.1, from coordinate 681,664,179 downwards.
TAAGCAGTGTCCTAAAGGTAGAGTTCAAAAGCAGCAAAGTGGACCCTTTTGTTTCTATGGTTCAGAAGTCTTTGTGTTTCAATTGTCAGCAGCTTGGGCATTTGGTGGAAGCTTGCCCACTTCTTCAGAAGGTTTAGTAGGACTAGGTGTTTGCTATTGAAGGTAGGCCATCTGTTTCTTCTGATAGGATAAGCAAAGGCGTTCTTGAAGGATTTGACCTTATTTAGTAAATGGATTGGTTAGGCTAGCATAAGGCTATTCTGATTTGTGAAGAGAGAACAGTACCTTTGAAAACTGAACTGGATAGGATCGCAAAAGTGACTTGCGATTAGTTCAGGAATTTATCTAAGTAATCTTTTTCTTAGGATTGAGGCATCTCAAGAGGAGATAGAAGCTATCAAAGTTGTCGGAGATTTTCCAGATGTTTTAGGAGAAGTCAAAGGTTGCCCGTATCGGGAGTTGGGTAAGGTGACTATTAGGATAGTATCCCATGCCTAGCATTGATGATCCTTTTGATCAACTTCATGGTGCTTCCATGTTGTCTCTTTTGGATCTTGTTTCAGGTTTATCACCAGCTAAGGGTAGCTGAAGACAGTACCCTTGACTGCATTCAGAGGACCCAATTGTTTCTTTGAGTGGTTGGTTATGTCTTTTGGGTTAACTAATGTTCCAGCCTGTATGTGGATCTGATGAACTGTGTTTTTTGGAATGTGTTGAACAAGTTGTGTTCGTGTTCTTCGATGACATTCTCATCTACTCCAGATCAGAGTTGCACACCTGAAGCGAGGTAGCAGCTATACTAGAATGGAAGCAACCGCAGACTCCTATGGAAATTCGTAGTTTTTCTTGGATTAGCGGATTACTATAGGAAATTCATCCGGGACCACTCTAAGATTTCTTCTCACTTGACCAAACTGTTTAGGAAGGGAACGATGTTCAAATGGACCCCTAGGTATGAAGAAGTTTTTTTAGGATCTAAAGGCGAGGCTGACAAGTGCGCCTGTTCTGGCATTTTCGGATGGGAGAAGTTAGTTCGAAATCTACCGATGCTTGTGGAGTAGAGCTTATGTTTTGGATTTCGACGGATCTTGGGAGGACCATCTTGTTGGGAAGAATCCGAGGATTGACTTATTCTTGGTCCAGATATGTTTCGAGAGGCATCTGCGAAGGTTGTGTTGATCAAGGAAGGATGAAGGCAGCCCAGGATCGTTTGATAAGTTATGCGAATAAGAGATGTAGGAATTTGGAATTCAAAGTTAGAGACTTTGTTTTTGATAAGGTTTTCTCCAATCAAAGGAGCAATCAGACTTGGTAAGATTGGAAAGATAGCTTCGAGATATATTGGAAATTTCAATATTCTCGAAAGGATAAGTATTTTGGCCTACATAATTGAATTGCCAGTTAGGGTAGATGGGATTCACAATGTATTTCACGTATCTCGTCTGAGGGAGTACGTGCATGATCCATCACCGGTTGTGGAACTGGCAGTTCAGGAGAATTTGGAAGTTGAGCGGGTTTGTCTGTAGTCAGATATCTTGTTCAGATTGTAGATCAAGATGAGAAGGAGATCTGTAACATAGTGGTGAAGCTAGTTTAGATTCAGTAGAACGAGGATTCTAGTAATTTGTACCTGGGAAACTCTAGATAGTATTAGGAATTCCTATCGTGAATTGTGTCAGGATAGTCAGATTATTTGTTTGGATGAATTGATTGCTATGTTTGTTAGTGTATGGTTGATGTATGCTTTGTTGTTTGAATAGAAGTTTTATTGGTTTATTAAATTATTTTTGCTTTTAAATTTCAGGGACGAAATTCTTTTAAGGGGGGAAGAAATGTGATGACCCAAAATTTTGGCAATAGCAATTTGATAATCTTCATTTATAATTATTTAAAATGTGCAACATTATTTTAATAATATCTTTTTATAATTAGTTAAATTTGGAAAATTTTATCATTTTCAAAGCTAAATATAAAAATATTTTCTAGTTATAATGTATATATATGTATATACATTGAGAATAGGAAATTTTTGGTTTGAATTTAATATAATGATTTTCAAAGGTTATTTAAATTTAATTAAGCATTTTAAAACACTTAATATAAATATTCAATTATTTAAAAGTATAATAACTTAAGTTTAAAATTTAAAATAAGATTTAATAAAAGGTTCATTTCTTTTGTTTTTATATGCTTTCTTTTTAAAATTTAACATGAGATGAAATGGTTTGTAAATATATATATGTAAAAATATAAACATATACTGATATAAAAAAACAAAAGAAAGTATTTGAAAATAGTTTTCGACATTTATAAAAATATAAAACATGCATTAACATTTGTATCTTATATATGCCTTGTAGTTAACAAGTGGCAAGATTTGTTCTTTGAATTTTAAATTATAAATAATAGGTATTAGAGAATAACCTGGTTATTTTCATCATCTTTCTCTCATCTTCTTAAAACTTTATCAGTTCTTTTTTATCTTCGTCTGTTCAAAATTTAAAAGAAACTGAAAACTGAACCAGAGAAGATGTAAACAACAACAACAACATCAGATTTTTTCAAGCTTTTAAATCTGAAGATCAACAGTAGATTCAAATCAACTATCAGCTCAGATTCAATGTCGGTTTCAAAATCAAATACAACATAGATTCCAGATTATTTCAAAAAAGGTTGTTCTCTGTTTTCCTTGTGAGTAAACTTTTCTTTAAAAACAGTTTTAATCTATGTTTATATGTGATGCATGTGATGAATCTTTGTAGTAATATAGTAGATAAATGTTGCATGAATATATGGATGTGAATGCATGTATATATATAATGAAATGTCTATGAAACGTCTGTGATTTTGTATATATGTAAGCCTTTGTTTTATAAACAGACTCAAGAACATCTTAGAAAAAAATTCATTACTCCTTATCTAAACAAATTCAAGCCTTGATCTCTGGAGAAAAAAGGATTCTAATAGTGTAATATTTTTTTTAAAATGGTATCAGGAATTTATATTAAATAATTATTTCAAAATATATAAGTTATAGTGATAATTTAAAATGGGTCAAAAATCAATCATCTCTATATCAAGTTTAGATCATAGGGGCTGTTTCGTATTTGAAAATTTTGATTTTTGATAAACATTTCAAGATTTTTAGGCTTGGGATTATTGGGAATTCATGAGTTGAACGTTTTTGGTGCTTTCGTCAATTTTCGACGATCGGCGTATTGATTTTTGTCAAGTTTGGTCTTGGAAGTGGCTGGTGTGTCGCAGATCGTAGGAAAAATAGGTGAGAATTTTCCAATGGCTGTGGCAACTCATCGAAGTTGATTTAAGGTTAGTGGCGCTGTTTTGGACGAGGATATTGTTTGCGTTCCTGTGTCATTGGGGATACATCGGGGTTGATAGCGTATGGTGGGATCAAAGTGTCAAGACGAGACGTGACTCTTGGTGAGGCGGCCGATTTTCTGGAGGTCTGTATCGTTGTCGGCGAGGGAATAAGTCGATGAGGATTGAATTCCAGATTTTGTGAAGTTGTTCGTTTTTGATTCGCATGTGAACTCATCGAACTGGGAAGTCGAGTAGGTCGGCAAGGTCAACGTCGACTTGTTGAGGGTCACGGCGATGGTTGGAGCACCGGCGGTTGCGTGTGCATATGCACAAGTATGGGTTGTGTCTGTTGATGTTATGGGATCAGAGAGAAGCTTTGTGCTCGGGTCTGACTCGAGATCGATCGGGAGTTTTCTCGAAGGAAGGGAGCGTGAGAGTTCGCTCGGGTTTTGGTCGAGAATTTCAAGTATGGGGCTTGGGTTTGTTTTTAATAACTAACCAGGTTTTGAAAATAAGAAAGTATGAATAGTTTTGTTAAAAAAAACAAAGAAATACAAAGTTTTCAAGGAAAGAAAAGTACAATGTTTAAAAGATCATGCAAATTTTAATGTGTATTTAAATAAATGATTTTTCAAAAGAAAATAATCAAGTTTAAAACTAGTTTCAAAGATTTAATTCTAAAGTTCAATGCTTTCTTTAAAATTGTTTGGTTTAAATAATGATTTAAAAAGTTTTTGAGCAAATTTCAAAGTTTACATTTTAAAATTAAAATGTTTAAAATTGTTTTGTTTTAGAAGTAATTGTACTAGATTAATTATGCAATTAATTCCTAAATGTTTCTCTAATGAAGTTTAATGATGTAATTACGTAATTAAGGAAGATATAGAATTTATCTTTAATTAATTAAGGTTGTGATTAATTAAGGATAATTAATTAGTAAATTTAATTAAATGTTAATTACTTAATGAAAGTAATTAATGGATAGTTAATGAATGTAATTAATTTAAGGATCATTAACTAGTGATTAAGGAATAATTAATTAATTAATGTAATTAGCTTAAGATAATTAGTTTAATTAAGGATAATCACTTATGAAATTAATTAAGTATAATTAATTAATGTAAGTATAATTACTTAGTGTAAGTAATTAATGGATAATTACCGAATGTAATTAATTAAAGAGAAATTACTTAATGAAAGTATTAAGGGTTAATACTTTAAATAAATAAATTAAAGGATCACTAAATTGAATTAACTTAAGTAATTAAAGAATAATTACTTAATTAAAGGAATAATTACTTAATGAAAGTAATTAAGGATAATTAATTAATGTAAGTAATTGAAAATAATATTTAATGATTGTAATTAATTAAAGAATAATTACTTAGTGTAAGTAATTAAAGGATAGTTAATTACTTAATGTGATTAATCAAAGCATAATTAATTAAGGATCATTATTTAATGTAATTATTTATAGATGTATGTAATTAAAGGTTAATTAATTAGTGTCAATAATCAAGGGATGATTAATTAATTTCATTAATTAATTAACTAAGATACTTAGTTTATAATTAATTTTAAAGGATGATTAATTAATTGATTTGGAATTAATTAATGTTAAGTAAGCAGGACAAAAAGTAATTAAAGCAATTAATTTAATTCATTTGGAGATTAAGTTGAATTAACTAGAAATTGTACATCTGATTAATCTTTCTTATGGATGATTGAATGATATTCAATGCCTTAGATTATTTGATATCTCTGATATGTGATATGTACTGCTCTGTGATACGAGATACTTTAGTTGAATTGTGATAAAATGGATTATCTATCTCTGATAATGTGAATTATTCTATCTATATGCGTATGTTACTCTAAATATAAATTAAATTATTTTTAACTTAAACAACTTAGACATTAAAATGGCATTTTGGATTTCGATGAGACCGGGATCGGATTCTAAATTGGATATCCGAAAACCACATCACTCCAAATTAAACGATAGGTCGTGAAATCTCAAGTGAAGACCAAGATGAAGAATTCAAAGTGGAAGGTCTACTGTCATTAACTCTGAAGGTGATTCCAAAACGAGTTTAATGGAGATAGTGCCTTCGATTGAGATGAAGATTCAGAATGTAAAGGCTATTGTCGTTAACTCTGAGTATGATTCCAAAATGAGTGTAGTGAGATAGTGCCTTCAGTTTCGTTCGAACCCAAAACGGACTTGTATGGATTGAATGCTTTCAGACCATCGTCACTGGAGGACGATGACCATTCCAAGATATGTGTTCTAAAAAGATAATCGTAGCGTCAAGCCTCATCAACCGGGAATGGCTAAAACATGGGAGGTGCAGCAAGCCTAAGTGGTAGCACCCAAGTAGGATAAGATTTCCCCTATCTAGAGGTCCCTTTTTATTCGGCTGTATGGGCGGTTGGTCGCAAACAACTATGGGGTTGTCTTATTTAGGATTATCCAGTAAGAGGTAGTTCCAGTCTTGTGTTGCAGGGGATCAGGATGGATCCTCAGTACTCTGATCTAGACCAGGTACTGTGATGGGCGGTACCCTAGTAGCCTTGCCATTGTATGGAATCCAATCTCCAATAAGTGCCGTACGTTTTGATTGTGCCCAACTATATTGGAACGTGAGATGTAAACATTCCGTTATTTTCTATCTTATTTGAAAACCCTAGAAACTATCATAATATCACTGGATTTCCTATCAAATGTTTTGGTTATCATAAGGTAAAAGCCCGACATGTTTATTTGTGGTGTGGTCTTACAAGATACCTTTTGTTTTCAAATGGTTTTAAAAGTTAAGCAACTTTAACCCGTTTACTCACACCAGACCCATGTCTGACCCAGAGTTTATTTTTTGTTTTCTTAAAATCTTGGGTACTCAAATTTTTACGAGTAACCAAGGGATTTAGGTTAGCTTTGACGAATTCTAGAGGAGATTTGGAGCTGGAGACTTCAGCATATATAGATATATGTGTTTCCGCTGTGTTGAGACCTGTGTTGTATCTTGAGTTGTATGATAGACAGGTCTTCATGACTATCTAATGTGTTGTGATGTAAATCTGTGTAACTCTGATAAATGTTGTATATTATGTAATAACTATGTGATGTAATATATTTTATTCGTTCCGCTGTGGGGTTCTGATATTGTTTAGTTCTTCCTTTTCTGTCTTTTCTCTTTTCTATCCCTTTCTTTCTTAATGATGATGCGTCTTTCTATGGAATTAAATGTGGGTCGTCATAGGAGAGCTAAGGCATGGAGAAAAACTTAAAGAATGATGGAAAAATTTGATCGGTGCCTATTAGAAGTGGTCGATACCGAGTTGATTTTCTACTCGGAGATCGTACTGGATGACTCGGTCTTCATGCCTAGATTTGCAGATCTTGAAGTCTTAGAAGAATTCTGGTCCAATTGTGAGCTTTAAGGAAGGAATCACCTATGAATAGCAACCTAATTTTAACAAGACGGGGATGTTTCTTTGTGGACTTTGGAAGGGGCATTTTCAGATCTAAGTATTATCTCCTTCTTTAACTCTAGAAATTCTATTGTTATTCTATGATTCACTAGATTGTGGTCGGATCTGATTGAATTCATTGTAATTAGGAGAGAAAATAACCTATAACAAGCACTAAAGTGGACGTAGGCTGGAATATTCATCAAAACTCTATAAAAAGTGTTGTTTGTTCTTTTTTCTTATTATTTTCACTTATTTGATTTGGATTTATCTACTTGGGGTATTGTGCCCCGTTTTGGCGCAACATATCATACTTCCGCATTTGGTAGAAAGATTTAGAATCCTCTTTGTTGATTGGAAGATAACTATTATAAAGCCAAGTTTTTAGTTATTTTATGATATCCCCTATTTTGAGATTCGAAAATGAATGACAATGATGCTACTACCACTATTTTCAAGCGACAAAACGAGATATGCTTTTTAATCATTATATTATGTTAATGGATAGCTAAATAAATTTCATTACATATAATTGTCTTTGCATTTTCATAATCTCAGAATGTGCCCATGCAGAGGTTGATATAATAGAAATAAATAATAATGGTGTGCCCAATATAAGATGATGCCAACACAAACATTTGACTGGTTATATAATCTGATTACAACGGCAGAATTAAAAATAAAATTTTATTAGTAGCCAAGCCTTCTGCTTCGCCTTTGGAGTCATCATCCCTTTTTAAGAAAACTCGGCTAAGCCCATAAACTCAATATACTATAATGAGTACCCATGAATTATGAAGAAAATAAGGATAAAAACAAGAGTTAAACATTATGTCTATGGAGGATCCAAGCCAGTCAGAAGCAAGTTAAATGTGTGAATCTCATTTTTTTGTTTTATTTTGATTCTCTATTGTGCATATGAATTTGAATTGATTTTAGATCCAATCTAAAATCCACTTCAAATAAAATTGTTGGGCGCATTTCTAAACAATGCCGAACCATACCATCTCCAAGCATTGCCGGTCCAAGCTCCCTCTCCATCCCCCACCGGTCCATTCATCTCCTACCACCGAACCATCCTAACCGGACCACCTATCCAACCTACACCGAACCAACATTGCCAGGCCGGATCGTTTCAGCCCAGGCCCGCCAGCAGCTATATACATCCGGAGCCCCTGCCCCCAGCCTGACTCTATAAATAGAGGGACAGGGGTACAACAATGGCAGACAAGTTTGAGAGCTCAAGCACGGAAGGAACTTTCAAACAACTTTCATATACTTGTATACAAAGCTTTGTACTTGTACTTGTAATCTGAAAGAAAAAGGAGAATAACATATAAAGTGGACGTAGGCACGTTCTGGCTGAACCACTATAAATCTGTGTGTCTTTTACAGTTTAGTCCATCTATTTTATATATTTGCGTAAGTCACCCAAATCGTCAGAAACAACATAAAATCAACTAATTCATACGACTTGGAGGTGTTTACCCATTTTTTGTGCAAACATTTTTGGTGCTTTCACTGAGAATTGAACTCAGGAGCTCGAAGCTTCAGCTTCAGCTTCTCCCACTTAACCCTTTTTCTGTCAGCATCGTTCATTGCTTGGAAAATATGGCTCCCGGACGGAAGAAAAATGCTAACAAAGGAAAGGACATCGCAACTGGCAGTATCCCAGATTCAGTGATCAGGGACCAAGACAATCGTCCAGTTCCAACAGCAAATTTAAATCAGGCAAATCCGACAGCCCCTGCTACGGAACAACCAATTACAAGGACGGATCTGGACAGGATTGTGGCAGAAGTAACTAATCGCTTCGCATCTCAACAAGAAGCCTTGGTGGACCAACTCATGTCACGCTTAAGGGATGCTGAAGAATCCAACCGTAACACCGAATCATGGGGTGAGTCCCAGTCTGGAGGATCTAAGAGACGACAAGGGTCTTTCTTCTTCGAAGAGGCCAACAACAGAAACAGCCATGGTAGGAGCCGAGCCCGGACTCAGCCTGAATTCCGACCCGAGGAAACACTTGGAACCGAACCCAATGGAGGAGGTGCCAGGTAGGGGTCGGATGTGGCTGAGCCTGTCATGCTACCTAACCATGGAAACACCAGTAGACGGGGCCGAGCTGGAGTCCAGCCCGAAGTTGGACCCGAGGAAGTGCTAAGAACAGAACCCAGCAGGGGAAGATCAAGGCAAGGGCCAACTGTGGCTGACCCCAACATGACCCCAGAAGACCAGAGGCAACCATTGGAGAATGTCAAGAGTGATAAACAATACCATCCTTACAGGTCATCTAGACGGAATCAATCCCGCAGGGAAGAACCAAACTCATTTTTATCCGCTCCAAGTTCTGATGAAAGGATGGCGCGATTGTTCAGGGAGTGCATCCAACGGGAGCAAAGGGATCGAGGGATAGGCGCTAGGGTAACCAGCCCTTTCACCCGCAATATCGAAACCGCCATCACCTTCCGGGAATGGAAAATGCCAACGATGGAACCTTACAAGGGAACCTCTGACCCCATAGTAAACTTACAGAGATACACCCAGCATATGCTCATGAGCGGAGCAACGGAGGGAGTATTGTGCAAATGCTTCCCACTTTTCTTGGCAGATCTAGCTACCTCCTGATTCTGCCACCTACCCCAAGGGTCCATCAGCTCATGGGAAATGTTGAAAGAGAAGTTCATCAGCCAGTTCCGCATCTATGTGGAACAACCCAAGGATGCTTATTCCTTATCTAATATCAAACAGAAGCCCGGGGAGACAGTGCAACAATATCTAACCCGATTCAACGCCGCAGCGGCCGCAGTCCAAGATGCCAACGAGAAACTTATCCTAATGGCCCTCTGCAGTGGTGTACATCCGGATACTAAATTTGCTAGAAGACTAACCAAGGAAAAACCAACTACTTTACCTGATTTCTTCCATGAAGCTGGAAAGTATATGAGACTTGAAGACACTGCCACTGAGAGGCAGTCAGGGCAACAGGCTAAGACAGCTACAGACAGGGTTCCCGTTGCAGCAAAGGATGTTTGGAGAAGTGACTCTAGAGACAATGCTGGGGGCAAGAAGGGAGAAAAGCGCTTATATCGACCAGGACCAAGATTTGACTCCTACACTCCTTTGAATGAAACAATCGAAAACATCTTTCTAGCCACTCAAGACGAAGTTAGATACAAGCGCCCCCCGCACAAGAAGGAGTCAGATAACGCACTCAAGTCTGGAAAGTTCTGCCGCTTCCACGAATCCCACGGACATGACACCAATGAATGCCACCATCTCCGGGACTTGATTAAAGAACACATTAGAAGAAGGAGACTAGAACGCTATGTAAAAAAGCAGAACAGGACTCCAGCTCCCGCCAATGAGAACCCAGGGTTACCCCTCCCAGAAGGAGGCGGAGGAAATCGCAACACCAGCGGCTCTAGTCAAGAGAAAATAGTGGTCCATACCATATCAGGAGGACCACACATCGCCGACAGAAGCTGGGCGGAGATGGAAAGATACGGTAAGTCACTTAGAAATGCTGAAGGCTACGTTAATTCTGTTATGGAAGAACGCCACCCGAAACGGAAAGAGAATGACGACATCACATTCAGTAGGCGTGATCTAGAGGGAAGACAGTACCCACACATGGATCCTATGGTCATCTCTGCCTGGTTCGGTCCGGCCAAAGTTTTCCGAATTTTAGTAGACACTGGAAGCTCGGTAAATATCCTATTCAAGCATGCTTTCGACAAAATGAAGCTGTCAATAAAGGATGTGTCTCCCTGCAACAAACAACTGCATGGTTTCACCGGAGATGCGAAGATGCCCCTCGGGCAACTGGACCTTTTTGTTGAAATAGGAAGTCATCCCCGCTCCGTTGTGCGAAAACAAACATTTGTGCTAATAGAAAGCCACTCAGCCTACAACCCCTTTTTAGGAAGACCAGCCTTGTCTGACTTCCAAATTGTTCTAGCCCCATGGTGCCTGAAAATGAAATTCCTAACAGATAACGGAGTAGAAGAAATAGAGGGAGATCAAGACGCCGCTCGAGATTGCTATGTAACTGAGCTTCGCAATAACCGCAGGAAGGATAGAGGAAAGGATGCATAGACTTCTCTCTGCAAGAAAAGCCTGGAAGCATAGCAATTAAAGAAAGCCCCTCCTCTTCGATATACAAGCGATCCTTTCAACGAATTAGACCCCAGGGACAAAGAGGAGGAGGCCACCACCGAGCCTGCAGAGGCTATGGAATTTGTATCTGTAGACAAACACGACCCAAGTAGACTGCTGAGAGTCGGGTCTCAGTTAAGAGCGGAGTTGAAAGATCAACTCGTCGATTTTCTTCGCCACAACATTGATGTATTTGCATGGACGCGCGCCAACATGACAGGAATCTCTCCAGACGTAGCATGCCACATACTGAACATCGATCCCACCAAGGTGCCAGTGAAGCAAAAAAAGAGGAGCACAGGGGAAGAACGATCAGCAGCCCTCGAGGAAGAAGTAAAGAACTTACTTGCCAATGACTTCATACGAGAAGCCATCTACCCAGAATGGATAGCCAACCCGGTACTGGTAAAGAAAGCTAATGGGAAGTGGCGAACATGCATCGATTTCTCCAACTTAATTGACGCTTGCCCAAAGGACTGCTTCCCACTCCCCCGAATCGACCAACTCCTGGACAACACAGCCGGACACGAACTCTTATCCTTTATTGACGCATACTCAGGATATAACCAGATCCCTATGCACGCCCCCGATCAAGACCACACTAGTTTCATCACTGACCGGGGATTGTACTACTACAAATTAATGCCTTTTGGACTTAAAAATGCCGGAGCTACTTATCAGCGCCTTGTCAACAAGATGTTTGCGGAACTAATAGGACGAACTATGGAAGTTTATGTGGATGACATGCTGGTAAAATCGAGGAAAGCCAACGATCATATAAACCACCTGGATGAGATGTTTCAAGTACTTCGCCTATATGGAATGAAGCTGAACCCTCTAAAGTGCTCCTTCGGAGTATCGTCGGGAAAGTTCTTGGGATTCATCGTCCATGCCAGGGGGATTAAAGCAAACCCCGAACAAGTCCGGGCCTTGCAAGATATCAAGATACCATCCACTCGAAGAGAGATGCAAAGCCTAAACGGGAAGGTGGCTGCCCTAAGCAGGTTCATCTCTAAGGCAACTGACAAATGCATCCCATTCTTCGAAGCTCTTAGAAAGACAAAGGAAAGTTCGAATGGACTGACGAATGCTCGACAGCCTTCCTTAACTTAATCGAACACCTCCAAAGACCACCAGTACTCTCAACTCCAAATGAAGGCGAGGAACTATACCTATACCTTGCTGTATCATCCCATGCTTTAAGTGCCGCTTTGGTGAGAGAAGACGACCGCGCACAGCGGCCCGTATACTTTGTAAGCAAGAGATTTACAGAGGCAGAAGCTAGATACCCTAAACTTGAAAAGCTAGCATACTGCTTGCTAATCACGTCACGGAAACCGCGACACTACTTCCAACCTCATTCCATCAGAGTTTTAACCGATCAACCGCTAAGGCAAGTACTCCATCGCCCCGACACTTCCGGGCGACTACTTAAGTGGTGCATTGAACTGATTCAGTATGATATTACCTACCATCCTCGCACCGCTATCAAGGGACAAGCCATAGCTGATTTCATTGCTGAATTCACTACTAACGAAGGTAAGGAGCAATCTGAAGTAGCAAAAAATATCAAATGGAACCTCTTCGTTGATGGAGCATCAAATGAATAAGGCTCGGGGGCAGGTGTTGTGATAATCACCCCCAGGGGAAGGAAGCTGCACTACACCCTAAGGTTGGAGTTTGCTGCCACTAACAATGACACGGAATACGAAGCAGTGATAGCCGGATTAGAACTTGCCCTGGAGATTGGAGTCGGTTCTTTATGTCTCCATAGTGATTCTCAACTTATTGTAAATCAAATACTAGGAGAATTCCAGATTCGAGGAGAACGACTCACAACATATCTAAAGAAGACCAAGCTGCTGCTCAATCAGTTGGATCACTATTTAATCAGACACATTCCTCGAGAAGAGAACCAGGAGGCCGACGAACTGGCAAAGCAAGCTAGCATGAAGGACGACGCCGCTTCCATCTCACAGCAACTAGCCCCGAGTTACGAGACAATGAACATGATAGCTGCAATCGAAGAGGAAACTTGGATGACTCCTATCCGGAAATATTTACAAGATGGCACACTGCCCGACGGGCGTAACGAAGTCAAGAAAATATTGAGGAAAGCTTCCCGCTACACGATACAAGAAGGCATCCTCTATCGACGCGGCTTCTCTAATCCCTTGTTAAGGTGTGTCACTGGAAGGGAAGCCAAGGAAATCTTATCCAACGTACATCGAGGATGTTGCGGAGATCACACTGGGGGGGGGGGGGGGCAGACTCTGGCAAACAAGATACTCCGATATGGATATTACTGGCCCACCTTAAACAAAGACGCCCTAGACTTCGTCAAAAGATGTGACAGATGTCAGAAATTTGCTAAGATTCCTCGACTACCAACAAATGAAATTACTCAAATGACCAGCCCTTGGCCCTTTTCAATATGGGGAATTGACTTGACTGGCGAACTGCCAGTGGGCCGAGGCGGAGCCAAATATGCCATAGTGGCAGTTGACTATTTCACCAAATGGGTGGAAGCGGAGCCTCTAAATAAAATATCTTCGGCAAAAGTTATTAATTTCTTGATCAAAAATGTTTTATGCAGGTACGGGGTTCCACTCAAAATCATATCAGACAATGGACTTCAATTTGACAGCGAGGAATTTGCCGACTGGTGCCAAGAGCACGGAATTCACAAAAGTTTCTCATCTGTAGCTTACCCCCAGGCAAACGGACAAGTCGTGGCCGTCAACAAAATCCTCAAAACCCTAATCAAGAAGAAACCTGAAAAGTCAAAAGGCGCTTGGGTGGATGAACTTCCTACGGCACTTTGGGCCTACCGCACATCTTACAGAACATCAACAAGGCATACTCCTTTCTCTTTGGCGTACGGATCGGAGGCCATGCTCCCAGTTGAAACTGTAGTGCCTTCCCACCGTAGGATCCACTACAACCCAGAAGAGAACGAAGAACTCCTCCACATGTATTTGGATCTAATTGAGGAGAGAAGAAATGATGCAGCACTCAAAGCAGCAGCTCACAAGCAAAAAGTGGCAGCACAATACAACTCCAAAGTCAAGTACCGCAGCTTACAAGAAGGAGATCTTGTCCTCAAGCGGATCTTCCCGCGCCCCGGAGCGCTAGATCCAATCTGGGACGGACCCTATGTAATTCATAAAGATCTCCGCAATGGGGCCTATATTTTGTCAACAGTGGATGGAGAGGTGTTCCAGAGGGCATGGAACATCCGACACCTCCGTCGATACTTTTCTTAACTTGTACTGCCCATATGAAGTGAATTAACAAAGAGAATCAGTGAACGTAGGCATTTTCGTGCCGAACCACTTTAAAAAATCTTGTCTCTTTTTAACTTGTTCCTTTATATCTTGGCTGCTTGTTAAGCTTTATCCTTTTCTGTTGAACAAAATCATGTATAACGACATTTCCATACTGGAACTTCACGGCGCAACCTCACCTGGACAAGACCCAATAGGTACTATGCGAATTTATGCACTCGCCAATGAGACACTTTTGCTCCAGCATCCCTCTGCTGTGGGTTAACTCATTGCTCGCGACTGCCCTCAAAGCCAACTTTAATGAGCCGATTATAAGCCATCAAGAAGGCCGACTATAGCCGATGGCAGCTCATTACGGCGTTCGGCTCGCCGACAACTGTGAACCTACTTTAAGCCCCAACATAAGGTGTGGCCAGCCAGGGGTAGTTCACGGTTGATGATCGGCACCCACGCTAGCCGGCCACAGTAAATCGAATAATACCCATGATTACGGGCCATAATGGCTCGGGTAGTTACTGTGCGTGATATCAGCTCCAATATGTCTTAAGTGCGGTTGTGGTAAAAAAGATAAACTCCCCGCAGAGGCATAAGATGGGTGACCAATATCTCCAAGACCCACAGCTAGGGAAAGCGACTACAAAACCCGTTTGCCACGAACTTAAGCATATCGACGGTCTTCCGTGATTGGAAGTTTTACTGTTTCTCATATTTCCATTTCATTAAAAAACTTTTCTCCTATCCTATATAACGGTCCCCAAAGTACAGGTCACAAAATAGGGGAACTCTCGCTTGTGGAAATATGAGCTCACATCCGAATGACGAAACACTCAGCCACATTCCATACTCAGTCACGCAAGACATTCAAAGCAACCCTCTACAACTAAAACACAAAGGGGCGGTATTCTCTTCTCTTGTATACAAATACATGGCTTTAATTCATTCACACATCATATTGACATTACACTTAGTATCAAATACGATTGAATCACATGCATAAACGCGCAGTTGTATTTCTAATGCAACATATCAAAATGACAACAACATTCAAACATGACAGAATCAGCTTATGTTATAAAATTACATAAAGTCATTCTTTACAAATAATATAATTACAAGTTACATTAATGTTTCGGACTAACATAGACAGCAACCAAAATATGTACAAGTCAAGTCAAAGAATCAGGGCTTTGCCTCCATCCCGCTAGCCCTCGGGATCTACTTAACTACAGGGTCAGAACTCCCCGCATGTATCCCAGTGGTCCCGCCTGCCTAATTCAAAAGAGAATCCATCAATAATCGCGAAAGATAAGCAATTGAATCATGAAAATGTTAAAAGGAAAGACTTACCAGCGTCTGCTCCCTGATCATCATCATCTAGCTGCACGCCTACCTCATCCGCAGCAAGCAGCCGCATGCCCTCCTTAACCGCCACCTTCTCTTCCTTAGTGAATTGGGCCGTAACCACATCCATCCTGAAAGCCGCACCACCTTCCTTATCCGCATCGGCCTTAGCTTCTTCCAAAGCCCGGAGATATATCCTAGCCATAACCCGGGGATAATCGTCCATCCAGGACAAGTTGCCCTGCCTCCAAGTACGAAAATACATGTCCTGGAGCATCTCGTCCATCATCCCCTCGTTCTCCTCAAACTCTTTCATCCGGGCCTCAGAAGCCGACAGTCGAGTGACAGCAGCATCTCTCTCCAATCAGTATCTCGAGCAGTCAGCCTGAAGGGACTTCCACATCACTTCCATCTCCTCCTTCAGCTTGGCCTGAGCAAGCTCTGCGGCCTTAAGCCTCCCGGATAACTCTTCTACCTGCTCAAGATCCGCTCTCCGAACCTCGTCCACCATTGCGATGGCCATGTCAATCCGTTCCTTGCAGGCAGCCTCCATCTTTCGTAGTTTTACCTTACTAGCCTCTTCCATAGTCTTCTTCAACCGCCTAAAGGCTGCCTCATGCTGAGAAATCTAAATGGCTTGATCGGCAAGCTGTTTGGCTTGATCAGCAACCTTTAGCCGCAACCAAATGTTGGCACTTCCGATTTCCTCCCCAGCCTTGGCCAGTCGAGCGTGATGCTCCATTAGCCTCTTGGTCTCTTCGACCACCCGATCGATGTTTGCCTTGGCCTCATTCCCCATGGTCACAATCCGAGTAGTAAGCAAATCGAGGTCTAAGGACTTAGCCTCATCAAGCACCCGTACCATGGGATTACGGGGAGAAGATGCTAGCCCGTGGCCTCGTCAAAAAAGATGTCCTGAAAACTCGGGTCCAGATCCGGGTGGCCGGCAAATGGGTTGCGAACCAAACCAGGATGGTCTATCGGAGCGACGGTTGGATTTTCGGACGGATGTGGGGAAGGCATAAGCTCAGTATCCTCCTCAGTAATATCATGGATAAGCTGGACTGGAGGCTGAGGGCCAGGTGAAGGTTCAAACGAAGATCGGCCCCTCTTTCTCTTTTGCATATCTTCTTCAATAACTCCGAGAAGAGGGCGATATCTAACCGCATCTCCAGGACGGCTAGCTGACGGCTTTGGTTTGGCAGAAGCTTTGAGTAGCTTGTACTGTTCAAGGCGGTGCCGAATATCTGATGTCTTGGCCACCTTATCTGTTCCTGGAATAAAAACCAGGTGTTACAAGCATGCATGAAACTATGATCCAAGAAATATGTTAAGTAGGAAAACGCGCTTATTTTACAAACCCTGAGGGGGAGAGGGATACTGCAATAAGTCCTGAATTTCATTCCAGGACAGGAGCTGGCTGCAAAATATTCCTAAGTCCTTATCATAAAGGGAGTCTGCAGAAATCAGGAATTCACCTTGATTTACCCTAGCTGGAGGACCCTTAGAAGATGAATCGGCACCAGTCCCAGCCTTGTCAGCCTTCTTCACCTTCTCCACCGAGGCTGATCCTTCCTACAACCCCTCAAAAGCCTGGCGAAAGGCATCATCCGTCCACTCCTGGATTTCCCCTGACTGCTCAGAAGACAAAGCCCCGGCACCACTACCACCCTGTCCTTCACCTTCTCCATCTCCTCCGCTCTCCTCCTCGCCTCTCTCCTCCTCTCCACCTTCCTCCTCTGGAATATCTGGGCATGTGCTAGGGGAGGGTCCGTCAGACTTCTTAAGCTTCTTCCCCCCGACGACTGGGGGTACCGAGAAAGGTCTCCTCTTGCTACTCTTCGCAGTGGCCCCATCTTTAGCTTTAGCAGCCCTCTCCTCGGCTGTATCTCTCTGCTTAACCATAGATTGACGTGGCAAAATCAAGTTGTGCTCCAAGAGAGTGGCATTCCGGATCAGGTAAGAAGCCGATCTATCCCTTCCTGAGATAGCCTCTACCTCCGCAGCCATCTGAATAAGGTGATCGTTCTCCACGAGCGCAAAGCCACCTGTCGCTAGCAAGAAATAAAAGCACGTAAGAAGAAGCATTGTAGTCGGGACAAAGAAATTACGAATGGAATTCAACTTACAGCCAGAAGTGAAAAGGCGAAAAGAAACGGAGTCGTCCTTGACGAAGAACCATTCCTTCTTAAACATGGTAAACTTCGAGTATAAGTCCAAGACCGGCTTGAAGGACACGACCGACTCTAAACTAATGTACAGAGACCCCTTCTTGTAGCCCCTCAGATTATATAGGTATCGGATTTCCCGGTTAGAAGGGGCGCCCATATTTCCTCTGAAAAATGATGAACAAACACACCAGGATAGCATAAGAGTTAGGCTGAAGCTGGAAAGGAGCCACTTTCAGATAAGTAATGAAGCTGACTATCCACGCACTAATCGGAGGGATGGCCCCGCACATGCAATGGTATCGGCTATATGCGAAGTATTCTTCAGGGGGGTTATATGGCATGACCCCCTCCCCTGGCAACAGCATGTATGCTCTATCAATCCCAAAGGAGCGGGAGATAACGTCAAGTTGCTCCTCTCTGAGAGAGCTCGGAAAGCAATCAGGAGGAGAGTTCAGAAGCTCTTGGGGACCATACCCCTCTACCAGCGACCTTGGGATGGGTCCACGACGTTCCGGTCCGGGCTGGGCCGGGGGCACAATGGGGGACTCTCGTCTATCCGTAGATTTTCTCTTTTCTGATCGAGTTTGTACTTTGCGAGACATTTATTTGTAACACTAGAAAAACATATTGTTAGGGCAGAGGAAATAAACAAGAAAGTGTATATAGTTTGAAATTTCACCCATAAGTCAAAACGCTCAAGCCCCCAGGGTCATTCGGTAAAGAAATGTAAAATTTCATTCGGTATTCAAGGTCTCAGGGTTCATCCGGTGGCTCAAATACATGTTCATTCGGCATTTCCCCTTCTCATTCGGCAGTTCAAACCCACAAGGTTCATTCTGTACTCAGAATCCACGAGTCCGTTCGATGATTCAAGTATATAAGATCGTTCGGCAAAAGAATGTCTCACCTGGTTCGGCAATCAAGAATTGATTCGGCACTTCAAATAGTTCGGCGAACAAGACTGGTTCGGCACTTGGTTGACTCGGCACTTGGTTGATCCGGTATTCAAAATGATTCGGCTATCTCAAAACGACAAAGGGATAACGAAGGCCTGGCACCCCTATTTATAAACGAGCACAGGATGACCGGACCGTATGGTTCGGCACACAAGACCGGACGAAAATCAGCTAAGCCGAAGCAAAGTGCGATATATGATGGCACATGCCCCACTTTGGGGGGCAAGTGTTGGGCACATTTCTAAACAATGCCGAACCATACCATCTCCAAGCATTGCCGGTCCAAGCTCCCTCTCCATCCCCCACCGGTCCATTCATCTCCTACCACCGAACCATCCTAACCGGACCACCTATCCAACCTACACCGAACCAACATTGCTAGGTCGGATCGTTTCAGCCCAGGCCCGCCAGCAGCTATATACATCCGGAGCCCCTGCCCCCAGCCTGACTCTATAAATAGAGGCACAGGGGTACAACAATGGCAGACAAGTTTGAGAGCTCAAGCACGGAAGGAACTTTCAAACAACTTTCATATACTTGTATACAAAGCTTTGTACTTGTACTTATAAGCTGAAAGAAAAAGGAGAATAACATATAAAGTGGACGTAGGCACGTTCTGGCCGAACCACTATAAATCTGTGTGTCTTTTACAGTTTAGTCCATCTATTTTATATATTTTCGTAAGTCACCCAAATCGTCAGAAACAACATAAAATCAACTAATTCATACGACTTGGAGGTGTTTGCCCCTTTTTTGTGCAAACAAAAATCTTATTTTATTTAATTTGTTTAAATTGGAGTTTTAATTAATTGATTTATATTAACCAAGTTGATGTTTATATAAATAGAGTATATCAAATATACTCTTATGTGCATATGTGTGCAACAATCACTTGATTTGCATTATTATTTTGGTATGTGAAGAGTCAGAGTGTTATTTATGGATACCATTTCATATGTTATAAATGTTTTGAATGTTCTATTAATTAGGAATTAGACCAACTACTTTTGATTTAACCAAATTTGTACTTAGTAAGTTTATGAGTACGGTTAATCATGTGAATGTTTTGCAAGTGCAACATGTAAACAATATACATGGTAATTGTGTACATTTATAAATGCTAAGATTTACAGCACAAAGAATATATTTGCCCTTTATATATGCTTTTTTATCCTTTGTTTTATTACGAAATTGTATAAAATAATTGGTATCCAACGTTTGAATCAAACTTCTAAGTTTATATGGATGTCGAGACGAAGAGGAATGGACGAAGAGCTTGGATGCATGCTTGGAATAGCAAGGAGAAGCAACTTAAAAAATTTGGAGCATGATAGAGCTAATCTACATGGTTGTACCGACCACAATTGCAGTCGGTACCATGCTGATTGTCTAGGAGGGTACACCTATTGGCATTTGAAGATTTGAGACTTGTAAAATATGGAAGAATCCAAGGTGCACCGACGACCATTATGGTCGGCAATGACCATAATTGTGGTTGGTATTGACTTGAGTTTTCTCTTTGAAAAAATCATCAAACTCTATTTGTAATTGCTTGGGTGTGATTGTAGCCCGTTTAAATCAATTGGGTGTGGTTGGTAGTCTAGAAATCCAAGTGGGTGTACTTGTAGCCCATCCAAATCACATGGGCATACCTTGAGTTAGAAAAATCAGGAGGGTGTGTCTCATAGCTTTGAATCGAGATTGTATTGGGTTTTCCTTCTTGTCATTGAAGATTGGCATTTTGAAAAGAAATATGTACAAGAAATTTTACGGGACTGGTCGTAGGGTAACGCCGAACTAGTGCAAAAATCCTTGGTGTGATCCTACTTCCCCGCTTCACTTTTCTACTTTTACTTTATTTGTGTTTGCGCCTGTGATTGATTTTTGATACAATTCTATGTTGAAAATCTATGATTTAATATTAAACTTGAAAGAAATTTAAAAAGATTTGCAAAAGTTAGAAAATGCTATTCACCCTCCCTTTAGGGTTTATTTAGCCTTAAGATTCTTAGTTTCGCAACCCATATTTGGTATCGTAGCACTAGGTTTTGAGAAATTCATAATTTGATTTTTGAAAAATTTAAATGGCTAATAATAATTTTAATACTCTTATAGAAAAGCAATTTTGTGAAACCAATATGTTACTAGAAACTAATTGTTCTGAAAAGTCATTTGATTTCTTGTAAAGGTATGATTTTGAATTGTAGAAACAAGTTTTTTATATGGCTAATGGTGAACGGAAAATTGAAAATCAAACATCGCAAATCAAATAGGACAAGTGGATACTGGATATTGGATGCTTAAGACATACGATTGAAAGTTTGGAGATTTTGGAAGATATTATCTATAAAGATGGTGGATCGGTTAACTTCAGAGACAAATCAAAGCAATATGTAATTGGCATCGACAATGTCAGTAACTCTAAAACTCCTACCATTTCCAATGTTTTACTGGCTAGGAATCCGAAACATAATTTTCTCAGTATTAATCAATTGTGTGATAATTGTTTTTAAATTAAATTTGAAAAAGATAATTGCTATATCGAAAGTAATGAGTCAAACATTATCTTTAAGGTATTAGGAAACGTAACATTTATATTTTAAGTATAAAAGCATCCAATGATAATTATGCCTTTTATCTGAATCTAATGGCCCTTGGAATTGGCATAAAATATTTAGTCATTTGAATTTAAATGCCTTTCCAAAATTTCTAAATATGAACTTGGTAGGGGTCTTCATAAAATGAGTTTTAATGTCAATAATTTATATAACACCTGTAAATTAGGAAAACTTTGTAAAAGCTCCTTTAAATATAAAGATATGATTTCTACTTCTCATTCTCTTGAACTTCTATACATAGATCTTTTTAGACCATCACAAATATAATCAATAAGGTATAATAGATTTGTCTTTGTAATAATATATGATTTCTCTAGATTTACTTGGACAATTTTCCTAAAACTTAAAAGTGAAGTTTTTGAAATATTTAAAACTTTTACTAAAAGAATTCAAAATTAAAATGATTAGGAGTGATCATGGAGGATAATTCGAAAATGATAATTTTGAAATCTTTTTTAATAAGAAAGAAACTACACATAACTTTTCATTTCTAAGAACGCTGCAACAAAATAAAGTATAGAACGTAAAAATAGAATGACATAAGAACGTTCTAGAACAATGTTAATAATAGTAAATTACCTAAAATAATTTGGGATATGGCAGATGCTACAACTTGTTATATTTTGATTAGAATTTTAATCAACCCTCGACTAAGAAAACTCCATGTGAATTATTTTACAATAAAAAGCCTAAAGTATCATACTTTAGAGTTTTTGGTAGTAAATGTTTGATATTAAATACAAAGGACAATTTGGATAAACTTGATGCTAAATCAGATAAAGGTATTTTTATTGGTTATTATAATAGAAGTAAAACTTATAACATTTTTAACATCCAAACTAACATCATTGAAGAAACATTACATGTTTCATTTGATGAGAATTTTAAAATCAATAACATCAGTTTTGATGAAGAAGAGAATGTTGATAAAACTAATGAAATTACTAATAATGAAATCACTAATGATAATGGAAATAATGATAAATTTGAAAATTTATATCCAAATAAAGAACAAAATATTTGAAAGATCATCCCATAGAAAATATTCTAGGAAATATAGAGTCTGTAGTAAAAACAAGGAATCAATTAAATAAAATGAGTAATATTACTCTTATCTCAATCATTAAACCTAAAAAGCCAAAAGAAGCATCATTAGACAATTCTTGAATTCTTGCTATGCTAGAAGAACTAAATCAATTTACCATAAATAATGTTTGGAAATTAGTTCCAGGACCTGAAGATAAGTCTATAATAGAAACTAAGTGGGTGTATAGAAATAAAATGAGTGATCAAGGAGAAGTTATTAGAAATAAAGATCATTTAACTGCTCGATGTTGTAGTCAATAAGAAGAAATTGATTTTAATGAAACTTTTACTACTGTAGCTAGATTGGAGGCTATTAGAATTTTACTTGCTTTTGCAAATCATAATAACTTTAAGTTATTTCAAACGAATGCCAAATGTGCCTTTTTAAATGGATTTATTAAAAAAGATGTCTATGTAGAATAATCCCCACTTTTTGTAGATGAAAATTTACTTAATCACATTTACAAATTAAAGAAAGCTTTATATGCTCTAAAACAAGCTCCTAGAGCATGGTATGATAGATTAAAATCGTACTTATTACAATCTAATTTTGATATAGGAAAGGTAGATGGTAGTTTATTTATGAAAAGAAATAATAATGATATTCAAGTTATACAAATATATGTAGATAATATCAACAAATGTACAGTTAAATAAAATTTTTTTAGATATAATGACGAAATGAGTCATATAGGAGAACTAACATCCTTTTTAAGATTACACATCAGGCAATTAAATAATGAAATTTTTATAAGTTAAGAAAAATATGCCAAAGACTTAGTTCAGAAATTTGGTATGTCAAATACTAGTGGAAAACTAACTCCAATGGCAATAATGAGAAATTAAATAAAGAAGAAAACTCAAAAGATGTAAATCAAAAATTATATAGAGGTATGATAGGATCATTACTCTACATAACTGATAGTAGACCAGATATAATGCGTAATGTTTGTCTTTGTGTAGGATATCAATCCCAACCTTAAAAAACTCATCTAAAATCAGTGAAAATAATATTGAGATATGTGAATACTAACAATACCCTAGACTTCTTAATTTCATGTAGTGATGCTGACTATGCTGGATGCAAATCAGACCGAAAAAGTACAAGTGGGACTTGTCACTTTTTAGGGCACTCTCTTGTGTCCTGGTTTAGCAAAAAGCAAAATTTTGTATCTCTGTTTACAACAGAAGCAGAATATATTTTAACTCCATCAACCTATTGATAGGCTATTTATATGCAAAAAAATTAAAAGATTTTGGTTTATTTTATTAAATCACCAACGTACTATGATAACACTAGTATGATAAATTTTTCTAAAAATCCAACACGTCATGCTAGAACTAAATATATAGATATAAGACATCATTTTCTAAGACATAACGTAAATAAAGAAGTAATTACACTCTAATTTATAAATACTAAAAATCAGATAACCAATATTTTAACAAAACTATTAACTCAAACATCTTTTATTAAACTTAGAAGAGAGTTAGAAATACGTTCTTTCTTGGAAATATAAATATAATAAAATAAAATTTATATATTTAAAATAAAAATAAAATGCCAAAGTTAAACTGCATATGTCGACATATCCCTTCCTTGTATGTTGACATATACTGGAAATATCCAAAAGTGGATTTCCCTAATTCAGAATTCGAAATACAACTATATAACCACCAAACTTCGGAATAATTCTATTTTCTCTATCTTCTTTCTTCTAGAAATTCTGATTAAAAATACATTAATGGCTTCCTCGAGTTTCAAATGTCCAAGAGACAAGAATCCATCTTTTTTTGTTCCAAACTTCCACTTTAGGCCCCTTCCAAACTGCCATCGAGGCTAAAGCAACTAAAATTGAAGAAGATATAAAGCGTACACTCAACATGCTTTTAGAAATATAGGTTGTTCAATTACGCCTATTGAAGGAACAAGAGAAACAAGGGTGAATTCCATGCCATCGCCAAAAATATCTATTGGATAATCCAATGAATCCAATTGTAATCGAAGAAGATACTCCTAACCTTTCCATTTCACAATCCTATGAATAAGGAAGAGGAGGAATAAGAAGAGGAAGAAAGGAAGAGGAAGAAGAAGATTATGAGGTATTAAATGTGTGGGTGAGTATACTTCGATCGAGATGGAAATCTCGTCGAACAAAAAGGAAACCTTTGCCTTTACTACCCTTTCTTTCCTATTGAAAAATCTCCTATAATCAAAAGAAAACCATGGACTTAAGTATAATAATAATTAGTTTTGTTTGTTAGGATTAGATTTAGTGTATTTTAGACTACTCTTTAGAGTTGTGTGTGTTAGTTCGAATTATTTGAATTTGTGTATTTGATTTGGTCTGGATTGGCTTATGCATATGAATTATTTATGGTTTGACTTGGATAAATGATATTTGGTTATAAATCTTCAATATTACATATTATTATGCTTAAGTGAATTGTGTATCATATAATCATAATATTCATTTCACTTTAACTTAGTTATTGACTTTGAATTTATAGTCTCTAAGTATTTAAATTAAGGGGAATTTTTGTTTTTTCACCCATTTTTATTGATGACAAAGGGAAGAGAAAAATATAAAAGTGGAAATTAGCCATAAGGGCCTCTTTAGCAAGTGCAATTAGTTTCTAGGACATAAAACTGAAATAATTACTTTTAAGGACAAAATGAAAAATAATTAGTTTTTAAGGCCTAAAAACCTATAAAATTATGTCCTTAAAAGTAATTGGACTACTGACTTTGTCCTTGAAAGTAATTATTTTGCCGACTTTGGCCTTGAAATTAATTTTTGCGGATGTGTGTCCTATAAACTAATTGGACTGCAAAGTTTGTCCTTCTAGTGAAATGTCCCAATATAATATATATATATATATATATATGCATATATTTTGGGGGAGTTATCTAACTCGGGTGGAGTTATATCATATTTTTTATAAGATATTAATGATTGTCATCATCAAAAAAGGGGAGATTGTTAATACTTCAGTTATTTATTTTGATGACAACAACCTTAATAACAAAATACATTTGTACAAAATATAGATACTAATGTTTTATCAAGTTATATAGTATATGGTGCATGATATTACACATGTATTGAATCGAAGACTGTACAATATAAAGATTGAAGAAAAAGACAACAAGATTCATGAGTATAATGTGAAGATCTCAAGACTATTGTATATTATATAGAGTCATAAAATATTGCTAAAGTCCCTGGTAGCAATCTTTGATCTCTGTTTCTCAATTACATATCCTTTAATTTTAAAAACAAAATATAATTATTAAATGCATTTAAAAATATTTTATAAAAAAATTTCAAAGTTTAAAATGTTTTTAAATTATGTTTAAATTATTTTACAAGGCATCAAAATATTTTACAAAACATTAGATTTTCAAAATATTTAAAAATAAAAGAGTTTTCAATTTTCAAAGGGATATGTCAACATATACCTTATGCGTATGTTGACATACATGCCGCTAATTTGAAATTTAAATTTCGAAATGAAGTGTCTATTTGTCGTAACTCTTTATGAATGGATATGTCTCTTTATTCTCTATAAATAGAGGGTTTCAAATGAATTTTTTCACAAGTAATTTCTTATTTCTTTTCTCCTCTTACTCTGCCAAAATTTCTAGTGAAATTTTTATTCAAGTCTCTTCAAATTCAACTAGAATTAATTTAATCTTCATTATATTGATTCTCTACTATTTAATATTTGATTTCAGTCATCTCTCTCAATTCAAAATCAAGTGCAACTCAAGTGGTTATAGGATCCATTGTAACTAAAGATCAAGAAGTTGCCTTTGAAAAAACCATCAAACTCTGGTTGTAATTGCTTGGGTGCGATTGTAGCCTATTTAAATGGACTAGGTGTGATTGGTAGCCTATAAATCAAAGTGGGTATGCATGTAGTCCATCCAAATCAAGTTGGTATTCCCTGACCCTAGAAAATTAGGAGCATGTGTCTCGTAGTCTTGAAATCAAGATTGCATTGGGTTTGCCTTCTTTCTATTGAAAGGTTGGCATTTTGAAAAGAAATTTGCACAAGCAATTGTACAGGACTGGATATAGGACAACTCTAAAGCAGAATAATTTTTTTTGCTGTGATCTCTCTAATTCTCTACTTTACCTTTTGCTTTTATTTTATACGTGCTTACATTTGTGATTGATTGTTGATAAAATACTATGTTGAAAGTTTGTAGTTTAACACTAAACTTGAAAGAAATTTAAAATGATTTACAAATGTTAGAAAACACCATTTACCTCCCTCTAGTATTTATTGATCCTTAAGATTCTTACTTCTGCTACCCAAAGGGGGCTTGAATGGGCCTATTCCAATTGGTTAACCTTGTTGATACTTTATTAAGAACGCTTGAGAACACTATATTTTATATTCCATACACCAAAAGATTTAATACAAGTTTTACTACCTTATAAGTGCAGCAACATCTCATAGCCTTATAACTGTGATTGGTACAATATTATCATAATATGCCTAGAGGCTCTTTTGATTCCACGTTCGGAACACAAGGGTGCCATCAGAGTGTGAGAGATGGTAAGCGCCACTGTTGAGGGCAGTGCTAGTTACACATGGGCCTTCCTAGTTTGGCCCCAATACCCATTCGGCCGGGTTTATTGTGTTAGCAAAGACCTGATGTAGCACTAAGTCTTTGACCTTGATTTGGTGCAGTTTTACTATTGCATTGTAGTGCTTGGCTATTTTCCTCTTATATGCTTCTATGCAAAAAATTTCCTCCACTCTTCTTTCTTCTAAACCATTAAGCTCTAGCTCGAGCAATTCTTCAGTAGCTTAGGATTATGATTGAGGTGCCTTGGGGTAGTCATATCAACTTTGATGGGCAGCATAGCTTCATATCCGTAGGGTAAGGAGAACAGAGAATACCCATCGACGTGCGACTCAAGGTGTGGTATGAACAGAGCATAAGCAACAGGTCTTCGGCCTTTTTCCTTTGGCTTTTGTAAGGCGTTTCTTCAATGATGCTATTATAGCCTTGTTTATGGCCTCCGCCTGCCCGTTCAACTGTAGAGAGGTGATTGAGGAGAAGCATTTTTCTATTTCATTCCACTCATGGAAGCCTTGGAATGGCCTTCTATCAAATAAGGCGGCGCTATTGGTAATGATTTCCTTTAGGAGTCCGAATTAGCACATGGTATTCTTAATCACAAAGTTGAGGATTTTGGGCATGGTGACCCCAGTAAGGGGTTGTGCCTTAAACCATTTTGTAAAGTATTTGATGACGACATAACATGGTTGTATTCATCTTTGGAATTCAAGAGCTAGCCGGTTAGATATATTCCCCAAGTGTCCAATGACCAGGGGACATCGTAAGAGTAAGGAGATTTAGGGAAGCTCTTGAGATTTTTGTGAATAATTGATGTTGATCTCATTTCCTAACATATTTCATCACACCCTTATCATGGTAGGCTAGTAATAACCGTGGCGGGTAGCCTTACTTGAAAGACTATGCCCCCGCATGGTCTTTGCATAAGCTTTCATGGAGTTCCTTCAATATGTGGTTAGCCTCCTCGCTTGTAACGCATCGTTGGAGAGGTGTTGAGTACCACCTTAGGTAGAGCTTTCCGTCCATGATGGTATTATGGGGTTCCCAGTTCGAACCTTTTGGGCCTGTCTTCTCTTAGTGTGAAATTTGCAGCTTGTGAGTAACCTTTGTAACAGAGTCATCCTAAAGTCAAGGCAGGCTTCATCAATCTCTATGTGGTTGTCCTTGGTTCGAAGCAAGGCACAACCCGACCCTCTATTAGGACCAAAGGGGTATTCTCCTCAAGATTACTTGCTACCTTGGCCAACTGGTCGGCCTGGCATTCTTCTTATGGGGAATCTATTCAGCTAAAGTATGTAAAGGTACTAATGAGTTTCCTAGCTACTACATAATAAAGGGCCAATGTTTTACCCGTATTTAAAATCACTTTCCAATTCGGTTGTCGACTAATGAGGAATCACTGGGCACATATAAAACCCAGGTTTCTTTTTAGCCATCTTAAGTGTGATGTCCCGTCTTTCATCCCACAGAAAGACGCGTCATTATTTAAAAAGAAAGTGATATAAAAGAGAAAAGTTAGGGAAAGAAAGAAACAACATCATAATCTCAACATCGGAACGAATAAATTATATTAATCACATAAAATAGTACATAGTATACAACATCTATCAGAGTTATGCAGATTATACATCACATACTAGACAGTTATAAACATCTGTCTAGTTATTACAACTCAAAATACAACTCAAAAAAACAACTCAGTGAACACACAGCGGAACACTATATATATATATCTACAAATGCTGAAGCCTCCAGCTCCGTTGCTCCTCCAGAATCGTCAAAGCTAACCTGAATCCCTTGGCTACTTGTAAAAATTTGAGTACCCAAGAGTTTAAGAAAATAGAAGATAAACTCCGGGTTAGACATGAGTCTGGTGTGCGTAACAGGTTAAAGTTGCTTAACTTTGAAAAACCTTTGAAAACAAAAGGTATCATGTAAGACTTCCCACACGTAAACATGGGTATGTTTTTACCTTATGCTAACCAAAACATTTGATAGGAAATCCAGTGATGTTATAATAGGGTCTATGGTTTTCAAATAAATAAAATAGCCGAAATTGTTACATTTATTAAATTCCAGCTACATAGGCATACAATCAAAACCGTAAAGGCACGTTGGAAAAACGGGTTTCCATCAATGGCAGGGCTACTGGGGCACCGCCCGTCACAGTACGGGGCCTAGATCACCGTACCGAGGATTACTCTCAATCTCCTGCAACACAAGGCATGAACCATCTCTTACTGGATAGTCCCAAACAAGACAACCCCGTAGTTGGTGCGCAATTCCAACTGCCCACACAGCCGAATATAAAGGGACTTCTAGACAGGGGAAAATCTTGTCCTACTTGAGAGCGACCCACTTAGCCTTGCTGCACCTCCCCTGTTTTAGCCATTCTCGGTTGATGAGGCTTGAGGCTACGATTACCTTTAGAGAACACATCTCTTAGAATGCTCATCATCCACCTGACGATGTTTTGAAAGCATTCAATTCATACAAGTTCGTTACAGGTTCGAACGAAACCGAAGGCATTATCTCGTTACACTCATTTGGGAATCACCCTCAGAGTTAACAACAATAACCCTTGCACTTTGAATCTCCATCTCGAACCTGAAAGTACTATCTCAGTTATACTCGTATTGGAATCACCCTCGAATTTTTAACGACAAATAGTCCTTACACTTCGGTCTTCAACTTGATCTTCACTTGAATTCATGACCTATCGTTATTTTGGATCGATGTGGTTTTCGGATACCCAAATCTGGAAACTCGATCTCGGTCTCACCGAAATCCAAAACGCCGTCTTTTAAAGCCAAGTTGTTTTAAAGTTAAAACAATTTGATTCAATTCATTGTCTATTTTCACACAGATAGATAATTCACATCAATCAAAAATAGATAATCCACATTATTATCACTATTCAACCAAAGCACCCAATATCACAAATCAACACATATTTCATATCTAAGATAAACAATTCAAGGCATTCAATAACATTCAGCCATCCATAAGCAAAGATCTATTAATCACATCATCTATAATTAATTTAAAATGAATTAAATTAATTACTTCATCTCTAGTTAATTTAAAATAAATTAAATTAATTACTTTAATCACATAAATCTTGCCTACATAACCATTAAATAATTACAAATCAATTAATTGATTATCCTCTAAGTATTCTTCTTAATTAATCACCCTCGATTAATCATTCTCTAATTACATTAAGTAATTAGCCTTTAATTAATTACACACATTAGTTATTCTTAACCATTTGCAGTAATTAACCCTTAATTACTTCATTGATTAATTAATTATAATCAATTACATTAGCCCTTAATTAATTACAATTAATTAATTACTCTATAACCATGTATTATTGATTAATTAATCTTAATTAATCAACCCTTATTTATATTATTAATTATATTAATTAATGATCCTCTAATTACTTTCTTAATTAATTACCCTATTTATATTAATTATATTTAATAATTAATCCTTAATTAATCATATTTATTAATCACCCTTGATTAATCACATCCAGTAATTAACTACGTTAATTACTTACATTAATTAATTAATTCTTCAATTAATTACACTAAGTAATTAATTATTAATTACCTACACCAATAATTATCCTTTTCTTTAGTTACACAAAGTAATTTGATCCCATAACTACTTCTAGTCTTCAATTAATTATATCCTGTAATTTTCATCACTAATTACTTCACTAAGTAATTATTTTCCTTAATTACATTAAGTAACTATACTTAACAAATCATCCAGTGATGATCTTAAAATAATTAAGCTTAATTATTTAACTTAAACTATCACATTAATTTAATTAATTGCATAAAGTAATTAATTTATTTAGTTACTTTCATTAAGTAATTATACATAAACGATTCCACAAATGATTATTTTTAATTAATTAATATAATTAATTATTAAAATTAATCACATTAATTAATTATTTAATAATCCCTAGTTAATGATCTTCATCAGCTATTACAAATTAATTAACCCTTAATTAATTAACTTAAATTCTTAATTACTTATTTAATTAATCCTTAATTAATTAAATTACACCCTTAATTACTTAACTAATTAATCCTAAATCATTAATTAATTAAATAACCTTAACTGCCCTAATTTATTTAATGAATCACAAATCATTAAGCCTTAATTTACCTTAAGATAAAACATTTTGTTATTTATGACTAATTTTGTCATTAACAAAAACATTTGAAAACATTTTACTTTTAAATTTTCTTTTAAATTCATTTCAAATTAAGATTCAAAATAAATACAAATTTAACTTTAACAAAATTAAAACAATTTAAAATCCTTTTAAATCACATGTTAAAGAAAGATTTATCTTATAAAACAAATTTATAAGAGTTTAAAACCAAATTCGTTTTAAATTCAAACCATTTTAAAATATACTTTAACATTTAAAGTTGTTTTAAACATTTAAAATTTTCTTAAAATTTTATTTATCTCAAAACTAGGATACAAATTAAATTTGAATCCAGATTTAAAATTTTGATTTAAAACTTTGTTTAGATCCTTGGTTTCAAATTTTAAATTCAATTTAAAATTTGAAACAGACAGGTATTTAAAAAAACCCGTAATCACAAAAGTGGCCCGAGCCTATACCTCAAACACTTCAAGTCAAACACACTCATCACTTCGAGATAAACACTCGAACCACTCGAGAAATACTCGAGTACCTCACTCCTTCCTCAATCCCAACTTCACCAGGCACAAAAAAGGCACCGTGCATATGCACGGTGGCTCCGACCAACTGCAGTCATCTCCGATGATCTTCCCACACTACCAAACATCCTCGCACCATCCCTCGATCATCAGAACACCGATAACAGCTCGAAATCAAAAACGAGCCTTCAAGCAGAATCCTGGAACCATAACCCAAACCTGGAACAAACGCAAACTCCATTCTCTGGCCACTGGAGTGCTTACACTTCCGGTCATACATTCGCCATCATCTTCAAATTCCCAGAGTTTCGATGAACTCGATGCACCAGAGGAGCCGAGGCAAACCATAAACTTGACCATGCCTAAACTAGGGTTACAGACTTCACTGATTAACCACCGTCGCCACCATGCTTTGATCATCTTCCAAACATTTTTCCCAGACCCTCCGTTCATCCTTCCATCACCAGAAAAGACCCCGACCTCAACGAACAAGTGGAGCACCAAAAACCACCCAAACTACAAAATTTAATCAACCCCAAACTGCTCTTTCATCCTCAAGCTAAAAATTATGATTTTAGTTTTAAAAATCAAGATTTTAGATGAGTTTTCAGATCCTAAGACTGAAACATTGAATCATGATGTTTGAATTTCCACTTTATATTAAACTTTCTCTGTTGTTTTTAATTTCTGAGACAAAACAAAATTGTTTTAACTTAAATAAAATTTTAAACTTTAATCTATGATACAACAAACATATTTCATTTAAGACTTAAATCCTAACAAAGATTAGCTCATGAGATAATAAATTTTGATTTAAACTTAAGCCTGGAAACTATAATCAGGAATACCTAGATACACAACATGCACACACCAATATATTCATACACACACACACACACAAACACACAGAAACACATTATAAATATACACACAAACATTCTTATTTCCAGAGATGAACATGCAACAGATTTCATATACTTAAAATTTTAAAAGTGATGTTACTCACTTGTGAAATATGATGAACAGAGCACTTATGACTAGAAACAATCTTTTGAACTTTAAAAATTTAAGCGCCTTTGCTTCTTTAAATTAAAAACTGCATGCTTGCTTTTGGAAAAAAACACAATTTGAACAAAATGCTTGCAGGCTCTTGAATTGAAAAAGGGTTACAGTCTTTGATTCCATGCTTGCTTTTAAAAACAGAGAAGATTGCGTGAACTTGCTTTGATAAATTCTCAGGTTTGCTTGCAGGCTAATTTATCACAGATTGAAGAATTGCAGGCTGGTTTCTTTTGAAATTGATTTGCAATTTTGATTTTGAAATTAAGTTACAGATTTATGATTTTGGATTTTAAGAGTTGAACATGTTATAAATTTCTGGTTTGAGGGATGAATTCATTACAGATTTGTTTGAGAAATTCAAACAGAGTTTTGATTTGAACATGATTTTCTGGTTGAGGAAATTGATTTCAGATTTTATTTGAGAAATGGTTTAATTTTT
This sequence comes from Allium cepa, assembly GCA_030765085.1. Lineage (NCBI taxonomy): Eukaryota > Viridiplantae > Streptophyta > Magnoliopsida > Asparagales > Amaryllidaceae > Allium > Allium cepa. Next base: position 681,630,953 of record CM060932.1, on the reverse strand, counting down.
TTTCTTGGCTTTTGATTGAGGAAGATAGAAGGTATGAAGAGAAGAAGGCCTATGTTTTTATAAGTAAATTTCGAGATTTAAATAAAAATAAAAGAAAATCAAAAACTTAAATAACACTTGTTAAAACATCTTGACATTTGTCATCTTGAATTAATATTTGCTTAACACATGTTATTAGGTTACTTAATATATTAACACTTGTCATGTGTATTATTTATTTATTTTAAATGTTACATAAAAAGCTTTACTTAATTTATTTATTTACAAATACTTATTTATATATATATAGATAACTTTAAAGAAATAAAACCAATTATATTTATAAATAAAAGCTTATACAAATATCTTTAAAAATCCAAAACATTTTAAATATCTATCTTTTGAATTTCAAAACTTTAAATTCAAATTAAATTCTAAAATCCAATTTAAAAATCAACTAACAACAATACATTTAATTTGAAAATAAAAATTATATATATATATATATATATAAGCAATACATTATAATTATTATTTGAAAATAACACATTTTTCAATTTTAAATAATTTATAAAAGAGATTATCTTATTACATATATAAATTACTTATCTTTCTAAATGAATTAATATATCATATGTTAATTGTGTTTTAAACTTATATATATATATATATATATATATATATGATTTCAAATCATATTTATCAAGCAATATTAAAAAGAAAATAAAACAACCTTTTTATTAATCTTATTTAAATTTAAACTTAAGCTAAAATCTATTTTAAACAATTAAACATTTACATTTACCTTAGGTATTTAAAAACTATATAGTTATTTATTCAAATAGCTTTTGAAAAGTTTTATATAAATTAAAGTTTCCCAATTGCCAAAATATATTAGAATTTGAAAATATGTTTATTTTATAAATTCAAAACAAAGCTTATCTATTTACAATATATACAAATACACACACACACACACACACACACACATTATAATTAGAAAATATTTTGTTAATTTTAAAAGATAAAATTTACCATTTAAATATTTATTTGCTTTTAAATGAATAGTTTGCCAATTTATATTAAAATTATAAAAGGAAATTATCAAATCACTTCAATTATTAATATAGATTATTAAATTTATATTCCCCAAAATCCCGGGTCATCACATTCCTCTTCCCTTAAAAGAATTTCGTCTCCGAAATTTAAAAGCAAATGTGATTTAATAATCTATTTAAGATTTTAATTTTAAATCACAGGCATATCTTATCAATCATATGCGAACAACCATAGCAAAAAATTTACTCAATCAAACAAATCAAATGATCCTGACACAATCAGGATATAATTCCTTAACACTATCTAGAGTTTTCCAAGTATAAACACTGGGATACTCGTTCTACTGAATCCAAACAATCTACACTACTAGCTATAGAGCTCATACTCATCTAGATCTATAAAACTGAACAGGATATCAGACCAAAGTCAAGTCCTGCTCAACAACCAAATCTCTAGAACTGCTAGTTCCACAACCAGAGATGGATCACACACGTACTCCCTCATAGATACGTGGACAGAATGAATCCCAGTCTTCCAAACAAGCCATTCAATCTTATAAGCCAAAAACACTTATCCTCAAAGAACACAGAAAGATCCCATACTCCTCGGAGCTAGCTTCCCAGTCTTACCAAATCTTATAGTCCTTCGATCGGAGAAAACTTATCCAAAATCAAATCTCCGTTTTCGAAATCCAAATTCCTCCGTCTCTTATCCACAAAACTCCACTGACGATCCTGGGCTGCGTCATCCTTCCTGATCAGCTCAACCTTCACTAATGCTTCTAGGAACAAACTAGACCAAAAACAAATCAACAGAATGATCCTTTCAAGATCAACCAAAATCAAGAACACAAACTCTACTATCATCAGTCGGAACAACTTTTCCTATCTAGAAAGACAAAACAAGAGCATTCGCCGAACTTGCCTCAGATCCTGAAAAATTTCAGTAGAAACCCTCTAATCCAAATCAGTGCAGCTTCCAGTTGCTTCCATTCTAGAGTAGCTGCCACCCCGCTTCCGCTGCAAAACTCTGATCTGGAATAGATGAGAACGCTGATGATGAACACAAGCATAAACTAGACAACACATCCCAGAAATATGGTTCAACAAATCCATAAAGAGAAAACTCAGAAGTCCCACCAGTTCCTGAGCTGCCTCACCAAAGCCCTCACTTTAGGAACCATTCTCTTACTAAGCTGAATTACCGGTAACACTCCTAGAATCCTAGTCGATAAGAAAACTCAAACTCCAGATGCTATGACAGAACTCTGACTACTAGAAGATATCTGAAAAAATTCTGATAACTTCCAATCTCAAGAGATGCCTCGATCCAAAGCAAAAGATAATCCCAGAGAACACTCAACTACCGCAAGTCACTTTTGCGATCAATCCAGCCTAATATCCATAGACACTGTTCTCTTTTTACCAATCAGAATAGCTTATGCTGGACTAACCAATCCATCGAAGAAATGGATCCACTTAGCTGCTTCTGAAATCACCTCTAGAAAATTGCTTGGCCAGATGACCTTCATGCCGGCACACAGAACACTCCGAGCTACAACGCTGCCACTGAAGCTAAAGACTTCCTAACCCAAAGCTCTTCGAACCTCAAAGCCAAACACAAACACCCTACTGAGCCCAGCCTCATCGTCGATGCAGACACACTTCCTTAAAACTTGCTCCAAAAGAAACATCTTCGGAGAGATTCATAGTCACTGTGTCTCGTCACACAACCACTATTTCTTGAGGTTTCCAAGGTACCATCACTCGCTTCTGCTCATCTGATAGATCCAAACTCTACTCATCCAAACTTGCACTCTAAAGATGGACTCTGAACCTCAAAAAGACTTCTTTCAAAGACAGGTGAAATCCTTACACCATTGAAAAGCTTAATCGAGACGGTATTGGGTCTATAGTCTTAGCAGATAAACTTCCAACCTCAACACTTAGACTTCTTCCATTGGCAGTCGTGCTACACACACCACTACCCTTTTTACATCTAGAATTTATATTGGAAAGCCCGAACAGGTAAGCCAACAAATAGGTAGAATTAAATAAATATATAAATATATATAAAATTACAAGTACGCTCTCTCAAGAAAGAAATCACTCCAAAGCCTAGGTATTCACTCAACCTAGCGCTTTGATACCAATTGTGACAACCCGTCTTTCATCCCACAGAAAGGCGCATCATTATTTAGAAAGAAAGGGATAGAAAAGAGACAAGTTAGAGAAAGAAAGAAAGAAACAACATCATAATCTCAATAGCGAAATGAATAAATTATATTAATCACATAAAATAGTACATAGTATACAACATCTATCAGAGTTACACTGATTATACATCACATACTAGACAGTTATAAACATCTGCCTAGTTATTACAACTCAAACAAACAACTCAAAGAACACACAGCGGAACACTGTATATATATATATATATGTGTGTGTGTGTGTGTGTGTATATATATCTACAAACGCTGAAGCCTCCTGCTCCATTGCTCCTCTAGAATTCGTCAAAGCTAACCTGAATCCCTTGACTACTCGTAAAAATTTGAGTACCCAAGAGTTTAAGAAAACAGAAGATATACTCCGGGTCAGACATGGGTCTGGTGTGAGTAACAGGTTAAAGTTGCTTAACTTTGAAAAACCTTTGAAAACAAAAGGTATCACATAAGACTTCCCACACATAAATATGGGTAAGTTTTTACCTTACGCTAATCAAAAATATTGATAGGAAATCCAGTGATATTATAATAGGGTCTAGGGTTCTCAAATAAATAAGAAATAGCCGAAATTGTTACATTTATTAAATTCCAGCTACATAGGTATACAATCAAAACCGTAAAGGCACATAGGAAGAATGAGTTTCCATTAATGGCAGGGCTACTGGGATACCGCTCGTCACAGTACGGGGCCTAGCTCACCATATTGAGGATTACACCAAACCCCTACAACACAAGGGAGGAACCATCCCTTGCTGGATAGTCCCGAACAAGACCGCAGTTGGTGCGCAATTCCAACTGCCCATATAGCCGAATATACAGGGACTTCTAGACATGGGAAAATCTAATCCTACTTGGGCGCGACCCACTTAGCCTTGCTGCACCTCCTATGTTTTAGCCATTCCTGGTCGATGAGGCTTGAGGCTATGATTACCTTTAGGGAACACATCTCTTAGAATGCTCATCGTCCACCTGACGATGTTCTGAAAGCATTCAATCCATACAAGTTCGTTTCAGGTTCGAATGAAACCGAAGGCATTATCTCGTTACACTCATTTTGGAGTCACCCTCAGAGTTAACGACAATAACCCTTGCACTCTGAATCTCCATCTTGAACCTGAAAGTACTATCTCCGTTATACTCGTATTGGAATTACCCTTGGAGTTTTAACGACAAATAGTCCTTACACTTCGAGTCTTCAACTTGATCTTCACTTGAATTCACGACCTATCATTATTTTGGATTGATGTGGTTTTCGGATATCCAAATCTGGAAACCCGATCCCGGTCTCACTGAAATCCAAAACGCCGTCTTTTAAAGCCAAGTTGTTTTAAAGTTAAAACGATTTGATTCAATTCATTATCTATTTCCACACAGATATATAATTCACATCAATCACAAATAGATAATCTACATTATCATCACTATTCAACAAAAGCACCCAATATCACAAATCAACACATATCTCATATCTGAGATAAACAATTCAAGGCATTCAATAACATTCAGCCATCCATAAGCAAAGATCTATTAATTACATCATTTATAATTAATTTAAAATGAATTAAATTAATTACTTGATCTCTACTTAATTTAAAATAAAATAAACTAATTACTTTAATCACATAAATGTTGCTTACATAACCATTAATTAATTACAAATCAATTAATTGATCATCCTCTAAATATTCATCTTAATTAATTACCCTCGATTAATCATTCTCTAATTACATTAAGTAATTAGCCTTTAATTAATTACACAAATTAATTATTCTTAACCATTTACAGTAGTTAACCCTTAATTACTTCATTAATTAATTAATTATAATCAATTACATTTGCCCTTAATTAATTACAATTAATCAATTATTCTATAATCATTTATTATTGATTGATTAATCTTAATTAATCAACCCTTATTTATATCATAAATTAGCTTAATTAATGATCCTCTAATTAATTACTCTATTTAAATTAATTAATATTTAATAATTAATCCTTAATCAATCACATTTATTAATCACCCTTGGTTAATCACATCTAGTAATTAACTACCCTTAATTACTTACAATAATTAATTAATTCTTTAATTAATTACACCAAGTAATTAATTATTAATTACCTACAATAAGTAATTATCCTTTTCATTAATTACACAAAGTAATTAATCCTATAACTACTTCCAATCTTCAATTAATTATATCCTATAATTCCCATCACTAATTACTTCACTAATTAATTATTCTTCATTAATTACGTTAAGTAATTATACTTAAAAAATCATCCAGTGATTATCTTAAAATAATTGAACTTAGTTAATTAACTTAAACTAATCACATTGCATTAATGAATTACATTGAGTAATTAATTCCTTCAATTACTTTCATTAAGTAATTATACTTAAAAAATTCCAAAAATGATTATTTTTAATTAATATAATTAATTATTAAAATTAATCACATTAATTAATTATTTAATAATCCCTAGTTAATGATCTTCATCAACTATTACAAATTAATTAACCTTTAATTAATTAACTTAAATTCTTAATTATTTATTTAATTAATCCTTAATTAATTAAATTACACCCTTAATTACTTAACTAATTAATCCTAAATCAATTAATTAAATAACCTTAACTGTCCTTATTTATTTAATGAATCACAAATCATTAAACCTTAATTTACCTTAAGATAAAACATTTTCTTATTTATGACTAATCTTGTCATTAACAAAAACATTTGAAAACATTTTACTTTTAAATTTTCTTTTAAATTCATTTCAAATTAAGATTCAAAATAAATACAAATTTAACTTTAACAAAATTAAAAACAATTTAGAAACCTTTTAAATCACATGTTAAAGAAACATTTATCTTACAAAAGAAATTTACAAGAGTTTTAAAACCAATTTCGTTTTAAATTCGAACCATTTTAAAGTATACTTTAACATTTAAAGTTGTTTTAAACATTTTAAATTTTCTTAAAACTTTATTTATCTCAAAACTAGGATACAAATTAAATCTGAATCCATATTTAGAAATTTGATTTAAAACTTTGTTTAAATCCTTGCTTTCAAATTCTAAATTCAATTTAAAATTTGAAATACACAGGTTTTTAAAAAAAACCTATAACCACAAAAGCGACCCGAGCCCAGACCTCAAGCACTTCGAGTCAAACACACTCATCACTTTGAGCTAAACACTCGAACTACTCGAGAAATACTCGAGTACCTCACTCCTGCCTCAATCCCAACGTCACCAGGCACAAAAATGCACCGTGCATATGCATGGTGGCTCCGACCAACTCCAATCATCTCCGATGATCTTCCCATATCGGCAAACATCCTTGCACCATCCCTCGATCATCAGAACACCGATAACGGTTCAAAATCAAAATCGAGCCTCCAAGTAGAATCCTGGAGCCATAACCCAAACCTGAAACAAATGCAAACTCCATTCTCCGGCCACCGAAGTGCTTGCACTTCCATTCATACATTCGCCATCATCCAAACTTCAAATTCCCAGAGTTCCGATGAACTCGATGCACCAGAGGAGCCGAGGCAAACCATAAACTTGACTATGTCTAAACTAGGGTTACAGACTTTATTGATTAACCACCATCGCCACCGTGCTTTGATCATCTTCAAGACATTTTTCCCAGACCTTCCGTTCATCCTTCCATCACCAGAAAAGACCCCAACCTCAACGAGCAAGTGGATCACCAGAAACCACCCAAACTACAAAATTTAATCAACCCCAAACTGCTCTTTCATCCTCAAGCTAAAAATTATGAATTTAGTTTTAACAATCAATATTTTGGATGAGTTTTCAGATCCTAAGCCTGAAACATTGAATCATGATTATTGAATTTTCGCTTTATATTAAACTTGCTCTGTTGTTTTTAATTTCTAGAGACAAAAAAAATTATTTTAACTTAAATAAAATTTTAAACTTTAATCTATGATACAACAAACATATTTCATTTAAGTCTTAAATCCTAACAAAGATTAGCTAATGAGATAATAAATTTTGTTTTAAAATTAAGCCTGGAAACTAGAATCAGGAACACCCAGATACACAGATTTCATATACTTAAAATTTTAAAAGTGATGTTACCCACCTATGAAATATGATGAACAGAGCACTTATGATTAGAAACCCGCTTTTGAACTTTAAAAATTTGAGTTCCTTTGCTTCTTTAAGCTAAAAACTGCATGCTTGATTTTGAAAAAAAACACAATTTGAACAAAATGCTTGCAGGCTCTTGATTTGAAAAAGGGTTGCAGTCTTTGATTCCAGGCTTGCTTTTAAAAGCAAAGAAGATTGCCTGAACTTGCTTCCTGAACTTGCTTTCATAAATTCTCAGGTTTGCTTGCAGGCTAATTTATCACAGATTGAAGAAATGCAGGCAGGTTTCTTTTGAAAATGATTTGCAGTTTTGATTTTAAAATTGATTTACAGATTTATGATTTTGGATTTTAAGAGATGAACAAGTTATAGTTTTCTAGTTTGAGGGATGAATTCATTAGAGATTTGTTTGAGAAATTCATACAGGGTTTTTATTTGAACACGATTTTCTAGTTTGAGTAAACTGATTTCAGATTTTATTTGAGAAATGGTTTAAGTTTTTTTCTTGGCTTTTGAATTAGGAAGATAGAAAAGGTACAAAGAGAAGAAGGCTTATATTTTCATAAGCTAATTTTTAGATTTAAATAAAAATAAAATAAAAACTAAAATAACACTTGTTAAAACATCTTGACATTTGTAATCTTGAATTAATATTTACTTAACACATGCTATTAGGTTACTTAATATATTAACACTTGTCATGTGTATTATTTATTTATTTTAAATGTAAAATAAAAAGCTTCACTTAATTTATTTATTTACAAATACTTATATATATATAACTTTAAAGAAATAAAACCAATATATTTATAAATAAAAGCTTATACAAATATCTTTAAAAATCCATTTTTTTTAAATATCTATCTTTTGAATTTCAAAACTTTAAATTCAAATTCAAATTAAATTCTAAAATCCAATTTTAAAATCAACTTATAACAATACATTTAATTTGAAAACAAAAATTCTATTTATATATATAAAAGATATACATTATAATTATTATTTGAAAATAACACATTTGTCAATTTTAAATAATTTATAAAAGAGATTATCTTATTACATATATAAATTACTTATCTTTCTAAATGAATTAATATACCATATGTTAATTGTATTTTAAGCTTATATATATATGATTTCAAATCATATTTATCAAGCAATATTAAAAATAAAATAAAACAAACCATTTTATTAATCTTATTTAAATTTAAAATTAAGCTAAAATCTATTTAAACTATTAAACATTTACATTTACCTTAGGTATTTAAAAACTATATAGTTATTTGTTCAAATAGCTTTTGAAAAGTTTTATATAAATTAAAACTTCCCAATTACCAAAATATATTGGAATTTGAAAATATGTTTATTTGTTAAATTCAAAAAAAGCTTATCTATTTACAATATATACAAATATACACACACACATTATAAATAGAAAATATTTTATCAATTTCAAAAGATAAAATTTACCAATTTAAATATTTATTTGCTTTTAAAAGAATAATTTGCCAATTTATATAAAAATTATAAAAGGAAATTATCAAATCAATTCAATTATTAATACAGATTATTAAATTTATATTGCCCAAAATCCCAGGCCATCACATTAAGACCGACCAGGACGGCCTCATACTCAGCTTTATTATTTGCGGCCTTGAAGCTTAGGTGGATAGCGAAGCAAGGTTCTTTACCATTAGGTATAATTAGGTCCATGCCTGCCCATGTGCCCTTCTGTCAGATGCACCGTTAACATAAAGCTGTTTAAAAGGATTGTTGGTTGCTGGGTCTTTATTGCTACTATCCATGCTAGAACATTCTACTATAAAATCAGCCGTAGATTGGCTCCTGATCGAGGTGCGAGGGTGGAAAGTGATATGATGTTGTCTGAGCTCTAAGGACCACTTTAGGAGTCCTCCCACTATATCGGGATGACTCAACACCTATTTCAACGATTGATTTGTGGGAACATTACCGGGATAAGCTTGGAAATATGGTCGTAGATGTCGAGCCACCATCAGCAAGTAGTAAGCTAGCTTCTATAAGTTGGAATAAGTTATTTCTGGTCTTGTCAACTTCTTGCTTACATAGTAAACATGCCATTGGGCTTTCTCTTCATCGTGAATCAAAGCAACTCTAATTGCATGGTCAGTTACTTGGAAAGAACATGGGGTACAAATACAAGTCCTCCTCGTCAATGTGAATTGAAAGGATGTGGGGTGTGATTAGATGTCTCTTTAAGTTCTTAAAAGCTTTTATGCATTCTTTAATCCATACAAATGGCTTGTCCTTCTTGATGAGATTGAAGAATGGTACACAAAGGTTTGTGGCTTTTGACAAAAAGCGGCTAAGCATCACAATCATTCCATTTAGACTTCGCACTTGTTTGACTATGCGAAGTATCTACATTTATTGAATCACCTAAATCTTATCGGGGTTGGCTTCAATGTCATTGGTGCTTACCACAAAACCAAGGAACTTTCCAGATCATACTGCGAATGAATACTTCCTCGGGTAGATCTTTATGTTGTATATGTGGAGGATGTTGAAAGTCTCGACGAAATTCTCTATGTGCCCTCATGGCATTTTTAGATTTAACCAACATATCATCCACGTTGACATATATTGAACGAACGATCTGTTGAAAAAACATCTGGTTGAGGATCTGTCAATATAAATTTTTAGCATTTCGAAGGCCGAATGGCATGGCTTAATAGCAATTGAGTCCGACGTTAGTGATGAAGGAGGTGTCCTCCTGATCTGGGCCGTGCATTGCAATTTGATAATACCTAGAGCAGGCATCCATGAATGTGACTAGCTGGTGTCTACAAGTCACATTTGTACGATGGTCAATGTTGTGTAGTAGGAAACTCCTTAGGGCAGGCGTTGTTAAGATTTGAGAAATAGATACAAGATCTTTAGGCCCTACTGGTCTTTCGAATCAGTACTGGGTAGGCTACCCTGACTGGGCATGGTTCTTTAAGAATGAATGCATTTGGTAGTAGCTTCTCTACTTCCTCTTTAAATATCTTATGTCGCTCGAGGTTGAGGGGCTGCCTCTTTTTTCGAACTGCATAGGCCATCAAGTCAATATTTAAGGCGTGACATATCATTGAGGGATCTATCGTAGTCATATCGACATACCTCTAGGAAACACATCTTTACTCTCTCTTAGGAAAAAAATCAACTCACCCCCTACATTCAAATTCAACTCTATGCTGATTTGGATAACCTTGTTGGGTTCGTTGCTTTTAATTGATACCGCTTCAAGTGCATTAAGTGGCTTCATTGTCAAGGCTAGAATCTCCCAATCCTCTCTAGTATCTAAAAAGGACCTATGAATCTCGGAGTCAACTTCCTTTTACTACTGAACCGAATTACATTCCTAAATTGAGATATCTTGACAAATACTATATCGCCGATAGAGAATTCTAGATTTCTACGTCTCTTACTAGCGTATTTTTTCTATCTTGAGCAATTTTCATCCATTGTCGAATCTGAGGTTTCTTTAATCATATTCTGCCCAAGTATCAGTTTTTTGCCTATTTTCCAATAACAAGGAGTATTACACGATCAACCATATAATGCTTCAAATGGTGCCATACTTATGTTGGATTAATAACTATTATTATATACAAATTCAATAAGATGTAAGTGAACATCCGATGAGCCTTCAAAGTTAAGTATACAAGCTCATAAGATATCTTCTACGATACAATTCACTCTCTCGATTTAGCCACCAATTTGAGGGTGGTAAGTCGTACTTAGATGTAGCTTTGTCCCTAGTGCCTTTTGTAAGATATTCCAAAACCTACTAGCAAACAATGGGTCTTGGTCAATTACAATGCTCTTTGGCACTCTATGGAGTCATACATTCCATTTCACAAACAATTCAACCGGTTTAGATGTCACTCTACTTGACTTGACGAGTATAAATCTGGCGCTCTTGGTCAATCGATCGACTATAAGCCAAATGCTATTGTAATAACCTGCCTTTTCGACCATCGAAAGTAGGCACCAAATACATTCATGATATTCCAATGCCGACAACCACTAGAAAGGTAGATTGTTAGGGTAAAATAAAAGGAATAAACAAGGGGAAATAGAATCTCACAGCGGAAACGAAAACATATAAAATAATAAAGACAATATAAGCTGCCATTCCAAGATACAAGGTACATTAAAGTTCAAAACAAACCTCATTGGTTGGATAGTTATAATTTCTCGACCTTACAATTGCTGATAAGTATACATAGTAATACAGCAGAAGATAAAATATTATGGTAGGTGAACATCAAGCTCTTCTCCAAGTGCTCCATAACACTATTGCTAACTTGAAAAATACTCAACTTGACCCGAGCATTATAATAAAATGACATCTGGGTCAGTTTGGAAACCAACATGAGAAGACTTAAGTAATACAGTGAACATTTAATAATTCTGTAGGAACATGCCGCTGAATACGAAATGCGCTTTTACCTCACAAGAACAACATCCATACATGAAGAAATGGAAAACAAATCATAAAAACAATCCAAACAAGAAAGGATGGATACATACAAGATTAAAATCCAAACTTAAAGAATGGACAAAAATAATTAAACATAGAGAAGAGCTCAAAGCACTTCTCTATGCAACTAAGAAAATATTAACTCCAAGGTTCGAATAAAAAAGGAGAATGAATTTATCCAACATGACTAAGAGGGTGCGCCTCCTACACCAAAATTATACCTCTAGATAAAATATACTTAAGAGCCCACGCCAAACAAAAATCACTCTCTAGAACTTCCAAGCCGGACCCCAACTTCACACGAGCATCAGAATATTTCACATCGCCACATGCATGCTACCAATAAATCTCTTGATAAATGAAAATATACCCTTATGGTGTGACCTAATTGGCTTAGCTCCTACTTGCTCTTTAGTTTCAGTTATCCATGGTGTTGGAAGCCAATGCTAAAAATAAGAAACAAATCGTCTTAGACTGACGAAACATAAAGAAGGATATCAAAATTGATAGTCGATGAATTCAACTATTGGAAACAAACTAATACTACCCTGGGGGAAAAAATGAAGTCGGGAAAGTTGGGGAAGTGTTGTTCTCATCTTGACTCGACAATATTCCAAACTTTAAAAATAACAAGAGTTTAAATGTCCCAAATGAGAAAACAAATCCTTGAATCAACGACACATAAAGGAGGATATCGGAATCGGTAGTCAAGAAATTGACTATTAAGAGTAAACGTTTGCTTATATATGGAAATTTTATTATATACATTTATCACCAATAATCAAGGTTTTAAACATTTGTTTATCACTTGTGCTTAGTTGCACAATATAAATTTTTGTAAAAATTTTTAAAAATCCTTTTAAAATTTCACTTTAAAGAGCTAATTATATTTCTAAGTGTATTAAAAAGAAGGGCCAAGAACAATTGTCATCAAAACATGGTTTACTATAAACCCAAAATAATTTACACTTAGCTTTATTTTTAAACATTCCTTTTTATTGAATTTTCTTATTTATAAACGATCTTTTATAAATTTTAAATAATGTTAATTGTCCCGAAGGAAAATATATCAAATTTATAAATTTTTATAATTTTAAAACAACATTAATTATCTCACAAGATCATAAATCAAATTATATTCTTTTTATTAATTTTAAACAAAAGTAATTATCCAAAAAGATAATTAATCAAATTTATAATCATTTATAAATTTAAAACAAGATTGATTATCTCGAAAGATAATAAATCAATTTTATAATCTTTTTATAAACCAAAACAATTTCAATTAACCCAAAGATAATTAATCAAATTTATAACTTCTTTTATAAATTTAATCAATACTTATCCTTTATTTTCAAGATTCTCAAAATATTTTAAAATATAGTTTAAACAACTTTCAAAGTGCAAAAAAACGACCACACATTTATTTTGTAAAATTACAAGCACAAGATCAACACACATTATAAAATCACACAGTCAATCAAATCATATTCCATAAGGGAGTAACGAACACCTAACATTATTTAAAATGGTAAATGACTAACAAACAAGATTTACAATTTGGCTTGGGTTCATAATTTTCTTGATCGTCCAAGGATACAAATAATTTCCTAAGCATGCCATTACGCTCTTCATGCTTTTGTTATTTCTTAGAAGATTATCTAAGCTACCTTAGAACAAAATTGGAAGGTACTCCCCAAACTTTCCTAAGCCATAAGACAAAGCATACAAATAAACTTAGGCCCGTATGATGTACATAAATCATCTGTATGAAATATTTGATCCAACCACTTGCTCAGGTACTTAGACTTTACTTTTAAACTAGTATCGCTCCCTCAACGTCCCTAGTGTGGACTCGGATCGGGTTCGTTGATTAGAAACCTCTGTTCTTCTTATATAACTACATACTATGATAGAAAACCTCAGTATTATATCGAGAATCCAAATCAAGTGTTCGCTGACAAGAATCAAGTGAAATCCTTTTTCGAACTAGTGTGAATCACCCTGAAGTTTTGTATTCGAATCCTAGATCAAAAACCATACGAATAAAATGATCAATGTATAACTTACGTACTTAATCTTGTTGGTTTCTTAACAATACTAATCTCCTCCTAAATCACTTTCATTTTCATTTATAGTATTTCATTCAATACTAAAATTATTTATGAATTATTCCATCAATTTTCATTAAAGTTCACAAACATTTTATAAGGACATTTCTTTATAAAACATCAAATACTAACTTACTCCAGTTTTATTTATTTGTATAATACTTTTCTATATCCTAAGAGTACATACAAAATATCAATTTTAATTTAATTTTTATTATTCAAATGAAGGCTAAACAAAATATGGGTCTTAAAATTGAGTCGACTACTTAAATTATTTACCTTAGATTGTTTTAAAGAAAGATGTTTAATTGTCGGCCTAATAATATCAGGTAGTTTATGGGACTTAGATGTTTAAACTAAGATATGGTTTTAATAAAACAGTGCTTATTAAACCTTCTATCCAATTTAACCCATTTAAACTTGAGTTAAATTACCTCTTTTCTATCAAAGAGTTTAAAATTTTTATTTATCAAATTATTATTCAAAATAATTTTTATTTTAAATCAATTTCCTTTAAGGATACTTAAGACTAAATACCCATTTTTATTTCAAAACCCTTTTGGAAATCATACTACATATATTTCTATATGTATAAGATGATTTGAACAATTTATTCGCTAATCTTTGCTTTAGGTATGTTAGGATTCGAACTCATTTCGATCGCACAATGATAAAGAGAATAATTTTCTAAGTGTTCTACAACATTTTCCTAAGAAAACATTCGATCATTACTTTGAAGATTATTCAGATTACCATAAAATTAATCGAGCTGTTTTCCCCAACTATCCAAAGAAAATGTATTTCACTTAAAATTTAACTTCCAAAATACTTATAAATAATTCCAAGCAATAGTACTATTACTTTTCTCAAAATACTTTTGAAATCATTTTAAGCAATACCGAGAGTTAAATTCTTAAAAACACTTTTTACTCATAAAACACCTTTTAAAGATCATATAAATCATTTTATATACCATACTCATTTATAAAATATACCTTTAAAATCATCTTATATTATAATAAATTTTCCTTTATTATAATAAACTTTTAACAGTGGTCTGTCCTCTAAATGTCTTGTTTTCCAATTTAAATTAAACTAAGCAGTTTTATTAAAAGATGAATTTTAACTTAGCATTTTCTTCGAACACCTTACAGTCAAACCATTAAACTTAATTCACCAAGGATTCATTTTAATGTACTTACAATTATCAAGCAATTAACGCCTATAAATGGGTCAAGCGTAAATTAACGATCAAAATGTAATAATTAATGCTCCTAAACTAGCCAAGCATGAGAAATCAAACAACAAAGATAATAAATAGCTAATATCATTAATAAACAAACAAACACAACATATATAGTTATATAATTTTTAAAATTATTCCTTTATAGGTATGAAATATATAACCCAAGGTAAAACACTTCATTTACCAAATTTTCAAAAATCAATATCATATCTGTTTGCCTTGTTCGAAAGTTTAGAATGCTATAATCTAGAATTTTGATGTTTTGATTGTGGCAACTACATAAGTAAATATTATATGAACTAATCAAACTTGTAGGATAAGATATTGTATTTACTTGAGAAATAGTCTAACAATTTGCAGACCAGATTCTGAATTGAAGCTTCAGCAAAAGATTAAGTTTTAGGTCCGAGTTTATTAGTAAATATATGTTCAAATCTCTCCAAAGTGGTATATGCATGCATACACAATTTAAAACATTTCAAATCACAGGTCATATGCTAAATTTTTTATTAACCTAGTTTATGTACAAAAGCATTTCTGAAAAATCCTTGATATAACATAAAACAAGTAATTTGGTCGACTGAATCATATGGTTCAGTCGATTGAATACCTATGCACGTGCATAACTAAACTTGAATATTCAGACGGTTGAAGTTTGTGATTCAGCTGGTTAAATTGCTTGACTTTTGCACTATTTTCTTTATGATTTGATTTTCAATCGTTTGGCTGGCTGAATTATTCCACTCAGATGGTTGAATCTTCATAACGGCTATATTTTGAAAAGACCCTTCATTTAAGCGAATAGAAACAACTTTTGATTCAAGAGTTGCTTCCACACTCTTTCATGGCTACTTTTCATGAATGATTGCAACTCTTAATCGCTATATATAGCTATGAAATCAATTGTTTTAATTGCTGAATTTTGATTCTAATTCTCATTCTTATTGTCTAAACAATCTTGCCATTTGCATTCAATATTTTTGTTATAATCACTTGTTCATTTAACCAAACTTCATTGGTGATTAAATAAACTTTCTATCTTCACGAATTACATGATGTACCACAAAGGAGAAGATTATAGAATGGGTGTACGTTATTGAGTTATTAGTTCTACTCAAGAGCATACTCAGTCAGAATCAATTTTACTATTTGTATTAGAAGTCCTTTTCAGTTTCTCAGGCGATTGAAGACCTATTCTATTGCTTAGGTGGTAGAAGTCCTGTTCGGTTGCTCAAGTGGTGTAATACCTATTCCTCCGGGTCAAGTGAGGGTTTATAGTTGAATTCCAAAAGGAGTTTGGGAGTAGATGTAGAATGGGAAGTTCGAACTAGTATAAAAGTCTTTGGTGTCATTTACTTTATTATTTACTTTTATATTTATATTCCATCCTAGTAGATAGCTTAGATAATATTCCATATCATATGATCCTTATTCACTTTCATAGAAATCCCTATCAACACTCTGGCGTCCCACATCTCAACCATAGTTCATAAATAACTTAATATACCAGTTAGCAAATACATTTTTATAGCAATTACAAACACGCTCTCTTATATATAATACTCTCAACTCATTATAGGTTGCCACTTACCCTATCTCTAATGTGTAAACCCTATCAAAGCCAATATTTTTGCTTAACCTTTAGCTCTGATACCAAATGTAACAAACCACCTTTTCAATCATCGAAAGTTGGCACCAAATACATCCATATCCTAATGCCAAACATCCAGTCACCGAAAAGGTGGATTTTTAGAGTAAAATAAAAAGAAAAAATAGGTAAAACATAATTTACAGTGGAAATGAAAACATATAATATAATAAAGACAATATAAAGTGACAATCCAAGATACAGGGTACATCAAAGTTAAAAACAAACCTCATCAATTGGACAGTTACAATTTCCTGACCTTACAGTTGTTGATAGGTATATATAATAATACAGTGAAAAATAAAATACTACGATAGGTGAACATCCAACTCTTCTCCAAGAGCTCCATAACACTAATGCCAACTTGGAAAATACTAGGCCCGACCCAAGCATTATAATAAAATAACACCCTGGTCAGTTTGGAAAACCAGTGTGAGGAAACTCAAGTAATATGGCGAACATTTAATAATTTTTCGGGACCCACTGAACATAGAACATGTTTTTATCTCACAAGAACATCATTCATACTTTAAGAAATGAAAAACAAATCAGAACAACAATCCCAATGTTAATGGATGGACACATACATGATTAAAATCCAAACTTAAAGAATGGGAAAAAATAACATAGAGATGAGCTCAAAGCACTTCTTAATGCAATTCAAAAAATTAACTCAAAGGTTAAAATCAAACAAGGAGAATGAATTTACCCATCATGACTAGAAGGATGCACCACCATATAATGAAAGTATATCTCGAAATACAATACACTTAAGGGCCCACATCAAATATGTATCACTGTCGGGAAGTCCAAGATGGACCTCGCTTAATATGAGCATTCGAATATTTCACATCACGACATGCATGCTACCAACAAATCTCTAGAAAAATGTGAATATACCTTAATGGGTGCGACCCAACTGGCTTGACTTCCACTCGCTCTTTGGTTTTAATTATCCATAGTGTTGGATGCTAATGTTCAAAATGAGCAATATATCGTCTTAGAGTGATGAAACATAAATAAGAATATCAAAATCGATAGTCGATGAATTCAACTATCAAAAACAAATTAATACTACTCCGGGGAAAACAATGAAGCAAGACAATTTAGGGCAATGTTACTTTCTATCTTGACTCAATATCATTCTTAACTAAGAATAGGAGTTTAAATGCTCCAAAATGGAAAACAATTCGTCTTGAATTGACAAAACATAGAGGAGGATATCAGAATCAATTGCTCTGAAATCGATTATCAAGAGTAAATGAATACTTGTATATGGAATTAGATCGCATACACTTGTCACCAATAAAGAGTCAAGCTTTTAAACATTTGATTCCTACTTGTGCTTGATTTTTGCATCACAAATATTTATAAAACATTTTAAAAATACCCTTTAAAAAATGTCACTTTAATATATCCTTTATCAATACCCTTTAAAATATTTGAAAATATAGTTTAAACAACTTTCAAAGTGGAAAATACGACCAAAAATTTATGTGACAAACATGATTTTCAACCCTCGAAAATTGACACTAATACATCCTTGGTATTCACGTGCCACAAATTTAAGTGTCGAAAAACTCGACCGTTAAGGGAAAGAAGAAAATAAAGACATAGAATAGAATCTTACACGAATGGAATAACATATATTATTTTAACATATAATCTTTATAGTGGAAAATTTTAAATACATTTTCGAAGTTTAACTTAACATTAACATGGACAGTTATAATCTGTGTCCTTACAAATGCTGAATACAATAGTAGATAAGTGTGGTGGAAATGGACAACAATCTTTAGAAGAATCTTCTATCTCCACGCTTCGACCTCTTTCAAAATGCTCCTAAATAAACCTAACTACTAGGCTGCTCGAAAAAATAGGGCACCTAAAATTTAAGGGAAAGAAAATAAACTCTAGGTTAGTCATGAGACTGGTGTGAGAAACTCAAAATATGTGTATTTGAAAATAAATGGTATCTCATAATACCACGTCGTATATAAACACAGAACTAGTTTTTACCTTATGATGACAAATCATTTCTACATAAAATTCAATGATATTTTTTTTTAAAGACATTCTTTGAAAAACCTTTCAAATAGCCAAAATTGTTACGTTGGTTAAATTTAATGGCATAATAGGTTTACAACTAAGTCCGAAGGCATTTTTTAGAGAATGGATTTCCGATGAATAGTGAGGTAAGGGACTACCTCCCGTATAGTACATTTCTAGAGGAATGTATCGAGGCCACCAACAGATGGTCCTCTACGAATTAAGACCGGCCTACCCGAGACCAACAGATGGTCTAGGTAGCACTAAATATAATATCACCCCAATAGTTCCCGACCTCTCTTAAACGTCTCATATCGTACACAACAAAATTTAAACCCAACGTTGTAGCGGGTAGAAATAAATATCTAGAAAGGTGATATCATACACTAATGGTTGCAATCCATTTAACCTTAAAGCAACCCTTGTTTCACAATTACCCGGCTGTGTGGCTTGAGGTAACTATTACTTTTTTTAGAACATTTTCACTTAAAATGCCACATTGTCATTTCCAACAACACAATATTGATTTCAACAAAAGAACAAACTCTGAGCTCGTACATCTCAAAGAAGGGTGTTAAGCATAAGAGGGCTTAACTCCTATACCACCAAACAGATGTACGTTTGTAGAGATCAATGCGCTATATTTTTAGAAATGCAATGTGAAACATTCATCCATCCAAGATGTACAGGAATAGGAAAAACAGAAGGCACTCTCCTACCACATCCTATTGGGCATTACCCCTAGTAGCGAGTAGTTCTTTCATAGGAAGATCCCAGAATGAAGGGACCATTGTTGTTTATTAATTTAGGAAGCTATTCTGAAATTATCAGCAAGAAGTCCATATGTTATGTAGATCCCCACCTTCAACTTCATTGTCTTCAACCTATCTTCACTTTCGAACTCATAAATTAGTTCGAAGTGGTTTTCGAATTGGAATTGCCCAAATCTGACCTCGATTTTGCCAAACCAATTATCGGTAAAAGGTTGTTAAGTTTATGATTAATATTCCATTAATATGTATCCTTTTATCCAAAATATATTCTTAGAGATATGTATCTTTTAAAAACATTTCTTTTCAGTATATATGAGATCATTAAACCTCTCTTATCAAATCCTTTGGTTACTTAAAACCTTTTTATATCTTGGAGTAATTCCAAATCATTTCATCCTTTACTTAGGAAAATGTCTCCAAATTATTTATTTAAATTCTAATAAAGATGTCTTATTTCCAAATCATAACTTATAAACAGACCAAAGACAATGTTATTTAAGATATCGTTTACTGTAAACCCAAAACAATTAATTTAAGTGAAAGGATCCATAGGAATCAAAATAATTCCAAATGATATATTTAAATCCTGACAAAAGATTTATTATTTCCAAATCATAACTTTTTAATAAGTTTAAACCATGTTATCTAAGATGGTAAATCCAAATTAGTTAGTATTCAAGTAAAACAGATCCATAGAAATTATACTAATTTTAGTCGACATCAATTTCTGTATTCAACCTTTACTATCCGCCAAATAGTGGTGAAACCACCATTTAAATTCACGCGGATAGTAGGAGCTTCATCATTGGAATTTAATATCAAGTATAAGAAGATTATTTCTATTCAATCCAAGTTGTATTACATTTGGAAAATTGTAGTCTTTTATATTTACCTCGTTTCTTACAATTTGACCTTATCTATTCCTCGTCCAGGAAAGAGGCCAGGTAAGCCAGAGCACTGATTGCTCCTGAACATCTCTATAGTTTAAGCATCTCCCATCTCGATCTCATGAATAGAAAATCTAGTCAACACACCGACTTTTAGAGCCAAAATTAAATCACTTAATTATAACCGTTTTTTCATATCATTTATTTAAACTCTTTAAATAAACTATAAAATCTCCACATTATCTTTAAAATACTTAATTATTTATTTGAAAATATTTATAAAATATTTGAAAAAGAATACTTAAATTTAAATCTATATTTCAAAGTTATTAAATGTGTTGCGGATAGTGCTTTTAAAGCTTATTTGATCAAAACAACTTTTCTATCATTTAGAAATCTATTTTTATAACTCAAATCTATTTTTAACATTTTAAAATATTTATAGAATTTATTTCATATTTTTAAAGAATTAAAAATATCAAATTTAAAGAATTTGTCACTTTGGTTCCGAACTACCAAAGCACGACTATTTGGAAAACTTGTTTTGCTTATATTTCAAAATTTACTAAATGTAATCTTGATCTTTTTCTTTTTTTTTGAAAATTATGATTATAAGAGTTTGAAAAATTCTTATTCCAAATATTTCCGACTCCGAATCCACAATATAAATGGATTTATTTTTCTATGATGCGAAATTGCGAACTATCATTACGAGACGCGCCTATTTTTGACTCTACTTCATAACTTATCCAAACTTCACCAGATTAGTTTTTTATGTTTATAAAACATTTATAAACCATTTTAAAAGGTTTAACAATCTCATATACACCATTTCATTATTTAAAGGAAAGTGATTTAATTTGTGATATACGACGTGTATTAAACGTGAATTGTTTACATAATTTAAACAATTACTTTATACAACCATACTTAATGATCAAAGCATAGTAAACATCCATAGAAAGCATATCACATCATATATATATACATACAGAGTTTAATAGAGTTTTCTCACATGATTTTCGAGTGGACTTTAAAACGGTTATAGCTCCTCTACGATCGAACCAAAGTCTATGGAGTCAAGACCGAGACCTTAGGGAAGCTCGGCCTAGCTTGGGAGGAGATGTATTGCTCAGTCTTGGTGATGGAGGATGGTGGCCGTGAGTTTGGAAGATAGAGAGGAGGTGTTTGACTTGGTTTTAGAGGTGGATTGACATGGTACATACATATGTATATATTTTACTTTATTTTTCCATAACTTTGCAAATATTTTTTTCAAGTCATGGAAGCCATTAAAGAAGAGCTCTAAGAGATTTAAGAAGAAGGAGGAAGAAGAAGTGAATTATGTGAATGTAAGTGGGTATTTATAGGAAAGTTTTGGACCAAAAATTATCATGATATTATTTCCTTACCTAAGCATGCTTGCATCACCTATCCACTTTATCCCCTCCTATCGTCTTTCGGTCGACCTTGAAGCCCACTTCTCCTCTCCATGTGCTTCGCTTGTGATGTGATGCGGTGCTTTTTCTTTATCTCATGTTTACACATAAGGTCCTTGTATATATACATATGTGTTTGGATATTATCTTTTCTTGATTTGACTAACTCCTAAACATAATTAAATGTATATGTGTATACATTTGCATATGCGCTCTTGTGCGTGTATACGTACCATAACTTACAACTTCTATTCATTAAACCATCACGAATTCTGATTCTGATTCTCGGTCATATTTTCAGTTTTTAGTTAAACTACATATATTAGTAAACAAAACTTGAAAATATATTTCTCATCATTTTAATTGAATTAAAACGATCTCACTTGAATTATAAAACCATACTTATCGACATTAACCGACATTTAAAAAAGTGCTATTGTATCGATAAAGCGATATTAATTTTCCTTATAATTTCAAATTAAATATATCTCTTTATAAAACTATTATAAATGTTTTATTATCACTTCATAACTAATTAAAATGAATTATTACCATTTTAAAACAATTATTTGAATAATTATAATAATTATTAGATCATTAAATCTTAGTTTAAATTCATAAAATCAATTATTAAATATGATGTCATTATTGATGATGTCATAAATATATTTTGTTCACAAGAAATCTTGTCATGCAATGGAATAACATCTCGAACAATATAAGTTTAATGAACTTATTAATATCGAAACATGTCATTATCTTAATTTAACATTTGATATCATAAGATATGATGATAATATGATTCGAATACACATTGTCTAAGTTGATCCCACTGCATCACATTAGTCAAATAGGAATTAAGAAAATAAGTAAGCGTTGTGTGCAATTGGTCATTAGTCAAGCTAATGGCCAAAATGATCTTACTTATATTCGAAATCAATATTGAATCCATATGTTTCCTCTCATTGCATTTATCCAAATTGAGTTACGAGTAAGAATGTTTTTGTCCAACTTTATTTAGGGCTACAAAGATTTGATTTTCTATGAAACGAGATAAAGAATTTAGAATTCCAAAATTCGGTCCCCAAAACTCAGACCCCTAGGATCGTATTTATAGATCTAGGTCAACCCCCTTTTGCGTCCATTATTTTGCTTCAGTCGAAAGGCCTTCTTTCAACCATCTGTGCGTATACTTTCGATGTGGTCGAAAGGCCATCTTCCTAACTATTCTCACTCATTCTTTCTCCTTCACCCTTTCGAATCAAACCTTTCGACCTAGGCGAAAGGATGACAGCCTTTCGCTATCGCTACAGTTTGAGTACCCTTCTACTTTGCTTTTTTAAAATGAACACGATTGCTTTCGACTTCATCAAAAGGGGGTAGGTGCGCTCTCCACTTTGTGTTACTATGCTGTTGCACGTAATACATGAGTTAAGCTTTTGTGTACTTTTGAAAGGATTAGTTGGTGATGACTGGATCATTGGGAAAGATTATTTGGCTTCAGGTAGTCTTCTTTATGCTTTCAAAAGGTTCCAATCATTTCAAAAGGCTTATTCTTACTGCTAAAATGTGCCCATTGACAAATTTCTTTAAGTGGAAAGTTGACACTGTTGAAAACAACAACTTTGTAAGGTTCGGCTCTCACGTATGATCGCATAGTCCAATACCTTCGAAAAAGGTGTCAAACCTACACTAAACCTTTTCATTTATATGGATTATCTACATCGAAAGGTTTAGTTGAGGTAGAAGGGTAGCTTTTCCTTCTTTTCCACTCTTTCGAAAGCCCTTATTTCATTGGACACTTGTAGGTGCATCAGTTTCTTGCAACTTCATCCTAACCTCTTCGAAAGCTATCTCAATGTCTTCGAAAACACTGTTTTTGGATTGTGGTGAAACCCTTGTCTTGGATTTTTATGGGGCCAAGCACTTTTTATGAGCCTTCTTTCATGTCATTATTCTTAAGTGAATTTTATGGTTAACATTTTGCCCTCATGTATGAAAGAAGCTTTTGTTCTTTAGGACAAAAATTTAACAACTTTTTCCTTCATGCTATTCCACTCTTAATGATCCCATTTCTTTGCAACGTTCAAAGTAAATAACATTCTTTATGGTTAGCTCAAGACTTATATAAAAATATGCTCAGTGATCTGTTTATCATATAGTTGAAGATGATGTTGGCATAATAGGGTTCTTGAACTCTAAGTCCGGAAGTAACAAAAATTAGTTGACCATCATCTCGAGTTAATAAGTGATAAGAAATTCGCAGTTGTAAGCGATTGGGAACCAATAACTTTTGTCTGGCAATAATAGAAGTCCCACCATCAAACTTTTATAGTTACAAAAACAGTTCATAAATTGAATTCCCATTATATTATTTGAAAACCAGGCTTATAATAATTGAAGTCCAAGAGTTTTCCACTGGTGTTAACAAATGTTTGGTAATAAAAGGCCATGTGCTATCATCTAGAAATAAGTCGCTGAAAACCATGACTCTTCATTTGGGGATAAGTAATAGGTATTTAGAAACCCTTATTGGAAATATGATGAACCAGGGACTGAGATTCAGATATTGATAAATGTTGTTTGAAAGTTAGTAGTAGTAAACTAGTGACCATGATTTGGGTATTAATGAGACAAACTCAAAGTTCTAATTGAAAACCAGAAGTCCATTGAGATCTCAATACCAACTACCTTGGAACCCTGATTCAGGCATTAACAAATGAAATCCAAAATTAATGGTAAAAGACCCGAAACCCAAACTCAGGTATTAGGAAGACTAGAGATCTGAAACCTAGATTTGGGTTTTAGCAGATAATAACCAGAAATCCATAATAGCGGTCTCCATAATAAAAGTCTAGAGCTCAAATTCAGGGATTATCGAATGAAATTCAAAATTTAAAAGATGTGAACCCAGACTCGAGTATTAATGAATGATAGCCAGAAATCCGTAATAAAGATCTCCATATCCATAATTGAAGTTCAGAGCCCAAATTTAAGCATTAATGAGTGAAGTCCAAAAATTAACAAGGATAGCCCCAATACCTAGATTCAGGTACTATGAAATAAAGAGATTAATAGTAAAAGACCCAAAAACCAGATTTGGGTTTTAATAAGAAGTTTTGAAATCCTCTTTTGGGTACCAATCGGAGGCTGTAGATTGTTATTTAAGCCTTTCATTCTGCACTGCCCTTTAGATTTTGATTCCTTTGACATGTGCCACCCTTTTGGCCTTGCATGTTTTCGTTGTTTGACATGCCACTTTTCTGAGTGGACATCTTAGTCCGTTGTTTGATATGCCACTTCTCGGGCTCGGACGTCTTAGTCCGTTGTTTTATTTGCCGCTTCTCGGGCTCAGATGTCTTAGTCCGTTGTTGTCTGGTGAGCTTGGCTAGCTTATCTATAAGCATGACCCAAAGCTTACCCAATCTCCCTCCAGAAGGCGCTCCAACCAGGCCTTATAGGCGAGACCGAAGGCTTGTTCGGTGCCTTGGCCAGGCCACAACGTGGTGGGACCAAGGACTTACCCCATCCTCCATCTAGGAAGTGCCTTGAACTGGCCATAGCATGGCGCGATCAAGGGCTTGTTCGGTGCCTTGGCCACGCCATAGCATGACGGGACCAAGGGCTTGCTCCTCCCTCCCTCCAAGAGGTGCCTTAACCTGGCCATAGCATGGTGCAGTCAAGGGCTTGTCAATGCTTTAACCTGGCCATAGCATGGCGTGGATGAAAGCTTATTTTAACCTCCCTCTGAAAGGCGTTTGACCTAGCCAACTCGACGTGGACAAAGGCTTTGACCGTTCAAGGTAATTTCTTAGTGCAAGGAGAATTCTACTCCCAACCATGTAGACTTTTCTTTAAGGAAGAAGTGCTTTATTCATTCATTGTAAGAAAATATGGTCGTAAGCATTCCATATTCCCCGTTCTAAGAACCATATTGTCGTCTGGTCGACATAACTTGTAAGCTCTGGTGGAATTACTTTGCATACAATTAGGGGACCTTCCCAATTTACTCCTAGTAGTCCATCCGTAGGATTTCTCATGTTTTCCATCACCCTTTGGAGTACTAAGTCTCCCTCTTGAAATGATATTTTCTTCACTTTTGTGTTGTAGTATTTTGTGATTCTTCTCCGATATTTTGCAGTTCAGATAGCTGCTTCATCCCTTAATTCATGTTTTAAGTCTAATGATTTTTTTCTTCAATTCCTGGTTTGGATCAAATGCGTATGCGATTCTTCGATGTGACGATATCTTAATTTCAATTGGCAACATCACTTCACACCTATGTGTTAGAGAATAAGGGGTATGTCCCATTGCAATTTTAGTGGATGTTCGATAGGCCCAGAGTACAAGTGGCAATTCTTCTACCCAATTCCCTTTGGCATTATTCAATCGCTTTTTCAAGATAGTCTTATTTGCAGCTTTAATGACTCCATTATCCTTTGGATGTGCCACAGAAGAAAAGCTTTTAAATAATCCCATTATTACAGCAAAATCGAGAAAACTCTTCACTTTCAACCTCTGTTCCATTATCAGATATAATCTTATAAGGTATCCCAAATCTAATAATAATGTTTTTAATGACGAATCTAAGAACTTTAACTGAAGTGATTTTGGGGAGTGGTTCTGCTTCTACCCACTTAGAAAAATAATCTATGGTGACTACAACATATCTTTCTCCTCCTTTGGAAAATGGCAATGGCCTGATCAAGTCGATTTCCCATATATCGAAGGGCCATAGACTTGAAATCAGAGTTAGTTGACTTAATGGCAATCGAGGAATCTTTGAGTATTTCTGGCATCATTCATATCTCTTTACATATTCAATAGCTTGACTTGCCATTCGAGGCCAACAAAAACCTTGCCTTATTATTTCCTTTGCCAACTTTTCCCCATTGGAGAGGTCTCTGCAAAATCCTTTATGCGCTTCCGCCAACAATATCATCCCATCTTCTAGACTCATACATCCTAAGTAAGGTAAGACATATCCTTTCTTGTAAAGAACTCCATCCACCATTGTGAAAGTCGAAGCCTGTCACCCGATTTTCCTAGCTTTGACTTTGTCAGATGGCAACATCCCGTTAGAAAGATATTTGACAATAAGTGACATCCAAGTGTCGCTATAACAGTTATCTGTCCCTGGATGATTAATTCACTCATTTGGGATTTCTTCATTAATTTTCCTTTCTTCTCCCTCTTGTGTCATGGATTAAGATCTAGTTAGAACTAACAATTCCTTCCCTTGTTCGGGTGTTCCCTCTTCAATACTTGGATTTGCTTGATACCCTATCGGCATAATTCGAGTTTCTGGGGCTCCTCTTGAACTAGCCATCTTTGCTAACGAATCTACCTGAGGGTTTTCTCCTATTGGAACTTGATGTAAAGAAAAATCTTCAAATGAGGTGAGCATTTTCAATACTTTCTTTACATATAAAGATAGTTTGGCATCCTTAGTCTATATACTTGCTTTACCCAGTTTACCATTAGTTGAGAATCACTAAAGAATCGAATTCATAGGATTTTGAAATCCAAGGCTAGAGCCAATCCTGGCACTATTGATTCATATT
Source organism: Allium cepa (assembly GCA_030765085.1). Taxonomy (NCBI): domain Eukaryota; kingdom Viridiplantae; phylum Streptophyta; class Magnoliopsida; order Asparagales; family Amaryllidaceae; genus Allium; species Allium cepa. The sequence continues at coordinate 681,603,338 of CM060932.1, read as the reverse complement.
TGGCTACATTATTTGTTGCGTGAAACCCTAACTTTAATGCATAGTGTAGGTGGTGCCCATCTGTTGTTATGACATATCCTGCTCCATCTCCTTGCTCATTTGATGCGCATCCATAAATATCTGCCATAGGGTTTTTGATCCTTTTCTTTTTTCGATTATTCTTTAATGAAGTTGGTACACTCATTAATAAAGTCTGTTAATGCTTGCTCTTTGATAGCTACCCTTAGCTAAAACTCAATGTCATACTGACTAAGTTCAGTTCCCCACTTTGCTAGTCTACCTGGAGTTTCAGGCTTATTGAAGACTTGATTGAGTGGAAAATTAGTCAATACTCTGATTGGATGCGCTTGAAAGTATGTTTCTAAGTTTTTGTGCTACACGTATCAAGTACTAAGCTAATTTTTTTGTTACTAGGCATCGGACCTCTTCTTCTTTTAACCTCCTGCTCACACAATAAACAAAAAGTTGAGTCCCATTTTCCTCTCTGATCAAAACCGAACTAACTACGTGTTCAGAAACTGCCATGTATAAGCACAAGACTTCCCCATTTTTGGGGTTGGATAGTATTAGTGGTCTTTCCAAATGGCTTTTTAACCATTGAAATGCTTTCTTACGTTCTTCTTCCCATTCAAAGCTTTTCTTCTTTTTAATCACATTGTAAATGGAATACACTTATTAGTTGTTTGGAGAAGAACCTGCTTAGGGAAGCTACCCTACTGTTTAAACTTATTATGCCTTTGCTAGTTTTGGGCTCATCCATGTCCTTGATAGCTTGAATCTGGTCTGGACTGGCCTCAATTCACTAAGCGCCTACAATATGGCCTAAAACTTCCCAAAATGAACTTCGAAAAGAATTTCTGAGGATTCAATATCATTTGATATTTCCATAATACTTCAAACATCACTTTTAGGTCTTCAAGGTGACTCTTAGATTCATAACATTTTACTAGCATACCATTAACATAAACTTCCATTCCGACCGGTCTATTCTTTGAACATTCTGTTGACTAATCTTTGATAGGTAGCTCCTACATTCTTTAACCTGAAAGGCAAATCAGTAATGAAACTTGTATGTTCTTCATCTGGTTTAAATACAGGTATCTAATTATATCTCGAATAAGCATCCATGAGGGATAACAATCTATGTCCACTAGTTGCATCAACCATATGATCTATCCGGGACAATGGGTAATAATCTTTTGGGCATGATTTATTCAAATCAATATAATCAACAAAGTTCTCCACTTGCCATTCGACTTCTTTACCAATATTGGGTTCGCTGCCTACTTTGGGTAAAAGACTTAACCAATGAATCCATTTTCAAGTAGCCTTTTAATTTCCTCTTTTAGAGCATCGGACCATACTTTATCCAATTGTCTCTTCTTCTGTCTGATGGGGGTCACCGCCGGATTAATGTTAGTGCATGGCATATTACCGATGGATCAATCCCAACCATATCTGAATCAGACCATGCAAACACGTGTCTATTAGATTTAAGAAACTGGATTAAGTCTTTCTTTATGCTGCTTTCCAACTCCTTTTCCACTTTAACTATTTTGGTTTAATCATTTGGGTTATACATGCCTCCTTAAGGTCTTATATAGGTTTTTTTTATCCTTTCCACTTCCTTACGGTAATCAAATTCTATGATGAATTCTACTTCTTCTATAGAATTAGCATTGATCCTCTTTATCTTGCTTCCATGGGAAATTTACCTTTAAACATATGTTTATTAGTTTTATTAGATCTTACTTTTTCTTCAAATGTTGGATGTAAAAATCGGTCATCCAAAGGCTGAAAAATAGTAGAAGAATCAAAGTAAGCAGAATACTCACTCTTTTATTGATCAAGTGTTGCAAAGTACATCTCGCGGGAGCTTTATTATTCTCTGTGGATAATGCCCCAAACCCTCTTAGTTAAGAGTTTTACCATTAGGTATTTTGGCGAGACAAACATGCCTACCTCATTAAGTGTGGGTCGACCAAAGAAAGCGTTGTAATACGATGGTTGGTTGATGATTACGAAGAGAATTTCAAAAGTTCTACAGCATGGCGGTATTCCCATCGGCACTAGAAACTTCGCTTGTCCTATTGAAGTTGATCCCTTGTAGTTGAACCCAAAGATAGGTTCGAACTTGGGTTCTAGCTTGTCTTCTGAGATGCCCATTTGATCAAAGGCATGTTTAAAAATAACACATACTATGCTACCAGTGTCTATAAGAATCTTGGACACTGTAGACAGTCCAATTTGGGTTGTGATCATGAAGGGGTTGTTATAAGGGTGATAGATCTCTTTCTTTAGCTCTCGGGGAGTAAGAACAAAATTTGGCATCGATACGTTAAGTTGCGGACTTTTAAGCGGGGGCTCTTCTTGAATGGAGAACACTCCCTCCCTAGTTTCTTTAATGTATCTGTTTCTGTCCCCCGCTAGTCCCTACAGGTTGTGGCGCCCATGGATTACATTAATTCTATTCAATGGAGGACTCAAGCTTAATGGAACTTCTTATTCCAAGATATTGACAATATACTAGGAAATTTTTGCGGGCCATCACCAGTTCATGGTGCCTTTTGCTTGTCTTGGATGAATTCCTTTGAATTCCCTTCATGGATTAGTTTTTAAATGATTCTAACCGACACTGATATTCATCGGTTTTATGACCATTTGCTTTATGAAAGTGCAATAGTCATCCCCATTTCTCCGTTCAAGGTAATTTCTGGCCTTAAAACGAAGTTGGGAAGTTAACTTTCTCCTTGATCATTGCATATATATTATACAATGAATTGTTTAAAGCAATTGAATTAGTATTAGGCTCCCCGAAACCTTGTTCTTTTATGTCCCCAATCTGAACCAAATCTTCCACCCTCCTTCCTAAGATTAGCTCTCTTTTTATCATAATATAATTCATCCATTCAACTGAATTTATTGGCTTGGAAGTGGAAATTTTGTAAATCCTTACATCCATGCAAAAAGAGTTCCTTCCAGAATGGTGTATTCTCTATCAGCCCAGAAGACACTGCTATAAGCTTATCCTTGTCATTCATAGCTTTAGCTTTCAATGCTTCTATATTGAATCTTCTAAGGTAATCGCCAAGTGACTCCCCCTGTCTTTGCTTAATGTTTGCTAGAACAGTGTAATCAATAGTTGGATCCTTGCATATATAGAACTGGGTAGAGAATTCATAAGAAAATTGGTACTAGAAATAATCTACGCCAAACTACCCTAGAGGCATTATACAAATCCATTTGGCTATCAAATGCCATCAAGTGATCATCATGATCAGTGGTACCATGATATTTCATGGTTGGAATATTGACATAAGATAGGATAACTGCTGACAGGATCTCATCTATGAAATGAGCTACTTGTTCATTGTCATTTGCTCGTTCATCTACTATTCTCATCCCTTTTGCATTTAGCATATCTTTGACCGCTTTTTCTGCTACATCTTTCAAATAAGCATCAGTGTCATGATAGCTTTTTCGGTTCAGGCTATATTCTTTTAAGGTCTAGCTTCCAGATTGCTCGAGGGATTTATCCAGTATCCTTCCTTGATGATCAATTTTAATCGAACGATGGACCATTTTCTTTGATGATGTTAGTTCTATTTTACTTTTTCCCTTATTGATATAAGCTTTTAAATTTCTTCTTAGGGAGATAACCTCATCTCCATTTGTTGGTTTGGATGTTTTGGAAGACTTTGAGACAGTGCTGCTTTAAGAAGGTCTTGCATTTCCTGCAATTGTTGCTCGAGACGCTTTATCTTGATTGCATTGTCGTTTGGTTGTGCTGGGGTTGACGGTTGCCCTTGCAAAACTCCTTCCAAGTTAAAAGTTGGAGCAATGTTTCTTCTAAATTTGTGGTATGTATTGCCTCTTCGTCTATTCAACTTAGCCTTTTAGATTTCATTTACATATATCAAGTTAAACAATCCATAATTAGTCTATAAGGGAACCATGAAGATGGAGGTTAAGGCCATCCTTCTAGCTCCAAAAATGTTAACAAGAAATCTTGTCAGCATCCCAAAGCTAAAAAATATTGTTAACACCTCAAAAGAATTTTTTTAGAAATGACCAATCTCTTCGAAACCCCTTTCGAATGACTTGATTAGGATGGATTGCCTACGAAGGGTGACCTTATGAAAATGTTTATTGTAGCTAGAAAGCTCAATCAACCCTTTGAAATGGAGGTTAAGGAGAGAGCATCTCCTTCATGACCACTTTCAAGTAGGTTGAAAAGGTCATTTGCATCTCCTTTTATGTGGAAAGAAAGACATTAGTCATTTTCCCCTTTCGATTGAGTCGAAAGGACCATTCTGCCCCTAAAAGAAGAATTTACCTTCGACGGTATTATTTTTGCTATTATGGAAAGTACTCCTTTAAAAGGGTTATATATTTTGAAATATAAGTCCACCTTTCGAATGTATCCAACCAGATAGTATAACTTAGTATTCATGCATTGACTCCCTTCAAAACGCCCTTTCAATCGAGTCAAAAGGATGTTTACTCGTTCTAAGCGGGCTCGAAGTACAATGTATAAGTTCTATATTCAATATGCAATGGAATAACATCTTAGACAATATAAGTTCCATGAACTTATTAATAACGAAACATATCATCGTCTTAATTTAACATTTGCTATCATGAGACATGATGATAGTATGATTCGAATACACATTGTCTAAATTGATCCCATTGCATGGCATAACTCAAATAGGAGTTAACAAAATAAGCAAGCATCATGGGCAATTGGTCATTAGTCAAGCTAATGGCCAAAATGATCTTTCTCATTTTCAAAATCTATATTGAATCCATGCACTTCCTTTTATTGCATTTATCCAAATTGAGTTACAAATAATAAAGTTTTTATTCGAAATTGATTTAGGGCTACGAAGATTTGATTTGCATTGAAATTAGAGAGAGAATTTAGAATCCCAAAATTTGATCCCCGAAACTCAAACCCCAAGGATCGTATTTATAGATGCAGGTTGACCCCCTTTCGTGCCCATCCTTTCGCTTCAGTAGAAAGGCCTTCTTTCAACCTTCTACATGAATCCTTTCGATTGCCTTCTTTCTAACCTTTTTCTTTCATTCTTTCACCTTCACCCTTTCAAATCAAAATTTCAACCTAGTCGAAAGGATTACCTTGACAACCTTTCACTGTCGCTATAGTTTGAGCGCCTTTCTACTTTGTTTTTTAAAAAGAACTTGATTGCTTTTGACTTCATTGAAAGGGGGTAGGTGCGCTCTTCAATTTATGTTGCTATGCTGTTGTACGTAAGAGATGAGTTGAGCTTTTGTATAGATTAGTTGGTGATGACTGGATCATTGCAAAAGGTTATTTGGCTTTAGGTAGAGTCTTCTTTATGCTTTCGAAAGGTTCCAATCATTTTGAATGGATTATTCTTGCTACTGAAAGGTTCCCATCGACAAATGTCTTTAAGTGGAAGGTTGACACTGTTGAAACCAACAAATTTTTAGGGTTTCTCTCTCGCATGTGATCCCATTGTCTAATACCTTCAAAAGGGGTTTCGAACCCATACTAGGCTTTTTCACACACACGCACACACACACACACACACATATATATAGATTATCTATGTTGGAGGTCTAGCTGAGGCGGAACGGTAGCTTTGCCTTCTTTTCCACTCTTTCGAAAGTTCTTATTTCACTGGACACTTGTAGGTGCATCAGTTGCTTACGACTTCATCCTAACCTCTTCGAAAGTTATATCAATGTCTTCGAAGCACTATTTTTGGATTATGGCTAAACCCTTATCTTGAATTTTTGTGGGGCCAAGAACTTTTTATGAGCCTTCTTTCATGCCTTTAAATTTTGTGGTTAACAAATTTTATTTCCAAAAATAACATATATAATTTTATTTCATATTCTTGTTCAAACATATAAATAAATATATGTATCTAACCCCGTGCGCGACTTTTGATAATCATAGAGTTGTTTATCGATAAAACAGATTTTGATCATTTTTTCGATATTTTTCCAAAGTTTATATTTTTTTAAATACTAATTCAAAATAAGATTACCATCATTATTTATTATTCAAGACATCATAATCTATGCTAAAAACATTATATTTCAATATTTTAAAGAAAAATAAAATTTATCAAAGTGCTATATTTTTCGGGTGGTTACAGACTTCCTCCTTAAAAGAATTTCGTCCTTGCAAATCGAAAGGTGTTTACCCAAAATATTTATTTTTAAACTTATTCCTATACGATGTATGTAGATCATCCGTATGTAATATTTGATTCAATCAACTATTCGAATTCATAACTATACTTTAGAACTAGTATTGGTCCCTTATTCCTCTAGTATGGATTCCAATCTGGCTCAGAAACTTTTTTTTTCTTTGCATAGCTCTTAACTATGACAGAAAACATAAGGATCTGACTAGAAACCCTCATTAATGTTCGTCGTCAAGAATCGTGTGTTACATCCTTTTCAAACCGATGTAAATACCTCAAAGTTCCGTACTCAAACCTTTGGTCAAACAGTTATTCGAATAAAATGATCTATGATAACTTACATTTTTATTCCAGTTGGTTTTCCTAACTGTACAATATCACAATCAATTCTATATCACTATTAATTTGTGAACCAGTCCATAAAACTATTACTTATGTTTATAAACACTTATAAAACACAACTTTGGTTTATTCAACACATTTAAGTTTCATAACCATTCACTTCATACTAAATCCATTATTGAATTGCCTCTTACAACATTACTTAAGTGTATAAATAGTTCACGACTTAAGTCCATACTTGTATAAAACTCTATTACTGTAACGACCCGTTGAAATTAATAATATTTAATAAATTAAATTAATATAATTTCTAATTTGTTTAAGAATAAATGTAGAAATTTGGTATAGTAGTTGTAACCTAGTGTAACAATAAAATTGTATGACAATAGATTTGGATAATGTAATTTGTCACTTTTTGTTAAAAGTAAATTTTAAGAAATCAATAAATGTTGAATTGAGAATATTAATAAAAAATATTAACTAAAATGAGATTCATTAATATAAAATCAGTAGTGAAGATGTCACCTTTGGTTGTAATAAAGGTGAATGCTATTAGTGGATGTCAACACTTAATAAAATTTATTTAGAATAAAAAGAATTTAAATGCATGTTTGAATAGAGTATTAAATTGATAGATTAAGCGTAAGTAATTAGAATTTAACCCTATAAGATATGGAACTGAATGCATGAATATAATTTTATAGAAATAGTTAATTAACAACTTATTTGTGCATACCCAATTTAATATAAATAACAAAAGGGCTAGCACTTGATGTGCCTAAGTATTAATATATTGGAACTATAATAAAATAGAGAGTTTGGTAGTAAATAGAAATAAAAAGACCGTTATTAACTAGTAAATTAATAAATGGATTCTAACAATAGGTAGTAATTAATGCGTGTATATTGGGCACTTGTGGATTACCAATTTTTCTACCTATTCATATAATTTATTTATGTAAATCTAAACCTATGGCAACATTTTGTTAATAAATGTTGGAAGTGAATTTGAATATATCAAAGGATAACAAGTGTTTAGGTTAACCATTTATTTTATTTAGTTAAGAAGGGAAATAGATTGAAATAAAGCTAATTTAATTTTTTTGGTTGTTAATGGGTATAGTTAAATAAGGAGAAGTTATAGGAAATAAAACGCGCACTAATGAGATGTAATATAATTCCAAAGTTATTTATACCCACAAATAGGTTAATTACTGTATAGAAAGAGTCTAAATCAATAAATGAATTTATTAAGATTACATTTATAATTTTATAACCTTTATGCTGATTTAAGTTCAATTAATTTATTTGATTAAATAGTGCAGTAGCGTAGTTTTGTGCGGTAGTTGAAATAGCTAATTCTTTTAGGTGAAGTTAAGGCTAATTCTATGTATATATTTGACCTATTGTTGATATAGATTCTAGGAAGCAGGATCTATTAATTAAATGGAGTATTAGATTCAATAATTGCATTTATCGCATAAATAAAGAGAATATAACAGTTAAAATTGGCGTTATTGAAATTAAAAAGGAATGGGGGAATAATAATTTGAAATCATTGCAATAGATATTAATTTAAGGTTACCTTAAATAAATTAAGGTAATAAATGGAGGATAGTGTAAATATCTTTATAATACGATGATTTGTGTAGTTAGGGTAGTTTTGATTTGTCACTTAAGATGAAGGATTTTTATAAAATGTAATAAATGCAGTTTAAATTAAGGCATTGACGTTTGGGTATTTAAGAAGTGATAAACTAAAATTTATTTATTTATTTGAAAATTTGAAATCCAATTTGTGGATTTATTGCAAATAAGTGAAATTTGTGTTTAACCATTACATCGATAGGAATAAATTAAATTTAAGGTTATATTAATAAAATTTGGACTAGAGAAATGATATGAATCGGTTTTAGAAGCCTTAAATATAAAATGGGAAGTAGACGAGATTTCACGTTACAACCATTTTTAAAAAATCCTGATGTATGTAGAAATATTTATGAAATATAACGTAAACCAATGTTGAATCAAAAGAATAGAGTCAACACTTATTTATTCATTTAATGTGATATAACTACGAGTATGATTTATTGCAAATTACATGGAAATCTAATATATAGGACATTACCTAAAAAGAAAGAGTAGATAAAATTTATGATAAACATATTTGTATATGAAGGTTATTGATTTAAGGAGAAATTGGGCAAGTTTTATGTATTTGGGTTAAGTGCAACCTTTAATAGATAAATTTAGTGCAATTAAAGAAATTGACAATTAATATTTCGATAACCTAAAATTTGATGGGATAAGAACATTTGGGTAATGAAGGGATGACAAATATTAGCTATGATTCTAGAAGGAATTAAATAGATAATGGGAAGATTAAAATCAGGTTCTAAGCAATAATTATTAAATAACAGAAGTTTAGGAGTAAAGTGAGATAATTGAAAATTTTAATCATTCATATAAGTCATTTGTTTATTAATATGAGTTAGCTAATAAATTTAACTTGGGCAATACCTATATATTGGAAACACATTTGTAAAGTGTAATTAATTGAATTTGGTGAATTGGGAATGAATCCAAGGTTATAGGAATTGATGTAATACTACGCAAATAAAAGGTAACTGCATAAAATCAATGTTTCGTAATAAATTGTAATTGATAATTAAGTAGGAATGGGTTTGAAATTGACAAAAAGGAAAATTTATTTTTTGCTTACCCATCTATTCAATCTATTAAATTTGATCAGATCCATTTGCAATTAAACGAATTTATTTACAAGTTAGTATGTATTTAGCTGATAACTATAAACCAATTAGGGCAATTGGGTATATATATTACCAGTTAAGTTATATAAGATAATGGTTGACTTAATTAAGGGAGTTTATGTAATAATTTCATTTATTTTGTAAGTGGAAATAAAACGTTAAGGATAACAAGTATTCAAAATTTACCATCTATTTAGTATATTAAGTATAATTGATAATCAACTGCAGCAAGTAATAAATAATAAATACGTAACGTTAAATGAAGTAATATTTGAAATTTAATATTTAGAAACTATGTAAATATAAGTGCAGATGAAATTAGGGATATTTACATATTGAAATATGAATCCAATGATAAATCAATCTAATTGACAATAAATAATGGAAAGTAAATTTAATTAAATTTTGGAAATTTAATATATATATACAATTATAAACCCTAGCTCCATCCTGTTGTCATTTGCTGTATATTCATTTCTTCATCTCCTTCTCCTCCTCAAATGGTTGCAAAATCTAGATCTACTTCAATCCAAATTTCAATGAAAATGCAAACACTTCAGAAAAATTCCACAAAAAAATATATGTTAATGTTCTCGAGGCACGTAATCTACTGGTGCAATTCGTTTTCTGTTTTGAACATTCGTTTGGCCAGAATTAATTCAAACAGTCCGTGACCATTCATCATCGTCGTCGCAAACTTCGTCGGATCGTCAAACCTTTTCTGGGTTTTGTAGAGTGGACGATGGGGATCGCATCTATATGGTTTGTGTGTCGTTTTATTTATTTTCAATTTTGAATTCAATCATCATTTTTCGCCATAACTTTCTCATACAAAGTCGGATTCACACGAAATTTCTTTTGTTAGGATCGTAATTTAATTCCGGATTTGATGACGCTGGTTTGGACGAATTCCGAGAAGGGCGAATTTTTGGGTTTAAATCGAATTTAAATTCGATTTAAATTCCAAAGGTGAGTGTTTAAACCCACTCACAACTACTAGAAGCTTTTATGTTTGTTTAAATTAATTTTAGAAATGAATAGAAATTTATTTATGAGTATTTGGCATGTTTATTTTATTCATATCTGTTGAATTGCATTTATTTAATTTAACTGTTAATTTAATTAATTTATTGCGAATAAATTTACAGTTAAAATTTATTTGTTTGGATATGAACTGCTAGTTAACAGTTATATAATTTATTACTGAATATAGACTGTAGATTAATAGCTGTTAAATTTAATTTGAATAAAATTGCCAGTATTACCTGTTATGTAGTACCAAAAATAATATTGTTATTGATTGATATTGATTTATGATTGCGATTTGGATGATGGATGATGTTGATGAATGGATGTTTATTGTATATCATTAAATTGCAAATTATCATGCATATTTCATTTCATTCGGGATTGTGGTCTGAAATGATATATAACCGCAAAATTTTATATTTTTTTAAATTGCGGATTGATATGATAAATATCTGTATCACTTGACCATAGGATAGAAAATTATATACAGGCACCGCGGTATATATATAACTATTTAAGTGTGATTTCTATGGTTTGGATGGAATACGGTTTATAATAATCTTAAATTTTATATTGTATAAATATTTTTCTTCCATATATATATACATATGAAGTTGAAAATTTTGAAATTAAAAGGTGTATAAAAATCTTTATTAAAAATGGAAGAAAATTAAGAAAATGGAGTTTGATAATTTATATCATATGTTTAAATGTTAAGTTTGGAAATTTTAAGATATGATATTTATAATTGGATTTTTCCCAAGATAAATGGAAACGAATATTCTAGTATAATTTGAATTGAAAAAAAATATATATTTTATTACTAGAAATTGGAGTTTTTATTTATTTAGGATTTTATGTGAATATTCAAGACTAATTAATAGAACATTCGATTTGTTGAAAGAATAAAATCCAACTTTAGTTTGAAATATTAATACTCCAAATGGATATACGTATATATATATATATAAATTGAAGTGGTTTTGGAACTTGAGAGAGATAATATAAATTTTGGTTTAGACTTTAATAAAGAAATGTATTTGTAAAGCCATGAGAACTATTTTCTTTACAAAGTAACATTTAAGTTAAACCTTTTAATTCATATACCGTTGAATATCCAAACCATTCAAGTTTTAGAAGTTATGGTTTTAAATTATGATTTTCAAAATAATATGCTTTGAAAATATTTGATTTTCAGACGATATGAAGTTAAAGCATTTTGATTTTGGAAAAGAATTATATTTGGGATAAGTGATAAAATATGGTTTTGGGTTTTGAAATGATATCGTATTCATGGTTATGAAATGGAATGTTTATTCTGATTTTTAAAGTATAACCTATTTTTAAATGACCGCGGTGTTATACTAACGATGAGTTGGCAAAGAGACCGGGATCGGATATCTGACATACTCTCTATCGATACCGAAAACCACTTTGACTAACCGTGTACGCGGTGGAGATTCCAGAATGAAGTAGGTGGTGTTGACGTTTCCTGTAAGGTAAATACGTGGACCCGACTCCCGTGAGTTGGCATAAGGTGGCTAAAACAGGAGCGATTCTCAGGCCAATGAGGTCATTCCTCTGACCGGACCCTCCTCTTCGATATTATACTTTGATTTTGGATTGATTCAGTGACCACTTCTATATTTTGATTTTGGGGAGTTAGTCCGAGGTGGGCGGTAACTGCGGCTACGCGTTTCCACCAGCCTGGATAGCAATTGGTATATCTACCCTGACATTGCCTAGTTGTGCCGTGTCACCTACCATACCGAGCCTTTACTACGAGTTTCTATTTGTGTCGTACCTATGGAGTATCCTCTGGTAGCTTCCCGATCAGGAGGTATTACGGTACTGTATAGACTATTGGCATTATTTGTGTTAAGGGCTATATGGGTAACCCCTTAACGCTATTAAAAAGTAAGTTTATTTTATAAATAGACACTATTATAATAGCGCAATATACTACATAGTAAATAGTTTAACGGATCCTTAGGAGATGTAAATCCCGAGCATCTCTTGAGTTACTGTACTCATATTTATTTCTGTTAATTTAACTCACATAAGATCTTTTAGTTCTGACTTGAGTGTTTTTGTCTTTTCAAATTCGCTCGGGTCAGTCCGAGCGTTTCAGGATCGAAGACTTTAGCTTTGAAGGACGAAGACGAAGGAGTCGTATTATTATTATCTATAGTATTGCACCACACTCATACTGTTCCGCTGCATTGATTGTATTGGTAGGTGTAACTCTGATATTTATTCTATAAAGCAAATCAAGTGTTTGTAAACTGTTTTGAACTGTATATTTATTATTATATTTTATCCTTCCGCTGTGAGATTCTGTTTTGTTTTTATTTCTTCTCTGTTTTCTTATTTACCCCATAACAATCCGCCCTTGCGTATGCTTTGAATTGGCACGTGTGTCGGTTTAAAGTGTGCGAAAAGGCGGGATGTTACAGTTGGTATCAGAGCTTTGGTTTAGCGATAAACCTTGGCTTTGTGGGGTTTGACTCTTTATTAATAGGGTAGTAATACCCTATGGGAGTCGCTGAGTGTATATATATATGAGAGAGCGTATTTGTTAGTATTAATAAAAGATTTTGATATTGTGTTAATCTGTTCCGCTTTGTATTTATAAATTCTGGTTGATGCATGGGACGCTATGTCATCAATAGGGATTTCTAAACACTTAATAGGACAGACCGACATAATATTTGTTTTTAATATAAGTGAATGAAATAATTTTGCCTATTATATTTTCCATATATAAAAATATTTTTATAAAGATATATTTTGGTTGCTATAGTTGGGTGTTAGGTAATAAAAATATTTGTAATGAACTAAAGCTAAGTTGAATTTTAATAAATCAAATTAGAGATTTTAGAACTTAAGTCCGGGATTTTTGAAATCTTCTTTCAAAGGATTTATGAAATATAATGATTTGGTTTATAAATATTTTCTTATATAAATATTTAGTATAATTCGAAAGAATTTGTTTAAGAGGATTTTGAAGAAAATAAGTTTGTACTTTCAACTCTGTCGCTGGAAAATAATTTCGGTGATGACGGCCGCATCATCGACTTTCATTTTCGAGTTTCGAAGGGAAAGGCCACTGTAGTAAGTCCTACTGCAGATTTGTTTGAAATTATTTAAAATTTTAATTGTTTAAAGGTAATTAGAGATATAAAAGTTGTAAGAAATTAATTATCTATTATTTTAAAGTAATTTTGGAATTTGACGCGGTATTAATTCTTGAATTTCCATTAATTAATTGTAAAAAAAAAAAAATTTGAGGTTAGTAAAATAAAGGTTAAGTAATCAATGAATTAAAAGGGTTGAGATTAAACTTGTATAAGTTCTTTTGCTTTTTCTTTAACATAAATAACTTACCAAGTATAAAAAGTTGAAATGTAAATTAAGAGTGGAATAGAATATTATGCAAGTAGAATTTTTGGAAATAATGAAGTATTCAATAAACTACTGTTATAAATAAGAATTTAATGGTATTAACTTAAGTGATGATTGGAATTTTACTAAAATTAAAGGTTGTATTATTAATAGGTGATTTTAACCGTAAGAAAGTAAAAATGAAATTCCTTAATTTATAAAGTTTGATTGTAGGGTTATTAACTTAAGTACGCCTTAATTTCCCCTATTCTAATATAATAGAAAGTAGGAAAAATATAAATGACTGCAATCCATAGTTAATGAATGAGTAAAATCTTTCACTTATAGGAATGCAAGTTATAAGGTTAATAAATTAAGTGTAAGTAGAGGGTTACTGTAATTAAATATAATGGAAACTTCAACATTAAATAAATGAATGAGATTAAAGGTAAGTTGAAATTGTAGGTTATAAAACAAATATATATTAATTAAATGAATGAAAAAAAACTTGTAAATTTTCACTTACATTCTTAAAATATATATATAACTTACCATAAAATAAAAGTTGCAATTTCTAGTAAGAAAGTGTAAAGGGAAATCTTACAAGTGAAGCTTGAGGTAATTAAAGTATTCAATTAATTGCTGTTAAAACTTAAGCTAAATCGGAAATTTTACTATATAAGAAAGGTAAGTAGAATAAATGGGTGATATAAACTTTAGTCAATAAATTGGAACACAAATATGATAATTTTGTAATAAATGAAAATGAAAATTGTAAGAAGTAAAGGGATCACTCCATAAATGAAAGAAAGAAAATCAAACCATTGAAGCATGAGATAAATGTATAATAAATAAATTTGGGTGTTGGTTTGAATTGTGTTGTTTGATTTATGTTGTTGGGTAAGAAATTTGAAGTGGTTAAATGAATAAGTATCTATCTTTGTTCCATCTAAGACTGTTGAGTAAAGGATGCACTTGATAGTTAATTTCATTTCATACAAATTTCAAGTTTGAACCCAAACAACTATTTGTTTGATGGATTAAATGGTTGCTTTGTTTGTGTATGTATGTTGTTTGTAAGGTTGATGGTTGTTGAATTGTTTGGTTGATTAATGATTGAATCCACTTGAATAGTTCACTTTAAAATAAATAATATTTGAAATAAGATGTACCGTTTTATTCTTCCTTCTCCCTTCTTTTTCCTTTTCGGGGACGAAAAGTTTTGAGTGGGGGAGATTGTAACGACCCGTTGAAATTAATAATATTTAATAAATTAAATTAATATAATTTCTAATTTGTTTAAGAATAAATGTAGAAATTTGGTATAGTAGTTGTAACCTAGTGTAACAATAAAACTGTATGACAATAGATTTGGATAATGTAATTTGTCACTTTTTGTTAAAAGTAAATTTTAAGAAATCAATAAATGTTGAATTGAGAATATTAATAAAAAATATTAACTAAAATGAGATTCATTAATATAAAATCAGTAGTGAAGATGTCACCTTTGGTTGTAATAAAGGTGAATGCTATTAGTGAATGTCAACACTTAATAAAATTTATTTAGAATAAAAAGAATTTAAATGCATGTTTGAATAGAGTATTAAATTGGTAGATTAAGCGTAAGTAATTAGAATCTAACCCTATAAGATATGAAACTGAATGCATGAATATAATTTTGTAGAAATAGTTAATTAACAACTTACTTGTGCATACCCAATTTAATATAAATAACAAAAGGGCTAGCACTTGATGTGCCTAAATATTAATATATTGGAACTATAATAAAATAGAGAGTTTGGTAGTAAATAGAAATAAAAAGACCGTTATTAACTAGTAAATTAATAAATGGATTCTAACAATAGGTAGTAATTAATGCGTGTATATTGGGCATTTGCGGATTACCAATTTTTCTACCTATTCATATAATTTATTTATGTAAATCTAAACCTATGGCAACATTTTGTTAATAAATGTTGGAAGTGAATTTGAATATATCAAAGGATAACAAGTGTTTAGGTTAACCATTTATTTTATTTAGTTAAGAAGGGAAATAGATTGAAATAAAGCTAATTTAATTTTTTTGGTTGTTAATGGGTATAGTTAAATAAGGAGAAGTTATAGGAAATAAAACGCGCACTAATGAGATGTAATATAATTCCAAAGTTATTTATACCCACAAATAGGTTAATTACTGTATAGAAAGAGTCTAAATCAATAAATGAATTTATTAAGATTACATTTATAATTTTATAACCTTTATGCTGATTTAAGTTCAATTAATTTATTTGATTAAATAGTGCAGTAGCGT
The DNA here is from genome assembly GCA_030765085.1 of Allium cepa. NCBI lineage: Eukaryota > Viridiplantae > Streptophyta > Magnoliopsida > Asparagales > Amaryllidaceae > Allium > Allium cepa. The sequence goes on along the minus strand of CM060932.1, from coordinate 681,587,298 downwards.
AGTTTTGTGCGGTAGTTGAAATAGCTAATTCTTTTAGGTGAAGTTAAGGCTAATTCTATGTATATATTTGACCTATTGTTGATATAGATTCTAGGAAGCAGGATCTATTAATTAAATGGAGTATTAGATTCAATAATTGCATTTATCGCATAAATAAAGAGAATATAACGGTTAAAATTGGCGTTATTGAAATTAAAAAGGAATGGGGGAATAATAATTTGAAATCATTGCAATAGATATTAATTTAAGGTTACCTTACATAAATTAAGGTAATAAATGGAGGATAGTGTAAATATCTTTATAATACGATGATTTGTGTAGTTAGGGTAGTTTTGATTTGTCACTTAAGATGAAGGATTTTTATAAAATGTAATAAATGCAGTTTAAATTAAGGCATTGACGTTTGGGTATTTAAGAAGTGATAAACTAAAATTTATTTATTTATTTGAAAATTTGAAATCCAATTTGTGGATTTATTGCAAATAAGTGAAATTTGTGTTTAACCATTACATCGATAGGAATAAATTAAATTTAAGGTTATATTAATAAAATTTGGACTAGAGAAATGATATGAATCGGTTTTAGAAGCCTTAAATATAAAATGGGAAGTAGACGAGATTTCACGTTACAACCATTTTTAAAAAATCCTGATGTATGTAGAAATATTTATGAAATATAACGTAAACCAATGTTGAATCAAAAGAATAGAGTCAACACTTATTTATTCATTTAATGTGATATAACTACGAGTATGATTTATTGCAAATTACATGGAAATCTAATATATAGGACATTACCTAAAAAGGAAGAGTAGATAAAATTTATGATAAACATATTTGTATATGAAGGTTATTGATTTAAGGAGAAATTGGGCAAGTTTTATGTATTTGGGTTAAGTGCAACCTTTAATAGATAAATTTAGTGCAATTAAAGAAATTGACAATTAATATTTCGATAACCTAAAATTTGATGGGATAAGAACATTTGGGTAATGAAGGGATGACAAATATTAGCTATGATTCTAGAAGGAATTAAATAGATAATGGGAAGATTAAAATCAGATTCTAAGCAATAATTATTAAATAACAGAAGTTTAGGAGTAAAGTGAGATAATTGAAAATTTTAATCATTCATATAAGTCATTTGTTTATTAATATGAGTTAGCTAATAAATTTAACTTGGGCAATACCTATATATTGGAAACACATTTGTAAAGTGTAATTAATTGAATTTGGTGAATTGGGAATGAATCCAAGGTTATAGGAATTGATGTAATACTACGCAAATAAAAGGTAACTGCATAAAATCAATGTTTCGTAATAAATTGTAATTGATAATTAAGTAGGAATGGGTTTGAAATTGACAAAAAGGAAAATTTATTTTTTGCTTACCCATCTATTCAATCTATTAAATTTGATCAGATCCATTTGCAATTAAACGAATTTATTTACAAGTTAGTATGTATTTAGCTGATAACTATAAACCAATTAGGGCAATTGGGTATATATATTACCAGTTAAGTTATATAAGATAATGGTTGACTTAATTAAGGGAGTTTATGTAATAATTTCATTTATTTTGTAAGTGGAAATAAAACGTTAAGGATAACAAGTATTCAAAATTTACCATCTATTTAGTATATTAAGTATAATTGATAATCAACTGCAGCAAGTAATAAATAATAAATACGTAACGTTAAATGAAGTAATATTTGAAATTTAATATTTAGAAACTATGTAAATATAAGTGCAGATGAAATTGGGGATATTTACATATTGAAATATGAATCCAATGATAAATCAATCTAATTGACAATAAATAATGGAAAGTAAATTTAATTAAATTTTGGAAATTTAATATATATATACAGTTATAAACTCTAGCTCCATCCTATTGTCATTTGCTGTATATTCATTTCTTCATCTCCTTCTCCTCCTCAAATGGTTGCAAAATCTAGATCTACTTCAATCCAAATTTCAATGAAAATGCAAATACTTCAGAAAAATTCCACAAAAAAATATATGTTAATGTTCTCGAGGCACGTAATCTACTGGTGCAATTCGTTTTCTGTTTTGAACATTCGTTTGACCAGAATTAATTCAAACAGTCCGTGACCATTCATCATCGTCGTCGCAAACTTCGTCGGATCGTCAAACCTTTTCTGGGTTTTGTAGAGTGGACGATGGGGATCGCATCTATATGGTTTGTGTGTCGTTTTATTTATTTTCAATTTTGAATTCAATCATCATTTTTCGCCATAACTTTCTCATACAAAGTCGGATTCACACGAAATTTCTTTTGTTAGGATCGTAATTTAATTCCGGATTTGATGACGCTGGTTTGGACGAATTCCGAGAAGGGCAAATTTTTGGGTTTAAATCGAATTTAAATTCGATTTAAATTCCAAAGGTGAGTGTTTAAACCCCCTCACAACTACTAGAAGCTTTTATGTTTGTTTAAATTAATTTTAGAAATGAATAGAAATTTATTTATGAGTATTTGGCATGTTTATTTTATTCATGTCTGTTGAATTGCATTTATTTAATTTAACTATTAATTTAATTAATTTATTGCGAATAAATTTACAGTTAAAATTTATTTGTTTGGATATGAACTGTTAGTTAACAGTTATATAATTTATTACTGAATATAGACTGTAGATTAATAGCTGTTAAATTTAATTTGAATAAAATTGCCAGTATTACCTGTTATGTAGTACCAAAAATAATATTGTTATTGATTGATATTGATTTATGATTGCGATTTGGATGATGGATGATGTTGATGAATGGATGTTTATTGTATATCATTAAATTGCAAATTATCATGCATATTTCATTTCATTCGGGATTGTGGTTTGAAATGATATATAACCGCAAAATTTTATATTTTTTTAAATTGCGGATTGAAATGATAAATATCTGTATCACTTGACCATAGGATAGAAAATTATATACAGGCACCGCGGTATATATATAACTATTTAAGTGTGATTTCTATGGTTTGGATGGAATACGGTTTATAATAATCTTAAATTTTATATTGTATAAATATTTTTCTTCCATATATATATACATATGAAGTTGAAAATTTTGAAATTAAAAGGTGTATAAAAATCTTTATTAAAAGTGGAAGAAAATTAAGAAAATGGAGTTTGATAATTTATATCATATGTTTAAATGTTAAGTTTGGAAATTTTAAGATATGATATTTATAATTGGATTTTTCCCAAGATAAATGGAAACGAATATTCTAGTATAATTTGAATTGAAAAAAAATATATATTTTATTACTAGAAATTGGAGTTTTTATTTATTTATGGATTTTATGTGAATATTCAAGACTAATTAATAGAACATTCGATTTGTTGAAAGAATAAAATCCAACTTTAGTTTGAAATATTAATACTCCAAATGGATATACGTATATATATATAAATTGAAGTGGTTTTGGAACTTGAGAGAGATAATATAAATTTTGGTTTAGACTTTAATAAAGAAATGTATTTGTAAAGCCATGAGAACTATTTTCTTTACAAAGTAACATTTAAGTTAAACCTTTTAATTCATATACCGTTGAATATCCAAACCATTCAAGTTTTAGAAGTTATGGTTTTAAATTATGATTTTCAAAATACTATGCTTTGAAAATATTTGATTTTCAGACGATATGAAGTTAAAGCATTTTGATTTTGGAAAAGAATTATATTTGGGATAAGTGATAAAATATGGTTTTGGGTTTTGAAATGATATCGTATTCATGGTTATGAAATGGAATGTTTATTCTGATTTTTAAAGTATAACCTATTTTTAAATGACCGCGGTGTTATAATAACGATGGGTTGGCAAAGAGACCGGGATCGGATATCTGACATACTCTCTGTCGATACCGAAAACCACTTTGACTAACCGTGTACGCGGTGGAGATTCCAGAATGAAGTAGGTGGTGGTGACGTTTCCTGTAAGGTAAATACGTGGACCCGACTCCCGTGAGTTGGCATAAGGTGGCTAAAACAGGAGCGATTCTCAGGCCAATGAGGTCATTCCTCTGATTGGTCCCTCCTCTTCGATATTATACTTTGATTTTGGATTGATTCAGTGGCCAGTTCTATATTTTGATTTTGGGGAGTTAGTCCGAGGTGGGCGGTAACTGCGGCTACGCGTTTCCACCAGCCTGGATAGCAATTGGTATATCTACCCTGGCATTGCCTAGTTGTGCCGTGTCACCTACCATACCGAGCCTTTACTACGAGTTTCTATTTGTGTCGTACCTATGGAGTATCCTCTGGTAGCTTCCCGATCAGGAGGTATTACGGTACTGTATAGACTATTGGCATTATTTGTGTTAAGGGCTATATGGGTAACCCCTTAACGCTATTAAAAAGTAAGTTTATTTTATAAATAGACACTATTATAATAGCGCAATATACTACATAGTAAATAGTTTAACGGATCCTTAGGAGATGTAAATCCCGAGCATCTCTTGAGTTACTGTACTCATATTTATTTCTGTTAATTTAACTCACATAAGATCTTTTAGTTCTGACTCGAGTGTTTTTGTCTTTTCAAATTCGCTCGGGTCAGTCCGAGCGTTTCAGGATCGAAGACTTTAGCTTTGAAGGACGAAGACGAAGGAGTCGTATTATTATTATCTATAGTATTGCACCACACTCATACTGTTCCGCTGCATTGATTGTATTGGTAGGTGTAACTCTGATATTTATTGTATAAAGCAAATCAAGTGTTTGTAAACTGTTTTGAACTGTATATTTATTATTATATTTTATCCTTCCGCTGTGAGATTCTGTTTTGTTTTTATTTCTTCTCTGTTTTCTTATTTACCCCATAACAATTCGCCCTTGCGTATGCTTTGAATTGGCACGTGTGTCGGTTTAAAGTGTGCGAAAAGGCGGGATGTTACAATTACATCATAAGTCTATATATACAAATTCCAAACTTCAGATTGGTTTTACTTACATCATGGTGTTTGATAATTTAAAACTTGTTGTAATTTACAGTCATTTCAAATTCATAAGTTATAAAACTTATCTGTTATATTTTTATTCAAAAATACTTCCAAATAATATTATTATTATTATCTCAATTTTGAATATTAAAATTCACCAGGTGTTCGTGTTATTTTAAATCAAACACTCAATAAATCAATGGTAATAATTGAATATTATTATTCCCTTAACTGCAAACTATCATAGTATAAATAACTATACATTTTCGAAAGTCATTTCTTTATATATAAACTATCATCTTAGGTAAAATTATTTCATTTATCCAATTTTTTTTAAAACAAAATCATTTTTATATCAAAAAATTCATGCTCATGTATAATACTCTCAACTCATTTTAGGGTGTCACTTACTCAATTCTGATGAGTTACTCATTCTATGATGTCATTACCCTACCTCCAATGAGTTACTCATCCTAGGGTATTACTTACCCTACCAGGCTCAAGTGTTCTCTCAACCGAAGTTCCGATACCAAATATAGCAAATGAAATTTTAGACCCTCGAAAATTGACACTAATACATCCTCGATATTCACATGCCGCAAATTCAAGTGCCGGAAAACTCAACCGTTAAGGGAAAGAAGAAAATAAAGACAGAACAGAATCTTACACGAATGGAGTAACATATATTATTTCAATATACTATCTTTACAGTGGAAAATTTTAAATACATTTATGAAAATTTAACTTAATATCAACATGGATAGTTATACTACAAATGTGGAATACATGGTACATAAGTATGGTGGAAAGTGGATAATAATCTTTAGAAGAATCTTTTAGCTCAATGCTTCGAGCACTTTCAAAATGCTCCTAACTAAACCTGATTATTAGGCTACCCAGAAAAATATGGCATCCAAAGTTTAAGGGAAAGAAAATAAACTCTGGTTCAGTCATTGGACTTGTGTGAGAAACTCAAAATACGAGTACTTGAAAACAAAGGGTATCTCATAAGACCACGCCATACATATACATGGAATGAGTTTTTACCTTATGATAACCAAATCATTTCTATGTAAATTTCATCAATATTATTTTTTATAACATTCCTTGGAAAACCTTTCAAATAAACATATTAAAATAGCTGAAATTGTTACATTTGTAAAATTTGATGGCATAATAGGTTTACAACTAAGTCTGGAGGTACTTACGGGAGAATGGATTTCCATCGAATAGCGAGGTAAGGGACTACCTCCCATACAGTATATTTCTAGAGGAATGTGTCGAGACCACCAATAGATAGTCCTCTACGAATTAAGACTGACCTGCCGAGACCAACGGATGGTATAGATAGCACCAAATATGATATCACTCCGACCATTCCCGACCTCTTCGAGACGTCTCATAGCACACACCATTATATTTAAACCCGACGTTACAGAGGGTAGAAATAAATAAATCTTGAAAGGTGATATCATACCCTAATGGTTGCGATCTACTTAGCCTTAAAGTGTCCCCTGTTTCACAATTCCTCGAATATGAGGCTTGAGGTAATGTTTATCCTTCTTAGAAAATTTTCACTTAAAATTCCACATTGCCATTTCCAAAAACACACTATTGATTTCAACAAAAGTACAACCTTCGAAATCGTACATCTTAGAGAAGGGTGTTAAGCATAAGAGGGATTACCTTCTACACCACCAAACAGATGTACATTTGTAGAGATCAATGCACTGTGTTCTTAGAAATGCAATGTCAGACATTCATCCGTATATGTTGTCTAGGAATAGGACAAACCGAAGGCACTCTCTCTAACGACCCTGACTCGACCTTCGAAAATCGACACTGAATACTTCACTAGTATTCAAATGCTGCATATTCAAACGCCGAATCTGGTTCGCCGAAGCTTATAATACATTAAGTATAACAACACAGCGGAAGAAAATGAATAATACATTTGATGTACAACATTTGATACAATATCAGATACAACTGATTATCAATATACATCAAAGATACAAGGAATAGTAGCGGAAAGAAACAATAGCAGAAGATAAAGCAAACTGGGCAACTGCAGCGGAAAGATAATGTCTTCAATGCCAAACTCCAAAGATCTCCAATCCAATAAGCGAGAACCACCATTAAGTTGGCTTAAGCGAATACGATCTTGAAATGCTATCGCCAGAATCCAAAGGCTGAAAGCTATTGACTCTACTCCTACTACTCGACTATCTGAAAAACCTAACTCTAGACTGCTCGTGTGGAAAATTGTGGGCACCCAGAGTTTAGGAAATGAAAAATAAACTCCAGGTCAGTCATGAGACTGGTATGAGAAAACAAAACAGTTTTATCTTTAAAATAAACAACAAAAGATTTAAAAAATTGAAATCCGCAATGCTCTTTGGAAAATGAAACTGCCGGAAGGCCTCCCACCACACACACAATGCAAGCACACACTTGGAGGAGATTTCTCCTTATGACAGTAAAAAATGCTTGATATGCGAAAATCATTTGATATTATTATTAGTGCATAGTGCAAAAAACATTTCAAAAGTATAATATTAATCTTAGCCAGGATAGACATTTCGAACTATGCCTACTATAGCTACCATCTAAATAGTGGTGACCACCATAAGTAAATGGCAGTTTATGCAACTAAAATAGTACAAGGCGCTTATTGGATGATTGGATTTCCAACAAATGGTCAGGAAAACGAACTTCCCACATAAAATGGAACGCCTTTGGAGGGACGTCTCTGAGAACCTAACCGGATCTCTGCTACACAAGGCCGGGTCACCCCTGCCCGGAAGTAACTGCTGACACGAGTATGCCACCCCCTGGTCGTTACCAACCTTTATCCGAGGGCCTTCAATCCAATAACTACACAGTAAAGTATCTGGGCTCCATACCATGATACCACTTTCAAAATCAACATAAGTAAATATCTGGGCTCCATACAAAGATATCACTTTTTATCCAGAAGGAAATGGTCATACCCTCAGGGGGGAACTACCCCCAAATAACCTTGCTGCAACGATTCTTGTTTCGACCATTACCGGGCTGTGAGGCTCGACGAAGTCACGTCCACAAAGCTACACTTTTTCACAAAGTCATGCTTTGATCAACAAATGATCAGCGGCACTTTGTATGCCACATTACCAAATTGGGAATGTCTCACTAGTAACCATCAACTACATAACCTCTGAGCTCGTACATCTCAGAGAAGGATGTTAAGCTAAGAGAATAAATCTTCACCACCAAACAGAAATGTATTTGATAGAAACCGGTTTTACATCTCAAAGTGTAATGTCAGACACAACATCCATACAAGACTATTTCGGGTTCGAATAGAACCGAAGGCACTTCCGAAGAAGCCCTTGCAAATCTGGGTATTCACAATCCCAATCGGACTCCCCGTCATATATGGAGATCTCTATACCGACACGATTCAGTGCAGAGACAATTGACGAGTTATCCTTTCATTTTCGAAAATACCCGGTCTTCACCTCCGGTCTTGAAATGTTATCCATATCGTCGTATCATTATTCGGAATGGGTTATATGACACAAGGTCCTCTCCCGACTAAACCGAATAATGAGCGCAATATTTAAAAACATACGGATACGGGATTTCAGTTAAGTTACAACTTTAAAACCTAAAAACTTTCTTTCAAATGGTTTAAACAAATTACCATTTCTAATCTTTAAAACAAAAAGATTCGTTTCACAAAGTTCACCAATCTTTCACAAAGATTCATTCACCATATTTAAACAATTTCCCTTTCAAATTGGATTAACTCATCCAATCATTAAATCATTTATAGCTTTCAAAACCCTTTCCAAAGATTCATTCATATCTTTCAAAACAATTCCCATTTCAAATCTTTTATACAAAAGATACACCATTCAAAATCTACTTCAATTTCAAAACAAAGTTCAACCATTTTTCACAAAGATTTATTCATAGCTTTCAAAACAATTTCAATTCTATTTCAAACTTGAAATCTTTCAATACAAATTGGAAATTCTTTCTTTACATGAAAGCTATTATTATTTGAAAAACAAATAGTTTTCGTTTCGAAAAAATCCAATTACATTTGCACGAGTTAAAGCCCTTAAAGTATAAAACTTGGGTTAAATTCAAATTCCCAAAACAATACTTCTAAAATGGTTTAAAACCCATATAAACACATTTATAACTTATATAACCTTTTTAAATCATGATTTCCAAATATAGAATTCAATTTCAAATCTTGAATTTAAATTCAAATCAAATTATTTAAATTTCCAAACTTTATTAAGTTATTCAAAATAACTTTTATCTTCAAAACTCCTTTTCAAAAAAATTTCATATTTAATCTAATTCAATATTCAAAACCATTTTTAAAAAACCGTGACTTAACCAATTTCCTCGTGCATTCCATATTTGTGTGTATGGTGTAGTCTAGGGGTTTTACACAATAGTGCAACATCATCAATCATCACAGATACAATCACAGCAATATCGATAAGCGGTATAATCCTATAGCACTTGTCTATATACATAGAATCACAGATAGATAATATAAATGCATTATATATAAATAAATTACATTCATCACAGCTTAAATTAAAATAATTCGAATCACAAAGCATCATACAGTAGAGGTAACAAACAATTCACAGCAGTTCATACAATACAAACATCCATAAGTAAGGTTACTTGATCATCTATCAATTGAAACCAGATTAATCACTAATTCTGGTTGATTAACATTAATTAATTACAGTTTATGTTAATTAATTATCCTTTAATCATTTATTAATTAACCTTAATTAATGAATTAATCAACCTTTAATTATTAAAGAATTAATCTTAATTAATTATCCTAAACAATTTAATAAATAAATTAATTAACCCTTAATTAATTACCATTTAATTAATTAATCTTAATTAATCGCAATAGTGATTATTCCTTAATTAATTTCATTAATTAATTAATTAACCTTGAATCAATTAATTACCCTTAATTAATTAAGTAAATATCTTTTAATTATAAATTAATGAGCCTTTAATCAATTAAATTAATTAACCTTAATCTTTAATTAAGTAATTATTCTTAATTATAATTATCCTTTAATCACCTTCATTAATTAATTCTTCCTTAATCACTTTCATTAGTTAATAGTACTTTAATTATTAAAATTTCATCAATTAAAAGATAGCCATTTATCTTTATTATTATTATTATTATTATTTCCCTTATCATTTAGTTCTTATTGAATAATAATTTGGAAATACGCCGTCAATCAATATATTTATTAACTTAAAATCTTCAAGTTAGATTAAGGATTATAAAACCATCTCATTTTCTCAATCATCCACTTAATTTCAAAAATTAAGTTCATAAACTTTAAAACCAAAAGTTATATAATTTAACTTAATAAATTTGAAATAATTTTTTTTAACCCTTCAAGTAATTTCAATTCAAACAAACATTGATTAAATTAGAAAAGAAATGTGTTTTAATAACCTATTTGCAAATTTAAATTTGAAAACTTGGTTCATTATTCTTTGAAACCGTCTTATTTCAAACTCTTTTCAATCTTGATCATTTCAGTATACTTTTACTTGGCTAAATAAAACTGTCTGAGACTTATTATATTTTTTTCTCAAATACTAAAACTGATTTGTAACAGATTATACTTCACATTTTAAATCCTGTTAAACATGTTAAGTAACCCAAGCTATTACTGGATTTCCCCAAAACCAACTTCGGGTTGAACCCACCCATTCTCGCTTTCGAGTCACTCATGCCATTTACTCGAGATCGTCACGAGTTTCCCATCTTCTTCTCCAACTTCACGATCACCTTCAGATACAACCATACACGTGTGCACCTGCACTGCCAACCGAAGCTACTTCGACTATTGCCACTATCACCCACACATCCCCGTTGATCACCCCAAGCCTCACGACCAACCAGATCGAGGAATACGTACGCAAATTGAAAACGAACCCATCGTTCCAAACTCTAGAACCAACCCGATCAGAAAAATCCATCATCGCCGATGATCTCGCCCACGATCATCCACGCCTTCACGACCCAAGCTCTATCTCGGTCTCCAGCTTTGATTTCTCCACTTGCGGTGAAGTCTGATCCACCTCTGACATCACACCAAACTCAAACACATCGTCGACTTAACCATCTCACAAAACCCTAAAATCATTCCGCTTGACCATCGTGATCGATGAAAATTTTTGCGAGTATTTTTCCTGGAATTGCCAACATCCAAGCTAACTTCACCCACGACCTCGAGGCCCAATCATCCCTCGATCACCAGAATTTGACAGAAAAACATCTTAGTTCAACTTAGGAATTCTCGAGTTTCCCAAATCTAAACTTTTTTATTTAACTTTCAAAAATCATGACTTTTTATGGTGATTACGATTATATAAGAGAATCAAATAATTAAGGAGATCGAATTTTTATCATATGTTGAACTTCACTGTAAATTCTTTTCCCAGGTTAAAACTATGTTAAAATTTATCCCAAAACTTATTTTAGAAATTAGGTTTTGATTGAATACACATGTTTTCTTCAGATCCTAAACTCTAACATGATTTGGACCAGAAGAATTCGAATTTTACATGAATTTAAACCTTGTAAGTGTTTGAAACAGAATATATATGTCTTGAAGTAGACATGCACACAACAATCCATACATATACATATATGCATATAGTTATGTTTAGCAACTAAGCAACATTTTCATAACAGATTCAAGTGTTAGCCATACATCAGAGATAAGAACAGGTCTAAGAGGGTTGCTCACCTGGCAAAGAAGACAAAGAACTTGTTTGAATGTTTTAAACCTGGAACTTGAAAATAGAGGCCTGTGTTTTGATCAACATTTTGAATTGTTCTGAGCTTTGATGTTGTTGAGATGATTTGGACTTTAATCATTGAATTTGATCTTTGTTGCTTCAGGTTTGATTTGAGTTGCTTTGACATCTTGCATTTGAAATTGCTCAGGTTTTACTGCTTTAGTCTTTTTTGGTTTTGAAAACTTTGCTTTTGAGTTGATATGATTTTTTTCCCTCTGATCTAAACTTACAGGTTTGCTTACTTGAAATCTTGAACTTGGCTTTGATTTGCTTTCAGATTTAGTTTCTGGTTTAAATTTTGTATGAGGTAGTTTGTTTTCAAGTTTTTCAATTGAGAGAAAAATGAACAGCCTTATTTTCTTTCTTTTATATTTACTTAGATTATAAAATAAAATAAAAACATCTTTTCCACTTGTAATCATAAACAAACACTTGTAATTCATGTTATTACTTATTCCACAAGTGTTATAAGTGTACATTATTATGTCTAAACCTTTTTATAAATTTATTTACAAACATTTGTATTTATTTTACTTTTACAACTTTTAAAGAGAAATGGATTAAATTTGTACACTCAACAAATAAATCATACATATATACATTTCTTAGTTTATAAAGCTTTTGTAAATCTTAAATAGTAATTCAAAAATTATTATGTTAATTTCAAAATATAACTTCCAAATTAGAATGCCTATTTAATGTAATGGGAAAACAAATTGAATATAAAAATGTTTCCAAATCCAATATATTTATAAAAATATTTATTATTGAATTTCAATTTCCAGAATCCAATTTATAATCAATTTGTATTCATAAGTAAATAAACAAACGAATATCTCATTTAAATTGGGAAAAAATCAAATTAATTCACAATTTAATTTCAAAATTAAATAATTACCAATTTAAATTTAGCTTAAGAATCCGGATCATTATAGATTCCCCTCCTTAAGAAAATTTCATCCTCGAAATTTGCCAAGGAGACAACAGAGATAGATGAAAGTTAGAGAAACAGTTTTCCAGGTCAAACTGAATATCTATTCTTTATTTGGCTTACCAAATTAGAATATCAATAACAGATACGAGAATGAACTCATTCAACACTTTACGAAGTACTCGGATTACCAGATCTACGAAATATACAAGGGCACTGGTTAGTTCGAAGGGATAATAACCATTCGTAGAATATATCTGGACCCAAGAGAACAACTAATGGATTTAATCTTCCACAACTCTCAAACACTAGATGTGGATTCCAAACTTAAGTCAGAACACCTCAAAGTATATATTACTTGTTCCTCTTCGGACTTTGATACTCACAAGAGATCACAATAGAATTCCAAATTTGGTTTAATCGAAATCGTTTTATCGATACAATTTAATTTAACTTCATTTTTAATTTACCAATTTATTCCAATAAAATTTCAATTTCATTAAAGTCAAAAATGAAAAGCTGATAGAAATTGGATGAAGAGAATACGAAATAGAAACATATCTACACAATTCGCAGGGCCACCACCACACCAAAGCTTCTCCCTCGAGCTGCCACAAAGCAATCAAATAATTGGAATCGAATCAAAGGAGATTGATAGAGAAAGATATTTCCGTTGTTGCGGGGTATCGGCCATTTTTATTTGTACTCCCCTGTCCCCAATCTCGTCCTCTTCTTGCATTCATACTCACTATTTGTGGATAGTAAGAGAATTTATTGAGGCACTCAAACAGATATCTTAAGGATATACTCATTCTAGGGTATACTTCACCCTATCTCTAATAAGCTATCTAATGTGTTATACTCCTAAGCTAAAGTTTCAACCTTCAGCTCTGATACTAATTCTAATGACCCTGACTCGACCTTTGAAAATCGACACCGAATACTTCACCGGTATTCAAAAGCCGAATCTGGTTCGCCGGAGCTTATAACACATTAAGTATAACAACACAGTGGAAGAAAATGAATAATACATTTGATATGGAACATTTGATACAATATCCGATATAACTGAATATCAATATACATCAGAGATACAAGAAATAGTAGCAGAAAGAAACAATAGCAGAAGATAAAGCGAACTAGGCAACTACAACGAAAAGATAATGTCTTCAATGTCAAATTCCAAAGATCTCCAATCCAATAAGCGAGAACCACCATCAAGTTGGCTTAAGCGAATACGATCCCGAAATGCTATCGCCAAAATCCAAAGGCTGAAAGCTATCGACTCTACTCCTACTACTCGACTATCTGAAAAACCCAACTCTAGACTGCCCGTGTGGAAAATTATAGGCACCCAGAGTTTAGGAAAGGAAGAATAAACTCTAGGTCAGTCATGGGACTGGTATGAGCAAACAAAACAGCTTTATCTTTAAAACAATCAACAAAAGATTTTAAAAATTGAAATCCGTAATGCTTTTTGTAAAATGAAACTACCATAAGGCCTTCTGCCACACACACAATGCAAGCGCAAACTTGGAGGAGATTTCTCCTTATGACAGTCAAAAATGCTTGATACGTGAAAATCATTTGATATTATTATTAGTGCAAAGTGCAGAAAACATTTCAAAAGTATAATATTAATCTTAGCCAGCATAGACATTTCGAACTATGCCTATTATAGCTACCATATAAACAGTGGTGACCACCATAAGTAAATGGCATGTTATACAACTAAAACCGTACAAGGCGCGTATTAGATGATTAGATTTCCAACAAATGGTCAGGCAAAGGAACTTCCCACACGCAATGGAACGCCTCTGAAGGGACGTCCCTGAGAACCTAACCGGATCTCTGCTACACAAGGCAGGGTTACCCCGCCCGGAAGTAACTACTGACACAAGTATGCCATCCCCCGGTCGTTACCGACCTTTATCGGAGGGCCCTCAATCCAACAACCATACAGTAAAGTATCTGGGCTCCATACCATGATACTACTTTCAAAATCAACATAAGTAAATATCTGGGCTCCATACCATGATATCACTTTTTATCTAGAAGGAAATAGTCATACCATCAGGGGAAGCTACCCCCAAATAACCTTACTGCCATAATTCCTGTTTCGACCATTACCGGGATGTGAGGCTCGATGAAGTCATGTCCACAGAGCTACACTTTTTCACAAAGTTATGTTTTGATCAACAAATGATCAGAAGCACTTTGTATGCCACATGACCAAATTGGGAATGTATCACTAGTAACCATCAGATACATAACCTCTGAGCTCGTACGTCTCAGAGAAGGGTGTTAAGCTAAGAGAATAAATCTCCGCCACCAAACAGAAATTTATTTGACAGAAACCAGTTTTATATCTCAAAGTGTAATGTCAGACACACATCCATATAAGTCTGCTCCGGGTTCGAACAGAACTAAAGGCACTTCCGAAGAAGCCCTTACAAATCCAGATATTCATAAACCCGTTCGGACTCCCCATCACATATGGAGATCTCTATACCAGTGCAACTCGGTGTAGAGACAATCGACGGGTTATCCTTTCATTTTCGAAAATACCTGGTCATCACCATCGATCTTCAAATGCGATCCATATCATCGTATCATTATTTGGAATGGGTTATGTGACACAAGGTCTTCTCCCGGCTAAACCGAATAATGAGCGCAATATTTAAAAACATATGGATATAGGATTTCAGTTACGTCACAACTTTAAAACCCAAAACCTTTCTTTCAAATGGTTTAAACAAATTACCATTTCTAATCTTTAAAACAAAAAGATTCATTTAACAAAGTTCACCAATCTTTCATAGAGATTCATTCACCATATTTAAACAAATTTCCTTTCAAATTGGATTAACTCATCCAATCATTAAATCAAAGACTCAATTTATAGCTTTCAAAACCCTTTCCAAAGATTCATTCATACCTTTTAAAACAATTCTCGTTTCAAATCGTTTATACAAAAGATACACCATTCAAAATCTACTTCAATTTCAAGACAAAGTTCAACCATTTTTCACATAGATTTATTCATAGCTTTCAAAACAATTTCAATTCTATTTCAAACTTGAAATCTTTCAATACAAATTGGAAATCCTTTCTTTATACGAAAGCTATTATTATTTGAAAAAACAAATAGTTTTCGTTTCGGCAAAACCCAATTACATTTGCATGAGTTAAAGCCCTAAAAGTATAAAACTTGGGTTAGATTCAAATTCCCAAAACAATACTTCTAAAATGGTTTAAAACCCATATAAACACATTTATAACTTGTATAACCTTTTTAAATCATGATTTCCCAATATAGAATTCAATTTCAAATCTTGAATTTAAATTCAAATCAAATTATTTAAATTTCAAAACTTTATTAACTTATTCAAAATAACTTTTACCTTCAAAACTCCTTTTCAAAAACTTTTCCTATTTAATCCAATTCAATTTCCAAAACCATTTGGATTAAAAATGGAAATTTTAAAACCATTTTTCAAAAACTGTGACTTAACCAATTTCCTCATGCAATCCATATTTGTGTGTGTATGGTGTAGTCCAGGAGTTTTATACAATAGTGCAACATCATCAATCATCACAAACATAATCACAGCAATATCGATAAGCGGTATAATCCTATAACGCTTATCTATATAACAGAATCACAGATAGATAATATAAATGCATTATACATAAATAAATTACATTCATTCACAGCTTAAATTAAAACAATTCGAATCACAAAGAATCACACAGTAGAGGTAACAAACAACTCACAACAGTTCATACAATTCAAACATTTATAAGTAAGGTTACTTGATCATCTGATCAATTGAAACCAGATTATTCACTAATTCTGGTTGATTAACATTAATTAATTACAGTTTATGTTAATTAATTATCCTTTAATCTTTTATTAATTAAACTTAATTGATGAATCAATCAACCTTTAATTATTAAAGAATTAATCTTAATTAATTATCCTAAACAATTTAATAGATAAATTAATTAACCCTTGATTAATTAGTCTTAATTAATTACAATAAGTGATTATTCCTTAATTAATTTCATTAATTAATTAATTAACCTTGAATCAATTAATTACCCTTAATTAATTAAGTAAATATCTTTTAATTATAAATTAATGAGCCTTTAGTCAATTTAATTAATTAACCTTAATTAACCTTTAATTAAGTAATTATTCTTAATTATGATTATCCTTTAGTCACCTTTATTAATCAATTCTTCCTTAATCACTTTCATTAGTTAATAGTACTTTAATTATTTAAAATTTCATCAATTAAAAGATAGCCATTTATCTTTATTATTATTATTATTATTTTCCTTATCATTTAGTTCTTATTTAATAATAATTTGGAAATAGGCCGTCAATCAATATATTTATTAACTAAAAATCTTTAAGTTAGATTAAGGATTATAAAACCATCTCATTTTCTCAATCATCCACTTAATTTTAAAAATTAAGTTCATAAACTTTAAAACAAAGAGTTATATAATTTAACTTAATAAATTTGAAACAATCTTTTTTAACCCTTCAAGTAATTTCAATTTGAACAAACATTGATTAAGTTAGAAAAGAAAAGTGTTTTAATAACCTATTTGCAAATTTAAATTTGAAAACTTGGTTCGTTATTCTTTGAAACCTTCTTATTTCAAACCCTTTTCAATCTTGATCATTCCAGTATACTTTAACTTGGCTAAATAAAATTGTCTAAGACTTATTATGTATTTTTCTCAAATTTTAAAACTGATTTGTAACAGATTATACTTCACATTTTAAAATCTTGTTAAACATGTTAAGTAACCCGACCTATTACTGGATTTCCCGGAAACCAACTTCGGGTTGAACCCACCCACTCTCGCCTTCGAGTCACTCATGCCATTTACTCAAGATCGTCACGAGTTTCCCATCTTCTTCTCCAACTTCACGATCACCTTCATATACAACCATACACGTGTGCACCTGCACCGCGGACCGAAGCTACTTCGACCATCGCCACGATCACCTGCACATCCCCGTTGATCACCCCAAGCCTCACGACCAAACAGATCGAGGAATACAAACACAGATCGAAAATGAACACATCATTCCAAACTCTGGAACCAACCCGATGAGAAAAACCCATCATCGTTGATGATCTCGCCCACGATTGTCCACGCCTTCACGACCCATGCTCCATCTCGGTCTCCAGCTTCGATTCCTCCACTTGCGGTGAAGTCCGATCCACCTCTAACATCACAGCGAACTCAAATACATCGTCGACTCAACCATCTCACAAAACCCTAAAATCATTCCGCTTGACCATCATGATCGATGAAA
Organism: Allium cepa; assembly: GCA_030765085.1. NCBI lineage: Eukaryota > Viridiplantae > Streptophyta > Magnoliopsida > Asparagales > Amaryllidaceae > Allium > Allium cepa. The sequence goes on along the minus strand of CM060932.1, from coordinate 681,569,197 downwards.
ATTTTTACGAGTATTTTTCATGGAATCGCCAACATTCAAGCTAACTTCACCCACGACCTCGAGGCCCAATCATCCCCCGATTACTAGAATTCGACAGAAAACCCATTTTATTTCAACCCACGAATTCTCGATATTCCCAAATTTAAAAAATTTGATTTAACTTTCAAAGGTCATGACTTTTTATGGTGATTACGATTATATAAGCGAATCACATAATTAAGGAGATCGAATTTTTATCATATGTTGAACTTCACTGTAAATTCTTTTCCCAGGTTAAAATTATGTTAAAATTTATCTCAAAAATTATTTTAGAAATTAGGTTTTGACTAAATACACATGTTTTCTTCATATCCTTAACTCTAACATGATTTGGAGCAGAAGAATTTGAATTTTACATGAATTTAAACCCTGCTTGTGTTTGTAACATAATATATATGTCTAGAACTAGACATGCACACAACAATCCATACATATACATATACATATACATATACATATACATATACATATACATATACATATACATATACATATATGCATATAGATATGTTTAACAACTTAGCAACATTTTCATAACAGATTCAAGTGTTAACCATACATCAGAGATAAGAACAGGTTTAAGAGGTTTGCTCACTTGGCAAAGAAGATAGAGAACTTGTTTGAATGTTTTAAACCTGGAACTTGAAAACAGAGGCCTGAGTTTTGATCAACATTTTGAATTGTTCTGAGCTTTGATGTTGTTGAGATGATTTGGACTTTAATCATTGAATTTGATCTTTGTTGCTTCAGGTTTGATTTGAGTTTCTTTGACATCTTGCATTTGAAATTTCTAAGGTTTTACTGCTTTAATGTTTTTCCGGTTTTGAAAATTTTGGTTTTGAGTTGATATGATTTTGTTTTTCTCTGATCTAAACTTACAGGTTTTCTTAGTTGAAATCTTGAACTTGGCTTTGATTTGCTTTCAGATTTAGTTTCTGGTTTAAATTTTGTATGAGGTAGTTTGTTTTCAAGTTTTTCAATTGAGAGAAAAATGAACAGCCTTGTTTTCTTTCTTTTGATATTTACTTGGATTATAAAATGAAAAAAAAATCTTTGCCACTTGTAATCATAAACAAACACTTGTAATTCATGTTATTACTTATTCTACAATTGTTATAAGTGTACATTATTATGTCTAAACCTTTTTATAAATTTATTTACATACATTTGTATTTATTTTACTTTTACAACTTTTAAAGAGAAATGGATTAAAACAATTTGTACACTCAACAAATAAATCATACATATATACATTTCTTAGTTTATAAAGCTTTTGTAAATCTTAAATTGTTATTCAAAAATTATTGTATTAATTTCAAAATATAACTTCCAAATTAAAATGCCTATTTCATGTAATGGGAAAACAAATTGAAAACAAAAATGATTTCAAATCCAATATATTTATAAAAGTATTTATTATTGAATTTCAATTTCAAGAATCCAATTTATAATCAATTTGTATTCATAAGTAAATAAACAAATGAATATCTCATTTAAATTGGGAAAAAATCAAATCAATTCACAATTTAATTTCAAAATTAAATTAATTAACAATTTAAATTTAGCTTAAAAATCGGGATCGTTGCACTCTCCAACCACATCCTGTTGGGCATTTGCCCTAAGATTAGTAGCAAGTAGTCCTTGCATACGTAGATCATAGAATGAATGGAATACTGCTATTTATTTACCTCGAGAGCTACTCCGAAATTGTCAACATGTAGTCCTCCCGTTACAAAGGTCCCACTTTCATCTTCATTGTCTTCAACATATGTTCACTTTAGAACTAGTAAATTGGTTCAAAGTGGTTTCCGAATAGAAATCGCCCAAATTTAGCCCCGATTTCTTCGAACTAATTATCGATAAAAGGATGTTGAGTGGGTGATTGATATTCCATTAATTTCTATCCTTTTATCCACAATATCCTAGAGATATATATATCTTTAAAACCATTTCTTTTCAATATATACGGGATCATTAAACCTCTCTTATCAAATTCTTTGGTTACTTAAAACCCTTTTAAACCTTGGAGTAATTCCAGATTATTTCATGCTTTTCTTAGGAAAATATCTACAAATCATTATTAAAGTATTAACAAAGATTTCTTATTTCCAAATCATAGCTTTTAAACAGGTCAAAAACAATGTTATTTAAGGCATCGTTTACTGTAACCCAAAACAATTAATTTTAAGTAAAAGGATCCATAGTAATTGAAATAATTCCAAATAATTTATTTAAAACTTGACAAAGATTTCTTATTTCCCAACCATAACTCTTTAATAGGTTGAAACCATGTTATCCAAGATGGTAAATCCAAATTAGTTAGTATTCGTGTGAAACAGATCTATGGAAATTATATTAATTTTACTCAACATCAATTTCCATATTCAACCTTTACCATTCGTTGAATAGTGGTGAAATAACTTTTTAAATTCACATGGATAGTATGGGTCCCCTCCTTGAAATTTAATACCAAGTATAAGATGATCATTTCTATACAATCCAAGTTATATCAAATTTGAAAAAAATTAATCTTTTATACTTGCCTCGTTTTCGACATTTCGACCTTATCTATTCCTCATCCAGGAAAGAGGCTAGGTGAGCCAGAGTACTGGTTGCTGTTGAACATCTCCTTAGTTTAAACACCTCCCATCCGGATCTCACGAGTAGAAAAATCTAGTGTACTCATCGGCTTTTAGAGCCAAGATTAAATCACTTAATTACAATAGCTTTTCTTTAAATCATTTATTTAAACTCTTTAGAATAAATTGTAAAACATCAAAATTACCTTTAAATTACTTAATTATTTATTGAATATATATATATATATAATATTTATGAAATAATGCTTTATTTTAAAACCATATTTCAAATTTATTAAAAGTGCTGCAAAAAGTGCTAGAAATAGTACGATGGATAGTGCTTATAAGGCTTATTTGGTCAAAAAACTTTTCTACCATTTAGAAATCCAATTTTATAACTCAAATTTCTTTTAAAATATTTATAGAATTTATTCCATATTTTTAAAGAAATAAAAATACCGCTTTTAAAGAATTTGTCGCTTTGATCCGAACTACCTAAGCACAACTATTTTGAAAACTTATTTTGCTCATATTTCAAAATCTACAAAACGAAATCTCGATCCTTTTCTTTTTTTTGGAAAATATGATTATAAGAATTCGGAAAATTATTATTCTACGGAATACGGACTCTGAATCCATCTATAAATGGATTTAACTTTCTACGGCATGAAATCGCGAACCACCGTTACACGATGTGTCTATTTTTGACTCAACTTTCATAACTACTCCAAACTTTACCAAATTGGATTTTTGTATTTATAAAAAATTTATACACCATTTTAAATAGGTTTAACAATCTCATATACAAAATTTCATTATTTAAGGAAAAATGATTTCCTTCGTGATATTCAACATGTACTAAACGTGATTGTTTAAACAATTTAAACAACTAGATTAAGCAACCAAACTTAATGATCGAATCATAGTAAACATCCATGACAAAAATTACATGTGTGTGTGTGTATATATATATATATATATATATATATATATATATATATATATATATATAAAGTTTTATTGATATTTTTCATCGGATTTTCGATGAACTAACTTTAAAACGGCCATATCCCTACAATGATCGAACCAAAGTCTATAGAGTCAAGTCCGGGACCTTGGGAAAGGTGACCTAGCTTGGAAGGAGGTGTAATGCTCGCCCTTAAAGGATGTTGGCTATGAGTTTGAAAGGTGGGGATGAGGTGTTTGACTTGGTTTTGGAAGTGGATTGACATGGTATATACATGTGTATATATTTTATTTTATTTTGCCATAACTTTGCAAATATTTTTTCAAAAGATGGAAACCATTAGAGAAGAGTTCTTAGAGCTTCAAGAAGAAGGCGGAAGAAGAAGTGAATTGTGTGAATGTAAGTGGGTATTTATAGGAAAGTTTTGCATCAAAAATATCATGATATTATCTCCTTACCTAAGCATGCTTGCATCACCATTCCACTTCATCCCCTCCCATCATCTTTTAGCCGACCCCGAAGCATACTCAACCCTCTATGTGCTTGGCTTGTGATGTGATGTGATACCTTGTTTTTATCTATGTTTACACATAAGGAGATTGTATATATACATATGTGTTTGGATATTTTCTTTGCTTGATTTGACTAATTCCTAAACATAATTAAATGTATATGCATATAAATTTGCATATGTGTTCATATATGTGTATATGTATCACAACGTTGTAATGATTTATTTATAATTCTATACGTTTAACCATTACGAATTTCGAATCCCGGTCACATTTCCAATTTTCAGTTAAACTATATATATTAGTAAGAAAAACTTAAAAATATATTCTCATCATTATAATTGAATTAAAACAATCTCACTTGAATTATAAAACCATATATATCGATATTAACAGTGTTTACAAAAAGTGCTATCATATCGATATCTCTTTATAAAACTATTATAAATGATTTATTATCACTTCATAAATAATTAAAGTGAATTAATATCATATTAAAAAATATATTTGAATAATTATAATAATTATTAAATCGTTAAACCTCAATTTAAATTCATTAAATCAATTATTAAATATGATGCCATTATTAATGATGTCATAAATACATTTTACCCCCAAAAATAAAATAAATAATTTTATTTCATATTCTTGTTTGAATATATAAATAAGTGTATGTATTTAGCTCCATGCGCGATTTATGATAATTATTGAGCTGTTTATCGATAATACGGTTTTCGATCATTTTATGATATTTTTCCGAAGTTTACATTTTTGTAGAACTTATTTAAAATGAGATGACCATCGTTATTAATTATTCAAGACATCATAATCTATGTTAAAAACCATATATTTGAATATTTTCAAAATAAATAAAATTTATCGAAATTATAAATTTGACGGGTCTTTACGCATTTATTTTGTAAAAATACAAGCGCAAGTTTAACACACACAAGGGTCTAAGGAGATGATATTTCATAAGTGACGATATAACGAAAATTGCTATAATGACATTTACACAAATCAAACAGTATGTCATAAATATTTCAACCAAACAACCAAATAAGCAATATAAGAATGTAAATAAATAAATATTGCCAAGGAACCCCTTAGGGTCTCTCTATGAAAGTCCCTTATTAATCTTTTACATATAAATATGCATAGAATATATTCCTAAGTAACTCAAATAAAATGGAGACCACATCTGGCGTTCCCGAAACCCTAGCAACTGAATTAGAAGAAGATGGTACCGATGGGTTGAAGGATGTAACAATCCAAAATTTAACCCATAATAATTAATTAAATGATAAAATAACTTTATGAAATTATCAGAATTAAGCCACAAGAGTTGCATCATTGTGTCCACGGTAATTTTCTAGTCAATTTCCATATATAGAACATCATAATCCGAGCTAATATGAATGTTACGAATTAATCAAGAGATCGAGAAAAATATTATTATTATTATATGGGCTAGGCCGACCAGGAGGTCGACCTAACCATCACCTAGGTTGACCGGCCGGTCGACCTAGGAGGGTGAAGGTCGACCTGGCGGTCGACCTATCCAATGTATGAAGCGTAGAAGATTTCTTCTTCGTACTGTGTGATTTTAACGCATCATTTTCGTTCCTTTGGCCCATTTAGTCCCTTCGTGCTTCCATCCAATGGCTCCTATTCAGCCTATGACGTGGTTGCATCCTATTAAATCTCCAAATCCAATGGTTTGAGATCCACTTCTACATCTATAAATAGAACCCTATGCCTAACACTTTTTCTCATTCTAGATTTTCTCTGCTTGGGTTCACCTTTTCAGGAAGGACCCTAAAAGGAATAATTTTCAAGAAGAGAATCTTTTTAATAAAAATATTTTAATACCCTCAAGTGGATCCAGGAAGGCCTAAAGGGAAGAGATTAGGACCATAAGTGAGTGATTGTAATTATTTTAAATTCCTTTAAGTAATTTAAATTAATAGGGTTTTCAATAGTTGTAGTTTTACTATGATTTTTGGAGTAACCTTTCTAATAATTTATTTACAGTTTTAAAATTATTTTCATTCTATTTCTTCTAGCTATTCTTTTCAATTAATTTCAGTTTATTTCTAGCTTTCCCATTTATTTACAGTATTTTAGTTTATTTACTCTTATTGATGCATTATTTACATCTTCTTCCTACGCCTTGGATTTCCTTCTATTTTTAGTTTTCTTTTATTCCTCCTTCTTCTTATTCGTGTATGGATTAGAATAGAATTAACGTGAAATTGGATTAAATTATAAGAAATCTGAAATAACGGAATATAAGATGTAAATTATAAAAAGCGCAATATAAATGGAATTGGACTGGAATTGTGCCTAATTATGATATTAATGGGCTGAATTAAAAAGATTTGCCTGGTTATAACTTAGAATTATAAGTAAAAAGAATAAAAGAAGAAAGAAGCTTATTTTCACACTTAGACCTTGGGTTAAGTAATAAGCATGATTGTAACAGAAGTTATAAATTGATAAACTATGGAAACTATGGTGCTTATTTTAAGACTTAGGATAAATTAATACGCAGTAATAGTAATTGATAAAAATAAAGACTTATTTAAATAATTTATCTAAGTTAATAAGCAAGGATAAAAATAGGACTTGTACCAAATAGCATTCCCCTAATATTTCTATGGTTACGGTGTTTCACATAATCCTAAAGTGAGACGAGGTGCTTCACATAATCTTGATGTGAGGCGAGGGGCACGCTTATGCTTACAGTGGTAGTAAACGGTCAATTTATGGTAGTTCAAATCAAGGGGATTTGAACAAGGGGCGCAACTAGATTTTTGTTTGATAGGGACCGGTACCAACAGAATTTTCCCTATTTTTCTATAGGCATGGTGTTTCACATAACCCTGAAGCGAGACGAGATGTTTCACATAATCCTGAAGTGAGGCGAGGGGCAAGCTTATGCTGTCTAAGGTAAATAAAAGGTCAAAAGAGGGAACAACGGGAACGCGAGCTCAGTGGTGGTCACGCATGCGGCTTCCAGTGATGGCTTATAAATCCTTATGAGTTCCAAGCGATGAGCTCCTAGCACTTAGTGAGTGTGTCTTTTGTAGACAACAAAGTCTATTGTGCAGGGAAACGTCCAGTCCACAGTAGATTCTGTGTAGAGCAGGCCGATCAAAGGGTAGAATTAGGATTTCGGCCTAACTATAGGATTAGGAATTCAGCCTAATTAAGCAGTTATCAAAGATAAGTGTAAACAATTAAAGTAAACATATCTTATTAATTGAGCAGTATTTTAATCGTACTTATTTTTAGTTTATCTCTTTCCTATTTCCTTTATATACTAGAACTATTGAAGGGTCTATTACTTTTACTTTGCTTAAAGATTCCAATAGTTACTATCATTCACCAGACTTTTAGTCTGACCCACTCCTCTATTTTCCCCTTTTCCCTCATAGGCAATCAAAGGAGGGGACAGTAGTTTGTGGTTACTCGAAGAATTATTGAAAGAAGATTTCTACCATGTATTTCTTTTATTCTAGCTTTTGCTCTTTCTATGTACTAGCTTATTATGAGGATATTTGTGCTCTGGTTTTTGTTGACACTACGAGTTTTTATTTCGTGAGACATGTTGGGCTTTAAGATATGTATGTTATGTTTGGATTTTGACTTATTTGGTTTATGAAGCAATTATGAAGCTTTTATTTTAAATAAGTTACTATTTTAGTTTCCTCTGTTTTTACCTTTTTTGTCTTGTGAATCTTAGTCTCTGTTAGTTTCAGTTATACCAACAATGCACCATATCTTTTAGTGTGCCCTTTTCGGTATATTTAGGGGTGCGGGGGTGCTTCACTTGGTATCAGAGCCTAAGGTTACAAGATTCCTAAAAATTTATTTTAAACGTAAAGTATTTTTTTCAAAATAACTTGTTTTAAAAGTATTTTTTGAAAAATAACTCTTAGAAATAGTTTTTAAGTATAAAAGAGTTTTTATAAAAATCTCCTCAAAAGTCCAGCTCAATCTCCCTTCGAATCATTCCTAAATTATGATTTTCTTTCCGTGGAATGGCAGATGCCTTGAACCTTCCTAAGGGTATTCCATTCCCATCCAAGCTTCGTAGGTATCTACAAGTCACGACTCCAGGGGTGCAAGGGCAAGCGCCTAATCCAGCACAGCGGGTGGGAATCCCATCAACTCATCTGCAGCGGTTAATTTCACTAAGCTTTGTAAAGATTTTGCGTACTTGGGTGGAAAGACTTTTTTGGTACATTGTGGAGGCTCGGGGTTGGCTTAGAAGCACGAAGAGGATATTCAGACTATTAGGATTGGATAATCAGCAATGGGTGCAGCTAGCATCTTAGCAGTTGAGATAGGAGGCTTCTTACTGGTGGGAGGTTACTGAGTTGGAAGGAAGAGAAGTTATTTGGAATGGATTTTGAGAGAAATTTGATAGGAAATTTTATCTCAAGCAGAAGAGAGTATTCAGTTAGAGCGGTTTATTAACTTGAAGCAAGGAAGCTTGTCTGTGAAAGAGTACATAAATCAATTTAATGAATTATCGTGCTTTGGAATAGAATTTGTAAATACACCATATAAGAAGGCTATGAAGTTCGTGAAGGGGTTAAATCAGACCCTTCAAGGGTTGTTGTTGAGTCACATACCAATGGGAGTTACCTGTGAGTCACTGGCAGGGATGGCGCTTATATCTAATGCAGCCAAGGAGGGGAGCCTAAAGAAGCCGTTTGGTCTGAAGATTCTAAGAGGAAAGAGGAAGGCGCTCAGAAACAGATCAAGAAATGTGCAAAAGTTGTGGGATGGTCAGTCATTTAGCCAAGGACTGCAAGAGAAGGAAGATGCAAGAGAGGGAAGATAAAGGGAAAATGCCATAATTATGGAAAACCCGGTCACATTAATAAGTATTGTCCCCAGAAGATGGGGCAAGGAGCGGATGCACCAGCAGCACAGATTCAGGCTTTGGAATCGACACCCTCCAGTAGCAGACCAAATCGAGGTAGGAAAATTTGATCTTTTTTTTTTATTTTTCCCATTTGGGCTCTTTTTCAATTCTGGAGCATCTCACTCTCTCATCTCTAGTTCTCTAGTAGTTTGTTTGCACTTAGACATCTCTTTAGTAGTAGACCTCATTGTTGTTTCAAACCCCATAAGTGGATCAGCACACTTGTCTATGGTTTGTAGGGGTTTGAAAATTTTTATCCTAGGCATAGAATTTGATTGTGATGCCTATGTTTTAGGGTATGGGATGATTTTAGGAATGGATTGGCTATCCACAGATGGAGCTACATTTGATTGTGAGAGGAGAGTCGTCAGACTAGAGACATGGATCAGTAGGACTCTCGAGATTTCTTGCGACCCGCAAGGGTCAGTTATTTTAAGCTTCCTTTATTCCCTAGATTCATCATCATCAGAGTTAGATTTGATTCCTATCGCCAGTGATTTTCCAGACATCTTTGAGGAATCTAGGGGACTACACCCCCTAAGAGAGATATTAATTTTAGGATTTATTTTGCTGGCCAATAGCATTACCTGTAGGGCATATGGCGCCTAGGGAAAGGAAATGATTAAGCAAGCAGATCTGTGAGCTTTTGAAAAAGGTTTCATAAGAAGAAACATATCCGAATAGGGAACGCCAGTCGTCTTCACTACCGAAGCAGGTGGTTCTCTTCGACTTTGCATTGACTATAGAGAATTGAATAAGCTCATAAAGAGGAACCATTATCCACTCCTTAAGATAGATGATATTTTCGACTATCTAGTTGGCTCTTTAGTATTTTCTCGGCTTAGTCTAGCCACTGGATTTCATCGGCTTAGGGTAGCTGATGACAGCATTACTAAGACCGCATTTAGGACACCTGACGGATTCTTTGAGTGGTTGGTTATGTCTTTTGGGCTAGTCAATGTCCCAGACTATTCTATAGATTGGATGAACCATGTTTTTAGAGATGTCCTAAAATAAAGTTCGTGGTGGTATTCATGGTCAACGTTTAGATGTTTTCCAAGAAGTATGGAAGAGCATGGTATTCATCTAAAGGAGATTCTTCGTATGCTTCGTGTTCATCAAGTGAGGACTGAGTTCTTGAAGTATCACTTTTGAAGTGCGTTTATTGGGGCATAGAGAATGTCCACACACGGTAGGGATTTAACAACTGGTTTTGTACATTTAGGGTTCGAATTATGGAAATCCAAGGAGAGGTAGGCAAGGGTTAGAGATGTAAAATAAAATTTAGTTGATAAGCAAAGAAGAAAGTCCATGTGTAGATAATTGCAGAAATTATAATTGTCTCTGACAAGTGGATTTGACGGTGATGCCTTAGAATAAATATGAGTATACAAGAGGAATATGAGTAAAAGCCTTTAGTTTAAGAAAAGTACTCCTAGGTTAATAAGGACAAAATCCATTTTATACCAAACCCAATAAAATGAAAATTTTGAAATTTAAAAATTTGAAAAAAATGTAATTGTTAGAATTGAAATTTTTTGTTGTTAATATTTTCTTTTAGAAAATAAATATGGGGATTTTTAAAGAATGGTATAGAATTTAAGTTGATTTTTATATAAGGAGAAATTAAAATTCTTTTTCGGGGATTATGGAGTGTGTATATATAACTCACTAGTTTCTTTGTAAGTAAAAAAAGATTTTAAATATAAAATCCTAGAGTGTATCAATTATCGAAAACGTAGATTACAAATTTTTTGTTATAATAAATGTTTTCGTGAAAATTAAGAGGAGCATAAGCTATAACACTATTGTTATAATAACACCCAAGAGAAATATTTTCACATAGGTATATAAGATTTATTGGTATTTATTTAATTGAGTCCATACACTAGTATTTTTGGGTTGTAGTAACGATGTTTCATAAATTTAAAACATCATTAATTATCTCACAAATCCATAAATCAAATTATAATATTTTTATAAATTTAAACAGCATTAATTATCCCAAAAGATAATTAATCAAATTTATAATCATTTATAAATTTAAAACAATATTAATTATCTTGAATGATAAATAAATTAATTTATAATTTTTTATAAATTAAAATATTTTTAACTATCCCAAAAGGTAATTAATCAAACCTAGAACTTCTTTTACATATTTAATCAATGCTTACCCTTTATTTTCAAAATTCTCAAATTTTTTGAAAATATTGTTTAATAAACTTTCAAAGTGCAAAAACGCGATTAAACATTTATTTTGTAAAAAAAAATATGCGCAAGTTCAATACACATAAGAGTTTAAGGAGACGATATTTCATAAGTGACGGTATAAAGAAAATCACAATAACCGATACTTACACAAACCAAATAGTATGTCATAAATATTTCATCCAAGCGTTAACATACGCAGTATAAGAATATAGATAAATCAGTATTGACGAGAGACCCCTTAGGGTCTTTCTATGAATGTCCCATGTAAACCTTATATTTTAAGAGCATCCCCAACAGAGGGTCGCCCACTTGGTGACTGACCCCAATAGAGAGCTAGTGTGCCTAATTTGAGCTCATTACCGACTATCAAGGTGTCGCTTTGATGGTTTTGACAATTATTGAGTTATCCGGCATTATGTATACCGAATAACTTCATGTAGATTTTAAATAATACCAATGATGAGAACTACAATTCTAACCATTTATATTTATTCGGCACTATCAATTCTACCGGAAAATCGATGCATTGTTGGGTGATGCACCGTACAACTTTTGCTATTGGGAATGCTCTAAGCCGAGATGGGTGGTAAATTGTTTGAACTTCTTTGATCTTGATAAATTTTCAATATAAATATCGTGAGAAAATTTTCCCGTGCTTGGTATCTTTAAACTAATTAATAGAAGAAAAGGACGACAATTGGGATATGGGAGATGTGGGGCAAAAGCATCAAGAAGAATCTATTTGCTCGACAAGCGAAATGCGGCAGGAAAATTAATTTAAGGAACTCAATCTAATAATCATTGGATGCAATTTATATATTTTTACTATCGTGTAAAAATTCGATTATTCCTCTATCTTTAGTCCACTCCAAACGCAAAAATGGTTAGAATGAAAATGTTGGTGGTACAAAAACAGTGTATGTGGATTAAAATTATGAAGTATTTCATTTTTCGATATTTGTAAGAAGTAGCAGGAACGAAAATTTCTGAATTTTATTATATTCAGTAGTTTATTACCAAGAAATAGTGTATATTGATCAAAAGTAATTAAGCGATACGACTTTAATATATTCGGAATTTCTGCGATTCAAAATCTTAGTTTAGAGCTCTAGAGTTAGTCGGTGATGAGAGTGTACAGTTGGTTGTAAACTTTACTCTTTTGGTTACTTTCTAATTTTGCATTTTTTGATGATAAAATTACAGTCATTGTTCATTAACTAATAAATCTAATTTTTATGGATTAACGAGAGAACCGATGAAGTTATGCTGATTATTTCAACTAAATTTGTTATTGTAATAATGAAACCTCCGTTCATATGCATCAATAGTTATTTTTTTGTGCTAAATAGGCATACAAATACAATATGTACTCAACTGCAAATTTGCACTTTCCACTAGAAAACGTTGGAAACATTTTTCTGTCCAATGCCGACGGTGACAATTTTTTACCAATCAAATTATAATACGTTATTTTTATGGAATCGGTTGTATTAAAAGAATTTAAAAGCAAGTAAGTGACAAAATTTGGCCTATAAGAAGTTCAAATGATCGCAGTTGCATTTTTCAATCTTGATGATTTTTGTTTGAGTGAATGTATAATGAAACTCATCATAATATATAAAAAAATTCCAAATTTTTTGATTTTTTTAAAGGAAAGGTAATTTAATTCAGTATATCGGTTACCAGCTTGCAATGTATTAACCTTTAGCACACCGACATTATCGATAATGTACAAATGCGTTTTTGATTTACCAATGAAACCAGTCTGGTGATGGTATTTTAAAATTGCTAACCCACCGTTATCGTAATAGCCATAATTTTAACACGTGTTTGTGCACGCGTGTAGACACATATACGAGGAAGGATTAAAATCTCCTTGTTGTCTCCCTTCTCCTTTTGTGCAATGAAATTCAAATCAAAGTGACTTTTTGTAGATATGTTTTATTTGTTAACGAGATCATTTATACAAAATATAAGTTATTTTGAAACTTGCAATCCTTACGAAGTTGCATTTCAAATGGTCGTCAAATATGAATATTTTCAATGGTTCACATTGACTTATGGTTCTGAAAGAGTTAGTTTCGAAATAATCTAGAATTTTGTATAGATGATCTTAGTAATAAAAATAACACATTAAAATTCACTTCCATTCAAATTATTTTTCCAAAAAAGCCGTAGGGGAATGGAAGAGGATCTAAATCCCTCTATTTGTGTATAAGTGTACGTACTAAACGGAGTCCGCACTACATGGTTTTTATGTTCTCGACACTATAATACCAAACTGACACAGCTATTCACTACAGATACAACATCGTTTCCGACGCCATAAAACCATCGACAGTCATCGATAGCCGATGGAAAAAAGTCATTGGAAAGAAGGTCATCATCAAAAAGTGTTTTCAATGGTGTCGTCGAAGGATTTATGAAGGCATTACCGACGATATTTTGAAGGCCGTTGTGTACACGTGGCTAGCTACATTTTAATCACACTTGTGTCGGCCGTCGTCGGAAGTCGATGGGAGCCATTGGTTATTGTTTACCAATTGAATGTCGGCTAAAACTTTATCAATTGCATGCCTTTATGATGACTTACCAGATTGCTCTGATGATAGATAGATTCATTGTTGTTAAGTTTCGTGATTTTGCTCTGATACCATGCTAGTGAATTAGATATTTTTTTTGAAGAAAGTAATGAATAGATATTTCTTGAAAGAAAGCAGAAATTTTGTATTATGAATCGAATACATGTAAATTGTGTTTCTGCTGTTATTTATAATGTAACTAATATATTGACTTGGGCTTAATACATAAGCCCATTACTACAACTCGTATTCATTTATTATATCCGCTTCTATTCATAACAACCGCTTATATTTTGATTTAATTCTCATTAAGTAGAACTTATACGAAGAATGTTCAACTGCATCCCTCTTTTGGAACGCCCTAATCTTATTTTGAGTTACGCGTCTTTAAATACTATACAATTTTACGGATGTTTAATCCATTTTATGAATATCGTCTCTGTAAAGTATTGTGTCATTTTGAAATTTATAACCTTGTCAAAATAATAAGTAAATATGAACTGAACATATAAATCTATGTAAATTTATTTATGACAGCAACCATTTATTCTTTATTATTGAACATTAATCGATTCATTATAATTTGAATAATTTTGTTGTGGAAAAAGACGAATTGCGTGGTTTTTAGATGCCACATATAGCTTGTTTCATATGATAGCAGTTTCAAAATTTAGCCAAATAACACATCTTCCCTCACCACATGCATAGGCTAAAGTGCTAATTCCCACGCCATCGCACCCCAGTGCTTTCTCAAACATGGGCTCATAGTGGCCGCCTTCCGTGGTCCTATCTGCCTATTTGTTGTTGTTATATGATTCAAATATGTGCCTATAAGTGTTCGGATTGAAGATATGACATAGAAATTCGTATTAAAGAAGTTGGAAGTCGATTGGAAAAAGTGAAGATCAAAAGAGATCAGAGTGGGGAGCATGTGTGCTGCCTAGAGGAGGTCATACGTCTGACCGCATCATACAGAGGTCTGACGAGGTTTAGAAAATTATCCCGACAAATTTGGTTAGACATCTGAGTTACTCAGAAATGTTTCCTGAGATTTGTCTCGGACATTTGACTTCGCCTGTTAGACATCTAAGACGGTGAAAAGTAATTTTGAACTTTTCGGTGTTTGGTTCTCTCTATTTATAGTGTCGTTTCTTTTGATGTGATCGGATGGCCTAAAGTGATTAGTGCATCTAAATAGCCTCTTAATCATCCCTAATACGATTAGATAATCAAAGAGATTTTCAATAATTTTAATCAATAGAAGCCCTAGCTAAATCAAATTGGGGTTTTTCTTTGAGCGCTCTAATTTGTGATATGTTTAATTGAGTGTATGATTAGAGAGAGTTTCCCCATCTTGTAACTCTCTAATCATAGAATCGGCTTGTAATCTTTGGTGATTGAATAAAGGGGTTGTTTAGTCTCAGTGGACATATGATACTTTTATTCGAACCAAGATATTTTCTATGTCTTATTTCTGTTATTTTATTTGTATGATTGCATAATTGAATTTGAGTTTCATTGGTATCCAAATAAGCAATACTAGATCTTGATAATAATTCGCTTCCGCTCAATCCGATTTTATCACAACACTAGCCGCTACCTCCTCACAACTTCATCCTGAAAAGAAAAATCATGCATCTATTAGCCACCTCCGATGCTATATACATCTTCCATCTCATACAACATCGTTGCTCACCTAGCTTACTAATCATCAATTAATGGAAAAATAATAAATAACAAATTGATACTGTACAGTATCATTATATTGACGTGTAAAGAAATATAAAAAGTAAAAAATCATATTGACTCATATCAATTGATCAAAAGATGATTATACAATGTAAGGTCAACTATTAATTACACAATAAAAGAAATATAATTGTTGTATTCTTTTTCATAATTCAGTAAAACAAAACTGATACAATACGGTAGCACTATAAAATAATTTATTAAAAAAACATGATAAATATTCAAAATATTAAATAAAAATGATACCACTTTACAAAGCTATGTAGTAACGTTAAAAATTAATTTATGAAAATAGTATTATAAACTTTCAAAAAATAAAATAAAAAGGATTTTACCTTTCAAAAAAATCATAAAATGATACTAGAAAGTGGAATATAAAATATTAATTCAAAAATGACACTTGATTCATAAAATTAGAAATATGGAAGGCACATTCAAATTAATTAAGAAAATTGCTAGAGAAAAATCAGCTCAAAATAAACTAGTTGCAGCATCCCATAATTTAATTTTCTCAGTTTTTGAACATTTAATTAATTTTAAATATTGAAATAATTAGTTTTTAAAGTTTATTAACTCAAATTCAAATATAGTGATATAAAATATTTGAATTGTTAACCGATTATTAATTAAACGGATTTAATAACCTTATTTAACTCATTTTCACTAATAAATAATAGTCAAAATTAGCCACAAGGGCCTCTTTAGCAAGTGGAATTAGTTTCTAGGACACACAATGAAAATAATTACTTTCAAGGACAAAACATAAAATGATTAGTTTCTAGGGCCTACAAACCTATGAAATTATGTCCTTGAAAGTAAATGGACTACCGACTTTGTCCTTGAAAGTAATTATTTTGCTGATTTTGGCCTTGAAAGTAATTTTTTTGATTGTGTGTCCTAGAAACTAATTGGACTACGAAGTTCGTCCTTCTGGTGAAATGCCCCTAAATAATAATGGCGAACTCATTTTGTAAATTTATTTAAAATAATAAATGGTTTGAATAAATAATAAGAAAATTAATTTTTTTATAATGACTCGATTTTTAATTTAATTTATTTGACTTTCCTATAATTTTTAATTTAGGAAATATTTAAATTTTGTTTGTTGTTTTTTTAGGCAAATGTTGGAATTTTTGTAATCTTACAAAATACGATAAACAGTGTATATTATTGTTGTTTTGGGAACGTATCGCGTTTGTTTGTACGATTGTGTTTTTGTTTTGTCGCTCGCGGTTCATATGCAAATGAAATTCTACGTGGCGAGATGTCGAAAATAGCAAATTAAATACATCTCAATACTTAGACAAATCAAAACTCAAGCTTTCGTCTTTTTCCCTTCCTTTTTCTTTTGCATGTTCCAGTAAACAAAGAGTTGCCTCCGAGACGTATTTCCAAATTTAGCTTTGGATGCTTTAGAGCTTCAGGAGACGAGTATCACCAAGACATATTACCATATACGTTTATATCTGCTGCATTGGTTGTTTATATTTACCATCATTTGTGAGGATAAGTTGATTTTTTTGTCCAGGTTGATGATAGATTAGCGTCCTCTAATTTGATGTATGTATATTACAGATTTCTTTTGTAAAGATCTGTTGTATATTATATATTACTCATCACGATGTGATATTCTGTTCTATATTTTCTTTCTTTTTCCCTAGCAATCTGCTTTTGTGACACTATGATGCTCGACGCGTGAATACTATTGATGTATTAGTGTTGAGGGTCGAAAAGGTGGGTCGTTACAAGTGGTATCAGAGCTTAGGTTGAGCGAACACCTAGGCATTAGTGGGGTAGTCATATTTGAGATAGGTTTACTAATACCTTAAAACGAGTTTGAATATAATATTATAATAACAAGGTTTTTAGGGTTAATTATAATAAATATTTACTAATTACAAAATGTATTTTCGAAATGTAGTTAAGTGATTCAAATTTATTTTGAATATCATAGTTTATTACAAGGAAACTAGTAATGGAACTCGATGGTTCGAGAATAGTTATTTGTTTTAAGAATTGTGAAATTAATTAATATTAGGTTTGAAATATGAACTTTTATGTATTTAAATTTAAAAAATTCTAGAAAATTTTATAATGTTGAAAAATAAATAAGATTTTAATATTAGAAAGTAATTTTGAGAAAGAAATAATTTTAGAATTTATCTTAAACAAAATTGTTTATAACCCAAAGAATAAGAGAAAGAAATCGCTATAAGAAATCGTGCTATTAGTTGCATTCTATAGCAATGTTTGAATGCTAAATGCATCTATTTCTTAGGCCCAACTGTACTAGTAGCGTTTCAGATTTAATTATTCTAGGTGGCGGGCTTTTGTTTTTTCATTCCCGCTTAACATCTGTTTTTCATTTTCTTTTGTTGCTAGCGCCAAAACAAAACCTAGAATTTATCAAAGTCTCAACACAACTTTCTAGATCTCTAAAACAAAATAAAGCCTAATATTTTCATTCTCGAATCTCTAAAATTAATTCGACCCAGCCTAAATCTTCTCCTTGGTCTAAATCGTCGCCTCTCATCATCAGTTTTGAGACGCCGATGCCATTAGGTGTTCACCAAAGGTGAAGGAGATGGAGAAGAAAAAATGGAGCGGTTTTGCAATACTAGATCTTCGAGGCGTCCATCGCGAAGTAGAGATGAAGAAGGAAGACAAAGGAAAATCTCTACTTGTTTAGGGTTTTGTTTATCAACTAGTATTTTTATTATCGAATTTTCATTATAATTATAACATTTTCGTATTTGGTTCTGTGTTGATTACCAAACGTTGATAACTTTTTCTGAACACTATGAACATTATAATATGAATCCTTGAATTGAAGCCTATGCATAACTACTGATAAAAAAAACAGGATTGGTTTCTAGCTAACTAGATTTTTTAATGTTGATTTTTTTCTTTTGCTACAAAATTATTGATTGTACAAAACATATTCTAGGTTTCATTTTTTAATATTATTATTATTATTATTATATAGTATTCTAAAGAACCATCTGATAATATATTGCACAGTCTAACAAAATAAAGTAGCAGTTATATATATACACATACATATATATATTATAATGTGTCAGTGCTAGTTAGTTTTTTTAGTTAAAAGTATGTGTGGTCTATGTTATGAAGTTTATTAACCTTTGTTTCAAAATAACAATTCACTGGCATATTTTTTAAGCTAAGATATGACAATAATATTATTAAATTACACTTTTAACAACATGGACATAGTTGTTTATATTTTATTAATTAAGTTTAGTGAGATTTGTTTATAGCTTTGGTACATTATTGGTACCTTGGACATATTTGTTTCAGGGCTTTGGTTTATAACTTTGCACATAAGTGGTTGTTGAGTTTGGTTTATAAACAACAAACTGTCCAACAAAGTTAATTTAATTTATTAATTAAAATTTTCATACAAACATGGTGCCCACTGCTTAATAAATGGCTCGGGAAATCAACAAGTTGCCTAAAGATGTTGGGCTTCGCATTCCTAAAGATATTATTTCGTTACTATAATGGAAGCTTATATGATTGAATTTTTTTAAAATACATTGGTAATGTATTATGATTTTTCTATTTGATCATATTTGTTTCCATGACTCTAGTTGCTTATAAGATAGTAAAGGATATTAGGATATTCGCATACATTGAGCACACATTGATGGTTTATGTGTGGATCAAATATTTTAAGTTCAAGTGTCATTTGGTGTCTCTTTGTCCTACAATGTCACTGGTATTAGCTTACTTTGTAAAAACCCCATTTTGAAATGAAGACAAATCAAATTTTGCTTGTAATAACCGCCATCAATGTGTTGGTTAGACATGGTATCATGATTTTCTGACAAATACAGTTGATATATCATCAAAAAGTTATGGGCATAAATATATTCTTATTAGTTAACAAGGGTATGTATGTAGTGTACTTGTATTGTTCAGGGAGGAAGAGTTTCTTATAAAGTGAAAGGTAAACAATTTAGTTACTGCAATGACGAAGTAAATGAGTTCAAAAGACAATCCTGATCTCATTTATGTCATCCATCTTATGATGCTTATTAGGATATGTGTTATCTCTTATGCCTGGAATAAGTTTTGATTGAAGAAATCCGTTGCTATATGTGTATGTATCCAAACAAACAAAAAATCTACTTTTTACATATGTATGTTAAGAACAATAAAATGGAAAAAATGCACATATATATAAAGTAATTAATATGTTGTATTTAAACGTATGTGCTTGTGACAGTTCTGGTAGGTGAAAGTGAACAATTACGTGAGAGAATGTATTCAATAACCATATACATATATGTAAAACTAAAATTTTTACTTCTATAAATTAAAGTTTTAATCAACTCAATAAATAAATAATGGGAGTTATGGAAGCTTGCGTATAAGAGGTTGAGTGCGTAACCAAGTTCTGTTGTAGATTGAGAGCTTATTCTTTGTTTTGGTCTTGACAGTCTGATTATCTGGTTATTGCAAAATCAACATTGTATTTCTTTTTTTTTGTTGTGATTCATTTCGTAACTTTTTCCTTGTGTTCTTGGACTTCATTACAAACTTAATTTTATTTATATGCTTGAATTCCTGGCTTCTACATGGGAGAAAGGCAATAATGGGTATATGTTATAGGCATATGACTGTTCACTTCTATAAAGAGATATTTGGTTTGTAAATTGTTATTATTTAGAATTTAAATGATCTTCTTCAAAACTAAGATGTTGAAATATATTCACTATGACCATTTTTCTAAATATTTTCTTCAAAAAATTAGATGCTACAAGATTGAAAAAAATCAAACTAACTATAATAATTTTATCGCAAAAATATGGCCAAGTATTCATTCATCTTGAATGTGTTAGACATATATAATTTGTAAAAATTAATTCACGCACAAAGCATGTGTGACCATCACGCATGAAGCATTTTGACCATCAGTTTAAACAACATTCGAGAAAGTAACGGGTTGAATACTTTGTGTAATAGTACTCGGTGGTAGCAGTGATAGAGTAGTTTTAACAACTGCCTCCACTATTTCATCCCATTTCCTTCTACTTGACATATTATTATACCTTTTGCTTGCTGCAAAACAAGGCTGATAAATTGTCTAAATTTTAAGCAAGACCCTTTTTTCACCCACAAGTAAAGAACAAACAGCAAACAACGTTGTTTTATCCTCTAGTTTCTCTATTATTCAATGCCTTATGAAACTCATTGCTGTTTGATTATTATAGGCACAATGAACAAAACCGTTCAATCACTGTCCAACTTGGTGTATGGAACAAATTTGTCAACCGTCCAAGTAAGGGTTGCTCGACATTGGATTTTGGTAAATCCAAGTATAAACGAGCCTTACTCACTTAACCTACGGCTTCTGGACAATGAAGTAAGTTGTTTTTCTGTTTTTCTAATTAGTCGGTAAATTTTTTTGCTTCTTTAACTATAATATAAATTCAGTTAGAGTATATTTTATGTTTGCTTGTAATTTCTAGGTCTGTAGATGGCAGTAAGTAAGAGGAAGGCAGGTTATGGTGTAGGCATGAAGTTTAGGGTTGTAGGATGTATGAATGGAAATTAAAGTTATTATGGTGAGTATGATGGATGAGGTTAGTATCACAGAAGGGAATGATGGCTATTATGTTGGGGTTTATGGTCGAATGGTCTCTGTTGATTAGGTTACGTGCAGTATGATCAGTTGGAAGTGAATGTTGTGGTTTGCTAAAGTGAATAGTGGATGGTCGTGAAGTCGTCAGAGATGAACAGGCAGAGGCACAATGGAAGTTTAGTAGTTGAAAGTGTGGGCAAGAAGTGTGTTAATGGTTTATGGCAGGAAGACTGACAGGTTGTGGTTGATGTGCAGCAGTTATGAGGAGGGTGGTTGACAGAAGAAGTGGAGGATGGTAGTGTATGGTGGTGTAGTCAGATGGTAGTTTTGGCAATGGTGGTTGACAATGGCAGTATTTAGGTGATGTGGATTTTTTGTGGATGTTGGTAAGAGAAGTTGTTTAGTGTTTGTACACTATGAAGGCGACAGTGTTTATATGAGAGTTAAGAAAGTGGATGGTTGACACAGTTTATATTTGAAATGACGGTAAGTGGTTGATGGTGTTAGAATGTTGAGGCAAGGAATGGAGTGATGGCTTCAAATGGAGGATATGTTTGAAGTGTTTACTGATGGAATAGTGAACTGTTCCACTGAGATAGGCTTGGGTGATGAAATGTGCATGGGAGGCAGTGGGGTAAAATGTAGACAGTGGGAGGAAGAGGTTGGAGATGGTAGTATTGTGTTTAGGGAGGTGAATTGAGTTTGCACAGGTAAGCATTGATAACTTGATAATGATGCTATGTTTCTTCTATTGTATCTGAAGTTCTGAACATTTATTTTCTGCCCTGAATATGAAAAACTGATGTCTAACATGTATAGTCAGTATACTAAAAATATCATGATATAGAAAATTTTCTGGTTTATTCAGGTTGTTCACTTCAAAGGGTCGAGGAAAAGGCTAATGCTTGAGTCATGGAACTTCTTCAGTTCAACATCTAATTTACCAAATATGCTGTGTCTTATATTAAGGAATGGGAGAACAAAGTATGACTTTTGACATCTGAATCGCTTTGCTCTTTTAATGTCACAATGAACGCAATTACCGGTAAGTTTATCGCTTCAGCTACAATTTCATGCTATCCTTCAATTACAACTACAACATCTATCATAATGCAAGCAGTTTATGCATGACAGTTTACGCAACCAGTTTATGCACACCTATCGTGATATAGTAAATTCTATTTTAGCAAGTTTACGCAAGCAGTTTATGCACACCTATGACAGTTTACAAACTGGATATTAGCAAGTTACAATTGAAAATCGTTTTAGACAATGTTTATTAACTTTTGAATTCTATTTATTTAGCTATTAGTTTTTGATATGCATGGTTTCAGTCATAACTGTATTTTTGTAGACGGGCCTGGAAGTCGATTCTAATGCAGTTGCTAAAGTCATAATGGAAGAGTCGCCGATCATTTTGAAGGTGTCAAGTCTTTGGTCGAGGTGGTTGGGGTTAATGGCAAATTTTCCAAAGAGATCTATAAAGCTTTTCCAGGTAATAAGTGCACATTCATATCCTTAACTTAGCTTGGTTAATGATTTACTTGCTGGGATCAATATATAATTATTAACTTAGTTGTGCATCTAAATTAAGGAACCTAACATGCACAACTAGTGGAAATAATTTGATCATTCCACTAAGTTAATCAATAATAATAACATAATTAAGTTAACCGAGTTTTAATAATAATAATAGTAATAATAAGTAAATTAAGTTAACTAAGTTAATAAAAATTAATTATTAAAATTAAACAAGTTTTATAAAATTAACTAAGTTTAGGTTAACTAAATTTTATAAATAGTAATAATATAACTAGTTTAACAAAGCTTTATAAATAAAGATGATGATAATGAATTAACTAAATTTATAATAATAATAGTAATAATAATAATAATAATAATAATAATAAATTAACTAAGTTAACCAAGTTAATAAAAATTAACTAAGTTTTGTTAAAATTAAATAAGTTTTATAAAATTAACTAAGTTTAAGATAACTAATTTAAAAAAGTTTTAAGTAATAATAATGACGATGATGAAGAATTAACTAAGTTTATAAAAATTAACTAAGTTTATAATATTAATAATAGTAATACACTTAAGTTAACTAAGTTTTAATAACAATAACAACAACAATAATAATAAATTAACCAAGTTAATTGAGTTAATAAAAATTAACTAAGTTTTGTTAAAATTAACAAGTTTTATAAAATTAACTAAGTTTAAGTTAACTAAATTTTATAAATAATAATAATATAACTAATTTAACAGTTTTATAAATAATGATGATGAATTAACCAATTTATTTTAAAAAATAACTAAGTTTATAATAATAATATAATTAAGTTAACCAAGTTCTAATAATAATAATAATAATAATAATAATAATAATAATAATAATAATAATAATAATAATAATAAATTAACTAAATTGACCAAGTTCATAAAAATTAACTAAGTTTTGTTAAAATTAAAGAAGTTTTATAAAATTAACTAAGTGTAAGTTAACTAAATTTTATAAATAATAGTATGATATACTTGTACAATATTGCAGTTATTTGATATTAGATTTGAAGTCTTACGAACTAACATAATTGTTTGGCTATATGTTGTTGTGACATCCCGGAATTTTGACCCTATTATTATAATAAGTTTTTAATAAAATTTAAATAAAATAAAAGATTTTCATTTATAAATAAATAAGATTTTGGATATTATTAGTTGTATATGTGTTATAAAGGAATTTATGATTTCAAAATATAAAATAGACTCTTTTAATAATTTTAAAATTAAATCTGTTTTATTCAATAAAATTAAAAGTTATGTATTAATGACATTTAATATCAGATATATGAATGCAGTTAATAATAAAAAGTACAATAACACAATTCTATTCATATTAAATATAAATATAAAATACATTAATGCAAATATAAGTTACAAATCAAATATTGGAAAGATTTAACTTTAAATAAAAATAAGATCAAGAAGTGTCTCTAACAACAACTTTTATAATTAAAGTAAAATAAGCTTATAAATATTTAATATAAGTATAACATAAAAATTTGAATATAAACATAAGTGCAGACATAAGAAAGCCATAATATATGAACATAAGTACAAAACTATGATATGAATAAGATATAAATAGAAATGTTAGCTATGTAAAGACAAACATATAAATCAGTCAAAACCAGTGTATAAAATTGTGTTTAAGTTAAAAGATAATAAAACAAAACCATTGTACAAATATACACCAGACAAAAACAAGGATCTGCAAGTATCTTTACAAAGTAAACAAATTTGTCAACAAAACATAATAAGTATAAACCTATATGAATACATCTTAGTTCAAACACAAATCTAAAAATATCTTTATATAAAATAAACTTGTCATCAAACATTAATGATATGTTAACATAAATGGAAACATAAGCATTTAATTGGCACAACAATCTGTCCAATATAAGCTATCAGCCGAAATAGAACAATCACTTTAATTTACAAAAATCAAATGCAAAGATTTTTGATAAATTACAGGAGAAGCTTGCCCAGATACTACCTTCCCTGTTCAAGACTGTTCTTTTCTATATAAATACCTCACCATGATACTTATTTTTAATATTTAGTTCGGTCTATAACTTCAAAAGCAAAACCTGAGAAAAAGCAAAGAAAATATAAATAACATTATATTTCACAGTTCAATCTGATTCAAAGGCAAAGAAGCTTTCAGAAATTCTAACTACAGTTTTCTTTCATCAATAAATTCCCTCTGTTTCAACTGTAACTTTTGGTGAGTAAACTTGTTTTCCTGAACTTTTAATCATGATAATTAATTCATGTATTTGGTGTTGCTATGTGTTGATAACAAGAGAACTGGTAATGATTTTTGTTTTACTGGAAGGTGTATGCCCTTTATTGTTTAACCTTTCTGGGCAAGAAGGTAAAAAAAAAATTTAACAGAACATTGTAAACTTAGGATATTTTAACTAAATAAATTTGTTTATTGTTTATTTTTAAAACAAATCTGTAAATGGTTTAAGGTTTGTTAGTGGAGCCTGGCTTCATTATGCTCAGGTTTACAGTAAAAGGAATCGAATTGTTAAAAATTCGAATGTTTTAAATTGGCGAATTGATTTCATAACCTGATTTAAAGCACAAAGCTAAGATTTTTAAAATAGAAAAAGATGATTTTCAGAACATTGGACAAGGAGCAGTTCGGCAATGAATCAAAATTGCATTATTGTCAATTTCTATCTGTTTCACAATTTTTAAGCGTTGAAACTTGTTGTGTAGCATGCTTGAAGGTTCTTGAATTTAGGAAAAATACCATAAAATTTTTCGAATGTAAGATTTGATGAGGTGAATCAATTTTAGGGTTTATGGGTTCAACGTTTTGGGTTCGGTTCATTCGATGCTCGTGTCGCCATGGCTCAACCGAGTGCCATGAGACTTGGGAGGGTGTTAGAGTGTGTTGTCGACAATGTATGGCCGAAGCCACGTCATTGCAGAAGGTCGAAACCGTGTGGTCGAGGCGTTTTCTTCTTTCATGTTTTTGTTACTGTTCGAATTTTCACGCATATTTTGATTGCGTGAGTATTGAATTGAACTAGGCTGTGATTTCGAGTGAGGGGAAGGCGAGTGGTTTGTTGGTGGCGTCGTGGGGCGCTGGAGCGGTGGCGAATCGCCATGCACGTGCACAGCGGCGGGGATGTGCGTGTTGGTGTCGACTCGTGTGAAACGCGAGTTAGTTTGCTTGTTGCTTCGGGTTTTTGCTATGGGTCGTGTGAGTGCTTGCTTACTGTAGTTTAAAAACTTAAGCTTTATAAAAAAAAGAAATAGAAGAGGATAGAACAGAGGAAGGAGAAGAGAAGTGCATGAGTTTGACGCAAGAAAAGTTCTGGGAATCTCGAGTTCGACCCGAGTTAGATGCGATGTTTACTTCGGGTTTTAAAGATCCAGAAGTTTGCCTACTGTAAAATTAAAATTGAAGGTAAACAAGCTAAGTATAAATTATGTTATTAGTGTTGACCAATTTGTTTTAGGCTGAGATTAACTTTAATTTTACTAAGGAAGTTTTACAGAAAACAAAAATGAGTAATTAATTTAAAATCAAAGTTAATTATGAATGTAATAAATTTTATTAATAAGTAGTTCAAAAATCTAATTAAATTAGTAATTAAAGATTTTAATGATAATCTTGTGTAAACCCATTTGTAATTAAGAATTTCATTAATCATTGAAAGTTAATAACTTAACAAATCGTAGTTAACTGATTAAATAAATAATTAATGATTAAACGATTAAGTTAATTAATAATTAATGATCAATCAAGCAATTAGTAATGATTAATTGTGTAATTGAGTTTTATAAATCAATAATTAAGGTTATTGATTAATAATTAAGATTTAATTAATTAATTAAGTGAATAATTAATAAGTAATTAATAAATTGAAATAAGTTATTTAGTTAGTAAATGATTAAGCAGGAATAAAATATAGTTTATTCTTAAGCATGCAATTAATTTTAAAATAAATCCAACTAAATATTGATATGAATCGATGATTCTATTTGATTGACTCTGATGTTTATCTATATCCCGTGATGTTCTGTGATATTCTGGATATATCTGTGATGACTGTGTATGATTTATCTGTGTTAAATTGCTATGTGAATTCAATTGTTGAATTTAAATTGTATAAGTTAATTAGACAACTTGGCCTTTAAAATGGCGTTTGGATTTCGATGAGACCGGGATCGGGTATCGATTTGATAATTCGAAAACCACATCGATCTAAATTAAACGTTAGGTCGTGTAATCTCAAGTGAAGATCGAGATGGTGTTTTCAGAATGCAAGGGTTATTGTCGTTGACTCTGAGGGTGATTCCAAAATGAGTGTCACGAGATAATGCCTTCAGTTTCGTTTGAACCTGGAACGAACTTGTATGGATTGAATGCTTTCAGCACATCGTCAGGCGGACGATGAGCATTCTAAGAGATATGCTCTATATAGGTAAACGCAGCCTCAAGCCTCATCAACCGGGAATGGCTAAAATAGGGGATTTGCAGCAAGGTTAGGCGGGTCATGCCCAAGCAGGACGAGGTATACCCCTGCCTAGATGTCCCTTTTATTCGGCTGTGTGGGCGGTTGGTCTGCAGCCAACTGTGGGGTTATCTTGTTCGGGACTGTTCAGTAAGGAATGGTTCCGGCCTTGTGTTGCAAGGGAGTTAGGGTGGCTCCTCGGTACGGTGATCTAGGCCACGTACTGTGATGGGCGGTACCCTAGTAGCCCTGCCATTGTATGGGATCCAATTTCCAATAAGAGCCGTACGTTTTGATTGTGCCCAACTACGTTGGAGTGTGAGATGTAAGCATTTCAGCTATTTCTGTATTTTACTTGAAAACCCTAGACACTATTATAATATCACTGAATTTCCTATAAAATGTTTTGGTTAGCGTAAGGTAAAAACTTACCCGTATTTATGTGTGGGAAGTCTTACGTGATACCTTTATTTCAAATGATTTTCAAAGTTAAAAAACTTTAACCCGTTTACTCATACCAGACCCATGTCTGACCCGGAGTTTATATTTTGTTTTCATAAACTCTTGGGTACTCAAATTTTTATGAGTAGCCAAGTGATAGGTATTCGGAGTATAGAGTTTTCTAGAGGAGTTGGAGCAGAAGACCAGAAGTATGTTGCTATCCATATAATTCCGCTGTGTCAGTTAGTATATGATGTATTTGGGATGTATGTTCTGACGAATTTGTATATGACAGTCATGTTGTATGATATTGTATAACTCTGATGTATATAACTATGTAATAGTTATGTTGATGTATTATATTTTGTTCCATTCCGCTGTGAGATTTTGATGTTGTTATTCTTTCTTTCTATTCTTTTCTATTTCTATCCCTTTCTTCTTATTGATGACACATCTTTCTGGAGTTAGAAAGTCTGGTCGCCACAGCTGGTATCAGAGCGCTAGGTTGAGCGAGTACCTAGGCTCTGGAGTAATATTTATCTTGAGAGTGCGTATTTGTATTTTCATAAAATTATATATATATATATATATCTAAATTTGTTGAGTTACCTGTTCAGGTGGCCAACATGAGTTCTAGAAGAAGAGGAAGAGTTAGGGCCAGTACTTCGAATGATAATGGTGGAAGTCAAATTGCTAGAGAGGCTGTAAATCCAGTACCGCCTCAAGTTAGTTTTGCAGCCTTATGTAAAGATTTCATCGATCTTGGAGGCCAACCATTTAAAGGTTCAGAATCGATAATTGAAGTTCAAGCAGGCTACGCTCTTGTGAGCGCATTTTTAAGAGTATGAGATTGTCGGATGATCAGAAGAGGGAAATGGCATCGTGGCAATTGCAGGGGGCGCAACAGCATGGTGGGATGCAACAATTGCAAATATTCCTGAGGAAGATATTTCATGGGAAAGATTTAAGGAGTTATTTGAGGAGAAGTTTATGCCAACAGCAGGGAAAACTCAATTGTACCAGGATTTTCTGAATTTCAAGCAGGAAAGCATGATTGTTTCTGAGTATGAGACCAAATTCAACGAATTTTTGTGTTATGGATCAGGACTCATTGATACTCCCCTCAAGAAGAATGAAAAGTTTGTGCAAGGATTGAGGTTCGAATTTCACGATAAGATGACGGTGCTCTTGAAAGGATCTTTTGTTGATTTAGTTGATATAGCTTTGAGGTATGAAAATTTGATGAGCAAGAAATCAGAGGCAACAGCAGTAGTTTCGAGAGGAAATTTCGTTAACCCAAATAAAAGGAAGTTTAACCCACTTTGGAAAAGGCAAGGTAAGGGAAAGAAATCGGGAGGAAGCAATAACGGACCCCGCAAGTGTTATAATTGTCAGCATATTGGACATTTAGCAGATCAGTGTTCTTAAGGAGGATCTCAGCAACAACAACGTCAGAGTGGTCCAGGATTGGCAGTAGTTCAAAGATCGTTGTGTTTTAATTGTCATCGGCCCGGTCATATGATTAAGAATTGTCCACTTTTGCATAGGACGCTTCAGGATAAAGTTTTTGCTCTGGAAGCAGGTCCATCTTCTTCTTCTCAAGGCAAAGGGATTTTGGAAGGTACCTTACTCTTAGATGGCAAATATATTAAAGTTTTGTTTGATTCGGGTGCATCTTTGAGTTTCATTTCTTTGGAATTAGTAGAAAAGTTTTCTCTCAACCCTAGTACCATGGATCGTCCCATTACTGTATCTAATCCTATTGGTGGAGCAACAAATTGGATACAATCTGTAAGGACTTGAAGATTTCTTATTTGTCCTACAGTTTCTCTTGTGACCCGTATGTGTTAAATTTTGAGGGATTTGATCTTATTTTGGAATGGATTGGCTCGATAAGTATAAAGCAGTCCTGAATTGTGATGGGAGGACAATTTCACTGGAGACTGATTTGGGTAGGATTGCCAAAGTGTCGTGCGATAGTTCTGGTTTCACTTGAGTAGTCTTTTGTAAGGAGTTGAGACTTCTCAAGTGGAAGTTGAGGAAATCGATGTGGTTCATGATTTTCCTGATGTCTTTGAAGAAGTTAAGTGTCTACCGCCACATCGAGAGATTGAGTTTCGTATTGATTTGATTCCAGGAGCAGTGCCGGTGATTCAGTGGAGTAGGAGAATGCCTCCTAGAGAGAGAGAGAGAAGAGTTGATTAAGCAGACGTAAAATCTTTTGGAGAAGGGTTTGATTAGACCCAGTTTTTCTTGTTGGGGCTCTGCTGCGGTGTTTGCCACCAAATCGGATGGTTCGCTAAGGTTCTGTGTTGATTATAGAGAATTGAACAAAGTGACCATTCGAAATAAATATCCTTTTCCTCGCATCGATGATCTTTTTGACCAGTTGCATGGAGCTTCTATCTTTACTCAACTGGATTTAGCTTCAGGATTCCATCAATTGAGAGTAGCTGAAGATAGTATTCCCTTGACAACATTTAAGGGACCGAATTGTTTTTATGAGTGGTTGGTTATGCCTTTCGGGTTAACCAACGCTCCTGCCTATTTTATTGACCTCATGAACCGAGTCTTTAGAGATGTGTTGAATAAGTTCGTGCTAGTATTCATTGATGACATCTTGGTCTACTCCAAATCGGAAGAGGAGCATAGGAAGCATTTAAGAATTGTATTGGAGAATCTGAGGAAGCATGTGTTGAAGGAAAAGTTTTCAAAGTGCCATTTTTGGAAATCAAAAGTTAAACTTTTAGGGCACATTGTTTCTGGTAAAGGCATTTCTGTAGATCCAGCGAAGGTTGAAACTATTTTGGAATGGAAACAGCCGGAGACACCGACTGAAGTTCGCAGCTTTTTGGATTTGGCTGGCTACTACAGAAAATTTATTAAGGATTATTCCAAGATTTCTTCACATCTGACCAAGCTGACTAGGAAAGGAGCTAAATTCAAATGGACACCTCAGTGTGAAGAAGCTTTTCAAGAATTGAAGACAAGGCTAACCAGTGCTCCAGTACTTGCTATTCCAGATGGGAAGAGCAAATTTGAAGTATATACGAATGCATGTTTAGTTGGACTAGGAGCACTTCTGATGCAGAATGGCAGAGTAATAGCGTATGCTAGTCGGCAATTGAAGTCACATGAGAAGAACTATGCTACGCATGATTTAGAACTGTTAGCTATTGTTTTTGCTTTGAAGATCTGGAGACATGATCTTTTGGGAGAAAAGTTTGAGTTATTCACGGATCACAAACCGTTGAAATATATTTTCTCTCAAAAAGATCTTACTTTGAGACAACAGAGATGGGTCGAATTTTTGGCATCTTATGATCAGGATATTTTGTATACTTCGGGGAAAGCGAATGTCGTGGCTGATGCTCTTAGTAGAAATGCGGTCTTATCTCTTTTGGAAGTCGTTCCATCTCTCCAAGAAAGAATCGTTAGTAAGCAAATAGAGGATAAATCTTTTGAGGAAATAATTCTTGGTACTAAGGACGGGCGATATTCGGATTTCAAGGTGGACGATCAAGGTGTTTTAAGGATTAATGGTCATTTGTGTGTGCCTAATATTGATGGACTGAGGCAAGAAGTCTTAGCTGAGTGTCATCGCTCCAAATTAAATATTCACCCAGGAATTTCGAAGGTGTATAAAGATATGAGGAGAGTTTTCTGGTGGCCGAATATAAAGAAGGATGTAGTTGCTTTTGCAAATAGTTGTGCCATCTGCCAACAAGTGAAGGGAGATCAACAGAAGTCTGCCGGACTATTGCAACCTTTGGAAATTCCAGATTGGAAGTGGGAGATGATCTCGATGGACTTCATCGATGGTTTGCCTAGAACCAGGAAAGGAAATGAAGGAATATGGGTTATTGTGGATTGTTTAACGAAGAGTGCCCATTTTATACCGGTCAAGGCAACTCGTACTGCAGTTTCCCTGGCAGAAATTTTCTTGAAGGAGATAGTCAGATTGCATGGTGTTCCTGTCAGCATAGTAAGTGACCGTGATCCTATTTTCACTAGCAAATTCTGGGAAGCTCTGCAATCAGCAATGGGAACAAGTTTGAGATTAAGTACAGCCTATCATCCTCAGACGGACGGACAGATAGAAAGGCTTAATCGTATTCTGGAAGATATGTGCGAGCTTGTGTATTGGATTTTGGTGGATCATGGGAAGACCATCTTCATTTAGTAGAATTTTCTTATAATAACACCTACCAAGCGAGTATTAAGATGCTTCTTATGAAGCTCTGTATGGAAGACCATTTAGATCCCCATCTTGTTGGATTGAATCGAATGATCGACTTGTACTCGGACCCGATCTAATTCGTGAAGCTTCTGCGAAGGTTGAGCTTATCAAGAAAAGGATGAAAGCTGCTCAAGATCGTTAGAAGAAATATGCAGATAAGCGACGTAGACCATTAGCATTTGAGATCGAAGATTTAGTTTTTATCAAAGTTTTTCCAATCAAATGTGCTATAAGATTTGGAAAGATAGGAAAACTTGCTCCGTGATATATTGGTCCATTCCGAGTGCTGGAAAGAATTGGAACTATAACCTACAGGATTGAACTGCCAGAGCGAATGTCTGGGATTCACAATGTATTCCATGTGTCTCATTTAAGGAAATTTGTTCATGACCCATCATTGGTGGTAGAACCAGTTGTTCAGGAAGATTTAAAAGTAGAACCCAACCTGACTGTGGTTAGAAATCCTGTTCAGATTGTAGATCAAGACGAGAAGCAACTCAGGAACAAAGTGGTGAAACTCGTCCAGGTGTAATGGAGTGAGGATCCCAGAGATTGTACCTGGAAAACTCTTAGTAGTTTTAGGAAAGCTTATCCAAATTTATGTCCGGATAGCTAGTAATGTTGTTGGAATTGACTGTTTGATTGTTTGTTTTTATATGGATGATATGTATGTTAAGATTGTTAATATTAAGCTTTTGAATTAACTGTTGTTTAAATTTCGGGGACGAAATTCTTTTAAGGGTGAAGGAATGTGACATCCCAGAATTTTGACCATATTATTATAATAAGTTTTTAATAAAATTTAAATAAAATATAAGATTTTCATTTATAAATAAATAAGATTTTGGATATTATTAGTTGTATATGTGTTATAAAGGAATTTATGATTTCAAAATATAAAATAAACTCTTTTAACAATATTTAAAATTAAATCTGTTTTATTAAATTAAATTAAAAGTTATGTATTAATGACGTTTAATATCAGATATATGAATGCAGTCAATAATAATAAGTACAATAACACAATTCTATTCATATTAAATATAAATATAAAATACATTAATGCAAATATAAGTTACGAATCAAATATTGGAAAGATTTAACTTTAAATAAAAATAAGATCAAGAAGTGTCTCTAACAACAACTTTTATAATTAAAGTAAAATAAGCTTATAAATATTTAATATAAGTATAACATAAAAATATGAATATAAACATAAGTGCAGACATAAGAAAGCCATAATATATGAACATAAGTACAAAACTATGATATGAATAAGATATAAATAGAAATGTTAGCTATGTAAAGACAAACATATAAAATCAGTCAAAACCAATGTATAAATTTGTGTTTAAGTTAAAAGATAATAAAACAAAACCATTGTACAAATATACACCAGACAAAAACAAGGATCTGCAAGTATCTTTACAAAGTAAACAAATTTGTCAACAAAACATAATAAGTATAAACCTATATGAATACATCTTAGTTCAAACACAAATCTAAAAATATCTTTATATAAAATAAACTTGTCATCAAACATTAATGATATGTTAACATAAATGTAAACATAAGCATTTAATTGGCACAACAATCTGTCCAATATAAGCTATCAGCCGAAATAGAACAATCACTTTAATTTACAAAAATCAAATGCAAAGATTTTTGATAAATTACAGGAGAAGCTTGCCCAGATACTACCTTCCCTGTTCAAGACTGTTCTTTTCTATATAAATACCTCACCATGATACTTATTTTTAATATTTAGTTCGGTCTATAACTTCAAAAGCAAAACCTGAGAAAAAGCAAAGAAAATATAAATAACATTATATTTCACAGTTCAATCTGATTCAAAGGCAAAGAAGCTTTCAGAAATTCTAACTACAGTTTTCTTTCATCAATAAATTCCCTCTGTTTCAACTGTAACTTTTGGTGAGTAAACTTATTTTCCTGAACTTTTAATTATGATAATTAATTCATGTATTTGGTGTTGCTATGGTTGATAACAAGAGAACTGGTAATGATTTTTGTTTTACTGGAAGGTGTATGCCCTTTATTGTTTAACCTTTCTGGGCAAGAAGGTAAAAATAATTTAACAGAACATTGTAAACTTAGGATATTTTAACTAAATAAATTTGTTTATTGTTTATTTTTAAACAAATCTGTAAATGGTTTATGGTTTGTCAGTGGAGCTTGGCTTCATTATGCTCAGGTTTACAGTAAAAGGAATCGAATTTTTTAAAATTCGAATGTTTTACATTGGTGATTTGATTTCATAACCTGATTTAAAGCACAAAGCTAAGATTTTTAAAATAGGAAAAGATGATTTTCAGAACATTGGACAAGGAGCAGTTCGGTAATGAATCAAAATTGCATTATTGTCAATTTCAATCTGTTTCACAATTTTTAAGCGTTGAAACTTGTTGTGTAGCATGATTGAAGGTTCTTGAATTTAGGATAAATACCATAAAATTTTTCGAATGTAAGATTTGATGAGGTGAATCAATTTTAGGGTTTATGGGTTTAACATTTTGGGTTTGGTTCATTCGATGCTCGCGTCGCCATGGCTCAACCGAGTGCCATGAGACTTGGGAGGGTGTTAGAGTGTGTTGTCGGCAATGTATGGCCGAAGCCACGTCATCGCAGAAGGTCGAGACCGTGTGGTCGAGGCGTTTTCTTCTTTCATGTTTTTGTTACTGTTCGAATTTTCACGCGTATTTTGATTGCGTGAGTATTGAGTTGAACTGGGCTGTGATTTCGAGTAAGGGGAAGGCGAGTGGTTTGTTGGTGGCGTCGTGGGGCGCCGGAGCGGTGGCGAACCGCCATGCACATGCACAGCGGCGGGGATGTGCGTGTTGGTGTCGACTCGTGTGAAACACGAGTTAGTTTGCTTGTTGCTTCGGGTTTTTGCTTTGGGTCGTGTGAGTGCATGCTTACTGTAGTTTAAAAACTTAAGCTTTATAAAAAAAAGAAAGAGAAGAGGATAGAACAGAGGAAGGAGAAGAGAAGTGCAGGAGTTTGACGCGAGAAAAGTTCTGGGAATCTCGAGTTCGACCCGAGTTAGACGCGATGTTTACTTTGGGTTTTAAAGATCCAGAAGTTTGCCTACTGTAACATTAAAATTGAAGGTAAACAAGCTAAGTATAAATTATGTTATTAGTGTTGACCAATTTGTTTTAGACTGAGATTAACTTTAATTTTACTAAGGAAGTTTTACAAAAAACAAAAATGAGTAATTAATTTAAAATCAAAGTTAATTATGAATGTAATAAATTTTATTATTATAATTTAATAAGTAGTTCAAAAATCTAATTAAATTAGTAATTAAAGATTTTAATGATAATCTTGTGTAAACCCATTTGTAATTAAGAATTTCATTAATCATTGAATGTTAATAACTTAACAAATCGTAGTTAACTGATTAAATAAATAATTAATGATTAAACGATTAAGTTAATTAATAATTAATGATCAATTAAGCAATTAGTAATGATTAATTGTGTAATTGAGTTTTATAAATCAATAATTAAGGTTATTGATTAATAATTAAGAATTAATTAATTAATTAAGTATTAATAAGTAATTAATAAATTGAAATAAGTTAATTAATTAGTAATTGATTAAGCAGGAATAAAATATAGTTTATTCTTAAGCATGCAATTAAGTTTAAATAAATCCAACTAAATGTTGATATGAATCGATGATTCTATTTGATTGACTCTGATGTTTATCTATATCCTGTGATGTTCTGTGATATTCTGGATATATCTGTGATGACTGTGTATGATTTATCTGGGTTAAATTTCTATGTGAATTCAATTGTTGAATTTAAATTGTAAAAGTTAATTAGACCACTTGGCCTTTAAAATGGCGTTTGGATTTCGATGAGACCGGGATCCGGTATCGATTTTATATTCCGAAAACCACATCGATCCAAATTAAACGTTAGGTCGTGTAATCTCAAGTGAAGATCGAGATGGTGTTTTCAGAATTCAAGGGTTACTGTCGTTGACTCTGAGGGTGATTCCAAAATGAGTGTAACAAGATAATGCCTTCGGTTTCGTTCGAACCCGGAACGAACTTGTATGGATTGAATACTTTCAGCACATTGTCAGCCGGACGATGAGCATTCTTTGAGATATGCTCTATAAAGGTAAATGTAGCCTCAAGCCTCATCAACCAGGAATGGCTATAACATGGGATGTGCAGCAAGGTTAGGTGGGTCATGCCCAAGCAGGACGAGGTATACCCCTGTCTAGATGTCCCTTTTATTCGGCTGTGTGGGCGGTTGGTCTGCAGCCAACTGTGGGGTTATCTTGTTCGGGATTGTTCAGTAAGGAATGGTTCCGGCCTTGTGTTGCAGGGGAGTTAGGGTGGCTCCTCGGTACGGTAATCTAGGCCACGTACTGTGACGGGCGGTAACTCAGTAGCCCTGCTATTGTATGGGGATCCAATTTCCAATAAGAGCCATACGTTTTGATTGTGCCCAACTAGTTGGAATGTGAGATGTAAGCATTTCATCTATTTCTTTATTTTACTTGAAAACCCTAGACACTATTATAATATCCCTGAATTTCCTATAAAATGTTTCGGTTAGCGTAAGGTAAAAACTTACGCGTATTTATATGTGGGAAGTCTTACGTGATACCTTTATTTCAAATGATTTTCAAAGTTAAACAACTTTAACCCGTTTACTCATACCAGACCCATGTCTGACCCGGAGTTTATATTTTGTTTTCATAAACTCTTGGGTACTCAAATTTTTATGAGTAGCCAAGTGATAGGTATTCGGAGTATAGAGTTTTCTGGAGGAGTTGGAGCAGAAGACCAGACGTATGTAGCTATCCATATAATTCCGCTGTGTCAGTTAGTATATGATGTATTTGGGATGTATGTTTTGACAGATATGTATATGAGAGTCATGTTGTATGATATTGTATAACTCTGATGTATATAACTATGTAATAGTTATGTTGATGTAATATATTTTGTTCCATTCCGCTGTGAGATTCTGATGTTGTTATTCTTTCTTCCTATTCTTTTCTATTTCTATCCATTTCTTTCTTATTGATGACACGTCTTTCTGGAGTTAGAAAGTCGGGTCGTCACAGCTGTAATTTCACTTGTACAGGCATTGTATTTTTGAAGAGAGCAAGGTTGGACTTTTATGGTGCTAGCTTTCACTTGTGCATGCAACAAAGAAGTATGGGTAAACAAGCGTCTTGTTAGCACCAGTTGTGTGACTATGTACGGTTATGTACTACTTCTGTATCAATGTATGGTAATGTACTACTTGTGTTTATGGTAGTTCATTTGTTCATGTATTTTTTGTTTATTATTGAACTATTTATTATTACTGTTTAATATAAATTATGAATAAAGTGAATTTGAGAGTGAACGAGCTAGCAGAATGTGAGAAATAGACAAAGAAAAGCAAAAATATTTAGTGGCGTTTATCAAACGCTACAGAAAAATATAATGGCAGAAAAAAGCGCAACAAAAAAATATTGCTGCGGTGAAATATACAGCCTTTAAAATGATCAATCCATAATAGCGTCTATTTAGTGGCATTTAGAAAATGCAACGGAAAAAATATGTTGTAAAAAATATCACTTTTGGTGGTGTTTCAACATGCTACAAAAAAGATTTACGGTAGCCTTTTTTGCCACCGCAATAAGGCACATTATAACGGCGTTTACAAAAACGCAACCAAAAATATTAGTTTTTTAATTGCATGTCGTATGGCGGCGTTCACTAAAACGCCACCATAAGTTATGGTTGCGTTTTTTGTGCACCACCAAAAGTACTTTTTGGTGCAGTGAATGCAAATATATATTTATTTACTTATTTAAAATTACCTAGAACACAAAGCCCATAATCTAAAACTCTAACCTTGTCCTCCTAAGATTTCCATTTCCAAAGATTTCATTCTCTCGACCTTTCTTCCTCGTTTATAAAATATCGTTCATGATCATGTTTTTAGAGTTTAGGAAATTGATTTCTTTCCCTATACCCTACACTTAAATAAATCAAACTAAATTCCAAAATAAATTTACAAATTCTCAAATGCAAGTGTGTGATTCTCGATGATATTATGTGCTCACGTTAGGAAGGGATTAGCTATTCGTAGAGATGTTGTTTTTTATGCGAGCAATCATGGATAGGAAAATGAAGTAGGAAACGCGACTGTTATGTGAGTTTACTCACATTCTTTTTCTAATCAACAAACCATTATATATATATTATTGTTTTGGATTGAGGCTTGGCTTCTATATAAATTGAAATGATTAAAGTAAATGTTGACTCATGAATTGAATGCATTAGGCAATTGATCTCGTTTGGAACCACTCCAACCGATCGATTGGTCCTCAGAGACTGGTAAACTGGTGGTGAACAGTGGGATGGAACCATGCTCATGTGGATGCGTGTGTACATGGGTGATCTTCTGGTATGTGTGGATGATCTTTTGGTTTGTGTATAGGATTGCCTGGGTGTTTATATAAGCGTATGTATTTTTCTTCCTTTTTGTGTGCCTTCTTGACAGCTTTGTATTCCTAGCTCACCATATAGCTAGAATGAATTTTGATATATTCTTAAGTATTAATCCTACTTGGAGAGGTTACCAGTTCCTATATACATGTATGTGTGTGTGCGCGTGCGCATGTATACTAACTATCAGTTTTTTATTTTAGTGTTTAATTACTGTAAATCATGGAATAATGTCTATACATGATACTTAACTTAGTAAACTATTTTGTAAGTTTAATATAAGGTTTCTAATATTATTAATAAATATATTTAATAGTAGATGAATTTTATAATGATAAGATAATTATTGTAATTATTAAACCATATACGAGGTCAGATAATTATTTAATTTATTTTAGGAACAAGAATTTATTGTTCACCTACTAGTATCTTTTTTGTTATGAAATTATATGTTTTGATTGTTTTATTATTAAGTATCAGTTTTTTTTATTTTAATAATCTATTTTATATTACTTTTCTGAATTCTCTTTTATATTAATACTATTATATGAATGATTCACCGTTGATATTGATTTGATTAGAGTTTTGATATGATATAGCGATGTCATCTTTCTATTTGATTTATTTTTATTCATTCTACACGACGAGGAATTTGAATAAATGGATTTGTGATACCCTTTGGTATGAGACTTTCGATAACACTTTTTCAATTATTATTTGGACTCTTTATATTGAATAAAGAAGGGAGAGTGTGATGTGTGAGCGCTGAATAAATGAAATAGTAACATATGCCATTTTATTATCTATTCAGTTATTCTTTGGTTCATGGATGACACTCATTCTACGGGTTGTTGTATGTGATGCTCATTGCATTGAGTATACTTAGAGCCGAATGTCGGCTATTGTATTTAATTTATGTGTTTGTCTACTCTTGTCCAACTTCCTTTATGTTTCATAAATAAACTAGATTGGCTAGAACCCACTCTGGTGGCCTGATCATAGGTCGCGCCTTCGATCCGTGACATCGTTGTTGTATTTTATATTTGATGCGCATTATGAGGGATGGGGAAGGTGCCCTAACATTTTATGTTTTGGGTTTGGTGACCCATCAGGTACGTGTCCCATATTATGAAGTTTGAGTTAGGTGACCTATAGGGTGGGTGCCCTACGCCTCTTTGGTATGTCGCATAGGCCAGTAGTCTGTTCCCTATAGAGGCAAAGCAGGGTCATGACCGCAGCTACGTGTCGACGAGCCATTGGTGGACATGTGTTATGATGTCCATAGAGGTAACGAATAATGTAGAAGCAGACCCGATTAGGTGAAACTAGGCTCTTATAGCCTGTATATGGCCATCAGTCTCCCTTCTTGTTTCGGTGCGCATGAGCTAATGTTATAGAAATAGATTTGGCTACATTGCATATAACATAGTAGACCCTTGGTTCCTGAAGCGCGCATATGGCCATCAGTATCCTATTTAGGTTCAGTTCAAGTGCGGTAGCAAAGCAAGTATGAGATAAGATTATACCTGAGACTGTGTCCAGAGTATAGTCAAACCTATATCCTTCTTAGACGGATGACTTATTCCTTTATAGGTAGACATCCTATTTATTATTGATTATATTTAGATATTGTTACGAGCTGGCTCAGATTTATCTTATTGACTTTAGCGATTTGATGATGATATTTTATAATATGAGATTGAGAGATATTTGGTTAATGCTTCGTGCTAGCTTAACATACTTAGTGATATCTCACTTATTATTATTTTCTGGATTTATACTTTGGTCATGGATATGTATGATTCAACTGTTTTTGTTGATTACTTGAATTTTGATTTGATGAGTTTCTAAATGGGTGATGACATCTTTATGTGGATTTGAGATATTTAGGTGACTGAATGCCTTGAGGATTATTCCGTATGTATGTATGACTTTGATATGTTGTCTAATGTATTTTCTTTAATAGTGAAATCATATTGTTACTTGTTTATGCTATATCACCTTTTTATAATAATTGATTAGATATAGTTTTACCCGTGTGCTATTTTATAATACTTAGGTCAATCGGAGACATTTTTGGTACAGGGA
Organism: Allium cepa; assembly: GCA_030765085.1. NCBI lineage: Eukaryota > Viridiplantae > Streptophyta > Magnoliopsida > Asparagales > Amaryllidaceae > Allium > Allium cepa. The sequence continues at coordinate 681,528,706 of CM060932.1, read as the reverse complement.
TGACATGACCATCTTGTGTTTTATTTGGCTTAAAGAAGCATTTTTATTAGGAACTTTTACACGATATTTATTCCTTGTATGTGTGTGTGTGTATAATTGATTGGCATTTGACTATGTTCTATAACCCTATTGTGTGTGTGTGTGTGTATATTTTATTTTATTGTTGTAATTGATTCTGTATTCTCTGTATATTCTGCATCGTTCTATTCTATAGGCACACGTGTCTATTACTTTGTACCGATACTATGTACATGGATTAGTTATTTATCAAATATTTTAATATGTACCGATGTAAGTCCATAGGAATATTCACATGTGTACCAGATATAGCCTCATTCTTTATATCATTTGATAGTATTATATTGTAATACTCTTGGATAGTATGAATACAGAGGTGAGGTATTACAAATTGGTATCAGAGTAGGTTTTGTACAATACATTGTGTATCAGAGACACAAGTCGAGAATTAGATGAGACTTAGAGTCCATGTTTAGGTATGTTAGGTGGTAGCTATACATATAGGATAATTATAGGGAGTAATCATCGAAGTACGTATTTGATATTTTGAAATAATATGATTAATTTTCACTTATTTCTTTTGAGTTTTTTATAAAACGGTTGGGTAACAAGGACGAAAGGAGTTTGTCCAACCAGTTATATTTGTATTATAAAATTTTTAATGGTTTAATGTGGTGTTGCATTATAATGTTTGGTTTGATAATATAAGTTGAGTTTTGATTTGTTTTATCAAAGTGTTCAACGAAATTATTAGTTTCTGTTACTTACCTTATTTAGTTTCTTATGTTTAGTTGATAATTTGAAATTATGGGATTGAATTTGATTTTAAGATTTGCGTGAAATTATCAAAAGCTATGAAATGAATTTAGTCATATGGTTAATACTAGTTGTAAATAAAGGTTTTGTTAGTTACAATAAGTTGCTTTTTAAAATGGTCTGTTGAGTGATAAACATATAGATATATGTGTTTTATAGATTGTATGAAAAAAAATTAGATATTAATAAGTGTTTGGTGGAAGCAAATGGTTTGTCATATATATATATATATATATATATATATATATATATATATATTAGTTATTCTTATTATCAAATGATTTTAATAGTTAAGTGAATGTTTTAACTAGAATCTTTCGCAAAGTATATAATATAAGTAAAGTACTAAATGGATATTTGGAAATTATTTTGAAACTAATATAGTTGATAATTGGTTAAATTAGTACTTGTGGATATTTTTTGAAAATAAAATTTTTGTTAGCTTGCCCGCCAAGTATGTTAAGGATTTTGATCGATACCGATGCACATGCATTTGATAAAAATTCTTAAACGCTTAAACGAGACATTTGGACATGACAATTTTGAAAGATATAAATAATTTGTGGAAGATTAAAATATTTTGGAATGGAGTTTAATATTTTAAGTAAAGTAAGTTGTTTTAGTAAAGTGATATTTGAGAATTACATTTGTAAAGAATTTGGAAATCAGAGATTCTATTTATTGTTTCGGCAAATGATTTGCGAAAGATATTTTATATGGCGGTATGTATTTTTAGTGGTAATTGCAACCATTGAATATTAGTGCACAGCTGCGGTCATTGGCGAGACAGTATTGATCACATGGCCAATATTATAGCTAAATGTTACTGCTAATCACTATATCACATAGCAGGGCAATATGACTTTATTTTATAATATTTGTGAATATAAGTGTGCGTATCTACATATATTCGATAATTTTTTATATAGATGATGAGTAAATGTTACAAAGTTTTGGGTTTTCAAGATGTGGATATGCATATACATATATAATTTGAAGATTTATTTTTGTAATGAGTTAATTAAATTGAGAATTATTTTAATAAGTGATATTGAATTATTTTTGAAGTGCTCAATTTTGAGAATAAATTTAGAATTTTCCCTTCTACATTTGATTTAAAAGAGTATAACAGTTATGTAAGTTTATGAAAAGGTTTTGCAAAGTAGAATTTCGAATTTAATTTTATGTTATGAGATGTTTGGAATTGACAATTTAATTTCATTAAATTGAAGATTATGGTTTGGGTTAAAATGTTTTCTAAAGATCATATGAATAAGAATTTGATTTGGATTGTATTTGTATTGAAACAGAATAGAATTTTTGAGAAAGATAAACGTAAGGTATATAACAGTAGAATTTCTTTTTATTAAAACAAAGTATTTTAAGATTTTATAAAACAAATTCCCCTTGAATAAAATGTTTTGATATTTAAACTAAGGCAAAATAATATAATTGAATTGGTATAATTGAAATTGTTATAGAGTTCTCTTTATTTGTAATCGCGGAGTTTACAGGAGGGTCTGTAACAACTCAGTTTCTAAGGGTAATTAATGATAAAAATTTATTTAATTAAAAAATGGATTTTTGGAATTTAATTCAATAATTCGAGAATACTTATTTGTTTTAAGAATTATGAAATAAATTAATTTGAAAGTTATTTAATATTGGGTTTGAAATATGAACTTTTGTGTATGTAAATTTAATAAATTCTAGAAAATTTTATAATGCAAAAAATAAATAAAGTTATAATATAAGAAAGTAAGTTTGAGAAAGAAATAATTTTAGAATTCGTCTTGTATAATTTTTTAAAAAAACCTAAGAAAAAGAGAAAAAATACACACATTTATTTATTTACTTATTTATAATTATTTAAAGACCAAAGCCAGCAATCTAATATTCTAACCATGCTCTCCTGGGATTTCCCTTTCCAAAGACTTCTTTCTCTCAACTTTTCTTCCTCATTTATAAATATATTATCTACGATCACGTTTTTAGACTTTAGGAAATTGATTTACATCCTTAAACCCTACACTCCAATAAATCAAACTTAATTCCAAAATAAATTTAACAAATTCTCAAATGCAAGTGTGCAGATTTCGATGTCGTTATGTGCTCACATTAGGAAGGGATCATATATTCGTGGAGATATTGATTTTTATGTGATCGATCATGGGTAGGCAATGAAGTAGGAAACATGATTGTCAGTTAAGTTTATACACTCAACAATCTATGTCTAATAAACAAAACATTATATATATATATATATATATTCTTATTTTGGATTGAGGCTTGGCTTGTATATAAATTGAAATGATTAAAGTAAACACTGATCAAATGATAGGTGAAGAAATTGAATGCATTAGGTGATCGATCTTGACTGGATCCACTTTGACCGGTTGACCGGTCATTAGGGACCAGCAAACAATGACAAACCGTGGGTATAAGCCACGCTCCTATGCATGCATATGTGTATGTTGAACTTCTGGTGTGTTTGTGTGTGATCTTTTGGTGTGTATTGCCTAGGTGTTTACATGAGAGGATGTATTCTTCTTCTTGTTTGTGTTGTTTATGAATCACTACCTTTGTATTCCTTGTTCACTCTGTAGCTAGAATGAATTATGATATATGCTTAAGTATTAATACTTTTTATAGAGGTTACCAGTTCCTATATATATGTATGTTAACTATCAGTTTGTTATTTTAGTGTTTGATTATTGTAAATCATGGAATAATGTCTATATGTGATACTTACTTTGTAAACTATTTTGTAACTTTAATATAACATTTCTGATACCACTGACAAATATTTAAATGTAGATGAATTTTATAATGATAACATAATTAATATAATTATTAAACCATATATGGATTAGATAATTATTTAATTTATTTTAGGAACAAAATTTTATTATCCGTCTATCAGTATCTATTTTGTTAAGAAATTATATGTTTTGAACGTTTTATTATTAAGTATTGATTTGTTTAATTTGAAATCTATTTATATCACTTTTCTGATTTCTCTTTTATATTGTATAACGACCTGGTATTTCGAACCATCCGCATCCGCACATGTCAGACTTGAACTGCTCAAAACAACAGACTGTTAATTTATATTTGGAAAGACTTAGCATATATGGTAAATAAATCAATCACAGAATAATAGACATAGAGTATTACAACAATAAGCAGTGGAATAGATAAATAGTAATTCATGAAGCTACAATAAAACAACAAAGTTTGAAATAAAGTACAACAGAATATCTCAAATACAACGTAGTCTCGAATACAAATAGATGACAAGTCCGAACAAAACAACTGGAGAAGCGGAATAGATAATACAGATCTTCAAGCAAAGCTCCAATCTCCAAAGGTGAGTCTCAAATGCTGTGACACTCAATCTGACCAGAGTATAAAGCAAAACACAAAACACTTGAGTCGGGATTAACATTCTTATATAGTAAATTCAACTCAAGTGAAATGTCAACTAAAATACAAGTAACTTAAAGGATGTTTGGGATTTCCATCCTCTAAGGATCCGTGGAACTATCTAGTATGTAGCAATATACGCTATTATAATATGTCTACAGTAAAGTAAGCTCTTAAAATAGCGTTATGGCGATACCCATATCCCCTTAACACATTTTGTATATTCCTATAGTCTATATAGTACCGTAGGCTCCTTCGTGAGGTTTACGCAGAGGGCACTCCATAGGTATGTTTCAAACCAAACTTCTAGAATGTGCAATATGGCATGTGACAAGGCACGCGAGGCAATGCCAGGGTAGATATACCGTTTGCACTCCTGGACTCATGGCAAAGCATAGCAGCTACTACCTTCCACCTCGTGACACACTCCCAAATCAAAGATGCACCCAATCAAATCACAAAAGCAATAGAATGGTATCTAAAAAATGTGCCCGATCGGGGGAATGGACCCAATTGGCCTGGTATAGCTCCTGTTTTAGCCACATCAAGCTGACTCACATGAGTCAGGGCTATGCTAATACTTCATATCGAATCGTCGCCAAACCATCCTACTTTATTTTGGAATCTCCACCACGTGCACAGTTGTTAAAGTGGTTTTCGGTATTGGCAGAGAGTATGAAAATATCTGATCCCGGTCTCTTTGACAATCAAACGCTTATTTCACACCGTGGTCATTTCATTTCAAATGGTTCATACTTCATACCAAAATATCATATTCATTTCAAAACCATATCAATTCGATATCATTATTCGCTTTAAATCATATTCATTTTCAAAAATCATAACACTTTCGAAATCAAAGCACTTTCGAAATCGTGGCACTTTCGAAATCATAACACTTTCAAAATCATAGCACTTTCGAAATCATAACACTTTCAAAAATCATAGCACTTTATATATTGAAAATAGTTTATATACATTGAAATAGTTATAAAATAAAAATAGTGTATACATATTAGAATAATTTATATATCAAAAATAGTTTATAATTAGAATTGTTTCTTCCAATTTCACAAATCAATTCAAATTCTCATTACACTATTTTAATTTATATCGAATTCAAATCTCGGTTTGAACTATCACTTAATTTCAAATAAGACTCACAGTTTACATAATCAAATATTTACATTATAAGTTTCTTTTAGATTTCAACATTTAACTTTAATTTTATTCAAATTGGAAAATATTCACTTAATCATTTTAATAACAATTAAATAAAATTTTAATTTAAAAATTTGAATCAATATTAAATATTTGGTCTCGGTTTTATTTAAAGTTAAGAATATTCATTTAATCACTTTTCATCAAATAAACTTATAAATCATATCTTTTAAAATCTCAAAACCAATAAGTCCTAACAAATTCTTATTTAAATAAAATTATTAACAAATTTAAACTCCAAGTCAGCATTAATTTATCTTCCCAACCATTATTATTAAAGTTATAAAAATCTATTTTTAAAATATTAATATAAATTTAAAAAAAATACTTAAACTTGTTATAAACCAATTAAACTAAATTTTATTAAATTAAATCTTACCATTAAATCAAATTTAACATCATATTTCAATTGTCGTTTCAAGTGAAATAAAATTTACTAAATATAAGAATGTTAATCTGAGTGCCGGGGCTAGAGAAATTTGATAAGAACAAGATGCGACGATTGAAGGACAAATTCCAAAGCACGGCATGATGAACACGAATTCGAGGTGCAAAGCTGATTACTAGAGATCGATGAACCAAATTAAAGCTAGGAAGAGATTGATAGCAATAATATATACACATATTTATATGAATTATCTATACCTATATATATTATATTTGGAAATCGATGTTCAATTTTAAAACACATATCAAAGAAAAATCTCCGTTATTATAATTTGTAAATTAGTGTTTATTGACCCATACTTTACCAACTTCTTCAAATTAATATAATATATATATATATGTGTGTGTGTGTGTGTATTTTTAAAAGTTATTGCAAAAATTTACTTCAAAATATGACATAAAATAAATGTATAGTATATATATTCTTTAAGAAAAAATATATTAACACAAATTTTGCATATTATACTGTAACACATAACAAAGCCACTATTCACAATACTTAGAAAACATACGTGTATGACTCACTTTATTGTAAATATTATAAATTACTATTATAAACATATATATGTATATATATATATATATATAAGACAAGGCGTAGAGGTTGCTCGGGTTCAGGCTATAGATGGATGGCGAAGGCTTGCTGCTTGATCATGAAGGTGCACAGTCACTCAGCAGTATGGAGGGGATGCTATGGCACTGAACAACTACTGTGGTGACGGGGAAGGTGAATAGCTGCAATGGCATAGGAGGGTGGACACGGTGCTGCTTGGCCACAGAGATGTAGAAAAGTGGAGGAGTATGGGTACAAGAGGCTTTGTTGGTCAAGCTCATGGGTGAGCTACTTCGGGAGGAGATGCTGTAATGGGATGGCTGGAGGAAGCTTGGGGATGACTGCGAGTTGTGTGAGGTGGCGTTTGGGTTGGCGGATCCGATGTGTATGTGGTGTGGTGTTCAAACAGTTAGCATGGCAGTGGGTCATTAAGTGGCTAAGCAAGGAGTTTTGGTGGAGCAGTTTGGTAGAGTTGTGCGTTTAAAAGGTGATGAGGAGGTTTTCATGAAGGGTGGCTGTTGCATGAGGGCATTTGGGATGGTCTGGGTGGCGACAACTACATGATTGGTGGGGAAAGGAGGATGTTGGAGGCCGATGGTTTCAGGGGGAAGGACGAGCATTTAAAAAAAAACAAAAAAACATGAAGATGGGGAAGCACACCAGAATAAGAGGAGTGAGGTAAGCAGAAAACAAATATATATATATATATATTATTTCAGAACAAAACCAAGAAGAAAAGGTTCCAGCTAGAAATCAACAAGCTATATATTGAAAACCAGTAGAATATTGAAAGTCATGCATGAAAATTCAGGAAGTATTAAAGGCAAATGACTATTTGATTTTCAACCATTGGCCAATTTGGATGGATGCAGAAAATAAAAATGCTCCAAATGTGTACCGGTACGGCTAACCATTTCTCAGATTTCACCGTGTTCCGAATGCCAAATTGCACAAATGAATATACTGTAGAGATCAGTCCGATGAGTCAAACAGAATGGTACATAGATATTGATGATACGAGCATCCTATCAAAAGTCGATATTCGCTGCCAAACTGTTGCTAATTCGCCAAAAATAAAATAAAGGGGCCAGAGAAGTCCAAATTCAACGAAATGGTATATAACGTCTCGCTCAAAAAATGATTATATTTTTATATGCAGTAATATTCAGGTTTGAGAAATATTTTACTACCATCAAATGCTAACCGATTTAAATTGAAATTGAAAATTACACAATAGAATAAACTTCCATATTCTCCAATGAAAATTTTCCATTTGCTATGTTTAAATAGACAAATTCCAAATGTTAAATCTTCATTGCCAAATTTAATTATTTAATTTCAAGCGAAATTTCAGTCAATTACGTTGTAAAAACCGTTAAAATTTACGGGTTGTTACATATTGAATACTATAATATGAATGATTCACTATTGATATTAATTTGATTAGAGTTTCGATATGATATGTTGATGACATCTTTCTATTTGATTCATCGTTATTTATTCTATGTGACGAGAAATCTAAATAAACAGATTTATGACACCATCTGGTATAAGACTTTTGGTAACACTTTTTTGGTTATTATTTGGTCTCATTATATAGAATAAAGAAGGGCGAGTGTGATGTGTGAGCAATGAATAAATGGACTTGTAACACGTGGTGGTATAAGACGTTGTTGTATTATTTATTCTGTTATTCTTTGGTTCAAGGATAACACTCAATACGCGGATTGTTATACGTGATACTCATTACATTGAGTATACTTAAAGCCTAATGTCGACCATTGTATTTGTTCTATGTGTATGTCAACCCTTTTCCAACTCCCTTTATGTTTTTGGGAGTAAACCAAATTCGCCATTGTTCGCCCTGACGGCCTAACCGTAGGGTCGCTCCCTCGATCCATGACACCGTTGTTGTATTTTATATTCAACGCGTATTACAAGGGATGGGGTAAGTCCTTTAAGATCGTATTCTTTGGGTTTGCTGAGTAGGAACCTCATCTTACAAAGTTTGGGTTAGGTGACCCGAATGGTAGGTGCCATATACCCCTTTTTATGTAATCGTAGGCCTGTAGTCTGTTACATATGATGGCAAAGCGAAGTTTTGACTGTGATTACATATCGACGAGCCACCGATGGATATATTTCACAATGTCTGTCGAGCTAAACAAAGACTATAGAAGCAAATTCAGTTTGGTGAGCTAGGCTTCTGGAGTGGGCATAAAATGATCAGTCTCTCCTCTGGTTTCGGTATGTGTGACCTAATGTTATAGGAATAGATCCGGCTACAAATAAAATGGTAGAGTAGACCCTAGGTTCCTGGAGCGGGCATACATCCATCGGTCTCCTGTTTGGGTTCACGTGCGGTAGAAAGGCATGCATGGGATAAGATTATAATTGAGACTGTGTTCAGAGTATAGTAAATCCTGTATCCTTCTTAGACAGACGGCTTATTCCTTTATTGGCATATAGCCTATTTATTGTTGATTATATTTAGATATTGTTATGAGCTGGCTCAGATCTATCCTGCCGACTTTAGTGATTTGATGATGATATTTTATAATAGGAGATTAAAAGATATTTGGGTAATGCTTCGCACTAGCCCAATATACTTAATGATATCTTAGTTATTTTTATTTTGGGATATGTACTTCGATTTATGGATATAAATATTCACCCATTTGTGTTGATCTGATTTGATGAGTTTCTAATTGGTGATCCTCGAAAAGGAAAGAGATATGAGAATAGAAACAACACAAAGGAAAGATAGATTTCAAATACATAGTACCAGAAATGACAAATAATTCAAAACCATATAAATCTCATTAGTTTTTAAATTTATTTATATTCATCAAATTTGGTTTCAATCCATTTTATTCCATCAATAAATATTCATTGTGTTGACGTTTGGTTGATTTCAAGCTTGAACGAATAGATTCTGTAATTAATTTTACTCTTTCTATGGTATTACTACCCTATCTTAGAAAATTATACTTTTTATATATAAAATATAATCACAAACAATTTTCAAAATATAAGTAAATTTATATTTTTAAAACTGTTTGTGAATATATTTTATATATAAAAGTATATTTTTATGTGGGTTTGAGATATTTGGGTTATTTAATGCCATAAGGATTATTCTAAATGTATATATACTTTGATATGTCATCTGACGTATTGAGTATCTCTAATAGTGATATCATATTGTTACCTGTTTATACTGTATCACCTTTTTATGATTCTCGATTAGACATAGTCTGATCCATGTGTTATTTTATAATACTCGGGTTAGTTTGAGACATTTCAAGTACAGTGATGACATGACCAGCTTAGCATTATTATTAGGAATTATTACATGATATTTATTCCTTGTATGTATATATATAATTGATTGGAATTTGATTGTATTCTCTAACACTATTGTATAACTTTACCATTGTGGTCAACTCTATATTCTCTGTATATTATGTACTGTTCTGTCCTGGGTTACACGTGTCTATTACTTTGTACATGTATGTGTACATATAGATTAGTTATTTAACAGATATTTTAACATGTACCTGTGTTAATCCAACGCAATATTCACGTGTGCACCCCATTTAGCCTCATTCTCCTTATTATATGACAGTATTATACTATAATACTCTTTGATAATATGGGTATAGAGGTAGAGTATTGCAAATATATATATATATATATATATATATATATATAAGAGCATGTATTTGTTAGTGTTATGAAAGTATCTTATTTGTGTTAACTTATCTATTAAGTGGCTTATGAATTCTGGTCGATATAGAAGGAGCGACTGTGTCGATAAGTATTTCTAAACTCCTGAACAAGACAAACCGATATAGTAATGTTTTGTAATTTGGTAAGCGAAATAATTTAACCTAGATTACATTTTATATATAAAAGAATAATTTTTGAAGTTAATATAATAAACTTTGATGTATTTATTTGTTTGGAAATGATAACATTTAGTTATTATCATTTATTGTTTGATTAGTCATGCTCGCCTAGATTATGAGCACTGACTATTGTTTGTTGATTGATTGTTTATGCTTAAATAGTTATGAGCACCTATTGTTCGGTTAAGTTAAATATGAACACCTTGTGAACTAAGTTTCGAAATTTGACTATAAGGCGTTTGGTGATAATGCTTGGTTCAAAATTTAGTTCAATAAAGATTTTTTATTATAATCTATGCAAAGAAATATATCGGTGAAATAATGTTACATTATAAAGTGAAATTATATAAGTATGATTTACAAATATGGTTTATAAATAAAATAGATTTAAAATTGAGAATCAAAGAACTTAAATCTCGATGATTTTTGTTATTTTACGTAGTATAATAACCAGTGTTGAAACGACCCGCAAACTCGTAACCCTTAAGTCAACACTATTTTCCATCACATCGACTCAAGGTGAACGGAAATAAGAACCGTTAGGGTTAAAGAAGAAAGAGGTAGAAGAAGAAAATAAAAACAACATCAGAATCTTACCAACGCAGCGGAATAAAATATGATAGATAATAACCGATCTTTACACAAAGGAAAAATATATCTATTATACATTACATCATCTGAGTACAAGAACCACAATACACACCACTGGACAGTTATCACAACTTGTCCTTACAAAACTGAATACACAACTACTCTACACAGCGGAATATTTAAAACAAGTACGGGAGTACGTATCGCCATTCAGCTCGTCTCCTGAGCTCCATAGCATCTTTTCCTGTATCCTATAATACTCGGTCTGACCCAAGCATTGTGGTTAAATAACACCCGAGTCAGTCTGGAATACCAGCATGAGAAAACCACACTCAATTGGATTATTAATGTTTCAAAATTCTTTGAAATCAAAAGCATCTCGTAAGACCACGTCACAAATAAACATGTCGGGTTTTTACCTTAAGATAGCCAAATCACTTTTTATCAAAATCCTCTGATATTATAGTAGTGTCTATATACAAATACTTATTAAAATAGTTGAAAGTGTTACATGATTAAATTCCAGCATACTAGCCACAAAGTGGGTTCTACAAACAAAAACTGTAAAAGACGCGTAGAGAGAATGGATTTCCAACTAATGGTAGGCACTGGGGTACACCTGTCACAGTACGTGGCCTAGATCACACTATCGAGGATTACTCCCAATCCCCTGCAGCACAAGACTGGGACTACCCCTTACTGGATAATCCCGAGTAAGATCACCCCGCGGTTGGGATCAGCAACCGCACCACTAAGCTGAATAAAAGGGACATCTAGACAGGGATGACCTCACCCTAATGGGTGCTACCCATTTAGCCTTGCTGCATATCCTCTGATTTTCAGTCATTCCTGGTTGATGTGGCTCGAGGCTAATCGTTACCTTTTAGAATGTTTCACTTAGAATGCCTACGTCTACCTGACGATGTTCCGAAAGCATTCATCCATACAAGTCCGTCCCGGGTTCGAACGGAACCAAAGGCACTACTCCTACTACATCCATTTTGGAATCATCCTCAGGATTAGTAGCGACTAGCCCTTGCACTTCACTGCTCCACCTTCGAATCCAAACTCGTCTTCCTCACAAAAACGTACAAACCGGATCGAAGTGGTTTTCAGGAAATAAATCCCGATCTCGGTCTCTTCGAAACGATCAGCGCATTGGCCAAATATTGATAGTCGGTTATTTAACTATCAATTAACATTCACAAACAACCATCAAAATTAACATTCACAAACAGCCATCAAACAATAAATAATTCCCCAAATTATTTATTAATCTCAAAATATCTTCACAAGATATATCTCCACCTTTCAACCCTTTGAAAACAGTTTCAAACCACACTCTTCTCATGGAATGAATTCCCAAATACTTATTTCCACTGAAAACACCAAGTACAATACTTTAAAATTTTAAAATAATTTAAAAACACTTTATTATAAAATATACTTTAACATTTAAATTGAAAACTACTTCAATACTTTATTAAAAATATATGCTTTAGGAATATTTAAAATGAGGTTACTTTATAAAATATAAAACTAGATTTTCTCCTTTAAAACAAAATACCAAGACACCTTTAAATAACGATATAGGTTTAAAAAATACTTACTTTAGAATTTAAACATTTAGAAATAATAAATTTATAAAACATGCTTTTTAAAACAACATTAAAACTTTTAACTTATATTTAAAAATTTGCTTTGAAAACGTACTTGGCTATCTAGGGAAATACGCTTCTCTTTCACATCTTTTAAAAATAAACCACTATTTATTTTTAAACAAATTTACTCATTCCCTTAATAAATTCCGACCGTGAATTTATTCTTTCAAATATCCACTGATATATCACTTCGCTTTTATAAACCCAATTTATAAATTTCAAGTCTCACTTCTCTTTTAAAAATCCCGGTTTTACACACTTAAATCAATTCCCAAATTGATTTCCAATTTACTTCACTTTAAATAAATTTCCTTACTTCCTCCATTTATTCCAAAATCCATTAACTTCAGATTTTATTTTTTCATTATGATTTAAAATCTTTTAACTGAAAATACCAATTTCATATTTCCCAAATTTCTTCTTTATCCTTTCAAATAAATTCAAACCTTGAATTTTAAAGTAAATTATTTTATTCCTTTAAATAACATCACTTAAGTTTTAAAATTCATTATTACTCTGTTTATTCGAAATCCCCTTTCCTATACTCGGAACTTATTTATTAGAATTTTAAAATCACTTCCATTCTTTTCCAATTCATTCTTCAATTTATCCTAAATTTTCAATAACCATTTTATTTACAAATTCTCTCTTTTAATTTTCTTTTCAAAAATCCAATCTATATATTTTTGTAACTCGGTACACCCAAATATTTCCAATCAAACATAGCATCCAACATTTTTGTTACCAATATAATTTATCATAGATTATCAATGACCAAATCATAAAATATTAAAACATTCTAAATAAATTTGAGGAATCCCGTTGGATCCCTCCAACCTGTTTCCCTACATCCATAGACGTTAGCATAATATAAAATACCAATTCCACTTCAAGGTGGAATATCACGGTATATGGGTTTATATAATATCATCCACTATTATGCGATGCATAGGGTCTCATCCGCTATATAATGCGGGAAAATCAATCACTCCAATATATACTATATATGCTACTATATATAATATAGCCCATCAAAACAATTCAAACATTCAACCAATTATTTAAATTTAACCATTTAAATTTAAATTAAACCCAGATGAGTGAGATTAACTCACCTTTGATATTATTTACAATCCACTTCAACTTTGCCTTGGTTTCACGGTTTTTTGACCTTGTATAAACATTATACAATTTATTAACATTTGAATTTACCACACCATTTATTAATTTAATTAATGATTAAATTTTAAACTAGAAATTTTCCCTTTGAAACTACTTATACATTTATAAAAATGATTTATAGATTTCAAAAAAATCTGACTTTTTTAAATTCTCTTATATTCCAAAATCTTATTCATATATATATATATATATATTATTACCTATATATACACATTAGTTTCTAAAAAAATCCTTCAAAGCTCTCTCTACATATATAAACGAAATTGTTTTTACTGTAAAATATTTCCTTCTCTGTTTTCAGTACATATATATAGATGGAAATTAACCTGCAAACATATACATCTCATTGTATTTTATTTTGTATTTTTTATTTTAAAACCATATATATATATATATGCATATATACATTAAATGTTAAAACAAAGAATTTACCTCACAGACACGGAAACACCATCGCGACATCAAACCCGGCCCGAGCTCACCAACGACGATAATTCCTCACTGACTTCGATCGCGAGGAAGAAGAAAAAACTACTTCTGGTAGCTTCGCCTAACTTCAGCCGTCGTCTCGCGCCCTCTGCCCTAGTTTTGTCGCGACCATCTCGAGTCACCATCCCCACCGTTCTCTTCCAGGCATCGCCACTTGCTCGACCTTGAAACCATCCTATTGATGATATGCCGCGAACCCCAAGCTTTGCCGCGCACACCCCGAATCACGCGCACGAGCGAACCCTAACGAGGCCACAATTCAAAGGTCGAAATCAAATCGATTTGCAGGTTTGATTATGAGAGGGGAATTCAGCTAGGCTTCGAACAGATAAAGAATGAAGACAACGATTCAAAATTGATTTCTAAAGCGAGGATTAGATTTTGATTTTTGTACCAAAGAAAACTCGGCCATTTTCATTTCGTTTGATTTTTATTTTAGTTTTGAAAGAAGAGGCTCGGTTCTATTTTTAAACGAAAAGGGTTGCCTGCTTTAAACAAGAAAAGGGGACAGGATAGGGTTGCTACGGTGGCTTTTTACAGAGGAGGTCGGCTGTGATGTTTTTGAAGTAAAGGGATAAAGTTCTGATTTGAAAGAAAGGCAGCTGATGTGAATATTTGACCGGTCAAACAATATGTTAATTTAAATTTGAATTGTCTTGAATTCGCAGCTTAAAATCTTGACATCGTATCGAGATGTGCCGCTAGGCATTCATAACGTTATACTCCTGTTTCGAACGTAATGGAAAAGGTTTCGAGCCCTAGTTCGATCGTATGGAGAAGATAGCTTTTGGACTCAGTTATTATATTAAATTTCCGATATGAACTTCAGTGCATTTATATATCGTATGCTCACACAACAACTCCAACACTACGAAAATTGAAACCCGATAATAATACAATATTACGGATCCAATAGAACTGGTTTCGTCGAAATCCGAGACTGTGCCTCGGATGGCTATTTAAATATCATTTTAAATGATATATTTTCAAATTTAACAAAACACTTCCAAATTCAATTTTAACACTTTTACTATCTTCAGTACTATCAATATAAATTTTACAAGCCTTTAAAATATTTTTAACAAGCTCGAAATTCTAGATTTTATATTTTACCCAATTGCCAATTATTAAATTAAATAGTTATATCATCCAACAGACCGCTATATTAATTTCTGAATCTATTTTATAGAATAAAAACGAAACTTTTCATATTCAAAATCAATTTACAATCCAAATTGAATATTTAAACCCATTTAAATATTCCAAACTCATCGATGAAAAATCTGGGTCGTTACAAGTGTATATTATTATTGTTTTGAGTTCTATCACATTTTTATACGGTGATTGTATATTTGTTTTACCGCTTGTAGTTTGTACGCAAACAAAATTCTATGTGGTGAGATGCTGAAAATTGCAAATTAAATATATCTCAAAACTTAAACAAATCAACCTTTCCTTTTACCTTCCTCTTCCTTTGGCGTGTTCCAGTAAATGAACAGATAGAAAAAAACAAACTTCATCCTTTAAAATAAAATTTTCACAATCTACTCGATGAAAAAAAATATAAAGTTGATATCTTTGGGTTTGTCATAAGTAGACCTACGCATCTATAGGTATTTTGTAGGGTACATCATCATCTTTTGATGTTCGACAATAAAGTCATGAGCTTAGCAAAACTAGGGTTTAGCCTTTTGAAGGATGTGGCTTGCATATAAAGAGAAATTTGGATTTTTCGTCATGATGATTTTTAATTCCAGCTATATACCTTTTGATTTTATTTCAGTTATATACCTGTTATATAAATTGTTAAATGTCAAAATTTGATAGTTCGACCATATTGGATGTGATATTGACATATGTTAAAAGTTGAACCTTTTTAGTGAAAAAGGTAGTAATAGCATTGGTAAAAATATATAGTAGCCATTGGCCTTGTTATAATATTTTTGAAATACTATTAGTTGCTATTTTGGTTTAGAAATGGTTTCAATTTGGAAAATGATTTTTAATCTAACCTTTTTGGATTTTCTATCATATTTTGTTTAAAAATAATTTTTGTACTTCTCTAGTTTACTTCAACTTCTTTTACTATTCTATTTTAATCTATGTATATATGTAAATGTTTGAAAGTTATTTTGGAAATTATTTGTCTTTATGGAAAAGTTATTATAAGAGTGAATGTTTATTTTAAAGGAAATAAAAAGGATCCATCTTTTAATTTAAAGTGAATATGTTTTTAAAAGAAGGTAGAAATATTTTAGAATAGATATTTATGAAACTTTTTATATTAAATGTTGTATTAAGAGAATATTTTTTTTAAAATTTTATTAATAAAAGAATAGTTCTATAAAGGGTATTTTATAGGTAAAAAGAATAGACTTACTAAATAATAGTTACATTTGTGGACTTACAGTAATATATGAAATGATTGTTTATGGAAAGTATTTGGTTCTATTTTGGAAACTAAAAGTTTGTAACAAATTTAGGGATTTATAAAATGTATTTTATAAATAGAAATGAATATATAAAATGATTTTTTTATAAATATGAAAGAAGTGTTTAAAAGGAATTTATAATTGTAAAAGGAGATTTATAAAAGAGTTATAAATAGAAATGAGTTGTATAAAATAAATTTACTAAGTGAAATTGGAGTTTTATAATCATATTCGAAGATTTACAAAAGGAGTTTTATTGTCATACTTTGAGGTTTATAAAAGGAGATTTATAAGTGATATTTTATAAAGAAAATTTATAAATAAAGTTTTATAAAAGATTTACAATTGGAGTTTGTCAATATAAAGAGGTTTATAAAAAGGAGTTTTGTAAAAGAATAATGAGAATTGATTTCCACAAATGATGTTTTCAAATTACGGTAGTATGGAAAGCATTATTTCCATACTTAACAATAAATTTCAAGGAATGAAAACTCGTCTCTATCTTAGGAATTAAGAATGTGTATCGAGGCAATGATAGTTGCATAACTTGTTTGATTTCATTGTTAATCGAGGGATATACTGTTTGAAATGGTGAAGTAGTGGTAAGTATATATGATTTAATTTGCATACGACCTGTCTTCCTCACACCAAAAGGAAAGTGTTTTGGGTTTATTGTTATCAGTGCTTTGAACTACATTTGCTTTAACCTAGGTAAGTATGGTTTGGAAATGAAATCTTTCTTAAGGTTTGTAAAATAACTTATACTGTTGAGACAAGTATATGAATATATTTTCTAAGTATTGGAAATGTAGTGTATGGATAAGTTTTCTAAGTTTGAAAGTGATTTTTTTTTGTGAGTGTACTTATATAGTTGAGATAAGTATATCGGTCTTTTTCAAGTATTGAAAAGAGTAGAGAGGATCTGTGAATATATCTTTATAAAAATGTTTTAATACAAAAATTTACAAAGTGGATTCAATTAATTGAAAGATTAATTTAAGAGGCTTAGTGGTTGCTTATGTGCTTAACTGTGCTTGGTTTCCATGTGAAATTAAATCTTGGATTTGATTCTTTGTTTATTTGATAGTTAGTAACCGACTATCAAATGTTAGACAGTTTTTAAAACTGTCATTGTTGGTTCGTAGAGATTAGGATCAGATATATTATCCAAAAATCACTTCGAACCGGCATAAACATTTGAATTGAAGATGTCTTGAAGATTATGGAATCAAAGATGGAGTTCTTTGAAGCGATAGCTATCATACCTACTACTAATTCTTAGGGTAATTCCCAAAATGAGGTAGTCGAAGTAGTGCCTTCAGTTTGTTCATATCTTGAACTTCTTGTATCGATAAATGATGGCATTGCATTGTTTCATGGATAGCAGCATTACCATTCCAAGTGCGATTGCTATATAAAAAGTTAAACCTTAAGCCTTACCAACCCGGAATGAAAAAAATCAGGGGAGATGCAGCAGGGCTATAATGGGTCACACCTATTAGGATATATCATCACCCTTCTAGATATGTATTAATGAATTTGGTTGTGCATGTCTCGGGAAAGGTTGCAAAGAAATCGAGTAATGACATATTCAGTACTATCCAGTAAAGGGTAGGTCGATCGTATGTAGCAAGGGTAGAAGATGTTCTTGTTGACTTTGGTATATTTTTCTAGTGGTGTACCATGATAGATGGTACTCTGATTCCTTGTCATTGATGGAATCCATTCTCTAAAAAGTGTCATTTAGACTTAGTTATATACCTATTCTGCTAGATTTTAATAAATGTAACAATTTCGGCCGTGACTTAGTATTTATTTTAAACCTTAGACATTATTATAATATCATTGGATTTCCAATGAAATGGTTTGGTTATCGTAAGGTAAAAACCTATATGTGTTTATGTGTAACGTATTCTTACAAAATACCTTTATTTTTTGAAATGTTTTAGAACATTAGAACCCATTTGTGGTGTGTTTCACATACAGGTTTACTAACTGATACAGTCGTTTTTTTATATAATGCTTAGGTCAGACCGAGCATATTTCCAAATATAGCTTTGGTTCAGGAGACGAGCTGGATGCTTCGAAGGTGTATTCATGTATAATTTTTATTTTCTTACATTGGTTGATTATATTCATCAACATTTATAAGGATTGGTTGTTATAATTGTCCAGGCTGATGATAGATTAGTGTACTCTAATTTGATGTATATATATTACAGTTTTCTTTAGTAAAGATCTATTGTATATTACATGTTACTCATCATGATGTGAGATTCTATTCTGTGTTTTCTTTCTTTTACCCCAACAATCTACCTTTCCAACACTTGGATGCTTAATGCGTGAATACCGTGGATGTATTAGTACCAACTTTTAGGGGTGGAAAAGGTGGGTTGTTACACTAAGGATATAGGTCGGTACCAATCTATAAACCATAGCTTGGTACCAAGTTATACAGGTCCATATCTAGCCACTCTGACTTCACACGGGTTATTCCTAAGCTCTTCCATGCATGCCCAAGTGATTTAATAGAGTTTTGGACGATCTATCTCAAAAATTAAAGATTTAGCTCCAGTGACCTTCTGAGCAAACCAAGTTATGAAGGAGCGATCGTTAAAATAAGTCATCAATCTATTAATACACAAGGGGCACCCCACAATGAAGAAAGAAGCACGATCCCAAAGAAAAGTACGAGTTTCTCCTTGAAGGGATAACTCGATACCAAGTTATACCCTTAATTCTTGCACCTCCCAAAATTTCCACAATACTTTTGGCCGATATTTGGGCCTCACTACAAGCGAGCTTTTGATCCATCGTGCCTGCTTCTCTATAAATAAAAACCCAAAGGAAACCAAAATAGGATCTGGATTCGCTAGCTGCGAAGACTCAACTATTTCTTCACCTCTAACCTTTCCTCCATCAAAGTCGCCTAGAAAACAACTATTTGTTGTTCTAGGATTTAGATCAACAAATTCTCGGTATTAATGACTCATAAACAACCTAGAAATCTATTGGAAATCTGAGATCAACTTGATTGTGTTCAGATCTGAGATAACTAGTTGTAATTTAAAGAGAGAATAACTAATAAAAGATTCAACTGGATGTAGGCCAGAGATTATGTCAAACCATTATAATAATTTTGTTCCCTTTTATTACTTTTCTGTTTATTTAATCCGAACTGGTACTTTCATCTTATTTTTGGATGTTGATCCATATTTTGGGTTAACGTTTTGTGCTTTCACTAAGAACCAAGAACTAGATCCGAAAATTTGAAACTTGAATCTAAGATTTGGAGAAGATGAAGAGACCTGACATTATATATAGGGTTAGAGGAAGCTAACTTGAGCATGGGGACATGTAGAAGATGATCTCAAATTCTCATCAATCCATCTACGTGACTAGAGAATAGATGGAGAGCATGATGAAAGAAATATGCAAGATGGAATAATGGATCAATAGCAAGAAATTTTGGAGGGACTTTTTAGAAGGATGGATCAATAAGGAATAGGTGGAGTGGCTTAAATTCAGAATCGAGAGCATGGAGATAATGCAAGAGCATTTTGAGTTGGAGTGAAGCAAATTGAAACAATGACCCCACACCTTGGGAGCATGATCGATTTGGATCTAGGATAAGATTTAATACTTGGAATAGACAATGTTAGAGCCTGAGAGGCAACTGAAGTGTAATGCACATTAGCAGAAGCTGGAAGCAGAAGCTCATCATAGGAATGAGGGCAAAACGAAGTTTTGGATTAGAGACTTCCACTGGATGGCAACCCCATGATTAGGATGGATATGGGTCGGGTTCGATTCCTATAACCTTTCTGTAAATAAATGATCGAATATTAACCTCATGCCGCTTACACATGTATGGTATCCCAAACGGTCCCAAGGCACGCTCTGAGTTGGATGTCTGAGATGACTATTTAGGAAATTTGCACAATATTAACCTCAGACCGCTTATACATGCAAGGGATCTTGATCGGTCCTTAGACATGATCTGAGTTGGAAATCTTAGGGCGACTTTGACAAGATTAGATGTTTGCTAGATCCCCTGACTTAGGCCCCTTGAGTGACCAAGACCTATTAAGAAAGACACCCATAGATTGATGACCCTCTAAAATTGATTAGGATTTCATAAACCATATTGAATGTGATGACTGATATTGATTGCTTTAAGTTCTGTTTAGAGAGACGATATAATAACCTACCTTTTCAACCATTAAAAATCGGCACAAATACATCCTTGTATTCAAATACTGAACATTTAATCTTTGGTAAGGCATATTGTTAGGGTAAAATAAAAAGGAAAAGAACTAGAGAAATAGAATCTGATAGTAGAACGATCATATATAATATAACAAAGATAGTAAAAGTTGTCATTCTATAATACATGGTAAATCAGAATAAAAACAATCCTTATCAGCCTGGATAGTTATAACTTCCTAACCTTACAATTGGTGATGGTTATACATAATAATACAGTGGAAAAAATACTATGGGAGGTGAACATCTAACTCTACTCAATGAGCACCACGTCTCACCAAAGACAACCTAGAAAAACTCAGTCCGACCTAAGCATTATAATAAAATAATATCATATCAGTTTGCATATACCAGCGTGAGAAAACTCAAGTAATATGATGAACATATAATAAATCTATGAGACCGCACTGCTAATTCACAGATCGAGTTTTATCTTACGAGAATAACTTTCACATATGAATGAATAGAAACACATTAAAGAAAAACCCAAACTTTAAAGAATAGGCATAAAAAAGATCAAAATCCAAACTTAAAGAATGAACACAAATACTTAAACGTAGAGAAGAGCTCCAGGCATTTCGTGATGCAATTAAGAAAATAATTCAAAGATTTGAATCAATCAATAAGGAAAAGGATTTTTCCAAAAATGTCTAGGAGGGTGCGCCCCCTTTATCGAAAGTATACCTCTAGACATTATACTTGGGAGCGTCATTTTTTCTTATGACTCTCTCAAAAATATACAAACCGGACCCTGCCAACCTTATCGAATATCCGAGTATTGTACATCTCTATGCATAAATCACTGAATTCAATTTAGAGTAGATGTGAAGATACCCGAATGGAAGCGACCCGACATAGCTTGAGGTCCATTCGTTTTTTGGTTTTAGTCATTTTTCGACAAAGGATATCAATGCTCAAATTGCAACAAACATTATAAATTGACATATACAAAGAAGAAAGCTGAATCGATAATCAATAAACCCACGATTAGGAATAATCAAAATGATCATATATGGAAATTAAATCTCATGCCCTTATGACTACTTGTCGTTTTAAACTTGTATTATCCCTCGGTTGATAATGTAGCCAGGCAAGTTAAGGTAGTGTTACCTCTAAGCATTGCCTTGATAATAATTTTAACCTTCGAGATAGAAATAAATTTCCATACCTTGACTGTTTAGTGCTAAGAGTAGACTAAACCCTTTTCATATAAGCGATATCATTTACAAATTTCTTATCTTTTCCGTAACTGAATCAAACTTTTAAAACCCGAACTTGTGCTTTGTTTTCATGTCACAAATATTTATAAAACACTTTAAAATGCAATTTTAGAAATATTTCATTTTAAAGAGCTAATTATATTTCTTAGTGTATTAAGAAAAGGAAGGGTTACAAAAAATTTCATTTAAACCTCATTTACCATAAATGCAAAACAATTTACAATTAGTGCTATTTTTAAATATTCCTTTAACAAATAAATCAATTATCTTTAAACACCGTTAGTAAATCAGATATGTAGTTTTAAACACCTTTATTTGAACCAATTAATTAACTCTAAATATCATTTATTAAAATGATTAATTAACCTGAAACATCATTATTAAATGATTAAATACTTTAAAATACCATTGTTAAAATAATTAATTAACCTTAAACTATTTAAAATGATTAATTAACATTAAACATAATTTATTACAATGATTAATTAATCTTAAACATCACTATTAAAAATGTTTAATTAACTTTTAAACATGATTATTAAAATGATTAATTAACCATAAACATCATATTTTAAAATGATTAATTAACTTTAAACACCTTAATTGAATCTGTTAATTAACTATTCCCTTTATTAAACCAATTAATATACTTTAAACATCATTAATAAATTTATTAATTAAATTTATTATTGTTAAATAATAATTAAGAATATATTTGCACCTCCGAATCTTTTCAAATACTTATACTAACCTTACAAACCCATTTGAAAAGAATTTACAAAATATTTAAGATAAATAACCTTTATAATTTAAACAACATTAATTATCCTAAAGAATAATTGAATCAACTTTTATAATCTCTTTATAAATTTAAAACAACATTAATTATCTCAAAATGTAATCAATTAAATTTAAAACTCCTTTTATAAATTTTAATCAACACTTATCCTTCATTTTCAAAATTCCTAATTTTTTTGAAAATGTAGTTTAAACAACTTTCAAAGTGCAAAACATGAAAAAACATTTATTTTGTGAAAATATTAGCTCATGTTTAACATAAAAAGGTTTAAGGGGATGATACCTCGTAAGTGACGACATAACGAAAATCACTACAATGATGCTTATACAGATCAAATAGCATGTCAAAAATATTTCATCAAAACATTAATATTAGCTACATAAGAATAAAAGTAAATAAATATCAGTGAGAAACCCGTTAGGTCTCTCTACAAAAGTCCCCGATAAATCACACATATGAATGTGTATTTCAAAATGTTTCATAGCGACCTATTCGCTACTTACACTCCAACTTTCCTTTGTTCCCTACAACATAATGGTTATTTATGTCATCTTCTTTTCAAAAGGGAATTTAAATCCAAACCAAAAACCAAAAAATAATATAAACTATAATCCAAACATTCAACTCTAATCTATAGCATGGATATCATATAATTTATTTACATGTGAGTAAATTCATAGAAATTCCAGTTGACATTTTTGCATTACGGTTTGAACTAAAATCAAATGGTGTTCGATTTTAGCCCAAAATTCTATTAGCTTCAAATCCAATTAAATCATTTCCAATGTATAGATAACGTACACGAGTCCAATGCAAAAGATTGCGTCCAAATTCGACTTTGTATGAGCAAGATATCGATTTTATAAGATTTAGATTTTAAAATATAAACAATTATATTAATCAGTTTAATTAGTTTAATTATCCAAATAAATTTTCTTCACCAAACTACTAAAACATGCATGCTGACACCAAAATGCACTTCTACCATGCACAATCAAGCAAGGATACGGAGCTATGCTATACACGATCTAGAACTGCCAATTATGTTGAACTCCTCTCCCCAATCTTGACTAATCGGAACCAACAAATTAAAGCTCGATCCAACATCTACCATCACGACCTGGGTTTCTTCGTCCACTGTACACGAAAATTGCACCTCTTAAAAGAACAATGCAACCCGTCAAATCAACACCACGAAGCTCCTCCCCAGGAAAAACCAATTGCCATCCTCGTTGAAGCCTATCATCGCCAAAATCACTCAAAATGTGGAATGCTATTTCATGCCTTGCACAATCCCAGCATCGGCCAATCCTAAATCATCACAGAATAACCCTAGATCACCAAAGATCGAAGCTTTTTCCAAAACTAACTCAAATGAAATTGTTTTATAACATTTTATTAATTATTTTAATCTATCTTGATTTTGAAGGCTTGGCGCCATTTTTGATGTTACAAGAAAAATAGAAAATGAGAGAGAGGGAAACGGGAATGAGCTTTTGGGCAGTGTTGACTTTGATTTTAGTTTTAAAACAATTCCATCTACTTTACTTATAACCCAAGTAAAACTAAGTTTACGATCAAAAGTAACATCCTGTCAAGTTTTTTTCAAAATTTGAATATTGTTTTAGTTTAAAATATTTTAAAATAAAGGTTTTGCTTTGTCCCACTGCACATTATTTTGTTTGAGTACGATGCGCAACTGATAGAAATAAGAATATGATGTGTGCCAAAATATGACATGATCACAAATCAACAATGAAATACACAGATAATTTTGGACATTTCTATTGGACGAGAAAAATGGCATCATCTTCTGGCATCGATTCGAGCTTCGTCTTCCCAAATAATTTCCAAGATCCTCCTCTTTGTAAATCGTTCTTCCCTAATTCCAATTTCCAACCTTTTCAATCTTGCGATCGGGTTTTTCAAGGCTTGAATCCACGTTCTGTTTATTCCAATCCATCCATCAGGAATTAGAGCGGCTCCAGAAAGAAGAATTTCAACTGGTTCAGATGTGGCGGTTATGCGCACTTTGCTAGAGAATGTAGATTTCCATTGTGGTGTTTTAATTGCGGGAAGTATGGGTATAAAAAGGTTAGTTGCTTGAAGGCTTCTCGTGATTCTAATTCTGGGCATTTCAAACATCTTATTAATCAAGAACAAGGTTTTCAATTCGTTTTAAAGTTTTTGAAGTTGAATAGAATCCTTTTTGACTTTTTATGGGTTCGAAGAGATGAAAGTTTCAATTTTTTAGAGGATACGTTTAGTCACTTTGAAGTCATTAATTCTATTAATAAAGGAATGAATTATAAGGATAAATTAGGTGATACAAAATTCATGAATGATATTAAAGAAGACGGTTTGGATTTTTTTGTTAAGGATGCTTTTGAGAATAATTTGTGGTCAATGGATAGTTCAAATTTTAGGCTTTTTAATGATGATTTCATTGTTCCCATTAAAGTTAATTCATTGCTAGATGATGTTCCTCATATTATACTCCTCGACTGTATGAATTTGAATCCTTTTGTGTTGACGTTCGATAAGGTTAGTCAAACTTCTTGTTGTGTCATGTGAGTTGGTGGATAACTCGACTACTTTGATGATGTTATCCTAGACATTGATTATAGTGTTAATAAAAGGAAGATTTATGATTTTAGTAAGTGCAATAATTCTGTTTACAAACCTATAGGTTCTGATGTCAAGAATAATTCTTGTAGAGAAGGGAATTTGAAGAGTAAAACATCTAATAGTTTGTTAATTTAAGTGATTTGGGCGTCTTAGCTGTTTGCTCCTACCATTTTCTTTGATCCACTTGTAATACATCAGGTCAGAGTTTGGTTATAGATGTTCATGGTTATGACAATTTGTTTTCAGATGGAAGTTTTGATATGTTGAACTGGGATATGGATAAATTGAAGATGCACACTATTAAGTTGTTGGCTTCAGTATTAGATGGTTCTGTTACTTCCAGTTTTTTGGATGGTATTGAGGAGAAGCACAGGGTCATGTTCATATCACTTTTTACATACCATTGTAATGGTTGACTATGGTGTTTTGATTGCTCCAGTTTATGATAGGGTATAAGACAGTGTTTTTTCGATAAACATATCTTCTATTATGATTGTTGATGGTAAGCCTAGGGCTGGATATGAGGAGAAGTCTAAATATATGGATGATGTTTTGGTTCACTGTGATATTGCTAAGGAGTCTTTGGGTACTGTATTGGATGATGTGGGTTATTCTTTGATTGGAAATGTTGATTCTGATCATGCTGTCTATTACTGTACTGGGGGTTTCGGATTTATAATATATTTCTGTCTTGCATCTGTAGTTAAACTTCCACGTTCTCCTATCCATGCCTGTGATTCGACTCATGCATCCAAATCTGGTGGAAGGAATAGTAGGATTTATTGAACAGTTAATATTAGGAGAAGTCCTCGTTCAAAATGTAAAGCTCCTAAGTCTTTTGCTTGAGGTTGTTGACATATTAGGGATTTATTGTGATAATTGTTGTTTTGGAGTTTGTTCGTGGCTTGTGTAGATGTAGTATATTATGGTTTTTTAGCTATGGTTGTTGAGGTTGTGGTTTTGGAAGGTGTTATAGATGGCTGCTTATCTTTTGGAGTTGTTTCAGGCTTTTGTTTCTGGATAAACTTGTTAGTTTAGGGTAAGTCTTTAGTTTCATAGGATTTTAGGAGGGTTTGATTTTTTCTTTTTGTTTGGGGGATCTTTTGCTACCTACTAGGCTTATTCGTAGCTCCTTTACTATTGTCGTTATATATATGTACATGTATGCTCTCCTCTTTTGTAGAGGATCATGCATTTTTCTCAAAAGAAATACACAGATTATTTTATTTTGTGAAATTTCAAAAATACCAGCGTTTGTCCAAAATACGTCAAACCATAATTTAAATATTTTTCAAATTAAAAATTATAGAAAAATCCTATAAATTCAATTAAAAATACTACGACAAAAATCAAGTCGTTTTATTTGCAATTGTCGTTTTGTTATCTGTTCAAACTATTTATTATTGTAAATAAATTTACAAGACGAATCACCATTATTGTTTATTAAGTAAAAGGAGTTAAATTAGAATATTAAATAGATTTAATTTTTATTTAATTTGTAGTATAAATATTTAAATAATCCATACATTTGAATTCAGTTATTAAACTTTGAAAACTAATTATTTAAATATTAAATTAATTAAATATTCAAGAATCAAAATGATAAAATTCAGGAATGTTACAGATGAGATCAGAATGCAAGGTGTAAGTCCTCTCATCGAAGAGCGAGCATGTGGAATTGTATGATATTGATAACTTTAAATCCTATCCAAAAAGAAGGTACTAGAGTGCAAGGTGCAAGTTCCCTTGATAGAGAGTGAGTGAATGGAATTGTACAAAAAGTAAATCCCCTCACCGAAGTGTGAATGGATGGACTAGCTTGGTTGTTGGGTTCCTTTTCCTGAGAGCATACAGGCTCGACAAGGATCTGGAGAGATCGAAACCCTAGATTAGATGATAGATGATCTGGAGAGATCATCCCTCAACTTAAATGGTAGAAGATCCAAAGAGATCATCCCCTTAATTTAAATGATAAACGACCTAGAGAGATCGTTCCCTTAACTTAAACATTAAATGATCTAGAGAGACCTACCCAGAAGGAGGTTAGATCTACCTAGGAGTATGCATCCTACACTAGGCTTCATATATAGCATCTAGTTCGTAGTTAGGTATAGAGAAACGGGACAGAGATAATGATTTTGCTTAGTGGTAACGGAAGATTAAGGCATTGTTGAGAAGAAATCATGTTCACCAAGTTGTGTTTGACATGGAATTATTGTCTGCGGATATCTTGGAATTGGAAATGATAGAGATGGAAGAATGGTTCTTAACTACCCTCCAATTGGCCATGGGTGACAACAATATCCCAAAGATTAGTAGTGAAACTACCTCTAGAGGCTTGTGGAAGAAATTAGAGAACCTCCACATGAAGAAGTCATTCATGAATAGGCTAATTTTATTGTAGACTTTCTTCACTTATAAGATGCATGAAGGTACATGTTGATGCACATCTTAACTTCTTTGATGGCTTAATAATGAAAATGAAAGCTATTGATTTAATGTGGAAAAAGTGCAATAGGCTATGGTGGTGTTGTGCTCTCTTCCAGAGCGATACACAATATTCTCTAACGGATTGATCTATAAAAGAAGCATGTCGACATTAAAGGATGTGAAGATGAGACTCCTAAGTGAAGAGATAATGGATCAAATGAAACATATGAACGAAAATGGAGAAGCTAGTAGCAGTCAGGGTCTGTTTGTAGAGTGAAGAGAACAGAGAAGAAGGAGAATAATTTTAGAGGGCATCCCATATCGTGGAAGATTGGAAGTGGTGGGAGAGGAAAGTCTAGAGAGAATAAGTGTCATCATTATAAGAAGCATGACCATTGGGAGAACAATTGACTAGATTTGAGGAAGAGAAATGAAGCATATGGAAGTATATGGTTCTTCATCTATTGAAGTGGAGAAGGTTATTTCGAATTATGTGTCGACTTCATCTGTTTTTGACGTATCAGATCATCTAGTGTTGGATCCAGGGTTGTCTTTCCACATGACATTTTAGAAGGAGTGTTTTTTGTTTTTATGAAGATAAGGAGGGAAGTGCCATATTGATCAGAACGATGCTACTTGCAAATCATTAGGAGAAGGATCGGTGCATATTCACATGCTCGATGGTGTGGTGCACACTATCACTAAAGTCCACTACGTTCTAGGTTTTAGGAAATCTCTTCGATCTTTGGGTCATCTTACATCTTTGGGTTGTAGGATTACAATAGAGTTAGATAGCTTGAAGGTGACACATGTTGCTCTTGTATTGATGAAAGGAGTAATGGTTCATAATTTTATCTGCTGAAAGGATCTATAGTTTTTGGAGAGTCGAGTGTTGGAGTTGAAAGTTCATGAGCTTTAGATGCAACTTGACTCTGGCACATCAGGTTGGTCATGTTTCAGAGAAGAGCAGTTTAAAACTTGGAAGGCACTATTATTGAAAGGTTTAGGCTTTCATGATGAAAGCTTAGTCAGATTCAATTGAGAAGTTAAAAACTAGGAAGGGACTGGTAGAGAACGAAGTAGGAAAGAAGTTGAAAGTGTCGAGATTTGATGATGGCATTGAGTTTGTTTCTAAGGAGTTCATAGATTTATGTAGCTAACATGTAATTCACAAACATTTCACTATACTCAGAGATCCACAATCAAAGAGAGCCTCTAAAAGGATGAATATGAATCTACTAGAGAAAGTTCATTGTTTAAGATTGACAGTGGGTTTATCTAGAGGCTTTTGGACTGAAGCTTTATTGATTGTGGCATATGTTATAAATCGAATTTCATGCTCATCCATTGGAGAGAAGACTCCAAAGGAATGGTGGAATGGTGCATCTATACATATCACTTATTTTCATATATTTGGTAGCTATATGTATGTTCACCATATAGGAAATAACAAGTTGGACGCTTGAGCCTATTAGGGCATATGTTTGGGCTATACAAAGGCATCAAAGTGTATCACGTCTGGAACCTACTGATAGGAAGATAGTGCACTTGAGACATATCACATTTGATGAGTCCTATGTTCAAGCTGAAGGAGAATCTTCCTAGTTTGGTAAATTCAGAAGATGAAAGGCTTTGGAAGGTGTAAACTACTCCCACATATTAGCCTAGTAGTAGAGTTAGAGCTGCAAAAGAAGATAGAGTAACTACAGCCATCGACAAATCACATGAAGGCTCGTAGTGCATGTAGGGCAAGATGAGCCTTTCTGTAACACCCCATAATTTGGTAATATTATTTAGGATATTTAATTAGTTAAATTAAATAAATAATGTGTTGATTAGGGGATTGAGATTTTATTAAATTTTTGATTTTATTAAATGGTAGTCGTGCCATTTAACTAATGAGTTAAAAGAAGATTTAAAACGAAATAGAGAAGGTGTAAATAGGAAAGAGGCCATTCCTATATCCTTAAGCTTGTCCATGTATTCTCTCCCATACACGTTCATTTCATTTTCAAAATTTTAAAAGCTAAGGTCGACCACCATTAACAAGAGAAATAGGAAGGAGATTAAGAAAAGCTAAGGAAGAAGCTAATTCAACTTTAATCTCTAAAACTAAAGTGAATAATGTTTACATCTCATTTTGCTTGTATTTTTGGTTTTAAGATGATATCAGAAATATTTTGCTTTGATTTGCCATGTTTTTGAACGATGGAATGATTGTAAATACTTGATGATTTACACATGTTTATATTGATTTTATGATATGTTTTAAGGTAAAAAAACCCTGTTTAATGACATTTAAATCCCCTGTGAATTTTTATATAGACCGGAAATAATATTTTGGAGAAGGCTTTCAATTTTCAAAATTATTGATTTTTTTTGGAATTTACATAAATTTTCTAGTGAAGAAAATGTTATTTTGGGTTACGTTTAAATAATAAAAGGTTTGGGTTTGAAATTTTTATATTTTGGAAAACATATTAAAAGAGATTTTCTGGAATTTTTGTGGATTTTCCTAATTGTTTTAATGGATGTATAAAATCATTTAAGGTATAAGACTTAAATGTTTATATATTTATAAAAGGAAAACGAGCTCTTTGCAAATAATTCAAATTTGTTATTTCTGAAAATTAGCAGCACTTTTGAAAAATTAAAATGGTAACCAATTAGATTTAGTCAAATAATGCAGGTTAGATACAAAAGAAATGGTTTAAAAGGACAAATAAATAGGTTTTTCAATGTTTCAATGCTTTCGATACCAGGTTCCGCCTCCTTACCTTCGCCTCTGACACTGTTGAAACCATGCAAATGGTATCGGTTAACTGGTACATGGTGAATTGGATGTAGGCGGAAGGTATAGAGTCGAAACCAAGGGCTCCAAAGGGGTTGAGGCATTACTTTGCTTTTAAAAGAAAATGCGCTTACTTGCTCTCGACTGAGTCACTTTCGACTAGGTTGGCTTTCGACCATGTCAAATGGATTTAAAGGAAATGGCTTCGATTAGGTTGCGGCTTTGTTTTAAATGATGCTTTCCACTAATTTGAAGCCTTATGCTGCCCTTTTCTACCTTTTGATACAGATAGTTTCGAATGGGTTGCTTTGTTTTCTAAAATATGGCAACTTCTCCAAAACTTTCATAGGAATGGTTTCAACACCATCACTTCTTTACTTAGGAAATGGTTTCAAAGCAAATTCTTTCGACTTAAATGTTTTAAAAGACCATTTTCTCTGATTGAAGTGTAACCCAAATGGTTTTGAAAGAGAAAGTTTTAATGGTTTTGAAAGGTGTTTCTACATGTTTTTAATTGAACCCACGTGCTTTTGAACGGTAGGCTTTGATGTCTTCGAAAGGTTTAATGAACGGTTTTAAAAGGGTTATTCCCCAAGGTTTCTAAAGAGTTGAAAGGAAATGGTTTTTCCTATGTTTACGAAAGACAATATTTTAAAGGTTTAATAGGAAGGATGTCTAGGATTTAAAGCTTTCCAAAGGAAGGTTTTTATGCTTTCGAAAGGAAGAATTTGAATGGTTTCGAAAGGAAGGATTTGGCCTTTAGGCCTAGGTTAAGTAAAGGGTTTTACTAGTTTCGAAAGGGTTACTTTCAAGGGTTTCGAAGTTGCTGTTTAACGAGTTTTAAACAAAGGTTTCAAATGTATTAACTAGGCAGTATAGCCTAAGTGTTTTCAAGTTAAAAAGGACTTTAACTTATTTTGGAAGGATAGTTAATCCTCATTAAATTTCATCAACATTATTTTGAGTAAAGTATATGTAACATGGCAAAATAGCTTAGAATAAAGCTGAAGAGGTATTTTCCTTACATACGTATGATTTAAAAGATTAAATCATTTTTAAAAGGTTTTTCAAGGAAAAAAGGAAGGGTAGTTAACCCTATGAAAATGACTCAGGAAGACCAGATATGACTTGTGTAGGGTCGCGCCCTATGCTCATTAGCTATTAGTCCATAGCTAATTTAGTCGAAAATTCCAGTGTGTAGGGCTTAGTCACAGGTAAAACTAAAATGTTGGTTACACAAAGAACGGAATATTATGTACAAAGATAGGTTATTGGTTAGCTCGCAAAACCATTAGGATCAGTTGACCCTTGGAGAAGTAAGTTAAGGGCAGACCATTTAGAATTTTTGTCTAACAAATATTTAGACCATTTGATATTTATCTGGTAGGCCTGAGTCAGCCAAAGGGACAGCTAGTCCAGTTTGCAGGCAGTTAGTCAAGTTTGCGGGCAGTTGCTCAGATTTTGGATAGATAGTCCATTTATTACCTGTTTTTAGCATAACATATATTGTTATATTTATTATTATTATTATCAGTTTGATTAACCAGTTTGGTTGCAGGAAAAGATTTGCAAAATATATGTTTTGAGAAGGATATTAGTGAGGGGAAACCGGTTCAGCTAAGCGGTGTGGTCCCAATCAATATCTATCAACCGAGATGTAACGGTACTATTCACATTAGGCTTTAAGTCTGACTCGAAGTTTTTGTTTCCCCTTAAACTTCCGGGTGCTCAAAATTGCTTTGAGTAGGCTGAGGGTTGAGATTTTCAGGTTTTTGAAATTTTGGCGAATAAAGCTTCTGAAGACGAACATGTCGCTGACAGATGCTAAATAGGAGTTACAGTTTTATTCAGTTTATATCTGCCGTGTGTACATTAAGTCAGTTATGACTATATTGACTCAGATCAACCAAGGTGGTATCATCATATGTCGCTCTTTGCGTATTCTTATAGCGATTATAATTGGTCTTTACCTTGGAAACATTAAGGATTACGTAACTCGGATATGATTTTGTTTTGAAATGTTTTTTTTTTGAAATTTGAGATTTTGTTCATATTCAAATGCTTTTGATATTATGGATACCATTAGCATTACCGTATTTTGTCACCAGAAAATAGTATTATGGATGACTGAAGCATCTATAGCACTTAGATTTTGGGCTCTAGATCTGGGATATTACAACTTGGTATCAGAGCATAGTTTTATGAAAAACTTTAATGAAAAAATGGTTTTTTGAAAACATAATCCTAAAGAATTAGAGTAAGATTGGCGTATGGGATAACGCTACAATAACGTACTTGTATTTACTACTTATAAGTATACGCTTTATCTCTAGTCTCCTATCTTTGTTAGGTTATTTTTTTGAACCTCATGAGGTTTACATACAGATATTAAAGGTAAAAGAGGAAGAGTTAACCTAGGAGGGGAAGGAACTGATGGGAATGCCAGGCCTAATGCGGGAAGAGGTCAAGGTTAGGCACAAGCAGAGAATATAGGTGCAGGAATCCCACAAGTTTTTCATGAATATGATGCAAGCGAGAGTTGCAGCCAGAGTGTTAGGGGGAAATTCTATAGGAGCAGGGGTTTTTGAATTTTCGGTAGTTAACCAGTATCTTAAGTTGAGTCGAAATTATACTAAGCTTGGAGGGAAGCCATTTATTGGGACCGATGGTTCCATTGAGATGGAAAATTGGTTGCTGCATTGTGAGAGAATCTTTGCTGATTTGGGGCTCAATGATGAGCAGAAGAGGAGTCTTGCCTCGAGACAACTTTAGGGAGTAGCTTTGTTCTTGTGAAATAGTGTGACCATGGCAGTGGATGAGCATACAATGATCTGGGAAGATTTCAAGAGGAGGTTCCAGAAGAGGTTCATCTCTGTGATGGCACAGTCTGCTCTGATCTGAAAGTTTGATGAGTTAGTGCAGGGAGAGATGTTTGTTTTGGAGTATGCTAGAAGGTTTAAGGAATTGGCCAGATATGGGTATGTCTTAGTTGATACGGTAATAAAGAGGAATGAGAAGTTTATCAGAGGGTTTAAGCCTGAGTTAACAAGGGCTACATTGTCTCATATTAGAGATCTGTCTGATGTTGTAGGGGAGATGGCCTTATGATATGAGGAAATTCTTAATTCTCTAGAGAAGAGTGGCTAAAGAGGTTTAGGTTGGGAAGAATTCGAAGAGAAAGTCCTTTCCTAAGAAAGATGCTTAGAAGGGCGGAGCAACTAAGAAGGGGAAGCCTGGGATTGTTTGCTTCAAATGCGATAAGAAGGAGCATTTTGCTAATGAGTATCATGCTGGGAAGGCAAAGAAAATGGATGGGAAGAAGAACGTCAGGTGATTTAATCGCGACTAGATTGGCCACTATAAGAATCAATGTAAGGAGCCCGCTAAGGATGGAAATGGCAAAGTGTATGCATTAGAGACTGCTACTTTGAAGCCAACAGCTTAAGAGAAGGGAAAGGCTATTTTGGGAGGTACGCTTCAGATTCATGGTACGTCTATTAGCGTTCTATTTGATACTGGTGCATCGCATTCTTTCATATCTAGATGTTTGATTGATAGTTTAACCTAGAACCCACATATTTAGTTACTTCCTTACGGGTTGTGAATCCAATAGGAGGGTATGCAACTCTAAGGTTGAGACGTGACCGGATAGAGTTTGACTTGTTAGGTCATATTTTCGTTTGTAGTTTGCATGTATTTTATTTTGTGGGGTTAAGGATTATTCTTGGTATGGATTGGTTAAGTGAGTACCATGCTAAGATATTTTGTCAGGATAGGAAAATATCGCTTAGGCACTCTGATTGTAGAGAATAGATTGTTTATACCGTAGAAGGTTCTAGTGGTGAGATGAATTCCTTGTCGGGTGTTATGGAGTTAGAGGATAAGCTGAGTCGAGTTTTCATGGTTAGAGAATTCGCGAATGTTTTTGAGCCTGTAGTTGGATTGCCACCAAAATGAGCGATTGTGTTTCGGATAGATTTGGTTCCGAGAGCAGAATCAGTGGGTAGGATGCTAAGCAGGATGACCCTATAGACATGAGGGAATTGAAAGTACAGTTGGTGGATTTGGAAGGCAATAATTTTATCAGACCGAGTAGTTCGTCTTGGGGAGCAGCCGTAGTGTTTACTAAGAATCCAGATGGATCGTTAAAGCTATGTATCGATTATCGTAAGTTGAATAAGAAAACGATAAAGAATTGATTCAATTTTCGAGGATTGATGATTTGTTCAATAAATTAAGCGGAGCCAAGATATTCTCGTAGTTGGATTTGGTGACAGATTTTCATCAGCTCAGAGTAGCAGAGGATAATATACCTTTGACGGCGTTTAGGACCAGATATAGGTCGTACAATGGTTAGTTATGCCATTTGGACTTACTAATGCGTTGGCTTTCTTTGTGGATTTGTTGAACTGAATATTTTGAGTGCACTTCGATGGGTCCGTATTGGTTTTCATTAATGATATCTTGATATACTCTAAGGATGAGAAGGATCATGAAGTTCAACTTAGAGTGGTGCTTGAGACACTAAGGCATCATCAGCTGAAGGAAAAGTTCTCGAAGTGTCATTTCTGGAAGAAAGAAGTGAAATTTCTTAGCCACGCAGTGCAAGAGGAAGGCTTGCTAGTAGATCCGACTAAGATTGAAGCAGTGAATAGTTAAAAGAGACTCGAGACAGTGACGGAGATAAAGAGTTTCCTAGGATTAGCTGGTTATTATTAGAGTTCCATCAAGGATTTTTCATGGACAGAAGCATCGATGACCAAGCTAATGAGAAAGGATATGAAGTTCGTGTGGACCGATAAGTGTGAGGAAGCATTCTAGAGTTTGAAACACTTATTGACCCATGCACCAATTTTGGTTGTTCCAAAAGGGAATCAAGATTTGGTGATTTATATGGATGCATGTGGAAGAGGGTTGGGAGCTGTGCTGATGCAGAGAGGTAAAGTGATTGCCTATGCTTCTAGACAGCTTAGACCGCATGAGGTCAGATATCTGATGCATGATTTGGAATTGGATACAGTAATTTTTTCTTTAAAGGTGTGGAGACATTACCTTTTGGGAGAGAGGTTTCAGTTGTATGCAGATCATAAGTCGCTGAGGTATTGGTTCTCTCAGAAAGACTTGAACATGAGACAGCAGAGATGATTAGAGTTTATAGCCGCTTATTATTTTGAGATGAAGTACACGCCGGGGAAAGGAAACAAGGTTGCAGATGCACTTAGTAGGAAAAATTAGAATGTAGTGTTGGCGATGATTGCTAGATGGAAAGATTTGGAAGCATTGGTAGATTACAGAGTGTAGTGGAGATCAAAGGCCGGGTCTAGCGGGAAGAGTGTTGTATTATCTTTTTTGGAAGTTAGACCAGTGATGATCAAAAGGATTGCCTCTAAATAGGAAAAGGATCTGGTATTAGCTGAGCGGATCAGAAAGCTAAGGGAAGGAACTAAGAGTGATGACTTGAATGATTTCAGCCTTGACCAGAATAGGTGGTTGAGAAATAAAGGAATGTGTTCCGAGTGTAGGAAAATAAGGAAATAAGTCTTGGAGGAATGCCATCGTTTGAAGTTCTCTATTCATTCAAGTGGAACTAAGATGTATCAGGATCTGAAGAGAAGTTTCTTCTGGGAAGGTATGAAGTAGGATATTGGCTTTTAGGTAAAGCAGTGCTTGAATTGCCAACAGGCAAAGGCTGAAAACCAGAAGCCAAGTGTGTTGCTTCAGCCATTAAATATTCTAGTATGGAAGTGGGATTCTATCTCTATGGATTTCATTGACGGGTTGCTAAGGTCGAACAGAGGAAATGAAAGTATATGTGTCATAATGGACAGATTGATCAAGAGTGCCCATTTCATTCCAGTTAAGTCAATTAGGATGGCGCATGTACTAGCGAAGTTGTTTGTGAAGAGTGTGGTTAGATTGCATGGAATTCCCAGTAGCATGGTTAGTGATAGAGATTTCTTATTCACTAGCAAGTTTCGAAAGAGTTTACAGGAAGTTTTGGGAACCAAGCTCAAGATGAGTACCGCTTACCATTCGCAGATAGACGGACAAACAGAAAGAGTTAACAAAATCTTGGAGGACTTGTTAAGAGCATACGTAATAAATTTCGAGGGATCATGGGAAGACCATCTACATTTAGTCGAGTTTCGTATAACAACAATTATCAGACTAGTACTGGGATGGCATCGTTTGAAGCTTCATATGGATGGCCTTGCAAATCTCCCATATGTTGGTTAGAGATCGGGGATAGGTTGGTTCTTAGTCCAAATTTGGTTAGAGAAGCTATGTAAAAGATTGAGGTCATTCAAGCTAGATTGAAGGAGGCTCAGTCTAGGCAGAAGAGTTATGCAGATAGAAGATGAAAAGATTTAGAGTTCTCGTTGGAGATCAGATTTTCATCAAAGTGCCACTGATGAAGGAGGTGATTAGGTTTGAAAAATCGGGGAAGTTGGCACCGAGATTCGTTGGACCTTTTCCTATTGTTGAAGGATCGGAAAACTCGCATATAAAGCTGAGTTACCGAGCAGTTTGGCAGGAGTCCGTGAGGTTTTCCATGTTTATCATCTCAGAAAGTGTGCTAGAGACCCGAGACTACTATTGCACCGACTGTGCTGGATGACCTAATGGTAAAACCGGACTTGACTATAGTGAGAAAGCGATTCACATTATTGCAAGAGATGAGAAAAGAATTAGAGCTAGGACGATCATATTAGTCAAAGTCCAATGGAGCGATGATGATAGGGACTGTACTCGGGAGATTGAAAGCGGAATTAGAGATACTTATGCTGACTTGTTTGATGGTATGTTTTACCTCTTTGATTTATTTGTTGTGTACCTTATCGTAATTTCGAGGCCAAAATTCTTTAGGTAGGGAGACTGTAACACCCATATCTTGGTAACATTATTTAGGATATTTAATTAGTTAAATTAAATAAATAATTTACTGATTAGGGATTGAGATTTGATTTTATTAAGGGGTAGCCATGCCATTTAACCAATGAATTAAAGAAGATTTAAAATGAAATAAAGGAGGGGTAAAATGGGAAAGAGGCTATTCCTATACCCCCTTAAACTTGGTCGTATATTCTCCCATACACATTCATTTCATTTTCAAAATTTTAAAAGTTAAGGTCGGCCACCATTAACAAGAGAAAGAGGAAGAAGATAAAGAAAAGCTAAGGAAGAAGCTAATTGAAATCAAATTCATTCACATCTCAATCTCCTTAATCTCTAAAGCCAAGGTGAATAACGTTTACATCTCATATTTCTTGTGTTTTCGGTTTTAGATAAAAGCCGAATTTTTTTGCGTTGATTTGCCATGTTTTAATAATGGAATGATTATATATACTTATTGATAATTTATGCATGTTCATATTGATTTTATGATATGTTTTAAGGTAAAAACCCTATTAAATGACATCTAAATGCCTTGTGAAGTTTTATATAGACAAAAAATAATATTTTGGAGATGGGTTTCAATTTTTAGAATTTTTGTATATAAATTTTCTAGTGAAGAAAATATTATTTTGGGTTATAAATTATTAAGGTTAAATAATAAAAAGTTTAAGTCTAATTTTTTTATATGTTGGAAATCATATTAAAAATGATTTTCTGGAATTTTTGTGGATTTTTCCTAAGTATTTCAATGGATATATAAAATTATTTAAGGTATGAGATTTAAATGTTTTATATATTTATAAAAGGCTTTGCGAATAATTAAAAAAAATTATTACTAGAAATTGGTAGCACTTTTGAAAAACTGAAATGGCAACCAATCAGATTTAGACAAATAAGGAAGGTTAGGTACAAAAGAAATAGTTTAAAAGGACAAATAAATAGGTTTTTCACTATTTAGAATGCTTTCGGCACCAGGTTCTACCTCCTTACTTTCACCTCCGACACTATCGAAACCAATGCACATGGTAGTCAACTGGTACATAGTGAATTGGATGTAGGCGGAAGGTATAGAGTCCAAACCAGAGGTTTCAAAGGGGTTAAGGCATTACTTTGATTTTAAAAGAAAATGTGCCCGCTTGCTTTCAACCGAGTAGCTTTCGACTAGGTTGGCTTTCGACGAGGTCCATTTGTTTTAAAGGTAATGGTTTCGATTGGATTACGCCTTTATTTTAAATGATGCTCTCGACTAAGTCGAAGCCTTATGCTGCCGTTTTCTACCTTTCGACCCAGATGGTTTCGACGGGGTTGCCTTTTTTCTAAAATATGGCCACTTCTTTAAAGCTTTCATAGGGGTGTTTCGACATCATCACTTCTTTGCTTAGGAAATGGTTTCGAAACAGATGATTTCGACTCAAATTTTTTAAACAACCCTTTTTCTCTGATTGAAGTATGACCCAAATGGTTTCGAAAGAGACAGTTTTAATGGTTTCGAAAGGTATTTCCACATGTTTTAAATTGAAACTAAGTGCTTTCAAAAGGTAGGTTTTGATGCCTTCGAAAGGTTTTAATGAATCGTTTCGAAGGGATGGTTCCCCAAGGTTTCTGAAGGGTTAAAAGGAAAAGGTTTTCATATGTTTTCGAAAGGCATTATTTTAAAGGTTTTAAAAGAAGGATGTCTAGGATTTTAAAGCTTTCGAAGGTATGGTTTTTGTGCCTTTGAAAGGAAGAATTTGAATGGTTTCGAAAGGAAGGATTTAGTATTCGCCTAGGTAAAGTATAGGGTTTCACTTAGTTTCGAAAGGGTTACTTTCGAGGGTTTCAAAGGTGTTGTTTAAAGGAGTTAAACATAAGTTTTGAATGTATTTATTAGGCAATGTAGCGTACGTGTTTTCAAGTTAAAAGGGACTTTAACTTA
Organism: Allium cepa; assembly: GCA_030765085.1. Taxonomy (NCBI): domain Eukaryota; kingdom Viridiplantae; phylum Streptophyta; class Magnoliopsida; order Asparagales; family Amaryllidaceae; genus Allium; species Allium cepa. The sequence continues at coordinate 681,489,013 of CM060932.1, read as the reverse complement.
TTTTGGAAGGATAGTTAATCCTCATTAAATTTCATCAACATTATTTGAATAAAGTATATATAACATAGAAAAATAGATTAGAATAAAGCTAAAGATGTATTTTCCTTGTTACATATAATTTAAAAGGTTAAATCATTTTGGAAAGGTTTTTCTAGGAAAAAGACGAAGGGTGGTAGGCCCGAGTCAGCTAAATGGATAGTTAGCCCAGTTTGCAGACAGTTAGTCAAGTTTGCGGGCAGTAAGCCTAGATTTCGGAAAGATAGTCCATTTATTACCTGTTTTTAGCATAAAAGATATTGCTTTATTTTTTATTATAATCAATTTGATGAACCAGTTTGTTCGTAGGAAAAGATTTGCAAAATATATGTTTTGAGAAGGATATTAGTGAGGGGAAACCCTTTTCGCTAAGCAACATGGTCTCTCTCAATATCAGTAAACCGAGATGTAACAATATTATTCAAACCAGACTTTAAGTCTGACTCGAAGTTTTTGTTTCCCCTCAAACTCTTGGGTGCTCAAAATTGATTTAAGTAGGCTGAGGGTTGAGGTTTTTAGGTTTTAGAAATTTTGGCGAATAAAGCTTCTGGTGATGAGCAAGTGGATGACAGATAGCTAAATAGAAGTTATAGTCTTTTTCTGTTCATTTCCACTGTGTATATTAAGTCAGTTATGTTTATATCGATTCTGATCAACAATGAAGGCATCATCATATGCCACTCTTAGCGTATTCTTGTATTAATTATAATTCATCTTTACTTGGGAAACATTAAGGGATTATGTAACTTGGATATGATTTTGTTTTAAAATGTAATTAGTGAAATGTTGTTTTTTTAAATCTGAGATTTTGTTCATATTCAAGTGCTTCTGATATTATGGATACCACTAGCATTACCATATATTTCACCAGAAGTTAATACTATAGATGACTACAGTATCTATACCGCATAGCTTTTTGCAACCATATTCTGATCTGCATCAACCTGTACAACACCGACCTATGGCCTACTGAGACCAAAACTGACCCGACTTGACCCAAGGATGTGCCCCAAGCCTAAGGGATCGATGTCGATCCCTCCTTCTTTCCCTACGTTCGCCTCTAGCCGATTCATTCCATTCTCCTGCTTATTAGCTTTGTTTCCATACTCTTGATTCTAATTTTCTACAACTCCAGCAACTCCAACTATTTGATCTAGATTGCAAGTAGCTTTTGCTCCAACCTGTTCAATTTGCCTGATTAAATTCTACATCAATTCCTCTTGTCTCTTCATCATCCGCTCCTGGATCACCCCAAACATAGTATCAATTTTGTTCCTAGTGATGTAGACGAAGGGTTGATTAGCTCCATCTTCTGATGATGCCTTCTGACTCCCTCCACGGTAAATCCTATCCGCTAATGGTTAAGTTGATGATTGCCTTTCTACATCCAAGATCCCAGCATTCAAATCAGTGGGTGCAAATCTTCTCAGTGAAAATACCAAAATGTTAGCTTGAAAAATTGTTGCCAACACCCAAACAATGTGAAAGCACCACAAATCTAATAACCAATTCCAAAAAAAGTGAATTAGAGAATAAAATATGTAGAATAGAAAATTAAAATAGTAACAAACGAATACAAGAGGTTTTATAATTGTTTAGCTGGCTCTAGCCTACGTCCACTCTAAATATTTTTCTTTTATTTATACTACTGATTACAATTACAATGATTTGAATCTGAGTAATAAAAAAGGCAGAGCGTATCCAAAAGAGAAGAAGAATATCCCTCTATCTCAGCCATTAATCATGTATTTATAGGAGAAGACGTGCAAATATCCAACTGACAATCCATGTGCAACGGCCCAAGACCAAAACGAACCCCTCTAAAGAAATAAGGCCCATGCACGACTTTTTTGAGGGATCGGCACTGATCCCCAATACTTGAGTATTGGGGTCGGTGACCCTATGTTGGTCTCCTTCCAGGCTAGCTCCTTGTTTCCTAAGTCATTCTGTAATGTTGCCTAGATGAAAATTGGAGATATCCATTGATTTTTGTTGAGTTGAGCTACTAAGTTAAGTGTTTATATTCATAGTGATCGATTCGATCCTATGGCTAAAGGATGGGATATATACTGATCCCTTATATTAAGAAAGCACCAATCCATACTTAACCAATTTCGAGATGTCGTTCACCAGAATCTACTTGACTATCATCCATAGCATTTCTTATGACTGATTTCCCATCCTGATAATCATCACTTTGAGCTCGTCGCCTTAATTAACATGAAACCCATTTTGCCAAATCGATGGTATCACGACCTTGCCAAAAGGCAGGATAACATGATGCATGTAAGGTAAAGGACGATGGGATATAAAAGGCTAGACATATTGCAAAGGTGTTTTTGCAAAGGAATTAAATAGAGTTTGATGCGATGTTTGATCCGGTTGTTAGACATACTTCTATACAGTTATTGCTAGTTAGTTTCAACTCACGACATAGAGTTGGAATAAATAGAAGTAAAGATAGACTTTTGCATGGAGACTTAGAGTAGACCATCTATATGAAGCGGCCATAAGGAGTTGTAGAGTATGGGAAGAAGGAATGAGTTTGCAAGCTGAAGAAGTCTCTTTATGGTTTGAAGTAGTTGCCCAGGCGATGGTAAAAAGGTTTGACTCATTTATGCTTACTCTTGGTTTTGATAGAAGCGTTAAAGATGCTTATGTTTATTTTAAGCATATGGAAGATGATAATTCAATTCATTTACTCTTGTATATGGACAATATGTTAATCGCTTCAAAGTACAAAGCTACAATTGACAAGTTAAAACTGAAATTAAAGGCGAAATTTGAGATTAAACACCTTAAAGAAGCATAGAAGATTTTAAGGATGGAAACCTAAAGAGAAAGCTGAAGGTCATGAGATTGACACAGAAAGAATTTATCCAGAAAGTGCTTATGCCCACATAAAAGTATGGTGTAATAATTGATAAGCTAATGATAGTACTTAGGTTATGTTATGTAACTTAAAAGTTTCTGTATTGGAGTAACCCTTTGTACCGTTATTTTTTTATATTATATACTACCATTCCGCTATTGAACTTCTGATGTTCTGTTCTCTTATTTCTTGTTATATTTCCTTTCATTTTATTTACACTAATAATTCGTCTTTCTGGCACTTGAGTGCTAGGCATATGAATGTCTCAGATGTATTAGCGTCGACATTCGGCAGTCGAAAAGGGGGGTCGTCATAGCTGGTATCATATCAGAAGGTTAAGAGAGAACCTTGGTTTTGGAGGGGTATGGTACATCAGAGATAGGGTAAGTGACACCTTTAAATGAGTTGAGTATATTATACATATGAGAGGGTATTCGTATTTATTATAAACGTATACCTTAACAGTAATTACAATTGTCAAAATTAAAGATCCTACATAAGGTAACTTATATAAATGTCAATTGTTAAAGTATAGTTACATTAATGTAGGGATTAATGATGTTTATTCACTACCCCTCATTAATTTGTTTAGTGGTGCTCGGCCAGTTTATGAGCATTGACTATCATCTGTTGATTGTTTATTCTTGCTCAACCAGTTTATAAGCAGTTTTACCTTCTACTTTATGGGTTAGGTAGGTAGTAATTATAGATACATTGAAACGAACACCTTGTGAATTTAGTTTCACTGTTTGACTATAAGGCATTTGATGGCGATGTTGGGTTAAAAGTTAACTTTTGTAAAACATGTTTATTATAATTTAAAGGAAAGAGAAGTTATTTTGGGAACAAACATTTGTGAAAGGATTTTACATAGGAAAGTTACTTTATAGAAGTATGGTTTATGAAACATGGTTTATAAACAAAGAGGATTTAAACTAAGAATTTGGGAACTTAAATCCCAATGTTTTTGAAAATGTTTTTCAAGATTTTGGAGAAAATAATAGTACTATTATTTGAAAGTAAGTATTTGGGAAATTGGTTTATGAAATTGAGGTTATGATACTCAGCAATATTTATAAAGTATTTGATACCGCTTTGAAAATGATTTTGGTTAAGTCCAAAAAGCATAAAGTGGATGTAATGAACTCACTTCTGTCGCTTGAAAATAATTTTTGTGCATCATCGAAATTCATTTTCGGCTTTTTAAGTGGGTGATACTACATGGTTGTTTTAGTAAGCGAATTTCGATTTGATTCTGAAAGTAGGATTTGATATACCAAAGACATATATATTATTATTTTAAAATAATTTGAAATAAAACCCAATTTTTAGTTCAAAAAGTTTTCTTTGAAAGAAATTTGATATGAACTTTTTTAATGCAGAAAAGTTTTATACGTATGCTATGTAGGGTGCCCGAGTGGTAGTGGCATAGTCAAAAATATTAATGAAACCTTACATGTTTTCCCTTTTTGAGAGTAATTTTTGAGAATAATGTGTGTTTAATAAATAAGTAAAACTTTGTTAAGATATTTTATGGACACATGTAGCCTATAAATTAGGATTGTATGAATGTACATCACGATATGACATGTTGTTTAATAGAATTCAATTGTTAAAATGAATCGAGGTTTTTCAACAATTTTGTACGGTCAGAGACTTTTGAATCATTATATAACTTGAAACTATGTGTTTTATGAAAATATAAAAGTTGAGTTTATATAACACTTTAATTGAGAAGGTCAAAAGTTAAAATAAGTTTTAAAGTTGTTGAACTCCCTGTTAAATAAAACAAAATTTAATGTTTTATATATACTCTTAAGATGTCATGGATTATTATACGAATATGCACTTAAGTTGTAAAATATTGATAAGCTAAAGTTATGATCAGAGGATATGATTTTAGTATTCGAGTATATGAATTCGAGGTGATTTACACTGGTCCGAACAAGGATTTTTCACAGGATTCTTGACGGCGAACACTTAATATTGATTCTTGATATAATCTTGAGTTTTCTATCATGGTATATGGATATGTAAGAAGAACAGTGGATTTTAATCAAGGAATTGGACCAGAGTCCACATTAGAGAGGTCAAGTGATCTATAATGGTTAGAAAGTGAAATTTATACGATCGTGTTACCCGGCTACAGGCAATAGTTACAGAAGCTATGGTTGAACCTAAATGGGATTTAAGCCAAGAAAGGTTTGGGAATATAAATGATCGATATAAGTTAAGTCAATATAAGTTAAGTGATTGGGCCCTGGTGGTTCGGCTGATTGTGGTTCGGCCTTAGAAGTATTAGGTCATGTGTCATTCAATCTTGTGGGACGGCATGTCTCGCTCAGTCAAGGAAGTCATAGTAGTTCGACGTGCTTCACTCGGTCAAGGAAGGATAGCCAAGGCGGGTCGGTCGATTGAGGCTCGGCATTTGTGGTTCGTCCTTAATGGTTCGACATGTGTGGATTGGCGTACTTGGTTTGGTGCACAATGAGGGAGTTAGCATATTCTTGGGGTCTACAACAAGGTGAGGAGATCGGCATTGCTTTGATTTGAGATGCACCACGAGTTGCTCTAAGTTCCTTGAGAGCTTACTTCGAGTCAGTTACTAGACGCCCTCAGTTCAGCCATGGAGGGTCGGCAACACCTAATTCTGCCATTTTAGTTAGCATTGCTTGGATCAGTCAGTTTGAATTGATACTTATGGGCCGAGCTATCTTGGCCATGGGCCTGCATAGGGGAACCGGCCTACCTTCATCTATAAATAGATGGACATGGGTACACTTGAAGGGACCTTTTTTCAAAAACTCCAGGAATACTCTGCCATTTTTTGTACTCACTTCTTTTCTATTCAAACTTGCATTCAAGTTGTTTGTTTATGGAGTGTATCTGTACTCAAGTGATTGGAAGAGTAATAAAGATCATATTCAACGTGGACGTAGACAATTACGCTGAACCACTATAAATCATTTCCTTTTCTGTTATTCCTTTTGCATTCAATTGCATTATTTCTCTATTTTAATTTACTTTCTTCATTACTCTCTCTAAACAACTCTATTCAAGGGCGTTAGTAACCAAATCTGGTGCTAACATTTTGGTTTTTTCATTGAGAATGTGCATTCTCAGGCTGTTAGGATCTACTTTGTTGCTACTGGATTGAAGAAATCCACTGAAGGAGATCCGATTTCATTCTCAAGAGTACTTAGATTCTATTCAGAGTTCCGATAGATAACTCTAAGATGGAAAGACCACGTACCAGATCATCCTCCCACAATACAGATGTTAATGAGACTATCAGCGTCCATCAAGTGGGACCTAACAATTAACAAGCTAATCCAGGTGTAGGGACCGCCACCGTCCTAAACCAATCAGAAGTTGCCACCATGGCAGAGTTAAATGAGCCGGAGAGAGCTTATGGAAAGTAGGAGACAGCTTTTAACGAGAAAATTCAAAAAATGCCAATCTCATGACCCAGATTGCTCGGCAACAGCATCAGAATGCTGGAGGAAGCCCCCTTCCTACTCATCATCAGACAGCTCCGCTTCGTCAGATGAGCATCCCAGATGTAGACGCCGTAGGATTAAAATGACACAAGCAGCTGTACTAGAGAAATCCAACAGAAACGGTCCAGGTTCCCTACCTGGGACCATGGCCCCTCACCTATACCTGGGAAATTACACCCAAGTTGGAGTGGGAAACATAGGATCTGGAGCACGAGTGGAAGCTGGTCCACTGCCTTGCCAGGGTCGTAGTGAAGTGGGTCCCTAGGACATGCGCTTGGGAGATCACCTACCCGAGGAGGCACCGCAAGAATGATCATGCAGGATGAATTCCAACTTTACACCTCCCATTCAGACCCTAAATTTATCAGCTATGGTCAGACAACTGATGAGGAAAAATTAGGGCTTATCCAACAATGATTGTGGCGTATCTAGGAGCCATACTTTGTTCGCAGATACCATCCTACAGGCTTAGTATCCTTGGAAGTTCAGTATGCCTACTATTCCAGCTTATAAAGGGAAAATTGATCCCCGATAGCATATAATGAGATATAAGTGGATGTTGGACTCGGCCAGGGGAAATGATGCGACTAAATGCAGATGTTTCCTAATAACTTTATCTGAAATTGCTACCATGTAGTTCACCAGACTTCCCCCATGATCGATCACTAGGTTTGATGAGTTAGAGACAAAATTTATGGAGCGGTTTAGGATCCATGCCACTTGCCCAAAGGACGTGATATCTTTATCTAGTGTGATCCAAGCTCTAGGGAGTCGTTAGAGGATTATTTGCAAAGATTTCATGTTGCGGCTACCGAAGTTAGCAATCTGAATGACCATGCTATCATTATGGCCGTGATGCGAGGAGTAGATCCGGACTCAGAGTTTGGTGATTGGCTAGCAGGAAAACTACCGACTACCCTAGAGCGCTTTTATTCAAAGGCGAACCAATTCATGAGAAGGGAAGCTTCCAGGTGGTCAAGATGAATTAGTGCGCAAGGGCCTGGCAAGGAAGCGGTGCAAACATTGCATTAAAGCAATCTGGCGAAAACCGTTGCAAGGTCCAAGTCAATGTTCAAAATAAGCCGGGGCAGTCTAAAGGATTCGGAGGAGGAAATTCCAAATGAAAGAGGGAACTAGGAAAGTGGAAACCAAGAATCCCAACTTATGGCGAGTACACTCCTATGAACACATCTCTGGAGAATATTTATTTATCAACTTGTAATACATTCCAATACCGAAAGCCGTGCCCAAAGGACTCAACCAAGGAACAAAAGAAGACTGGAAAGTATTGTCGGTTTCATGAGACCTATGGGTGTATTACTGAGGAGTGTAGGCACCCCCACGATGCTATAGAAAACTGATTTGCTTGAAGAAGTTACTGAAGTTTGTTAAGAATCAACATGTAGGCGGACATCCGACCCTAATCACGGGCAAGCTTTACATCGACCCGAGGAGCTCGCTTGGACTGGGGGAATGCTGGTCACAAACACGATAGTCGGTGGACCTCATCCAGCAGACAAAAGTTGGCAAGAAATGGAACACTATGCCAGTTCCCTAAAGCAGGCGGATTTTGAATGCGGCTCAAATACAAAGGACGGGTCTCCAGCGAAACAGCAGTGAACGATAACGGATGATATTTTATTTAAGAGTAGGGATGCCGATTGGGTGGAGGCCCCTACTATTGACCCAATGGTTATCTCAGCTACGATTGGACCGGCGCTTATGAGAAAGATGTTGACTAATCGTGGGCGTTCTGTTAATATTATATTCGAAAAGGCGTATGACCAAATGAAGATGGAGACAAAGGATCTGAAACCATCTAAAGCTCACATTCATGGCTTTAATGGCACGGCCATTGATACGATATGTTTTGTTGAATTAGGAGAAGGTGAACGTAGGATGATACAGGTCCTACGTTCATTGTTTTGGATGTTGATTCCCCATATAATGTTTTTTTAGGCCGACTGGCCCTGGGGGAGTTTAGGGAAACTTTGGCCCCATGGTGTTTAACCTTGAAATTTCCAAGGGATAGAGGAGTGGATGTAGTGCATGTCAATCAAGCGACTGATCATGCACGTTACGTGGCTGAGCTGAAAGACACCTAGTGAAAGGAGAAGGGAAAGGGTGTGGACAATTCTATTTGCATTCGTGTTGCTGAAAATTGGCATGTACTGTTTGAGCCTTGGCTTGGGCAACAGGGTCAGATCTATAGAGACATAGATCTAAGAGATGACGATGAAGAACCCAAAGAGGCTAAGGCGGCACTGGCAGAACTGACGATTGACATTCCAGTCAGCCATGAGGACCCATCACGGGATCTTAAGATTGGATCACAACTCAATCCCTTGATGATTAAGGATCTTACTAATTTCCTCCGAGCGAATCTGGATGTTTTTGCTTGGACCCACTGTGATATGTCCGAGATTTCTCCTACCATCGCAAGTCAAATGTTGACCCGAAGTATGTGCCAGTGAAGCAGAAGAGAAGAGGCGTGGACCCGGAGAGGTCTGTTACTCTCAGAGAGGAGGTGGAGAAACTCAAAGCCAATGGGTTTCTCCACGATGCCCTTTATCCTGAATCGGTATCTAACCCCATACCAGTGAAGAAGGCAAATGGGAAGTGGAGGACCTGTGCTGATTACTCAGACCTGAACAAGATGTGCCCAAAGGATAGTTTCCCTTTACCCAGAATTTATGAGCTGGTCGACTCGATAGCAAGACACGAATTATCGTCATTTATGGATGTGTATTCGGTATACAATCAGATCAACATTCCAGTTCAGGAGCATGCCAGTTTTGTCATGGACGTTGGACTACACTGTTATGTCGTGATGCCTTATGGATTGAAGAACGCATAAGCAACTTATCAGCGTTTGGTGAATCGAATGTTTAAAGACCAAATTGATAGAACAATGGAAGTCTATGTGGATGATATGCTCGTGAAGTTACGACAGTCAAACGAACACATACGAGTCTTGGCAGAGATGTTTGATATACTCAGATTTTATGAATGAAAATCAATCCACTAAAATGTTCCTTTAGTGTCGCATCAGGAAAGTTTTTGGGTTTCATTGTTGATGCATGGGGAATTGAAGCCAACCCAAAAAAGATTCGGGCTATCCGAGACATACAAGCACCCAGAACTATAAAGCAAGTACAAAGCCTAAATGGAAAAGCCGCCGCTTGAGTCTATTTATATCCAAAGTGATCGACAAATGTATTCCTTTCTTTGATGTGATAAGGAAAAGGAAGAGAAATTTTGAATGGGCGCAGAACTAAGAGGACGTGTTTTGAGCTCTAGTTACACACTTAGAGAGGCCCCTGGTTCTGTAAAAGCCTGTAGAACATGAGGAGTTATATGTTTAGTTGGTCGTATCTCAGCATTCCATCAGTGCGGCTTTGATTTGTGAAGAGGACGAGTTCAAAAGCCAGTGTACTATGTTAGTAAGAATTTAATGGGGGTAGAGAGAAATTATCCTAAGATTAAGAAGCTAGCCTATTGCCTGGTGATTGCATCATGCAAGCTCCGTCCATATTTTCAAGCGCATCCGGTCAGTGTTTATACCGATAAACCTCTACGGCAGGTGCTCTAATGACTAGACACTTCTGTAAGATTACTCAAATGGAACATTGAGCTGAGTCAGTTCGATATCACTTACCTTCCATAGAGGGCTATCCAAGGGCAAACGCTAAAAGATTTCATTGCGGAATTCACCATATCAGATGAGCCAAGTGGTGGTGATGTAGTTCCCGCTGTTCGATGGAAGCTATACATCGATGGAGCATCCAACGACCATTGTTCTGGGGCTGGTGTTATTCTGTAACTCCTGAGAACCGATCGAACTGTTGTGCTTTGAAACCTGTTTTCCTCGCTACGAACAGTGTTGAGTATGAAGCGTTGATTGCCGGCTTGAAACTTACCAAAGAACTTGGAGTAAAATCGGTTGAAATCTTTTGTCACTCACAATTTGTAGTGTACCAAGTACGAGGAGACTATTGGGCAAAGGAATGTCCCATACCTCGCTCGGGTTCAAGAACTGTTGTTGAACCTTGAATACTATGATATTTCACACATTCCACACGAACAAAATTGGGTAGCCGACTCGTTGGCGAAATTCGCAAGTACTAGTGATGCACAATAGATGTGTTTGGTTCTTGTCAAAACTTCACATGCACCAAGTATAAACGAAATGGAAGTAGATCTTGTGTTAGGGACGGAAGCTAAAAGGGAATCGTCGATAACCCCGTTCAACGAATACCTGCTACATGGAACCTTTCCCGAGGGAAAGAACGAGAGACGACAATTCATTTGTAAGGCCTCGCGGTACATAATGCAGGGTGGAATGTATCGGAAAGGATTCTCATTTCCTTTACTTAGATGCATCGCCCACGATGTGATAAAATGAGTCTTAAGAAAATCTCATGAAGGAGAATGCAATGACCATACTAGAGGGTAGACGCTAGCCAAAAAGATCTTCCGCTATGGATATTATTGGTCGACCGTGAATTGGGACGCCGTATACTATGTAAGGAGATGCGACAAATGTCAAAAGTACGCAAAGATCCGGAGAGCACCGCCGACAGAACTCACACAAATGGTTAGTCCATGGTCATTCCCAATATGGCGGATCGATATAATCGACTCCTACTAATCTCCAAAGGTGGTGTGAAATATGCAATTGTCGTGGTCGATTATTTCACCAAGTGGGAAAAAGCAGAGCCCTTACTACGATCACTACCAAAAAGGTCGTTAAGTTTGTTGTGCAAAACATTATATGTCGTTTTGGCCTCCTACGAACTATCATTACTGACAATGAAATTCAATTTGAGAGTGGTGAGTTCAAAGAATTCTGCCCAAAATATTGCATTGAGAAAAGGTTTTCTGCAGTCGTTCATCCTAAAGCCAATGGATAAGTTGAAGCCATAAATAAGATAATCAATTCCATAAAATGCTTGGAGAAGGCTACAGGCAAGTGGATGGATGAACTTCCAACAGCACTCTAGGCCTACAGAACCACCCACAAGTCCGCGACTGGCCGCACTCCATTCACCTGGCATATGGCACTAAAGCTGTTATATCTATGGAGCTTGAAGTTCCTACTCACCGGGTGACTGATTATGATCTTAGGATGAATTGGAATCTTTTACTGTAATCGTTAGACTTCATCGACAAGAAACGTGAAGAAGCTGACTTAAGGGAGACTGCATATCGACACCGAGTCGCTCGATATTATAATGAAAAGTTCAACCAAGAACCTTCGACATGGGCGAGCTTATTTTAAGCGAGTTTTTCCGGTCCCGTCACATATGAATCCCACTTGGGAAGGTCACACATCATCGAACGGAAGCTTGGAGAAGGAAGCTTCAAGCTAGCAATTGTTGATGGCGTGACACTCCCTAGAGCATGGAATAGCGAGCATTTGCGTCGTTGTTACACTTAGTTTATTTCTTTTGCATTTTAGTAGCAATTGTTTCCATAATACATTTCTTTTGTTGTTCTCTGTTTCCGACATGTAATAAGACAATTTAGTTTGTCATTATTTTATACAATCAATAAAAGCTTGAAGCTATTTTCCTATGAGCTATTAGTGTTTTGTATTTTATAATTTCACGGAAAAATAAAATCGTATGAACATGTCTGGCATATGAATGCACGTGCAAAACTAAAAGTCGATCAGCTAATGATTCAATAAATCTGTAAGTCCTCGGAGCAAGGACTGGACTACTCTGAGTTCCCGAAGTGCGGGCCAGAGCATAAACAATTCAATAAATCTCTATGTCCCCGGAGCTTATACTAGAGTACTTTGAGTCTCCAAATTGCAGACTAGAGTATAAATGATTCAATAAATCTCTAAGTCCCCAGAGCGTGGACTAGAGTACTCGGAGTCCCCAAAGTGCAGACTAGAGTATAAACGATTCAATAAATCTCTAAGTTCTCGGAGCACGGACTAGAGTACTCTGAGTCCCCGGAGCGCAGACTAGAGTATAAACGATTCAATAAATTTCTAGGTCCCCGGAGGGTGGACTAGAGTAATCCAAGTTCCCGGAGTGCGGACTAGAGTTTAAACGATTCAATAAATCTCTAAGTTCCTAGAGCGCAGACTAGAGTACTCTGAGTCCCCAGAGTGCCGACTAGAGTATAAATGATTCAATAAATTTCTAGGTCCCCGAAGCACGGACTAGAGTACTCTAAGTCCTCGGAGTGCGTACTAGAGTATAATTGATTCAATAAATCTCTAAGTCCCTGGAGTGCAGACTAGAGTACTCTGAGTCCTCGAAGTGTGGGCTAGAGTATGAGCGATTCAATAAATCTCTAAGTCCCTGGAGCGCGGACTAGAGTACACTGAGTCCCCGAGTGCGGACTAGAGTATAAACGATTCAATAAATCTCTAAGTCCCCGGAGCACGGACTAGAGTACTCTGAGTCCCCGGAGTGCGTATTAGAGTATAAACAATTCAATAAATCTCTAAGTCCCTAGAGCATGGACTAGAGTACTATGAGTCCCCGAAGTGAAGACTAGAGTATAAACGATTCAATGAATATCTAAGTCCCTTGAGCATGGACTAAAGTACTCTAAGTCCCCGGAGTGTGGACTAGAGCATAAACGATTCAATAAATCTCTAAGTCCCCGAAATGCAGACTAAAGTACTCTGAGTCCCCGAAGTGCGGACTAGAGTATAAATAATTCAAAAATCTCCAAGTCATATGGAAGCGGATTGGAGTTTATGCAACCTACAAGGCTCTAAATTTCAATTATAAATTAGGTTGTAAGCTTAGCGATGAGAGTCTGGGAATACAAAGAAGTGAAATTTTATTTACTAATCAAAAAAGAAGTTCTAATACAACTTCTCCAAAGTTCAAAGCCAAAGTCTGTCTACGACAGCTACAAAACAGAAAGGAAACAACTACATGATGTTGGCTTATTTAAGCTAAATGAGACATGACCAAACAATAGCTACTTCTTTGGCTTTTTATCATTCTTCGGCTTCTCCGAAGCCTCCTCAACTGAACATTTTCTTCTAGACCCCTGGGTTCCAAGCAACATGGTATCGGAGAAGGAAGAGGAACTTCTAGAGGCGTGGTCCCACCAGGTAGAATGAACTTCAAGGGCATATTTAGAGGATCATCGAGTTCCACCACCTGAGGTTTTTTTTTAACTTTGATTTTATTTTTCTCCTCCTCCTTGAGTTGCTCCTTCATGCTAATCTCGGAAGTATGCTTGGAAGCGCCTGTGATTTCAACCTCGTTGTGTTCATCTACCAACAAGGGATTCTTAAGTTTATCCTCATCTGGCGCCCCGATAACTTAAGCACCGAGACCAGGGGTACCCTCGGTATGTAGTATCTCAGCCGCTTTCTCTTCCCGCTCCATGGCGACATCGATCATTAGAGTCGGTTCGGGACCAAAATGACATATATCAAGTCACAAAATAAAATGTTAGAATACATTTGTTACTCGCCAAAAGCGATGGTTTCCTGAACCCTAGAAGGAAAAGTTACTACCGGCTTCCATTTGACTTTCAGTCGTCTTGGAAGTAACACCTCCAGAATAGGGGATAGAATGTGAACACCAATGCCAAGCTACTCTAGGTCATAACCAACTTGCTGCTTGGGAGGCCCAAGTGACGAGCTATCGGCTAGCTGAATGGGAGGAGGAACTGGAGAATCAGTGTCGGATGGGCCAACAATATCTTTCTTACCTTTTGATGACGAGGAGTCTCTTCCAAAGAGGGCTTTTGCCGCCAATAAGTCTAAAGGCTTGTTTCCTCGAAGCACTTCCTTCACCAGAGCTTCTTTATCGACCTCTTCAGTGCCCATCTCAATTCTCTTAATGTTTATCTAAGTATCCCATGCTTCGGCCAATGATTTGAGATAATCATCACCTAGAAAAGATAGGTCACGGTGCATGAGAACTCGTGCATTGTACTCGGCAATGAGCGGATCAAATAAGCACATAATTTCTTCTCTACCGGCCTCAGTAGTTGCCTCAAGAAGAGAGTCAACTTCTATGAGCGCCATTTTCTTACCCTCCTCGTGAGCTTCCTCTTTTAGTGCATCAACCTTGGAAAGCTCCTCATCAAGTTTTTCTTTAGAAGTCGTGTTGCGACAATTTTATCGCAATATCATTGTGACTCTTCCTGAGCAACGATGTTCTCTTCTTTTTCTTTAAAGAGAAACTCCTCCATCTCTTTAACTCGTCGAGTGAGAATATCCTTTTCTTTCTAGATAGAGTCTTTCTCTTAAGCTAGAGCACCACTACATTGGATTGCCTCATCGATTTCTTTCTTGTGAGTGCCCTCCAAGCGACTAACTGCCTCGGCTGTCTCCTTGGATTTTTTTTGGGCGGCCTCGAGTTGAGTTTTGTATGAAGATAGCTCTTCATCCTGGGCTTTAATGTTATCTTTGTCATGAATAGCCTCGAGTTTCAGACGATCAATTTCGTGTTGACATTCCATGGAAATCAATGAAACTTTCTCCGCCAAGTGTATGAATGCATCATGCTGAACATAAACATCGTTGTTACAGGCAATAGCACTTTGTTTGACATGTCCGAGGATAGGAAGGATAGTAGGGACAAATTTCAATCCATTAAAGCAAATCTTCAGGAATGTTGCCTTGAGCTCAGCCAATCTCTCCACTGTCGGTGGATCGTGAGCGGAGGCTAGAGGAGTCTACCTAATTGGAGTCATAGGTTTATTATATGGCTCACTGGATTGCGTGGTGCTTGATAAGCCAGAATGTTGGTCGTGGGGAGCAACGAATTGGGATCCCTTCTGAACCGATTTCTCCCTACTGTGCTCTGATTGAGGGGGATGATTGTTTGGATTTGAAGAAAGGCTCTAAGTTCTTCTTCTGGAAAATGATGACTCTTTGGGATGATAATATCTATGGCTACTTTCATTCCTATCTCATCATTTACCTGATCCCGAATCTTGACTAGAATGGTAGAAGATAGAGGATCTGTGAAGGTGGTCAATGTCGTGTGTATGCCCAATATCACCTGCATAGGAAACCGAGTGAGGACGATTTAGTGGGAATCACACGATGACTAAAATTCAAGTGCAGGATGAGGTGTAAGTTTTTGCGTGTGTCCTAGTGCTTCCCCCCTCCCCCGACGGACCAGCTTTACTTATTGGAGTTTTCTCTCCTTGATGACGAGCCTAAGCGCCTTCATCGCTTCTTGCGGGCGAATTAAGTTCAGTAGCCTCGGGGTTATTAAAGCCATAATTTAGTATGTCGTCAGGGATGGTCATTTCAAATAGACCCTTTAATGAGCCTACTAAATTTTTGGGAGACGACTTCTTCTCAATTGGAGTTATTGTAACCTTTGAGGTTCTGCCCACTATTTTATTTTTCAGCTTATAAGCTAGACTCTTTTTCCTCTTTGAAGGGGGAGGCGGTTCGTCGATGCTGGGTGCGTCGGCTACTGGCACTAAGTGAACTTATATTCTCGTCAATTGCTTCTGGCACCTCGGTTTCTTTAATTTCACCTTCCTCGGTTGTATTAGGGGCCACTTCCGCAAGGGGCATCGAAGGTCCAGCTTGCTCTTTTCCTATTTCCGTAGCGATTCCTATTATAGTGGCACCGGTTGGAAGGTTAGTTCGGCGATCTCCCTTCAATAGTCTGAACTTCGAAAACAGCTCACAAGTAATTACGGATTTAATGTCCCAATCTCTTACAGGAATAGCTTGGATGGCCTCGACGGCCTCAGAATACCTGGCACCTTCAAGTCACGGGTGGATACCTACAAGATTTAAAAGAAATTTAGAAAGGATACACTTCGAGCCTTAGGACAAGTATTTGGATAAAAATGAAACTTACTCCCTTCTAGCCGTCTTCTCATAAAACCATAAGGACAACATACGTAGAGCCACTCTTGTTTGTATTGAGAAAAATTTACTCCATGCACCCATTAGGATTTGGTATTTAGGGTGTGACTCAAGGAATATGAAAGATGGACTATCGGTACATCTCTTGTAGTGGTAAGTATAAAGGATATCCTCGGGAGCTAGAGGTATGAATAAGATGCTCATGAAAAGAATGTATGTACCATGAATAAATGCATGGCTATTGCGGTGTATTTGTGCTGGAGCAATCCTTGTATACTACAACACTTCATGGAGGAATGAATTGAAGGGTGGCAAGCTTCCAGCCCAGCACATAAATTTGTTGCACACGGTAGATCCGGGTGGGGACAGATAAGGTTGACCTTGTCCAGATGGAACCCGAATGTCCTCGAAGGGGATCCCATGGATGGAACATAATCAACGGAGAGCAGATTCATTGATTTTCGAGGTTTGGGAGTCGCTAGCATCAACCAAAACAACGACCCCGTCTAGAGCATCAGGAGCCAGGCCTATAACCGCAACAGGTGGATCTAGGATATCAGGTGTAGGGACTGATGATGAATTCGAAGTTCCCACTACCTTCTGCCGAGAACTTGGCTCTAGCTTGTCAGAAACTGTATTAGAGCTTGATTTTTTGGACATCTTTAAAGAATGATCGATGTGAATAGATACTTGTTTAAGCTATATTTGAAAGACAATAAATATTAGATATAACAACAAAGTATTCCCCCATGTTATGTGTGAACTAATGCGAAGATTTAAGCAAAGAGTACGAATAAATTAAAGTCCTAAAGAATAATATAGCATAATGTGTAAAATTATCCTCTTTGAAGAACATTAATATTGACCATCACCAAAGTTTGTCCTATGGTCGGTAGAAAAAGTCCTGAGATCAGACATTAGCATCGTAAGATGCAAAGGTTATCGCTTGCTTTTATTGAGTTAAATATGAATTTACAATCATCAAAATAACGGGGTTGTTAGTCCAAATCAGTTCTATATGTTTATATGCTTTGGTTCTTGTTATCGTTCATTATTCTACGATTAGGCATGGGAATGTGTGGTCTTGGTTTATATTATGTTCAAGGTGTGATTGTTCTGATTGCCAATGCTAATCCCAAAGATTGGGTTTCAATTGACCAATCTTCTTACAAGCCACTGAACGACTCTCTAGACCAATAAAACTGACGCACTCATTCTCCTCTCTCACACTTTAATCACCTAATAGCCCTCTAGGTCTATACCGATCCACATTCCTAATTTCCTACCGACCCATGCTTTCCCTCAATACCGAATGACCCCTCGCTCGAAACACCGACCCACTCCTCTGGACTCTGACAGACCCACAACGTCACACATAACCACCAAACCACACTGTCGTTTCTCTCAACGTGACCGACCCGCATTTACTATAGGATCACCGAACCCTTCCTTTTCTTTTGAATTCTTCACCCAACGGCATCTTCCTTTCTACTCCTAAGTCCTGACTTCCAATTGTGAAAATAACAACTACTCCTCTTAAGAGACTATTGCCATCAACCATCAAAGATGCATGAACCCCTAACTTAAAGTCCAATCCTCCTCTTGATTTATCTCTTCCTCTCTTCTCAATTATCCTTCGCCTATTCCAATAACCAAACAAAAAGGGAATCCATCCACTCAAGCACTAAAACTTCATATGTGACTCCAAGTTTGGAAGGAGATTCATACCTATGGAGAACACTTGAGGTTTGCAGTAGTGTCGAGATGCTAGGTTGAGGAGTTAATCGAATTCGCGAACAACCGGAATCACGAGGGGGGAGGTACAGGATTCGGTGGGAAGCGAGATAACAATTTTGGGAAAATAGGAAGGACGCGGGCTTGTGAAAGTAGAGTGAAATGGAAAGGAGAGAAAGGAGCAAAGGACGGGGCTTTATATGATAAGGGGAGAAGATGAAAGGGGCTATACCCGATGGAACCGGTTAGCACATGTTTGCTGGGTCGGTGAAGCAAGTACCGATCGTGTGAGTCAGTATTGGTATGCTGGCCCACCTTTTGCCAAATGAACCAACCGGGTGGGTCGGCCTCCTTATGTTGACCCAATTTTGTTATAAAAAATGATGAATGAAATGATGAAAATAATAATAAAAATAAATAATAATAAAAATATAGAAAGTGTGTACATGAACGTATATGAGCATCATGGCAATGAAAGATGAAATTGAACGAAGGGACAAATGCGATTGATTCAGTTGAGAAATATTGGTTTATGAATTATAGCATGGTTTAACCTTCAAAAGGTCATGTACCTTCAGCTTTTGAAGAGTTAAAATGAAATTTTGAAAATTTCTTCGGGATTGAGCTAGTACGTATGAACGACGCAGAGATTCGTCAAAAACCCGATGAAAAGGCGACAGTCCATTACCATTCTAATCGAGCTAGCCTCCGAAATTATGGATTACTCGATGATTCAAAGCACATCATGTTGATTCACACAATGAACTTTGGGGTGCAAATGTTACCCTACTACTTGACCCGGCTGCAAGGCGAAAGTTACAGAAGCTATGGTTGGACCAAGATGGGAGTTAAGCCAAGAAAGGTTTGGGAATATAAAGGATCGATATAAATTAAGTCAATATAAGTTAAGTGATTCATCCTTGGTGGTTTTGGCTGATTGTGGTTCGGCCTAAGAAGTATTAGGTCATGTGTCGTTCGGTCTTGTGGGACGACATGTCTCGCTCGGTCAAGGAAGTCATAGTAGTTCGGCATGCATCGCTCGGTCAAGGAAGGAAAGCCAAGGCGGGTCGGTCGATTGAGCCTCGGCATTTGTGGTTCAGCCTTAATGGTTCAGCATGTGTGGATCGGCATACCGGTTCGGTGCACAATGAGGGAGTTAGCATATTCTTGGGGTCTATAGCAAGGTGAGGAGATCAGCATTGCTGTGCTTCGAGATACACAACGAGTTGCTCAGAGTCCCTTGAGAGCTTGCTTCGAGTCAGTAACTAGATGACCTCAGTTCAGCCATAGAGGGTCGGCAATACCTGGTTCGGCCATATTGGTTCGGCATTGCTTGGGTCAGTCAGTTTGAATTGATACTTGTGGGCCGGACAATCTTGGCCATGGGCCTACACAAGGGAACGAGCCTACCTTCGTCTATAAATAGTGGCGCACAGGTACAGTTGAAGGGACCTTTTTTTCGAAAACTCTTGGGATACTATACCATTTTTTGTACTCACTTTTTTTTGTTCAAACTTGCATTCAAGTTGTTTATTTACGGTTTGTATCTATACTCAAGTGATTGGAAGAGTAATAAAGATCATATTCAATGTGGACGAAGACAATTACGCTAAACCACTATAAATCTGGTGTTTCCTTTTCTGTTGTTCCTTTTGCATTCAATTGCATTATTTATTTGTTTTAATTTACCTTCTTCATTATTCTCTCTACACAACTCTATTCAAGGGTGTTAGTGACCAAATTTGGAGTTAACAGATTGTGAAAGTGATCGGAATTGATATTGCGTACGGTTGTTACATGCACACACACACACGCACGCATACGCACACACATATATATATGTATACTATGTTTTGTTTGCTCATCGAGAGTTTAGGTGATGACTCTTTTGATATGCTATAAGGTAGCATGGATAATCGTCTAAGTAGTAACCTGATGTTGTCGAGCGTAAGGTGTGCTTAGTAGATTATTTTATTGTCCTTATGCAATGAGAGTGTTTGCGAACCTGGACAATTCAGGAGCTATGTTTGCTAGTGATTGAATAATTTTGAGTATTGCTTTATGGTTGTTTCTTTTTTTGCTTGTGTTAGAATTTCAAGGATGAAATGTTCCAAGTGGGGGAGAATAATGATTCGAAATTTCTAACCCTTTGTATTTAAATATCTAAATTATTTATGTATGAATCTTGGATTTAATGTTATTAAAATCATTTAATAAGCTTCCCCTTTTCAATCATAACTAATTATGGTAAACTTTTTTTTTAAAAAATGTTTATAAAAATAAATAGTTTGAAGAAATATCGATAATGTGATCGAAAATCATTTTATTGATTAATTGCTTTTTAACCGTCGAAAGTTGTTCATATTTTTCAACATACACTTATTAGTAAATATGTAAAATGATGTAAAAAATACTGTACCATTTATGGAAATAAATTTTTTGATGATGTCATCAAAGATATTTTAAAAACGAGCTTTTATGGTAATTCTTAAGTGTTTAGTTAAAGAAAAGAGGTGTAAAGGTGCATGCGAGGGAGAGGCTCCATTGTGACCCTTCATGGAAAGTGGAAGGTGGTAATGACCTCTTGTAAAAATCTATAAATGCACCCTTAAGGTAAGAAGTAAATCACAAATTCTTAAAAACTTGAAATGAAGTAAGAAAGCAAAAATGGTGGAAGTGCTTAAGCACTAATCCGCTAGTTCTTCTCTAATTTTTTCAAGTCTAAACCAAATCTTCTCCAATCTCTTTCATACATTCACAAAAACTTTAGAAAACATTAGGAAATTTAGATCTAAAGTCAAACTAAAAGAAAAGAGAAGGAGAAAGGGGATCTTGGATCGGCCATGAGTAATGGAAGAGGAGTGGAGGTGTTGCCTTAGTTTGAAAGTGCTAAAAGTTGGATCTTCAGGATTTTGGTGATGGTAGGAGATGGCTCTTTGATTCTTCTGGCTTTGTGCTTGTGTTTAGCTTGAACCTAAGCGACTTATCTCGCTATCTTATAAGTATATATTGTGTATATAACCCCATAGCCTAGAGTTTAGCTAACCCATAACATGATATATGGACTCTATATCTAGAGTGTGGTTATTGATTGTTGGCCGGTGGGAGTCAGGATATGTGGGATCATGTGTTCGGGCGTGGACCAGCTATTTTTACCTAAAGTAATGTTTTATCCAAAGATATACGTCGCTCAGAGGTACTTTCTGACCTTTGTATAGGAGATTGGATCCAGCTCCATCGGAAAGAGCTCCATGGAAAAACCATTATGCAAACAGTCCTAAGCAATTTAGCTGCACCCTCTAATGTGCAGTTGAATGAAACCGATGTAACCATTCCAACTATGTTATATTATTTATATTTTATACCATATGCATTATCTATTATATCACCACATGTACTCATTAGATGATTGTTCTTTTAAGGGAATAACCATTATGGCATTCCATGCTGCCTCAAAATTAGTGTTGTATATTGGTCATATATTTCTTAAGTTTTTCATACCAGACTTATATCTGACGCTTGGTTTTTGTTTTTGTTGAATTTCTGGCATGCTCTTTCAAGTAGTTTGAGAAAGATAGGTTTTCGTTATTGTTCTTTGGAGCTCGAGAAGACAGGATGGATGTGTCACCTATCGTAATATTCTTATTTTTGCTAGATTACTATTTGATGGATCAACATTTATTAGGATAGCTTATTATAATTATCCAGGATGATGATAGTACTTAGGTTTTGTAACTCCAAAATTTCTGTATTAGAGTAAACCTTTATACTATTCTTTTGATATTATATATTACTGTTTCGCTAGTGAGATTCTGATGTTGTTCTTTCTTCTTTCTTGTTCTATTTTGTTTTTTATTTTACGCCAATAATTCATATTTCCAGCACTTGAGTGCTCGGCACATGAATACCGCCAATGTATTAGTATCGACATTCGAAGTTCGAAATGGCAAACTGTTATAGTGGTCCAAACACAAAGTCATTGGCTCAATAATAACAATTGTTATTAATCATACTGCTCTGGCTAAAGGCTTTGACTTTAAATTGACTTCAGATGGTCGTGATATTAACCCCATATAACCGAGAAGACGAATTCTCTCCTGAATACTATCTCATATCCAATGCTTCCACCTGATCCAACATTAGTCGTTTGATGGACATCGTACCATAATTTTACTACAATCAAAGCAGAGTTTCCACGTTGAAGCTCGATGGTGTACTTAAGTCGAGGGAATTGTGTAATATTATCACATGGATATTTTTTGTTTTGACCTTAGTTATATTAACCAATAGAAAAATATCAAGTAAGTCATTTTATATTTATCTAATAACTATCAGAATGCAACCCCTTGGTGCCCTCAACAGCTATAAGCAATACACTTCCCAATGATTGGAAAGCGTTACATACCAGTCTCAATGATGTGTTGATATTAAACTCGATTATTTATTTTGACTAGGAATATTTAGAACGATATGCTTATTTTATTATGATAAATCACTCATGATTAAAACAAATTGTAACTACTATCCAAAACATAACATTATGGGTTTTAATTAAATGTACTTTTAATTAAATTAATTATTTAATATAACACATTATACCAAGTATATAATAGAAATAAGACATATTTTATTTCGAACAAGATTGGTTATCTATTTAGATATATGTAAAAATTACATAATTACCCCTAAGGCATACCCCTAACTCTATTAACTGGAGTGTGTTGAATTGCTCAAGGACCTCTTCAAAGGGGACATGTAGCAGAAGTCTATGGATGTTAGCTTATTGTCATGCACCTGGGGTTAGCCACGATCGTGGACCCATTCGGTTATTCTTATAGGAGGGAGCATCCTTTGGCAGAGAGAGACGTGCCCCCTTTCCGTAAGTGAGGACACTACTTGCACTAGTATGATCGATGCTACTTGACGAAGATGGGATGCGGAGGAATTTAGCCTTCGATGGTTTGCGTGATGTATATGCGGAATACACATGCAATCTTCATAACTTGGTTGACAACGGTAGTAATGCAAAGGTATGGGCATGCACTTGGGTAGCACATGACATAAAGCCAAACTGGGATTGTAGTCTATGTTCTGAAGGGAATTATCTTAACTAACGAAGGGAGAAGTGGGACACAAGGTGTAAGAAGTTCTTGAAGAGGATAAGACATGTGAGGAAAAGTTGAGAGAGCTTTTAGAGCAAAGCCCCTCTTTAGTGCCCAAATGTTGACGCTCATCGTGGATGTTAACCACAAGTCAGAGACTGGTGCTAGAATGTTGACTGTATTTTTCATCAACCTTGGAATAAGAATAATCCATCGTAAATAGTGAAGATCACTCGCTAATCAATAGAAAAGATCACTTGCTAATCAACATGCATAAGATTTATAGTGGTTGGAGAAAGCTGGCTACGTCCACTGTAAAGTTCTCTTATTATATGACTCTTTTACAATTGCATGGAAGTATAACAGAATAGTAAGAAAATTGAGGCACTTAAAACTAATAGAGCTGCTAAACCTAAGAGCCTATTGTGTCAAGAGCTTTGAATTATGGATAGTACCCAAAACTCTTAGCATTTCCTAATCTTTGTGAAGTGGCTATATGTTCTCTTAACCAAACAACCAACTGGCCTACCAGGCGTCAGGAGTTGAAGCCTTTTTTAATGTTGCAAGATAAGGGGTTCTTATTGTAGCTAAAACTAAAGCTTGGTTGGCTAAGATCGTGCTACAAGACTGGCTAGAAGTGTGCCTAGCCATTGATCTGGTCGAACATACTTGATGGGAGATAGTTGGATAAATAGAAGGAATGTGTGCATGCGATGATTGCTAACAAGAGAACTATACATATATCAGATGCAAGGCCAGCCTTACTTTGCATTTGATGCACTTTTATTGCGACGATACGTTATGGGAAATGGAACATGCTTCTTATGAAGAATAGATACACCTACTGTACCTTCTGTCGCTTTACGCCCACACACCTAGGTGGAAAAATGGGTGATTTGGTATGCTGGCCGATGGGATAATGAAGAGGATTGGGAACTGCTAAGAGCTGAAGGTATACCGAGGTGGGCGAGGGATGACGAGAGGAGTTGTAGACCATATGTGGCTGTACTGAAACTAGATCATTGATGGGCAACATTGAAGTCGACCTTGAGTCATGCCGGTTAGGCAATAGCTGGGAGAGATGCTTGAGTGGGTGGACTGACTTGGTGCCATGCTGAAAGAGGATGGAAATGAGCGAGCCGATTGACACATCAGATGGGTTAAAGTGGACAGGGCTAAATTGCGCTTATGCCTTACTCTAATTGGCAAGCCAGCGGCTGGAGTTGTTGTGGGGTGCCTTGGGGGGAAGTTAGCTTGATATGCAATTGAGTAGAAGGGTCGTGCCTTGATTTGGATTGGTATCAGATGTAGAAACCAAGTCAGCCTATCTTTAGCCTTAGCTAGTTTGCAGGCTGACATAGACCCGTGTCGGCCTGGACCTAATGTAACGATCCGTAATTTCGCTACTTCAAAAATGAGAGATTTCGTTTATTTTAAATTTAAAATGGTTTAAAACATAAATATATAAGTTATAGATAATATATAATAATAGAGAAATTATTTATTCTTATAGTTGATAATTTAAAAAGTATAAATTTGGATTTTTGAACAAATCAACAAAAGTTAAGTTTTGTTAAAAATAAATAAATGCTTAAATAAATAGGTTCAAATATTTACTTGAAAAGATAAATATTATTGAGAACACCATAAAAGTATATTAAAATACTTATAAGTATGTTTATAATCATTTTACAACAATAACCAAATTTTGTCGCATTTTGTCAGTTTTACATACACTGTAAAATTAGAGATTTTGGTATTATTTAAATATGATTTTAAAATATAAAGAGACATGTTTCAATTTATTTAAAGAAGTAAAAATTTCATTTTTAAATTTGGTTTACATAAATAAATAGTTTAACTAAAACGTCAAAATGCGACCGTAAACATTTTGTCGAAAAACAACGTTTTATCGATTAAAAGTGGTCGCAACGTCGTCGCACATTTATTTCTTATATAGAAACATATATTCAAATAGTGTAAGTGTTAATTAATTCACTAATCAAGTTTACTTTTACTAAATAAGGTTAGAAACTTCTAGAAGTCATTAAGAAAAGTAAGTAAGAATTAAGAAAAGTAAGTAAGAATAGTCAAAAGTAAACATCAAATCAATATCACATCAAAAACCAACATAATTATGATATTCTTTACTTAATCTTTAAGTGACTAAGACATAAATTAAGATGTGAAAGGTTACGTTAAGTATTGAAAAAGTGGAGCTTACTTTAGGTGGAAGTAAGGTTAGTTTGGTAATTTGGTAAGAGGTTATTTTGGTAAATTTCCACTTTTTTTTTTCTATAAATACTCACCTCCTTCTTCACTTTCATTCACATTTTTTCTTCTTCTTTTATCAAGCTTCTTCGTCTTTTTTCTATTCTCTTTAATGGCTTCCAAGCCATAGAAAAAATTAAAAAGAAATAATGCTAAAATATTTATAAAATATTCAAAAGAAATCAATGTTTATTCTCTTCAAATCAAACTCCACTTTTCTCCATATTTTACCTCTTCTTCTCTCGGCCAGAACTTCTTCATCACAGAACCAAAATGTAATATTCTTTTGTTTTCAAATTATGTATATTTCTAGTGGCTACAACTTTCATGTTGACCACTTTGTCTCATTCTAAAGGTAACCATGTTAAAACCCACTTCTTTACAGTGCATTTTCTGGCCCAGTTTTTAGCACAGAAAATAGCCAATTTTGTTTTGATCATGAATTGACCAAAAATGACCCAAATTAAGAAATTCTTCTTTTAAACCATATGAAATTCTAGTGGCTACAATTTTTCTGTTGATCACTCTTTCCAGTTTTGAGGTTTGCTACACCTGAAACTCAATTCTTTGAAGTGTATTTTCGGGCTTCATTTTTGTCAATCCGACAATACCTCTTCTTCATTCTATCATATCTCCCTCAAAACAACTTCTATTCAAATGATTCTTTTTTTAAATTCAATAGAAAATAATTTGAACCAACTTTTCAGTTAACAAGTTTTTTAAATTTTGAGAGTAAGAGAGTCAAAAACAAGAGAGAAGATGACCCATTTTTCAGATCAAAATCTTGGAAATTCAAGTTCAAAGCTCTATCGCTTCTTCTCTATATTTTCGGCCAACCTCCATCTCAAGCCTCGACTAAGCTATTGGAAGGGATCGGGTGTTATTTGCTAGTGTTTAAAGGAGTAGAAAGTAGTTAGTGAAGTGTTGGATGATATGAATGTTGGTAGGAAGTTAATCGCTTTGGTTTATGCTGAGAAACACTATTTAGCATCTCTATTTACATATATACATGTTGATGTTGTGTTATGATTGCTATGGATGCTTATATATGATTTTATTATCAAGTGTTGATTGTTTGATATGATTGTTAAATTGTTTTACCAAGTCACGTTAATACACATCGATAAGCACAAAGGAAATTACTTTCCTTTTGAAAATTATATGGTGTATATGGAATGCTTAAACCTTTTGGAGATAGTTTAAAATGAGTTAGAAATGTTTTATAAACATTTAAATATTTTTAAAGAAATAAAAGAATAAAATCAAGATGTTATCTTGTATATTTTAAATATGTCCAAAACAATTTTCAAGAAAAATCGCGCTTTTGCAGTAAAGTGACCAAAGTTTAAAATTGATATTTTAAATGTTTTAAAAAAAATGAAATAAATTTGATAAATCTATTAAAATGGTTTAAAAGAAATATGGAATGGAAAATATGAATTTTTCAAATGTTTAAAAATTGTTTAAATCAAATAAGCTAATATAGCACTTTCTACGACACTTTTATGCTGCGAATTCTATAGCTTTTGGAATATGAGTTTAAATGTAACGACGTTTCCCAGAATCAATTGTGAATGTTTAAAAAATGATAATTAAGCATTTTGAAAGATAATTTGAAATATTTATAAGCAATTCCAAAATAAAGTTGAAAATCTGAGTATGTGGAAACGACTAGTACATTTGTCCCGCCTGTGAGATCTAGGAAGGTAAACAAGGTGTTTAACAAGTTAGGGATGGAGCAACCAGTGCCTTGAACTTACCTGGCCTATGTTTTCTCTTCATGGACGAGGGGTGGAACATATCGAAAGGAAAGACCGGATGTTCTAAAAGATCGTATTTAAGTTTTTTCAAGTTAAAAGACAAAGATATTCATGATGTAGAATTACTTGCCATTAGTCCCTAGAGATGAAACTTGTCATTAGTCCCTAGAGGTGAAACTTGCCATCAGTCCCTGGAGGTGAAACTTACTATTAGTCCTTGGAGGTGAAATTTACAATATTTAAAGTGGCAGTAGTGCTTTATTATGAAAGTCTTCGATTTGTAAGAATATGATTTGAAGTTAAAAAAGAAAATCTTTGATTTAAATTTAATGAATGATTTGAGAATATTTTCCCTATGTTAAAAGTTATAACTTGGATATAAGAAATCTTTGATTAAGATTAAATGAATGATTTGGAAAAGTTTTCCTCAATAAAAGAGAAAATGATTTGGAATTATTCCAAGATTTAAGAAAGGTTTAAATAAACCACATGATTTAATAAATGAGGCTTAATGATTCCATATACATTTGAAAAGAAAATGGAATAAATTGAAAAGATTATATCTAAGAAAGGTATTTGAATAAAAGATGAAGTAATTAATTGATGACTGATATCCATATATGAACTTAACATCTTTTAAATCGATGATTGGCTTTGAAGGAACCGGAGTCGGGTTTGGGTAATTCCTATCCGAAAACCACTTCGAACCAATGTATACGTTCGAAAGTAAAGACATATTGAAGATGATGATTATTGAAGACCGTGGATCTTCATAGCGTGAGGACTGCTTGTTGAACATGCTTTGGGTCGCTCCCATTATATAGTTATTTAAAGCAGTGGTCTCCACGTGATGGAGATTTTTTCGGTTTGCAAGGGCTTCTCGCCTAGTAATGGCCGAGGAAAGTGCCTTTGGTTTCCTTCAGTCCTAACTTGTATGGACGAATGTCCGACATTGCATTTTTGAGACACAACATTTGTCTTTTACAAATGTACATCAGTGGTGGCGGAGAGGGCAACTTCTCTTAGCTAAACACCCTCCTTGAGACGTACGTGCTCAAGGGTTATATTTTTGTGGGAGTCAAATAGTGATCAAAGGAATGGTAGTGTGGCATTCAAAGTGGAACCTGTTGATCAAAGTGTGGTTTTGTATGAAAAGCGTGGCGTTGAAGAAATTAATCGTAGCTTCACGAGCCTCACACCTCGGTTATGATGGGATTCTATGTGGTCAGATGTATGCTCGCATTTCGGATAGTAGTGATTTGGGTTATCAGATGTTCTGAGCCCTAGGTACCAGATACGTCTGGGCCTCAAGGCATTTATTGCCCCATGTGGATAAAGTGGTTAGCTTGAGAAAAGCAGGGAATTACTGGTTATCATTTGTAGTGTAGCAAGTATTGTTTCCAAAGTGACTAGTTTGAGAAAAGCGATTAAGGCACCGTGGGAACTATGTTTGTTATGCATGGATCGGAGAAAATGTCACTAGTTTCCTATCATGTTGGAAATAGAAACCCAATACGATATTTACGATTTTGATTGTATTCCCAAAATAGCTGTAATGACTTGCAAACATTTCAGCTACCCCTTTTTGGTATCATATATTCCGTTAGTATATTCCGTTGACCTAGTCCAGATATATTACCTTAGACTTAGTCCAGATATTGATATCTTATTTGAATAAGTTTATTTGAAAAGTGTTTTCAAAAGAATGTCATTGAAAATAATATCAGGTGTATTTTGGTATGAAGTATTTTGGTTATCATAAGGTAAAAACCCGTCCGTGTTTATTTGTGGGCATGATCTTATGAGATACCCTTCTTTTCAAAGGTTTTGATAACATAGTCATTTTAAAGTTCGAGTATCTCACCCTGGCTTATCAAGCCTGATCCGGGTATTTTTAATACTCAGGTCAGATCCGAGTAGTTTCAAGTTTAGTCGAAGACGGTTGGAGTTTCCAGAGGAGAGCTGGAGATATTCATCTACGTATGGACGTATTCTATTATCCGCTGTACTTAGTGTATTTTGTTTGATGTTTGTCAGCAATTGTATGGACAGATGTTTATAACTGTCCAAGCTGAATTTAGGTTAGACTCTGATATTGTATTTAAAATTTTCCGCTGTAAAGATTATTATTGAAATAATATATGTTATTCCATTCGTGTGAGATTCTGTTCTGTCTTTATTTTTCTTTCTACCCTTAATGATCCTTCTTTTCGTGCAATTTGAGTTGGACATGTGTGGTTTATTGTCGATTCAAAGGGTACGGAAAAACGGGACATTACACCTAACCAGGCCAGATTAAGAAACCATGATCAATATATCTTCTTACTAACCAAAAATTTGAGTAGCAATGTAGCTCTATTTTTGACCGATGTTGCACCTTTTTTGATTTATCCAGTTTTACAAACTCCATTTAATCCTTTTTCATCCTCTCCTATTCTTGATATATATATATTTGTGTCATATAAGTATACCGATACTATTTTGCTACTAGTTCAGACTTATTTCACAAATATTATATTGCTTAGGCTTCTTTTAACTGACTTAAACAATTGAATGCGAATGTTTTGAAATTGTTATTTTAGTTTGGACAAAGCGCACTTTCATTGTAGGTTAGGCTTTAGCTTAAAAAGTAAGATTAAAAACAATTAGGATTCCAATTTTAGAAAAATTGTCTAGTCTTCTTATTGGTTAGCCCTTAAAGTGTTGCCTTTTTTTAACATTAATGAGAGGCTCCAATTTTTTGTATACGTAATTGTGACCGGACATATTTTCATTAGTATTCCAGAATTGCTACCATAACTTGCCCTTAATATTACTAAAGTATCTTATTTTCTTATCCGACTACAAAAAAGTGCAAACATTTTGCACTCTTTTAAAAAAATTCTTAATAATAAAAATTTTGGTTTATATTTTTAGTACACGAAGACTGAGATATTTAGTTAAATGCTAAAGTTGTAATGAAATTTGTACAATTTCATAGTTATTCGTAGTTTCAAAAGTGAAGAAAGAATGTATTTTCCAAAAATTTCTAGAAAATATATTTTATTTGTTGTACTTCTATTGCAGTGTTGATTATTCTTATGCTTTTGTCCTTTCCAGTAATTATGCTAATACAGAAAGAGTTCTTTTTTTCTTAAATCAGGTTTTATTTGTTGTGTTTTATTTGGTAGGAGATAAACTTTAGTCTAGCATGGCCGACGCATTTGTGTTATTTTTGTGCTGCTTTTTTCTCCTTCTCGGTAATTTTTTTGAGTTTTTTTTATTTTAGTTCTTCCTGGGTATTTAGGGAATGTATGATAGTGTATGAGCATGATTTATGTTTAACACTCCTACCATCATTTGTTCCCTACATGCTATAAATTATATCATTGTTTGCTTTTAGTATATAAAGTACCTATTTCAAAAAAATCAAAAGGTTGATTATTATTTTTTAGAGTCGATTTTTCTGGTTACATTGACTATGATCTTTTATTTTATACTTTGTATGTAAGGTGCACAATTTGTCATTTTTTTCCATTTCTTATTTTTGGTATATAAAATCTGCATTTTTTAGTTATATTCCGACTTAAGGGAGGTAATTTGTGTTTTTACAGAATTGTTTTTATACTTTAAAAAATTGCAAAATATATTCACTTTTTTAATAATATTTTTTTCCACACAATTTATAATGGGGCATTTGACTAGAAGGACAAACTTTACAGTCCAATTAGTTTCTAGGACACACATTCAAAGAAATTACTTTCAAGGCCAAAGTCAGCAGAATAATTACTTTCAAGGACAAAGTCAGTAGTCCACTTATTATCAAGGACATAATTTCATAGGTTTTTAGGCCCTAAAAACTAATTATTTTATGTTTCGTCCTTGAAAGTAATTATTTTAGTTGTGTGTCCTAGAAACTAATTCCGATTGATAAAGATACATTTTTGGCTAATTTCCACATTTATTATAATTTAGTGTGTAAGGAAGTGTTAGTTATATTCAATCTTTTTTGTTAATGATTCACACTTTTACATAAAACAACATTTTCATAAAATTCACAAATTTTGCACTTCTCAAATATGTAATTTTTTATATTTATTTTTCTTTCAAATTTATTACACATTGTTTTATGTTTTATACGTACATTTTGAAGTTAAGTTTGCAATCTGCGTTTGTTATAAGCTTTAATATAATAGTTTATATATGCCAACGAAAATTAAGAATATGCACACTATTCTAAAAAAAATTTGTACATTTTATATCTTTACATAAAACGTGGAAAATTTTGTTTTATTCTAGTTGTAGATAATTTACAGTTTATCATCATTGTTTTTTATTTCCAAAAAGCGCAAAATGTTGTATTTTCCAAGGAAAATCAAGCTGCTTTGCACTCTAAGAAGGTGCATATGTTTCTGCTTTCATGAAGATGTTAATTCCATATTTTTTTAATTTTTAAACATATACATTTTGAAGTCATGTTTAATAAATAATTAATTTTGCACTATTCTTTCGCATTTTATAAGAATATTGAAAAGTGTTGAATGTATGTACTTTCCATTTTCAAATCGCATAATTTATGGTGCATATTTTGTAATTTTTTAATTTTTTAATTTTTTTTGACTAATATAATCTACTAAAAATAGTAAATACAGTAATGCCATTCAATTTTGTTAACCGTAGAATTGCAACTTTCTATTGCTAATTTATGTTCAATGGTAACTAAATTTTTTGTTAAGAAAGATGTGAAATAAGTCTTTATATATTAGAATACATATATTGCTCTATATCTTGAAATATGTAAAAATAATTAATTAATTCATGTGTAAACAATTGCTCTTTGGCCTCATACTACGAAGATACTATAAAGATCATGATGAAATATTTTACCTTTTTAATGGAAAATTAATTTCATCAAATGTGAAAAGTAAATGTACAAATGAAGCTACAATTATGTTCATTTTTACTATTAATAAAGGAAATTGATTGTATAAAATTCACATGTGTGATGTGGTTTCAACCGTCTTTAGAGTTACATAAATAGCCTTTCAATTTTAAGATTCTATCACATTTCTATTTCATGTGAATGCATGCTGACAGCGGTTGAATAAATATCCCTTGAATTCCATAAATATCCCTTGAAGCATGATAAGTATTTACCAAACACCTTTGAAGTGAGAGCGACATAGTGCAGTCACAAGTGTGTGACTTGGGTAATCCCTTATAGTCATCTTGGAAGGAACTTAAATAATCATTAAAGCACTTAAACTTGCATACCTTACTAAATCCAAACACTATGTGCTGCAATGCGTAAAGGCACCGGTTGAATCACCTAAGCTGTGAAAAAAAACTAGATGTGATTTTAGGTCTGAGCGATACCCTCCTCGAGCACTACATGATATTATAAATATTTCTTAATAGTAGATTTAGTGAATTTGATATTTTATTAAACAATGTAACGAACATGTATTTGTAGAAAGAAAGCAAAAATTTTGTATTATGAACTGAATAAATGTACATTGTGTTTCTGCTGTTATTTATAACGTAACTAATATATTAACTTTGGTCTGGTATGTAAGCCCATTACTACAACCCGTATTAATTTTATTATATTCGCTTTTATATATAACAGAGGTTTATATGTTGATCTCATTCTCATTACCCCCTTTAAACCGATCTAGGGTTAGGGTTTTGCGATTCTTCCTAAATTAGCTACCACTTTATTAATCTTCAATTCATATTCAGCCGCTTTCTTCTTTCTTCGATTCATGCTTTCATTTAGTGAAATTAGTTACCGCTTTGTTCATTCAAGCTTTAGCTGCTTTCTCCGATTTTCAATTCATGCTTCAGTCTAATGAAATTCTTGGCTGACAGTGCTTTATTGAGTATGTCTCCATGTTGGTATAGCAGCTATGTGCTTTATTTCCATTTTCTCTTTCAACACTTGCTCATGAATGAAATACAGGTCAATCTCTATGTGCATCATTCTCAAGAGAAGTATTGGGTTTGTTAAAAGTAATACTACACTTAAGTTGTCACACCATATGATCGGTTTGATGTTTGTGCTTATTTTTAATTCTCTTATTATTGATTGTATCTAAATGATTTCTGCTATAGCACTTTCTACACTCCTATGTTTGGTCTTTGTGCTAGATCTGGAGGTTGTAGCTAGCTTCTTTGAACACCATGAAACTGGATTGCCTCTAATGTAAATGTAGTATCCTATGGTAAATCTTTTATAATCAGGATTTGTAGCTCAGTCTACATCAACATATCCAGTTATGTTAAGATTTTTGCATGCTTATAGTGTTAATCCATGATTTGAAGCCCCTTTTGGATATCTCAGAATTCTTTTAACTGCCTTCCAGTGCTCATCCAATGGTTTCTACATATACCGATACACTTTGTTAACACCGAACGAGATTTCTAGTTTAGTAATGGTTATATGTTGTAAAGCGCCAATAATATTTCTATAGTATTTAATAAATATTGGTTCTTCCTTGTATTTTGAGAAATGTTGATTGCTTATCATAGGTGTAGACATATGCTTTGCTTCGTTCATTCCTGATTTGATAAAAAGTTTTGTAATATATGTTCTTTGGCATAAGAACATTTCTTATTTTGATTTCTTTTTTACTTTAATTGCCAGCAAAAAGTTTAAATTGCCAAGATCTTTAACGGACAATTACTTTTCTAAATACTGAACAAGCTTGCTAATTTCTCCTTCATTGTCACCTGCAACAATTAAGTCATCAACACATATTAAAATATAAACAACAGAGACTTCGCTTATTTTAACAAACAACGAGTTCTCTAATTTGGTAAACTGAAACCTTAACTTCAATAAGTTGGTTTTCAATTTACCAAACCAAACTCTATGTACTTGCTTGAGGTCATAAATAACCTTATTTAGCCTGCACATATATTTTTTGTCCCCTTTTTAGCCTTATGGTTGCTCCATATATACTTCTTCCTATAGATCCCATTTAGAAATGCATTATTAATATCTAAGCGTTTGATCTTCTATCTCTTATGTAATGTTATAGCAATGATGATTCTGATTGTTATTGATTTCACTAGTGGACAAAAAGTTTTATTGAAATCAAAACCATGTGGTTGTGTGTATCCCTTAGCAACCAGCCTTGCCTTATATCTCACAATTGTTCCAATTAGATTTTTCTTTAATTTGTATGTCTATCTACAACCCACTATGTTTTTGTTTTCTAGTGGAAGCACAAGATCCCCTGTCTTATTTTTTATGACAGCATTGTATTCCTCATCCATAGTTGTTTTCCATCCTTTTTTTCTCTACAGCTTGATCTAATGTCTCTAGCTCTTCTGATATAGTGGTTGCAGTATATACTTTTGGTTTGAATATTCTGCCTTTTGCTCTAGAGATCATATGATGCCCAACTTTAGTCTATGGTTCATCATGTGATGACCCTATTGTGCTGAATTGATTAGTATTTTTCCTTGGCTGATCCTGCCATGTACTTGAATATTCTTGATTATTGCTTTGTATATGACCAGCTGAGCCAACAGAGGATTGATTGAGATGATCAGATAACTCCGCTTGCTAATGGCCTGGTTCATTGAGTACTATGTGTTGTGGTATACAACCTTTTGAATTCCTTTAAGCTCCTTATGGATTTCACACAGTTGAATACAAAGGTATTGAAGGTATAGACACTTTTGATTAT
Source organism: Allium cepa (assembly GCA_030765085.1). NCBI lineage: Eukaryota > Viridiplantae > Streptophyta > Magnoliopsida > Asparagales > Amaryllidaceae > Allium > Allium cepa. Next base: position 681,454,233 of record CM060932.1, on the reverse strand, counting down.
AGACCTTTTGAGTTATTTTCATATCTATATTGGTGAAAGGAAAAACATGATCATTAAATACAATATTTGTGCTTACAAATATTTTTCCATTACTGTCAAGACATTTATAACCTTTCTGGTTTTTTCCATATCCAAAAAATGTACAGGATGTAGATCTGAAATTCAACTAATGGGTATTATAAGGCCTTAAGTATGGAAAACACAAACATCCAAAAGTTTTTAAGTTTTGTTAATCGGGCTTTACATTTAAATGGTTTTTCTATTTAACTCTTATTTTCTAACACCTTAGTTGGCAATCTATTAATTAAATACACTATAGTACTAAAAGAATCAAGCTAAAATTTTAAGGTAGTGATGCCTAAGAAAAAGGTGTTAAACCTGACTCAACTATATGTCTATGTTTTCTGTCAGCGAACTCATTTTGTTCTGATTGGTAGGGACATGTAGTTGTATAAACTATTCTTTTCTTATTAAAGAAATTACTAAGTCGTTTATACTCAGTGCCACCATCAGTTTGAATTATCTTAACTTGGTGGTTAGTTGGTTTATTTGCTTGAATCATGAAATGTCTTATTGCATTATAAGTTTCTAATTTTGATTTTAGAAAGTAAATCCAAGTATGTTTAGAATAAGCGCCAATAAATGATATGTAATATTTGAAGCCATATTCTAAATTAATAGGTGTTGGACCCATAGGTCAGTGGTAATCATCTCTAGAGGTTTTTCATACTTAGCTAAAGAATCAGAAAATGCAAGTCTATGAGTCTTTCCTATTTAGCAATATGTACAAACATAGGGTAAAGTGATATTTCCAAAAGGAAATTTTTTCCAGACAAGATTTTCTTTACAATACTTGCATTAGGATGACCTAATTTATAATGCCACATATCAATGTCACTTATAATCCTCTCTATTTGGGAGAGTTCATAAAAATTATAATATTTTTTTCCTTTCTCCAAAATTGCTGGAGTTAACAGAATCAAATTTATTCAACCCTTTGACTACATTACCATGCAAAAGAGTTCCTCTAGTCAGAATGTCTTTAACTAAAAAGTACATAGGATAAAATTCAAAGTAAACATCACTATCACTTGTAAATTGTGATACATTCATAAGGTTTTTCTTAATTTGAGTAGTCTTAATATGTTACTATAATAAAGTTTCTTTTCGCCTTCGATGTAGGTAATCCTAGTACGAGTTATCTTAATACACTCATCATTTCCCATTTATATTAACTGATTACATCTGTATTCCTTGTTGCCTAAATTCAGATTGTCTAAATAGCTTATGACATGATGAGTTGCTCAAGAATCAGGGTACCAACTTTCATCTTGAATATGCTCCAGCCTGGTGGGTTCTTTCAGGTGATGATTTCTTGAATTATTTGATTGATTGCCCAAATTTTGTTGTGCCTGTGCCATATTTGCACCGAGGTTGTTATTTTTCTGATTATTTTAATTCTAATTTGGTTTATAATTTGCATTTAATCTGATGTAACACTTTGATGCTGTATGACCAATTTTGTTACATATTTAACACCTCGGTCTATTATTGTTATTCTATCTTCCTCTACCACTTGATCTGATAGACTGTCCTCCTATTTGATAGTACTGATCATTCTTCTAATAGTTTTGATTCTTATTTTTGAAGATAACTACATAATTGATTGATAGATCAAAATCTTATGGTTCCTTTTAATCAATCCTTCCTTCATACAAAAGTAGATTTGAGTGAACCTTTTGCATTGATGGCAATATTTCTTTAAATGATATTACTGCCACTATTAGTTCATATTCTTCACTAAGACCACTTAAGATTATCAGTACCTGTTCTGTTTTTGGCACTTTGTGCCCTGATGCTTCTAATAGATCATATATCGTCTTGATCTTTAATAAGCATTCTCTCATTGGTATGTTATCCTTTCTGATGATTTTAGTTGTCTCTTATAATGCATTACTTTGGCAGCTGATTGAGTATTGAAAATTCGCTATATTGCTGTCCAAATTTCATTGGATGATTTGCATCCTACCAATTAAGGCAGTAAACTAGTATTTATAGAGGATAATAGCCATCAACTTATTAAGCTGTCTTGCCTTTGATGTTTATGTATTCAGCGTTGCATACCACCTTGTTTTCTTGATCAGTAACAAATCTTGGCAGAATTGAGAGTGCACCAAGAACAAATCTCTCCAGACCATACCCTCAAATATTAGTTTCAGTTTGAAACTTCCAAAGAGGATAATTATCTTCATCAAGATGCATTGTGATGAGTTGGCTCGAAGGACTTACCATTGTCTTAATCAATTATTTGTTGCAAATTGCTGTTGAGAGTTTCCTACATTTCCTGATGTTGCTGAGCTTTCATTGTCTTCAGTCAAAATGACAAGATGCGATCAAAATAATTTTCAATTATTCTTAAATGTGTAGATTGCAAGAAACGACTCTGATGTTGAAGCATTCAGGTTTGTTGCAGCTAGAATCAAGAAGATGACACTGTTTTGATAGATTCTTGGTAGGGCACTTGCTTTCTTAATGCTTTGTGATGATTTTCATGCTTTCTAAGTTCTTTTATTTGAATTTTAGATACGAATTTTATCTTTATTTGACAGAGATACTCGCCCTAGCCAAAGTTTGATTAATTTTTTGGGAAGGTACTTTTTTTTCCTCGATTATTCTGAGAAAATTCTTTGAAAAACTCATATAATGAAGCCTTTCTAATGAGTTATCTTAGCTATTAGATGATGAGATTGCTCCGACGATAATTAGATTCATTGTCGTTAAGCTTTATGATTATGCTCTGATAAAAAGTTAGTGAATTTGATATTTTGTGGAACAAAGTAATGAATAGATATTTGTAGAAAGAAAGTAGAAATTTTGTATTATGAATCAAATACATGTATATTGTGTTTCTGCTATTATTTATAACTAATATATTGACTTGGGCCTGATATGTTAGCCCATTACAACAACTCGTATATTTTTTTATTGTAGCCGCTTCTATTCATAGCAACCGCTTATATTTTGATTTCATTCTCATTAAGTAGACGAGGAAGGTTCAACCACATCCCTCTTTTAGAACACCCCAACCTTACTTTGAGTTACGCATCTTAAAATGATATGAAATTTTGCGGATGTTTAATCCATGTTCTAAATATCATCTCTATAATTATGTGATCATTTTGAAATTTATAACCTTATCAAAATATTAAGTAAATGTGAACCAAACATAAACATTTGTATAAATTTATTTATGACAGCACCCATTTATTCTTCATTGTTAAACATCAATTGGTTCACTATAAGCTAAATAATTTTTTTTTAAATTTAATGTTGTCATCCATAAGATATGGTAATACAATATTTTCAATTGTAGAAAATTTGGAGGATAGTGTTGATTTCATTGATACTATATTTCCAGTTGTAGATTGGAAGATATTGTTGATTTCAGTGACACAGTATTTTCAATTGCAGAAGATTTGGAAGATATTTGAGATAATTACTCAAATATATATTGCCTCTTTTATAGCATTAAAGAGAGTAATAAATTACTGCATAAGAAGAAGAATTATTTTGGGAGATTGTATTAATCAACTAATTCCCTAATTAGCTGATTAAAGAAGGAATTTTATTAGATGCATGTAAATTGGTGGAAATTGAAAATCAAAATGGATAAATGTTTCCTGTATAAATAGGAGAATTAATGAGGCGTTGATTTATGACCATAAATCAATTACTTCAACCCCAAGTAAAATTTCTATATAAAGGTAGAGATTAGCATGAGTAGAATGTTATTTCTGAGATTAGCGGTGAAACTACTACTAAGGGCATTTGGACCAAGTTGGAAAATCTATATCTAAAGAAATCTTTGACTAACCGTTTGATTTGTTGAAGACGTTTTTCACCATAAGGATGAGAGATGGTACTTCTAATAAAGAGAATTTTGGTTTCTTCGATGATCTAGTGATGCAGATGAAAACTGTGGATTAGAATGTAGACAAAGAGTATATAGCTATAATGATCTTGTGTTCCCTTCCAAAGCGTTACAAAGGTTTTGATAACAACCTTATCTTTGCGAGAGATACTTTGACATTTTGAAGATAAGAAGTCGGAACTTCTATCCAAGGACTTAAGGGATCAGATAAAGGAGATGGGTGAAGGTAGAGGAGGAAGTAGTAGTCAAGCACTATTTGGTGAGAGAGGGAGAGCAGAGAAGAAGAATTGGAGTTTTAGGGGGCGTTCCAAATCTAGAAAACTCGATAATAATTTTAGAGGAAAATCTAAGGATGTAAAGTGTATCCATTGTAAGAAACCAGGCCATTAAAAAAGAGACTATTCGGACTGGAAGAAGAAGAAGGAAGAAGATGGTTCTTCATCATTTGTGTTTGAGAAAGCTGTATTTGATGATGTGTTACTTGTAGCGGTATCATATGTATCAAAACATTGGGTGTATCAAAACATTGCGTGCTTGACTTGGGGGGGTCTTTTCAAATGACGCCTAATATGGATTACCTCAGTTCTTTAGTCAACGGAGAGGTAAGTGCAATCCTTATGGGTATGATGTTAGTTATAAAGCCATGGAAGAAGGTACAGTGTGGATTAGGATGTTTGATGGCGTGATACACATTTGACAAGTGTCTGATATGTTTCAAGTCTTTGGAAGTCCTTGATTTTTTTGTGGCAGTCGACACTTGGGGTGCACGGTCACTTTAGAGAAGGATGGTTTAAAGGTTTGGAGGGGTGCTCTTCTTTTTATGAAGGGAGATGTGTTTTGGAATCTGCATTTGCTTAATGGGACCACAGTCTTGGAGAGTCGTGTGTTGGAGTTGATAGTTTTCATGCTTTAGATGCCACCAAACTACGGCATCTCAGGTTGGTTCATATTTTTGAGATGGGTTTAGTGGTGCTTCGTAGACAAAAGATGATCAAATGTGACTTCGTCAAATTGGATTTCTGCCAGAAGTGTGTGTTAGGTAAGCAGACTAAGGCATCCTTTGCTGTTGGACTCCTAGAATCGAAGAAGGTGCTTGATTATGTACATACAGATGTTTAGGGACTAGTTTCTATTGCTTCCATTTGGGGAGCGAAATATTTTATCTTATTTATTGATGATTTTTCTCGTAAAGTTTGGGTGTATGTGATGAAGGCTAAATCAGAGAGCTTTGAAAGGTTTAAGGCTTGGAAGGTGCTTGTTGAGAACCAATTTGGTTCTAAGTTGAAGGTGTAGAGATTTGATAACAAGGGCAAGTTTGTCTCTGGGGAGTTCCTCGACTTTTGTAGGTAGCATGACATTGTAGACATTTCACTACATCAGGTGATCCATAATCCAATGGGGTTGCTGAGAGGATGAATAGGACTTAACTTAAGAAGGCACATTGCTTGAGATTGACGGTGGGATTATATAGAGGCTTTTGAGCTGAGGCATTATCGACTGTAGTATATATTATTAATCGGATTCCATGATCAGCCATAGATGAGAAGATTCTAGAAAAAAAGTGGAGAGGTAAAGTCGTGTTCCTTGGTTATTTTCGTGTTTTTGGTTGTCCTGTGTATGTTCACCATACATGTGATGATAACTTGGAGGCTAGAGCATACAAGGGCATCCTCTTGGAATGCACAGATGGTATCAAAAGCGTATCGTATTTGGCACCCAATTGATGGTAAGATTGTTCATTCCATACATGTTGTTTTTGATGAGTTAATAATGTTCAATCCTATGAAAGACCTACATACCACATCAGATGTTTCTGATAGGCCTAAGGAGAAGGAAGAGGTTCCCATTTTATAGTCTAGTAGTAGGGTTGTTGATGTTGTTGAGAGTGGGATAGATGAAGTTGATGTGACATCATAGAGTAGTTCATATGTGCCTTCTAGTAGTGGTTGTGATGAGCATGAGACTAGAGGAAGTTCAGTACAAGGTGGAGTTGGAAGGAGTTTAGGCGAAGTTGTATATACTCGGGCCAATCGTAGGACTATTAGACCACCTGAGAAGTATAGTGATTGGCAGTATGCAAACCTTAGCTTTAGTGATCAATTTGATTATGCCCCACATGTGGTTCATAAGTAGTCGCTTGACCTTGATGAAGCTTTGAAGCCATGTGACGGAATGAATTGGATATGCGCTATGGAAGAGGAGCTAGAGTCATTGAAGAAGAACAAGACTTCGGATTTGGTACCTCCTCAAGGAAGCCGAGCCGTAGGTTCCAAGTGGGTGTTCAAGCTGAAGGATGACGGAAGACACAAGGCTAGATTTGTTGTTAAAGGATTTTCACTAAGGAAGGGATTGGAGTATGGTTAGATATTTTTCTTATAGTGAGACACACCTCCATCCCATTTTGCTTGCTATTGTTTGGCTCATGGTTTGGAGTTAGAGCAACTTAATGTGAAGACCGCTTTCTTGCATGGAGACTAGGATGAGACAATTTACATAAAGCTTCTAGATAGATATGTCGTCGATGGAAAAGAGAATTGAGTTTGCAAATTAAAAAGGTCATTGTATGGATTTGAGCAGTCTCCTAGACGGTGGTACAAGAGGTTTGATTCTTTTATTCTTTCACTTGGTTTTGATCGTAGCATCAAAGACGCTTACGTATACTTCAAGCATTTGAAGAATGGTTATTGGGTCTTGTTATTCGGCACCTTGGGCCGGCTACAAAACGACATGTGAAGATATTATTATTAGCACTAGAAAAGATTCTGACCAAGAAGATCCTGGAGGTATAAGGGTTTGATGCAATCGACATGTTTCGGCATCCCTAGCACGGTGCAGACTGGAGGTGTTAGCAAGTTGTCAAGCCTAAGGCAAAGCAAGAGCGTTTGGTCTGCCTGGCCCGGTGCACAGAAGTTACCTACTATGAGCCGAGGTACTTTGTTCCTAAGCCCATGAGGGAAGTCCGACCCATCTCCGTCTATAAATAGAAGGGCAGGGGAACAGTGAAAGGGACCTTTTTCCGAGAACACTAGGGAGACTCTACCATTTTCTATACTCTCCTCTTTTTAATTCAAACTTGTATTCAAGTAATTGATTTACTGATTGTATCTGTATTCAAGTAATTGAGAAAGCAATAAAGATTAAACTCAAAGTGGATGTAGGCAATTACGCCGAACCACTATAAATCTGGTGTTTTCGTTTTTTTGTTCTTTTGGCATTGAATTACACTATTCTTCTGTTCTAATTTACTCTCTTCATTAATCTCTCTACATAACTCTATTCAAGGGTGTTAGTGACCAATTTTGGTGCTAACATTTTGGTGCTTTCACCGAGAATTGAATTCTCAGCTTGATTGGATCTAATCGTCTACTAGTGGATTTCCATATTCACGAGATAGATCCAGTCGTCTACTAGAAAACTTCCTATTCTACTCAGATTTGAAAGAAATCTAAAGAAAGCAGATAGCCGTAGATTGATTCACTGATGTACGCAAGATTTGGTGATTGGATGTTGAAGTTTGCACTCAAGTTGAATGAAGGTCGACCCTCCTCTGAAGGCATTTCAGTCGATCGCCCCAGAAAAGGCGTATGCCGATCGCACCAGAAAAGGCATATGCCGACCGCTTCATAAAAAGTCTCTGCCGACCGCTTTAAGAAAGGCATGCGCCGATCGCTCCAGAAAAGGTCTATGCCGACCGCTGTAGAAAAGGTGTATGTCGATCCGCCTTGGCCGAGCCACTCTTGGCCGATCCATCTTGGCCGACCTACCTTGGTCGACCCACTCTTGGCCGATCCTCCTTGGCCGAGCCACTTTGGCCGATCCATCTTGGCCAACGTACCTTGGCCGACCAACCTTGGCCGATCCACCTTGGCCGATCCACCTTGGCCAACCCCCTTGACCGAACACCATGGCCGATCCACATTGGCCGATCCACCTTGACCGAGCCACTTTGACCGATCCATCTTGGCCGACCAACCTTGGTCGATCCACCTTGGCCAATCCACCTTGGCTGAACAACCTTGACTGATCCACCTTGGCCGACCACCTTGATCGAACAACCTTGACCGAACAACCTTGGCCGATCAGGCCGATCCACCTTGACTGACCTACCTTGGCCGATCCACCTTGACCGAGCCATTCTTGGCTGATCCATATTGGCCGACCTATCTTGGCTGATCCACCTTAGCCGAACAATCTTGTATGCCGAGCAACTTTGTCATGCCGATCGAAACTTAAGTTGCACCAGATAGTGAATTCAAAACACAACTTAATAAAAGAACATTCTATCTACTTCCCTTACATCCCCTGATCGACCAGGGCATAGAGGATCTAGCGACAGCTTCTGAACGGCAACAAGGGAACAGACAAACAACCGCAACTCAAACGATACTCTCAAAGGGATATCATACTGATCACCCTTGAGGAGAATCGACCTCCATATATATTTTGGCAGCCAGTTAGCTGGAGAGGCTCCTACGATTATGTCTCTAAGACAAAAAATGAATCTAAACCAAAGTGTAGAGGAGCGGAACAGACTAAGAAAAATAATAATGAAGGCTCGTTGGCTAAGGATGCAGATCCCAGTAGCTAAAACAAGACCTAAAAATTCGGCTCATATGCTCTTTAAAAGATTCAATTGACAACTCTACTTGAAGACTCACGATTCGGTGTGGTATTGGAAACCAACCTCGAGAGAGTATACCAAAGTCTAAAGAAAATCAGGGGAATGTTGTATATTCCCAGATGCTCACTGATCCTAACACGGGCGGTTACAAACACCTCCGAGGCGTGATCGAAAAGCCGATCTGGAAAGGAAAGTTTCAATGGTATGTACAAGTCCTGCAGAATGGCGGGCAGCGAACATCCGATGCCTATTAATAAAGGGCTATGATTATCAATTGGACCGCTGACGGCCGACATCCCTTCGAAAGGAGCCAGGGGCAAAAGTCGAATAGCGAGCACACGATGCTGCTTCACTTATCAATGAGATTTATCATAATCTTCTTTGAATTATTTCCATTTCCATTTCTATTTCAATTGTTCTATGAACTACGACTAGCTTGAACTAAACTACTTTCAAAACGATGCAGGTGACCAGGTACTTAGATTTGGTTGCCAACCAATCTACGCAGACCATGACCGGACGTGTGGAGTTATATCTAGACAAGCATAATTTAATCACTCATCATCAACCATATGCCTTTGATTTGGGGCTATGGACTAGATATTGAAAAGCTCATCACGATCAGAGCCCAATACAAAGTGAACACGATTGGCCTCACATTCGTCGACCTCCACATTTGACTTGGAGATCTAAGCGATGCTTGGAATGAGCATGGCCCGATCATCCACTCAAATCGAGTCACGGAACAAAGTTCGACAAAATACAGATGCCCCTCTTGAAGCTCAGTGACGTCGGGATCTGTCTAGACTAGACGTGATTTGATCGTCTACACATCAAACCCTACCATAAACACAAAAGATTGTCTGAAAGCCCGACTTGGAGTAGTTGTGATGGACTACCTACTCGTCAACCATCGCTCTCAATAATCCATTATCCTATTTTCTATAAAGAGATACGAAGCAAATTGTATGAGATTTCACTATCTAACACAGCATGGATGTGATCCAATCATCTGTCATATACCTCCTTCCTTGACTTGACTGGAAGAGCTATAATCACCAAGCGGACGAGAATCGATCGTCCATTTTTTAAGTTTCGTCCCTCATGCTGGGGGCAGAATCCCATCCCATGAGCAAACATGGTTCGATTGTTCTTTCGAAAACATTAGCCTCGATACGTTAGATGAAATATAAGTTAAAGGGTGGAAATACGACTACTCTCAATACAAACCTCTAAGTCCCCAGAGTGCGGACTAGAGTATAAACAACTTGAACCTCCAAGTCCCCAGAGCGCAGACTGGATTACTCTAAGTCCCCAGAGTACGGACTCGAGTATAAATGACTTGAACCTCCAAGTCCCCAGAGCGCGGACTAGAGTACTCTAAGTCCCCAGAGTGCGGACTAGAGTATAAACGACTTGAATCTCCAAGTCTCCAGAGCGCGGACTGGAGTACTCTAAGTCCCTAGAGTGCGGACTCGAGTATAAACGACTTGAACCTCCAAGTCCCCAGAGCGTGGACTAGAGTACTCTAAGTCCTCAGAGGGCGGACTCGAGTATAAACGACTTGAACCTCCAAGTCCCCAGAGCGCGGACTGGAGTAATCTAAGTCCCCAGAGTGGGGACTCGAGTATAAATGACATGAACCTCCAAGTCCCCAGAGCGTGGACTGGAGTACTCTAAGTCCCCAGAGTGCGGACTCGAGTATAAACGACTTGAACCTCAAAGTCCCCAGAGCGCGGACTGGATTACTCTAAGTCCCAAGAGTGCGAACTCGAGTATAAATTACTTGAACCTCCAAGTCCCCAGAGCGCGGACTGGAGTACTCTAAGTCTCCAGAGTGCGGACTCGAGTATAAACGACTTGAACCTCCAAGTTCCCAGAGCGCGGACTGGAGTACTCTAAGTCCCCAGAGTGCGGACTCGAGTATAAAGGACTTGAACCTCCAAGTCCCCAGAGCGCGGACTGGAGTACTCTATGTCCCCAGAGTGCGGATTCGGGTATAAACGACTTGAACCTCCAATTCCCCAGAGCATGGACTGGAGTACTCTAAGTCCCCAAAGTGCGGACTCGAGTATAAACGACTTGAGCCTCCAAGTCCCCAGAGCGTGGACTTGAGTACTCTAAGTCCCCAGAGTGCGGACTCGAGTATAAACGACTTGAACCCCCAAGTCCCCAGAGCACAGACTGGAGTACTCTAAGTCCCCAGAGTGTGGACTCGAGTATAAAAGACTTGAACCTCCAAGTCCCCAGAGCGTGGACTGGAGTACTCTAAGTCCCCAGAGTACGGACTCGAGTATAAACGACTTGAACCTCCAAGTCCCCAGAGCGCGGACTGGAGTACTCTAAGTCCCCAGAGTGCGGACTCGAGTATAAACGACTCAAAAACCTCTAAGTCCCCGAAAGTGGACTAGAGTACTCTAAGTCCCCTGAGTGCGGACTAGAGTACAAACGACTCAAAAACCTCTACGTCCCCAGAGTGCGGACTAAAGTACTCCCAGTCCCCTGAGTGCGGACTAGAGTATAAACGACCTAAGGACCTCTACGTCCCCAAAGTGCGGACTAGAGTGCTCTAAGTCCCCTGAGTGCGGACTAAAGTATAAACGGCTTAAAAAACCTCTGCGTCCCCAGAGTGCGGACTACGGTACTCTCAGTCCCCAGAGAACGGACTAGATTATAGACGACTTGAGAAAAATCTCTAAATCCCAGAAGCGGACCAGATTACTCTAAGTTCCCAGAGTGTGGAATGGAGTATAAACGAGTTGACGAAAATCTCTGCGTCTCGAACTATGGACTAAAGCATAAATCGTTGACAAATATCTAAGTCCCCGGAGAGTGGACCGAAGCAAGAACACAAATTAGGCGCGAGTCTACCGGGGGGAGAATAACACTAAGTCACCAGAATGTAGAGTGGTGTATAAACATCGATAAATAGACGAGTGGATTCTGACCATTCTCTCTTCCACAAACTTCGGCCTGGAATCGATAGGAGGATTATTAACCCACTAAGGATGGAGTTCGACCATCCAACTAGTGGCCTGGCCAAATCAATGCTGGGAGCAGGGGTACAAATCACTAAAAAGATAAATACGACAGCTTACTATAGCTCGAGCGTGGCGTTCTTTATAACTTGATGCAACGACTGCGGGGAGGCCTCAATACAGAACCAATCGAAAGGCATCCAAAGCTATAAGAAACCGACTATATCATACCTCAGATCAAGGGTCAATACCGATCCGCACCAAGCACATATGAATGTGACGCGGATGTTTCTTGAAAAACTATGACCTCCAAAGTGTGGAAAGGAGGGTAAACCACGAATACTTGGTCAAAAATTCTCCATCACCCTCATTTGATTCGTCAAGAGGAGTATGAAACTGGATGAGCATAACCCGACTGCATTTGTAGCCAACTTTACCCCAAGATCTAATTACAGAGCATGAACCAAAGTGGACGTTGATGATCGTCCACTATCCAAATTACGCACTGAAACTGACGTGGCATCGAAGTATTCCTCTTAGAATGAAAAACCACGATAAAATCCAAGATAGACGAGACCTAGTCTTCCATCGACTGACATAATCCCACGATTCAACGGGAAAGAGAGTAAAGCTAAAGTGGGCATGGCTGGCCTTCGTACTTATCGGTATATGCCCCAGACCTGGGGGCACGAGCGAGAAGCAAGATGAATGTGAACCGACTATTCACCAATCACCTCTATGTCTTTCGAGTTTAGGTGAGAATATAAACATAGCTAGGACGAGACTCAACCGTCCATGCAGTACGTTTATCAACCCGAGATTGGGAGTAGATGCATGGTCATCCAAAGACTGGCTACGAAGCTCAATATTGAAGCTTTATATAATGTATACAACTACTCAAGGCTACGACCGACTAGGGATAGAATCATTAAATCGATACCTAAGCTAGTGGGCAACTAACCGTCACTCCAACCCGAGGCATGCGGGTCATGAATGTTGCTCGAATGTGGAAGATGGAACCCCTTCAAAACAACAACGCATGATGACAGACAATATAGTGTTTAGGAGTCGAGATGCTTACTAGATGGAAAGCTCCATCCGCATCCAAAACACTGACAATTGACAAGTAGTGCCCGACCCTTGCTCGTGCAGCATTCTCGGATCTATAGAGACATAGATCCGAGAGATGATGATGGGGGACCCAGGGAAACAAATGCAGCACCGGCTGACCTGACGATTGACATACCAGTCAGCCGGTATGATCCGTCACGAGTCCTTAAGATTGGATCGCAACTCGGCCCGTCATTGGCCGAAGATCTTACTGATTTCCTCCGAGCGAACCTAGACGTTTTTGCTTGGACACATTCTGATATGTGCAGGATTTCTCTCGCTGTTGCGAATCATATATTGAACATAGACCCGAAATATGTCCCTGTAAAAAAAAAAGAGAGGCATGGACCCGGAGAGGTCCGCTGCTCTCAAAGAGGAGGCGGACAAACTCAAAACCAATGGGTTGTCCGCGACGCCCTCTACCCTGAATGGGTATCTAACCCAGTGCTAGTGAAGAAAGCGAATGGAAAGTTGAGAACTTGTGTTGATTACTCCGATCTGAATAAAGCATGCCCGAAGGATAGTTTCCCTTTACCTAGAATCAACTAGCTCATCGACTCTTCCGCCGGACACGAATTATTGTCATTCATGGATGCGTATTCAGGATACAATCAGATCTCGATGCATATTCCAGACCAAGAGCATACCAGTTTTGTCACAAATATGGGGCTATATTGCTATGTAGTAATGCCCTTTGGATTGAAAAATGCAGGAGCAACTTATCAGCAGCGTCTAGTGAATCGAATGTTTAAAGACTGGATCGGTAAGACGATGGAAGTCTATGTGGATAACATGCTCGTGAAGTCATGGCAGTCAAACGACCACATTCGAGACTTAGCAGAAATGTTTGATATACTCAGACATTATGGTATGAAGATCAACCCCTTGAAGTGCTTTTTTGGTGTCGCATCAGGAAAGTTCTTGGGTTTCATTGTGAATGCGTGGGGAATCGAAGCTAACCCGGAGAAGATTCAACCTATCCGAGACATACAAGTGCCCAGAACTATGATGCTAGTACAAAGCTTGAATGGAAGGTGGCCGCGCTGAGTCGATTCATATCCAGAGCTACAGACAATTGTATTCCTTTCTTCGATGTGATAAAGAAAGGAAAGAGGAATGTCGAGTGGACATCCGATTGCGAGGAAGCATTCCGAGCTCTGGTAAGGCATTTGGAAGGTCCCCCAGTGCTATTGAAACCAATAGACCACGAAATGTTGTATGTATACTTGGCAGTATCCCAGCATTCTATCAGTACGGCCTTGGTTCGCGAAGAGGACCGAGTTCAAAAGCCAGTTTACTATGTTAGTAAATGTCTGACGGGGGCAGAAAGAAATTAGCTCAGGATCGAGAAATTAGCCTATTGCTTGGTGATTGCATCACGCAAGCTTCGCCCATATTTTCAGGCACACTCAATCAGTGTTTACACTGATCAACCCTTGCAACAGGTACTCCAATGACCGGAAACTTCTGGAAGGATGTTAAAATCGAATATCGAGTTGAGTCAGTCTGATATTACCTACCTGCCACGAAGGGCCATACAGGGGCAAACACTAGTAGACTTCAATGTTGAATTCACTGTGTCAAACGACTCAAACGGCCACAATGTCATACCTCCCGTTCGATGGAAGATGAATACCGATGGGGCATCTAACGACCATTGTTCGGGGGCTGGCATAGTTCTTGTGATTCCTGAAAACCGATCGATTTGTTAAGCTTTGAAGCTTGAATTCCCAGCAACAAATAACAGAGCCAAGTATGAATCATTGATTGCCGGCTTAAGACTCATCAAAGAACTGGGAGTAAGATCGGTTGAAATCTTTTGCGACTCGCAACTGGTGGTGTACCAAGTGCGGGGAGACTACCAAGCAAGGGGGCAAAGACTAGCCCCGTATTTGGTCCGAGTTCAGGAGCTGCTAGCGAATCTCGAGTATTATGATATTTCACATGCCCCGCATGAGCAAAACAGAGCAGCCGATTCATTGGCAAAATTTGCAAGCACTATCGATGCGCAGCAGATGGGATTGTTTCCCATTGAAACCTTACATCGTCCGAGTATAAATACGATGGAGGTAGATTTCATGTTAGAAACCGAAATCGAAAAGGAATCATGGATGACCCCATTTAAGCAATACTTACTACATGGGGTCTTACCCGAAAGAAGGAGCAAAAGACGACAAGTCATTCGTAAGGCTTCACAATATGTAATGGATAGCGGAATAATGTATCGAAGGGGATTCTCACCCCCTTACTTCGGTGCAGAGCCCATGATGAGATAAAACGAGTCCTGAAGGAAGTCTATGAAGAAGAATGCGACGATAACATCAGGGGAAAACCATGATAAAGGAAATACTCTGCTACAAGTATTACCGGCCAACTATCAATCCAGATGCGGTTGATCATGCTAGACAATGCGACGAGTGCAAGATGTTCGTAAAACATCCAAGAACCCCGCCGATGGAAATTACTCAAATGGCTAGTCTATAGCTGTTTGCCACTTTGGGGCATTGAAATCATCTTCTTGCTGATCCTAAAGATGGTGCGGAATACACCATCATAGTAGTTGTTTACTTCACCAAATATGCAGACAAATAAATTTTAGCCACAACCAAAAAAAAAAATCAACCTCACTGCCCGTAACGTCATCTGTTCTTATGACCTTCTATGATCTATTATTATTGCAAATGGACAGGTTGAAGATGTGAACAAAGTCATAAAGCCTGTTCTGAAGAGAAGTTTGGAAAAGGCTAGAGGCAAGTGGGTGGATGAACTTCCAACAACACTATGGGCTTATAGAACTACCCACGGGTCCGTGACTGGTCGTACTCCATTAACCCTTGCTTACTGCTTTGAGAAAATACAAACAAGGAATCGCAATTGAATTGTAATTAAACTAGATGGAATTGGCGACGACTTACGAGCATATAAAACGCAACCGACAGCCAATGGCAAGAACATGTACCCGAACATTCATGTGTACATTCGAAAAAAGTTCGACTTCTTGAAATCAAAAGGGAATTGAATTTTCACTTAAGGTTACTAAGAAAAGACTGGATCAAATAGCCGAAGCTTATTGGCCCTGTAGAGCCGGACATGGATGGCCACTGATGAACTACAACCCTGGATTTATAATATTAGGAATCGACCAAGTGTCATGACGACCAAAGAAGGTTACGAAACCTTGAGAGGATAAAATTGAAGAATAATGACTATTCAGGAAACATGATGGATTTCTTTCTGTAAACAAGGAATACTCGCTGATTCAAAGCGTGTCATGTTGCTTCACATGACACACTTTGGGAGGCGAGTGTTACCCGGCACCTTGGGCCGGCTACAAAACGACAGGTGAAGATATTATTATTAGCACTGGAAAAGATTCTGACCAAGAAGATCTTGGAGGTATAAGGGTTTGATGCAATCGACATGTTTCGGCATCCCTGGCACGGTGCAGACTGGAGTGTTAGCAAGTTATCAAGCCTAAGGCAAAGCAAGAGCGTTTGTCCTGCCTGGCCCGGTGCACAGAAGTCACCTACTATGGGCCGATGTACCTTTTTCCTAAGCCTATGAGGGAAGTCCAACCCATCTCCGTCTATAAATAGAAGGGCAGGGGCACAGTGAAAGGGACCTTTTTCCGGGAACACTAGGGAGACTTTGCCATTTTCTATACTCTCCTCTTTTTAATTCAAACTTTTATTCAAGTAATTGATTTACGGATTGTATCTGTATTCAAGTAATTGAGAAAGCAATAAAGATTAAACTCAAAGTGGATGTAGGCAATTACGCCGAACCACTATAAATATGGTGTTTTCGTTTTTTTATTCTTTTGGCATTGAATTACACTATTCTTCTGTTCTAATTTACTCTCTTCATTAATCTCTCTACATAACTCTACTTAAGAGTGTTAGTGACCAATTTTGGTGCTAACAGGTCTATTTATTCTTGTATGTTGATGATATGTTGGTTGTTTCTAAGGATAAAACTAAAATTAACAATTTGAAGTTGATGCTTAAGGCGGAATATGAGATAAAGACCTTGTAGAAGCAAGGAAGACTTTAGGTATGGAAATCCAAAGAGATAGGAAGCTTGGACTTTTGAGGCTCACTCAAAAGAAATATATTCCGAAAATGCTTTCTCAGTTTAACATGGAAGGAGCAACGACAATTAGCACACCCATGCCTTTACACGTACAGCTTTCTAGTGGAGGCTCTTCGATCTCGGAGAAGGATAGGGCTTATATGGAGAAGGTTTCCTATGCGAGTGCAGTTGGTGGTCTGATGTATGCCATCGTTTGCATTAGGCCTGACATTACATAAGAAATTGGATTGCTGAGTAGATTCATGTGAAATCCAGGAAAGATGCATTGGGAGATAGTGAAGCATACTTTTAGATATCTTAGAGGGACTACAGATCATGGGCTTATCTTTGGCGGTTGAGATAGAGATTTCAGCTTGGTCGGATTTTATGATTTTGACTACGCTGGTGATAGAGACCGAAGAAAGTGAACCTCATGTTATGTGTTTCACCTTTGGTGGGACAACTATTAGTTGAAGAGTGAGGTTGCAGACGATTATGGCTTTGTCTACTACAGGGGCAGAGCTTGTAGCTATAGTTGAAGCGGCTAAGGAAGCACTTTGCTTGAAGGTTTTGTTGTGTGACTTGGGCTTCGATTATGAAGGTATAGAAGTGAATTGAGATAGCCAAAGTGCAATTCACTTAGCTAAAAATCTGGCTTTCAACTCAAGGATGAAGCATATTGAGGTGAGAGAGTCCTTTTTTTTCTTTATGGATGAAGAAAAGCTTGCATGTCTTCCAAAGGTTCACCCAAAGGACAATGTAGCAGATATGTTTACCAAGTTGTTACCCGTTGCAAAGTTTGAGCATTGCTCGAACTTGATTTGCTTGATGAAGTGCTAGGTGCCACAGGGTAGCATGGGGGAGAGTGAGTTGGTAGATGGAGACATTTGTTTTCATTGTGGAGATTGATAGGTCCTGCTTGGAGAGGGTACTTTCAACACTTTGTTGGCGAGTGGTGGCCTTGTTGGAGTTCGTTGACAAAGTGCAATGGGTGATAGCTATGCTGAAGCTCATTGAGAAAGTATCTGTGGTGTCTTGTACGAGAGCTACTTGAAGCAAGATTGTAACGACACGCTATATTGATGATGTGCACATAAATGTGCAACCATCATATTTAATCTATTTAAATTAAATAAATGATCGTATCGGGTATTTACTTCAAGGGTATTTTCAAATCGTCACATATTCATCTTCATTCAGGGGCAAAATGATATTTTTATGCATATATTAATTTGAGAAAATTTGATTTGACATTTCTTTATTATTTTGTAGGAATTTGGCTTCATATACAAGTGGTTTCATAATGATATATGCATGCACAAAGATGATACAAAGGAAAATGAAGATTGAAATAATTCAAAGTCATAGATCATGAAGGACCCCACTTACCCACCTTTCTTCATGTACAAACTAGAAGCTAATACACATGATAATGACCATTAAAACTTCATGCACACTTAAATGATGATTAATTGACGCTAATGATTACTTGGCCGCCACAATTTCTAAGAGGGTAGTTTGGATAGTTCCTAAAAAAAGTGAATTAGGGTTTCTAACTTGTATAAATACCTTTTATGTTTCATGTAACCCTCCTCTCTCTTTTTTAGGCTCTCTTCTCTTAGTTAGTTTAGATCAAAAATAAAATGAGAGCTCTCTTTCTTTTCATGGCCACTTAGCCATTTCTTTTATGTAATTTTTTTATGAAATTTTAATTCGAGCCTTTTCTTGTTTATTTACTTTCATGTTAGTAATGCAGATCTTCTTTTATTTCATACAAGTAGAATAGCTCTTATTTTACTTTGCTTTCATCTTCCTTTTTTGTGTTTCATTTTGCATGCTACTTGTGTTGATATGATACCACAAATGAGAGGCTAAACCCCTTCAATTTAGGGGTAATGAAGCTCTCTAATCATGTAGCTTCAACAATTTGATCATTTATGCTCTCTTTTTATGCTTAATGGAAACATTTGAAATGGTTTAAATTGTTGTTTTAGCTTTGAATTTGATAGCCTATATTGTTGATACCAAATAGACTATGCTTAAACAGACAATAAACACAAGTTACCTCTTCATCTACATATGATTATGGCAATGAAGATAATGTTTAAATCAAAATTTGATGGTCTATATTTTTAATCAATAGTTAATAGGCATAATTCAAATGGAATTTTCTTTCAACTTTGTTGTCATATTTCACGAGAGATAAAAGTGTATTAGTGATTGTGTTATAGTTTGATGATTTATATTAGGCTAATTAATACAAATATGTCATACTTATGATAAACATATCAACTAATTTCACTAATGACCAAAAGAAAGATCATAACTTCATTTTGTTGATTTATGTGATCTAGAGAGTGGAAGTTACCTCTAAATTACCTTCACACTCTTATATTTTTATCACTTTCTTTTTGTCAATTTTCTACATTTTTGGCTTAACACTCTCAAATCTTTGGTTTAATTTGATTGAATAGAAATTTAAAATCTAACAATTCCTTACAGATCGACTTATACTCGAAACATACTAACAATTTTACGTCGTGCGCTTGCGGTTATTTTAATTTGAAATTTATCGACAATTTTCTAAACCGTCATCCGAACAAGTTTTTGGCTCCTTTCCCGAAGAATAGTTTTGATTTTAATTTTCTATTCTTTGAATTATTTTTCATTTGATTTTAGCATGTATTTATTTTGTGTGTTAGCTTGCATTTAAAAAAAATTATGTGTGATTTTTGATTGCATTTAGATTGTTTGTTGTTGTTTGTTTGCACTTGCATTTTCTTTTCTACTTAAAAAAAAGTATATATACAATTACTTCAGAAAAAGAAAAAAAAATTCATTTCATTTTCAATTGCATTTACACTTTTCTATTTATATTTTCAATTTTCAGTTGCAATTTCAAAAAACTGCCTGATTTACAACACCACCGTGCACTTCACTATCCAACTGTGCTTGTAGCCTGCTACTTCCGTATGCACTTCAATCTCATCATCTCTGTTTAACAGTTCAACTCTCCTCTATCTCCGACAGCAGCACTTGCCTCCATCATCTTCCATACTTCTCAACATCCCTATATAACACCTCTAACCAAAACTGTCACAAACCTCAATAAGAAACTCTTCCTGCGACAACAACTCCCTAACCCACTCCATACTTCACAAATTGTTGCCACTTTGCATACAACCATTTCTACCAAAACCTACCTGTCTTCTAAAGTAGAGCCATCATTTACCCTAACTTGCAATCATTTATACACAACATATAACATACCTGAAAACTGTCATACTACTGCAGCCATTCCTCCATTCCCAACACATCATCCACAAACACACACAGCCTATAACCTCCCTGACCACCAACAACACCCTCTACTGCCTTGTAACTTGTAACATCACAAAACTATTACTCCACAAAAATTCATTGCCTGACCCACATCCATCACATTTTTGCCATTCACATCAATATTAAACTAACCACAACTAACCACCAGTCACACTGCACCATCCACTTCACTGCCATACACACCACCACACACTGCTCATACAATACCACCCTTCCTCTGTGCACTGTGTGCATTTCTATGCATTGCCATCACCACAGAAGCACCAAAAAACTCCATAACATTTTCAATCACATAACAACTACATTTCACATCCTACTTGTCTCTGGCCATATTCTTCTCTGATCCTCACCTCATTTCTTCGCTGCCACAAACCCTACACTACATACCGTGCCATAACATAGTGCATCACCCAACATCACTTCAACTTCAACACATCGCAACCTTCCCACTTCAAACAAGACTGCTGACAACTATTGCTGAACATACCGTCAAACTACCGTTCCTCACTTCACTCATCTACAGCCATATCACCATACAAATACAACATATACCAGAACAGCTTGTTGCCACAACCTGATACAACAACGAAAACTTCTTTCATTCCGTACCCAAAACAACCACATAAACCACATCAACCATCAGCTACCATCACATAATCACATACAAACATCACCATTAACTCAATCATGACATCGAATACTCAATCAAACTTCGAACTCCTCGCAACCATCTATAGCTGAAGCTATCATCCAAGTCCACCAAGAATACCAACAGCAAACGCGACCGAACCACCCTCCATCTACTTCTCGAACCACCAAAAATCAACCGAACACCCATACTTCTCCTCCTCTAAAATTCAATCTTCAAATCACCCTCAACCGCAGTTCGCCTATAACCCACGTGAAACACCAGAAATCTCCTCGAATCCAATAACCAATCACCATCACCCTTTTTCGCAACCTATTTTTTTTGCAACTCACAAGCTTTTACTTGATTTTGGA
This sequence comes from Allium cepa, assembly GCA_030765085.1. NCBI lineage: Eukaryota > Viridiplantae > Streptophyta > Magnoliopsida > Asparagales > Amaryllidaceae > Allium > Allium cepa. The sequence goes on along the minus strand of CM060932.1, from coordinate 681,433,178 downwards.
TTGCTGATTTTATTCGGATATGTTTGGGAACATGGCTTTATTTTTATTTTTGGTTTTTAGAAATTTTTAGGAATGAGCGTTTGGATTTTGGTTTGGGAATTTTTATTAAGGATTTTAGTTCGCCGAGTTTTTGTTGGTAACCTAATTGTGAAAATTGTTTTTGGGCTTTGCGGATACGTGGGCTGAGTTTAATTTTATTAAGTTTAATTTTGTTAATTTAATTTTTGGGCAAGCTTTATCCTATTCTCCTGTTCTTTTTTAATATTGTTCACATTTTTGGGTTGCAGATTACAGGGTTGCGAAGGAAGAAGAATAGCTTGCTGAAAACTATCACTCTGCTTGCCAAATAAATTGATTGCTTATACAAATTTTGTGACCTTGTTATTTTTTTTTTTTTTTGCATTGTCTGTTGTTTGCATTTGCATTTATATATATGTATATATATGTGTGTGTGTGTGTATATATATATATATATATAAAAATTCAAAATTTTCAAAATTTTCAAAAAGAAAAACAAAATTCAATTCGTAGTTGCATTGTTAATACACGTTTAATTTATGTTTTGCATTTCTTCTCAGAATTTGTTAATGATAACGGTTAAAAATCGATAATGCTTAATTGTATATTGACAATCTGTCTTCTTTTGACAATTTAATTTCTTGGTGTTTTGGCTACGGCAGAGCAATAAGCATTTATAAATATTACGTGATTTATAAATATTATAATGGTTATTTCTCTGAAGGTACTTAAACCTTTGGGTGCATTGCTACGATGATTCGTGGTGCATCGATAAATCCTGTCCGTTACCTGGCCGAGAACTATCTTGTTGATTTAAGATAAACTGTGATTATACAATTTTGGTTTAAGACAAATAATTCGTACTTAACCTTGCATTCATTCAGTTGCATTAGTTCATACATATTTAAAAAAAACAATTTTTTTTTTCAAGTCCAAAACTAAAAAAATTATGAATATTTCTTAACTTTTTTTTTCCTTTGAAAATTTTCAAGCATATCAAAAAAAATTTACTTTAAAAACAAAAATCCAAAAAAATATATAAAATCTTTTCAAAAACAAAAAAAGTAATTTGAAAAACCAAAAAACGAAACAAAAATCAATTTCCCATTTGAAAAAAAAAAATTAATTCCTTTTGGTAAATTGTTTTCCTTTAAAAAAAAAATCCAAAAAGAAACTTTCTTAAAAATGTCCGAGTTTTCATATTCACATGAATTTTATGATAGTTGCGAAGATCAGTATAATCTATATAATTTCACACCAAACTCTTATGGATATTTTAGTAACAACCATTATACAAACAGTTCGAATTTTATACCGCAAATTTTCAAAATAACGATCAATTCTCAACTTTTGAAACAAGAACGAAATCTTTTCTTGAACTCATTAAACTACAAAATCAAAGGAATTCTCAACTTTTGAATGATTTATGCAATAACTCAAGGCAAGAATTTCAAAATAATTAAAATTTGAATTCACTTCAAAATTCATATGATTTTGATTATAACCCATGCCAATTCAATTTCTAACTCCAAAATGAATTTCAAAATCAAAATGGAAATGTGAACCACTTTTTAAATGAATATGGCAATAGGAATAGTTTCAATAATGGTGTGATCGACAATTTTTGTTCCCAATAAATTCAAATTGAAAATTCTTAAATTAATAATCATTTGATTTAGTTGAGCAAACAGATAAAAGATTACTAGGATTTGTTGCGTGAAACGTACAAAAAAATTCGTGACGAACAAAATCAAATCCCAACTTGTGAAGAATCAAATAATAATCCACCGTTTATTGAAATTGACAATTTTGGTCCTCAACAAGTCCAAATCGAAAATTTCAAGTTAATAATTATAAATTTGATTTTGTTGAACAAATGGACGAGATTTACAATGATCACACAGATTTGTTGACTAAAACACATAAAAAATTATGTGTACAACAAAATCAAATCCTAACATGTGAAGAGTCGAATAATAATTCATTTTTTACCAAAATTGACGATCTTCAAATAACAAATTTGAAATTGAAAACGATAATCTTAATGAAGTTGTTGAAAAAAATGATAATTGAGTTGGATTTCAATTCTTTTGAGGGTAAGAAAATCGATTTGAATTTCGATCTTTCTTTTTTCGATTCTGAAAATTTAAATACAACAACTTTGAATGTTGAAAATGATATATGCAGTGAAGTTGTTGATAATCCAATAAAGGAAGACGAGTTTAATGAACATGAATTTTTTGGACTTTTCGATAATGAGTTGTTGAATTCCGAAGTGGAAGAGTTAAATCACCATTTTGATTTTGAAATAGATAATTCTAAAGAAGTTTTAAATGATAAGTTTGAATTTCAAATTGGTAAAAATAATCTTGAATTTCAATCAATCATTTTATCAACCTCGAATCATCAAAAATAAATCATAAGATTTTCAACAAAACAACATTCGTTTTTCCCAAATCAACATTCAATTTCGAAATCTTTGATGATTTGGTTTTCAAGCTTCAGCCGTGTCTCGCGTACTTGACAAGACAAATGAATCGGTTTTTGGAAGACCGTTTCATTTACTTTTTAACGATATACTTTCTGATGCCCTATAAATTCATTTCATATTCATGTAAATAATAATAAATATTCCTTTCACCTGGTTTGACTATGGGGACATAGTCAAAATCAAGTGTGGGGTGGAGTCTTATCTTCTTTTTTATTTTTACATTTTCTTTACAAAACTTAAAAAAACTCAAAAATCCAAAAAAAATAAGCGTTTTTTATTTATTTTTAAAGATACGTAATAGGATAACTATATGGTTTTGGTTTACTAAATTGAAATTTTTGAAAATTTATTTGTCTTAACCAAAATAAAAGTGAAGTTTGATTACAAATAACGATTGTTTAGCTAGTATATAGGAATATTCATACGTGATAATTATGAAATATATCCTAATTGAAAATCTTTGTTTTAAAAAATGGTTGATTTAAAGCAAAGGATATAACATTTTTTTTGTCTTCTAAGTTAAGTGGTACTAAGATGGTATTGTAAAACTCTCTCTTTCCAAAAAAATTGAAAAGAAAAGAAAAATCTCATTGTATATATTTGTATATTTACTAACACCTACGGTCGATAGGTGTGCACACTTGTGTGTACACTCTCCATTTTTTGTACCCTTCTCACATAACCTCGAAAGGCAGTGCATGATCGGTATATCTAGCCTCAGTTTATTTGAGCTAGGTGTATGTATAAAAAATGATTTTTGTTAATAACGCCTACAGTCAATAAGTGTCCACACTTTTATGTTCACTCGCCACGCTCTGTATTCACCTGACATCAGTCCCCAAGGCAGTGCATGGGTAATATATGCATGGGTAATATATATGGCCTTGGTTTATCTGAGTTAGGCATATATAAACATTATTAATATCAATAAAATTTTCAAATAAAAAAATAGAGAAAGTAAGCACTTAAAATCCAAGCATTATTTTAACTTGTTTGATTTGGCTTATTATTGAAAAACATCACTCTGATAAACTTTGATAATCAACAAAGGATTCATTTCATATTTGCACTATGCTATTAACCGAAACAACGAGTGAAACTATAGTCTATTTGTTATGATAACTTGATTTTTGTTGGAAATTTTGACGAGACTTAAATTTTCAAGATAATAGCATAAACTTATATTTAACTTATTCTTGTCAATTTAAAAGTAAATCCTAAATCTGTAAATATTTTCGAAAATTTACATTTGTCTCTTTGTAAATAAATCTTGCATTTAGGATTTTTCACTTTGCATTTCGATTTTGTGGGTAGTATCCGCTAAAAACCCTCACGAGACAACACTCGTCCTTCTAGGAACACCAAGAGGTTTAACAGCTTCCTGCATACGCTCAATGTAATATTGCTCCCTACGAAAACAGATTTATCTTAGTTTTTCTTTATTCGAGAACGAATAAAAAGATAAGTATGTGGGTATTTGATGTGCACGTAAATATGCATATTTTTACCACTATATTTAATCTATTTAAATTAAGTAAATGATCGTAATGGGTATTTTAACTTGTTTAAACCAAAATTCAACTTATTTTCAAATCGTCACATATTCATCTTCATTTAAAGGCAAAATGGTCATTTTTGTGCATGTCATTTTTGTGCATATATTAATTTGAGAAAATTTAATTGGAAAATTCTTTATTAATTTGTAGGAATTTGGCTTCATATACAAGTAGTTACATGAAGATATATGCATGCACGAACAAGATACAAAGGAACGAAGATGAAAATAATTCAAAGTCATGGATCATGGAGGACCTCACCTTCCCACCTTCCTTCATGTACAAATTAGAAGCTAATACACATGATAATGACCATTAAAGCTTCAAGGACACTTAAATGATGATCATTTGATGCTAATGATAATTTGACCACCAAACTTCATAAGAGGGTAGTTTGGGTAGTTTTCAAAAAAGTGAATTAGGGTTTCTAACTTGTATAAGTATCCCTTATGTTTCATGTAACCATCCTCTCTCTTTATTAGGCTCTCTTCTCTTAGTTAGTTTAGATCAAAAATAAAATGAGAGCTCTCTTTCTTTTCATGGCTACTTAACCATTTCTTTTATGCATTTTTTTATGCAATTTTAATTCAAGTCTTTTCTTGTTTATTTACTTTCATGTTAGCAGTGTAGATCTTCTATTTTATGCAAGTAGAATAGCTCTTCTTTAACTTTGCCTTCATCTTCCTTTTTTGTGTTTCATGTTACTTCTGTTACTATGATAACACAAATAAGAGGCTAAATCCCTTCAATTTAGGAGTAATGAAGCTCTCTAATCATGTAGCTTCAACTTTTTGATCATTTATGCTCTCTTTTTATGTTTGATGTAAACATTTGATGTGGTTTAAATTATCGTTTCAGTTTTGAATTTGATAGCCTATATTGTTGACACCAAATAGGATATGCGTAAACAAACAACAAACACAAATTACCTCTTCGTCTACATATGATTATGGTACTGAAGAGAATAATTAAATCAAAATTAGATGGTCTATATTTCTAATCAATAGTTAATAGGCCATACTTAAAATAGATTTTGCTTTCAACTTTGTTGTCATATTTCATGAGAGTTAAAAGTGTATTAGTGGTTGTGTTATAGTTTGATGGTTTATATTGGGCTAATTAATAGCATAAATATGGCATACTTATGATAAGCACATCAACTAATATCACTAATGACCAAAAGAGAGATCATAACTTCATTTTGTTGATTCATATGATCTAGAGAGTGGAATTACCTCTAAATTGCATTCACACTCTCATATTTCTATCACTTACATTTTTAGCTTAGCACTCTTAAATCTTTGGTTTAATTTGATTGAATAGAAATTTAAAATCTAACAATTCCCTAGGGATTGACCAGTACTCGCCACGTACTAACAATTGTACGTCGTGCGCTTACGGTAAATTTTATTATAAATTCGTTCGGCTATATCTAACTCGATTGATATTTGGCCGTCTGGACAATTGAACCATTCAAATCGACAATAAACCACATATGTCAGATTTGAATTACTTAAAACAACAGATTGTTATTTATATTTGAAAAAATTTAGCATATGTACAGTAAATAAATCAATCACAGAATCACAAACATAGAGTAATACAATAATACACACTGAAAATAGATAAATAGTAGTTCATGAAGCTACTACAGAAATATCAGAGTCCAAAGCAAATACAACATTAGTCCAAATACAAAGAAGTCTCTAAAACATAAGAAAATGACAAGTCTAAAAACAAATAACTGGAAATAACTGAGATAACTGAAATCTGGATAGATAAAAGATAGAACTCTAAGCAAAGCTCCAAGCTCCAAAGGTGAGTCTCAAATGTTGTAATACTCAGGCTGATCCGAGCATAGAGCAAAACAAGAAACACTCGATTCAGCATTAACAATCTTATGTAAGTAAATCAACTCAAGTGAAATGTCCATATGAAATGCAATATAACTTAAAGAATGTTTGGGATTTACATCCTTTAACGATTCATGGAAATATCTAGATATACAATACAGTACCCTACATAAATAATGTCTGCAGTAAAATAAAATATTAAAGTAGCGTTAAGGCGTTACCTATATCTCCCTAACACATTTTTCTATAAATATCATAGTCTATACAGATATTTTAATCCCCACCAAACCAGTGGGATACTCAAGGAGCACTCCCTAGGTACGATACAAACTAAACTCGTAATAGGCACGATTAGGATAAATATGACAAGACACGCGAGGCAATGCCCAGGGTAGGATACTACCATTTTTAGATCCGGACTGGTGGTAACGCATATCAGCTCTTGTTTTAGTCATTCTAATTATGACCCGAAGGTCAGGACTATCCATCATCGTTCTCTTACTTCATTCCAGTAGCATTCGCCAAACCATCCTACTTCATTCTGGATTCTCCACAATGTGCACAATTAAAGTGGTTTTCAGTATTGGCAGAGAGTATAACAATATTCAATCGCGGTCTCTTTAACAACCAAACGCTTATTTTGCACCGTGTTCATTTTATAAAATCACTTTAATAAGATCTCAAACTACAAATTAAAATCAAAATTAAGTACTCAACTTCAATTTTATTTAAATTTGAAAATATTCAGTTAATCACTTTAAATCAAATCAAGTTATAAAATATTCGGTTGGACTCTTCTGCTCCTTATAGGGAGGTTCGTGACCACTGTAAATGGATTTGGAATTTGAAAGGTAGTCTTCATGTCTAGTTTTCAACACTATGTTTTATTTCAAATTCTCTAATAAAAATGACAAGTTGATAGCTCTAGAGATAATTCCTCTAATCATAAAGGGGAAACCTTTTATTGTTACTCCATGGAGCATTATTGTAGACAAAGCTAGGGAGCATGTTCTTTCTATTCCTGTTTGGGCTACTATCACACATATTTCGTCTGCACTCCAGCCTCTGTTAGGTCTCAACTGGCTTTGTAGTTTCATTAGTGACCTCAAGTGTTTTGATTCAAATACTGAAGCCCACAAATCTTTACACTACGCTAGAGCTTTGATAGAGATCAAGCCAACTAAACCTTTGTTGTCGTTACTTATAGTGAGACTTGCTGATTGCAACGATTTGATAGAGGATGTGCAGTATAAGTGGAAACCAGATATTTGCTCACGTTGTAAATCATGGTCATTCTACTGATGCTTTCTTGTTCGGCCCTGATCCCCTTCCTCCATCGGCAAAGATTCTGTTTCCTCGGCCCATTTTGAAGCGGGTCCCCTCTGTTATCATTCCGACTCCACATGTTCCTCTGCCTTCCCCCTGTTGGTTCTACTGCTAGGGCGCATGAGATCCTAAATGCATCGGCATCTCCTGCTTTAGATATCATATCGTGGTTCTTGAAGGAGCGTACTTGGGTTCATTATGATTCAAAAATGAGATATGATCTGGTTCATAATAACTATTATTTGTATGTGGGTGAAGACGGGGAATCAAGGTGGTTATTTTATTGAGTGGATGGTGATGGCCTGACATTGCATACTCGTGGTGATTTTGGACTACGCAATTCGCTTTTGTTTCTGGACTCATCTTGGGATCATAATTATATTTACTCTTCCATGTCTTGGTCATTTGTGCCTTCTCTTGCTATGCTGTTTTCTCTTATCCTGCATGTTCTTGGTCCTTCGACTAACGTGGTGGTCAATCCTGTTTGTGCGGGATAGCTGACCTCTAGCTTTGTAGCTTAGTATTGTCTATCTTGTCCCAATTTTTTTAGTAGCTTAGGCGTGTTGCCTAACTCCTGTGCTATAAGCTAGTTTAGTTCAAATAGTAGTTTGGGCATTCAGCCTAACTCCTAGTTTTTATATGTATTTGTTACTTTGTTATAATAAAAAGTGGACGGCCCGTTATAAAACCCGGCCGGCTTTGCCAAAAAATTAAGTTATAAAATCATGTCTTTAAAATCTCAAAATCTATAAGTTTCAGATCCATTCTTATTTGGATTTAATTCTTAAACAATTTATGTTACAAATTAATTCTAACTTACCTTTCCAGATCTCATTTATTAAAATTATTACAAAAATCTATTTTATTACATTAATTTAATTTTTATTTTTATTTTAAAACATAATATATATATATACATATATTATTAAATAAATATTATATATTATTAAATTAATTATTATATTATATAATTTTAAAAATAAAGTTATAAGCAAAACCCTAAAATTTACATTTTAAAACTTAACTTATAAATTCAAAATTCCTAAAAAATATAATTTAAAATCTAAAATTTACATATATATGTTAAAATATAAATCTTTATATTAAAATTTTAAAATATCAATTTTTATTAAAATATATATTTCTAGATTTCAATAATCACTTTTGAAAAAGACCAGCGGTCTCCATATGTAGTTTTCTATTATACGGTCAAGTGATATGGATATTTATCATTTTAATCCGCAATAATTTAAATTTACGGGTATATATCATTTCAACCCGCAATCCTAAATTTTCAAAATCAATCAAATCGCTTGGTTTTATCATTTCTACCCATAATGATTTTTCCCTAATTTATAAGATCATTCGGATATGTATCATTTCAACCCTTAGTGATTTCCTAAAACTAAGGGAACTTACATCATGATTTGCATAAAATAAATAACATTACACATAAGTTGTATAAAAAATTACATAACATAGCATATTACTTGCATAACATATTACATGCAATAACAAATAACTTACATAACATAGCATATTACTTGCATAACAAATTACATAACATAGCATATATTCATATTCAACATTAAATGTGACATAAATTTACTACCATAACACAACATATTATATAATCATTTCTAACATAGCACTTAGGTGATTTTCTATATTACAAACATAACACAAATATAACATATCATAACACATCATTTTATTTTTTCACTTAGCACATATGTGACATATTTTTGACCTAACATGTGTGAAAACTTTTAATCACATAACATTTTTTCTCAGCTTAGAAATTTCATATTAACATCATGAGACATATATTATAAACATATCATCACATTTATTTAATAAGTGTACATCATATGATCAGTATCCATATTATGTCAAAATCACAGGTGAGCATAAGTGAACATATATCATATCAAAATCATATACAAAAACATACAAAATCCAAACTACCACAACATTCCATATGACATATAAATTGATGCTAATTCACTTAACATAAGATTATCAATCGTGAGTGAATGGCTCACCTTTCGAAGCTTAGAAAATTCGACAACACCAAAAGCTAAGACTTCCAAACAACAATTCCAAAGCAAAGCACGAACTTGGATGGATCAAGATATATAAATATATAGCTTTTGTTTTTTTAATAAAACAGAGGAAGAGAGGGCTAAGGGGGTTTGGCCTCGGGCGGAAAGGGGGCACGACCTAGGAGTTTTAGGTGGGTTTGGGTGCACCCAAGGTGAGAATGGGCTAGGGTTTGGGTGCGGCTAAGGCTAAGGGAGGAGACGATGGTTGAATTGATGGAGTTTGGTGGTGGTAGGGTTCGGCTATGGCCTAGGGAAGAGGATGGGGTTTCAGCCTTCGGAGAAGGGGATGGTGGTCGAAAGTAGGAGGGGAGGAGATGGCCTTGCATGGTGATGCAGGTGGCGGCAATAGGAGAGAGGGTGGAAGGGTTTTGAAAGTGGAAGGGATGTAGTTTGATTTGTGATTTTTTTTTGTGTTTGGGTTTCTCTGTAGATTTGGGAAAGAAGAAAAAGAAAGATTATGTAGAAAGTTTCTAAAATGAGACATTTTTGTACGTACTTTGATTTAGTTAGATATACAGGAGGTCAAAAGGTGGGAAAAGGAATGGTCACATGACTCTTAGGATTACTAGAGTCTCTCAGTTTACCAAGGCCCATTAGACTAACAAACCCAACAACGCTTAGCCAAATAAAACACAATATACACTGTAATTTCATGTCAATTTTTCATAGTATTTTAAATTTTTACAGCAACAGGAATTTTATTTTGACGAAATGAAGGAGATTAGAATTTAGTCCAGTATTATATAAAAAGAATAAAATTTTGAAATTCAAATTTAAAATTTTCAACCAAAAGCCAAATTTTGACTAAGTTCGACCAAAATTTGAAATTTTAGAAAATTTTCTATTTTATTGAATTTGGAAAGATATATTACTCAAAATTCCAAAAATTGATATTTAAATTCAAATTTATTTAAGATTTAAAATATTTAATTCAAAATTTCAAATAAAATTATCTTTTAAAGTTTGACTGAATTTATGGGTCACTACACATTCCCCCACTTAAAAAATTTCGTCCCCGAAAAGAAAAGAGATAGAAGAATAGAAACAGCAGAAAGATAAGATAGATTTGAAACCAAAAAGTACCTGATACAAACAATTCAGGATTCGAAGTGCGCATGGACTCCTCGGTCTCCTATGTGCAATCCTGATCATCCGTACTCCACTGTACTTTGACAAGATTAACAGATTTCCTCCTAAGATGCTTTGTACCTCTATCGACAATACGAAGTAGCTTCCTCTTGATGGTGAGATTTGGCTCGATATCCAAATTCCCTAATAAAGCAGGCTGAACAATCAATGATGGATCATGAAGATATTTGCGAAGGTGAGATACGTGTAACACGTTATGCACACCAGATAGCTTCTCTGGAAAATCCACTCAAAAAGCCAAAGGACCAACCCTTTCCAAGATGTAGAAAGGACCAATGCATCTAGGAGCAAGCTCCCCTCTCCGACCAAAACGAACCACATTCTTCAGTGGTGAGATCTTAAGAAAGACCTGATCACCCACTGAAAATTCCAAACCTCCCCTGCATATCAGTAAACTTCTTCTGCCTATCCTGAGCAATCCTCGTCTTCATCCTAATCTCTTCAACCTTCTCAGATGCTTCCAGAATCATATCAAGCCCAAGAACTAAACAAACACCCGATTCAATCCAGCAAGAAGGAGATTTGCAAGATCGTCCATAAAGAGCAGCAAACAGATACCACTTCCAAATGGAAATCTCAAGGGATTACAGCAATCCAACGGTCTTTTGGTGATCAGCCTTAAACTGTTGACAAGTGACATATCTACTAACAGAAATGGAGATATCTCACTTCATACCATTCCACTAATACGGCTCCTTCATATTCTGATACATCTTGGTAACTCTAGGATGAATAGAGAGTGTAGACTGATGGTTCTCCTTAATCACTTCTTGCCTTAATCCGTCGACATTTGGAAAATAAATTATGTTATTAATCCTCAGATTCCCATTATGATCAATTTGTGCTCCTAACTCACTCTGGTTATCACCTTTCCTACTACGAATGTTCTCCTTCATGAGCTTAAGCATCTCATCTTCTTCCTGCTTGGCTATTATATGATCCATAAGAGATGAAGAAGCAAAAATCTGACACAACTTGGCCTTTTTCCGACTTAAGGCATCAGTCACAACATTAGCTTTCCTAGGAGTGTAGTTAATATCGAGGTCATAAGATGCTAGGAACTCAAGCCATCTAACCTGCCTTTGGTTCAAATCCTTCTGAGTGAAAATATACTTAAGACACTGATGATCCATAAAGAGCTTAAACTTAGTTCCTAATAGATGGCGCCTCTATAACTTTAAAGCAAACACAACCTCAAAGCAACTCCAAATCGTGAGTGGCATAGTTAGCTTCGTGGGGCTTCGACGGATGACCGGCACAAGCAATGACCTTCCCATCCTGCATCAATACAACATCCAAACCTTCTCGACTAACGTCTATGTAAACCGATAATTCTTCACTCACATTCGGAATAGTAAGAACAGGAGTGGAGGTAAGCTTCTACTTTAACTCAGTAAATGCTGCTTCACACTTGTCACTTAAATCAAACTTAACATTCATACGAGTCAAAGGAGTAAGAGGTGCAGCTATACAGGCAAAATTCTCAATGAATCTCCGATAATAAGCGGCTAGGCCTAAAAAGCTACGAATATCGAAAGGAGTCTTACGTGTCTCCTAATCCTGGAATAGAATAAGGTGGATAAGTTCAAAGAAAGCTAAGATAAATTAATTACAAAAGAAGAAAGGTGGATAGACTTACATTAATCGTGGCGACTTACCGGGCCAACCGAGACTCCATTTTCAGAAACAATGTGCCTAAGAAATCAGTCTTCATCCCGCCAGAAATGGCATTTAGAAAATTTAGCTTTCAACCAATGACTCCTAAGAGTTTGAAAAAAAAGATCAAATGATATTCATGTTCCATCTCTGACTTAGAAAACATGAGAATATCATCAACGAAAACCCGAACAACTTGTTGAGAACATCATGGAAAACACGATTCATGATATCAACAAAGAAAGCAGTTGCATTGATTAATCCAAAGGGCATGACTAACCATTCATAGAAACCATTCTCTATTTGGAAAGCCGTTTTGGGAATGCTCTCCTCTGCTACACGAAGCTGGTGAAACCGGTAGCAAGGTCAAACCGAGAGAATACTTTTTCTCTATAGAGCTGATCGAACATATCATTGATACGAGGCACAAGATATCTGTTCTTAAAGCTAAGCTTATTCAGCTCCCTATAATAACACACATCCTCAAAGAACCATCAAATTTAGTAATAAAAGACCACAGCTAAATATGGAAAAACTCTACCTAATCAAACCTTTAGAGAACAAGTCTTCAATCTGTTTCTTTAACTCGGCATCTCTCTAGGTGCCATCCATTTGGGAAGAGAACAACCGGTCGGGCTCCAGGAATAAGATCAACGTGGAACTCAATTTCCCCCTTAGGAGGTAAAGAAGTGACTTCACCAAAAACTTTGAGAAAATCCTTGACAATAAGGGCTAAGTCAAGATCACTAGGCCGAGAATCCAGAAAAAAGATAAAACTACATGCATGATCCTGAGGCATTTGACATGCAATTACTAATGACTTGCCTAGCTCTCTTACTAAAGAAACCGTTCGAGCTTTACAATAAATCACTGCATAATAACACTTTAACTAATCACCTCCAAGTATGATATCAAATGCATCAAAACCCAGACCATAATAATCTCTGGTAAATCGAAGCTTGTTGTAAAGGAGTTTCACCCCTCTACAAATCATACTAAGGATGGCGGGACCGTCGATGGGATTAGTCACACATAAAGATTCAATTGCTGATTGAGTTTGCAAGACGTGCTCAAACTTATTAAAAAGATTAACAAAAAAAACTATGGGATGCATCGGTATCAAAAAAACACGAACAAGAAAATCATGCAAAGTAAAGGTACCAAGAAGAGTACCTTCGGTATCATTGGCAGAAGGAGGAGTGGAAGAGGTCATAGCAAAGACTCAAGATGTCCTTCCTTTCTGCCGAGTGGGACAGTTATTCTAGAAGTGGCCAGCCTGCAAACGAATGTAGAAAAGGTTGTTCTTGGTCATCTGGGATGGAGGAATAGCGGCACCGGAAGAAGATGGATAGCTGTTGGCATAATGACCCTTTTGGTCGCACTTGAAACAAGTGATGGAGATAAGTCAAGAGATCGATTTTGGGAAGAATAACCAATACCCTGAGAATTCTGCCAATTCTTCTTCTGCTGCTGAAAATTGGGCTTCCTCTTCTTCGAACTGCTGGAATTTCCCTGATGCTAACACAGCCTGCTTTTCTTTGGAGTTAGGGTTCTTAAATCTGGTGGCCATATCCTTAAAGAAGTGAAGGTGCCATGAACATGACTAATCAAACGACCATAATACTCTGGATCAGCACCATGAATAAATTACTCATTCTTCTTGAGCAGAGTGTCGTTCAAACTGGGCACAAATTTAGACAACTCATTAAATTCCTCTCATGCTCTACAAAAGTCATATTCCCTTGCTCAAGGTCAATAAATGCACTATATAACCGAGACTTCCCACCTTCGGACATCCTCTTAGCCACAAAAGCATCCCTGAAAAATACGGATCCAAGTTAAAGATAAAGTCGATGGAGAAATATTTCAAAGAGATAACCAAAAATAGGACAACTAAAGATCTCACCTAAACTACTCCTAATAGATATTTTCGTCAGTAGTCTGAGCAGTAACTGATTCCTACCAATTCTAGGTAGTCTCCTGTAATAGTCAAGTAGCTAACTGTCACATCTGAGCGTCTGTGATCTCCAGTCCAGTGAAAATTCGCTCTAAACTCTTCATCCACTGTTAGGACTTAATAATACTCTCTACTCTAGTGAACTTGGTACCTCCAAGTTGAGAGTACTCCTTACAAAGCTGAGTGAGCCTAACTGGTTGAGCTGGTGGAACTATGAATATGATTCTATAATTAATTCTACTCATTCTAGGGAATTACTACCATATCTCTAATGATTTTTTACTCCATAGGCTGAATTTTGCCTAAACCTAGCTCTGATACCAACTCTAGCAACCCGCTATTTTGAACTATTCAAATCGATAATAAACAACACAAGTCAGTCTTTAATTTCTCAAAATTATAGCTTATTACTTATATTTGGCAAAACTAAGCATATACAGTAAATAAATCAATAAAAAAATCACAGACATAGAATAATATAACAATACGCAGTGGAAATAGATAAATAGTAGTTCATGAAGCTACTATTGAAAGATCAAAATCCAAAGCAAATAAAACATAAGTCCGAATACAAAGAAGTCTCTAAAACATAAGCAAATGACAAGTCTGAACACAAGTAACTAGAAATAACCGAGATAACCGAAAGATGGAAAGATAAAAGATAGATCTCCAAGCAAAGCTCCAAGCTCCAAAGGTGAGTCTCAAATGCTGTAATACTCAGGCTAACCCGAGAAATAAAGCAAAACACAAAACACTCAATTCAGGATTAACAATCTTGTGTAAGTAAATCAACTCAAGTGAAATGTCCAAATGCAATATAACTTAAAAAATGTTTGGGATTTACATCCATTAAGGATCTATGGAACTATCTACATACACAATACAATACGTTACATAAATAATGTCTATTGTAAAGTAAAATATTAAAGTAGCATTAAGGCATTACCCGTATCCCCCTAAACACATTTTTATACAAATGTCGTAGTCTATATAGATACTATAAGACTTACCAAATAGTTGGATACTCAGGGAGCATTCCATAGGTGTGATACAAAACAAACTCGTAGTGGACGCGATCAGGATAAATATGACAAGGCACGTGAGGCAATGCCCAGTGTAGGATAATACCGTTTTGCAGATCCAGACTGGTGGAAACACATAGCAGCTACTACTACCCACCTTGAGACACACTCCCAAACCAAAGATGTGCACACCAAAATCAAATCACAAAATTAATATATATGGTTTCAAAGAAGCATGCTCGATAGGGGAAGCGACCCCACTTGGCCCGGCGTGGCTCCTGTTTTATTCATTTTAATTATGACCCAAAGTCATGGCTATCCATCACCATTCCCTTACATCATTCCAATAGCGTTCTCTAAACTATCCTACATCATTCTAGATTATCCACCACGTGCACAATTGTTAAAGTGGTTTTCAATATTGGCACAAAGTATGACAATATCCGATCCCGGTTTTTTAACAACCAAACACTTATTTCACACCATGGTCATTTTATAAAATCACTTTAACAAAATCTCAAGTTACCAATTAAATCAAAAATATATTGTAATGACCCGAAATTTTCGATCCCAAAAATTCCAGATAGTTATGAAAAAGAAGCAAGAGATAGAAGAAGAAGAACAGAAACAACATCTCACATTCGCAGCGGATAAAATATAATAATAAATAACAACAGTTTATAAAAGAATACTAAATCTATCGATTACATTTAATATACATCAGAGTTTCATATATACATACAGTCACTGAATATATACAATTATCATGTCTCGGATAAACAATAATATAAATACTATACACTCTTGCCATCCACTCGTCTCCTGAGCTCCAGAACGTCCTACCTGAAAATCTGTAATACTCGGTCTGACTCGAGCATTACACCAAAGTAACACCCGAGTCAGGCTGGAAACCAGCGCGAGTAAGCCCAACTAACATGGAATACCAAAGCAATCGACTTATTTAAACCCGGGGTAACATATATCAATTTAACACATTCACAAATTACTATAGACAACTCTTACTTCACGCGTCAATTTCTAAGTACCAAACTTAGATAAAATAATCCAATTCACTTAAATCATTTCATCGTATTGATTTCACAAGTCAATTTATAAAATTCGAAGTGGTTTCGGGTATTTCCTAATACCCGACCCCGGTCTCTTCGAAACTCATGTTATCCTTACCCAAATTATTCAAATGAAATAGACAACATTTCATATCAGAGATATCAACTCGTTCCAAACATCCAATACCATTCAACCATTCATAAGCAAAGCTTAATCACGTACAAATCAATTCAATTGAACCTAATTGAATTTCAAACCTCAATCACTTAGATTACTTCATTTAACAGTAATTAATTCCAAATCAATTAATTAGTCAACCCATCATTATTCATCTCAATTAATCACCCTGGATTAATTATTTTCCAATTAAATTCAAGTAATTATCTTTAATTAATTTCACGTTATTAATTATCCTTAATTCCAATCAATAAGTAATCCTAATTACTTCAGAAATTTATTAACAATATTAATTACATTAATCCTTAATTACATATATTAATTAACTTCTCATAAGTCACTTTCATTGATTTATTTTCTTAACTAATCTATCTCTATTTACATCATTAATTAAATAAGTTAGCGATTTCTCATTTTCATTTCAATTTATTCTAATCTGATTTAATTACTCTTTTTATAATGGAAGCTTGAAGAAATTTAAAACCAAATTAATTTTTAAATCCAATTCGGTTTACAAATGCACTTTGACATTCAAGTTATTAAAACACTTAATATTTTAAAACTTTATTTGTTAGATTTAACTTGGTTTAAAACTTGTTTTAAATCTCTACTTTACAATTTAACTCCAGTTTTTAAATATCACTTTTATTTCTTTCCAATTCATTTTTATTTTATTCTATAATTATTTCTCTTGCAAAATTTCACCCTTACATTTCTTTCAAAATCCAATTATATATATATATATATCGATAACTCAGGATACTGAAATATCCAAGCAAACCACAATATTCAGCATTCCAATTACCAATAATATTCATCACAGAATATCAATCATGCCAACATGTACAATATATAGCATTTCAATTCAATTTCAACCATTCATCCAATCATTTAAATTCAACCACTTAAATTTAAATAAAAATCCAGAAACATGAGGTTTACTCACCTTTGTTTTATTTGCAATTCCATCCTGTCCTGACTTGTTTCTTCATAATTATTGGCCTTGTAAAAACATTGGATGATTTTCATTAATATTCGAACCAAATCGAGAAATTAAATTTTCCATTTGATAAATTTTAACAAATCATTTGATTTTAAACAAATAATTAAATTTAAACTGGTAAGATAAAAATATGTATTTATATCTATATCACTATTTATCTTTACTGTATATAAATATTCATATACACAGAATCAAAATTAAAATAGAGTTATACCTTACTGTAAAATTTTAAAACAATTTGCAAAATTTAAAATATTTTCCCTAAATCCTATATGCATACATATTATTATCTAAATAAATTAAATAAAGAATCCAATACCTCCCAGTAAACTCGAGACTCGCTCGAACAACACGCGATTATTGCCGCTACTTCCTTGAACACTCGCCAATCTGATGCCGTAAGCTCTCCAGGTAGCCACAACCCTAGCAGTCGAAGGTTTTCGAAACCCTAACCTCCCGGCCTCAAAGCCCCAGCCGCCACAACCTTATCGCGTTCCTCCAGCGCATCTCCACGCCTCGCCTTCGAGACCTCGACCACGCCACACTACCAACTCGCATAGCTTCCTCAATTCGCTCGACTTTACTCGAATCGTGAGCGGTCCCTCACTTCGCGAGCGCGACGCCAAAGAAAACCCTAACTTCAATCGATTTCCACCACCGCGAAATCCTCCTCGAACGCGGCTTCAAACAATTCACGCACGCGCGACTTCCCCCGACCATGATTTCATAATTTCCCTTTTTTTTATGAACGAATTGATTCGTTTGACACTGGGAAGGGATGAAAGAATATATGGAGGGAGAGAAGGAACATTCGGTCGTTTTATTTTTCTTTTTTTCATTCGGTCGCCCTTTTTTTTTATGAATTCGATTTCGATTCTGGGGATAAAAGAAAGGGGCACGATTAAAGTACCGAAACTAGAGGCTTCCTTCGGAAGGTAAGGACGAGGTGATTGTTTTTAACCAGAAAGCAACGTGATTTAGGGAAAATGGGAACGTTTGAATCGTTTAGCGTTCTGACGTTTCCTAGCTACAGTGACAATCGAAACGAAGGCTAAACGTTTTGAGCTGTCAAGGTCAAACGACAACTCCGATTGCTACGAAAATTGAAATCCGATAATAACTAACTATTACGGATCCAATGGAATTGGTTTCGTTGAATTCCGAGACTGTGCCTCGGAAGTCTATTTTTAAATTCCAATTTAAATGATATATTATTAAAACTGAACAAACTACCTTTAAATTAAATTTTAACCATTCTATTATCATCTATCATCATTATAAATTTTATAAGCCTTCAAATTATTTAAACAGTCTTAGAAATTTCAGATTCAACAATTTACCCAATTTTCAATTATTAAATTCAACATTTAAACTATATAATTCAATAATTTAATTACCAAGTAAATATTGATATCTTGAATTCAAGTTAAAATTAACTTTTGAATATTTTAAAATCAATTAACTATTCAAATTTAAATTGTTAGAAATTCCGGGTCGTCACATTCCTCCCCCCTTAAAAGAATTTCGTCCCCGAAATTACTAATTAGGAAGAATGGACCAATACCCATTTACTTTTCTCCCAAAATCCCCCATTCAACATCCTACTAACTATCCTTTATTAAAGACCCACTATCACCCTAACCAACTTCCCAAACCTTTTCAAACAAAACCCTGTGGCTCAATCATTTAGATTTCAATTTAAAACCAAATTTTGAATTATCAAAATTTTCTCAAAAAATTTTCTAACTCTTTAAGTTTCCGAATTTTTTTGCCAGCGTCTCCTTTGCACGGCTAGCTTGGTACAACTACAAAAGACCTCTACGGGCTCTCACATACCAAAAAGAAAACAGAAAGCCAAGTGGCTAGATCAAAAACCTAATCCAATTCATACAAAAATTAAAATGCATACCTTTTTGTCGGGAAATTCACATTTATCTTTTGGAATCAGATCCAATTTCCTTTTCCCCTTTTTAATACCTGCATATCTTACTTAACAATAATATCCAATCGTAACATTTTCAAATCATTTACGCATTTCCTTACATAGGTTCATATCTATTTCAAAATTAGTTTTTCCATTTCATACGAATTCAATTCGTCTTCAATTATGAATATTAAATTTTATTTTTCATTTATAACTGATTCACATCAGTTTTATCTTCTAATTTACAATAGTTTTCCAATTTGAAATCGTTTTGTCGTTAAAGAAATTTTTCCCAAAATTTCCAACTCCCAAGATTTTCGAAAATTTTTGGCAGAGTCTCCTTTGTACGGAGGAGCTTTTGCAATTTGACAAGAGATATAAATATATGTACATCGACCCACACGGTCGGAAAAAGCAAAAACAGTTCATATTTCCTAATTTTATTGCGTAGGCGTACCTTATTTAGCATTTTAAGCAAGCAGCTTATTAATTTAAGGAATTAGCGCAATCCAAATCAACCAAACGACTCTCCAGTACCTGTACTTACTCAATTTAAATATGTAAGTGCCATATATTGAAAATCTATTAGCATTTCACTTATTTTCAATAGCTAAACACATGTATATCATAAGCAACAAGCACCAAAACCTTTCCATAAGCGATTTATATAATCTTAAAGCTAATTCAATTGCTTTCAACCAATTTATAAACCATTTCATTTAATTTCAATGGTTTGCAACTCAATTTCTAACATTCCATTGATTTTTAATCCAGACAAGATCATATTCACCTCAAACGATTCAGAATCAATTTTATTTAATCTCTATTAACTCACAGGAATTTAATTACTTTTGTTTACACCAAACGACAATTATTGTTATGCAATTTCGACGATATTCGCTTAATAAAGTGTCTATTTTAGTTTATAGCTACTTTAAATTAATTTCAACTCATTCTGCATTTAATTCCATTTCATTTCTAATTTATTTACCAACCATACATCTACATTTCATTGCATTTCCACATCGTTTCCAGTTTAAAACTATTTCAATCAGCTTGTCAATATTCAATGCTTATTATTAATATCCATTTTGCCCTAAATAAATTTAACCAAGCTTTTATTTAATGGGCTTTCACTCTTATTTGAAGCCAAGCTTCCGTAAATTCTAAACTTAAGTGAATTTACTGTAATTTATTCTAACATCAAACCTAAGTTTACTTCTATTTGATTCTCATTTAATCAACTTTCATTAAATTCAGTTCGCCCATTCATTTTAAATTTTAATTTTAAATTCACCTTCTCAATTTATCAAAATAATATCCAAGCACATACTTAACTCATTTATACTTCAAATTAATATGCCACCGAATTTAAGTTTAGTCTGATAATCCAATTCCAATCACAACTTTGATTTAGTTTTTCATCAATCAGACTTCATCCATTTATTATTTAACTCAATCAACCCAATTTAAAGTTTTTAATTTACTTACTTAATAACATAAGGCCATTCTCAATTTATTTCTATTCATTTAGGTTTTGGTTTGCAACTCAAACTATTTCTATTATAATCACTTCTCTTATATCCAATTTACTTTCAAATTTCATTAAATATTATTCAAATCACCTTTGAATTTTATTTGTAATTCAAACCATCACATTTTTCAGTCCAACTCTATTTTATTCTTATTTAACAACATCTCCTCTTATTCAATTCATTATCAAATCTAAGTCGAATTCTATTAAAAATTCGAATTCATTCCCATACCCATTATCAACTTACAGTCCATTTATTTTTCCCAAGTTAAATTTTATTAAGATACTCAATCAAATAATAACTTAGCCAATTAGCTTATTTCAACTTCTAAATCAATATTCGATTTTAATTACAAATTCATTTCATTAGAATTCCAGTTTGGATTTCCTTGATTTTCCAAAATTTCAACATCTTTATTTAAAAATTTTAGAAATGCTTTTAAATTCACATCATACTTAATAGAACAGCTCTTTATAAAAATACTTCTTATAACTCGATGTCTCAACCAGTCCATCCTTATTCTCACAGAAATTCAGTCATACGTTGATCGGGCATAGGACTGAAAATCTATAAGTACTTGGCAAACCCGTTTTCAACATCAAGTGAAAATACTTTTGAAAAATAATTTTAATGAAAATATGGAAAACAGTTTTTGAAAATAGAGGAAATATCTTTGGTGAGAATGCTCTGGAAATCATCACCCCCATCCAAGGTCACAGTTACATCCAGGGTTACGTTGCCATCGCAGCAAAAGTCCATGTAACTGCAGGCTCTTCGCGGCCTCTCAATTACGCCATGGATCCCACACAACAGATCACAGTTACATTCCAAGGTTACGTTGCCATCGCAACAAAAGTCCATGTAACTGCAGGCTCTCAGCAGCCTCTGATTTTCGTTGTCGAAATGAAACTTCTCCACTCCTACATAGGTCGCAGTCTACCGATATAAAGCCAAACGCAGACTGTTGGCTCTCAGCGCCACACATGACTTTCGCTATGTTATACCATAGGTTGCAGTTACATCCTGGGTTACGTTGCCATCGCAGCAAAAGTCCATGTAACTGTTGGCTCTCAGCGGAACACACGACTTCCGCTATGGCATGCACTACTCATAATCCCTAAGAACTAGTTTTGTCCGGACTTCTCACAGGATCAACTTTAGAACCCCCTTGGGCTCAAGGCAGCACCACTCGGTGGCACTCCTAAGAAGTTCATTTCAAGAGAGCGCTTTTTCCCCAGAGCCATCATCAAAACATTTTATACTATGCACATATAGTATCCTTCAAATCATACACCTAGTATGATATCATACAAAGCTCCTTTACACAAAATCGATTTTCCCAAAATCGATAATTCACAAATTAGGCAGTCCAAATTCAATATTGATTTTACCCAAAAATCAAAAGCCTTTCCAATCCAAAGGTTCCCAAAACCTTTTCCCAAATTCCTCATAAGATCCTTTATATATATATTCAGATATATAAAATTTTAAAAACTTTGGATCTTTTCAATCTTGTATAAAACTCCTTTTATACTTCAAATACCATCAAAAATCCTTTTCTTCCGGCAATAGATTTAACAAGGAAAGATTTATCTTATATAACAAAGATATATATATAACTTTTTTTTTCAAAATCAAATATTCAAATTTGATTATTCTTTCCAATATCAATTTCATTCAAATCCGTACGATGTACACATATCATCTGTATTCATATCAACCTGATCGCTCACTCGATCACACAATTTCGCTTCCGAACTAGTATCGTCCACCCGACTTCCTAGTGCGGACACAGATCTAGTTTCTTGATTAGAAACCGTCATTCTCCTTACATAGCCATAACTATGATAGAGAATATCTAGAACCAATCAACAATCCATATCCAGGTTCGCCGTCGAAAATCGAGTGAAAAATCCCAACTTGGATCGATAAACTATCTCGAAATTCTATGCTCGAATCTGGATCAAATCACTATGCGAATAGAATAATATACGCACATCCTACGATTTAACTTCATTGATTATTAGCCAAATCAATTTCCTTTCTATTCACATTCCCATTAATTCCCTTTCACTTATTTACATTTGCCTTAATTCTCATTGAATTATCACTTCAATTCTTTCTCTGTTGGGTATTTAAACCAATAACAGTTTGAATTCCGACCAGTTTATATTTAGAAAATAACTTGAAAATTTTAAAAATAGATAAGTAGTTGAAAATAATAATTATTAGTTTGCAAAATAGCTATAAAATAGTTAACTAATTGTAAAATAGTTGAAAATAGTTAAATAGTTTCAGAAATTTTAGATAATTGCAAAATAGTTGGAGAATAATAATCTATTTGTAAAATAGTTGAAAAATAGTAATTAGTTTAGAAAACAATTAAAAAATGGTTAAATAGCTCCAAAACAAATTGTAAAACAAGTATAAAATAATTTGGCTTTAAGAAAGAAACATTGTATATATTTAATGGGTTAGAAAAATAAGTTTATATTAAAACAATTTATATTAAAAAAATTATATCTAAAATAGTCAAGAGCCAACTGTTCACCTCCCCAACAATTTAATTTAAATTGACTCAATTCCAATTCAAATAACTCCAAATTCCATTGGACTTAATTAATCCCCAATTCAAGTTGAATCAATCTTGATTCCTTCCCCAATTTAAATCAAATTCTAGTTGATTCTAATCCTGTTCAATTTTAATTATAATTTCATATTATTCCAATCAATTTGAATTATTATCAATTTAATTTCAGAATCCAAATCACTTCAATTTAATCCAATCCAATTTCCCATTTAAATATTTAAACTTATACATCTTCAATCACCAATCCAATTACTTCAAACCAAATTCAATTTTGAACTAATTCAATTCAATCTTAAATTTAAACTATCACGAATTATAGAAATTCGAGTTAAATTCTCAAAGATTGGTTTATCATTTTAAACCAAATTAACTTTTATTCAAAGTTTTTTTAATCAATTTAATGTCTGAGTTCAATTCTCAAAATTCTATTTTAAATTATCTTAACTTATATATTTCAAGGTTCAAATAAGAGTTCAATACAATTTTATTTTAAAATTTTAATTATTTATTACTCAATTTTATCTTCCAGTTTGGAGCCGGTTCTTAAACAAGTTTAATTTGCAATTTAATTATTCAAATTTATTTTATTTATACAATACCATTCCCAATTTAAAGATTTTATTAACAATAGGATGATATCATCCAACTTATTTTAAAACGTCCATCCATTTTCAATTTTTTAATCTCAAACCCATTTTGAGATCACACAAACTACCAATTCAAATTAACCATTTAACTTTCCAAGTTAAATTCCAATTTCATCTTAAAATCTCTAATTCAAGTTGTTCATTCAAACTTATTTAACTTCTCCCAAGTTAAATTTAATTTACTTAATCCAGTCAACCTCATTCAATCCTTAAACTTCACAATAATAATCTTCCCACTTAAAACATATCACTTGGATATCACATCCCATTCCAAATTCAAACTCAATATTTAGAGTTTATTCAAACTATTTTTTTTGATTTATGTATATTCCTTATTCATACATATTATTTCCTTTACACACGACGTCATCCTTAAATTTTAGACCTCTTTTTTTATTCAAATCAAATTTCAAACAACCCATTGTTTGCAACAAGTCCTAGTTATCCCAATAATACTTATTTTTTTCCTGTTACTTTAAAACAAAATTTTCAAATTCCGGGACCAGATTTAGAATTTCATTTTTAAATCATTTAAATTTTAATTTGGTTGTATTATATTACTTCTTAATTTAATTTCAATAAATTTAACAACCAATTGCTTAAATATTTATTAGAAGGAAATATGTCTTTATATATCAAAATATATTTTATATAAAACCATTTTAAAAATTTATATAAAAAAATAACAAGTACGCGCTCATATATATATATATATATATATATATATATATATATATATTCTCAACTCATTCGAGAGTACTACAGACTCTATTAAATAAGTAATCCCCACCAGAGCCAAGGTTCTCGCTTAACCTTTCAGCTCTGATACCAAATGTAACGACCCGAAATTTTCGATCCCGAAAATTTCAGATAGTTATGAAAATGAAGAAAGAGATAGAAGAAGAAGAACTGAAACAATACCTCACATTCGCAGCGAATAAAATATAACAATAAATAACAATAGTTTACAAAAGAATTCTATATCTATCGATTACATTTAATATACATCAGAGTTTCACATATACATACAGTCACTGAATATATACAATTACCATGTCTTAGATAAACAATAATATAAATACTATACGCTCTTGCCATCCAGCTCGTCTTCTGAGCTCCAGAACGTCCTACCTGAAAATCTGTAATACTCGGTCTGACCCGAGCATTACACCAAAGTAACACCCGGGTCAGGCTGGAAACCAGCGTGAGTAAACCCAACTAACATGGAATACCAAAGCACTCAACTTATTTAAACCCAGGGTAACATATATTAATTTAACACATTCACAAATTACTATAGACAACTCTTACTCCACCCGTCAATTTCTAAGTACCAAACTTAGATAAAATAACCCAATTCACTTAAATCATTTCATCGTATTGATTTCACAAGTCAATTTATAAAAATTCGAATTGGTTTCGGGTATTTCCTAATAACCGACCCCGGTCTCTTTGAAACTCATGTTATCCTAACCCAAATTATTCAAATGAAATACACAAAATTTCATATCAGAGATATCAACTCATTCCAAACATCCAATACCATTCAACCATTCATATGCAAAGCTTAATCACATACAAATCAATTCAATTGAACCTAATTGAATTTCAAACCTCAATCACTTAGATTACTTCATTTAACATTAATTAATTCCAAATCAATTAATTAGTCAACCCATCATTATTCATCTCAATTAGACACCCTGGATTTATTATTTTCCAATTAAATTCAAGTAATTATCTTTAATTAATTTCACGTTATTAATTATCCTTAATTCCAATCAATAAGTAATCCTAATTACTTCAAAAATTTATTAACAATATTAATTACATTAGTCCTTAATTACTTATATTAATTAACTTCTCATAAGTCACTTTCATTGATTTATTTTCTTAACTAATCTATCTCTATTTACATCATTAATTAAATAAGTTAATGATTTCTCATTTACATTTCAATTTATTCTAATATGATTTAATTACTCTTTTTATAATGGAAGCTTGAAGAAATTTAAAACCAAATTAATTTTTAAATCCAATTCGGTTTACAAATGCACTTTGACATTCAAGTTATTAAAACACTTAATATCTTAAAACTTTATTTGTTAGATTTAACTTGGTTTTAGAACTTGTTTTAAATCTCTACTTTACGATTTAACTCCAGTTTTTAAATATCACTTTTATTTCTTTCCAATTCATTTTTATTTTATTCTATAATTATTTCGCTTGCAAAATTTCACCCTTACATTTCTTTCAAAATCCAATTATATATATATATATATCGATAACTCAGGATACTGAAATATCCAAGCAAACCACAATATTCAGCATTCCAATTACCAATAATATTCATCACAGAATACCAATCATGCCAACATGTACAATATATAGCATTTCAATTCAATTTCAACCATTCAGCCAATCATTTAAATTCAACCACTTAAATTTAAATAAAAATCCAGAAACGTGAGGTTTACTCACCTTTGTTTTATTTGCAATTCCATCCTGTCCTGACTTGTTTCTTCATAATTATTGGCCTTGTAAAAACATTGGATGATTTTCATTAATATTCAAACCAAATCGAGAAATTAAATTTTCCATTTGATAAATTTAATTTATTAGTGATTTTAATTTAATAGTTCTCATTTTAACAAATCATTTGATTTTAAACAAATAATTAAATTTAAACTAATAAGATAAAAATATGTATTTATATCTATATCACTATTTATCTTTACTGTATATAAATATTCATATACACAGAATCAAAATTAAAATAGAGTTATACCTTATTGTAAAATTTGAAAACAATTTGCAAAATTTAAAATATTTTTCCTAAATCCTATATGCATACATATTATTATCTAAATAAATTAAATAAAGAATCCAATACCTCCCAGTAAACTCGAGACTCGCTCGAACAACACGTGACTGTTGCCGCGACTTCCCTGAACACTCGCCAATCTGATGCCGTATGCTCTCCAGGTAGCCACAACCCTAGCAGTCGAAGGTTGCCGAAATCCTAACCTCGCGGCCTCAATGCCCCAGCCGCCATAACCTTATCGCGTTCCTCCAGCGCATCTCCACGCCTCGCCTTCGAGACCTCGACCATGCCACACTACCAACTCGCATAGCTTCCTCGATTCGCTCGACTTTACTCGAATCGCGAGCCGTCCCTCACTTCGCGCGTGCGACGCCAAAGAAAAACCGAACTTCAATCGATTTCCACCACCGCGACATCCTCCTCGAACATGGCTTCAAACAATTCACGCACGCGCGACTTCCCCCGGCCATGATTTCATAATTTCCCTTTTTTTTTGATGAACGAATTGATTCATCGACACTGGGAAGGAATGAACGAATATATGGAGGGAGAGAAGGAACATTCAGTCGTTTTATTTTTATTTTTTCATTTGGTCGCCATTTTTTTTAAGAATTCGATTTCGATTCTGGGGATAAAAGAAAGGGGCACGATTAAAGTACCGAAACTAGAGGCTTCCTTCGGAAGGTAAGGACGAGGTGATTGTTTTTATTTTTTTATTATTTTTTTATTTAAGCTTGCACCAGAAAGCAACGTGATTTAGGGAAAATGGGAACGTTTGAATCGTTTAGCATTCTGACGTTTCCTAGCTACAGTGACAATCGAAACAAAGGCTAAACGTTTTGAGCTGTCAAGGTCAAACAACAACTCCGATTGCTACAAAAATTGAAATCCGATAATAACTAACTATTACGGATCCAATGGAACTAGTTTCGTCGAATTCCGAGACTGTGCCTCGAAAGGCTATTTTTAAATTCCAATTAAAACGATATATTATTAAAACTGAACAAATTACCTTTAAATTAACTTTCAACCATTCTATTATCGTTAGTATCATCATTATAAATTTTATAAGCCTTCAAACTATTTAAACAGGCTTAGAAATTTCATATTCAACAATTTACCCAATTTTCAATTATTAAATTCAACATTTAAACTATATAATTCAATAATTTAATTACCAAGTAAATATTGATATCTTGAATTCAAGTTAAAATTAACTTTTTAATATTTTAAAATCAATTAACTATTCAAATTTAAATTGTTAGAAATTCCGGGTCGTCACATATATATTCAACTTCACTTGTCTTTAAATTTGAAAATATTCACTTAATCACTTTAAACCCAATCAAGTTATAAAACCATGTCTTAAAATCTCAAAATCTTTTAGTTTTAAATCCATTCTTATTTGGATTTAATTCTTAAACAATTTATGTTACAAATTAATTCTAACTTACCTTTCCAAATCTCATTTATTAATACAAAAATCTATTTTATTACATTAATTTTTTTTAAATATTTTAAAACATAATGTATATATATTAATTATTAAATTAAATTTTATATTATATATTTTCAAAAATAAAGTTATATGTAAAACCCTGAAATTTACATTTTAAAACTTAACATGCAAATTTGAAATTCCTAAAACATATAATTTAAAATCTGAAATTTACATATACATATTAAAATAAAAGTCTTTATATTAAATTTCTAAAAATAAATTTTTAATAAAACATATATTTCCAAATTTCAGAAATCACTTTTAATACTGACCAACGGTGTCCGTATATAGTTTTC
This sequence comes from Allium cepa, assembly GCA_030765085.1. Lineage (NCBI taxonomy): Eukaryota > Viridiplantae > Streptophyta > Magnoliopsida > Asparagales > Amaryllidaceae > Allium > Allium cepa. The sequence continues at coordinate 681,404,480 of CM060932.1, read as the reverse complement.
TATCCTTTGGTCAAGTGATATAGACCGCAAAAATAATTTACGGGTGTACATCATTTCAACCCGCAATCCCAAATTTTCAAAATCAATAAAATCGCATGGGTTTATCATTTCAACCCAAAATATTTTTTCCTAATCTATAAGATCATTGGTATGTATCATTTCAAACCACGGTGATTTCCTAAAACTAAGGAAATTTGCGCATGATTTGCATAAAATAAATAACATAACACATAACTTGCATAACAAATTACATAACATAGCATATTACTTGCATAACAAATTACATAACATAGCATATATTCTTATTCAACATGGAACGTGACATAAGTTTACTACCATAACATAACATATTATATAATCATTTCTAACATAGCACTTAGGTGATTTTCTATATTACAAACATAACACACATTTAGCATATCAATTTTTCATTTTCTTTTCTTTTTTCTCTCATATCATTTTTCTTTTTTCACATAGCACATAAGTGACATATTTTTGACATAACATGTGTGACAACTTTTAATAACATAATATTTTTTTCTCAACATAGCAATTTCATATTAACATCGGAGACATATATCATACGCATGTCATCACATCTATTTTATAAGTGAACATCATATTATCAATATCCATATCGTGTCAAAACCACAAGTGAAAATATACCAAATTATATACAAAACCATATAAATCCTAACTACCACAACAATCCATATGACATAAATTGATGTTAATTCACTTAACATAAGATTATCAATCATGAGTGAATGGCTCACCTTTTGAAGCTTAGAAACTTTGACAACACCAAAATCTATGAATTCAAAAGCAAAGCATGAACTTGGATAGATCAAAATATATAGCTTTTGTTGTTTTTTTATGAAATAAAGGAAGAGATGGCTAAGGGGGTTCGGCCTCGGGAGGAAGGAGGGTATGGCCTAGGAGTTTTAGGTGGGTTTGGGTGTGGCCCAGGTGGGAAAGGGCTAGGGTTTGGGTGCAGCTATGGCTAAGTGAGGAGATGGTGGTCGAACTAATGAAGTTTGATGGTGGTAGGGTTCGGTTATTGCCTAGGGAAGAGGATGGGGTTTCAGCCTTGGAAGAAGGGGATGGTGGCCAAGAGGAGGATGGGAGGAGATGGCCTTGGACGGTGGTGGAGAGGGCGGTAAGGAGAGAGAGGGTGGAAGGGTTTTGAAAGTGGAAGGGACGGAGTTTGATTTGTGAAATATTTTTTGAGTTTGGAGTTCTTTATAGATTTGGGAAAGAAGAAGAAGAAAGAATATGCAGAAAGTTTCCCAAATGAGAAAGTTCTGTACATACTTTGATTTTGTCATATATACAGGAGGTCAACAGGTGGGAAAAGGAATTGTCACATGACTCTTAGGATTACTAGAGTCTTGGTTTACCAAGGTCTATTATACTAACAAACCCAACAACGCTTTGCCAAATAAAACACAATATACACAACAATTTCATGTTAATTTTTCACAATATTTTAAATCTTTAAAGCAACAAGAATTTGATTTTGATGAAATGAAAAGTGGACAGGGGAATAGAATTTAGTCTAGTATCATATAAAAAAAATAAAAATTTGAAATTCGAATTTAAATTTTTCAACCAAAAGTCAAATTTTGACTAAGTTTGACTAAAATTTGAAATTTCAGAAAATTTTATATTTTATTGAATTTGGAAAGATATATTACTAAAAATCAAGAAAATGATATTTAAAATTCAAATTTATTTAATATTTAAAATATTTAATTCAAAATTTCAAATAAAATTTTCTTTTAAAATTTGACTGAATTTATGGGGCATTGCACTCTCCCTCACTTAAAATTTTTCATCCCCGTAAAGAAACGAGATAGAAGAAAAGAAACAACAGAAATATAAGATAGATTTAAAGCCAAAACGTACCCGATATAAACAATTCAGGATTCGAAGTGTGTATGGACTCCTCCGTCTCCCAAATGCAATCCTGATCATCTGTACTCCACTGTACTTTGACAAGATTGATAGATTTCCTCCTAAGCTGCTTTTTACCTCTATTGACAGTACGAAGTGGCTTCCTCTCAATGGTGAGATTTAGCTTGACATCCAAATTCTCTAATAAAGCAGGCTGAACAATCAAAGACGGATCATGAAGATATTTGCGAAGGTGAGATACGTGTAACACGCTATGCACACCAGATAGCTTCTCTGGAAAATCCACTCAAAAAGTTAAAGGACCAACCCTTTGCGAGATGCAGAAAGGACCACTGAATCTAGGAGCAAGCTTCCGTCTCCGATCAAAATGAACCACATTCTTTAGTGGCAAGATCTTAAGAAAGACCTGATCACCCACTGAAAATTCCAAATCTCCTCCGCTTATCAGCATACTTCTTCCATCTATCCTGAGCAATCCTCATCTTTCTCCTAATCTCCTCAACCTTATCAAATGCTTCCAGAATCATATAAGGCCCAAGAACTAAACAATCACCCGATTCAATCTAGCAAGAAGAAGATTTGCAAGATTGTCCATAAAATGTGACAAATGGAGACATCTTGATACTTGCCCGAATTCAAAAGGATACGATTTAATGGATTTAAGCTTAAGATGATTTAAATTTCAAAATAAAGTTATAACTGATAGCTATTGTTATAAGTGAATTCAAGAGATGGAGATGATCTTCCTAAGATGATCATAAACAGGAACATGGGCACGAAGATGATCTTCTAAAATCTGGTTCACCCTTTCCGTTGACCATCAGTCTGAGGATGGTATGCAACACTAAGGTTCAAACGGGTACCTAAAGCTTCCTGAAACGCTTTCCAAAACTTTCTGGTAAAGATAGGATCATGATCACAAATAATGATAGAAGGAACACCATGGATTCGAACAATCTCTCTCATATAAACCTCAACTAAGTCGAAATAGTTCGATTCGACTTGATCGGAATAAAATGAGCCGATTTGGTCAATTGATCGACAACTACCCAAATACTCTTGTTACCCCCTTCTAGTCCTCAGTAAACCATCGATAAAGTCCATAGAAACCCGATCCTACTTCCAAATGGGAATCTCAAGGGGTTGCAGCAATCCAATGGTCTTTTGGTGATCAGCCTTAACATATTGACAAGTGGTACGCCTACTAATAGAAATGAAGATATCTCGCTTCATACCATTCCACCAATAAAGTTTCTTCATATACTGATACATCTTGGTAACTCTAGGATTAATAGAGAGTGTAGACTGATGGTTCTCCTTAAGCACTTCCTGCCTTAATCCGTTGACATTCGGAACATAAGTTCTGTTAATAATCCTCAGAATCCCTTATGATCAATTTATTCTCCTAAATCACTCCGGTTATCACCTTCCCTACTATGAATGTTCTCCTTCATGAGCTTAAGCATCTCATCTTCTTCCTATTTGGCTGCTATACATCCATACGAGATGAAGAAGCAAAAATCTGACACAACATGGTCTTTTTCTAACTTAAGGCATCATCCACAACATTAGCTTTCCCACGATTGTAGTTAATATTGACGTCATAAGATGCTAGGAATTCAAGCCATCTAAGCTGCCTTTGGTTCAGATCCTTATGGGTGAAAATATACTTAAGAGACTGATGATCAGTAAAGAGCTCAAAATTAGTTCCTAAAAGATAGTGCCTCCATAACTTTAAAGCAAACATAACCACAAAGCAACTCCAAATCATGAGTGACATAGTTAGCTTCGTGGGTATTCAACTGATGACTGGCATAAGCAATGACCTTCCCATCCTGCATCAATACAACATCCAAACCTTCTTGACTAGCATCTGTATAAACCGATAATCGTTCACTCCCATTCAAAACGGTAAGAACAGGAGTGAGGTAAGCTTCCGCTTTAACTCATTAAATGCTGCTTCACACTTATCACTCGAATCAAACTTAGCATTCAAACGAGTCAAAGGAGAAAGAGGTGCAGCCAGATGGGAAAAATTCTCAATGAATCTCCGATAATAACCGGCTATGTCCAAAAAGCTACTAATATCAAAAGGAGTCTTAGGTGTCTCCCAATCCGGGAATAGAATAAGGCGGATAAGTTCAAAGAAAGATAAGATAAATTAATTACGAAAGAATAAAGGTGGATATACTTACATTAATCGTGGTGACCATAACCGGGTCAACCGAGACACCACTTTCAGAAACAATGCATCTAAGAAATCGGACTTCATCCCACCAGAAATGGCATTTAGAAAATTTAGCTTTCAACTGATGACTCCTAAAAGTTTGGAGAACAAAGATCAAATGATATTCATGCTCCTTCTCTGACTTAGAAAACACGAGAATATCATCAACGAAAATCAGGACAAACATGTTGAGAACATCATGGAAAGCACGATTCATGAGATCAACAAAGAAAGAAGGGGCATTGGTTAATCCAAAGGGCATGACTAACCATTCATAGAAACCATTCTCTATTTGAAAAGCTGTTTTGGGAATGCTCTCCTTTTCTACACGAAGCTGGTGGAAACCGACAGCAAGGTCAAGCTGAGAGAATACTTTTTCTCCATAGAGTCAATCAAACATATCATTGATACGAGGCATAAGATATCTGTTCTTCAAGGTAAGCTTATTCAGCTCCCTATAATCAACACACATCCTCAAAAAACCATTAGATTTAGTAACAAAAACCACAGCTACTCCCCGTTCTGGAAAAAAATCTGCCTAATCAAACCCTTAGAGAACAAATCTTCAATCTATTTATTTAACTTGGCTTTCTCTCTATGTGCCACCGTTTGGGAGGAAGAATAACAAATTAAGCTCTAAGAATAAGATCAATGCGGAATTCAATTTCCACCTTAGGAGGTAAAGAAGTGACTTTACCAAAAACATGGGAAAATCCTTGACAATAAGGGCAAAGTCAAGATCACTAGGCTAAGAATCCAGAGAAAAGATAAAACAACCTGCATAATCCTAAGGCGTTCTACATGCAATTACTAATGACTCGCCCAGCTCGCTTACTATAGAAACCGTTTGAGTCTTACAATAAATGACTGCATCATAACGCTTTAACCAATCACCTCCAAGTAATATATCAAATGCATCGAAACCCAGAACATAGAAATCTCTGGTAAATCGAAGCTTGTTGTAAAGGAGTTTCACCCCTCTACAAATCATACTATGGTTGGCTGGACCGTCGATGGGATTAGTCACACATAAAGATTCAGTTTCCAACTGAGGTTGCAAGACGTGCTCAAACTTATTACAAAGATCAACAAAAACAAAACTATGGGATGCACCGATATAAAAAAGAACACGAACAGGAAAATCATGCATAGTAAAGGTACCCTAAAGAGTACCTTGGGTATCACTGCCAGAAGGAGGAGTGGAAGAGGTTGTAGCAAAGACTCAAGTTGTCTTGCCTTTCTACCAAGTGGGACATTTATTCTTGAAGTGGCCAGGATGCAAACAAATGTGGCAAAGGTTGTTCCTTGTCATCTGGGCTGGAGGAATAGCGGCTTTGCAGAAGATAGACATTGTTGGCATAGTGGCCCTTCTGGTCGCATTTGAAACAAGTGATGGAAGATAAGTCAAGAGACTGCTTCTGGGAAGAATAACCAATACCCTGAGAAATATACCAATTCTTCTTTTGTTACTGAAAATTAGGCTTTCTCTTCTTTGAACCGCTGGAATTTCCTTGAGAAGCTGACACATGCTACTTTACTTTGAATTAGGCTTCTCAAATCTGGTGGCCATATCCTTAAGAGAATTGAAGGTTCCATGAACATGACTAATCAAATGATCATAATACTCTGGGTAAGTACCATGAATAAACTTATCATTCTTCTTGAGCAGGGTGTCGTTCAAACTAGGCGCAAATTTAGACAACTCATTAAACTTCCTCTCATACTCTGCAAAAGTCATATTCCCTTGCTCAAGGTCTATAAATGCCCTATATAACCGAGACTTCCTGCCTTTAGACATCCACTTTGCCACAAACGTGTCCCTGAAAAATACGGATCCAAGATAAAGATAAAGTCCAAGGAGAAAAATTTCAAATATTAACCTAAAAAGGACAACTAAAGATTTTACCTAAACTACACCCAAGAGATATTTTCCTCAATAATATGAGCAATAACATACTCCTGTAACAGCCAAGTAGCTAACTATCGCATCTGAGCTTCTGTGATCTCCAGTCCAGTGAAAATCCTCTCTAAACTCTTCACCCGCTGTTGGTCCTCAATAATACTCTCTGCTCTAGTGAACTTGGTACCTCCAAGTTGAAAGTACTCCTTACAAAGCTGAGTGAACCTAATAGGCTGAGCTAATGGAACTGGTGCAACAACTAGTGGTGCAGAGGCGTTTCCACGACCCCTATCACGAACGTCCTATAGTTACTCATCTGGAGAAAGATGAGAATATATTTTTGAACAAAGGTAAAGATCAAAATTCAAAAGAAATCCTAATCAGAGAGAATTCTAACTAAGATTTACAATCACAATCGAATATGATTCTATAATTAGTTCTACTTATTCTAGGGAATTACTACCCTATCTCTAGTGAGTCTTTACTCCATAAGCTAAGTTTTGCCTAAATCTGGCTCCGATACCAACTATAACAACCCGCTATTTTGAACCATTCAAATCGAGAATAAAACACACATGTCAGACTTGAATTGCTCAAAACAATAGATTGTTATTTATATTTGGCAAAACTTAGCATATGCAGTAAATAAATTAATAACAGAATCACATACACAGAGTAATACAACAATACGCGGTGAAAATAGATAAATAGTAGTTCATGAAGCTAATATAGAAAGATCAAAGTCCAAAGCAAATAAAACATAAGTCCAAATACAAAGAAGTCTCTAAAACATAAGCAAATGACAAGTCTGAACACAAATAATTGGAAATAACTTAGATAATTGAAAGCTGGATAGATAAAAGATAGATCTCAAAGCAAAGCTTCAAGCTACAAAGGTGAGTCTCAAATGCTGTAATACTCAAGATGACCCGGGCATAAAGCAAAACAGAAAACACTTGAGTCAATATTAACAATCTTATGTAAGTAAATCAACTCAAGTGAAATGTCCAAATGAAATGCAATATAACTTAAAAAATGTTTGAGATTTACATTCTTTAAGGATCTATGGAACTATCTACATACATAATACAATACGCTGCATAAATAATGTCTATAGTAAAGTAAAATATAAAGTAGCATTGAGGTGTTATCATACTCCCTTTAACAAATTTTTATATAACTATCATAGTGTATACAGATACTTTAAGCCCCACCAAACCAATTGGATACTCAGGAAGCACTCCGTAGGTACATTACAAACCAAACTCGTAGTGGGCGCGATCGGGATAAATATGACAAGGCATGCGAGGCAATGCCCAGGGAAGGATACTACCATTTTGCAGATCCGGACTGGTAGTAACACATAGCAGCCACTACCACCCACCTCGAGTCACACTACCAAATCAAAGGTGTGCACATGAAAATCAAATCATAAAATTATTAGATATTATTTTGAAGAAGCATGCTAGATAGGGGAGTGACCATACTTGGCCCGGCATGGCTCCTATTTTAGTCATTTTAGTTATGATCCAAAGGTCAAGGCAATCCATCATCGTTCTCTTACACCATTCCAGTAGCGTTCGTCAAACTATCCTACTTCATTCTGGATTATCCACCATGTGCACAATTGTTAAATTGGTTTTCGGTATTGGCGGAAAGTATGACAATATTTGATCCGGTCTCTTTAACAACCAAACGCTTATTTAACACCGTGGTCATTTTATAAAATCACTTTAATAAAATCTCAAATTACAAATTAAATCAAAATTAAATATTCAACTTCAATTTTATTTAAATTTGAAAATATTCACTTAATAACTTTGAATCAAATCAAGTTATAAAATCATGTCTTTAAAATCTCAAATCTATAAGTTTCAAATCCATTCTTATTTGGATTTAATTCTTAAACAATTTATGTTGCAAATTAATTCTAACTTACCTTTCCAAATCTTATTTATTAACACAAAAATCTATTTAATTACATTAATTTAAATTTTTTAAATATTTTAAAACATAATATATATATATATATATTAATTATTAGATTAAATCTTATATTATATATTTTGGAAAATAAAGTTATAAGTAAAAGACTAAAATTTATATTTTAAAACTTAACTTGTAAATTTGAAATTCTAAAACATATAATTTAAAATCTGAAATTTACATATATATATTAAAATAAAAATCTTTATACTAAAATTTAAAAAAAAATCAATTTTTATTAAAACACATATTTCTAAATTTCAGAATCACTTTTAAAATAGACCAATGGTGTCCGTATATAGTTTTCTATCCTTTGGTTAAGTGATACAGACACTTATCATTTTAATCCACAATAATTTAAATTTATGGTTATATATCATTTCAACCCGCAATCCCAAATTTTCAAAATCAATAAAATTGCTTGGGTTTATCATTTCAACCAATAAAGATTTTTTCTAATCTATAAGATCATTCGAGTATGTATCATTTCAAGCCACAGTGATTTCCTAAAACTAAGGGAACTTGCGCATGATTTGCATAAAATAAATAACATAACACATAACTTGCATAACAAATTACATAACATAGTGCATAACATATTACATGCCATAACACATAACTCGCATAACAAATTACATAACATAACATATTACTTGCATAACAAATTACATAACATAACATATATTCTTATTCAACACGGAACGTGACATAAATTTACTACCATAACATAACATATTATATAATCATTCCTAACATAGCACGCAGGTGATTTTCTACATTACAAACATAACACACATGTAGCACATCAATTTTTCTTTTTCTCTTTTTCTTTTTCTCTTTTTTTCTCTTTGTATTTCATATCACATCATTTTTCTTTTTTCACACAGCACATAAGTGATATATTTTTGACATAGCATGTGTGACCACTTTTAATAACATAACATTTTTTCTCAACATAGAAATTTCATATTAACATCATGAGACATATATCATACGCATATCATCACATCTATTTTATGAGTTAACATCATATTATCAATATCCATATTATGTCAAAATCATAAGTGAACATATATTATATAAAAATTATACACAAAACCATGCAAAATCCTAACTACCACAACATTCCATACGACAAATAAATTGATGTTAATTCACTTAACATAAGATTATCAATCGTGAGTGAATGGCTCGTCTTTCGAAGCTTAGAAACTTTGACAACACCAAAAGCTACAAATTCCAAAGAAAAGCATGAACTTGGATGGATCAAAATATATAAAATGTACAGCTTTTTTTGTTTTTTTATAAAATAGAGGAAGAGAGGGCTAAAGGGTTCGGCCTCGGGAGGAAAGGGGCACGACCTAGGAGTATTGCGTGGGTTTGGGTGCGACCAAGGTGGGCAAGGGCTAAGGTTTGGTGCGGCTAAGGCTAAGGGAGGAGATGGTAGTCGAACTAATGGAGTTTGGTGGTGGTGGGGTTCGGTTATGGCCTATGGAAGAGGATGGGCTTTCAGCCTTGGAATAAGGGATGGTGGCTGAGAGGAGGAGGGGAGGAGATGGCCTTGGATGGTGGTGGAGAAGGCGGTAAGAAGAGAGTGGGTGGAAGGGTTTTGAAAGAGGAAGGGATGGAGTTTGATTTGTGAATTTTTTTTAAGTTTGGAGTTCTCTGTGGATTTGGGAAGAAGAAGAAAGAGTATGCAAAAAGTTTCTTAAATGAGAAATTTTTTACGTACTTCAGTTTAGTCAGATATACAGGAGGTTAATAGGTAGGAAAAGTAATGGTCATACGATTCTTTGGATTAATAGAGTCTCTTGGTTTACCAAGGTCTATTAGACTAACAAACCCAACAACACTTAGCCAAATAAAATATAATATACACCATAATTCCATGTCAATTTTTCACAGTATTTTAAATTTTTAGAGCAACATGAATTTGATTTTGACGAAAGAAAAAGTGGAGAGGAAATTAGAATTCAGTCTAGTATCATATAAAAAGAATAAAATTTTAAAATTCAAATTTAAAATTTTCTACCAAATGTCAAATTTTGAATAAGTTTGACCACAATTTGAAATTTTAGAAAATTTTCTATTTTATTAAATTTGGAAAGATATATTACTCAAAATTCCAAAAATTGTTATTTAAAATTAAAATTTATTTAAGCTTTAAAATATTTTATTCTAAATTTCAAATAAAATTTTCTTTCAAAGTTTGCCTGAATTTACGGGTCATTACAAAGAGGATGTAGTTGGAGTTGATGGGCTTGCAGGGAAATATAGTATCAAGATGGTGATTTTATGATTTTATGGTGCAATATTTCCAATTGCAGAAGATTTGCAAGATATTAATATTGATTTCGGTGATATAATATTTTCAGTTGTAGAAGATTTGGAAGATATTGGAGTTAATTACTCAACTACATATTGCCTCTTTTATAGCATTAGAGAAAGCAATAAATTACATAAGTAAGAGGAAGAATTATTTTGGGAGATTGAGTTAATTAGTTAATTCTCTACTTAGCTGATTAAAAATGAATCTTATGAGGTGCACGTAAGTTGGAGAAAACTGAAAAATCAAATGTATAAACGTTTTATTTCAAATGCCGCTAGTACACAACGCTGATGTGGTCAAAACTGACCTATTTTTTTAATTAGTTTACAAACTGGTCTAGATTTGCAATTACTTTGCAAAATTGGCCCTTGAATTGATTTATAAAACAAACGTACAACTATTGGGATATGGATGATGTGGGACAAAGAATCTATTTGCTCGCCAAGAGAAATGCGGTAGGAAAAATAATTTTAAGGTATTCAATCTGATAATCATTTGATGCAATTTACATATTTTTACTATTGTGTAAAAATTCGATTATTTCTCTATTTGTACTCCACGCCAAACACAAAAATGGTTAAGATGAAAATGCTGGTGGTACAAAAACAGTGTATATGGATTAAAAGTATGAAATATTTCATTCTTCGATATTTATAAGAAGCAGCGACGAACGAAACTATCTGAAATTTATTATATTCGATAGTTTATTTCCAAGAAACGATGTGTATAGATTAAAAGTAATTAAGCGATGCGATTTTATTATATTCAAAATTCCTGCGATTCAAAATCTCAGTTTAGAGCTCAAGGGTTAGTTGGTGATGAGAGTGTGCAGTTGGTTGTAAACTTTACTCTTCTGGTTACTTTCTAATTTTGCATTTTTTGATGATAAAATTACAGTCATTATTTATTAACTAATAAATCGGATTTTTATGGATTAATGAGAGAACTGATGAAGTTATGCTATTATTTCGACTAGATTTATTATTGTAAACGGAGTCTGCAATACATAGTTTTTATGTTCTCTGCACTATAACACCAAATTGACATAGCTACCCCTTTCACTACAAGATACAACATCGTTTCCGATGGCATATAACCGTCGGACGGTCGTCGATAGCCGATGACAGCCATTGGAAAAAAGCCGCTGAAAAGAAGGTCATCATCAACTAGTGTTTTCAACAGCATCGTCAAACAATTCCCGATGGCACTGCCAACGACATTTCGAAGGTCACTATGTACATGTGGTTAGCCACAGTTTAATCACACTCGTGTCGGCAGCTGTCGGAAGCCGTTGCTTATTTTTTACCATTTAGCCGTCAGCTGAAACTTTATCGATTGAATGCCTTTCAGATGAGTTATCTGATCTATCAAACGATCAGATTGCTCTGATGATAGTTATGTTCGTTGTTGTTAAGCATCGTGATTTTGCTTTGATACCAATTAGTAAATTAGATATTTTGTTGGAGAAAATAATGAACATATATCTGTAAAAAGAAAGCAGAAATTTTGTGTTATGAATCGAATACATGTATATTGTGTTTTTGCTGTTATTTATAATGTAATTAATATATTTACTTGGGCTTGATATGTATGCCCATTGCAACAACTCGTATTCATTTTATTATATCCGCTTCTATTCATAACAACCGCTTATATTTTGATTTTATTCTCATTAAGTAGAAATTATATAAAGCAGGTTCAACTGCATCCCTCTTTTGGAACGTCCCAATCTTATTTTGAGTTACGCTTCTTTAAATGATCTGAAATTTTGCGGATGTTTAATCCACTTTATGAATATTGTTTCTACAAAGTATGAGATCATTCTGAAATTTATAACCTTGTCAAAATAATAAGTAAAGGTGAACCGAACATAAAAATATGTAAATTTATTTACGATAGCAACCATTTATTCTTCGTTGTTAAACATCAATCGGTTCATTATAATCTGAATAATTTTGTTTAAATTTAATGCTGTCTCCAACTCTAAAAGGCGAAAAAAAATTAGATTTATCCTGTCACTGTATACTACACAAAAATTATGAAACTTTCTTCTTTCTGCATTAACAACCTTTCCCCTAAGCTGTATACATATATATAAAATGTAACTGGACATAAAATTACTATTATATTTTTATTCTTAATCCAGAAGCTCTTGCAACATCCTCTTATTAAATGACAGTTATCGAAGTAATAATTAAGGATGGTTGTGTGAGATTAAAATGACCTATCGTTGCTTTGGCCATGCTAATATAAAAAAAGTAGTCGAGATATGCTCAAGAGCTTGGTTTGACAAACAAGAAACAAATAGGAAATTAGTTCGGAAGGGATGAATTTGCTTGCCTTGACGTACTGTGGTATCTGATGTTCTAGGCACCAAGTTCCTTAAAAAGTATGCTACAGCCCATATTATTTGTTTTATTCGCTATTGTAGGTATCTCAATACAAACGATTTTATTTATTTTCTGGCCATTACCACTAAATAAAATATTCCTCTATTGCTATTTCTTTCATCTTCTCAGTTTTGATTCTTAATTACAATCGCATCTTAATAATGGATTTTGCAAGTCTATACAATATAACAGCTATGATATCATGATCTCTAGTAAGTTTTGGGTGGACATTTACAGGGTTCCATTTTGTAGTCATGGTGGTATATCTCAATAAAGAAGAAAGGCAAAGAAAATTGCTGATAGCATTTTTATTAGAAAGCATGCAGGGAACTGTATAAATAAAAGGCCTATTTATTTATTCATTGTAGACACTCAACAACAAAAGATGTATTTATAGCCTAGGTACATTGGTTTTATATGTTATTATATTAAGCTTCAGATTTTCCTCTGGTTGAACCTGAAAAGCTAGGTTGAAACACAACCATCTCTTCTCCTCTGTTATACCTCACTCTCTCTGCTTCGTCTCGTCATAGTCTGAATGCGTTTCTCAGCACCTCTTCAGGTAATCCTTGTTAGAAAAACTACTATTAGAAACTGCAATCGTTTCATTTACTTTTAACGTTATGCAGTTTATGATCTTAATATAATCCTATTAATTAGGTCATAAATAGAACGTTTCATTTACCTTTAACGTTATGCAGTTTCTAATCTTAATACGATCTCATTAATTAGGTCATAAATAGAACGTTTCATTTACCTTTAACGTTATGCAGTTTCTAATCTTAACGTGACCTGATCAATTAAGTCATAAATAGACCGTTCTATAATTAGAACATTAGGTCTGTGATTAATCTTAAGCGTTGAATTGGTATATGATGGACGTACCAGATTTAGAGTTAAATGTTATATAAAGGATTGGGTCCTCTCTCTCTTGGCATATAGATATATTCTTCTCCATCAAGAAATACATAAAGAAATAGGGTTAGAGTGAGAAACCAAATTCTAAGAAGAAGAGTAATTTATTAGAAGTCAGAAGAAGAAGATGACAGCCATTACATCTTCCGCTGTTAATCAAGGTACGTCATCTTTAAAAAATATATTAAGTTTTGTTTGTGAAATATTCGGTATTGGTGATCCTTGGGCTATTACTTGAATTATTCATCATTAATCATGAAAGATCGAACAGTAAATAATTTTTGACATTTGGTATCAGAGCCACCAATCAATAACTGAATATTTCCTATGATTGCAATTGATCTGTTCTATGCTTTACTCATGCATGTATGTGTTATAAGTCAAATATGCACATGAGATTTATGATTTTGTTAATCACCAAAGTGGTCAAAATCAGAATAATCATTTAGTGCATAAGTGACGTAATGATAATTGATAGAAATTGCTAGTTATAATAATACCAAAAAAAACCGGCGTCACTAATGGTAGAATCTGAGAACTTACCCAAAGGAAAGTCTTGTTTATAACTAGTTGATATGATGAGGTTTAATAGATATCTTGATTAAATAAATATTGATCATTCAAAGATGTCAATTTTGTTTAATTGAATATATTTGTTACTTACTTATGTTTTGGTATTTAATTATGTTAAGTATAAGATAGTATCTACCCAACGGAGTGCTATATTATACTATTATGTACATATCTGAATCGCGTTAGCTATGAGCTTATAGTTATTTCAATTTTTTTTATTTAATTTGCAGTAGTTCCCATGAATACACATGATTCATCTGTTACATTGTTCACTGCTGTTAATTTTTCTGAATGGAGAGAACAAGTCAATTTCCATTTAGGTGTTCAGGATCTTGACTTGGCACTCTTTGAGGATAAACCTGTTGCTCTTACAACAGCTAGTACCGAGACAGAAAAATCAAACCGTAAAGCATGGGAACGCAGTAACATATTGAACCTCATGTTTATTAAGATGACTGTTGCTAACAACATCAAGTCAACGATTCCACAAACAGAAAGTGCTAAGGAATATATGCTGTTTGTGGAAGAGCGTTTTCATTCAGCTGATAAGTCACTCACTGGTACTCTTATGGCAAAACTCACATGAAGTTTGATGGGTCGTGAACTATGCAAGAGCACATTATAGAGATGACTAATCTTGCAGCAAGATTAAACTCCCTTGGACTTACAGTAGAGGATTCTTTTCTTGTCCAGTTTATCCTGAACTCGCTACCTTTTGAATACAGACCTTTTCAAATTAACTATAACACTATAAAGGATAAGTGGAATGTTAATGAATTGACCAGTAGACTTGTCCAGGAAGAAGGACGTTTGAAAAATCAAGTGAATCACTTAGTAAGTTTTATGTGTAATAAAGCTGGTAAAGAAAAGAATGAAAAATCAAGTCATTTCAAGAAGAAAAAGGCACCTGCTAAGAATGGGAAGGATAAGAAAAAGAAGAAACTAAATGATGTTCGATGTCATTTCTGTAAAAGGAAAGGACATTATCAAAATGACTGTTCGGAAAGAATAGCTTGGTTCGAAAAGAAAGGGATTTCTTATGATCCGAACCACAAATCCAAATGAAGATCATTTTCTTTTTATGGAAAACGGAAGGAAATCCACAATAGAAGGCATTGGGACTTATCGTCTAATTCTAGAAAGTGGATATGTATTAGACTTATATAGTACCCTTTATGTATCTTCATTATCTAGAAACCTTATTTTTGTAAGTAAGTTGGATATTTCTGGTTTTAGATGTACGTTTGGATCTGGTTGTTTTGATTTATATAAGAATACTGATAATGTTGGTTCTGGTATTCTAATTGACCGTTTATATAAATTGAAACTGAATGAAACTTATGCGAATTCCTTGCTGAATGTAATAAATAAATAATGTTGGATGCAAACGTAGCATGTTGAATGAAAATTCTGCTTTCTTATGGCATAAAAGACTATGTCACATATCCAAAGAAAGAATGATGAGATTAGTAAGTAATGAAATTCTGTCAAATTTGAACTTTAGTGATCTAGAATTATGTGTGGATTGTATTAAAGATAAACAAACCAAACATAATAAGAAAGGAGTCACTAGAAGCAGCCAGCTTCTTGAAATAATACACACTGATATTTGTGGACTTATGGACACTCCATCCTTTAATGGAGAAAAGTATTGCATCACTTTTATTGACAATTTTTCCCGCTATGGTTATGTCTATTTGCTTCATGAAAAATATCAATCTGTGAATGTCCTTGAGACGTTTGTAAAGGAAGTTGAGAGGCAATTAGATAAAAAGGTGAAAATCATAAGGTCTGATAGAGGTGGTGAATATTATGGCAAATATAATGAGTCAGGCCAGTGTCCAAGTTCATTTGCAAAATTCCTCGAAAGTCATGGCATAAGTGCGCAATACTCAATGTCAGGTACACCACAACAAAATGGTGTAGCAGAAAGGAGCAATAGGATGTTAATAGATATGATTAGGAGTATGATGTCAGGTTTCTACACTACCTAAGAATTTGTGGTTGTATGCTCTCAAAACCGCTAATTATTCTTTGAATATGGTTCCTAATAAAGCTGTTCAAAAGACTCCTTTTGACTTATGGACTAACATGAAACCTATCTTAAGACACCTGCATGTTTGGGGTTGTCCAGCGGAAGTGAGAATTTGTAATCCACATGAAAAGAAATTAGATTCTCGAACGATTAGTGGGTATTTTTAGGTTACCCTGAAAAATCTAAAGGACATGTGTTTTACTGTCCTAATCATAGTCCAAGAATTATAGAAACTGGTAATGCAAGATTCAATGAGATTGGTGAAGTCAGTGGGAGTACTAGAAGAGAAATAGTGGAAATAATGATAGATGTTATATTACCTAGAATAGTTCCTCCATCCACTATTACTCCAAATGTTGTTCCAGCTATTGGAGAACGGCATGATGATGAACAACATACAAATGAAGAAGTACTTCCTGAAGGAAATGACTTACATAATGCTGATATGCATGAACCACAACAAGTAGCATTAAGAAGATCTCAAAGAGATCGTAGGTCAGCTATTTCTAATGATTACATGGTTTATATGCAAGAATGAGATTATGATATAGGAATCAATAAGGACCCATTTTCATTTTCACATGCCGTAGAAAGTAAAGAGTCAAAGGAATGGATTAATGCCATGAAAGAAGAACTAAAATCCATGCAATAGAATGAAGTTTGGGATCTCGTTGAGTTACCTCATGGCTGTAAAAGAGTCGGATGCAAATGGGTTCTTAAAACTAAACACGACTCTAGTGGTAATGTCAAACGTTATAAAGCTAGACTTGTTGCTATGGGTTACACTAAGAAAGATGGTGTCGATTACAAGGAGACATTTTCTCCTATTTCGAAAAAGGACTCACTAAGAATAATAATGGCATTAGTAGCACATTATGATTTGGAATTGCATCAAATGGATGTGAAAACAGCGTTTCTGAATGGATATCTTGATGAGGATGTTTATATGGATCAAGCTGAGGTTTTTTTTTATAAAAGGTAAAGAACAATTGGTGTGTAAACTTAAGAAGTCAATATATGGGCTTAAACAAGCATCCCGACAATGGTATATAAAGTTCAATACCATTATTACATCTTTTGGTTTTAAGGAAAATACGGTTGATCACTGTTTATACCAAAAGATCGGTGGGAGCAAGTTTATTTATCTAGTCCTTTATGTTGATGACATCTTGCTTACTGCATATAATTTAAGCATATTGCACGAGACTAAGGAAATTTTCTCAACGAACTTTGAAATGAAAGATATGAGAGAGACATCCTATGTGATTGGAATAGAAATATTTCATGATCGATCACAAGGAATATTGGGTTTGTCTCAGAAATGGTATATCGATAGGATTCTAGAGAGATTTGGAATGAGTAAGTGTTCACCTGGGAAAATTCCTGTACAGAAAGGTGATAAATTCAATCTCATGCAATGTCCTAAGAATGATGTTGAACGAAAGAAAATGGAATCAATTCCATATGCATCTGTAGTTGGTAGCCTAATGTATGCTCAAACCTGTACTAGACCGGATATCAGTTTTGTGGTCGGTATGTTAGGGAGGTATCGAAGTAATTCAGGAATGGAACATTGGCAAGCTGCAAAGAAAGTGTTAAGGTACTTACAAGGCACGAAAGAATACATGCTCATGTATAGTAGATCCAATGAATCAGAGGTGATTGAATATAGCGATTTAGGTTTTGCTAGATGCATCGATACTAGAAAATCGACTTTTGGTTACCTGTTTATATTTGCTCAAGGAGCCATATCATGGAAAAGTGCGAAACAAACTATCGTTGCTTCATCTACTATGGAGGCAGAATTTGTGACATGTTATGAAGTCACAATTCATGCATTAGGGTTACGGAACTTTATTTCAGGACTTGCGGTTGTCAACACCATTAGCAAGCCATTGAAAATTTATCGTGATAACTCTGCAGCAGTGTTTTTCTCAAAAAACAACAAGTACTCTAAATGTACCAAACATATGGAACTGAAGTATATTGTTGTGAAAGATGAGGTTCAGAAACAAAGAGTGTCAATTATGCACATCAGGACAAAACTTATTATTGCAGACCCAACCAAGACAATTTGAGGAACATGTTCAAAGAATGGGTCTTGGTTGTATTAATAATAATTGATGTGTGACATTCTGAGCTCCTTTGTGTGTTTCTGATATACAATTACGTGTCTCTTGTTTTAATGTGGTAGTACGTACTTTATGTAATTTTAAACAAGAAAGAGTCTTATAAAGATATTATGTTTAATCATTATGATATAGGACATTATGTCGACCATTATACCGTTTTATATAAATTATGAGTATAAAATGATGGGTTGCTAGTATTGTAGTATATGGAAGGGAATGCATTGAATTAATAATGCACAACCGCCATAACTCTCAGCAATTTATCATAGTATGCTGTTCAACACTTGATATTATGAATAATCGGATCAGTGAGAGAATGTTAGAAAAACTGCTATTAGAAACTGCAATCGTTTCATTTACTTTTAACGTTATGCAGTTTCTGATCTTAATATGACCCTATTAATTAGGTCATAAATAGAACGTTTCATTTACCTTTAACGTTATGCAGTTTCTAATCTTAATATGACCACATTAATTAGGTCATAAATAGAACATTTCATTTACCTTTAACGTTATGCAGTTTCTAATCTTAATGTGACCCGATTAATTAAGTCATAAATAGAACGTTCTATAATTAGAACATTAGGTCTGTGATTAATCTTAAGCGTTGAATTGGTATATGATGGACGTACCAGATTTAAAGTTAAATGTTATATAAAGGATTGAGTCCTCTCTCTCCTGGCATATAAATGTATTCTTCTCCATCAAAAAACACATAAAGAAATAGGGTTAGAGAGAAACCGAATTCTAAGAAGAAGAGTAATTTATTAGAAGTCAGAAGAAGAAGATGACAGCCATTACATCTTCCGCTGTTAATTAAGATACGCCATCTTAAAAAAAACATATTAAGTTTTGTTTGTGAAATATTCGGCATGGTGATCCTTGGGCCATTACTTGAATTGTTCATCATTAATCATGAAAGATCGAATAGTAAATAATTTCTTACAAGCCTTTCCGACAACCAGGCTAATCACGGCCAAGTCGTTTGTTTTAAAATGCGACCCACTCAAATTCTTGACTTGTTGCTTGGATCATTAAAGCATAGTTTTGGGGCACAACCATTACTGTCCACGTCGAAGCTCACCATTGAACGCAGTATTGCCTCTGTTTTCGACTACTTGCAGTCTAGCACTTCCTCCCGTTACATACATTATTGAGTGAGCGTTGTTCCAGTGAGGTGCAATAAATGCGTTCTGCGAAAAAAAAATTAGGTTGGCACACAGTTAAAATCAAAATGGCTGGGAACCCATGTTACAGTCTTTAAAATATTTATTATTTGTTTAAATAGAGGAAGGGAAAAAGTTACCTGGCGAAGAACTCCTTTAACTGCATTAAGTTGAAGATGCTTAAGAATGGTAAGCTTCCGACTATTTAACGTGGTGGTTCTTCCAGCACTTGGGTTATATATATCTGCACGAGTCTGGTCATCAATGTTATACTTGATCTTCATGGAGCAGAATGCTTGATCTAGTCCATTTGTCGATCTTTGCCTCTCTCCCTCTCCCTCTTCTTCTTGTTGCTCTTCTCTTCTAGTCCATTTGTCGAATCCATGGAGAATGTTATAACCCGAATTTTCTTCTCTATGGCTGGAATCGTCGTTGCTTCTTTGGCCACTTTGTTTTCTTCCAGCTAGAAGGAACTCCTGAAATTACATGCATGAGTATTAACGTTTATAGCACGTATATGATAACAACAGTAAAAATGAATGTAGTGGTATAATTACTCTGCGGTTTTGGTCTAGCTGGTTAGCACTGTTGCTTGTATCGAGGACTGTAAATGCAACAACTGGTTGGTCGGCATTGTTGACAATCCAGTGTGCAACTCTAGCAAGAATTGCCAACACATCTCCTTCTCTGAATTGGTTCACTCTTTGATGTTGGTCATTTGTGCCACCATTTAAGTTTATATCTTGATAATTGACTATAAGTGTGTGGTTGGGAAATTGAATCCTATGACTTTGGTCACACAAGCGTCTTAGTGATACTCGTGACAGTCATTGGTACGAACGAATGATACTAAACTGTTTTGCAGCATTTACTGTTATTTTTATTTAATTTTTTTACTAATCTTAGGGCACTTGTTCCTGCAAAATGAAATTATGAGATGTAAAATATTTGTATAAGAACGTATTTTTTGTCCTATACTTTCGTTTTATACCCTGGGAGAATTTTCACCATTTAAAAAAATAGTTTCGTATGTTGTATCTACATGTTCAAACTGGTTTTTTCTTCTTCATAAAATAGTAATAAAAGTGAGAATTGGAGCTAGAGAATATTTCGAATTTTCCACATTTTGGTTCACAAGCTTATTGACACGTGAGTTACTAGGCAGAAAGTTGTTTGTGTCATCTTGGTGTAAAAGCCCACAATTACATACATAGTCATTAGACCCCCTTAAGTTTCCTAACTTAAGTAGATTTTTTGACCCATTTTCACATGTTGTATGCTCTTTCTAATTACCAAAACACCCACAAATAATCCTAGAATAAAAACGTGCTTTTATTATTCTCAATCTCTACTAAATAACTCCGTCCATCTACATCTTAATGTCGTTTCTATTTTTATTCATTTAATCTGCTCGAAATGCAAAATCTGAATTCTTCCATATTAATTAGTTTTTTTCTGCTCTCATTCAGTTAAACTTGGGTACGTTGTGATTTTGTCAGCTTTAAAAATTTCGATTCCAAAGGTAACTTTATTCTTTTCTTCTATTACGACAAATTTTTACTGGATGCATTTGTTGTGTGTAGATCTTAATATGTGTATGAACTTTTGTATTCTAAACATAAAAAAATTCAATGAGCAACTAAATACCCTAAGAAAAAAGAGTAATTTCATTATTAAGGTCGCTCACGGTACTAAAAGGTTATAATTTTCAATCCCCACTAAATAACTCATTGTCTAACTATATCCTAATGTCCTTCCTATTTATTTTCCTTTAATCTACTCGAAATGCTAACTTTGAATTTTTTTCATACAAATCGGTTTTTTTCTACATCTCTTTCAATTAAAGTTGAGTATACCGTGATTTTTGGCCTTCGTATTCTTCATCTCCTTGCCTCCACTTCAACCGTTGTCATCAAGTGCTATGAGAAAAAGAAAATGTTAATGAAGAATGAGAAAAAGAAAATCTAACTGAAAATATGCATCTTGCAAGTGGAGTAACCGTTCAAATATGGAAAGACGATCAAATAAATAAAACTTGAAATAGGATTTCATCTGCTACCACTATGAAAAACCAGGCCACTAGGTGAAATTTTGCGGTAAGCTTAAAATGGATAAAGAGAGGATGATAACATTGGAATAAGACCAAAAGGAACAAAAGTGTAATAGTGATAGTGAGGTGCATTTTGATGCGGAATCAGATAATAACATCTTATGTATAAACAAAGATAAGAATAAAGTTCATGTGCTTGATTCGGGTGCTTATTTCCATATATGAAAAATATAGGTTTTTTATTCAATATGAAGAGTAAAATGATAAGGTGGAATCTGTTAATGGTGGAGATTTGCATGTTATGGGTATATGTTTAATTAGGTTGAAGATATATGATGGAAGGTTGTGAAGCTTACAAAAGTTAGACATATCCCGTAAAGTAACAAAAAAATCTTGTTTCAGTAGGATGGATGTAAGAAAATGTTACAAATTTTTAACTCGAGATGGAGTCATAAGTGTTTGAAACGGTAATATGAAGGTTTTGGACGAAAAATGGGAAATTAATAATATAAATCACTACAAGAAGAAGGCTGTTTAGCGTCGGCATATAGCCGACTCGAGCCGCTTCTGGCCGATTCGAGCCGACGTTATATGCCGACGCTAAAGAGCTTGTCGCCAAGTGAAATGGTGACGGGAATGGGGACGGGTCCGTGCCCTAGTTTAGCGTCGGCTAGAGTCGGCTAGCCGACTCCGGCCGATGCTAAACTTAGTTCACGTGTAAAATAATAATGACCCATAGGCCGACCCGAGCCGACTCCAGCCGACGCTAATTTGGGTAAATTTTTCTGCATTTCCAACAGCCATTTCTACCTTCCATCTACACAATCATATATATTCCTCAAATATACTTCACCAAACAACAATATACATCACATATATACCTAACTACGAATCATAAAACATCAATATACATCTCCAAACGTCCATCATCACAAATATCCATAATATTTACAAAATTCAACTAAAAGTTCATCAAATATACAATACATTTAAAGTTCATCAGAAAACAAATACAAAAACATACTACTACTTGCCCCAATCATTAGCAGCGCCAGACCCCTGTGATGACAGCATATTCGTCCCGTGCTCTGCCAAGTAAGCAGCAATCGCCTCGTCTAGTTGCTGCTTCAATTCAGCCTTCCTCCAATCGTTCAACTCAACGACTTGTGCTTGCAGGGCCGCTATTATTTCTTCAGCCTGCTATTTATTGTAAGCGGCTTGCATCGCGGCCTGTATATTAATAAATTCATAGTTATAGTTTACACGTAATATTTAATAAAATTTATAAACTGGTTAATGAATTAGTTAAATTCAATAAATATTACCACTTGATTGCCATATCCATACTGTCTATTTCTGGTCGGCGGGTCGGTAATACGAGCGAATTTCATGTTCATCTCCTCAACGGTCAACTGCTCTATGCCAGACTCTGCAAGCACGCGAGCAATCTCCTGATCGCATCTCTCATGTGTTTAGAAATATAATTTTGATAAGATGAATATTCAATTTAATGTATTGTTAAATAATAGATTTTTTTTTATAGTCTTTATACTCGGATATTCGCTGATTTGGCATCTGACCATTCATATGTTACCATGCCATCTTCATCTGTATGCTCGACAACGTGTGTTTGGGTGAAGACGTCCAAATGAGACGGTGCAACACCACTTCTCTCCCTCGTCTGAAATTAGATACGATTAAAGAATGTACGTATATACATACATATATACATATATATATAACTAAACAATGTTATAATTAAATTACAAATAACAATTTTTTTATTTACCACTTCTTCTCTATATTCCTGAAAAGATTTTGATCCACCGCGGTGTGTTGCAGGATTCCTAAGCCTATTTGCGGAGTTCCTCGATGCTACCGCAAGTATAATTTAACTGTTATATAAACATTTAAACGAATTATAATTACAGACATATGAAAGTAGATAATTTACCTTCGCGTCTTGGCTTTCTCAATATTGCACAAACCGCGCATACAAATATTCACTCATCCAGTTTGGCTTTTCACCGGCCTCTTTCATCTTGGAGAGCGTACCTCTATAGTTTTTTCTCATCTTCCTCTCCCAGTGCGTCTTGAACATCCCGAGATCTTTAGGATCCACAATAATGGATGCATGCACGTTAAAATTTAAACGAATTATATAAATTGTACATTAATTTTCAAAGATCAAATTAGCATCTCTGATATAAAGTAGGATCCTATCCCACTGCTCCCACAAGTCCGTCATCCTTCTACGGTAGGTGTTGCGAGAAACATCTAGAATGGGCTTGGACGGCTGTAAATCGAAACCCCTGAATACATTTTGGTATTGTCAATTAATAAATCATAAATATACTAGTAGCATGCATTAAATAATATAATGAAGTTGCAGTAAATTAAATACTTACCCTTCATCGGTCTTCGGCACTAAGTATGCTCTCTGGCGATTATCGGTCGTACCACTTCTATCCTCGCCAAGAGCAGGGCCTCGTGGACCTTGGGAACGCCTGCTGTGTGACATAATATCTGCTAGAAATATGCATATATATATATCATTTCATATAATGAAAAAAACATATATCATTTGATAATTAGAAAACATGCCTGATAAATAATCACATACATATAGCTCACAGCAGAATAATAAAAGAATAATACAACAAACAATACGAATTTCCATTCCATTAACATAGGTTTTAGAATTGACATATTACAACAAACGATACAAATTGCCATCTTATATACATTACATCATCACTAGTTAATAATCAACCTTCGTCGTTTTATGATTCTGACTCGGTCTCGCACTCTATATCATCATTTTCCTTTAAAGTCTCAAATGCTTCTATTAGAATATTTGATTCATCGTTCAAAGGCCCTATATCAGCATGATCAATGGTTATTATTAATTCATTATTTGGCTCAAGATCTGCTTGACAAGCTGCTTTGTTTGGAATATTATTTCCGTCAAGTGTAAATCTTGCCTTTGTTTTAAAAATAACCGACCAATCTGCTTTATCTCATTTTAGCGATGGATACGGAGCAAAATAAATCTGTAATGCTTGTTTGGCTAACATGAAAGGACCATACTTTGAGTAAGCGAGTTATGGTTTATTTCAATAAGTTTATAGTCTTTGTGCACGTTGATACCAGAGCCCGAAACATTGCTAAACCAACTACATCTGAATAAAAATACTTTTTCTGCAAATTGGACAAAATATGTCAATTCCAAAACCTGTGTTGAAGACGCCATAAAATTCTTTTATATGTTCATCTCGATCATCAGTCCCTTTGACAAATACACCGCTGTTATAAGTCATTTTTCTCAGCGCCGTATTCCTTGGTGTTGAATTTAAATCCATTAACGAAGAATATTGGATAAGTGTTGACATTTCTTTTTGGTCCTGTCGCAAGACGTTTTAATCCTTCATCACCGATATAATTTCTTTGACCATAAACGTATTTCGTAAACCAGTTAGCAAATTCTTTACCGAGATCGCCAAGTGGATGTTCTGATTCATAAATACTGCAAATATATGTATACGTATATTAAGTGCAAAATCAATTTAAATTGGGTAACTCGTAAATAATGCAAATATATACTATTATCGAGAATTATCATTCAAGATTTACCTACTAAATGACGCAACTTCAGCACAATTAAGAAGAATGTATGTGTGTGCTATATGGTTATCTCTATCGTCTAACCATGTTTCCATACATTTTCCAATTTCTCGTCCATTCTGTCTAAAAATAGAAAACATTGATTCAAAACAATCTTGCTCAACAGCTTCATCATTACGCGAAACACTTGCAAATGCTAAGTTCACATGGTCACTAAAATAGTGAGAGAGAAAGAATGTAGCTTCTTCTTCGATATATGATTTGCAAATCGAACCTTCAACTCGTTCTTTTTGTCTAACTTCCTTTTTGAGATGATTCAAGTACCTATTAAAAAAATTTATTCGATTAAAATTTACTTACATAAAATTCAAATTTAAATTATTATTTCAAATATTCAAAATTACCTCTCAAATGGATACATCCATTCATATTGCACAGGACCTCGAAGAAGTGCTTCATATGGAAGATGAACAGATAAATACTCCATTACATTAAATAATCCTGGAGGAAATATTTTCTCAAGTTTGCAGAGCAGTATAGGGAAGTCATTTTCAAGTTTACGAATATGTTCAACTTTTAACGTGGTCGAACAAAGCTCTTTATAAAACAGACTTAATTCTGTTATAGCACTCCACACTTTTACGGGTAATAGTTCTTTGGAAATGACAGGTAAGAAATTTTCCATCATGCCATGGCAATCTTGACTTTTCATCCCACTCAATTTATTGTTTTTTAAGTCAACACATCTACAGAGATTTGAAGAAATCCCATCAGGACATCTCAGCCCTTCAATCCACTTCAACACAAGTTTTACTTGATTGCTGTCTAGCTCATAGCATGGTTTGGGTTTTTTTACTGTCATTAGGGTTTATATGAATTCGCGACGTTTACAATATTGTTCTATATCACGTCTTGAATTGAGATCGTCCTTAGTTTTACCCTTGACATTCAAAACTGTATTAAACATATTATCAAATACATTTTTTTTCGTTGTGCATCATATCAATATTATGTCTTAGTAAGAGATGCTTTCAATAAGGTAACTCCCAAAATATACTTTATTTGCACCAATTATGCCAATTCGATTTACCTGGAATTTCAGTCTGTACTCCAGTTTCATATATCTTCAGATATTCTTTAACTAGTTCATATAATTCTTCACCCGATAAAGTCGTTGGTCGTTGTTTGTTCTCTGCTCTATTTACTATAAATTTTTTCTTATCTCTTCTAAAAGTATGATTAACAAAGAGAAAATATCGATGACAATCCATGAAATTTTGCTTCCATGCGGTAATGAAATTGCCCATGTATCTTCCATGCGCTAAGGACAAGTCAGACGACCGGTCATACTCCAGCGTGAAAGCATTGCGTAAGCCGAAAAATCACTAGTAGTTCATAACAAAGATGCAAACATACGAATTTTTTTTCGACACGTCGTATGTATCCACCCCTTCATACCATAATGTTTTCAACTCTTCGATCAATGGCTATAAAGAAACATCGGCTCCTTGTGTCGGATCATCAGGACCAGGGACGACAATCGTAAGAAACATATATGGAGTTTTCATACACATCCACGGAGGTAAATTATAAGGTGCAATGGTAATAGGCCAAGACGAATATTTACTACCAAATTGAGAGAAAGGTAAAATCCATCTGTACATAAACCAAGTCTCACATTACGTCTCTCTACGATAATGCAAGATAAGTCTTATCGAAATGTTTCCATGCTTCTCCATCCAATGGATGTATCAAAGTCCCTTCTTCCCGTGTTCTTACACTGTGCCATCTCATATGTGATGCTATCGCAGACGACGCATGTAAGGACCCAGAATTTATATTAATTAAAATTTGTATATTTAATTAATTTTAAATATTAAAAAGTAGGATTTGTAAGTTGAATAAATTTTTATTTCAAATAACTAGATTTAATTGGATAATTAAATCGATAATTTAATAGTTGAAATTACGGAAATAATTGAAAATTGGGTTTAATATGATTGAAAATGATTTGTAAAATTTTATTTTATCATATTGAAGTTATAATGATGTTATAGAACTTTTAAAATCGAATTAAAAGTTAATTTGTGAAAATTGAATATTTTAATATTTAATTGCCGAGATAAAATAGCCATTTTTCAAACAGTCTCAGATTTCGATGAAACTAGTTTTATCGGATCTGTAGTGTGATATTATTGTAATATTTCAAATTTCGTATCAATCGGATTTACGGTTTGTCTGGGGCAAGCCAAAACGCCTAGAAAATTGATTAAATCGATTTAATTTAAATCGAACATTTATTGCCGTAACTCGCACAGATGATCGAATTAGCCACCGAAACCTATTCCATTGTGTTCGTCTGGAAACATTTATTGCCGTAACATTTATTGTCTGGAAATGCCAACCGACACACTTCGTTTGCAGTTCGAAAATCCGGGATGAATAGTGTTCGTCGTTTTTTCTATAAAAGCCCCCAAATATTCATTTTTGCAAAATAAAAACAACCCTAGGGTTTCTTCCATAGCCGGCCGCTACTTCAAAGATAAATGGCCGAAAAACACGATTCTTTCTCCCTCAAATTCACCTAATCCACAAATCAATTCGAAAAGTTATCAACTGCAAACTTGTAGAGAGGGGTGAGCTCTACATATTCAACGGCTGAGATCGTGAATGGAGTTACGAATTGGCGGCAAAATGGGTTTGAAGGCTGGCCGTTCGTCATCGAATTTCGTGCTCAAGGGGAGGCCGAGCTCTATGGGGTTGTAGCCGAGTGTAGTGCTCGTGACGAGCTTTGACGTGGAGGTGGCTGATCGCTCTGGAAGTTGTCGTGAGGTCGCAAAATGCAACCCTAGAGGACGGCAAGTTGGGTTCATGTTCGAACGCGTACTGGAGATGGAGAAGGAGGGGAGATGCGGCCCAGATGCAAAACTACAGAAACGAACGGTGATGATGGATCCAGGTTTAAAAAATTAGATAAAATGTAAATTTAATTATATTATAATTCGTATAATGTTTAAAAGGCTGTAACTTTTTCATACGAGGTCAAAAACGCACGAAACAAGTTGCGTTGGGTTCGTATGGTCGAATACTACGCGATGGAACTGGATTGGAGTCGTTTGGAGTTAGTGAGAATTTCGGGTAAAATTAAACGCTCGTTTAATTTTATTCGAAATAAAAGCTGAAAACGAAATTGAAACCAAGGTGAGAACTTCTCACTCAATCGAATCGGTTTCGATTTTAATTTTAAATAGTTATATTTAAAATTTCTTGATTGTATGTTTGAATGATGATTTTTATCTATTGATTGTTAAAATAGACATTATACACCGTTAGTAAGCGGAGGCTATTTATTAAAAACATATACCGCGAATATTTCACCGTATAGTGAAATTGGTATTATTTATGTACTTGGAGTTGATTTCCTGCATTATATAGCGGATGAGACCCTATTGCGCCGCTTATTAGGCGGATAATATTTTTATAAATCCCATATACCACGATAATTCCGTACTGGAACGGAACTGGTATTGTGCGAACATCATTGGATGCAGGGAAACAGGTTGGAGGGATCCAACTGGATTCCTCAAACAATTGAATTGGTTTCAATGTTATATGTTGATCTATTTGTTGATCTATTTATAATATGCGTGATTATCTTTGTGATTGAGATTGTTAAAGGCTAAATTTTAGCCGAATATATTTTGGTATCGTTAGATGCCGAAAATAAATAAAATTTGATTTTTTGAAAATTTAAGTTGAGAATTCATAATAAAATTTAATTTTGGAATTTATTCATTTTAAATAAATAAACATTATAATATTTATTATTATAAACACGATATTTTTGGAAAATAATACTTAAGTATGATTTTGGAGTTATATAAGCTTTAATAACGATTTGTAAATTATTAAAAGGAATGGTTTAAATTGGGATTTTTGAATTATTATAAATGATTTATATAAAATATTGATAAAATTGATATTTATAAATTAAAAAATTGGAATTATAAAACAAGTTTTTATAAGTGTTAAAATGAAATATAAATGGATTTTATAGGTGAATGAAATCTATATATATTTATAAATTATGGAATTATGAAATGAATAGATTTTTTAAAATAAAAGATTTATAAGTGATTAACTTACAGATTGGATTTTTTCATGTGAATGGAATATGGATAGAATTTGTTAGTAAAGTGATTTTATAAGTTGAATTGGCCATAAAATATAAATGGAATTTATAAACGTTGTTTTATAAATATGAAAAACGACTTATTTTGATAAGTTAATTATTATAGCTTATTAAAGGAAATATATCCACGATTTTGGACAGTGGATAATCCTTTAAATAAAATATGTAGAAATTGAATTTGGTTAATGAAGTATATTCACGATTTTGGACGGTGAATAATATATTAAAGAAATATTTTGGAAAAGTGATATTTTGAATAGAATTAAAACGATTCAAAAATGTTTTAAATTGTGTTAAGTATCGAAATCATAGATTTCAACGTTGATTGTTGAAATAGACGTTTTCGAGGAATAGAAGGAAATGGTGGACTATAACATTGTTGTTATAGTAAATGATTTCCGAAAGGAAATATTTTATATTGTATTGGGATTTATATATCTATTTAAGTTCGAATCCCTATACTAGTGATTTTGGGTTGTCGTAACGATGTTTTACGTAATATTCGTTTTGACCAAAACAAATGTGTTTAAGAGAATGATTTCTTAAAGAATGAAATATATACTTGACTATGATTTAAGTATATTTAATATTTTCAAAATGTTGAAAATAAATAGATTGGTGAATTACTTATTATTAAATAAGTATGGAAATGTTTTTCCAATATGAAGTGAATGCTTTGAGATTTTTTTACCTTTTAAAGATAAATTGAAAATGAATATTAGAAATCGATTTAAAAATCGTATATTCATAGATATTTTGGAATTGTAAATTCACTATGGAATTTATAAAAGAAAGGGAAATTAGTTAAAAATAAACGTTGAATTATTTTGAAGTGTGGAAATTAATTTACGGATGTGGAACGTAAATTTAATAAATCAGTAAGGATTCATTTAATTGGTTTAAATGAACCATTTTGAAATGAAAGTTGTAAGGGTGTAAATTTATTTGAAATTGGTTTTCAAAGGGTTGAAGTGTGGGATATATATCTTATAAAGATATTTTTGAAAATAAATAATTTGGGAAATTATTCGAAATCGGGTGATGTTGTGAATATTGATTGATTGTTAAATAACCGACTATCAAATATTGACCCTAGAATGACTATGTGTTGTGAATTGGTTGCAATTGAAATGCTACACTTATTTTTAGATTATTGCGCTCGTTATTCGGATTACCCATTCCGAATAGTGATACGACGTAATGGATAGCATTGAAGACCGGCAGTGAAGACCGGGTATTTGTGAAAACGATAGGATGACCTATCGATTGTCTCTGCACCCTTAGCTACGGTATGGAGATTTCCTTTGTGATGGGATATTCGATCGGGATTGTGAATACCCGGATTACAAGGACTTCTTTTGAAGTGCCTTCGGTTCTATTCGAATCCAGAATAGACTTGTATGGTTACGTGTCTGACATAACATTTTGAGATATAAAGCAGATTTCTTTCAAATACATTTCTGTTGGTGGTGGAGAATTTATTCTCTAGCTTAACACCCTTCTCTGAGACGTACGCGCTCGGAGGTTATGTAGTTGAAGGTTATCAGCGATATATTCCCAATTTGGTAATGTTGCATGTTTAGTGTTGCTGTGTGATGATTATTTATTGATCATTTGTTGATCAAAGCGTGGCTTTGTGCCTAGCTTTGTGGACGAGACTTCGGTAGACCTCACTCCCCGAAAATGGTCAAAACAGGAATATGCGGCAAGGTTATGAGGGTCGTGCCTTTTAGGGTACGTCATTTCCTTCTGGAAAGGGTGGTATCATGGTATGGAGCCCAGATACTTACTCATGTTGATACACTGTATCTATTACTGTGTGGTGTTGTTGGAATCGAGCGCTCGGATAAAGGTCCAAAGGGACCGGGGGATAGCATAGTCGTGTACTAGTTACCTAGTGACAAAGGTAACCCGGCCTTGTGTTGGCAGAGAGCTTGTTAAGTTCTCGGGACGTCCCGCCAGAGGTGATCCCATGTGGCAGTAGGAAGTTCCTTAGTCTGACCATTTGTTGGAAATACAAATAAAACAATACGCACCTTGTACGGTTTTAGTTGTAGAACCTGTCATTCACTTATGGTGGCACCCCACTGTTTGGATGGTAGCTATAGTAGGCATACGATAATGGTCGTATGTTGGCTAAGATTTATATCTTTACTTTCGAAATGATTTTTCCTACACTATGCACTAGTAATAATATCGAATGTTTCTTTTTAATGCGTATCAAGCATCTTTGACTATCATAAGAAGAAATCTCCTCCAATTTTGCGTTCGCATTGTGTGTGCGGCGGGAGGTCTTATGGTAGTCTCATTTTCCAAAAGCATTGCGAATTGACTTTAAAATTATCTTTGTTGTTGTTGTTTTAAAAGATAAACTGTTTAAGTTCTCACACCAGTCCCATGACTGACTCGGAGTTTATTGTTTTCCTTCCTGAACTCTGGGTGCCCACGAATTTCCACACGGGCAGTCCAGAGTCAGGTTTATCAGGATATTCTGGGATTCAGGAGTTGCTGGAGGCAAGCTGGAGAGCATGGCGTATTCACTAGTATATAGTATTTCTTTTCCGCTGTTTATTATTGTTTTGTTGTTGTACACTCTGATAATAAAATGTAATCTGATGTAATGTAATAACTGATATAGTTCTTTGTTTAAAGATTATTCATTTATTTATTATATGTTGTTCCGCTGTGATATGTGAGATTCTGATATTTGTTCTGTTCTGTTTTCTTACTTCTTCTATCTTTTTCTTCTACCTCTTCTTTTAACCCTCATGGTTCGGTTTTTCGGCATTCGATTGCTCTGTAGTTGATACAGTGGACGTATTGATGTCGATTTTCGGAAGTCGAAGAATCGGGTCTTGACAACGTGGTATCAGAGCATATGGTTAAGCGACAACCATGGCTCTGTTGGGTATTGCTCATTAGAGATAGAGTCAGTAGCACTCTAGAATGAGTTAGAGTGTAATAATAGATACGAGCGCGTATTTGTTAGTGAATATAAAATATTTTATATTGTGTTTGCTTATCCGTTGAGCTGTTTGTGAATTCTGGTCGGTAGATGGGACGTCATATTATTGATAGGGATTTTTAAACACTTAAACGAGGCATGTCGACATAGTATTATTTAAATTGGGTAAATGAAATAATTTTACCTCGATTATATTTTATATATAAAGGAATAATTTTTCAGAATTATTAAAGTGTAGATGAATTGATAGTTTGGCTGTTGAATAAGTTAAATAAAAACAACAGTTGTAAAAAAACGAATTGTATGAGCAAATGAATTATAAGTATGGAATTATAATTAAAATGATTTACAATTGTGAAATAATCTTATATATAAATGGTGAAATTATATGGAAAAAATAAATTTAAATGTGATTTATAAACAATGGAAGGAATATTTTTGAAAGAATTTAAAAGCACTGAATTCACTATTGTCACTGGGAAATAATAAGGGTGATGACTGTAGCATCATCAGTATCATTTTCAAGTTTCTGTGTGATGGATTTGCTACCATAGTAAATTGAAATTGAAGTTTTGTTGTGATGAACAAATTTGAAAATTTAAAAATCCAAGTTGAAATTGATGAATATAAGTGAAATGAATTTTGAACTTATAGTATAAGATAATAAATTTAGCCTTGGATAAGTAAATGAATTTGGAAGTTTAAATATATAAGTTGTATAACTTAGAAAATGAGAAGATGTAAGTGAAACCAATAGTTAAAATGGTTAACAATTTTGTTAAGTAAATTGAAATATGAATTTGAACGTTGATATGAATTTAACATAAGTAAAAGTTGAATGAAATAGAATTTGAAATAAATTAGAAGTGAACTTAAGTTGTATAGTGGAAGTAAAATGTAAATGAAGTTGAAATGGAATATAACTTAAGTGGTGAAGTTGAAATTGTTATAAATAAGTGAAGTGATGAATATGAACTTGAGTTATATAAATGAAATTCGACTTATATTGTTAAAGGAATTGGCAATTAAATTAATAAAAGGAGTGAATGTTAATCAGTCGAATGTAAAATAAGTTGATATGAAATAATGAATGAAGTGTTAATTCATTGAAAGCCAATGTTATTGGAAGTTGAATAATTGAATGAAAATCAATTAAATGTTAAACCAATTGAAATTAAAAGTGTTGAACCAAATTGAATGTTGAAAGTAATTGAATGAATTTGGTTGTATTGGATATACATTGTTTGTTATTTGATCGTTAGTTGATTGTATATAAATTCATTTAGTGTTGATAAAATTGAATTAGCAAAATTGAGAGCTATGTAATTGAATTCAAATTGGAAGAAAATGAATTTGAATAGAATTGAATTTGATTTGGAAGTGAATTAAAATGAATGTAAATTAGTGAATATAAACTAATTGGAAACGAATGAATGAATGTTAATTAAATCCAATGTAAACAAATCAAATGTGATTAAATTGAAAACCTATTCATTGAATATTAACGAGAAGTGAATTCATATTGATTTGGTTATTGATTTGTTGGATGATTATTGGATGATAGTTGTTGATGGTTGCGTTTGTTGCTTTTGAGTGCGTTGCTATGTTGGCATATGTAGTTGTTATGTTGCTATATATTGTATATTGATATTACTTTCATATAAGCATGTTTCTCATGGTTTGTTGAGTGTTTAGTAGGTGCAGATTGTGCTTGCTTTGCATTTGGAGCTCGATTTCGCGCTATATTAGCCGTATACGCTCGCTAATAATATATAAGGTACATATCTCGGATTACATACCGTACTTTTACACTTTTTTCCCTGCGCGATGCCTCATCACTTGATGAGATGTATATTTGTGATATATATACTATCATTTTTTTTCGGATCGAGCCGCGCAAAGGAGACGCTGGAGATTTTTTCCGAAAATTTAAGGCGTTAGAAAAAATTTGGGAAAATTGGAAAATTTTGTGAAAAAAACTAAGTTTTGATTTGAAGTTGAAAGTTAAACGATATAGTTGATTTTGAAAAAGATAACTAAGTATGATTTGAAAACTTACTAAAGTTATTGTATGAAGTTTAACTATGAATTTTGGGAAAGTTAAACACTTAAGAGATTTGTAAATCAAACTTGAACGGTTTGTTTTGAAAAGTTAATGGATTTTGAAACTTTTTCTTACTTGGTAATTTCGAGGACGAAATTCTTTTAAGGGAGGAAGTCTGTAACGACCCAGAATTTATATTAATTAAAATTTGTATATTTAATTAATTTTAAATATTAACAAGTAGGATTTGTAAGTTGAATAAATTTTTATTTCGAATATCTAGATTTAATTGGATAATTAAATCGATAATTTAATAGTTGAAATTACGGAAATAATTGAAAATTGCGTTTAATATGATTGAAAATGATTTTTAAAATTTTATTTTATCATATTGAATTTATAATGATGTTATAGAACTTTTAAAATCGAATTAAAAGTTAATTTGTGAAAATTGAATATTTTAATATTTAATTGACGAGATAAAATAGCCATTTTTCAAACAGTCTCAGATTTCGACGAAACTAGTTTCATCGGATCCGTAATGTGATATTATTGTAAGGTTTCAAATTTCGTATCAATCAGATTTACGGTTTGTCCGGGGCAAGCCAAAACGCCTAGAAAATTGATTAAATCGATTTAATTTAAATCGAACGTTTGTTGCCGTAACTCGCAAAGATGATCGAATTAGCCTTCGAAACCTATTCCATTGTGTCCGGAACGCGGGGTAAACCTTAGAAACGCCAACCGACACGCTTCGTTTGGAGTTCGAAAAATCCGGGATGAATAGTGTTCGTCATTTTTTCTATAAAAGCCCACAAATATTCATTTTTGCAAAATAAAAACAACCCTAGGGTTTCTTCTATAGCCGGCTGCCACTTCAAAGATAAATGGCCGAAAAACACGATTCTTTCTCCCTCAAATTAACCCAATCCACAAATCAATTCGAAAAGTTATCAACTGCAAACTTGTAGAGGGGGGTGAGCTCTACATATTCAGCGACTGAGATCGTGAATGGAGTTACGAATGGGCGGCAAAATGGGTTTGAAGGCCGGCCGTTCTCATCGAATTTCGTGCTCAAGGGGAGGCCAAGCTCTATGGGGTTGTAGCCGAGTGTAGTGCTCGTGACGAGCTTTGACGTGGAGGTGGCTGATCGCTCTGGAAGTTGTCGTGAGGTCGCAAAATGCAACCCTAGAGGACGGCAAGTTGGGTTCATGTTCGAACGCGTACTGGAGATGGAGAAGGAGGGGAGATGCGGCCCAGATGCAAAACTACAGAAACGAACGGTGATGATGGATCCAGGTTTAAATAATTAGATAAAATGTAAATTTAATTATATTATAATTCGTATAATGTTTAAAAGGCTGTAACTTTTTCATACGAGGTCAAAAACGCACGAAACAAGTTGCGTTGGGTTCGTATGGACGAATACTACGCGATGGAACTGGATTGGAGTCGTTTGGAGTTAGTGAGAATTTGGGTAAAATTAAACGCTCGTTTAATTTTATTCGAAATAAAAGTTGAAAACGAAATTGAAACCAAGGTAAGAACTTCTCACTCAATCGAATCGGTTTCGATTTTAATTTTAAATGGTTATATTTAAAATTTCTTGATTGTATGTTTGAATGATGATTGATATCTATTGATTGTTAAAATAGACATTATACGCCGTTAGTAAGCGGAGGTTATTTATTAAAAACATATACCGCGAATATTTCACCGTATAGTGAAATTGGTATTATTTATGTATTTGGAGTTGATTTCCCGCATTATAGCGGATGAGACCCTATTGTGCCGCCTATTAAGCGGATAATCTTTTTATAAATCCTATATACCGCGATAATTCTGTACTGGAACGGAATTGGTATTGTGCTAACATCTTTGGATGCAGGGAAACAGGTTGGAGAGATCCAACTGCATTCCTCAAATATTTGAATTAGTTTCAATGTTATGTGTTGATCTATTTGTTGATCTATTTATAATCTGCGTGATTATCTTTGTGATTGAGATTG
Organism: Allium cepa; assembly: GCA_030765085.1. Taxonomy (NCBI): domain Eukaryota; kingdom Viridiplantae; phylum Streptophyta; class Magnoliopsida; order Asparagales; family Amaryllidaceae; genus Allium; species Allium cepa. Next base: position 681,368,026 of record CM060932.1, on the reverse strand, counting down.
TTAAAGGCTAAATTTTAGCCGAATATATTTTGGTATCGTTAGATGCCGAAAATAAATAAAATTTGATTTTTTGAAAATTTAAGTTGAGAATTCATAATAAAATTTAATTTGGAATTTATTCATTTTAAATAAATAAACGTTATAATTTTTATTACTATAAAAATGATATTTTTGGAAAATAATACTTAAGTATGATTTTGGAGTTATATAAGCTTTAATAACGATTTGTAAATTATTAAAAGGAATGGTTTAAATTGGGATTTTTGAATTATTATAAATGATTTATATAAAATATTGATAAAATTGATATTTATAAATTAAAAATATTGGAATTAAAAACAAGTTTTTACAAGTGTTAAAATGGAATATGAATGGATTTTATAAGTGAATGAAATCTATATATATTTATAAATTGTGGAATTATAAAATGAATAGATTTTTTAAAATAAAAGATTTATAAGTGATTAACTTATAGATTGGATTTTTTTCGTGTAAATGGAATATAGATAGAATTTGTTAGTAAAGTGATTTTATAAGTTGAAGTGGCCATAAAATATAAATGGAATTTATAAACGTTGTTTTATAAATCCGAAAACGACTTATTTTGATAAGTTAATTATTATAGCTTATTAAAGGAAATATATCCACGATTTTGGACAGTGGATAATCCTTTAATAAAATATGTAGAAATTGAATTTGGTTAATGAAGTATATTCACGATTTTGGACGGTGAATAATATATTAAAGAAATATTTTGGAAAAGTGATATTTTAAATAGAATTAAAACGATTCAAAAACGTTTTAAATTGTGTTAAGTATCGAAATCATAGATTTCAACGTTGATTGTTGAAATAGACGTTTTCGAGGAATAGAAGGAAATGGTGGACTATAACATTGTTGTTATAGTAAATAATTTTCGAAAGGAAATGTTTTATGTTGTATTGTGATTTATGTATCTATTTAAGTTCGAATCCCTGTACTTGTGATTTTGGATTGTCGTAACGATGTTTTACGTAACATTCGTTTTGACCCAAATAAATGTGTTTAAGAGAATGATTTCTTAAAGAATGAAATATATACCTGACTATGATTTAAGTATATTTAATATTTTCAAAATTTTGAAAATAAATAGATTGGTGAATTACTTATTATTAAATAAGTATGGAAATGTTTTTCCAATATGAAGTGAATGTTTTGAGATTTTTTTTTATCTCTTAAAGATAAATTGAAAATGAATATTAGAAATCGATTTAGAAATCGTATATTCATAGATATTTTGGAATTGTAAATTCACTATGGAATTTATAAAAGAAAGGGAATTAGTTAAAAATAAACGTTGATTTATTTTGAAGTGTGGAAATTAATTTACGGATTTGGAACGTAAATTTAATAAATCGGTAAGGATTCATTTAATTGGTTTAAATGAACCATTTTGAAATGAAAGTTGTAAGGGTGTAAATTTATTTGAAATTGGTTTTCAAAGGGTTGAAGTGTGGGATATATATCTTATAAAGATATTTTTCAAAATAAATAATTTGGGAAATTAGTTGAAATCGGGTGATGTTGTGAATATTGATTGATAGTTAAATAACCGACTATCAAATATTGACCCTAGAATGGCTATGTGTTGTGAATTGGTTGCAATTGAAATGCTATACTTATTTTTAAATTATTGCGCTCGTTATTCGGATTACCCATTCCGAATAGTGATAAGACGTAATGGATAGCATTGAAGACCGATGGTGAAGACCGGGTATTTGTGAAAACGATAGGATGACCTATCGATTGTCTCTGCACCGTTAGCTACGGTATGGAGATTTCCTTTGTGATGGGATATTCGATCGGGATTGTGAATACCCGGATTGCAAGGACTTCTTTTGAAGTGCCTTCGGTTCTGTTCGAACCCGGAACAGACTTGTATGGTTACGTGTATGACATAACATTTTGAGATATAAAGCAGATTTCTTTCAAATACATTTCTGTTGGTGGCGGAGAATTTATTCTCTAGCTTAACACCCTTCTCTGAGACGTACGCGCTCATAGGTTATGTAGTTGAAGGTTATCAGCGATATATTCCCAATTTGGCAATGTGGCATGCTTAGTGTTGCTGTGTGATGATTATTTATTGATCATTTGTTGATCAAAGCGTGGCTTTGTTCCTAGCTTTGTGGACGAGACTTAAAGTCAGACCCCACTCCCCGGAAATGGTCAAAACAGGAATATGAGGCAAGGTTATGAGGGTCGCGCCCTTTAGGGTATGTCATTTCCTTCTGGAAAGGGTGGTATCATGGTATGGAGCCCAGATACTTACTCATGTTGATACACTATATCTATTACTGTGAGGTATTGTTGGAATCGAGCGCTCGGATAAAGGTCCAAAGGGACTGGGGGATGGCATAGTCGTGTAGTAGTTACCTAGTGACAAAGGTAACCCGGCCTTGTGTTGGCAGAGAGCTGGTTGAGTTCTCGGGACGTCCCGCCAGAGGCGATCCCATGTGGCAGTAGGAAGTTCCTTAGCCTAACCATTTGTTGGAAATCCAAATAAAACAATACGCACCTTGTACGGTTTTAGTTGTAGAACCTTCCATTCACTTATGGTGGCGCCCCACTGTTTGGATGGTAGCTATAGTAGGCATACGATAATGGTCGTATGTTGGCTAAGATTTATATCTTTACTTTCGAAATGATTTTTCCTACACTATGCACTAGTAATAATATCGAATGTTTCTTTTTAATGCGTATCAAGCATCTTTGACTATCATAAGAAGAAATCTCCTCCAATTCTGCGTTGCATTGTGTGTGTGGCGGGAGGTCTTATGGTAGTCTCATTTTCCAAAAGCATTGCGAATTGACTTTAAAATTATCTTTGTTGTTGTTGTTTTAAAAGATAAGTTGTTTAAGTTTCCACACCAGTCCCATGACTGACTCGAAGTTTATTGTTTTCCTTCCTAAACTCTAGGTGCCCACGAATTTCTACACGGGCAGTCCAGAGTCAGGTTTATCAGGATATTCTGGGATTCAGGAGCTGCTGGAGGCAAGCTGGAGAGCATGGCGTATTCACTAGTATATAGTATTTCTTTTCCGCTGTTTATTGTTGTTTTGTTGTTGTACACTCTGGTAATAAAATGTAATCTGATGTAATGTAATAATTGATATAGTTCTTTGTTTAAAGATTATTCATTTATTTATTATATGTTGTTCCACTGTGATATGTGAGATTCTGATATTTGTTCTGTTCTGTTTTCTTTCTTCTTCTATCTTTTTCTTCTACCTCTTCTTTTAACCCTCATGGTTCGGTTTTCCGGCATTCGGTTGCTCGGTAGTTGATACAGTGGACGTATTGATGTCGATTTTCGAAAGTCGAAGAATCGGGTCCTGATAACGCATATAACCTTTGAAGTCTGGGAGTGATGGGTAAATAATGCATTCTCTTGTAAGGAACTTCCTTTCCTTTTTTTGCTGGTTTGTATCTCTCCTCACTACATTTCCTGCATTTCTTAAGATTAATGTCACCTTTCCAATATAACATACAACCTTTTATACATGTATCTATCTTCTGGTAGGGCAAACCGAAAGCAGACATTAGTTTTTTCACTTTATAATGACTATCGCACATCAGATTATTGGGTGACATATGTGGTTTTGCAGCTTGTACAACTGCTGTAAATCAAGCTTCTATAAAATTGAATTTTGATTTCATAGTAATGTATTCGGCAGCAACTGACAATTCCGTTCTGCTACTACAACCTTCCCACAACGGTCTTTTCGCAAATTCCAATAAATCATAAATTCTTTTCACCCCCTCAGTCGGTTCTTTTTCGACATTTACATCATTAACTTAAACAGCAGCGAACATTGACCGTGCTGCATCTTCCACCATCTCTACTATTGGATTCGTCGTAACATTATTGTTATTCACCTTAGCCTTAGACATTATAGAATTAGATGCACCAATGTTTTCTTCATGACGATCCCAGAAATAATAGTTTGACACAAAGCCAGATTTACACATATATACAATAACTAAATCCGATTTTTGATATTGCAAATGTCGATATTTACGACACGGACAACGGATCTGTGTGCCGCCTTCTTTATTATTAGCTTTAGCGAATTTAACAAATTCATGTACACCATCCTTAAAATGTTTTTTCGTTGAACCTTTCGTTCCTGTTTGACTTTCATACATCCAGGTATGGTCGACAAGATAGTTGAACATTTTTCCTAATTTAAAAACATATATATTAGAAATTTCGACAGCATTTCTTTTCTATTCCGATATGCATATAGACTTTGCATCTGAATTTTATGTGATTATTATCGTATTTTCTAATCTTCCAAAGCCTTTTGGGACTAAAGGCTTTGTTGCTGTCTTATTTTCATTTAAATTATTTATATTAATTAGAGATAGATTAAAATAAGCAAGAAGTTTATTTATAAATTATTTTCTTTAAATCATTTATATTAAGATGTTTATTGCATATAAGGCAATAAACATCCAAATAGTCGCTTCACCTAGGCGCTAGAAATAAACGGTAGCGTATCGAGGGGATACGCCCTTCGCATATTATCGGCACAACCCAAATGGACTGGCTACTGAGACTTTCCAGGTATAAATACGCAAACACATGGCGCACAGGCCAGTCAAAAACACTCGACAACCAAGCTATCCTCACTCAATCCAAATACAAGGCACACAGGCCAGTCAAACAAAACTGGATGACCAAGTCGTCATCACTCAATCCAAATATAAAATATAAGGGATCGATCGGGAATAAAATTCAAATTCACACTTTCACACTTTCAAATTCCAAATTCCCAATTCACACTTTCACACTTTCAAATTCTAAATACCTACACCCAATTATTCCCAACTCACACTTTCAAATTCAACAATTTCATACTAACAATAAACTAACACGCTAAATTAGCAATACCTACACCCAATTATCATCACAATAATGTACATTTAGACCTAAATAAATAATTTAATTTGAAATTAGGGTTTAGAAAATTACCAAATTCAAGAAAAAGAGGAGATTCCGGCGAGTTCTAGGCTTCTACGACGACGACGATGGAGGGTGACGGCTGGAGAGGGTCGGAATCGGTGATGGGGAAGAAAAATCGTTTTTTATTAAGCAAAGAAAGTGAAGAAGAAGATCTCGGCTGAAACTTGTATACTCGTTATGGAGTCGACTGGCATCGGCTGGTATCGGCCCGATTAGTGATGGCTTGAGTCGTTTAGGGTCGGCCCGTATATTTTTTTTTTTTAAATTCTTTTTTTACACCTATTTCATTAAAAAAATAAAAAACACTACTACAATATAAATAAAATAAAATTGACATTTATTATTATTATTATTGATCCAATCACAGGTCATGATAGCTTAAATTGATATTTTCGATGATATATGTTCGTATAATTCGAAAGTTTTTGTTGTTGAAAATCTAACTCGCACGACCAATCGGTACAACTTTTAGTCGATCCGTTATACAAATTCGATAAAGTTGGTTATATGTAACATTTTCAAGAACTAAAATAATTTTTTAAACCGTTGGGTAATCAATTATGAATTTTTAAATGTATTTGGTATAATAAAATTATATAAAATAAAATATGCGGCGTAAAATAAATTCTTTATATCTTACGTCGATCTAAGTTATTTTGGACATGTTTCCATAATATGGTTTAAAAATAAATAAATTCATAAACCGTTGGATTCGCAAAAAATCATCGAAAATAAAATTATCCAAGAAATATATCATTTTGTAGGAGTTAGCTATAATAAGTGTTACAGCTAACTCCTAGAAAATAACATATTTCTTGGATAATTTTGTAGGCGATGATTTTTTATGAATCCAACCGTACAGATTCGATTAAAATACTGCAAAGCATCACTGGTTCAAATTTGGTCTCTTTTGAAGGTCGTTCGGCCTTCGAACGAAAGGTTTTTGGTCAGAAAATCCACGAACGGCCATAAGTTTGAAATTCAAGATCGATATCTCAGATTCGTATATTTTTAAACCATATTCTAGAAACGTGTCCAAAATACTTTAGACGACATAAGATTCAAAGAGTTTATTTTTACACCGCATATTTTATTTCATATAATTTTATTATACAAATACATTTAAAAATTCATAATCAATTACCCACGGTTTAAAAAATTATTTTTGTTCTTTAAAATATTACATATAACCACCTTTATCGAATTTTCATGTGAGCTAGATTTTCAACAACGATAACTTTTCGACTTACACGAACATATATCATCGAAAATACCAATTTAACCTATCACGATCCGTCATTTGGTGAATATTAATAATCATACATGTCAATTTTATTTTTCTTGGCCATTTTAGTAGTGTTTTTTTTATTTTTTTAAACGAAATAGGTGTTTATAAGAATTAGATTGGAAAAATAATTAAACAGCCGACGCTAGCCGACTCGGGCCGTCCCCAGCCGACGTAAACTTCAATAGAATTTTCGCCGTCCCCAGCCGACTCCATAATGGAGATGGAGCCAACTCCGACCGACTCCAGCCTTCATCCTTATTTTAAAGTATTCTAGTAGTGTATAAAGTACTTAGAAAAAGTTTAATGGGAGCCCTCAAATTGAAACAGAACAGAAAATTTGTCTGAATCAAGATGGAGCCAGCAATAGAATGTAGTAAAGTCCGCATGGATTCATTTGTTGGTATTACATATTGTATTTATCACATTTTCTTACAGTTTGATGATTTATTTTCGAAGTATTTAATTCAAGTATTAGTAACGATTATGTAGATTTAACAACGATGCACAACTGAGTTTATAGTACACATTCATGTCAGAAATTAATAATAATAATAATAATAATAATAATAATAATAATAACAACAACAACAACAACAACAACGATATGCACAAGTTGAATAAGTCATATTTCTTGATGATAGCTTATCGAAAAACATGTCTGCCTTGCAACATATTACTGGTGCGATAATGATATTTCTTCCAATAATACATTGCTGACCAACTTGTTTACCTTAAATTATTTACATAAATACCTGTCAGGAATAAATTATACTTTTACCTCAATCGTAATATTTAGGACTTGATATTTTGTTACAAAAACTAATTCAAGACCCAACCTGGAAAACTTTACCAATATAAACTAATCTTACAATTTTTTTATATTGATAACGAATAGATCAAAAATATCTTTCCCGAACAAGATAAATATCACAATATTACTTTTCACATAATATCAACACAGAAAGTTAAACTTAACCAAATACAAAACAATCATGTTATATCATATGATGAGTATATGTTTTAACTCGGACATTTAGATTCACCAGCAAAGATGAGTATGGTACCGACCATTATGCTTTACATCCTAATCATTTCTTTATGTATTTATGTAATAATATTGGTGTTAATAATTGTAAACAAGTAAGGGAACATGAGATTCACAACATAATTTATTTTTAGATAAAGTAAAATGACAAAATAGGATCGAATTAACCATTATGCTTCACATCCCAACCATCTCATTTGATTGTAGAGCCGTCTGGCCGCAGTGCTGGTGCCGAACACCTTGCTTAGAGTGACTATATTTAGATAATTTTGTGTTAGATTTCGATGATACAATATTTCCATATCAAATAATATTAGAAAGATATTGTTGATTTCGGTGATAGAATATTTTTAGTTATATGAGATTTGGATGATATTTGAGTTAATGTGAAATAATGACTCAAATATATTGCATCTTTTATTGCATTATAGAAGACAATGAATTATCTACATAAGAAGGAGAATTAATTTTGGAAGAACAAAGTAATCAAATAATTCCCCAATCAACTAATTAAAGATGGCATTTTATCAGGTGCGTGCATATTGAAGGAAACTAGAAAAACCAAATAGATAACTGTTTTCCATATGAACAGAAGAACTAATGAGGTGTTGATTTATAACCATAAATCAATTATTTCTATCTTAAGTAATAATCTCTGTATAAAAATAGTTAATTTTTATTAACCCGTTTTTAGCAAAGCAGATCTCAATTGGACTTGGAGGACTAAAACAGAGTTGAGACGACTTGAAAACTGGAAGGCACACTCAAATGAACTAATAAAATAGCTTGGTAAAATTTTAGCTAAAAATACGCTAAGTGTAACATCCCATAATTTTATAAATGTTCAGTTAATTTTAAATATTGAAATAGTTAGTTTTAAATTTTAATAACTTGAATTCAAATATAGTAATTATTCAAAATATTTGAATTATGAACTGAATATAAACTAAATGGTTTTAATAGCCTTATTTAACTCATTTTAATTAATAAATAATAAACTCATTTTTTAAATTTGTTTAAACTAATAAATGATTTGAATGAATAATAAGAAAATTAATTTTTGCTATAACGACGTATTTTTAATTTAATTTATTTAATTTTTCTAGAATTTTTAATTCAGGAAGTATTTAAATTTCGTTTGACGATTTTTCGGCAAATGACAGTATTTTTGTATTTTTACAGAATATGATAAACAGTGCATATTATTACTATTTTTGGGATCGTATCTCACTTTTAAGCATGATTTTATTTTTGTTCTGTTGCTCGCGGTTCATACGCAAACGAAATTCTATGTGGTAAAATGCCAGAAATTGCAAACTAAATATATCTCGACACTTAGACAAATCAACAACTCGACCTTCCCTTTTTCCCCTCCTTTTTCTTTTGTGTGTTCCAATAAACAAACAAATAATAAGAAAACAAACTTATTTTTCTAAAATTAAAATCTCACAATCCACTCAATGAAAAAATATAAGTTGATATCTTTAATTTTGCTGTGAGTAGATCTATGCATCTATGAGGCATTTTGTAGGGTGCGGCATCGTCTTGTGATGTTCGACGGTAAAGTTGTGAGCTTAGGAAAACTAGGGTTTGGATTTTTGAGGTATGTAGGTGGAGTAGAGAAAAATGGAGTGTAGCATGGTGTTTAACGTGTGGAGGAGCACTCGTGGGCAAAGTATGGAGATTGCCGATCAAGGGGAGTCACGTGTGACATTTTGAGGTAGTGCATTCACCTATATGGTTAAGATTCTAGGGAGGGGGTCGAGTGTAAGGGGGTTGGTCTAGAGAGTCAATAATTTGAAGAGAAGTCCGTTGGTTATATCCATTCGTCGACTGGTGGACTAGAGGCTCCATGTAGATGGTTGGTCATGCATGACAATGTGGGTTGTTGTGCTTATATATGTACATAGGAAGGAGTTTGGGAAGGGGAAGAGAATTTAAGGGTAATTTAATAATTTTGAATTGATAATTTGTGCAATAATTGATTAATTAATTCTCAAACTTATAAAATGCAGAACACTTCATATAAGGTCCAACAAGACATGGTATTTTGCATTGCGCTCGTAATGGAGAGAGATACGCGATGGAATTAGTTTCGTTGAATTTGAAACAAGTGAAATTTCAGGCTAAAATCGAACATCATTCAATTTTAGTTAAAATTGGAATGCCTAAGCATCCGTTGAAATTTGAGTGAGTTAAACCCACCTTTCTGGAAATCATTATGATATGTAGTAGATAAAATTTATTGTGTATATTTGGATGAATTACTAGTTGATTTGGTAAAATATCCGCTTTTGAAAAACGAATGACATTTTAAATGAAATATAGAGAATTTTAACGAGAAATCAAAATTTCTCGTTGTTGTGATTTTTAATTCCGGTTGTATACCTATTGATTTTATTTCAGTTATATACCTGTTATATAAATTGTTAAATGTCAAAATTTGATAGTTTGGCCGTACTGGATGTGAAAAAGACATATTTTAAAAGTTGAACTTTTTTGATGAAAAAAGTAATAATAGCATTGGTTAAGTGATACGGTAGCTATTGGCCTTGTTATAGTTTTTTTTAAATACTATTAATTACCGTTTTGATTTGGAAATGGTTTGATTTGGAAAATGATTTTTAATCTAACCTTTTTGGATTTTCTATGATATTTTATTTAAAAATAGTTTTTTTATTTCTCATTTTACTTCAACTTGTTCCACTAATCCTTTCTAATAAACGTATATATGTAAATGTTTTAAAATTATTTTCAAAAGTATTTATCTTTATAAAATAGTATTATAAGAATGGATGTTTACTTTTTTTAAAAAGGGTTCGCCTTTTAATTTAAAGTAATTTTTTTTAAAATAAGGTAGAAATATTTTGGAATAGATATTTGCGAAACATTTTATATTAATTGTTATATTAAGAGACTAGATTTATGTTATTTGTTAATAAAAGAATAATTTTATAAACGGCATTTTATAGATAAAAAGAGTAGGTTTATAAACAATATTTTTAAAAGGGAAAAAGTAACATTTTGAAATATTGAAAAATAAATCACATTTGAAAGTTTACAGAAATAGTGGAATGATCATTTATGGAAAGTATTTGATTCTATTTTGGAGACTGAAAGTTTACGATAAATTTGGAGATTTATAAACAGTATTTTATAAATAGAAATGAATTTATAAAAGGATTTTTATATATATGAAAGAAGTGTTTGAAAGGATTTTTATAGTAATAAAAGGAGATTTATAGAAGAGTTATAAAAAGAAATGAGTTTTATAAAAAAATTATAAATGAATTGTGATGTCCCGGGAATTTAGGCAATAATTATTTAATAATTTCATTGATAATTATTTTAAAATGTGAAATATTGATTTAATAATTTAATTCAAACTGGAATTTTCTTATGAAAATTATAATTATTTAGTTTGTTTAATGATATTCTTTTCAAAGTTAAAAATATTTAAGTTATAAATTTATCTCTCTAAGCTTATTTAAAAATATTTTATTTAGAATGTATAAATGTTTATACATTGTAAATAGAGGATTTGGTTTTAATTTTAATTTATATTAAATAAAGGATATTTTATAATTTTATATATAAATGTATAATTTGTAAATTGACTTAAATTGATTTAAATTAGTATTGTAAACTTTTCAAAGGGTTTGTTTTAAAAAAATAAAAATCTTTCTTATATCTTTATAAAAAGTAAGTAAGTATTTATTTGTTTATAAGAATAAATATAGTTTAGATTTTATTTTATAATAAAAGTTTGTTGGTTTTATTTTAAAATTGCTTTTCTTTTGAAATAAGATTTAATTCATTCTTCTTAAAATATAACATTTGGTTTGAAAACTCTTGAATAAAATCTAATTCAACATTTCTTTTTCTTCTAAACATCTTTTCTTTTGAAACTTAATTTCATAAAGAATGTTATTTTTTTTACAATAATAATAATAATAATTAAGCAAACATTAAAATGTAAATGTATAGTTGTATAAAAAGCGTATATGTATTTATTTAGAGGCTAATGTTAATAAATCATTTAGAAACATTTTAAAACAAATTAGTAATGGTTTATGACAAATTTAAATGCATTCATAAATTTAGAATTCTCTTTTTATTGAAATGTACATGTGTTAAATTTTTAAACTATAAAATAGACACTTGTAAATCATTTATCTTACTTAACATAACAAGTGGCATGCTAATTTATTTTTGAAATTTATTATTATTGATAGGAAAACATAACATAGCTAAAAAGCATTTTGATAAAAACATTTTTTTCTTCAAATTGAAAACAGAAATCATATTTCTGTAAATCAAAAACTTAAAACCAATTCATGTTTACAAATCTGCAAAACCAAACTTCAATTAAAAATCTGCAAATCAATTTCTTCAAAAACAAATTTCAATCAAATCTACATGCTAAGTTACATCATCAAATCTTGAAAACTCAACAAGTATAGGACCAGATTCAACTTGCAAAACCAGATTTCAAAAAGCAACTTCAACTTCAAAATGCAAGCCAGGATCAACATGCATTTCAAAATGCAGTTCTGGAAAACGAATCTGCACCCAAATTATTTCTGCATCTTCTAATTAAATGGTGAGTAAGCTTCTTATCTTTTAAAAAACAGTTTTCTTTAGAAATCAAAATCAAACATAAATTAAAGAACTTATGTTTTCCTTTATTTACAGAAATTAAACTGTTTTAAACAAAACTGTTCTGTTTTGTTCTAAAATGAAATGAGTAAACTCACATGCACCAAATTTGTGACATCTGAGCATATGAAGTGAAAGAAATAAAATGATGTGGTGATTGTTTATTCATGAATGTTCTGTGTGTATGGGATTGGATATGTTCACATGTTTTTGATTTCTTGAAAAACTGCATATAGTGTTAGTTGTAAATTAGGATATTCTTTATGGAAAAGCTTTATCATTTGAATTGTTCCAGCTAGAAAAGTTATTGTGTAAGCAAATATGTGGTTTAGTATAAATATAGGTTTTATAAATTAAGATTTAGTCAAAAAAAAAGTTAGAACTGAAGTATGCTACCCTCTGAAAAACAACTCTGCAGTAAAAAAATTTGGAAATAAACAAAATAACAAACTTTTTAAACATTAAACAGTTGTAACCAGAATGCATGATTGAATTCATGGATTTGGAAACAAATATTACATTTTAAATTCACAAGAGGGCGAGCATTTCTGTGTTAAACAGATTGGGTTTTTTTTTGGTTTGTTTGAGTTTCAAGTGAATCATGGAGGCTCTGGGTTTTTCTGGAGGTGGAATGTAGAGGGGTTGGTAGGGGAAGATGGTCAGTAGTTTATGTCAGTGAGGTGGTGATAGATGATCAGAAGTTGTTTCAGAGGAGATGGTGATTGAATTGAGGTTTCCAGGTTTTCAAAAAAAAAAAAAAGAAAACTTGATTTTAAGTGTGCAGTTCTTAGCATTTGCATAAGCTCTTTGTTGCATCGAGTAGGAAGGGAATTTGGGAGGTTGCAGAAGGGTTGTAGATGGAGCTATAGCCGGAGTTGTAAGTGGTCTGGTGATCGGTGATTTGGTTGCAAGATGTTGACAGGTTGGTCTTGGTTGCAGTGGTAACTCAGGTGAACTATTGGGTGTGCAGGGTTTTGACCCGAAGTAGAACTCGGGTGTTTTTGCTTTTAACTCGAAGCAGATATAGGTTGGGCTCGAGTATAGGTTTACAGAGTTGAAACAGAGAGTTTGCAGTTTTTACATGTTGAATGAAATCTAAATTTTAGTGTGGGAATTTGATTTTAGGTGGAAGTAGAACTGAATTCAAATGAAGTTTGAAATTCAAAGTTTTTATAAATGAAATTTTTAGATTTTAAACAAGTTTTAATTCTGTTTTAAATCCAATTTAAAACAGTTTTCAGGTTTAAACCTGAGAGATTTGCAGTTTTAAATTTTTGAATAAAGTCATATTTTAAGTTGAAACTTGATTCAGGTAATACTTGAATCTGAATTCAAATATAGTTTTGAGTTCAAAAGTTTTTAAAAATGAAATCTTAAAATTAAATTCAGTTTTAAAACAAAATTAAAATAGTTTGCAGGTTTTAAACCAGAGGATTATGCAGTTTTAATTTTTGAATGAATCCATCTTTTTAAAGTTGGATTTTGATTCAAGCATAAGTTGTAACTGAATTCAAATGTAGTTGTGAATTCAAAGTTTTAAAAAAAATGAAAATCTAAATTTAAACAAGTTTAAAATTCAGATTTGAAGACAAGTCTAAAACAGTTTCAGGTTTGTCTTTTTAAAACCAGAATTAGATTTAAAAAAAAACAGTTTTGTAAGTTTTAAAGGTATGAACAGATTTAAATGTTGAAGTAAAACTTAAATTTGTTTCTGAATTCAGATTAAATTTTTTTTTTTTCAAGTTGCTTTGAAAACCAGTTTTGAATTCAACAGTTTGTAAATTTAAAATGAATGAACATATTCAAATGTTTAAAGGTGAATTTGAAAATGAAATTTCATTTCAAATAAGTTTAAACTTGAAAAGAATTTAGTTCCTTTAGTATTTGAATTAAAATATGAAGTGTTAATTTAAATTTGAATTGAAATAATCAATTAATTTTCAAAGCTTAATTTATTTTGATCAAATAAATTTGTTTTAAATCTTTCTTTATATTTAAGTAATGGATGTTGTTTAAACATTCATTTTTATTTTAAGGTTTATAATTATTCTAATTTGGATTTATGTTTAAATAATTAAACATTTGAATCTTTTAATAAATTGGAATTTGAATTTAATTTTTAGAAATGTAATGTGTTAATACATTTTGAATTTAGATGAGTCATTGATAAGTAATTTAATTATTTTGAAAAATATTTAAGATAGTTAAGGGTTTACTTAATTATTTGGTACTGGGTTAGATTAATTTTGATAATTAATCTAATTCAAATTTTTCTTAAGTATATAATTAATGAAATGTGTTAATTTATAAATGGTGATAATTATCTAAGGATAATTTAGTAATTAATTAAGGAAATTAATTTTGATAATTAACTAGATTGATTAATTGAAATTTGTTAAGTATAATTAATTGTTAAAGTAATTAAGGAATTAATTACTTATTGTAATTAATTTTAAATTGTGATTTAATTAAGTTAATTAATTTAGTTTAATTAATTTAAATAAATCATTTGATGATTTTTAGAGTGTAATTACTTAATGTAATTAGTGGAGCAGGATTACTTAGAGAAGTAATATTGATAATTACTGAAATGTAATTAGTAAATTAGATAATTACTTATGTAATTAATTAAGGAATTAATTAATGATTTTTTAATTAATTTATAAATGAGTAATTAAAGATAGTTAATTACTTAATTGGATATTAATCAAGGTGATTAATAATTAGATTAAATTCTAAATGTAATTAATTTTAACTAAGTAATTTATTTAAATATTAGAGATCATTAATTATTATAATTAATGATGTAATTAAGGATTGTTTGATTTAGTTAAATTAAGTGATTAATTAATTGTAATTAATTAAGGATAAATGTAATTAATTATAATTAATTAATAAATGAGTAATTAAATGTTAATTACTTATGATTAAGGTTAATTAATTTGTGGAAATTAATTAAAAACTAATTACTTATTGTAATTGGTGAATGATTAATCAAAGTTGTTTAATCAAGTTAAATACTTAGTGGATAATTAATTAACTGGGTTAATTAATTAATGGATGTTGAGCAGGATTTAAATATAAGTAATTAATTTAATTTATTAATTAGAGATGGTTGTAATTAATTTAATTCATTTTAAATTAATTATAATTGTTGGTTAGTAAATCACCGCTTATGGATGTTATTGATTAAATGGTTGTGATATCAGTAATGAGATTAGTTGTATCTGTATGATATAGATGATTGTTTAAGTATGATGGTTTGTGATGGATTATTTGGTTGTGATGATTATTGTTGTGATGATACAAATTATCTGTTTATGTTTTGAATATGATTATCTATTGTGATATGTAGTTTATCTATCTATGTGATTAGATGACAATGAAATAAGTTAATTATTTAAAACTGTAGGATCTAGATTAACCCTAGAGGGGGGGTGAATAGGGTTATAGCAAATTTTCTCGATTCAAACACAGAAATAAACTGTATGCTGAAAAGTAAATCACACACAAAATTTACCCAGCTTCGGCAACCCCTGCCTACTGCTGCATTCACAGATTTCTATTAGAATTAAACAGTATCACGCTTACAACAACTCTACTAGACTCGCAGACCCTTTTGCTCCCGCTCACAAACACTCTACTAGACTCGCAGACCCTTTGCTCCCGCTCACAAACACTCTACTAGACTCGCACACCCTGCTCCCGCCTATAGAGTTTCGTTTACTCGCAAACTCTGCTCCCGCCTATAGAGTTTCGCTTACTCGCAAACGCTGCTCCCGCCTATAGAGTTTTGCAAACTCGCACCCCTGCTCACTGAACTAATTCTAAATAGACAATCTGACACTACCTAATCCCTAGGTGGTGATTTACAAATTCTTTGACTCGAAAAGAAAAAAACAACTTCAAAAATAACCGTAGGAGCAAAAATTAAAATACGAACTTGAATGCATAATTTTTGCTCAAATAAAATAAGAAAACCCCTTTAATTTAAAACTCTAAATAACTAAATAACTAAATCCCCTTTGAAAATAAACAAGGCCGGCCCTTGTTATTTTTCACCCGATCCACTGTGAAGTAAAAATGCGGCCTCTCTTTGTCGAATTAGGGCTTCAGCTTCTTTCTCGAATTAGGGCTTCGTTCTGATGATCAATTCTCTGATTTGTGACCGATGGCTTGCGTCGCTTGTTCTCTGATAATTGATTCTTGTTGCTAGCTCGTTCTCTGATGATCGATTTGCGTTGATAATTCGTTCTCTGATGATCGAGTTGTTGATGATTCGCTATGTTATTTCTTTTCGTTGCTGGTTTTAATGATTTGCTTGACTCTATAACTCGATGCCGATGATGTAAATTGGATTCAGTATTTATATGAATTCGTGACACTTGAATTTCTTCGTATCAATTTGATACTTTCCTAATTCTCAATTACCTGTTGCGCACGTCTTTCCTGATTTTGTGACATCTTGATACACACGGCTCTCCTGATATTTTTTAACTTGATAATCACGGTTTTGAATTGAGAGCGTTCGATCCTTCTTGTATAAAAAACAGAAACTTTCCCTTTGTAATTTGCGTTGACTTTTTCAAAGAATACAAATTTGAGTTTCATTGAATTCTGACTTCGATTTGTATTTTACTTCGATCATCTCTGCAATGTTGAACTTCGTCAATACTGTATTCGTACGTGAATTTTTATCACTGCGTTACATTTGTACGTCTGCATTGTTATTCTTCGACTTTGGCACTGATCCATGATTTCGACTTGGACTTTGCATTGAGTACATATGATGACATTTTGGTTTACCACATGCTGCTTGCTTTAGTCTCGGCCTGAACCTTTGCATTTCATCCATACGTATATGCTCACTGTCTTTGTATACATTATGCACATTTGTTACTGTCACTGCATCATATAATGTTGCTGTAGCATGTACTCGAGTCATGATAGCATTTGCTTCTGCACTGATACATACATTTGTCTTGTTGACATGATTTGCACTTTCACTGTTGCTCTCAAGTTTTGTTCATCCAATTCGTTGATACTTGTAACTTTCTGCACATATAAACTTGCATTCATGTATACTGATGTTGTGCACTGATTTAAGCTTCACTGAACTTTGGCCTTGAGCATTGCTGTGTCATTGAGCATTTGGTTTTGTTTGCATTGTTGATTCATCACTTCGTTTGATATGTTGTCCACCTGAGTTTGAGCATTTGCACATTTGAAGCCTTGTATCATGATGCAGTCTTCATTAGTTCGTGTGCTTCCAGTGTTGCCACTGTGTTTCATTTGCATAGCTGAACTTGTGTTGCCTTTGATGTTGTTGAACTTGGTGACATGCATTTCTTCAAATCTGCCTTTAGTTGTATTCATTGTGTTGTTGTCTACTGTATTGCTTCATTATGTTCTTGATAAATGCACTTCTGGAGCTTGTATAATTTGAGTTGTAGCTTGATGGTTTCATGCTTCATGCATGTACTCTGTTCATATGTTCTTGGTGGCATTTCTTTGGTCTGCACTGCTTGTTGATGTTGCTTGTGCACTGCCATATTTTGATTATTACTCTGTTGCTTCATTTGCCACTGAGTTGCATTGAGTAGCTGGTCTTTGTAGTTGTTGCTGTGCCTCTCTTGTATTATTGGTGTCTGCAGTGTGTTGCATTACCATCATTGCTGTTTGGTCTGAACTTGACGTTGCAGTTTGTAGCTGTTGACTACACCACCATATATCAATTGCTCGGCCTTTGGTTTCATGTGCATTGAGTTTTGACCCTTTGTTGTTCATTTGGGCTGCTGGACTTGTTGTGCATTGCATAGTGCATTGCCTTGTTTGTTGAAGTTGTGCTTGCACGCTTGCTATTTTTGGCTACGCACACAAGTTGGCGAGGCAGTGCACACGTGTATGAATGTACACGTGTGTATTGCAGCCACTTATGGTTACATGTCCCTGTAATATCTATATGCACGACTTTGTGATGAAAACAAGTGTGAATTATGACGAACAACCCAAATAACTGAGGCAAACCATATTTTCAAAAATCGTATTTTATTTTATATTGCAAAAATATTTCTTTTTCAATTTTACTGCGTTAGTGAATATTTTTGCAGATTTCTCAGATGCTGAATTCAAACTGGAATGCAGTTGAAGACAAAATACGAGTGCGAGTGATATGTAGTGAGGTTATCAATGTAAAAATATTTGTGATGTAATCGTGATGTAATCATAAATGTATATGTATAGTGAGAGCATGAATTTGTACTATTCAGGATTGTAATAAATATTTGTTTGAATAAAATTTCTGTTTGAATTCAAAATCTGTGTAACTTGTTCTGTTTGAATTCAAATTCAAATTCTGTGTGATTTATTTTATTCAACAAATATTTATTTAATCTATGAAAAACAAAATAGTACATTACCAAATACATTTAAATGAATATATATGTTTATTATCATCAAACAAAAACATATAAGTGCATATTCAACAATCTCCCCCTTTTGATGATAACAAACATATATTTAAGATTTTGTACATGTGTTAAATGTATTTGATCAATGATATACTCTAATTGCTCCCCCTATTTAAATGCTTCATCTCTACATGATGCTCCCCCTACATATATGCATACAAATAGAAATATATTCAAATGAGCCTAGATGCATATGGGAAAATTATTTGACCTTTGCTTGATTCTATTTGGCAAAATCTTAACTTTTCTCTCCCCCTTTTGTTATTAGCAAAAGAATAATAGTGTGAGAGAAAAATAGAGATAAAATAATCGATATTAATCCAACATTAAACTCAAATTGAATATAAATATTAAACTTCAATAAGAATCAAACAAAAACCATAACTACCCTTGTTAGGCGCATATTCCACTTTTAGAAATGATGGATATGATGTTCATATAAAATCATACAGTTGAATCTTCTTGTGGTACATTTATATCAGGAATTTGAATATCTACTAATCATGCATAACCGTTAGGACTTTTAAATGAGATTAGTAGTATTCGAATTTAATTTAAAAACGAATTCAAGTATCTTCTAACCACGCATGACCGTGAGGACTTTTAAATGGGATTAGAATCAACTTGTCTATTTAAGCAATTAATTTTGATATGCGTTCCATACATGCATAACCGTAAGGACTTTTAAATGAGCATGGAAGCACATAATCAAAAATCCAAGTAATTCACCCATGCATAACCGTGAGGACTTTTAAATGAGAGTGAATACTTTGGATATTTATTTATTTATTTAAAAAATATGACATGAAAAACAAATGATTCCTGATTATAGTACCACATATCGACAAACTATATTGAATATTTGATAAACCATGGTCGATAGAAATAATGATAGATATAGAAATGGTCATGGAATCTTTACCCAACAAAATTTTTATAATTCTTGTTTTAATTCCTAAAGAAATTTTCCAAATATACTCTCTTGAGTAATGTATGTTAAATATCAACACTCATCACTTTTTCAATCACTATTTATCTCTTTGATAATTAGTAGGGAGTCGGATCAGTCAAAATTTGTCATTTAAAATCAAATAAAAATGACTAATCTGAAAATATGGTCAAACAATTATTTTCTCGAAGGGGGTATATGAGGAAAAAAATTCTGCTAAATGAAAAATTATTTTAAGTGAAAAATATGCAGATATTTTCTTTGAAAAAACGATGCAGCAAATGAATGTTTCAAAAATTAATCACGTTACACTAGTAATTTCTCTATCAACTATTACCAGTGTAATCTGCATCTGAATTTAAATTTCACTCAATATTCACTCGTTGGATGTCAAAGACCAGATTGTGAAATTTCAACAAACTATTTCAGAATGAAATTTGAAATGAAGCCATGTTCACACTCAAACAAATATCATAGTTTTAAACTTAGAAACCATAGGATGAACAACTATCATCATGAGTAATCAACAGTCAATCAACATCATAATTATTTCAAAAACAATTTCTTGAAATCCTTTTTAACACCTTTCACATGAAATTTGAAATCGTGCAAATTTACAAACAGTGACCAAAATGTCAAAACCAATATAACTACGTGTAGCATGAGTAGACAGTAATCAATCAACATCATAATTTGACCAAACAAATTAAGTTCAATGATGAAAGGATGGTTGGTCTACTTTTAAGCACAAATCAAAGTAAGAACAAGTCAAAGGAAAAATCATATCAATAAGTCAGAATTAAAGACATCACATCATTATCGCAATTTTGGCTGATTTTTATTCAGAATATGGTGCAGATTATATTTAATATACCTTCACCTGTTTTACCTTTACGATAATTTCTCGTGATTCCCCATTGTGATTCTGTCACCTTTATATTAGGCTAAGGAACTTTGCTATGTTGCCCGTTGTGTTTCTGGAACAGCCAAAATCCAGATAACACCGTTGTTGTTCCTTAGCCTGCCACCACACCTACACGATGAAAGATTTTTGTGACCTATTTCTAGGTCCATGATTGTTAGTGGCATAAACATTATGAATAAACAAACCCTTTGAAACCCAAACTTGTTTAGTCCTATTATTCTTGTTCCAATAGACATGAAATTTGTTTGTAGAATTCTTAGGAACCCAAACTTGTATAAATTTTGTGTTCTTATGACTACAATTTTCAACATGATGTCCAATTATTTCACATTTATCAAAGATACTTTTCCCTTTTGCATTATCCTCAGCTTGTGTTTTCCCAAAACCAAGTCCTTTTCTGTTGTTAGCAAAAATTTGATTTCCCAATAGCATGTTGAAAGATTTTTCGCCTCTTGAAAAGTTATTCAAAGATTTCTCAAGATTTTGGACTTTGGTTTTTAGTGTTGTATTTTCAGTGACAAGTGAGGTGCATCGATTTATAAAATCCTTTTTCCTAGTGTCGATGGTTTCCTTAAGATTCAAGTTTTCTTTTTCAAGATTCTCAGAGTTATTTTTAAGTCTTGTCAATTCTGAATCTAAAACTTTACATCTTTTACATTCTAGGTTTTGAATATTTTCAAGTTCAGTTTCTAACCTAAAATTTTTACGAGCAAGTTCTCTCCTAGCAGTTTTCAGTTTTTCAATTTTAGATTCAAGAGCATCAACTACTTTAGTAAGATCAGAACACATAAAAACAAGATCTCTATAGGAATACTCACCTTCCTCACTAGATTCCTCTGAGCTTGAATCTGAATTTGATTTCGCCATAAGACATAAGTTAGCCTCCTCTGAGCTGCTATCCGAAGCTTCTTCTCCTTCTTCATCATCCCAAGTCGCTGCAAATACCTTCTTCGTCTTTTTCTTTCCTTTGTTGTTTTTGAGGAGTGGGCATTTTTGTATGAAGTGTCCGGGCTTCTTGCAGTTAAAGCACGTCGGTTCATTATCGGAATTGTTAGAATCTTTTGGCCTATTACGATTTGTTTTCTTCTTGCATGGCTTGAATCTCGACCATTTTCTAAGATTATTGACAGCCATTGCAAGCTCTTCAATTGGATCTTCTCCTTCTTCATCGCTTTCTTCTTTGCTCTTTAAGGCAATCGTCTTTTTCTTTGGTTCGGAGTTGTTGCGTTCTTCCTTTGCTTTTAGCTCAAGCTCATATGTCATCAAGTTTTCAATCAACTCGTCCATGCTTAGCTTACTCAGATCTTTCGATTCTTGGATTGCCGTGACTTTTGCCTCAAAGTTCATTGGTAAGACTCGTAGTATCTTCCGCACAAGCTCTACCTCAGTGAATACCTTCCCAAGTGCTCTAGCATTGTACACCAAAGTTGAAAAGCGTCCAAACATGTCCTTTATGCTCTCGCTTTTGTCCATCACAAAGTTCTCGTATTCATTGCTGAATAGGGCTAGACGAGACTCCTTGACTTGAGAAGTTCCTTCGTGTGTCACCTCCAAAGTGTGCCAAATTTCCTGTGCTGTTGTACAATGAGAAATTCTATTAAATTCATTTTTATCAAGAGCACATATCAAAGCATTCATGGCTTTAGCATTTGTCGTTTTCAGTTTCTTATCGTTAGCATCCCACCTATCCTTAGGTTTAGGAATCTCAGTACCACCAAAGATTATAGTGGGAGGTTTATAGCCAGTTTCAATAATATCCCAAACATCATAATCAACGGAACTAAGGTAAATACTCATCCTAACTTTCCAGTAAGCATAATCATTTCCGTTAAACATGGGTGGCCTAACAATAGATTGCCCCTCAGAAAAAGCATTATTTGATGGATTCATGACTCTAGAGTTAAATAAAAATACCAGGCTCTGATACCACTTGTAGGATCTAGATTAACCCTAGAGGGGGGGTGAATAGGGTTATAGCAAATTTTCTCGATTCAAAAACAGAAATAAACTGTATGCTGAAAAGTAAATCACACACAAAATTTACCCAGCTTCGGCAACCCCTGCCTACTGCTGCATTCACAGATTTCTATTAGAATTAAACAGTATCACGCTTACAACAACTCTACTAGACTCGCAGACCCTTTTGCTCCCGCTCACAAACACTCTACTAGACTCGCAGACCCTTTGCTCCCGCTCACAAACACTCTACTAGACTCGCACACCCTGCTCCCGCCTATAGAGTTTCGTTTACTCGCAAACTCTGCTCCCGCCTATAGAGTTTCACTTACTCGCAAACACTGCTCCCGCCTATAGAGTTTTGCAAACTCGCACCCCTGCTCACTGAACTAATTCTAAATAGACAATCTGACACTACCTAATCCATAGGTGGTGATTTACAAATTCTTTGACTCGAAAAGAAAAAAACAACTTCAAAAATAACCGCAGGAGCAAAAATTAAAATACGAACTTGAATGCATAATTTTTGCTCAAATAAAATAAGAAAACCCCTTTAATTTAAAACTCTAAATAACTAAATAACTAAATCCCCTTTGAAAATAAACAAGGCCGGCCCTTGTTATTTTTCACCCGATCCACTATGAAGTAAAAATGCGGCCTCTCTTTGTCGAATTAGGGCTTCAGCTTCTTTCTCGAATTAGGGCTTCGTTCTGATGATCAATTCTCTGATTTGTGACCGATGGCTTGCGTCGCTTGTTCTCTGATAATTGATTCTTGTTGCTAGCTCGTTCTCTGATGATCGATTTGCGTTGATAATTCGTTCTCTGATGATCGAGTTGTTGATGATTCGCTATGTTATTTCTTTTCGTTGCTGGTTTTAATGATTTGCTTGACTCTATAACTCGATGCCGATGATGTAAATTGGATTCAGTATTTATATGAATTCGTGACACTTGAATTTCTTCGTATCAATTTGATACTTTCCTAATTCTCAATTACCTGTTGCGCACGTCTTTCCTGATTTTGTGACATCTTGATACACACGGCTCTCCTGATATTTTTTAACTTGATAATCACGGTTTTGAATTGAGAGCGTTCGATCCTTCTTGTATAAAAAACAGAAACTTTCCCTTTGTAATTTGCGTTGACTTTTTCAAAGAATACAAATTTGAGTTTCATTGAATTCTGACTTCGATTTGTATTTTACTTCGATCATCTCTGCAATGTTGAACTTCGTCAATACTGTATTCGTACGTGAATTTTTATCACTGCGTTACATTTGTACGTCTGCATTGTTATTCTTCGACTTTGGCACTGATCCATGATTTCGACTTGGACTTTGCATTGAGTACATATGATGACATTTTGGTTTACCACATGCTGCTTGCTTTAGTCTCGGCCTGAACCTTTGCATTTCATCCATACGTATATGCTCACTGTCTTTGTATACATTATGCACATTTGTTACTGTCACTGCATCATATAATGTTGCTGTAGCATGTACTCGAGTCATGATAGCATTTGCTTCTGCACTGATACATACATTTGTCTTGTTGACATGATTTGCACTTTCACTGTTGCTCTCAAGTTTTGTTCATCCAATTCGTTGATACTTGTAACTTTCTGCACATATAAACTTGCATTCATGTATACTGATGTTGTGCACTGATTTAAGCTTCACTGAACTTTGGCCTTGAGCATTGCTGTGTCATTGAGCATTTGGTTTTGTTTGCATTGTTGATTCATCACTTCGTTTGATATGTTGTCCACCTGAGTTTGAGCATTTGCACATTTGAAGCCTTGTATCATGATGCAGTCTTCATTAGTTCGTGTGCTTCCAGTGTTGCCACTGTGTTTCATTTGCATAGCTGAACTTGTGTTGCCTTTGATGTTGTTGAACTTGGTGACATGCATTTCTTCAAATCTGCCTTTAGTTGTATTCATTGTGTTGTTGTCTACTGTATTGCTTCATTATGTTCTTGATAAATGCACTTCTGGAGCTTGTATAATTTGAGTTGTAGCTTGATGGTTTCATGCTTCATGCATGTACTCTGTTCATATGTTCTTGGTGGCATTTCTTTGGTCTGCACTGCTTGTTGATGTTGCTTGTGCACTGCCATATTTTGATTATTACTCTGTTGCTTCATTTGCCACTGAGTTGCATTGAGTAGCTGGTCTTTGTAGTTGTTGCTGTGCCTCTCTTGTATTATTGGTGTCTGCAGTGTGTTGCATTACCATCATTGCTGTTTGGTCTGAACTTGACGTTGCAGTTTGTAGCTGTTGACTACACCACCATATATCAATTGCTCGGCCTTTGGTTTCATGTGCATTGAGTTTTGACCCTTTGTTGTTCATTTGGGCTGCTGGACTTGTTGTACATTGCATAGTGCATTGCCTTGTTTGTTGAAGTTGTGCTTGCACGCTTGCTATTTTTGGCTACGCACACAAGTTGGCGAGGCAGTGCACACGTGTATGAATGTACACGTGTGTATTGCAGCCACTTATGGTTACATGTCCCTGTAATATCTATATGCACGACTTTGTGATGAAAACAAGTGTGAATTATGACGAACAACCCAAATAACTGAGGCAAACCATATTTTCAAAAATCGTATTTTATTTTATATTGCAAAAATATTTCTTTTTCAATTTTACTGCGTTAGTGAATATTTTTGCAGATTTCTCAGATGCTGAATTCAAACTGGAATGCAGTTGAAGACAAAATACGAGTGCGAGTGATATGTAGTGAGGTTATCAATGTAAAAATATTTGTGATGTAATCATGATGTAATCATAAATGTATATGTATAGTGAGAGCATGAATTTGTACTATTCAAGATTGTAATAAATATTTGTTTGAATAAAATTTCTGTTTGAATTCAAAATCTGTGTAACTTGTTCTGTTTGAATTCAAATTCAAATTCTGTGTGATTTATTTTATTCAACAAATATTTATTTAATCTATGAAAAACAAAATAGTACATTACCAAATACATTTAAATGAATATATATGTTTATTATCATCAAACAAAAACATATAAGCGCATATTCAACAAAAACCCTTAAGTACAACTTGGACATTAAAATGGCGTTTGGTTTCGGTGAGACCGGGATCGGGTTTCCATATTTGGATATCTGAAAACCACATCGATTCCAATTAAACGTTAGGTCGTTAATCCAAGTGGAGCAAGTGAAGACTCGAGGTGTAAGGGCTATACGTCAGTATAACTCTGTGGGTGATTCCGTAATGAGTTTGACGGAATAGTGCTTATAGATTCGAGATGGTGATCTAGAGTGCAAGTGTTATCGTCGTTAACTCTGAGGGTGATTCCAATACGAGTGTAACGAGATAATGCCTTCGGTTTCGTTCGAACCCGGAATGAACTTGTATGGATTGAATGCTATCAGAACATCGTCAGGTGGACGATGAGCATTCTAAGATTGATATGTCCTATAAAGGTAATCGTAGCCTCAAGCCTCATCAACCGGGAATGGCTAAAACAGGGGAGGTGCAGCAAAGCTTCGTGGGTAGCCCCCACTGGAGAGAAAGATTTACTCCTGTCTAGAGGTCCCGGCTGTGTGGCAGTTGGTGACGACCAATCTGCGGGGTGGTCTTGTTCGAAACTGTTCAGTAAGGAATGGGTCCGGCTTTGTGTTGCAGGGGAGTGGGAGTACTGCTCGGTACGGTGATCTAGGCCACGTACTGTGACGGGCGGTACCCCGTAGCCCAGCCATTGATGGAATCCATAATCCAATAAGTGCCTATACGGTTTTGATTGTGCCCAACTATGTTGGAACGTGAGATGTAAGCATTCCAGCTATTTCTGTATTTTATTTTGAAAACCCTAGACACTATTATAATATCACTGGATTTCCTATCAAATGTTTTGGTTAGCGCAAGGTAAAAACTTTTTCATATTTATTTGTGGGAAGTCTTACGTGATACCTTTTCTTTTCAAAGGATTTTCTAAAAGTTAAGCAACTTTTAACCGTTTACTCACACCAGACCCCTGTCTAACCCGAGTGTTTATTTTCTGTTTTATTAAACTCTTGGGTACTCATATTACGTATGAGTAGTCAAGTGTTTTAGGATTGCTTTGACGAGTTCTGAAGGAGATAATGGAGCAGGAGGCTTCAGCGTGTAGATATATGTAGAGTTCCGCTGTGTTTGAGTCATTTCTGTATCTGTGATGTACTTGAGTTGTAGTATCTAGACAGGTGTTATAACTGTCTAGTTTTGTGTAGTTTGAGATGTATAACTCTGATGTATATGATACTATGTAACATTTTATTTGATTAATATAATTTATTCGTTCCGCTGTGAGATTCTGATGTTGTCTGTTTCTTCTTTCCTTTCTTTTCTCTTTTCTATCCCTTTCTTTCTTCTTAGCGATGCGACTTCCTGGAGTTTGGAAGTTGGGTCGTTACATGAATTTGGAGTTTTATAATTATATTCGGATATTTATAAAAGGAGTTTTATAATTATACTTTGAGATCTGTAAAAGATGATTTATAAATAATATTTAATAAAAGAGAATTGTAAATAAAGTTTTATAAAGTGATTTATAAATGGAGTTTCAAAATATAAAGGTTATATAAAAAGGAGTTTTATAAAAGATGAGATTCGATTCTATAAATGATCATTTTAAATTACGGTGGTATGTAAAGTACTCTTTCCATGCTCAACTCTAAATTCCGAGGTATGGAAACTCGTCTCTATCTTGAGAATTGAAAATGTCTATTAATGCAAGGATAGTTTTCTAACTTGTCTAATTTCATTGTTAATCGAGGGATGGTACTGATTAATGATACCGATTATAATCAAGAAGTAGTGGTAAGTATATAAGGTTTAATTTCCATACTGTTTTGCTTACACCAAAGGGAATGTGTTTTGGGTTTATTATTATCAGTGTTTTAAACAATATTTTTTTTAACCCAAATATGTATGGTTTGAATAGGAATCATTCTTATGATTTGTATATAAACTTCTACCATTAAGATAAGTATATAGGTACATATTTCGACAATTGGAAATATAACGTTTTGTGAATATACTTATATTATTAATATAATTATATGGAAAAGTTTTCTAAGTTTGAAAGCGAATGTTTTGTCAGTATACTTATACAGCTAAGATAAGTATATCGATATTTTTCAGTTGTTGAAAGTGAAGAGAGGATATGTGAGTATATCTTTGTAAAAGTATTTCAATACGAGAATTTACATAAAGGGTTTAATTAATGGAAAAATTAATTTAAGAGGCTTGGTGGTTGCTTATGTGCTTACTGTGCTTGGTTTTCTTATGAAATTAAATCTCTGATTTGTTTGTTTGTTTATTTGATAATTAACTAACTGACTATTAAATGTTGGTTAGTTTTCAAAACTATCATTGTCAGTTCGGAGAGACCGAGATTAGATATATTATTCGAAAACCACATCAAATCAGCATATTCGTTCAAATTGAAGACATCTTGAAGATGGTGGAATCGAAGATGGAGTTCTCTAAATTGCAAGAGCTACTTGCTACAAATCCTGAGGGTGATTTCAAAAAGGATATAATAGAAATGTTGCCTTCGATTTGTTCACATACTGAACAACTTGTATGCATGAATGCTTACATTGCATTATTGCTTGGAGGGCAGTGTTAGCATTCCAAGTGTGACTACTATATAAAAGATAAAAATGTAGCCTCAAGCCTCACCAATCGGGAATGTCAAATCAGTGGAGATATAGTAGGGCTATGTGGATCGCATCCATTAGGGTATGTCATTGCCTTTTTAGAAATATATATTTATGGATTTGGTTATGCATGATAGCTCTTGGGAACAGTTGTAAAGCAACCGGGGTGATGACATATTCAAAACTATCCAGTAAGAGGTAGGCTAGTCCAGTGTAGTAGGGGTGTAGGATGTTCTTGTTGACCTCGATACATTTTTCTGGAGGTGTATTGTGACTGGTGGTACCCCGGTGCATTGTCATTGATGGAATCCATTCTCTAATAAGTGTCATTTGGACTTAATTGTATACCTGTTATACTGGAATTTAATTAGTGCAACAATTTTGGCTATGATTCAATATTTATTTTAAACCCTAGAAATTATTATAACATCAAAGTATTTCCTTTAAAATGGTTTGGTTAAGGTAAAAACTCGTTTATGTTTATGTGCAACATGGTCGTATGAGATACTTTATTTATGAAAGGTTTTATAACATTAAAATCCATATTTAGCTTCAAATGCTTTAGAGCAGCTTTGGATCCTATCCGTTTAGAGTTCCAGGAGACGAGCTAGATGCCTCCAAGACATATTTTCATATATTATTATTTCCGTTGCATTGGTTGTTTATATTTATCAGCATTTTTGAGGATAGGTTGATTCAACTGTCCAGGCTGATGATAGATTATGATACTCTAATTAGATGTATGTATATTATAGTTTTCTTTTGTAAAGATCTATTGTATATTATATATTAATCGTCAAGATATGAGATTCTATTCTGTCTTTTATTTCTTTTTCCCCAACAATCCGCCTTTCCGACACTTAGATGCCCGACACGCGAATACCGTGGATGTATTAATATCGACTTTTGTGAGTTAAAATGTGAATCGTTATAAGTGGTATCAAAGCTTAGGTAGAGCGAACGCCTGGTCAATGGTTGGGTAGACTCATTTGAGATAGGTTAGTGATAACCTAGAATAAGTTTGAGTGTAATATAACAACACAATTTTAGGGTTAATTATAATAAATATTTATTAATTACAAAATGGATTTTCGGAACTTAATTAAATGATTCAAATTTATTTTAGAATATCATGGTTTATTACAAGGAAATTAGTAATGGAATTCAATGATTCGAGAATAATTATTTGTTATAAGAATTGTGAAATTAATTAATTTGGAAGCTATTTAATATTGGTTTGAAATATGAACTTTTGAGTATTTGAATTTAACAAATTCTAGAAAATTTTATAATGTTGAAAAATAAATAAAGTTGTAATATTAGAAAGTAATTTTGAGAAAGAATTTTAGAATTTGTATATAAAATTGTGTATAAACCAAAGAAAAAGAGTAAGAAATACACATACATATATATATATATATATATTTATTTAAAATTATATAAAGCCCAAAGCCCATAATCTAAAACCTTAATCGTGCTCTCGTGAGATTTCCATTTCCAGAGACTTCATTCTCTCAACCTTTCTTCCTCATTTATAAAATATCATCCACGATCACGTTTTTAGACTTTAGGAAATTGATTTCCATCCATAAACCCTAGCTCAAATAAATCAAACAACATTCCAAAATAAATTTACAAATTCTCAAATGCAAGTATGTGGTTCTGGACGTCGTTATGTGCTCATGTTAGGAAGGGATCAGATATTCGTAGAGATGTTGATTTTTATGCTAGCGATCATGGGCAGTTGAATGAAGAAGGAAACGCGACTGTTAGGTGAGTTTATATACTCGCCGATCTTTGCCTAATCAACAAAACTTTATATATATATATATATATATATATGTATGTATGTATGTATATATTCTTGTTTTGTATTGAGGTTTTCTTTCATATAAATTGAAACCATTAAAGTAAACGTTGATTGAATGAGAGGTGAAGGAATCGAATGCATCGGGCGATCAATTTCATGTAGAACCACTCCAACCGATCAATTAGTCCTTAGATTTTGACAGACTGGTGGCAAATAGTGGGAAGGAACCATTCTCATGTGAAAACAATAAAATATCATTTTAAAATCGTAATCTGAAAACGTCCCTATTTGTCGGGCAAACAAAGCTCTATTTATGAAATCAAAAGTAGCTACTATTGCTTATATAGTATCTCTTACTTGTATAAACTTCATAAAAGAACAATACAAATTTGTTGTTTCAATTAATAATACAAGCAACACACAATATATAATAATCATATGCAAACAAAAATAGTACAACCATTATGTGCAACAAAAGAATCCATCATACATCCATAGCAATCAAAACTAACGGTTTGTTCAGTTTCGGAAACTTTTCATCGTACAAGTGTGATAAATAAACTACAAAGTGTACCTTACGCTCAACAGCCTTTGGTAATTACTCAATAGATTTTCCACACAACCTCAAACAAATTAAAGCATCATTTCCCAAATATCCCATAAGCCAAACAACAAAGAAATTTAAATATTATTTGAGTTTATTCTATTGGTTTCTTTAACACATCATTTACTTTCCATTTATTTTTCAATTCTCATTCATTCTTGCAAGATTATCTTTTGTTAATTTACATTTATTTACTTACATAGATTATTTCCCATTCAATATTTAAAATCATCAATGAATAAATTCTTGAAGTATTATATAATTTTCTTGCAGTTTAATCACATTTATATACTTATATAACTTGATTTCCATTTAATATTAATATTCATTAATGAATCACTTCATACTTAAGTTTCTTTACTTTTTGATTCACATTTATTTTTCATATATCGTATCATTTAATATTAAATCTTTTAATGAATAATTTTTGTCACTTAAGCTTTTACTTGTATAATATTCTATTACATATTCATATTTAACAATACAACATTTAAACATTTTTGGTAAGTTTTATATATGTTTTTAGAATGTAACTGAATGTTATACAAATTTATCTCATTCTTTTTAGTTAACAAAAATTTTCAATAGTTTACATCTTCTTAATTTTCATCATCTTTTAAATTTACAAGTTACAAATCTCCAATTTCTTTACGCTTTCATTAAACAATTATGTTTCTCATTTTAGAATTTCCAACTATTAAAATTTTGCTTTATTTCCATAACTAAAAATCATTAATTAACAAGAACTTAAGAATTCAGATATCGGATTCATTCCAAATCATTTGAAATAATACATACTTATATCTTTTGTATATCAAATCATAATTTAGAAACTTTTATCATATTTTGTTTCACCAAAACAACTATTTAGCCATGCTACTATAGTGTTTTTACCAATTTAAAACTTGAAAACGAACGTCGATGAAGCTGTGTAGTCATCACCGAAATTATTTTCCAACGATAGAAGAGGGAAGTATAGAACTTATTTCCTCTTCAATTCTTTTTAAAACATTCCTTTCAAGTACCCTTTGAAAACGTTTTGAAAAAAAATTCTATTTGTAAATACTTCCGAATAATACTAAAATTATTTTTTCCAAATCTTCGAAAACCCGATTTCAACACCGGAACTTAAGTTCTCAAATTTTCAATTTAATTTCATTTTATAGGTAAACCATAATTAATACCATATTTGTAAAAATACATTTCTATAACATACAATAGTCAATAGTTTTAAGGAACTTGACTATTCAAACAATAAATGACAATAACTGAATATTATCATTTACTGACAACCAACACACCAAAAATAACAAAATAAATTTATGAAAAATCATATATATATATACATACATATATATATATATACACACACACAAAAAATATAATACTAGGTAAAATTATTTCATTTACCTATTTTTGAAATAATATTGTGTCTGTTTCCCCTGTTCAAGTGTTTAGAAACCCCTATTGATGCCATAACATCCTATGTACCGATCAGAATTCATAAATACTCAACAAAACAAATTAACATAATAAAAAGCATTTTTATACCCCTAACAAATACACTCTCTCATTTATATATACACTTAGACTCATCGTAGGGTAACTATATCTATTTCTAATGAGTTAACCCCCAAATCAGGCAAAGGTATCTCTAAACCAAAGCTTTGATACCAACTGTGACGACCCACCTTTTTGGACAATTTAAATCAACAATAAACCACACAATTCTAACTAAAATCATTCAAAAGAACGGATTGTCAATGAGTTAAATAAGAAAATAAAAGAAAAGAAGCAAAAACAAAATACAGAATCTTGCAGCGGAATGACAAAATATAATAATCAAATAAACAGTTCATGAAGCCGTTTTATAATATACATTTTATTACACAAATTTTACACAAAATAAGAGTACAAAAAACAACATACCAATAATGATGCAGTGGAAAATTACTAATAATATAATATATAAAACTCCGTCTTCGACCTCGAGAAATAATGTCTTCAATGCTGAAAAGCTCATGCTGGCTCGATCGTAATGAAAAGATAAAACACTCGAGTTAGAACTACAAGATCTTATGTAAACTAAATCAAAAACAATAATTATGAGTGTGATAGCTTCAGACATGTTTGCAGGATTTTACATCGCATATCTGGTGTATAATGTACGTCAATAACTTAAGAGATGTTACGGAATTTTCCATCTCCTAAGGATCCTTTAAACCATTTATATGTAATAAAATACGCTATATATATATGTAGTGTCTATCAGTAAAGTATAATATTGAAAATAGCATTAAGGCATTACTCATATCCCCCTTAACACATTTTTATAGGCGTCGTAGTCTATATAGTACTGTAAACTCCAGCATAAACTATTGGGCTAATAGGGAGCACTCCTTAGGTACAACATAAACAAAAATCATAGTGGGCTCGACAAAGATAATATGAAAAGGCACACGAGGTAACACCCATGGTAGGATTCTACTATTTTGCACTCCTGGACTGATGGTAATGTGTAGCAGCCACTACCGCCTACCTCGAGACACACTCCCATAATCACGGGTGGCCATCAGTCAATCACAAAGCAAAGGATATGGTTTCGAAGAAGCATTCTCAATCAAAGGAGCGACCTCGGTTAGCCCGGTATAGCTCTTATCTTAGTCATTTTAATTATGACTTGAAATTCAAGGCTATCCGTCACCATTCTCTTACTTCATTCCAGCAAACGCCTCCAATTCAACCATTTCATTCTAGATCATCTACGGCATACACAGTTGTTAAAGTGGTTTCAATATTGACAGAGAGTATGCCAATAAGAGGCCATGGTCTCTTTAACAATCAAACATCATTTTTCACACAGGTTGGTTCTTTTACATTTCAAAACTAATTCACGTTTGATATCAAAATATCATATTCAATTCGAAATATCCTTCATTTCAAAATACCATATTTACTCAAAGTATGTCATTTCCACTAAAAAATATTATATCAAATTCCAACTTAGGTTATAACCTCATTTAACCACATTCGCATTTAAATCAATTGAAATATAAACATCTCAACCTTGCACAATTTGAAATTTTAGAAAATAGTTTAAATAGTCTAAATAGTTTAAAATAGTTTACATAGTTTAAAGTTTTAAAA
Source organism: Allium cepa (assembly GCA_030765085.1). Classification (NCBI taxonomy): domain Eukaryota; kingdom Viridiplantae; phylum Streptophyta; class Magnoliopsida; order Asparagales; family Amaryllidaceae; genus Allium; species Allium cepa. The sequence goes on along the minus strand of CM060932.1, from coordinate 681,334,485 downwards.
TAGTTTGGTGTAAAATGGTTTGAGTATTGAAAATGATTTATATAGTAAAATAGTTTGGAAAAAATCTAAATAATTTGAATAATAAAAAGATAGATTTTTAAATAGTTTATATTAAAATTGTAACGATCCGTAATTTTCGATAATTAAAAATTGTAAATTTAATAAAGCTTTGTGACTTAATGTTGTAGGAAATAAAAATTTATGATTTAATAATAAGAATATAACTGGAATAAAATGAAATAGTATTAATTTAAGGTAACTGATAACTGCTTTAAATGTAATTCCAATTAATTAAAAGGATTAAAGAGTTATAATTGATATAGATTGTAAATAAATTTTAATAATGTATGTATTAATGGATAATTGGATTAAGAGAGCAATTGATAATTTAAATGTTGATTAATTAATGAAATAATGTGAAATAAATTGTAATTGAATAAAATTAGTGTTATAGTAGTAATTATAACACTTGCTGTGGATAATAAACTTATAAAGTGTGACTAAAGGTAAATGGTGATAATTATTATATGTTACCTATTTATTTAGCTTGTTAAATTAAATTTGAAATCAATTGCAATTAGTTCACTTAGTTAGTGCAGTTAATGTAGATTAAATTGATAATTGTAGAATATTAATTCAATAAGATGTAACCAATGTAAATTTTATTCATAAATATGATAATTTATTTAATAAAAAGAATTGAAATCAAGTTTGATCTATTTATTGGAATTTAATCTATAATAAACGGATTTATTGTAATATAATGTAATTAAATACTATGTTAATGAAAACTAAGATGATAATCATAGAATGTTAGTGTAACAAGATATAAGCAAATGTTAATTATGTTTGTAGAGTAATAATTGATTGAATAAAAGACTAGAATCAAATTAAAACAATTTACTGGAATTTAATTTTAATTTGTTGGATTTAATTACATTTGAAATTGAACATTGTAATTAATGAAATATTAAACGTTGAATTTGATATGTAAATTTGCTTTAAGTTATCATAGATATCTAATAATCAAAATTCATGAAATTTGTTAGTTTATAAATATTGAATTAAAAAGTGATTAATTAATTTAATATTACTTCATTTAATTAATGTGAAAGTATCTATTTTGGCCACTATCTTGGATTCTGACGAAACTAGTTTCAACTGATCCGTAACAGTGAATTATTGTAAAGTTTCAAATTTCGTAGCGGTTGGACTTGTCATTTGATCGTACGGGCTCGAAACGCGTAGAAATCAATTTAACCAAATTCAATTGAAACCAATTTGAAATAAGCTGATTTTAAGCTAAGTTCTTCATACGATGGAATTAGGACTTGAAACCTGGTCCATTGAGTTTAAAAATATCGAAAAAATCTATTTCTGTATATGGGATGACCTACTTTCATTCTGGAAGTAGAACGGGCTTTTCAGGTCGTATTCGTCGTTTCAAATCAATTTGGGTATTGTTGATATTTCTTATAAGGCATCGTTGGTATATATAGTTCTGTCCAAACCCTAGCAACTTTTTATTCCTCATTATTGTACGTAGAAATATTCGTCTTTCTGCTTCTTCTCAATGAGAGAGATCCAAATTCCAAAATTCAATCGCAAATCAAAATCAAATCAAAAAATTAAAACTCCTCAAAATATAACGAATTTTATAACATTGGAAATGACTCCACGAATGGAACCTACACTTGGTGTTCATTTATCGAGACAGTGACAGGACCGACAAGAAATCACGGTCAAATTCATAATTGAGGGTTTTGATTTCATCGTCAATCGACGAAATTGATTTAGGGGTTTTGTGGAGATTGTCGCATGGAGTCGTGGGCTGGTGATCGATTGGGCTAGTTTAGCCTGAGGTGGTGGGAAAGTGGTGTTAGGGTTTCAAAACCCTAGTTTTGGGGTGGCGGCGTGCGTGGTCAGTGGCGATCGGAGGGGGTTGGCTGTGAAGGCGGCGACGTCACGAGTCGAACGGCGGTGGTGCCGTGGGCCGTAGTGGCATGTAGAGGTCATAATTTGGTGGTCAACGCTGTGTCGTGGTCGTGTTTCTTGGTTTTGTAGGCTTGATCTTGGATGGAGAGAGAAGGTGACCGTGCATGTGGAGGATAGGATGATGTGTGAGCTTTCTTTTTTATTTTATTTTATATCGTATAACTTCTAATCGTTATAACTTTTGCACACCAACTCGGATTTGGACGCGGTTTGTTTCATTGGAATCATATTGAAATTATGGATTTTGACGCAGGTAAAGACGAATTCTAAGATTGTCGAATTTTGGGCCTTTATTTGGATTTCAAATCGATTTGAAATCAAAAGTGAGTGTTTTGACCCACTCACAACTACTAGATTATCTTATGTTAGTTAAGTTAAATTTATGGTGTGATTAAAAATTAATTGATTGTTGTTTGGTATGTTTAAATTGTCATTCTTGTTAAATTTGACTTTTATTGCATTTAATCATCGTTTAATTTAAAATCGAATTTAATTGTCAGCTTAATACCTATTAATGACAATCAATTATTAATTGATGTTAGTGGTTGATTTGGATGATGATTGTGATGGATGTTTGATTGTTGATATTGGATGACTAGATGTTGTATTTTTTTGTATTGTTATAACATTGCAAGTTCCTATAGGTTGAAATGATACATACCCGAATGATCTATAGATTAGGGAAAAATCATTATGGGTTAAAATGATAGATTCGAGCGATGTTATGGATTTTTATTTAATTCAGAATTGCGGTTTGAAATGATATATAACCATAAAATGTTAAATTGCGGATTGAAATGATAAATATCCATATCACTTAACCCTAGGGTAGAAAATTATATACAGACACCGGATTGGTTAAATTAAGTGATTTTATCAGAAATTGAGTTATTGGAAATGTTTGAATATAACTTTGAAATCTTTTCTAAATTAATTTAAACTATTTTAATCAATGAAAAATGTTTTAATTTATTTAATCTATTGTAACCTATTTAATCAAATTTAATCTATTTTACATATTTTTAATTAATTAAATTTATTTAATCTATATTAAATCTATTTAATATAATTTAAATCTATTTAATCTATTTTTAATTTTTTTAATCTATTTAAAAATCTACTTAATATAATTTAAATCTATTTAATCTATAATTAATCTATTTAAAACATTTTAAACCTAACTAAATCTATTTAACCTACATTCAATCTAATTAAGTCATTGTAAATACAATTAAATCAAAGTTATATCTATTTAAACTATTTTTACCATTAAACTATTTTACTATTTAAACTACTTTAATCTATTTTAAACTACTTTCAAAACTATTTATAACTATCTAAAATATTTTCTAAAATTTTAGACTGCAAAGTTGATTTATATTTTAACCCTCGATGATGATACAACCTAATTTAGAATTTGGAATTGATATTTTTTTTTATAAAATGACACATTTGAGAAAATATGATTTTATGGTGGATATGATTTTGGAAGTAAATGAAATTTTGGAAGTGAATATGATTTAGAAATGATATGGTTTGAGAATATGATATTCTGATATCAATTATGAATTGACCTTTCGAAATGTAAAAGAACTATCGGGTGTGTGATAAGCGTTTGGTTGTTAAGAAGACCAGAATCGATATTGTCATACTCGCTGCCAATACCAAAAACCACTTTAACAACTGTGTACGTGGTGGAGATTCAGTAAATGAAGTAGGATGGTTAAACGAACGGTTCTGTATGAGGTTTTTACGTGACCCTGATTCTCGTGAATCAGCCTAATGAGGCTAAACCAGGAGCTACGTTGGGACAAGTGAGGTCATTCCTCCTATTGGGCAGATTTATTCATATCATTCTACTACTTTGTGATTGATTTGGTGGCCACCCCTTAATTTGATTTAGGAATGTGTTCCAAGGTGGGCGGTAGTAGCTGCTATGCATTACCTCCAATCCGGATCCACAATTGGTATATCTACCCTAGGCATTGCCTCGAGTGCCTTGTCGCTTGCCTTATTGTGCCTTCTACGAGTTTGTTTTGTACCATACCTATGGAGTGCACTCTACGTAAACCTCATGGAGGAGCATACGGTACCGTATAGACTATGGGAATATATAAAATGTGTTAAGGGAGATATGGGTAACACCTTAACGCTATTTTAATACTTTACTATAGACACTATTATAATAGCGTATTGTATTACATAGTAGATAATTTAATGGATCCTTCGGAGATGGAAATCCTAAACTCCGTAAACATCTCTGACGCTGTTACACTCATATTTATCGACTGTTGATTTAACTTACATAAGATCTTTTAGTTCTGACTCGAGTGTTTTGTCTTTTCAATTCGCTCGGGTCTGTCTGAGCTTTTTAGTGTATCGAAGACTACTTTCTCGATAATAAAGATGAAGATTTTGTACCAATACTATTTATTATATTCATGCTACTGCATCATGTTATTCCGCTGCATTTATTTATTTGTTCTTGTTTTATGTAACTCTGATTTTGTGTTGTAAAACAATAGTCAAATGTATTTATAAAACGGCTTCATGAACTGTTATTTGATTATTATATTTTGTCATTCCGCTGTGAGATTCTGTATTTGTCCTTTTTCTTCTTTCTCTTTTTTTTTCTCATTTGCTCCATAACTATCTACCCTTTTGAATGGTTTTAGTCTGAGGCGTGTGGTTTATCGTCAATTTAACTATTCAGAAAGGCAGGTCGTTACAATTTGTGTTAGAGCTTTGGTTTAGCTATAACCTTTGCTTTGTGGGTTCTGACTCATATAAATAGGGTAGTAATACCCTAGGACGAGTTGCTGAGTGTATATATATGAGAGAGCTTATTTGTTAGTGTTATAAAAGGTTTTTTATTGTGTTAATTTGTTTCGTTTTGTATTTATATATTCCGGTGGTGCATAGGACGCTATGACATGAATAGGGATTTCTAAACACTTAATAGGACAGATCGACACAATATTGTTTTGAGATATATGTAAATGAAATAATTTTTCCTATTATATGTTTGTATATAAAATGATATAGTTGGATCTAACATGTTGTTTATTAGGTAGATAAATTTTATAAATATTGATTTTAAAATGGGATTTACAAGTAAAGCAAAAAAATAAATTGGAATTTGAGAATTTAAGTTCTGGAATTTTGAAAAATTGCTTTCAAAATATTTTGGAATATAATATTAGTATTAATTAGAAATATTTTCTGATATAATTATTTCAATAGGATTTGAAAGGAACGTTTTAAAATAATTTTGGAAAGAAATAAGTTTGTACTCCCCTCTCTGTCGTTGGAAAATAATTTCGGTGATGAGTGCACGCATCATCTACGTTCATTTTTGGGTTTCAAAGTGGGAAGACCACTGTAGTACTTTTACTACGCACCTGTGTTGATAAACGAATTTTAATTTTAGTTTCTAAATATGATTTGATATATGTATGTATAAATTATGGGTATATATATTATTTTCAAAGGATTAAAATGGAACCCGGTTGTTAGCTCTTAAGTTTCTATAAATTAGAAATTGAAATTGTGGTAACGAATGGAATCTTAACTATATTAATAATTGGAAACTTCAAAAACGAAAATAAGAAATTTGATGTAAAATTGATTAATGATATAGATAAAAAACCGACATTTTGAAAATCGTAAATAAAAAGGAGATGAAAATAAGAAACAGTAACTGTTGAACATTTTGTTAACTAAATAAATAAGAGAAACTTGTGTAACTTTCTATTGCATTCTAAAAGAAATATATATATATATATATATATGTGTATATATATAACTTACCAAAATGTAAAAGTTGTAATGTTAAATAGGAAATGTAATAGAATATTTACAAGTAAATTTAAGTATAATGAAAGAGTACAATGGAATCTCTTCTATAAATAATAATTCTAATGTTAAAAAATTGTTATAAACATAATTTAATTGTTTGAAAGGCTTCTAATTAGATGAAAGGAAAGTGAATAATGCAAGAAAATGATTATAAACTTAAGTTAACACTTTAAGCTATTTATAATCAGATTGAATGGTAAAGGTGAATACTGTAAGTAAATAATTATAAACTTAAATTAATGTTGAAACCTTTATAATTAAAATGAGTATTATATATAAATTGAATGACTTCAGAAATCATTGAAATGATTTAGAAATGGTGTTAATATTCAATAATACAATACATGGAAGAATGAATGTGAAAAAGAAGTAATCTATAAATGGTGAATTGAATTGTAAAGAAACTTACCTAATAATGTATAATCTAAAAATTGAAATAAAATAACTTATTTAAGAAATGAATGTAAAGTAATAAAATGAAAGAAAATGACATTTTATGAATAAAGGATAAATGAACTCTTGTAAGTAATAACGAATGTAAATAAATGAAAATAACATTATATGAATGAGAAAAGAAAAGTAAATGGTGGAAAAAAGGGGAAAATCAAACTAAATTGTAAATGTGAAATAAGATAAAATATAATGTATATAATACTTCAATAATGAATTCATTTATGATCCAAGTAATTGAAATGGATATAACTTATGGAAGTAAAGAATGCTAATTAATGAAATAAGCGTTACTTGAATGTATGAAAATTAAAATTTTGTAAGAAATGAACATGAATTGAAGAAAATCATTGTATGAAAAAAAAATTGAACGATAAATGATGTGAAAAAGGTAGATTGAGTAAACTTAAAATGTGTTGAATTCCTTGTTTGTTAGGCTTATGGATTGGTTGGGAAAGGATACTTCCATTTTGTATAGAGTTGTAGAAATAATGTATGAAGTTATCTACGACTGTTGAGTGTATGGTTTACTTAGTAGTTTATTTATCATTTTTATATGATTAGAAGTTCTGAACCCAAACAAACCATTTGATTTGGTTGCTATGGATGGATGATTGATTTATTTGTTGAAATAATGTTTGTACTGTTTGTTTGTAAGAGATTGTTGTTATGTTGTATTGATTTGTTTTGTTATCAGTTGAAAAAAACTTAAAATATTTCTCTTCTATATAATTATTAATTTGTTTGGATAATATAAGTGAAATACAGGTTGATGGAAGCAATAGCTACTGCTTTTGGTTTCATAAATAAGTGTTATTTGCCCGACAAATAGGTATGTTCTAGGATTACGGTTTTATAGCGATATTATATTGTTTTTTCCATGGTTCGAGATATTTTATTTTGAAAATATGAAATATATTGTTATTATTGATATTATTATTTTCCCCAGACCTCTCCGTACAAAGGAGACTTTGTTTGTGAATTTTGGACTTAGAAAACTTTCGAAACGTTTTCCAAACTTTTTTAACTTGAATATAAAGGATTTAATTGTTTACAAATTTATATATTTTATTCAAATTATTTAGTTTTGTAAATTAAATTTTTATAAATTTAATATTTTGAATAAGATATATTGATTTCTTAATTTCTTCTTTCCCTTCCTTTTTCCTTTTCGAGGACGAAAAGTTTTGAGTGGAGGAGAGTGTAACGATCCGTAATTTTTTATAATTAAAATTTTTAAATTTAATATATATTTTTGTGACTTAAGGTTGGACGAAATAAAAATTTGTGATTTAACAATAAGAATATAACTGGAACAAAACGGAATATTATTAATTTAAGGTAACTGATAACTGCTTTCTATGAGTTATCGTGCCTTCTATGAGTTTGTTTTGTACCATACCTACGGAGTGCCCTCTGGGTAAATCTCACGGAGGAGTGTATGTATTGTATTGACTATGGGAATATATAAAATGTGTAAAGGGGGATATGGGTAATGCCTTAACGCTATTTTAATACTTTACTTTACTATAGACAATATTATAATAGCGTATTGTACTACATAGTAGATAGTTCAACGGATCCTTAGGAGATGGAAATCTCGAACATCTCTTTAGTTATTGCACTCACGTTAGACACTGGATAGGAGATGTCAAACCCCATAAACAACGCTGATGCTGTTACACTCATATTTATTTACTGTTGATTTAACTTACATAAGATCATTTAGTTCTAACTCGAGTGTTTTGTCTTTTCAATCCGCTCTTGTCAATTTGATATTTTTAGTTTATCGAAGACTACTTTCTGGAGGATGAAGACGAAGATTTTGTACCAATACTATTTATTATATTCATGCTACTTCATCATGTTATTCCAATGCATTTATTTATTAATTCCTGTTTTATGTAACTCTGATTTTGTGTTGAAAAAAATAATAAAATGTATTTATAAAACATCTTCATGAACTGTTATTTGATTATCATATTTTCTCATTCCGTTGCGAGATCCTATATTTGTCCTTTTTTTCGTTCTTTTTTTTTTGCTTATTTGCCCATAACTATCTACCCTTTTGAGTGGTTTGAATCTGACGTGTATGGTTTATCGTCGATTTAAACTGTCCAAAAAGGCAGGTGGTTACAAAAATAATTTATTTTGAAAAATAATATCAAATCAAACTATCTCTTTCCATTTCAACAATCTGGATCCATGTCCCATTTCGAATCAACAAATTCAGTTTCCAATCTTTAAGTCATATATCAATTACAACTTCACATTTTTCAATTAAATTCTTTAAACAGTTTCCTTTTTACCAAATTTAGTTTCAACATTTCAAAGCTTGAGTTAGAAAATAATTCAATTCATATAAACGTAAAATTTATTTGTTTTAAAAAATATATTATTTAATAAAAAATCAAAATTCAAGATATTAAAACCATTTAATTTAACCAATCCGGTGTTCATATATAATTTTTTATCCTATGGCCAAGTAATCAGTTATTTCAATTTTAATTGTAGGGATGGATATGTATCATTTCAATCCAAATTAAAGTGTCATACGTATATATGATTTCAACCTATTTCTTAATTTATCCGAAATAATTACAATAACAGTTTATATGATGTCACTTAATATACAGGGTGATAAAAGAGACATATAAATTAAAAAAACATCCAATCATCCAAAATTCTACAAATAAACATCCATCACAATCAACATCCAAACCAACAAATAAATCACAATAATTAACTAGTTATCAATATCAGGTACTTAACTAGCAATTTAATTCAATATTTTTTTTTTGGCAAAGCCAGCGAGGTTGACTGGGCCTCTACTAGTTTTATTGCAACACAATAAAAGCGGACAGTACAAGAGAGAAGAAAAGGAAGAAAAATAAATAGAAAATTAATACAATTGAGGAAACAACAGAAAACATCAACCCCAACCATGAATCAAAGCGTTTGGGAGTTTGGTGTTGCAGTTCATCAATTGCCAGTGGGTGCTTCTCCTAACATCTTGCCATAAAAATTCAGTCTTCCTCCTGTGGTTATCAAAGACAACAGTGTTCCTTTCCTTCCATACAGCAGTAAGATATTTTTTCAAACACACAGCCAAGATTCTGGACTCAAATTTTCTCCACTTTGTAGCTTTGTAGATGATACTCCATATCATTGCAGAACCCCCAGCAGTAAGATTGACTCCAGTAATGGAACTGATTCTGACCATCAATATTTTAAGAGCCGGGCAATCAAAAAAAATGTGGTCTACTGTTTCCTCATGCAGCTCACAAAAGAGACAAAAAGAGGAGCATGCCATACCAAAATAATTCAACTTACTTCTAGTCAGGAGAGCTTGGTTTATGACTTTCCACAACATCAAGTTATCACATGGAGGAGAATCATCAGTCCAGATCACTGAATACCATTTGGAAGCAGGGAGAGTATCATACATAGAAATAGTTTTGTAAACACCCCTGATAGTGTGTGGCCTCAGGTCCCAAGTAACAGCCTGCATTTGATTGGTAGAGCTGTACTTGTTTTGGATCTCAGTCCATAATTGCCTGATCATTTGGTTACTAGTACCTGGCAATAGCAAAATCCCATCACGTACATAGTCATTGGCTTTAGCATCATAATGAATACCAGACTGTTGAACTTGAAGGTAGTCACAAACTTTTGAAAGGATAAGACCTCTTGCCCGGCCAAGGGTCATGCCAGAAGCTCACTCCAGATTTTGCAGTTACATGGTATTGTATGAAAGGGAGGTAAACATCTCTTAATTTCAGAATGCTTCTCCAGATCCAACTGCTGTTTTGAGGGATCTCAATGCACCAAATGTACTTTGTCTCAATGTAATATTGCCAAACCCATTTAGCCCATATGCTGCTTCTTCTGTTGATGAGGTCATCAAAATGGGAACTTAAGGCAGCATGGTTCCACTTGCTTGCATTAATAACACCTAGCCCACCAAGTTGAATTGGTGTTTCAAATTTAGAAAAAGTGCACGGGATCAACTTCCTGTTGTGTATGCTTCCAGTCCAGAAATACCTATGCATAGCTGACCACACCATTTGCAATAGCTTGGTAGGGAGGATAATGCACCGAGCCCAGTAGACTAAAGAGGAAAAAACTACAGATTTAATAAGGACAAGCCTTCCACTTTGAGTCAGTTGCCTATTAGACCATGCACCCATAACAGATGTAATCTTATTGTATAAGGGAACACAATCAGCATTAGTAATTCTTTTGGTGAGTAAGGGAAGACCAAGATACCTCATATCATTGTCCATGCTAGTGTAGCCAGTGTGCAGATAAAGGGCAGCAGCTTTGGTTGCACTAACTCCAGCAAGTAACATGGAAGATTTTGCTTTGTTGATAGATAGACCAGTTATGCAATAAAAAGAATGGAGAGCCTCCATAATACCAGTCATGGAGGGAATATCAGGTTTAGTAAACAGCAATACATCATCAACAAACATTAAGGATTGTATTTGGAGAGCAGAGCACTTAGGGTGGTACTTGATTATCTTCTGAGAGTAACTGGAATTAAGCAAAACTGTGAAAACTTCCATGACCAACAAGAAAAGGTAAGAAGATATGGGGTCACCCTGGCGAATTCCTTTACTACTTTTGAAATACCCAACAGGTCTACCGTTCAAAACAACAGAGAAGGTTGGAGTGGAGATGCACACATATATCCATGACACAAAAATTTTGGGAAACCCCATGACCGCCATGATCCTCACAATTGAAGCCCAGTGAATAAAATCATAAGCTTTAGATATGTCAATTTTTAGAGTAGCAGCAGGAGACACATTACCTCTAGAATAACCTTTTAGCAATTCTTGAGCAAGCAGAACATTATCAAGAATGTTTCTAGCAGGTAGGAAGGCTGCCTGATTCATGGAGACAACAGATGGCATAACACTAATCATACGTGTGGCAATAATTTTCGTGATACATTTGTATATGACATTACAACAGGATATGGGCCTGAACGAGGAGACACAAGTAGGTGGATAAACTTTAGGTATTAGTGCAATGTTAGTACAATTCACTTCCCCAAGCATTTTGCATTTTGTAAAGAAATTGTGGATAGCTTGGCAGAATTCTTGTCCAAGCACACCCCAAGTAGCTATGAAGAATGTAACATTTAGACCATCAGGCCCGCCAGCAGATTGTTTATTCATTGAAAATAGCGTATCTTTTATTTCCTCATTAGTTATAGGCCTTATTAATTCAAGAGCTGCCTGTGGTGATATACTTGGCAAGGTAAGAGTTGAAATACGTTCAAGGTCAGGGGAGAACCCAGAATCATTACCAAGCAATGAGGAGAAGTATTCAACAAAGGCCTGGTCAACATTTTCAACAGTGTGACAATGGTTACCCTAATCGTCAAGGATACTAAATATGTTATCTCTGGTATGTTTGACCTTTATTGCATCATGGAAGAACTTGGTGTTCTTGTATCCTTCAACAGTCCACTTGGCATGCAGTTGTTGCTTCTTCATGTTTGCTTCCAAGCATAAGGCATTGTTCACATCACTAAATAGTTTGCTTTCATCAGCCGCAGCTTGCTCATCAAGGGGGAGCTCCATCATGTATTCTTGTTGCTTCTTCAGTTGATCCTTAAGAGTTGTGGAAAGAAGGCTGCCAGCTCCAAAGTTTGTATTGGCCCACAATTTAATTTCCTGCTTGATTCTTTTCAACTTCCTGCAAAACTTATACATGGGGTTACCATAGCAATTAAATTCAATGCTAACTTGAGAAACTAAATCAAGAAAGTGGTCATGCTTGAGCCAAGCATCAAAAAATTTGAAACTTCTCTTTTCCTTTCGCAAATGGGGACCCAGAGTTAATATTAAGGGAGAACGGTCAGATAATATAGGTTGAGGGAGGAAAACAGATAAGGTGGGCCATTGGTTGAGAGCTTGGATGTTGCAGAAAGCATGATCAATAGTCGTGAACGTACGAACTCCACTACGACTTCTATTATTCCATGAATATTTAGCTCCAGACCTATTAACCATGATTAAGTCAGATTGTTCAATAGATAAGTTGAAAGTAGCAATGTCTGCAGGAGTAAGAGGATTACCCCTACATTTGTCAGAGAATTCAAAACAGGAATTGAAATCTCCTAGCACAACCCAGGGATGTGAAGACTGACGTAATGGTGGCAAGGAGTTGAAGAATGTGTTACGAGAAAGGATAGAGTTATCAGCGTATACAAAGGTGACATAAAAGGAGGTTTAAGATAGAGTTTCAATGACATGAAGATGGATGAACTGTCTAGTTGAAAGGATCGGGGAAAGGGTAATAACTTTGGGATCAAACATAATAAGAATTCGACCATAAGAAGCAGAATCAAGGTTATGATGGAAATCCCAAGTAGGATCAATGTAAGTTGCTGCTTTGATGGATAACAAATGGTTAAGTTTTGTTTCAAGCAAACCAAATAGACAAATGTCATAAGTTGAAATGTAACTTTTGACTTGATCAAGTTTTAAGTTACTGTGCGCACCTCTGAGATTCCAAGCAGCGAATTTTCTAAACATTAAAAAATTATTGATGGATGGTGGAGTTGTTTCTTCTCTGTGCAGACAGAGACCTTGTTTCAATTTTCCTGAAGGGAGAGGAATGTTGTGTGGTGGATGGATCTTTGGTTGGAATATGTTTTGGTTGAGGTAGGGTATGGTTTGTAGGCCAACCAGGCAGGTCAATGGAGAAATTGTAAGGTGGAGGAACTTGTGGATGAACTACAGGATCAGGCTTATGGCTTGAGAAAATAAGTTGTTTTATGAATGTCTCAATTTCAGTGCACCAAGCTCTATCTTGTTCTGTGTCATGTGTATCAGCTTGTGCATGCGCTTCTGTAACACAGTTACCATTCTCCTTGCTATTGCTACAGTTAGCAGTTGCATTATTTTGTAAATGCTGCTCATCAGTAGGCAAATAAGGGATTTTGTTATCCATCACAGTACTGTCAGAAGGATTTGCATTGATCAGTGAATTTTCTATACTTAATTCAACACAACTGTCATCAGGGTTGATTTCACCATTCTCTACCTCATTAATATCAACTATAACTTGCTCAAACTCTTCATTCTGCAGCACATTAAATTTGTTTTGTGTTTGAACAGTGCATGTTTGGTCCACTTTGTGGGGCTCATTAATAACATTCATACCAGATCTGTTTCCTTCACTTCCAACAAGTTCAAATGTTTCCTCTACTACTGTGTTTATATTTGTTTTATTTTCCAACTGCTTACTTACATCACTTTTTTCCCCTATTCCTATTGACCTTTAGCCACACTTGCCTCACTGTACCTTGTTTGCCTGAGTTTTTTCCCTTATGCTCAATGTGTTGCTTCACTTCACTACACTCCTGTTGTTCAGAAGCTTCAAACTGCTTATCCTTCTCTTCAATTACTGACTTCTTGCAAGTGCTAGCCAAATGCCCAAACTCCTTACAAAAGTTACATATTTCAGGCTTCCACAAGTAATCAACTTTAACTCCTGTTCAGACCCATCAAGCAGTTGAGCAGAAAATCGTTCAGGCAGTTCGTTCTTGGACGTCACTTCAACTAAGCATTTAGCAAAATTTATTCTTTCAAAATTTTCAGTTGAGGCATCCATGCAAAGAAGTTTACCAATTCTTGCAGCTAACCAGTTTATTCCCAATGGAGACCAGGCAAACAAGGGGATGTTAGATAACTTAATCCAAACAGGGACAGCTTTGATACTACTACAACTGTTGCCAACATTCTCATCCCATGGTTTTACAATAAATAGTTTGTTCGTCATAACAACAGGATCAGCTTCAGATATTCTAATCCTATATTTTTCATTGGTGAATTTGAACAGGAACAGGAATCCATCTGACTTAACAGTAATGGTACCATGCAGTTTCCATGCTTTCTTAAGGCAGTACAACACAGTCGAGTACGGTAGAGGGGTATCAAGAAAAAAATCAACCAGGTATTCCTTCCACATCGAGTTACCTGCCTTAACAACTTCATCCGATGGAACTAGAGCATCAAAGTTAAAATTAAGGTGCATGTCTCGTGGTTCATATTTCCCGGCGTTAGTGGGTTTAGCTTTGAAAAGAGAATTCCAAGCTAGCTGGGATTGTGGTACGGGAAGCATGTGTCAATTTAATTCAACTTAAATTTAAATGACAATTTAAATTACCAAACAACAATCAAAATATTCTTATCACATCATAAATATAATTTAACTAACATAAGAATGTTTAGTATTGCATGAGTAGGTTAAATCACTCTTCTATGATTTTAGCCCATAAAAATCCAAATAGAAGCACAAAATCTCAACAGTCTCCAAACTCAACCAAATCAATTTCATGTTGTCAGGAATTTAATTATGAATCCATAGAAGAAATCGTGCGTGAATCGTAGTTTATATGCAAATGATATTCATTTTATAAGAAATGTTGTTAAAATAATAATTGGTACACGTTTAATAAAAAAATAAACAATGTTTAATACTTATTTTTTTCTCAAGATGAGGCTTCAGACAAGGATGGAAGAACAAACTAAGATAAGGGCATGACGTGTAGGAAAAATGAAAAAAAAAGAATCTCATGTTTCATAAAAGAATTCTTTTAAATTTGCAAAAATGAGAGCTTTTAAATTTGCTCACATTAAAATAATTTGATGAAAGAAAGATTTGAAATGGAGATCTAAACATAGGAAATGAGGTGGTGACAAAAAAATGAAGGGACAAGTTTAAAACGTGAACAATTTTATGATAAGAATATACCTTTAGCAAAAAACAATTTGAACTAAATAAACATGAGGTGTCAGGAGAAACAAAATGCAAATGAAGAAATAAAATTACAGGTTATTAATAATAAGGAAATGAAGATGGAGGGACAAAAACGAATTCCTCATTTTGTTTTGAAAGCTTTAGGCATTAATAATGCATAAGGAAATGTACGTAGAAACGAAAAGTTTGAAAACCAAAAGAAAATAGAATTTTGTCTAACTAAAAATGAGATGGAAGAATTAAATATAGCCTAAATATTTAGGCTCTGGTATTAAATAGAAGGAGAAATAAACGGATCAAGTATTAATAATGACGTAACTATTTTAAAACGTACATGCAATAATTAATAAAAAAAGAAATGAAGGGACCGTATATATCGCACAACCTTTTGAAATTCAATTTTTGAAACATAACCAAATTAATTTCATTAACTCAAATAATACTCAATCTGCACACATTTAAATTTTTTTCAACACATAATAAACAAATTCTTTACCTTAAAAATGAAAACGTTCAATTTGCTTTTCTCAAAAATAATCTTTTATTTTCATTAAAACACCCTTTCTGTTTAACACAAAACGTATGTTTCTTTTATTAAGTCTATTAGTTGCAATCAATGTTTTCTTTCCTTTTAATCAAAATATTTCAATTAAATTAGTTGCAATTAATTACAAAGTTAAATTTCAAACAGACAAACTAAAATGAATAAAAAAATAGAATAGTTGTTTCCATTAGTCATTTAAACACGTTTATAATTATGTTGTTTATACAACAGAGTAATAAATAACTTAAATAAATTATTTTCCCATTCTTGTAACCAATCTGTATGCTACAACACGATTCAAATAAACGTATATTTCTTCCTTAAAATCAATCATTCTATTCTTTATTTTAATGAAATTAAACCTACATTCACAAATGAAACATCCGTTTTATTTGATATGAATGTTCTTTTCATTAAATCAAACTTTCCTTATATTTTCACAAAACATAAGCTACGTTTAATTACACCTATTAATTTATAATTTAGTGTCCTCTCTCCTATTAATTGAAATTATTCAATTACATTAAATTCAGCTGACAACAAAGGTGGATTTCAAAATGGACTAAATAAATGTAATGAGAAATAGAACAATTATTTCGTATCTAGTAGTAATTTAAACATGTTTATACACTATTGGATACAAACATGAATTATACATTTCTTACCGAATAATAGTTTCTCGTCTCTACAAATCAATCTTTCAGCTACCAAACATTTCACATAAATAACATATTATTTCTTCTTTAATAAAGAAACATTTATTAAAATTTATCTTTATTTCCATAACTAAAAATCATTAATTAACAGGAATTTAAGAATTCGGATACCGGATTCATTCAAATCATTTGAAATAATACATATTTATATCTTTTGTATATCAAATCATACTTTGGAAATTTTTATCACAATTTGTTTCACCAAAACAACTATTTAGCCAAGGTACTATAGTGGTCTTTCCACTTTGAAACTTGAAAATGAACATCGATGATGCTGCGCAGTCATCACCGAAATTATTTTCTGACGATAGAAGAAGGGAGTACAGAACTTATTTCCTTTAAAATTCTTTATAAAACCTTCCTTTCAAGTACTCTTTGAAAACATTTTGAAAAAAAAATTCTACTTGTAAATACTTCCGAATAATACTAACGTTATTTTTCCAAATCTTGGAAAACCTGATTTCAACAATGTATCTTAAGTTCTCAAATTTTCAGTTTTATTTTATTTTATTGGTAAACCATAATAGGTACCATATTTATAAAATTAAATTTATATAACATACAATAGTCAATAGTTTTGAGGAACTTGACTATCCAAATAATAAATGACAATAAGTGAATATTATCATTTCCTAACAACCAACACACCAAAAATAACAAAATCAATTTATAAATTATATATATATATTTATAGATGCAAAATATAATACTAGGTAAAATTATTTCATTTACCTATTTTTAAAATAATATTGTGTCGGTTTACCCTGTTCAAGTGTTTAGGAACCTCTATCGATGCCATAGCGTCCTATGTACCGACTAGAATTCATAAATACTCAACAGAACAAATTAACACAATACAAAACATTTTTATAGCACTAACAAATATGCTCTCATTCAGACTCATTCTAGGGTAACTGACCTATTTCTAATGAGTTAATCCCCAAATCAGGCTAAGTGTCTCTAAACCAAAGCTCTGATACCAACTGTGACAACCCACTTTTTTGGACGGTTTAAATCGATAATAAACCACACATGTCTAACTCAAACCATTCAAAAGGGAGGAGTATCAATGGCATAAATAAGAAAATAAGAGAAAAGAAGGAAAAATAAAATACAAAATCTCGCAGCGGAATAATAAAATATAATAATCAATAAACAGTTCATGAAATTATTTTATAATATACATTTGACTACACAAATTTTACACAAAATCAGAGTACAAATAACAACATACCAACAATGATGTAGCGGAAAATTACTAATAATATAATATAAAAAATTCTTCTTCGACCTCTAGAAATAATTTCTTCAACACTGAAAAGCTCAGACTGACCCGAGCGTAATGAAAAGACAAAACACTCGAGTCAGAACTAAAAGATCTTATGTAAGTTAAATCAACAACAAGTAAATATGAGTGTGATATCTTCAGAGATGTTTACAGGATTTTATATTTCCTATCCAGTGTATAACATGCGTGCAATAACTTTTTTTGGAAATGTTACTTAGATACAACATGTCACTGGGACAACATAACACAAATCACATGTCAATATATGTTCGAATCATGTTATGCAAGTTTCGAACTTATGACCTCTTGCACCAAAGTCGAACCACTTAAACATTGGGATAATGGTGTTTATCCATCTTCTAAGGAAATGCTAAACTATCTATATGTAGTAAAATACGCTATATATGTGTAGTGTCTATCAGTAAAGAATAATATTGAAAATAGCATTAAGGCGTTACCCATGTCCCCCTTAACACGTTTTTATAGGCATTATAGTCTATACAATACTGTAAACTCCATCGTAAATTGGTGGGCCATCAAGGAGCACTCGATAGGTACGACACAAACCAAAATCATAGTAGGCTTGAAGAATAATATGATATGGCACGTGATGCAATGCCCAAGGTAGGATTCTACCATTTTGCACTCCCGAACTAGTGGTAACGCATAGCAGCCACTACCGTCCACCTCGAAACACATTCCCATAATCATGGGTATCTACTAATCAATCACAAAGCAAAAAATGTGGTTTCGAAGAAGTGTGTTTGATCGGAGGAGCGACCCCACTTGGCCCAGTATAGCTCCTGTTTTAGTCATTTTAATCATGACTCGAAAATCAAGGCTATCCATCATCGTTCTCTTACTTCATTCCAGCAAACGCCTCCAATTCAACCACTTCATTTTGGATCATCCACCGCGTATACAGTTGTTAAAGTGGTTCCAATATTGATAGAGAGTATGCTAATAAGAGGCCCTGGTCTCTTTAACAACCAAACGTCATTTTTCACACCAGTTGGTTCTTTTACATTTCAAAACCAATTCATGTTTGATATCAAAATATCATATTCAATTCAAAATACCCTATTTACTCAAAATATGTCATTTCCACTAAAAAAATATTATTTCAAATTCCAACTAGGTTATAACCTCATTTAATCACATTTGCATTTAAATTAACAATTTAAATATAAACATCTACCTTCCATAGTTTGAAATTTTAGAAAACAGTTTAAATAGTTTAAAGATTTATAATAGTTTATATAAAATGGTTTGAGTATCAAAAATGATTTATATAGTAAAATAGTTTGGAAAAAGTGTAAATAATTTGAATATTAAAAAGATAGATTTTTAAATAGTTTATATTAAAATAATTTATTTTGAAAAATAATATCAAATCAAACTGCCTCTTTCCATTTCAACAATCTTATAACAGACCAGGAATTTCGACCTTCAAAATTGACATCAATACATCCACTGTATAGAATGCCGAGCAATCGAGTGCTGGAAATACCAGTTCTTCAGGGGTGTAGAAGAAAAGGTAGAAGAAAAATAGAAACAATAAAATAGAACCTCATAATCGTAGTGGAAAAAAATATAATATATAATAACAGATTTTTATATAAGGAATCTGTAACAATTTATATACTTACAATCATCAGAGTACAACATTAAATACATTAAAATTGATAGTTATGATAACTTGTCTTTACACAGCGGAAATATAACCAAATATGGAGATAAGTCTTTGTCATCCAGCTCGTCCCCTGAGCTCCATAGCATTTAGACCTGAATCTGTAATACTTGGTCTGACCTGAGTATGATAATAAAATAACATCCGAGTTGGTCGGAAAAACCAGCGTGAGTTAACACACTCAATTTGAATTTATTAGAGTTATCAAAATCCTTTGAAAGCAAAGGTATATCGTAAGACTGTGTCACATATAAATACGACGGGTTTTTACCTTACAATCACCAAAATAATTTTTATCAAAATCATCTGATATTATAATAGTGTTTAAATACAAATACTTGTTGAAATAGTTGAAATTGTTACATTAATTAAAGTCCAGCATACTAGGCTCTACAAACAAAACCGTAAGGCTCATATTGGAGAATGGATCCCATGCAATGACTGGGCCACTGGGGTACCGCCCATCATAGTATACCTTCAGAAAAAATTATACCGAGGACCTCGCCGGGATCCCCTACTACACAAGACCGGCCTACCCCTAGCCTAGATAGACCGAATATGTTATCACCCCGGTGTTCCCACCCTTACAAATCGAGCGCTCCTTTCATGCACAACCATATCCATAATATAGAGGTTCCCAAGGATATCTAGAAAGGTGATAACAAACCCTAATTGGATGCGACTCACTAAGCTTTGTTGCATCTCCTTTGTTTTAGTCATTCTCGGTTGATGAGGCTTGAGGCTAAGCGTTACCTTTCAAGAAACAATTCTACTTAGAATACTCATTATCCTCCAATGATGATGTTCTGATAGCATTCGTTCATAAAAGTTGTCCTAGGTCTGGACAAACTGAATCACCATCTTCATCATCTTCTCGGTATTCCTTCGTAACGTTCAAACTAGAATGTAGTGGTTTTCAGATAATTGAATCTGATTTCGATCTCTTCGAAATGATTAACGAAATTGGCCAATATTGGTAGCCGGTCGGTTATTCAGCCATCCATAAAACATCCACAAGCATACACTAGGCCTTATTTTATAATTCCTTAAACATTTATTTCAAAATATCTTTGCTAAGATACATATATATTCCAATTCCTTTCCATTTTCCAATATTTAAAAACAATTTCAAATACTTAAATCCATAACAGAATATTTTCAAACCATCTTGTGACAACCTGGAATTTCTGGATATTTGAAATTGAAATATTTAATTAATTTTAAATATCTAAAAGTTAGTTTCTATCTTGAATTTCAAATACCGTTGTTCATTGGTTAATTTAAATATTGAATTTAATAATTGGAATTGGCTAAATTGTTGAATCTGAAATTCTAAGTCTGTTTAAAATAATTTGAAGGCTTATGAAATTTATATTGATAGTTCTGAAGATACTATAAGCTTTTAAAATTGAATTCGGGAGTGCTTTGTTAAGTTTTGAAATTTTATCGTTTAAATTGATATTTAAAAATAGCCTTCCGAGGCACAGTCTTATATTTCGGCGAAACTAGTTCCATTGGATCCGTAATATTGTATTATTATCGGATTTCAATTTTCGTAGCATTTGGAGTTGTGGTGTGAGCGTACGATATATAAACGTGCTGAAATTTATATCGAAAATTCAATATAATAACTAGGTCCAAAAAGCTATCTTCTCCATATGATCGAATTAGGGCTCGAAACCTTTTCCATTGCGTTCGGAATAGGCGTATAACAATATAAATGCCTAGTGGCACAACTCGATAGGATGTCAAGATTTTAAGCTACGTAAATCGGGACAATTTGGATTTGAATTTGAATTAATTTATATTTATATCCTGGTCAGACATCAGTTGAAATTCCTTCACATCAATTGTCTTTTTATTCACTTCAGGCTACTATAGCAAAGCGTCTTCGTCATGCAAATATTTGTTCTGCCCCTCTTTCAAATGCACGACACTTCCTTTCAATCGAATTCAAAACTAATGAAACAAAAAAATGGCTGCTAGGTCTATCTAAAGCAAATCGAAAAAAAGGGGGGATTTCAAATTAAATCGCGGCTTCCTCCTTCAGATTGAAGAGTCAAAAGAATGAAATTCGGTCGTGCTTACTTCAAATCAAACCGATTCTATAACCTCGCCTCCGAAACCCTACGTGCTCACTCCATATCGAAGACGAGGGTGGGGACTCGCGTGAATCTCCTCTTCCATAGGAATCGAGTTTCGAAATTGGAAATCGAATTTGGGGTGGTCATATTCGAGAGGGTTTCGGCTTCACATTAATCGAGGGTGAGGCTCGCGGCTATGGGGTGGTGAATGCGAGCACGACTGGGTGGTCTGATTGGAATTCGTCGCAAGGGAGGGCGACTCGTTCACGGGGATTTGAGGAGGAGTGCTTTGTCGTGATCGATTTGGGAGGCTGTCTTGGTTGAGAGTTGCGGTGGCATGATCATCAAAGTCGAGATGTGGAAAGGAGCGGCGGTGTTATGCTCTCGCGACGGTCGGTAGAGGAATGCGACATCTGGTCCCTTTTAGGTAATTCAATTTTAAAAATCTTTGAATTGATGTTGCTTAAGCTTAAATTGTAATTTAATTGTGATTCCGATTTCAATTACCAGAAGATTTTTTTAACAGGGTTGGAAATGTTTTGATTCAAAGAAAAGATATATACATCAACTTACTGTTTAAAAAAAAATTGTACATTAGTGTATATACAGGAATAATGATATATAAAGATATTTATAAATACACATATATATTTTAATGTATATATAGCTAACCATAGAATTTTTTTATATGGATAAGATTTTGAAAAGGAAATTTTAAAATGTCGAAGTGTATATATAAAATTAGACTTTTAAAATCGATAATTTTTTTATAGGTATGTATTTGTAGTTCAAAAAGGAAATAAATATACATTTACATATATTAAACCTACCATTAGATTTTAAAATAATGTATTGGTGATTGACGTGTTTAATAAACTTATTTAATCATTTTAGTTACTAAGAAAATTATTTGTCATAGGGAAAATTATTTAAAATTTAGATTATTGGGTTAAATGGAATTATTAGTTAATTAAAAAGGGTAACTAATTTGTTCGATTTTTGAAATGTTAATAAACCATATAATTGTTATCCAAGGTCTGAAGTCATGAAAAATCAAGTCGGGTCGGATGGATAGCAAAAAAAAAATCAAAGGTGAGTTAATCTCACTTTTTTGGATTTTTATTTAAATTTAAATAGTTAATTTAAATAATTGGTTGGATGATTGAATTGAT
Source organism: Allium cepa (assembly GCA_030765085.1). Lineage (NCBI taxonomy): Eukaryota > Viridiplantae > Streptophyta > Magnoliopsida > Asparagales > Amaryllidaceae > Allium > Allium cepa. The sequence continues at coordinate 681,311,907 of CM060932.1, read as the reverse complement.
TTGATGTGCTATATTATATATAGTAGTATATAGTATATATTGGAGTGATTGATTTCCCGCATTATATAGCGGATGAGACCTTATGCGCCACATAATAGCGGATGATATTATATAAATCTCATATACCGCGGTATTCCACCTCGAAGTGGAATTGGTATTTTATGTTGTGCCAATGTCTGTGGAAGTAGGGAAACAAGTTGGAGGGATCCAACTAGATCCCTCAATATTATTTAGATTGTTTAATATTCTATATTATGAATATTTGATATTCTGTGATGAATTATATTGATAATTGGAATATTGAATACTACGGTTTGCTTGAATATATTTCGGTACACTAGGTCATCAAAATATTTAGAATTGGATTTTTTTGGAAGGAATATAAAAGTAAATTTTGAAAGTAAAATAATTATAGAATAAAAATAAGAATGAATTGGAAAGAAATAAAGGTGATATTTAAAAACTGAAGTTAAATTGTAAAGTAGAGATTTAAAACAAGTTTTAAATCAAAGTTAAATCTGGAATTCAAGTTAGTGAATCGCAGTTTTTAAACAAATAAAGTTTTTAAATTTAATTATTTTAACAACTTGAATGTTAAAGTGCATTTTTATATTGATTTGAATTTAAAAATGAATTTGGTTTTAAATTCCTTTAACCTTCCTTTATAAAATGAGTAATTAATTTATTTAATGAAGTAAATAAATAGGTAGTTAATTACTGGTTAAGATTAATCAAGAGTGATCAATATTTGTGGTTTAATTAATGATTAATTACTTAATGTAATTAATTTATATTAGGATAAACTAAATGTAATTAGAAATCATTAATTTATATAATTAATGATGTAATTAAAGATTGATTGATTAAAATTAATTAATCAATAATAAGTGATTTATGAGTAATTAATTAATATAAGTAATTAAGGATTAATGTAATTAATTATAGTTAATTAATTTGTGAAGTAATTAAAGATTAAGTACCCTTTTTGGTTAAAAATAATTAATTTTTGTAATTAACTAAAGGTAATTACTTGAATGAATTGAAGGATAATTAATCCAGGGTGATTAATTAAGATGGATAATTAAGGGATGATTAATTAATTGATGTGAAATTAATTAATGTCAAGTAAAGGAATGTAAGTGATTGGGGTTAGTAATTCAATTAGAAGTGATTAAATTATTTTGGAAGTGATCAAGTTTGCTCATGGATGATTGAATGGTATTGGATGCCTTGAATGGGTTGATATATCTGATATGAATTGTTTTGTAGTATCATATGTTTGGACGGACGGGATATTGTGGTTATCTATGAATGATGAATTGTCGTGTTAAGGGACATCCTGTATTTTAAGTTTGAAGTGTATTTCATTAGGATAACTTGGGTTAGGATGTCATGAGACTCGAAGAGACCGGGGTCGGGTATTAGAAAATGCCCGAAACCACTTCGAATTTTTATAGATTGATATGTGAAATCAATATGCTGGAATGAAATGATTTAAGTGAATTGGACTATTTAATCTAAATTTTGGTACTTAGAAAACTGATGTGTGAAACAAGTGATGTCTATAACAAATAGTGAATTTGTAAATTAACACAAGTTACCCCGGGTTTAAATAGGTTTTATGCTTTGATATTTCTTGTTAGATGAGTTTACTCACGCTGGTTTCCAGCCTGACCCAGGTGTTACTTTGATGTAATGCTCGGGTCAGACCGAGTATTACAGATTTTCAGGAAAGGACGTTCTGGAGATGAGGAGGTGAGCTGGATGGCAAGAACGTATGGAAAATATTATAAGTCTCATTTTCCAAAATCTCTCAATATTAACGCTTCATAGAATATTCTGTAACTTATTTCAAAGTCTTCGGAATCAATAATAATTTTTCTCTCCTCAAAATCATATCCTTTTATAAGCCCCTTTTTCGAATCTCGAGAGAACTTATAAATAAAAAAATTCAATCACTTCAAAACTCTTTATATATATATATATATATATATATATATATGTATAAAATAAGTATTTAAAAAGAATAATAACTTATTTTTAAAGACATGTTCAAGTAATTGTTTAAAATATCGAAAACACTTTTTACAACATCGGTAACTTATTTATAGATAAGCAAATAAATTTTCAAAGCTAGTTTTAAAAGTTAGAATTTATTTAAAAATGCTTAATATTTGAAAATCTATTTGCCAAAGTATTTCAATCCTAACCACTTTCAAATTTCGTAGTTTTAAATAATAAATTTTTCCTTTAAAAACAAATTTAACTTCTTAGAATTAAAAATATACGTTTAAAACCTCAATTACCAATTCAATTTATACTTTCCTCTCGAATCATATTACATCACTTCTATTCCAATCTCCTTGACCATTTTCACTTTTCAAAAATAGTATCCACTAATTTTCTGACCCTATTTCTATATTCTAGTTTAAATTCTCCCTATAGATTTATATACACCATCTATCATCTGATATCGATTTCCCTTATTTATAAACATTGTTTATAAATTTTTATAACTCCTTTGATTTTTACTTGTTTATAAAAAACAATCCTTTTTATAAAATTCCTTTTTTATAAATCAATTCTTTTATATATCCCATTTATAACTTTCAGTCTATTTTTAATATCGACTTCAACTCCTTTTTATATTCCCGAATATCATTTATAAATTCTTTTTATATAATTCATTTTTAAAAATCTCTATCTTAAAAACAATTTACGAATAGTTAAGTACAACTTAAATAAAAATCTATTTTTTTATTTTTCAATTTAGTTTTTCTTTAAAATAACCCACTTTCCAATATAAATATTTTTATATCCAAAATTCCTTTTTATTCCTTCGAATTCCAGAGAATAATATTTATGGTAATTAACAGTACCAAAATTAAAGGCCAATGCTACTATAGCATCCAATGATTCAGTTCTCAACAAAAATTGATAACAGATTGTCTGCATACATCATATATCACTATATATGAAAAATAAACAATATATTTGAGGAATCCAGTTGGATCCCCTCAACCTTTTTTTCTACATCCACAGATGTTAATACAACATAAAAATACCAATCCCACTTCGTGGGGGATCTCACGGTATAAAGGGTCATCCGCTATTGTGTGGGGTCATATAGGGTCTCATCCGTTATAATATGCAGGAATATCACTCCAAATACTAGTATATGTATACTACTATATATATAATATAATACCATTCAACAGATAATCAATTCAACCAAACATCCATAATTAGTTTAACTATTAACATTTAAAATCTAGCAATCCAAAAAGAGTGAGATTTGCTCACCTTGATTTTTATTTTACAATCTGATCAAAATTCGACTTGTTTTTAACAATTTTTAGACCTCGAAATAAAAGGTTAAATATTTATGAGACTTGTGTGTATATGCACATATATAAAATTAAATCTCCTAATTACGGAAATCGGTAAATTAATTAACTAGGTTACAAAAATCACACGAACGCAAATTCGAGCACCCACCAGCGCCTCCACGCATGATCCCCGTCCACCGAACCATTACCTAAGGCTATAATGGACACTGGCTCGCTCGGCTGCATCGAACATCCACGTTCTGGCCTCCTTCCTTTCACCTTCGACGACGTCCAGGTTTCCTAATCTCGACTGCCCTCAACTAGCAGCTCCACGCAACCACACCCAGCTGACATCATCGCCTCCTCTTGCTACATCGTATAGTTGCCCTCCAAATTGAAGTCGTACTCCTCCTGGATATAAGACGCAAACCTTTCCCAATTAAATCAACTTGCTTGCGACCTCCAAACGTCGCGTTCGCCGTTGACCTCCCCTTCAACACACGCTCACCTATGCCTACATAAGCGACCTCCACCGCAATGCCATCGCCTCCTCTAATCAAGCCTCCACCCTCGAAAATGCACGCAATCGATCGCCGAGCCCTAGCTATAAATCACTCGACTCCTCACGATCGCCGTGACACCTGCCAGCATCCAAGCACATGCCGCCGCTTCTTTGTTGCCATACTCGAGTCCCAAATCGTGACAATGTCACTATTCCTTTTTTTCGTATCGAACTGAGATGAAAGAGGATTTATCGAATACGAGCTCGATTCTTATATGAACGAATTTATTTCGTTAAACAGAAGATGGAAGGAGAGAAATGATTTTCATCTCATTTGATTTGAACAGATAGATTTGAAAGGGGGAAACGTTATTTAAAGAGGTGAAACGTGTGATGGGTGGCGTGTTTGACTAGAGAAGGGCGGTCGATTTGATTTTTGATCCAATTTTATAAATATATATTCAAATATCTCAATTTTCGTAGCTTAAAATCTTAAACCCCTATCGAGGCATGCCGCTAGGTGTTCATAATGTTATACCTCTTTGCAAACACAATGGAAAAGGTTCCGAGTCCTAATTCGATCGTATGGAGAAGATAGCTTTTTGGACCCAACTATTACATTGAATTTTTTATATTAATTAACACATTTATATATCATACGACCCAATGGTAAATCCAAACATTACGAAATTTAAAATCCAATAATAATATTATATCACGGATCTAATGGAACTGGTTTCGTCGAATTTCGAGATTATGCCTTGGATCGTTATTTTAATGCGTCGATTAATCAACAATTTTCAAAATTGACGAAATCACTTGAAATTTCAGTTTTAGAAACTTATTAACTCAATAATAATTCAAATAGAATTTATACCAGTGTTGAAAATTGTTTCAATTCATATCCAACTCCAATTTCCAATTATTTAAATGATTTCAAATTATTAACTCAACAAATTTTAAATTTATAAATTAAATCGCTATATTTGAAACTTAAGTCTTATTACATTATTGTTGATCGATAAACTTCATATTAAACTTCCATTCACATGTCAAAACTCAACATTTGAAATAAATTAAATGTCCAAAGTCAACGACCAAAAATACGGATTGTTACAAATCCGGACCCATGTCCCATTGGAAATCAACAAATTCTATTTCCAATCTTTAAGTCATATATCAATTACAACTTCACATTTTTCCAGTTCAATTCTTTAAACAATTTCCTCTTTACCAAATTTAGTTTTAATATTTCAAAGCTTGAATTAGAAAATGATTCAATTCATATAAATGCAAAATTTATTTCTTTTTCTTAAAATATATATTATTTAATCAAAAATCCAAATTCAAGATTTCAAAACCATTTAATTTAACCAATTCGATGTCCGTATATAATTTTCAACCCTATAGCCAAGTTATTAGTTATTTTAATTATAATTATGGGGATGGATATATATATCATTTCAATCCAAATCAAAATGTCATAAGTATATATCATTTCGGCCTATTTTTTAATTTCTTCGAAATAATTCAAATATCAGTTTATATGCTGTCACTTAATATATATGGTGATGGAAGAGATATATAAATAAACTAACATCCAATCATCCAAAATGTCAACAAACAAATATCCATCTCAATCAACATCCGAACCAACAAATAAATCGCAACAATTAACTAGTTATTCAGGTACTTAACTAGCAATTTAGTTCAATATTAATTTAAGTGTCAATTTAATTCAACATAAATTCAAATTAATTTAAATGACAGTTTAAATTACCAATCAGCAATCAAAATATTCTTATCACATCATAAATTTTATTCAACTAACATAAGAATGTTTAGTATTGGGTGAATGGGTTAAATAACTCACCTTTGATTTTAGCCCATAAAATCCAAAACAGAAGCACAAAATCTCAACAGTCTCCAAATTCAACCAAATTAATTTCATGTTGTCTAGAATTTAATTATGAATCCAACAGAAAAAATTATGCATGAATCATAGTTTATATGCAACAGATATTCATGTTATAAGAAATATTATTGAAATAATAATTGGTACACGTTTAGTAAAAAATAAACAAAATTTAATGCTTGCGTTTTTCTCAAGATGAGGCTTCAGGCAAAGATAGAAGAACAAACTAAGATAAGGGTAGGACGTGTAGGAAAAATGAAAAAAAAATTAAACTCATGTGTCATAAAAGAAAGCTTTTGAATTTGCAAAAATGAAAGCTTTCGAATTTGCTCACATTAAAATTATTTAAGGAAAGAAAAATTTGAAATGGAGATCTAAGCATAGGAAATAAGGTAGTGACAAAAAATAAAGGGACAAGTTTAAAACGCGAACAATTTATGATAAGAGTATACCTTCAACAAAGAACAATTTGAACTAAATGAAAATGAGGTTTCAGGAGAAACAAATGTAAATAAAGAAATAAAATTACTCGTCATTAATTTTAAGGAAATGAAGATAGACGGACAAAAATGAATGTCACGTTTTTATGAAAGCTTCAGGCATTAATAATGCATAAGGAAATGTTCGTAGGAATGAGAAAATTTGCAAACCAAAGGAAAATAAAATTTTGTATAACTGAAAATGATATGGAAAGAATTAAATATAGCCTAAACGTCTAGGCTCAGGTATAAACAGAAGGAGAAATGAATAGATCAAGTATTAATAACGAGTTAACTATTTTAAAATGTACATGCAATAATTAATAACAAAAAAATGAATGGACCATATACATCACACTACCTTTAGAAATTCAATTTTTGAAACGTAACCAAATTAGTTTCATCGACTCAAATAATACTCAATTTGTACACATTTAATTTTTTTCAACACATAAAAAAATAAAATTATATTTGCCTTAAAAATGAAAGCATTCAATTTGGTTTTCTCAAAAACGATCTTTTATTTCCATTAATGCGCTCTTTCTATTTGACACAAAACGTCCATTTATTTTATTAAATCTATTAATTAGAATTAACGTTTCTTTCCTTTTAATTGAAATATTTCAATTACATTAATTGCAATTAATTACAAAGTTCAATTTCAAAACAGACAAACTAAAATTAATAAAAAAATAGAACAATTGTTTCCTTTAATCATTTAAACACGTTTATAAGTTTGTTGTTTATAAATCAGAGAAATAAATAACTTACTTAAATAAATTATTTTCCTATTCTTGTAATCATTATGTATGCTACAACACAGTTCAAATAAACATATATTTCTTCCTTTAAATCAATCATTCTATTCATTATTTTAATGAAATAAAACATATATTCACAAATGAAACATTCATTGTATTTGATATAAATGTTCTTTTTTTTTAAATAAATCTTTCCTTACATTTTCACAAAACATAAGCTACGTTTAATTAAACCTATTAATTTATAATTTAGTGTCCTCTCTCTTGTTAATTGAAATTGTTCAATTACATTAATTTCAGTTGATTACAAAGGTGAATTTTAAAATGGACTAAATAAATGTAACGAGAAACAGAACAATTATTTCCCACCTAGTAGTAATTTAAACAAATTTATACATTATTGGATACAAACAAAAATTATACATTTCTTACCAAATAATAGTTTCTCGTCTCTGCAAATCAATCTTTCTGCTACCAAACATTTCAAATAAATAAACATATGATTTCTCCTTTAATAAAGAAACATTTATTATTCTTTATTAACATTTTTCCTTCAATCAATTGGAAATTTAAATTTAGGAAGTTATCAGTTTCATTCAAACCAGTATCATTAAATACACACTATCCTATGTAATTACTCTTACCTTATTGCAAACATATGTCATTAATAGACGTTTAAATTAAGCTTATAACTTATACAATATAATTTAATTTGTTTCAATATAATTTTAAATTATTTTTTTCTAACAACTTTATTCAAAATCCTTATTTAATTTAATACTTTTAAACTTTTAAAAATACAGGTAATTACAGTATTTGTTCTGTATATTTATCTACCCTTGTCCAACTCCCTTTGTGTTTAAGGAGTAAGCTTGATTGGCTAGAATCTACCTTTGCGGCCTGATCGTAGGGCCCTGCCCCGAATCTGTGACATCATTATTGTATTTTATATTTGACACGCATCACGAGGGTTGGGGTTAGTGCCCCAACATCATGCGCTTTGGGTTTAGTGACCATTGGGTAGGCGCTCTATATTACGAAGTTTGGGTTAGGTCTCCCGTAGGGTAGGTGCCCTATTCCCCATTGTTACGTCGCCGAGGCCAGTAGTCTGTTACCTATAGGGTCAAAGCAAGATCATGACCATGGCTACGGTTCGATGGGATACTGGTGGATATATGTCATGATGTCAAGAGAGGTAACCGAGGACCAAAGGAGCAGGTCCGGTTTAGTGAACCTAGGCTCTTGGAGCGGGTACACGACCATCAATATCCCATCTAGTTTCATTTCGTGTGAGCTAATGTTATAGGAACAAATCCAGCTATATAGCATATGGCATGGTAAACCCTAGGTTCTGAAAGTGGCTACCGTGTGGCTAGTTATCACTTAGGATCATGTAATATGGAATGTATGATAGTCTAAATGCAGAAACAGATAATAGTAGTAAAGTAAATAAGAATAGCACACTAGGAGTTTGTATACTGATTCGAACTTTCCATTCTACGTCCAGTCCCAGATTTCCCTCTGGAATTTCACTCAATAACCCCTTACTTAACTGGAGGAACAGGTAAACAACACCTAAATAATTGAACAGGATTTTGCCGCCTCAACAGCCGAAGAGGTCTTTTTCACCTGATACAAGCTAATAGGACTTCTACAATTTCATTAAAGTTGTTTAATACTTTGTGTTCTTAATAACACTAAATTGTCTTTTATAGTACACCCTTCCTATAATCTTTCCTCAAGTATATATTGTGTGTGTGAACATTAGAAAAGAAGATATTGCTTAGAATCGAAGAATATGTTAATTAATTCAAAGATTCAAGCAATATATAGATTGTGATTTCTTGTAGAATTCAGAGATAGATAGTAGAGAATATAGCAAGAAATCAAAATAAAAAATAGTGATTTGAGAAGTGGTTCTAACGTGTTTATCTAGTAAACAAATAGTTACAATATTCGTGAAGAGTTTCAATCAAAAGATGCAGCCATATCTCTTCAGCTTGAATCATAACTCTTAGTAGATAGAAGTGTCTCTTCAGTAAAAATGACTGTTAGAGTCGGTCAGTCGACTGGGGAAAACGATCAATCTACTTAAAATTCAAAGACAGTAAAAAACAGTGTATATCTATGTACTGAGCATGGTCAGTCAACTAGCTATTTTTGGTCAGTCGACTGTCCCGGCTGTTGGTGCACAGTTTGCTTTTTTTTTAACAATTTGAATTTTAGAACAACTTTGATTTTGAGTAAACTACTTGGGGATAGATTTTAACAATTTCAAACTATATCTAAGACTAAAAAAACTTCAATAAATAAACATACTATACTTAGATTTGAAGTCATATCTCCTTTGTAGTTTAACAGCATATCTCATTCTCTTTTTGTCGCTTGATCGTATAGTCTCATCACTGATTGTTTAAGCTTTTTGTTATGAATCAAAACTTATGATTGAATATTCTTCCCCTTTTTGATTGATGACAACCTGTTTTAGATAATATTATATTTGAAGATATATATAACGAAAGTTATATATATATATATATATATATATATATATATATATATCTCCCCCTGAATATCTAGCAACAAAACTAATCCTGCAAAAATTGGTTAATCATACAAAATGTCTCCCCCTTTGTCATCGAAAAAAGGAAATAAACAATAATCTCATCATTGCGAACTAACAGCATGAAAATTAGACAAAAAATATTGTTATGAATTGTACCGAGCTACTTATACAGGCTCATAAAAAATAAAAAGTGGTAGAATGTTTGTGAAATTAAAAAAACTTACTACCACCAAGAAATGTCAATATCACTCATCAGAGTCAGACTCTGTTTCTTCTTCCACTTGCATTGGTCCTATTCCTCTTGAAGAACTTTCCACAAATTGTCTGCCACTCCTATTTCCACTAGTGTCAGAACTTGTATGTTCTTCGGATATAGACCAGGTGAAATGAGGTGCTGGATGTTTGCACGAATCACGATGTGAAGTGTCACGTAGTTATGGAGAAAGAACAAGAGACTGCATTCCATAAATTCCTGAAAAAGCTTTTTACTTGTCAAACTTCTTTTCGATCTTTTGTCAAGATTCTTGATGTGAGAATCCAAAATGACTTGATTACGAGCAACTAGATCAATGGATTCTCGGGTACTATGGGATGGGGTTGTTGTACGAATGTTATCTCTTTGTTGTTGTGGGGTAGTAGTTTGCAGACGAGGTCTTTACTGCTAATCCTGAAAAGATATGATAGTGAGTGGTCTAGGAGGCAATTTCATTAGACTAATTGTGTGACTATTTAGAGTTTTAGTAGTGGAGGTATCATATTGTGGAATAGGAACTTGTAGGTTCATAAGTAGCCGCATAATATACTCACCGTAATAGATGATGTTCATTCGACTTTGGTTGACAGATAAGAAATCATCAAGAATAAGCTTAGGCCAATTGATTTTAACATCTCCCCAAATAGCATATAAAGCCCTATAATTTTCCAGATATACAAGCTCATAAGAACCAGTACAAGGAAGAATTGTACGCATTAAGTCTCGATGCATAATTCGAGTTGTAGGGCGTAAAGAGATAGATTTCAAGTCAGTCATGTCCTCTTCCAAATGTTTCTATAGGCGAACGTTTCAAAGTGTAATGTCAAACATACATCCATACAAGTCCATCCTGGATCTGAATGGAACCGAAGGCACTTCGTCCAATTAAGGAAAAAGTCCTTTCAAATCTGGATATTCCCAATTCATGTCCGGACTTCCCATCACATAGGGTAATCAAAATCTCTATACTGGGGCCACTCGGTGCAGAGACATTCGACAGGTAATCCTTTCATTTTCGAAAATATCCGGTCTTCAACCACCGTCTTCAAATGCTATCCTATTTCATGTATCATTATTCGAAATGGGCTTTATGAATTAATGTCCTCTCCCGGCTTAACCAAACAATGAGCGCTTATTTTAGGGAAAAAATGCTTAGTGGAATTCTCGACCACCGTGGTGGCGTATCTACGTTGATTTAGGGTTTTACGAGCCGTTGGGTTCATCGCTGTTTTCGAGGCAATTCCGCCGATGTAGGTGCATCGGAGTTGATCGGGGTATGAAGGATCGAACAGTTGTTTTGTTGCGATGCTTTGGGTCGATTGGCAAGGTTTCTGGTGATCGGGATTGATGGCGCGTGGGCTTTTTTGATGGTCAGTTTAGGTTCCAAAATGTGATCGAATAGCTCGATCTTGATTTTCAGGCGACTTCGTTGACCTAGGTGGTCGGGAGGTTTGGATAGGTCATCGTTGACCTAAAGGTGAGGGTGACGATGGTCGGAGGCACGGTGATGAAGTGTATACGTGCACCTGTGCATGTTTGTATCTGGATTTAGTTTGGATGATGTTGGCTGGAGAAGAAAGGGATTTCCTTGGGTTTGCTCTCGGGAAGGATGGGTTATGGCTCAAGTTTTGTATCGGGTCGTACGCACGAATGTTTAAGTATGCAACAATTTAAACATTAAAAAAAAAAGGAGAAATGGTAGCTCGAGGTGTTGCTCGAGGAAAACTGGAATGGGCTCGGGTGAGAACTCGAGGTGGTCTCGGGTCAGAGATCTAAAAGTAATTTAACAAGTTTTAAAAGTTTAAATCAATCAAGTTTTAAGAAATTTTCTTAAAACTAATTCTTTTACATAATAAATGTTTATTTAAAATATTTGGTTGATAAAAGTTGAATAATTTATTTTAACTTAAAATTAATTTAGTTAATTCTTAAGTTTATTTTTATAAAATTCAATAGTATAAATTAGAAGTTATTAAAAAATAAAAATGTTTATAGTTGTTGAATAGCTTAAAGGTCAAAGTAAATTTATGGGTTAATGATAAATTTATTTCAAAGGTTTATTAAATAAGATTTAAATGATAATTAAATAATTAATTAAGATAAATGGTTATCTTAAATAATGTTTTTGATTATTAATTAACTTAAAGGTTTTAAGTTAAATTATATATTAATGATAATTTATTTCAAAGGTTTATTTAATGAGAATTAAATGATGTAATTAATTGAGATAAAGGGGTTTATCTTTAATTAATGAGGGTTTTGATTAATTAAAGGATCATTTATTAATTAATTATAGGGAAATTAATTAATGTACTTAATCATATGATAATTAATTAATTAAGGGTTAATTAATTAATGTGAGTAATTAAAGGATAATTACTTAATGTAATTAATTTGTGATTAATTAATGTAAGTAATTAATGATAATTACTTAATGAAATTAATTAAAAAATAATTAATTAAAGGATAATTAATTTATGATTAATGGTTAATTAATCAAGTGATTATAGGATAATTACTTAATGTAAGTAATTAAAGGGTTAATTCGTCAATGTAATTAATTAATGAAGGGTTAATTAATTTATGTGGTTAATTAAAGGGTAACTAATTAATATAAGTAATTGAGGATAATTAATTAAGATGGATGATTAAGGATGACTAATTAATTTTCATTAATTAATTAAGATAATAACAAATGGTTTGTAATTAATTAATGTTAATTAAGCATGAGTTAAAAGTAATTAGGAATTGAACAACTAATCTTGCTTATGGATGATTGGATTATATTGAATGCCCCGAATTGTTTGATATCTCTTATATGTGATGTTCTATGATATGAATTGTTTTGGATTGAGCTGTGATTAATGCAAATTATTTATCTATGATATATTGCTGTGTGAATGTGAACTTCTGAATTGAATTGAAATTGTTTACTTAAACAAATTGCCTTTAAAACGGCATTTGAATTTTGATGCGACCGATGGTCGGATTCCAAATGGTTATCCGTAAACCACATCGAATTTTAAAAGGTGAATCTTTTGTTTAAAAGATTAAAAATGGGGAAATTTGTTGTGATTGTATCCACGCGTTTTAAACATAAGCGCTCATTATTCGGTTAAGCCGGGAGAGGACATTAAGTCATAAAACCCATTCTGAATAATGATACGATGAAATGGGATAGCATTTGAAGATGGTGGTCGAAGACCGGTTATTTTTGAAAACGAAAGGATTACTTATCGAATGTCTCTGCACCAAGTGACCATGTATAGAGATTTTGATTACCCTATGTGATGGGAAGGCCTGACATGATTAGAGAATATCCGGATTTGAAAGGACTTTTTCCTTAATTGGACGAAGTGCCTTCGGTTCCATTTAGACCCAGGATGGACTTGTAGGGATGTATGTCTGACATTACACTTTGAGATGTAAAGCTGGTTTCTATCAAATACATTTTTGTTTGGTGGCGGAAAATTTATTCTCTTACCTTAACACCCTTCTTTGAGACGTATGAGCTCAGAGGTTATGTAGTTGATATTTACTAGTGATGTATTCCAAATTTGGTAATGTGGCATGCTAAGTGCTAATCATTGGTTGATCGAAGCATGGCTTTTGTGAAAAGCGTAACTTTATGGAACGATACTTCATCGAACCTCACACCCCGAAAATGGTCGAAACAGGAAGGATGCGACAAGGTTACGGAGGTCGCGCCCCTTAGGGTATGTGCATTTCCTTCTGGATAACAAGTGTTATCATAGTATGGAGCCCAGATATTTAATTTATGTGGTTGTTGGAATTTGTTGTTGGCACCTCGATAAAGGTCGGTTACGACCGAAGGATGGCATAGTCGTGACAGTTAGTTACCTAGTTACAGAGGCAACCCGGCCTTGTGTTGGTAGAGATCCGGTTAGGTTCTCGGGGAATCCCTCTAGAGGCATACCCATTTGAAAAGGAAGTTCCTTAGACCTAACCATTTGTTGGAAATCCAATCACCCAATACGACCCCTGTACGGTTTTAGTTGTATAACGTGCCATTTAACATGGTAGCTATAGTAGGCATACTATAATGGTACGTATGCTAGCTAAGATTAATATTATACTTTCGAAATATTTTCCGCTCTATGCACTAATAATAATATCAAAAGATTTTCGCGTATCAAGCATGTTTGACTATCATAAGGAGAAACCTTCCCCAAGTGTGCGGTTGCATTATGTGTGTGCTGGGAGACCTTATGGTAGTTTCATTTTCCAAAAATCATAACGGATTTCTTTTTCTTTCTTTTTGTGATTTCTTTTGTTTAAACAACTGTATTTGTTTGCTCACACCAGTCCCATGACTGACCCGGAGTTTATTGTTCCTTTTCTAAACAATGGGTGCCCATAATTTTCCACATGGCAACCTAGAGTCAGGCTATCAGCTAGTTCAGATAGTAGATGTAGATTTGGCAGTCTTTGAAGTCTGTGGATTTGGGGATCTCATTCGCTATATTATAGCATGATAGGGGGTTCTCCTTCAGGTTTGGTGGCGAGCAAGAGAATCTTACCCAGACATGTCCTTGCGAGGGTTGGTTGCAAGTCGGGAGGCTAGCCGTAAAAGCAAATGCGAGGTACCAATGTGAGCCACGGCAGAGTGAACAGCTGTTGATGGCTGTAAGGCCTAGACCGTCACATTTGGTGTCAGAGCTAAAGGTTGAGTAAGAACTTTAGCTTTGGAGTATAACTCATTAGAGATAGAGTTAGAAATGCCCTAGAATGAGTACATTCTCTAAGATATCTTGTTCGTATGCCTCAATCAATATTCTTACTATTCACTGATAGTGAGAATGAGTGCAAGAAGAGGATGAGGTAGGGACAGGGGAGTACCACTACAAATGGTCGATGTCCTGCAACAACACTAATGGTTGGGAACAACTTTTTCCATCAACATCCTTTGCTCATCATCCAATTTCAATTCTTGATAGCTTCTTGGCAGCTACCAAAAAAAGCTTTGATATGGTAGGAGACCATTATCCGAGCAAGTATTTGAGCAGTGTATATGCCTTTCGATAGTATTTCCAGGATAAATCAAGAAGGTTACCTTATTTCTTATTTATGATAAAATTGTTAGAGTTCTATTCGAAACCAGAGCCATACTAGTTTTTTTTTCCTAGCAAACCGTAGGAGAGTTAAATCTTGAACCCGAATTCGTAAACGAACCTATTTGTGTGTAGAATCCAATAGGAGGCCCTACGAATCTTTTTTAACGTTGTAGAAAATTCCTTTTTCATATTCTTATCATCATTTCCTATCAGTCATTTTGTTCTTAACTTTAATGAATTTTAAATTTTACTTGAATGAATTGGTTAACAAAATATGAAGCTAAATTAAATTGTATCAATAAAATGATTTAGGCCAAAAAACCAAATTTGGGAATTTTGTTGTGATTTCTTGTGAGGATCCAAGTCCAAAGAGGGACAAGCTAATGTATACTTTAGGGTATTCTGACCTAAGTTGAAATCCATACCTATTGTTTTAAAACTTCCTATTGTATTTGAAAAGTTAAGTCTTTCAAATTTAGAATCAACTTAGTTTCCCATGCCCGTCCAGTTGTGCATGTAAGTCATAGGACGGCACCAAGGATGTAGTAGAGCTAATTTAGTAAACCTAAGATTTACTGGAGAAGGATTTATATGACATAGTCATTCCAGTTGGGGTTTAGCTATGGTATTTGTAGCCAAGTCCGATGGATCTTTGAGATTGTGTATAGATTATTGTAATCTTAATGCGTTAAATCTTGAGAATAAATTCCTTTTGTCCCAAACGACAACCTGTTTGATTAATTACATGGTGCTCGTTCTTTTCAAGATGGATCTAGCCTAACGTGTGACTCCCCACCTCTATACTCTCACTAGCCAAGGACACTAAGGGGTAGTGCCATCGACTAGCACGAAGACTAAGGCTGTTGAGGAGCGACCATCTATGTAATTGCTTTATACGAGCACCGATATGCCAGATAGTATTACACGCATTTCGTTTCAAGAGGAAATATGACACATCAATTACAAATAGAAGACTACTACACAGTGGCTATGTGGTCTTCGGAAAAAAATATAAAATAAGCATAACACAAAACCAGTCATAGATATTCATATCACAAAGGCGGAAATAAACATGAATATAACACATAAAGTGTACATCAAAGTAGTGGTCATACAAGATCCACTACAATACAAAAGAATAGTACAAGTGCTACATAAAAGAATGTGTATACATCAAGGAGTCTCTATCTCGAATGTATACAACAACAAAAAACTACTAAGCTAAGTTGTTAGCCCAAAAGGTAGATGTAGGATCATGATAAGAAGTCAACTAGGAGCACCTGAAATACCTCGGTCCGACCTGAGTGTTATTTAAAAAGAAAACAATAAACGGATCAGTCTAGCTATAATGATCATATAAAATGAGATAGAGTAAGAGATTTGACAAAAACATATGATAACAATAATGCCATACTGTGACAAGTATACATTTAACAACAACAAAAATCATACAATATCTCAAGAATCCCAAACACCAAAAAGAATGTCATATTCTTTATTTCATTCACCAAACTAAAAATATTGACAACCATATCAATGCCAATCGCAAAAATTGGTGAAACATAAATTCTAGAAATTGTCAATTAGAAATTCAGAAATCACAAAGGGGGAGAGCCTATCACAAACAGGAGCATGAAAACTCATCAACATGTTAATCACAAACGAGACGCTATCCCATAAACCAAACATCGACGCACCTAAAAAGATACGCCCCATGCACAGTCGAACATCGACGCACCTAAATAGATACGCCCCATGCATAAAAAAAATTGACGCACCTAGAAAGATACTCCCCATGCATAAAAAACATCGATGCATCTAGAAAGATACACCCCATGCATAAATAAATATATTCATATAGTTTCACTTCTTATATATAAGATTATTTCACAATTGTAAATCACATTAATTATAATTCCATACTTATAATACTTCTCTTATACAATTTATTCTTTTAATTAACTTATATATATTCTTACATTTTCAACAACCAAACAATTAATTTATATTCACTTTATTAATTCTAAAAAATTATTTCTTTATATATAAAATAATCAAGGTAAAATTATTTCATTTACCCAATTTAAAATGATACTATGTCGATTTATCTCGTTTAAGTGTTTAGAAACCCCTATCGATACGGTTGTACTTCCCACACCGACCAGAATTCATAAACAGCTCAACGGATAAGCAAACACAATATAAAATATTTTTATATTCACTAACAAATACGCATTCATATCTATTATTACACTCAAACTCATTCTAGAGTACTACTGACTCTATCTCTAATGAGTAACACCCAACAGAGCCAAGGTGTCTC
Organism: Allium cepa; assembly: GCA_030765085.1. Taxonomy (NCBI): domain Eukaryota; kingdom Viridiplantae; phylum Streptophyta; class Magnoliopsida; order Asparagales; family Amaryllidaceae; genus Allium; species Allium cepa. The sequence continues at coordinate 681,294,704 of CM060932.1, read as the reverse complement.
TTAACCAAATGCTCTAATACCAGATGTAACAATAGGGATTTTTGAAAGGAAATGTTTTATATGGTATTGGGATTTATATATCTATCTAATTTTTGAATCCCTATACTACTGATTTTGAGTTGTCGTAACGATGTTTTATGCAACATTCGTTTTAACTCAAATGAATGTTTTTAAGAGAATGTTTTCCTTAAAGAATAAAATATATACTTATTTGTGATTTAAGTATATTGAATATTTTCTAAATATTGGAAATAAATAGATCTATGAATTACTTAATATTAAATAAGTATGGAAATGTTTTCCAATATGAAGTGAAATGTTTTGAGATTATATATTTTAAAGATAAATTGAAAGTGAATATTTGGAATCGATTTGGGAATCGTATATTAATAGATATTTTGGACATGAGAATTCACCATGGAATTTATAAAGGAAAGGGAAAATTGTTTAAAAAAAATAAACATTGATTTACTTTTGAGGTGTGAAAATAAATTTACGGATTTGGAACGTAAATTTGAAATAAATCGGTAAGGATTTATTTAATTGGTTTAAATGAACCATTTAGAAATGAAAATGAATAAATATTTGGAAGTGTTTTCGCGTAAGGAAAATGATTTGAAATTTGTTTTCAAATGGTTGAAGTGTGCGAAAATACATCTTGTAAAGATATTTTTGGAAAATAAATAATTTGGAAAATTATTTGGAATTTGGTGATGTTGTGTATATCTATTGATAGTTAAATAACCGACTATCAATATTTACCTTTAGATGGGTATTTGTTGTGATTTTCTTGAATTTGAATGCTACACTTATTTTAAAATAAGCGCTCGTTATTCGGTTTAGCCGGGAGAGGACCTTTGGGTCATGAATCCCATTCCGAATAGTGATACGTCGTAATGGATAGCATTTGGAGACCAGTGTTGAAGACCAAATATTTTCGAAAATGGAAGGATTACTGTCGAATGACTCTGCATCAGCTAATCTCCGATATAGAGATTTTATCACCCTTTGTGATGGGAATTCCGACGTGAATAGTGAATATCCGGATTGCAAGGGCTTCTTTGGAAGTGCCTACGGTTCCGTTCGATCTCGGAACGGACTTGTATGGATGTGTGTCTAATGTTACAATTTGAGATGTAAAGCTGGTTTCTATCAAATACATTTTTGTTGGTGGTGGAGAATTTATTCTCTGAGCTTAACACCCTTCTCTGAGACGTACAAGCTCAGAGGTTATGTAGTTGATGGTTACTAGTGATACATTCCCAAATTGGTAATGTGGCATACAGAGTGCTGAAGATCATTTGTTGAACAAACCATAGCTTTTGTGTAAAGCGTAGCTTTGTGGACGAGACTTCATCGAACCTCACACCTCGGAAATGGTCAAAATAGGAAATATGCAGCAAGGTTATTTGGGGATCGCTCCCCCATGGGGTATGTACATTTCCTTCTTGATAGAGGTGGTATTACGGTATAGAGCCCTGATATTTAACCTATGTGGTTGCGGCAAATTTATTTCTTTGTGGTTGTTGGTGAATCCCGGGATGTAGGTCGGTTACGACCGGGGGATGACATACTTGTGTCAGTAGTTACCCAGCTAGGGGTAACCCGGCCTTGTGTTGGCAGAGATCCGGTTAGGTTCTCGGGGCATCTTTCCAGAGGCGTACCCATGCGGCAATGGGAAATCCTTGGCCCGACCATTTGTTGGAAATCCAAAGAAACAATACGAGCCTTGTACGGTTTTAGTTGTAGAACCTTCCATTTAAAATGGTAGCTATAGTAGGCATACTATAATGGTACCTATGCTGGCTAAGATTACTACTGTACTTTCGAAATGTTTTCCTTCACTTTGCACTTATAGTAATAATAACAAATAAATTTTCGTATCAAGCATGTTTGACTATCATAAGGAGAAATCTCCTCCAATTCTGCGTTTGCATTGTGTGTGTGGCAGGAGGCCTTATGGTAGTTACATTTTCTAAAAGCATTGCGGACCTAATTTAAAATATTTCTTTGTTTGTTTTTAAAGATAAACTGTTTTAAGTTCTCACAGCAGTCCCATGACTGACCTGGAGTTTATTGTTCTCTTCTAAACTCTGGGTGCCCATCATTTTTCACACGGGCGGTCTAGAGTCAGGTTATCAGGTCATTCTAGAATTCAGGAGTTGCTGTGGAGATCAGGAGCAAGCTGGATGGCATGGTGTATCAATTAGTATATAGTATATCTTTTCCACTGTTTGTTGTTGTAAACTCTGATAACGTAATGTAATGTGATGTAATGAAAAAAATGTACAGTTCTTTTGATTTAAAGATTATTCATTTATCTATTATATGTTGTTCCGTTGCGATTGTGAGATTCTGATATTGTTTCTGTTGCTTTTTCTTTCTTCTTCTATCTTCTACCTCTTCTTTAACCCTAACGGTACGGTTTTTCGGCATTCGATTGCTCGACATTTGATACAGTGGACGTATTGATCTCGACTTTCGATGTAACGACGCAATTTTTCGACTCACGAAAGTCGATATCAATACGTCCACTGTATCAACTGCCGAGCAATCGAATGCCGGAAAACCGTACCGTTAGGGTTAAAGAAGAGGTAGAAGGTAGAAGAAGAAAGAAAAAGCAACAGAAACAATATCAGAATCTCACAATCGCAGCGGAACAACATATAATAGATAAATGAATATCTTTAAAACAAAGAACTATAAAAGTTATTACATTACGTCACATCACATTACATTGTCAGAGTTTACAACAACAAATAGCGAAAAAGAAATACTATATACAAGTTGATACGCCAAGCCATCCAGCTTGCCTCCAGATCTCCACAGCAACTACTGAATTCCAGAATGACCGAATAATCTGACTCTAGACTGCCCGTGTTAAAATTGGTGGGCACCCAGAGTTTAGGAAGAGAACAATAAACTCCAAGTCAGTCATGGGACTGGTGTGAGAACTTAAAACAGTTATATCTTTTAAAATAAACAAAGAAATATTTTAAATTAGATTCGCAATGCTTTTATAAAATGTAACTACCATAAGGCCTCCTGCCACACACACATTGCAAACGCAGAATTGGAGGAGATTTCTCCTTATGATAGTCAAAGATGCTTGGTACGCAAATTTCTTTGATATTATTACTATAAGTGCAAAGTGCAGAAAACATTTCGAAAGTACAATATTAATCTTAGCCAGCATAGGTACCATTATAGTATGCCTACTATAGCTACCATTTTAAATGGCAGGTTCTACAACTAAAACCGTACAAAGCTCATATTGTTTCTTTGGATGTCCAACAAATGGTCAGGCCACGGAACTTCCCATTGCCACATGGGTACGCCTCTGGAAAGACGTCCCGAGAACCTAACCGGATCTCTGCCAACACAAGGTCGGGTTACCCCTAGCTGGATAACTACTGACACGAGTATGCCATCCCTTGGTCGTAACCGTCCTAAATCCCAGGATTCACCAACAAACACAAAGAAATAAATTTGCAGCAACAACGTAGGTTAAGTATCTGCGCTCCATACCATGATACCACCTCTATCCAGAAGGAATGACATACACTAAGGGGGCGCTATCCCTAATAACCTTGCTGCATCTTTCCTGTTTTGACCATTTCCGAGATGTGAGGTTCGACGCAGTCTTGTCCACAAAGCTACGGTTTTCATAAAAGCCACGCTTCGATCAACAAATAATCAGCAGCACTTAGTATGCCACATTACCAAATTGGGAATATATCACTAGTAACCATCAACTACATAACCTCTGAGCTCGTACGTCTCAAAGAAGGGTGTTAAGCTAAAAGAATAAATTCTCCGCCACCAACAGATATATATTTGATAGAAACCAGCTTTACATCTCAAATTTGTAACGTCAGACACACATCCATACAAGTCCGTTCCGGGATCGAACGGAACCGAAGGCACTTCCAAAGAAGCCCTTGTAAATCCGGATATTCACTAATCACGTCCGGAATTCCCATCACAAAGGGTGATAAATTCTCTATATCGGAGATCAGCCGATGCAGAGTCATTCGACGGTATTCCTTCCGTTTTCGAAAATATCCGGTCTTCAACACCGGTCTTCAAATGCTATCCATTACGACATATCACTATTCGGAATGGGATTTATGACCCAAAGGTCCTCTCCCCGCTAAACCGAATAACAAGCGCTTATTTTAAAAATAAGTGTAGCATTCAAATTCAAGCAAATCACAACAAATACCCTTTTGAAGGTAAGTATTGATAGTCGGTTATTTAACTATCAATGCCAATAAACAAATATCCAGCACCATAACAATCACTAGGCCCATTTTATTAATCTTCCATAAATTAAATAACTTGACAGATATTCGCTTCAATTTATCTTTAAAAAAGATATATTCTCTAAACCATTTCAATTCCTACATTGGAAAACATTTCCAAATACTTATTTAACAATAAGTAATTCACAAATCTATTTATTTTCAACATTTGGAAAAATATTCAATATACTTAAATCACAATCAAGTATATATTTTATTCTTTAAGGAAAACATTCACTTTAACACATTTATTTGGGTCCAAACGAATGTTGCGTAAAACATCGTTACGACAAACCAAAATCACTAGTATAGGGATTCGAAATTAAGATAGATATATAAATCCCAATACTATATAAAACATTTCCTTTCAAAAATCATTTACTATAACAACAGTGTTATAGTCCACCATTCCTTTTTATTTCTCGAAAACGTCTATTTCAACAATGAATGTTGAAATCTATGGTTTCGATCCTTAACACATTTTGAAACAACTTCAAATCGTTTTAATTCTATTTAAAAGATAATTTCCCAAAACATTTCTTTAATATATTATTCACTGTCCAAAATCATGAATATAAATCGTTTACCAAATTCAGCACTTCTACATATTTAATTAAAGGATTATCCACTGTCCAAAAATCGTGGATATATCTCCTTTAATAAGCTTTCATATTTACTTATCAAATTCAATTGGTTTTGGATTTATAAAACAACATTTATAAATTCACATTAATACATTTTATAAAAACTTCAGCTTATAAAATTCCTTAATTAACAAATTCTATTTATATCCCATTTAAATGCCAAAATACAATTTAAAAGTTAATTACTTATAAATCTTTTATTTTAAAAAAAGAAATCTATTCATTATATAACTTCAAAATTTATAAATCTATAAATTTCATTCACTTATGAAATACAATTATACTTCATTTTAACACTTATAAAAACTCATTTTAAAATCCAAATATTTTAATTTATAAATATCAATTTATAATTCTTTTATATAAACCATTTATAAAAATTCAAAAACCCCAATTTAAACCATTTTACAAATTAATCATCTACTTATTTCAAAAATCACATTTCGGTTACATTTCACAAAAATCAAAGTTTTTTATAACATAAAAATTATAACGTTTATTTACATAAAATGAATTAATTCGAAAATTTAATATAATGTATACTTTCAAAAATCACTTGAAAATCCGTTTAAATTCAAAATTGTTATTTTAAAATTTTTAAAACTCCAAAAATAGGCCCAATGTTGCAACATCACCAATAAATCAACCACGGCATCCAAAAATCATACATCAATATGACAACAGAATATATCACAATTATCTGTAAATAAATCAATACTGTTGAGGTATCCAGTTGGATCCCTCCAACCTGTTTCCCTGCATCCACAGATGTTAGCACAATACCAATCCCGTTTCAAGACGGAATATCGCGGTATATGGGTTCATATAAAATATTATCCGCTATTATGCGACGCAATAGGGTCTCATCTGCTATATAATACGGGAAATCAACTCCAAGTTCATATATAATATCAATTCCACATCGAGGTGAAATATCACGGCATATGTGTTTAATAAATAACATCCGCTTAATATACGGAGTATAGGGTCTATTCCAATACTACAGATAGCAATTTATCATTCAATCACACAATCAAGCAATTTTAAATCTAACCATGTAATATTTAAATCGAAACAATTCAATTGAGTGAGAAGTTCTCACCTTGCTTTCAACAACAGTCACAGTGTTTTATTTCAAATAAATTAAACGCGCGTTTAATTTTACCCAAAAATTTCACTAGCTCCAATCAATTCCAATCCAGCTCCATCGCGTAGTATTCGTCCATACAAACCCAACGCAATTTGTTTCGTCCAAAACGGACCTCGTATGAAAGGGTTACGACATTTTAAAGTTTGAACGATTAAATATAAATCAATTTACTAATTTCTTTTTATTTTTATAACCTTAAATCATCATAGCCGTTTGATTTCAAAGCAACAGATCATGGCCGCACGCGTTAACCCTTCTTCCATCTCTAGTTACAAATCGCGACCGAACCCATATGCCGATCAAAACCCTAAATCACGCGACCACCATACGACGTTTTGAAGATGATCGAAGGCCGCTGCATCGAAGAGCAACTCGAACACCACCGACCCAAAATGCCTATCAATTGAAATTCGTAAATTTAATTGATTTTTAAATATTAACAAGTAAAATTTGTAAGTAGAATAAATTTTATTTCGAATATAGTGATTTATTTGGATAATTAAATCAATAATTTAATATTTGAAATTACAGAAATAATTGGAAATTGGGTTTAAGATGATTCAAATTAATTTGTAAAGTTGTATTTAATCATATTGGAGTTAGAATGATGTTATAGAACTTTTAAAATTGAACTAAAAGTTAATTTGCGGAAATTGAATATTTTAATATTTAAATTGAAGAGTAAAAATAGCCATTTTTCGAACAGTCTTGGATTTCGACGAAACTAGTTTCTTCGGATCAGTATGTTATATTATTTTAAGATTTCAAATTTCGTGGCAATCGGGCTTACGGTTTGTCCGGGGCAAGCTAAAACGCGTAGAAATCGGTTTGAGTGAATTTTTAAATTTAAATAATTCGATTCGAAAACTTATCTTCCAAATACTTTCGAATTGGCCTCCGATATATATTCCATTGCGTTTGGAATAGGGATAAAACATTATAAACGCCAGGCGGCATGCTTCATTTGGAGTTCGGAAAATTTTCGGATGAATAGTGTTTGAGAATTTTCTATAAAAAGACCTAACTTTCTTCATTTTACACCAAAACCCTAATTTCTTAAGCCCTAGCTGCCAGAAACATTTAATGGACGAAAAATCATCTCGTTTTTCCTCTAATATCTCATGATCCATTGACAATTAGCTAAAAGCTTCATCTACAAAGTTGTAGACAACGACGAGAGCTAGACATTCAACGGTCAAGATCGCGAATGGAGCACCACGGCGTCGTCAAGAGGGCCGCGTTCACCATCAGCTCGTGCACGAATTCCCACGTCAACACTCGACCGAGCTTGACCCCTCTCTGGCTGTGGGCACGGCATGGCTAGGCGAATCTACTAGTGGTCGTTGATCGAGCTCCAGCATGTTGTGGTGGTCGCAAAAATTCAACAAAAAAGGGGCGGCTATGGGTTTAAAAACGTTCGGTGTTGAACGTTGTAACCTGGAAGAAGGAAGAAGGAAGAAGGAACTAACGGCCACAATTTCATCTCCTGGAAATGCATGGCCGAGATTGTAGGGTTTGCAAGATTTAAAAAGAAATTGATTTAATTATTATATTTAAAATTTGTATAAACTTTGAAACAGCATAACTTGTTCATAGGAGGTCGGAATTTGACGAAACGAATTGCGTCGGGTTCGTATTGACGAATACTACGCGATGGAGCTAAATTGGAATCAATTTGAGTTAGTGAAAATTTTGGGTAAAATTAAACGCGTGTTTAATTTTATTCGAAATAAAACGCTGGAACTGTATTGGAAGCAAGGTGAGAACTTCTCACTCAATCGAATTTGTTTCGATTTAAATTTTAAATAGTTAGATTTAAAATTTCTTGATTGTGTTGATTGTATGCTTGGATGATAAATTATTATCTGTTGTATTGAAATAGACCCTATACGTCGTATATTAAGCGGATGATATTTATTAAACACATATACCGCGATATTCCATCTTGAAGTGGAATTGGTATTATATATGTACTTGGAGTTGATTTTCCCGCATTATATAGCGTATGAGACCCTATTGCGCCGCATAATAGCGGATAATATTTTATAAATTCCATATACCGCGATACTCCATTTTGAAACGAGATTGGTATTATGCTAACATCTGTGGATGCAGGGAAACAGGTTGGAGGGATCCAACTGGATTCCTCAACAGTATTGATTTAGTTACAGATATTTGCGATATATTCTGTTATCATATTGATATATGATGTTTGGATGTCGTGGTTCATTTATTTGTGCTGTTGCAGCATTGGGCCTATTTTTAGAGTTTTAAAAATGTTAAAGTAACGATTTCGAATTTAAAAGGGGTTTTAAATGATTTTTGAAAGTATACATTTTATTGAATTCTGGAATTGATTCATTATAAATAAATAAACGTTATAATTTTTGTGTTATAGAAATTATGATTTTTGTGAGATATAACCGAAATGTGATTTTTGAAATAAGTAGTTGATTAATTTGTAAAATGGTTTAAATTGGGATTTTTGAATTATTATAAACGATTTATATAAAAGCTTTATAAAATTGATATTTTATAAATTAAAGTATTGGAATTAGAAAACGAGTTTTTTACAGTGTTATAAAGAAGTATAAATGGATTTCATAAGTGAATGAATTTATAGATTCATAAATTGTGAAAGTAATTAACTTATAAATTGGATTTTGGGCATTTTAACGAGATATGAATAGAATTTATTAATTAAGGGATTTTATAAGTTGATTTTTTTTAATATATAAAATATAAATGGAATTTATAAACATTGTTTTATAAATCCGAAATCGACTTATTTTGATAAGGTAATTATTATAGCTTATTAAAGGAGATATATCCACGATTTTGGACAGTGGATAATCCTTTAAATTAAATGTGTAGAAATGTTGAATTTGGTTAACGAAGTATATTCACGATTTTGGACAGTGAATAATATATTAAAGAATGTTTTGGGGAAGTGATGTTTTAAATAGAATTTAAAACGATTTCAAGTTGTTTTAAAATGTGTTAAGGATCGAAACCATAGATTTCAACATTCATTGTTGAAATAGATGTTTTCGAGAAATAAGGAAAAGATGGGCTATAACACTGTTGTTATAGTAAATGAATTTCGTACGGAAATGTTTTATATAGTATTGGGATTTATATATCTATCTTAATTTCGAATCCCTATACTAGTGATTTTGGGTTATCGTAACGATGTTTTACGCAACATTCGTTTTGACTCAAATGAATGTGTTTAAGAGAATGTTTTCCTTAAAGAATAAATTATATACTTAATTGTAATTTAAGCATATGGAATATTTTTCAAATGTTGAAAATAAATAGATTTGTGAATTACTTATTATTAAGTAAGTATGGAAATGTTTTTCCAATATGAAGTGAAATGTTTTGAGATTTTATCCTTTAAAAATAAATTGAAACGAATATTTGAAATCGATTTGAAAATCATATATCAATGGATATTTGGAAATTTAAATTCAGATGGAATTTATAAAGGAAAGGTGAACTTGTTTAAAAAGAAACATTGATTTATTTTTGAAGTGTGCGAAAATACATCTTGTAAAGATATTTTTGGAAAATAAATAATTTGGAAAATTATTTGGAATCTGGTGATGGTGTGCATATCTATTGATAGTTAAATAACCGGCTATCAATATTTACCTTTAAATGGGTATTTGTTGTGATTTGCTTGAATTTGAACGCTATACTTATTTTAAAAATAAGCGCTCGTTATTCAGTTTAGCCGGGAGAAGATCTTTGGGTCATGAATCCCATTCCGAATAGTGATACATCGTTAATGGATAACATTTGAAGACCGGTGTTAAAGACCGGATATTTTCGAAAACGGAAGGATTACGGTCGAATGTCTATGCATCGGCTGATCTCCGATATAGAGATTTTATCACCCTTTGTGATGGGAAGCCCGGTCGTGATTAGTGAATATTCGGATTGCAAGGGCTTCTATGGAAGTGCCTTCGGTTCCGTTCGATCCTGGAACGGACTTGTATGGATGTGTGTCTGACGTTACAATTTGAGATGTAAAGCTGGTTTCTATCAAATATATTTCTGTTGGTGGCGGAGAATTTATTCTCTTAGCTTAACACCCTTCTCTGAGACGTACGACTCAAAGGTTATGTAGTTGACGGTTACTGGTGATACATTCCCAATTTGGTAATGTGGCATGCTGAATGCTGCTGAGCATTTGTTGATCAAAGCATAGCTTTTGTATAAAGCGTAGCTTTGTGGATGAGACTTCGTCGGACCTCACACCCTGGTAATGGTCAAAATAGGAAAGATGCAACAAGGTTCTAGGGAGTAGCGCACCTTAGGGTATGTCATTTCCTTCTGGATATAAGTGGTATCATGGTATGGAGCCCAGATACTTAACTTTGGTGGATGTCGCAAATATATATATATATATATATATATATATATGACTTTGTGATTGATGTTGGTTGAGGATCCTCGAATAAAGGTTGTTTACAACCGGGGGATGGCATACTCGTGTCAGTTGTTACCTACTTTTGCAGAGGTTACCCGGCCTTGTGTTGGCAGAGATCCGGTTAGGTTCTTGGGGCGTCTCTCCAGAGGTGTTTCCATGTGGCAATGGGAAGTTCCTTTGCCTGACCATTTGTTGGAAAATCCAAAGAAACAATACGAGCCCTGTACAGTTTTAGTTGTAGAACCTGCCATTTACTTATGGTGGTGCCCCACTATTTAGATGGTAGCTATAGTAGGCATACGGTAATGGTCGTATGTTGGCTAAGATTTATATTGAACTTTCGAAATGTTTTCCTACACTTTACACTTATAGTAATAATATCAAAGAAATTTACGTATTAAGCATATTTAATTATCATAAGGAGATATCTCCTCCGATTCTGAGTTTGCATTGTGTGTGCGTGCGGGAGGCCTTATGGTAGTTACATTTTCAAAAAGCATTGCGAATCTATTTTAGAATATTTCTTTGTTTATTTTTAAAGATATAACTGTTTTAAGTTCGCAGACCAGTCCCATGACTGACCTGGAGTTTATTGTTTCCTTCCTAAACTCTAGGCGCCTACCACTTTCTACACGGGCAGTCTAGAGTCAGGTTATCAGGTCATTCTGGAATTCAGGAGATGCTGTGGAGCTGAAGCAGCAAGCTGGATGGCGAAGCGTATCACTAGTATATAGTATTTCTTTTCTGTTGTTTGTTGTTGTAAACTCTGATAATGTAATGTAATGTGATGTGATGTAATAACTGATACAGTTCTTTTGATTTAAAGATTATTCATTTATCTATTATATGTTGTTTCGCTGTGATTGTGAGATTCTAATATTGTTCTGTTGCTTTTTCTTTTCTTTCTTCTTTTATCTTTTTCTTCTTCTTAAGCCCTAAGGGTTCGGTTTTCTGGCATTCGATTTCTCGACAGTTGATAAAGTGGACGTATTAATGTCGACTTTCATGAGTCAAAAATCCCTATCCTCACATCAACGCACCGAGAAAGATACGCCCCATGCAAAGTCGAACATCGATGCACCTAAAAAGATATGCCCCATGCATAGACGAATATCGACGCACCTAAAAAGATACGCCCCATGCTCCGACTTATCGAGCTGATTGATCCACGAATGGTCCAAAGACCACGAGTCGCTAGCCTATAAAAATGAGCCGTAGCTCCGTAAAACGAGGTATGTTCCCCCATGTGGACAAAGAGACATCGCACATCGCTAGTATAAATCACAAAATGACCAACATTGATCAATAAGTGTAAATTACACTAAGATAGTAAATAAATGAGTTTAGCTTCATGTCCCATAACCACTGGCTTAACTTAAGTATTTACGAACAGATTGTAGATTTCCATATGAAAATTGACACGACAGTTCAATCGAACAAGTCCAAGAATTAACCGACAAAGTAAACGCAAGCGTTTCATACCACTTGTTTTGCTAAGTCATTTAATTAGATTTCACGAACGAATGAGGCAAAGGCTTGTATATACTAATAGATTGGAAAACGGTTTTGAAAGCGAGCTTTATATTGAAAGTAAATGTTGAAATCGTTTGGATGAAAGAGTTTTAGTATTTAACACTAGTATAGAAACCTTTGTATTTAGAAGTGGCAAATCACAGAAATGATTGTAAAAACAATCTATCACAAAAAACTCACGTTCGACGATGTGAATTCAAACCATAAAAATTGATATCAAATCCAATCAAATGGATATTCCCAAAAATCCATAAATGAAGTCATCAAAGTCGATGAAAAGTGATAACAACTAACCGGATCAACAAAAATCGATTAAAAATTGGAAATTCACTTAAAAACAGCCAAAATAGGCAAAATTGACAGTTCCAGACGTCTGGTAGGTATCACCAGACGTCTGGTCCTAGGTTCGGAAGTATATGTGATTTTTTCCTTTCTTTTCTTAATTCCAGATCCATTTCGGATGTCTGAGATTTTCAACCAGAAGTCTAAATTTGGTTTCAAACGCTTGAATTTTGTCTCCGCCTTTTTTTGTCTATTTCTAGAACCATTTCAGATGTCTGAAATTTTCAATCAGATTTTTGAATTTGGTTTCAGACGTCTGAATTTTGTTTCAGACATCTGAATTTTTCTACTTGGCAAAAAAACAGCCTAGCCAAAAAAGGACAAATCCAAACCAAAATGCGATCGAACGAGCGATGGATGCTAGGGATATATGCCAAACAACAACCCAGCCCTCTAAGCTCTTTGATACACCACCAAAAACATGTTCAAACATCCAAGATAGGATCATTAAAAATTTTGACTTCAAAACACCAAAATTGAAAAATTCACCAAATCAATTCAAATCAAAAGCAAATGAACATGAATACATGTTAGGAATTCATACCTAACAACAGTGAAAGTTATAGATGTAGATGTGAGTTAAAAACTCACCTTTAAACCCAAAAAAAATGAAGGAGAAGCTCAAAAAAAGGAAAGATCAACTACTCTTCAACTTCAACTCTAGAAACTCCAATCTACGTTATAAGCAATAATTTCCTAAATTAGGTTATAGGAAATTTCTGAACTTGAAGATGAATTGAGATGGGGAAGATGAAGAGGATGCTTACATAAGCTTCTCTTTGGTTTTGGAGCAATAACTTGAATTTCCTAGCACAACTGGGGTTTTGCAATTCTAATTTCCTATATCTTCCCCCATTTTTCTTTTAGCTCAAGTGTTAGAAAATAATATAGTGAGTGAAGAGGAGTTGGATGAAGTGTTAGCATATTAGATGAGTTAAAGGGCTCAATCCCAAGCCCAAACCCAAAGCCAATAGAAAAAATAGTAAAATTCCTCTTAAATCCAAATATATCAACGTTTATACTAAAAAAGATCGTAAATGCCATTTTGGACTCAATGGAAGGGGTCTCGAGTCCTAATTCGACTGTTTTAGAAAAATAGCATTTCAGACTTTAATTCGTCTAACAATGCTATATTTAAATAAAATATTTAAATATACAATCGTAAAATATGCAGGTTGTTACAGAATTCCCTCCTTAAAGAAATTGTGTCCTCGCAATTCTTAAGAAGAAAACAAAGAGTGACAACCATAAAAGCATACCAACACAAAAGAAGAAATTTTGAAACGAGAAGTTCACCTTAAAGAGCATGGGAGTAAGTCCAAATGTGTTTGCTCGATGAATTCTCTGGATTACCAAGAGCAATCCTTAGGATTTGAGGGCTATTGAACTTTCACAAGAGGAACATCTTTATGAAGGTACTCAACTTTTGAAGCAATGATGCGAATAGGATGTTGCTCATAAGTCAAATTAGGAGAAACTTCAATTTCTTCAATAACACCAAGTTCAAGAATAGAATCAGAATCCCTAAGGCATTTCCGTAGTCGAAAGACATGGAAAACATCATGAATAGTAGAAAATTGAGCCGGTGCAGCAACGTAGTTCAATAACGGTACGCCAGATGAACCTGCTAAAACGATCATTCCATTCGGACACCTTCATAAAAACAACCGCTTGTTGCTTATGATTCAGCGCATCGGCGATCACCCATTCCGAGAGTATAAAGGATATCAAGATCATAAGAGGCAAGGAACTCGAGCCAACGTTGTTGACGCAAATTAAGTTCCTTTTGAGAAAATAAATATTTCAAAGACTATGATCTGTGTAGAGAACAAATTTCTCTCCCAAAAGATAATGATGCCAAATTATAAAAACAAAAACAATGGCCGCGACCACTAGATCATGAGTAGCGTACCTAGTCTCATTAGGCTTTAATTGTTTAGAAGCATAAGTGATAACACGTCCATTTTGCAAGAGAACGGCTCCCAAACCAACACGACTAGCATCAGTATAAATAATAAAGTTTTGGTTCCCTTTGGGAATCACAAAAATAAGGGCATCGGAAAGGAGTTCTTTTAAATGATCTTCTTTGCCGAAAAGCTAAGACATTCAAAATTATAATGAAATTTATGTAATCATCTTTCAGAATTTTTTACTTTTTACAAGTCAATTTATTGTGTCTGACTGTCTCATCATAGCGTTTGGGAGATTCCTATGGATAACGTTGATAAGGCGCATCGACCAGAATTCTTAAAGCACTCAGTGGGAAAAACAACACAAAATCATCTTCTATATGATAAACATGTCTCTTAAAAACTTTACAAATATTCTTTACTCGTTTTAGGAACAAAATCCAATTATACTTATAAATATCTTATTAAAAAGATTTTCAAATTTTAAATTGTTGTTTTCATCCATAATCAACGAATACAAGGATGGTCTCATCGAAATATTCATAGAATATTCGATTCATAAGATGGATGAAATAAGATGAACAAACCGAATGACATCACTAGTCTTTCATAAGAATCACAACGAGGGAGGAATGCGGTAAGGGGAACGCTATCCTTCGCCACTCGTAGCTGATGAAAACTGGTGGTAAGGTCGAGCTGAAATGACCTTAGCACCACTCAATAGAACGCTTAGGCAGTAATCCTAAGACAAGCTCAAAATACCGGAAAATTCTCAAACTAGAATGAGAGAAATTACATTTTCCTCATCATGTGGGTTTTAGAGAATGAAATGATGCCATCAAATTGGAACGAAATTATTAAAAAAATTAGAAATATGCTTAACAGATTGAGGATGTCGAAGATAGATAGTCCCCTCAGGACATAGGATATGGGCTTCATAATGATTAAGCCAATCCTTTCCCAGAAATCAATTCCAAAGCCTGACTAACGCATAACATGCAAATCGGCTCGAAAAATAATAATCATATAAAATAATATGGACATCTTTTCAAAGCAAACTGAGTGTTGCGGACCCACCAACCGGATTAGCAATTCTCAACGAAGTCATCAAGCCCATAATGTTTAAAGAAAAAGAATCAATAAGTTCTTTTGATATAAAATAACGAGATGAACCCATACTAAAAGGAACTCGAATAGGATAATCACAAAATATAATAATGCCATCAAGGATAGATTGAGAAATACCTTGACCAAGAGAGCTTTTACTAAGGGCTTGCACAACATTCAGCTTATCCTTCTTCTTGCTTTGAAGTTTGGAACATGAAGATAAAAGATGACCCAAACCTTTGCAATAGTGAAAAGTAAGGGGTTTTGGACACTCATTTGCATAGTGGTCCGTAGAACCACAATTTTAGCATTGTCCATGACTAGAGGTAGAAGTCTTTGCTACCAAAGTTTCCTGCTTCCCTTTCTTGTTGGGATTAGGGTTTTTGAACTTAATATGCCTTTTCTTGTTCTTATTGAGGCTCCTTTTGGAATCTCCAACATCACTGTCACTTTCTTTATCGGCCTCTTCTAGTTGAAGAGTGATATCTACAAGCTGATCGAAAGGAACTTCTAGTTTCAGAGGTAAAACCTTTTTGGGGTTCTTACTCAAAGCACAGATAAACCTTTAATCTTTAGAAGATCCAAAAGTTGTTGGGCGGACATAAATATGCCATCCAAAGAAGGACTACTGGATTGACCAGCGCTAGGACTGCCAGGTCTAACCATCTCTTCTTCTTAAAGAAAGAAAGAAAGAAAGAAGAGGAAAAATGTTATTCTTAGAATGAATATCAAAAAAACTTGATTGATAAAACAAGGCATCACAAAATAAAATAGGATATAACAGGTCCTAAGACTTGGATAAATCCTAAGGTACGATTCCTAAGAAAGACTTAGGACAATGATCCTTGCTAAATTATTCTATATTATTCCAAAGTTTGGCTCTGATACCAAGCTGTGACGCTCCCCCTCTATAATCACACTAACCAAGGACAATACGGGGTAATGCCATCGACTAGCAAGAAGAATAAGACTGTTAAGGAGCGACCATCTGTGTAATTGCTTTGTGCGAGCATCGATATGCCAGCTTGTATCACATGCATTTCGTTTCAAGACTGGCACATCAATAACAAACACAATACTATTACACAGTGGCTATGTGGTCTTCGGAAACAAATATAAAATAAGCATAACACAAAATCAGTCACAGATATTCATATCACAAAGGCAGAAACAAATATGAATATAACACATAAAGTGCACATCAAAGTAGTGGTCATACAAGATCCACTACAACACAAAAGAACAGTTACAAGTCCAAGACAAAAGAACGTGTATACATCAAGGAGTCTCTATCTCGAATGTATACAACAACAAAAAATACTAAACTAAATAGTTAGCCCAAAAGTCAAATGTATGATCATGATAAGAAGGCAAGCAGGAGCACCTGAAATACCTCGGTCTGAACCGAGTATTATTTAAAAATAAAATAATGAATAGATCAGTCTAGCTATAATTATCATAAAAAATGAGATAGAATGAGAGATATGACAAAAATGTATCATAACAATAATGCCATACTGTGATAAGTACACATTTAACAACAACAAAAATCATAAAATATCTCAAGAATCTCGAACACAAAAAAGATTGTCATACTCTTTATCTTATTCACCAAACTTCAAATATTGACAATCATATCAATGCCAATCGCAAAAATTAGTGAAACACAAATTCTAGAAATCGTCAATTACAAATTCAGAAGTCACAAAGGGGGAAGGCCTATCACAAACGGGAGCATGAAAACTCACCAACACGTGTATCACAAACGAGACCTATCCCATAAACCGAACATCGACGTACCTAAAAAGATACGCCCCATGCACAGTCGAACGTCGAATCACCTAAATAGATATGCCCCATGCATAAACAAACATCGACGCACCTAGAAAGATACGCCCTATGCATAAAAAAACGTCGATGCACCCAGAAAGATACGCTTCATGCATAACCAACATCGACGCACCTAGAAAGATACGCCCCTTGAAAAGTCGAACATCGACGCACCTAAAAAGATGCGCCCCATGCATAGACGAACATCGACGCACCTAAAAAGATACGCCCCATGCTCCGACTTATCGAGCCGATTACTCCAAGAACGGTCCAAAGACCATGGGTCGCTAGCCCATAAAAATGAGCCGAAACTCCATAAAACGGGGTATAGTCCCTTACGTGGACAAAGAGACATCGGATATATCTAGTCTAAATCACAAAATGATCATCATTGATTAATAAATGTAAATTACACTAAGCTAGTAAGTAAATGAGTTTAGTTTCATGTCCCATAACCGCTGGCTTAACTTCAATATTTACGAACAGATTATAGATTTCCACTCGAAAATTGTCACGAGAGTTCAATCGAACAAGTCCAAGAATTAACGGCCAAAGTAAACGCAAGCGTTTCATACCACTTGTTTTGCTAAGTTGTTTAATTAGATTTCTCGAACGAATGAGGTAAAGGATTGTATATACTAAGAGATTAGAAAACGGTTTTGAAAGCGAGCTTTGTATTGAAAGTATATTTGAAATCGTTTTGATGAAAGAGTTTTAGTATTTACTACTAGTATAGAAAACTTCGTATTTAAAAGTGACAAATCACAGAAATGATTGTAAAAGCAATCTATCATCAAAAATTCACATTCAACGATGTAAATTCATACCATAAAAATCGATATCAAATCCTATCAAATGGACATTCCCAAAAATCCATAAATGAAGTCATCAAAGTCGATAACAAGTGACAACAACTAACCGGATCAACAAAAATCGATCAAAATTGAAAATTCACTTAAAAACAGCCAAAATAGGCAAAATTGACAGTTCTAGACGTCTGGTGGGTATTTCTATGCGTCTGTCCCTAGATTGTGGAAGTATATGCGATTTTCTCCTTTTATTTTTAATTCCAGATCCATTTAAGACGTTTGAAATTTTCAACTAGACGTCTGAATTCGGTTTCAGACGTCTGAATTTGGTTTTAGACGTCTGAATTTCGTTTCAGACGTCTGAATTTTTCTGCTAGGAAAAAAAATAGCCCAGCCCAAAAAGGGAAACTCCAAACCGAAATGAGATCAAACAAGCGATGAATGCTAGGGATTTATGCCAAATGACAACCCATCCCTCTAAGCTCTTTGATACACCACCAAAAGCATGTTCAAACATCCAAGATAGGATCTTTAAAGATTTTTATTTCAAAACACCAAAATTAGAAAATTCCACCAAATCAATTCAAATCAAAATCAAAAGAACATGAATAGATGATAGGAATTCATACCTAACAACAGTGAAAGTTATAGACGTAGATGTGAGTTAAAATATCACCTTTAAACCCAAAAACAATGAAGGAGAAGCTCAAAAACAAAGGAAAGATCAAACACTTTTCAACTTCAACTCTAGAAACTCCAATCTAAGATAATAAGCAATAATTTCCTAAATTAGGTTAGAGGAAATTTCTGAAATTGAAGAGGAATTGAGATGGAGAAGATGAAGATGATGCTTACCTAAGCTTCTCTTTGGTTTTGGGGCAATAACTTGAATTTCCTAGCAAAACTAGGGTTTATGAATTCTAATTTCCTATCTCTTCCCTCATTTTTCTTTTATCTTGAGTGTTAGGAAATAATAGAGTGAGTAAAGAGGAGTTGGATGAAGTATTAGGGTATTAGATGAGTTAAAGGGCTACAACCCAAACCTAAAGCCCAATAGAAAAAATAGCAAAGTTCCTCTTAACTCCAAACATATCGATGTTTATACTCAAAAAGATCGCAAAACCCATTTTGGACTCAATGGAAGGGGTCTTGAGTTCTAATTCGATATTTGCAAAAAGTAGCATTTCAGACTTAAATCTGTCTAACGATGCTATATTTAAATATACAATCGTAAAATATGAGGATTGTTACATAAGGATTCCATAAGCTGAGAATTGCGAAAAATTGTATCCGTTTGTCTGTTTTTTCTAGGGTCCCGATACATTCTATGAATGGTTAGTTATGCCCTTCGGACTAACCAATGCCCTGCATATTTCGTAGAAATGATGACCCGAGTGTTTTGTGAAGTATTGAATGAATTCGTTCTCATATTTATTGATGATATTCTGATTTGGTAAGCCAAATGTAGAATAGATATTCAGTTTGATCTGGTAGCTATTTCCCAATCTTTTTATGTGTTCACCTGTTCTTTGTTTGTCTCCCTGTCTATCAAATTTCGGGGACGAAATTTTCTTAAGCGGGAATCTGTAACGATCCCGTTTTTAAGCCAAATTTAATTTAGTGATTTATGTAATTTTTGGAATTAAATTGTGAATTAATTTGAATTTTTCAAAAACAATTAAGATGTATGTTTGTTATACATACAAATAGATTGTAAATAGAATTTGAATTTGAAATTCAAATATAAATGTCTTAAAAAAATTGGATTTAAAACTCTATATTTTAAAAATTAATAAAAAAATTTGTTTTCTAATTATAATATATATATTTTGATTTGGAAGTTATGTCTTGAATTCAATATAATAATTTCAAAAGCTATTTAAAATTAAATTCTATATTTCAAACACTAAAAATAAATATTTATTTATTTAAAAAATATGATAGCTTAAAAATAAAATTTAAATAAAAAAGAAAATGTATTTATTAAAATAGGAAATGAATTAATATATATATATATATATATACATATATATATATACATATAAATCTAAGGTAAAATAATATAAAATCATATTTAAACATTTAATAACCTGCATATTTACGAGTGTAAAAGATTTTAACATACATCTAAACATGTGTAAATATTTTAACATGAAGATTTACAAGTGTAAAACATGTAGTATAAAATTTAACAAGTGTCATTTATATTTTTATTTTAAAAAAAAACGGTTTCAACATTATATATGCATATCTCTCTACCCCTTTCTCATTTTCCTTTCACATAATTCAAACTAAAGAAACAAAACTAAAATCAGAAAAGAAAAACAAACCAGGAAAGAAAAATTAAAATAGATCAAACAACCTTTTCCAATTTCAACCCGAGCAAACAAAGATCAAGCAAAGTGCAGATTTAAATTCAAACTCAAAAGCAAGCAAATCAAACAAGCAACCCCAACAAGATTCAAACTGTTTCAACCTGAAGCTAATGTTCAGATTCAACTCAAACAATTCAAAGATTCAAATCAACATTAAGCTTCAGTTTCATCATCAAAGTTGCAAATCATCTTCTATTTCCAGGTGTCTCTATTTTTCAATTCCAGGTGAGTAAGCACCTTTTCAAAAAGCCAATTCTGTTTGATATCCTGATGCTTGTGATGGTCATTGAGGATGTGATGTGGAAAATGTTTGCATTGATGTAATTATTGCATGCATATATATATATATGTATGTATATAGAAAACTGTATGCATGTCTATATATATATATATATATATATAGGCCACTGTTCTAAGTTACAGGTTTTAATAACCTGTTCAAAGATTTAAAATCTCCTCCCCTAAACCTTTTTGGGCTTTGATCTCTGAATGAAAAGTGTTTGTATGTATGTAACATCATTTTAAAAAATAGATTTAAGCGAAAATATTGATTAAATATTTTGAAATTTGGATATTACAGTAATGATCATTTATAAATCAAAAAATCAAGTTTTTAAATTCTAAGTTTGAATTATATATCCTGTTTCGTATTTGTAAATGATGAATTTTAATAATCAGATCATGATTTTTAAGTTTGGAAATGATGGGAATTTGTGAGTTGAACGGGTTTGGGTTTTCTGTCAATTACTGGCGATTGAGGGAGAGATGGTCGTCGTGATCAAGGTTGGAGGTGGCTGGAAGTCTGGAAATCTCGGGAAAAATGCTCGGTGGAATTCTCGACCACCATGGTGGCGTATCGACGTTGATTTAGGGTTTTACGAGCTGTTGGGTTCGTCGTTATTTCCGAGGCAATTCCACCGATGTGGGTGCATCGGTCTTGATCAGGGTATGAGGGATCGAAGCGTTGTTCCATGGTGAAGCTTTGGGTCGATTGGCGAGGTTTCTGGTGATCGGGATTAGTGACGGGAGGCATTTTTCGATGGTTAGTTTGGGTTCCAGGATGTGATCGAATAGCTCAATCTTGATTTTCAGGCGAATTCGTTGACCTGGGGAGTCGAGAGGTTTGGACGGGTCATCGGTGACCTGAAGGCGATAGTGACGATGGTCAAAGGCGCGGTGATGAAGTGTACATGTGCACCTCTGCATGTTTGTATTCGAATTTAGTTTGGATGATGTTGGTTGGAGAAGAAAGGGATTTCGTCGGGTTTGCTCTTGGGAAGGATGGGTTATGGCTCGAGTTTTGAATCGAGTAATACGCACAATTGTTTAAGTATGCAAAAGTTTAAAAAAAAGAGAAAGGGTAACTCAGGGTGTTGCTCAGGGAAAACTGGAATGGGCTTGGGTGAGAACTCAAGGTGGTCTCGGGTCAGAGATCTAAACATAAATTTAACAAGTTTTAAAAGTTTAAATCAATCAAGTTTTAACAAATTTTCTTAAAACAAATTCTTTGATGTCATGAATGTTATTTAAAATATTTGGTTGATAAACGTTGAATAATTTGTTTTAACTTAAAATTAATTTTGTTAATTCTTAAGTTTATTTTTATGAAATTCAATAGTATACATAAGAAGTTATTAAAAAGATAAAGATGTTTATAGTTGTCGATTAACTTAAAGGTCTAAGTAAATTTATGAGTTAATGATTAATTTATTTCAAAGGTTTGTTAAATAAGATTTAAATGGTAATTAAATAATTAATTAAGATAAATGTTTATCTTAAATAATGTTTTTGATTATTAATTAACTTAAAGGTTTTAATTTAAATTATATGTTAATGATAATTTATTTCAAAGTTTATTTAATGAGATTTAAATGATGTAATTAATTTAGATAAAGGGGTTTATTTCAATTAATGAGGGTTTTGATTATATAAAAGATTATTTATTAATTAATTATATGGAAATTAATTAATGTACTTAATCATAGGATAATTAATTAATGTGAGTAATTAAAGGATAATTACTTAATATAATTAATTAGTGATTAATTAATGTAAGTAATTAAGGGATAATTACTTAATGAAATTAATTAGAAAATTTAATAATTAAAGGTTAATTAATTTATGATTAAAGGATAATTAATTAATTATTAAAGGTTAATTAATCAAGTTATTATAGGATAATTACTTAATGTAAGTAATTAAAGGGTTAATTTGTTAATGAAATTAATTAATTAAGGGTTAATTAATTTATATGGTTAAATAAGGGGTAATTAATTAATGTAAGTAATTGAGGATAATTAATTAAGATGGATGATTAAGGATGATTAATTAATTTTCATTAATTAATTAAGATAATAACAAATGGTTTGTAGTTAATTAATGTTAATTAAGGAGGAGTTAAAAGGAATTAGAAATTGAACAACTAATCTTGCTTATGGATGATTGGATTATATTGAATGCCCTGAATTGTTTGATATCTCTGATATGTGATGTTCTGTGATATGAATTTCTTTGGATTGAGCTGTGATTAATGCAAATTATTTATCTTTGACATATTGTTGTGTGAATGTGAACTTTTGAATTGAATTAAAATTGTTTACTTAAACAACTTGGCCTCTAAAACGGCATTTGAATTTCGATGCGACCGGGGGTTGGATTCTAAATGGTTATCCAAAAGCCACATCGAATTTTAAAAGGTGAATCTTTTGTTTAAAGGGCTAAAAATGGAAATTTATTGTGACTGTATCCACGTGTTTTTAAAATAAGCGCATTGTTCGGTTAAGCCGGGAGAGGACATTTAGTCATAAAACCTATTTCGAATAATGATACGATGAAATGGGATAGAATTTGAAGACGGTGGTTGAAGACCGAGTATTTTCGAAAACGAAAGGATTGCCTATCGAATGTCTCTACACCGAGTGGCTCGGGTATAGAGATTTAGATTACCATATGTGATGGGAAGTCCGAACGTGATTTGGGAATATCCAAATTTGCAAGGACTTTTTTGTTAATTGGATGAACTGCCTTCGGTTCCATTCAGACTCGGGATGGACTTGTATGGATGTATGTCTGACGTTACACTTTGAGATGCAAAGCTAGTTTCTATCAAATACATTTCTGTTTGGTGGCGGAGAATTTATTCTCTTAGCTTAACACCCTTCTCTAAGACGTACGAGCTTAGAGGTTATGTAGATGATATTTACTAGTGATATATTCCCAATTTGGTAATGTGGCATGCTAAGTGCTGATCATTGGTTGATCAAAGCATGGCTTTTGTGAAAAGCATAGCTTTGTGGGACGAGACTTCATTGAACCTCACACCCCAAAAATGTTCAAAATTAGAAGGATGCGGCAAGGTTACGGGGGTCGCACCCTTTAAGCTATGTGCATTTCCTTTTGGGCAAAAAGTGGTATCATGAGATGGAGCCTAGACATTTAACTTATGTGGTTGTTGGAATTTGTTGTAGGCACCTCGGTAAAGGTCGCTTATGACCGAGGGATGGCATACTCGTGACTTAGTTACCTAGTTACAGGGGTAACCCGACCTTGTGTTGGAAGAGATCCGGTTAGGTTCTCGGGGAATCCCTCCAGAGGCGTACCCATTCGGAAAGGAAGTTCCTTAACCTCGACCATTTGTTGGAAATCCAATCACCCAATGCGAGCCCTGTACGATTTTAGTCGTATAACCTGCCATTTAACATGGTAGCTATAGTAGGCATACTATAATGGTACGTATGATGGCTATGATTAATGTTATACTTTCGAAATGTTTTCCACACTATGCACTAATAATAATATCAAAAGGATTTTCACGTATCAAGCATGTTTGACTATCATAAGGAGAAACCTTCCCTAAATGTGTGATTGCATTGTGTATGTGCTGGGAGACCTTATGGTAGTTTCATTTTCCAAAAAGCATAACGGATTTCTTTTTATTTCTTTTTTTGATTTCTTTTGTTCAAACAACTGTTTTTGTTTGCTCACACCAGTCCCATGATTTGCCACACGGGTAGCCTAGAGCCAGGTTATCAGCTAGTTCAGATAGTAGATGTAGATTTGGCAGTCTTTGAAGTCATTGGTTTGGGAATCGTATTCTCTATATTACAGCATGATAGCTTTTAGTTCTTAGCTTTTGGTTTTGAGCTTTTTGGTTTGGAGCCTTGGCATTGAAGTTGCAACATTGGATTCCATCTTTCTCTCTCTCTCTCTTTCTTGGAAACTCTGTTGAAGATATATTTCCACTGTTGTTGCTCTTGTTCCTAGTTCCGTTATTTATTTCTACTGTAGTATCTATTTTGGCTTTGATATTGTTGGGCATTTGTTGTAATTCATGTTGTATCCATGTTGTGTCCATTTTGTGTATCAATAAAATCTTTTCTTTGTTTCCGCTATGTTGTTATTCACCTAATTTGTTATAAGCTCCGGCGAACCGGACTCCAATGTTTGAATCTCCGGCATTCAAATACGGGTGATGTATTGCATGCCGATTTTCAAGCGGCGGAACCCGGATCGTCACAGCCATTGAGCTATTGGGGTATCGATAGGTTCAAAGCTAGAAGATGAGGCTTTTCTAGATCGTTTAGGTTGTCTTGGAGCCATTTGAAAGAATAATTGAGTAAAGTTATTTGAAATTTTTAAGAACTAGGGTTTTCAAATTCGGATGAGGGAAAGAAAAATTGAAGTGTAAAAATGAAGGTGGGTTAAAAGGGTAAAAGGTAGGTGAAACGGTGATAAATGTAACCAGGCAGCCTATTCAAGCGACTAGTCGAATTAGGTTAGTGGACTGAAGTTATTTCCCAAAACTTTCTGTTTCCAGATTCAGTTGACTAATCCAATTTGTTCAGTCGACTGAAAGCTGTTTTTCAGCATTATCAGTCTTTTTGAATGTGTTAACAAATAAATTAAAATATATTCAATATATTAATCAATGAAGCATAAAAAATAAATTGAAAAATAAAAAATAAAGCTTAATTAGAGGAAGAAGAGGTGGAGGAATGTGGAGTCTTGCAATCTTCTAGTTCAACTTTAGTCTTTTCTTTGTATGGCTTTAAATGAGACCAGTGATATCCATGTTCCCATGAATTTGAAGACATAGGAAGCAGTTGAGGTGACTGATGATAAGAAGACATTGTGGGTTGATGAACAATGGATGAAGACGAGCCGCAAAATTTCCAGCCAAGTTCTCTAGAAAGCTAAGTCATTTTAAATTTAGCTTTTGTTCATAGTACATTTCACGTTGAATTGCTATTGATTCCCTTTGATAATGATGGAAATCATCAATCTTTTGTTTTGTTAATGGAGAACCAAAGAATAAGAAACGACATGCCTTTTTTTCTGGAGTATAACCAGTACGATAATTGGATGGCCTGGCCGTTCATTACATGGAGTAAGTGTAGATAAATTTGAAGATGCGGATGAAAGTGTGGAGAAATCAACAAAGTAATAAGCAGAGCCATAAGGAGAGTTGTTTTGGAAGGACATTTTTGTAAGAAGGAAATAATATATGATTAAAGCAAATGAGTTAGAGAGATAAACAGACATATTTCAAGTATATATATAAAAAATAGTAATAGATAGATGGATTAAAGGATAACTTGAAGATAGTTAGAGTAGGAAAATAATTAGAATTTTTTTTATGGTTGAGAATTATCCTTGAGAAGAGTGAAAATAAGTAAAGAAAATGTATTATAAAATTAGTTGTGAAACAACAAATAGTGAAATGGTAGAGACATAGAGTTTCTAAGCTAGAGGTGCTGAGTTCAAGTACCAGCAAAAAAAAGATTTTTTTTATTTTAAATTTATTATAGAAATTGAAATATTATAATTCTTTTAAAGAAATTATACCTAGTTCTCTTCTCAGCTTTATAAAATAATTTTCATTGAGTGGTTTAGTGAAAATATCAGCTAACTGATTTTCAGAATTTACAAATTCTAAATTTACTATATCCTTCTCAATATTATCACAAAGAAAATGATGACGGATGTTAATATGTTTAGTTCGCGAGTGATTGACATGATTTCTAGATAAATTTATTATACTGGTGTTATTACAATATATTATAGATTTATTTAATTTTATATCAAAATCTTGCAGTGTTTGTTGCATGTAGATTACTTGAGCACATGCTGAAGCTCTAGATATATATTCTGCTTTATGTCGATAATGTAACGTAGTTTTTTTTCTTGCTAAACCAAGATATTAAGGATCATTCGATGAAATGACGAGTTCCACTTGTACTTTTTCTATCTATCGGACTTCCTCCAAAATCAGCATCACTATAGGATACTAACTAAAAAGGACATTCTTTGGATAAAATAGTCATAAATCGTTGGTCTTGCTAAGATAACAAATTATACCTTTTATTGCTCGCATATGTGATTCTTTAGGATTTTCTTGAAATCCAGCACATAAACAAACACTCATCATAATATCAGGTCGACTAGCCGTTAAGTAAAGTAAGATCCAATCATGCTATGATATAGTTTCTGGTCGACACTCTTACCATCTTCATCTCTATCAAGGTGTATAGTTGTACTCATAGGAGTTGGCTTGGCAGAAGTGTTTTTCCATATCAAAACATTTTATTAGCTTATTAAAATACTTTTCTTGATTAATAAAAATTCCATTTTGCAATTGTTTGATTTGTAGTCCAAGAAAATATGATAGTTCTCTCATATGTGACATTTCAAATTCATTTGTCATGATAGTCGAAAATTCCTGACATAATTTTTCATTAGTTGAACCAAATATAATATCATCAACATATATTTGTATAATTTAAATATCTTGTCTAGTTTTCTTAATAAATAAACTTTGATCAAATTTTCCAATTTCAAAACCAGAGTCTATTAGATATCTTTTAAGTCGGTCGTACCAAGCACGAGGTGCCTGTTTTAAACCGCATAATGCTTTCTTAAGTTTATAAACATGATCTGGAAATTTTTCATGAGTAAAAAGTGGAGGTTGTTCAATATAGACATTTTTTTATATATCCATTAAGAAAAGCACTTTTAACATTCATTTGATATAATTTAAAGTTATGAAAACATGCAAAAGCCAATAGAATACGTATAGCTTCTAATCCCGCGACAGGAGCATACGTTTCTTCATAGTCTATTCCCTCTTCTTGATTATACATTGTGCTACTAATCTAGCTTTATTTCTAGTTATATTACCTAGTTCATCAGCTTTGTTTTTGAAAATCCATTTTGTACCAATGACGGATTGAACACTTGGTCTACGAACTAATTCCCAAACTTCGTTTCTTTCAAATTAGTTTAGCTTTTCTTGTATAGCTATAATCGAATAGTCATCAGTGGAGGCTTCCTTAATAATTTAGGTTCTATATTAGAGAGAAAAGCTATATGGCCCATTTGATTTCATTGATGTCTTGTTCTTACATTTGAATTTACTTGTCCAATTATATTTTGAACAAGGTGATCTGTAAGAATTCTTGGAGGAGATCTTACAAAATTTTCATTATGAACAATGTTTTCATCTTCTCTAGTATTATTAGTGTTATTACTTTTTGAAAAATAATATCATCATCTTCTGAATTATTTGTTAGAATTTTATTAGAATTATTTTCCAAGTTTGTAATATTAGAAGAACTTTTGACATTTCCATCAATGAACATGAAGAGTTCCTTCGATAACTTTATTTCAAATAATAAAAACTAGATAAGATTTGCTTCTTTCTGAATATCCTGTGAATATTCCTTCATCGGATTTTGGATCAAATTTGCCAAGATGATCTTTAGTGTTAAGTATAAAACATTTTGAGCCAAATACTTTGAAATATGATATATTAGGTTTTTTGCCATTCAAAAGTTCATATGGGGTGTGTTTTGTTAATGATCGAATAGAAACATGATTCAGAACATAACAAGCAGTTGCAATAGCTTTTCCCCTGAAATGCTTAGGTTGAGCGCTTCCATTTAATAAATCTCTTGCACATTCTTATAATGTTTTGTTTTTCCTTTCTACAACTCCATTTTGTTATGGTGTTCTAGGAAAAGAAAAGTTATGATTTATTCCTTTCTTGTTTCAAAAGCTTCATTTTCAAATTCACCTCCATGATCACTTCTAATATTTTTAACTTTAAGTTCTTTATATTTTGAATTCTTTTTACAGAAATTTTAAAAATCTCAAAAATATCACTTTTATGTTTCATGAAAATAGTCCATGTATATCTTGAAAAATCATCTACAACGACATACACATATCTATTGTGATTAATAGATTGAACTTGAGTAGGTCCAAAGAAATCCATATGTAGTTGTTCATGTGGTTGTGTTGTAGATATAATTCTCTTAGATTTAAAGAAGACTTTATCAATTTTCCTAACTGACATGCATCACAAAAATTATTAATCTTGAATTTCGTATCAGGTAGTCCTTTAACATGTTTAATTTTAGCTATTTTATTAATAGTATCAATATTTATATGACAAAATCTTTTGTGCCATAGCCAAGAATCATTTTCTGTAGCCACTAAACACATGTTTGTGTTATGATTTATATTCATAATTAAAACATAAATATTTCTATCTCGTATACCTTCAAAAATTAAATTTTTATTTTTATCGAAAATGTTGCATTTACTTTCTGAAAAAGATATATTAAAACCTTTATTACATAATTGACTAATGCTTAATAAATTATGTTTTAAGTTTTTAACTAATAAAACATCAGAAATGAGAGGTAAGTTAGAGATACCGTTATTGCTCACATCACCTTTGCCGATGATGTAACCTTTTGAATTATCTCCAAAAGTGACCATCTTCTATTTAAGTTGACAATGTGAGTTAACATGTCCTTATTACCAGTCATGTGTTTCGAGTAACCACTGTCTAAAATCCATTTTCCTCTCTTTTTGAGTGGAACCTGCAAAAAATTAAGTTTAAGTTGGTAACCACTTTTCTTTTTAGGGTCCTAAGAGTTAGGTCTTAGGAAACCAAACCCAAGCGGGTTCAGAATTCCCTTCATAAATATATTCTTATTTTTATGAATAGTTTCCATAAATGTTTTGATATGTCTATTCCTAATTAAATTGTTATTTGTTTTAGGAATTCATACCTTAATAGTTTTAGGATCTTTAGAAATTGTTTTCTTAATATCTTTCGTAGTTTTATTTTTAAATTATTTTTAAATTTTTCTGATTTCTTTGGATATTCAATTTTCTTATATCCTAGTCCCATTTTATTTTAAGTAGACTGATAATTTTCTATTATTGTAGAAAGATTTTATCTTCCTTTATTGAAGTTAGAAATATTTTTATTAATATCTTCTAACATAGTTTTGAGACTAGATTTTTCTAACTCTAATATTTTAATGTTAAACTTTAAATCATTAATTTCAACTGATAAATCATCATTTTTATTTTTCTAAAATTTTAATTCTTGAGTTATCATAGAGATTGAGATGTCGAATTAGAATTACATTCTTGAGATATTTCAAGTTCTCCTTCTAGAATTTTCTTTTCATCTCTTAGCATACTAATTTATGATTCAGATCTATTTATTTTTCCTTTTAACTCTTTATTTTATTTTTTATTTTGGTTTACAACGTCTACTAGTTCTGATTAATTTCAGCCAAATCTTCAAAACTTAGTCACTTACATCATCACTTGTACCCATGAAGTATACATTTGCTTGCTCTATGTCACTGTCATTGTCACTTTCTGATGATGGAGAAGAATTTGAATCATCCCGTGTTATTGACAATGCTTTCTTCTTGAATTTGTCCTTCTTGAATTTATTTTTATTTTTCTCTGAACAATCTTTCTTCAATTTTTTATGACATTTATAACATTCCATGACAGAGGATGATGGTTTATATTGCTATTGTTGTTGTTGTTGGTGTTATTTTGTAACTCCTGAACTTATTATTCTTTTTGAATTTCAAAAACTTTTTCAAATTTTTAGCAATAAGTGCCATATCCTCTTCATCTGAATCAGAATCATCTTTTTCTGCTTGAAATGCTAGATTCTACTTATCCTGTGCTTGAACCTTCTTTGCCTGCAAATTCACTTTATATGACATTAGATTTCCTATTAACTCTTCTGGTTTCATAGTGGAAAGATCGTTTTCTTCTTCAATACCTAAGACCTTTCTTTCCCATTCATCTGTTAAGTAGTCTATGATTTTTAATACTATATCAAAGTCGGAGAATTTTTCTCCTAGTACCAATAGTGAGTGATATATATCTTGAAATCTAGAGTACATGTCATTTATAGTTTCGTTTGGTTTCATTTTGAAATTTTGGAACTGATTTTTCAACATGACATTTTTCTTTGTTTGACTTTGCTAGTTCCTTCATGAGTTAGT
Organism: Allium cepa; assembly: GCA_030765085.1. Lineage (NCBI taxonomy): Eukaryota > Viridiplantae > Streptophyta > Magnoliopsida > Asparagales > Amaryllidaceae > Allium > Allium cepa. The sequence continues at coordinate 681,263,934 of CM060932.1, read as the reverse complement.
TTTAGAGTTCTCCATATCTCATAAGCGGTTGTACACATACTGACTCTACTAAACTCATTTTTACCTAATGCACAGAATAACATGTTCATAGCTTTAGCATTTTAAGTACATCAGTTTTTTGTGCAGTAGCCCAAGTTGAAAAATCTTCCGTTGGCATGGTATATTCCTTTTGGGTAATATTCCAGGTTTCAAAACCTTAGCTCCCATATACGTTCTCATTCTAGTTGACCAGTAATTATAGTTAAGTCCATTAAATGGTGGCGGTCGAGCAGTTGACCGACCTTCAGTCAAATTAGAGTTGATGTTAATGCTAGAATTGGTGTTACTATCCATATTACAAAACAAATTATCAAATAACTGTGTTATGGTTATAGGATGTCCTTGCTCTGATATCAAATGAAAGTGACTACTGTGTGGCTAGTTATCACTTAGGATCATGTAATATGGAATGTATGGTAATCTAAATGCAGAAACAGATGATAGTAGTAAAGTAAATAATAATGAGCACACTAGGAGTTTTTATACCAGTTCGAACTTCCCATTCTACGTCCAGTCCCAGACTTCCCTCTGGAATTTCACTTAATAAACCCTCACTTAACCCGAAGGAATAGGTAAACAACACCTGAACAACCGAACATGATTTTTCCGCCTCAATAACTAAAGAGGACTTTTACGTCGGATACAAACTAACAGGACTTCTGCAATTTCAATAAAGTTGTTTGACACTTTGTATTCTTGATAACATTGATTTGTCTTTTATAGTACACTCTTCCTATAATCTTTTCCTCAAGTATATATTGTGTGTGTAAAGATTAGAAAGGAAGATATTGCTTAGAATCGTAGAATATGTTAATTAATTCAAATATTCAAGAAATATATAGATTGTGATTGCTTGTAGAATGCAGAGATAGATAGTAGAGAATATAGCAAGTAATAAAAATAAAAATTAGTGATTTGAGAAGTGATTCTAACGTGTTTATATAGTGAACAAATAGTTACAACTATTCATGAAGAGTTTTAATCATAAGATGCAGCTATATCTCTTCAACTTGAATCGTAACTCTTCGTAGATAGAAGCGTATCTTTAGTAAAAATGACTGTTAGAGTCGATCAGTCGATTGGGGAAAAATGATCAGTCTACTGAAAATTCAAAGACAGCGAAAAAATAGTGCATATCTGTGTACTGAGCATGGTCAGTCGACTGGCTGTTTTCGGTTAGTCGACTGGCTATTTTTGGTCAGTCGATTGACCTGGCTGTCAGTGCACAGTTTGCTTTTTTTTAAAGTTTGAATTTTAAAGTAACTTTGATTTTGAGTAAACTACTTGAGGATAGATTTTAACAATTTCAAACTATATCTAAGACTAAAAAACTTCAATGAATAAACATACTCTACTTAGATTTGAAGTCTCGTCTCCTTTGTAGTTTAACAACATATCTCATTCGCTTTTTGTCGCTTGATCGTATAGTCTCATTACTGATTGTTTAAGCTTTTTGTCATGAATCAAAACTTATGATTCAATAGGTTCCTGGGGCGGGGTACGACCATTTGTCTCCTGATCAGTTCACGTGCGATAGATAGGCATGTATGAGATAAGATTATACCTAAGACCGTGTCCGTAGCATAGTCAACCTCGTATCCTTCGAAGATGGACGACTTACTCCTTTACAGGCATATATCTTATTTATTATTGATTATATTTGGATATTGTTTTGAGTTGGCTTAGATTTATCTTCTTGACTTTAATGACTTGATGATGATATTTTATAATATGAAATTGAGAGATATTTGGATAATGCTTCGTGCTAGCCTAATATACCGAGTGATATCTCACTTATTATTATTTTATGGATTTATACTTTGGTATATGCATATGTATGATTCACCCATTTGCGTTGATCACGTGATCTTTGATTTGATGAGTTTCTAAATGAGTGATGACACCTTTCTATGGATTTGAGATATTTGGGTGATTTAATGCCTTGAGGATTATTCTTCTATATGTATATATACTTTGATATGTTGTCTGATTCATTGAACATCATTAATAGTGATATCATATTGTTACTTGTTTATGCTGTATCACCTTTTTATGGTAGTTGATTAGACATAGTCTGACCCACATGTGCTAGGGCCAAAATTGGTCGCTAACACCCAAATCCAGATGAAAGCACCAAATCACTGTGATAGTTCACAGATAGAATGTATGTAGAGAGTATATATATGAAGAACACTAAAAATTAAAATAAAAGTAGTAATAATAGAGGATTTATAGTGGTTCGGCTGACTCTGGCCTACGTCCACTCTAGAAATTTCCTTTTTATTGATACGAGAATCAATTACAGCGACAGTCCAGAGTTTTTAAAATGATAATGGCAGAGTTGCCTTTATAGGGAAGAAGAAGGAAAGCGGAGTGAAGATCCCCTTTTTTGAAGCCCGGCCTACTGTAATTATAGGAAAAACCTGAGTTATTGGGCTTCCTGAGTGATCCAAGCCCATCAAGGCCATGGCCGACCCCAAATTCATTATTACAACTGATCCCCTACTAGAGTTTTGCCAACCCGAGTAAACATAGCATTGGCCTGAAACACGATCGTCCATGACTCGAAGTAAATGAGGCTGGGACTCGAAGCAGCAAACACGCCGATCCCCTCTCCTCTGATAAACCGACCCAGAGCCCACAAATGGTCAACTCGGAGAAAGCATATAGTTGGCTCAGAGTTTGTATCTTACCGATCCAGAGTAGAGAGGGATGCCGACCCGAGTACTTTTCCTACGTCGACCCTGTTTTAACCGATCCAAAACCAATCAACCGACCCGAGCACGTTTGAGTATTGACCCGATTATATTCCTATGCTGACCCCGATCCACTCATAACATGTTGATCCACACCATCCTGTCGATCCATACCATCAAGAACGATCCACACCACCAAGACTGATCCACACCACAACGCCGACCCACTTCAACACGCTGATCGACGCCACCAAGGCTGACCCACTTTAACATGTCGACCCACACCACCAAGAACTACCCACTTTAACACGCCGACCCACACCATCAAGACCGACTCACTTCAACACGCTGATCCACACCATTTCGACCGACCCACCTTCCTACCGACTCGAAGCTTTCACAACACCGACCTAGTGCTTATGCCTGACCGACCCAAAGCAAGTCGAACCACTGCTTATGCCGATCCACTCATGAACTCTTACCGACTCCAAGCAATTCGAAGCACAACTCAACGTGACCCGAGGCAAACTTCATTAAAACTTGAAGAAAACTAGGCATGACTCGAATTTAAACTCCGGGTGACTCACTACAACTCGACTTTTGTCAAAACCCATACTTCGAGTATCCCGTGACTTTTTCCCATCGACTATACCGAACCCCGGCTTCATAGTCATGATTATCATCCATGATAGACCGTCTTTCCATCCAATTGAGTAAAACTATCGTACTCTAGTCTCGACAAATGACTAGTCGATTTAACTAAATCCGCATGTCTACGGCCTTGCCAAAAGGCGAGTTAACAACGTGTTATTTTATAACACTCGGGTCAGTCCGAGACATTTCAGGTATAGGGATGACATAACCAGCTTGTGTTTTGTTAGGTTTGAAAGGGAATTGTTATTAGGAATTGTTATATGATATTAGTTCCTTTTATGTGTATATATATAATCGATTGACATTTGATTATATTCCACAAAGCTATTGTATATATTATATTTTATCGCTGCGATTGACTCTGCATTCTCTATATATTATGTATTGTTCTGTCATATAGGAAGACGTGTCTATTACTTTGTACCAATACTGTTTACGTATGGATTAGTTATTTATGAGATAGATATTTTGATATATACTAGTGTTAATCCAAGGGAACATTCACGTGTGTATCCCATATAGCCTCATTTTGTATATCATATAACAGTAGTACATTTGTAATAGCCGGGATTTTTGACCCTCGAAAATCAACACTAATGCACCTGCTGTATTGTGTGTCGAGTAATTGAGTGCCGAAAAACCCAAATGTTTGGGAAAAAAGAAGAAACGAAGGAGAAAAAAGAAAGAAAGAAAAAAACACAGAACCTCATAGTGTAACGAAATATACAACAAATCTTTACACAAATGTCAAAATGTAATATATGTATATACAGACATCAATCAAAGTATACTAACATCAATTGGAGTATATTGACCTATTTTGGCCCATATAGTTATAATGACCTGTCTTTACAATTGCAAATAATTACAACAATGAATGCAATGGAAAGTAACCATATACGTAGATACATCTCTAGGCCTCTAGCTCATCTCATTTGGCTCCAATGCATCCAACTAAAGTATGTAAATATGCTCAGTCTGACCAAAGCATTATAATAAAATAACACCCAAGTCAATCTAGGAAACTAGCATGAGAAAAACACACCCAACTGGATTTTAAAGTTATAAAAACCTTCGAAATTAAAGTTATCTCGTAAGACCATGCCATACATAAACACGAACGGGCTTTTACCTTACGATAACCTAACCATTTTCTATAAAAAAATCCACTTGTATTATAATAACGTCTAAGGGTGAAAAATATTATAATCAAGTAGCTGTGATGCTCGTGAGTGTACGTTACAACAATACTAGGTATATAATCAAAAAACAATAAGGCACATTTGTTAATTGTGTAGGATTCCATGAAGGGGACCACCAGTACTTTGAGAATGGTCCTCCTGCACAAGGATCAGAAATGTCCTTCAAAAGCAGTATACATCCCTAGTGATGTACCATGGGAAAAACATAATTGGTCTCGCTAAGACCGAGTGATCGCCCCATGCATGCTTAACAACTATAAGTAATGTCTAAGTGGAGCCAACTATACCCTACGTGTTTGCCAACCCTACTGGATATACCTCATATCTCTGGTTTTAGTCATTACCACTGATAAGGCTATGTATGGTAATCCAACTCATGCACCAACACCAAATAGATTATAGAATCCCACATGGATTCTCATACCCCAACGGGTCTCAAAACCACACATGGGTTCCCCCATCACAATATATCATGAAACTCCTCCATATAACCGTATATGGTTTCAGAGTGGCTACAATTTTCGAGTCATCTCTTATGAGTACACTCTTCTGCTTCTTTGGCACTTCAGAAACCAATCATCGATTTTCCAGAATACTCAAATTCGGTTAATTATTAGACCATAAATAAGAGCGGGGTTTACCGCCTAACCGTCTAAGTGGACAGATCTCTACATCATTTGTCCTAGAAGAACAAAACGAGTTTATACGTATAGTACAGCACTACCGACGGTAACTGTACCATATAATTCTGTGTTTTTCCTAGATATTTCCCAAATTAGAATCCTTCAGTGTTAAGTAGGAAATATTTTCATACCCTTAAAATTAAGAAAAAATACATATTTAGGCCAAGATTTAATAGTCGGTTATTTAACTATCAATAAACACGCATCCAAATGAATACAAAGAAAATATACATATACTTAGCTTAACACTATAAGTATATTCACAAAATTGAGAAAGATTCCGCTTATATAAAATTCAAAAATCATTTATAAATTCCTTTATAAATTTCTAAAAACATTTATAACAATTCTATAAATCTCTGGAACCATTTATAAAACCCCTTTATTCAATCCTAAAATCATTTTTGACCACTTATAAGTTCATCAAATCATTTATAAAACTTCCTTTATAAATCTATAAACCCATTTCTTAAATCTGTTTATAAATATCTTAACCATTCATAAAAGTCCTCATATAAACCCAAGTCCATCATACGACTCTATTTATGAATCTCGAACACACTTATAAACAAATAAAAATAATCATTCACTTCTAAATAGTATTATGTAATAATAATGATTTAAATTAAACATTATTAATAAATAAATAATAACTATTAATCTTAAAACATTTTAAAATAATAATTAATCTTTTCAAAAATAATAATAATTAATCTTTACCATTATTATAAATAATAATAATTTTTTAAAACCTTATTAATAAATCCTTATTATTAATTTCAAACCATAATTATTCTTAAAACTATTAACCTTCCAAAATATTAACATTTTTTTTTGAAGAGCAATGGGCTAAGGGAGCCCTGCCCAATATATTCATATACATCAAAATTGTACAAATAGAGTTACATGCAGATTCAAACATTCATCAAGAAAAAGAAAAAAAAAGTGAAGCAGAATACATCAAATAAACAAAAAAAACATCACTCAACAATATCAACTCCTAAATCACCTCAGCATTCCTACTCTCCTGCCTATCTTCTTATGCATTAGCCTAATTAACACATTAGCATTCTCCATTTTATGATCAAAAATCCTTCTATTTCGTTCATTCCAAATTTCATAAACAAAAGTTTTTAATATGATCAACATAATTTCAGTTTTTCAGCACTTCCATCTTGTAGCCTTGAAGATATTATACCATTCAATTCTAGAGTTTTTCACTGGCCTATAAAAATTTCCAACAGCAAGTAATCTACTCCATACTTCATAAGTAAAGTTGCATTCAAAAAACAAATGTGTATTTGTTTCAGGATAGGAATGACAGAAAACACAGTCCTCATTATTGAGTATGCCAAGTTTAGTCAATTTTTGCTTTGAGTTTATTGCATTTGCCATGATTTTCTAGAGAAGTAGATTTTCTTTAGCAGGTGAATTGTTCGTCCAGATTCTTGATGCGCAAGGGAAAGTTTCCTTGTTTACATTATATAACAGAGCTTTGTACACAGTAGATATAGCATGCTTCTTCCCCTTTATTGTCCAAAGAACTTTTGTTTACATAGGAGAATGTAGTGTCTCATCCAAAAATTGACCATAGCAGTAGCAATACTTTGCACAATAACTAGTCTTCCAGCTTGTGAAAGCTTTGTATTAGGCAAAATTGATAATTTCTCAGTAATTTTTTCATAAAGTGGGAAACAATCTGTAGTTGTAATTCTTGCAGTGATGATAGGAAGACCAAGATATCTTCCATTATGTTGCATTTTACCAAGACCAGAGAATGATATAATTTCACTCTTTAAAACATCATTAATACCTGCTATCAATATGTGAGATTTGCCAAGATTAATCTTCAAACCAGTAATTGTGTAGAATTTATCCAGAACCTCAATTATAGTGGAGATATTTGATATAGTTGGCTTTGTAAAAATGACAAGATCATCAGCAAATAAAAGATGGGTAATTTGTGGGTCTTTACACCTTGGATGCAACTCAATCTTCCTGTTATTCACTTGTTCGTTTATCAAAGAATTAAGTACCTCCATTATAGTAATGAACAAATATGCAGAGATAGGGTCACCTTACCTGACACCTTGAGCACCTTTAAAAAATCCTCTGGTACATCCATTCCTAATTATTGAATAATGAGTAGAAGAAATACAAGTGTAAATCCATGCAAGCATTGGCTTTGGGAAGTTCATCCTAGAAAGAATTGCTATGATAGAGCACCAAGATACCGAATCAAAAGCTTTTTAATATCTATTTTAATCATACATCTAGGAGAAATATTCCCAATACCATAACCTCTTGTAAGCTCTTGTGTAAGTAAGATATTATCACTAATATTTCTGGAAGGGACGTAAGCAACTTGGTTGTTGGATATAATTGAAGGCGGAACAATTTGGATCCTGTTTGCTATAATCTTGGAGATAATTTTATACAGTACATTGCAACAAGAGATAAGTCTAAAATCAGTAACACTTCTTGCATTTGGGCATTTTGGAACAAGGGCTACATTAGTTGCATTTATTCCAGTAGGCAATTTATTGTGAGAAAAGAAAAAGAGAATTTCCCTGTTGACATCATCCTTAATTATTTTCCAAGAATGTTGAAAGAAAAAAGCACTGAAACCATCTTGACCTCCACTACTATCAGGCTTCAAGGAAAAGACAGCCATCTTAACCTCCTCAGGTAAAACTTCTCGAATTATTTCACTTTCCTGTTCAGTACTCAAAAAAGGAAGCTTCATAGAGAACAAAGCTGAAAGGTTAGGGTTCATTGTAACTGGGTTGGCAAGTATAGCAGAGAAGTAGTCAATAAAAGCTTCAGTGATAGAATCATCATTCTCCTGTAATACTCCATTCCTATCATATATACTCATAATTCTTCCTTTGCACTGTTTAATCTTGATAGAGTTATGGTAAAATTTTGTATTCCTATCACCTTGCTTATCAATAGTCTCATGAAGTATTTCCTTTTTCATCATTGCTTCAAACTCTAAAGCTTCAAGTAATTCTTTAGACAAAACTGCTTCTTGACTAGCCAATGATGTATTCAGATTATCATTCTGTAATTGCTGTAGAATACCAAATAATTTTTCCCTAATACCATCAGAGATTTTAGAACCCTTCCCAAAATTTTCTTTAGACCAGATTTTAAGCTTTCCCTTTAACATTTGCAGCTTTGTCTTGAGGATATAAAGAGGATTGCCAAAAATATTTTCGTGCCATACCTGCATCACAATGCTTAGAAAATCACTATGATTAGTCCAAGTTTTATAAAATTTAAAAGATGGATTTCTGCATATTGTCTTCTCTCCCCAAGATAAAATAATAGGAGAGTGATCATAAATTTAGGGATTTAGGAAATTGCAATAGAGATTTGGCCATAGATTAATTGAGTGGATATTATAAAATGCATGATCTAGTTTACAATAAGTTCTAGGACCAAGTTTACTTTTGTTATTCCAAGTAAACACTGCTCCAGTAGATGGTATATGAGTAAGGGGTGATTTTATCAAAGTTTGATTTAAAGGATAAATATCTTTTAAGGAGAGAGGGATTCCTCCCATTTTTTGATCAGATGAGTACATACAATTAAAATCTCTATGAAAAATTCAAGGTAAATTTGAGTGAGAAAGAGAAATGAGATTAGAAAGAAAGGATAATCTTTTGTCAAGATTGTTTTGTGCATAGACAAAAGTAATCAGAAAAGGACTATTTGAAGAAAATGGATAGCACTAAAGTGAATAAACTGATCATCCTCCTGCAACTTTATCAATTTCAAAACATTTGAATTCCATAAAACCAATAATCTTCCATATGGAGCACTTTGTAAATTATCCTCATGAGCCCAATCAGGAGCAATATTCTTACAAGCTAAATCAGTTTGCAGTTTATTTAACTTTGTTTCACTAATAACAATAAGTTCTAGTTTCTGATCTTTAATTAATTGCTTCACTTCAGCTTGTTTTGATGCTAGATGTCCTCCTCTTATATTCCAATATGCTATATTATTACTTAACATCATGAATGATTGGGTGAAATGATATTAGAAGGGTGCTTCCTTGTATGCCTTAAGCCACTTGTTTGAGAAGAAGAGACCTTAAATGTTACTGATTCATTATTGTTTCTAGGCTGTATATCTTCTATTTTATAGTTTTCCCATTGTTTAGATCATCTGATATTTCATGGAATAAGACTTTCTTCCTACCTTTTTTGCCTTTTTTAATAGAAATAATTTGTTCCTCAATAGTATCCTTTGAACAACATGGAGGAGGTAAAACCAAATGATTGGGAGGAGAAATATTGATATAAGGTGAGGTTTGTGTAGAGGAGACATCATTGATAACAGGTTCATTGTTGATATCCTTAATGAGATTTGTACTAGTTTCTAAACTTTCAAAATGTTCCAGTGATTCAGAAGTTTTAGAATGATTCTTTAATACAGAATTATCAGCTTCAACAAAGGAACATTCTTGTGTTATTCCTTTATCAATTATTCCATCAGTGCAACTATTTATTTTCTTATTACCAGATTGTGAGGAAGAGGTTTCCTTTTCTAATATTAGCTCATTATTAATAGCTCCTTCATCAAAATCAGATAAAATCTGAAAAGAGTTAACAGTAACAATATTTCCATTATATCCCAGTTCCACAGTGTTATCAGCTTCTTCTTGTATATTCCGATTTTGATCCAAATTCTTCTCTTCATCAACTGAAATTTGAATACTAGGACCTCTGTTCAAATTATTATCAATAGGAGTTCCTTGAACAAAATCCTTTCTTCTCCATACTTTAAAAGAATTCCTATTAGAAACTCCAATATTATGAGACTTCTGCACCTTATCTTTCAAAATCCCCTGATCCATACACTCCTTAAAAATATTCATCTTATTATCATCAACAACACCACTAGTTTGCATATCAAAAAATTTCATCTTATTGTTACCTGAACAGTATAGAGTTTCATGACCAAATACTTTGCATTTACTACAGATTTTTGGCTTCTAATCATATTCAACTTTAACATATGGACAGCAATCACCTAAACCATCAATTGCAATAAATTCAGGGAGCTCATGATAGGTGACACTTCAATCAACGCTTTAGCATACTTAAATCTAAACAATCTTTCGGTACTTTCATCAAGACAAATCAGATTTCCCACATGACATGCTAACCAATTGATACCAATTAATGTCCAAGCAATCAAAGGAACTCTATAGAAATGAACCCACACTGGCACCTTTTTAATTTGCTCTTGAAAATATCCATATGAAGGGTCCCATGTTGTAATGATGAACATCTTACCTTTAATGAAGATAGGTTCAGATTGCAATATTTTCATCCTGTCAAGATCATTCGAGAAATTAAAGAAGAAATTCTCATTATCAGATTTACTATCAACTTCACCTTTGAAACGCCAAGTACTTCTCAAATGTTTTGAAATGGTTAGGTAAGAGAGAGGACCATCAAAGAAAAAGCCTACTAAATGATTAGCCCAGTATTTAATTCCTTCACTTCTAACTTCATCAGGAAGTGCTTTCGGTAATCCATCTTTTTTAATGTCAAAATGCCTAGGCACAAAAATTCCAGCATTTCTAGGCTTTTTCTTGAACAAGGAAGACCACTCTAAATCTGAATCAGAAAACCTAGTATGATGATCATGCTTCAAATCTGAATTCACATTACCAGCCAAAGGTGGAAATTGCGTATCAAGATTCAAGAAAGATTGGTTTATAGAATTCAAACAAGAATCAAAATCAGACAAAGTTGAAGGAGGGATAAAAGAAGAAGAGACAGAAGGAGGAGGAGGGACCAAAGAAGAGGAGAGATTCAAAGCAGAAGGAGAGAGAGGATTCAAAGAAGAGGGTTGAGAAGGAGATTGAGACGGGGAAGTGTGTGAAGGGATCGGGGAAGTGTGAGTCGGTGAAGTGTGTGAAGGGATCGGGGAAGTGTGAGAAGGGATCAAGGAAGAGAGAGAAGGGATCAGGGAAGAAAGAGAAGGAAGAGGAGGAGGAGGGGTAAACGGGGAAGGAGAAGAAGAGGATGCCGCCATTTTTGAGTTCAAAAATGGGGAAGGAAATGAAAATAATATTAATATAATTGAATATAAGCTAATAACTTTAACATAATATAATTAAATATTAAAATAGTATTAATATAATGAAAATAATATTAACATTTTGACTTTAAAACAATATTAAATATAAGATAATAATTTTAAAACAATATAATATAATTAAATAACATTAAAACAATATTAATATAATTAAATAATTTTAAAACAATATTAATATAATTAAATAACTTTAAACTAATATATTAATATAATTAAATAATTTTACCACAATATTAATATAATTAAATAACTTTACAACAGTATATTTTTGGAACCCAATTTCGGATTTAAAGTCCTTTCCTGCCTCAAAAATCGATTCTAACTCAAATAGCAATTTATCGTATTTCTAAAATACTAATTTGAGGCGAATAGACACAAAGCGCTCAATCAATATTGATATTGATTTTCTATCACTATTGGGTTTTAGTTTTCAAACCTATGACAATGTTATAACCCATATTTCTAACAAATCAGGTTTATTATCCTATAATTCATATAACTGGAATATTATTAAAATCGATTCAAAAATAGCAAGGAATTCCGTTGGATCCCTCCAACATGTTTCCCTTGCATCACAACTCACATATATATGAGCACATATATATGTAAGTGAAACCAACAGTGGTGAGAAATCCTGTTATATTTCTACAACCTTTTCCTCTACATCACTATAGTATATATTCAAATAATAAAAATTAACCGTTTTGAGGTGGATTCGTATACAAAGGGTCATCCGCTCTTATATGGGAACATAATAGGATCTCATCCACTTCAAGGGCTAGAATATATCCGAACCAACAGTATAAAATAGTAAATCATCCAAACAATCATTCAACAATTTTTATTGCTACGAACCGCAAATCCGTACCTTTGAATCGACAATAAACCACACATATCTGACCCAAAAATCACAGAGTAATGGAAAGTCAAGAGAAAGAAAAGAAGAGAGAAGAAGAGAAGAGAAGAAAATGAGAAGATAGAACCAAACAGAACAATATAGAATCTCACAACACAGCAGAAAACATATAATATCATATCAATGATCTTTACAAAACATAAACTGTATATATACATACATAAATCAGAGTTCAACAATCAATCACTAGTTATCAGCCTAGACGTTATAATAACCTGTTCTCACAATTGCCGATAATATACAACAACTAAGCATAGCGTATAATCAAAATAAATATGTGAATACGAAATGAAGATCTCTAGCTCGCCTGTTGAAACTCCATAAGCACCAAAACTGAACCTGTAAATATACTCGGCCTGACCCGAGCATTTAAAGGGAAGAACGACCAGATCAGTCTGGTAAACCAGCGTGAGAAACACATTTAACTGAATTTATTAAATTACCAAACTTTTCCTTTGTCAAAACAAATGTATCTCGTAAGACATGCCCACACATAAACACAGACATGTTTCTACCTTACGATAGCTAAATCATTTCATATCAAATCATCTTATATTGTACTAATGTCTAGTATACAAATTATATTAATCATAGCCGAAATTGTTACATTGACTAAATTCCAGTATATAGCCCAAAATGGGTAATACAATCAAAATGAAAGGTATGTAGTGGAGTTTGTATTTCCATACAAATGACCAGGTGAAGGGACTACCTCCGAGTGGGTACACCTCTTGACGGATGTCCCGAGGCATAGAACATCTGCCCTCTACCAACACAAAACTGGCCTACCTCTATAACTAGATGGTACCGAATATGTCATCCTCCAGTCGTTACCGACCTTTTCTAAGGGCCCTCAGAGCATACAAACCACAATAATCAGATACACGACATCATAGCGTGTAAAGATATACCTAGAAGAGGATGATCCTATCCTATTTAGGAGCGACCCACTTAACCCTACTACATCTAACCCTATTTCGGTCAGTTTCGATTGATAAGGCTAAAGGTAACGATTACCTTTCACAAATCACAATCACATCACTTTGAATGCCACATGGCCATTTCTGTTGACTCCTAATTGCTTTCCACAAAAATACAACCCTTAAGCTCATACGTGTCAAGGAGGGTGTTAAGCTAAGAGAAGTTTCCTTCTCCGCCACCATTGATGTACGTTTGTAAAAACCAATGTACGTATCTTTATAAATTCAATGTCAGAAAAACATCCATACAAGTTGTCCAGGAACAGGACAAACTGAAGGTACTTTCTTACTGCATCCTATCGGGAAATCCCTAGGATTAGTAGCGAATAGTCATTGGATTGGATATATCATAATGAAGAGACCACTGCTACTATATGTATATGGGGATTTCAACCCTAAACGATCAACGAGCAGTCCCCCCACTATGAAAATCCTAAATGTCAATATCATCAATAACCTACATAATCGAACGCATATATATTGGTCCGAAGTGGTTTTTAGATAAATCTGATCCCGGTCTCTTCGCACCAACAACGCAAAAGCATTTCTCATCTTCACATAGAAACTAAGCCTCATAGACTTATCGCGTCTCTAACTTTCAACCTGTTATCCTTCGGGGCAAGAAGGAAGCTCGATAGATTGGAGTAAAACTCCACACTACACGAATCAGCATCCTCAGCACAAACGATAATGAAGCCTACATAGAAGGCTACGTACTAAGTGTATGACTAAATAGTTCCCACATCAAGTCGAGGAACTAAAATGGCCAAATTTGATCGTCGACTATTTAACTATCAAAGCAAACATACAAATGTAGCATTGTAAGCAATCACTAGGGCCTTTAATTAATCTTTTATTAATTAAATCACTTGTCAAATATTCACTTCAAATTATCTTTAAAAAGACATAATCTCAAAACCATTTCAACATTGGAAAACATTACCATATACTTATTTAAAAAATATAAGCATATTCACAATTCTCTTTATTTTCATCACTTAGAAAATATGACATATACTTAAATCAGGACTAAGTATATATTTTATTCTTTAAGGAAAACATTCTCTTTAAATACATTTATTTGGGACAAAATGAATGTTGTGTAAAACATCGTTACGACCATCCAAAAATCACTAGTATAGGGATTCAAAAAAGGATAGATATATAAATCCCATATACTATACAAAAACATTTCCTTTCAAAAATCATTTACTATAATAACAGTGTTATAGTCCATCCTTTCCTTATTTCTCGAAAATGTCTATTTCAACAATGGATGTTGAAATCTATGCATTCGACACTTACAAATTTTAAAACATCTTTAAGTCATTTAACTTCATTTAAAAAATCAATTTTCAAAACATTTATTTAATTTAAAAGATAATTCACTGACCAAAATCGTGAATATAATTCTCTAACAAAATTCATTCTTTCTACACTTTTAATTTAAAGGCTAATTCGCCGTCAAAAATCGTGAATATGATTCTCTAACAAAATTCGTTATTTTTACACTTTTAATTTAAAGGATAATTCGCTATCCAAAATCATGAATATAACTCCCTTACCAAATTCATTACTTCTACGTATTTATTATTTAAAGGAATTTCCACTGTCCAAAATCGTGGATGAATTTACTTTAATAAACTTCCACCATTTAACTTAACAAATTCAATTAATTTCGCATTATAAATTCCATTTATATTTTATAAAAACTTCAACTTATAAAATACCTTTATTTACCAATTCTATATATAACTCACTTACATGCCAAATCCAATTTATAAGTTAATTACTTATAAATTGTTTATTTTACAAAATCCATTCATTTTATAACTTCACAATTCGCAAATCTTATTCACTTATAAAATCTATTTATAACTTCATTTTAACACTTATAAAACTCCTTTAAAATTCCATCATCTTGATTTATAAAATATCAATTTATAAATCTTATATATATACCATTTATAATAAATTCAAAATTCTCATTTTAAACTATTTTACAAAAATAGTTAACTCCATATTTCAAAAATCATATTTCGATATATTTCACAAAAATCATAATTATTATAACAATAAAAATTATGAAATTTGTTTATTTAAAATAAATTCAATCCTTTAACAATTTAAAATTTAATAAAACATCATAAAAATCACTTGGAAATCCTTTTAAATTGAAATCTTCACTTTAACATTTTTAAATTCCAAAAAATAGGCCCAATGCCGCAACAACACTAAATACATCAATCACAGCATCCAAAACATCATATATCATATGATAACAGTATATAACACAATATTTGTAAATAAAACCAATATTGGTGAGGAATCCAATTGGATCCCTCCAACTTGTCACCTACAACAAATATACATATTGGAAAATATGTAAAATGTCCGCTTCGAGGAAGACGTGTGTAGAAAGGGTCGTCCGCTCATACGCGGGAACATATAGGGTCTCATCTACTCCAATGAGCGGAAATGCATCCAAATACCAATCAATATATAGATAATATATCATATATCATCCAAACAATCATCGATCATCATAAATAAAATTTATTCTCACTTATATAAAAATATCAATGAGTTAGAAAGAGTGAGTTGTACTCACATTGGTTACAATAGCAGTCTCATTGTTTTATCCCGAATAAAATTAAAAACTTAAATAAGCGTTTAATTTTATCCAAAATTTACACTAGCTCCAATCAACTCCAACCATCTCTAAAATGCAGCGCTCGTCAATACGGACCCAACGCAACTTGTTTCGACAAAAATGAACCTCGTATGACAAAGCTATGATGTTACAAAGTTTATACGAATTTATATATAATATAATTTCACTTTTCTTTTCTTTTCTAACATTTTGATCAAGGTCATTCATTTTGCATTAGAAGATCTAGGCCGCGTGAATTCTTTCTTCCCCCATCAGCACATCGATTAAACCCATTTGGCCACCCTCTTCATCAAATTACCGCGCATTCTACGTCGATCTGTACAATGATCGAGCACCATCATTCGAAACGCCTTGCAAGTTCTACCGCCTCGTGAGCATCGTCGAACTCGGTGCATCCATGGCCAAGAAAAACATGTGTGAACATGCAACGTTCAACCTCGATTTGCCATCAATCCTTTGCTCTAAAATCCATCGTCACTGTTGGATTGAAAGGTCTTGTTACGCTCTACAATGTTGTAGTTGAAGCTTTTTTGTATAGGTTGATGGATTTGGAGAGATCAAGGAAAGAAGTAGAGTGATTTTTGGCCATTAATAGAAAATGGCGGCTAGCCCTAACCCCATCAGGGTTTCATGAAAAATGAAAGAAAATGAGGCATATTATAGAAAATTTGAAGACACTATTCATCCAGAAATTTTTCAAACTCCAAATGAAGCGTGTCGCCTGGCGTTTGTAATGTTTGCCCATATTCCGAACGTAATGGAATATATATCGAGATCCAATTCGATCGTATTTAGAGGATAGGTTTACGAATCGACTATTAAATCTAAGATTCACCAAAACAGATTTCTACGCGTTTTAGCTTGCTACGACTAAACTGTAAATCCAATTGGCACGAAATTTGAAATCTTACAATAATATAACATTACAGATCCAATGAAACTGGTTTCATGGAAATCTGAGAATGTTTTAAAAAATGACTATTTTTACACGTTAATTAAATATTAAAATATTCAATTTTTACAAATTAACTTTTAATTCAATTTTAAAATTTCTCCAACATTATTCTAATTCAAATAGAATATAATTCAAATTAATAAATCATTTTTATTCACATTAAATTCAAATTTCAATTATTTACACAATTTCAAATATTAAATTAACAATTTAATTATCCCATTAAATCAAGATATTTGAAATATAAGTTATCCAACTTATAAAATTAACTTGTGAATATAAAAAATCAATTAAATATCCAAATTTCGAATGACTAAAATTTTGAGCGTTACATTTATCAACTATACATCATACTAATTAACCAAAATGTTAAGTTTAACTCACTAAAATTTTATGTTATCGCCGAGGCGTTCCGGTTTAGAACTAAAATCGAGTGACATCCGATTTTATCCCAAATCTCAATTGTCTCCTAATTAATCCAAATGTTCCATTGCGAAGCTAACATCCATATGAGCACAACGCAATAAATGATGTCCAAATCTGACTTCGTATGAAGTAGTTTGCAATTTTATAAGATCTATAACATTACATAATATAAAACATATACTAATTACTTAATAAACATTTAATTACATTTTTACTCCTTCTTCCTCCGTCTTTCGTTCAAACAAAAAAACACAGCCGTCCTCTTCAACTCGTCATCGCCGCTTCCAACCTGCCGCTAGGCGCCGCTGCACTTTGCCCACAAGTAGCTTCATCCACAACCTTCCAAACACAAGTGGTCCCATCACCTAATTCTCCCCCCTTAGACCGAAAATCCAAACAAATGATTTTCGTTCAACTCGTGATTCCCGCTACGTAGGGCCACGCCACACCGCCAAACTCCGGCCACGACTCACCCTCGTCTCGCCCTACATTTCTCTTTTAGAACCCATTGCCCCTAAGCCCACCGAAATGCCACAATCTTTCGAAAACATTTTCACCGATCATCTCCACCTCCTGGCCATCTCGCGTCATTAGATGATGATCCTACCGGTTATTTTCCTCATCTTCCCACCACAGACATTCTTCTAGTTGATGACTTCACCGAATTTTGCTCGCAACCGTAGAAATCAATGAAGGTCGTAAGATTTTGGGATGGTTTAACTTTGAAAATTTTAAAATGTTCTCTGTATTGGTCTTGTTTATAAATTGGGGAAGGAAGACATGGGTCTCAGCATGGTGGTATGGTTGATTATTGGATACACACACACACACACACACACACACACACACACACATACACACACACTATCCAGCTATAAAACGACCGAAAATTTCGAACTCCAAACGAGACGTGTCGCCTAGCGTTCTAAATGTTATACCCGTATTCTGAACGTAATGGAACTAATCTCGAGACCTAATTCGACAATATGTAGAAGATAGTTTTCAAACCGAGTCATAATATTGATTTTTGAAATTAATTTATATGCGTTTTGATCTCGCATGACCAAACAATACGTCCAATCACCACAAATTTCATTAGCATATAGTTATTCACTATTATAGATCTAATGACATTGGTTTCATCAAAATCCGAGACAATGTCCCGGAAGGCTATTTTCATATGTTAATCGAAATGAATTATTTTAAAAACCAAATTAAGCACTTTTAAATATGCACTAAAAGTTTTACTATGTTCATTCTTATTAAATAGACTTTAAATAAGCGTTTGAAATCATTTTTATCCAACTTAAAACCCAAGATTAAATTATTTAAACAATTACAATTAAATTCAACAATTTAATTATTGAATAAATCGCTATATTTGAAACTCAAGTTATTAACTTTTAAAATTTGCTTTTCATTATTTAAAATCGATTAAATATTTCAAATTCAAATAACTAAAATTCTGGGTTGTTACAACATGGTAATACCCTTGGATAATATGATAGAGGTGGAGTGATACAAATTTGTATCAGAGAGGTTTTTGTACAATACATTGTATATCAGAGATACAAGTCGAGATCTTAGATGAGACTTAGAGTCCATATCCCCTTAGGTATGTTAGGTAGTAGCTATATATAAGATGATTACTAGGGAGTAATAATCAAGGGACGTATTTGATATTTTGAAATAACAATTACTTTTCACTCATTTCTTTTGAATTTTTTATAAAATGGTTGGGGTAACAAGGATGAAAGGAGTTAGTCCAACCAGTAGTATCTGTATTATATGATTTTGAATGGCTTGATGTGGTATTGCATTATTATGTTTGGTTTGATAATATAAGTTAGTTTTGATTTGTTTTATCATAGTGCATAGTGGAATTATTAGCTTCCGTTGAGTATCTTTATTTGGTTTCTTATGAATAGTTGATAATTTGAAAGTATAGGATTAAATTTGATTTTAAGATTTATGTAAATTATCAAAAGCTATGAAATGAATTTAATTATTTGGTTAACACCTTCTGTAAATAAATATAAAAATGTTCATTTGTTATTATAAGTTGCTTTTTAAAATGGTTTGTTGACTGATAAACATATAGATTTATGTGTTTATAGATTGTTTGAAAATGTTTTAGATATTAATAAGTGTTTGGTGGAAGCACAAGGTTTGTCGTATATAACTATTGGTTATTCTTATTATCAAATGATTTTAATAGTTAAGTGAATGTTTTAACTAGAATCTTTTGAAAAGTATATACTATAAGTAAAGTATTAAATGGATATTTGGAAATTATTTTCAAACTTATATATTTGATAATTTGTGAAATTAATACTTATGTATATTTTTCGAAATAAAAATTGCGTTAGCTTGTCCATTAACCGTGTTAAGGATTTTGGTCGATGCGGGTGCACATGTATTCGATAGAAATTATTAAATGCATAGATGAGACATTTGGACATGTCAATTCTGAAAGATATAAATAATTTATGGAAGATTAAAATATTTTGGAATAGAGTTGACTATTTTAAGTAAAGTAAATTATATTAGTAAAGTGATATTAAAGATTTACATTTGTAAAGAATTTGGAAACCAGAGTTTCTATTTATTATTTTGGAAAATGATTTGTAAAAGATATTTTATATGTTGGTATGTATTTTAGTAATGTAACGAACCAAATTATCGACCCTTGAAAATTGACACTGATACGTCGACTATATCACATGCCGAACATTCAAGTGGCGGAAATACCTATTTATTAGGATGAAAGAAGAAGGTAGAAGATAGAAGAAAACTAAACAACACAGAATCTCACAATGCAACGAATAATATATAATACAATAATGATCTTTACAAAAAGAAAACATCTTTATTCATATATACAACATCAGAGTACACTAGACATATCCTAAATTTGGACAATTATAGAAACATGTCCTTACATTGACAAGCATGTAGACTCTATAATACAGTGGAAGAAAAATATAAGTGAATACGTCTTGACCATCCAGCTCCTCTCCAATACCAACGTATCCAGCTAAATCTGGGAAAACATGCTCGATCTGACCCGAGCATTACATGGAATAATGCCCAAGTGAGTCTAGTAAACCAGCGTGAGTAAAACTCGATAACAAGTAACAAGCAAACTGATTTCAACGTTTTAAAACTTTTCAAACGAAGAGTATCTTGTAAAACCCCACCGCACATAAAAATGGAAGGGTTTTTACCTTACGATAACCAAAACATTTTATGTCAAAATCTAGTGATATTATCATAGTGCCTAGGTTTAAAGTAAACAGATAAAATAGTTAAAATGCTTGCATCTTACATTGCAACATACTAGGCTATACAATCGAAAACGTAAGGCATGTATTGGAGAATGGACTCTAACTAATGACTAGGCCACTGGGGTACCACCCGCCATAGTACACCTTTAGAAATATGTACCAAGGTCATACCAACGACCCCTGCCAACACAAGACTGGCATACCCCTTGTTTGTAACAACCTTGTATTTTGTAATTATTTTAATTGTAATTTTAATTATTTTAATTGAATTCCAGATTTAAAAACTTTATTTTATTTATTAAAATGAATAAAGTTTGTTATTAAAATATAAATTTTGATTTCGATGTAAATTAGAGTTCCAAACATGAATAAATGGAATATTTTCCAAAAATGTGGATTTTGGTCAATCTGGTCAAAATTTGACTTTTAAATTTAAATATTTGAATATTTGAATTATTATTAAAATAATTTTTTTAAGAATACTGCTTTTCGTTTCGTTGAAATCCGATTAATATTGTGAAAGTTATGCATTTTACAATACTGTGTGTAAATTAATTTATTTAACAAAATTGTTTATTTTAAATTATATAAATAATATTTTTGTTTGTTCTAATTTGTATATATTTTTTTAACATGATATTTTATGTATTTATTTTATTTTTAAAACATTTTAATAGTATAGCTATAATTTTCCAAAGTTAATTGTATTTTGTTTGTAAATTTTATGTCTAGTTTCAAATATGTAGCTATTTTCTTATTTATTTTCTATTTTCCTTAAAATAATTATTTATATTCTTTTTTATTTTATTCTGTTCAGTATTTTATTTTATTTTCTGAATTGTATTTAGTTAATTTTAATTTAAAAGAAAAAGAAATTCAAAGAGTCAAAGTCCTTTTATATTTTGTCTTTTCATTTCTTTGTCTATTCGTTTTTCAATTTGCCTTTTCATGCTTTGACCGCCCATTCCCCTATGCATTGTCGTGTTTCCCATTTCACTTTCACGTGAAAACATTCTTCTCCTTATCTTTAAACTCACGGCAATGAGAGAAAAAGAAAAAAAAATTCATGCTAATGGCTTCATTCCTGTTCTCCTTTTTCCATTGTTTTGTCTTCTTCTTCTCCTTGCTTGATAGGCCACTAGCCTCTCCAACCTTCACCACCGACCACTCCATCACCAACTACAACAAATATCTCCTCCTTTTTTGACCACCACCTCAAGCCGTGACCTTCAAATGGACCAAACATCACAATACTTTGCACAAACTCCTTGAAAACAGTGCTAGCCAAGCCTATACTCCACCTACCCTTCATCTATTACCTTGGCCACCCCCTTAGCCACCACCTCCAGCCATCACATCATTCCTGACATCAGCTCCAGACCTGTACCTGACATGGCCAGAACTATACTAAGCATGGCCGAGCCATGCAATGTCTAAGACGAGCCAAAAATGCACCACAACTTGCCAATTTTGTCTTGTCCTTTCCATTCTTCACTTTGCAACTTCCACCACCTTCATCCACTTGTTGCCTTGCCTATATGATGTTAAACCTGACCTATATGATGCCAAACCTGAGCTTAACACATCATTAGCCGATCTCATGTTCTACCTTGGTAGAACATTTGAATAGTAAAGACAAGGTCTTGTCTTTATTGCCTTGTATTTCAACTTGTTTCTATATTGTTTTGAGTTATATAATTATGTATATATGGTCTTGTTTTAGGTTGTTTAGAAGATGATATCTTGGCTCTCTCTATTCACTTGAATCATAGTTGTGCTGTATCATGCCAAATCGTGCTTTCTGGAATTCATTCGTATAGTTCGATTTGCTAGCTCCAGCTTGAAAAGGTGAGTCTTTCTCACTCTAACCTTTCTACTTATGAAATAGCGAATTGATGTCATGTTTTAGTAATTAAAATTGTTTATGCATGTAAATGATGATGATATGATATGTTATGCCATGTTATTACCATGTTAACTCTGTTAATTATTACCTGACATCTGATATATGATATTGTAATGTGACATTTACATGTTAGTATCATTGTTTATATTGTTTATGCATATATTCACACTGCAAGTTTCCCTGTTAGAATAGAATCACAATGGGTTGAAATGATACATACCTGAACGGACATTTGAATAGGGAAAAATCATTATGGGCTGAAATGATAGGCTTGGGTAATTTTTATTTGTATTTATTTAACTTGGGATTGCGGTTTTGAAATGATAGAACCTGGGTTTTCTTTTTAAACTGCGGAATGAAATGATATATATCCGTATCACTTGAACAAGGTTAGAAAATTTTATACAGACCCCAAAGTATATTTTCAAATGATTTTTATTAAGATATGTATTTTTAAAAGTATGAAATTTGATTTAAAAATATACTTTATGGTTTTGAGAAAGCTAAATATTAAGTCTTGAAATTGTGAATTTAAGTACGTAAATTTGAAGTCGATGTGATTTTGACTTTAAATTATATTTTAAAATGTAAGTAAATAATGAAAATTTAATTTAAAGTTTTGAAATGATATTTGAAGTAAAATGTTAAGTTTTTCTTTAAATTTAATGAGTAAATAAACAGTGAAATTTTGACTTAACAAATGAATTGAATTTTTAATTGGATATTTGATTTTAAATTTTACCGTGATAAATGATATGTTAAAAGTATTCAAATGTGAAATTTTAATGTCTAGAAATATTATTTATAAATTTAAATAGAATTTTTTTGAAGTTTTATTGTTTTGAAAAGTTATAATAAAATCTGGAATTTTATTAATAGCATTTCTAAAATGATGTAGTTTTATGATGGCACTTTAAAATGCTGTTGTTTTGAACTTAATTATGTTTGAAATAACTAAATATCTATTATGAAATTTTATAAAATTCCGTTATTCTTGAGCTAAACTATTTTGGAAACTATAAGCTACGATGCACTTTATAAATGCTGTCGTTGCTATATTTTGACAATGTTTGAAATGTTATAGATTTAACACTGTTTGAGTTATTTTTTAAAGTGTTAAATGATTTAACTTTTGAAAATTGATTATTTTTGAACTATTAGGAGTTTTGAATATAACTAAATATTTTAATTTTAATTTTAAGGAATTTAAATTGAATTTGAATTTAAATAAGGTTTACTTGGTTATTTGTTAAATGGAATGAAAAGTAACGTGATAAATGAATTTTCGAATGGAATTTTGAATTGTACTTTGTAATGATATTTGAAATAATAAATAAATGGCATATTTGATTTTTAAATGATATTTAAATTTGAATATTTGAAATTGAATTCAAATAATGATTTGATAATGAGGTTTCGAAGGATATGATATTTTAATGATTTTGAAATGGTTTTGAATGATATAATCTTTATTTGATAAAGAATGTGAATTTGGAATGATATTTGGTTTTGATAAATGAATAACTGAAGTTTATACTAGTATGAAAATATATTTGGTTTACTTGTATTTTAGGTTTATTTAAATGATATTGGATTTATGAAATGAATATTTCAAAACTAAGTAATAATGAAGTTAAATTTGAGATATATGACATTATAAAATTTAGTTTTGAAATGTGGGATATTAAAGCTTTGAAATATATTAAAAATTGAATAGTTATTTTTGTGGATTAAATCTGTATTTGAAATTGATAAGATTTGAAATGGTTTGTTGGAAAACTGAACTGAATTGAAACTAAGGGTTTGAATTTAATTCAATTGGAAATTTGGAATTTTGGGTTTAATTGGAAATTTGTAAATGTAAAGAATTAGTGAATGTTCCATGATTTCAAATGTATGATTTTGAAGTGTTATAATTTCCAAAGTTGTAGTAATTTTAAGTATTTTAGTTTCGAAAAAGTTATGACTTTGAAAGTTTTATGATTTTTGAAAGATGAATATATGTTTGAAATGGAAATCATATCGTATTAATTTGGATATAGTTTTGAGATAAAAATGGTTTGTTTTCGAAGTATGAACTATTTTGAAAGGAATATAGTTTTGAAATGAAATGATTTTATTTTGAAGTATAAACTATTTTGAAATGATTACGGCGTTATACTAACATTTGGTTGTTAAAGAGACCGGGATCGGAAGTTTTCATACTCTCTGCCAACTCCAAAAACCACTTTAACAACCGTGTAAGCGGTGGAGATTCCAGAATGAAGTAGGATGATGCAACGTCCTCGAGGTATATTACGTGGACCCAACTCCCATGAGTTGGCATAAGGTGGCTAAAACAGGAGTGATCGCGGGCCAAAAGGGGTAGCTCCTCTGGTCGGACACACTTATTTGATACTATACTCTAACTTGTGGTTGATTTGATGTCCATCCTCCGATTTTGATTGGGATTGTGTTCCGAGGTAGGCGTATGTGGCTGCTACATTACCACCAGCCCATGTGCGTAATTGGTATATCTACCCTGGCATTACCTAGTGTGCCATGTCACCTACCATAGCGAGCCTTAGTACGAGTTTCTATTTGTGTCATACCTATGGAGTATCTTCTCATAGTCTCCCGATCAGGAGATATGCAAGTACTGTATAGACTACTGGCATTATTACGTGTTAAGGGATATATGGCTAAACCCTTAACGCTATTTTAAAGTAAGTTTATTTTACTATAGACATTATTATAATAATGCAATATTAATACATAGTAGATAGTTTAACGGATCCCTAAAGGATGGGCGATCCCAAGCATCCTTTAAGTTACTGATGCGTTTTTGTTACTGTTCACTTGAGTTGATTTATAGTTCATAAGTATTTATGTCCTGACTCGAGTGTGCTGTGTTTTGCCTTATGCTCGAGTCAGACTGAGCGATTCAGCATTTAAGACTCACCTTCGGAGTCGTAGCTTTCCTTGAAGATCCAGCCATCTATTTTGCTTTCTGTATCTAGTGATTTCAGTGATGTATTCTGATTTGTACCTGATGTATCTTATTACTCTTCTGTTGTATCTTATTTAACTCTGATGTATCTTATTTTTTGTATAATATCTTCACGAACTACTATCTCTTTTAATTCCGCTGCATTATTTCGCTGCATTTTTATTTACTCCGTGTGTGTGATCTGTGACTATTTATTTACTGTATATTCTGAGGTTTGCCAAATTTTATTTACAACACGATATTTTGAGCAATTCAAGTGCAACATGTGTGGATGCGAATGGTTGAAAATATCGGGTCGTTACATTGGGTATCAGAGCTTTGGTAGCTTTAGCCAAAACTTAGCATATATGGTAAATGTATTTATAGAATCACTTACATTCAGGTTTGAATCTCTTCCTTTTTGACTCGATTCCTTTGAGTTTTGGAACATTCCCTACGGTTCCAAAAATCCATTCGTGTCCCTCACTATTTGTCTTCTTTTGTGTAGCGACCCGACTTCCTATCTCCAGGAAATCGCATCACTAGTGAAGAAAGAAAGGGATAGAAGAAGAAAAGAAGGAGAAAGAAGAACACAACAGCAACAGATAACTCACAGCGGAACGAATAAAATATAATATATCAAATAAATAATACATAGTATCATAATACATCAGAGTACACAACTTATACAACATATATTAGACAGTTATAAACATATGTCTAATTCATACAATTCAACTATACAAGATACATATATCACCAACACAGCGGAAACATAATATATCTACATGTGGAAGCCTCCTGCTCCATTACTCCTCCAGAATTCTTCAAGCAAACCTGAATCACATGACTACTCATACATAATATGAGTACCCAAGATTTTAATAAAATAGAAAATAAACACTCGGGTTAGACAGGGGTCTGGTGTGAGTAAACGGTTTAAAGATTGCTTAACTTTAGAAAATCCTTTGAAAGAAAAGGTATCACGTAAGACTTCCCACACATAAACATGGAAAAGTTTTTACCTTACGCTGACCAAACATTTGATAGGAAATCCAGTGATATTATAATAGTGTCTAGGGTTTTCAAGTAAATATGAAATAGCCAAAATTGTTACATGATTAAATTCCAGCTACTAGCCACAAAAGTGGGTAATACAATCAAAACCGTAGGGTCTCGTAAGGAA
Source organism: Allium cepa (assembly GCA_030765085.1). Lineage (NCBI taxonomy): Eukaryota > Viridiplantae > Streptophyta > Magnoliopsida > Asparagales > Amaryllidaceae > Allium > Allium cepa. The sequence goes on along the minus strand of CM060932.1, from coordinate 681,237,242 downwards.
AATGGGTTTCCATCAATGGCAGGGCTACTGGGGTACCGCCCGTCACAGTACGTGGCCTAGATCACCGTACCGAGGAGTACTCCCACTCCCCTGCAACACAAGGCCGGGACCATTCCTTACTGAACAGTCCCAAACAAGACAACCCGGGCGGTTGTCCGGAATTCAACCGCCCCACACAGCCGAATAAAAAGGGACTTCTAGACAGGAGTAAATCTTGCTCTCCAGTGGGAGCTACCCACGAAGCCTTGCTGCACCTCCCTTGTTTTAGCCATTCCCATTTGATGAGGCTTGAGGCTGCAATTACCTTTATAGAACATATCTATCTTAGAATGCTCATCGTCCACCTGACGATATGCTGAAAGCATTCAATCCATACAAGTTCGTTCTGGGTTCGAACGAAACCGAGGGCACTATCTCGTTGCACTCATTTTGGAATCACCCTCAGAGTCAATGACCATAGCCCTTGCACTCTAATCTCCATCTCGAATCTATAAGTACTATTCCGTCAAACTCATTACGGAATCACCCACAGAGTTATACTGACGTATAGCCCTTACACCTCGAGTCTTCACTTGCTCCACTTGGATTAACGACCTAACGTTTAATTGGAATCGATGTGGTTTTCGGATATCCAAATATGGAAACCCGATCCCGGTCTCATCGAAACCAAACGCCATTTTAATGTCCAAGTTGTACTTAAGGGTTTTAACAAATTAACTTATTCAGGATGAAATATAAACAGATAGATGAATAACATTATCACAATAGATAATTCATATCAACATTCATCTTACAAAGCAGCATATCACATATCTCATACACATCCAAATCATCCAGTATTAACCAATCACCCAATATCAATCATCCAATATCATTCAACCCCAATATCAATCACTCAATATCAACCATCCAATATCAATCAATCATCCCTAATAGAATTGATTATCAATTTAATTAACCTTTTAATTAAATTAATTACTATCCTTTAATCATTTGGATTATCCTAACTCTTGCTTCATTGATTTATTACAAATCAAATTCATCGATCATCTCCTAATGATCTTCTTTAATTAATCTTCTTCGATTAATTATCCTTTAATTACATTCAAGTAATTATCCTTAACCATATTCAGTAATTAACCTTTAATTACTATCATTAATTACAATAATTAATGATCCTTCATTAATTAATTAACTATAATTAATTACATTAATCCTTAATTAATTACAATTAATTAATCATATTTAAATTAATTGCTTAAATTAATTACTTCCATTAATTATATTAATTAATAATCTTTATTAATTAAATAACTAACTTGTAATTAATCATCTCATTAATCATAAACAGTAATTAACAATCTGTAATTACAATCTTAATTAATTAACTTCTTAATTAATTATATTAACCTTGATTAATTAATCCATTTAATTAATCTTTAATTACTTCATTAAGTAATTTTTAAATAATTAAATTAACAATTAATCCTTAATTAATTACAATATTAATTAATTATATTTTAATTAATTACACTTAGTAATTAATCTTAAATTAATCTCACTCATTAATTAATTAATCACATTGATTAATTAACTAAATAATTAAGTCTTAATTACTTACATAAGTAATTATCTCCAATTACTTTCATTAATAAAACTTAATTACTCTCTTAACAATAATTAATTCCATCATTAAATAAATCTTAATTAACTAATTAGTTACTCCATAATTAATTAATTTCAAAACAATTAAGTTAACCAATTCCTTAATTGATAACATTAAGTGATTCCATTAATCACTTCCATTAATTACTCCCATGTGTAACTTCTCTAATTACTTCCCTAAGTAATTACCATTCTAATTACATTCAAAAATTAACAATTGATTCCTTCATTATGTAATTACACTTAATTAATCCATAATTAAGTGATTATTTAAAACTAAATAAACAATTAACTATTTAAAATTAATTAATTAATTAATTAATATCTACTATTAAAGAAAAATCTTTAGTAAATTAAGAAAACCATAAATCTTAATCAAACTTAACTTATTAACAAATAAGTATTCTTAAGTTACTTTTCCAAATAAATTAACCTTATTTATTTCTTTAAATAAATTATTTGAATTATTTAAATCTTATTAATTCAAAGACACATTATTAAACTTGGTTTACAAAATCATAATAATAGCCTTACTTATAAATAAAGCATTTAGAAATCATTTCCAAATTTAAAACACTTTAAATTATCAAGTTTAAACTAATTTATTTTCAAAATAAATTGAAACTTAGTTTCAAATCATTACTTAATAACTTTGATTTAATATTTTAAAATGAAAACATTTCTTTTTAAATTGAAATTTCAAAATTTAATTAAGATAATTACTTCAGAAAGAAATCATTTAAAATTTAAAATTTAATCAATTAACACTTTTTAAAGTTTAATTAACTTTTATTTACAACAACAAGTTTTAACTTAGTATATTTGTTATCTTATAAACTTGTTTATAATATAGGCTCGATTTTAATTATTTTCAACAACAAATTAAGTTGCACTTAGACCTAACTCAGTATTTCTTTGCAACCTTATTTCATTAGCAGTACTAAATAAACAGCAACACTTTAATTACTCGAGACAAAAACCCATACTACTCGAGCCAGTCCCGAGTCCTATTCCCAACTCCCCTTACTTCGAGTCTATCACGCGACAACACGAAAGCTTCTCCGAGTTCCAACTCATCTTCCTCAACATAATACCCAGCTCCAAGATTTCAGTGCACAATGAACCTCGTGCACGTGCCCCATCAACTACGGCCAAATCGGGTCGCCTCAACCATCGGAGTTGGTCACTCGAACGTGCCTGAACCCATCACTAAACTCAGAATCTCAAAAGAGTACGCGAATCAAAAATTCGCTCTTAAACCCAAAACTGCAGAGAAGCTCGACCACAAATCTTCCCCATTACCGTCATCTCGTCGCTGTTCATCCTCTCCGATCCCATCGTAGAGACACCACCCCCAAGCACAACGTCCACCCCAAAAACGAGAGAGCTCGATTCAACATACACGAGGCAATGTCTCACTGATCATGCCGAAAGCAACTGCAAACATAAACCCTAATCTCTTCAAATTCTCTCAATTCACTCATTAGGAAAATAATTTTGCATTTTTCCCAAAATCAATAGCTTATGAACAAGATACAACCTAAGTTTCAACTCAAATTATTGAATATAACATCTGCAGTTCGCAATAATACCCAAAATGTTCAAACTCAAATTTCTCTTGATTCCTTAAACTAAAAATCACAATTTTTATATCAAAATTCATGATTTGCTATCCAGATTACATGCATGATCTTCAATTTAAAATTTAAGGTAGTTAAATTTTGAACAAAATTTAGTTTACTGTTATTCTTCCTTTTACCATGATTTGATGCATTTTAAAAATTATGAATCTATTTTTAAATTAATCAACAAACCATGATAAACAACTTTTATTTAGATTTCCAGATATAACATAATTTAGATTAAAGGATTTTCATTTATCTTTGGAATTTCTTAACAAAACTGTTTCTTTTCTTCTTCTTTTTTTTTCTTCTCTAAAGAACAGAATAAGAAAAGGAAATAACAGTTTTCCTATTTTCAGACACAACATACATACAAACCAGTACAAATGCTAATTATCACAGCTAAATCCATCACATGCATAAACAAATACAACCACACAAGGATAAAAACTGTTTTTAAAACCAAGATTTACTCACAGATTCAAGAATGTAGAGCAGAGAATAGAACAAGCTTCACTTCTTTTACCCAGACTTAAACAACTTTAATGTTAAAAATGTTTTTGCTTTGCTTGCAGCAGTTGATTCCTTTACATGCTTTTAGTTTTGATTTAAAATGTTGAAACAGATCTTTTAACTTGAGTTGCAGGTTGAAAATCATTTTTGAAATGCAGTTTGGTTGTAGATTTTGAAAGGTTGCAGAGTTGATTTTTCAGATTGTTCTTCAAAACAGGTTGGAGATTGCAGATCTAACTGTTGTGAAGAATTTCAGATTTACTTTTGGATTTTAATTTCAGATTTGAGAAAGTGGTTTATTGTTTTGCCATTAAAACATTTGAAAGAAAGAAAGTGATGTAAAATGAAAATGTTATGTTTTTTATTAAAATTAAAGAAAATAAGTCTTAAATGAAGACACTTGTCCCATAAGTATTAAATCTTCTTACATTTGTTTATTAAAGGAGTTTACATATTTACACATGTCTCTAAGTATTTTAAGTAAATTTTTATTTAATTTAAATGTAAATAAAACTTACTTTCTTAAGTTTCTAAATAAACATTTACATAAATATACAAGTTTACTTTTTAAAATAAAAATATTCTAAACAAATAAATGCAAATGTATCTTTTACATGGATTAGAAACCTAAAACATTTATTTTATACATTCCTATCCATTTGTATTAAGCATTTTTAAAACAAAGCTTGTTTTCAATCCTTTTTAACTATCGTATTGAAAATAAACACAATCTTATATTTTTGAAAACAATTGAACTAAACTAAATTATCTTTTGAAAAACACTATGTTTTAAAACAAAGCTTCAATTTAAATATTCGTTAATATATAATTTATTAATATATTAAGGTTAAATTTCAAACAATATCAAATTATAACATATGCATACATATATTACAATATGAAAATTCAATTTTTAATTTAAAACAAAAGATATTCCCATTCACAATATATATCAAACATATATATTATAAATAGAATATAATTTATTAGCTTTTTGAAAAACAATTCTAACCAATTTTTAAATTGTTAAAAAAAAATATTGATTACACTTACTAGATTAAGTATTTGCTATCCTTAAAAAGATTAATTTCACCAATTTAAATTAAAATTATAAAGAAAATTTATCAAACCAATTTAATTATTATTGCAGATTATTAAATCGATATTGCCCTAAAATTTCGGGTCGTTACAATCCTCCCCCCTTAAAAGAATTTCGTCCTCGAAATTTGAAAGCAAAGGTAATTTAATAACCCAACAAAGATTTTGATTTCAATTAGTAAAACATTCCTAACAACCAGTTACTAACAACCAAAGAAATCAATCACACAAACAAACTTAACTAATTATCCTGAGATATGTCAGAATAAAACTCTAATATTATCTCGAGTTTCCCAAGTAAAAATCACCGGAAGACTCGCTCTACAAAAGTCAACAAACTAACTTCACAACCAAAATCCAGAGCTCAACTCATCTCTAGATCCATCAATCTAAACAGAACATCATATTATTCTCAAATCCAGCTCAACATCCAACTCCAATTGAACTACAAATTCAACAATCAATAATGAATCATACACGTACTCCCTCAGAGATACGAGAAATAAAATGAACTCCAGCTATCCAAACTGGCAATTCAATCTCATAGACAACAAATCTTATCTTATCAGAACACCGATAAGAAATCTCAAATGCTAAAGCACTAACCAACCAATCTTATCCAATTTCTGTTCTCTTAACCAGAGAAATCTCAACAATAATGAAGTCTCCAACTTCGAATTCCTACACCTTATCTCATACCTGCATAACTCAACAGACAATCCAGGGCTGCCAATCTCTTCCTGATCAACTCATCCTATGCTGATATTTCCAGAAACAACTAGACCAAAGCAAACTAGCTTCTAGATCCTATTCAACAGAAAAGTCTTCCAAAATCCATCGAAATCCAGAACACAAACTCTATTACTCAAGCAATAGCAGAAGATCTTGCTTCCCTCATTGCACAGCTGCTACCCTGCTTCCGCTGCACAACTCTGATTCTGAAATAGAGGAGAATACTGTTGATGAACACGAATACAAACTTATCCAATATATACCAGAAACTTTGTTCATCAAATCCATATAATCTTGTTGACACATCCGACTCGGTCACACAACTTTACTACAGAATCCAAACTCATAAACCAGATCTAACCAAATACAAATATGGAACTCAACTCCCGATGCAGACAACTTCTGATTACATCAGTAGCTCCTACTTCCACAGACTTCTAATCCAAATGCTTCTCAAAAACCAAAACCATCAACAAACCATACAAAAGACCTCTAAGATGGCAGACAACCCAAAATAAACTCGGGCTCCAAACCAAGCATCAACATCTCGCTCTTCTTAAAGAATAACAAATGAGACCAAGCCGAAGCGAAGCAACTCATAGACCTTAGTCTCATATTCCAGAACAGTCAACTTCCATACTGAAGATCCAGATAACTTCTATACAGACGAGCCTTCCCTATAGCAGGTAAAGACTACACTTCAACTACTTCCAAACGGCTTCAAAAGAAAACATCTTCGAAAAATATCCAAGTATACTGCATCTCATCATGCAGTTACCAAGATATCATCACTTACTTCTGCACTTCCATCAAATCCAAACTCAAGAAAAATTCGCTCGCCCGAGCGAAATCCAAACTTACACTTCAAAGATAAACTCCGAATCTTTAAAAAGATTTCCTTCGGATATCAGAGAAATCCTTACTCTATACAACAAATCTCTCTCGATTCGGTATTAGGTCTACAGTCTCGACAAAAACTTCCAACCTCAACATATGGGCCTCATCCATTAGTGGTAGTCGTGTTACAAACACACACCACTACTCCATCTACCTCTAAAACTTATGTTGGAAAATCCGAACAGATAACCCAACAGATCAGGTAGATATAAATATATATATAGTCATATATAAAAATTACAAATGTGCTCTCTCAAGAAAGACACCACTACAGAGCCTAGGTATTCACTCAACCTGACGCTTCCTAAAGAAAGGCACACCTCAGAGCTTAGGTATTCGCTCAGCCTAATGCTCTGATACCAAATGTAGCGACCCGACTTCCTATCTCCAGGAAATCGCATCACTAGTGAAGAAAGAAAGGGATAGAAGAAGAAAAGAAAGAGAAAGAAGAACACAACAGCAACAGATAACTCACAGCGGAACGAATAAAATATAATATATCAAATAAATAATACATAGTATCATAATACATTAGAGTACACAACTTGTACAACACATATTAGACAGTTATAAACATCTGTCTAATTCATACAATTCAACTATACAAGATACAGATATCACCAACATAGCGAAAACATAATATATCTACACGTGGAAGCCTCCTGCTCCATTACTCCTCCAGAATTCGTCAAGCAAACCTGAATCACTTGACTACTCATACATAATATGAGTACCCAAGAGTTTAATAAAACAGAAAATAAACACTCGGGTCAGACAGGGGTCTGGTGTGAGTAAACGATTTAAAGATTGCTTAACTTTAGAAAATCCTTTGAAAGAAAAGGTATCACGTAAGACTTCCCACACATAAACATGGAAAAGTTTTTACCTTACGCTCCAAACATTTGATAGGAAATCCAGTGATATTATAATAGTGTTTAGGGTTTTCAAGTAAATATGAAACAGCCGAAATTGTTACATGATTAAATTCCCGCTACTAGCCACAAAAGTGGGTAATACAATCAAAACCGTAGAGTCTCGTAGGGAAAATGGGTTTCCATCAATGGCAGGGCTACTGGGGTACCGCCCGTCACAGTACGTGGCCTAGATCACCGTACCGAGGAGTACTCCCACTCCCCTACAACACAAGGCCGGGACCATTCCTTACTGAACAGTCCCAAACAAGACAACCCCGGCGGTTGTCTAGAAATCAACCGCCCCCCCCCCCCCCCACACACACACAGCCGAATAAAAAGGGACTTCTAGACAGGAGTAAATCTTGCTCTCCAGTGGGAGCTACCCACGAAGCCTTGCTGCACCTCCCCTGTTTTAGCCATTCCCGGTTGATGAGGCTTGAGGCTGCGATTACCTTTATAGAACATATCTACCTTAGAATGCTCATCGTCCGCCTGACGATGTGCTGAAAGCATTCAATCCATACAAGTTCGTTCTGGGTTCGAACGAAACCGAAGGCACTATCTCGTTGCACTCATTTTGGAATCACCCTTAGAGTCAACGACCATAGCCCTTGCACTCTAATCTCCATCTCGAATCTATAAGTACTATTCCATCAAACTCATTACGGAATCACCCACAGAGTTATACTGACGTATAGCCCTTACACCTCGAGTCTTCACTTGCTCCACTTGGATTAACGACCTAACGTTTAATTGGAATCGATGTGGTTTTCGGATATCCAAATATGAAAACCCGATCCCGATCTCATCGAAACCAAACGCCATTTTAATGTCCAAGTTGTACTTAAGGGTTTTAACAAATTAACTTATTCAGGATGATATATAAACAGATAGATGAATAACATTATCACAATAGATAATTCATATCAACATTCATCTTACAAAGCAGCATATCACATATCTCATACACATCCAAATCATCCAGTATTAACCAATCACCCAATATCAATCATCCAATATCATTCAACCCCAATATCAATCACTCAATATCAACCATCCAATATCAATCAATCATCCCTAGCAGAATTGATTATCAATTTAATTAACCTTTTAATTAAATTAATTACTATCCTTTAATCATTTGGATTATCCTAACTCTTGCTTCATTGATTTATTACAAATCAAATTCATTGATCATCTCCTAATGATCTTCTTTAATTAATCTTCTTCGATTAATTATCCTTTAATTACATTCAAGTAATTATCCTTAACCATATTCAGTAATTAACCTTTAATTACTATCATTAATTACAATAATTAGTGATCCTTCATTAATTAATTAACTATAATTAATTACATTAATCCTTAATTAATTATAATTAATTAATCATATTTAAATTAATTGCTTAAATTAATTACTTCCATTAATTATATTAATTAATAATCTTTATCAATTAAATAACTAACTTGTAATTAATCATCTCATCAATCATAAATAGTAATTAACAATCTGTAATTACAATCTTAATTAATTAACTTCTTAATTAATTATATTAAACTTGATTAATTAATCCATTTAATTAATCTTTAATTACTTCATTAAGTAATTTTTAAATAATTAAACTAACAATTAATCCTTAATTAATTACAATATTAATTAATTATATTTTAATTAATTACACTTAGTAATTAATCTTAAATTAATCTCACTCATTAATTAATTAATCACATAAGTAATTATCTCCAATTACTTTCATTAATAAAACTTAATTACTCTCTTAACAATAATTAATTCCATCATTAAATAAATCTTAATTAACTAATTAATTACTCCATAATTAATTAATTTCAAAACAATTAAGTTAATCAATTCCTTAATTGATAACACTAAGTGATTCCATTAATCACTTCCATTAATTACTCCCATGTGTAACTTCTCTAATTACTTCCCTAAGTAATTACCATTCTAATTACATTCACAAATTAACCATTGATTCCTTCATTAAGTAATTACACTTAATTAATCCATAATTAAGTGATTATTTAAAATTAAATAAACAATTAGCTAATTATTTACAATTAATTAAATAAATAATTAATTAATATCTAATATTAAAGAAAAATCTTTAATAAATTAAGAAAACCATAAATCTTAATCAAACTTAACTTATTAACAAATAAGTACTCTTAAGTTAATTTTCCAAATAAATTAACCTTATTTATTTCTATAAATAAATTATTTGAATTATTTAAATCTTATTAATTCAAAGACACATTATTAAACTTGGTTTACAAAATCATAATAATAGCTTACTTATAAATAAAGCATTTAGAAATCATTTCCAAATTTAAAACACTTTAAATTATCAAGTTTAAACTAATTTATTTTCAAAATAAATTGAAACTTAGTTTCAAATCATTAGTTAATAACTTTGATTTAATATTTTAAAATGAAAACATTTCTTTTTAAATTGAAATTTCAAAATTTAATTAAGATAATTACTTCAGAAAGAAATCATTTAAAATTTAAAATTTAATCAATTAACACTTTTTAAAGTTTAATTAACTTTTATTTACAACAACAAGTTTTAACTTAGTATATTTGTTAACTTATAAACTTGTTTATAATATAAGCTCGATTTTAATTATTTTCAACAACAAATTAAGTTGCACTTAGACCTAACTCAGTATTTCTTTGCAACCTTATTTCATTAGCAGTACTAAATAAACAACAACACTCTAATTACTCGAGACAAACACCCATACTACTCGAGCCAGTGCCGAATCCTATTTCCAACCCCCTTACTTCGAGTCTATCACGCGACAACACGAAAGCTTCTCCGAGTTCCAACTCGTCTTCCTCAACATAATACCCAGCTCCAAGATTTCAGTGCACAACGAACCTCGTGCACGTGCCCCATCAACTATGGCCAAATCTGGTCGCCTCGACCATCGGAGTTGGTCACTCGAACATGCCTGAACCCATCATCAAACTCAGAATCTCGAAAGAGTACGCGAATCAAAAATTCGCTCTTAAACCCAAAACTGCAGAGAAGCTCGACCAAAAATCTTCCCCATTACCGTCATCTCGTCGCCGTTCATCCTCTCCGATCCCATCATAGAGACACCACCCCCAAGCACAACGTCCACCCCGAAAACGAGAGAGCTCGATTCAACATACACGAGGCAATGTCTCACTGATCATGCCGAAAGCAACTGCAAACATAAACCCTAATCTCTTCAAATTCACTCAATTCACTCATTAGAAAAATAATTTTGCATTTTCCCCAAAATCAATAGCTTATGAACAAGCTACAACCTAAGTTTCAACTCAAATTATTGAGTATAACATCTGCAGTTCGCAATAATACCCAAAATGTTCAAACTCAAATTTCTCTTGTTTCCTTAAACTAAAAATCACAATTTTTATATCAAAATTCATGATTTGCTATCCAGATTACATGCATGATCTTCAATTTAAAATTTAAGGTAGTTAAATTTTGACCAAAATTTAGTTTACTGTTATTCTTCCTTTTACCATGATTTGATGCATTTTAAAAATTATGAATCTATTTTTAAATTAATCAACAAACCATGATAAACAACTTTTATTTAGATTTCCAGATCTAACATAGTTTAGATTAAAGGATTTTCATTTATCTTTGGAATTTCTTAACAAAACTGTTTCTTTTCTTCTTCTTTTTTTTTCCTGTAAAGAACAGAATAAGAAAAGGAAATAACAGTTTTCCTATTTTCAGACACAACATACATACAAACCAGTACAAATGCTAATTATCACAGCTAAATCCATCACATGCATAAACAAATACAACCACAAAGGATAAAACTGTTTTTAAAACCAAGATACTCACAAATTCAAGAATGCAGAGCAGAGAATAGAACAAGCTTCATTTCTTTTACCAAGACTTAAACAACTTTAATGTTGAAAATGTTTTTGCTTTGCTTGCAGCAGTTGATTCCTTTACATGCTTTTAGTTTTGATTTAAAATGTTGAAACAGATCTTTTAACTTGAGTTGCAGGTTGAAAATCATTTTTGAAATGCAGTTTGGTTGTAGATTTTGAAAGGTTGCAGAGTTGATTTTTCAGATTGATCTTCAAAACAGGTTGGAGATTGCAGATCTAACTATTGTGAAGAATTTCAGATTTACTTTTGGATTTTAATTTCAGATTTGAGAAAGTGGTTTATTGTTTTGCCATTAAAACATTTAAAAGAAAGAAAGTGATGTAAAATGAAAATGTTATGTTTTTTTATTAAAATTAAAGAAAATAAGTCTTAAATGAAGACACTTGTCCCATAAGTATTAAATCTTCTTACATTTGTTTATTAAAGGAGTTTACATATTTACACATGTCTCTAAGTACTTTAAGTAAATTTTTATTTAATTTAAATGTAAATAAAACTTACTTTCTTATGTTTCTAAATAAACATTTACATAAATATACAAGTTTACTTTTTAAAATAAAAATATTCTAAACAAATAAATGCAAATGTATCTTTTACATGGATTAGAAACCTAAAACATTTATTTTATACATTCCTATCCATCTGTATTAAGCATTTTTAAAACAAAGCTTGTTTTAAATCCTTTTCAACTATCTTATTGAAAATAAACACAATCTTATATTTTGAAAACAATTGAACTAAACTAAATTATCTTTTGAAAAACATTATGTTTTAAAACAAAGCTTCAATTTAAATATTCATTAATATATAATTTATTAATAGATTAAGGTTAAATTTCAAACAATATCAAATTATAACATATGCTTACATATATTACAATTTGAAAATTCAATTTTTAATTTAGAACAAAAGATATTCTCATTCACAATATATATCAAACATATATATTATAAATAGAATAAAATTTATTAGCTTTTTGAAAAACAATTCTAAGCAATTTTTAAATTGTTAAAAAAATATTGATTACACTTACTAGATTAAGTATTTGCTATCCTTAAAAAGATTAATTTCACTAATCTAAATTAAAATTATAAAGAAAATTTATCAAACCAATTTAATTAATATTGCAGATTATTAAATCGATATTGCCCTCAAATTCCGGGTCGTTACATTTTGATTCTGTAGTATCCCATAACTCCACTTCAAATGATCTTTATAATGAATCGACGGTTCCACCAATCTCAAATTTATTCGTAAAGGGTGAAACTCCTTTACAACAACATCGATTCACCAAAGATTTTATATCCTCGGTTTAGATGCTAGTATCTGTTATAATTTTGAATTCTGTCTATTAAGGCCGAATGCAGATTTACCCCAGAAATCCACATTGATCTTATTCTTTAAATCACGGTTGACCCGGTTATGGTTGCCTGCGATTTATATAAGCTTATCCATCTTCCTATTCTATTATTTAATCATCTCATCTTTGTTTCCAACTTATCTTCAAATCATCCTTGAAGTGTAATTGTAAACCAAGATTTAAATGTTTTATATATTGTGTTGTTTGAGTTGTTGATGTCGATTTGGGTTTCTGATAGATTCGTCAGATCAACGCCATCGATAGGATTTCCAAAACACTCAAACAGAGCAAACTGACACAATATGTTTTTTTTTTCAAATTTAGTAATGAAATAAATTTTGTAACTATATTATAAAAATTTTTGGATTTTTATTGAATTGGTTGTTAAGAAATAATAATTGATTTTATATATCATTATCTCTTGTTTCGTATATAAATAATTGAACTATAAACATGGTTATAAATTCATTTGGAAATTTAAAATGAATTTAAAACAAGAATTTGAGAATTTTATTTTCGATGGATTTCAAACCTTGTATTTAATGTTTCAAAAGGATATACTATTTAAAGTATTTTCGAATAGAAATTTGTTTCCAAAGAATTTTAAAGTTTAAAATTAGTGCTTTTCTCTTTATCGCTGGAAAATAATTTCGGTGATGACTGCAACATCATCGAGATTAATTTTCGAGTTTCGTAGTGAAGAGACCGTTCTGTAGTATTGCTATAGTTTTTTTTTAGGGAATTTAATTTATTTGAATTTTTAAAATAAGACTGGATTTATAACATATGCTGATATATGATTCAAATTTGAATGGATATGTATGTGTGTGCATTTATTTATCTCTAAATAGTTTGGAATTTATCGAAAATTTAATTCCTAAATTTTTTTCGTGAAAGATAATATCAAGTGCAATTTCAAGATTTGGATAAATATTCAAGTTTGAAATGATTGAATTAGGAAGTTTTATTTGTATAATACACAATTTAATTCCAATATAACTTACCTAAATTATAAAGAAGTTGAATATGTAATTTGGTAATATAAAATATAAAAAGGATTTTATAAATAAAAATTTGGGTGGTTATAATAAATGTTATACATTTAAATTTTAGTTATAAAAAAAGATTCATAGAGGTAAATAAAGAAAAAGGTAATGGAATAATTTACAATATAAAATGATGTTAAAGGAACTAAGAATAAATTTAAAGCAGTTATAATAAGTGCAAATATATTTAACATAGGTGATAAAATATATTGAGAGGAATAAATTTAATTTTAATTAGGAGTAAAGAAGAATTAATTTTATTGAGTACATTATGAGTATAATAAATGATTTTTTTCAAATCCATGATTTTAGAGATTGTTTAATTTAAGATAAATGGATGATAAGATAATGAAATTAGAGATGGTTAAGATGTATTTAACTTATGTAAAATTAATTTCCAATTTAAGTTGAAATTTTCATAGTTTCAAATTTATTATCTTATTTTTTTTCTTTTTCAAACTATCTTTTGGTTGTCCTTATTTCTCTTATCTTGCTACAGAATGGGGAGGCTATTGCATATACCGGTCTGTTTGGAAACCTTTCTATAATCTTTGGTACTCGTTTTGAATCTGGGCACTACTTGCCATCCACAGACCGTCGGTCAAATGGGAAGGGTGAATCAGATTTTAGAAGATCTTTTCGTGCTTTGTTCTTGATTTTGGAGGATCTTGGGAAGATCATCTCCACCTTGTTAAACTTACCGATATCAACAGTTATCAGGTATAATTTCGATCTTCTTGTCATATTTTCTTAATTTATTTCATTCTATCTTTTTCTGTGCTTTCTCATGCCTCATTCCTTTTCGGGGACGAAAAGTTTGGAGTGGGGGAGAGTGTAGCAACCATGTAATTTGTAATTATTTTAATTGTATATTTTAATTATTTTAATTGAATTCCTAATTTAAAAAATTTATTTTATTTATTAAAATGAATAAAGTTTGTTATTTAAATATAGATTTTGATTTTGATGTAAATTAGAATTCCAAACATGAATAAATGGAATATTTTTCAAAAATGTGGATTTTGGTCAATCTGGTCAAACTTTGACTTTTAAATTTAAAATTTAAATACTTGAATTTTATCTTTTGTTATGAAAATAAATAAAATTTTAAGAATACTACTTTTCGTTTCATTGAAATCCGATTAATATTGTGAAAGTTATATTTTTTTACAATATTGTGTGTAAATTGATTTATTTAACAAAATTATTTATTTTAAATTATATAAATAATATATATTTTTTGTTCTAATTTGTATATATTTGCGTAACATGATATGTAATGTATTTTTTTTAAAGACATTTTAATAGTATAGCTATAATTTTCCAAAGGTAATTGTATTTTGTTTGTAAATTTTAAGTCTAGTTTCAATTATATAGCCATTTTCTTATTTATTTTCTATTTTTCCTTAAAATAATTATTTATATTCTTTTTCATTTTATTTTGTTCAGTATTTTATTTTATATTTTGAATTTTATTTATTTATTTTAATTTAAAAGAAAATGGAATTCAAAGAATCAAAGTCCTTTTATATTCTATGTCTTTTCATTTCTTTTGTCTATTCATTTTTCAATTTTCCTTTTCATGCTTTGACCGCCCATTCTCCTATGCATTGCCATGTTTCCCATTTCACTTTAACGTGAAAACATTCTTCTCCTCATCCTCGAACTCATGGCAATGAGAGAAAAAGAAAAAAAATTCATGTTAATGGCTTCATTCTTGTTCTCCTTTTTCCATTGTTTTGTCTTCCTCTTCTACCTTGCTTGCTCGGCCATTAGCCTCTCCACCCTTCACCACCGACAATTCCATGATCAGCTGCAGCTAACATCTCCTCCTCCTCTGACCACCACCTCAAGCCATGACCTTCAAATGGACCAAACATCACAATACTTTGCATAAACTCCTTGAAAACAATGCTAGCCGAGCCTATACTCCACCTACCCTTCATCTATCACCTTGGCCACCCCCTTAGCCATCACCTCCAGCCATCACATCATCCCGGACATCAGCTCAGACCTGTACCTGACATGAATAGATCTGTACTGAGCATGGCTAAGCCAAGCAATGTCCAAGCCGAGCCAAAAATGCACCGCAACTTGCCAATTTTGTCTTGTCCTTTCCATTCTTCACTTTGCAACTTCCACCATCTTCATCCACTTGTTGCCTTGCCTATATGATGTCAAACCTGACCTATATGATGCCAAACCTGAGCTTAACACATCATTTGCCGAGCTCATGTTCCACCTTGGTTGAGCATTTGAATGGTAAAGACAAGGTCTTGTCTTTATTGCCCTGTATTTCAACTTGTTTCTATATTTTTTTGAGTAATATATTTATGTATATATGGTCTTGTTTTAGGTTGTTTACAAGATGATATCTTTGCTCTCTCCACACACTTGAATCATAGTTGTGCTATATTGTGCGAAGTCATGCTTTCTGGAAATCATTCATGTACTTCGATTTGCTAGCTCCAGCTTGAAAAGGTGAGGCTTTCTCACTCTGACATTTCTACTTATGAAATAGTGAATTAATGTCAAGTGTTTAGTAATGAAAAATGTTTATGCATGTAAATGATGATGATGTGATATGTTATGCCATGTTATTACCATGTTAACTCTGTTAATTATCATCTGACATCTGATATATGACATTATAATGTGACATTTACATGTTAGTATCATTGTTTATATTGTTTATGCATATATTCGCACTGCAAGTTTCCCTGTTAGAATAGAATCACTATGGGTTGAAATGATACATACCCGAACGGACATTAGAATAGGAAAAAATCATTATGGGCTGAAATGATGGGCCTGAGTGATTTTTATTTGTATTTATTTAACTTGGGATTGCGGGTTTGAAATGATAGAACCTGGATTTTCTTTTTAAACTGCGGATTGAAATAATATACATTTGTATCACTTGACCTAGGCTAAGAAATTTTATACAGACCCCATGGTATATTTTTAAATGATTTTTATTAAGATATGCATTTTTAAAAGTATGAAATTTGATTTAAAAATATATTTTATGGTTTTGAGAAAGTTAAATATTAAGTCTTGAAATTGTGAATTTAAGTATGTAAATTTGAAGTCAATGTGATTTTGACTTTAAATTATATTTTAAAATGTAAGTAAATAATGGAAATTTAATTTAAAGTTTTGAAATGATATTTGAAGTAAAATGTTAAGTTTTTGTTTAAATTTAATAAGTAAATAAACAGTGAAATTTTGGCTTAACAAATGAATTGAATTTTTAATTGGATGTTTGATTTTAGATTTTATTGTAGTAAATGATATGCTAAAAGTATTTAAATGTGAAATATTGAAGTCTGGAAATATGATTTATAAATTTAAATAGAAATTTTTGAAGTCTTATTGTTTTGAAAAATTATAATAAAATATGGAATTTTATTAATATCATTTCTAAAATGCTGTAGTTTTATGACAGCATTTAAAATGCTGTTGTTTTGAACTTAACTATGTTTGAAATAATTAAATATCTATTACGGCATTTTATAAATGCCGTTATTCTTGAATTAAACTATTTTGGAAACTATAAGCTACGATAGCACTTTATAAATGCTGTCGTTGCTATATTTAGACAATGTTTGAAATGTTATAGATTTTAACACTTTTTGAGTTGTATTTTAATGTGTTAAATGATTTAAATTTTGAAAATTGATTATTTGTGAAATATAAGGAGTTTTGAATATAATTTAATATTTAAATTTGAATTTTAATGAATTTAAATTGAATTTGAATTTAAATAAGGTTTACTTGGTTATGTGTTAAGTGGAATGAAATGTAACGAGATAAATGAATTTTTGAATGGAATTTTGAATTTTATTTTCTAATGATATTTGAAATAATAAATAAATGACACATTTTATTTTTAAATGATATTTAAATTTTAATATTTGAAATAGAATTCAAATAATGATTTGATAATGAGGTTTTGAAGGATATGATATTTTAATGATTTTGAAATGAATTTGAATGATATAATCTTTATTTGATAAAGAATGTGAATTTGGAATGATATTTGATTTTGATAAATGAATAATTGATGTTTATATTAGTATGAAAGGATATTTGGTTTACCTGTAATTTGGGTTTATTTAATGATACTGGATTTATGAAATGAATATTTCAAAACTAAGTAATAATGAAGTTAAATTTGAGATATATGAAATTATAAAATTTAGTTTTGAAATGTGGGATATTAAAGCTTTGAAATATATTAAAAATTGAATAGTTATTTTTGTGGATTAAATCTGTATTTGAAATTGATATGATTTGAAATGATTTGCTGGGAAACTGAATTGAATTGAAACTAATGGTTTGAATATAATTAAATTGGAACTTTGGAATTTGGGTTTAATTGGAAATTTGTAAATGTAAAGAATTAATGAACTTTCTATGAATTCAAATGTATGATTTTGAAGTGTTATGATTTCCAAAGTTGTAATGATTTCAAGTATTTTGGTTGTAGGATCTAAATTAACCCTAGAGGGGGGGGGGTGAATAGGGTTGTAGCAAATTTTCTTGATTTAAACACAAAAATAAACTGCAGAAATAAATATACTGAAAAGTAAATCACACACAAGATTTACCCAGCTTCGGCAACCCCTGCCTACTGCTGCATTCCCAGATTTCTATTAGAATTAAACAGTATCACGCTTACAAACACACTAACAGACTTGCAAACCCTGCTACCAACTATAGAGTTTTGCAAACTCGCAATCCCTGCTTACTGAACTAACTCTAAATAGACAATCATACACAACCTAAAACCTAGGTGGTGATTTACCTAAACTCTTTGATTCGTAAAATAAAAACAATAATTAAAAACAATATAAAATAACCCTAAACTAATTATTAATAAAAATAAAACCCTATAATTAAACAAAACCCCCTTTTGTTTTTTAAGACCGGCCCACTTCCTTATTTCACTCGATCCTCTTTTTGTCTTCGTTCGTGAGAAATAATGGCGGCTTTGTTCTGATTAGGGCTTCGTTCTGATTAGGGCTTCGTTCCCTTTTGATCCAGTTAGGGCTTCGGCTCTTTGTTGCAATTAGGGCTTCAGTTTCTTCGTTCGATCTGTGATTGGTTGCCCTAGCTTGCTTGCAGTTGCTCGATCGAGTTTGATGCTTGTGAATTCGGTATGTACTGTCTCCTTTTGCTTTTCTAAATTGATACTTGAACTCGATCGAATTTAAATGCCGATGATGATTAGGGTTTTAATAGGATTTGATTTCCTATTTTTGCGTTCGACTGATTGCTGCAAAAATTCTTGTTTTGCCGTTCGATTACGCTTTGATGCTGAGGATTAATCTGACTTTGTCAATTTCGTATTTGTAGTAACTTGATTCACACGGCTTTGAATTGATTTCGTGATTTGAGATATTTGACTTTGTCAATTTCGTATATTTTCGACTGTTGATTTTGGGTATGTGAATCCACTACTCTGTATTAGCTTCGATCATCACCATTGCTTTTAAATTTTTCTCTGCTGCATACCACTGCATTTCACTGCACTGTTGAAATTTTGTGTCTGCATTTGTTATTTCTGGAACTCGATTTGCACTTGCTCACTGCTTGATGGTCTTGTGACTATAACTGGACATTTTTGAGTTTGTGGCATTTGCTGGCTTGTACTGTCCACTGCCCTGATCTTGTTTGTTCCACCATATTGCATTGTCATATTTTATTCCTGTTTGCATTTGAGTTTGTAACTTGGAGTCTGCAACTTGATGTTGTATTCACTGGTCAGTGGTGTTCATTATGATGATTTGGTTTGTAGCACTTATGCAGTCTTCACTGTTGCTGTTTGATGCTGTCTTGATTTTGCTGCTTTCACTTGTGTACATCTGACCCTTCCATATGCTCTCTGATAAAGTTGAACTTCACTGTTGCTTATGTCCACTGATGCATCCAATCTGCACTTCACTACTATCTGTCTGAACTGTGCACATTGTTGCACTTGCTCATGTTAAATTGCATTGTTCATCTGTTTCTTCGCTTGTGCATACTGTACTTGATACTGTTGCATTATTCATGTATCTGTTGTTCATTGCTTGGTCTCTGTTGTTTCTTTGATAGTTGCACTCTGTCTACTGCATAGTGGTCTGCTGTCATGTTTGATGTCATATCTTTGGTGCACTCACTTGTGTATATGAGCAGTTTAAAGTTACTGACTTGTAGTCGAGTTGCTTCCTTATACTTTGGTTTGAACCTTGTTGTATTGTATACTTGGGCATTGTTCCACACTGTTACCTGTACTGTGGTCTCTTGTTCACCATAGTTTGTACATGCATTTGCTATACTGTTTGCTGTAATATTGGCTTGTGACATTCATGTTGCAGTCCATGTTCTGTTGATCACTTGTTTGCATTGTTGCAGTTGGTCAATTTTTTCATCTGTATATTGCTGTAATCTTCATTTCCTTGTATTGTCATCACTGTGTACTGATGGTCTTGAGTGTTTGCACATTTGTTCACAACTGCTTCGAGTCATTCTCTTTTATGTTCACTGGCCTGTACATTTGAGTTGCAGTGCTGTCTTTGATGTTGTACTTTGGTCTATTGGGCTGCATTTGTGTATATTTGATCATTTTTGCAACCTGGTCTGGTGCACCTTGTTTCATGCTTGAGACTGTGCTTGCATTGTCTGGTCAGTGGTGCTTTGAGTTGAACCTATCTTGGGTTTGACCTTGTTTTTGATTTCTGTGCTTTTGTTTGATTTTTGCACACGAGTTGGCGAGGCAGTGCACACGTATACGAATGTACACTTGTGTACTGCAGCCACTTGTAATTACCTGTCCCTGATAAAAAAAAATACCGATATGCACAGATATTGCACAGTCAAAAATGATGACGAACAACCCAAATAACTGAGGCAAACAATGTTTTCAAAATCATCGTTTCTTTCAAATTTCAAAAATATTTCTCTTTCAATTTTACTGCGTTTGAAAATATTTTTGCAGATTACTCAGATGCTGGATTCAAACCGGATTATAGTTGAAGACAAAAATATGAGTGTGAGTGATATGTAGTAAGGTTTTGATGTAAATGTGAAATGTCATGTATTGTAGTCAAAATTGTATATGTATAGTGAGAGCTTGAAATTGTACTATCAAAGTTGTAATAAATATTTGTTTGAATAAAAATTCCTGTTTGAATTCAAAATCTGTTTAACTTGATCTGTTTGAATTCAAATTCGAATTCTGTGTAATTTAATTTTATTCAACAAATATTTATTTAAAAATAAAATAGTACATTACCAAATATATTTAAATGAATGTATATATGTTTATTATCATCAAATAAAAATCATATAGCGCAAGGCGCATATTCAACAATCTCCCCCTTTTGATGATAACAAACATATATTTAAGATTTTGAATATATCAAATGTTATTTGATCATTTCAATTTGCTCCCCCTATTTGAATGCTCCCTCTCTACACAATACTCCCCCTACATATATGCATAGAAATATATAAATGAGCCTATATGCACAGTGAAAATTATTTGACCTTTGCTTGATTCTATTCGACAAAATCTTAACTTTTCTCTCCCCCTTTTGTTATCAGCAAAAGAATAATAGTGTTATAAAATAGGGATGAAGTGATCGACATGAATCAAACATTTAACTCAATTAAATATAAATATCAAATTTCAATAAAACTCAAACAAAAATCATAATTACCCTTGTCAAGCGCATATTCCACTTTCAGAAGTGATGGGGATAAAAAAATCATCAAAAATCATACAATTCTGTCTATTTGTGGTATATTTATTTCAGGAAATTTGAATCTCTACTAACCATGCATAACCGTTAGGACTTTTAAATGAGATTAGTAGTATTCACAATTTTTTAAAAAAAAAACGAAATCAAGTATCTTCTAATCACGCATAACCGTGAGGACTTTTAAATGGGATTAGAATCAACTTGTCTATTTAATTAATTAATTTTGATATGCGTTCCATACATGCATAACCGTGAGGACTTTTAAATGAGCATGGAAGCACATAATCATAAATCCAAGTAATTCACCCATGCATAACCGTGAGGACTTTTAAATGAGAGTGAATACTTTGGATATTTTTTTTTTAATTGCTGAATATAATAAGTTGAAGCACAAATAATTTCCTTCACAGATTTGAAGAACAAATGATTTCCTTTGTAAACTACCACAAATTTACATACTAAATATGATCTTGAAGGGTGATGGTCGATAGAAAGATGATAGAAATAGAAATGGTCATGGAATTATTACCCAACAAAAATTTTATAACTCTATTTATGAAATTCTAAAGAAATTTTCTAATTATACTTTCTCGAGTTATAATATATGATAAATATCAACACTCATCACTTTTTCAATCACTATTCATCTTTTCGATAATCATTAGGGAGTTAGATTAGTAAAAAAAATTGTCATTTAGAATCAAATTCAAAAATCAAAGTTTTAGAAAAAAATGATTAGTCAACCTCTATAATTCCCAAATCTAAACGTAATTTGGAAAATCTGTCTTCGGGGAGAGGGTTTGTGAAAATATCAGCAAGTTGAGTTTCTGTTGAAATATATTCAATGCAAATGTCTTCTTTAGCAATGTGATCTCGAAGAAAGTGGTGTCTCACATCAATGTGTTTTGTGCGAGAATGATGGACAGGATTATTTGACAAATCTATAGCACTCTTACTATCACATTTTAATGGAACTTGTTTATAGACTAAGCCAAAATCAGAAAGAGTTTGCATCATCCATAGAATTTGAGCACAACAACTTCCCAAAGCAATATATTCTGCTTCAGTGGTGGATAATGCAACACAATTCTGTTTCCGACTTGACCATGAGACTAATGAATGTCCTAGCATGAAACATGTCCCACTAGTGCTTTTTCTGTCAACTAATGAACCAGCATAATCAGCATCGGAATAACCTACTAAATCAAAATTTTCACAAGAAGGGTACCATAGTCCAAATTTGTGTGTGTGTGAAAGATATCTCAAAATTCGTTTAGTAGCTTTTAAATGAGATTCTTTGGGATTAGCTTGAAAACATGCACACAAGCACACAGAAAACATAATATCAGGTCTAGAAGCAGTAAGATAGAGAAGTGAACCGATTATCCCTCGATATTTCTTTTGATCAATTGCAATTCCTTTCTCATCTTTGTCCAACTTTGTTGATGGGCTCATAGGAGTTCTCAATGGCTTGGAATTTTCGACTCCAAATTTCTTCAATAGCTCCAACACATATTTGGATTGTGAAATGAAAATACCATCACTACTTTTCTTAATTTGAAATACAAGAAAGTATTTCAGTTCACCAACCAAACTCATCTCAAATTTAGCCTTCATGACTTGTTCAAAATTCTCACACAAAAGCTCATTAGTAGCACCATAGATAATATCATCCACATAAATCTGAACAATCAAAAAATCATGTTCTTTATGTAATAGAAACAGAGTCGTGTCAGCACTTCCCTTTTTAAAACCATTTTCCAAAAGATATGTACAGAGGCAGTCATACCAAGCTCTTGGTGCTTGCTTAAGACCATATAATGCTTTTTCTAGCTTATACACATGATTTGGAAATTCATGATTTTCAAAACCGGGTGGTTGTTCAACAAAAACTTCTTCTTTTAAATCACCATTCAAAAAGGCACTTTTTACATCCATTTGTTTAAGTTTGAAACCCTTGTAACATGCAAAACTTAGCAAGATTCTAATGGCTTCTAACCTAGCAACTGGAGCAAATGTTTCATCAAAGTCTATGCATTCTATTTGGTTATAACCTTTTGCAACCAACCTAGCCTTGTTTCTAATTACATTTCCTGATTCATCAAATTTATTTTTAAACACCCATTTAGTCCCTACAATTGGATAGTCATTAGGCCTAGGAACTAAATTCCAAACTTTGTTTCTCTCAAATTGATTAAGTTCATTTTGCATTGCTAAAAACCAATTTTCATCATTAAGAGCCATTTCAACAGAATCAGGTTCAATTTCAGAAATAAAACCACTATGACAACAAAACGCACACAAATTTTCATCAAATGAGGAACGAGTACGTATACCTTCCGTAGGATCACCAATAATTAATTCAGGAGGATGATTAGGTTTGAACCTTAATTTATCAGCATCAACAGCCCTTCTTTCAGTTTTCTCACTAAATGTCCCTTCTTCAGTGCCTTCAGGATCTACTCCATCGTCAACCATCCTTTCAGTCGTTTTTTCCAGATCAGATTCATCAAATTTCACATTGATTGACTCAACAATTGTCCTTGTTCGTTTGTTATATATCCTGTAAGCCTTACTCCTTGTTGAATAGCCCATGAAAATTCCATCATCAGCCTTTGATTCAAATTTTCCAAGTTGATCACCTGTGTTAAGAATGAAACAAGGACACCCAAATATACGAAAATAAGAAATGTTAGGTTTCCTTTCATGCCACAATTCATAAGACGTTTTGCCAAGTATTGGTCTAATCATTACTCTATTCATTACATAGCACGAAGTATTCACTGCCTCTGCCCAAAAGATTAGAGGTAGCTTATACTCACTTAACATGGATCTAGCCAATTCCTGTAATGTACGATTTTTCCTTTCAACCACCCCATTTTGTTGAGGTGTTCGTGGAGCAGAAAATTCATGTTTTAAACCATTTTCTTCACAAAAATTTTCAAATTCAAAATTTTCAAATTCGCCTCCATGATCACTTCTCAAGGTTTTAATTGTAACTCCTTTTTCATTTTGAACAAGTTTTGCAAATTTTGAAAAATATTCGAAAGATTCGGACTTTTTGGCTAAAAAGTAAACCCATGTAAATCTAGAATAATCATCAACCAATACATAACAATAACGTTTTCCATTCAAGCTTGAAATTTCATTTGGTCCAAATAAATCCATGTGGACTAGTTCAAGGACCCTTGATGTGCTAACAATGTTTTTAGGACGAAATGATGATCGACTAAGCTTGCTCAAGGAACATGCTTTACACACTTTATTACTTTTAAATTTCTGATGTGGTAACCCTCTGACTAATTCTTTTGATTCGAGTTTTTCTAAGAGACCCATGCTAGTATGTCCAAGTCTCCTATGCCATAAATATGCCTCTTCGTCAGTGGCTACCAAACATCTAGAAAGATTTAGATTATCAAATGAAAGTGAGTAAACATTCCCTTTTCTTTTGCCCATAAAAACAATGTTATTAGAAGATTTATCAATGATTTTGCAAGTATCACTATCAAAAATCACGTTCATACCTTTGTCACATAGTTGGCTAATAGAAATGAGATTGTGATGCAGATTTTCAACGTATAAAACATTAGTCAAGGAAAAAATACCGTTACCAACTTCACCTTTGCCAATAATCTTACACTTGCTATTGTCTCCCATGATCACATTTCCACCTTTAAAATTCTCTAAGCTAAGGAACTTCGATTTGTCACCTGTCATATGTCTAGAACAACCTGAATCTAGAAACCATTCTTGTTGTTCCTTAGCCCGCCAACAGACCTACATAAGAAGAGAGGAAGATGACCTAGAGAAACTCTTAGGTCCAATGTTATTAGTGATAGAAGCATTGTGAATAAACAATCCCTTTGGAATCCATACTTGTTTAGTCCTTTTATTTTTATTCCAATAAATATGAAATTTGTTTGTAGAATTCTTAGGAACCCAAACTTGTATAAATTTTGTGTTCTTGTTCCTATGACTATCATTTTCAGCACGACATCTAAATATTTCACATCTATCAAAGACATTCTTATATTTTGCATTATCATCAACTTGTGTTTTCCCAAAACCTAGTCCTTTCCCGTTGTTAGCAAAAATTTGATTTCCCAATAGCATATTGAAAGATTTTTCGCCTCTTGAAAAGTTATTCAAAGATTTCTCAAGATTTTGGACTTTGGTTTTTAATGTTGAGTTTTCAGTAACAAGTGAGGTGCATCGATTAATAAAATCCTTTCTCCTAGTGTCGATGGTTTCCTTAAGATTCAAGTTTTCATTTTCAAGACTTTCAAAGTTATTCCTCAGTTTTGATAATTCTGAATCTAAAATCTTACATTTTTTACATTCTAGGTTTTGAATATTTTCAATTTCAGTTTCTAACCTAGAATTTTCATGGACAAGTTCTCTCCTATCAGATTTTAGTTTTTCAATTTTAGATTCAAGAGTATCAATCATTTTAGTAAAATCACAACACATTGAAACAAGTTCTTTATAAGAATAGTTACTTACCTCACTAGATTCCTCTAAGCTTGCTTCTGAATCCGATTTTGACATAAGACACAAGTTAGCCTCCTCTGAGCTATTATTTGAAACTTCCTCTCCTTCTTCATCATCCCAAGTTGCTGCAAAGGCCTTCTTTTTCTTTTTCTTTCCTTTGTTGTTTTTGAGAAGTGGACATTTTTGTTTGAAGTGGCCAGGCTTCTTGCAGTTATAGCATGTCAATTCATTATCGGAATCGTCAGAATTCTTTGACTTATTACCACTTATTTTCTTCTTTCGTGACTTGAATCTTGACCATTTTTTAAGATTATTGACAGCCATTGCAAGCTCTTCAATTGGATCTTCTTCTTCTTCATCGCTTTCTTCTTTGCTCTTTAAGGCAATCGTCTTCTTCTTTGGTTTGGAGTTGTTGCGTTCTTCCTTTGCTTTTAGCTCAAGCTCATATGTCATCAAGTTGCCAATCAACTCCTCCATGCTTAGTTTGCTCAGATCTTTCGATTCTTGGATTGCTGTGACTTTTGCCTCAAAGTTCATTGGTAAAACTCGTAGTATCTTCCCCACAAGCTCTACCTCAGTGAGTACCTTCCCAAGCGCTCTAACATTGTATACCAAGGTTGAAAAGCGTCCAAACATATCCTTTATGCTCTCGCCTTTGTCCATCACAAAGTTTTCGTATTCATTGCTGAATAGGGCTAGCCGAGACTCCTTGACTTGAGAAGTTCCTTCGTGTGTCACCTCCAAAGTATGCCATATTTCCTGTGCTGTTGTACAATGAGAAATTCTATTAAATTCATTTTTATCAAGAGCACATATCAAAGCATTCATGGCTTTAGCATTTGTTGTTTTCAATTTCTTATCATTAGCATCCCACCTATCCTTAGGTTTAGGAATCTCAGTATCACCAACGATTATAGTGGGGGGTTTATAGCCAGTTTCAATAATATCCCAAACTTCATAATCAACAGAACTGAGATAGATACCCATTCTAACTTTCCAATAATCATAATCGTTCCCGTTAAACATGGGTGGCCTAGCAATAGATTGCCCCTCAGAAAAAGCATTATTTTGTAGACTCATGACTCTAGAGTTAAATAAAAAAATATACCGGGCTCTGATACCACTTGTAGGATCTAAATTAACCCTAGAGGGGGGGGTGAATAGGGTTATAGCAAATTTTCTTGATTTAAACACAAAAATAAACTGCAGAAATAAATATACTGAAAAGTAAATCACACACAAGATTTACCCAGCTTCGGCAACCCCTGCCTACTGCTGCATTCCCAGATTTCTATTAGAATTAAACAGTATCACGCTTACAAACACTCTAACAGACTTGCAAACCCTGCTACCGCCTATAGAGTTTTGCAAACTCGCAACCCCTGCTTACTGAACTAACTCTAAATAGACAATCAGACACAACCTAAAACCTAGGTGGTGATTTACCTAAACTCTTTGATTCGTAAAATAAAAACAATAATTAAAAACAATATAAAATAACCCTAAACTAATTATTAATAAAAATAAAACCCTATAATTAAACAAAACCCCCTTTTGTTTTTTAAGACCGGCCCACTTCCTTATTTCACCCGATCCTCTTTTTGTCTTCGTTCGTGAGAAATAATGACGGCTTCGTTCTGATTAGGGCTTCGTTCTGATTAGGGCTTCGTTCCCTTTTGATCCAGTTAGGGCTTCGGCTCTTTGTTGCAATTAGGGCTTCGGTTTCTTCGTTCGATCTGTGATTGGTTGCCCTAGCTTGCTTGCAGTTGCTCGATAGAGTTTGATGCTTGTGAATTCGGTATGTACTGTCTCCTTTTGCTTTTCTAAATTGATACTTGAACTCGATCGAATTTAAATGCCGATGATGATTAGGGTTTTAATAGGATTTGATTTCCTATTTTTGCGTTCGACTGATTGCTGCAAAAATTCTTGTTTTGCCGTTCGATTACGCTTTGATGCTAAGGATTAATCTGACTTTGTCAATTTCGTATTTGTAGTAACTTGATTCACACGGCTTTGAATTGATTTCGTGATTTGAGATATTTGACTTTGTCAATTTCGTATATTTTCGACTGTTGATTTTGGGTATGTGAATCCACTACTCTGTATTAGCTTCGATCATCACCATTGCTTTTAAATTTTTCTCTGCTGCATACCACTGCATTTCACTGCACTGTTGAAATTTTGTGTCTGCATTTGTTATTTCTGGAACTCGATTTGCACTTGCTCACTGCTTGATGGTCTTGTGACTATAACTGGACATTTTTGAGTTTGTTGCATTTGCTGGCTTGTACTGTCCACTGCCCTGATCTTGTTTGTTCCACCATATTGCATTGTCATATTTTATTCCTGTTTGCATTTGAGTTTGTAACTTGGAGTCTGCAACTTGATGTTGTATTCACTGGTCAGTGGTGTTCATTATGATGATTTGGTTTGTATCACTTATGCAGTCTTCACTGTTGCTGTTTGATGCTGTCTTGATTTTGCTGCTTTCACTTGTGTACATCTGACCCTTCCATATGCTCTCTGATAAAGTTGAACTTCACTGTTGCTTATGTCCACTGATGCATCCAATCTGCACTTCACTACTATCTGTCTGAACTGTGCACATTGTTGCACTTGCTCATGTTAAATTGCATTGTTCATCTGTTTCTTCGCTTGTGAATACTGTACTTGATATTGTTGCATTATTCATGTATCTGCTGTTCATTGCTTGGTCTCTGTTGTTTCTTTGATAGTTGCACTCTGTCTACTGCATAGTGGTCTGCTGTCATGTTTGATGTCATATCTTTGGTGCACTCACTTGTGTATATGAGCAGTTTAAAGTTACTGACTTGTAGTCGAGTTGCTTCCTTATACTTTGGTTTGAACCTTGTTGTATTGTATACTTGGGCATTGTTCCACACTGTTACCTGTACTGTGGTCTCTTGTTCACCATAGTTTGTACATGCATTTGCTATACTGTTTGCTGTAATATTGGCTTGTGACATTCATGTTGCAGTCCATGTTCTGTTGATCACTTGTTTGCATTGTTGCAGTTGGTCAATTTTTTCATCTGTATATTGCTGTAATCTTCATTTCCTTGTATTGTCATCACTGTGTACTGATGGTCTTGAGTGTTTGCACATTTGTTCACAACTGCTTCGAGTCATTCTCTTTTATGTTCACTGGCCTGTACATTTGAGTTGCAGTGCTGTCTTTGATGTTGTACTTTGGTCTATTGGGCTGCATTTGTGTATATTTGATCATTTTTGCAACCTGGTCTGGTGCACCTTGTTTCATGCTTGAGACTGTGCTTGCATTGTCTGGTCAGTGGTGCTTTGAGTTGAACCTATCTTGGGTTTGACCTTGTTTTTGATTTCTGTGCTTTTGTTTGATTTTTGCACACGAGTTGGCGAGGCAGTGCACACGTATACGAATGTACACGTGTGTATTGCAGCCACTTGTAATTACCTGTCCCTGATAAAAAAAATACCGATATGCACAGATATTGCACAGTCAAAAATGATGACGAACAACCCAAATAACTGAGGCAAACAATGTTTTCAAAATCATCGTTTCTTTCAAATTTCAAAAATATTTCTCTTTCAATTTTACTGCGTTTGAAAATATTTTTGCAGATTACTCAGATGCTGGATTCAAACCGGATTATAGTTGAAGACAAAAATATGAGTGTGAGTGATATGTAGTAAGGTTTTGATGTAAATGTGAAATGTCATGTATTGTAGTCAAAATTGTATATGTACAGTGAGAGCTTGAAATTGTACTATCAAAGTTGTAATAAATATTTGTTTGAATAAAAATTTCTGTTTGAATTCAAAATCTGTTTAACTTGATCTGTTTGAATTCAAATTCGAATTCTGTGTAATTTAATTTTATTCAACAAATATTTATTTAAAAATAAAATAGTACATTACCAAATATATTTAAATGAATGTATATATGTTTATTATCATCAAACAAAAATCATATAGCGCAAGGCGCATATTCAACATTGGTTTCGAAAAAGTTATAACTTTGAAAGTATTATGATTTCTGAAAGATGAATATATGTTTGAAATGGAAATGATATCGTATTGATTTGGATATAGTTTTTAGATAAAAATAGTTTGGTTTCAAAGTATAAACTATTTTGAAAGGAATATAGTTTTGAAATGAAATGATTTTATTTTTAAGTACAAACTATTTTGAAATGACCACGGCGTAATAATAACGTTTGGTTGTTTAAGAGACCATGATCGGAAGTTGTCATACTCTCTGCCAACTCCGAAAACCACTTTAACAACCGTGTACGCGATGGAGATTCCAGAATGAAGTAGGATGGTGGCGACATCTTAGAGGTATATTACGTGGACCCAACTCCCGTGAGTTGGCATAAGGTGGCTAAAATAGGAGCGATCTTGGGCCAAAAGGGGTAGCTTCTCTGGTCGGACGCACTTCTTTGATACTATACTCTTACTTGTGGTTGATTTGATGGCCATCCTCCGATTTTGATTAGGAGTGTGTTCCGAAATGGGCGTATATGGCTGCTACGTTACCACCAGCCCATGTGCGTAATTGGTATATCTACCCTGGCATTGCCTCGTATGCCGTGTCACCTACCATAGCGAGCCTTACTACGACTTTCTATTTGTGTTGTACCTATGGACTATCTTCTCATAGTCTCACGATCAGGAGATATGCAGGTACTATATAGACTACTAGCATTATTATGTGTTAAGGGCTATATGGGTAGCCCCTTAATGCTATTTTAAAGCAAGTTTATTTTACTGTAGACATTATTATAATAGCGCAATATTACTACAGAGTAAATAGTTTAACGGATCCTTAAAGGATGGGCGATCCCAAGCATCCTTTAAGTTACTGATGCATTTTTGTTACTGTTCACTTGAGTTGATTTACAGTTCATAAGTATTTATGTCCTGACTCGAGTGTTTTGTATTTTACTTTACACTCGAGTCAGACTGAGTGATTCAGCATTCAAGACTCACCTTCGGAGTTGGAGCTTTCCTTGAATATCCAGCCATCTATTTTGGTTTCTATATCCTGTGATTTCAGTGATGTATTCTGATTTGTACCTGATGTATCTTGTTACTCTTCTATTGTATCTTGTTTAACTATAATGTATCTTTTTTTTATAGTATCTTCATGAACTACTATCTCTTTTAATTCCGCTGCATTATTATTTACTCTGTATCTGTGATCTATGACTATTTATTTACTGTATATTCTGAGGTTTGCCAAATTTTATTTACAACGCGGCATTTTGAGCAATTCAAGTCCGACATGTGAAAATGCGAATGGTTGAAAATATCAACTCATTACATAGTTGGATAGTACCGAACAAATCATCACCCCGGTTGCTTTGCAAACTTTAACCTAGTGCTCCTACATACGTCAATTAATTGATGATTGTGCATATATCTGGAAGGGTGATGGTATACCCGAATAGGTGCGACCCATATATCTCTGCTGCATATCCCATGTTTTAGTCATTCCTGGTTAATGAGGCTTGATGCCGCGTTTTACCTTTCTGAATAGCAATCCATCTTGGAATACTAACACTACCCTCCAAGCGTCAATGAAATGCCAACGTTCATCCATACAAATTTGTTATGGGTCTAAATAAACCGCAAGCACTAAATCTACTACATCCATTTTGGAATCACACTTAGGATTAGTAGTGGTAGTCCTTGCACTTCAAAGATCACCATCTTCAATCATCATCTAGATGTCTTCCACTCGAACGTACATTTGGTTCGGTGTGGTTTTCGGATAAATAAATCTGATCCCGGTCTCTCCGTACCAACAACCGATAATTTACAGTTGACTCACTTTAGGTTCTTTTGGAAGTAAGTTTTCGAGCCTTTATCGAGGAACTCGAATTTACATTCATACTTCATAAGTAAAAATTGGGTTAAACTTGAGAGTCGGTTATTTATCTATCAAATAAACAAACAGCGACCAATTCCATTTGAGATTTATTTATCCATAGCAACCACTAAGCCTCAAACAATATCTTTGTTTAATAAATCTCTTTCAAAAACATTCATGTACTTATCTAAGTATATTCAATTTTGTTTTTAAGATTTTCCATTACCAAATCTCTAAAAAGGATTTAACTACATTATTTAAATTGGAGAAAAGGATAACATTAAGCACTATTTCTTTGGTGTAAAGTATGTAAAGTATGGAACGGATGTTCCATACCACGATTTTTTAAAAGGTCGGCCTCGAGAAATCCAAACCTCGAATTCATGTTGTAATTATCTTCAATAAATCCTTTTATAAATTTCCTTTACCCATGAAATCCTTTTTACTTTTACCTAAACCCGTTTACAAACATTTATCAACTTCCACACTCATTTATGAGACTCTTTATAAATATTCAAAACCGGTTATATAAACTTCTTTATAAATTTCAAACCATGTATAAAACTTCCCTTTATAGACATCCAAATCCATTTATAAAATCTTTTTATAAACATTCAAAACTATTTCTAAAACTCCTTTTATGAATACCCCAAAATTATTCATAAACTTCATTATATAATATTACCTTGAAGACCATTTTAAAAGAAAATGAGATATTAACTTTCGAAAACAAAACGGAGGCTTAATGACTAAAATGGATCGTTAAATTTGGGTTTACTAATCCAAGTTATATCATGTGTATTGCCTAACATTAGATATGTAAGGGATTCACACATAACATACAATCAATCATAGTAGATATCTACGTTACAGATATAGATGCATCCATTATCGGAGAAAAATGAACATATACAAGTATACTCTATATGCTTAAGTTATCATGACCCACTTTTTGAAATTAACTTCCTTGTGTCTATCACATTACCGATATTCAGCATTTGTGCTAAATACAAGTCACTTACTTCCCATAAAGCATGTCAACGTTTTATAATCACTACTTTAATTCATTTGGCTACTTAATGGTCTAGACAAGAGATCCTTTGATTTAAAATCAATTAATTTTAAAAAGAAAATTGATTTCAAATATAACCAATTCTGTCTGAAACAACCTTTGAAAAGATTAAAGTATATTAGTTCGCTTAACCCCAATTATATCTTAATTAATCATAACTAAATCAAGATTGAATCATAAATAAACTTTAGTTAACTTAATGAACTTAGTTAAGCCCTAATTAATTTCTTAGTGCATCTTAGTTAAGGTTTAAACGATTCTTTATTAGTTAAACCCTAATTAATTAAAAATTAATTAAATATCCACTTAATTGAATAATAATTAATTAACTTACTAAACTTAATTAAACAATAGTTAACCATTTAATTACTTTTTATCTTTATTAATCACTAATTAGAACCTTATTAATCAATAGTTAGTCATTAACGTTCCTTAGGTGTTACTTAACCTCTAATCACTTACTTAATTACTAATTAAGTGCTAATTAACTTTAATTATTTTATTAAATAAATAAATTATTAAATAATATAAACTTAATCACTTTTTGTGTAACTAATTAAGTTTGGAAAACTTTTGCAAAACTATTCCGAAATGAATCACTTAAAGATGGAAATCTTGAATTTTTGTAGAACTGCATCCATAGCTACTATCGTTATGAGCGCATTTCACTCTATCTTATTTTAAGTGAAATAATTCACTTGAATTCTTGCCCCTACATGTTTTAAAATAATATTTAGAAAGCTTTAGAACCCTTAAACCAAATTGAAACTTGAGACCATTTCCAAACTTTGATACTAGAAATCATAATTTGATTTCAAATCGGATCTCACATCCATCACAACACACAAAGTTATTAACTTTGTTTCAACTCAACATACTTTGATTCTTAAATCACAACCATACACCATATTACCAAACTCTTAACATCACATTGAAACACACATATAAACATATATGCTTACTAGCTCGACAAGTTCACATCCAAATCTTAAATTCAATACCAAACATAACATCCTTCAAATCACCATCAACCAACATAATAACCACTCAATTTTGTCATCATATTATCACCACAATAAGACATCGTAATATAGTCAAAAACCTTTCCAAAGAAAAGTAGTTTTACTCACCAAAAATTTTTGAAACCTGAAATGCCTTAGATCATGAAAACTCACTCCAAAAATATGTCATCTTCCATTTCATTTTGGACATATCACTCTCGGATTTTGGAAAAGTCATCAAAGAATTTTTTTTATAAATTTCTTTTCTCTACAAGTTAAAAATAATATCACTTAAATCATATTTCGTTTGAGGTAGACGTGGTCAAAAGAAGGAGAGTTATTTCAGACCTGAATTTCAGAGTTTAAAAGTATACTACAAAGAAATGTTATTTTGACATTCCTAAGCTTGAAATTAGAAAAAGTGATAAAAAAGTTATAAGTACTGAAATTTTATACGACTTAAATAAAATAAAATCTTTATTTGGTATAAAATAGAGGAAGTTATGGCCGAATAAAGTGGAGGGAAAATGGAGAAGAAAGAGTTTAAAAAAAGTTTGCATCTTTAAAAAAATTTAAATCTTTTGATTTTAAAAAAAACTTAAACTAACATAAGAAGCTATGAAACATAAAGAAAGCTTTTGGGAAATGGAAATAGAAATGGAGAAGTAAATGAAAATATGGTGAAGGGGATGTATTTATAGACATAAAAAAGTAGGAAAATTACCAAACTAACCTTTGATTGAATATCATCAAATGTCATTATTTTAACAGGTAATCACAACCTTCCTCCCCCTCATATGTCACATCCCCCCTCTTAAGTCTGGATAATGATGATAAGGCTAAGATATGACAATAGATAATGATATATACTTTGTATATGTAAGTGTATATGCATATATATGTTATTATTTTTTTAAAACCATGACTTGTCGCATCACTTTCTAAGCACAATTAACGTAAGAAAATATATTATTATATGGTTATTATCTCTTATATATGTGTATATATAGTGCATAAAAATGAACAACGTTCCTCACAACTTTCCGGTGTCGAAAAGTCAAAATTTCGAAAAACGTTCTTTGGTCGCATTTTCTATTTTTCTGTGAACTATCTATTTTGGTAATCAAAATTTAAAAACGATTTTACCATCATTATTAAATGATTAAAATGGTTCTATTTGTAAATAAAAACCCATTTATTTATATTTAAACTTAATTTGAATTTCTGAAGAAATGTATAACATCGATGATATCAACAGTCGATGTCATAAATACAT
Organism: Allium cepa; assembly: GCA_030765085.1. Classification (NCBI taxonomy): domain Eukaryota; kingdom Viridiplantae; phylum Streptophyta; class Magnoliopsida; order Asparagales; family Amaryllidaceae; genus Allium; species Allium cepa. The sequence goes on along the minus strand of CM060932.1, from coordinate 681,202,004 downwards.
TTTATTTTCAAAAAATAAAATAAATTATTTTATTTCATAAGCTTGTTTGAATAAATATATTAATGAAAGTATCCAGAGCCGTGCATGATTCTTAATGTTTAAAAGAAGTTTTATTGATAAAATGATTTTCGGTTAATTTATCGATATTTTACCTAGGACGATATTTACAAATTATCAATATTTTGCCTCGGTAATTTGTGCACAAATATTTTTCCCAAACAAAATAACTGTTACTATTTAGCACTTAAAACATGATTATTTCTTACTTTTAAATGCATGTCTAAATATTTTAAAAATAAATATAATTTATCCAAGTGTTAAATTTGCGTGTTGTTATAAGTGATAATTGCAGCCATTAAATATTAGTGCACAACTATGTTAATTGACGAGGCAGTATTGATTATGTGATCAATATTACAGCCAATCGATATGACTAATTACTATATCACATGGCGAGGCAATATCACTTTATTTTATAATGTTTGAGAATTTGTGAATATAAGAGAGAGAGAGAGTGTACGTCTATATTTGTTCAATAATGTTTTATATAGATGATGATCAAATGTTATAAAGTTTTTGGTTTTTAAGATGTGAATATGTGTGTGTGTCTATAATATAATTTAAAGATTTATATTTTGTTATGAGTTAATTAAGTTGAGAATTATTTTGATAAGTGATATAGAATTATTTTTGAAGTGCTAAATTTTGAGAATAAATTAGAACTTTCCCTTCTACATTTGATTTCAAAGAGTTAACTAGTTGTGTAAATTTATGTAAAGGTTTTACAAAGTAGAATATTGAATTTAATTTAATGTTCTGAGATCTTTGGAATTGAAAATTTTACTGAAAATATAATTCATTAGGTCGTAGATTATGGTTTGGGTTAAAGTGTTTTAAATTATTTGAATAGAAATTTGATTTGGATTTTGTTTGTATTGAAACAGAATAGAATTTTTGGAAAAAAAATATATAAGGTATATAATAGTAGAATTTTTTTTATCAAAACAAAGGATTTTGAAATTTTACAAAACAAATTACCCTTGATAAAATGTTTTGATATTCAAAATAAGGTAAAATAATATAACTGAATCGGTATAATTGAAATTGTTATAGAGCTCTTCTTATAGGAAATTGCGATGGCGCAATTTTACTAGGGGGGTCTGTAACAACCTGGTTTTTAAGGGTAATAAATAATAAATATTCATTTAACTAAAAAATGGATTTTTTGACTCTTTCTCTACTGTAAAAAGAAATTTATGGTTTCTACTCAACCATTGGGGAAAACCAAATCCTCACAAAAATATCTCAAAATTCTTCGAATCAAGTTCTCAAGTCAGACCACCTGAATTATCTCACATTAAAAAGCCATCAGGATGAGTCATCATTGATAGTGATGGGTTCCAATGGGTCCAATCTAAGATACAAAAAAGGAGAGAGCCCAAGAAAGGTCAAGAGTTGCTACCGGCTCCCAGTAAAGGCAATTTGAAGGGTAGATGGTTAGAAAACCACCATCCCAAAGACTAATAACGGAAATCCGCTAGCACAACAAAGGAAGCCGGTAGCCTTCTCACTGAACAAGGAGCAAGGCCGTAATACGTGGGCATATATAGTAGTAGAGCAGCCTCAAGAACCAATGGAGGATGAGTGCAATCTTGATAATATAGCACCAATCAAGACTAATAACAAGAAGTTTGTTCTAGAAAAAGGAGCATTTTGTAAACGAAGAATTGAATGTTGGAGCAATTCAGTTCTTGTATATGTGGTTTGTACCAAATTATACTACTTGTATTTCAAATATTATATTCAAAAAGTTTGGAAACCTATAGGTGAATTCGAAATATATACAAGGGAAAATGGTTTCTTCATCATGAAATTCAAAGAAACTCAAGATTGAAACTGAGCTTTAAAAAATGGTCCATTTTTCTACAATGGCAAACTCATCATAATGAGAAGATGGTTTGAAACTTTAAAAATGGATAGAGATTTATTAACAATAATGTCGATTTGGGTGAGATTACCTATTGTTAATTTGAAGCTTTGGGACCGTGAGGCATTTTGTGTTATGGCTAGTATCATTCGGAAACCCATTAAAATGGATGCAGCCACAACTATTGAGACAAGATTGAATCATGCTTGCCTAATTTTTGAAGTGTTTGCAAATGATGAACTTCTTGAAGAGATTAATATTACATTGTATAATGGTGAAGTATTATTCAAAAAGTAAAATACGAATGGGTTCCATCGAAGTGCAATGTATGCAAGTATTTCGGACACACTAGAGACCAGTGCAATCCACAACAAGCATGGATTCCCAAAATTCATAATCAAGGAATTCATGATGATACTGATAACATTCAAGAAAGTGACTTTAATAGGCAGTCTAAAAAACAAAAAAGTGTTGAAGAGTCACATAAACATTTAATTTCATTGGGAAAAAGTGATTGAATCAACCAAGAAAGCATCATTTCCAATCAAGAAAAAAAATCCAGCAAAGCTCACCGATTAAAAAGATCAGAAACTTGCCGAGGAAGTTCATCTTATGAATTCATATAAAGAAAAAAATCAAAAGAAAACATTCAAGTATTTCATAAGAAGGGTAATATAATACAATGGCTTTTGAGTCTAAAACCACTTTTGTTTCAGACTTATGTTTAATTACAATAATAATGGTAGAATTATAAATAATGCCCCTCAGCAGTGCAACTTTCAGGGTCCGAATATGATCGTAGAAAAGTTTCCTCTACTAAAGCATGTTGTTGAAGATGAGCACAGAGAATGCATTGACTCAGCCTTGCCTCGCTTTACTGGGTAGTTTGATATATCACTGATTTGAGTTCCAAAAAGAGGGAATGCTATAAGAACTGAAAAGAGATGGTGGATATAGCAGATCAATTTGATATCTCAGAGCTATACATCTCAAAGTTAAGGCAGTTGGTAAGAATAAGGGTAAAAAAGAGAAAAAATCTTTCAAACAGAAATACATTTCAATTAATCTAGAATGGGATGAAATCACGACTAGACTTAAATCTAAAAGTGTAAAAAATAATAAAAGAGGTAAGGCCACATATGCACTAGGTACAATCTAAAACCTTCCTTTCTTTTTATTATATATTATAATGTTTATACTTGCTTGGAATGTGAGAGGAATGAATTCCCCTGCTAAACAAACTGATATATTATACATGTTAAGAGTTTAAAAGCCCTCTATTGCTACCCTTATCGAATATAAATTGAATGATGAAAATTTTGAAAAGTTTTGTTCAAAACTATCTAGTAATTGGAAATCAATTAATAATAATGATTGTGGTTGTAAAGGTAGAATTTCAATTATTTGAGATTCCAATGTTTGGACAAATATGAATATTAACAAAGTTAAACAAGACATAGATTGTCTGTTCAAAAATATTGGGGAATCTTCTATACAAATCACTAGTATTTATGGCAGTAATTTTGAAAGTGAGAGAAATGGTATGTGATATAGGCTAAAGGCTTTGAATCTAATCTATAATTTTCCATGGCTAATTATGGGTGATTTTAATATATTTTTGCATGCCTCTGAAAAATTTGTTGGTAATAAAATTCCTCAAATTAGACAGGCTAAATAAATTTTTACTTGAGACCGATCTATTAGAACCTTATATAAGTGGAAATAAATTCACTTGGAAATCAGGTTCAGAAAAAATATTCATTGCAAATTGGATAGGATTTTGATTAACAAAGAATTTTCTGACATTTTTCCTAATTTTGTTTGTAGCACATTTAAACAAAATACTAGTGATCATACTCCTTTACTTATCAAACCTTTTCAAAATATGAATTTTGGAAAAAAAGTTAATCCTTTTAGATTTAAAAATAGTTGGGTTTTTGGTGAAGATTATAAAGCTATGGTGGAAGAATGCTCTAATTTTTCATGTAATGGTACCAGTCAGTTCCAGTTTAGTATGTTTTTAAAATATGCTAAAAATAAACTTAAAAACTACAATAAAACTGATAATCAGAACAAAAACAAGGTGTATTTATTGAGAATGAAAGAGAAAATGTTACAAGGTCTTGCTGCCAAAAATCAAGAAGGTGTAAATATTATTAAATTTTTTTTACTACTCATAAAAATCTTTCTACAAATTGTATATAAATACTATTAATGCTAAACAAAAGGAAAAGGTAGATTGGATTACTTTAGGTGATGATTGTACAAAAAAATTTCATGCTAAATGAGCCAAAGAAAACATACTAATAATATAGGCAATGTTATTGATTATAATGGAAATCTATCTAAGGCCTATGATAAAGTTGCAAAAAATGCCATTGAATTTTATGAAAAGTTATATTTTACTGAATTTAATGAAACTAAATTTCCTCAAATTTTATGTAAATATTTTGAAAGAGAATGCTTCAGAAACTTTACTTGCTCCTGTCACTATTGAGGAAATTAAATATGTCATTTTTAATGCTGTAGATAATAAAAGTCCTGGCTCTTAATGGGTTTAATGAAAAATTATATAAAATTCACTGGGAAAAAAAATCAAATGTTGGGTTTTTAGAGTTATTAATGAATTCAAGGAAAAAGGTAAAATTCTTAAGAGCCTTTATCATACTTTTATTAATTTAATAAATAAAAATAAAAACCCCATTTGTATTTGAGACTGTAGACATGTCTCTTGTTGTAATTTTATTTACAGAACTATTGCTACTATATTAAGTCATAGAATCAAAGTGTTTTTGCCTTTTGTCATTTCAGAAATCAAAGTGCTTTTGCGCCAGGTAGACTTATTTATGAAAATTTTCTATTGGCACATGAAATGGTAAGAAAAGTTAATACTAAGAATGGTGATAGTGTTTGTATTAAAATAGGCTTGCAAAAAGTTTATGATAAAGTAAACAGATATTGCATATATTATACCATGAGATGTATGGGTTTCCCTATTAAGTTTTGTGATTTGATCTTTGAATGCATTAATACTCCTACTTTTTCTATACTTATTCAAGGAAAATCAAAGGGTTTCATCAAAAGTAATAAGGGGATTAGACAAGGAGATCCATTATCACCATATCTGTTTACTATGGTTATGGAGTATTTTTCCATTCTAATGGAAATTGAGGCTATTAAAGGTAATATTACCCAAACAAATAGAGTTCGGCCGTATATTAATCATTTTATTTATGCTGATGATCTTACGCTTTTTATTAAGGCAAAAAGAGGAATTGCAGAGACTACTAAACAAAATTTTGGGTGTTTTAATAAATATGCAGGGCTACAACTTAATTAATGTAAAAGTAAAGCATATTTTAGTAAGTATAAAGGCATAAAAAGGAAGTATTGGATTCTTTAGATATTGCTGAAGGTAGCCTTCCTAATAAATATTTGGTTGCCTTTATCTGTTAATTAGATAAAAGATTCTAAATGTTCTATGCTTATCGAAAAATTCAAGAGAGAATGAAAACTTGGTCATGTGAGTTATTATTAATTGCAGGCAGAATAGAACTTACCAAAACTGTTATATATGCTATTATGTAGTATTGGTTACAAACATATCATATTCCAGCTACAACTACTAAAGAATTAAACGTAGATGTGCTGACTTTTTATAAAGGGGAGGATATCATAAAATCAGTTGGGATAAGGTCTGTAGGCCTAAAAAGATGGGGTTTTTGGCATATGAACCATGAATGATCTCATTTAACTTGTCATTTGAAATTATTTTGGAGACTTATTAGTGCAGACTCACTATAGGCCAACTGGATGAGATGTAAATATCTTAAAAATGGTAATTTTTGGAATATATTGCCATAAACAACCAAACTTATCCATGAAACAAATTTTAAAATGTAAAGAAATTGGAAAATCATTAGTGGAAATAAAATTTAAAGTTTGTGAAGAAAATATTTTATGGTTCGATCCTTGGTTTAAAAATGAATCTTTTATAAATAAAGTGGGGTGGGAAAATTTAGTCATCTGTGGTGGTTCAAATGAAACTGTGGCAATGATCATCAAAGAATCGGTGGCAACTACATAATCATCCTATTACAGACCCACATAAGTATGATATCTTCAAAATTCCTTTAGATGATACTACTGACTCTGACTATTGGGAACGAACAGCTAGCAACGAAGGGAAGTCTCTTTTAAAAATTCTTTGGAGGTTGTTAGAAATAAACAGCCAAATGTTGATTGGTGTTACCCGGTATCATGACCCGGCTATATTGGACTGATCGCACAAAACAGATTCAACTGTTAACAAGAAGGATGGCCATGAGGCAATGGCCTCGAGACCCAGAAATAGAGTCCGGACAGTTATATGAATTTCGGATTGAACAGAGTTGATCGATAAACAACGTAGGATGTCAGAAATATGGAGATTAGCTTAGATGGAATAGAGATCGACATAGTCGTTTGTCAACATAGATGAGGTAACAAAGGCAACAGTATAGTAAAGTGCGATAACAAGGATCGGCCTTGGTGGTCATTCAAGGGATCAGTATAGTATGGTGGATCGATGGGGATCGACATGACAAGCCGAGTGGATAGCAAACATACATGAACATATGAAGGGACCGACGTTGCTCATGATAGATGGATCAACATATGTCTATGAAGCAAGGGGGTTCGGCATAGCATCCTAAGGACTATAAGTCGGCAGAGCATAATTGAATCAGTGGGTCCAGCACTGATATTTAGAGGGATCGGCAGCAATGACATGAATGGGATTCGAGCCAAAGATTGACAAAAAATCGAGCTTCATGCATCCAATCATCATGACATTTGAAACACCATCATATCAGAGCATAAGGAAGCTACCATAGGGGTCGCTGCCCCAAACTCAACGTATGGAGGGATCAGTACCGATCACTCACCATTGAGAGTTAGGCTTAGTGCTACGGTGGGTCCATATGGTTAAGAAGGTCATGTTGCTGAAGTTCCAGTTGGATTGGTGGTCGTCTTCATCTATAAATACAAGCCTAGGGGGTCATTCTGGGGATATATATGTTGCCGGTTAGACAACACCATTATTATAATCAGCTTCTCCATTAGTATCTTGTCTCTTAATATTTCTTATTGTTTCTAATTATAATCAAGTTAACTGAAAAGCAATAAAGAGAATATTCAAAGTGGACGTAGGCAATCAACACCGAACCACTATAAACCCTATTGTTCTTGCTTTCTATTGTGTTTTTCCTGTTATTTTGATACATTCTTCTGTTTTCATTTAGTTTCTTCATTTATTTCACCACTCAAATCTATTCTTGGGTGTTTGTGGCCAATTTGGTTGCAAACATTTTGGTGCTTTCACTGAGAAACTTGATTCTCATCCCGTTAGGATCCCCTTTGCTACTACTAGATTAAGGAAATACCCCGAAGGAGATACAGTTTCATTGTTAGAAGTTTGCAGAGAGTACCTAGATTTACCAGAATCTAAGCAAAGAAATACAAAATGGTAAGGCATACCAAATCAACTTCCCAGAACGTTAATGCAAATGAAATTGCCAGCATCCAACAAGGAGCTCCATGTAATCGGCGTGGTAATGTCAATGCGGAGCCTACTTAAGTCTAGAACCCTATTGATTCTATAATTAGAGATGAATTCAACAACTTGATAAGGGAGTTGATGGAGAGCCATAGATAGCTGAACGAGCAAATTTAGACTAATGATAATCTAATGAATCGGAATGCGCAACAGCGGTGTCTGAGCGCCAGAAGGGATCTTGCTTCTTACTCAACATCAGAGAGTTCGGCCTCATCAGAAGATGAGCACAATAGGCATAGACGTCGCAGGGTTGAAGGAAAGCAAGCCGAGACATTGGAGCATCGCTTGGCAGACCAATGTGGTCTGCCAACAAAGAATGGTGTCGATCCCTCCCTAAGATCATTACCAATCCCTCTATTAGAGGAGTTGTTCCTCAAATGCAATTAGGGAGCCATGTTGGAGCTGGGTCTGGGGGTTTGGATGCTTGAGTTTGTTCGAAGCTGACTAATTACCCATCTGGGATGACAACGAGATGAATACTCATGATGCACATTAGGAGGATGATAGGCCAAGGAGGCATGAGACAGCCTGTAGACACCGACTAGAACATTCACGCGAGGTGGAGTGCGACAACCACTTGGCACCGCCTATCTGGACTCTGAAGTTATCGAGGATGGTCAGACAGCTGGTGAGGGAGAACCAAGGTTTGACAAATGATGATTGCAGAATTTCGAGGAGTCATACCCCATTTACTGACAGTGTTTTATATGCCGAGGATCCGAGAAGGTTCAATATGCCTACGATGCCTGCCTATGGAGGAAAAATCGACCCTAGGCAGCACATCATAGGTATAGATGGTTGATGGATTCAGTAGGAGCCATTGACACAACTAAGTGTAGATGTTCCCTATAACTCTTTTTGGGATCGCAACGATGTGGTTTACAAGATTACCCCTACGATCGATCTCAAGGTTTGATGAATTGGCAACAGAGTTTATGGAGCAGTTCCGGATCCACGCTACTCGCCCAAAAGACATGATGTCACTATCCAATGTGATTCAAGCTCTATGGGCATCACTGATAGACTACTTGCAAAAGTTTCATGTTGTTGCCACTGAAGTTAATAAACCAAATGACCATGTTATGACTCGAAATCTAAATTCGGCGATTGGCTAGCTAGAAAACCGCCGGCTATGCTAGAACGCTTCTATTCAAAGGCAGCTCAGTTTATGTGGAAGGAGGAGGCCAGTCCTCTAGAAAGGGAAATGCTGTGGGGACAAGCAGGGAAGCGGTTCAAAGCAACATTACAATAAAGCAGTCCTATTAGAGTTCTAGGAAGATTCAGGTCAATGTTCAAAATAAGCTGAATCGATAGAAAAGAAGTGGTGAAAGGAATTAAGACAAAAAGAGAGAGCCTGGAAGGTCGAAGCCTAGGATTCCTATGTATGACAGCTACACACCTCTTAATGCATCCCTGGAGAATATTTATCGGTCAACCTATAATAATTTTTTCAATATAATAAGCCGCGTCCAAAGGAGTCGATAAAGAAACAAAAGCAGACTGGGAAAAGTTTCTGATTTCATGAGTGTTATGGTCACAACATGAATGAGTGTAGTCATCTCCAGGATGCTATTGAGAAGTTGATTCGGGAGAAGAAGTTGTAGCAGTTTGTGAAAACTCCACTAGACGGCGAGCAGGGGACATCTGACCCAATCGAGGACAAGCTTCACGTAGGGCTGAGGAGCCTACGCTGATCGGAGGAAGATTGGTAATAAACACAATAGTTGGTGGACCGCATCCTATGGATAGAAGTTGGTAGGAAATGAAGTGCTATGCTAGCACGATGAGGCATGTGGATTTTGAATATTGTTCGTATACGGAGGACGAAACCTCGACCAAGCAATAACGTACGATGATTGATGATATAGTGTTCAGGAGCAGTGATGCCAATACAGTCGAAGCTCCTACGACTGATCCGATGGTCATTTCAACCGTGATTGACCCTGTTCTAGTAAGAAGAATTTTGATTGACCGTGGAAGCTTGGTAAATGTTATTTTCAACAAGGTTTATGGTCAAATGAGAATGGATGCTAAAGATCTAAAACCATATATGGCTCGCTTATATGGTTTCAATGGTATGGCGATTGAGGTAGTTGGTTATGTGGAGTTGGCAGTAGAATTGGGGAAAGGTGAACATAGGAGGGTGCGGATCCTATAATTCATTATGTTGGAAGTTGACTCACCGTACAACTTTTCTCTAGGCCAACCGGAGCTGGCTGAATTTTAGGCAGCTCTTGCCCTATGGTGTTTGACTTTGAAATATCCAGCTGATAATGGAGCAGATATTGTGCATGATGATCTGGCGACTGGACGTGCTTGTTATGTGGCTGATATAAGGGAAGCTCGGCGTAAGGAGAAAGGAAAAGGTGTGGATAAATTTGTCCGCATCCAAGTTATCGAAGATTGACAAGTAGGGCCTAAGCATTGGCTTGGGCACCACAATCGGTTCTATAGAGACATAGTCCGAGGCACGATGAAGATGAGACCAAGGAGACTTGAAACATCCCACACCCCTTTATATACCCAAAAGGACACACTAAAAGGCGTGGAGCATTATAGGTATAACTAAAGCTAACAGAGACTAAGATTCACAAGACAAAATAATAGATTAAAATAGTGGAAATAATTAAAATAATAACTTATTTAGATCAAAACTTCATAATTACTTTAAAAACCAAATAAGGCACCAAATATCAAATACATCTTATGTCAAAATACCCACACATATCTTGCGAAATTAAAAACCATAGTCTCAATAAAATCAGATTACAAAACATCCCTCAAATAGTGCCAGTACAACAAAAGAACTAAAAACTGGAAATGAAAAAAAGGAATACATGCTAAAATCTCTACCAAAGGAGTCTCCAAGAATTTGCAGTCTACCGCCCTTGCCCCCGATTACCTTTGGGGGGAAAATGAGAAAATAGAGGAGTGGGTCGGACTAAAAGTCTGGTGAATGATAGTAATTGGTAGCATATTTAAGCAAAGTAAAGATAATAGACTTTGCAACAGTTCTAGTTATAAAAGGAAATAGAAAGTAAGATAGAGTTGGAAATAAATATGATTTAACTATTGCTAAATTAATACGATTGGATAACTTTGATTTTTTGCACTTGACTTAGATGGCAGCTTTCATTATGCTGAATTCCCAATCCTATTTTAATTAGACTGAAATCCTAATTCTACCATTTGATCGGTCTACTACTCCATTGAATCTTCTTTGGACTAAATGCTAAAGCTCGCTACACAGTAGACATTGGTGTCTACGAAAGACACATACTAAATGCTTGGAACTCATAATGATTACTAAGCACCGAATGGAAGTTTCACGCGTAACCGCCACCATGCTCATGTTACCTGTTGGGTCTTTTTATTACCTCAGCTCCAGCATAAGCATGCCCCTCATCTCACTTCAGGTTAATGTGAGACCGTCACGTGTTCATAGAAAATAGGGGAAATGCTGTTGGTACTAGTCTGTCATCCAAACAATATCTAATTGCACGTCTTGACCAAATTCCCCATGATTTGAACTTCTATTTATTGACCATTTATTTATTACAACCCGCATAAGCATGCCCTCATCTCACTTCAGGCTAATGTAAGACTACAATTTTGTCTAAAGGAGAATGCAGTTGGTACTGGTCCTACTCTTGTCTTTGCTTATTAACTTAGATAAATTATTTAAATAATCCTTTAATATTATTCTTTCTATCTTTGCTTATTAATTTATCCTAAGTCTCAAAATAAGCTTCATTCTGTTCCGTTTCTCACTATAATCTACGTTATAATCATGCTTTTTACTTAACCCAAGGTCTAAGTGTAAAAATAAGCTTCTTTCATCATTTACTCTTTTTAGTTATAATTATAAGTTATAACTAGGCCAATCTCTTTAATTCTGTCCAAGTCCTATAATTAGACTTAATTTCAGTCTAATTTCATTTTTATTACTACCTTCATAGTTTACATCTTATTTTCCATAATTTCAGTATTCTTATAATTTAATCCATGTTCACGTTTATTCTATTCTAATCTATTCACAAAGAAAAAGGAGAAATAGAAGAAAACTGACAATTACAGTAGAAAATCCAAAGCGCAGAAAAATGTAATTAAAGCATAAATAATAGTAAATAAACTTAAATACTGAATTTTAAATAAAATGGAAAACCAATAATTAACAGTAATAAACTAGACTTAACTGAAAAGAATAGCTAAAAAGAAACAGGCTGAAAATAAATCTAAAACTGTAAATAACTGCAAAAATGGTTATTCAAAAATCATAGTAAAACTACAACTATTGGAAACCCTATTATCTTAAATTGCTTAAAAATTCAAAATAATTACAACCACTCACATGTGGTCCTTAGCTCTTCCTTTGGTCATTTCGGATCCACTTGGGGTTGTTTACTATTTTAATTTAAAATGATTTTCTCCTAGGAAAATTATTCCGTTTAGGGTCCTTCCTGAAAAGGTGAACCCAATTGGAGAAAATCTAGAATAAGAAGAAGCGCTAGGCCTCGGGTCTTATATATAGGGATAGAAGTGGATCTTAGGCCATTGGATTTGGAGATTGAATAAGATGCAACCATATCATAGGCTAAATAAGAGCAATCGGATGGAAGCACGGAAGGCCCGGTTGGAGAAAAAGAATGCAAATGATCTGTTAAAATCGCACCTGCCATGAAGAATTGATTCTTCGCTCAAAACAAGAGGCAGTTCGACCAAGGGGTCGACCACCCTTCTAGCTAGGTCGACTGGCCAGTCGACCTAGGCAACAGGTTGGTCGACCTCCCTATGTAGTATTATTGTTGTTGTTGTTGTTATTTTCCTTTGATTCTTGTTTAATTTGTAACTTGTTCATGTTAGCTCGAATTCTGACGTTCTGTATATGGAGATTGACTAGAAAATTACCGCGGACACAATGGTGCAACTCCCGTGGCTCAATTCTTATAATTTCCCAAAGCTATTTTATTATTTAATTAATTAACGAATTACTTATTATTGGTCAAATTTGGAGTTGTCACATTCTCCCCTCCTTAAGAGATTTCGTCCTTGAAATCTCTAAGGATAAAAGAACGAACTAAGTGTTTTCATCCAAGTTCTACAACCACTACTCCATCATCACTAATTTATCCATTGTCCTTATGTTTTACTAACGCAATTTATGATACTTATGCAATTAGTGTAGTGTCAATGTCCCTAACTAATGTAAAGGATTAGGCTATCCACTGATTCAGTTGACCTCCTTTTATGAAATAATGTCTGTGCCATGTATCCAAATGAATGCAAAAATTCCGAATGATAACTGATAGTTCTCTATGCATGCTACAATCATCATCCAAATGCAACAATCATGTGATAATCATTCATTTATAGCAACCATAAAATAAAATAAAAATGTAAATGCATGCACATCCATATGCATAGCTCTAGTATCCTGGTTAGGTCGATCCCTAAAGGATAATAGTGCCCCGTGAAAGTATATGCGTCCATTAGCATCCACTAGCAAACACTAGCATACATCAAACATAACATCTTCTAATAATATGTTTACATCAAATCCTACCATCCATAGTTAAATCCTATGTTCTACCCTCCAAAGGATAACAATGGAAAGAACCTATTCAAACCTAAAGACGAGAATAGAAAATCCAAAATTTACCATCAAAGAGATGTGGATATGAGATACAAATTTTCTCCTAATCAAACTAATCTTCTTCGAAGTCTTCTTAACTATGTCGGAACCAAGGCAATCCCTCTGTAGACTCTATCCAACATGAAGGCGACTTGCGTGGTTTTCCATAAAGAGCTTCGAAAGGTGCCATTTCTAATGCTAGCTTGGAAACTATTATCATATGAGAATCCCACTAAAGGAAAATGCTTCTTCCAAGTTTCTCCAAAATAAAAAAATACACGTCCTCAACCATGTGTACCCTACAATCATACTAATTTCACTTTACTATTCTTCTTTAGTCTGTACACATGATCAGTACTCATAGGTTCTCACTAATGTCCTATACACTTTACGGGGACTTCCATTATTACTTCTAAAAGTAATCAATGCCGTCTCCTTTATAGCCTTACATCTTTTTCCATCATATCTAGGACAGGGCTCCTATCTACTCCACACTTATAAGTTTGGTTTGGTATTTATCATTTCAAAAACTAAGGTTTCTAAATTTTTAAAATACCAAATCCCAATATCTTTTTCTTTAAAAGTGTTATTTTTAAGTTTCTATTAAATTCAAAAAAAATTAATTGCTTAACATTTTATCTTTCTAGACTTACGTCCTTACACCCTTTTGAATTTACCTTATTTCCCAACCTTAGAGGGGAAAACCTCCAAATCCTAAGTCTAAAAATTATTTCTCTTTTCTTCTAAAGACTTTTGCAGCTTTCTATAAAAATTGGGATCTTTAAATTTTACTTTTATTAAGTTTTTAATTTCCAAAAACTTATTTACTTTTTCACCAAACCATTTTCTTTTTAAAATATCTTAAAAAATGTGTTTTCAAAACATTTTCTTATCACACCTAACTGTCTCACACCTTAATGTATTGGAACTACTTTCTCTTATGAGAAATTATTAATGTTAAAACCTTCTATGAATCCTTTAAGAGAGGATTTCATGTTTATGTGGAATTACAAGGAACTTATCTTATATATTTTTTCGAAATAAGTTATACAAAATTTAGTGCTTTCCATACCTTGTATATCACTTTCACGTATTGTTTATAACTTGCACAAATCATTTTTATTGGTTTCGTAGAAAATTATACCATTATTCTTTTCATCCCAATATATTAAAGTGCGTTTAACTTATATTCTCCCATGATAGACATTTTCTAATATCAAAGTTACACATATTTTTTCCAGAAAAACTCATGTTCAAAACTGTTTAATATATATCCGTAACTAGAAAACATTTTCTTATACTTATTTAAATAATAAGTGTATTCACAAATTACTTTATTTCTATTCTTAGAAATTATCTTTCTTTTTATTTGGGTTAAAACGGATGTTGCGTAAAATACTGCTACTACAACCCAAAAATACTAGTGTATGGATCTAAATAAATACTAATAAACCTCATATACTATGTAAAAGAATTTGTCTTGGGAGTCACTTACTATAACAATGGTGTTATAGTCTATGCTCCCTTTACTTTTCATGAAAACATCTATTACAACTAATAAATGTTGTAACCTATGTTTTCGATACTTAATAAACTCTAGGTCTTTATATTTTAAAATCTTTGTTTTCTACAAAGAAACTAGCAAGTTATAATTCTTCAAAAAGAATCTCACTTTTAACAAAACTTATATCATATAAAAACCATTTTAAATTTCATACCATTTTTTAAAAACCCCATATTCATTTTCTAAAAGACAATGAAAATTTTCAATTCTATCAATTATATTATCAGCTTTCAAATTTCAACCATTCCTTTTTATTGGGCTAGACATAAAGTGGGTTTTCCTTGTTACTGCCTTAGGAGTACCCTACCTAAACTAAAGTCTTTTATTCCTATTCCTCTTATATGCTTATATTTATTCCGAGGCATTACCGATAAATTCATTTGTATGAAACAATTATAATATCTGCAATTATCTACCCATGGGTTTTCTTCTTTTCTTATCAACTGCATCTATTGCACATTTCCAATCTTTGCCTACCACTCTTTGGAT
This sequence comes from Allium cepa, assembly GCA_030765085.1. NCBI lineage: Eukaryota > Viridiplantae > Streptophyta > Magnoliopsida > Asparagales > Amaryllidaceae > Allium > Allium cepa. The sequence goes on along the minus strand of CM060932.1, from coordinate 681,186,796 downwards.
TTCCATAATCTGAACTTAAGTGTACAAAACCATTTCTCAAACTCCTACCATGTGTAGACTTTCTCTATTCCCCAAGAAACTCACCTCCTTACAACGTAGTGATACTTCAAGAATTTTGCTTTCAACTGATGAAGAACCTCCTCTAGATGAACAACATGCTCCTCCATACTCTTGGAAAACACCAAAATGTTGTCCACGAATACCACCACAAACTTGTTTAGACATCTCTAAAACATGGCTCATCAAATCTACAAAATAGGCTAGGGCATTGGTTAGCTCAAAAGGCATAACCAACCACTCAAAGAATCCGTCGAGTGTCCTAAATGCAGTCTTATCAATACTGACATCAATGACCCTTACCTGATGGAATCCAGTGCCTAAATCAAACTAAAAGAATACCAAAGAGCCAACTAACTAATTGATAAGATCATCCATCCTAAGAATGGATAATGGTTCTTCTTTGTGAGCCTATTTAATTCTCTACAGTCTATGCGAAGTCAAAGGGATCCATCTGCCTTAGTAGCAAAGACAACTGGTGCTCCTCGCTCTGATATGCTCCTTCCAATGAAGCCTTTCTCCAATAGTTCATGAATCTGCTTGCTCAAAAGCTTCCTCTCCCTAGGTGCTATGTGCCTCATGGATAATGCTACTGGCTTAGCATTATTAGTCAAATAAATCCTGAAGTCAATCTTTCTCTTAGAGGGTAGTCCCCTATCCTCCTCAAATATGTCCGAAAAATCCTTAATGAGCAGAATTGAATCTAGCCCTGTTGATGATGAATCGAGGGAGTAAAAGAAGCTTAACATGACTGACCCTTGCGGGTCATAAGAAACCTCGAGAGTCCAACCACTGCATGTTTCTAGTCTAACGACTCTCCTCTTGCGGTCTAATATGACTCCATAAGTGAACCCCAATACATTCCCAAAATCACCCCATACCCTAAAAATCCCAATAAATAGGTGTTACAGTGAAACTCTACGCCTAGGATAAAAATTATCAAACCCCAACAAACCATAGACAAGTGCGCCGATCCACCTAGGGGGTTTGAAATAATAATGGGGTCTACTACTAAAGAGATATTTGAGTGCAAACAATCTACTAAAGAACTAGAGATAAAAGAGTGTGGTACTTTAGAATTAAAAAGAGTCCGAATGGGAAAATCAGAAATATAAATAAAATATTCAACTGTGACTTTCCTACCTCTATCCGGAATGCTGCTGAAAGGTGTTGCGTCTAACGTCTGAATCTGCACCGCTGGTGCACTCGCTCCCTGTCCCATCCTCTGGGGACTATTCCTACTCAAGTGACCAGGCAGTTCTCAAGTATAACGCTTACCCTTCATCTTTTCTTTCTTGCAGTTTCTTGTGTAATGACCAATCATCCCACAACTATGGCACTTCACTCCCTTCTTGGTTTGCTTCTGAGGGCCTTCCTCTTTCCTCTTGTCCTTATCTTTCTTGTCCTTCCACCACTACTTCTTAGAACCTGTAGGAACCTCTTTTAGTTCTCCCTTTAACTGCCAATATGTGGTTGAATTCACTATCGGTCCTCCAAACCTAACCGCCTAAACCTTCGCTCAATATCCTCCAACCTAGCTTGTGTCTCCTCAAAATCCTCGCTCAAACATCGTTCCTCCCCCTATGCTAGCGAAGTACTTACTTGGCTTAGAAACTGGTGTAGGTAGACTAAAGAAAATTCCACCTATCGGTGTTGTATTGGACACTTGCCCTTGCACCTCTGGTACTGTAGCTCTACGAAACCAGTCAATCATACTATGCAAAGAAAAGGAAACTTAGGCTTGAAAGAATTGAAAGAAGATTGAACTAGACTTTGAAGGGATTTTTATAAAAACTCATTTATACTTTAAAATTATTTCTAAGAGTTTCTTTTATAAAAATACTTTTTAAAACAAGTTATTATGGATTATACTTTATTTTTAAAATAAATTTTTAATAATCCTGTAACCTTAGGCTCTGATACCAAATGAAACACCCCACACACCTTAGTATACCCAAAAGGACACACTAAAAGGTATGGTGCATTGTAGGGATAACTAAAGCTAGCAGAGCCTAAGATTCACAAGACAAAAAAAGATAAAAACAGCGGAAACAATTAAAATAATAACTTATTTAGAATGAATTTCATATTACTCTGAAAACCAAATAAGTCACCAAATAACAAATACATCGTATGTTAAAATATCCATACATGTCTTGCGAAATTAAAAACCATAGTCTCAATAAAATCAGAGTACAAAACATCCATCAGGTAGCGCCCGTACAATAGAAGAACTAAAAACTGGAAATGAACAAAAAGAATACGTACTAGAATCTTTGCTAAAGGAGTCTTCAAGAATCTGCAATCACCACCTTGCCCCTGATTGTCTATGGGCAGAAAAGGGAAAAATAATGGAGTGGGATAGGCTAAAAGTCTGGTGAGTGATAGTAATTACTAGCATATTTAAGCAAATTAAAGATAATAGACTTTGCAATAGTTCTATTTATAAAAGGAAATAGAAAGAAAGATAGAGCCGGAAATATATACGATTTAACTATTGCTATATTAATACGGTTGGATAACTTTGATTGTTTGCACTTGTCTTAGATGGCGGCTTTGATTAGGCTGAATTCCCAATCTTATTTTAATTAGGCTGAAATCCTAATTCTACCATTTGATCGTCCTGCTACACCATAGAACCTACTATGGACTAGGCGTTAAAGCACCCTACACGGTAGACATTAGTGTATGCAAAAGACACACACTAAATGCTTGGAACTCATAACGATTATTGAGCACCGAATGGAAGTTGCATGCTTAACCGCCACCATGCTCATGTTACATGTTGCTCCACCTATTGGGTTTCTTACTACCTAAAATCCAGCATAAGCGTGCCCTTTATCTCACATTAGGCTAATGTGAGACCACCATGTGTCCATATAAAATAGGGGAAATGTTGTTGGTACTGGACCGTCATCCAAACAATATAAAGTTGCGCCCCTTGTCCAAATCCCCCGTGATTTGAACTTCTATTTATTGACCATTTATTTACCATGACCTACATAAGCATGCCCTCATCTCACTTCAGGCTAACGTAAGACCACCATTTTGTCTAATAGGGAATGCGTTTGGTGCCAATCCTACTCTTGTCTTTACTTATTAACTTAGATAAATTATTTAAATCAGCCTTTACTATTATTCTTGCTATCTTTGCTTATTAATTTATCCTATGTCTCAAAATAAGCCTCATTCTAGTCTATTTTCCATTATAACCTATGTTATAATCATGCTTATTACTTAACCCAAGGTCTAACTGTAAAAATAAGCTTCTTTCATCATTTGATCTTTTTAATTATAATTATAAGTTATTAATAAGCCAGTCTCTTTAATTCAGTCCAAGCCCAATAATTAGACTTAAATTCTTTCCAATTCTATTTTAATTACAGTCTTCATAGTTTACATCTTATTTTCCATAATTTCAGTATTCTTATAATTTAATCCATATTCGTGTTTCATCTATTCTAATCCATTCGTGAAGAAAAAGGAAAAATAGAAGAAAACTGAAAATATAGAAGAAAATCCAAAGCTTATGAAAAGATGTAAAGAAAGCATAAATAATAGTAAATAAACTTAAATACTGTAAATAAACTGTAAATAATATAGAAAAGCTATAATTAAGAGTAATAAACTAGAATTAACTGTAAAGATAGCTAAAAATAAATAGACTGAAAATAAATCTAAAACTATAAATAACTACTTAAAAGGTTATTCAAAAATCATGGTGAAACTACAACTATTGGAAACTCTATCATTTTAAATTTCTTAAAAATCGAAAATAATTACAATCACTCACCTATGGTCCTTAGCTCTTCCTTTCGCCTTTCCGGATACCCTTGGGTTGTTAAATATTTTAATTTAAAACGATTTTCTCCTTGAAAATTATTCCACTTAGGATCCTTCCTAAAAATGTGAACCCAATTGGAGAAAATCTAGAATGAGGAGAAGTGCTAGGCCTAGGTCTTATTTATAGGGGTAGAAGTGGATCTCAGACCATTGGATTTGGAGATTGAATAGAATGCAACCATGTCATAGGATGAATAAGAGCCATCAGATGGAAGCACAAAAGGACCAGATGGAGCAAACGAATGTAAGTGAGCTATTAAAATTGCACCTGCCATGAAGAATTAATTTTTGGTTCAAAACAAGAGGCAGGTCGACCACCCTTCTAGCTAGGTCGACCGGTTGGTTGACCTAGACAAGTCGTCCTCCTAGTCGACCTCCCCCCATATATACACACATACACATACATATATATCCTTTGATTCTTGTTTAATTTGTAACTTGTTCATATTAGCTCGAATTCTGAAGTTCTATATTAAGAAATTAACCAAAAAATTACCACGGACACAATGGTGCAATTCCCATGGCTCAATTCTAATAATTTCACAAAGTTATTTTATTACTTAATTAATTAACGAATTACTTATTATGGGTTAAATTTTAGGTTATTACAACACCAAGGCGGTGCCGACTATGCTGACGATTGATATAACAATCAGCCATGGCGACCCATCACGGGTCCTGAAGATTAGATCATAGCCCAGGCCCTTGATGATGAGAGAACTTGCTAATTTTCTACGAGAAAATTTTGACGTATTTACTTGGACTCATTCTGATATGTGGTAGATCTCGCCTACCATCGCGAGCCATGCATTGAACGTTAACCCAAAGTATGTACTAGTAAAACAAAAATGGCGAGGCATAGGTCTAGAGAGATCCGTTGCCCTTACAGAAGAGGTAGATAAACTAAAATTCAATGGGTTTATTCGTGACACCATCTATCTTAAATGGATATCTATTCCTGTGCTGGTGAAGAAGGGGAATGGAAAGTGGAGAACGTGCATCGACTATTCAGACCTGAACAAGGCGTGTCCTAAAGATAGTTTTCCCCTTCCAAGGATTGATTAACTAGTTGATTCAACTATAGGCCACGAATTATTGTCCTTTATGGATGTGTACTCAGGGTATAACCAAATCCTGATGCATGTCTTCGATTAGGAACACACCAGCTTTGTGATGGATGTTGGATTATACTGTTACGTGGTGATGCCGTTTGGACAAAAGAATGCTAGAGCAACCTATCAATATTTGGTTAATCGAGTGTTTAAAGGCCAGTTAGGAGGGTGATGGAAGTCTATATGGATGATATGCTCATGAATTCAAGACAATCAAATGACTACATTCAAGACTTAACAGAGATGTTCGACATCCTACGAGTTTATAACATGAAGATCAATCCTTTAAAGTGTTCAATTGATGTTGCATCAGAGAAGTTCTTGGGCTTTATTGTCAATGCTCGAGGAATTGAAGTTAATCCAAAAAAGATTCGGGCTATTCAACATATTCAAGTGCCAAGAACCATTAATCAAGTGCAAAGTTTGAATGGGAAGCCTGCTGCTTTAAGTCGATTCATCTCTAGGGCAATAGACAAATGCATTACTTTCTTCGATTTGACTAAAAAGGGAAAGACGAACTTTGAATAGACGCAGGATTGTAAAGGCGCATTTCAAGCTCTGGTAAACATTTGGAGAGACCTCCTGTCTTGTCAAAGCAAGTTGATCATGAGGAGTTGTATGTTTACTTAGCTGCATCATCACATGTTATAAGTTTTGTCTTGATTCATGAGGAAAACTGGATTCAAAGACTGGTGTGTTACATCAGCAAGCGATTGATAGGTGCAAAGAGAAACTATCCGAATATAGAAAATTTGGCATACTATTTGCTAATCGCGTCATGGAATCTTTGCCCGTACTTCTAGGCACATCCAATCAACACTTACACTGAACAGCCATTATGATAGGTCCTACAGCGACCTGAGACATTTGGGAGGTTTCTTAAATGTAATATCATGCTTAGCCAGTTTGGCATCACATATTTGCCGCGAAGAGCTATCCAGGGTCAAGCATTAGCAGACTTCATAGCTGAATTTATCGTGCAAGACGAGCTTCCAGAAAGTAACATAATCCCTACTGTGCGGTGGAAATTATACAATAATGAAGCATCTAATGATCATTATTCCAGAGCTAGGATTGTACTTGTAACCCATGAAAACCGGTCAATTGTTTATGCTTTGAAGCTCGATTTTCCCATAGAAAACAACATGGATGAGTATGAAGCATTGATCACTGGACTTAAACTTGCGAGAGAGCTCAGAGTGAAGTCCCTTGAAATTTTTTGCGACTCATAATTGGTGGTGTATCAGGTCAGGGGAGACTATCAGGCTAAGGGAAAATGGCTCACCCCATATCTTACCCGAGTTCAGGAGTTGTTAGCGGATGTCAAATATTATGACATTTTGCATATCGCACGTGAGCAGAATGGAGAAGCCAATTCATTAGCAATGTTTTCTAATATTAGTGATGCACAACAAATGGGAATGGTTCCAGTCGAGAAATTACAAACCCCAAGCATAGATATGATGGAAGTTGATCAAGTATTGGAAGCGGAGCCCAAGAAAGAATTGTGGATGACTCCATTTAAAGATTATTGTTGCATTGAATCTTGTTTGAGAGGAGAAACCAAAAGTGGCAAGTCCCTCGTAAAGTTTTGCGGTATATTATGCAAGAAGAAACTACGTATAGAAAAGGGTTCTCCGTTCCGTTACGCCGTCGTATCGCTCATGACGAGATAAAGCGTGTTCTGAAAAAATTCATGAGGGAGAATATAGCGATCACACTGAGGGGCAAACTCTGGAAAAGAAGATACTCCGCTACGGATACTACTGGCCAATTGTAAACCGGACGCTATTGATTATATAAGACAATGCGAGAAGTGCCAGATATATGCAAAAGTTCCAAGAGCTCCGCCAATGGAGATCATGCAAATGGTCAGTCGATTGCCATTCTCTATGTGGGGTATTGACATTAACCGCTCTTTGCCAATCTCTAAGGGCGGTGCAAAGTACGCCATTGTCACAGTTGATTACTTCACAAAATGGGCCTAAGCGGAACCATTAGCCACGATCACGACCTTGAAAGTTATCAAATTTGTTGTTCGTAGCATCATATGTCAGTTCAGTCTCCCACAGATAATGGGACTCGGTTCAATAGCGCTGAATTTTAAGAATTTTGTCGAATATATCGTACTGAAAAGAGATTTGCGGCGGTCGCTTACCCTCTTGCGAATGGACAGGTTGAAGCTGTAAACAAAATTATGAAGTCTATTCTTAAAAAGCCTTTGGAGAAGGCTAGAGGCAAGTGGGTGGATGAACTTCTATGCCACTTTGGGCCTACAGGACTACCCACAAGTCCGCGACTGTCCATACTCCATTCGCTCTTATTAAGGAGCCGAAGCAGTTATTCCAGTAGAACTAGAAGTCCCTTCTCATCAAGTCACTTATTATAACCCCAGAACAAACCAAGATCTTCTTTAGAAATCTTTGGACTTCATCGATCAGAAACGTGAGGAGGCCTATTTAAGAGCAGCTGCATACGGACATCGAGTCTCCCGATATTATAACGCAAAATTTCAATCTAGAACCTTTGAAGTTGGCGATCTTGTCCCAAAGCGATTTTTTCTGGTCTCGTCACACATGAATCCACGTGGGAAGGGCCATATGTCATTGAACAGAGGCTTGGAGAATAACTTTCAAGCTAGCAACTATTGATGGCACGACACTTCCAAGAGCATGGAATAGCGAGCATTTACGATGCTATTTCACTTAGAACACTTCCTTTGTATTTCAGTGCTAGTTACTTTCGGCACTTGCTTTAGTATTTGACCTTTTGGATGGGTAATAAGACAAATTCACGAAGTTTGAAATCGATCAATCATACCAATCAACGATGGTATCGAACAAGATGAGCTTTGTAAGTTTTCTCCATTGACGACTCTCGTAGATGAAATGGTACTTGCAATAAGGAACAAAGGTCGTCGATAATTTGGAGGTTGAAAAAGAGTGTGGACTGGAGTATAAACAATTCAGGCGGAAACACGACTGCCCAGTGCGGAAGAACGACGTCCCTGGGCGGAAATACGATTGCCCATGAGAAAACACTAAGTCCCCGGAGTGTGGACTTGAGTATAAACAAGTCGAGGGGAAAAACGACTTCCACAGGTAGAAACACGACTACCCACGAGAAAAACTCTAAGTCCTCATAGTGCGGACTAGAGTATAATTAATTCGGGCGGAAAAATGACTACCCTAGGCAAAAAAGGACTGCCTTGGGTAGAAAAACGACTGCCCATGAAAAAAACTCTAAGTTCCCAGAGTGCGGATTGGAGTATAAACAATTTGGGCGGAAAAATGACTACCCGGGTGGAAAAACGACTGCCTATGACGAAAACTCTAAGTCCTCGTAGTGCGGACTGGAGTATAAACTGTTCGTGCGGACACATGACTGCCTACGAGAAAGCTCTAAGTCCACATAGCATGGAATGGAGTATAAACAATTCGGACGAAAACACGACTACTCATGATAAAACTCTAAGTCCCCGAACTGCTGACTGGAATATGAACAATTCCGGTGTGACTAATCACCCTTGAGAATATTCTAAGTCCCTAGAATGTGGACTGAAGCAAAGCCGAGCATGGACCAACTGCTTACGAAATAACTCTATGTCCCCAGAGCATCGAATGACTTGTAAACTCAGTGGAAAGGTGGACGAATTTCAACTGTTCTTTATCCCATGAATTCCAACCTCAAATCGGCGGAAGAAATTCAAATTACTGAAGGCTGGATATGGAAGCCCATTACAGTTCTGGCTTAACATTGCTTACGACATAAAGCAATGACTGCAGAGGGGCCTTGAGATGGAGATGGTGAATTATTAATGGGATTTGCAATCAAAAAATTACAAGTATATGGAATGGAAAGTAATTATTCAACTATCAAAGTAATAATTCACATGATGACTAATCAAAAGGGAAAAACTTTTATTCACTGGTCTCAAAATTCCGTTACAAGTTATTCCAAAAGAACGGAATTCGTATCGAAATACCCATGACTCAGGAAAGAAATAACTACTAAAACTATGTAAAGCAATGTGAAGTAGCGACTACTTCTTCGACCTTCTCTCCCTCTTTGACTTTTCAGGTGCAGAGTCGGTCGAGCCTCTCTTTCGGGACTCTTTACCGCCCTTGGCTGGAATGCTTAAAATGGAGGAGGGATTTCTCCTAGGATATTTTCACCTCGTGGGATGATTTGCAATGGTACAAGATCAAGATCTTTAGTTTCCACCTTGACGCGTTCATCTTTCACTTTACGCTTTAACCTCCCCCCCTCCTCGATCTACTCCTTCGTGCTAGTTTCAGTAGTGTGCCCCAAAGAACCTGTTATCACTATATCTTATGATTTGTCGGTAGGGGGCGAATCTCTAGGCTTATCTTCATCAAGGGCATCAATGACTTGAGCATTGAACCCTAGGATATCAACAGCAACTGAGTCTTCGACTGTCTTTCCCTGTTGCTTCATGGTGGCACCGCTTCTTGGAGTTTGATCAGGACCCGTATGACCTGCAAAGATTTGTTAAGGCATGAACATTAGTTGAAAGCCATCACGCATGCAGAACAAAAACTTTTCAAAGTAGAAGAAATTCAGTATGATATCGGCATCTTGTTGACTCTCTCTAGTCAATGGAGTGTTTCCTTCAAGAATAGGAGACAACATCTGTGGTCCAAAGCTGGGCCTATTCGGATCATAGCCATGGTTTCGTTTAGTATCGTGAGAAGATGATGGTCCAGCTATTAGGAGAAGAATTTTTAGGATCGGTTCCAGCTGACTCAGCGATATCCCCTCCTTCTATAGTCGGTGCAGGAGCTTTGGAGAATTGAAGTTTGGCAGTGGTTAGATCAGACGGCTCGTTACCTCGAAGCACTTGTCTCATAAGTTCCTCTTCATTAAATCCCGCATCTCCCAAATCTTACTTTTTTCTTGATGATGAACTCCCAGGCTTAAATGACAGATTCAAGGTAACCTTCGCCAAGAAAGGTCAAGTCGCAGTGGAGAAGGAATTTTGCATTATATTCGACGATAAGCAGATTGAACAAGTCCATGATCTAATTCTTGCCAGACTCGGTGGCAGCTTTTACTTGGGAGATAGCTTCTTCTAGCACTTTCTTTTTGCCCTCTTTGCGAGCCCTGTCCTTTAAAGCTTCAATCTTGGCAAATTGTTCGTCGAGCTTTGTTCTTAAGCTTCTTGCCTTGACGATCTCCTTACAGTTTCTTTGCGATTCTTATTGCACCTCAATCTTTTTCTCCCACTCTTTATTTAATAATCTTCCAGGCTCTTCAATGATGATAGCCAGGGTATCTTTCTCCTTTTGCAAGGAGTCCTTTTCTAGAGCCAAATTGTCGCTGCAATGAAGTGTCGCGCTTAGTTCTTTATTGTGCGAAGTCTCTAGGCGATTTACTACCTCTGCTGTTTCTTTTTCATTCTTCTCTGCTTCATCAAGTTGGGTTTTATACATAAGTAGCTCAATGTCCTGATGTGTGATGATGTCCTTATCACAAATAGCCTCCAACTTGAGGTGGTCGATTTCATTTTGCGCTCGATGGAGACTTCAGAGACTTTTCTAGCCAAGTGAAATGATTCATGCTGGACGTACACATCACTCATCCATGCTAATGAGCTCTCCTTGCTGCTTCCAAGAATGACGTGTACGGAAGGGAGGAGCTTAAGTCCATCAAAGCAGATTTTTGGAAAGCTAGGTTTAAGTTCATTTAACTTCTCCATTGTCGTACAGTCAGGAGCGGAAACCAACGGAAGTGGATTGGAAGTAACAAGTTGATGCTTGCCACAGCGGTGCTCACGTGACTGTCTTGAACTAGATGACCCAGAATGTTGGTCATGAGGCGTGACAACATGCGAGCTGCGATGAGAAGACCTCTCTCCACTGTAAGCGGGAAGGTTAGAGTGATCATCGTGATGAGAAGCATGTGACTGGGGCTTTCGTTTGGATGAGGATGAAGATTCCCTTAAATAGTAATATTTATCTCGCCCGTCATATTTTTCTCTATGTCTCCCGGACTCGAAATCACGAATCGAGTGATAGTAAGTAAAAGAACCCCAAAGACGATCAAAGACATGGGACTGTGACATTGTACCTGAAAAAAAACCAAATAAGAGCATATCAAGAGTTGTCACATGAAGAATTAATAACAAGTGTATAGTGAAGTGCATGTGTTTGTGCGTTTCCTAGTGCTCCCCTGAAGGACTGGCAACGATGGCTTTACTCATCGGAGTATTCTCCCTCCGTTGGAAGGTTAGACGCCTTCGTCGCTTCTAGTGGAGGAGTTGAGCCCTTCGATATTAATGTTAGGAAAGTCGTAGGTCATTATATCGTCTAGGATTGGAGGGTCGGAGAATTCCTTCAATCAGCTTTCAGTGTGTTGAGAGAATGACCGCTTTTCAATTGGAGTAACGATGAACTCTAGATTTGCCCCGGCCTTACTTTTTCTTCCACTTCGGGGGTGTTTGTATTAGACAGCCTGCGGTGGTTCAGCCACTGGCACCTTTCCAAGGCCGGCATCTTCATTTCTCGACCCAACAGCTTGAGATTCTGTGATCTCCCCCTCTTCAATGTCTTCCCGAGTTCCCTCGGCAGGGGCATAGCGGGGTCGTTTTCTTCTGCTCTTCTTTCAGCTACAATTTTCGGGACTATTTTTCTCACAAGGAGTCCAATTTTGCGGTCGTCTTCCAGTAGCCCAAATAGTGAAAGCAATTCGTCGTTATCAAGAAGTTTAATATATTGATCCTCAATGGGAGTGGCACGAATGGTGGTGATGGCCCTGGAATACTCGATGCCTTCGGGTCGAGGACGTACACTTGAAAGAACTTGAGACGTTAGTATATTCAAATAAGAAGTTATGACATGAGTCATTGAACTTAAGACGAAAGTAGAAGTAACACTTACATCCTTCTGACCATCTCCTTGCGAAGCCAGAAGGACATCGTACTTAAAACCACTCGTGCTTAAACAAAGAAAGCTTGTTCCATGCACCCGTCAAGAGTTGGCAATTTGGAGAGGGTTCAAGGAAGACATTTGAGGGACTCTCTGACCGTCTTTTGAAGTTGTTGATATATCTGATGTGTTCAGCAGTCAGTGGATGAAACAAAATGTTCTTAAATAGAAGGAAAGTTCCATAGACGAAAGCATAGATGTTGGGGTGCAACTGGGTAGGAGCAATCCCCAAATACCTTAGCATTTCCCAGACGAAGGAGTTGAAGGGTGGCACTCATCCAGGCCAGCACATAAACTTATTACAAGCAGTATATCCGGCTAGGGGCAAAGGAGGTATATCTTGCCTCGTTGGAGCTAAAACATTTCCAATGGGATTCCATGCATAGAGCACAATCGATGAACGGAGGCTTCACCGATTCTAGAAGGTTGTAAGTTGATAGGGTTATCTAGAATCATGGCACCCTCGACGATATAGGGAGCCGGATTGATGGCTTCCATAGGTAGGACCGGAATAACGAAAAAGGGATTCATTTATGTGCCAGACGCTTCTGCTTGTTCTGTATGGTGGCTTGAAGAAGGTTTTTCAGATATGGTGGAAGAACTTGATCTTGCCTCAGAACAGATGTGTCTTGCATCTGATTTAGAAGACATTTTGACTGAGCACTTTGTGTAACTTGAGATCTATGTCAGCTATACTCAGTAGACAATCAACATTAGAAATAATAACCTGTTCCCCCCATGTTGTGTGTTAACTATGCAATGCAGTGTAGTGTGAAATAAGTATAAACACTTTGGTATTAGACAAGCAAAAATAAAATGACCAAACTTAGAGTTTATCCAGAGAGACCACCATCGCCGAACGTCTCAATCGATATGAAAGTTGATTGGAAGCATAAGCTTTAGGACTGGTTATCGACATTTGAATTATAAAGTTCATTACCTAAGTTTGTTAACCAGTTCTTTATTTAGTCCATGTCAAGAAGTTCGAAAGTATGTTCATATAAGCTTAAGTTCGACAGTCCAAATATGCAAGTCATGTGGTCCGTAGTCATCATGTATTCAGATGAAATAGTATGAAGTTAAGTATTGAAGGACTTAAGTTAAACTAGCCTTTTATTGTCAAAATCAACCCCTATCTCTCTCTACCGATCCCTTACCCTATCTATTTTATACTGATCCCTTGCCTAATGACCTCTCACCGAACCCTTATCAGTATAATAGCCTACTGATCCGCTTCCTTCAAATATGTCCTACCGATCCCTCATCCACAATAACATCCTACCGACCTCACCAAATTGTCTTATATCGATCCCTTCCTTTACACCCCCCTCACAAATCGCTCAACTAACTTCTATTCATCCCATCACCAAAACATTTCGTAGTAACCCTCGTTAACACGATTTATCACGAAGCCTTATTTTACAACTTTACAGTATCAACACCAGCCCCTTTCACTCAATCCACACAAAACCCTCTCCGACTAAACCAAACCCTTTTTCTTCATCTTCTTCTCCATCTCATTCTCTTCCTTATCCATACATCCTGGTACAACCCACAAAATCATTCACCTGAATAACACTTAAACTCGCGCAAACTCACAATTCATGGCTCAAGATTAAGAGAGGTTTTCGTACCTATATGTGTGTCAAGTTGAGGTTTGAAGGGTGAAAGTTCAAGGTTAGGGAACATAGATGAAGGAGAAGCAACTTTGAGGAGCCGGGTTTGTGGGTTGAGACCTTGGATTGAAAGAATTTTCTTACTTGGGTTCGGCAAGGAATAAACGCAGGGAATAAGTAAAGTTAAAACGAGAAATGATAAAGTAAAAGAAAGAAATGAGGGTGAATCCATTTATATATGAATGAGAATAAAGGAGCAGGACCGGTCATCTCAGGTGACTTGGTCAAGGAGTTGAAGATGGACCGGTAGTAGGATTCGTCGATCCCTATCCACGTGAACCCACTAATGGGTCGGCATGCCGTACGCCGATCCCTCCACAAGGTCTTTAAAAAAATGATAAGAATGAATGAAATAAAAGATGGAAGTAAAGAAATGACGAACAACTTGAAAGAGTCAAATGATCGTTATCATGAAGGTTCGACTGGAGACGTAGTGTACAAAACACTATTAGAATTGTCAACGACTTACGAATGTTCAAACACATCCAGGAGCCAATCACAGAACCGTGCATATGAGCAAGCATGAGAGTGATTTAAAAATTCAAACTTTTGAAGTCAAATAAAATCGCAATCAAGCCTGAAACCCCCATGTTCGGGATCCAATCAGATAAAAGAAAGCATGTAAGTCCCACATGATCGGATTTGTATATGCTAACAGGATAGGCAATCAGACTTCTATTATTGAAAGTTGATAAAAAAATAGACATCGATCAAGGAGTTGGATGGATTCCTTTTCGGTGGCTTTGACTTTTTTCGATTCAAAACACGTCATGTTACTCACAAGACGTACTTTAGGGTGCAAGTGTTACCCGGTATCCTGACCCGGCTATATTGGACTGATCGCGTAAGACAGATTCGCCAGTTGATAAGAAGGATGGCCATAAGGCAACAGACTCAAGACCCAAAAATAGAGTTTAGACAGTTATATGAAGTCCGAATTGAATAGAGTTGATAAATAGACAACGCATGATGTTAGAAATATGGAGATTAGCTTAGATGGAATAGGGATTGGCATAGTCATTTGTCAACTTAGATGAGGTAATAAAGGGATCGGTATAGCAAAATGAGATAATAAGGATTGGCCTTGGTGGTCAGTCAAGGAATCGGTATAGCATGGTGGATCAATGGTGACCGACATGATAAACCGAGTGGATAGCAAACATACATGAAAATATGTAAGGATCGGTATTGCTTATGATGGATGGATCGGCATATGTCAATGAAGCAAGGGGGTTCGGCATAACATCCTCAGTACTATGGATCGGCAGAGCAAAATTGAATCAGAGGATTCAGCATTGTTATTTGGAGGGATTGGCAACAATGATATGAATGGGATATGAACCAAAGGTCACCAAAACTCGAGCTTCATGCATCCAATCATCATGACATTTGAAACACCATCATGTCACGACACAAGGAAGCCACCATAGAGGTCGCTACCCCCAAACTCAACATATGGAGGGATCAGCACTGATCCCTCACCATTGAGAGTAGGGCTTAGCGCTCCATATGTTGGGCCTATGTGGTTGAGAAGGTCATGTTGCCGAAGTTCCAGTCAGATTGGTGGTTGCCTTCATCTATAAATAGAGGCCTAGGGAGTCATTTTAAGAATTTTTACGCTACTGGTTAGACAACACCATTATTGCAATCAACTCCCTCCATTATTCTCTTGTCTCTTTCTATTTCTAATTGTAATCAAGTTAATTGAAAAGCAATAAAGAGAATATTCAAAGTGGACTTAGGCAGCCAACGACAAACCACTATAAATTTTGTTGTTCTTATTTTCTGTTGTGTTTTTCCTTTTATTTTGATATATTCCTCTATTTTCATTTAGTTTCTTCATTTGTTTCACTACTTACATCTATTCTTGGGTATTTATGGCCAATTTGGTTGCAAACAATTGGTCTGATTGCAACTGGAATAAAGTGAATAATCCCAAGATGACATTATGTACTATTTTGCTATTAGAACGGAGTGCCAACTTGGGACAAAATTAATAAATGGAGTAATAATACAAATTCACTTTATTCCTTATGCAAATTGAAGAATGAAAGTGCTAATCATCCGTTTTTTGAGTGCAGTTATACTTATTACATTGTGAATCACATTCAATCTATTCTGGGTATTATGAACAATGGATACATGGATCTCAAGTAAGAAATACTACATATTAATAACAAATTTAAGTCTAAATCACTTAAGAGAGACTACACACACATCCTGATTACTACTTCAGCATCCCAATATGGAAAGAAAGAAATTATCAAACTTATAACAAAGCTAGCATATATAAAGAGCAAAGAGGGTTACTTATCAAGAATGATAGCAGAATTATTCTCCAAAAGTCAAAAAAAATTAAGGATCAAACCCAGTTCGCCTATTTAACTGATGAATGGAACAAAGAAGCGGGCAGTAAGCATGTGGAGTATTTTTTATACCACCCAAAAGACCTCCAGCTTAAGCATTTTCAACAAGGCATTGAACTCAGATTGGACGATAATGAGCCAAACAACTGCTTTGCTATTGTGCATGATAAGGAAGATCTGGGTCGCGATGATCTCATATCTACTAATTCTTCTTATTTTCAAAAATTAATGTTTATAATTGATAAATTTGAAGGGATGAAAAGAAGCTTTAATGATTGCTTATCATATTGGAGAGAGGTGAATCGAGCGAAGTAAAGGAGTAAGGAAGAAGCCTGAAGAAGAAAAATCGTCTTTCTGCCATTAACAAGCTTCTGAAGTTAGAGAATATTTGTGTGTTTATGTCAATGTAGGTACCCTAGTTTATGAAATAAGGTTTGTTTCAAACGCGAATTGTATTTACCCGTTTTCTTATTTGGGCTTTATCCTGTTTAACCTTGCTTCAAAAAAATGGATTTTGGAATTTAACTAAATGATTCCATTTTATTTTAGAATATTAGAATTTTATTATAAGGAAACTAGTAATGGAATTCAATGGTTCGAGATTAATTATTTATTTTAAGAATTATGAAATTAATTAATTTGAAAGTTATCTAATATTGGGTTTGAAATATGAACATTTGAGTATTTAAATTTAATAAATTCTAGAAAATTTTATAATGTTGAAAAACAATAAAGTTGTAGTATTAGAAAGTAATTTTGAGAAAGAAATAATTTTAGAATTTGGCTTGTAGAAAATTGTTTGTTAACCAAAGGAAAAGAGAAACAAATACACACGTATATTATTTACTTATTTATAATTACTTAGAGCCCTAACCATGCTCTCCTAAGATTTTTTTTACAAAGACTTCGTTCTCTCAACTTTTCTTCCTCGTTTATAAATATATCATCCACGATCACATTTTTAGACTTTAGGAAATTGATTTCCATTCCTTACCCTATACTCAAATAAATCAAACTTAATCCCGCAATAAATTTACAAATTCTCAAATGCAAGTGTGCGGTTCTCGATGTCGTTATGTGCTAACATCAGGAAGGGATGGGATATTCATGGAGATGTTGATTTTATGCGAGCGATAGGCAAATGAAGAAGGAAACGCGATTGTCGGGTGAGTTTATACACTCAAGAATCTACGCCTAATCAAGGAATCATTATGCATATTCTTTTTTTGGATTGAGGTTTGGTTTGAATATAAATTGAAATGATCAAAGTAAACATTAATCCAATGAGAGGTGAAGGAATTGAATGCATTAGGCAATCGATCTCACTTAGAACCACTTTGACCTGTCGATCGGTCCTAGGGGACCGGTAGATGATGGTGAACAGTGGTTAGGAGCCATGCTACTATGCATGCATGTGTGTATGGGTAATCTTCTAGTGTATGTGGGTGATCTTTTGGTGTGTGTATTGCCTAGACGTTTACATGAGCATATATATTTTTCTTCTTATTTGTGTGCATTCTTGTTTATGTATCCCTATAGCTTTGTATTCCTTATTCACCTTATGGCTAGAATAAATTATGATATATGCTTAAGTATTAATCCTCTTTGCGTAGGTTACCAGTTCCTATATATATGTATGCTAACTATCGATTTGTTATTTTAGTGTTTAATTATTTCAAATCATGGAATAAGTCTATTTGTGATACATAACTTCGTAAAGTATTTGGTAACTTGACATAAGGTTTTCGATATTGCCAATAAATATTTAATAGCAGATGAATTCTATAATGATAAGATAATTATTGTAATTATTAAACCATATCCAAGATTAAATATTTTATTATTTATTATAGATTTGTTTTTTAATAATCTATTTGATATTACTTTTTTGATTTCTCTTTTATATTGAATATGATTATATGAATGATTCACCATTGATATTGATTTATTAGAGTTTTGATATGATACGGTGATGACATCTTTCTTTTTGATTTATTGTTATGATTCTATGTGATGATGAATCGGAATAAACGGATTTGTGGTACCTTATTGTATGAGACTTTCGATGACACTTTTTCAGTTATTATTTGGACTCCACATATAGAATAAAGAAGGGCGAGTGTGATATATGACCATTGAATAAATGGACTAGTAACATATGGTGGTAAAAGACGTCGTTCTATTACCTATTCAGTTATTCTTTGGTTCGCGGATGACACACAATACGCGGACTGTTATGTGCAATACTCATTGCATTGAGTATACTTAAAGCTGAATTTCGACCACTGTATTTGTTCTATCTATTTTTCTACCCTTGTCCAACTACCTTTTTGTTTCAGGAGTAAACCAGATTGATCAAAATTCTCCTTAGTGGCCTGATCGTAGGGTCGCGCCCCCGATCTATGACATTGTTGTTGTATTTTATATTTGATGCGCATCATGAGGGATGGGTAGGTGCCCTAATATCATATATTTTAAAGTTGGTGACCTATAAGGTAGGCACCCTATATTATAAAGTTTGGTTTAGGTGACCCATAGGGTAGATGCCCTATGCACCTTTGTTATGTCGCATAAGCTAGTAGTCTATTTCCTATGAGGGCAAAGCAGAGTTGTGACCATAGCTATGCATTGATGATCCAATGGTGGGTAGGTTTCACGATATCCATCGAGGTAACTAAAGACTATAGGAGCATATTCGATTAGGCAACCCTGGGCTTCTGGTGCAGGCATCCGACGATCAGTCCCTTGTCTAGTTTCGGTTCACGTGACCTAATGTTGTAGGAACAGATCCGACAATAAAGCATATGGCATAATAGACCTTGGTTTCTTGGAGCGGGCATACGTCCATCGGTCTCCTGGTTGGGTTTAGCTCACGTGTGGTAAAAAGGGCATTATGAGGTAAGACTATACCTAAGACTATGTCCAGAGTATTGTATCCTTCTTAAATAGATGAGCTAGTTCTTTATAGGCAGACAATTTATTTATTATTGATTATATTTAGATATTGTTGTGACCTAGCTCAGGTTTGTCTTATTGACTTTACTGATTTGATGATGATATTTTATAATACGAGATTGAGAGATATTTTGGTAATGCTTCATGCTTGCCCAATATACTTGGTGATATCTCACTTATTGTTGTTTTCCAGATTTATACTTTAGTTTATGGATATGTATGATTCACCCATTTTCGTTGATTGCGTGATTTCTAATTTTATGAGTTTCTAAATGGGTGATGACATCTTTATGCGGATTTGAAGTGTTTGGGCGATTTAATGCCTTAAGGATTATTGTATATGTATATATACGTTGATATGTCATCTTATATATTAAGTATCTTTAATAGCGATGTCATATTGTTACTTGTTTATACCGTATCACCTTTTTATAATCCTTTTTTAGACATAGTTTGATCCATGTGTTATTTTATAATACACAGGTCGGTTCGAGATATTTCAGGTACATGAATGACATGATTAGCTTGTGTTTTGTTGGGCTTAGAGGAGCATTATTATTAGGAATTATTACATGATATTTGTTCCATATATGTGTGTATATATATAATTGATTGGAATTTAATTGTATTCTATAACACTATTGTATAATTTAATCGCTGCGATTGACTCTGTATTCTCTATATATTACGTATTATTCTCTCCTAGAGGCACGTCTCTCTATTGCTTTATGTGGATACTATGTACATATGGATTAGTTAGTTATCAGATATTTTAACATCTACCAATGTTAATTGAAGGGAATATTCACGTGCATACCCCATATAGCCTCATTCTCCATATTTTTTGATAGTATTATACTATAATACTCTTGGTTAATATGAGTATAGAGGTAGGGTATTACAAATATATACAAAAGTGTGTATTTGTTGGTGCTATGAAAATATTTTATATTGTGTTGACTTATCTGTTAAGTGGCTTATGATTTCTTGTCGATATAGAAGGAACAACTGTAGGTGTTTCTAAACTCTTGAATAAGACAAACCTATACGGTAATGTTTTGAAATTTGGTAAATGAAATAATTTTACCTGGATTATATTTTATATAAAAGAATAATTTTTTGAAATTGATATAGTAAATTTTTATGTAATTATTTGTTAGGAAACGATAACATTCGATTATTATCATTTATTGTTTGATTAATCATGCTCGTCTAGTTTAAGAGCATTGACTATTGTTTATTGATTAATTGTTTCTGCTTAGTTAGTTTATGAGCATCTGTTGTTTGGTTAAGTAAAATACGAAGACCAGGTGAATTAAGTTTCATAGTTTAACTATATGACGTTCGGTGATAATGTCGGGTTAAAAATTTAATTCAATAAATGTTGTTTATTATAATCTAAGCAAAGAAATATATTTGTGGAATAATTTTACATAAGAAAGTGCAACTATATAAGTAAGATTTATAAATATAGTTTTAAATAAAATAGATTTAAAATTGAGAATCGAAGAACTTAAATTTAGATGATTTTTGTAGTTTTGTAGAATACGATAACCGGTGTATATTATTACCATTTTGGGATTGTATCATATTTTTGTGTGCGCTCATATATTTGTTTTGCCGCTTGAGATCTGTACGCAAACAAAATTCTATACGGCAAGATGCCAGAATTGCAAATTAAATATATCTCAATACTTAAACAAAGCAACAACTCAATCTTTCTTTTTTCCCTCCTTTTCTTTTGCGTGTTCTAGTAAACGAACATACAAAAAAACAAACTTCATCTTCTACAATTAAAATATCATAATCCACTCAATGTAAAAAAGATAAAGTTGATATCTTTGGGTTTGTTGTAAGTAGATCTTTGCATCTATAGGCATTCTGTAGGGTGCGGCATCGCCTTGTGGTGTTCGACAATGAAGTCGTGAGCTTAGGCAAACTAGGGTTTAGCCTTTTGAGGGATATGGATGGAGTTAAGCAAAATGGAGGGTGGCGTGGTGTTTTTTGTATGGAGGGGTACCCATGGGGTAAGTATGAACATGGGCTATCAAGAGGAGTGATGTGTGACATTTGGGTTAGTGGCTCGACCTGTACGGTCGAGATTTGAGGGAGGGGGTCGGGTCTGGCAAGTTGAGAATCTATAGAGAAGTTCATCGGTAGTGTCCATTCATTGAAAGGTTAACTGAAGCTCCACATAAGTGGCTGATCGTGCATGGAAATATTGGGTTGATGTGCTCATGTACGTACAGAGGAAGGATTTTGGAAGAGAAAAGAGAGTTTAAGGGCAATTAAATAATTTAGGCAATTAAATAATTTTGAAATGGTAATTGGTTTAATTATTAATTAATTCTCAAGCTTATAAAATGCGCAACTTCTTCATACGAGGTCCAATCGAGATGCAGTTTTTTGCATTGCATTCAAAATAATATTGGCTACATGATGGAATAAGTTTTGTTAAATTTGAAGTAAGTAAAATTTTGGGCTAAAATCGAACGTCATTCAATTTTAGTTCAAACTGAAATCCCAAGTGTCCACCGGAATTTCGGTGAGTTAATTAACCTTTTTTTAAACCAATATGATACATAGTAGATAAAATTTACTACTTATGTTTGGATGAATCATTGGTTGGTTTGGTAAAATATTCGCCTTTGAAAAGCGAATGACATTTAAAATGAAATACAGAGAATTGAAAACTAGATTTTTCATCGTTGTGATCTTTGATTCCCATATACCCATTGATTTTATTTTATTCATATACCTATTGTATAAATGGTTAAATGTTAAAATTTGATAGTTTGACCATACTGGATATGACATTGACATATGTTAAAAGTTGAACCTTTTTAGTGAAAAAGGTAGTAATAGCATTGGTTAAGAGATATTGTAGCTATTAGCCTCGTTATAATATTTTTGAAATACTATCACTTGCATTTTTGATTTGGAAATGGTTTCAATTTGGAAAATGATTTTTAATCTAATCTTTTTGTATGCTCAATGATGTTTGGTTTAAAAATTGTTTTTGTACTTCTCTAGTTTATTTCAACTTCGTTTACTATTCTTTTCTAATCTATGTATGTATGTAAATGTTTAAAAATTATTTTGAGAATGTTTATCTTTATGGAAAGTTATTATAGGAATGAATGTTTATTTTAAAAGAAATGAAATGGGTTCATCTTTTAATTTAAAGCGATTTAGTTTTTAAAAGAAGGTAGAAATATTTCGAAATAGATATTTGTGAAACAATTTATATTAAATGTTGTATTAAGAGAATAGATTTTTTAAATTTTATTTTATTGATAAAAGAATAGCTTTACAAAGGGTATTTTACAGGTAAAATTAATAGATTTATAAATAATATTTTTAAAAGGGAAATCATACCATTTTGACAAATTGAATAAGAAATTACATTTTTGGATTTATAGTAATATATGGAATGATGGTTTATGGAAGTCTTTGGTTCAATTTTGGAAACTAAAGCTTTGTAATAAATTCGAATATTTATAAACTGTATTTTTTAAATAGAAATGAATTTATAAAAGGATTGTTATAAATACGAAAGACGTATTTAAAAGGACTTTTATAATTATAAAATGAGATTTATAATAGAGTTATAAATTGAAATGAGTTGTATTAAAGAAATTTATAAGCGAACCTGGAATTTTATAATTATATTCGAAGATTTACAAAAGGAGTTTTACAGTTGTACTTTTAGATTTATAAAAGAAGATTTATAAATGATATTTTATAAAGGATATTTATAAATGAAGTTTTATAAAGAGATTTACAAATGGAGTTTGTAAACATAAAGAGGTTTATAAAAAGGAGTTCTATAAAAGAATACTGAGATTTGATTTCCATAAATGGTCATTTTAAATTATGGTAGTATGGAAAGTATTCTTTCCATACTTAATACCAAATTTCGAGGTATGGAAAATTATCCTAATTTGAGAATTAAGAATGTGTATCGAGACAAGGATAGTTTTCTAACTTCTCCGATTTCATTGTTAATCGAGAGATAGTAATGTTTGAAATGGGAAGTGGTGGTAAGTGTATATGGTTTAATTTGCATTCGACCTGTTTTCCTCAAACCAAAAGGAAAGTGTTTTGGGTTTATTGTTATCAGTGTTTTAAATGACGTTTACTTTAACCCAGACAAGTATGGTTTGAAAATGGAATCTTTCTTAAGATTTGTAAAATATACTTACACCATTGAGATAAGTATATGCGTACATTTTCTAAGCATTAGAAATGTAGTGTTTTGTGAATATAATTATATTGTTAGTATAAGTATATGGAATTGCTTTCTAAGTTTGAAAGTGAAATTTTTTATGAGTATACTTATATGGTTGAGATAAGTATATCGGTATTTTCTAAGTATTGAAAAGAGTAGATAGGATTTGCGAGTATATCTTTGTAAAAGTGTTTTAATACAATAATTTACGAAGTGGACTTAATTAATGGAAAGAATAATTTAAGAGGCTTAGTGGTTGCTTATGTGCTTAAGCATGCTTGGTTTCCTTGTGAAATTAAATCTCTGATTTGATTGTTTGTTTATTTGATAGTTAATAACTGACTATCAAATGTTGGACAATTTTTAAAACTATCATTGTTGGTTCAGAGAGACCGAGATCAGATATATTATTCAAAAACATGAACCGGTATAAACATTTGAATTAAAGATATCTTGAAGATGATGGAATCAGTATAAACATTCAAAAGGGCTACTTACTACTAATCCTTAGGGTGATTCCAAAAACATGGTAGTAGAAGTAGTTCCTTTGGTTTGTTCATACCCTGAACAACTTGTATGGATGGATGATGACATTACATTATTGTCTGGATGGCAATGTTACCATTCAAGTGTAATTGCTATATAAGAGGTAAAAACATAGCCACAAGCCTTAGAAACTAGGAAAGAAAAAAGAGATACATCAGGGCTATATTGGTCACACCCATTAGGGTATGTCATCGCTCTTTTAGGTATATATTTATTGATTTGGTTTTGCAAGAGAGGTTTCGGGAAAGGCAGCAAAGCAATCGAGGTGATGACATATTCGGTACTATCCAGTAAAGGGTAGGCCGGTCATATGTAGCATGGGTACAAAATGTCCTTATTGGCCTAGGTATATTTTTCTAGAGGTGTACAATGACTGGTGGTACCCTGGTCCTTGTCATTGATGGAATCCATTCTCCAATAAGTGCCATTCGGATTTAGTTGTATATATTATGCTGGAACTTAATTAAAGTAACAATTTTGGCTATGATTCTATATTTATTTTAAACCTTAGACATTATTATAATATCGTAGATACCTTTATTTTTGAAGTGTTTTATAACATTACAATCCATTATGCAGGTTTACTGGACTGATTCGAGCATTTTTTTTATGTAATGCTCAGGTCAGACCGAGCATATTTTTAGATTTAGCTTTGGTTTAGAAGATGAGGTGGATGCTTCAAAGATGAGTTCACCTATAATTTTTAATTCTATTGCATTGCTTGATTATATTTATTAGCATTTATGAGGATAAGGTGTTGTAACTATCTAGCTAGATGATAGATTAGCATACTCTAATTTGATGTATATATATTACAGTCTTCTTTTGTAAAGATCTATTGTATATTATATATTACTCTTCACGGTGTGATGTAATGTTCCGTATTTTCTTTCTCTTACTCTTATAATCTACCTTTCCAACATTTGGGTGCTTGGAGAGTGAATACATTGGATGTATTAGTGTCGAATTTTCTGGGTCGAAAAGGTGGGTCATTACACTGAGTATATAGGTTGGTACTAATCTATACCCTATAATTGGTACCAATTTATACTGGTCCATATCCAACCACTTCGAATTCACACGAATTATTCTCTTGGTCTTCCATGCATGCCCAAGTGATTTAATAGAGTTTTGGATGATCTATTTCAAGAATTGAAGAGTTAGCTTTGGTGAACTACTGAACAAACCAAGTTATGAAGCAGATATCATCAAAACAAGACATCGATCCATAAAAACACAAAGGGCATGCTAAAATGAAGAAAGAAGCATGGTCCTAAAAAAAAGTACGAGTTTTTACATAAAGGGATAACTCGATATCATGTTATACCCTTAACTCATGACCCTTGAAATTTTCCACACTACTTCGGGCTGATATCTGGACCTCACTGTATGTAGGCTTTTGATCCATCATACCTACTCTTCTATAAATACAAATCCAAAGGCAACCAAAAAAAAGTTTGGATTCCCTAGCTATGGAGACTCTACTACTTCTTCATCTCTAACCATTCCTTCATTAAAGTCACCTAAGAAACAACTATTTGCTATTGTAGGATTTAGATCAGCAAATCCTTGGTACTAGTGCCTCACAAATAGCCTAGAAATTCTATTGCAAATCTAATACCCACTTGATTATGGTCGGATCTTAGGTAATTAGTTGTAATCCAGAGAGAGAACAACTAATAAAAGATTCAAGTGGACATAGGTCGGAGATTATATCGAGCCACCATAAGAATTATGTTCTCTTTTACTGCTTTTCTATTTATTTAATCTGAACTGGTGCTTTCATCTGATTTTTGGGTTTTGATCCATTTTTTGGTTAATATTTTGATGCTTTCATTGAGAATAAAGAAGTAGATCTAAAAACCTGAAGCTTGAATTTAAGATTCGGAGAAGATGAAGAGACCTAACACTATATCTAGGTTTAGAGGAAGCCAACCAGAGCATGGGGATAAGTAGAAGGTATCCTCAAATTCCATTTACATGACTAGAGAAGAGATGTATGAATGGTCTAAAAAAATGAAAAATGGAGTAATGGACTAATTGTGGGAAATGCTAGAGGGATGTTTCAGAAGGATGGATCAATAAGGAATAGTTGGAGTGGTAGGCGTTTAGAATTGAGAGCATGGAGCTAATGTAGCAGCATCTAGATCTGGAGTGAAGCAAACTGAAACAATGATCCCATGACTCGAAGGCATGATCGATTTGGATCTAAGATGAGCTTTAATATCTGGAACTGATAATGCTAGAGCAAGAGAGGCAAATTGAAGTGCAAATGCAGAATAGCAAAAGCTGGAACCAGAAGCTCACCATAGGAACGGGGGGTAGAACGAAGTTTTGGATCAAAGACTTTCATTGGATGACAACCCCACGATCAGGATGGATTTGGGTCAGGTTCAATGCCCTTCCCCTCCTTTAATAAATGATGCAATATTAACCTCAAACTGCTTACATGTATACGGGATCTAAAATGGTCCCTAGGCACGCTCTAAGTCATGAACTGATTTGGAATTCTGAAGGTGACCTTGATAAGATTAGATGTCTACTAGATGCCCTGACTTTGGCTCCTTGGGTGATGACCGAGAATGAGTAAGAAAGACCAAAAAAGATTGATGACCCTTTGGAATTGATTAATATTTTATAAACCACATTGAATGTGATAACTGATATTGATCGCTTTAAGTCCTGTTCGGAGAGATGGTGTAATGACCCGCCTTTTCAACCATCAAAAGTCAGCATAAATACATCCACTTATTTAAATACTGAACATCCAATCATCGGCAAGGCAAATTATTAGGGTAAAATAAAAGGGAAAAGAACATGGGAAATAGAATCTCACAGTGGAACGATCACATATAATATAACAAAGGTAGTAAAAGTTGTTGCTCTAAAATACGTAGTATATCAGAGATAAAAACAAACCTCGTCATCCTAGACAGTTATAACTTCCTAATCTTATAACAGCTAATGGATATATATAATAATACAATGGAAAATAAAAATATTACGCCAAGTGAACATTTAGCTCTACTCCATGAGCTCCATGTCCCACCAATGAGAACCTGGAAAAACTTGGCCTGATCCGAGCATTATAATAGAATAACATCGGATCAATTTGCAAATACCAGTATGAGAAAACTCAAATAATATGGTGAACATATAATAATTTTACGACACAACACCGCTGATTCATAGAACGAGTTTTACCACACAATAAAAACTTCCACACATGAATGAATGGAAACACATTAAAACCAAAACCCAAACTTGAAAGAATGGGCATAAACAAGATCCAAATCCAAACTTAAAGAATGGACATAAATAAGTAAATATCGAGGAGAGCTCAAGGCAATTCTCGATGCAATAAAGAAAACAGTTCAAACATTTGAATCAATCACAAGGAAAAGGAACTTTCCAACAATGACTAGGAGGATGTGCCCCCTTTACCGATAGTATACCTCTTGACAATATACTTGAGAGGGTAATTTTCTCCTGTGATTCTCTAGGAAATGTGCAAGTTGGATCCCGCCAACCTTATCGAGTACCGAGTAGTTTATATCTCCATGCACATACCATCGAATCGTATCTAAAGTAGATGTGAAGATACCCCAATGGAAGCAACCCATATAGCTTGACGTCTATTTTCTTTTTGGTTTTGGTCATTTTTTAGCAAAGGATATCAATGTTCAAATAAGCAAAAAGTCATAAATTGACGATACACATAGAAGAAAGATGAAGCGATAGTCAGTAAGCCAACGATCATAAATAATTAGAGTTATCGTATATGGAAATTAAATCTCATGCCCTTATCACTACACTCGTTTTCAGACTTGTACTATCCCTCGGTTGAAAATGAAGTCGGGCAAGTTAAGGTAGTGTTACCTCTACACATTGCCTTAGCAACAATTTTAACCTTTGAGATGGAAATGGTTTTTCATACCTCGACATTTAGTGCCGAGTATGACTAAATCCTTTCCATATAAGCAATATCGTTTACAGAAATTAGATTTCTTCTCTTTTCCATAACTGAATCAAACATTTAAAACCCAAACTAGTGCTTGGTTTTCACATCACAAATATTTGCAAAACACTTTAAAATATACTCTTTAAAAATATTCCCTTTTAATGAGCTAACTATATTTCTAAGTGTATTAAGAAAAAGAAGGGTAAAAATGTCATTAAAGCATCGTTTACTATAAAAGAAAAACCATTTACACTTAGCATTATTTTAAAAATTCCTTTAATAAATCAATCAATTATCTATAAACACCTTTATTAAATTAGATAATTAATTTTAAACACCTTTATTTAAAATAATTAATTAACCTTAAATAAATAAATAAATAACCTTAAAATACTTAAAATGATTAATTAAATTTAAACATCATTTATTAAAATGATTAATTGATCTTAAACATCATTGTTAAAAATGTTTAATTAACTTTAAAACATCATTATTAAAATGATTAATTAATCATAAACATCATTATTTTAAAATGATTAATTAACTTTAAACACCTTTATTAAATCATTTAATTAACTTTAATCTCCTTTATTAGACCAGTTAATTAACTTTAAACATCATTAATAAATTTATTAATTTACTTTATTATTGTTAAATAATAATTAATAATATTTTCACACCTCTAGTTCTTTTCTAATACTTATACAGTCCTTACAAACCATTTGAAAGGAATTAGAAAAATATTTAAGATAAATAACCTTTATAATTTAAACAACATTAATTATCCCAAGGAGTAAGTGAATCAAATTTTGTAATCTCTTTATAAATTTAAAACAACATTAATTATCCTGAAAGGTAATTATTAAATTTATAACTCCTTTTATGATTTTTAATCAGCACTTATCCTTTATTTTTAAAATTCCTAATTTTTTTGAAAATGTAGTTCAAACAACTTTCAAAGTGCAAAACATGACCAAAATTTTATTTTTTGAAAATACAAGATTAAGTTCAACATGTAAAAAGGTTTAACGGGATGATACTTTGTAAGTGATGGTATAGCAAAAATCACTAACAATGCTTATACAAATCAAATAGTATGTCAAAAATATTTCATCCGAACATCAATATTGGAAACATAAGAATAAAAATAAATAAATAATGGCGAGAAACCACTTAGGTCTCTATGTAAAAGTCCTATATAAATCACACATATGAATATGTATTTCAAAGCATTTTGTGGCGACCTATTTGCTACGTACACTCCAACTTTCCATTTGTTTTGTTCCATATAATACAATGGTTATTTGTGCCATCTTCCTTTCAAGCGAGAATTTAAATCCAAACAACCAAATAATAATATAGACTATCACCCAAACACTCAGAACTAATTTATAGCAACATAGTTATCATATAATTATTTAAAGGTGAGTAAACTCATAGAAATTCTTATTGACATTTTCGCATTTCGGTTGGAACTAAAATAGATTTTAGCTCAAAATTCTACTAGCTTCAAATCCAATTAAATTAGTTCCAATGCATAGACAACGTCCGTACGAGTCCAATGCAAAAGATCGCATTCGAATTCGACCTTGCATGAGCAAAATATCGATTTCATAAGATTTAGATTTTAAAATATAATCAATTATTTCAATCACTTTAATTAGTTTAGTACCCAAATTGTGACATCCCGGAATTTTGACCCTATTATTATTATAAGTTTTTAATCCAATTTAAATAAAATATAAGATTTTCATTTATAAATAAATAAGAATTTGGATATGGGTTATAAAGGAATATAACTTCAAAATATAAAATAGACTCTTTTTACAATATTCAAAAATTAAATCTGTTTTATTTATTTAAAATAAAAGTTAAGTATGAATGACAATTATTATCAGATGTATATGTATGCAGTTAAGAATAATAACAAGTACAATAACATAATCATATTCATAAATACATTAATGCACATATAAGTATACAAACCAAATATTTGTAATATTGAACTTTAAATAAAAATAAGATTTAAGCAATGTTTCTAACAATAACTTTTATAACTAAAATAACATAAGCTTATAAATATTTAACATGAGTTTCTATATAAATATAAATACTTATAAATATGGCTATAAACATAAGCTTCTTTATATTTAACATAAATATAACATAAAGGTAGGATTACAAACATGAGTACAAATATAATAGGTATAAGATATAAATAGAAATGAAAACATTTAGTTCAAACACAAATGAGAACCTGCATATGTCTTATACAAATAATTTGGCCAGCAAAGCATTATATGTTTACTTAAGTTTGAAGTCGAAATGTATAAAAACTGTAAACATCTTTGTAAACATATTAGTGCATAAGAAAATAAAATCTGCAAACTGAATATGCTAGTATAAATAATAAGAACAAAACCTGCAGCACACATTCTTTTTGTTATATGTTCACATGAGTTTGTTCAAATAAAACAAAAAGAAATATGCAAGTATGAAATAAAATACATTAGTATAAATTAACCTGCAAGCTAATTTTTATACATCAGAAAACAAATCTGCAAAAAAACATCTTTGAATAAATCTTTATGTCAGTCAACATTAATTGTATGTTAGCATAAATAAAGCACATTGGTAAAAACAAGCCTGTAAACATCTTTGTACTTAATATGTTGGTCAGCAAAGCATCTAATCTATGTTAACTTAAAGAAGACATAAATATTAAGTAGCATACATATTTGTCTGGAAAAAAAAAATATCTCAGCCGAAATGGTTGAAATATCTTAGGCTTTAGTACATAGGAAATTAAACAAGATAATTATTATGTCAAGCTTATGCAAGAAGACACTTTGTTCAAGTTATATATATTTGTATACATCATTTCTTATACCTTAATTCATCTGTATCTTCAAAAACAAAAGAAACTTCACAAAACTGAGCAGAAGCAAAAGAATATAAACCAAACTTTATATTTGCAAGTTCAAAATAAAGTTCAGAGAACAAAGAAGTTACTGGAATTCAAATTTTGCAACTGCAGTTTTCTTACTATCCTCTGTTTCAAGTTCCTACTACAATCTTGGTGAGTAAACTAAATTATAACTTTTAATATGTTGATTATGAAGAGTAGTTATGTGGATGCTTAAGTTCTATAATATGGACTATGTTCTGTCAGTGTTAACTTGTTCTTTCAGGTTTCTATTTTGTTTTCTGTTCTGTTGAAAAAAAAATCTAAAGAATATATTTCATACTTTTATTTAAAGCTAACTTCTTTAATTAGTGCATTAACTAAATAAAATTTTACAGTAAAATAAATTGTAAAACATTATATATCAGTGAATTATAAAACACTGTAAACCAAATTTTACAGTAAAAGGGAAATAAGGGTAAAATTCGAATAATTCGAATTGTAAACTTGAATTTGTATATTGATACTACATTCAAAGATATGATTTTTAAGATAAAAATTATAATTTATAGTTAGCAAATTTGGGAGCAGTTAAATGGTAAGCCAAAAATGTATTTTGGTGAAACTCTGATTATACAAACAATTATAGCTATTGTGATTCAACATGAAGCTAGTGTATCGATTATAGATCAACAGAAAAATGTTAGATAAATTTTTTATTGCAAGAATTTGTGGGAATTATGAAAAGTAGGGTTTTTGTACTCTGTATATTTGGGTTTGGTTGAGTGATTCTCGCGACATCACCTTGCAATCGAGTGTCGCGTGGGTTTGGGAGAAGTTAAGGGGTGGTGTCGGCAAGCTATGGCCGAAGTTTTGACCTCTCCGGTGGCGGCGATCACTATCGCGAGGCGATTTTGTGAACGGTGTTTGGGTTACAGTTCGACTTTTAGGTCGAATTTTGATTTCGTGCGTATGGGGTTGAAATGGGTTTTGTTATCGAGTAAGTGGAGGAATTACGACTTGTGGGTGGCGTCGCAAGATGTTAGCGCGGTGGTGGACCGCCGTGCACGTGCACGGCGGCGGAGATGATGGTGTTTTGGGTCGACTCGAGTAGGTACGTGGAACGCTTCGAGTTTGATGCTGGGTCGAGTGTTTATGCGCGTGAGATTTTAAGTTTTTAACAGTTTATAAGAAACTTAAGTTTAGATATAAAAAAAAGTAACAGTGAAAGGAAGGAACAAGGGAGAAGAAGAGAGGCAGGGGAGGATCGCGTGAATATTTCTGGGTGGATTCGAGTCCTACCCGAGGCGAGCTCGAGGTTGTCTTCGGGTTTGAGAAGGCAGAAATTTGGGCTAACTGTAGTATGATAGTAAAGGTAATTAAGTTGAGTATAAACTATGTTATTAAGTATGAAACAATTTGACTTTGAAAATCTTGAATGTTTTGCTGAAACAAAAATGGAGTAGTTAATTTAAAATGGAAATTAATTATGTAGGTAATGAAATTTATAATTGTGATTTAAAAAGTAGATCAAACTTAATTCAAATTAATAATTAAAGATTTTAATAATAGTCTTGTATAAAATCATATATAATCAAGAATTCAATTAATCATTTGAAGTTGATTAATTAACAAATCAGAGATAACTGATTAAATAAATAATTAATGGTGGAACGATTAAGTTAATTAATAATTAATGATTAATTAAGCAATTAATAATAATTAATTGTGTAATTAAGTTTTATAAATCAATAATTAAGGTTATTGATTAGTAATTAAGAATGTATTTCATTAATTAAGGAATAATTAATAAATAGAAATAAGTTAATTAATCGTAATTGATTAAACATGAATAAAATATAATTTATATTTAAGTATGCAATTAAGTTTAAAACAAATCAAACTAAATGTTGATATGAATCGATGATTATATTGATTGCCTCTGATGATTATTTATATCCTGTGATGTTCTGTGATATTCTGGATATATCTGTGATGATTGTGTATGATTTATCTGTGTTAACTTGCTATATGATTTATCTAATGTTAATTATCTGTGTTAAATTGCTATATGAATTCAATTGTTAAATTTAAATTGTTAAGTTAATTAGACAACTTGGACTTTAAAATGGCGTTTGGATCCGATGAGACCGGGATCGGAAGAATCAACTTTTGATTCTCCGAAAACCACATCGATCCAAATTAAACGTTAGGTCGTATAATCTCAAGTGAAGATCGAGATGGTGTTTTCAGAATGCAAGGGTTAGCGTCGTTAACTTTGAGGGTGATTCCAAAACGAGTGTAACGAGATAATGCCTTCAGTTTCGTTCGAACCCGAAACGAACTTGTATGGATTGAATGCTTTCAGCACATCGTCAGGCGGACGATGAGCATTCTAAGTGATATGTTCTAAAAAGGTAATCGCAGCCTCAAGCCCCATCAACCGGGAATAGCTAAAACCGGGGAGGTGCAGCAAGGTTGGTGGGTCATGCCCAAGCAGGACGAGATATACCCCTGTCTAGATGTCCCTTTATTCGGTTGTGTGGGCGGTTGGATGTACACCAACTGCGGGGTTATCTTGTTCGGGACTGTTCAGTAAGGAATGGTTCCGGCCTTGTGTTGCAGGGGAGTTAGGGTGGCTCCTCGGTACTGTGATCTAGACCACATACTGTGACGGGCGGCACCCAGTAGCCCTGCCATTGTATGGGATCCAATTTCCAATAAGCGCCGTACGTTTTGATTGTGCCCAACTATGTTGAAATGTGAGATGTAAGCATTTCAGCTATTTCTGTATTTTACTTGAAAACCCTAGACACTATTCTAATATCACTGGATTTCCTATAAAATGTTTTGGTTAGCGTAAGGTAAAAACTTACCCGGATTTATTTGTGGGGAGTCTTACGTGATACCTTTCTTTTAAATGATTTTCAAAGTTAAACAACTTTAACCTGTTTACTTATACCAGACCCATGTCTGACCCGGAGTTTATTTTTGTTTTTCATAAACTTTCGGGTACCTAAATTTTTTTACGGGTAGCCAAGGGATTCAGGTTAGCTTTGACGACTACTGGAAGAGCAATGGAGCAGGAGGCTTCAGCGTTGTAGACATATATATATCTTTATAGTTCCGCTGTGTTAGTTAGTTTATGATATTTGAGATGTATGTTCTGACAGATGTGTATATGATAGTCATGTTGTATGATATGGTTCAACTCTGATGTATATATATATATAACTATGTAATATTTATGTTGATATATTATATTTTATTCCGTTCCGCTGTGAGATTCTGATGTTGTTGTTCTTTCTTTTCTTTTCTTTTCTATTTCTATCCCTTTCTTTTTATTGATGACACGACTTTCTGGGCATAGAAAGTTTGGATCGTCACAGGTGGTATCAGAGCGCTAGGTTGAGTGAATACCTAGGCTCTTGAGTGATTTCTTTCTTGAGAGAGCGTATTTGTAATTTTGATATATATACATATTTATTTCTTTCTACCTATTTACTGGGTTACCTGTTCGGGTATTCCAATATAAGTTATAAGGTAGGTAGGGTAGTGGTGTGTGAAACACGACTACCGACGGTTAGAGTTTTGAATATTTGTAGTTGGAGTGTATTTGTCGAGACTGTAGACCTATTACTGTCTCGAGTGAGCTTTGGATGGTGTGAGGATTTCATGGTTGGAGTGTGATTTTGGATGAGCTTGAGTTTGGATCTATCGGATGGAAGTGCATGATATCTTGATATCTCAAGGTGTTGTAGCTGTGTGATGAGACAGTGAGTTTGGATATCTCTGAAGGTGTTTCTTTGGAACAAGTTAAGGAAGTAAGTCCGTTTCGGAATTGTGTCCAAGTTCAGTAGGGTATTTTTGTTTGATTGAGGCCCAAGTTTCGCGAAGAGCTTTGAATAGAAGTCTTTGGACATTGAGGATTAGCCATATAGCTGGAAGTGTTCTGTATGCTGTCGAGAAGGTTTGTTGATTAGCAGTTTTCTTGGGGTGATTTCAGAAGTAGCAGAGTGGATTCATTTCTTCGATGGATTGACCTGAAAAGTATTTGGCTGTTCTGGATTATGAAGAGTGAACAAACTTATTTGGGTAGAATTGCCAGAGCGTTGTGCGACAATTCTGGAATTCATTTGTGTAATCTTTTGCAAGGAGTTGAGACTTCTCAAGAGAAAGTTGAGGAAAATCGAAGTGGTTCAAGATTTTTCTGATGTTTTTGAAGAAGTTATGTGTCTACCGCCACATCGAGAGATTGAGTTTCATATTGATTTGATTCCAGGAGCTGTGCCGGTGATGCAGTCCAGTAGGAGAATACCTCCTAGAGAGAGAGAAGAGTTGGTTAAGCAGACGCAAGATCTTTTAGGGAAGGGTTTGATAAGACCCAGTTTTGCTTGTTGGGACTCTGCTGCTGTGTTTGTCACCAAATCGGATAGTTCGCTAAGGTTCTGTGTTGAATAAGTTTGTGTTGGCATTCATTGATGATATTTTGGTTTACTCCAAATCGGAAGAGGAGCACAGACAGCATTTGAGAATTGTATTGGAAACTCTGAGGAAGCATGTGTTGAAGGCAAGATTTACAAAGTGCCATTTCTGGAAATCGGAAGTTATTTTTTTTTGGGGCACATTATTTTGGGTGAAGATATCTCTGTAGCCTGACGAAAGGAGAATCTATTCTAGAATGGAAGCAATTGATGGAAGTTCGTAATTTTCTGGTTTGGCTGGCTACTACAGAAAATTTATTAAGGATTATTCCAAGATTTCTTCGCATCTGACCAAGCTAACAAGAAAAGGAACCAAATTGAAATGGACACCTCAGTGTGAAGAAGCTTTTCAGGAATTGAAGACAAGACTAACTAGTGTACCAGTACTTGTTATTCCTGATGGGAAGAGAAAATTTGAAGTATATACGGATGCATGTTTAGTTGGATTGGGTGCAGTATTGATACAGAAAGATGATTGGAATTCAGATGTCAAGGTACTCTAAGGATTAATAGTCGTTTGTGTGTGCCTAATATTGATGGACTGAAACAAGAAGTTTTAGCTGAGAGTCATCGTTCCAAATTGAATATTCACCCGGGAATTTCGAAGATGTATAAAGATATGAGGAGAGTTTTCTGGTGGCCGAATATGAAGAGGGATGTAGCTGCTTTTGTAAATAGTGTGACATTTGTCGACAAGTGAAGGGAAAGCAATAAAGGTCTGCTGGACTATTGCAACCTTTGGAAATTCCAGATTGGAAATGGTAAATGATCTCGATGGATTTTATTGACAGTTTGCCTAGAACCAAGAAAGGAAATGAAGTAATATGGGTTATTGGAATCGTTTAACGAAGAGTGCCCATTTTATTCGGGTTGAAGAGACTCGTACTATAGTTTCCTTGGCGGAAATTTTCTTGAAGGAGATAGTTCAATTGCATGGTGTTCCTATCAGCATAGTAAGCGACCGTGATCCTATTTTCACTAGAAATTTTTGGGAAGCTTTGCAATCAGCAATGGGAACTAGTTTGAGATTAAGTACAGCCTATCATCCTCAGACGGACGGACAGACGGAGAAAACTTAATCGAATTCTGGAAGATATGCTTCGAGCTTGTGTATTGGACTTTGGTAAATCATGGGAAGACCATCTTCATTTAGTGGAATTTTCTTATAATAATAGTTATCAAGCGAGTATTAGGATGACTCCTTAGGAAGCTCTGTATGGAAGACCCTGTAGATCCCCATCTTGTTGGATTGAATCGAATGATCGACTTGTACTCGAACCCGACCTAATTCGAGAAGCTTGTGCGCAAGTGAGCTTATAAAGAATGGGAGCTGCTCAAGATCGTCAGAAGGAATATGCAGATAAGAGACGAAGACCATTGGAATTTGAGATCGGAGAGTTTGTTTTTATTAAAGTTTCCTCAATCAAGGTGCTATAAGATTCGGAAAAACAGGGAAAACTTGCTCCGAGATATATTGGTCCATTCCGAGTATTGGAAAGAATTGGAACTGTAGTCTATAGGATTGAATTGCCAGAATGAATGTCTGGGATTCACAATGTATTTCATGTGTCTCATTTAAGGAAATTTATTCATGACCATCATTAGTGGTAGAACCAGTTATTCAGGAAGATTTAGAAGTAGAACCCAACCTGACTGTAGTTAGAAATCCTATTCAGATTGTAGATCATGACGAGAAGCAACTCAGGAACATAGTGGTGAAACTCGTCAAGGTACAATGGAGTAAGGATCCCAGAGATTGTACCTGGGAAACTCTTGATTGTTTTAGGAAAGCTTATCCAGATTTTTTTCCGGATAACTAGTAATGTAGTTAGGATTGACTGTTTGATTGTTTGTTTTTGTATGGATGTAATGTATGTTTGGATTGTTAATATTTAGCTTTTGAAATTAACTGTTGTTTAAATTTCCGAGACGAAATTCTTTTAAGGGGGGAGGAATGTGACATCCCGGAATTTTGACCCAATTATTGTTATAAGTTTTTAATCCAATTTAAATAAAATATAAGATTTTCATTTATAAATAAATAAGAATTTGGATATGGGTTATAAAGGAATATAACTTCAAAATATAAAATAGACTCTTTTAACAATATTCAAAAATTAAATCTGTTTTATTTATTTAAAATAAAAGTTAAGTATGAATGACAATTATTATCAGATGTATATGTATGCAGTTAAGAATAATAACAAGTACAATAACATAATCATATTCATAAATACATTAATGCACATATAAGTATACAAATCAAATATTTGTAATATTGAACTTTAAATAAAAATAAGATTTAAGCAATGTTTCTAACAATAACTTTTATAACTAAAATAACATAAGCTTATAAATATTTAACATGAGTTTCTATATAAATATAAATACTTATAAATATGGCTATAAACATAAGCTTCTTTATATTTAACATAAATATAACATAAAGGTAGGATTACAAACATGAGTACAAATATAATAGGTATAAGATATAAATAGAAATGAAAACATTTAGTTCAAACACAAATGAGAACCTGCATATGTCTTATACAAATAATTTGGCCAGCAAAGCATTATATGTTTACTTAAGTTTGAAGTCAAAATGTATAAAAACTGTAAACATTTTTGTAAACATATTAGTGCATAAGAAAATAAAATCTGCAAACTGAATATGCTAGTATAAATAATAAGAACAAAACCTGCAGCACACATTCTTTTTGTTATATGTTCACATGAGTTTGTTCAAATAAAACAAAAAGAAATATGCAAGTATGAAATAAAATACATTAGTATAAATTAACCTGCAAGCTAATTTTTATACATCAGAAAACAAATTTGCAAAAAAACATCTTTGAATAAATCTTTATGTCAGTCAACATTAATTGTATGTTAGCATAAATAAAGCACATTGGTACAAACAAGCCTGTAAACATCTTTGTACTTAATATGTTGGTCAGCAAAGCATCTAATCTATGTTAACTTAAAGAAGACATAAATATTAAGTAGCATACATATTTGTCTGGAAAAAAAATATCTCAGCCGAAATGGTTGAAATATTTAGGCTTTAGTACATAGGAAATTAAACAAGATAATTATTATGTCAAGCTTATGCAAGAAGACACTTTGTTCAAGTTATATATATTTGTATACATCATTTCTTATACCTTAATTCAACTGTATCTTCAAAAACAAAAGAAACTTCACAAAACTAAGCAGAAGCAAAAGAATATAAATCAAACTTTATATTTGCAAGTTCAAAATAAAGTTCAGAGAACAAAGAAGTTACTGGAATTCAAATTTTGCAACTGCAGTTTTCTTACTATCCTCTGCTTCAAGTTCCTACTACAATCTTGGTGAGTAAACTAAAATATAACTTTTAATATGTTGATTATGAAGAGTAGTTATGTGGATGCTTAAGTTCTGGAATATGGACTATGTTCTGTCAATGTTAACTTGTTCTTCCAGGTTTCTATTTTGTTTTCTGTTCTGTTGAAAAAAAAATCTAAAGAATATATTTCATACTTTTATTTAAAGCTAACTTCTTTAATTAGTGCATTAACTAAATAAAATTTTACAGTAAAATAAATTGTAAAACATTATATATCAGTGAATTATAAAACACTGTAAACCAAATTTTACAGTAAAAGGGAAATAAGGATAAAATTCGAATAATTCGAATTGTAAACTTGAATTTGTATATTGATACTACATTCAAAGATATGATTTTTAAGATAAAAATTATAATTTATAGTTAGCAAATTTGGGAGCAGTTAAACGGTAAGCCAAAAATGTATTTTGGTGAAACTCTGATTATACAAACAATTATAGCTATTGTGATTCAACATGAAGCTAGTGTATTGATTATAGATCAACAGAAAAATGTTAGATAAATTTTTTATTGCAAGAATTTGTGGGAATTATGAAAAGTAGGGTTTTTGTACTCTGTATATTTGGGTTTGGTTGAGTGATTCTCGCGACATCACCTTGCAACCGAGTGTCGCGTGGGTTTGGGAGAAGTTAAGGGGTGGTGTCGGCAAGCTATTGCCGAAGTTTTGACCTCTCCGGTGGCGGCGATCACTATCGCGAGGCGATTTTATGAACGGTGTTTGGGTTACAGTTCGACTTTTAGGTCGAATTTTGATTTCGTTCGTATGGGGTTGAACTGGGTTTTGTTATCGAGTAAGTGGAGGAATTACGACTTGTGGGTGGCGTCGCAAGATGTTAGCGCGGTGGTGGACCGCCGTGCACGTGCACGGCGGCGGAGATGATGGTGTTTTGGGTCGACTCGAGTAGGTACGTGGAACGCTTCGAGTTTGATGCTGGGTCGAGTGTTTATGCGCGTGAGATTTTAAGTTTTTAACAGTTTATAAGAAACTTAAGTATAGATAAAAAAAAGTAACAGTGAAAGGAAGGAACAAGGGAGAAGAAGAGAGGCAGGGGAGGATCGCATGAATATTTCAGGGTGGATTCGAGTCCTACCCGAGGCGAGCTCGAGGTTGTCTTCGGGTTTGAGAAGGCAGAAATTTGGGCTAACTGTAGTATGATAGTAAAGGTAATTAAGTTGAGTATAAACTATGTTATTAAGTATGAAACAATTTGACTTTGAAAATCTTGAATGTTTTGCTGAAACAAAAATGGAGTAGTTAATTTAAAATGGAAATTTATTATGTAGGTAATGAAATTTATAATTGTGATTCAAAAAGTAGATCAAACTTAATTCAAATTAATAATTAAAGATTTTAATAATAGTCTTGTATAAAATCATATATAATCAAGAATTCAATTAATCATTTGAAGTTGATTAATTAACAAATCAGAGATAACTGATTAAATAAATAATTAATGGTGGAACGATTAAGTTAATTAATAATTAATGATTAATTAAGCAATTAATAATAATTAATTGTGTAATTAAGTTTTATAAATCAATAATTAAGATTATTGATTAGTAATTAAGAATGTATTTCATTAATTAAGGAATAATTAATAAATAGAAATAAGTTAATTAATCGTAATTGATTAAACATGAATAAAATATAATTTATGTTTAAGTACGCAATTAAGTTTAAAACAAATCAAACTAAATGTTGATATGAATCGATGATTATATTGATTGCCTCTGATGATTATTTATATCTTGTGATGTTCTGTGATATTCTGGATATATCTGTGATGATTGTGTATGATTTATCTGTGTTAACTTGCTATATGATTTATCTGATGTTAATTATCTGTGTTAAATTGCTATATGAATTCAATTGTTAAATTTAAATTGTTAAGTTAATTAGACAACTTGGACTTTAAAATGGCGTTTGGATCTGATGAGACCGGGATCGGAAGAATCAACTTTTGATTCTCCGAAAACCACATCGATCCAAATTAAACGTTAGGTCGTATAATCTCAAGTGAAGATCGAGATGGTGTTTTCAGAATGCAAGGGTTAGCATCGTTAACTCTGAGGGTGATTCCAAAACGAGTGTAACGAGATAATGCCTTCGGTTTCGTTCGAACCCGGAACGAACTTGTATGGATTGAATGCTTTCAGCACATCGTCAGGCGGACGATGAGCATTCTAAGTGATATGTTCTAAAAAGGTAATCGCAGTCTCTAGCCTCATCAACCGGTAATGGCTAAAACAGGGGAGTTGCAGCAAGGTTAGGTGGGTCATGCCTAAGCAGGACGAGATATACCCCTGTCTAGATGTCCC
This sequence comes from Allium cepa, assembly GCA_030765085.1. Lineage (NCBI taxonomy): Eukaryota > Viridiplantae > Streptophyta > Magnoliopsida > Asparagales > Amaryllidaceae > Allium > Allium cepa. Next base: position 681,146,006 of record CM060932.1, on the reverse strand, counting down.
TTTATTCGGCTGTGTGGGCGGTTGGATGTACACCAACTGCGGGGTTATCTTGTTCGGGGCTGTTCAGTAAGGATGGTTCCGGCCTTGTGTTGCAGAGGAGTTAGGGTGGCTCCTCGGTACTGTGATCTGGACCACGTACTGTGACGGACGGTACCCCAGTAGCCCTGCCATTGTATGGGATCCAATTTCCAATAAGCGCCGTACGTTTTGATTGTGCTCAACTATGTTGAAATGTGAGATGTAAGCATTTCAGCTATTTCTGTATTTTACTTGAAAACCCTAGACACTATTCTAATATCACTGGGTTTCCTATAAAATGTTTTGGTTAGCGTAAGGTAAAAACTTACCCGTATTTATTTGTGGGGAGTCTTACGTGATACTTTTCTTTTAAATGATTTTCAAAGTTAAACAACTTTAACCTGTTTACTCATACCAGACCCATGTCTGACCCGGAGTTTATTTTTGTTTTTCATAAACTTTCAGGTACCCAAATTTTTTTACGGGTAGCCAAGGGATTCATGTTAGCTTTGACGACTACTGGAAGAGCAATGGAGCAGGAGGCTTCAGCGTTGTAGACATAGATATATATCTTTATAGTTCCGCTGTGTTAGTTAGTTTATGATATTTGAGATGTATGTTCCGACAGATGTTTATATGATAGTCATGTTGTATGATATGGTTCAACTCTGATGTACATATATATATAACTATGTAATATTTATGTTGATATATTATATTTTATTCCGTTCCGCTGTGAGATTCTGATGTTGTTGTTCTTTCTTTTCTTTTCTTTTCTATTTCTATCCCTTTCTTTCTTATTGATGGCACGACTTTCTGGGCATAGAAAGTTTGGGTCGTCACACAAATAAACTTTCTTCCCTAAACTACTAAAATGTGCATATTGACACCAAATCACTCCTATCGTGCACAATCAAGCAAGGATACGGAGTTATGCTCCACTAAATCTCAAACCTTCAATCCAGTTGAACTCCTCTCATCGATCTCGTTTCCTTCGAACCAATGAATCAAAGCTTGATCCAACCTCCATCACGACCTAGACTTCTTCGTTTATTGTACATGGAAATTGCACCTCCTAAAACAATAATGCAACCCACCAGATCGACACTCCAGAGCTCCTCCGCAAGAAAAACCCATTGCTACCCTCATCGAAGCCATCATCGCCTAAATCACTCAAAAAGTGGATCCTTAGTTCATGCCTTGCATACTCCCAACATTGGCCAATCCCAAATCTTCACCAAACAACCCCAACTCACCATAGATCGAAGCTCTTATGAAAACCAAATCAAAGGAACTTGTTTTATAATTTTTTGTTATTTATTTGTGTTGATCTTAATTTTTGAAGGCTTGAGGTCATTTTTAATGTTACAAGAAAAATAGAAAATTAGAGAGAGGGAAATGGGAATGAACTTTTGGGTAGTGTTGACTTTCATTTTAGCTTTATAAACAGTTCCATCTAATTATTTGAGTTGATCTTAATTTTTGAAGGCTTGAGGTCATTTTTAATGTTACAGGAAAAATAGAAAATGAGAGAGAGGGAAATGGGAATGAACTTTTGGGTAGTGTTGACTTTCATTTTAGCTTTATAAACAGTTCCATCTACTTTACTTATAACTCAAGTAAAACTATGTTTAAACTCAAAAGCAACCATCCTATCAAGTCATTTTCAAATTTTTGAATTTTGATTTAGTTTAAAAATGTTTTGAAATGAAGGTTTTATGTTGTCCTACTGCACACTATTTAGTTCGTGTATGATGCACGAATGATGGAAATAAAATTACGATCATGCACCAAAATGTGACACAATCACAAATCAAAAATGAAATACACAGGTTATTTTATTCTATGAAATTTCAAAAATACCATTGTATGTCAAAAATACGTCAAATGATATTTTAAATATTTTCCAAATTAAAAATTATGAAAAAATACTATAATTCAATTAAGAATACTACAATAAAAATCAAGTCTTTTATTAATAACTGATTTTCTTGTTATTTATTCGAACTATTTATTATTGTAAATAAATTAACAAAATGAATTCACCATTATTATTTAGTTATTAAAAGGAGTTAAATAAGTTCTATCAAATCCATTTAATTAATATTTAATCCATATTTTAAATATTTAAATAACCCTATATTTGAATTCAAGTTATTAAAATTTTAAATCAATTATTTAAATATTTAAAATTAATTAAATATTGAAAAATGAAAATGATAAAATTTTGAAATGTTACAGATGGGACCGGAATGTAGGGTGCAAGTACCCTTGTCAAGAGCAAGCGGATAGACTTGTATGATATTGATCGCTTTAAAGTCCCATCCAGAGAGACGGGAGTGGAGTGCAAGGTGCAAGTTCTCTTGCCAGAGTGCGAGTGAATAGACTTGTACAAAAAGTAAATCCCCTCGCCAAAGAGTGAGTGGATGGGCTTGCTTGGTCGTTGGGATCCTTTGTTGGAGAGCATACAAACTCGGCAAGGATCCGAAGAGATCGAAACCCTTGTTGGGCGATAGATGATCTGGATAGATAGTCCCCTCAAATTAAACGGTAAACAATTTGAAGAGATCGCACATTAAACTAAATATAAAATGATCCGAAGAGAACACACTTTAAGATGAATATAAAATGATCCAAAGAGATCGAACATTAAACTGAATAGAAACCGATCTGGAGAGATCATGTATTAAACTAAATATAAGACGATATGAAGAGATCCAACCCTAGAATGGATGTACATTAAATAAAAGTATTTGAACGCCTTGTAGTTAAAATAAAACAGATAAACCTCGGATGAACACGGGATAACTTTAGTATATGATGTAACAACTCTAAATGAAATCGAAATGATAATGATGTATGAAAAAGGGCTGGAGTCCTTAGTTGTAATAGGTTTGGATCAATCTTTGATTTACAGGAAAATTTAAAGGAACTGGACGATTCACTAAGATTGAAGCATCCGAAGAGCTCAACTATCAAATATTGACTTTTGAAATTTATTCTTAAGCAAAGCATACCTTACATTCGTAAAACATACTTTGGAGGGCATGAGTTAACCAATTTTTTAGAAAAACAGATCTCAGTTGGACTTAGAGGATCAAAATAATGATGGAAAGGCTTGAAATCTAGAAGGCACACTCAAATGAACTAAGGAAATAAATCAAGGAAATTTCAGCCAAAAATATGCTAAGGGTATAATTTGGTAATGACCTATACCCTAAAACTCAGTTCGAGTTATACTGGTCCATGCATAGCCTCTTCGACTTCACATGAGTTATTCTCTATCTCTTCCATGCATGTCTAAGTGATTTCATAGAGTTCTGGATGACCTATCTCAAGAATTGAAGAGTTAGCTCCTGTGAACAATAGGACAAACTAAATTGTGAAGGAGTGATCATCAAACAAGTCAATGATCTATGAAAACACAAGGGGCACCCCAAAATGAAGGAAGAATCATGATCCAAAAAAGTAAAAGTTTTCCTTTAAAGGTATAACTCAGTACCAAGTTATACCTTTAACCGATAAGCCCTTCAAATTTTCCACATTACTTCAGGCTGATATCTAGACCTCACTGCAAGCGGACTTTTGATCTATCATGCCAGCTCCTCTATGAATACAAACCCAAGGGAAACCAAAACAAGATCTCGATTCACTGGCTATGAAGACTCTCCTACTTCTTCAACTATAATCTTTCCTCCATTAAATTCATCTAGGAAACAACTTTTATTTTTTCTAGAATTTAGATTAGAAAATTCTTGGTAACAGTGACTCACAAACAACCTAGAAATTCTATTATAAACCTTAGATCAACTTTATTGTGGTCAGATCTGAGATAATTAGTTGTAATCTAGAGAGAGCATCTAATGAAGGATTCAAGTAGGCGTAGGTTGGAGATTATGCTGAACCACTTAAAAATTATGTCTCCTTTTACTACTTTTCTGTTTATTTAATCTGAACTGGTGTTTTCACCTGATTTTCGAATGTTGATCCATTTACTGGGTTAAATTATTTAAAGATTAGTAGAATTCTCTTAAGTAGTAATTCTTCATGTTTTCAACCTCTATTATCAATCTTGTAATTTTCCCTTTCTCAAAAAGAAATAAAATCTCATCTTTCCAAAGTGGATGTACACTATCTGACGATAGAGGAACACCTATAAATCGTGTGTGATCTTTTTCCTATTTGTGCATCTGTGATCTGTTGTTTCCTAATTTTGAATTCTTTTGTTCCTGTTTATTTTATAGCACTACTATACGATCTAATTGCTTCCCTACGCATTTTGATTAATTTATAATTATTTGTGCGAATTTACCCCAACAGTCTGGCATTGTAGGTTCTTGCTAAAGGATAGGGCTAAAAGGTGTTCGATAAAATGGCAGGATATGGAAAAGCAAGTAAGGAGGTTAGACCTATCCAAGAATATGCATCCTACACTACAGGTTTATGTATAGCATCCAGTCCATAGTTAGCTATAGAGAAGCGGAACGAAAATAATGATTTTGATTAATGGTAGTGAAAGACGAAGGCAGTGTTGGGAAGAAATCATGTTCATCGGGTTGTGTTTGACATAGAATCGTTGCAGTGGATATCTCAGAATAGGAGAGGATAGAGATGAAAGAATGGGCCTTTAGTGCCCTCAAATTGGCCATAGCTGACAACATCATCCTAGAGATTAGTAGTGAAAGTACCACTAGAGGCTTGTGGAAGAAATTAGATGATCTTTACATAAAGAAGTTGCTCAAGAATAGGCTAATTTTATTATAGACTTTCTTTAGTTACAAGATGCAGGAAGGTACATGTCGAAAGCACATCTTAACTTGTTCGATGGCTTGATGATAAAAATGAAATCTATTGATTTAAATGTGGGAAAAGAGCAAAAGGATATGGTGGTATTGTGCCCTCTTCCAGAGCGATACACAGTATTCGTCAATAGCTTGATCTATGGTAGAAGCATGTCGACATTAGAAGAAGTGAAGACGAGACACCTGGGTGAAGAGATAATGGATTGAATGAAACATATGAGTGAAAGTGGAGAAGCTAGTAGTAGTCAGGGGGTGTTCGTAGAGTGAAGAGGAATGGAGAATAAGGAGAATAATTTTAGAGGGCATTCTAAGTCGAGGAAGCTTGGAAGTGGTTGGTGAGGAAATTCTAGAGACAATAGGTGTCATCATTATAAGAAGAATGACCATTGAAAGAAAGATTGTCTAGATTTGAGGAAGAAAAATGAAGCATATGGTTCTTCATCTATTGCGTTGAAGAAGGTTATTTCGGATGACATATTAACTGCACATGTTTTTGATGTATCAACAATTTAGTGTTGGATTCAGGAGTGTCTTTCCACATGATGCATTTGGAGGAGTGTTTATGTTCTTCTGAAGATATGGAGAAAAGTACCATGTTGATTAGAACGATGCCACTTGAAAATAATTAGGAGAAGGATTAGTGCATATTCACATGCTCAATGGTGTGGTGCACATTATCACTAGAGTCTACTATGTTCTTAGTTTTAGGAAATCTCTTATGTCTATGGGTCAGCTTGCATCTTTGGGTTGCAGGATTACGATAAGGTCAGATGGCTTGACACACTTTGCTCTTGTATTGATGAAAGGAGTGATGGTTCAGAATCTTTATCTGTTGAAAGGGTCTATATTTTTGGAGAGTAGTGTGTTAGAGTTGATAATTCATTAGCTTTGGATGCAACTTGAATTAGGAATCTTAGATTGGTTTATTTTTTGGAGAAGAGTTTGTAGCTGCATCATGGAAGGAAGACAATTAAGGGTGAAAGCTTTAACCATTTGGAATTCTGTCAAGAGTGTGTATTGGTGAAGCAGACAAAGATTTCTTTTGGTTTTGGTAGACATGAGTCCAAAGGAGTACTAGAGTATGTCCATATGGATGTTTAGCGACTACTACCTACAACTTATATTGGAGGATCAAAGAATTTTATCTCTTTTATCGATGACTGCTTTTGAAATGTTTGGGTGTTGTGATAAAAGCTTAGTTGGAGTCGTTTGAGAAGTTTAAAACTTAGAAGGCACTGGTAGAGAATGAAGTAGGAAGGAAGTTGAAGGTGTCGAGATACAACAATTGCATTGAGTTTGTTTCTACGGAGTTCATAGATTTATGTAAGAAATATGAAATTCAGAAACACTTCACTACACCAGGAGATCCATAATCAAAGAGGGCGGCTACATGGATGAATAGGACTTTCATTGTGGACAGAACGAAGAGAGTGTTTTAATTTCCTTTGTTGACCGAATCCTATCTACTAGAGAAAGCTCATTGTTTGAGATTGACGGTGGGTTTATCTAGAGGCTTTTGGGCTGAAGCTTTATCGATTGCGGCATATGTTATCAATCAAATTTTGTGCTCAGCCATTGGTGGAAGATCCCATGGGATAGGTCGATAGGTACATCAATACATATCAGTTATTTTTGTATGTTTGGTAGCCTTGTATATGTTCACTGTACAGGAAATGACAAGTTAGAGGCTAGAGCCTATCAAGGCATATGTTTAGGCTATACAAAAGGCATCAAAGGCTATCACATCTAGAACCCTACTGATAGGAAGATGGTGCACTTAAGACATGTCACATTTGCTGAGTCCTCTTTGTTCAAATCGAAGTAGAATCCACCTAGTTTAGTAGATTTAAAAGATGAAATACTTAAGAATATGGAAACTATTCCCACATATTAGCCTAGTAGTAAAGTTGGAGCTACAAAAGAAGATAGAGTAACTGTAGCCGTCGACACATCACATAAAGGCTCATAGGATTCCTTTAGTAATGATAATAATGGTCATCAAGGTAGAGATTATTCAGCTCAAGTTGCAGTTGCCAGAAGCTTATGCGAAGTTACACCTATTCGGCTAGCACTAGAGTTAGAATGCCACCAAATAGATATTTAGACTGGAATTATGAAAATATTAGCCTTGGTAAATAGTTTTGCTCACAGTGCATGTAATGCAAGGTAAGCCTTTCGACCTTGAAGAAGTTACGAGTTCAAGTGTTAGATCGAAATTTATGCATGTTATAGAGGAGGAGATGGATTCGTTGAAGAAGAATCAGACTTGGAAATTAGCACCACCCCTCCAAGGAAGTTGAGCCATGGGATGTGTTTGCGTCAAAAATGGTCGCCAACACCTAAATAATGTGGAAACACCACAAATCCAATAACCAGTTGCAAACTGAGTGAAGTAGAGAATAAAATATGAAGAATAGAAAATTAAAACAGTATGAAATGAACGCAAGAGGTTTTATACTGGTTCGGCTGACTTTGGCCTACGTCCACTCCAAAGATTTTCCTTTTATCTGTACTGCTGATTACAGTTACAATGATTTGAATTTAAGTAATAAAAACTAAAGAGTATAGCCAAGAGAGAAGAAGAAGATCCCTGTAACGATTGCGGATTTTGCCCGCTCAAAAATCGACATCCATACTTCAAATCGTATTCGAATGCCATAGATTCGAACGTTCAAATCCGATTCGCCGGAGCTTATAACAATCATTAAGTAAACAACACAGCGGAATAAAAGAATAATACATTGATATACAGCTTTGATACAATATCTGATACAACAGATGATCCAATAGATATCAATATACATCAGAGACATGATACAATAAAATAGCAGCGGAAAGAAAATAGATAACATCTAGCAGCAGAACAATAACTCTGAGATAGTCTTCAAAAGAGAACTCCTAGAACTGCAACTCCATTTCCAAGAATCAATCCATCAATAGCTCGAACTCCCAATAACGATGCACCAAGCTAAGCAAGACTGGTGTGGTTCAAAGACTGAACTAACTCCAGATAATCCACTATATCTAACTATCTGAAAAACCCAACTCTAGACTGCTCGTGTAGAAAATAATGAGCACCCAGAGTTTAGGAAAGAAACAATAAACTCCGGATCAGTCGTGGGACTGGTGTGAGCAACAAAAACAGTTTATCTTTTAAAACATTCAAAGAAATATTTTTAAAGTCAATTCGAAATGCTTTTTAAAAATGAGACTACCATAAGACCTCCCGCCACACACACAATGCAAACGCAGACTTGGAGGAGATTTCTTCTTATGATAGTCAAGGATGCTTGATACGCATTAAAAAGAACATTTGATATTATTACTAGTGCATAGTGCAAGAAAAATATTTCGAAAGTAGAATATAAATCTTAGCCAGCATAGGTACCATTATATTATGCCTACTATAGCTACCATATTAGATGGCAGGTTCTACAACTAATACCGTACAAGTCTCGTATTGTTTCTTTGGATTTCCAACGAATGATCAGGCCAAGGAACTTCCCATTGCCACATGAGAATGCCTCTGGATGGACATCCCCGAGAACCAAACCGGATCTCTACCAACACAAGGCCGGGTTACCCCTAACTGAGTAACAACTGACCGAATATGCCATCCCCCGGTCCTTTGGGACCTTTCAACCGAGATCTCGTAATCAATTCACACAATCATAAAGTGTTTTCAACATGAGTAAGTATCTGGGTTCAATACCATGATACCACCCTTTTCCAGACGGAAATGCACATATCCTAAAGGGCGCTACCCCTCATAACCTTGCTGCTTCTTTCCTGTTTTGACCATTCACGGGGTGTGAGGCTCGACGAAGTCACGTCCACAAAAACATACTTTATACAAAAGCCATGCTTTGGGTCAACAAATGATCATAGAAATGATCACCAGGATAGACGATCAAACAAATGATCCTATCACAAATAATCAACACAATGATCATTTCACAGCAACACTCAGTATGTCACATTACCAAATTGGGAATATATTGCTGATAACCTTCAACTACATAACCTCTGAGCTCGTACGTCTCAGAGAAGGGTGTTAAGCTAAAAGAATAAATTCTCCGCCACCAAAAGAAATATATTTGAAAGAAATCGGCTTTATATCTCAACTTGTAATGTCAGACATACTATCCATACAAGTCTGTTCCGGGCTCGAACAGAACCGAAGGCACTTACAAAGAAGTCCTTGCAATCCGGATATTCACAATCCCGATCGGATTTCCCATCACTTAGGGAGTCTCTATACCGGCGCGACTCGGTGCAGAAACAATCGATAGGTCATCCTATCGCTTTCGCAAATACCCGGTCCTCATCACCGGTCTTCAAATGCTATCCATAAAAAGTATCACATATTCGAAATGGGTTATACGACACAAAGGTCCTTTCCCGGCTAAACCGAATAGTGAGCACGATATTTCAAAAATAAATGGATAATGGGATTTCAATTAAGTCACAACTTAATAATTCAAAACTTTCTTTTCAAATGGTTTAAACCGATTACCATTTCAAATCTCTTAAACAAAAAGATTCATTTTTACAACCTTTAACGGTTTAAACAATTTCCACATTTTAACCTTTTAAACAAAAGATTCATTCACAGATTTTCCAAATCAATTTTCATTTCAATTTGATTAACTCGTTAAATCTTTAAATCAAAGATTTAACTTATAGCCTTCAAAACAATTTCATTTCAATTTGATTTAAACAAATCATCAATTTAAATCTGTTAAAAATAAACAGATTTAATTCATAGCTTTCAAAAAGAATTCATTCATAACTTAGGAAAATCATTTCTCTATTCAATCTTGAAATTCCCCTAATTAACTGGAATCTCGGTTCTTATCTAAAAGTGTTTATCATTTGAAAACAACAGTTTTCATTTTGGAAATCTGATTCATTTATACGAGTTGAAATCCTTGGGTTAAATTCAAATTCCCAAAAATAATACTTTAAAAATGATTTAACTCATAATGACTAGTATAATATCATTAATCCCTAGTTTCAAATTACAGAATTCAATTTGAATATTGAATTCAAATTTAAATTAAAGTATTTAAATTCCAACACTTAATCCAGTTATTCAAAATAAATTTCCATCTTTGAAATTCCATTTCAAAAGCTTTTCACTTCTATTCCAATTCCAATTCCAAAACATTTGAATTTAAAAATTCAAATTTTAAACTATTTCAAAAATCTGCGACTTAATCGATTTCCTCGTGAAATCCATAATTGTGTGTATATAAGTGTGGTCCAGGGGTTTAACACAATAGTGCAACATCATTCAATCATCACATATCAAATACAATAATATATTCGATAAGCGATATAAATTTATAACGCTTATCTTTCATACACAGATTCGCAGACATATATATATATCACAGATAATAAATTTCATCATAGATCACAACACAAATCAGGATAATCATAAAGCATCATATAACAGGGATATCAAACCGTTTACCGCCAGTATAATCCAAGCATCTATAGATAGGATTAATTTAATTATTTGATTAATTTAAATCAGATTAAATTTCTATGAATAATTCTTTTCACATTTATTATCAAATAAATTTCAAGTAAGTGATTCTCATTAACTATTCATAATTATTTAATTACTATTCTTAAGTAATTAAACTCAATTTAACTATCGTTAATTATCATTTAATTAACCTTTAAAATCATATATTTAATCATTGATTATTTAATTAATTAAGTTCTAAACTGTAACTTAATAAATCTTAATTACTTGATTAAATAACCTTAATCATTTGTTTAAAAGAAAACTCTTTATTAATTTAATAAATCTTATTTACAAATTTATTTACCTTAATTAATTTAGCTCAAATCTTAATTTCTTGATTTAAATAAATTAAATCAATTATTCACTTGAACTAATTTAATGAGTGCATATCATTTTATCTTTACTAATTCAATTTTAAAACATTTTCTAACTAATGTTTTAATTATCATCACAAATCAAATTTAAACAATTTAAATATTAAAACTTCTTTGATTTCAGACTAGGATTCAAATTTATCTTTAATTCAGATTTAAATTTAAACTTAAACTTTCAATTTCAACTTGCTTAAATTTTTCATTTAAAATTTCAACTTCATTTCAAATTTCTTTAATATATATTGAATTTCTTTTGAGTTATTAAAACAATTTGAATTTAAAACTTCTTTATGTTTAAAGTAAACTCTACCTTCAACTTGAATTTATATTAACATTTCAATTTGAACTCAGCTTTTAAAAATCTTGGTTTAAAATTTAAATTGGTTTTAAAATTCTCAAGCCAAAACAGTTTCAGGTTTCAGGTAAAAAATTGAAACAAGAATTCGACCCGAGACCCCCCTGCTAATGCTTCGAGTCACTTACTCGATTTACTCGAGTACCACTTCGGGTAAAAACCCACTGGAACGCTGCTTCTACCCAAACGACATCACCAGGTACAAGAAGATGCACCGTGCACCTGCACGGTCGCCGTGCGACGTTCTGACCATTACCACGATCATCTACACGACCACGATCATCCATTCATACACTCCAACCCACCAAATCTCCCTCCTTCACACGAAAATCGAAATCGAGCTAAATGCTAAAACCTGGAACAAGCGCAGGACTCCCACTCGAAGCCTGTCAACGTCTCGTGTTCGACGCCTCAACCACTGGAGTTCGTGCAACTCCGGCCACCGCCTCATCTACACCCCAGCCTCCATCACCCCCAGTCTCGTGCAACTCGATGCACCGTGGACGACGAACGAATCAAATTTCAAAGCCTTGGCAAAACTAGGTTTACAAACACAAATCGTTCGCCGCTGTCGCCACTGCCCTTGTTGGCATCCCCGACTATTTTTCCTAGCAACTCCATAGGCTCCTCCATCTCCACAAAAAACCCCGAGCTCCACGAACTAGCCGATCGTCGGCAATTGCCGAGTCAATGAATTTCAAACAAATGCGTACTGCTCTTGACTCCTAACATTAAAAATTATGATTTAAGCTTTAAAAATCATGTTTTTGTATGCGAATTCCATTCCCATATCTGAATTTGTGAATTAAGTGGTTTGAATTTTGACAAAGTTGAGGATGTGCTCAGTTCTTTTGTTTTCCAGAGTCAAAATAAATGTTATCCTGACTTAAAAACAAATTAGAACTAAAGCTCATAGTTAAGTAAACCAGTTTCATCTAAAACTTAAATTTAAACAGGGACAAGATCACGAGATTCAAAATTTTAAAACAAAACTTGCATACTGGGAAGTAAAACAGAGAATACTCTGATGAAAGCCACACACACAATACACATGCATATAATCACAGCATATACCATAAGATACATATTCATTTCAAAGCAACACACAAGTTTAAACTTTGAAATACAGATGTGTACTCACCTTCCAAATCATTGCTTAAATCCAGGAGTTTACAAGTTAGAGTTTGGTTTATCTGAAGCTTTTCTTTTATTTTCCTGGAACTTGTAAATTTGGAATTTTTGCTTTGCTAATGAAGTTGAACTCTTTGCATGCTTGATACTTATTACAGCTTTGAAAATGTTTGAAGAATTTGAGAAAATGTTTACAAGTATGCTCAGCCTTGTGAACTAAAGCTGTACATATATAGAAAGAAAGAGGTGTGCAGGTGCAAGTGATGGTATTTTTTTTTTGTTATAGGCTAGAGGTGTAAACATTAAATGCATCAGTACTTTGTTATGCATTTGTTTACCTTTACTTTTTCTTTCTTTCTTGTCTCGGCTGTACAAATATGTAAAGGTATGGTTTGGATTATTTCTTTTGTTTGAATACTTGAATGTATCTTGTATTTTCTTTTCTTTTACCTTGCTTTTAATAACTTAAATAAATTTCTATTTTATATAACATAACTTGCTTGATTTAATTTACAAGCTCTTGTATTTGTTTATGCTTATATTTGTATTTGTTTGTATTATTTTGTATTGCATACTTTTGTTTATGTAAGGTTGTGATGAATATTGTTTTTGACATATATATTGTTTTCTTGTTTTATAAAAGTTTCATATAAGTTTATATGTATGTCTAGGTCATTTTTTTTATAACCATATATTTATTTGAAACATTTATTGCTAATACTTATTTTACTTTGTTTATATATCTTACTTCGTTTTGTTTCTCATTTATGCATTCGTTTATTTATGTAAAAATATATACTTTTATTTTGCTTACTTAAATGTATTTGCTTTATTCTTGCATTTTAAATTTACTTCTATTTTTATTTTACTCTTATTACTTTTGTCTTGTATTTATTATATATATTTTATATAACTCAAATTATCATCATTTATAAATTTTTAAATCAATTTATTTATTTATTTCTATACTTGTGTCTAAAGTATATTATTTATTTTTTCAAAATCATTTATTTAAGAATTTATTTAAAATCCAATATATACATATATATTCTCATATATACAAATTTTCAAATCCATATGACTTTACATATTTTCTATTTGATTCGGGGAAACTCGCATCAATCCATCTATACATTTCACAATTTTAATTCAAAAATTCATTTAAATTATCAATTTAAATTAAATTAAAATCTAGGGTCGTTACAAACTTCCCCCCTTAAAAGAATTTCGTCCTCGAAATTCGCAGGCACGAAAACAACAAAGATAGATAAAAGATAGAGAAATATCTTTTCAGATCAAACTGGATATTTTCAGGCCATTCATAATATATTTTATATTAAACACTACTCAAAATATTAGTACATGAGTTATAGTCATACATAACCCACTAACATCCAACTTTTACTACGATCTCAAGTCCAAAATACCTATATAAATACCCCAAAATGAGTCAAACCGACCAACTACCAATCCTCACTCTCAGAACCCTCCCTCTCAGGCCCTGACAGGTCCATCACTTCAACCTCATTGTCTGTCTCAAAAATCTCCTCCGGATCAGATTCTTCCAGAATAAGATACCCACCATTTAACTCCTCATCCTCAATGGGATCGTCATCATCCACGGCATTATCCAAATCCCAATGAATTGCTTCGTCACCTTCGGACTCTTCCTCCACGTCAGGTTCTTCTTCCGCCTTAACCTCTTCCTCGAATTCCTCCTCAACTTCTTCTTCGAATTCTTCCTCGAACTCTTCTTCTTCGAATTCTTCCTCGAACTCTTCTTCTTCGTCTTCTACTGGTGGTTGGGGCTGCACTATGGGCTCCATTGGGAATTCCCTATGAACTGATGACTCACCTTCATCATCTCGTACCCTACTGGATGAAGCATAATCACCCACTCTTCTGACCTTTCCTCCCCGGCTAACGCTATTTGTTCTCTACAATTAAAATCAAAAGCCAAATATTAAGATCTTAAGTTTAGAATTTTATATGTTGAGAAATACATCAAAGTTTATATTTCATATTTTATTCTACCCAAGAAGTTATAACAGAAATTTAAAATTTGTTCTCAACCAAAAATCGTTTTATCAATACAATTCAAATTATCTTTCATATTCTACTAATAAATTTTAACTCAATTTAAAATTTTCAATTTATTTAAAATCTCCAATTTCAATTTTCAAATTCATTATAGTTTTAAACGAAAGACTGATAAGAAATTGATGAAGATACGAAATAAAAATTTCCTACAACGATTCGTAGAGCATCACCGCACCAAAACTTCTTCTTGTAGCTGGTACGAAGAAATCAAAAGAATTTAGAAACGAATCAAAGAAATTTGATAAGAAAGATTGTTTCCACTGTTGTTACAGAGTATTGACCAATTATAGTCGTATTCCCCTGTCATCTATCTCGTTCTCTTCTTGCACTCATACTCACTATCAGTGGATAGTAAGAGAATTTACTGAGGCATTCAAACAGATATCTTAAGGATTACTCATTCTAGGATTTACTTCACCCTATCTCTAATGAGTTACTTAATGTGTTATACTCCTGAGCTAAAGTTTCACCTTAGCTCTGATACCAAATGTAACGATTGCGGATTTTGCCCGCTCAAAAATCGACATCCATACTTCAAATCGTATTCGAATGCCATAGATTCGAACGTTCAAATCTGATTCGCCGGAGCTTATAACAATCATTAAGTAAACAACACAGCGGAATAAAAGAATAATACATTGATACACAGCTTTGATACAATATCTGATACAACAGATGATCCAATAGATATCAATATACATCAGAGACATGATACAATAAAATAGCAGCGGAAAGAAAATAGATAACATCTAGCAGCAGAACAATAACTCTGAGATAGTCTTCAAAAGAGAACTCCTAGAACTGCAACTCCATTTCCAAGAATCAATCCATCAATAGCTCGAACTCCCAATAATGATGCACCAAGCTAAGCAAGACTGGTGTGGTTCAAAGACTGAACTAACTCCAGATAATCCACTATATCTAACTATCTGAAAAACCCAACTCTAGACTGCTCGTGTAGAAAATAATGAGCACCCAGAGTTTAGGAAAGAAACAATAAACTCCGGATCAGTCGTGGGACTGGTGTGAGCAACAAAAACAGTTTATCTTTTAAAACATTCAAAGAAATATTTTTAAAGTCAATTCGAAATGCTTTTTAAAAATGAGACTACCATAAGACCTCCCGCCACACACACAATGCAAACGCAGACTTGGAGGAGATTTCTTCTTATGATAGTCAAGGATGCTTGATACGCATTAAAAAGAACATTTGATATTATTACTAGTGCATAGTGTAAGAAAAATATTTCGAAAGTAGAATATAAATCTTAGCCAGCATAGGTACCATTATATTATGCCTACTATAGCTACCATATTAGATGGCAGGTTCTACAACTAATACCGTACAAGTCTCGTATTGTTTCTTTGGATTTCCAACGAATGATCAGGCCAAGGAACTTCCCATTGCCACATGAGAATGCCTCTGGATGGACATCCCCGAGAACCAAACCGGATCTCTACCAACACAAGGCCGGGTTACCCCTAACTGAGTAACAACTGACCGAATATGCCATCCCCCGGTCCTTTGGGACCTTTCAACCGAGATCTCGTAATCAATTCACACAATAATAAAGTGTTTTCAACATGAGTAAGTATCTGGGCTCCATACCATGATACCACCCTTTTCCAGAAGGAAATGCACATATCCTAAAGGGCGCTACCCCTCATAACCTTGCTGCTTCTTTCCTGTTTTGACCATTCACGGGGTGTGAGGCTCGACGAAGTCACGTCCACAAAAACATACTTTATACAAAAGCCATGCTTTGGGTCAACAAATGATCATAGAAATAATCACCAAGATAGACGATCAAACAAATGATCCTATCACAAATAATCAACACAATGATCATTTCACAGCAACACTCAGTATGTCACATTACCAAATTGGGAATATATTGCTGATAACCTTCAACTACATAACCTCTGAGCTCGTACGTCTCAGAGAAGGGTGTTAAGCTAAAAGAATAAATTCTCCGCCACCAACAGAAATATATTTGAAAGAAATCGGCTTTATATCTCAACTTGTAATGTCAGACATACTATCCATACAAGTCTGTTCCGGGCTCGAACAGAACCGAAGGCACTTACAAAGAAGTCCTTGCAATCCGGATATTCACAATCCCGATCGGATTTCCCATCAATTAGGGAGTCTCTATACCGGCGCGACTCGGTGCAGAAACAATCGATAGGTCATCCTATCGCTTTCGCAAATAACCGGTCTTCATCACCGGTCTTCGAATGCTATCCATAACGACGTATCACATATTCGAAATGGGTTATACGACACAAAGGTCCTTTCCCGGCTAAACCGAATAGTGAGCACGATATTTCAAAAATAAATGGATAATGGGATTTCAATTAAGTCACAACTTAATAATTCGAAACTTTCTTTTCAAATAGTTTAAACCGATTACCATTTCAAATCTCTTAAACAAAAAGATTCATTTTTACAACCTTTAACGGTTTAAACAATTTTCACATTTTAACCTTTTAAACAAAAGATTCATTCACAGATTTTCCAAATCAATTTTCATTTCAATTTGATTAACTCGTTAAATCTTTAAATCAAAGATTTAACTTATAGCCTTCAAAACAATTTCATTTCAATTTGATTTAAACAAATCATCAATTTAAATCTGTTAAAAATAAACAGATTTAATTCATAGCTTTCAAAAAGAATTCATTCATAACTTAGGAAAATCATTTCTCTATTCAATCTTGAAATTCCCCTAATTAACTGGAATCTCGGTTCTTATCTAAAAGTGTTTATCATTTGAAAACAACAGTTTTCATTTTGGAAATCTGATTCATTTATACGAGTTGAAATCCTTGGGTAAAATTCAAATTCCCAAAAATAATACTTTAAAAATGATTTAACTCATAATGACTAGTATAATATCATTAATCCCTAGTTTCAAATTACAGAATTCAATTTGAATATTGAATTCAAATTTAAATTAAAGTATTTAAATTCCAACACTTAATCTAGTTATTCAAAATAAATTTCCATCTTTGAAATTCCATTTCAAAAGCTTTTCACTTCTATTCCAATTCCAATTCCAAAACATTTGAATTTAAAAATTCAAATTTTAAACTATTTCAAAAATCTGCGACTTAATCGATTTCCTCGTGAAATTCATAATTGTGTGTGTATAAGTGTGGTCCAGGGGTTTAACACAATAGTGCAACATCATTCAATCATCACAGATCAAATATAACAATATATTCGATAAGCGATATAAATTTATAACGCTTATCTTTCATACACAGATTCGCAGACATATATATATATCACAGATAATAAATTTCATCATAGATCACAACACAAATCAGGATAATCATAAAGCATCATATAACAGGGATATCAAACCGTTTACCATCCAGTATAATCCAAGCATCCATAGATAGGATTAATTTAATTATTTGATTAATTTAAATCAGATTAAATTTCTATGAATAATTCTTTTCACATTTATTATCAAATAAATTTCAAGTAAATGATTCTCATTAACTATTCATAATTATTTAATTACTATTCTTAAGTAATTAAACTCAATTTAACTATCGTTAATTATCATTTAATTAACCTTTAAAATCATATATTTAATCACTGATTATTTAATTAATTAAGTTCTAAACTGTAACTTAATTAATCTTAATTACTTGATTAAATAACCTTAATCATTTGTTTAAAAGAAAACTCTTTATTAATTTAATAAATCTTATTTACAAATTTATTTACCTTAATTAATTTAACTCAAATCTTAATTTCTTAATTTAAATAAATTAAATCAATTATTCACTTGAACTAATTTAATGAGTGCATATCATTTTATCTTTACTAATTCAATTTTTAAACATTTTCTAACTAATGTTTTAATTATCATCAAAAATCAAATTTAAACAATTTAAATATTAAAACTTCTTTGATTTCAGACTAGGATTCAAATTTATCTTTAATTCAGATTTAAATTTAAATTTAAACTTTTAATTTCAACTTGCTTAAATTTTTCATTTAAAATTTCAACTTCATTTCAAATTTCTTTAATATATATTGAATTGCTTTTGAGTTATTAAAACAATTTGAATTTAAAACTTCTTTATGTTTAAGGTAAACTCTACCTTCAACTTGAATTTATATTAACATTTCAATTTGAACTCAGCTTTTAAAAATCTTGGTTTAAAATTTAAATTGGTTTTAAAATTCTCAAGCCAAAACAGTTTCAGGTTTCAGGTTAAAAATTGAAACAAGAATTCGACCCGAGACCCCCCTGCTAATGCTTCGAGTCACTTACTCGATTTACTCGAGTACCACTTCGGGTAAAAACCCACTGGAACGCTACTTCTACCCAAACGACATCACCAGGTACAAGAAGATGCACCGTGCACCTGCACGGTCGCCGTGCGACGTTCTGACCATCACCACGATCATCTACACGACCACGATCATCCATTCATACACTCCAACCCACCAAATCTCCCTCCTTCACACAAAAATCGAAATCGAGCTAAATGCTAAAACCTGGAACAAGCGCAGGACTCCCACTCGAAGCCTGTCAACGTCTCGTGTTCGGCGCCTCAACCACTGGAGTTCGTGCAACTCCGGCCATCGCCTCATCTACACCCCATCCTCCATCACCCCCAGTCTCGTGCAACTCGATGCACCGTGGACGACGAACGAATCAAATTTCAAAGCCTTGGCAAAACTAGGTTTACAAACAAAAATCGTTCGCCGCTGTCGCCACTGCCCTCGTTGGCATCCCCGACTATTTTTCCTGGCAACTCCATAGGCTCCTCCATCTCCACAAAAAACCCCGAGCTCCACGAACTAGCCGATCGTCGGCAATTGCCGAGTCAATGAATTTCAAACAAATGCGTACTGCTCTTGATTCCTAACATTAAAAATTATGATTTAAGCTTTAAAAATCATGTTTTTGTAGGAATTCCATTCCCATATCTGAAGTTGTGAATTAAGTGGTTTGAATTTTGACAAAGTTGAGGATGTGCTCAGTTCTTTTGTTTTCCAGAGTCAAAATAAATGTTATCCTGACTTAAAAACAAATTAGAACTAAAGTTCATAGTTAAGTAAACTAGTTTCATCTAAAACTTAAATTTAAACAGGGACAAGATCACGAGATTCAAATTTTTAAAACAAAACTTGCATACTGGGAAGTAAAACAGAGAATACTCTGATGAAAGCCACACACACAATACACATGCATATAATCACAGCATATACCATAAGATACATATTCATTTCAAAGCAACACACAAGTTTAAACTTTGAAATACAGATGTGTACTCACCTTCCAAATCATTGCATAAATCCAGGAGTTTACAAGTTAGAGTTTGGTTTATCTGAAGCTTTTCTTTTATTTTCCTGGAACTTGTAAATTTGGAATTTTTGCTTTGCTAATGAAGTTGAACTCTTTGCATGCTTGATACTTATTACAGCTTTGAAAATGTTTGAAGAATTTGAGAAAATGTTTACAAGTATGCTCAGCCTTGTGAACTAAAGCTGTACATATATAGAAAGAAAGAGGTGTGCAGGTACAAGTGATGGTATTTTTTTTTTTGTTATAGGCTAGAGGTGTAAACATTAAATGCATCAGTACTTTGTTATGCATTTGTTTCCCTTTACTTTTTCTTTCTTTCTTGTCTCGGCTGTACAAATATGTAAAGGTATGGTTTGGATTATTTCTTTTGTTTGAATACTTGAATGTATCTTGTATTTTCTTTTGTTTTACCTTGCTTTTAATAACTTAAATAAATTTCTATTTTATATAACATAACTTGCTTGATTTAATTTACAAGCTCTTGTATTTGTTTATGCTTATATTTGTATTTGTTTGTATTATTTTGTATTGCATACTTTTGTTTATGTAAGGTTGTGATGAATATTGTTTTTGACATATATATTGTTTTCTTGTTTTATAAAAGTTTCATATAAGTTTATATGTATGTCTAGGTCATTTTTTTTATAACCATATATTTATTTGAAACATTTATTGCTAGTACTTATTTTACTTTGTTCATATATCTTACTTTGTTTTGTTTCTCATTTATGCATTTGTTTATTTATGTAAAAATATATACTTTTATTTTGCTTACTTAAATGTATTTGCTTTATTCTTGCATTTTAAATTTACTTCTATTTTTATTTTACTCTTATTACTTTTGTCTTGTATTTATTATATATATTTTATATAACTCAAATTATCATCATTTATAAATTTTTAAATCAATTTATTTATTTATTTCTATACTTGTGTCTAAAGTATATTATTTATTTTTTCAAAATCATTTATTTAAGAATTTATTTAAAATCCAATATATACATATATATTCTCATATATACAAATTTTCAAATCCATATGACTTTACATATTTTCTATTTGATTCGGGGAAACTCGCATCAATCCATCTATACATTTCACAATTTTAATTCAAAAATTCATTTAAATTATCAATTTAAATTAAATTAAAATCTAGGGTCGTTACAATCCCTATCCCTCAGCTAATGATCCTGTATTTGTAAGAGAAGGCATGCAAATACCCAGCTAAAAATCCAAGTGCAGAGCTCCAAGACCAAGACGAACCCTTCCAGAAAACATAGGGCCCGACTAGGCCTTTTTGAGGGATCACCACTGACCACTACAAACGGACTGGGGCTGATCCTTAATACTTAAGTATGGGGGTCGACGACCTCTGTGGTGGGCCCCTTTCCAGGCCAGCTTCATGTTTCCTGAGTTGTTCTACGATGTTGCCTAGGTGAAAATTGAAGATATCAATCGATTTATATTGAGTTGAGCTGCTAAGTTAAGTGTCCATTGCCATAGTGATCCGATCCAATCACCTTCCTAGGGGAAGGGATATGTGCCAATCCTATGCTTAAGGGAAGCACGAATCCATACTTAACCAATTTCCGGATGTCATTCATCTGAATTCGCTTGATTATCATCAATAACCTTGCTTATAACTGATTTCCAATCCTAATAATCATCTCTTCGGGCTTTCTGCCTTAATGATCACGAAATATGTTTTGCAAAAGCTAGGTATCACGGCCTTGCTAAAAGGCAGGATAACATTTGCCCTTTAAAACATGCCTTGCGATAGGAAGGTTTGTTATGAATTGCCATAAGTCAGAAGTCTGAAATCCATCGATAACCAAATATTCCAATCGAGAATCCATTCCGTTGCCAAACCAAATCATCATGAGACAACCCACATTTGCCTTGGAGTTGGTATTTGCGTGTTGAATACTCAATCTCTCTGGACTCTTAGGGAAATCGATGACAGTTCCTAGTTGATAGTCAATTTCAAAACCATTCCAAATCCTTAGCCAAATCCATGGTCTTGCAAAATCGTTTGCCGATACCAAGGCCTCGTTGGATCAATAGTCTGGTTCATACTCTCTCTGGACTGATTTGTGGTCTCTCTGAACCCTTTCCAAGTTCAACCCAAACTTAACGATAAGTAGGTCGATCCTGTCGCTTTTCGACGAAGTGATCTACCCTTGCACTCCGACCTTTGAAAGAGAGGTGGATCGTGCAATATGGAAATATACTAAATATGTATGAGATTAAACAAAGGTACTAGTTAGTAGAGTAAAGAAAAAATAAAAGTGAGCACAATAGGATTTTTATATTGGTTCGAACTTCCCATTTTATGTCATGTCCAAGACTCCTTCTGGAATATAACTAATCAATAACCCTCATTTAACTCGGAGGAATAGGTATTTAACAAACTCCTAAGCAGCAGAACCGGATGCTTCAGCAACTGAAGAGGACTTCACAATTCCTGGGCGGCATAATAGGACTTCTACTAGTATATAAAATTGTCTGACTAATGTGTTCTTGATAACACAAATATGTCAATGTGCGTACATCCTTCCTATAATCAAATCCTCAGGTATATGAGTATGTGTTGTGTGAAGATATGAAAGGAAGATTATCACTATGAATCGGAGAATATGAATTCAAAGATTCAAGAAATGAAGATGGTTTGATTGCTTTTGAATGCAGAGAATATAGAGAGTAAGTAAGATCAGTAAATTGTTTAAGAATCGGTGATTTGGAAAGTGATTTGATGTGTTTATATAGTGTATAGATAGATACAACCTTTTGTTAAGAGATTCAATCAATAGATGCAGCCATTACTCTTCGAATTGGATTGAAACTTTTCATGAGGGGAAGCATCCATTCAGAAAATATAGTCGTTATACGCATGTCAGTCAACTGAGTTTAGAAGCTCAGTTGACTGAAATTTAAATTTGTGTATATATATATTCTTTGTTCATTGTGCAATTTGCACCAGTTCAGTCGACTGATCGACTGTAATCAGTCGACTAACCTATGCAATTTTGCACATTGAATTTCAAATCATATACAGACGAAAATAATTTGTTTTGTGTGCAAGTGTAACTACTTGAGGAATGATTTTAACAGTATCTAAACATATCTAAGTCTCAAAAACATAATAAATAATCATACGAAAACTAGTTTTGAAGTCTCTTCTCTTTGTAGTTTATACCATGTATATGTTACTCTCTTTTTGTTGATATCGTTGTATAGTCTTTGTTAATGCTCCTTATCATGAATCAAAACTCATGATTCAACATTATCCCCTTTTTTGATTGATGACAACCTGTAACTGATGAATTGATATACAGTAAAAATTATATAACAAAAGTTATATATATTTCTCCCCCTGAATGTGTGGTGATAATGTAATCTGCATAAAACCTGTTACTAGACATTTCTCTCCCCCTTTTTCATCGACAAAAAGGGGTAGACATAAAGCATAGAATAAGCATAACTAACATAACAAACCAAGATGTAGATACATAATGTGTTGTAGGAAAAGCAAATAAAGTTCCATAAACCAAAATAACACAAGGTTATTTAAGTACGAGCCTTGATAGAAAAGAAAGTTGTGTAAAAGAGCAAAGAAAATACCATATCCAAATACGATAGCACCCAATATTCATCGGCATCCCAGTCATATTCTTGTTCTTGAATGGTGGGAGGTTTGCCTCGAGATGATGCTTCATCACCATGTCCACCTCCGCTAGTTTGGCTAGTGTCTATGCCGGTGTGATCCTCGGATGTGCTCTAGGAAAATTGAGGCGTAGGGCATTTTCCTGTAGATGGCATGGTCGAAGTAGAGGCAGAGCAAGAAATAGCATCCCATTAGATGGAGAAAAAACCTTTGATTTTTTCAAGCTTTTTATCAACCCTTTTCAAATGTGTGTCAAGAACAAGTTGGTTCCAGGATAAAATCTCAATAGATTGTTGGGTTAAATGACTGGAGGTTGCAAGTTGAATCTCGTAATTTCTGGAATGAGATGGAGGAGTAGATGAGCGGCGTGGTTGAAAGTAAGGACCTTGATCTTGTTGTTGTTGATGTCGCGTGCGTTGGCATGCTTTCTATGCATCATAATCCATAATAGGAGGAGGAGTAACAGGTAATTTCATGGGACTAAGAGTTCTCATGTTTATAGCACCAACATTTGACACTTCGAAATCAGGAAATGGCACTTCCAAGTTGATAAGAAGGCGCATAATGTATAACCCGAAATAGCCTTGATTAAACGAGAGGACTTAATCTAAAATTAATTGCATTCAGTTGACCTACGTGTTACTCCAAATTGCATATAGAGCTTTAAGATTATTCTGATAGACAAGCTCATATGACCCGACCCTTGGTAGAATAGTTTTCATTAGGGTCCTATGCATAATCCTAGCTTTAGGACCTAGAGACATTGATTTAAATCAGTTGCATCATCGTCCAAAAATTGATGACTTAATATATCTCGAGTTGCCATGTTGCATTCTACTTCATCAGGGGTGACACCATGATTTGGTGCTTGTAAAATATAGGTAATGCGATCGAGAGAGAACCAAACAGGTTTTCCACAAACAAGACTCCACACACAATTGTTGGTATGTCTAGGATGTTGATGTGCTAAGTTAAGATTAGCATAGAAAAGCTTAACCATAATGTGATTAATCTTATGGCTATTCAATTTTAAGTCTATTAAAGATTGTAAGCCACTTTGATCAGCCAATTCTCGAAGCCTATAAGATTCAAAATCAGGGAATACCATAAAAGAACCTTCAAATATCCTTGCTGATTTCATTATATTCGATCTTTCCACCGCTGTCCGATCATAGAGCCATTGAGCGACTAGAGAGTCTACGGCTGCAGTTGAGGATGATCCAGCGGTTTTTGAACGTTTAGGAAGCATGATTTATGGTAAATTTTATGGTAGAAGGATGAAAAATGGGACTTTTAGGGATTGGGAAAAATAGAATTTGTGTGATGACCTGCCTTTTATTCCACAGAAAGATGTATCATCAATAACAAGAAATAGGTAGAAATAGAATAGATAAAGAAAGAACAAAACAGTCATCAGAATCTCACAACGGAAATGGAACAAAATATAATATATCACATAACTATCACATAGTCTTTACATTAGAGTTACACAGTTACATAACATCTGTCATTACATTACATCACAATACAACGGTCAAAAGGGTTTCAACACAACGGAAATAGATATATATAGCTACGCCAAGCTCCTGTACGTCAAGCAAAACCTGATCACTTGGCTACTCATAAAAATTTGAGTACCCAAGAATTTAAGAAAAATAGAAATAAACTCCGGGTCAGACATGGGTTTGGTGCGAGTAAACGGTTAAGTTGTTTAACTTGAAAACTTTTGAAAATAAAAGGTATCTCATAAGACTCTCCGTAAATAAAAACTGACAAGTTTTTACCATACGATAACCAAAGCATTTGATAGGAAATCTGATTTTTTATAATAAGGTCTAGGGTTTCAAAATAAATATTCACATAGCCGAAATTGTTACATTCATTAAATTCCAGCATACTAGCCACAAAGTGGGTTAGACAATCAAGTCCGTGATCACTTATTGGAGATTGGATTCCATACAATGGTAGGGCTACTGGGGTACCACCCGTCACAGTACGTGGCATAGATCACCGTATCGAGGATCCCTCCCGATCCGCTGCAATAGAAAGCCGGAGATACCCCTTACTGGATAGTCCGAATAAGACAACCCTGCGGTTGTGGTCAAAAAACCGCCCACACAGCTGAATAAAGGGACTCTAGATAGGGGAAAATCTTATCCTACTTAGGTGCTACCCACTTAGCCTTGCACCTCCCCTATTTTAGCCATTCTCAATTGATGAGGCTTGAGGCTACGATTACCTTTAAAGAACACATTTTAGAACGCTCATCGTCCTACATTAACGATGGTCTGATAGCATTCATCCATATAAGTTCGTTCCGAGTTCGAACGAAACCGAAGGCATTATCTCATTACACTCCTTTTGGAATCACCCTCAGAGTTAACGACAATAACCCTTGTACTCTGAAACTCCGTCTCGATCTTCACTTGAGATTTCATGGCCTAACGTTTAACTTGGATCGATGTGGTTTTTAGATAATCAAACTTGATATCCGATCCCGGTATCTTTGAAATCCAAATGCCGTCTTAAAGGTCAAGTTGCTTAAGTTTAAACAATTCAATACAATACTTTTGAATTCACACAGCATCATAGATAAATAACATACATTTTCCACAGATATATCCAATATCACTTCACAGAATATCATAGATTATCATTCAATAGATATCAATCAATCCAGACATTGTGCTCTAATAATCATCCACAAGCAAGAATTATTAATCCATACTATAATAAATTTAATTAATTCAAATTAAATTAATTACTTAAGAATTAATCACTTAACCTTGCTTTAATCAATCATTGATTAATTAATTACAGACCATTTAATTAATTAATTACTCCTTAATTACTTTTATAATCAATTAATTAATCATTAATTAATTAATTATCCTTTAACTATTAACTAATAAACCTTAATTATTAATTAACATATCTTAACTATAAATTAATTAATCCTTAATTACCAGTTAATTAATCCCTAATTATTTAACTAATTCTGAATTACAACTTAATTACTTTTTAATTACTTAATTAATTAATCACTAATCATTAATTAATTATCTCTAATTATTTAATTAACAACCCTAAATTAATTAATCTCTAATTAATTGATTCAAAACCCTTAATTATTAATTAATTAATCCTTAACCAATTAACTTATAACCCTTGATTACAAATTAATTAATCCTTAATCATTAATTAATTAATTAAATTAATTACTCCTTAATTACTTCATTAATTACCAAACCTTAATTAAATTTAAGAAAAATCATTGCCTTTATTAATTACCTGATCACATTATTATTTTCAAAACGTTTATCCTTTTAATTAACACTTAATCACATTTATAAATCAAGTCTTAAAATAACTTAAAAATTTATTTAACAAATTTAAGTTAAATAAACATATAACTTCTTATTCAACTGTTAAAGAAAACATATATATATATGGAAAATAAAATTATTTAAGAAAGGTTTTAAACCAAATTTATTTAAATTCTCAAAACTTGCATTTCAAAAACTTTTAAAACATGTTTTCAAAACTTCTGCTTTGGGTTCAACCCTACAATTGCTCGAGTCCTGACTCGAGTTTCTTCATTTTCTTCCCTTTTTTAAAAAACTTAGCTTAAAATAAAAAAACTGATATGATACCATCCCTCATGCGAATTCGAAAACTAACCCGAGCCCGTCTTCACTTTTTCTGAGCTTCGACCCAAGGCAAACAACCTCGTAAATAAACAGGCACACAGGAATCATGCACGTGCATAGTGCCACGGTGGCGCTTCGGCGACGCACTCTACCTCAGGCGAGACTTCGTGACCTCTACTATCGATTCCGACTACCCAGAATTCATCCGAAGCCTTAAATCAAAAACGAGCTTCTCAAGTCAAACTAGAAACCAACCCTCGCCTAAAACCAGCCTCAACCGTCAACGCCGACCACTAGGACCTCCCAAACTCCAGCCACACCCTCACTGGCCTCCATGCTACCATCTCCCAAGCTCTGGTGAAACTCGATCACCTAGAGACACCATGGCAATGAAATTTCTAATTTCGACCATTTTAGGTTTTAAAACCCTAGTTCGCCCAATCGCCGATGCCACGACAAACTATACTCCCTCCAGATATTTTTCCTTACATCCCAGATCGCCTCTCTAGCTTCGACAAAAACCCCGGCCACCAAAAGTTCGTTAATCGCCAGAAAAAGGTCGAAATTTATTTTCTGAACATCTTCAAATTCTCATCCAAAACTCAACTAAAAATCCTAGTTTTCATTTTAAAAATCATATTTTGCAAAGATACGTCGGATTATACACATGAATCTTCAATTTATTCAATTTGGAATTTTGATAAAATTAAGTTTTTACTGTAATAACTAAATCCTGATTGATATTGCCTTAACTTCTTGTTTTAAATATTTTTAAAATTTAAATCTTATTGTTTTAAACAAATTTTGTTCAAACATTTTGACATAAAACTGATCAGAGATTAAAACAATTGATTATTTTAAATGTTATTTGCATCTAGTAATTTAACAATAGAGCACAACCTTGAATACAGACATGCACACAGAGATATCCACATACATATATACATATATCATTAAATCCAACATGCAAACCATTATTACCTATTCAAACTCAAGTTTTCTGCATGCATCAAGGTTTTAAACAGATTTGAAGCTTTTTAAAACAAATTTGTTTACTCGCCTGAAATGATGAGTAGAGACTTTAAAAAAAATCTGAGATGCTAGATTTCGAAAACTAGAAAGAAATGCTTGAACTTGCTTGAAAAATCTGAACTTGATATTGGAAATCACTTTGATGTTGAGATGATCTTGCTTTTTAAAACTAAATTGAAGTTGCTTGCTGATGATTAGGTTGAAATATAGTAGATTTGCTAGATAAATTTATGGTTTGAATTTTGCTATTAATTCCTCTGGTTTGAGATATAATGCTTACAGGGTTTTGTGAAATGTTTTGATTTTTGGTTTGTAATATAGTTTTACAGGGTTTGGAGTTTTCTTAGCTTTTGAATTGAAGAAGATAGGAAAAGAAAGGAAGAGAAGAAACATGTGTTTATATAGGCTAAATTGTGATTTATTAAAAATTAAAGAAAATAAAAATAAATTTTATGACACTTGTTAAACTTGTTAACATTTGTCATTTACCAATATTTATCTCCTTAAACATGTTATTAAAAATATTAATAATCTAACACTTGTAATAATGCATGATTAATTAATTTTAAAATGATTTAAAAGCTTTTATATTAAATTTCCTAATTAATAATGCATTTCTTAATTTATATAAATAAAATCTCTTTAAAGAAAATTATATAAAACAAATTATATACTAATAAAAATCTTATACATATATTTTTAAGTCCAAAATATTTTAAAATATCTATCTTTTAAATTTCAAATTCTAATCCAAATTCAAATTTAAAATCCAATACAAAATTAACTCTAATATATATATATATATATATAAACAAACACAAATTCAATTTAAAAATAATAATTCTATTTAATATATATATATATATATATATATAACAAATTATTATTATTATTTGAAAATAAAATTTTTACCAATTTTAAATAATTTATAAAGGAGATTCATATTTTAAATTGCTTGAAATTTCTAGGATATCACATTCCTTCCCCTTAAATGAATTTCATCCCTGAAATTTAAAAGCAAAAGATAATCCAAAAGCTTTTATTTTATTTCAACAAACCAAGCTTACATATCTTTCATACACTAACAACCATACAAACAATTCATCCAAACAAACATTACTAGCTATCCGGACACAGATCCGGATAAGCTTTCCTAAAACTATCCAGAGTTTCCCAGGTACAATCTCTGGGATCCTCGCTCCGCTGCACCTTAACCAGCTTCACCACCTTGCTTCGGAGTTGCCTCTCATCTTGATCAACTATCTGGACAGGATGCCTGACAACAGGTAAGTCCAGCTTGATCTCTAAATCTTCTTGCACTGTTGGCTCCACATCAAGAGATGGATAGTGCACATATTTCCTCAGATGAGATACGTGAAAAACATTGTAAATTCCAACCATCCGGACTGGCAATTCAATCCTGTAGGCCACAACACCAATCCTCTCAAGTACTCAAAACGGACCAATATACGTTGGGGCAAGTTTTCCAGTCTTTCCAAATCTTATCGCTCCTTTAATCGGGGAAACTTTGACAAAGACTAAATCTTCAATCTCAAATTCCAATTGTCTTCGTCTCTTGTCCGCATATTTCTTCTAGCGATCCTGCGCTGCTCTCATTCTCTTCTTGATAAGCTCTACCTTCGCAGATGCCTCACGGATCAAATCTGGTCCAAGAACAAGAAGACTCCTGACTCTACCCAACAGGATGGGGATCTATAAGGTCTTTATAAAGCTTTATAGGGTGCCATCTTGATATTCGCCTGATAATCGTTATTGTACGAGAATTCCACTAAATGCAGATAGTCCTCTCAAGATCCATCAAAATCCAATACACAAGCCCTCAGCATATCTTTTAGAATTCGATTCAACCTTTCCGTCTGTCTGTCGGCCTGGGGATGATATGTTGTACTCAAACTCAAACTCGTACCCATAGCTGATTGCAAAGCCTCCCAAAACTTGCTGGTGAAGATAGTATCACGATCACTTACTATGCTGACTAGAACACCATGCAATCTGACGATCTCTCTTAAGAAAATCTTAGCCAAAGATGATGTAGTACGGGTTGCCTTAACCGGAATAAAATGGGCGCTTTTGGTCAACCGGTCAACAATAACCCATATTCCTTCGTTTTCCTTTCTTGTCCTTGGAAAACCGTCGATGAAATCAATAGAAATCATTTCCCACTTCCACTTAGGGACTTTCAAAGGTTGCAACAATCCTAGGGACTTCTGCTGATCACCTTTCACCTGCTGACAGATAGCACATCCATTGACGAAAATAGCAATATCCTTCTTCATACCCTTCCACCAGAAGACCCTCTTCATATCTTTATACATCTTTGAAATCCCTGGGTAAATACTTAGCCTAGAGCGATGACTCTCTCATAAGACTTCTTGCTTCAAATCCTTGAAATTCGAAACATAAATCCTTCCGCTGATTCAATGTTCCTTGGTCATCAATCTCAAAACTGGAACACAGACAATCTTGACTCTCTTGTTGATTCCTCTCAATCTTCTCTCTGATCCTTGCTTACTTGAAATCCTTTCCAGAAGAGACAGAACAACTTCCAATAAAGACAAAACTGTGTTCCTACTCAGAGCATCCGCTACAACATTTGCCTTCCCTGGAGCATATAGGATATCCAAATCATAAGATGCAAAAAACTCAACCCATCGCTGCTGCCTCAGATTAAGAACCTTCTGGGAGAAAAGGTACTTCAACGATTTGTGATCCGTGAATAGCTCAAACTTCTCTCCTAACATATAATGTCTCCAGATCTTCAAAGCAAATACGATAGCCAACAGTTCTAAATCATGCGTAGCGTAATTCCTTTCATGAGGCTTCAATTGCCTTCTCGCATGTGCAATTACTCTTCCATTCTGTATCAGCACAACGCCAAGCCCTACTATGCAGGAGTCCGTATAAACCTCAAACTTACTCTTCCCATCCGGAATAGCCAACACAGGAGCACTTGTCAACTTCTCCTTCAGATACTGGAAAGCTTCCTCACATTCAGGGGTCCACTTGAACTTTGATCCCTTCCTAGTCAACTTGGATAAGTGTGAAGAGGTCTTGGAATAATCATTGATGAACTTCCTGTAGTAGCCTGCTAAAACCAAAAAATTGCGAACTTCTGTCGGAGCCTGCGGCCGCTTCCACTCCACAATAGTCGCTACCGTGGCTGGATCTACAGAAATGCCCTCTCCAGATACAATATGCCCCAAAAATTTGACTTCCGATTTCCAAATATGGCACTTCGAAAATTTAGCCTTCAGAACATGCCTTCTCAGTGTCTCTAACACTATTTCTAGATGTTGCTTTTGCTCCTCTTCAGACTAGGAATAGACAAGAATGTCATCAATGAACATGAGTACAAACTTATTCAGAACATCTCAAAAAACACTGGTCATCAGTTCAACAAAGTAGGCTGGAGTGTTGGTTAATCCGAAAGGTATAACCAACCACTCATAAAAGCAATTGGGTCCTCTGAACGCAGTTATGGGTAAACTATCCTCAGCTGCCCTTAATTAGTGGAAACCCGAACCTAAATCCAGTTGGGAGAAAATAGAAGCTCCATGCAGCTGATCGAAGAGATCATCTATACGAGGCAAAGGATACTTATTTCGGATGGTCACTTTGTTTAACTCTCGATAATCAACACAGAACCTTAGAGACCCATCCGACTTGGCGACGAACACTGCAGCAGAACCTCAACAAGAAAAACTGGGCCTAATCGATCCTTTCTTCAACAGATCCCGAGTCTGCTTCACTAGCTCCTCCCTCTCTCTAGGAGACAACCTTCTACTAGGTTGAATCATTGGTATCGCTCCCGTAACCAAATCAATGCGAAATTCTATCTCCCAATGCGAAGGTAAACACTTGACTTCTTCGAAAACATCCGAAAAATCTCTAACCACTTCGATGGACTTTACGCCTTCTGGAGATGCCTCCCTTCCATGCAAAAGATTGCTCAAGTGAACTTCGAAATCATCGCAAGTCACTTTTGTGATCCTTCCCAACTCGGTCTCCAAAGACACAATCCTTTCTTCACACATCAAGACAGCCTTATACTTATCCAACCAATCCATACTTAGAATAAGATCAAACCCTTTGAAATCCAATACAAATGGGTCGTAAGAAAAACTATGATACAGATAAGAAAGCCTTAGGTCTCTACAAATCTTATCTAACTTAGTTATTCCGCCTATAGGATTAGATATAAAAATAGGATGGTCAAACAAACAAGGGGAAAGATGAAACTTCTCTACCACATCCAAAGAAATAAAATAAAGCGATGCATCGGAATCAAACAGAACTCTAATAAAAATACCATCCAAAAGAAAAGCACCTTCCAAAACTCCTTTGCCTTTAGAAGAAGAAGTTGGACCACCTTCAAGAGCAAACACCTTGTTCTGCTGAGCCTTCTGAAGAAGTGGACAAGCCTTTATCATATGACCCGGCGGATGACAGTTGAAACACAAGAATTTCTGAACCAATGTTAAACCTGGTCCACTTTGATGCTGCTGCTGCTGAGATCTTCTCCTAGGACACTGATTAGCCAAATGACCCTCTTACTGACACACATGACACTTGTGAAGTACATTGCTTCCTCCCTGCTTCCCTTTTCCTTGCTTCTTCCAATTAGGATTGAACTTTCTCTTATTCGGGTTGGAAGAATTCCCTCCTGATGCTGCTACAGATGCCATTGGTTTCTTATTCGTCATCTCCTCATATCTAAGTTCCATATCAATTAACTCTACAAAAGATCCCTTCAAATAGGTTATCATCTTTTCATGAAACTCCGGCCTCATTCCTTGCACAAACATCTCATTCTTTTTTAGGAGAGTGTCTATGAGTCTTGGACCATAGGGAGATAGTTCATTAAATTTGGTCTCATATTCTTCTATATTCATGCTTCCCTGCTTCAAATCCGAAAAATCTTTGTATAGACGAGTTCTTCCAGCTGCCGGCATGAACTGTTCCTCAAAAGACTCCTTAAATCTACTCCAAGAAATGTCGTCAAATGAGATATTTACCATAAATGCATTCCACCAAGCTGCAGCTCCTCCTTGCAATTGCCATAATGCCATCACTCTCTTCTGTTCGTCAGACAAATCCAAACTCTTAAAGAAGCGCTCGCATGAGCGTAGCCAAGCCTGAACCTTAATTATAGTCTCCGGTCCTTTAAAAGGTCTCCCTTCAAGGTTGGTGAAATCTTTACACAAAGCAGCAAAACTAACTCGAGGAGGTGCTGGATTCACAACCTCGCTAGCAATCTGACCTCTTCCATCATTGGTCGACATGCTCCCTACAACTCTTCCTCTTCTGCTTCTTGAACTCATGTTGGCAACCTGGACAGGTAAACCAACAAATTTAGATAGGTATATAGTTATTTAAAAATTATAAATACG
This sequence comes from Allium cepa, assembly GCA_030765085.1. NCBI lineage: Eukaryota > Viridiplantae > Streptophyta > Magnoliopsida > Asparagales > Amaryllidaceae > Allium > Allium cepa. Next base: position 681,112,594 of record CM060932.1, on the reverse strand, counting down.
CACTCTCAAGATAAATACTACTCCAAGGCCTAGGTATTATCTAAACCTGGCTTCGATACCAACTGTGATGACCTGCCTTTCATTCCACAAAAAGACGTATCATTAATAAGAAGTAATAGGTAGAAATAGAATAGATAGAAGAAAAAACAAAACAATCATCAGAATCTCATAGCGGAAACGGAACGAAATATAATATATTACATTACTATTACATAGTCTTTACATCAGAGTTACACAGTTGCATAACATCTGTCATTATGTTACATCCAAAATACAACAGTCAAAAGGGTTTCAACACAACGGAAATAGATATATATCGCTACGCCAAGCTCCTACTCCAAGCTATCCAAAATACATCAAGCAAAACCTGATCACTTGTCTACTCATAAAAATTTGAGTACCCAAGAGTTTGAGAAAAACAGAAATAAACTCCGGGTCAGATATGGGTTTGTCGTGAGTAAACGGTTAGTTGTTTAACTTGAAAACTTTTGAAAATAAAAGGTATCTCGTAAGACTCTCTGCACATAAACACAGACAAGTTTTTACCTTACGATAACCAAAACATTTAATAGGAAATCTGGTTGTGTTATAATAGGGTTTAGGGTTATCAAATAAATATTCACATAGCCGAAATTGTTACATTCAGTAAATTCTAGCATACTTGCCACAAAGTGGGTTATACAATCAAGTCCGTAATCACTTATTGGAGATTGGATTCCATACAATGGCAGGGCTAATGGGGTACCGCCCGTCAAAGTACGTGGTCCAGATCACCATACCGAGGATCCCTCCTGATCTCTTGCAACACAAAGCCGGAGCTACCCCTTACTAGATAGTCTGAATAAGACAATCCCACCGTTATGGCCAAACAACCTCCCACACAGCAGAATAAAGGGACTCTAGACAGGGGAAAATCTTATCCTACCTGGGTACTACCCACTTAGCCTTGCTGCACCTCCCCTGTTTTAGCCATTCACGGTTGATGAGGCTTGAGGCCACGATTACCTTTAAAGAACACATCTTAGAATGCTCATCGTCCTCCATTGACGATGGTCGGATAGCATTCATCCATACAAGTTCTTTCGGGTTCGAACGAAACCGAAGGCATTATCTCATTACACTTATTTAATCACCCTCAGAGTTAACGACAATAACCTTTGCACTCTGAAAATCCATCTCGATCTTCGCTTGAGATTTCACGACTTAACGTTTAACTTGGATCGATGTGGTTTTCGGATAATCAAACTTGATATCCGATCCCAGTCTCATCGAAATCCAAACACCGTCTTAAAGGTCAAGTTGTTTAAGTTTAAACAATTCAATTCAATACTTTTGAATTCGCACAGCATTTGTCATAGATAAATAACATATGTTTTCCACAAATATATCCAATATAACATCGCAGAATATCATAGAATATCATTTAATAGATATCAATCAATCCAGACATTCTACTTTAACAATCATCCACAAGCAAGAATTATTAGTCCATATTATAATTAATTTAATTAATTCAAATTAAATTAATTACTTAAGAATTAATCGCTTAACCTTGCTTTAATCAATCATTAATTAATTAATTACAGACCATTTAATTAATTAATTGTTCCTTAATTACTTTGATAATCAATTAGTTAATCTTTAATTAATTAATTATCCTTTAACTATTAATTAATAAACCTTAATTATTAATTAATAAATCTTAATTATAAATTAATTAATCCTTAATTACAAATTAATTAATCCCTAATTATTTAATTAATTCTTAATTAGAATTTAATTACTTTTTAATTTCTTAATTAATTAATCACTAATCATTAATTAATTATCTCTAATAATTTAATTAACAGTCCTAAATTAATTAATCTCTAATTAATTAGCTTAAACCCCTTAATTATTAATTAATTATCCTTAACTAATTAACTTATAACCCTTGATTACAAATAATTAATCATTAATTAATTAATTACTCTTTAATTACTTCATTAATTACCAAAACTTAATTAAATTTAAGACAAATCATTACCTTTATTAATTACCTAATCACATTATTATTTTCAAAACATTTATCCTTTTAATTAACACTTAATTACATTTATAATTTAAGTCTTATAATAAATTAAAATTTTATTTAACAAATTTAAGTTAAACAAACATATAACTTCTTATTCAAATGTTGAAGAAAACATTTATATGTAGAAAAGAAATTTACTTAAGAAAAGTTTTAAACTAAATTTATTTAAATTTTCAAAACTTGCTTTTCAAAAACTTTTAAAACATGTTTTCAAAACTTTTGCTTCAGGTTCAACCTTACAATTGTTCGAGTCCTGACTTGATTTTCCTTATCTTCTTCATTTTTTGTAAAAACTTAGTTTAAAATTAAAAAAACTGATATGATACCATCCCTCACGCGAACTCGAAAACTAACCCGAGCCCGTCTTCACTTTTCCCAAGCTTCGACCCGAGGCAAACAACCTTGTAAACAAACAGACACACAGGAACCGTGCATGTGCACAGTGCCATTGTGGCGCTTCGACGATCCTCTCTACCTCCAGCGAGACTTCGATCACCTTTATTATCGATTTCGACTACCCAGAATTCATCCCAAGCCCTAAATCAAAACGAGCTTCTCAAGTCAAACTGGAAACCAACCCTCGCCTGAAACCCGCCTCGAACCGTCGACGCGACCACTAGGACCTCCCAAACTCCGGCCACACCCTCGCTGGCCCCCATGCTACCATCTCCCAAGCTCTAGTGAAACTCGATCACCCAGAGATGCCATGGCAATGAAATTTCCAATCTCGACCATTTTGGGTTTTAAAACCCTAGTACGCCCAATCGTCGATGCCACGACGAACTGTGCTCCCTCCAGACATTTTTCCCGACATCCTAGATCGCCACTCTAGCTTCGACGAAAACCCTGACCACCAAAAGTTGTCAATTTCCAGAAAAAGGTCGAAAATTATTTTCTAATCGTCTTCAAAATTCTCCTCCAAAACTAAACGAAAAAATCCCGATTTTCATTTTAAATCCTAGTTTGTAAAGATACATCAGATAATACACATGAATCTTCAATTTATTCAATTTAAAATTTTGATAAAATTAAGTTTTTACTATAATAAATAAATCCTGATTGATATTTTCTAAGGCTCTTGTTTTAAATATTTTTGAAATTTTAATCTTGTTGTTTTAAACAAATTTTGTTCAATCATTTTAACATAAAACTAATCAGAGATTAAAATAATTGATAATTTTGAATGTTATTTGCATCCAATAATTTAAGAACAGAGCACAACCTTAAATACAGGCATTCACACAGAGATATCCACATACATATATACATATATCAATAAATCCAACATGCAAACCATTGTTACCTATTTAAAATCAAGTTTCCAACATGCATCAGGGTTTTAAACAGATTTGAAGCTTTTTAAAACAAATTTGTTTACTCGCCCAAAATGATGAGCAGGACTTAAAAAAACTGAGATGCTAGATTTTGAAAACTAGAAAGAAATGCTTGAAAATCGAAAATTGATATTGGAAATCACTTTGATGTTGAGATGATCTTGCTTTTAAAACTTAATTAAAGTTACTTGCTGATGATTAGGTTGAAATACAATTGATTTGCTTGATAAATTTCTGATTTGAATTTTGCTGTTAATTCGTCTGGTTTGAGATAAGATGTTTACAGGCTTTTGTGAAATGTTTTGATTTCTGGTTTGTAAAATAGTTTTATAGGGTTTTGAGTTTTCTTAGCTTTTGAATTAAAGAAGATGGGAAAAGAAATGAAGAGAAGAAACATGTGTTTATATAGGCTAAATTATGATTTATTAAAAATAAAATAAAATAAATTTTGTGACACTTGTTAAACTTGTTAACATTTGTCATTTACCAATATTTATCTCCTTACACATGTTATTAAAAAGATTAATAATCTAACACTTGTAATAATGAATGTTTAATTAATTTTAAAATGATTTAAAAGCTTTTATATTAAATTTCCTAATTATTAAGTACATTTCTTAATTTATATAATAAAATCTCTTTAAAGAAAATAAAATGAAACAAATTATATACTAATAAAAATCTTACACATATATTTTTAAATCCAAAATATTTTAATATATTTATCTTTTAAATTTCAAATTCTAATCCAAATTCAAATTCAATTTAAAATCCAATTTAAAACCAACTCCAATATATATGTGTGTGTGTGTGTGTGTGTGTTTAAACAAACACAAATTCAATTTGTAAACAATAATTCTATTTAAAATATATATATATATATATATATAAACAACTCATTATTATTATTGTTTGAAAATAACAAATTTACCAATTTTAAATAATTTATAAAGGAGATTATCACATTTTTCAATTGCTTGAAATTTCCGGGATATCACAATTTGGGTAAAAAGAGGAAAGTAAAAGTGAAAATATGAAGAGATAGGGTAAAAAGGAGATGGAAAGGGGGTAAAAAGGCTCAGAAACGTCGTTCAATCAACTGAATACATCAAGTCAATCGACTGAACTGGAATTAAAATGCACAATGAGCCTGTTAAGCAATCAAAAACCAATATATACCAAAGCTTATACAAAAAGTGGTTGAATGCACCATAAAATGTATGAAATGTCTTAGATAAAGACACATTATTTAGAGGATGGTGATTTCCCTGGTGTCTTTTGAGGTGTTTTATGTGGTGTCGTTTGTACATCTATCTCTACTTTTGTATCTTCAATGTTCGGTCATAATGGAGAGCATATATTGTTACGGGTCATTGTATGTGGTGAGACCGGAGGTGGTCGAAGACTGGGTTCCCATGGATTGTGATAGGAAGATGATGTTGGTTGATGAACATTAGATGTAGAAGAACCATAAATTTTCCGGCTGAGTTGCTCCAAAAAGTTAAGACGTTTGGAATTAACTTTTTGCTCATAGTACATTTCTCATTGGAATTCTAGTTGTTCTCATTGATAATGATGCGTATCATCAATCTTTGGTTTAGTTAACAGAGAACCGAAGAATAAGAAACGACGAGCTTTCTTCTTTTCTAGAGTATGCCCAGTATGATATTGTGGAGATACAGAACTGGCAGATTCGTAGCAAGGAGTTGGTGTAAGTAATGATTGAGAGGAAGAAGTATAAGCGGAGGATGGTGTTGAATAGTCAGTTGTTGACTTGTCGGACTCATCATGGTGAATTGTAGAAATTGATAGGAATGATAAGATGATATTAAAAAGAAAAGTGATGATTTAAAAAATGTAGAGGAAAGTTTAAATAGGTAAAGAGTATTCTAAAAAGAGAATTAATTTGAGGCTGAGAAAGCTTTGAAGAACATAATCATAGACTAAAAATAGTAAAAAAAACAGATGAACGGAAGGAAATGTTTTTTAGATGGAAGGTGTAAACTAAAACTGAATATGAGTATAATTTTATGTTTTAAGTCTAACATACAAATTACTAGCTCATATGGTAAAGACATACAACTTCCAATCTAAGATCCAAAGTTCAAATCTTAGCAGTTACACATAATTTTGAACTTGAATTTTTTTTTGATTTTCTTATTCACATAGATATTGTAACTAAATAAGAAACAAACATAGCTCATTTGGTAAATAGACATCTTCATGTTAGGAGAGCTAAGTTCAAAAACTAGAAAAGGCGATGAATGCAAAGATTTTCATAATTTTACTCAGATAGAAAATTTTACAAATCCTTAAAAGAGACGATTCTGAGTTCTCGTCGAAGTTTTACAAAAATATTTTCGAGAAGCGGCTTTGTAAATATATCATCCAACTGATTTTCTGAGGAAACAAAATCCAAATTGATCGTTCCTTTTGCATGTTATCACGAAGAAAATGATGACGAATGTCAATATGTTTCGTTCGTGAATGATTGACCGGATTTTTGGAAAAGTTGATAGCACTCGTGTTATCACAATATATGATAGAATTTGTTAAATTTATATCAAAATCTCTAAGTGTCTGTTGCATGTAGATTACTTGAGCACAAGTTAAGGAAGTAGAAATATATTCTGCCTCACATGTAGAGAGCGAAACGCAATTTTGTTTCTTACTAAACTAAGAAACTAACGATTTTCCAATAAAATGGCACGTACCGCTTGTACTTTTTTGATCTGTATGAGATCCTCTAAAATCAGCATCACTATATGATACAAATTCGAAAGGACGCTCTTTTGGATAGAAAAGTCCAAATCCTTGATATTGCTAAGATAACGCATTATACATTTTACTGTTCTTTAATGTGATTCCTTTGGATTGGCTTGAAATCTAGTACACAAACAAACACTCATCGTTATGCCAGGACGACTGACTGTTAAATATAGTAATGATCCAATCATACTTCGGTATAATTTTTGAGCAACACTTCTACCATTTTCATCTCTATAGATATGTGTGGTTGTACTCATAGGAGTTAGCTTGGCAGAAGTATTTTCCATTCCGAAGCGTTTGATTAAATTATTACAATACTTTTATTGATTAATAAAAATACCATTTTGTAGTTGTTTGATTCGTAGACCAAGAAAATATGATAATTCTCCCATGTGGGACATTTCAAATTCTTTGGTCATAATTTCGGAGAAGTCCTGGCATAATGTTTCATTGGTAGAACCAAAGATGATATCATCTACATAAGTTAGAATAATTAAAATATCCCTTTTTGAATGTTTAATGAAAAGTGTTTGATCAACCTTTCCAATTTGTAATCCAGAAGTTATTAGATAACTCTTAAGGCATTCGTACCGGGCACGTGGTACTTGTTTCAAATAATAAAGAGCTTTCTTATGTTTATAGACATGGTTTGGATATTTCTCATGGATAAATAAAGGAGATTGTTCAACATGCACGTTTTCTTTTATATAACCATTCAGAAAGGCACTTTTAACGTCCATTTGATAAAGTTTGAAATTATGAAAACACGCATAGGCCAATAAATAAGTATTGCATCTAACTAGCGGCAGGAGAAAATGTTTCTTCGTGGTCAATTCCTTCCTCTTGATTATAACCTTGAGCGACTAACCTTGCTTTATTTCTGGTGATGTTGCCTTGTTCGTCCGCCTTATTTTTATAGACCCATTTTGTTCTAATAACAGTTTGATCATTTGGTCTAGGAACTAACTCCCAAACTTCATTGCGTTCAAACTGATTTAGTTCTTCTTGCATTGCAATGAACCAATAGTCGTCCGTAGAAGCTTCCTTAGGGTTTTTAGGTTCGATATTGGAAAGGAATGCTACGTGGCCCATTTGATTTAACTGACTTCTAGTTCGGACGTTTGAATTAATTTCTCCAATGACGTTATGAACGGGATGATCCCGTAATATTCTTGGTGGAGATCTTAACTCATTGTTGTGATGAACAACATTCTCATCTTCTCTAGAAATATCAATTATGTTTCCATTATCTCCAAAATTTATATTGTCCTTATTTGTGATGTTATGTGGAAGTTCTTCATCACCTCTTATACTTGGTTTTTGTAGAAAGTTTTCATCAAAAGATACATAAAGAGTTTCATCAACAATATTTGTTCTTTTATTAATACCCGATAAGCTTTGCTTCGATCTGAATATCATAGAAAGATTCCTTCGTTAGATTTCGCATTGAATTTTCTAAGCTGATCTTTGGTATTCAATATAAAACATTTTGATGCAAAAACTTTAAAATATGAAATATTTGTTTTCTTCCAGTAAAAAGTTCATATGGAGTATTTTTGGTAAGAGGTCGAATAGAAACCCGATTCAAAACATAACAAGCAGTTGCTACGGCTTCTGGTAAGAAATGTTTTGGAAGTATGCTTCCATTTAACAAAGTTCTAGCACATTCTTGTAGAGTTCTATTCTTCCGTTCTACAACTCCGTTTTGTTGTGAAGTTCTAGGAAATGAAAAGTTGTGAAAGGTTCCTTTCTTCTTACAAAAATGATCAAAAACTTCGTTTTCGAACTCTCCTCCATGATCACTCCTAATGTTCTTAATTTCAATCCTTCTAAATTTTGAATTCTTTAACAAAATTTTTAAAATGAACAAAAGTATCACTTTTATTTTTCAAAAAAAAGGTCCAAGTATATCTAGAAAAGTCATCTACTATTACAAATACATATTTATTGTGATTTATGGATTGTACTTGAGTGGGTCCAAATAAATCCATGTATAGTAATTCAAGTGATTGTAATGTAGAAATAACTCTCTTAGATTTAAAAGATGATTTAGTTAACTTTTCTAATTGACATGCATCACAAATATGATCAACTTTAAAGTTCATTTTTGGTAATATTTGACTAAATCATTTTTAATTTTTTTTTTATAGCTTTGAAGTTAATATGAGAGAATATCTTATGCCATAACCAAGGATCATTCTCTTTGGCTATTAAGCACATATCTGAATTATGATTAATTTTCATATTCAAAACGTATATGTTTCTATCTCTATTACCTTCAAAGGTAAGATTTTCATTGTGATCATAAATGCTACATTCATCCTCAGAAAATGAGATTTTGAATCCTTTATCACACAATTGGCTAATACTTAACAAATTATGCTTCAAGTTTTTGACATGTAAAACATTGAAAATGAGAGGTAAATTAGATATACTGTAATTGCTTACATCGCCTTTGCCAATGATATAACCTTTGGAACTGTCTCCAAATGTGATAGAGCCTCCATTTGAATATGTGATATTTGTTAGCATATTTTTGTCTCCTGTCATGTGTTTTGAGCAGCCACCGTTGAGTATCCATTTTCCTCTTTTCTTAAGTGGGACCTGCAAAACATAAAAGAATAACATTGGTACCCACTTTTTAATAGGGTCCTAAGAGTTAGGTCTTAGGAAACCAAACCCAAGAGGTTTCAGTATTCCCTTTATATAAATAATTTTTATTTTTATGAACGTTTTTCAAAAAGGACTCAATATATTTATTCCTAATCAGACTATTGTTTGTTTTAGGAACCCATATTTTTATGGTTTTTGAATTTTGATCCCTTTTTGGTTGAACTATGGTAGACTTAGGTTTAGAAATAAAAGAAATATTTCTATTATTCCTCAATCTCTCTGGACTGTTAGGGAAATCCATGACAGTTTCGAGTTGATAGTCAATTTCAAAACCATTCCAAATCCTTAGCCAAATCCATGATCTCACAGAATCGCTTCTCGATACCAAGGTCTCGTTGGATCAACAGTCTGGTTCATACTCTCTGCAGACTGATTTTTGGTCTCTCTGAACCCTTGCTAAGTTCAATCCAAACTTAATAATAAGCAGGTCGATCCTGTCGCTTTTCGACGTTGTGACCTATCCTTGCACTCTGGCCCCTGAAAGAGAGCATGGATCGTGCAATATGGAAATATACTAAATATGTATGAGATTAAACAACGATAGTAGATAGTAGAGTAAAGAAAAAATAAAAGTGAGCACACCAAGATTTTTATACTAGTTGAACTTCCCGTTCTACGTCCAGTCCCAGACTCCTTCTGGAAGTTAACTAATCAATAACCCTCACTTAACACAAAGGAATAGGTATCTAACAAACTCCTGAGCAGCAGAACAGGATGCCTCAGCAGCTGAAGAGGACTTCACAATGCCTGAGCAACAGAACAGGACTTCTACTAGTATATAAAATTGTCTGACTAATGTGTTCTTGATAACACAGATATGTCAATGTGTGTACACCCTTCCTATAATCAAATCCTCAAGTATATGAGTGTCTGTGAAGATATGAAAGGAAGATTATAGCTATGGATCAAAGAATATGAATATGAATTCAAAGATTCAAGCAATGAAGATGGTTTGATTGCTTTTGATTGTAGAGAATATAGAGAGTAAGTAAGATCAGTAAATTATTCAAGAATTGATGATTTGGAAAATGATTTGGATGTGTTTATATAGTGCATATACAGATTCAACCTTTTGTTAAGAGATTCAATAAATAGATGCGGCCATTACTCTTTGAATTGGATTGAAAATCTTTGCGAGAAGAAGCATCCGTTAAAAAAATATAGCCATTATATGCAGGTCAGTCGACTGAGTTCAGAGGCTTAGTTGACTGAAATTCAAATTTATATATTCTCTTTTCACTATGCATTTTTCACCAGTTCAGTGGACTGGTTGACTTTAATCAGTCGACTGTTCGATTTTAATCAATCGACTGACCTATGCAATTTTGCACAGTGAATTTCAATGCATATACAAACGAAAATGATTTGTTTTGTGTGCAAGTGTAACTACTTGAGGAATTATTTTAACAGTATCTTAACATATCTAATACTCGAAAACTTAATAAATAATCATACAAAAACTAGTTTTAAAGTCTCTTCTCTTTGTAGTTTATACCATGCATATGTTACTCTCTTTTTGTCGCTATCGCCATATAGTCTTTGTTAATGCTCCTTGTCATGAATCAAAACTCATGATTCAATAACCCCAACACTCCAACGGGACATATAGCAATGTAAATATGAATCATAGCCTCTCCGGGCCAATCATGGTCTCTTCAGACCCTTGTTGGGCCTTACTCACTGTCCAACGAGGGGGCATAGTGATAAGCAGGCCGATCCTATCGCTCTTCGATATAGCGACCTACTTCTTACATTCCAGTTCCATTTCTCCGATCAGAACATAATGTGATTAGTAAGGTTTTATCTTCTGGCCTCGATCCCCTAGTTAAGGACTTAATCCATGATGTATAAATCCACTATGCTGCTCTCCGACGAGGGGACTCGCACCTTGTGGTTATTGCCCCATATTTACGGTGAAGGGACTTGCACCTTGTGGCTATTGCCCTATCTTTTCGACGAAGGGACTTGCACCTTGTGGTTATTGCCCCATCTCTTCGGTCGGGACAACCACGACCCGTTTCATTCACTATATAATGTAGATTTGAGTGTTTTAAAATCAATTTATGAAATTAATAAATATAAGTTCTAGAAGCCATAAAAACAAAAAACAAAGAAAACCAAACATTGCCTCTCTAGGCATGATGGTTCATCATCATCTCAGAACATGCGTAGGGACCGACCTCGATCCCATACATGTGTAAGTGACTTAGCTGTTTTATTATGCTAGTTTATCCCTATTTGGAGATGACGATCATTGACCTTGATCCAAGGCCATTTCCATTGGATGCAGATGGTGGTCGCTCTTATTCCACTACCGCAACCCCGACCCTCACATATTGTGACAGCTGATTAGTCCTCACTTGTTATGCAACCATATCCTTTAATTGCCTGCAGTCGTTTGTATTATGTCAATCTAGCTCATGGAATAAGCAGCATTTCCCTACTGTCCCCTCACATTCTATAGGTTCCCACCTTCCTGGCTTCCGATATGGAAGGCGTCCTTGAGTATCCAAATAAATCCTCTCCATAGGCTCATTTAATCAATATAAGAAGGGAATTTTGGTTCTCTCGTTTGATGCTTCAAATAGTTGAAACTATCATCCACCTTCTGCATTCATTTGTCCTTGCCTGAACCTTCTCCATATGGTCCTCCATCCCTTACTGTGTTAACTTATTCTTCTCTATCCGCCTTAGCATCTTCCTGCTACAGGAACCTTTCCGTCTCATGATGAAATTCCCCAAGATCCATTGGAGGATCCCGTTCCAGTGCCACCTTAAAGTCCATGTTATCAGCTGTCTTTGATGTGCCGCCATCAAAACCATTAATGGATCGGGTCGATCCACCAAAGCAACCGACACATTGCACCATGTTAAGAAATTCCTGAGGGATTCCCCAGCCCTCTACTTCATCGTCGTCAACATTATCATGTTCTTAGGTCTCATGATGTGGACTCAAAATTGCCTCATGAACTTATCCACCAACTCCATCCAAGTTCCAACGGAATTGCTTTCCAATTACCTAAACCATGGTCCAGCTATATCTACCAAGTATGAGATGAAACTTTGCACCATCACTTCCTATGATGCCCTAGCATTTCCATATGCCTCATATACCTCATCAGATGAATAGTAGGATCTATTTTTTTGCCATATATTTTCAGTGTTGGTAACTTAAACTTTGATGGATTCCAACCATGCTCGATATTAGGAGTGAATCAACTCATATTCATATCATCGATAGTTCACCAACCCTCCTCTCATAGTTCGTCCAACTATCCCTACAAACCTATCACTGCCATCCAAAGGTAGCTTCCAATCCATTTACCAACCAACCCCCGACTCCATGAGGGTATTTGGAACATACTCCTCCAAACATGTAACCGCATTCCGATCCTCATCAACTTGCACAACACTGAGTGGTCTACCGACATCCGAACCGACCCAACCCAATGGTGTCACCCTTAGGCCTAGGGGGTTAGTGCTGATCCCTCTTGCTTCCCTAAATTTCGCCTCTAGCTGCTCCGTTCCATTCTCCTACTTGTTAGCTCCGTTTCCATGCTCCTGATTCTGATTTTCTGCAAATCCTGCTATAACTCCTTAATCCAGATTTCCAGTAACTCCTACTCCACCCTGTCTGATTTTCTTGAGGAAATTCTACATCAACTCCTCTTGTGTCTTCATCATTCGTTCCTGCATCACCTCCATCATAGTCTCCATCTTGTTTCTAGTCATATAGACAAAGTGTTGATTAGCTCCAGCTACTAAGGGTGCATCCTGACTCCCTCCATGTTGTATCCTATTTGGTAATGGTCTCCTTGCTGATTGTCCTACCATTGCTTCCTAGATCCAATTGTCCAAGCTTATAAATTTAAGATCCTAGCATCCAAATCCACGAGTGTAAGTCTTCTCAGTGAAAGCACTAAAATGTTAGTGTCCAAAATGGTCACCAACAAGCAAATAATGTGAAAGCGCCACGAATCCAATAACTAACTCCAAACAGAGGAAGCAGAGGAAAAAATATGAAGAAGTGAAAATTAAACAATAAGAAATAAACATAAGAGGTTTTATAATGGTTTAGCTGACTCCGGCATATGTCCACTTCAAAGATATTTCTTTTATATATACTGCTGATTAAAATTGAAATGATTTGAATCAAGTAATGAAAATGGTAGAGTGTAGCTAAGAGCGAAGAAGAAGATCCCTTTCACTTAGCCAATGATCATGTATTCATAGGAGAGGACGTGCAAATATGCAGCTGACAATCCACATGCCGAGGCCAAAGGCCAAGACGAACCCCTCCAGAGAAAATAGGGCCCATTTGTACCATTCTGAGGGATCAGCACCAACCCTTGTAGGGGGATCGACATCGATCCCCAATAATTGAGTATTGCGATTGGCGCCCATATGGTTGGTCACCTTCCAGGCTAGCTCCATGTTTCCTAAGTTATTCTATGATGTTGCTTAGGTGAAAATTGGAGATATCGATCAATTTCCGTTGAGTAGAGCTGTTGAGTTAAGTTTCTACAGTCATAGTGATCTGGTGCAATCCCCTGCCTAGGGGAATGGATATGTACTAATCCCTACATAGGGGAAGAACTTAACTAATTCCAAGATGCCATTCATTTGAATCCTCTTGGCTATCATCCATAGCCTTGCTTATAACTGATTTTCAATCTTGATAATCATCTCTTTAGGCTTCCTGACTTGATGATTACAAATTCGTTTAGCCAAATCCATGGTATCATGACCTTGCCAAAAGGAAAGATAATAGCATGCAAATGAGTATATAAGGTGAATGACAATGGGATATAAAAGGCTAGACTTGTCATAAAGGTGTTTTTGCAAAGGAATGATGGTGTATGGTGAGTTTTTTACTTCGGTGGTTAGACATACTTCTATTCGAATATTGTTAGCTATAGTTGCAACTCACGATATGGAGTTGGAACAATTAGATGTAAAGATTGCATTTTGCATGAAGATTTAAAGGAGACCATCTATATGAAGCAACTAGAAGGAGTTGTAGAGGATGAAAGACGGAATGAGTTTGCAAGCCGAAGAAGCCTCTTTATGGTTTGAAGTAGTCGCCTAGGCAATGGTACAAGTGGTTTGACTCTTTTATGCTTACTCTTGTTTTTGATAGGAGCGTTAAAGATGCTTATGTTTATTTTAACCTTATGGGTGATGATAATTGGATACATTTACTCTTGTATGTGGACGATATGTTAATCGCTTCTAAGGAAAAAGCTGGAAATGATAGGTTAAAATTGAAACTAAAGGCGGAATTCTAGATGAAACACCTTAAAGAAGCATAGAAGATTTTAAGGATGGAAACCCAAAGAGAGAGCGAAAGGTATTGAGATTGACACAGAAAGAATATATCCAGAAAGTGTTTGTGCCCGCATAAAATTATGGTGCTATAACTGTCTAACCTGATGATAGTACTCAGGTTTTACAACTTTGAAATTTCTATATCGAAGTAACCCTTTGTACTGTTCTTTTGATATTATATATTACTATTGCACTAGTGAGATTCTGATGTTATGTTCTCTTCTTTCTTATTAGATTTCCTTTTGTTTTATTTTACACTAATAATTTGCCTTTTCGACACTTAGTTTAGCATATGAATACTACATATGTAGTAGTGTCAACAATTGAGGGCGGAAAAGGCATGTCGTTACAGCTAGTATCAAAGCTCAAGGTTAAGCGAGAACCTTGGTTTTGGAGAGATATGGCACATTGGAGACAGGGTAAGCGACACCGTAGAATGACTTGGGTGTATTATACATATAAGAGGGTATTTGTATTTAATATAAATGTATACCTTAATGGTAATTACAACAATGAAAATTAAAGATCTTATATAAGGTAGCTTATATAAGTGCGAATTGTTAAAGTATAGTTCGATTAATATAGAGATTAATGATGATCATTTGCTATCCCTTATTAATTTGTTTAGCAGTGCTCGGCCAGTTTATGAGTAATGACTATCATCTTTTGATTGTTGATTTATGCTCAACCAGTTTATGAGCAGTTTTACCTTCTATTACATGGGTTGGGTAGGTAGTGATTATAGAATACATCGAAACGAGCACCTTATGAATTTTGTTTCACAATTTTACTATAAGGCATTAAGTGGAAATGTTAGGTTAAAGTTAACTTCAGTAAAAGATGTTTATTATAATCTAAAGGAAAGATAAGTTATCTTGGAAATAAACATTTGTGAAAGGATTCTATATAAGAAAGTTACTATATTAATTATGGTTTATGAAACATGGTTTATAAACAAAGAGGATTTAAGCTAAGAATTTGAGAACTTAAATCCCAATGTCATTGAAAGTATTTTTCAAGATGATGAAGAAAGTAATAGTGGTATTATTTGAAAGTAAGTATTTGGAAAATTGGTTTATAAAGTAGAGGTTATGATACTTAGCAATACTTACTGTAATGACCCAGAATTTTCGATCCCGTAAATTCCAGATAGTTAGGGAAAAGAAGAAAGAGATAGAAGAAAAAGAAGAGCAAAAACACCAACATCTCACATTCGCAGCGGATAAAATATAATAACAAATAATAATAATTATACAAAGGAAAACCGTACTTGTCGAATTTCACTTTAATACATCAGAGTTACAACATATATACAAACATTGGACAGATACAATCAACATGACTCAGATATATACAACAATATAATACAGCGGGAACACTCCATACATTGCTATCATCCAACTCGTCTCCTGAGCGCCAGAATGTCCTTACCAGAAAATCTGTAATACTCGGTCTGACCCGAGCATTACATCAAAGTAACACCCAGGTCAGGCTGGAAACCAGCATGAGTAAACCCATCTAACATAGAATACCAAAGCAAATAACTTATTCAAAATCCGAGGTAACTCATGACAATTTTCAAATTCACAATTTGTTAAAGTCAACACTTATTCCATATATCAATTTCTAAGTACCAAAACTTAGATTAAATTGTTCAATTTACTTAACTTATTCCATTCCATCCTTTTAATTTCACATATAAATCTATGCAGAATTATTATAGACTACAAATCGAAGTGGTTTCGGGTATTTACTAATACCCGACTCCGGTCTTTTCGAATTCAATACCATCTTAACCCACGCTATTCAAGTGAACATGATGCAGCCCAACCTGATATTCCAATTCAAGATTTGAAGCTGGAACAAGTTAACGACTCAGCTAAGTCGTATGAACGAGTTAGAGGGGTGAAAAGGCGGGGAAAGGATGATGCAGTGCAATCTCACTCGAAGGTCTTAGGTCGTTCACGACCTAATGCATTGGGTTTTAAAACGCTCAAACGACCTAGCGAGTCAATTCTAAAGTCGCAAGCGAGCTATACGGTCCAACCCAGCAAGATAAGCAACCCAGTGCGTGTCACTTTAGGTCGCTCCGATCTTTCAAACCACAACCTTGTCGAGCTACGACCTAACCTAGGTCGCTCAACTTCCTAGGTCGTTAAGACGCTCATCTTAAGCCGCATGAAGCAAGCCGCTGTTGTTAAGTCGCTTGGTGCCGTATAATGTTGTGTCGCTCGTGTTCTTAAGTCGTAACTCGTGTTGTATATATTGAGTCGTTATTTTGTTAAGTCGTTGGGCCTGCTAGGTCATAGGTAGTGGAAAAAGTTAGGTCGAAGTTGATCTGTGTTGTGTTGTAAGCCTATAAATAGGCGAGTTGGGTCATTTGTAAAAGTGGTCGATTTTGAATAAAACTTTGTTTGTGTTCTTTGCGCCACTTTTAAAATTGGTAGTTGAGTGTTATCTCCTATCTCCACCTTCGGCATTCGAGTGCGCTCGAATCAACGATTGTTGAAGCCAATTCACGGAATCAAGTGCGCTTGATCAACGTTCGAAGAATTGTGGATCTTCTTTCACGGTATCGTGCGCGATCAACGTGTCGAAGATAGCTAGAATTCGGTATCTTTCGAGATCAACAAATTTGGGCATTTGGGTATTTTCAATCCATCGATTTATTTTGCTTCATATAATCGTTTCATCGATTAGTTTGACACGAAATCTTCATTTCATCGTCGTCGTAATATTTCCACTACATCATTTGGTATCAAAGCTAGACTTAGCCAATTATAGCTAAGCCGAGTCTTGGAGCCAAGGAGAAGTATTTGAAGTTTGGAGATCGGATTTGCATTGTTGAGAAGTTCAGTGTTCATCGTATTCATCGTGAAGTTGCAACAAGTTGGGAGTTTCGATCCATATCATTTTGGATCAAAGTTTGGGAAGTGTTTGAATTTTGCTCGTTGGAATTTTTGTACGCTGAAGTGAAGTTTGAATTTTAAAGTGTTTGCGCGAGCTAAGTTAGGTCGCGACAGTTGAGCCGAGCTAGTTGAAGTATAGATCCGAGATAAGTGAAGTTGTGTTTGTTGAGAATTTGTTGAAGATTCAATCATGCCTCCGAGAAGAGCTAATCGTCATCAAAATGTTGAAGATTTTTATAAGCGAGAAGATGCTGAACAAATGGAACAACGCATTAGCAATAAATTCAATGAGAAGTTAGATGAAGGTATTGGGAGATTGGAGAAATTGATGACAGATATGAATCAAAGGAGAAGGTCGCCAATCTCGAACCATGGAGGAAACAGAGTTTCGCCATCGATTACGGAAGCGAGGAGGGTGTCGCCATAATCTTTTAGAGAAAGAAGAGAAGCAGCAATTTCATCAAGAAGAGATCACCATGAATATAGACATGAAGAGAGAAGAACTTCACGTGAGTTTGAAGATGAGCCATATAGAGATGAAGAGAGACATAGTAGAAGAGACATGCGTGATCGAAGGGATGTTGATGGTCGAGATCGATATAGACGTACATTTGATTTGATGAAGAGGGTGATAGAGCTAGCATTCATTATCAAGATCGAGACCAAGTTTGAAACTCATATCGGGATGTTGAGGATGACCGACAATGGGAGTCGGGTATGAAGATAGAAATTCCAGAATTGAAGGGTGGAATGGTAGCAGAAGAATTTTGGGACTGGTTGTCTAATGTTGAGGAAATTTTTGACTTCAAAGAAGTTCCTGAGCATAGAAGAGTTAAGTTATTTGCTACAAGGTTGAGAGGGAGAGCTTTAGCATGGCGGCAGCAAACTAAACTTACGCGGGAGAGAACGGGGAAGTCAAAGATTGAGTCATGGGAGAAGATGAATAAACTGATGAAGGCCACATTCTTGCCTTACAATTATCAATCACTCACGTATCAAAGATTGCAGAATCTGAGGCAAGCGACGAAGACCGTTAATGATTATGCTGATGAATTTTATCAACTGATTGCTCGAAATGAAATTATGGAGACAGAGGAACAATTGACTGCTAAGTTTGTTGGGGGGATTGAGGATCCAGATACAGGATATGGTGAATATGTTTGATCCTAGATCTGTAGCTGAAGCGCACCAGAAGGCGTTGGCTTGGGAGAAGCAGGGAAGACGAGGAGGTGGTGTGTTTTCAAGTTCCACTATTCAGAACAAAGGTGCTAGTGGGAGTTCCAATGTTTCTAAAGCTGTCAGTAAACCAATTGTGAATGAGGTTGCAAAGGCAAAGGTCAACAACAGTTTCAAATGTTATGATTGCCAGGAAATGGGTCACAAGAGTAATGAATGTCTGAAACCGAAGAAGCGAACAATGATTGCTGAAGTAGAAGGTGAGGATGTTGGTGAAGGTTATACTAGTCCAGTTGAGAAGGATGAACAGGATATCGCATCGGGAGATGAAGGATGTAATCTAATGACGAGGAGATCTTGTTTAACACAAAAGCAAGAGAATGAGGCTAGTTGGTTGAGGAGCAATATCTTTCAGTCGACATGCACTATACTGGAAAAGGTTTGTAAATTTGTGATTGACGCGGGAAGTTGTGCGATATCATTTCTACCGAAGCTGTGAGAAAGTTGAAGTTGAAGACGGAGAAACATCCAAATCCTTACAAGTTAGCGTGGTTAAGGAAAGGAGGTGAGGTGAAGGTGGACAGGCGAGTTCATGTTCCATTTTCTATTGGGAAGAAGTATAAAGACGAGATCTGGTGTGATGTGGTGGAGATGGATGTTTGTCACTTGCTTTTGGGAAGACCATGGCAGTATGACCGAGCAGTGCAAGATGATGGTCGAACCAATAGCTACATTTTTATGTTTGAGGGTACTAAGATCATTTTAGTTCCGAAGAAGAGACAGCAAGGAGAGAGCAAGTCAGAAGAGATTGAGGAGCTGAAAACTTTGTTGACTTTGAAGGAGTTTATTGAAGAAGTAGAGGAGAGTCCAGAAGTATTCTTGTTGATTGGACATGAAGCTACGGAATCTGTTGAAGTTCCAGAGGGAGTAAAGCCAGTATTGGAGGAATTTGAAGAAGTGTTTCCTAAAGAGTTGCTAAAGGAGCTACCACCGTTGAGGGACATTCAACATCAGATAGATCTTGTTCCAGGAGTTGTGTTACCTCACAGGCCACATTACAGGATGAGTCCTAAGGAGCATGAGGAACTGAGAAGGAAGGTGGAGGAGTTGTTAGAACAGGGGCGTGTTCAGGAGAGCTTGAGTCCTTGTGCAGTGCCAGCTTTATTGGTGCCGAAGAAAGATGGTTCGTGGAGGATGTGTATAGACAGTCGGGCCCTAAAAAATATCACTGTGAGATACATGTTTCCCATGCCAAGGTTCGATGATTTGATTTATCAGTTGAGTGGGGCTGTAGTTTTCTCAAAGATTGACTTGAAGAGTGGATATCATCGGATTCATATTAGACTGGGTGATGAGTGGAAGACTGCTTTTAAAACTAAAGAAGGTCTATACGAATGGTTGGTTATGCCGTTTGGCTTGTCAAATGCTTCTAGTACTTTTATGAGAGTGATGAACCAGATTTTCAGACCCTTTGTTGGGAAGTTCGTAGTAGTTTACTTTGACGATATCTTGATCTATAGTGGGAGTATGGAAGAGCATATCCAGCATTTACGAGAAATGCTGTTTATTCTATGACGGCAGCAATTTTATGCTGCAATGAAAAAGTGTGTGTTCATGACGCCCAGTGTTTTGTTTCTGGGATATGTTCTGTCAAAGAAGAGCATTCAAGCGGATGAAAGCAAAGTGAAAGCTGCCAGGAGTTGGCCACAATCCAAGACAATTACTGAAGTGAGGAGCTTTCATGGGTTGACATCATTCTATCGAAGGTTTATTCCACATTTCAGTAGCGTGATAGCACCAGTTACTGATTGTATGAAGAGGAAGCAATTTTCATGGTCAGAGGAAGCAGGAGTTGCTTTTGAACGAATCAAGGAACTTTTGACGACAGCACCAATTCTAGTATTGCCGGACTTTCAGTTGTTGTTTGAGTTACATACTGATGCTTCGAAGGTTGGGATTGGTGGAGTACTGAGTCAGAAGGGCAGACCAGTTGCTTATTTCAGTGAGAAGTTGTCTGGAGCCAAGTTGAGATATAGCACTTATGACGTGGAATTTTACGCGATTGTTCAAGATGTGAAGCACTGGAGACATTGTCTGTTTCAAAAGGAGTTTATTCTTTACACGGATCACGAAGCTTTGAAACATTTGCAAGGGCAGGACAAAATTTCAGCTAGACACACTTCATGGGTCGCATATCTACAACAGTTTACTTTTGTCGTAAAGCACAAATCAGGGGTGGCGAATCGTGTAGCTGATGCATTGAGCAGGAGGAATCATTTGTTGACAACGATGAAGGTTGAAGTGACAGGGTTTGAGCTATTACCAGAGTTGTTTGAAGAAGATCCTTACTTTACGAAGATTGTTGAGAAAGTTAAGGATGGGAGTACTGACGAGTTTATGTTGGTAGATGGATTCTTATTCAAGGGGAATCGATTATGCATACCAATATGCAGCTTGAGAATGAAAATTGTAAAAGAGTTGCATGAAGAAGGACATGTTGGACGAGATCGCACATTGCAGTTGATTTCTCAGTCTTACTATTGGCCCTCGATGAAGCCGAAAGTTGAAAAGTTTGTGCGTAGATGTCATGTTTGTCAAGTTTCAAAAGGAACAGCTACCAATGCGGGATTGTATATGCCTTTACCTGTTCCTACAAAACTGTGGGTAGATGTAAGCATGGATTTTGTGTTGGGCTTGCCGAGGACTCAACGGGGAAATGACTCTATATATGTTGTGGTGGACCGTTTCTCGAAGATGGTACATTTTTTTTGCTTGTAAAAAGACAGCAGATGCAGTCCATGTAGCACAGTTGTTCTTTAGAGAAATCTATCGTTTGCACGGTTTACCAGAATCTATAGTTTCAGACAATGACACCAGATTTTTAAGTCACTTTTGGCTGAGTTTGTGGAAGATGGTGGGGAAAAAGCTGAATTTCAGTAGTGCTTATCATCCGCAGTCGGATGGACAAACCGAGGTTGTGAACAGATCGCTGGGAAATTTATTGCGGTGTCTTGTGAAGGATAATCTGAAGAGCTGGGATGTGAAGTTATGTCAAGCAGAGTTTGCTCATAATCATGCTATCAACTATAGTACGGGTTTCAGTCCATTTTAGGTTGTATATTCAAGCTTGCCAAAGGGGCCGTTGGATTTAACGATAGTGCCACAACTGAAGGGGACAGTTAAGCGGGCTGCTAATTTTGTTGATGGGTTGACAGAATGCCATAGAATCGTTCAGGAACGATGGGAGAAGACGAATGAGAAGTATAAACGATCTGCGGATCTGAAGCGAAGAAACGTTGAATTTAATGAAAGAGATTTAGTATATGCTATACTAACGAAGGATCGTTTTCCAGTGGGAACATACAATAAACTTAAAGCTCGAAAGGTTAGTCCTGTAAAATTGTGAAACAGATCAATGAAAATGCTTATAGGTTGAAGCTGCCGGAGGATGTGTACACTTCTGACGTGTTTAATGTTAACCATCTTATACCTTATTATGGAGATAAACAATCCAATGGGGAAGAACTTTTAAATTAGAGGATGAATTTTTCCCAACCAGGGGAGGATGATGCAGCCCAGCCTGATATTCCAATTAAGGATTTGAAGCTGGAACAAGTTAACGAATCAGCGAAGTCGTATGAACGAGTTAGAGGGGTGAAAAGGCGGGGAAAGGATGATGCAGTGCAATCTCACTCGAAGGTCCTAGGTCGTTCACAACCTAACGCGTTGGGTTTTAAAACGCTCAAACGACCTAGCGAGTCAATTCTAAAGTCGCAAGCGAGCTATACGGTCCAACCCAGCAAGATAAGCAACCCAGTGCGCATCACTTTAGGTCGCTCAACTTCCTAGGTCGTTAAGACGCTCATCTTAAGCCACATGAAGCAAGCCGCTGTTGTTAAGTCGCTTGGTGCCGTATAATGTTGTGTCGCTCGTGTTCTGTAACGACCCGTATTTTACGTGTCGATAAATCGTAGTATTTGCAGGTCGTTAGTGTTGTTGTGTTGTCTCTAGCCTGAGTCGTTTAGAAAGTTAACTCGTGTGTTTAGTGATGAGTCGTGACCGACTCATGGGCATGGTCGAGTTAAGGCTTGAGTCGTGACCGACTCATAGGGGTTAGCGAGTTAGTATGCTACGACCTAAGGAGTTGAAGGGTTAACTTGTTGCCGAGATAACTAGTGGCCGAGTTATGAGAATTAGCGAGTCAATGTGTTAAAAGGATTGAGTCTTGACCGAGTTAGCAGGTTGACCGACCTAAGGGTGTTGCCGAGTTAAGGTTTGGACCGACTCAAGGAATAGGGCTTGGATCGGCAGGAGGATGAGTCGTTAGTGGCTTAAGACTTATGTGTGTCGGCATCGTAGTTGAGTCGGCTAGGAGTTAGGTCGGTGGGCCGACTTAGTGTTGAGTCGTTGGGATCTTAGGTCGGTAGGAAGTAAGTCGGCAGTATATGTTGAGGCATTGGGTCGGTAGGAGGTTAGGTCGGCACCCAATATGGAGATGGTGGACATTGGTTAAGCCGTGACCGACTCATGTTGAGTCGGCAAAGGTTGGTTGGGACGTGTCTAGGATAAGTCGGCTTGGTGGGTGAGTCGGTATCACAGTTGAGTCGTATGGGATGTTGAGTCGTCGGACGACTTAGGATTTGGAGTGTTAGGTCGGCTCTAGTATTAAGTCGTAGGTCGGCCTGGTTTGTTGAGTCATGAGAGTGGCTTGTATTAGGTCGGCAAAGCAATGAGTCGTGAACGACTCATAGTGAGTCGGCTGTGTTGAGTCGGCAAGGGGATGAGTCGGGGACGACTCAGGAGTTGGGTCGGCGGCGACTTAGGACGGCCGAGACATGGGGGTTTCAGCCTATAAATAGTGGACTTTGGCTCACTTTTTGGCACCGGTTTTCGAAGCGACGAAGTGCTGCCATTTTGAGAGCTCGACTACAACATTTCTTCATCTCCTTTTCTCCATTCCAATCTAGTTCTAACATCCATCCAAGATTGAAGATCAAGATCAAAGATCAAGAGCCAAAGTTGAAGATTTTCATCCGAAGAAGCTAGATTTCACCGTTTCAAGTGAAATTTCTCCGGATCAAGCTCAAGTCCTTGCTGTCCAGATCTGAAGTTGATTGATTTTAGGTTGTTTTGGTGATTTGGTGAGTGGTAGTTATCTCTCACGCGGACCCAAAGGAGTGTAGTGGATTGGTAGCTAGTTTATGTGTTTGAAATAGCATTTTCTCGCATTGTCCTTAAGTCTGCATGTAGATCCATCATTTTTGAAGATGTTTACCTATGCATATTTGTTTAACAAGTATTAGAGACAAAACCCATGTTTTATATTTGATAGATCTATGCTAAAAACCATGATTTCACATATGTTGGACTTTTGCTCGTTTATTTACGAAATTCCCATTATAGTTGATATTGCTTAAATTGCTTAATAGATCTTGTTTGAATGATTGATTATTTGAATGTATGATTGATTTGATTGTTTCCAAGTTAGCTAGTAGTTGATTTGGAACAAGATGATGAAAGAGGATTCAAAAGCTATGGAAGAAGGCTCTTGAATGGTGAAAGCTGCTTAAGGCATATGTAGCGGATGTTGAAGCTCATATGTATAGATTGGATGATGTTGAGATGGGACTTTGCCATGATTTGATGAGGCAAGCCATGTTGTTGAGTTGAGACTTTGCTTTGATGCGATGAAGCGAAGTATGATGTGAGTCTTGGCTTAATCCAAGCAGGGATCATTCCAAGCATGTTGATAACTTGAAGAGTAGTTCAAGTTGGTTGATAATGGATTGTTCAAGAGGTAGCTTGAGCTTGTATGAGGATAGTCGTCAAGAAGGATGGCTAGGAGGCTTGGATATCGTCGTTGTTGAAGGTTCTAGCATGCTCAAAAGCAAGAGTACATGGGGCGCCCATAACGACTACAGGTAGGTAGTCGGGACACCCAAAAGACTACAGGTAGGTAGTTGAGTACTCTGGGCAAAGTAGATAAGTCCTAGGCACAAGGCAGTGTGCGGAGTTATGGTTAGAACCGGGGTTACCATTAGCCCTTGACAGATGGTCATTCAACTAACGGTGAAATCGAGGCAAGGATAACAGTGATAGCCAGAGTCATGGATGTTTGGTTGTATTATCATTCGGCTTCAAGAGCGGTGTTTTCTGGGTGCTTATCTGATCTTGGTTTAGGCCTTGGGGGTTTGTATTTGGAAAACATCGTCCTTGACTCGAGTGGTATTCGCTTTACCTTAATTGTCTATGTTGTTATGCTTGCTTCTCCTTAGTGTATGTCTGGGGCTATCACTGTAGAAAGAGGTGGAGTGGGATGGTTTGGTTCCTATTCCTTTTATCCTTTATGCTCTTTTGGTATGTTTGATAGTTGATTTACTGCTCACTAAGACTTTGTCTGACTCAAGGTTTTATGTCTCCTCTTATTACCTTGGGCTGTTCATCCATGTTTGGGATGGGCAGACTAGGTAGCAGGTGACAGGTGCTGTGCTAGGAGTTCAACGCTGAAGATGACGAAGACGAGCAGGAGGCTTTGCATATTAGTTTTCTTACTATATGTACTGGATATCCGCTGCTGTATTTGGTTGAGTGATTTGTAGTGAGGCTTTCATGTATGGATTTGAGTAGATGATTGTATGAAACTACTGTGATGCTTATATGATGATGTTCTGTTCTATGGAGCTTCACTATATTATATTTCTCTATTGTATTTTATCCATGCGCTGTGAGTTATGCGATAGAGATTCTTTTGTTTTGTTTTACCCTGACTATCGTCCATGGCTGCCTGGCACGCCTTTCAGCGCATTATTTACTTGTATTGGTGCGGGAGTCATGGGCGGTCGTCACATTTGGTATCAGAGCTTTGGTTAATCGATTTTAGCCAACGCTCGCTGATGTAACTACGTAAGAGAGACGTAATTGTAATTTGATGGATGATTACTATATATAATATAGTAGTTTAGAAGGGTTTGAACTCCTTATGCAGTTGTTTCTTAAGGTGTTCTAATCATTCTTATTTACAGATATTAAGGATGAGTCGAAGTGAGAGACAAGCTGCGAGGGGTAGCCGTGATCCTAGGGAAGCTGTTGATTATGCTCCTATGTTTGAGGCCATGATGACTTCAATCATGAGGAGAATACCAGCTTCAGGATCATCTGTGGATGTGGGAGTTCAAGTCCAAGCTCCGAGACCGGTGGATTTTGCCAAGCTTTGCAAGGATTATACTGCTCTTGGAGGAAAAGCTTTCTTGGGGACGGAGTCGACTATTGAGGTGCAGAGATGGATTGATGCATGTCGAAGGATCTTTGGTGACTTAGGGATTGAGGATGCAACTAAGAGGAAGCTTGCATCGAGACAGCTTCAGGGGAGAGCTGCTGATTGGTGGAATTCTATCACCATCGATACCCCAGAAGAAGAGATTACTTGGGAGCAATTCCAAGTTAGATTTGAAGCTAAGTTCATCTCTACTTCTCAGAAATCTGTCTTGTTTAAGAAGTTTGTAGAGCTCAAGCAAGGGGGGAGACCTGTTCTTGAGTATATTTCTGAGTTTGAAGCTTTGTCCAAGTATGCCAGATCGTATATTGATTCTCCCTACCAGAAGAATGAAAAGTTTGTGACTGGTCTGGATGCTTATCTTGGGAGGCAGTTGGTGGATCATCTGGACGATCCGTTTGAGAAGCTTGTGGAAAAAGCCCTTAGGCATGAGAGTTTGTTTCCTAAGGAAAGTTCTGTTGTTGCTGTAACCAGGGAAGGATCTAAACCACACCAGAATGGCAATAAGAGGAGGAAGCAGCAGCAGCAGAAGGGTAAGGATGGCCAGAAGAAGCCGAAAGGCGAAGTGACTTGTTATAACTGCCAACAGAAGGGCCATCTTTACAAAGATTGTAAGAATCCCAAAGTGCCGGGAAAGTGTTATAACTGTGATAAGCTGGGACATATCAAGAAGGATTGCCCAGAGCCGAGGAAAGATAGGCAGATTGTGCAAGCCTATGCTTTGGGAGTTGTGCCGTCGTCTTCAAAAGCTCCGACTGCTGAAGAAAAGGGGAAGAGTGTGGTGGTTCAAGGTACTCTTTCTATCTGTGGTGTTCCAGTTAGAGTGTTGTTTGATACTGGAGCGTCGCATTCTTTTGTTTGTGATGATTTGGTAGGCCGGTTAGGTTTGAAACCGGATATTGTTGATAGGCCATTGGTTGTGACTAATCCGGTCGGGGGTTCGTCATGTTTGTGTATGATATGCCATGGTCTAGTTGTGTCGAGTCATGATTGCTCGTTTGTTTGTGATTGCTTTGTTCTGAACTTTGCGGGGTTCGGAATTATTTTGGGTATGGACTGGCTTAGGAAGTATGCGGCAAGGATTGATTGTGAGAGATTGGAGGTGACAGTCGGGAATGTGGAGGGGCGAAAGGTTGTGATACGATGTAAGCATGAAG
Organism: Allium cepa; assembly: GCA_030765085.1. Taxonomy (NCBI): domain Eukaryota; kingdom Viridiplantae; phylum Streptophyta; class Magnoliopsida; order Asparagales; family Amaryllidaceae; genus Allium; species Allium cepa. The sequence continues at coordinate 681,085,901 of CM060932.1, read as the reverse complement.
AAGGCGTCTTCATGAGCTTCATGTATTCGCTGGTTGTTCCACGGGATGGACTGTCATCGATGCCAATAGTGAATGGATTTGAGGATGTCTTTGAGGAAGTCAAAGGGTTGCCGCCGCATAGGGAGATCGAGTTTCGTATCGATCTAGTTGAGGGAGCCAGACCTGTTGTGATGCCTCTTAGGCGGATGGCACCGAGGGAGCAGCAAGAGCTGAAGGTGCAAGTTGATGACCTTTTGCAGAAAGGATTCATTCGGAGAAGTGTGTCCGAATGGGGTGCGCCAGTTGTGTTCGCAACCAAAACGGATGGATCGTTGAGGTTGTGTGTTGATTATCGTGAGCTGAATAAGGTGACTAAGAAGAACAAGTATCCATTGCCGAGAATAGATGACTTGTTTGATCAGCTTCACGAGGCTAAGGTGTTTTCTCAGATGGATTTGGCAACGGGATTTCACCAGTTGAGAGTGGCAAAGGATAGTGTGCCGAAGACTGCTTTCAGGACACCATCCGGGTTTTATGAGTGGCTGGTAATGCCGTTTGGATTGACTAACGCGCCAGCATATTTTGTGGATCTTATGAATAGAGTGTTCAGAGATCAGTTGAATAAGTTCGTGCTTGTGTTCGTGGATGATATTCTGATTTATTCCAGAACTGAGGGAGAGCACAAGACGCACTTGAGGATTGTTTTGGAAATTTTGCGGAAACATCAGCTGAAGGCTAAGTTTTCGAAGTGTCACTTCTGGAAGAGTGAAGTGAGGTTCTTAGGCCATGTTATCTCTGGAAATGGAATAGCGGTTGACCCCGCTAAGGTGGCAGTGATCCAGGATTGGGTTAGACCTAAGAATGCATCTGATGTGAGAAGTTTTCTTGGATTAGCAGGATATTATCGTCGGTTTATCAAAGACTTTTCCAAGATAGCTGCACCGTTGACAGGATTGACGAAAAAGAACCAAGTGTTCAAATGGGATGATAAGTGTGAGCAAGCTTTTGTAATCCTGAAAGAGCGATTGACGAGTGCTCCTGTTTTGACTATTCCAAGTGGGAATGATGAGATGGTGGTTTACACCGATGCATGTGGCACTGGACTAGGAGCGGTGCTAATGCAGAAGGATAAAGTTGTTGCGTATGCAAGTCGACAACTGAAGCCGCATGAAAGGAATTATCCGACTCATGATTTGGAGTTAGCGGCGATTGTGTTTGCTTTGAAGATGTGGAGACATTACCTATTGGGAGTTAGATTCGAGCTGTTTACAGATCATAAGTCGTTGAAGTATCTGTTCTCCCAAAAGGATTTAAATCTTCGACAGCAACGATGGCTAGAGTTCCTAGCATCTTATGATTTTGGTATAGCCTATACTCCGGGAAAAGGTAACGCAGTGGCAGATGCGTTAAGTCGAAGACATGCAGGATTAGGAGCCATGTTTTCGGAATGGAAGAGTCTTGAGTATTTGGCTGGATTTGACTTCAGGCCTAGATGTGAATTGGAACCTAAGATGTTGGCAAACTTATCGATAAGGCCTACTCTTGTGGAAAGGGTTGGCGAGAGCCAAAAGGGAGATGATAAGCTTGTCAAGATTATCTGTGATTTGGAATCCGGATTGGACCCGGAGAAGGATAAGGGATTCGAGGTCGATCGAGAGGGTTGGCTTCGAAAGCAAGGACGATTGGTTGTTCCCGATATAGATGGATTGAGAGATGAAGTTCTGAGGGAAAGTCATCACTCGAAGTTGACAATTCATCCAGGTGGAAATAAGATGTATCGGGATATGAAGAGAGCTTACTACTGGGAAAGTATGAAGAAAGATGTTGGAAATTTTATTTCCAGGTGCATGAACTGCCAGTTGGTGAAAGCTGAGCAGAAGAAGCCCAGTGGATTGCTTCAGCCATTAGAGGTTCCTACATGGAAGTGGGAGCAAGTGTCGATGGACTTTATCGATGGTCTACCTAGGACAAGAGCAGGGAATGAAGGGATTTGGGTCATAGTAGATCGTTTGACCAAGAGTGCAAGGTTCATTCCTGTTCGATCGACTAGGACTGCATCGAAGTTGGCTGAATTATATGTGAAGTGGATAGTTCGTTTCCATGGTGTTCCGAAGAGTATAGTGAGCGATCGAGATCCATTGTTCACTAGTAGATTTTGGAAGAGCTTCCAGGAAGTTTTGGGAACTGAGTTGTGTTTGAGTACAGCTTATCACCCTCAAACAGATGGTCAGACTGAGAGAGTCAACCGAGTTTTGGAAGATCTTCTTAGAGCATGTGTTTTGGACTTCGGAGGATCATGGGAAGATCACCTTCATTTGGTGGAGTTTGCTTATAACAACAGTTATCAGTCTAGCATTGGTATGGCACCATATGAAGCCTTGTACGGAAGACCGTGTAACTCCCCGACATGTTGGTTGGAAACTGGAGAAAAGCTGATACTTGGGCCAGAGATGATTCGTCAAACTACGGATTGTATAGAGATCATTCGACAACGAATGAAGGCAGCCCAAGATCGTCAGAAAAGTTATGCCGATAATCGTCGTAAGGATTTGGAATTCGACGTAGGTGATATGGTTTTTGTGAAGATTTCTCCTCTGAAGAGTGTCATTAGATTCGGGAAGAAAGGAAAGTTAACTCCGAGATTTGTTGGGCCATTCCCGATTATCGAGCGTATTGGAAAGCTCGCTTATAGATTGGAGTTACCGGAAAAGATGGCGGGTGTGCACAGTGTTTTTCATGTATCTTATCTACGGAAGTATGTGCACGACCCAACTACGGTGGTTTCTGCTGATAGCTGTGAAGACTTGGAGGTTGATCCAGTTGTTTCGAGACCTCGTAAGCCGCTTCGTATTGTTGAAACCGATACGAAACAGCTTAGGAGGAAGACGATTACGTTGCTCAAGGTACAATGGAGTGACGATGTTAACGACTGTACATGGGAGGAGGAAGAGAGGATGAAGGCAGCTCATCCCGGACTCTTCGAGGTATGGCCCTAAAGTGTCGTGACATCTCATGAATTTGTAGCTTGTTCTAAGTCTTAGAATTCTGCATGCTAGGTTAGAATTGGATGCATGGTTTGTTGATTGCTATGGATGGTAGGCATGCGGAATATCTTTGATTGCTGTTGTTTGCTTGGAATTTCGGGGGCGAAATTCCTAAGGGGGAGAGAATGTAACGACCCGTATTTTACGTGTCGATAAATCGTAGTATTTGCAGGTCGTTAGTGTTGTTGTGTTGTCTCTAGCCTGAGTCGTTTAGAAAGTTAACTCGTGTGTTTAGTGATGAGTCGTGACCGACTCATGGGCATGGTCGAGTTAAGGCTTGAGTCGTGACCGACTCATAGGGGTTAGCGAGTTAGTATGCTACGACCTAAGGAGTTGAAGGGTTAACTTGTTGCCGAGATAACTAGTGGCCGAGTTATGAGAATTAGCGAGTCAATGTGTTAAAAGGATTGAGTCTTGACCGAGTTAGCAGGTTGACCGACCTAAGGGTGTTGCCGAGTTAAGGTTTGGACCGACTCAAGGAATAGGGCTTGGATCGGCAGGAGGATGAGTCGTTAGTGGCTTAAGACTTATGTGTGTCGGCATCGTAGTTGAGTCGGCTAGGAGTTAGGTCGGTGGGCCGACTTAGTGTTGAGTCGTTGGGATCTTAGGTCGGTAGGAAGTAAGTCGGCAGTATATGTTGAGGCATTGGGTCGGTAGGAGGTTAGGTCGGCACCCAATATGGAGATGGTGGACATTGGTTAAGCCGTGACCGACTCATGTTGAGTCGGCAAAGGTTGGTTGGGACGTGTCTAGGATAAGTCGGCTTGGTGGGTGAGTCGGTATCACAGTTGAGTCGTATGGGATGTTGAGTCGTCGGACGACTTAGGATTTGGAGTGTTAGGTCGGCTCTAGTATTAAGTCGTAGGTCGGCCTGGTTTGTTGAGTCATGAGAGTGGCTTGTATTAGGTCGGCAAAGCAATGAGTCGTGAACGACTCATAGTGAGTCGGCTGTGTTGAGTCGGCAAGGGGATGAGTCGGGGACGACTCAGGAGTTGGGTCGGCGGCGACTTAGGACGGCCGAGACATGGGGGTTTCAGCCTATAAATAGTGGACTTTGGCTCACTTTTTGGCACCGGTTTTCGAAGCGACGAAGTGCTGCCATTTTGAGAGCTCGACTACAACATTTCTTCATCTCCTTTTCTCCATTCCAATCTAGTTCTAACATCCATCCAAGATTGAAGATCAAGATCAAAGATCAAGAGCCAAAGTTGAAGATTTTCATCCGAAGAAGCTAGATTTCACCGTTTCAAGTGAAATTTCTCCGGATCAAGCTCAAGTCCTTGCTGTCCAGATCTGAAGTTGATTGATTTTAGGTTGTTTTGGTGATTTGGTGAGTGGTAGTTATCTCTCACGCGGACCCAAAGGAGTGTAGTGGATTGGTAGCTAGTTTATGTGTTTGAAATAGCATTTTCTCGCATTGTCCTTAAGTCTGCATGTAGATCCATCATTTTTGAAGATGTTTACCTATGCATATTTGTTTAACAAGTATTAGAGACAAAACCCATGTTTTATATTTGATAGATCTATGCTAAAAACCATGATTTCACATATGTTGGACTTTTGCTCGTTTATTTACGAAATTCCCATTATAGTTGATATTGCTTAAATTGCTTAATAGATCTTGTTTGAATGATTGATTATTTGAATGTATGATTGATTTGATTGTTTCCAAGTTAGCTAGTAGTTGATTTGGAACAAGATGATGAAAGAGGATTCAAAAGCTATGGAAGAAGGCTCTTGAATGGTGAAAGCTGCTTAAGGCATATGTAGCGGATGTTGAAGCTCATATGTATAGATTGGATGATGTTGAGATGGGACTTTGCCATGATTTGATGAGGCAAGCCATGTTGTTGAGTTGAGACTTTGCTTTGATGCGATGAAGCGAAGTATGATGTGAGTCTTGGCTTAATCCAAGCAGGGATCATTCCAAGCATGTTGATAACTTGAAGAGTAGTTCAAGTTGGTTGATAATGGATTGTTCAAGAGGTAGCTTGAGCTTGTATGAGGATAGTCGTCAAGAAGGATGGCTAGGAGGCTTGGATATCGTCGTTGTTGAAGGTTCTAGCATGCTCAAAAGCAAGAGTACATGGGGCGCCCATAACGACTACAGGTAGGTAGTCGGGACACCCAAAAGACTACAGGTAGGTAGTTGAGTACTCTGGGCAAAGTAGATAAGTCCTAGGCACAAGGCAGTGTGCGGAGTTATGGTTAGAACCGGGGTTACCATTAGCCCTTGACAGATGGTCATTCAACTAACGGTGAAATCGAGGCAAGGATAACAGTGATAGCCAGAGTCATGGATGTTTGGTTGTATTATCATTCGGCTTCAAGAGCGGTGTTTTCTGGGTGCTTATCTGATCTTGGTTTAGGCCTTGGGGGTTTGTATTTGGAAAACATCGTCCTTGACTCGAGTGGTATTCGCTTTACCTTAATTGTCTATGTTGTTATGCTTGCTTCTCCTTAGTGTATGTCTGGGGCTATCACTGTAGAAAGAGGTGGAGTGGGATGGTTTGGTTCCTATTCCTTTTATCCTTTATGCTCTTTTGGTATGTTTGATAGTTGATTTACTGCTCACTAAGACTTTGTCTGACTCAAGGTTTTATGTCTCCTCTTATTACCTTGGGCTGTTCATCCATGTTTGGGATGGGCAGACTAGGTAGCAGGTGACAGGTGCTGTGCTAGGAGTTCAACGCTGAAGATGACGAAGACGAGCAGGAGGCTTTGCATATTAGTTTTCTTACTATATGTACTGGATATCCGCTGCTGTATTTGGTTGAGTGATTTGTAGTGAGGCTTTCATGTATGGATTTGAGTAGATGATTGTATGAAACTACTGTGATGCTTATATGATGATGTTCTGTTCTATGGAGCTTCACTATATTATATTTCTCTATTGTATTTTATCCATGCGCTGTGAGTTATGCGATAGAGATTCTTTTGTTTTGTTTTACCCTGACTATCGTCCATGGCTGCCTGGCACGCCTTTCAGCGCATTATTTACTTGTATTGGTGCGGGAGTCATGGGCGGTCGTCACATGTTCTTAAGTCGTAACTCGTGTTGTATGTATTGAGTTGTTATTTTGTTAAGTCGTTGGGCCTGCTAGGTCGTAGGTAGTGGATTAAGTTAGGTCGAAGCTGATCTGTGTTGTGCTGTAAGCCTATAAATAGGCGAGTTGGGTCATTTGTAAAAGTGGTCGATTTTGAATAAAACTTTGTTTGTGTGCTTTGTGCCACTTTTAAAATTGGTAGTTGAGTGTTATCTCCTATCTCCACGTTCGGCATTCGAGTGCGCTCGAATCAATGATTGTTGAAGCCAATTCACAGAATCAAGTGCGCTTGATCAACGTTCGAAGAATTGTGGATCTTCTTTCACGGTATCGTGCGCGATCAACGTGTCGAAGATAGTTAGAATTCGGTATCTTTCGAGATCAACGAATTTGGAGATTTGAGTATTTTCAATCCATTGATTTATTTTGCTTCATCTAATCGTTTCATCGATTAGTTTGACATGAAATCTTAATTTCGTCATCATCGTAATATTTTCGCTGCATCTTAAGCAATTTATTTTGCTTCTCAACTCTATAACATGATACATGGCAGTATTCTTTATGAAATAAAATCAAGTTGTTACTGATGAAATGCATAATCCCTGATTTCCATTTTAAAACCTCTGTTTGATGTGGAAGTTTGAGGGTTGCTGGTTATCAAGCATGTGATAATATTGAAGTCTGTCTTCAGATTGATGTTGTAGCTGATTGTTGGTTTAGAGTTGTTTCTTGAAAGTTTATAATCCATGTTTATGTATAAGGGTGGTGGTAATTGTTATCAGTTCTATAGTTATTATTTGGCATAGTCAGTATTGTGGTGTTTGTGTTGTATTGTGTTTCTTTTGTTTCAGTGTTTGTATGCTGTGTTGTATTGTTTTTCAGTGCCTGTAGTGTATGTGTTGTTTTAGTGTTGTACCTTGGGTTTGTAAGTGTGAGTTGTAATTTGATATTAGTCAATAATATGAGCTTATAGCTCTTTGCTTTTCAAAAAAAAAAAAAAAAAAATATTTTCGCTGCATCAGAACACAATTCAACCTTTAACTACAAGATGTTACATTTTATACAGCAATTCATCATCAATAGATAACTACAATATCATAGTTCACCCAAACATATCATATCACAAAACATTTCATTCAAGAAATAATAATCAATTCAACGCATTTAACATCATTGAATCATCGTAAGCAAAAATTTATCACTTCCAAAATTAATTCAATTAATTCTAAGTAAATTACAAACCTAAATCACTTAGATTACCTTTCATTATCTAATTTCAAATCAATTAATTAATCATTTCTCAATTATCCATCTTAATTAATCACCCTGGATTAATTATTCTTCATTATATTAAGTAATAACCCTTAATTAATTATACAAATTAATTAACATTTACCCATTCAATATTAATTACTTTATCCTTAATTAATTACTCAAATTAATTATTCTATAACCACTTATATTGATTAATTATCCTCTAATTAATCATACTCATTAATTAATTAACCCTTGATTTATTTCCTTAATGAATAAATCCTTTAATTAATTATACTAAGTAATTAATTCTTAATTGCTTCTCTTAAGTAATTAATCTTCCTTAATTGACCTTGACTTTAATTGATTTAACCATTAACTACTCTACTAAATCAATTATACCATGCTTAATCACATTCAAGTAATTAGCTTTAAATTAATTTGCATTAACTAATTAACTATTCTTAATCACTTACATTAATTAATCTTATTCATTTATTATCCAACTTAAGTAATTATCCTTAATTACTAAAGTTAATTAATAAACCCTTTAATTAGCTTCATAAATTAATTACCTTTAATTAATTACAGCCCTAATTAATTAAAGATTCATACTCTATCTTAATTAATCATTAAACTTATATGAGAAACAATTAGGAATTGACTACATAATTAACCTTATAAAAATTATTTTAAACAAGACAATTTAAAACATTAGATTTTTTTAAATTTAAACTTGAACAAAGCTGTTCAAATAATTTATTTTAGAAACTTAGTTTATTTTCCTTGAAAATTCATTTATTTAAATTCACCTTAACCTGAATAACCATTTCCTTTGAAACTAATCATTAATGGTTTTTAAATACCAAAAACTTGCTTAAACTCTGTAACACTTTGAAAACTTGTTTTATAAAAACTTTAAAAAAAACTGCATTATATCATGCTTCAGGTTCTACCAGAGAATTGCTTGAGTCCAAACTCGAGTTTCATCATCTTCTTTTTTTTACTTGTTAAAATTTTAAGTTAAAAACTATATCCTGATTACTAAATTTTCTCACGAGTTCTCCTCGTTCTCCGTGCTTTGAGCCAAAAACAGAAACACTCGAGCTCGAACTCGAGATCTAACCTTCTTCCCAAAACATCAACCAATGCCTGACACACAAATGCACAAGGTGCATGTACACATCACTTACGACCTCCTTCGACCATCATTTCGACCACCCTCCAGTCACCTACGACCTTACCGCAAGATCTGACCACCCAGCATCGACTACCTCGCCTGAAATCGAAATCAAACAATATCGACCATCAGGAACAAAAAATAAACTCGATCAACCAAAACTACTCGCCGACGTCGATCCCATTGACCGAAAACCATGGAACTCCTCCCAGAGCAGCTTCACACATCCATGCAATGATCCCCATACTCGTGATCATCTCTGATGATCCCATGATGACATACGAGACCCAAATACCTCGTCGTTCCAAACCGGACTTCAAACCCTAGTTTGGCTTCGCGAAGCAACTCCGATCATCTGAAAATTCATGAACTATTTTTACCGAGACCCACATGCCACCACCTTCCTCCAGACCAAGACCTACCAACCAAAACTTTTCTGTTCTTCGGAATTTGGTAAAAGAACAACTTTTGACCAATTCAGAAAAACAAAAAAAATATCAACCTAAAAATCATGATTGTACCACCTAAATTCATGATTTTCTGCAATGAATACAATCATGCAATCCAAATCTAAAATTTAATTGGTTGATTTTTAACATATATTTAGATTTCACTGATATTCCCAATTTTTAAAATTATTTACTAAATTATAATTTCAAAAACCATTTTCATACTTGATATTATACTATAGCAGTTATCTTTCATTCGAAAATCAAAGGCAAATATGGATTTAATTTGGATATAAGAATTTTTAAAATCAAACAGAATCCTGGAATATAAACAGAGAAGCAGATGTACTGATGATTTCACAAATTCAACTTTTTATACACATGCATTCACATCATCCAACATATAAACATTTTAAATCTATGTTACTGCAACATTTATCATTGATATCAATATAATATCGGATTTAAAAACTACTTTTAAAATAAAATTTACTCACCTGTTATAAGATGAAGAACAGATCTTTGAAACAGAAGCCTAAAAACTGGAGGCTACTGCTCTTTTGAAAATTGAAAACCTGATTACTTAAGATCTGAGAATCTTTTAAAACTGAAGCTTGTAACTTGTTTTTGATGTTTGATTGAATTGTTAGCTTGATCTCAGGTACAAAAACTTGGAAACTGATGTTGTATTTCCTTCTGATTCTTAGGTTTGCAAATTTGGTCATAAGTTTTTGATTTGTTTGATTTTATGGTGGACTGAAAAATGTTTTACGAATTCTGGTTGAAGATTTTGTTTTGATTAGTTGAGAATGTTTAACAGATCCGAGTTTCCTTTGTTTTGAAATGAAGAATAGGAAAAGATTTAAAGAAAAATGGAAAGATGCATATATAGATTAAACTAAGATTTATTAAAAATAAGAAAGGAAATAAACTAAATGGTTGACACATGTTAAATTACTTTAGCATTTGTCAATTACAAAATTTAAGCATATTACACATGTTACAATATGAATTAATCTATTAACCTTTGTAATTATGCATTTTTAATTTACTTTTAAATGATTTTATAAAGCTTTTAGAATTAATTTTCTAATTTATAAATACGTATCCTAATCTATATAAATAAATTCCTTTAAAAGGAAAATAATACAAATAATTTATGTTCTCAATAAAATCAAATAAAATATACTTTAAAACCAAGATATAATTTACGATATATATATATATCCTTTGAATTTCAATTTAAATGTCTAAATTGAAATTAAATTTCAAATCAATTTTATATATACATATATTTAGACAAATACAATTTCAACTTGTATATAATAATTATATTTAAAATCTATGTATATATGTATACAACAAAATTACAAATATAGATATTTATTTGATCAGATTCATTCGTTCAATCCATAATTCAGTATTTCTATTAATTAACCCAATTATATTATCAATTACAGATGCCCAGAAATTCGGGTTATCACATTCCTACCTCTTAGAATCTTTTCGTCCTCGAAAAGGAATGAAGCCAGAATTTATTAAAATACTTAAAATTAATTAAATCACTTTTTATCATTTTTAAAATACTTTAAAATCTATATAATTTTTCCAAGATAGTTTTATAAAAATACTTTTAAACTCGATGTTTCAACAAGTCCGTCCTCGTACTCACAAAAATTCGGTCATACGTTGATCGGGCGTAAGACTGAAAATCTGTAAGTACTTAGCAGACCCGATTTCAACACCCAGTGAAAATACTTCGAAAATAATTTTATTGAAAATATAGAAAACATTTTTGAAATCAAGGAAATATCTTTGGTGAGAATGCTCTGGAAATCATTACCCCCATCCATGGTCGCAGTTGCATCTTGGTTTACGTTGCCATCCAAGTAAAAGTCCATGTAACTGTAGGCACTCCGCGCTCCTCGATTACGCCATGGAACCCACAATAGATCGCAGTTACATTCCAGGGTTACGTTGCCATCATAGCAAAAGTCCATGTAACTGTAGGCATTACGCCCTCGATTTTTGTTGCCAAAATGAAACTTCAGTCCCACATTGGTCGCAGTCTACCGATGTAAAATCAAACACAGACTGTTGGCTCTCAACAGCACATACGACTTTCGATATGTCACCATAGGTCGCAGTCTACCGATATAAAATCAAACTTAGACTGTTGGCTCTCAGCGGCACACACGACTTCCGTTATGGTCTGAAGTAGATCGCAGTGACATCGAGTTACACTGTCGTCACAGCATAACCCAAATGCCTCTGTAGGCATCAGCGCCCTCGACTTTCGCTACACACTACACATAATCCTCAAGAAATATTTTTGTCCAGACCGCTCACAGGATCAACTTTAGAGCCTCCCCCTCTTTGAGGCTCAAGGCAGTACCAACCTATGGTATTCCTGAGAAATTCATTCAAGGGAGCGCCTTTTTCTCCAGAGCCATTTTCAAAACACTTTATACTATACACATATAGTACTTTCCAAATCATACACCTAATATGAATCCTATATAAATCTCCTTTCTCAAAATCGATTATCCCAAAATCGAAAAATCTCAGATTAGGCTTTCCAAATTCCAATATTGATTTTTTCCAAAAATCAAAAGCCTTTCCAAAGTCCATAGGTTCCAAAAACCTTTTCCCAAAATCATTCTCATAAGATCCTTTATATATATAGATATATATATCCTTGAAAAATCTTTGGATCAATTCAACCTTATATAAAACCCTTTTTATACTTCAAATATTTTCAAAATCCTTTTCTTCTGGCTAAAAGATTCAACAAGGGGAGATTTATCTTATAAAAAAAAGATATATAACTTGTTTATTCCAAATCAAATATTCAAATTTGATTTCTCTATAAAGTTACTTACTAAATTACTTACTTTCATAAAGTAAATTTCTACCCTAAAAATATCCAATTTCCACTTTACTTCATCATATATTTCAAAAAATATACCTTTCATTTCAAAAACCATTCCACATTTCTTATCCACAAATTCCTAGTATAAATTGCATTCAAACCCATATGATGTACACATACCATCCGTATGCTATATCGATCTGATCGCTCACTCGATCACACAATTTCACTTCCAAACTAGTATCGTCCACCCGACTTCCTAGTGCGGACTCAGATCTGGTTTCTTGATCAGAAACCGTCATTCTCCTTACATATCCATAACTATGATAGAGAATATCCAGAACCAATCAACAATCCATATCCAGGTTTGCCGTCGAAAATCGAGTGAAAAATCCCAACTCGGATCGATATAACTATCTCCAAATTTTATGCTCGAATGAGGATCAAATCACTATGCGAATAGAATAATATACGTACATCCTACGTATTTATCTTTATTGGTTATTAGCCAAATCAATTCTCCTTTCTACTCACATTCACTTTAATTTTTATCCACTTACTCACATTTGTTTCAATCCCATTTGGATTATCACCTCTATTCTTATCTCAATTGGGTATTTAATCATAAACAGTTTAAACTCTGACCGGCTTGAACTTAGAAAATAATTTGAAAATTTTAAAATAGATAAGTAGTTGAAAAATAATTATTAATTGTAAAATAGTTAAGTAGTATTAAAATAGTTGGAAAATTGTTAAATAGTTATAAAATTTTAAATAATTCCAAAATAGTTGTAAAATAGTAATTAGTTATAAGGTAGTTGAAAAATAAGAATTAGTTTATAAAACAGTTGAAAAATTGTTAAATAGTTCCAAAAATAATTGTAAAACAAGTATAAGATAGTTTTAGATTTAAAAAGAAAAGTTGTATAGTAAATAGTTTGGAAAAATAGATTATATTAAAACAATTTATTTTGAAAATAGTCCAGAGTCAAATTGTTCAATTCCAAACCTTCAATAACCATCAATTTTATTTAAATTTCCACTTCCTCTTGAATTGACTCAATTTCAATTCAATTTAAATTTCCATTCTCCTCCCAAATTCAAATCAACTTCCTATTTGAATTTGAATTCATTCAACTTCAATTTCATTTCATATTATCCAATTCAAATTTCCATTTGAATTTTTAAACTTAACCATCTTAAATCATAATTCCAGTTAATTCAAATAAATTTCATATTGAACCCATTTCAATTTTTAATTCATTTCAACTCCAGTTTGAATCTACTCCCAATTTAAGTTGAATTATCCTTGATCCTTTTCCAAATTCAAATCAAATTCCATTTGAATTTAAAACTATTCAACTTTGATCACCAATCCAAATTATTTAAATTAAATTTCAATTTGAACTAATTTCAAATTCAATCTCACTTTAAATCATCTCGAATTATATAAATTCGAGTTAAATTTCAAATGTTGATTTAACCCCTTAAACCAAATTATCCTTATTCAAAGTCTTTAAACACTTCAATTCTGAGTCCAAATTTCAGAATTCCATTTTAAATCATCTTTACTTAACTCATTTCAAAGTTCAAATAAAAGTTCAAAACAATTCAATCTTCAAAATTCAATTTATTTCCCAATTTATCTCAATAATAGATATATTACCACCATCCTTTTTTTCATTTATTTAAACAAATCCAATTCACATTTTAAAGATTATAAGTAACAACTAAATGATATCATCCAAACTATTACAACATCCATTCATATCAATTTCTAGATCTCAAATCCATTTTGAGATCACACAAACTCCCAATTCAAATTAACCATTTAACTTTCCAAGTTAAATCCCAACTTCATATTAAAATTTCCAATTCAGGTTGCTTGTTAAATTATTAACTCTCCCAAAGTTAAATTCAATTTACTTAATCCAGCAAACCTTACCCAATTTGAATTCCCATTTCAAATTTTAAGCTTCACAATAATAATCTTTCCACTTATAAGTTCAAAAACTTATCACTTTGGGTATCACATCTCATTCCAAATTTAAAACTCAACATTTAGAGTTTATGTCAAACCATCTTTGATATTATGTATATCCACATATATACATATTAATTTCCTTTACATACCAAGTTATACTTTAAATTTTAAACCAGCCTTAGTTTTAATTCAAAACAAATTTCTTTCAATTTTCAAAAAACTCTTTTTTTGAAATAGGACCCTCTCATTCAGTTACACTAAATAATATTATTTATTATTTCATTATCATATTGAAACAATTTTCAAATTTCTGGACCTAGATTTAAAACTTCACAATTCGAATCATCTTCAGTTCCAATTTATAAGTCATACTTGCCTAAACGTTTTACTTCCCTAAAACATTTCATTTTTTTAGTCATTAATACACATTTTATTATTAAACACAACAATCATTTATGATAATAATCAATATTATCATATCTGGAAACCATTTCATTATTATCTTCTAAAACTCTTTCCCAAATTCAAGATTTTAATTTCAGTTTGAATTCATTTCAAACTAATCTTTATTTAATTTTAATTTGGTTGTATTTCTATTACCACTTAATTCTCATTATTAAAATTTTCAAATAGTACTACAACCAATTACCTTAATATATAATGGTTAGAAGAATCGTTGCTTTATATATAAACTTATATAAAAATCATTTACTTTTAGAACCATTATATAAGAAAATAACAAGTACGCTCTCTCATATAAATATTATACTCAACTCATTCTAGGGCGCTATTGACCCTATCCTTAATGAGTATCCTACCAAATGTGATGTCCCAGAAATGTAGGCAATAATTATTTAATAATTTCATTGATAATTATTTTAAAATGTGAAATATTGATTTAATAATTTAATTCAAACGGAAATTCTCTTTTGAAAAATAATAATTATTTAGTTTGTTAAATGATATTCTTTTCAAAATTTAAAAATACTTAAGTAATAAATTTATCTTTCTATGCTGATTTAAAAATATTTATTTATAATGTATAAATGTTTATACATTGTAAATAGAAGATTTGGTTTTAATTTTAATTTATATTAAATAAAGGATATTTTCTAAATAGTATATAAATGTATAATTTGTAAATTGATTTAATTTAATTTAAATTAGTATTCTCACTTTTCAAAAAGTTTGTTTTAAAAATCTTTCTTATATTTATATAGAAATGTAAGTAAGAATTTGTTTTGTTTAAATTTTATTTTATAATAAAAGTTTGTTTTGTTTTATTTTAAAATTTCTTTTCTTTGAAATAAGATTTAATTCATTCTTGTTTAAGTATAACGTTTGATTTAAAACTTTTGAATAAATGAACTCAACATTATTCTTCTTTTAAAAATCATCTCTTTGAAATTTAGTTTCATAAAGAATATTATTTTAAAATAATTAAACAAACATTCAAATGTAAGTGCATTGTTTTATAAAGAAGTATATATGTATTTATTTAAAGACTAATGTTAATAAAACATTTAGAAACATTTTAAAATAAATTAGAAATGGTTTAAGATAATTTAAATACATTTATAAATTTAGAAATTGCTTTTAATTATTGAAATGAACATGTGTTAGCTTTTTAAACATAAAATAGACACTTGTAAAAATTTAACATAATAATACAACAAGTGGCAAGCTAATTCATTTTTGAAATTTAATTTTTATTGACAAACATAACATAGCAAAAGCATTTTGTTAAAAACACTTTCTCTTCAAATTGAAAAATCTGAAAATCAGATTTCAGTAAATCAAAAACCCCGATACAAACTACAAATCTGCAAATCAAAATACAAGATAAAAACAACTTTAAATCTGTAATCAATCTCTGTAAATCTGAGCAATGAAGAATGGAGTCTGCATGCATGTTCAACAAATTACATCATCAAGTTAAAGCAAATTCAACTAGCTAATGGAAACCCAGATTCCAAAGGCAACTTCAATATGCATGGTCCTGAAATCTGCAGCTAATTTGTTCTCTGCATTCTTCAAATTAAAAAGGTGAGTAAACTTCTTATTTTAAAAACAGTTTCTTTTAAATCAAGATAATATATAATTTCCCTAATGAAATATTAGTTCACATTAATTAAAAATCTGGGAGATTAAAACTGCCTTGTTATATATTTATTTATTTACTACAAGAAGTTGAATCTATCTGATGCAGGTGAATATGTAAGATTGGGTATGCTTGTATGATTTTATTGTGATCAATATGATGTGTGAATATATAGATATATATATATATGTATGTATGGGATTACAGTAATTCCTAATCTACAGTTTTCTGTTTTATAATAAGTATTAATAGGAAACTTTATTCACTTGAATAATTTTTGTTAGAAAATAATATGTATAAACATAGCATGTTGTTTAGTACTAATGCAGGTTTTATAAAATTATGATTTAATTAAAATAGGTTAGGATTTGACGTTGTTACTCACTGGAAACAACTATACAGTAAACATTTTGCAATGAAACAAATATATCAACATCTTTAATTATTTCAACAAGATTTTAACATGAGTGTATGTTATGGATCAGAAATTTTAAAACAAAACTCCACCTCTTTAAATAGTTGTGGGATAAGCATTCTATTTTGAACAGAAAAAGAAATTTTAGAAGCATCTGATAGGCTAGTGTAATTTTGGGGTTAGAATGCTTCCTGTAGGTAGAATGTTGAGGTAAGAATAAAGGAGATGTTGATGATGGATGTTCAGAGAGAGAGGAGATGTGATATTGGGTTTTCCAAGTTGATAGAGTTTGTGGTTGTGTTTCAGGTTGTTTGATCAGCCTGAAAATTTGAAAATGTGAGTTGCAAGGGAGATTAGGGGATTGTATCTCTGTTAGGGGATGGTAAGTGACTTGTAGGAATGGGTTAGCATGGCTGGAGTTCGCCAAGGTGACAATGCATGTGCACCATTCAGGTTGAAGTTCTGGTGAACTTTTGATGTGCAAGTTATTTTGACTCAGAGGGTTACTCGGCTATTCTTGTTTTTGACTCGGAGTAGATGTTTAGAAACTCGAAGTAAATAGAGGGGTCACACGGGTTAGTTTTGTTGCAGGTTGATAAATCTGTAGTTCTGCGGTTTTCAATTTTAAATGAAATTCATATTGTAAAGTTGTAATTTGATACAAAATGCAAGTTGAATCTAAATTCAAATAAAGTTTTGAATTCAAGGTTTTAAAAAAAATGAAAATCTTAAATTTAAACAAGATTTAAATTCAGTTTTAAATCAAGAATTAAAACTGTTTTCAGGTTGCTCTTAAAACCAGATTTTTGATTCAAACAAGTTTTTGTTAGTTTTTAAATTTTTGATAAATTTAAATGTTTAAGCAAGATTTAAATTTGTTTGAAATCAAGTTAAAAACTGTTTTCAAGTTTACTTTGAAAACCAGTTTGATTTCAAACAGTTTGTAAGTATGAAGAAAAATGATGATGAACATATTCAAATGTTTTTAAAAGTGAATTTGGAAATGAAATTTGATTTCAAATAAGGTTTAAACCTAGAAAAATTATTTCTTTTAATATTTGAAATATGAAGTGTTAATTTAAAATTGAAGTTAAGTAATCAATTTATTCTCAAGCTTGATTTATTTTAATCAAGTAATTTTGTTCTAAACTTCTCTTTTATATCTAAGTAATGTTCTTAAACATTCTTTTTATTTTAAGGTTTATAATTATTTTAAATTTAGATTAATGTTTAAATAGTTAAACATTTTAAATATTAAATTTTTTAAATGGAATTTGAATTTAAATTTAGAAATATATTGTTTTAATTTATTTTGAATGTAAATGAGTTATTTGATAAGTAATTAAATTATTTGAAAATAATTAAGATAATTAAGAATTTACTTAATTATTTGGCTTTAATTAATGGTTTAGATTAATATTAATTAGAAATGATTTATTGATAATTAATCTAGGATAATCTTTCTTAAGTAAGTAATTATTGGAAATATTGTAATTGTTGAAATGTTGATATTTAATAATTGGTGATAATTATCTAAGGATAATTTAGAAATTAATTAATGTAATTAATTTTGATAATTAACTAGATTAATTAATTGAATATAATTAATTGTAATTTGTTAAGTATTATTAGTTGTTAAAGTAATTAAGGAATTAATTACTTATTGTAGTTAATTTTGATATTATGATTTGTTTAAATTAATTAATTTAGTTTAATTAATTTAAGATAATCATTTAATGATTTAATGGAAGTAATTCATTAATGTAATTAATGGAGCAGGATTACTTTATGAAGTAATAATGGATAATTACTAAAATGTAATTAGTGAAAGGTGATTTATTTTAATTAAGTAATTTGGATAATTACTTTGTTATTAATTAAGGAATTAATTAATGAAGATAATTAATTATTGGATAATTAATTTGTTAATAATTAAAAATAATAGTTAATTACTGAATTGAATTATTAATCAAGGTGATTAAAAATTAGATTAATTACTAAATGTAATTAATTTTAATTAAGTAATTTATTTAAATATTAGAGATCATTAATTATTATAATTAAGGATTGTTTAGTTAAGTAATAATTAATTGATTAATTAAGAGATTAATTAATTATAATTAATTAAGAACAAATATAAGTAATTATAGTTAATTAATAAATGAGTAATTAATTACTTATGATTAAGGTTAATTAATTTATGAAATTAATTTAAGACTAATTACTTATTGTAATTGGTGACTGATTAATCAAAGATATTTAATCAAGTTGAATACTTAGGATTAATTAATTAACTGGGTTAATTAATTTATGGATATTAAGCAGGATTTATAGAAGTGTTAATTAATTTAATTTATTTTAAATTAATTAGAGATGATTGTAACTAATTTAATTCATTTTAAATTAATTATAATTGATGGTTAATAAATCATTGCTTATGGATGTTATTGATTGAATGGTTGTGATCTCAGTAACGAGATTAGTTGTATCTGTATGATATGAATGCTTGGTTTAAGCATGATGGTTTGTGATGGATTATTTGGTTGTGATGGTTATCTGTTTATGGATGATATAGATTATCCGATTATGATATGAATGTGATTATCTATTGTGATATGTAGCTTATCTATCTATGTGAATTAGATAATAATGAAATGAGTTAATTGTTTAAAACCCTTAAGTACGACTTGGACATTAAAATGGTGTTTGGTTTCGGTGAGACCAGGATTGGGTTTCCATATTTGGATATCCGAAAACAACATCGATTCCAATTTAAAGGTTAGGTCGTTAATCCAAGTGGAGCAAGTGAAGACTCGAGGTGTAAGGGCTATACGTCAGTATAACTCTATGGGTGATTCCGTAATGAGTTTGATGGAATAGTGCTTATAGATTCGAGATGGTGATCTAGAGTACAAGGGTTATCGTCGTTAACTCTGAGGGTGATTCCAAAATAAGTGCAACGAGATAGTGCCTTCGGTTTCGTTCGAACCCGGAACGAACTTGTATGGATTGAATGCTTTCAGAACATCGTTAGGTGGACGATGAGCATTCTAAGATTGATATGTCCTATAAAGGTAATCGTAACCTCAAGCCTCATCAATCGGGAATGGATAAAACAGGGGAGGTACAGCAAAGCTTCCTGGGTACTGGAGAGCAAGATTTATCCCTGTCTAGAGGTACCTTTATATTCGGTTGTGTGGCAGTTGGTGACGACCAATCTGCGGCGTGGTCTTGTTCGGAACTGTTCAGTAAGGAACGGGTCCGGCTTTGTGTTGCAGGGGAGTGGGAGTACTCCTCGGTATGTTGATCTAGGCCACGTACTGTGACGGGCGGTACCCCAGTAGCCCTGCCATTGATGGAAACCCATTTTCCCTATGAGACCCTACGGTTTTGATTGTATTACCCACTTTTGTGGCTAGTAGCTGGAATTTAATCATGTAACAATTTCCGCTATTTCTTATTTATTTGAAAGCCCTAGACATTATTATAATATCACTGGATTTCCTATCAAAATGTTTTGGTTAGCGTAAGGTAAAAACTTTTGCATGTTTATGTGTGGGAAGTCTTACGTGATACCTTTTGTTTTCAAAGGATTTTCTAAAGTTAAGCAACTTTTATCCCCGTTTACTCACACCAGACCCCTGTCTGACCTTAGTGTTTATTTTTTGTTTTATTTAGCTCTTGGGTACTCATATTATGTATGAGTAGTCAAGTGATTCAGGATTTCTTTGATGATTTTTGGAGGAGATAATGGAGCAGGAGGCTTCAGCGTGTAGATTTATTTAGTAGTTCCGCTGTGTTTCTGTTTCTCTGATGTACTTGAATTGTAATTGCTAGATAGATGTTTATAACTGTCTAGTTTGTGTTACATTAACTGTATAACTTTGATGTATATGATATTATGTAAGGTATTATGTGATATATTATAATTTATTCGATTCCGCTGTGAGATTCTGATGTTGTCTGTTTCTTCTTTCCTTTCTTTTCTCTTTTCTATCCCTTTCTTTCTTCTTAGCGATGCGACTTCCTGGAGTTTGGAAGTTGGGTCGTATCATTGTGGTATCAGAGCACTAGGTTGAGCGAATACCTAGACTCTGTAGTGGTGTCCTTCTTAAGAGATCGTATTTGTAATTTTGAATATATATATATATATATATATCTACCTATTAGATTGGGTTACCTGTTCAGGTTTTCCAATAAGTAATAAAGGTAGATAGGGTAGTGGTGTGTATAACACAACTACCAATGGTTGGAGTTCGAGTGTTTGAAGTTGGAAGTGGTCTGCTAGGGCAGTGTTGGGCATCTTGAGTAGTTTTGTAGTTTGGTATAAAGGATTTCACCAATCTCTGAAGAGAATCTTCTCAAGATTCGGAGTTTATCTTTGGATTGTAAGCTGGATTGCACTCGTGTGAGTGGATTTTCTTGAGTTTGGATTAGTTGGAAGTGCAGAAGCCAGCAAGGGTATTTTGGCAACTTTAGGGAGGAGTTGTGTCTATATTTGAGTTTGAGACTCAGTTTGGCAGAGTATTTTGTGCTTGGTTTGGGAGCGAGTTTCCTGAAAGATATCTGTCTCTCGAAGGCTCTTTTGTGAAGAGGCTGGTGTAGCTTTGAGGTTCGATGAGCTTTTGGATAAAGAAGTTTTGGCAGCAGTAGCAGCAGTGAGTGATCTGTTCATCGATGGTTCAGATGTCTATGTGATTCTTCTGTCAGAAGTCCGGGCAGATGGTGAGCTTGTCCATTCCTTCTGGAAGCTCAGTTGGGTGTGATGTTAGTGGTTAAGAGGTGGACCACTAGTTTCTTCTTTTGAAGGTTTTAGCTGTTCTGTTTGTTGAAGAGAGAACGATTTCTTGGAATCTGAACTGAGTCAGATCGCAAAAGTGACTTGCGACGGTTCGGAAGTTCTCTAAGTGTTCTTTGTTTGGATTGAAACATCTTTAGAGGATGTTTGAGTTATCGAAGTGGTATTTTATGGATATCTTCGAGGGAATTAAGATTTGCATCCACATCGAGGGTTTGAGTTCTGTTTCGACTTGATTCTTGGAGTTTTACCGATGGTTCGGCATAGTAGGAGATTCTTTGAGAATGAGATCTGTTTAAGTTGGTAGGATTTATTGGGTCCAGTTTTCTGGTTGAATTTTTGTTGTGTGTTGTGACCGAATCGGATAGGTCACTGTGATTTTATGGAATTTGATGAACAATATTCCGGGATAAGTTGATCAAGTTTGTACTTGTGTTCATCAACAACATTCTTGAATCAGAGTTGCGCAGTGGAAGCATGGTGGCAGCTATTCCAGAATAGAAGCGACACCCGATTCTTTGGGAATTTGAGTTTTGTCTTGGATCAAAGGATTTCTATAGGAAATTCGTTTTAATCTGGAGACTTGGATGTCTTGTGCATCTGTTCTGTTTCCAAATAAGAGTAGTTGTCTGAAGTCTTCAGATGTTTGGGTAGTAGAGTTGTGTGGTAGATTTGATTTAGAAGTTGAAGGCAGCCCAGGATCGATATGAGAGATGTGTGGATAAGAGATTGGATCTTTCTGTTTCTTTTAAGAGTGAAGTGTTTGGTCTACAGGATTGAATTTCCAGTTCGGATGGCTGGAATTTGTTTTGTTTTTCACATATCTCTAAGGGAGTACGTGTATGGTTTATCTCTGGTTTTAGACTCAGTCGTTCTGGGAAATTTGGGAATTGATCAAGACTTGTCTGAGGTCAGTATCCTGTTTAGATTTATAGATCTAGATATATAGGAGCTCTAGATCTGAGTGGTGTAGTTAGTTTAGATTCTGTAGGGGGAGTGTCCCGGTGTTTATACCTAGGAAACTCTAAGGAATTCTATCCAGAATTTTTGTCTGGATAACTAGAATTGTTTGTTTAAATTGGTTGCTATGGTTGCTAGTATTTGGTTGATAGCATATGTTTGCTCTTCTAAAATTTAAAATCTATATGGGATTATTAAATTACCTTTGCTTTTAAATTTCGGGGACGAAATTCTTTTAAGGGGGGAGGAATGTGATGTCCCGGAAATTTAGGCAATAATTATTTAATAATTTCATTGATAATTATTTTAAAATGTGAAATATTGATTTAATAATTTAATTCAAACAGAAATTCTCTTTTGAAAATTAATAATTATTTAGTTTGTTAAATGATATTATTTTCAAAATTTAAAAATATTTAAGTAATAAATTTATCTTTCTATGCTGATTAAAAAATATTTATTTATAATGTATAAATGTTTATACATTGTAAATAGAAGATTTGGTTTTAATTTTAATTTATATTAAATAAAGGATATTTTCTAAATAATATATAAATGTATAATTTGTAAATTGATTTAGTTTAATTTAAATTAGTATTGTAACTTTTCAAAAAGTTTGTTTTAAAAATCTTTCTTATATTTTTATAGAAATGTTAGTAAGAATTTGTTTTGTTTAAATTTTATTTTATAATAAAAGTTTGTTTTGTTTTATTTTAAAATTTCTTTTCATTGGAATAAGATTTAATTCATTCTTGTTTAAGTATAACGTTTGATTTAAAACTTTTGAATAAATGAACTCAACATTATTCTTCTTTTAAAAATCTTCTCTTTGAAATTTAGTTTCATAAAGAATATTATTTTAAAATAATTAAACAAACATTAAAATGTAAGTGCATAGTTTTATAAAGAAGTATATATGTATTTATTTAAAGACTAATGTTAATAAAACATTTAGAAACATTTTAAAATAAATTAGAAATGGTTTAAGATAATTTAAATACATTTATAAATTTAGAAATTGCTTTTAATTATTGAAATGAACATGTGTTAGCTTTTTAAACATAAAATAGACACTTGTAAAAATTTAACATAATAATACAACAAGTGGCAAGCTAATTCATTTTTGAAATTTAATTTTTATTGGCAAACATAACATAGAAAAAGCATTTTGTTAAAAACACTTTCTTTTTAAATTGAAAAATCTGAAAATCAGATTTCAGTAAATCAAAAACCCCAATACAAACTACAAATCTGCAAATAAAATACAAGATAAAAACAACTTTAAATCTGCAATCAATCTCTGCAAATCTGAGCAATGAAGAATGGAGTCTGCATGCATGTTCAACAAATTACATCATCAAGTTAAAGCAAATTCAACTAGCTAATGGAAACCCAGATTTCAAAGGCAACTTCAGTATGCAGGGTCCTGAAATCTACAGCTAATTTGTTCTCTGCATTCTTCAAATTAAAAAGGTGAGTAAACTTCTTATTTTAAAAACAGTTTCTTTTAAATCAAGAAAATATATAATTTCCCGAATGAAATATTAGTTCACATTAATAAAAAATCTGGGAGAATAAAACTGCCTTGTTATATATTTATTTATTTACTACAAGAAGTTGAATCTATCTGATGCAGGTGAATATGTAAGATTGGGTATGCTTGTATGATTTTATTGTGATCAATATGATGTGTGAATATATATAGATTTATATATGTATGGGATTACAGTAATTCCTAATCTACAGTTTTCTGATTTATAATAAGTATTAATAGGAAACTTTATTCACTTGAATAATTTTTGTTAGAAAATAATATGTATAAACAGAGCATGTTGTTTAGTACTAATGCAGGTTTTATAAAATTATGATTTAGTTAAAATAGGTTAGGATTTGAGGTTGTTACTCACTGGAAACAACTATACATAAACATTTTGCAATGAAACAAATATATCAACATCTTTAATTATTTCAACAAGATTTTAACATGAGTGTATGTTATGAATCAAAAAATTTAAAACAAAACTCCACCTCTTTAAATAGCTGTGGGATAAGCATTCTGTTTTGAACAGAAAAGAAATTTTAGAAGCATCTGATAGGCTGGTGGAATTTCGGGGTTAGAATGCTTCCTGTAGGTAGAATGTTGAGGTAAGAATAAAGGAGATGTTGGTGACGGATGATCAGAGAGAGAGAGGAGAGGTGATATTGGGTTTTCCAGGTTGATAGAGTTTGTGGTTGTGTTTCAGGTTGTTTGATCAACCTGAAAATTTGGAAATGTGAGTTGCAGGGGAGATTAGGGGATTGTATCTCTGTTAGGGGATGGTAAGTGACTTGTAGGAAAGGGTTAGCATGGCTGGAGTTGGCCAAGGTGACAGTGCATGTGCACCATTCAGGTTGAAGTTCTGGTGAACTTCTGACGTGCAGGTTATTTTGACTCAGAGGGTTACTCGGGTATTCTTGTTTTTGACTCGGAGTAGATGGTTTAGAAACTCGAAGTAAATAGAGGGGTCACTCGGGTTAGTTTTTTTGCAGGTTGATAAATCTGTAGTTCTGCAGTTTTTCAATTTTAAATGAAATTCATATTGTAAAGTTGTAATTTGATTCAAAATGCAAGTTGAATCTAAATTCAAATAAAGTTTTGAATTCAAGGTTTTTAAAAAAATGAAAATCTTAAATTTAAACAAGATTTAAATTCAGTTTTAAATCAAGAATTAAAACTGTTTTCAGGTTGCTCTTAAAACCAGATTTTTGATTCAAACAAGTTTTTGTTAGTTTTTAAATTTTTGATAAATTTAAATGTTTAAGCAAGATTTAAATTTGTTTGAAATCAAGTTAAAAACTATTTTCAAGTTTACTTTGAAAACCAGTTTGATTTCAAACAGTTTGTAAGTATGAAGAAAAATGATGATGAACATATTCAAATGTTTTTAAAAGTGAATTTGGAAATGAAATTTGATTTCAAATAAGGTTTAAACCTAGAAAAATTATTTCTTTTAATATTTGAAATATGAAGTGTTAATTTAAAATTGAAGTTAAGTAATCAATTTATTCTCAAGCTTGATTTATTTTAATCAAGTAATTTTGTTCTAAACTTCTCTTTTATATCTAAGTAATGTTCTTAAACATTCTTTTTATTTTAAGGTTTATAATTATTTTAAATTTAGATTAATGTTTAAATAGTTAAACATTTTAAATATTAAATTCTTTAAATGGAATTTGAATTTAAATTTAGAAATATATTGTTTTAATTTATTTTGAATGTAAATGAGTTATTTGATAAGTAATTAAATTATTTGAAAATAATTAAGATAATTAAGAATTTACTTAATTATTTGGCTTTAATTAATGGTTTAGATTAATATTAATTAGAAATGATTTATTGATAATTAATCTAGGATAATCTTTCTTAAGTAAGTAATTATTGGAAATATTGTAATTGTTGAAATGTTGATATTTAATAATTGGTGATAATTATCTAAGGATAATTTAGAAATTAATTAATGTAATTAATTTTGATAATTAACTAGATTAATTAATTGAATATAATTAATTGTAATTTGTTAAGTATTATTAGTTGTTAAAGTAATTAAGGAATTAATTACTTATTGTAGTTAATTTTGATATTATGATTTGTTTAAATTAATTAATTTAGTTTAATTAATTTAAGATAATCATTTAATGATTTAATGGAAGTAATTCATTAATGTAACTAATGGAGCAGGATTACTTTATGAAGTAATAATGGATAATTACTGAAATGTAATTAGTGAAAGGTGATTTATTTTAATTAAGTAATTTGGATAATTACTTTGTTATTAATTAAGGAATTAATTAACGACGATAATTAATTATTGGATAAATAATTTGTTAGTAATTAAAAATAATAGTTAATTAATTAATTGAATTATTAATCAAGGTGATTAAAAATTAGATTAATTACTAAATGTAATTAATTTTAATTAAGTAATTTATTTAAATATTAGAGATCATTAATTATTATAATTAAGGATTGCTTAGTTAAGTAATAATTAATTAATTAAGAGATTAATTAATTATAATTAATTAAGAACAAATATAAGTAATTGTAGTTAATTAATAAATGAGTAATTAATTACTTATGATTAAGGTTAATTAATTTATGAAATTAATTTAAGACTAATTACTTATTGTAATTGGTGAGTGATTAATCAAAGATATTTAATCAAGTTGAATACTTAGGATTAATTAATTAACTGTGTTAATCAATTTATGGATATTAAGCAGGATTTATAGAAGTGTTAATTAATTTAATTTATTTTGAATTAATTAGAGATGATTGTAACTAATTTAATTCATTTTAAATTAATTATAATTGATGGTTAATAAATCATTGCTTATGGATGTTATTGATTGAATGGTTGTGATCTCAGTAATGAGATTAGTTGTATCTGTATGATATGAATGCTTGGTTTAAGTATGACGGTTTGTGATGATTATCTGTTTATGGATGATATAGATTATCTGATTATGATATGAATGTGATTATCTATTGTGATATGTAGCTTATCTATCTATGTGAATTAGATAATAATGAAATGAGTTAATTGTTTAAAACCCTTAAGTACGACTTGGACATTAAAATGGCGTTTGGTTTCGGTGAGATCGGGATCGGATTTCCATATTTGGATATCCGAAAACCACATCGATTCCAATTAAACGTTAGGTCGTTAATCCAAGTGGAGCAAGTGAAGACTCGATGTGTAAGGGCTATACGTCAGTATAACTCTATGGGTGATTCCGTAATGAGTTTGAAGGAATAGTGCTTATAGATTCGAGATGGTGATCTCGAGTGCAAGGGTTATTGTCGTTAACTCTGAGGGTGATTCCAAAATGAGTGCAAAGATGTAGTGCCTTCGATTTCGTTCGAACCCGGAACGAACTTGTATGGATTGAATGCTTTCAGAACATCGTCAGGTGGACGATGTGCATTCTAAGATTGATATGTCCTATAAAGGTAATCGTAACCTCAAGCCTCATCGACCGGGAATGGCTAAAACAGGGGAGGTGCGACAAAGCTTCGTGGGTAGCCCCCACTGGAGAGCAAGATTTATCCCTGTCTAGAGGTCCCTTTATATTCGGTTGTGTGGCAGTTGGTGACGACCAATCTACAGGGTGGTCTTGTTCGGAACTGTTCAGTAAGGAATGGGTCCGGCTTTGTGTTGCAGGGGAGTGGGAGTACTCCTCGGTACGTTGATCTAGGCCACGTACTGTGACGGGCGGTACCCCAGTAGCCCTCCCATTGATGGAAACCCATTTTCCCTACGAGACCCTACGGTTTTGATTGTATTACCCACTTTTGTGGCTAGTAGCTGGAATTCAATCATGTAACAATTTCGGCTATTTCTTATTTATTTGAAAACCCTAGACACTATTATAATATCACTGGATTTCCTATCAAAATGTTTTGGTTAGCGTAAGGTAAAAACTTTTGCATGTTTATGTGTGGGAAGTCTTACGTGATACCTTTTGTTTTCAAAGGATTTTCTAAAGTTAAGCAACTTTTATCCCCGTTTACTCACACCAGACCCCTGTCTGACCTGAGTGTTTATTTTCTATTTTATTAAACTCTTGGGTACTCATATTATGTATGAGTAGTCAAGTGATTAAGGATTTCTTTGACCATTTCTTGAGGAGATAATGGAGCAGGAGGCTTCAGCGTGTAGATTCATTTAGTAGTTCCGCTGTGTTTGAGTTGTATCTGTTTCTCTGATGTACTTGAATTGTAATTGCTAGACAGATGTTTATAACTGTCCAGCTTGTGTTGCATTAACTGTATAACTTTGATGTATATGATATTATGTAAGGTATTATGTGATATATTATAATTTATTCGATTCCGCTATGAGATTCTGATGTTGTCTGTTTCTTCTTTTCTTTCTTTACTCTTTTCTATCCCTTTCTTTCTTCTTAGCGATGCGACTTCCTGGAGTTTGGAAGTTGGGTCGTCTCAACAGAGCCAAGGTTCTCGCTTAACCTTCTGCTCTGGTACCAAATGTAACGATCCGAAATTTTTGATCCCGAAAATTCCAGATAGTTAGGGAAAAGAAGAAAGAGATAGAAGAAAAAGAAGAACACAAACACCAACATCTCACATTCCCAGCGGATAAAATGTAATAACAAATAATAACAGTTATATAAAGGAAAATTGTACTTGTCGAATTTCACTTTAATACATCAGAGTTACAACATATATACAAACACTGGACAGATACAATCAATATGACTCAGATATATACAACAATATAATACAGCGGGAACATTCCATACGTTGTTGTCATCTAACTCGTCTCCTGAGCTCTAGAACGTCCTTACCTGAAAATCTGTAATACTCGATCTGACCCGAGCATTACATCAAAGTAATACCCGGGTCAGGCTGGAAACCAGCGTGAGTAAACCCATCTAACGTAGAATACAAAAGCAAATAACTTATATAATATCCGGGGTAACTCATGACAATTTTCAAATTCACAATTTGTTAAAGTCAACACTTATTCCACATACCAATTCTAAGTACCATAACTAAGATTAAATGGTTCAATTTACTTAACTTATTCCATTCCAGCCTTTTAATTTCACATATCAAATTATATATTATTATTATAGACTACAAATCGAAGTGGTTTCGGGTATTTACTAATACCCGGCTCTGGTCTCTTCGAATTCAATACCATCTTAACCCACGCTATTCAAGTGAACACAATTCAACCTTTAAATACAAGATGTCACTTTTTATACAGCAATTCATCATCAATAGATAACTACAATATCATAGTTCATCCAAGCATATCATATCACAAAACATAATCAATTCAAGGCATTTAACATCATTAAGTCATCATAAGCAAAAATTTATCACTTCTAAAATTAATTCAATTAATACTAATTAAATTACTAACCCAAATCACTTAGATTACCTTTCATTAATTAATTTAAAATCAATTAATTAATCATTTAAAAATTATCCATCTTAATTAATCACCCCGGATTAACTATTCTTCATTATATTGAATAATAACCCTTAATTAATTATACAAATTAATTAACATTTACCCATTCAATATTAATTATTTTATCCTTAATTAATTACTCAAATTAATTATTCTATAGCCACTTATATTGATTAATTATCCTCTAATTAATCATACTCATTAATTAACTAACCCTTGATTAATTTCCTTAATTAATAAATCCTTTAACTAATTACACTAAGTAATTAATTCTTAATTCTTCTTTTAAGTAATTAACCTTCCTTAATTTACGTTGATTTTAATTGATTTAACCTTTAACTACTCTCCTAAATCAATTATACCATGCTCAATCACATTCATGTAATTACCTTTAAATTACTTTGCATTAATTAATTAACTATTCTTAATTACTTACATTAATTAATCTTATTCATTTATTATCCAACTTAAGTAATTATCCTTAATTACTAAAGTTAATTAATAAACCCTTTAATTAGTTTCATAAATTAACTACCTTTAATTAATTACAGCCCTAATTAATTAAAGATTCATACTCTATATTAATTAATCATTAAACTTATATGAGAAACAATTAGGAATTGACTAATTAATCTTATAAAAATTATTTTAAACAAGACAATTTAAAACATTAGATTTTTTTAAATTTAAACTTGAAAACTTGTTTAAATAATTTATTTTAGAAACTTAGTTTATTTTCCTTGAAAATTCATTTATTTAAATTCACCTTAACCTGAATAACCATTTTCTTTGAAACTAATCATTAATAGTTTTTAAATACCTAAAAACTTGGTTAAACTATTCAAAACTTTGTAAACTTGTTTTATAAAACTTTAAAAAAACTGCATTATATCATGCTTCAGGTTCTACCCGAGAATTACTCGAGTCCAAACTCGAGTTTGATCATCTTCTTTTTTTTACTTGTTAAAATTTTAAGTTAAAAGTTGTATCCTGATTACTAAATTTTCTCACGAGTTCCCCTCGTTCTCCATGCTTCGAGTCAAAAATAGAAACACTTGAGCTCGAACTCGAGATCTAACCTTCTTCCCAAAACATCAACCAATGCCTGACACACAAACGTGCACGGTGCACGTACACATCCCTTACGACCTCCTCCGACCATCATTTCGACCACCCTCCATTCGCCTACGACCATACTGCAAGATCTGACCACCCAGCATCGACTACCTCGCTTGAAATCGAAATCGAACAATATCGACCATCAGGAACAAAAAAAAACTCGATCAACCAAAACTACTCGCCGACGTCGATCCCATTGACCGGAAACCACGGAACTCCTTCAAGAGAAGCTTCACACATCCATGCAACGATCCCTACACTCGCGATCATCCCCGATGATCCCATGATGACACACGAGACCCAAATACCTTTTCGTTCCAAACCGGACTTCAAACCCAAGTTTAGCTTCGCCAAGCAACTCCGATCATTTGAAAAATCACGAACTATTTTTGCCGAGACCCCCATGCCACCACCTTCCTCCAGACCAAGAACGACCTACCAAAACTTTTCCATTCATCGGAATTTGGTAAAAGAACAACTTTTGACCAACTCAGAAAAATATAAAAGTTATTAACCTAAAAATCATGATTATACCACCTAAATTCATGATTTTCTGCAATGAATACAATCATGCAATGCAAATCTAAAATTTAATTGGTTGATTTTTAACATATATTTAAATTTCACTGATATTCCCAATTTTTAAAATTATTTACTAAATTATAATTTCAAAAACCATTTTCATACTTGATATTATACTATAGAAGTTATCTTTCATTCGAAAATCAAAGGCAAATATGGATTCAATTTGGATATAAGAATTTTTAAAATAAAAAAAAAACCTGGAATATAAACAGAGAAGCAGATGTACTGATGATTTCAAAAATTCAACTTTATATACACATGCATTCACATCATCCAACATATAAACATTTTAAAACTATGTTACTGCAACATTTATCACTGATATCAATATAACATCAGATTTAAAATCTGCTTTTAAAATAAAGTTTACTCACTTGTTATAAGATGAAGAATAGAGCTTTGAAACGGAAGCCTAAAACCTGGAAGCTACTGCTCTTTTGAAAATTGAAAACTTGATTACTTAAGACCTGAGAATCTTTTAAAACTGAAGCTTGCAACTTGTTTTTGATGTTTGATTGAATTGTTAGCTTGATCTCAGGTATAAAAACTTGGAAACTGATGTTATATTCCCTTTTGATTCTCAGGTTTGCAAATTTGGTCATAGGTTTTTGATTTGTTTGATTTTCTGGTGGATTGAAAAATGTTTTACAGATTCTGGTTAAAGATTTTGTTTTGATTAGTTGAGAATGTTTAACGGACCTGAGTTTCCTTTGTTTTGAAATGAAGAATAGGAAAAGATTTGAAGAAAAAGGGAAAGATGCATATATAGATTAAATTAAGATTTATTAAAAATAAAAAAGGAAATAAACTAAATGGTTGACACTTGTTAAATTACTTTAACATTTGTCAATTACAAAATTTAAGCACATTACACATGTTATAATATGAATTAATCAATTAACATTTGTAATTAAGCATTTTTAATTTACTTTTAAATGTTTTTATAAAGCTTTTAGAATTAATTTTATAACTTATAAATACATATCCTAATCTATATAAATAAATTCCTTTAAAAAGAAAATAATACAAACATTTTATGTTCTCAATAAAATCAAATAAAATATACTTTAAAACCAAGGTACAATTTATGATATATATATATATATATATATATATGTATGTATGTATGTATGTATATATATATATATATATGTGTATCCTTTGAGTTTCAATTTAAATATCCAAATTCAAATTAAATTTCAAATCAATTTTATATATGCATATATTTAAACAAATACAATTTCAACTTGTATATAATATTTCTATTTGAAATCTATGTATATATATATACAACATAATTACAAATATAGATATTTATTTGATCAGATTCATTCGTTTAATCTATAACTCAGTATTTCTATTAATTAACCCAATTATATTATCAATTACAAATGCCTTAAAATCCGGGTTATCACACTTACAAATATCGCTTTGAAAATTATTTTGGTTAAGTCCAAAAGGCATAAATTGGATGAACTGAACTCGCTTCTGTCGCTTGAAAGTAATTTTGCTGCATTATGGGCATTCATTTTCGGCTTTCTAAGTGGGGAATACTACATGGTTGTTTTAGTAAAGCGGAATTCGATTTGATTCCGAAAGTAGGATTTGATATACAAAAGATATACGTATATATTATTATTTCAAAATGATTTGAAATAAAACTCGATGTTTAATTCTAAAGATTTTATTTAAAAGAAATTTGATATGAATATCTTTTAGTATACAGAAGTTGTATATGTATAATATCTTTTAGTGTACAAAAGTTAAATTTGTATACTATGTAGGGTGCTCGAGTAGTAGCGGCATAGCCCAGAATAAATAACGAAACCTTTCATGTTTTCCCTTTTTGGGGGTAATGTGTATTTAAGAAATAAGTAAAACTTCGTTAAGATATTTTATGGACACATGTAGCCTATTTATTAGGATTGTATGGATGTACATCATGATATGATATATTTTTTAGTATATTTAATTTGTTAAAATGAAATGAAATTTTTCGATAATTTTGGATAATCAGAAACTTCCGAATCATTATAGAACTTGAACCTAAGTATTTTATGAAAATACAAAAGTTGAGTTTATATAACACTTGAATTGAGAAGGTAGCAAGTTAAAATAACTTTTAAATTTGTTGAACATCCTTGTTAAGTAAAACAAAATTTTATGTTTTGTACATACTCTCAGGATGTCATAGAGCATTACACGAATATGAGTTTAAGTTGTAAAATGTGGATAAACTTGAAGTTATGTTTTATGAAATGGTTCATAATGATTTTAGTATAGGATAACATACTATTTGTATAAAAGACTATGATAAAAGATATCGATATAATTGAGAAACCAATAGGACAAAATTCATAAGTTGTATGTAGATCATCTTATTCGCATGACTATTCTTGATCCAACATTCGAGTTTATGATTTCGAGGTGATTTACACCGATCCAAACAAGGATTTTTCATAGGATTCTTAATGGCGAGCACTTGATATGGATTCTTGCTATGATCATCGATTTTCAATCATAATATATGGCTGTGTAAGGAGAATGGAGGTTTCTAATCAAGGAACTTGATCGTAGTCCACACTAGAGAGGTCAAGTGATCTATATTGGTGAGGAAGTGAAATTTATATGATCGAGGATGTGATCAGAATTGATGTTGAGTACAGATGGTCCATGCACATCATACGGGCTTAGTATACATATGCATACTATTTTTTGTTGGCTTATCAAGAGTTTAGGTGATGACTCTTTTATTTTCTATGAGGTAGCATGAATAATCATCTAAGTAGTAACCTGAGACCGTTGAGCGCAAAATGCGCTTAGTTGATTGTTTATCATCCTTGTACAATGAGAGGATTTGTAAAATTGGACAATTCAAGAGCTATGTTTTCTAGCAATTAAATAATTTTGAGTTTTGCTTTATGGTTATTTCTTTTTGTTACTGCTCTTGGAATTTTTAGGATGAAATATTCTAAGTAGGGGAGAATGTAACGATTCGAAATTTCAAACATTTTGTATTTAAATATATGAATTACTTAAATATTTGAATCTTGGATTTAATGTTATTAAAAGCATTTAATAACCTTTTTAACCCCATTTTTAATCATGATAAATTAAAAATGTTTACAAAATAAATAGTTTGAAGAAACATCGATAATGTGATCGAAAATCATTTTATCGATAAACAGCCTTTTAACCATCAAAAGTTGTTTACATTTTTTTACATATGGTTATTTTCCTAGCAAACAAATAAATTAATATAAAAATACTTTTACCATTTATGGAAATAAACATTTTGATGATGTCATCAATGATATTTTAAGAGTGAGCTTTTAATGTAATTCTTAAGTGTTAAGTAAAAGAAGAGAGGTGTAAAGGTGCATGTGAGAGGGAGGCCCCTTTTTGACCTTTTACGGAAGGTAGATGGTTATAATGACCTCTAGTACAAATCTATAAATGCACCCTTAAGGTAAGAAGTAAATCACAAATTCATAAAAGCTTGAAATAAAGTAAGGATAAAAACGGTGGAAGTGCTTAAGCACTAATCCACTAATTCTTCTCTAACTTTTTAAAGTCTAAACCAAATCTTCTCCAATCTCTTTCAAACTTTCATAACACCTTAGAACACCTTAGGAAGCTTAGATCTAAAGTCAAAGTGGAAGAAAGAGAAAGAGAAGGGGAGATCTTGGATGGGTCATAAGCAATGGAAGAGGAGGGGAGGTGTTGCCTTGGTTTAAAAGTGCTAAAAGTTAGATCTTTATTCTTTTGGTGATGGTAGGAGGTGGTTCTTTGATTCTTCTAGCTTTGTTCTTGTGTTTAGCTTGGATCTAAGTGAGTTATCTCACTATCTTATAAGTATATATTGTGTATATATATGTTGTGTGCAACATATAAAGTTAAAGTGACATTAGCTAATTAAAGTTATAAACTTTGGACCCCTTTTGCCTTTAAAAGCAAATGACAACTTTATATTGCATAATATCACTTCTACTATCCTCTTAAACATGTATTTAACCTTGACTTGATGTCTAAATTATTGTTTGTCTTATGTATTAAATTGAAGTATGTCTGAAAGTGTTTGAAGAGAGAATAGTCGTTATAAGTGCACTTCGATATCCCTTAACTATAGCTTGTATAAATTGAATATTTATGATCCTAACTTGGGATAATTTAATTTGGTTGTTTTCTACATATATTTTGGTCTATTCTACATCAAATAATTTGGAAAGTTATAGAAATTGTGAATAAAAGTCATGAAAGTTAAAATACAAAGGTGGTTATAAACACATTTGTAAATAAAGCCTGTTTTCGAGAATTTTTATAAATAATTGTAAGAAACTTTTATGAGTTTCTTTCCATGTTTTAAAGTACCTTACGGGTAGTACTTACTATAAGAATTTCAATTCTTAAATCATTTGTTAAAGTGGTTAAAATGGTATTTAAATTTTGGTAATTTTCTCTAATATTTTTAGAGTTGTTTGCTAATCTATTTTGAAGTATTTTAAAGCTGGTTTGAAGTTTTTATATATTTTTAATAATTATGTGTGTATTTTCAAGGTAAAGAGGTTTTATAATATAAAATATCTTTTTCATCAAATTATAAATTAGTTATTTTCAGTTAATATTTTACGCGGATATTTAAAATCGATTTACAAATATTTTTAAAGTATTTATAATTTTTGAAAAAGGTAATTGACCAGGCTTAACACTAAAAGCCGATGAGGTAGACTTCTCTATTTATAAGAGTTAAGATTGATGTAAAGTAGGATATGAGCAGTAGTGCTCTAACCTACCGGTTTCTCTCTTGACTGAGGAATAGTTAAGTTGGAATGTCGAAAACATGTTAATCATGTTGTTTATTTATTTTTTGAAAAGCAATTAACTTTGCTTAACACTAAAAGCTAACGAAGTAGACTTATTTATGAGAGTTAAGATTGATATCGAGTAGGGATATGAGAAACAGAGCTCCAACCTACCGATTTCCCTCTTAGCCGAGGAATAGTTAAGTCGATAATGGCAGAAAACAGGTTAAACATATTGTTTTCTTACTCGTTTATGGAAGTCGTTAATATTATACTTAATACTAAAAATCGACGAGGTGGATTTATCAATTTGTGAGATTCAAGAAATGAAGTGTCTAGACAAGGCTTTGATGCAACCAGTGCTCTAACTTACCTAGCTTCACGCTTGCATGAGGAATATTTAAGTTGGAATGTCGAAAATCAGTTAAGTATACAAATCTTGATTTCTATATGCAATTGTTCTTAACTAGATAATCGCTTAGTCTACTATTGAACTTTACCAAGTATTATCTTAGATCTTCAAAAGAATGTTTTAAAGATAATACAAGTATGTAATGGTTTTTGTTTTGTTGTGACAATGTTTTAATAACATTCGTCTTTAACCCTTTTTTTTATTAAACTTGTGAATGCAAATAGATCTTTAAAAAAAAACCTTTTAAAGATAAGCATAAGTGAAACGGTTTTGGGTTTGTAGTGACAATATTTAAGTAATATTAGTCTTAAAAAATTTTAAATGTATTTGTGAAAGTACCTAGAGCATTAAAATGTATATTTTGACGAAAATTACAAGTAAGGAATCTTCTAGAATAAGATAGAAAAATAAAGGTTTAAAGTAAGAAACCTTTTAATGATTCATGAATATACTTATACCATTTGAGATAAGTATATAAATACTTTTCGATGTATTGAAAGAGTACAAATGAATAGTAGAAATTGATAAACTATGTTTTATTAGATAAAATTTACTAATAGAAGTGTTTTTAATTAATAAAAGCATTAACTAAATAAAATGGGGATTAGAAGTTGCTTATGTGATTTGATCGTGCTTTGTATGACTTGATCGTGATTTTATGTTTACTCGTTTATGGTAAACATTTAGTGGTATACTTAGCACTAAAAACTGATGAAGTAGGCTTGTCTATTTTTGTTATTTAAGACTAATGTTTGAGTAGGGATACGAGCAATAGATCTCTAACCAACAGGCTTCACTCTTTGTTGAGGGATAATGTGAGATGAAAATACCGAAAACGTGATAAGTATATGAGACTTGGTTTCCATATGCGACAGTTCTCCTTATTATTGAATGACCAAGTTCATCGATTCAGTCTTGAAGAGATCGTGTTACTTATTGAAAACCACTTCCAAGATGAGATATGTGTTTTATCTCTTGGAAGTGGATATGTTCAAGATATTGGAATCCATATGTGATTTCGAGATCTATTCGAGATGTGGAAATTCATTTTGTGATTCATGTTTTTTTCGAGCAATGAAGACTCATGTGAAAGATGCTAAACATAGCCTCGACATTGAAAATGACAAAAAATAGAGTAGGCCTCATAGCCTGGGGTTTAGCTAACCCACGACATGATATATCAAATCCATATCTAGACTGTGCTTATCGATTGTTAGTCGATGGGAGTTGATGATATGTGGGATCACATGTTCGGGCATAGACTAGCTATGTTTACCTAGAGGAATAATTTTACCTAAAGTTATACATTGCTCGGAGGTACTTTTTGTCCTTTGTACAGGAGATTGGATCCAGCTCCATTGGAGAGAGCTCCATAGAAAAACCATTATGCAAACATTCCTTAGCGATTTAGTTGCACCCTTTAATATGCTATTGAATGTGACCATGTAACCATTCCGGCTATGTTATAATATTTATATTCTATACCCTAGACATTGTCTATTATCTCACCTTATGTACTCATTAGATAGTGGTCTTTTAAGGGAATAACCGTTATGGCTTCCACGCGGTCTCAAAAGTAGTTTTATATGTTGGTCACATATTTCTTGAGTTTTTCATACCAGACCTATATCTAACGCTTGGTTTTGTTTTTCCCTAAATTCCTCACTTGCTCTTTCGAGTTGTTTGAGAAAGACAGGTTTTCATTGATGTTCTTTAGAGCTCAAGAAGACGGGATGGATGTTTCATCTATCATAGTATTCTTATTTCTACTGCAATACTATTTTGTGGATCAACATTTGTGAGGATAGATTATTATTATTGTCTAGAATGATGATAGCACTTAGGTTTTGTAACTTCAAAATTTCTATATTAGAGTAACCCTTTATACAGTTCTTTTGATATTACATATTACCGTTTCAGTAGTGAGATTTTGATGTTGTGTTATCTTCTTTCTTGTTCTATTTCATTTTCTTTTTGTTTTACCCCAACAATTTATCTTATTGGCACTTGAGTGCTCGACACATGAATACCGCAAATGTATTAGTATCGACGTTCAGAGTTCGAAAAGGTGGATTATTACAATATTCCAAATACAAAGCCATTGGTTCAATAATAAAAATTATTATTAACCAATTTTATCTGGCCAAAGGCTTTGACATTCAATTGACATCAGATGGTCATGATACTAACCCCATGTAACCGAGAAGATGAATCCTCTCTTGAATATTGTCTTACTTCCAATGCTTCCACTCGATCCAAATATAGTCATTTGATGGATGTCAAGACATAATTTTACTATAATCAAAGTGGAGTTTCCATATTGAAGCTTGATGGTATTATCAAGTTGAGGGAATTCTGTAATATTATCACATAGATATTTCTGTTTGACCTTAGTTATAATAACCAATAGCAAAATAATGAGTAAGTCATCCTATATATACCTAATAACTATCAGTATGTAACCCTTTAGTGTCCTCAACTGCCATGAGTAATACACTACTCAATAACTGGAGAGCGTTACGTACTCTAGTCTCAATGGATGTGTCGATATTAAGTCTCCATATATTTTAACTAGGAATATCTAAAATGATATGTTTATTTCATTATGATAAATCACTCAGGATTACAATACATTGTAACTACCATCACAAAACGTAACATTTATGTATTCTAATTAAATCAATTAATTAATATAACACATTATATCAAGCAAATAACAGAAAGAAAACATATTTTATTTCGAACCGGATTAGTTATCGATTTAGATACATGTAAATTTTGAATGACTACTCCTAAGGCATACCCTTTACTCTATCAAATAGAGCGTTGAATTGCTCAAGGACCCTTCAAAGGGGACATGCGAAAGGAGTCCATGATTGATAGCTTGTTGTCATGCCCCCGAGGTTAACCACGAGCATGGACCAATCCGATCATTCTTATAGGAGGGAGCATCCTTGGACGGAGAGAGACGTGCTCCCTTTTCGTAGGAAGGGACACTGCTTGCATTAGTATGGTCGACCCTACTTGATGAACGACGGAAGGCGGAGGAATTCAGCCTTCGATGGTTGGCGTGATCCTTATGCAGAGTATGCACACAATCTTCATAACTCGGTTAATAAAGTTGTAATGTAAAGGTACGGGCATGCACTACGGCAGCACATGACATGAAGCCAAACTGAGACTATGGTCTAAGTTCTCAAGGGAATTACCTTATCTAAAAAAAAAAGGAGTGGTAGAACACAAGGAGTAAGAAGTTCTTTCGGAAGATAAGACATGTGAGGAAAAGTTGAAAGCTTTTAGGGCAATGCCCCTTTTAGTGCCTAAATGTTGAAAACCACCATGGCTGTTTACCACAATTCTGAGGCTAGTGCTAGAATGTTGACTATATTTGTCATCAATCTTGAAATGAGACTAATGCATCATGAATAATAAAGACCAATTGGCTTAAGAATGGAAAACTATGGGCGAATGAGCATTTAAAGACAAATGACACAAGATTTAGAGTGGTTTGACAAAGCTGTCTACATCCACCATGAATTCCTCTTGTTATATGACTCTCTTACAATTTCAAGGAACTATAAAAGAATAATAAGAAAAGGAAGGCACTTAAGACTAATAGAGCTGCTAATCTTAAGAGCCTGTTGTGTTAAGAGATTTGAATTGTGTATAGTAACCAAAGCACTTATCATTTCTCAACCTTTGTGAAGTGGCTATTTGTTCTCTTAACCAAACAACCAACCAACCTACTAGGCATCAGGGGTCGAAATCTTTTTTATGTTGCAACACATGGTGTTCTTATAGTAGTTAAAATTGATGTTTGGTAGCCTGAGATCGTGCTACAAGGCTGGCTAGAAGTGTGCCTAACCATTGATCTGGCTGAACAGACTTGATGGGAAACAGTTAGGTAAATAGATGGAATATGTGCCTTTGATGAAAGCCAACAAGAGAACTGTACCAAGTGTATCCCTGCCTTACTCTTTATTTAATGCACTTGTGCTGTGATGATAGGCTATAGGAAATAGAACATGCTTCTATCAAGAGTAGATACACCTATTGTACGTTCTATCGCTTTACTCCCACTTGCCTAGGTGGAAAAATAAGCGCTTGTTATGTTGGCTAGTGAGACAATGAAGAGGATAGGGAACTGCTAAGAGCTAAAGGTATATCGAGGAGGGCGAGGGATGAGGAGAGGAGTTGTAGACCATAGGTGGTTGTATTGAAAAAGGATCAATGATGGGCAACACTGAACTAGAGTTTGAGTCACGTTGGTTAGGCAATAGTGGGGAGAGATACTTGAGTGGGTGGAAAGATTTGGTGCCATGCTGAAAGAGGGTCGAAATAAGCGAACCGATCGACACAATAGATGGGTCAAAGTAGACCGGTCTAAATTGTGCTTATGCCTCGCTTCGATTGGAAAGCCAGCTGTTGGAGTTGTTTTAGGGAGCCTCGGGCGGAAGTTGGCTTGATGTGCTATTAAGTAGAGGGGCCAAGATTGGATTTGGATTGTTATCAGATGTAGAAGCCAAGTCAGCCTATCTTTAGCCTTAGCTAGTTTGCATGCTAACATGAACCCGAGTCGGCCTGGACCGGACCGGGTCAGATTAAGAAACCATGATTAATAAATCTTATTGCTTACCAAAAATTTGAGTAATAATGTAGCTCTATTTTTGACCGATGTTGCATCTTTTTTTATTTATCCAATTTTACAAACTTCATATTGTCTCTTTTCAACCTCTCTTATTCATGATGTGTGTATACACACACATATGTCATAAAAGTATACCAATAGTATTTTGCTACTACTTCAAACTTATTTCACAAATTATATAGTATTTAGCCTTCTTTTAACCGACTTACACAATTGAGTGCGAATGTTTTGAAATTGTTATTTGTATGAGGATTCAAATTAAACAACTTGTATTATTATTTTAGTTTGGAGAAAGAGCTCTTTCATTACTGGTTGGGCTTTAGCTTAAAAAGTAAGATTAAAAAAAATTAGGATTTCAATTTTAGAAAAATTGTCTAGTCTTCTTATTGGTTATCCCTTAAGGAGTTACCTTTTTTGAACACTGGTGAGAGGTTCCTATGTTTTGTGTACATAATAGTGACCACACATATTTTCTTTAGTATTGCAAAATTGCTACCATAACTTGCCCTTAATATTACTAAAATATCATATTTTCTTATCCAACTATAAAAAAGTGAAAACATTTTGCATTCCTTTAAAAAATTCCTAATAATAAAAATTTAGTTTATTTTTTTAGTACACAAAGTCTGAGATATTAGTTGAATTAGAAAGTTGTGGCGTTTCATAAATATTCGTAGTCTCAAAAGCGAAGAAAGAGTGCGTTTTCGAAAAAAATCTACTAAATATATTTTATTTGTTATACTTTTATTGCAAATGTTGATTGTTTCTGTGTTTTTATTCTTCCTAGTAATTATCCTATTTTTATTACTGAAAGAATGCATTTTTTCTTAACAATTAGGTTTTATTTGTTATATTTTATTTGGTAGGAGATAAACTTTAGTCCAACATAGTTGATGCCTTTGTGTTATTTTTGTGTTGCTTTTTTCTCCTTCCCATTAATTTTCTTTTGTTTTTTATTTTAGTTCTTCCCAAACATTCAGGGAACGTATGATTTGGTAATTTCTCTAGCATGAGCTTGCTAATTTCTCCTTCGTTATCACTTATAACAATTAGGTCATTAACATATATCAAAATGTAAATAGTAGAGGCTTCACTTATTTAACCAAACAATAAGCTATCTGATTTGGTATACAGAAACCCTAATTTCATTAGGGTGGTTTTCAATTTGTCAAACCAAACTCTAAGTGCTTGCTTAAGGCCATAAATAGCCTTATTTTGCCTGCATATTTATTTTTTGTCCTGTTTTTAGCCTTATGGTTGCTCATATATACCTCTTCCTGTAGATTACCATTTAGAAATGCATTATTGACATCTAATTGCCCGATGTTCCATATCTTGTGTAATGCAATAGTAATTATGATTCTGATTGTTGTTGATTTCACTACTGGAGAAAAAGTTTCATTGAAATCAAAACAATGTTGCTATGTGTAACCCTTAGCAACCAGCCTTGCTTTATATCTTGCAACTGTCCCATCTGGATTTTTCATTAATTTATATATCCATCTACAACCTATTATGTTTTTATTTTCTGGTGGAAGCACTAGATCCTATGTCTTTTTTGTTATGAGAGCATTATATTCCTCAGCCATAGCTATTTTCTAGTTTTTATTTTCTACACATTGATCAAATGTCTATGGCTCTTCTGATATAGTAGTTGCACTATGTACTTTTGGTTTTAATATTCCACTTTTTACTCTAGTGATCGTATGATACCCAACTTTAGTATATGTTTCATCATGTGATGACCCTATTATGCTGAATTGATTAGTATTTTTCCTTGGCAGAGCCTACCTTGTACTTGAATATTCTTGATTACTACTCTATATATGACTAGCTCAGCCAACAGGGGATTGATTGAGATGATCGGATGACTCTACTTGCTTATGACCTGGTTCATTAAGCACTGTGTGTTGTGGTAAAGAGTCTTCTGAATTCTTTTCAGCTCCTTCTTTATTCCACATAGTTGAAGACAAAGGTATTGAAGATATAGACACTTTTGGATTATAGACCTTTTGAATTGTTTTTATATCTGTGTTAGTGAAAGAAAAAAACATGATCATTAAACACAATATGTCTACTTACAAATATTTTTCCATTACCATCAAACTTTCTATTTTGTTCCATATCCCAAAAATGTATAGGATGTAGATCAGAAATTCAATTTATGAGTATTATAAGGCCTTAAATATGG
Source organism: Allium cepa (assembly GCA_030765085.1). Lineage (NCBI taxonomy): Eukaryota > Viridiplantae > Streptophyta > Magnoliopsida > Asparagales > Amaryllidaceae > Allium > Allium cepa. Next base: position 681,043,078 of record CM060932.1, on the reverse strand, counting down.
GAAATACAAACATCCAAAAGTTTTTAAGCTTGGATAATCAGGCTTTACGTTAAATAATTTTTCTATTGGACTCTTATTTTCTAACATCTTAGTTGGCAATCTATTAATTAGATACACTGCAGTACTAAAAAAATCAGGCCAAATTTTATGGTAGTGAAGCCTGAGCAAGAAGTGTTAAACCTGAATCAACTATGTTTCTGTATTTTCTGTCAGCTAGCACATTTTGTTCTGACGTGTAGGGACAGATAGTTCTATGAACTATTCCCTTCTTATTAAGAAATTAATAAGTAGTTTATGCTCAGTACCACCATCAGTTTGAATGATCTAAACTTGGTGGTTAGTCGGTTTTTTCTACTTGAGTCACAAAATGCATTATTGCATTATATATTTCTGATTTTGGTTTTAGAAAATAAATCCAAGTATGTTAAGAATAAGCGTCAACGAATGATATATATTATTTGAAGCCATAGTCTGAACTAATAGATGTTAGACCCCATAGGTCTGTATCAATCATGTCTAAAAGTTTTTTGAACTTAGTTAAGGAATCAGAAAATGCAAGTTTGTGATTCTTTTCCATTTGGCAATATGTACAAACATAGAGTAAAGTGATATTTAAAAAGGAATTTTGTTTTCAGACAAGAGTTCCTTTATAATACTTGCATTAGGATGACCTGATTTATAATGCCACATATCAAAGTCACTTATAGTCCTCTCTACTTAAGAGACTTCATAAAATTAACAACTTTTTTTCCTTTCTCCAGAATTGCTAGAGTTAACAGAATCAAATTTGCACAATCCTTTGACTACATCATCCCGTAAGAATTTCTCTAGTGAGAATGTCTTTAACTAAACAGTACTTAGGATAAAATTCAAAGTAAACATTATTATCACTTGCAAATTGTGATAAACTCATAAGGTTTTTCTTTATTTGAGGTAATCTTAGTAAGTTATTAAGATAAAGTTTTCTTTCTCCTTTGATGTAGGTAATTCCAGTATGAGTTATCTTAGCAGACTCACCATTTCCCATGTATATTGACTAATTACATCAGTATTCCTTGTTACCTAATTTTAGATTATCTAAATTGCTTGTGATATGGTTAGTTGCTCCAGAATCCGGGTACCAACTCCCATCTTGAATATGCTCTGGCCTGATGGGTTCATTCGGGTGATGATTTATTGAATTATTTGATTGATTACACAATTTCTGTAGTGCCTGTGCCATACTTGCACTGGGGTTGTTATTTTTCTGATTGCTTGAATTCTAATTTAGTGTGTAATTTACATTGAATCTGAATTAACACTTTGATGTTGTATGACCAATTTTCTTACATATTTGACACCTCGGTCTATTGTTTTTATCCTGTAACGATCTCGGTTTTAAATCAAATTTAAATTGGTAATTAATTTAATTCTTAGAATTAAGTTGTGAATTTAATGGTGAATTAATTTGAAATTTTCCAAATTTAATAAAGATATGTGTTTTTTTTGTGTTTATATAAATAAATTTGAATTTGAAATTTGAATTTGAAATCCAAAAATAAATCTATTGAAAAATAAATTGAATTTGAAAACATTTTATTTTCAATTAATAAAAATTTGTTTTCTAATTATATTAAATCGACATTTTGATTTGGAAGTATGATTTAAATTTAATATAATAAAATGGAGGATTAAATTCTAATATATATGTTAATATATATATTTATTAGTATATAATTTAGTTAAATCATTTTCTTAAGATGATATGAATATATATATATAAAGAGATTGTTAATAAAGAATTTAATATGGAAATTCAATTGTAGATATTTTATAAATAAATTGATTTATTAATTTTATATTTCAAAGGAACTAATATACATACATACATACATACATACATACATACATACATATATATATATATATCTCTTTTGAAATAAATTTAGTTTTTTATATATTTAAAATAAATAGAAAATGTATTACATAATTTATACAAATAGATAAATCAAGGTTTTAAAACAAAATTTATAAAATTATTTAAAAGAAGGATTTAAACATAAAAATACAAATCTATGACATTTTAAGAAGAAAATTAAAGGCATATTACAAGTTTTAATGTAGTAATAAAAGTGTCATACTTATTCTCTATCAAAATTTAATTTTATGTATAAGAAGGAATTGAGAAAACTAAACTTCACTTCTTATCTCCTTTATTTCTAAACTAAAACCAGGAAAATAAACTGAAAACCAGAAGAAAGAAAAACTCAAGTTCTTCAAACTAGAAGAGGGCATCAAGCAAATCGGTTTAACATCAAGGATCAAACATTATGTAAAAAATCAGAGAACAAAAACAGACTCAAACCAGGAATCAAGTAGAAAGCTTCAGATTCAACTAAAAAATATCAAGCAACAATTTTTTTCAAATTAAGACCTAGAAGCAATTCAACCTGAGGCTAAGCAAGATCATCCCAAATAATAAACTGTTTTCAAATCTGAAGCATGCAAGTTAATCGAACAACTTTAGCTTCAACCTGAATCAAACATTTCAGTTTCAAGTCAAAATAGTGTCAGATCAAATCAAATTTCTAGGCTTTGCTCCGTCTCTTCAAAAACAAGTGAGTAAACTAACCCTTCCAAAAGCTTAAAATCTGTGTTATACTTTGTGTTATTTCTGTAAAGTAAAGTAGTGAAAAAAATTATTTGCCTGGATGCAAATCTGTTTGTATGTGTGTGTGTGTGTATGAAAATACTTGAGTGTGTATGTCTATGTATAAGGATATATATTTTCCTCTGTTCAACTACAAGCACAAATCACCTAAATAAATTCATTTCTCCTCATAGATTAAATGTTGGGCTAAGATCACCGAAGGTGAAATGATTACAGGAATGTAACAATATTTTTAAAAATAAAATCAAGTATAAATATTTAGTAAATATTCTATAAAAAGGAAATTACAGTGGAAACTTTTATTCATCAGAAAAAATCGATGATCATAACTTCATGATTTGATTTCAAAATTTGATTCGGGCTAGCAAATGAGGAATTTTGATACAGGTATCTCGGTTTTTAAGATTGGGGTTGTTGAGATTAATTGAGATGAACAGTTTTGGTTTATTTGTCGAAATCCGACGAATGGAAGAACGTTAGTCGTCGCAATAGGCTAAAGGTGGTATGGAAGATGGCGATCGAAGGAAAAATAATCGTTGAATTTTTTGATGAACGCGGTGGCGTATCAACAATGAACTAGGGTTATTTGACCTATTTTGGTCGAAAGTGATGTCGGAGCCCGTGCGCCCACGAGAGAGCACCGGAGTCGATCGCGGCAGGGGAGATCGAGGCATGGGTTCGAGATGCTACTCTGGGTTGAACGGCGTGGGTTCTGGTAATCAGGATCGTCGGCGGTGGTGTTATTTTGTTGATTGTGTTGATTACTGGAGGTTGCTCGATCACTTATTTTTATTTCTAGATCGAACACGTCGATCTGGGTGGTCATAGCATCTATATAGGTCATATGTGATTTGTTGGAGGTGGTGGTGATGATCAGATCGGGATGATCGCATGTAAACATACACGCGTATCTGTGGTGGCTGAGATAAAAGAAGTATCGTTGAAGAAGAAATTAAACTCGAAGTTTATCCCAGGAAAAAGTGGTTGTGGCTCGAGTACTTGCTCTTGAATGTTTTTGTGTTTCAATAGTTTTAAAATTTAAAAAACAAAACAAAGGAAGAAAAAAAATAGATTGCTCGGGAATTTTGAAATCTTGCTCGGGCAAAACCCAAAGTGGTCTCGGGTTCAGATATATATCAGTTTTGGAACTTAAATTTAACAAGTTTTTATCAAATCAAGTTTAAACATTTTCTTATTTAAATCTCTTAAAATAATAAATGTTTTATTTTTGTTTTGGAATTGGTCAAAGGTTTAAACTAAATAATTTTTTAATTTATTAAATTTAAGGTATTTTATTATATATCTATTATTTTAAACTTATTTTTAAGAAGTATTTTTTAAATAAGTTTAAACGATGTGATGTAATATTTATAAGTAACTTGAAGGGTTTAAGTTGAATTGTATGTTATGAAGATTCATTTCAAAGGTTTATCAAATAAACTTGAATGAAATTAATTGATGAATAATGATAAATAGTTTACCTTTTAAATATATTAAGGTCTTGACTAATTTCTTAATGAAATTTAAAAGATGATGTTAATTACTTAATGTAATTAATCAATGATTAATTAATTAATGTGATTAATTAAAGTTTAATTAATGTAAGTAGTAGTTAATTACTTAATTAATCAAGGTGATTAAATAAATGGATAATTATTTAATGTAATTAAATAAAGGGTTAATTTGTTAATGAAAGTAATTAGAATGATAATTACTTAATATAATTAATTGAAGGATTAATTATTTAGTTACTTAAAGGATAATTAATATGATTAATTAATTAAGCTGATTAATTAAAGGTGAATTAATTAATGTTTAAAGGTTAATTAATTCATGATTGAAGGATAATTACTTAGTGTAATTAATTAAGGGTTAATTAATTTTGTAATTAACTTAAGGTCAATTAATTTATATGATTAATTAAGCAGTAATTAAGTAATTAAGGATAATTAATTAAGATGAATAGTTAAGGATGATCAATTGATTTCATTTATTAATTAAAATAAATGGTTTGTAATTAATTAATGATGATTAAGAAGGTTAAGTGATTGCTTATGGATGTTTGAATGCTTGAATTGATTGTTATCTCTGATCTGAACTATTCTGTGATGTAAATTGTGTGAATTGAGCGGTGAATTGTAATTTATTTATCTATGATGAATTTATATATTTATATATGAATCTGTAAATGAAGATAAGCATTATAGGATTATACCTCTTATCGATATCGCTGTGTTTGGATTGTGATGATTGATAATATTGTATTGGTGTGTGTAAAACCCATGGACTACACCACATACATACAAATATGGATTTCACGAGGAAATTGGTTAAGTCATAAATATTTTGAATTTAAATATTATTTTGTTTAAAAGTTGAATTTTGAATCCAAATGGTTTGAAAATGTATTTAAGTTAAATGTGAGAAACTTTTGAAAAGGGATTTTTAGGTTAAATTTATTTTGAATGGTCTGTTAAAGTTTTGAAATTAAATAATTTAATTTGAATTTGAATTCAAGATTTCGAAGCTGAATTCTATATAAATATATTTGGAAACTATGGTTTGAAATGGAAATGGGTTGAATATGAAAAGCTTTTGGAAAAGGAATTTTGGAACTAGATATACTATGTCTTGTTTTGAAATTATTTTTGGAAACTCTAGTTTAAAAGGGATTATACAAATTATATATATATATATATGGGTTTTAAACCATTTTTGAAGTATATTAAATATTATTTTTGGGAATTTAAATTTAACCCAAGTTTATACTTGAAGTGATTTAACTTGAGCAAATGTAATCGAATTTCCTCGAAAACAAAAACTCTTGTTCTCAAAAGATATACTTTCACATAATGAAAGGATTTCCAGTTTTTATTGAAAGGGTTTCAAATTTGAAATTGAAATAGTTTTGAAAGCTACGAATGAATCTTCGTCAAAGATTGGTGAACTTTGTTTTCAAACAAAAGAGGATCTCAAAGATAGATCTTTTGTTCAAATATTATGAATGAATCTTTGTGAAAGACTGGTGAACCTTGTTTTAAATTGAAAAGGATCTTAAAAGGTGAATCTTTTGTTTAAAAGATTAAAGTGGAAATTTGTTTAAACCATTTAAAGGAAAGGTTTTGGGTTAAAAGGGTGACTTAACTGAGATTCCAATATCCATATGGTTTTAAAATTAAGCACTTATTATTAGGTTTAGCCAGGAGAGGACTTCATGTCATATAACCAATTCCGAATAATGATACGACAAAATTGATAGCATTTGAAGACCGGTGGTGAAGACCGGGTATTTTCGAGAACGAAAGGATTACCCGTCGAATGTCTCTATACTGAGTCGCGTTGGTATAGAGATCTCCCTATGTGATGGGGAGTCCGATCGGGATTTGGAATACGTGGATTGCAAGGACTTCTTTGAAGTGCCTTCGGTTCTGTTCAAACCCGGAACAGACTTGTATGAATGTATGTCTGACAATACACTTTGAGATGTAAAGCTGGTTTCTATCAAATACATTTCTGTTTGGTGGCGGAGAATTTATTCTCTTAACTTAACACCCTTCTCTGAGACGTACAAGTCAGAGATTATGTAGTTGATGGTTACTAATTATATATTCCCAATTTGGTAATGTGGTATGCTTAGTGCTGCTGATCATCTGTTGATCAAAGCATGACTTTTGTAAAAAGCATAGATTTATGGACGAGACCTCATTAGGACTTCACACCCCGAAAATGGTCGAAACAGGAAGAATGTAGCAAGGTTATGAGGGTCGCGCCCTTGAGGATAAGTCCATTTCCTTCTGGATAAAAGTGGTATCATGGTATGGAGCCCAGATACTTAACTTATATGGTTGCTGCAAATCTATTGCTTTATGGTTGTTGGTGTTGAGAGCTCTCGGATAAAGGTCAGTGACGACCGGGGGGTAGCATACTCATGACAGTTAGTTACCTAGTTACAGAGGTAACCCGGCCTTGTGTTGGCGGAGATCTGATTAGGTTCTCGGGGCGTCCCTCTAGAGGCGTACCCATGTGGCATAGGAAGTTCGTTAGCCTGACCATTTGTTGGAAATCCAATCATCCAATACGCGCCCTTTACGATTGTAGTTGTATAACCTACCATTCTTAAATGGCAGCTATAGCAGACATAATATAATGGTACCTGTGCTGGCTAAGATTAATGGTACACTTTCGAAAGTCTTTCTGCACTATGCACTAATAATAATATCAAAAGGTTTTTGCGTATCAAGCATGTTTGACTATCATGAGAAGAAATCTCCTCCAATTGTGTGCTTGCATTGTGTGTGCAAAAAGCATTATGGATGGCTTTTTATTTCCTTTGACTTATTTTTGTTTTTAGATAAAACTGTTATTGTTTGCTCACACTAGTCCCATGACTGACCTGGAGTTTATTATTCTCTTTCTAAACTCTGGATGCCCACAATTTTCCACACGGGCGGCCTAGAGTCGGATTTTCAGATAATCAAATAGTAGATGTAGATTCGATATCCTTGAAGTCTTTGGATCTTGGCTATCACATTGTGCTTCTCTTCAACATTCTGGACGGACTTTGCTTAATACAACATGATGGTGGTTCGAGCTTCTAGTTTGCAGTTTGGAGCTTGGTATTGAAGGCATTGTCTTTTCACTGTTGTTGTCTCCGCTGTTGTCTTGTATCTCTGATATTGATAATCATTTGTATCAATGTGTTGTATCAAATATATTGTATATCAATGATATTCATTTCTTTTTCCACTATGTTGTTGTACTTAATGTGTTATAAGCTCCGGCGAACCAGATTCGACGTTTGAATCTGCGGCATTTGAATACCTGTGATGCATTTGGTGCCAATTCCGAGTCAGGGTCATTAAATATTCCATCTCCCTCCACCACTTAATCTGAAAACTGTCCTCCCATTTGATAGTATTGATCATTCTTGTTATAGTTTTGATTCTTGTTTTTGAAGTTAACTGCATAGTTGATTGATAGATTAGAATCTTGTGGTTCTTTTGATCAATCCTTCCTTCATGCATAAGTAGAGTTGAGTGAACATATTGCATTGATGACATGGTTTCTTTAGATGACTTTACTGCCACTACTGGTTCATATTCTTCACTAAGACCACTTAAGATTGTCAGAACCTGTTCTATTTTTGGCACTTTTTGTCTTGATCTTTGATAAGTAATCTCTCATTGGTACGTTGTCCTTTCTGATGTTTTGTAACTATTTCTTATAATGCATTACTTGGCAGCTGATTGAGTATTGAAAATTTTCTTTATTGTTGTCTAAATTTCGTTGGATGATTTGCATCCCACCAACTGAGGCAATAAGCTGGTATTTATAGAGGATAACAGCCATGAGCTTATTAAGCTGTCTTGCCTTTGATGTTTTAAGTATTCAGTGTTCTTACCACCTTGTTTTCTTGATCAGTAACAAACCTTGGTTGAATTGAGAGTGCCCCGCAAATCCCTCTGAACTATACCCTCGAACAGTAGTTTCAGTTTGAAACTTCCAAAGAAGATAATTATCTCCATCAAGATGCACTGTGATGAGTTAACTCTAAGGATCGACCACTGCCTTAATCAAATTCTCAATTGCAAATTTCTATTGAGAGTCTCCTATATTTTTTGATGTTGCCGAGCTTTCACTGTCTTCAGCCAAGATGACAAGATGCTATCAAAACAGCTTTAAGTCATTCTTAAACATTCAGATTGCAAGAAATGGCATTGATGTTAAAGAATTCAGGTTTTTTGCAGCCGGAATCTAGAAGATGACACTACTTTGTTAGATTCTTGGCAGGGCACTTGCTTTGTTGATGCTTTGTGATGATTTTCTTGCTTTCTAAGTTCTTTTAATTGAATTTCAAATACTAATTTTCACGTTATTTGATAGAAATACTCGTGGCAACCAAAGTTTGATTAATTCTTTGGCAGGGTACTTGTTTTTTTTGATGATTCTAAGCAAATTCTTTGAAAAACTCATATGATGAAGCCTTTCTCATGAGTTCTCCGATCTATCAGATAATGAGATTGCTCTGATGATAGTTAGATTTGTTGTTGTTAAGCTTTGTGATTTTGCTCTGATACCAAGTTAGTGGATTTGATATTTTGTTGAAGAAAGTAATGAACAGATATTTGTAGAAAGAAAGAGGTAATTTTGTATTATGAATCAAATACATGTATATTGTGTTTCTGTTGTTATTTATAATGTAACTAATATATTGGCTTGGCCCTGATATGTAAGCCCATTACTACAACTCATATTCAGTTTATTATATTCGCTTTTATACATAACAACCGCTTATATTTTGATTTCATTCTCATTAAGTAGAACTTATATGAAGAAGGTTCAACTGCATCCCTCTTTTGGAACACTCCAATCTTATTTTGAGCTACGTGTCTTCAAATGATATGATATTTTGCGGATGTTTAATTCACGTCATGAATATCGTCTCTGCAAAGTATGATATCATTTTGAAATTTATAACCTTGTCAAATAATAAGTAAATGTGAACCAAACATAAAAATCTATATAAATTTATTTATGATAGCACCCATTTATTCTTCATTGTTAAAGATCAATCGGTTCATTATGATCTAAATAATTTTTTTTAATTTAATGTTGTCTCCAGCTCTAAAAAGAAAAGAAAAAAAATCAATTATCCTATCATTTAGGGCTGTTACGGTAATGGTTACCATTACCATTTCATAAATATCGTTACCATACCATTTTTACTGTTAAGCGAAAATTGCATACCGTTAGGTTACCGATAGACTAGTATACTGAAGACGGGTATACCGATAATTTGGTAACCGTTATACTGGTAATGGTAAATTATGTTTGTCAAAAAAAGGTTAGTAACATAACATGTATTCATACCGTAATGGTGCTTCATTATACAATTTATAGTGTTACTTAATAAAAGATATAAAGGAAAAAGAAGTGAAATGTATTTAACATTATTTCACCACTACAAGAGAGAATGGCTATTCCAACGGCTCCAAGCCGTTGGCGGACGTTGGTAGCCGTTGGAAAAGCCGTTGGAATAACATTCACGCTTTCCAACGGCTTCCAATGGAAGCTACGGGGTATTTCCAACGGTACTTCCAACGGCTACCAACGGTAAATAGCCAATGGAGGCCTTTGTAAGCCGTTGCAATAAAATGACCAAATAGCTGTTTGTAGCCGTTGGTAGCCATTGTTAATCTGGGTGAATTTTTTTTATAACAGCAAGCCATTCGCCTTCCAGCCACACATAATCAATATATATCCATTTCAAACTACAAGTCAATATGTACATAAACAACAAAACCCTCACCAACACCAACTCCAATCCATATTCAAGTCAAATATACAATGCAAACACTTAAACCTCACCACTTCAAAGTCAATATATACACAATAACCATCAAACACAATCCTCACCACCTCAAAGTCAATATATACAATAACCAAACACAAAGAAAATAATCATCATACCTCTCAAGCATCATCCTCACCTCCTGAAGCACCAGACGACGAAGGGAAGGAACCATGCCTATGCGCGTACTCCGCTAAACGTTGATTCAGCTGCTCCATTTGTTTAGCGCGAAGACGATCCTGCTCTTGCAGCTGCTCAACCATGGCTCTAAGCTCTTTTATTTCTACTTTGTCACACGCCTTTTGAGCTGCCCGAATTTGCAAATAGAATGTGAGATGTTGACATTTGTATTATAATCATTTTCTTAAGCAATGCATATTTTAAAATATAGAAACGTAAATGACGTGATCTTAGACAATGCATATACCACAAGGAAATGCATATTTTATTAAATAATAATGGTGCGGGATGGTAAATTACGTATATGTTAGATTTAACTCAGGTAGAAATCATCATATGTATAGTGTATCTGTAGGTTAATTTATTAAATATAATATTGCAATGTTTATAAGATTACCGATTGGTTTCCATAGCCATGGCGCCTATTTCGCTGCGTCGGATCCATGATAACGTCGAAAATATTATCTTGCTCCTCCACCGCCAACTCATCGCGATCCGATTCTGAAAGCAGCTCTGCCCGTACCTCCTGAAACTTTGCCTAAAATAAAAAACAATTACAGGTTAAAAGTAGTAGAATAGGATTTAAACTTATCGATATTAATAAAATAAGATTTAAAATATGCATACATATGTAGCCGTCGCATTGTCATCATCATCCCACTAGTATGTAATATTGCCAACATTGTCTGCTTGTCTTGATGCGTGGGTGCGGGTAAATACCTCCATCATAGACACGGGACGTCCAAGCGATCTTTCCTACAATAAATAATTTATATATTTTAATTTTTCATAGCTAATTACTGAACTAATTAATATACAAAATGTAATAACAGTTTAGATTCGTAATTGATAAATTTACCAAGTCCTCATGGTGATGCTGAAAAGATTTGGATCCGCCACGATGCGTTACAAGATTCCTACTTCTATTGGCGGAGTTCCTCTCTGACTCCACTTGCAATTTAAATTGAATATTATATTTACTAGTTGCGATATAATTAACTATATATTTGGTAGATTTACCTTGAACTCGTTGCTCTCCCGCCAACTAATCCAAGAATCACATACGGAAGCGCCCATCCAGTTCGGTTTCTTCCCTGATTTTTTAAAAGCTGACGTTACCTCCCTATAAGTTTTGGCGACCTTCGAATTCCAGTGGAGCTGAACCATGGCGACATCAGGCTCCGCCAAGTCCACTTGCCCCTGTACAAAGAGAAAATATTACTAATTGTTCATTTATACTTATCCATATAGTAAAGTGGTATAAACTCACCAGAAAATCCTGTCATATGGCCTCCCTGACGTGGTCAGGGATCTTACTCCACTTAGGCCAGCAATCTGTCATCCTGCTCATATATGATTGCTTGGAAATGCCAAGCACAACAACTGAGGGCTCCAAATCAAATCCCCTATGTTAAATATAAAACAAAGCTTTAGACAAGTAGATATATGTATGAACAAATTTATATTGTTATCATTTTAATTTTGATACTTGCGCTCCATCTGCCTTCGGTTGCAAATATACAAGTGGTCGGGCTAGAGGCTCACCACTACTCCCGTCGGCCGAGCGAGAAGAGCTACGACGTCTGGAGCCTAACATAATACCTGTTGAAAATATCTATTTTTAATTATCGACAGAGATAAAATGATGATGATATGTGGTGCATGTAATACAGTCATTTTTAATTGGTAGTGCGCATGTAATGATGATGATGATATGTGATGTGTGTGCGTGAATAATTGTAAAAATTACCGGATATTACTCAGTCCTTGTCGTTTTCTGATTCAGACTCGGTCTCGTGTTCTATATCGTTTTCCTCTACACTCTCAAATGCTTCGACTAATACATTTGTCTCATCATTTAATTGTCCAAAATCGGTTTGATCGTCTGTAATTGTGATTTCAAAATTTTCCTCGATATCTGCTTGATAGGCTTGTTCTTCTGGAATATTCTTTCCATCAAATGTAAATCTCGTCTTGGGTTTAAAAATCGCAGACCAATCCGCTATATCTCTTTTTAGAGACGGATAAGGGGCGTAATAAACTTGTAGGGCTTGCTTGGCTAGTACAAAAAGATCGTACTGCTAATAACGGAAGATATGTTTTATTTCTATAAGATTATAATTTGGATGCACGTTAATACCAGAACCTGAAACATTGCTGAACTAGTTGCATCTAAACAAAAAAACTTCCTCTGTGGGTCTTATAAAATATGTCAATTGCAAAATCTGGGTTAACACGCCATAAAAATCATGTATATGATTATTAGGATAATCACTTCCTTTAACAAATACACCAGTATTGTTTTTTAATTTTTCAGCACCGTATTCTTTGGTGTTGAATTTATATCCATTAACGAAAAATATTGGATACGTTTTAACTTTCCTTTTCGGTCCTAATGCCAAATGTTTTAATTCTTCATCGACTACATTATTTGTAGGATCACAAACGTAGTTCGAAAACTATGTAGCGAAATTTTTGCTTAAATCGCTGTCTGGATTTTGTGATTCATAAACACTGCAAACAAAAACATAATATATTGCTTTACTATTAATTTACACATGCAGTATTAAATTAAATTTATCAAAACTTGTAATCTGGTAATTACCTAATAAATGGTGCAACTTCTGGACAATTAAGAAGAATATGTGTGTGTGTTGTATGGTAATCTCTATCATCTAACCATACTTCTACACATTTTCCAGCATGTCGACCATGTTTTTTAAAAATAGATAACATTGCTTTAGAAGAGGAATCTTGTTCAACAGCCTCATCATTACGCGTAACACTTTGCAATGATATATTCATATGATCATTGAAATAATGAGAGAAAAAAAACGATGCTTCTTCTTCGATATATGATTTGCAAATCGAACCTTCAACTCGAGCTTTTTGTCTCACTTTTTTATTTAAATGATTTAAGTACTTAATAAAAAATATTTCATATCAATATTGATTTTTATTTATAGTTAAATTAACATTTACATACTCAGTATTAATAACATACCTCTCGAATGGATACATCCATCCATACTGCACAGGACCTTGAAGACGTGCTTCAAATGGAAGATGAACATGTAAATGCTCCATTACATTGAAAAAAGCTAGAGGAAATATTTTCTCCAGTTTGCAGAGCTTTATAAGGATTTCTACCTCAAGTTTACGAAGACGGTCAACTTTTAACGTAGTTGAACAAAGCTCCTTATAAAATAAACTATGTTTTGTTATAACCTTCCAAACTTTTATGGGCAATAATTCTTTGAAAGCGACGGGTAACAAATTTTGCATCATTACATGACAATCATGGCTATTCATCCCACTCAGTCTTCCGTTCTTATAGTCAACACATCTACAAAGATTGGATGAAATTCCATCATAAAATCGTAATCCTTCCACCCATTTTAATAGTACTTTAACTTGGTTGTTATCTAGTTCATAACATGCTTTGGGTTTTTTAGTGTCATTTGGCTTCATATGAAGCTCAGGACGATTACATATTTCTTCTATATCACGTCTTGATTTCAGATCGTCCTTAGTCTTGCCCTTAACATTCAAAAGTGTATTAAAAACACATTATCGAATATGTTTTTCTCGTTATGCATCACGTCAATGTTACGACGGATTAAGAGATTTTTCCAATAAGGAAACTCCCAGAATATACTCTGTTTACACCAATTATGAAACGTCGATTTACCTTGGATTTCAGTTTGCTGCCCGGTTTCATGTATCTTTGGATAATCTTTTACAAGTTCATATATATCTTCACTTGACCAAATCGTTGGTGGTTGTAAAGTCTCATGTCTATTAGCTATGAAGTTTTTTTGTTCCTTCTAAAAGTATGATTAATATGGAGAAAACGTCGATGACAATCAAACCATGAAATTTTCTTCCCATGCCGCAAAGAAAATGCTCGTGTTTCTTCCATACAGTAAGGACAAGCAAAACAACCGACCGTACTCCAACCCGAAAGTATTGCATATGCAGGAAAATCGCTAAAAGTCCATAACAAAGAAGCGAACATCCGAATTTTTTTCCGATACGTCATATGTTTCAACTCCTTCATACCACAATGTTTTCAACTCTTCGATTAGTGGTTGTAAGTAAACATCGATACCCTGTGTCGGATCACCAGGGCCAGGGACGACAATTGTGAGAAACATATATGGAGTTTTCATACACATCCATGAGGGTAGATTGTAAGGTGTAATGATTATAGGCCAAGATGAATATTTAGAACCAAATTGAAAAAACGGTGAAAATCCATCAATACACAAACCTAGTCTTACGTTACGGCTCTCCGCTGTGAAATCGGGATATTTATTATCAAAATACTTCCATGCTTCTCCATCAAATGGGTGTGTTAATGTACCTTCTTCAGGTGTTCTCACACTATGTCATCTCATATGATGCGCTGTTACAGATGATGCATATAACATTTGAAGTCTAGGAATGATAGGTAAATAATGCATACGCTTGTATGGAACTTCATTTTCCTTTTTTTTCCTTGGTTTGTGTCTTTCTTGATTACATATTTTACAATTCCGAAGACTGACATCATCTTTCCAAAACAACATGCAACCATTTATACATGTATCGATTTTTTGATACGGCAAACCGAAAGATGATATAAGTTTTTTCACTTTATAATAATTTTCGCACATTAAATTATCTGATGGCATATGGCGTTTAGCAGCTTGTACAACAGCCGTAAATCCGGCTTCTGTGAGGTTGTACTTTGATTTCATTGCAATGTACTCTGCAGTTGCCGATAATTGAGTGCCGCTAGTACATCCATTCCAAAGAGGTTTTTTAGCAGCATCCAATAAATCATATATTTTTTTCGCTCCAACATTTGGTTCCTCTTCGGCGTTAACATCATCGTTATTAATTTCAACAGTAGGGAACATTGATCGTGTTGCATCTTCAACCATATGTTCTATGAGATTCATCGTACTAACTTCATCACTGATGACATCTATTGACTGTTCTTCGTTACGTGTTATAATTTCTCCATGACGATCCCACACCAAATAATTGGTTACGAAACCATATTGGCGCAAATGAATCCTAACCATATTCGGTACTAAATGCTTCAACAATTTGCAACTACTACATGGACAACGAATTTCTATGTCATTTCTAATATTACTTAAAGCAAATTCGACAAACACATTTACCCCGTTAAGAAAATGTTTACTTATTGAGCTTCCCATTTCTCTTCTTTGATACATCCAACTCCGACCAATAAAATAATTGATCATTTTTCCCACTGTAAAACCAAGATCAATAGTAAAAAAATTATTAATCAAATTCGATAAACACATTTAGATTTTACTATTTTTTTGTAATCCATTTTCCTTTACATACAAAGTTATATTTCTTGATATTTTGTTCACATTTTTGTACCTTTTGTGATGGTCGGTCATCCTACTTCCCATTACAAACACAATAGTAATTACATTTCTTAAATCATATCATTATAAACGATTTTTCAAAATTTCGGCAGCACTTCCCCCATGTTCCTTGTATCGTACACATATGCATGTACACAAGGAACGAAAAGGAAATGCCGTCGAAATTTTGTGAATCGTTTATAACGATATGATTTACGAAACGTAATTACTTTATAGTGTTTGTAACTTTTTCAATACAGGGACAAATGCAACAGATATTGTATCAGATGAATATGAATATCCGTTTGCAATAAAAACGAATACTCATACAACGATCATATACAACACTTGTCAAACGGGGGCAAAAATTCACTAAGGGATTTAAATTCTGTTTATATGTTACCGTTTTATTAAATCTATAAAATAAAGCATATTATGCATTATTTTATTTATATTCTGCTATTTTACTAAATATATAGTAAATTATATGATTTTTACTGTATCATAAAATATATAATTCATGTGTATATATATACTAAATGGGCATTTAACTAGAAAGACAAACTTTGTAGTCCAATTAGTTTCTATGACACACATCCGTAAAAATTAATTTTAAGGCCAAAGTCAACTGAATAATTACTTATAAGGACAAAGTTAGCAGTCCAATTACTTTCAAGGACATAATTTTTTAGGTTTTTGGGTCTTAGAAACTAATTATTTTGCATTTTGTCCTTAAAAGTAATTATTTCAGTTGTGTGTCCTAAAAACTAATTGCATTTGCTAAAGAGGCCCTTATGGCTAATTTCCACTATACTAAATTATATACTTATTTATCTAATGCTAATATATTCTGTAAAAGATATAATTCATGTTCGTAAAATAGTCGACTAATTCATATTTGCCTAATATTTTACAAAACATACACAAAATAATTTAAATCAATTCTAACTAATCTAATGCTCATTCAAATGCGCATTTACACTAAGTTATAAACATATGTATATATGTGCATAATATATATACACAAACAATTTGGACATTTGAATGGTAATAATTGTAATTAGCACTTAGTTTGGTATAATAAACAATCAATAGGCCATTAGATACAACTATAACAACAAATTAACACAAAATTTTAAAATTTTAGGGTTTTAGGCAAAACCTGATTTTAGAGATGTCTAGGATGGAGAGAGGCTGCTGACATTGATTGATGACGTCGGAGCGGCTGCCAGTTGCGTGGGGAAGTTGGGGGCAAGAAAGGAGGAGGAGTGGAGGAGGGTTTTGGTGTATTTGGGGAAGAAGAGAATAATGATTCAATCTTGGCCTCGCTGCAGGTTTACACGAATATTTCCAACGGCCGCAAACGGTACTTTTTCCAACGGTTACCAACGGCAAGTTAAAAAATAACGAGCCGTTGGTAGCCGTTGGAAACTCCCGTTGGCGGCCGTTGGAAACCTGTCGTGGTTATATACTATAGTTCTAGTAGTGCACTGGTTAATAAACTAAAGTTAATCATTTGCTTAGTTCTAAATGCCTATAATAAAGCATGTTACATGAATATACATGTATTATAAATCGACCGGTAAAATTACCGTTATCGCTGATATTGAAGAAATGTTACCGATGATAACGTAGAAAATGGTAAATTTACCGTTACCATACCGATTAAACTGATATACTGATTTCACTCGAAAATGGTAACCGATTGGATGATAATGGTAAGGTAATGGTAAATTTACCGTTAGCATAACAGCCCAACTATCATTATACACTGCACAAAAATTATGTAGCTTTCTTGTTTCTGCATTAACAACCTTTGCCCTAAACTGTATACATACATATAAAATGTAACTGGACATAAAATTACTATTATATTTTTATTCTTAATCCAAAAGCTCTTGCAACATCCTCTTGTTAAATAACAGTTGTAGAAATAATAACTAAGGATGGTTGTCTGATATTCATATGACCCATCGTTGCCTCGGTCATGCTAATATAATCAAAATAGCCGAGATATGCTCAAAAACTTGGTTTGACAAACAAGAAACAGACAGCACATTAGTTCGGAAGGGATGAATTTGCTTGCCTTGACATACAATAGCTGTGTTACTTTTTATTATGGATTATCGTCTGTTTATTTAGATATCATGTGCATCTCGTTATGTAGGTGTCAAGGTTCAATACACATATTCTAACAGATGCTCATTTTATCCCAAAATTCAAATTTTTGTACTGTGGTGTCTGATGTTCGTAGGCATCAAGTTCCGTAGTAAGTGTCCTATGGCTCGTATTATTTGTTCTATCCGCTATTGCAGGTATCTCAATAAAAACGATTTTATTTATTTTCTAGCCATTACCACTAAATAAAATATTCATGTATTCTTATTTGTGTCATCTTCTCAGTTTTGATTCTTAATTACAATCACATCTTAATAATGGCATTTTGCAAGTCTATAAAATATTACAGCTATGGTATCATGATCTCTAGTTAGTTTTGTGTGGACATTTAGAGGGTTCCATTTTGTAGTCATGGTGGTATATATCTTAATAAAGAAGAAAGGCAAAGAAATTTGCTGATAGCATTTTTATTGGAAAGCATGCAGGGAACTGTATAAATAAGAGGCCTATTTATTTATTCATTGTAGACGCTCAACAGCGAAAGATGTGCTTATAGCCTCGGCACATCGGTTTTATATGTTATTACATTAAGCTTCAGATTTTCCTCTGCTTGAACCAGAAAAGCTAGGTTGAAACACAACCATTTCTTCTCCTCTGTTATACTTCACTCTCTCTGCTTCTTCTCGTGATAGTCTGAACGCATTTCTCAGCACCTCTTCGGGTAATCCTTTGAATACAGAAGCCTTTCCGACAACCGGGCTAATCACGGCCAAGTCGTTTGTTTTAATTGCGACCCACTCAAATTCTTGACTTGTTGCTTGGATCATTAAAGCATAGTTTTGGGGCACAACCATCAACTGCCCACGTCGAAGCTCACCATTGAACGCAGTATTGCCTCTGTTTCCGACTACTTGCAGTCTAGCACTTCCTCCCGTTACATACATTATTGAGTGAGCGTTGTTCCAGTGAGGTGCAATAAATGCGTTCTGCGAAAAAAAAATTAGGTTGGCACACAGTTAAAATCAAAATGGCTGGGAACCCATGTTACAGTCTTTAAAATATTTATTATTTGTTTAAATAGAGGAAGGGAAAAAGTTACCTGGCGAAGAACTCCTTTAACTGCATTAAGTTGAAGATGCTTAAGAATGGTAAGCTTCCGACTATTTAACGTGGTGGTTCTTCCAGCATTTGGGTTATATATATCTGCACGAGTCTGGTCATCAATGTTATACTTGATCTTCATGGAGCAGAATGCTTGATCTAGTCCATTTGTCGATCTTTGCCTCTCTCCCTCTCCCTCTTCTTCTTGTTGCTCTTCTCTTCTGTCCGATCTTCTGGGCCTTACAATTTGAAACTCTCTGTCAACTCGAACAATCTCTCCTCTGTTGTCGTTCCTACTCTTGAGCTTTTCCACGAGCTCCCTAGTAATTCCCATTACCTCAGCCAATGACTCGGTGTCAAATCCATGGAGAATGTTGTCACCTGAATTTTCTTCTCTATGGCTGGAGTCCTCGCTGCTTCTTTGGCCGCTTTGTTTTCTTCCAGCTAGAAGAAATTCCTGAAATTACATGCATGGGTATGAATGTTCATAGCACGTATATGATAGCAACAGTAAAAATGAATGTAGTGGTATAATTACTCTGCGGTTTTGGTCTAGCTGGTTAGCACTGTTGCTTGTATCGAGGACCGTAAATGCAACAACTGGTTGGTCGGCATTGTTGACAATCCAGTGTGCAACTCCCGCAGGAATTGCCAATACATCTCCTTCTCTGAACTGGTTCACCTTTTGATGTTGGTCATTTGTGCCACCATGTCCTTGCCTATCTTCTTGCTGCTGCTGGAATGTTTGGAATGATTCCGGGCACCCGGGCACCACCAGTCCAAATATTCCTCGACCTAAAATGGCACAAGCGAGTATATATAATTGTTAAATCCATAGTTCAACTGCATATATTTTGATATACGTTATGCAGGAACCTTTCACGATGTAAACCAGGGCAGGAGCATTGTAGAAGAGAGGCAAAAGTAGGCCCCTAGGCTCAATAACTCTCCTGTGAGCAGCGACGCCGGCACATTCAAACTGCTGGTCGTTCTCGTCGAAAAACTCAGTGACTCCAGCTTCGGACTCGATGCGTCTTGAAGGTCGTTGTGCCTTCAGTCGCTCGATCTGACACTTGTTTTCAGACCCATAGTGATGCTTACCACTTCTACCTTGCCCACCTCCTGTATCAATTTGGGCTTTGCCGACACTGAATATCAGGAACAAAGAAATCAAAAATGAGAGCAAAGTTGCCTTTGAAACTGTTGCCATTGTATATACTGTGTGTTTTGAGTTGTGTGGAATGAAGAAGGGGAATGGGTGGTACTTATATGCATGAAAAAGTTGGTGCCTCTGGATTTACATGAGGAGTTTGTTGTGGAAAAAGACGACTTGCATGGTTTTGAGTTGCCGCGTATGACTTGTGGAGCTGACATGGCGAGGATTTGGGTGAATATATACAAAAGAGGGTGCACACTGGTTAACCTTAAAGAGGTTGTTTCTGGTTCTTCTTCATTTTCTTTTGTTTCTTTGCATCGAATATTATGGTACTCAAAGGAATATGCTGTGAGCATTGTTTCCTGCTAGTAAAATAATCTTGGGTTTTAAATACCATTGCGTACTCGTTTTCTTTGCTCTGCCATCGACATTTACAGTATATGACATTTACTTTTCAAACAAGCTTGCATATTCGCTGACTGAAATTTGAAATAAGAGACCATTTAAGTTTTTATCTTGATAATTGACTATAAATGTGTGGTTGGAAAATTGAATCCTATGACTTTGGTTACACAAGTGTCTTAGTGATATTCTTAACTGTCATTGGTACGAACAAATGATACTAAACTGTTTTGCAGCATTTACTGCTATTTTTATTTCATTTTTTTTTTTTACTTTTCTTAGGGTACTTGTTTCTGCAAAATGAAATTATGAGATGTAAAATATTTGTATAAGAACGTATTTTTTGTCCTATACTTTCGTTTTATACCCTGGGAAAATTTTAACCATTTTAAAAAATAGTTTCGTGTGTTGTATCTACATATGTTCAAACTGATTTTTTTTCTTCTTCATAAAATAGCAATAAAAGCGAGATTTGGAGTGAGAGAATATTTCGAATTTTCCACATTTTGGTTCACAAGCTTATTGAAACGTGAGTTACTAGAAAGTTGTTTGTGTCATCTTGGTGTAAAGGCCCACAATTACATACATAGTCTTTGGACCTCCTTAAGTTCCGAAACGTACATAGCTTTTTTTGACCCATTTTCACATGTTGTATGCTTTTTCTAATTACCAAAATACCCACAAATAATCCTAGAATAAAATGGTATTTTCATTATTCTCAATCCCTACTAAATAACTCGGTCCATCTACATCTTAATGTCGTTTCTATTTTTATTCGTTTAATCTGCTCGAAATGCTAAATCTGAATTCTTCCATATTAATTAGTTTATTTTTTCTGCTCTCGTTCAATTAAACTTGAGTATCTTGTGATTTTGACAGCTTTAGAAATTTCGATTTCAAAGGTAACTTTATTCTTTTCTTCTATTCCAGCAAATTTTGACTGTATGCATTTGTTTTGTGTAGATCTTAGTATGTGTATGAACTTTTGTATTCTAAACATAAAAAAATTCAATGAGCAACCGAGTAACCTAAGAAAAAGGTGTAATTTCATTATTAATGTTGCTTACGGTACTAAAAGGTTACAAATTTTGAATCCCCACTAAATAACTCATTGTCTAACTATATCCTAATGTCATTCCTATTTATTTCCCTTTAATCTACTCGAAATACTAACTTTGAATTTTTCTTCATACAAATTGTTCTTTTTTCTACATCTCTTTCAATTAAAGTTGAGCATGCCATGATTTTTGGCCTTCATATTCTTCATCTCCTTGCCTCCACTTCAACCGTTGTCATCAAGTGCTATGAGAAAAAGAAATTGTTAATGAAGAATGAGAAAAAGAAAATCTAACTGAAAATGTGCATCCTGCAAGTAGGGTAACCATTCAAATATGGAAAGACGATCAAATAAATAAAACTTGGAATAGGTTTTCATCTGCTACCACTGTGAAAAACCAGGTCACTAGGTGAAATTTTGCAGTAAGCTTAAAATGGATAAAGAGAGGATGATAACATTGGAATAAGACCAAAAGTGTAATAGTGATAGTGAGGTGCATTTTGTTGCGGAATTAGATAATAACATCCTATGTGTGGACAAAGGTAAGAATAAAGATCATGTGCTTGATTTAGGTGCTTATTTCCATATATGAAAAATGTAGGTGTTTATTCAATATGAAGAGTAAAATGATAAGATAGAATCTAATAATGGTGGAGATTTGCATGTCATGGTATATGCTTAGATAGGTTGAAGATGTATGATAGAAGGTGGTGAAGCTTACAAAAGTTAGATATATCCCATAAATTAGCAAAAAAATCTTGTTTCAGTAGGATGGTTGTAAGAAAATGTTACAAATTTTCAACTCGAGATGGAGTCATAAGCGTTTGAAACGGTAATATGGAAGTTTTGGATGCAAAACGGGAAATTAATAATATATATAAACTACTTAGAGAAACGTTTAAAGGAAGCCCTCAAATTGAAATAGAAGAGACAAATTTGTCTGAATCAAGATGGAGCCGGCAATGGAATGTAGTAAAGTCCACATAGATTCATTTGTTGGGATTACAAGCATTTGTAATTCATGGATAAAAAGCATGCTCGATTGTTGGGCATGCATAATTAGGAGGTTTGTATATTAGTTAAGTTTTTTTAATGGAGACATTTGTTTCCATGGTGGTATTGGAGATTGTTTGGAGTATGAGATGTAGGTGAAGTTGGTAGGCTTGTATGGAAATATAATATCAAGATGGAGATAATAGATTTTCGTAATACAATATTTCCAAATCGAAGTAAATCTTGAAGATAAGTTGAGTGAATATGGAATTATGACTCAAATAAGTTACCTATTTTGTTGATTTTGGAGAGTGGTTAATGAATATTAATTGCCTCTTTTATTACATTAAAGAAAATGAAAGCAATTATTTACATGATAATGAATTATTTTGATGTAATTTTATCAAGGCTATTTCTTAATTAAGTGATTTAAGAAGAAATTTTATCTTGGCTATTATAAATAGGCTTGTATATGATTCATTGTGATTAAAGAGAAGAAGAGTCATTGTATCAGGGTTTTGAAGATTAAGATTTCTTCTCGAATTTTTGATGTTTTCTTTGTAAACTTTTGATGAATTAATATAGTTTTGATTAGAGGAAATTGTTTGTCTATTTTTTTGTCATTTATTATATATTCTCAAATCTAATTGTATAGGGATTCTTGCAATAAGCATAACGGAAAATAAATCAATCCCCATACTTTAGAAATCCATAGCCAATTAATTTGTTAAACAGAGTAAACTAAAAAGGAACTTATTAAGTAGAACGTGTGCTATTTTACATTTAAAAAACATGTGAAATAATTGAATTGTAAACCAAAGCTAGGTTGGACCCGTTGAATATTTTTTATGAGAAAGAGGGAGAGAATATAAGAAAGTGGCTTTTTTATTGTTGAAAACTTTTCTTTTATTAATGGTAGATTTCTTGCTTGATTGCTTGATACAAAATGATGAGGGAATTCTTCTATTTATAGGGCTCCATAGACTATTCTAGAAACATGACTCTCTAAACATTTCTAGAAATATGACTCCATATATAATTCTTATTTCTATTAGAAAATTCAAGAGCTCTCAACAAACTACAGTAAATGCAAGAAGACTCTAGAAACTATAATAACAAGAAGTTTCTAAAAATTAGCCTTAACAAATTAAGTTTAATATTTCAACACCCTCCTTTAAACTTGATTTGTGACTTCAAGCAGATTCCTCAACCTAACAAAATTCTCATGCTTAAGAGGCTTGATGAAGATATCGGCTAA
The DNA here is from genome assembly GCA_030765085.1 of Allium cepa. Taxonomy (NCBI): domain Eukaryota; kingdom Viridiplantae; phylum Streptophyta; class Magnoliopsida; order Asparagales; family Amaryllidaceae; genus Allium; species Allium cepa. The sequence goes on along the minus strand of CM060932.1, from coordinate 681,019,422 downwards.
CTGGCCATGCGTCTTCACGTACTCTAGTTGCACATCCTTTTTGACGACACACTCTCTAATATAGTGATAGCGTGTATCAATATGCTTGCTTTGATCATAAAGACTGGATTCTTTGCCAAAGCAATTGCTAACTTGTTGTCCACGAAAATCTTAGTTCGCTCCTCTTGTGGTAATTTAAGCTCCTTTAGTAGATTTCGTAACCAAATTGCATTACAAACACATGAAGTAGCAGCTATATACTTCGCTTCGCATGTGGAAAGAGTGAAAATAGACCGTTTTTTCGACATCTAAGTGAAGGTTATCTCTCTCATGTAGAATACGAAGCTACTTGTGCTTTTTCGATCATCCATATCTTCACTCTAATCGCTATAGCTATATCTAACAAGCTCTTAATTATCAGAAACAGAGTAGTACAAGACAAAGTTTGTTGTGCCTTTAACATAGCAAAAAATCCTCTTTGCTACCTTCAAATGAGTTGTTGTTGGATTCTCCGTGTATCGACTCATAACTCTTACCGCATATAGAATGTCGGGTCTTGTGCATGTTAAATATCGCAAGCTTCCAACCAAGCTCCTGAATAGTGTTGAGTCCACCATTTCTCCTTCCTCGTGTCTTGATAACTTAATTCCACATTCAATCGGTGTGCAAACTGGGTCAGAATCATCCATCTTGAACTTCCTTAATACTTCCTTAGCACAACCTTCTTGAGTGATTAGGATGTCTTTATCTTCTTGTTTTACTTCAATGCCAAGGTAATAAGACATGAGCCCAATATCAGTCATCTCAAACTCCTTCGTCATCTCTTTCTTAAACTCTTTAAACATGCTTGGGTTGCTACATGGACATTTTATGAAGTTTCTTTCTTGGAGGTACTTATCAATTCGAGCATTCCAAGCTCTTAGAGCTTGTTTCAACCCATAAAGTGCATTCTTTAGCTTCAAGACCTTGTCTTCTTCTCGCTTGACTTCGTAGTCTTGGGATTGCTCGACATAAATTTCTTCTTCAAAAACTCCATCTAGAAAGGCAGATTTCACATCCATTTGATGTATCTTCCAATTGTTTTGAGCTACTAAAGAAATTATTAGTCTTACAATTTCTAGTCGAGCGAATACCTCATCATAGTCAATGCCGGCTTTTCGACCATAACCTTTTACCACCAATCTCGCCTTGTATCTTTCAACTTCTCCTTTGGCGTTTTTCTTTGCTTTGTACACCCGCTTCACACCAATTGCCTTGTGTTCTTTTGGAAGTGAAGCTAACTCTCATGTGTCATTCTTTATGATGGCCTTAATTTCTTCGTCCATAGCATTTTTTCAATTCTTCTTTTGCAAAGCTTCATGGAAGTTTATAGGCTCACAATCCGAAAATAGACAAAAGAGAGTAAAATTGTCTTGATTTTCTGCTACCTCGTAAATTTCTTGAAAGCTTTTAAAGCATGGAGCCCTTTCACTTGAGCTCTCATCTTCTTGTCAACTTTTGGTTGGTGAAGCTAGTGGAAAAGTGGGCTTCTCCCTGAATTGTTCGATATCGGTTGTTGCATTTCATCTCCTTCAAAGAAGTTGTAATTGTCATTATGTGATCTCCATTCTCATTCTCCTTCTTCGTCGAACACTATATCTTGACTAATTATTATCTTTCTCGTATCAGGATTGTAAAGATTATAGCCTTTGGAGTTGGTGTCGTAACCAATGAAAATATACTTCTCACTTTTATCACTCAATTTTCTTTGCTTCTTGTTCGGTATGTGTACATGAGCTATGTTTTCAAAGACTCTTAGATGAGAAATACCAGCTTCCTTCCACTCTATGCTTCTTGTGGTGTTTTTCCCCGGACACTTCTTGTTGGAGATCGGTTTGATAGGTAAACCGCACATGCCACGGCTTCCGTCCAAAATTCCTTTTGTAGCCTTTTTACTTTTAAGCATGCTCTTGCCATCTCAAAAATTGTCCTATTCTTCCTCTTTACTACTCCATTTTGCTGGAGGGATCTAGGCACTGTCAACAATCGTTTAATTCCATTATTTCACAATACTTTTGAAATTTTTTTAATGTGAACTCTCCTCCACGGTCAGATCTCATAGTTTTAATCATAAGGCCACTTTCTTCTCAACTTTTGGACCTTGAACTTCTTAAAGTTCTCAAAAACCTCTGATTTCTCCTTCAAAAAATACACCCATGTTTTTCTTGAAAAATCATCGATGAAAAAAGGAAATAGTTACTCTTACCGAGTGAACTTGGCTTGATTGGACCACACACATCCATATGTATGAGTTCCAACGGCTTTTTTGCTCTTGAGAATGACTCCTTTTGTAACGACCCGTAAATTTCAACGGTTTTACTAACGTAATTTAACTGATTTTTTATGAAATTTTAAGTAATTGAATTTGGAAATAAAAATTGATATTTGGAATATATAATGGCCCGATTTTTCAACTTTCGAAAGTCGACATTATTACGTCCATTGTATCAACTGCCGCACAATCGAATGTCGGAAAGTCGAACCGTTAGGGTTTAAGAAGAAGAAGATAGAAGAAGAAACAGAAACAACAACAGAATCTCACATTTCGCAGCGGAACAAATATAATAGACAAACAAATAATCTATAAAACAAAATCACTATATCAGTTTACACATTACAACATCAGTATTACAACAACAACACACAAACAATGGCAGTTATAATAACCTGCCCCTATGGTTGAATACACAGAGGAATGATAATAATATACGGAAGTACGTCTCACCAACCAGCTCGAACTCCATATCTCCACAGCATCTCTTTTTCGACTTCGCTTTAGAATAACCGATAACCTGACTCTAGGCTGTCCGTGTGGAAAATTATGGGCACCCAGAGTTTAGAAAGGGAATAATAAACTCTAGGTCAGTCATGGGACTGGTGTGAGATCTTAAAAACAGTTAGATTTTAACGGAAGAATTTAAAAGAAATCTGCAATGCTTTATGGAAAATGAAACTACTAAAAGGCCTCCCGCCGCACACACAATGCAAATGTAGAATTGGAGGAGATTTCTCCTTATGATAGTCAAACATGCTTGATATGCGAAAACCATTTGATATTATTATTAGTGCATAGTGCACAAAACCTTTCGAAAGTACAATATTAATCTTAGCCAACATACAACCATTAGTGTATGCCTACTGTAGCTACCATCTAAACAGTGGGGCACCACCATAAGTAAATGGCAGGTTATAAAACTAAAACCATATAAGGAGCGTATTGGTGATTGGATTTCCAACAAATGGTTAGGCTAAGGAACTTTCTGGCTACATGGGTACGCCTCTGAAGGGACGCCCTGAGAACCTAACCGGATCTCTGCCAACACAAGACCGGATTACCTCTGCAAAAATAGGTAACTACTGATACGAGTATGCCATCCCCCGGTTGTAAACAACCTTTATTCGAGAATCCTCAATACGAACAACCACAAAGTAATAAATTTGCAGCAACCACATAGGTTAAGTATCTGGGCTCCATACCATGATACCACCTCTATCCAGAAGGAAATGAACATACCCTAAGTGTAATGTTGCGACTTTTCGACGCTCGAAGGCCGACATCAATACGTCCACTGTATCAACTACCGAGCAATCGAATGCCGGAAAACCGTACCATTATGGTTAAAAAAGAAGGGAAAGGTAGAAGAAGAGAGAAAAAAGAAGAAGAAACAGAAAACAATATCAGAATCTCACAATCGCAGCAGAACAACATATAATAGATAAATGAATAATCTTTAAACAAAGAACTATATCAATTATTACATTACGTCATATTACATAACATTATCAGAGTGTACAACAACAACAACAACAGCGGAAAAGAAATACTACATACTAATGAATACGCCATGCCATCCAGCTTGCCTCCAACAACTCCTGAATTCCAGAATATCCTGATAAACCTGACTCTTGACTGCTCGTGTGGAAATTGGTGGGCACCCAGAGTTTAGGAAGGAAAACAATAAACCCCGAGTCGGTCATGATACTGGTGTATTAACTTAAAACAGTTTATTTTTTTGAAACAAAGAACAGGATAATTTTAAAATAGATTTGCAATGCTTTTTTGGAAAATGAGACTACCATAAGGCCTCCCGCACACACACACAATGCAAACGCAAAATCGGAGGAGATTTCTCCTTATGATAGTCAAAGATGCTTGATACGCATTAAAAAGAACATTTGATATTATTACTAGTGCATAGTGTAGGAAAAATCATTTCGAAAGTGAAGATATAAATCTTAGCCAGCATAGGAATTTCGCACTTATGCCTACTATAGCTACCATCTAAACAGTGGGGCGCCACCATAAGTGAATGATAGGTTCTACAACTAAAAACGTACAAGATCATATTGTTTCTTTGAATTTCCAACAAATGGTCAGGCCAAGGAACTTCCCATTGCCACATGGGTACGCCTCTGGAAAGACGACCCGAGAACCTAACCGGATCTCTGCCAACACAAGGCCGGGTTACCTCTGCAAAAATAGGTAACTACTGACACACGTATACCATTCCTCGATCGTAACCAATCTATATCCGAGGATCCTCGATTCCAACAACCATAAAGTAATAAATTTGCAACAACAACATAGGTTAAGTATCTGGGCTCCATACCATTATACCACCTCTATCCAGAAGGAATGACATACACTAAGGGGAGCTACTCCCTAGAACCTTGCTGCATCCTTCCTATTTTGACCATTTTCGAGGTGTGAGGTTCGACGAAGTCTCGTCCACAAAGCCACGCTTTATGCAAAAGCTGTGCTTTAATCATCAAATACTCAACAGCACTTCGTATGCCACATTACCAATTTGGGAATGTATCACTAGTAACCATCAACTACATAACCTCTGAGCTCGTACGTCTCAGAGAAGGGTGTTAAGCTAAGAGAATAAATTCTCCGCCACCAACAGAAATATATTTGATAGAAACCAGCTTTACATCTCAAATTGTAATGTCAGACACACAACCATACAAGTCCGTTCCGAGATCGAACGGAGCCAAAGGCACTTCCAAAGAAGCCCTTGCAATCCGGATATTCACTAATCACGTCCGCGCTTCCCGTCACTAAGGGTGATAAACCTCTATATCGGAGATCAGCCGATGCAGATTCATTTGACGGTAATCCTTCCATTTTCACAAATATCCGGTCTTCAACACCAGTCATCAAATGCAATCCATAACGATGTATCACATATTCGGAATAGGTTATACGGCCCCAAGGTTCTTTCCCGGCTAACACGAATAGTGAGCGCTTATTTTGAAAATAAGTGTGGCATTCAAATTAAAGCAAATCAAAACAAATACCTATTTAAAGGTAAACATTGATAGTCGGTTATTTAACTATCAATAGGCGTGCACAACATCACCAAGTTCCAAATAATTTTTCAAATTATTTATTTTCCAAAAAATATCTTTACTAGATATATAATTTCCACACTTTAACCATTTGAAAACAAATTTCCTAATCACTTTTCACCTTACCACTTTTGAAAACAAATTTCAATCCTTTTCTTACGTGGAAATACTTTCATTTCAACATGGTTCATTTAAACCAATTAAATAAATCCTTACCGATTTACTTTATATTTACGTTCCAAATCCGTAAATTTATTCCCACACTTCAAAAATAAATCAATGTTTATTTATTTTTTTACAAATTTCCATTTCTTTTATAAATTCCATAGTGAATTTACACTTCCAAAAAATCTATGAATATACGATTTCCAAATCGATTTCTAATATTCATTTTCAATTTATCTTTCAAAGATGTAATCTCAAACATTTCACTTCATATCGGAAAACATTTTCCATTCTTATTTAATAATAAGTAATTCACAAATCCATTTATTTTCAACATTTGGAAAATATTCAATATACTTAAATCGAAATTAAGTATATATTTCATTCTTTAAAGAAAACATGCGCTTAAACACATTTATTTGAGCCAAAACGAATGTTACGTAAAACATCGTTACGACGACCCAAAATCACCAGTATAGGGATCCGCAATTAAGATAGATATATAAATCCTAATACTATATAAAACATTTCCTTTCGGAAATCATTTACTATAACAACAGTGTTACAGTCCACTATTTCCTCCTATTTCTCGAAAACGTATATTTCAACAATAAATATTGAAATCCATGGTTTCGATAGTTAATCCATTTTAAAACATCTTTAAAACAGTTAACTTCATTTTATAATATCACTTCTCCAAAACATATCCATTTTATTTCATAATATATTCGTGGTCCAAAAATCGTGAATATACTTTATTTACCCAATTCAATGTTTCTACACATTTATTTAAAAGATTATCCACCGTCCAAAATCGTGAATATATCTCATTTAAAAATCTAAAATAATTGACTTATCAAAATAAGTCGGTTTCGGATTTATAAAACAATGTTTATAAATCCCATTTCTATTTATAAAAACTTCAATTATAAAATCCCTTTTATAAATCAGTTCAATTTATAACTCAACTTTATACCCAAAATCTGATTTATAAGTTAATCATTTATAAATCTTTTATTTTACAAAATCTATTCATTTCATAACTTCACAATTTATAAATCTATAATTTTTATTCACTTGTGAAATCCATTTATACTTCATTTTAACACTTAATAACACACGTATCATAATTCCTATATTTTAATTTATAAATATTAATCTTAGAAATCTTTTATTTAACCCGTTTATAATAATTCAAAAATCTCAATTTAAATAAACCAATCCTTTAATAATTTACAAGACGTTATTTAAAACTTATATAACTCCAAAATCATACTAAAGTACTATTTTTCAAAAATATAACTTTTATAACAATAAAATTATAATGTTTATTATTTTAACAATTCAAAATATAATAAAACGCGTACTTTCAAAAATCAGTTTATAATTCTTTTCAAAATCAAAATCATTATTTTAAAACTTCAAAAATGGATCCGATGATGCAACAGCACCGAATAGTCAATCACGACAACAAAGACATCATATATCAGTATATGATAATCAACAAATATCACAATATCTATAAATAAAACAATATAATTGAGGAATCCAGTTGGATCCCTCCAACCTGTTTCCCTGCATCCAAAGTGTTAGCACAATACCAATTCCGTTCCAATACGGAATATCGTGGTATATGGGATTTATAAAATATTATTCACTATTATGCGGCGCAATAGGGTCTCATCCGCTATATAATGCGGGAAAATCAACTCCAAGTACATATATAATACCAATTCCATACAAGTTGGAATTATCACGATATATGTTTTTAATAAATAACCTCCGCTTAATATACGGCGTATAATGTCTATTTAACAATCTATAGATAATAATTTATCATCTAAGCATACAATCATCAATTTTTAATCTAACTATTTAAAATTTAAATCGAAACAATTCGATTGAGTGAGAAGTTCTCACATCGGTTTCAATCCAGTTTCAGCGTTTTATTTCGAATAAAATTAAACACGCGTTTAATTTTACCCGAAATTTTCACTAGCTCCAAACGACTCCAATCTAGTTCCATTGCATAGTATTTGTCGATACGGTTCCAACGCAACTGGTTTCGTCCAAAACGGACATCGTATGAACAAGTTACAGCAATTTAAACTTACACGAATTTAAAAAAAATCAATTTTCATTTTATTTTCATTTTTTAAACCTTATTCTTCCTGGGCCGCACATTTTGGTTTGATGGCATCTGGACCGTGCTCTCTTTCTTCCTCTTCCCTGTTCACTCAAGTATACGCATGAGAAAATGAACCCAAAGCCATGACCTAGGGTTTGAAACCACGACCACCACAACGCCTTTTGCATCGATCAGCACCGACCATTTGAAGGCCCACTGCTTGCTCTACACTCGGCCGAAGGCTTGTGAAACTCGGCTCTCCCATGCCCTTGAAACGCGTGCACGAACCATGCTGTTCATGGCCAAATTCACATCGATCCATAGCTTTGTTTACGATCTTGACCGTTGGATAGGAAGATCTCGTGATGATCTTTAACTTTGCAGTTGGAAGTTCGTCGTAATTGCTTACGGATTTGAAGATTTTGAGGGACAAAGATCTGATGATTTCGGCCATTAAAATTATGAAACTGGCGGCCGAAACCCTAGCCTTGTTTTTATTTGTAAAAATGAAGATTGAGGTCCTTTTAAAGAAAAATTCCAAATTACTATTCACTCGAAATTTTCCGAACTCCAAACGAAGCATACCAGTTGGCGTTTCTAAGGTTTACCCCGCGTTCCGAACACAATGCAACATGTTTCGGAGGCTAACTCTATCATCTATGCGAGTTACGGCAATAAACGATCGATTTTAAATTAAATCGATTTAAACTAATTTCTATGCGTTTTGGCTTGCCCCAGACAAACCGTAAATCCGATTGACACGAAATTTCAAACCATACAATAATATCACATTACTGATCCGATGAAACTGGATTCATCGAAATCCGAGACTGTTTGAAAAATGGCTATTTTTACTCGTCAATTAAATATTAAAATATTCAATTTTCACAAATTAACTTTGAATTCAATTTTAAAAATTCTATAACATCACTCTAACTCCAATATGATATAATAAAATTTTACAAATCATTTTTAATCATATTTAACCCAATTTTCAATTATTTCTGTAATTTCAACTATTAAATTATCGATTTAAATTTCCAGCTATATCCAGATATTCGAAAAATAAATTATTCGATTTATAAAATTTACCTACTAATATTTTAAATCAATTAAATATATGAATTTTAATTGACAGAAATTCTGGGTCGTTACAAACTTCCCCCCTTAAAAGAATTTCATCCTCGAAATTACCAAGTAAGAAAAAGTTACAGAATCCATTAACTTTCCAAAACAAACCATCCAAATTGGATTTTTAAAATCTCTTAAGTGTTTAACTTTTCCAAAATTCACAGTTAAACTTCATACAAAATCTTTACTAAGTTTCCAAATCCAAACTTAGTTTTCAAAAATTTCCTAATTTTCCCAAAAATATTCTAACGGCTTAAATTTTCAGAAAAATTTGCCATAGTCTCCTTTGCGCGGCTCGATCCGAAAAAAATGACAGTATATATATATCACAAATATACATCTCATCAAGTGATGAGGCATCCCGCAGGGAAAAAAGTGTAAAAGTGCGATATTTAATCCGAGATATGTACCTTATATTTTATTAGCGAGCATATACGGCTAATATAGCGCGAAAGCGAGCTCCAAACGTGAAGCAAGCGCAATCCACACCTACTAAACACTCAACAAACCATGAGAAACATGTATATATGAAAATAATATCAATATACAACATATAGAAAAATAACAACTACATGTGCCACATAGTAATTGCAACAAAAGCAACAAATGCAACCATCAAACAACTATCATCCAACTAACATCCAACAAATCCATAACCAAATCAATATAAATTTACTTCTCATTAATATTCATTGAATTGATTTTCGATGTGATCACTTTTGATTTGTTAACATTGGATTTACTAACATTCATTCATATTCAATTTCAATTAGTTTGCATTCACTAATTTACATATAAGTTGGTTCACTTCCACATTCAAATTCAATTCTATTCAAGTTCATTTTCTTCCAATTTGAATTCAATTACATAGTTTTCCATTTTATCACTTCAACTTCATTAATACTTAATGAAATATACACAATTAATTAACAATCAAATAACAACCAATGTATATTCAACATAACCAAATTATTCAATTTATATTCAATTTGGTCCAACATTTTTACTTTCAATTAGTTTATATTAAATTAATTCTCATTCAATTATTCAACTTCAAATAACATTAGCTTTTAATGAATTAACACTTACATTCATTATCCCATATCAATTTAATTTACATCTAATTGATTAATATTTCATCCATTTATCAATTCAATTGCTAATTCCTTTAACAATATAAGGTTGAATTTCATTTATATAACTCAAGTTCATATTCATCACTTCTCTTGATTAATTTACTTCGATACCAAAATCAACTTTATTCAACTTCACTTAAGTTATATTCCATTAAACATCATTTGTTTAACTTAACTTAAATTTCCACTTATAAATTTAATTCAGATTCCAATTCTAAAGTAAATTCCATTTACTTTTACCAAAGTATAATTTATTATCTTATATTATAAGTTCAAAACTCCTTTCACTTATATTCAATTCATATTTCATTTCTATTTAACTTTTTACCAAAGCCAAACTTTCATCGCTCATTCAAATTCAGATTTATTTTGCTTGACAAATCGTTTAACCATTTTAATAATTGGTTTCACTTACATTTTCTCATTTTATAAGTTATAAAACTTATATTCAACAATTACCACTTGGGATTTTTTATTGATTCACTTATACCTCCTTTAATTTGACTCCATCCTTTAAGTTAAATTTATTCTATCAAAATTCAAATTGTACAAGTTATCAACTCATTTATCATTCCCATAAATATTTTAAATAGGATTCCAGAGTCTTTTCAACCTTTCAAAACCATTTTTGAAATCAATTCATATTATCTTTTGAATTTCCAAAACCAAATCCAAATTTTCCAAACAACTTTCATTTAAAATAATTTGGCAGCAATTCCTCTTTTGAAAACCCGAAAATGAACACCAATAATATCGCGATCATCATCAGAATTATTTTCTAGCGACCGAAAAGAGTTTAGAGCTTTAATTTCTCCAAAACAATTTTCCAAAATATCAAATCCTTTCAAAACACTTCTCTGGAATTTTATTTTCAGATTATAAATCACCTTTATAAATCTTTTACTTATATAATTTCACTTCTTATATATAAGATCATTTCCCAATTGTAGATCGTTGTAATTATAATTCCATACTTATAATTCTTTGCTTATAAAATTCATTCTTTTACAATATATTTCATTTAACTTATTCAAACAACTTTTAATTAACTTACATATATCTTACATTTTCGACAACCAAACAATCAATTGATATACACTTTAATAATTCTGAAAAATTATTCCTTTATATATAAAATATAATCAAGGTAAAATTATTTCATTTACCCAATTTAAAATGATACTATGTCGGTTTATCTCGTTAAAGAGTTTAGAAACCCCTATCGATAATATGGCGTCCCATCTACCGACCAGAATTCACAAACAGCTCAACGGATAAGCAAACACAATATAGAACAATTTTATATTCACTAAGAAATACGCGCTCATAACTATTATTACGCTCAAACTCATTCTAGAGCACTACTGAATCCATCTCTAATGAGTAATTCCCAACAGAGCCATGGTTGTCGCTTAACCATATGCTCTGATACCAAATGTAACGTTGTGACTTTTCGACGCTCGAAGGCTGACATCGATACGTTTACTGTATCAACTACCGAGCAATCGAATGCCGAAAAACCGTAACATTATGGTTAAAGAAGAAGGGAAAGGTAGAAGAAGAGAGAGAAAATAAGAAGAAACAAAAAACAATATCAGAATCTCACAATCGCAGCGGAACAACATATAATAGATAAATGAATAATCTTTAAACAAAGAACTATACCAGTTATTACATTACATCATATTACAAAACATTATCAGATTGCACACCAAAAACAACAATAGCGGAATAGAAATACAATATACTAATGAATACGCCATGCCATTCAGCTTGCCTCCAGCAACTCCTGAATTCCAGAATATCCTGATAAACTCGACTCTTGACTGCCCGTGTGGAAATTAGTGGGCACCCAAAGTTTAGGAAGGAAAACAATAAACTCCAAGTCAGTCATGGGACTGGTGTGAGAAATTAAAACAGTTTATTTTTTTAAAACAAAGAATAGGATAATTTTAAAATAGATTGGCAATGCTTTTTGGAAAATGAGACTACCATAAGGCCTCTCGCACGCACACACAATGCAAACGCAGAATCGGAGGAGATTTCTCCTTATGATAGTCAAAGATGCTTGATACGCATTAAAAAGAACATTTGATATTATTACTAGTGCATAGTGTAGGAAAAATCATTTCGAAAGTAAAGATATAAATCTTAGCCAGCATAGGCATTTCGCACTTATGCCCACTATAGCTACCATCCAAACAGTGGGGCGCCACCATAAGTGAATGATAGGTTCTACAACTAAAACCGTACAAGATCGTATTGTTTCGTTGGATTTCCAACAAATGGTCAGGCCAAGGAGCTTCCCATTGCCACATGGGTACGCTTCTGCAAAGACGACCCGAGAACCTAACCGGATCTCTACCAACACAAGGCCGGGTTACCTCTGCAAAAATAGGTAACTACTGACACGCGTATTCCATTCCCCGATCGTAACCGATCTATATCCGAGGATCCTCGATTCCAACAACCACAAAGTAATAAATTTGCAGCAACAACATAGGTTAAGTATCTGGGCTCCATACCATGATACCACCTCTATCCAGAAGGAATGACATACACTAAGGGGAGCTACTCCCTAGAACATTGCTGCATCCTTCCTGTTTTGACCATTTTCGGGGTGTGAGGTTCGACGAAGTCTCGTCCACAAAGCCACGCTTTATACAAAAGCTGTGCTTTGATCATCAAATGCTCAACAGCACTTCGTATGCCACATTACCAATTTGGGAATGTATCACTAGTAACCATCAACTACATAACCTCTGAGCTCGTACATCTCAGAGAAGGGTGTTAAGCTAAGAGAATAAATTCTCCGCCACTAACAGAAATATATTTGATAGAAACCAGCTTTACATCTCAAATTGCAATGTCAGACACATAACCATACAAGTCCATTTTGAGATCGAACGGAACCGAAGGCACTTCCAAAGAAGCCCTTGCAATCCGGATATTCACTAATCACGTCTGGACTTCCCGTCACTAAGGATGATAAAACCTCAATATCGGAGATCAGCCGATGTAGAGTCATTCGACGGTAATCCTTCCGTTTTCACAAATATCCGGTCTTCAACACCGGTCATCAAATGCAATCCATAACGACGTACCACATATTCGGAATGGGTTATACGACCCCAAGGTCCTTTTCCGGCTACCCCAATAGTGAGCGCTTATTTTGAAAATAAGTGTGGCATTCAAATTCAAGAAAATCACAACAAATACCTATTTAAAGGTAAACATTGATAGTCGGTTATTTACTATCAATAGGCGTGCACAACATCACCGAGTTCCAAATAATTTTCCAAATTATTTATTTTCCAAAAAATATCTTTACTAGATATATAATTTCCACACTTCAACCATTTGAAAACAAGTTTCCAAATCACTTTTCACCTTACCACTTTTGAACACAAATTTCAATCCTTTTCCTTATGCGGAAATACTTTCATTTCAACATGGTTCATTTAAACCAATTAAATAAATCCTTACCGATTTACTTTATATTTACGTTCCAAATCCTTAAATTTATTCCCACACTTCAAAAATAAATCAATGTTTATTTTTCTTACAAATTTCCCTTCCTTTTATAAATTCCATAGTGAATTTACACTTCCAAAATATCTACGAATATACCATTTCCAAATCGATTTCTAATATTCATTTTCAATTTATCTTTAAAAGATGTAATCTCAAACATTTCACTTCATATTGGAAAACATTTTCCATTCTTATTTAATAATAAGTAATTCAAAAATCCATTTATTTTCAACACTTGGAAAATATTGAATATACTTAAATCGAAATTAAGTATATATTTCATTCTTTAAAGAAAACATGCGCTTAAACACATTTATTTGAGCCAAAACGAATGTTACGTAAAACATCGTTACGACGACCCAAAATCACTAGTATAGGGATTCACAATTAAGAAAGATATATAAATTCCAATGCTATATAAAACATTTCCTTTCGGAAATCATTTACTATAACAACAGTGTTATAGTCCACTATTTCCTTCTATTTCAACAATAAATGTTGAAATCCATGGTGTCGATAGTTAATCCATTTTAAAACATCTTTAAAACAATTAACTTCATTTTATAATATCGCTTCCCCAAAACATATCCATTTTATTTCATAATATATTCACGGTCCAAAAATCGTGAATATACTTTATTTACCCAATTCAATGTTTCTATACATTTATTTAAAAGATTATCCACCGTTCAAAATCGTGAATATATCTCCTTTAAAAATCTAAAATAATTGACTTATCAAAATAAGTCGGTTTCAGATTTATAAAACAATGTTTATAAATCCCATTTCTATTTATAAAAACTTCAATTACAAAATCCCTTTTATAAATCAATTCAATTTATAACTCAACTTTATACCCAAAATCCGATTTTAAGTTAATTGTTTATAAATCTTTTATTTTACAAAATCTATTCATTTCATAACTTCACAATTTATAAATCTATAAATTTTATTCACTTGTGAAATCCATTTATACTTCATTTTAACACTTAATAACACTCATTTCACAATTCCTATAATTTTAATTTATAAAATATTAATCTTAGAAATCTTTTATTTAACCCATTTATAGTAATTCAAAAATCTCAATTTAAATAAACCAATCCTTTTAATAATTTACAAAATGTTATTTAAAACTTATATAACTCCAAAATCATACTTAAGTACTATTTTCCAAATATAACTTTTATAACAATAAAATTATAATGTTTATTTATTTTAACAAATCAAAATTTAATAAAACGTATACTTTCAAAAACCACTTTAAAATTCCTTTTAAAATCAAAATCATTATTTTTAAACTTCAAAAATGGATCCTATGATGCAGCAGCACCGAATAGTCAATCACGACAACAAAGACATCATATATCAGTATATGATAATCAACAAATATCACAATATCTGTAAATAAATCAATATAGTTGAGGAATACAGTTGGATCCCTCCAATCTGTTTCCCTGCATCCACAGATGTTAGCACAATACCAATTCCGTTCCAATATGGAATATCGCGGTATATGGGATTTATAAAATATTATTCGCTATTATGCGGCGCAATAGGGTCTCATCCGCTATATAATGCGGGAAAATCAACTCCAAGTACATATATAATACCAATTCCATACAAGTTGGAATTATCGTGGTATATGTTTTTAATAAATAACATCCGCTTAATATACGGCGTATAATGTCGATTTAACAATCAATAGATAATAATTTATCATCCAGGCATACAATCATCAATTTTAAATCTTACTATCTAAAATTTAAATCGAAACAATTCGATTGCGTGAGAAGTTCTCACCTCGGTTTCAATCCAGTTTCAGCGTTTTATTTCAAATAAAATTAAACACGCGTTTAATTTTACCCAAAATTTTCACTAGCTCCAAACGACTCCAATCCATTTCTATTATGTAGTATTCGTCCATACGGTTCCAACGCAACTGGTTTCATCCAAAGCGGACCTCGTATGAACAAGTTACAGCAATTTAAAATTACACGAATTAAAAAAAATTCAATTTACATTTTATTTTCATTTTTTTAAACCTTATTCTTCGTGGGCCGCATGTTTTGGTTTGATGGCATTTGGACCGTGCGCTGTTTCTTCCTCTTCCCCGTTCACTCCAGTATACGCACGAGAAAATGAACCCAAAGCCATGACCTAGGGTTTGAAACCACGTCCACCACAATGCCTTTTGCAACGATCAGCACCCACCATTTGAAGGCCCACTACTTGCTCTACACTCGGCCGAAGCCTTGTGAAACTCGACTCCCCCATGCCCTCGAAACGCGTGCACGAACCGTGCGTGTTCACGGCCAAATTCACGTCGATCCATAGCTTTGTTTACGATCTTGACCGTTGGATAGGAAGATCTCGTGATGATCTTTAACTTTGCAGTTGGAAGTTTGTCGTAATTGCTTATGGATTTGAAGATTTTGAGGGAGAAAGATCTGATAATTTCGGCCATTAAAATTATGAAACTGGCGGTCGAAACCCTAGCCTTGTTTTTATTTGCAAAATGAAGATTGAGGTCCTTTTAAAGAAAAATTCCAAATTACTATTCACTCGAAATTTTCCGAACTCCAAACGAAGCATGCCGATTGGCGTTTCTAAGGTTTACCCCACGTTCCAAACACAATGGAACATGTTTCAGAGGCTAATTCGATCATTGTGCGAGTTACTGCAATAAACGATCAATTTTAAATTAAATCGATTTAAACTAATTTCTATGTGTTTTGGCTTTCCCCGGACAAACCGTAAATCCGATTGACACGAAATTTGAAACCATACAATAATATCACATTACGGATCCGATGAAACTAGTTTCGTCGAAATCCGAGACTGTTTGAAAAATGGCGATTTTTACTCGTCAATTAAATATTAAAATATTCAATTTTCACAAATTAACTTTAAATTCAATTTTAAAAGTTCTATAACATCGCTCTAACTCCAATATGATATAATAAAATTTTACAGATCATTTTTAATCATATTTAACCTAATTTTCAATTATTTCTGTAATTTCAACTATTAAATTCTCGATTTAAATTTCCAATTAAATCCAGATATTCGAAAAAATAAATTATTCGACTTATAAAATTTACCTATTAATATTTAAAATCAATTAAATATACGAATTTTAACTGACAGAAATTCTGGGTCGTTACCTAAGGGGCACTACCCCTTTTAACCATGCTGCATCCTTCCTGTTTCGATCATTCCAGGGTGTGAGGTCCGACGAAGTCTCGTCCATAAAGCTACGCTTTTCACAAAAGCCATGCTTCGATCAACAAATGATCAGCACTTCACAAAGCCACATTACCAAATTGGGGATATATCACTAGTAACCATCAACTACGAAACCTCTGAGCTCGTACGTCTCAGAGAAGGGTGGTAAGCTAAGGGAATAAATTCTCTGCCACCAACAGAAATGTATTTGATAGAAACCAGCTTTACATCTCAAAGTGTAACATCAGACACACATCCATACAAGTCCGTTCCGGAATCGAACGGAACCGAAGGCACTTCAAAAGAAGCCCTTGCAATCCGGATATTCACTAATCACGTCCGGAATCCCTATCACAAAGGGTGATAAAACCTCTATACCAAAGCAACTCTGTGCAGAGACATTCGACGGGTAATCCTTTCGCTTTCGAAAATACCCGGTCTTCAACACCATCTTCAAATTCAATCCCATTTCGTCGTATCATTATTCGGAATGAGTTTTATGACACAAAGTCCTCTCCCGACTAATCCGAATAACGAGTGCTTATTTTAAAAATAAGTGTTACATTCAGTTTTCAAACAAATCACAACAATTTCCACTTTGATCTTTTAAACAAAAGATCCATCACAATCACAAAGGTTAGGTGTGGGTTTCGAATATCCATTTGGAATTCGACTCCCGGTCGCATCGAAATTCAAATACCATTTAAAGGCCGATATTGATAGTCGGTTATTTAACTACCAATCATCATTTACAACAGTCACTGGATTTCAAATAATTTTCCCCCAATTATTATTATTTTCAAAATATCTTCGCAATATAAAATTTCACTTTTCATCACTTTGAAAACAAATTCAAATCAATTTTTCACACTTCAATCCTTTGAACATAAATTTCAAATCAATTTTTCCTTACGCGAAAAACATTTCCATTATTTATTCATTTCCACTGAAAATCTACCGAGTTTAAATATTTTAAAATAATATAAAATACTTATTCAAAATATACTTGGAAACATTTAAAATAAACTATTTTAGAATATTTGCTTAAATATTAGTTATGAAAAATATTATACTAATATCTCTTATAAAAATTCAAGTCCAAAACTAATTTTAAAATAAAATTAGTAGATAGGATATAACTATTTAAATATCCAATTTCTAAAACAAATGTCAATTTAAAACTTTAAATAATCACCTCTATAATAGTTTAAAATATGTTTTAAATTTACGTCCCAAATCTCTAAATTCCTTTCCAACTTTCAAAAATAAAACAATATTTATTTTTAAAACAAATTTCCCTTTCTTTTATAAAATTCCCATTATGGGTTTAAATTTTTAAATATCCACTAATTTATGATTTTCAAATCGATTCCTAAATATTCACTTTCAACACCAAATCAATTTTCAAATTGATTTCAAAATTATTTCAATTACCAAGTCTAATTCCAAATTCATTTCTAAATTTATTTCAAACAACAAATAAATTTTCATATCAATTTCCCAAAGGTCTATTTTTAAACACCAAATTAATTTCAATCGATTTCTAAAATCTTTTCAAACATCGAATTAAATTCCAAATTTAATTTCTAAAATTTATTTCCCTTTATCTTTACCAAACTATTTAAAATCCATATTTTAAATAACTTCTTCAACTTTTGAACAATATTACCCGAAATCCATTGACTAAGCCTTTTTCTCATATTTTGGAATTTATGCAATAGGATTCAGAAAAAATAAAACTTTATTCTTTTCTTAAATTCCTTCTTTTAAATTTATCCAATTTTCAAAAATAAATTTTTACTATAACTTTTCAACTTGAATTTCAAAAATCTAATTTTTATTTATTTCCGATATCAGACGATATGAAAAATAAATTCGGCTAAATTGTAGCATTCAACGATTTCAATCACAATATATTCACGCACAGATTATAAACAAATCAACACATAAATTATTGACACAAATTCAATCATTTGAGGAATTCAGTTGGATCCCTCCAACCTGTTTCCCTACATCCATACACGTTAGCACAACAATTAAATACCCATTCCAGTTCGAGGTTGAATATCGTGGTATATGGGATTTATAAAATATCATCCGCTATTATGCGGCACATAGGGTCTCACCCGCTATATAATGCGGGAAATCAATCACTCCAAATACATATATAATACCAATTCCACTTCGAGGTGGAATATCGCGGTATATGGGTGTAACAACCCAGGATTTTTAATAATTACAATTTGAATATTTGATTAATTTTAAATATTTATAAGTGAATTTATAAGTCGAATAAATTTTATTTTGAATTATTGGATTTAATTGGATAATTAAATCAATAATTTAATATGTTAAATTATGGAAATAATTGAAAATAGGGTTAAATATGATTGAAAATGATTTGTAAAATTTTATTTTATCATATTGAAGTTAGAATGGTATTTTAGAACTTTTAAAATCGAATTAAAAGTTAATTTGTGAAAATTGAATATTTTAATATTTAAATCGACTAGTGAAAATAGTCAATTTTTGAACAGTCTCAGAATTGAACGACACCAGTTCCATTGGATCCATAATAGTTAGTTATTACCGGATTTCAATTTTCGTGTCAATCGGAGCTATCGTTTGACCGTGGCAGCTCGAAACGCATCGAATTATTTTTAATATTAATTTGGCGAGTTAAAATAGCCATTTTTCAAAAAGTCTCGGATTTCGACGAAACCAGTTTCATCGGATCCGTAATGTGATATTATTGCGAGGTTTCAAATTTCGTGTCAATTGGATTTACGGTTTGTCCGGTACAAATTAAAACGCCTAGAAAATCGCTTAAATCGGTTTAATTTAAATTGAGCGTTTGTAGCCATAACTCGCACAGATGTCCGAATTAGCTTTCAAAACCTGTTCCATTGTGTCCGGAACGTGGGGTAAACCCTAGAAACGCTGGTTACGGCGCGTAAATCGGAGTTCGGAATTTCCGGATGAATAGTGTTCGATTTTTTCCTATAAATAGCCCACCATTCTAAAAAAAATAAAAATAAAAAGAAACCTAACCCTAATTTCATACGCAGCCGCCACCCTAGCAAACAACGGCCGAAATCATCCCAACTTCTCCCTCCATTTTCTCAAAATCCATGCATCGAATCGAATAACTTCCTAAATGAAAGATGTAGAGCATGAAGAGAACTACAAGATCAACGGTTAAGATGTGGATTAGAGCTATAAATTGTGAGATATGGGAGGCCGTTTGTGGCAGCTTGCGCACGCAATTCAAGAAAAAGGGAGGAGCCGAGCTTCAGGTGGTTGGGGCCGAACGTGGAGGGGGCAAGAGGCTACGCGATGGAGTATCTTGATCGAGTTCAAGTTCAACGTGGAGTTTGCAAAAATTAACCCTAATGGTTGATGATGGGTTCGGCATATACTGGAGGCACGCGAGAGGGAGAGGAAGAAGGATGGTGCGGTCGTGATGCAATGGGCTTGGATCCTACGGTCTTGATTTGCTTAGGTTTAATAATAAAGGTTATGTTGTAATATATATATATAAATACGTGTAACTTATAAAATCAATATCTTTTTCATACGAGGTCGAAAACGCGCGAAACCAGTTGCGTTGGAATCGTATGGACGAGCACTACGCGGTGGAATTGGATTGGAGTCGTTTGGAGTTAGTGAGAATTTTGGGCAAAATTAAACGTCCGTTTAATTTTATTCGAAATAAATCGCTAAAGCGAAATTAAAATCAAGGTGAGAACTTCTCACTCAATCGAATCAGTTTCGATTTTATTTTAAATAGTTAGATTTAAAATATTTGAATGCATGTTTGAATGATGATTGATATCTATTGATTGTTAAAATAGACATTATACGCCGTTAGTAAGCGGATGTTATTTATTAAAAACATATACCGCGAATATTTCATAAACAGTGAAATTGGTATTATATATAATAGCAATATATATATATTGGCACATGTATATATTGGAGTTATTGATTTCCCGCATTTTTTAGCGGATGAGACCCTATTGCGCCGTCTATTAAGCGGATAATATTTAAATCCCATATACCGCGATAATTTCGTACCGGAGCGAAATTGGTATTGTGCTAATGTTTGTGGATGCAGGAAAACAGGTTGGAGGGATCCAACTGGATTCCTCAACAGTATTTATTTGATTATGGATATTTTGATATTCATTGATTTTCATATCGATATATGATATCGTTGTTGTCGTGATTGACTATTTGGTATGTAGCATCATTGGACCAAATTTTGAAACTTTAAAATGATTTTTAAAGTGATTTTTGAAAATATACTATATGTTTGGAATTGATCCATTTTAAATAAATAAACGTATAATTTTTAATGTTATATAAAAGTTATGATTTTGAGAAATATAGTTAAAAGTTGATTTTTGAGAATATGATGCTAATGATTTTATAAAATAGTTTAAATTGGATTTTAGAATTTATTGTGAAAAGTTTAAATATAGGATTTATAAAATTTAATTATTTTATGAATCAAAATGGTGAAATAATAAAGGAGATTAAAGATGTTTTAAAGAATAATATAAATTGATTTATATTAAGAGATTTATAAATGGATATTTATAAATTGAAATATTGACATTATAAAACGAGTTTTTATAAGTGTTGGAATGAAGTGAAAATGAATTTCATAAATGAATGAAATTTATAAAATTATAAATGGTGAAGTTATAAATGAAACTTTATAAACAGTAGGTTTATAAAATTTATAAAGTTATAGAAAGAATGGATTTTGGATAAATAAACAATCTTATAAGTTATAAGATTTATAATTTGGGAAGTTAAAAGAACGATTTTGTAAAATAATCGTTTTATAAGTGTTTAACTTATAATGTGAACCTTTGGTATATAATTGAGTTATAAATCGAATAGGTTAATAAACGAAATTTATAAAAGGAAGTAGTTATAAAATAAATAGAAATGGAATTTATAAACGTTGTTTTATAAATTCGCAAACGACTTATTTTTTTTTTGATAAGTAAATTGTTGAAACTTAGTAATGGAGTTATATTCACGTTTTTGACTGTGAATAATCCTTTAAAATGAAATGTATAAAAGGATGAAATTGATTAACGTAGTATATTCACGTTTTTGAATAGTGAATAATATGTTAAGGAAAATGTTTAGAATGTGATGTCTTAAATAGAATTAAAATGATCTAACGATGTTTTAAAATGTGTTGAGATTCGAAACCATAGATTTCAACATTTATTGTTGAAATAGACGTTTTCGAGAAATAGAAGGAAATAATGGACTATAACACTGTTGTTATAGTAAATGATTTCCGAAAGGAAATGTTTTGTATAGTATTGGGATTTATATATCTATTTTAATTTTGAATCCCTATACTAGTGATTTTGGGTTGTCGTAACGATGTTTTACGCAACATTCGTTTTGGCCCAAATAAATATGTTTAAAAGAATGATTTCCTTAAAGAATGAAATATATACTTAATCTCGATTTAAGTATATTGAATATTTTCTAAGTGTTGAAAATAAATAAAATCTGTGAATTACTTATGAATAAATAAGTATGGAAATGTTTTCCAATATAAAGTGAATATTTTGGGAATTTATCTTTTTGAAGATAAATTGAAATGAATAATTGAAGTCACATATTCATGAATATTTAGAATGAAAATTCACTATAGAATTTATAAAAAAAAAGGAGAATTTGTTTAAAAATAAATATTGATTTATTTTTGAAGTGTGAAATTTTATATCTTGTAAAGATATTTTGGAAAATAAATAATTTGGAAAATTATTTGGAAACTGGTGATGTGTGCATATCCATTGATAGTTCAATAACCGACTATCAATATTTCCCTTTGAATGGGTATTTGATGTGATTTATTTGAATTTGAATGCCACACTTATTTTTGAATAAGCGCTCACTATTCGGGTTAACCGGGAAAGGACCATGGGGTCGTATAACCCATTCCGAATATGTGATACGTCGTTGTGAATTGCATTGAAGATCGGTGTTGAAGACCGAGTATTTGTGAAAGCGATAGGATGACCTATCGATTGTCTCTGCACTGGGTAGCTCCTGGTATAGAGATCTCCTAAGTGATGGGAAATTCGATCGGGATTGTGAATACCCGGATTGCAAGGGCTTCGTAAGAAGTGCCTTCGGTTTTGTTCGAGCCCGGAACAGACTTGTATGGATTGTATGTCTGACATTACAAATTGAGATATAAAGCAGATTTCATTCAAATATATTTCTGTTGGTGGCGGAGAATTTATTCTTTTAGTTTAACACCCTTCTCTGAGACGTACGAGCTCAGAGGTTATGTAGTTGAATGTTATCAGCGATATATTCCCAATTTGGTAATGTGACATGCTGAGTGTTGCTGTAAATGATCATTGTGTTGATTTTTTGTGATAGGATCATTTGTTTGATCGTCTATCTTTGTGATCATTTCTATGATCATTTGTTGACCCAAAGCATGGCTTTTGTATAAAGTATGTTTTTGTGGACGTGACTTCGTCGAGCCTCACACCCTGTGAATGGTCAAAACAGGAAAGAACCAGCAAGGTTATGAGGGGTAGCGCCCTTTAGGATGTGTGCATTTCCTTCTGGAAAAGGGTAGTATCATGGTATGGAGCCCAGATACTTACTCATGTTGAAAACACTTTGTTATGATTGTGTGAATTGATTACGAGCGCTCGGTGAAAGGTCCCAAAGGACCGGGGGATGGCATATTCGGTCAGTTGTTACTCAGTTAGGGGTAACCCGGCCTTGTGTTGGTAGAGATCCGGTTTGGTTCTCGGGGATGTCCATCCAGAGGCATTCTCATGTGGCAATGGGAAGTTCCTTGGCCTGATCATTCGTTGGAAATCCAATTCCCAATACGAAACTTGTACGGTATTAGTTGTAGAACCTGCCATCTAATATGGTAGCTATTAGTAGGCATAATATAATGGTACCTATGCTGGCTAAGATTTATGTTCTACTTTCGAAATTGTTTCCTACACTATGCACTAATAATAATATGAAATGTTCTTTTAAATGCGTATCAAGCATCTTTGACTATCATAAGGAGAAATCTCCTCCAAGTCTGCGTTTGCATTGTGTGTGTGGCAGGAGGTCTTATGGTAGTCTCATTTTTAAAAGCATTTCGAATTGACTTTAAAAATATTCCTCTATTTTGATTTTAAAGATAAATAAACTGTTTTGAGTTCTCACACCAGTCACATGACTGACTTGGAGTTTATTGTTTTCCTTCCTAAACTCTGGGTGCACACCAATTTCCACACGGGCAGTCAAGAGTTTAAGGTTTATCAGGATATTCTGGATATTCTGGAGTTGCTGGAGGCAAGCTGGATGGCATGGCGTATTACTACTATATAGTATTTCTTTTCCCGCTGCACTGTTTGTTGTTGTATGATGTTGTACACTCTGATGTAATGTGATGTAATGTAATAACAGATATAGTTCTTTGTTTAAAGATTATTCATTTATTATTATATGTTGTTCCGCTGCGAATTGTGAGATTCTGATGTTGTTCTGTTGTTTTCTGTTCCGTTCTATTTTGTTCTATTTTATTTCCGCTCTCTTTTCTATCTTTCCTATCTTCCTTCTCTCTTCTTCTTTCTTTTTCTTTTCTTAAATTTTTTTCTTAAACCATAACATTTCGGGTTTCCGGCCTTCGATTTCTCGGCAGTCGATAAAGTGAGTATCGATGTTGAATTTTCGAAAGTCGAAAATTTCCGGGACGTTACATTTGGTATCAGAGCATATGGTTAAGCGACAACCATGGTTCTGTTGGGTATTTCTCATTAGAGATAGAGTCAGTAGTACTCTAGAATGAGTTGGGAGTAATAATAGCTATGAGAGCGTATTTGTTAGTGAATGTAAAATTGTTTTATATTGTGATGATTGGTTTGTTGAGTGGTATGTGAACCTTCATCGGCGCAGCCTCGAAACTGAATCGAAGGGGTTTCTAAACACTTGAATAGAACAATTCGACACAATATTGTTTTAAAAAATGGGTAAATGAAATAATTTTACCTTGAGTATATTTTGTATATAAAGAAATAATTTTTCAGAATTATTAAAGTGTATATAAGTGGATTGTTTAGTTGTTTGAATAATCTAGATTAAAGAATAATTGTATAAGCAAAAGAATTATAAGAATTGAATTATAATTAAAGTGATTTACAATTGTGAAATAAACTTATATATATATATATATATAAGAAGTGAAACTATATGAATATATTTATGAATGTGAGTTGTAAATAAAAAAAGTGATGTTTATAAAATGGAATATAACTTAAGTGTTGTTGACTGAAGTTGATATTGATATCAAACTAAATTAATGAAGTTAAGTAATAAATGTGAACTTAAGTTATATAAATGAAATTCAACTTTTGTAATTGAATTGAATTAATGAATTGAATATTAATCAATTAAATGTGAATAATTGATATGAAATAATGAATGTAAGTGTTAATTCATTAAAATCTAAATGTTATTAGAGTTGAATAGTTGAATGAAAATCAATTTAATTAAACAAATTGTAAGCAAGGGAATTTGGTTGCAATTAATATACATTGGTTGTTATATGATTGTTAGTTGATTGATTGTATATAATTCATTAAGTGTTAATGAAATTGAAAGCTAAAGTAATTAAAATTCAATTGGAAGTTAAGTGAATCTTGAATAGAATTGAATTTGATTTGGAAGTGAACCAACTTGAATATGAATTAGTAAATATAAACTAATTGAAAATGTATGTTAGTAAAAACATCCACTATTAATGAATCAAATGTGATAATAATGAATTAAATTGAAAACAGCCATAGGCCTGTATTCGAAAGCCACCGTGCCTTACAACTTGCTCGAACCCATGCCGTCTTCGCAGACCACCAATCACACGTGCTCGCTCGATTTTTCCAGCCTATGTTCGATTTGCCCTTGCGAACCACAGTGATCGTCATCCCACATCGCAGCCCAAATTCCAATGCACCCTGATTTCTTGATTTCCAGTATGAAGCCACACGACAATGTTGAACTCGCACACGCGATTAGCCGCAACCAAAACCCTAGATCAAAAGTTGAGCGCACCACCTACTCGCGAGATCATCCCACCGTCGCGTCGCCCTGCATGAAGTCTTCGTCGTCGCGGCCTTATGACAGAATCGAGAGCCCTTAATTTTTTTTCGCGGTTCGATCCTATCGGCTCTGATGAGATGAAGAGGGGAATCGCGGATCCCTATATCCCAAAATCAAGCGCTTATCACAACTTTGAGCACATCACGCTACAATTTCTGACCGCCCCCTTTATCTGCTTTCGATTTTGAATCGAAATGCATTTCGATTTCCTGAGGAGTTCGAATTTGGGATGGCAGAAGTCTTGTCTATTTTGAAGAAAATGGGACGGACAGGATTTGAATGAAGAAGAGGAATTCGGTTTCTTTTGATTTCATTTTACAAAGTACTCGGCAAGTCATTTATTTTTATTTATTTTTTTCTAACGCGTGTCTCTTTTGAAGACACGTACTTCAAATCTCAACACGTGTTGCAAAGGCTAGCAAAAGTGTTTTAAATGAAATTACATTACTTATGTTTAAATTTAAATTTGAATTTAATTCGACCTGAAAACGAAGACTAAAATCTCGATCTCCAATCGAGGCGTGCCGCTAGACGTTTATAATGTTAAATCCATATTCCGAACGCAATGGAAAATGTTCCGGGTCCAAATTCGATCGTATGGAGAAGATAGCTTTTTGAACCAGTTAAAATATCGAATTTTCGATTTAAATTTTAATGCGTTTGCTTACCGTATGATCACACGACAACTCTGAATGTTACGAAAATTGAAATCCGATAATAATACAATATTACGGATCCAATGGAACTAGTTTCGTCGAATTCTTAGATTGTGCCTCGGAAGGTTATTTTCAAATACCGATTTAAACGATATAAATTCAAAACTGAATAAAACATTTCCAAATCCAATTCTGAAGCTTCTATTATCTTCAGTATTATCAATATAATATTTCTAAGCTTGCGAAATATTTTTGATCACCTTTAAAATTGAAGATAAAATATTTTTCTCAAACTTCAGTGACAAATTTCCACAATTAAATTGCCAAACCCATAGTTAAATCTGAAATCCAAGTTAAAATAACTTCCGATATCTAAAATCAATTAAATATTTCAGTTTCAAATGTTCAAAACTATGGATCGTCACATCCTTCCCCTTTAAAAGAATTTTGTCCCAAAATTAGTTAAGAAGAATGATCCTCAACCCGTTAACTATTTTCCCAAAACTAAACTGTTTCAACAACTTGCCAAAACAAATCTTTTGACTAGAGCCCCATTATCATTTCACACCTTCCACAAATTCCAAACAATATCATTTTCTTTAACAATTAAAATGTAAATTTCAAATTTTCAAAATTTTCTCAAAATTTTTCTAACTCTCTAAATTTTCGAAAATTTCACCAGCGTCTCCTTTGCGCGGCTAGCTTGGTACGATTACAAAAATGGCACCATCGCCCCCAGATTTCAAAAGAAAAGAAAAAGCCAAGTGGCTGGGTAAGAAAATCATCAAATTTCGTACTGAAATTCAAATACATACCTTTTTGTCGAGCAATTCAAATCTATCTTCAAAGTCAAAATCCCAATTCCATTTCCTTTAGCACACCTGCATATCCTGCCTATCATTTTTGCATATTTCTTTACAAAATTTTCAATATACTTCTTATACCATTTTTACTTTACTACTGAAGTTACATATCCATTTCCATTCTATCTTGCATTTTCAATTTGAATTCAATTTATAGTTTCAATTATTTGGATTCAGTTTAACTTCTGAGTATTGAATTTTATCAATCATCTTTCATTCCCAACTGATTCATCTTACTATTTTAAATTAGTTTCTTTTACTAATTTATTAGAAGTTCTAATCATTTCATCTCAAACCATTTTTTTATTTCCACCTTTACTATCTTTAGTTCACTTCGAACTAATTTTACAACTTTATTTTATTTCACACAATTCAAATTGGTTTTCAATATTTAGTTTCAATTCTAGTTTTATTCTTTTATTCATTCCAAACACAATTCAATTCACTATTTTGGTTTATACCCACTTATGTTTAAACCGGATTTCCAATTCCATATGAATTCTATTTACCTTTTATTTATAATTATTGAATTCATTTCAAACCATATCTGTTTGGCCTTTTCTTCAATTAGTTTCACTTACTAATTTTTATTTCAATACTTCGCTTTGTTTATCACAAATCAAATTCAATTCCTACTCCAGTTCTATTTACTTATAAATTCGAAATGAATTTCAACATTCAGTTCACTTTCATTTACTTGCAATTGCAAATTTATTTATTCATTCACAATTTATTTTCCATCTTAATAGATTTCATTCCAAACATTTAGTCTATACGACTTCTCAAATTCACATTTATTCAAATTAGCTCAAGTTAATTTTAGTTTAAATCTGAATTTTCTAAGTTTTCAAATTTATTTATTATTCCATAACTATTTTTAATAAAATTTCAGAGTCTTTTCAACCTTTTCAAAACCATTTTTGAAATCAATTCAAATTATCCTTTGAATTTCCAAAACCAAACCAGTTTTCCAAACACTTTAATTTAAAACAATTCGGTAGCAATTCCTCTTTTGGAGACTCGAAAATGAACATCGATGATGCTGCAGTCATCACCGAAGTTATTTTCCAACGACCGAAAAGAGTTTAGTGCTTTTATCCCTTCAAAAACATTTTTCCAAACCTTTGAAAATTATTTTCAAACCAAAAGGGATTTTAACCTTTTCCAAATTTTCAAATCTTTTCAAAAACATTTCCAAATAATCCTCTAGAATTCCGTTTCAAATTTATAAGTCACATTTGCATTTACCCTAATTCAAAACAATATCGTGTCGAATTGTTCTATACAAGTGTTTAGAGATTCCTATCGACAGAGTTGTATAGACTATACCGACCAGAATTCATATACCACTCAACAAACCAATCATCACAATATAAAACAATTTTTATATTCACTAACAAATACGCGCTCATATCTATTGTTATGCTCAGACTCATTCTAGAGTACTACTGACTCTATCTCTAATGAGTAACACCCAACAGAGCCAAGGTTGTCACTTAACCAAAAGCTCTGATACCAAATTTGTAACGACCCGATTTTTCGATTTTCGAAAGTCGACATTAATACGTCCACTGTATCAACTGCCGCACAATCAAATGCCGAAAAACTGAACCGTTAGGGTTTAAGAAGAAGAAGATAGAAGAAGAAACAGAAACAACAATAGAATCTCACATTTCACAGCGGAACAAATATTATAGATAAACATATAATCTATAAAACAAAATCACTATATCAGTTTACACATTACAACATCAATGTATTACAACAACAACACACAAACAATGACAGTTATAATAACCTGCCCCTATGGTTGAATACACAGCGGAATGATAATAATATATGGAAGTACGTCTTGCCATACAGCTCGAACTCCATATCTCCACAGCATCTCTATTTCGACTTCACTCCAGAATAACAGATAACCTGACTCTAGACTGCCCGTGTGGAAAATTATGGGCACCCAGAGTTTAGAAAGGGAACAATAAACTCCAGGTCAGTCATGGGACTGGTGTGAGATCTTAAAAACAATTATACTTTAACATAAGAATTTAAAAGAAATCCGCAATGCTTTTTGGAAAATGAAACTATCATAAGGCCTCCCGTCGCACACACAGTGCACACGCAGAGTTGGAGGAGATTTCTCCTTATGATAGTCAAACATGGTTGATACGCGAAAACCATTTGATATTATTATTAGTGCATAGTGTAGAAAACCTTTCGAAAGTACAACATTAATCTTAGCCAACATACAACCATTATTGTATGCCTACTATAGCTACCATCTAAACAGTGAGGCACCACCATAAGTAAATGGCAGGTTATACAACTAAAACCGTACAAGACGCATATTGGTGATTGTATTTTCAACAAATGGTCAGGCTAAGGAACTTCCTGGGCCATGTGGGTACGCCTCTGAAGGGACGCCTCGAGAACCTAACCGGATCTCTGCCCACACAAGGCCGGGTTACCTCTGCAAAAATAGGTAACTACTGACACGATTATGCCATCACCCGGTTGTAAACAATCTTTATCCGAGAATCCTCAATACCAACAACCACAAAGTAATAAATTTGCAGCAAACACATAGGTTAAGTATCTGAGCTCCATACCATGGTACCACCTCTATCCAGAAGGAAATGAACATACCCTAAGGGGCGCTACCCCCTATAACCTTGCTGCATCCTTCCTGTTTCGACCATTCCGGAGTGTGAGGTCTGACGAAGTCTCGTTCATAAAGCTACGCTTTTCACAAAAGCCATGCTTCGATCAACAAATGATCAGTAGCACTTCGTACGCCACATTACTAAATTGGGAATATATCATTAATAACCATCAACTACATAACCTCTGAGCTCGTACGTCTCAGAGAAGGGTGTTAAGCTAAGAGAATAAATTCTCTGCCACTAACAGAAATGTATTTGATAGAAACCAGCTTTACATCTCAAAGTGTAACGTCAGACACACATCCATACAAGTCCGTTCCGAGATCGGACGGAATCGAAGGCACTTCAAAAGAAGCCCTTGCAATCCGGATATTCACTAATCACGTCTGGAATCCCTATCACAAAGGGTGATAAAATTTCTATACCGAAGCAACTCGGTGCAGAGACATTCGACAGGTAATCCTTTCGCTTTCGAAAACATCCAGTCTTCAACACCATCTTCAAATGCAATCCCATTTCGTCGTATCATTATTCGGAATGGGTTTTGTGACACAAAGTTCTCTCCCGGCTAATCCAACGAGTGCTTATTTTAAAAATAAGTGTTACATTCAGTTTTCAGACAAATCACAACAATTTCCACTTTGATCTTTTAAACAAAAGATCCATCACAATCACAAAGGTTCGACGTGGGTTTCGAATATCCATTTGGAATTCGACTCCCGGTCGCATCGAAATTCAAATGTCATTTAAAGGCCAATATTGATAGTCGGTTATTTAACTACCGATCATCATTTACAACAGTCACTGGATTTCAAATAATTTTTCCCCAATTATTATATTTTCAAAATATCTTCGCAAGATAAAATTTCACTTTTCAACACTTTGAAAACTAATTCAAATCAATTTTTCACACTTCAATCCTTTGAAAATAAATTTCAAATCAATTTTTCCTTATGCAGAAAACATTTCCAATATTTATTCATTTCCACTAAAAATCTGCCAAGTTCAAATATTTTAAAATAACATAAAATACTTATTCAAAATATACTTGGAAATATTTAAAATAAACTATTTTAGAATATTTGCTTAAATATTAGTTATGAAAAATATTATACAAATATCTTATATAAAAATTCAAGTCCAAAACTAATTTTAAAATAAAATAAGTAGATGGGATAAAACTATTTAAATATCCAATTTCTAAAACAAATATCAATTTAAAACTTTAAATAATCATCTCTATAATTGTATAAAATATATTTTAAATTTACATCCCAAATCTGTAAATTCCTTTCCAACTTTTAAAAATAAAACAATATTTATTTTTAAAACCAATTTCCCTTTCTATTATAAAATTCCCATTGTGGGTTTAAATTTTTAAATATCCACTAATTTACGATTTTCAAATCGTGAAACGACCCGCAAATCAGTAACACTTGAGTCAACACTATTCTACAACAATCAACTCAAGTTGTACAGAAATACGAACCATTTGGGTTAAAGAAGAAGAGGTAGAAGAAGATAATAGAAATCAACAACAGAATCTAACCATCGCGGCGGAATAAAATATAATAGATAATAAATACTCTTTACTCAACATCAAATATCTTTGTTTATATATTACATCATCAGAGTACATCAATCACAACTCAACATCAATGTCATACAAATGGATACACAACAACTCAACACAACGGAAATATATATATATATATATATATATATATATATAGACACACACAAAAGTACGAGAGTACGTATCGTCATCCAGCTCGTCTCCTGAGCACCACAGCATTTCTTGTATCCTATAATACTCGGTCTGACCCGAGCATTACAGTTAAATAATACCCGAGTCAGTCTGGAATACCAGCGTGAGAAAATCACACCCAATTGATTATTAAAGTTTCGAAAATCCTTTGAAACAAAAGCATCTCGTAAGACCACGCCATAAATAAACATGTCGGGTTTTTACCTTACGATAGCTAAAACAATTTTTATAGAAATCCTCTGATATTATAATAGGGTCTATATACAAATACTTATAAAATAGCCGAAATTGTTACATGATTAAATTCCAGCTACTAGCCACAAAGTGGGTAATACAAACAAAACACGTACAAGGCTCGTAGGGAGAATGGATTTCCAACCAATGACTAGGCACTGGGGTGCCACCTGTCATAGTACGCGGCCTAGATCACCGTACCGAGGAGTACGTCCGTTCCCCTGCAACACAAGGCCGGGACTACCCCTTACTGGATAATCCCGAGTGAGATCACCCCGCGGTTGGGATCAGCAACCGCCCACTAAGCCGAAATAATAAGGGACATCTAGACTGGAATGACCTCACCCTGCTTGGGTGCTACCCACCTAGCCTTGCTGCATAGCCCCTGATTTTCAGTCATTCCCATTTGATGAGGCTTGAGGCTAAGCGTTACCTTTTATAGAACATATCCCTTAGAATGCCCATCGTCCACCTGACGATGTTTCGCAAGCATTCATCCATACAAGTCCGTCACGGGTTCGAACGGAACCGAAGGCACTATTCCTACTACATCCATTTTGGAAATATCCTAAGGATTAGTAGCGACTAGCCCTTGCACTTCACTGCTCCATCTTCGAATCCAAAATCGTTTTCACGAAACGTATGAACCGGATCGAAGTGGTTTTCGAGAAATAAATCTCGATCCTGGTCTCTTCGAAATGATCAACGTATTTGTCCAATATTGATAGTCGGTTATTTAACTATCAATTAATATTCACAAACAACCATCCAACAATAAATAATTTTCCAAATTATTTATTAACCTCAAAATATCTTCACAAGATATATTTCTATTTTCAATCCTCTGAAAACAGTTTCAAAACCATCTTTCTTTCCAGAATAACTTTCCCAAATATTTTCTATCTCCACTGAAGTTACCAAGCACAAACTAGATTTTTTTAAATAATTTTAAAACACTTTACTTTGAAATATATACTAAAAATTTAAATTAAAACTATTTCAATAGTTGGTTAAAAATACATACTATATAAATATTTGAAAATATGGTTGCTTTATAAAATATAAAACTAGGTTTTCACTTTTTAAAACAAATATTTAGTCACTCTTTAAATAATTATTGCTATAATAGATTAAATAGGAAAGACTTGCTTTATAATTTAAATATCTAAAAAAAATAAGTTTTCCAAACTTGCTTTTTAAATCAACTTAAAAACTTTTAACTTATATTTTAAAAACTTACTTTGAAAACGTACTTGGTTATCCAGGGAGAAGATCCAACTTAAATCACTTAAATCAATTTCCCCAAATTGATTTCAAATTTATCCCATTTGAAACAATTTCTTTACTTACTTAATTCATTTCAAAATTCATTAAGTATGGACTTAGTTATTGTTGTTATTATTATTTTTCATTTGATTCTAGAACTTTTAACTGAAATATACAAATTCTAGATTTTCCCAATTTCTTCTATATTCTTCAATAATTTAAATCTTAACTTTTAAATAAATGTTTTGTTCTTTTAAATAATAACACTGAATTTTTAAAAAAAAATTCATTAACTTCCTGTTTATTCAAATTTTCCATTCTATACTCATAATTTGTTTATTAGAAATTTAAAGTCACTTTATTTCTTCTCCAATTCATTCTTAAATTTATTCAAATTTTCCTATAATTATTTTACTTACAATTTCACTTCTTTTATTTTCTTTCCAAAATCCTATTTATATTTTTTTTTCATTATACCCAACTATATCCAGTCGATCCATAACATTCAATATCACAATATCATTCATTATAGAATATCAAATAATCACAACAGAGGTTATTAAAAAATTTAAATAAATGTTGAGGGATCCAGTTGGATCCGTCCAGCCTGTTTTTCCTGCATACACAGATATTAGCATAATATAAAATGCCAATTCCAAATATATATATCACACTATAGCACTTCAATCAATCCAATCGTTCAAACAATTATTTAAGTTTAATCATTTAAATCTAAGTTTAAACTGAGTGAGATTAACTCACCTTTGCTTTACGTTTGGCAATCCAATTCCATCTCGAACATTTATCTCCCAATTTTGGACCTTGTATAAATATTTATATGATTTATTAACATTTTCAACAACTCGAAAAATTAATTGCCATCTTCCAATTTAATTAACTAATGACTAAGTTCAAACTGATTCTCCTTTAATAAATCTTTTTAGTAACTCAAATAGTTCAATAAGGAAATTAAAACAGTTTTAAACTTCAAATTCATTTATTTTAAATTAAACTTGAACTATTGGATTAAAAATATTCATTTTCATTTCCTGCTTAAAATCACTTCTACTTAAAATCTGATTTTCATAAGCCCTACAATATTCTTTTTCCTACAAATACATATATTATTAAATCAAACTAAATCAGAAACAACGCAAATACCTTACAGCCTCACTGCCTCGTCCACATGAACGCAACATCTCATTCACCACCACGAAAACCCTAGTCCAAACCCTCTGCCTTGCTCACGCTTCCTCCCCCAAAATCGCGCGCACCACTGTCGAACGATACAGAACCCAACATCCTCGCCGCTGCAGCCACGCGCGCCTATGCTATATGCGACGCCACCCTCAAACTCAATCGCGATTTGGTTTGCAAAAATTCGGACTTGAAAGGAACCGCGCGGCCATGGGGGATGGGAAGATGGCACGTGATTTTGTTTTTGATTTAGGGAAATTTTTGTTTTGAAAACGTGGGCTTCGGCCTGAACCAATTTTAAATCAAAAAATGTTTTTCTCTGAATGAATTTTGAAGAGGGAGTTGTAGATTCGGCCATTGAAATTTTATAAACAAACTGTCTTTTTTTTTAAACATGAAGAAGGGCTTTGATGGAAAAATGATGAGTGTTGAAGTATACGGGAAGATAAAGGAAGACTTGGCGTACACAAGAAGCTTAATTAATTTAAATTAAATTTCGTTAGCTTATAATCAATTAAATTTTCCCCGTTTATATAACGTACACTCACACACTAACTTCGATCAATAAGAAATTTGAAATCCGATAGTAATTCAATATTACGGACCCAATGGAACTGGTTTCGTCCAATTCCGAGACTTTGCCTCGGAAGGCTATTTTTAAATTCAATTTAAACGATATAAATTTCAAAACTTAACAAACCATTTTTAAATTTGATTTCATCACTCCTATTCTCTTCAGTATTATCAATATAA
This sequence comes from Allium cepa, assembly GCA_030765085.1. NCBI lineage: Eukaryota > Viridiplantae > Streptophyta > Magnoliopsida > Asparagales > Amaryllidaceae > Allium > Allium cepa. The sequence goes on along the minus strand of CM060932.1, from coordinate 680,984,168 downwards.
ATTCTACAAGCCTTCAAATTATTTTTAATAGGCTTAGAATTCCAGATTCAGTATTTTACCCAACTTCAAATTATTTAATTCAACAATTTAATTGTCATATAAATTATGATATTCATAATTTAAGTTAATTTAACCTTTAAATATTTTAAAGCAATTAAATATTCCGGTTACAAATGCTTAAAAATTCCGGGTCGTCACATTCCTCCCCCCTTAAAAGAATTTCGTCCCCGAAATTACAAGTTAGGAAGAATGGTCCAATACCCGTTTACTTTTCCCAAAACCAATCAGTTCTTAAAAATTCAACATCTTACCACCTATCTTTTTAATAGAAGGCCCATTACAATTCTTACTAACTTCCCAACTTTTCCCTTAGTTTCCTAATAACTTTACTTATACAATCATTCTAATTATAATTCAAAACCAAATTTTGAATTGTCGAAAATTTTCTCAAAATTTTTCTAACTCCCTAAATTCCCGAATTTTTTTGCCAGCGTCTCTTTTGCGCGGCTAGCTCGGTACAACAACAAAATGGCCCTACGGCCTCCCAAATCCAAAAAGAAAACAAAATGCCAAGTGGCTCAATCCAAATCCCAATCAAATTTCATGCCAAATTTAAATACATACCTTTTTTCAAGCATTTCAAATTTATCTTCTAAAATCAAAACCAATTTTTCTTTTTCTTTATAATACCTGCATATCCCGCTTAACACTAATATCCAATCATAATATTCCCAAAACATTTTATCGACTTCCTCACAAAATGTCAATATCTATTCATTCCAATATTATCTTAGAATATATTTATAGTGTCAATTTCCAATTAAGAATTCACCATTCCTTATACTTAAGTTTAATATAAGCATTTTATATGTTTCTTATTTATTTTCACTTCACCACTTCAGTTTATATTTATTTCTATTCAAATTGATTCTTTCATTTTCATATGAATTCAATTTATCTTAAACTCTAAAATTTTAAACTTTATTTTCCATTAATAACTAATTCATATCATTACTTTAAGTTGGTTTTCTTTACTAATTTGGTTTAGTTTCCAATTTGAATTCGTTAGTCGTTAACACAATTTTTCAAAATTTTCTAAAATTTTCCAACTCCCAAAATTTCTGAATTTTTTTCGCAGAGTCTCCTTTGTACGGAGGAGCTTTTGTATTTTGACAAAAGAGATAAATATATATACATCGACCCACACGGTCGGAAAAACCAAAAACAGTTCATATTTCCTATTTTTATTGCGTAGGCGTACCTTATTTAGCATTTTAAGCAAGTAGCTTATTGTTTTTAGCAAATAGCCCAACCAAATCCAGCCACACGGCTTCCAGGTACTTGTACTTACTCAATTTAAACATGTAAGCGCCATATAAATGAAGTTTAACAACATTTCACTTGTTTGCAATAGTTAAACGCATGAATTCTAAAAGAAATTCACACCAAACATTTTTTCGTAAGCAATTTATATAATTTTCATGCTAATACAACTGTTTCAATTTATTTATAACCATTTTCATTCAATTCGAATGGTTTTCAATCCATTCGTATACAATCTTCATCAATTTGAATGGTTTAAAACTCAATCACTTACATTTAATTTATTTTTAAGCGAACTGAACTCATTTTTAATTCAATTGCTTTCAAAATCAATTTATTTTACTTCTATCAACTCATAGAATTTAATTATTTCCATTTACATCAAATGCCAATTTATTCTATGCAATTCAACGAGATCTATGTGAATAAATAAGTACTTTGCTTTATAACCAATTTAGATTGATTCCTTTTTAATTGATTCCGTTAAATTTGTTTTGCATGCTATATTCTCATTCTTTTTATTTGAATCAATTTATTTATCTTGGAACATTTCATATTGGTTACATCCAATACTCATTTCATAATTAATTTGCAAACTAAACATTTGCCACATTAAATTGGTATTCGACTTCATTTAACCAATTCAAGTTCCATCTCCAAATTTCATTACCAATTAATTCCCTTTTTATTTCAATTCATTCATGACCATTTATTTAGCTCGACCCATTCCAAGCTTGCATATTTCTACCCATTCCCGAATTAATTCAAATGAAGCTTTAATTTAATGGTCTTCCAATTTTACTCGTAGTCGAGTTTCTAATTATTCTCCACTTAAGTTAATTTACTCAATTTATTTCACTTCAAACTTAAGTTCACTTCCATTTGATTCTTATTTATTCCATCCATTTGTTTATTCAATATAATTAGTTTATCCACCCAATCTATTATGAATGTTCATTACCTTAAATATTATTTTCAACCCACCAAGTTCTATTTCAATCCAAATTTATTTTACTTGATTCAAATTCAATCCAATATCATTAAACTTGGTTTTAAGTTGAATTTATATACTTAAGCTCATTTTCATTTTACAAGTAAATTTTTCATTTTTCTATTCAACTTAATTCTCTCTCAATTAAATCTCATTTTAAATTTGCAATTTCATCTGATCGGTTATTGTAGAATTTAACTTCCCAGATCCAACTCATTCAATTTATTACCTGGCTATTTTCCAATTTATCTTCACTTATTTGGATTTTATTTGCAATTCATACCATTACTATGTTAATCATTTACATTCCAACATTCAAAGCTCATATTTCCTTCCTGATTTAAAAACCATCTTAATTTATAAACTTACAACTATCTCGTCGGGATTTTTAAACACCCGACTTTTGGTTTAGAATCATCTTAAAATCTCCAACAACTCAAATCTCATTTCTCAAAAATTAAACCAATCCTGGTTTTATTCCCAACAAATTTCCTTTGAGATTTTCAAAAACGACTAACTTTTCTGAATAAATCAATTTTTTTGGCAGCAGTCCGTCACTTGGAAATTCGAAAATGAATACTGATGATGCGGCCGTCATCATCAGAATTATTTTCCAATAATCCAAGTAATTTCAATGCTATTTCACTTTCAAAATTCATTTAAAACACATTTCTTTTCACCTCTAAAACAATAATGCTATCATTTATCCTCAAAATACTTCCAAATCTCCGGGATTTAAATTTCCAAAGCCTGGTTAAATTAAATTCTAACTATAATTCATTTGTACACTTTATGCTTATACAAATTCTCATTTAACTGTATTTCAATTTATAATTTACATTTATAATTCATATTTATAAATTTCATTTTATAATAAATTTATTCCCTTAAATTTTATTTATATTTCAATTTCTAGTTAAATTTTACACAACGATGATAATAATTTAATATTATCATTTCTAACATCCAAGCAACCATATATTAGCTAAAATAGTTTACAAAAAAATTTCTTTATATCAAAATATATTTGGGTAAAATTATTTCATTCACCCACATTTAAAACAATACCGTGTCAATTGTTCTATTCAAGTGTTTAGAAACCCTTTCGATACAATTGCGCAGACTATGCTGACGAAGGTTCATATGCCACTCAATAAATCAATCAACACAATATTAAAACAATTTATATTCACTAACAAATACGCGCTCATATCTATTAATACGCTCAAACTCATTCTAGAGTACTACAGACTCTATTTGAGTAATTTTCCTACCATAGCCAAGGTTCTCCAACCTAAGCTCTGATACCAAGTGAAACGACCCGCAAATCTGTACCCCTTGAGTCAACAATATTCTACAACAATCAACTCAAGTTGTACAGAAATACGAACCATTTGGGTTAAAGAAGAAGAGGTAGAAGAAGATAATAGAAAAATCAACAACAGAATCTAACCATCGCAGCGGAATAAAATATAATAGATAATAAATACTCTTTACTCAACATCAAATATCTTTGTTTATATATTACATCATCAGAGTACATCAATCACAGCTCAACATCAAAGTCATACAAATGGATACACAACAACTCAACACGGCGGAAATATATATATATATATATATATATATACACACACAAGTGCGAGAGTACGTATCGTCATCCAGCTCGTCTCCTGAGCACCACAGCATTTCCTGTATCCTATAATACTCGGTCTGACCCGAGCATTACAGTTAAATAATACCCGAGTCAGTGTGGAATACCAGCGTGAGAAAATCACACCCAATTGATTATTAAAGTTTCGAAAATCCTTTGAAACAAAAGCATCTCGTAAGACCATGCCATAAATAAACATGTCGGGTTTTTACCTTACGATAGATAAAACAATTTTTATAGAAATCCTCTGATATTATAATAGGGTCTATAGACAAATAGTTATAAAATAGCTGAAATTGTTACATGATTAAATTCCAGCTACTAGCCACAGAGTGGGTAATACAAACAAAACTCGTACAAGGCTCGTACGGAGAATGGATTTCCAACCAATGACTAGGCACTGGAGTACCACCTGTCACAGTACGGGGCCTAGATCACCGTACCGAGGAGTACGCCCGCTCCCCTGCAACACAAGGCCGGGACTACCCCTTACTGGATAATCCCGAGTGAGATCACCCCGCGGTTGGGATCAGCAACCGCCCACTAAGCCGAAATAATAAGGGACATCTAGACTGGAATGACCTCACCCTGCTTGGGTGCTACCCACCTAGCCTTGCTGCATAACCCTTGATTTTCAATCATTCCCATTTGATGAGGCTTGAGTCTAAGCGTTACCTTTTATAGAACATATCCCTTAGAATGCCCATCGTCCACCTGACGATGTTTCGCAAGCATTCATCCATACAAGTCCGTCACGGGTTCGAACGGAACCGAAGGCACTATTCCTACTACATCCATTTTGGAAATATCCTCAGGATTAGTAGCGACTAGTCCTTACACTTCACTGCTCCATCTTCGAATCCAAAATCGTTTTCACGGAACGTACAAACCGGATCGAAGTGGTTTTCGAGAAATAAATCTCGATCCCGGTCTCTTCGAAACGATCAACGTATTTGTCCAATATTGATAGTCGGTTATTTAACTATCAATTAATATTCACAAACAACCATCCAACAATAAATAATTTCCCAAATTATTTATTAACCTCAAAATATCTTCACAAGATATATTTCTATTTTCAATCCTCTGAAAACAGTTTCAAAACCATCTTTCTTTCCAGAATAACTTTCCCAAATATTTTCTATCTCCACTGAAGTTACCAAGCACAAACTAGATTTTTTTAAATAATTTTAAAACACTTTACTTTGAAATATATACTAAAAATTTAAATTAAAACTATTTCAATAGTTGGTTAAAAATACATACTATATAAATATTTGAAAATATGGTTGCTTTATAAAATATAAAACTAGGTTTTCACTTTTTAAAACAAATATTTAGTCACTCTTTAAATAATTATTGCTATAATAGATTAAAAAGGAAAGACTTGCTTTATAATTTAAATATCTAAAAAAAATAAGTTTTCCAAACTTGCTTTTTAAATCAACTTAAAAACTTTTAACTTATATTTTAAAAACTTACTTTGAAAATGTACTTGATTGTCCAGGGAGAAGATCTAACTTAAATCACTTAAATCAATTTCCCCAAATTGATTTCAAATTTATCCCATTTGAAACAATTTCTTTACTTACTTAATTCATTTCAAAATTCATTAAGTATGGACTTAATTATTGTTGTTATTATTATTTTTCATTTGATTCTAGAACTTTTAACTGAAATATACAAATTTCAGATTTTCCCAATTTCTTCTATATTCTTCAACTATTTAAATCTTAACTTTTAAATAAATGTTTTGTTCTTTTAAATAATAACACTGATTTTTTTTTTAAAATTCATTAACTTCCTGTTTATTCAAATTTTCCTTTCTATACTCACAATTTGTTTATTAGAAATTTAAAGTCACTTTATTTCTTCTCCAATTCATTCTTAAATTTATTCAAATTTTCCTATAATTATTTTACTTACAATTTCACTTCTTTTATTTTCTTTTCCAAAATCCAATTTTTCTTTTTTTCATTATACCCAACTATATCCAGTTGATCCATAACATTCAATATCACAATAGCATTCATTATAGAATATCAAATAATCACAAAGAGGGTATTAAACAATTTAAATAAATGTTGAGGGATCCAGTTGGATCCCTCCAACCTATTTTCCCTGCATCCACAGATATTTGCACAATATAAAATACCAATTCCAAATATATATATATATATCACACTATAGCACATCAATCAGTCCAATCATTCAAACAATTATTTAAATTTAATCATTTAAATCTAAATTTAAACTGAGTGAGATTAACTCACCTTTGCTTTACGTTTGGCAATCCAATTCCATCTCGAACATTTATCTCCCAATTTTGGACCTTGTATAAATATTTATATGATTTATTAACATTTTCAATAACTCGAAAAATTAATTGCCATCTTCCAATTTAATTAACTAATGACTAAGTACAATCTGATTCTCCTTTAATAAATCTTTTTAGTAACTCAAATAGTTCATTTAGGAAATTAAAATAGTTTTAAACTTCAAATTCATTTATTTTAAATTGAACTTAAACTATTGGATTAAAAATATTCATTTTCATTTCCTGCTTAAAATCACTTCTACTTAAAATCAGATTTTCATAAACCCTACAATATTCTTTTTCCTACAAATACATATATTGTTAAATCAAACTAAATCAGAAACAATGCAAATACCTTACAGCCTCACTGCCTCGTCCACATGAACGCAACATCTCGTTCACCACCACGAAAACCCTAAGTCCAAACCCTCTGCCTTACTCACGCTTCCTCCCCCAAAATCGCGCGCGCCACTGTCGGACGATACATAACCCAACATCCTCGCCACTGCAGCCACGTGCGCCTATGCCATATGCGACGCGACCCTCAAACTCGATCGCGATTTGATTTGCAAAAATCCGGAATTGAAAGGAACCGCGCAGCCACGGGTGATGGGAAGATGGCACGCGATTTTGCTTTTGATTTTGGGAATTTTTTTTTTGAAAACGTGGGCTTCGGCCTGAACCAATTTTAAATCAAAAAATGTTTTTCTCTGAATGAATTTTAAAGAGGGAGTTGTAGATTCGGCCATTGAAATTTTATAAACAAACTGTCTTTTTTTTTTAAACATGAAGAAGGGCTTTGATAAAAAAAATGATGAGTGTTGAAGTATACGGGAAGATAAAGGAAGACTTGGCGTACACAAGATGCTTAATTAATTTAAATTAAATTTCGCTTATAATCAATTAAATTTTCCCCGTTTATATAACGTACACTCACACACTAACTTCGATCAATATGAAATTTGAAATCCGATAATAATTCAATATTACGGACCCAATGGAACTGGTTTCGTCCAATTCCGAGACTGTGCCTCGGAAGGCTATTTTAAAATTCAATTTAAACGATACAAATTTCAAAACTTAACAAACCATTTTTAAATTTGATTTCATTACTCCTATTCTCTTCAGTATTATCAATATAAATTCTACAAGCCTTCAAATTATTTTTAATAGGCTTAGAATTCCAGATTCAGTATTTTACCCAACTTCAAATTATTTAATCAACAATTTAATTGTCAAATAAATTATGATATTCATAATTTAAGTTAATAATTCACCTTTAAATATTTAAAATCAATTAAATATTCCAGTTACAAATGCTTAAAAATTCTGGGTCGTCACAAATCGATTCCTAAATATTCACTTTCAACACCAAATCAATTATCAAATTGATTTCTATATTATTTCAATTACCAAGTTCAATTCCAAATTTATTTCTAAATTTATTTCAAACAACAAAAAAATTTCATATCAATTTCCCAAAGGTTTATTTTTAAACACCAAATTAATTTCAATCGATTTCTAAAATCTTTTCAAACACCGAATTAAATTCCAAATTTAATTTCTAAATCTTATTTCCCTTTATCTTTACCAAACTATTTAAAATCCATATTTTAGATAACTTCTTCAACTTTTTAACAATATTACCCGAAATCCATTTATTAAGCCTTTTTCTCATATTTTGGAATTTACGCAATAGGATTTAGAAAAAATAAAACTTCATTCTTTTCTTAAATTCCTTCTATTAAATTTATCCAATTTTCAAAAAATAAATTTTTACTATAACTTTTCAACTTGAATTTCAAAAATCCAATTTTTGTTTATTTTCGGTATCCTATGATACCAAAAAAAATTAAGATAAACTATAGCCTTCAACGGTTTCAATCAAAATATGTTCACACACAGATTATAAACAAATCAACACACAAATTCAATCATTTGAGGAATCCAGTTGGATCCCTCCAACCTGTTTCCCTGCATCCACATACGTTAGCACAACAATTAAATACCCATTCCACTTCGAGGTGGAACATCGCAGTATATGATATTTATAAAATATTATCCGCTATTATGCGGCGCATAAGGTCTCTTCCCCTATATAATGGGGAAAATCAATCACTCCAAATACATATATAATACCAATTCCACTTCGAGGTGGAATATCGCGGTATATGGGTTAATATAATATCAACGGCTATTATGCGGCGCATAGGGTCTAAACTGATATAACTAATAATAAATCAATCATCCAAGCACATAGTCAATCAATTTTAAATCTAACTATTCAAAATTTAAATCAGAAAAATATTTGATTGAGTGAGAAGATCTCACCTTTTCCTATATTTTTAAATCCAATCCAATTCTGACTTGATTTCTTCACAGTTTTAGACCTTGTATAAATATTAGATGATTTAATTAATATTCGAAATAAATCGAAAAATTAACTACCGTTAATAAATTTTATCTTATCCAATTTTTTTCAAACAAATTTCCTTTTCGATAAAATATTTTCTAATTACCAAAATAATTATATAGGTTAACTAAATAAATTAATTTTCCCATTAAATAGATTTAGTTAACTAACAATTTGTATTTAAATAACTTTATTTAAACATATTTCCCTTGAAACTTCATATACTAAAACAATTTTATATATATTTAATAATCTAACTTTTATATAAACTCTATAACAATTTTTTTTTATATTAAATTCCTATTTCTTTCAACTTTATCTATACAAAATGATTCTTTATTTTATTATTTTCTCTGTGCATACACTTAATACATATGCCTATATATATAATTTAATTAAAATAGAAAGAAAATACCTCCCAACCAAACAGCCACGAGCCCGCATTCGAAAGCCATCGTGCCGCACAACTTGCTCAAACCCACACCGTCTTCGTAGACCACTAATCGCACGTGCTCGCTCGAGTTTTCCAGCTTATGTTCGATTTTCCCTTGCGAACCACAATGATCGTCATCCCACATCATAGCCCAAATTCCAATGCACCCTGATTTCTTGATTTCCAATATGAACTCATGCGACAATGTTGAACTCCCAGACGCGATTACCCACGACCGAAACCCTAACTCAATAGTTGAGCGCACCACCAACTCGTGAGATCATCCCACTGCCGCGCCGCCCTGCATGAAGTCTTCTTCGTCGTGGCCTTGCGACAGAATCGCGAGCCCTCATTTTTTCGCAGTTCGATCCTATCGGCTCTGATGAGATGAAGAGGGGAATCGCGGATCCATAAATTCCAAAATCGAGCGCTTCTTACAACTTGGAGCACGTCACGCTACAATTTCTGACCGCCCCCCTTTATCTTCTTTCGATTTCCTAAGGGGATCGAATTTGGGATGGCAGAAGTCTTGTCTATTTTGAAGAAAATGGGAAGGACGAGATTTGAATGAAGAAGAGGAATTCGATTTCTTTTGATTTCATTTTACAAAGTACTCGGCTAGTCGTCTATTTTTATTTATTTTTTTCTAACACGTGTCTCTTTTGAAGACACGTACTTCAAGTCTCAACATGTGTTGCAAAGGCTTGCAATAGTGTTTTAAATGAAATTACATTACTTATGTTTAAATTTAAACTTGAATTTAATTCCTCCTGAAAACGAAGACTAAAATCTCGATCTCCAATCGAGGCATGCCGGTAGGCGTTTATAATGTTAAACCCCTATTCCCAATGTAATGGAAAAGATTTCGGGTCCAAATTCGATCGTATGGAGAAGATAGCTTTTTGAACCAGTTAAAATATCGAATTTTCAATTTAAATTTTAACGCGTTTGCTTACCGTACGATCACACGACAACTCTGAATGCTACGAAAACTGAAATCTGATAGTAATACAATATTACGGATCCAACGGAATTGGTTTCGTCGAATTCCGAGATCGTGCCTTGGAAGGCTATTTTCAAATACCGATTTAAACGATATAAATTCAAAACTGAATAAAACATTTCCAAATCCAATTCTGAAGCTTCTATTACCTTCAGTATTATCAATATAAATTTTCTAAGCTTTCGAAATGTTTTTAGTCACCTTTAAAATTGAAGATAAAATATTTTACTCAAACTTCAATTACAAATTTCCATAATTAAATTGCCAAACCCATAGTTAAATCTGAAATCCAAGTTAAAATAACTTCCAATATATAAAATCAATTAAATATTTCGATTTCAAATGTTCAAAATTCTAGATCGTCACAGAATACGTCTATTTAAACATGGCACATGATAAATTTTCATAAGAAAATATGGAAGTTTATTTTGTTGTATGATTTCCAATTTCAATTTAAATTAGTTAAATTTGATGAAAATAAAATATTTTCAAAATCTAAATATTTTTATATAATAAAAATGTAAACTATTTTATGAGTTAGTTGTCATCCTTCCTTTCGTTAAATTTGAATTGCTATTGCTCCGTTTATCTTATTTCCGGCATTTTAACCGCATCTTTGGCACCAAATACTTACTTTTGATAAAATGCTCACATCGCTAATATCTATGTACCATTCTATTTGTCTCGCTGTGCCGATCTCCGTAGTATATTCATTTGTACATTTCGATGTCTGGTACGCGATAAAATCTATGAAACGATTAGCCGTACCGGTACACTTTTTAAATGTGTCTATTTTTTTTCCACTGGTTCAAATTAAACGGCTGTTTCCTTTTATTAATTCCTGAATTCACGTGCATGACTTTCCGTTATTTCCATTTTTTATTTACTCGTTCAATCTGCCTCTTCTCTTTTTCTACCATTCTAGCTAAAAATTAATTATATACATTGCATATATTCAATTACCTATGAAATCCACTCAAACCCATACCTACTCGTCCATATCTTGCTTCGAACCTGTCATTCCTCTTCCTTTTTCTTATCTTTCGTTCTATAGGAAAAAATGGAGGGCAAATAGTATAATTGAGTTATTTATATGGGAGCTGCACGTCTTCCTTTGCCTGAATCTCTGCACGTCACCCCTTCTCCTCCAACTTTAGCACGACCATCATCAACCACTATTCCGCACTCTCCACCTGACCATGCTCATAAGCCTACCCCGCGACCCATCCACGTGACAGCAGCCCACACCACTCGAACAACCCGTGCTCACCCTACATCGAAGAGCCTCCAACATGCAGCCTTGAACCTCCACTACTTCGTCGTGCCGAACCACCGCCCCTGCCTCTTCCCATCCCACCGAGACCATCTCCGCTGCCACCGTGCTCATCCTTCCCTCTCCATCATTGACAGCCGCAAGCTTCCACTCCACGCTTACAGCTCTGGCCTCACCACCTAGAAAACCTCCACCATTCCCCACTTTCCGCCACCGTTCACCTCGCCTCACCGAAACCAAGACAGCCTACGTCTTATATATGTGTATATATATGCATGTATATTTTTTTTTGCATGTATATGTATAGGTTTGCATTCTTTAGTACTCATAGTGTTTAAATATTGGTAAGGGATATTTTGATTTTATTATTTGTGTTTTATTTAAATATATGTGTTTTAAAATATATTATATATGTTGATATTTGATTTTTAAATATATGTAGACTTTAAAATATAATATATATATATATATATATATGTATATATATGTTTGAAGTAATATATAATACGTTAGCTGTATATATAGCTTACACTCGGCAGTGTATATATCGTTTGTCTACTTATATAAAAGGTACTCAATATAATACCATATCTACAGCTTCTATACATGGTTTTGAAGAAATCTGTTCATCACTTTTTTTACTATTTCCCAATACCTACTTCACGTCTTCCTAAAAATATATATAAAATAAATAAAGGAGTATGGGGTTCTACTGATCTTTGAATATGACATGTATATATCGATTTTAAAATGTATTTGTCTTAAGAAATAATGATATATATATATATGTGTGTGTGTGTGTGTGTGTGTGTGTGTGTATGTGTGTGTATATGAAATGTTATATATGTTTCAAATTAAATATTGATTTAAATCACACACACATATATATTTGATGTCATCGAATTCTTTGCTTTGCTTTTTAGGCTCACTTCTACTTTTACTTCTTATTATATAAATAATTTAAAGTTTATATTCCAAAAGGAAATAATAATAAATAAACTTGTATATATGTGTTGGTTCATATACATTTTGGCTTGAAAAGAAGCTGCTCTTTCTTATTGTTATTGCGTTTGATTTATTTTTTTCAAAAATGTATGTAGGTTTTTATTTTATGTTTTAATTCGAATGTTGATTCTTTTACTATAATATATGGTATTTGATTTAATATGGGTTTAAAGCATATAGTGATTTTATGAAAAGAATGTATGTTTTGATTTTAAATTAAAACAATTGTGTAGATTTTATTTTAAAAATGTTTTTTTATATGTATATAGTTTATATATATGAGTTTACTTACATAATTGATCTTCATCCAATCCAGTTCATCGTGCTTTGCTTTTGTCTCGCCACTATCCAAAATTGGTCGCAATAGCTTTTTGCTTTGCTCGTGTCCGGATCCGTGTGTGTGTCTGTGTCACCATTTTCACCATCGTTGTTCCTCTAGCCTCGAAAAGTGAGTAATCACTCACGATTAACATTCTTATAGTTAGTAAATTTGATTTCACTTGAAATGACAATTGAACTATGTTGTTAATTTTGAATTGCTAGTTATTTAATTATTAAACATGATATGCCATTATCTGTAATTGTTCACCAGTGATATACGACACTATATCCTGTTGTGTATATTTTATTTTATTTCTCACTATGCCTGTTGTTGATATGTTATAATTTATCATATTTTTTCTCACTCTGCAAGTTTCTTGTTAGTTTAGAAATCCCTATGGGTTGAAATGATACATACCCGAACGATATTATAGATTAAGGGAAAATCTTTATGGGTTGAAATGATAAACCCAAGCGATTTTCATTGATTTTAAATTTTAGGATTACGGGTTGAAATGATATATACTCGTAAATATTTAAATTTTGGATTGAAATGATAAATATCCGTAATAGGATATAAAATTATATACGGACACCGTTGGTCTATATTTTGAAAATGATTTCCAAAGTTTTGACAGGAAATATATGGGTTTTAATAAATATTGGTTTTAAAAAATAATATATATATATATATATATATATATATGTGTGTGTGTGTTATTTTATATAAGTCTAAATTTTATATTTTTTTTGGAAATTTAAACTTATAAGTTGGTTTTGAAAATAAAAATTTTAAGATTTTACTTATAATTTTACTATTTTAATATATATATATATACAGATTTTATATAAAATAAATTAATAATAAGATTTAATTATTAAAATTTAATTTAATTTGTATATAATATGTTTAAAGATTTATTTAAATTTATATTGATATTTTAAAAATAAATTTTTATAACTTCAATAATAAAGGTTGGGAAGATGAATTAATGTTCACCTGGAATTTAAAATTTGTTTATAATTGAATTTAGATAACCATTAATCTAAACTTATTGAATTTGAGATTTTAAGGATATGATTTATGCCTTGATTTTGATTAAAGGTGATTAAAGGAATATTTTAAAATTCAAATAAATTGAAATGGGATATTTATTTTATTTAGATTTGAAATTTGAGATTGATTTAAATGATTATTGGATTGATTAAGTGAATGTTTCAAAAAGAAATAATAATAAAGTTAAATTTGAAGTGTAAATGGAATGTATCAAATCGAGTTATTATAAATGGTTGAATATTTAAACTTTGAAACCTACTAATATTTAAATGGTTTAATTTGTAGTTCAAATCTATATTTGAAATCTATATAAATTAAAATGGTATATTGAGAGGTTGAATTGAATTGAAATTAATTAACTGGGATTGAATTTAATTGAATTTTTGGAATTTGATTTGATTTGAATCGATTTGTGAAATTGGAGGAAACTGTTTTATTACATAAAGTATTTTTAGTATATGAACTACTTTAAATTTATAACTATTTTAATATATATACTATTTTCAACATCTAAACTATTTAGGTGGAGAGTGTTATGATTTCCAAAGTGTTATGATTTTGAAAGTGTTATGATTTCCAACGTGTTATGATTTCAAAAGCGTTATGATTTCAAAAGTGCTATAAATTTTAAAAGTGTTACGATTCCAAAAATGAATATTATTTAAAGTGAGTAATGATATTGAATTAATAAGGATTTGGAATGAATACGATATTTTGATATGAAGTACGAACTATTTGAAATGAAATGGCCACGGTGTGAAATAAGTGTTTGGTTGTTAAAGAGACCGAGATCGGATATTGCATACTCTCTGCCAATACCGAAATCACTTTAATAACTATGTATGCGGTGGAATTCTAGAATGAAGTAGGATGGTTTGGTAATGATTCTATATGGTATTTACATAGCCTTCACTCCCGTGAGTCGGCTTGATGTGGCTAAAATAGAAGCCACGCCGGGCTAAGTGAGGTCATTCCTCCGATCGGGCACATTTCTTCGATACCATTATGTTTCTTTTGTGATTTGATTGGGTGCACCTTTGATTTAGGATTGTGCCATGAGGTGGCCGGTAGCAGCTGCTATGCGTTACCATGAGTTTGAATATGCAAATAGTATACCTACCCTGGCATTGCCTCACGTGCCTTGTCACATGCCCTATCGCGCCTTCTATGAGTTTGGTTTATACCATACCTATGGAGTACCCTCTGATAGCCCTTTAGTTTACGGAGAAATTACGGTACTGTATAGACTATGGGAATGTATAAAAATGTGTTAAGGGGAATATGGGTAACGCTTGAACGCTATTACAATACTTTACTATAGACACTATTATAATAGCGTATTGTACTGCATGATAGATATTTCCATAGACCCTTAGAGGATGGAAATCCCAAACATCTTTTAAGTTACTTGTATTTCAGTTAACATTTCACTTGATTTGAATTTACTGGTATAAGAATGTTAATCCTGACTCGAGTGTTTTGTGTTTTGCTTATGCTCGGGTCAGATTAAGTGTCACAGCATTTGAGACCCACCTTTGGAGATTGGAGATTTATTTGAAGATCTATCTATCTAGATTTTAGTTATTTCGTTTTATTTCAGTCATTTACGTTCAGACTCGTTAGTTGCTTATGTATTAGAGATTCATTTATATTTGAGATTCTATTATATTTCGTTTCAGACTCTAATGTTTCATAGAAATTTCATGAACTACTATTTATCTATTCCGTTGCTTATTGTTATATTACTCTGAGTCTGTGATTCTGCGATTGATTTATTTACTATATATGCTAAGTTTTGCCAATTATGAATTAACAATCTGACATTTTGGGAAATTCATGTCCAACATGGGCGGACGCGAATGGTTCGAAATAGCGGGTCGTTACAGTTGGTATCAGAGCTCTGGTTTAGGCAAAACTTAGTATATGGAGTAAAAATTAGATACAAAATCATAATCATTCGATCTTGAATTTCTTTCTCTCTGACTCGGATTCCCTTTGAAATTTTGAAACTTTACCCTTTGTTTTGAAATCCATTCTTGTCTCTTCCTATTCGTGTTCTTCTTGATTCTGGAGCATCCCAAAGCTCCACTTCGGTTGACCTCTATATTGAATTTTAGAACATCTTGCCACCTCAACTGGCAACTTCGCCCTTGGGTGTGTCTAAATCTATCGGCAGTCCCGCCAATTTAATTTGTGAAGGGGTGAAACTCCTTTACAACAAGCATCGATTCACCGAAAATTTCTACGCCCTCGGTTTAGATGGTATTATTTCTTGCAAAGCCCGAATTGTCTCCAGTAGACGATTAGGGTAATTCCCTTGTAATTTGACTCCATTCCAATAATCATAAATTATCCTGGTATTGGATGAAGTCGCTTCTCTTCCTCCCAAGCAGGAAATTGAATTTCCGCATCGATTTTTATTCCACAATCTCGGTTGACCCGGTTAAGGTCGTCGTGATTTATATAAGTCTACCCATCTTTTCTCTTTTGTAATCTATCAATCTTTTCTCACTTTCAAGCCTACTTATTTTAGTTAAAATTCACTTTGACTTGGCTTTGTCTAAATTTGAACCTCTATCCTTGTTTTACGATCCATTCTTGAATCATCTTATGAGGGAGTGTATTTGTAACTGATATTAAAATGTTTATATCGTGTTGTTTGAGTTGTTAAGTTTGAACTTTAGGTTTCGATCAATTCATCTAGCCAACGCTATCAGTAGGAATTCCAAAACACTTGAACAGAGCAAACCGACACTAATATTGTTTTCAAAATTTGTAAATGAAATAATATTGTGTATAATTGTATTATATATATATATAGGTATAATTTTCTGAAATTAAATAGTTAAATGAATTGGTTGTTAGAAATGATAATATTTTATTTTCATTTATTGATTTGTAAACCACTGACTATTGCAACATGATATAAATAAATGAAATTATAAAACATGGTTTATAAATTTCATTTGAAATGAAATGAACTTAAATTAAAGATTGAGAATTAAATTTCCGATGCGCTTAAAAATAATTAGTTTTTAAAGTTTTGGAATATATTATTTGAAGATATTTCCACATGAAAATTGTTTTCAAAGAATTTTTAAGAAGAAAATCAGTATTCTCCTCTTTTGTCAGTGGAAAATAGTTTCGGTGATGACTGCATCATCATCGACATTCATTTTCGAGTCTCAAAAGTGAGGGACCACTTAACACCTTTGCTACATTCTTATTTTGGAAAATGGATTTGATTGGAATTTCTTGAGTATGAAATATATATATATATATATATATACTTATTTCAAAATGGTAGGAAGTGAAACCGGGAATTTAATACTTAAATTCCGTGTCAAGTTAGAGTTTTCAATTATTGAAATGAATCAAAATTTTGAAATATTTAAAGTGTTTAAAATTTAAAATGGGATTTAAATAACTAGAATAGTTGAACTGCAATAAAATTAATTTGCATAAGAATCAATTACATTCTAATATATATATTACTTACCTAAAATAGTCAAAAAGTTAAAATGTTAGGGTGAATATTAAATTGAAGGTTATACAAGAGAAAACTTGAAGTAATCAATTGTTCAAGCTGAAATCTTGCTTAATAAAAATGTTGTAAATAAAAGGTAAATTTGTATAGTGTTCAATTATATTCAAAGACATTAATAAAACTTATTTGGAAGGGTTTGAATGTAATTGAATAATATATAATAATAAATAAGATATCCAAAATGAATTTTGTTAGGAAATTTATAGAAAGATTTTTTAGGCGATTATAATAAATTTTATACATTTAACCTATATTTCAAGATAGGTCTGTGAAATGAATTTAATAATAAAGGAAAATTGTTATTTAAGGAAATAAACACAACTTAAGAATAGTGAAATTGAAATTTTAAGTGGAATTAACTCAACTAAAGATAAATAGATTTAATAAATGAGTTGAATCAAATAAGTTTTGTTTTAAAAGAAATTTTTGTATCAAATATTAATAAATTGAAACAAATCAAATTGAATGGAAATAGCTTGATTTGAAATCAACAAAATATGAATATAAATGAATATTATTTATCAAATAAAATGGATTGAAACCAAATTAATTGAATAGAAATCGATTTAAAAACTAAATAGAATTTATATGGTTTGAATTAATAGTTTGAACTAACAATTTTGAATTGAATGACTATTTATTGATTTAATAAAATGGATTAAACAAAATTGTTGAATATATATTAATTTAAATTGAAATTTATATGACATTGAATTTATTATGTATTTCAAAATCAATCTATCGTTTCTGTTACTTTTTTCTCCTACCTCCTTCCTTTTCGGTGACGAAAAGTTTTGAGTGGGGAGAGTGTAATTTATTAACATAATTTAACTGAATTTTTGTGAAATTATAAGTAATTGAATTTGGAAATAAAAATTTGATATTTGGAATAGTCTATTTAAACATAGAAAATGGTAAATTTTCATTAGAAATATGGAAGTTTATTTTGTTGTGTAATTTCCAATTTCAATTTAAATTAGTTAAATTTGATGAAAATAAAATATTTTGAAAATATGAATATTTTTGTACAATATAAATGTAAACTATTTTCTGAGTAAGAGGACATCCTTCATTTCGTCAAATTTGAACTGTTGTTGCTCCGTTTATCTTATTTTCGACATTTTAGGAGCATTTTCAGCATCGAATATCGACTTTTGATGAAATGATCGTATCGTGGATATCTGTGTGCATTCAATTCATCTCGTTGTGCTGATCTTTATAGTATATTCATTTGTACATTTTGATGTCCGGTATGCAGCGAAATCTATGAAACGATTAGCCATACCGGCACACATTTCAAATGTGTCTATTTAGTTGTCCACTTGCTCAAATCAAACAGCTGTTTCCTTTTATTAACTCCTGAATTCGCGTGCATGACTTTTGGTTATTTCCATTTTTTTATTTATTGGTTCGTTCTGCCTCTTCCGTTTCTCTGCCGTTCTAGCTGAAAATTAATTATATGCGTTGCATATATTCAATTGCCTGTGAAATCCCTCAAACCCATACCTGCTCGTCCATATTTAGCTTTGAACTAGTCATTCCTTTTCCATTCTCTTCTCTTTCGTTCTATAGAAAAATATGGAAGGCAATTAGTATAATAGAGTTATTTATATAGGACCTGCACGTCTTCCTCTGCCCGAATCTCTGCACATTACCCCTTCTTCTCCTCCAGCCTTAGCACGACCATCATCAACCACTATTCCGCTCTCTCCACTCGACCATGCTCATAAGCCTACCCCACGACCCATCTACATGAAAGCAGCCCACGCCACTCGAACAACCCGTGCTCACCCTCACCGAAGAGCCTCCAACATGCAGTCTTGAACCTCCACCGCTTCGCCGTGCCAAACTACCGCCCCTACCTCTTTCAATCTCCCACGGAGACAATCTCAATCTCCCACGAAGACCATCTCCACTACAACTGTGCTCATCCTTCCCTCTCCATCTTTGACAGCCACAAGCTTCCACTCCACGCGTGCAGCTTTATCCTCACCATCGAGAAAACCTCCGCCATTCCTTACTTTTTGCCACCGTCCCCCTCGCATCACCGAAACCGAGACAGCCTATAGCTTGTATATGTATATGTATATGCACATATATATTTTTTTGCTTGTATATGTATAGGTTTGCGTTCTTTAGTACTCATTGTGTTAAATATAGGCTAGGGATATTTTGATTATATTATTTGTGTTTTATTTAAGTATGTGTGTTTTCAAATATATTATATACGTAGATATTTGATTTTTAAATGTATGTTGATTTGAAAATAAAATATATATGGTTATATATATGTCTAAAGTAATATATAATATGTTAGCTGTATATATAGCTTACACTAGTAGTATATATATGATTTGTCTGTTTATACAAAAAGTTCTCAATATAATACCATATCTACAGCTTCTATATTTGGTATTGAAGAAATCTGTTCATCACTTTTTTTTACTATTTCCCAGAACCTGCTTCATGTCTTCCTAAAAATATATATATAATAAATAAAGGAGTATAGGGTTTTACTGATCTTTGAATATGACATGTATATATCGATTTTAAAATGTATTTGTCTAAAGAAATAATGACATTTATATATATATATATATATATTGATTTATATCACACACACAAACATACATACATACAAACACTACAAGGGGATTAAAGATTTCCGGCGGCCGTCGGAAGCCGTCGGCCGCCGTCGGAAAAAGCCGTCGAAATATACTGCGTCGAGGAGCAGTATTTCCGACGACTTCCAACATAGGGTGCCGCACCAGTTTTCGACGGATTTCGACGGCTTCCAACGATTTCCGACAGATTTCGACAAATGTCGAAAGCCGTCGGAAATATGTTGCTACAGGCTGTCAGTAGCCGTCGGAAGCCGTTGAAATTTTGACATGTAAGCTGTCGCTAACCGTTGGAATCCGTCGGAAATCTGCTATTTTTTTTAAATTTCGCTGCAAATATAGCCTTCCAACCACATTTCTCTTCCAAACACTATTATATCAATACTGCACAATACATTATACAATATTCCAACCAAATATCAAAACCCAAACTACACAATATTCAATAAACACACAAATAAATAAAATTACATCAAAATAAAATACATAATATACATAATCATTCCAACTTTAACAATAATCCTAACAATAAGTGTTCTACCATGTAATTAATACAAAAATTCATGAACATCCTCATCCACATCCTCATACAACTACAAAACCAAGTGTATCAAACATAATTATACATAAATCAACAATTACCTACACCGTCTACCAAATCATTCAAAACTAAAACAAAACATACCTGAACGAACAAGCAAACGAGCAATGAATCAATCTCTTCCAGATCCAGAGCCAGTCGAGGAAGGAAAGCGGCCAACAAACTGCTGCATATACTCCAGCATCTGTGTGGTCTGCATGGCCTGTTGGCGGTTCTTCTCCTCCAGTTGGGACACTCTAGTCCGCAATATGCTAGATCGTTCTGAGCTCTACTTCGACGTCCCCTACTCAGACTACTGGCCTGCAATAATGGAAAATAAATAAAATCCAAGTTTATTATTTTGAAAAGGTCAAAGTATCATATTTGAAGTATTTTAAGATAAAATAAATTATTTACCACTTGATTGCCAAATCCGTATCGTCGACCATGCTCTGCTGGATCCATAACGGACTCAAAAATAGCGTCCTCCTCATCAGTCATCAGCTGATCTCGTCCCATATCAGCAAGGAGTTTCTACCGCTGCTCCATAAACTTCTCCTGCATTAACAAATTAATAATACCATAACTTATATCATTATAGTTTAACAAGCAAAACCGTTACTGATAGTGAATAAAATGAAATATGCTTACATGGCTTTTGCTGGATTTATCGTCCTGCCATGTATACGAAATAGCCCCGTCTGGATTAACATGCTCGACAGCATGCGTACGGGTGAACACGTCCATATAGCCGACAGGACCATGTGCCTCGGCTTCCTGAAGTTGATTGTTACATATAATTATTATACATTTAAAATCATATAGCATAAACTATTTACATTTATTATTCAGTAAATTTATCAACTCCTGCCGAAACTACTGAAACGACTTCGATCCTCCACGATGAGTGACGAGATTCTTATTTCTATTTACAATGTTTCTACCCGACTCTGCCTGTACATTCAAAATTTGATATATTATTTTTCGATCACGTCAAATTAATAATTCAAAAAAATTTAGTATACTTGCCTTCGCCTCGTCCGTCTCCCAATATCACAACCAAGCTTGCCACACGCACTCTCTCATCCACCGTGGTTTCTTACCAGATTTCTCAATCTCAAATATCGTGTCCCTGTAGTTCTTGCGCATCTTCTGCATCCAGTATCCTCATGCCAGCATCATATCGTATGTCCGGATGTCTATCTCAGCCCGTGATTCACGATAAAAAGTAAAAAAAAATAGATTACACTTTAAACGATAAACAGTAGAAAACTGACAAAAACGAATTAAAAATGGAAAAAGAAAAATATACATACTAGGACATCCTGCCATATACACTCTATGATGTGAGGAGGCATGTTATCCCACTTCGGCCAGCAAGCACTCATCGTACTACGATAATAATCTCTAGAGACATCCAGCACAACCTTCGAGGGAAGTAGGTCGAACCCCCAGTTTTTAAGTACGATATAGATAAGTACGTACGTATATCATAAAAAAATAAGATGCTGAATAAAATTTAATTCTTACCCCTCTGCTCAAGTGACTAACGAAACTACTAGACGCTGTGGCTCTTGCGATGGGCCACTATCATCGCCTCCTGACGATCGGGAAGAGCTCCTACCTCTATATGACATAATGATAAACCTGTGACATATACACATCATTATATAAGAGAATAATAACATGATAATGAAATATATTTCATATGAAAATGACATCAACGGTATAAATTGCTTAATTAATGACTGAAATGGAAATAGAAATGCAAGTGTGTTATACCTGATTCATAATAGGTGTACTCTTCCGACGATAAGCAGATTTCATTGCATTTTTAATAAAAATTGCTAAATAAATGACAAATGGAAATGACATAAAACATGTAAACAATGGTAAATGGATTTGATTTTATAGTTACATCAATTTCATAATACATCAAGAATTCAACATAGTTACATCAATTGCAAAAAAACAGATTTAGATTTATATCAGTCATCATCATCTTCTGATTCAGATTTGGTCTTATTTTCGACGATATTTTCCCTTGCACCGTCAAACGCTTCTACCAAAACATTTGATTCATCGATCAAAGGACCAAAATGTATATGATCATCTGTAATTATTATTTCGTTATTTTGCTCAAGATCTGCCCGATAAGCTTGTTCGTCCGGAATATTCTTCCCATCGAATGTGAATCTGGCCTTTGTTTTAAAAACTGCAGACCAATCTGCTTTATCTCTTTTTAGAGACAGATAAGGAGCGTAATAAACTTGCAATGCTTGTTTGACTAGTACAAAAGGATCATACTTGTGATAATGCGATGTATGCTTTATTTCGATAAGATTATAATCCTTGTGCACATTAATTCCAGAACCTGGAACATTGCTAAACCAATTGCATCTAAATAGAAACACCTCCTCCGCGGGTCGTGAGAAATATGCCAGTTGCAAAATTTGTGTTAGAATGCCATAAAAATCATTTAAGTGATTTTCTGGATTGTCACTACCTTTAACAAATACACCAGTATTATTTATTAATTTTTCTGCACCGTATTCTTTGGTGTTAAATTTATATCCATTGACGAAATATATTGGATATGTCTTGACCACTCTTTTTGGTCCTATCGCAAGATGTTTCAACCCTTCGTCAGCAACACAATTTCTTGGCTCATAAACATAATTTGAAAACCAACCGGAAAATTCTTTACTGAGATCTCCGTTCGGATGTTCACATTCATAAACACTGTTTATATAAACAAATTATTACATTAGGTTATACACGCGCATGCATTATAGAAAAGAATAAAACACAAATTATGATTTCAGATTACCTAACAAACGGTGCAACCTTGGCACAATTTAGAAGAATATAAGTGTGTGCTACATGAAGATCTCTATCGTCTAGCCATATTTTTACACATTTTCCAGAACGCCGACCATGTTGTCTAAAAATAGAGAATATTGCTTGAGAGGACTTTTGTTCGTCGCCTTCGTCATTACGAGGAACACTTTGAATTGGAATATTCACATGGTCATTGAAATAGTGAGTGAAAAAGAACGAAGCTTCTTCTTCGATGTAAGATTTACATATCGAACCTTCAACTCGTGCTTTTTGCCTCACGTTTTTCTTCATATGATTCAAATATCTATGCAAAATTAATTTATATTAACTTCATCTTTTAAATGCAATTAGATTACGTTATGACATATTACATACCTCTCAAATGGATACATCCATCCATATTGGACAGGACCTCGAAGTCGTGATTCAGAAGGGAGATGAACAGGTAAATGTTCCATTACATTAAAAAACCTGGCGAAAATATTTTCTCTAATTTGCAAAGCAATATAGGAATGTCCACTTCAAGTTTACGTAAACGTTGCACTTTTAAAGTAGTCGAACAAAGCTCTTTGTAAAACATACTAAGCTCCATTACTACCTTCCAAACTTTTAACGGCAATAGTTCTTTGAACATTACGGGAAATAAAATTTCCATCATTATGTGACAGTCGTGACTTTTCTTTCCGCTCAATCTACCATTTTTACAGTCAACACATCTACGAAGATTTGATGATATCCCTTCAGGAAATTTTAACCCTTCCACCCATTTTAACACAGCTTTAACTTGATTATTATCTAATTCGTAACATGCTTTGGGTTTTTTTACTGTCATTTGGTTTCATATGAAGCTCAGGACGTTTGCATAATTCTTCTATATCACGTCTTGATTTCAAATCATCCTTCATCTTCCCTTGCACATTCAAAATTGTGTTAAAAACATTATCAAATACATTTTTCTCATTGTGCATCAAATATATGTTATGGCTAAGTAGAAGATGTTTCCAATACGGCAACTCTCAAAAAATAGTTTGTTTGCACCAGTTATGAACGACAGATTTGCCTTCAATTTCTGTTTGCTCGCCAGTTTCATATACCTTTGGATAGTCGTTAATAAGTTCATATATGTCTTCGCTTGACCATATCGTCGGTGGTTGTCTGGTTTCTACTCTATTAGCTAAAAAAAATTTCTTGTCTCCTCTGAAGGGATGATTTACATGGAGAAAATGTCGATGACAGTCAAACCATGAAATTTTGTTACCATTAGGTAAAGAAAACGCTCGTGTTTCATCCATGCAATAGGACATGCTAGACGATCGGTAGTACTCTATCCCGAAAGCATTGCATAGGCAGGAAAATCACTTATAGTCCACAACAAAGAAGCAAATATACGAAAAAATTTCTCCTTGGACACATCGTATGTTTCTACTCCTTCGTTCCATAGTATTTTTAACTCCTCAATCAACGGTTGTAAATATACATCGATTCCTTATGTCGGATCGTCGGGGCCAGGAACGACAACAGTAAGAAACATATATTGCGTTTTCATATACATCCATGGAGGTAAATTATACGGTGTGACAATAATGGGCCAGGATGAATATTTAGAACCAAATTGAGAAAATGGAGAAAAACCGTCCGTACATTATCCTAATCTAACATTTGAACTCTCCACTGCAAAATTTGGATACATTTTATCGAAATGCTTCCATGCATCTCCATCGGCCGGATGTGTCAACGTACCCTCTTCCGCCGTTCTCACGCTATGCCATCTCATATGAGATGCAGTTACTGAAGATGCATATAATGTTTGAAGTCTTGGAGTTATGGGTAAGTAATGCATACGCTTGTACGGAACTTCCTTCCCCGTCTTTTTTCTTGGTTTGTGTCTCTCCTGGTTACAAACTTTACAATTTCTAGGGCTTGCGTCTTCTTTTCAAAACAACATGCAACCTTTTAAACATGTATCTATTTTCTGATAAGGTAAACCAAAAGCCGACATAAGTTTTTTAACTTCGTAGTGATTTTCGCACGTTAGATTATCGGGCGGCATATGTCCTTTTGCAGCTTGTACAACATCCGTAAACCCAGCTTCAGTGATGTTGTATTTTGACTTCATCGCAATTTATTCTGTGATTACTGACAGTTGAGTGCTGCTTTTACAACCATCCCAAATAGGTTTCTTAGCAGCATCTAGTAAATCATAAAAAAAAATTGCTACAATATTTGGTTCTTCAACATTTCCATCATCGTCATCAACTTCAACCATCGGAAATTTTGATCGTGCTGCATCTTCAACCATATTTTGTATACGGATCGTCGAAACTATTTCGTTAACGACACTTTCAGACTCTACAGAAGTATTTGCTACAACTTCTCCATGCCGATCCCAAACATAATACTCGGGTGCGAAACCGTTTTGGCACAAATGAACTTTCACAATATCTGGTAACAAATACTTCAAATGTCTACACCTACTACACGGACAATGAATTTCTGGATCGTTTCCGTTATTACTTAAAGCGAATTCAACAAACATGTTTATACCATTATAAAAATCTTCTTTTATTGAGCTCCTCAGTCCTTTTCTTTGGTACATCCATCTCCTCCGATCAACAAAATAGTCAATCATTTTTCCTATTTGACAAAATGAGAAGTTCAAAATTTAATATTTATTTTGAAGAATACAAATTCAAAAAAGATTATTTCATGCTCATATAATATTTGAATTTAAAGAACAACTTCACAAATTTAAAAATATTTTCAAATAGGGCATATTTTATTTTTTAACGTATCGATATAAAAGTTTGTATAAATTTTTTTTTTATTGGTCAGGCATCCTACTTCCCATTACAAACACCATAATCATTTACATTTCGTATATTACTTCGTCTCAAACGATTCAATAAAATTTCGGCAGCATTTCCTTTTTGTTCCTGCATTGTACACAAATGCGTGTACGCAGGAAACAAAAAAGAAAAGTTAGGCCGAAATTTTATGAACCGTTTGAGACGAAATAGTATACAAAATGTAAATGCTTACTGTGTTCATAACTTTTCTAGTACAGGGACATATCTGACAAACATTGTACCAGATGAATATAAATGGTCGTATTTCGAAAAAAACGACTATTTATACAACGATCATGTACAACACTCATCAAACGGGGCCAAAAACTCTCTAAGAGGCATTTGTCAATTATATGCGCGCATCTTATGAAAAATACAGTTTTACTCACTGTTCACGTGTACAAAAATATATATTAATTTAACACATTTATTCGACGTACTACATCAACTTAAGGCTGGTTTAACATTTTTGTCATTTTTCAGTACACACAATTATAATTTAGACTCATGCATTTTTTCATAAGTCAATACATGCACAATGTAATACTCCTAGTTCATTCATTCATTTTATCTTATTCCAACTAACATATACAATCGTAGAATCAAGGCATACACAATGATTTACATATACATGAATAACCATAAATTATATATGTTTTTCACAATTTCACGATACAAGATGAAATATGTACACCATGTGATGCTATAAACCGTTATTACGTTATCGGAAACAATTGCAATTACTAATTCGTCCTAATTTACCAATTTATGCAAATCTAGAATTAAGGCAAAACCTGATTTTTTCACAAAAATAAGAGATTATACCTGAGATTAAGAGCAAGAGGTGTTGAATTCACAGCGGGAAATGAGAAAAAATCACGAAATCAGCGATTGGTGGTGGAAAATGGCGATTTTGGGTTTTTTTTGTGAATTTGAGTTGCTGGAAAATGAGGAAGAAAGGCTCGGCCGAGTTGCAGGTAATCGCGATTTTCCGACGGCTTCCGACGGCCGCCGACGGCCCGTCGGAAGCCGTCGGAAAATAGCCTCGAAAGCCGTTGCTCTCACCCATCGCTATTTGGCCATTTTTTAGTAGTGATATATATATATATATATATATATATTTGATATTATCGAATTCTTTGCTTTTCTTTCTGGGCTAACTTCTACATTTACTTCTTATTATATAAATATTTTAAAGTTTATATTCCAAAAGGAAATAATAATATATAAACTTTTATACATGTGTTGGTTCGTATACATTTTGGCTTGAAAAGAAGCTGCTCTTTCTTATTGTTAGTACGTTTGATTTTTTTTCAAAATGTATATAGGTTTTTATTTTATGTTTTAATTCGAATGTTGATTCTTTTACTATAATATATGGATATTTGATTTAATATGGGTTTAAAGCGTATAGTGATTTTATGAAAAGACTGTATGTTTTGATTTTAAATTAAAATAATTGTATATATTTTATTTTAAAAATGATTTTTTATATGTATATAGTTTATATATAAGTTTACTTATATAATTAATCTTCATCCAATCCAGTTCATCGCGCTATGCTTTTGTCTCGCCACTATCCAAAATTTGTCGCAACATTATTTTGCTTTTCTCGTGTCTGTATCCGTGTGTGTCCGTGTCACCATCTTCACCATCGTTGTTCCTCTAGCCTCGAAATATATGGGTTTTAATAAATATTGATTTAATATATAAATATATATATATATATATGTTATTTTATATAAGTCTAAATTTTAGATTCTTAAATTTTATGTTTTGGAAATTTAAACAAATAAGTTAGTTTTGAATTTTTTTTAAGATTTTACTTATAATTTTACTATTTAATATATATATATATATATATATTTATATAAAATAAATTAATTATAAGATTTAATTTAATAAAATTTAATTTAATTAGTATATAATATGTTTAAATATTTATTTAAATTTATATTTATATTTTAAAAATATTTATTTTATAACTTTAATATTAAAGGTCGGGAAGATAAATTAATGTTGACTTGGAATTTAAAATTTAGATAAGCATTGATTTAAACTTATTGAATTTGAGATTTTAAGGTATGATTTATGCCTTGATTTTGGTTAAAGGTGATTAAAGGAATATTTTAAAATTTAAATAAATTGAAATAGGATATTTTATTTTATTTGAATTTGAAATTTGAGATTTTATTTAAATGATTATTGGATTGATTAAGTAAATGAGTAAAAAATGAATAATAACAAAGTTAAATTTTAAGTGTAAACGGAATGTATCAAATTGAGTTATTGTAAATGGTTGAATATTTAAACTTTGAAACCTATTGAAATTGAAATGGTTTTTATTTGTAGTTCAAATCTATATTTGAAATCTATATAAATTAAAATGGTTTATTGAGAGGTTGAATTGAATTGAATTGAAATTGATGAACTAGGATGGAATTTAATTGAATTTTTGGAATTTGAGTTGATTTGAATCGATTTGTGAAATTAGAGGAAACTATTTTATTATATAAGTACTTTTAATATATGAACTATTTTAAGTCTATAAATATTTTAATATATATACTATTTTCAACATCTAAACTGTTTAAGTGGAGAGTGTTATGATTCCGAAAGTATTATGATTTCCAAAGAATTATGATTTCAAAAGCGTTATGATTTCGAAAGTGCTATAAATTTTAAAAGTGTTACGATTCCGGAAATGAATAGTATCTTAAAGTGAGTGATGATATTGAATTGATATGGGTTTGGAATGAATACGATATTTTGATTTGAAGTATGAACTATTTGAAATGAAATGGCAATGGCGTGAAATAAGTGTTTGGTTGTTAAAGAGACTGCGAACGGATATTGTCATACTCCCGACCGATACCGAAACTATTTTAACAACTGTGTACATGGTGGAGATTCCAAAATGAAGTAGGATGGTTTGATAACGATTCTATATGGTATTTACGTAGCCCTGACTGCCGTGAGACAGCTTGATGTGGCTAAAACAGGAGCAACATCGGGCCAAGTGAGGTCATTCCTCCGTTCGAGCACATTCCTTCGATACCATTCTATTGATTTTGTGGTTTGATTGGATGCACCTTTGATTTGGGGGTGTGCCACGAGGTAAACAGTAGTAGCTGCTATGCGTTACCACCAGTCCGGATAAGCAAACGGTATATCTACCTTGGCATTGCCTCGCGTGCCTTGTCACATGCCCTATCGCGTCTTCTACGAGTTTGGTTTGTACCATACCTTTGGAGTGCCCTCTGATTGCCCTCCAGTTTATGGAGGAATTACGGTACTGTATAAACTATGGAAATATATAAAAATGTGTTAAGGGGGATATGAGTAGCGCCTTAACGCTATTTTAATACTTTACTTTATTGTAGACACTATTATAATAGCGCATTGTACTATATAGTTGATAATTCCACGCACCCTTACAGGATGGAAATCTCAAACATCCTTTAAGTTGCTTGTATTTCAGTTGACATTCACTTGAGTTGAATCTACTGGTATAAGAATGTTAATCCTGATTCGAGTGTTTTGTGTTTTGCTTATGCTCAGGTCAGACTGAGTGTCACAGAATTTACAACTCATCTTTGGAGATTGTAGCTTTATTTGAAGATCCATCTATCCAAATTACAATTATTTCAATTTATTCCAGTCATTTATGTTTAGAATCGTCAATTGCTTATGTGTTAGAGATTCATTTGTATTTGAGATTCTGTTGTATTTTGTTTCAGACACTAATGTTTATAGAAGCTTTATGAAGTACTATTCATCTATTCCGCTGCTTATTGTTATATCACTCTGTGTTTGTGATTCCGCGATTGATTTATTTACTATACATGTTAAGTTTTGCCAATTATAAATTAACAATCTAACATTTTGAGAAATTCAAGTCTGACATGTGCAGATGCGAATGGTTCAAAATAGCGGGTCGTTACACCTTCAGAAAGCCCATTTTGAATTGTTTTCCAAGTAAACATCCTTCGCACACCTGATTATGATGGCTTATGCATGGTAATCCTCTTACCATTTCCTTCTTGGGGAGCAATTCCGGTTCTCTGATGTTAAGATGTCCAAAACGAAGATGCCAAAGCCAAGAGGCTTCTTTGTAGCACACCTTAAGGCATTGTAGGACATCATTTTCAATGTTGAGCATAGACATTCTATTTCTTGACATT
This sequence comes from Allium cepa, assembly GCA_030765085.1. Taxonomy (NCBI): domain Eukaryota; kingdom Viridiplantae; phylum Streptophyta; class Magnoliopsida; order Asparagales; family Amaryllidaceae; genus Allium; species Allium cepa. The sequence continues at coordinate 680,953,759 of CM060932.1, read as the reverse complement.
GGTACCTTAGTAATGAATTTACTTGCACCATCTCTTATAGAAAGGTTATTATCTTTTAATCGAATAACATAACCTTTCTCTAAGAGTTGTAATAGGCTCAAGATGTTTCTCTTCATGTTTGGAACATAATAAACATTAGAAATTAATTAGTGCTTTCCATTCTTCACTCGGATAGAAACCATTCCTTTACGTTTCACTGCTATCTTTGATTCATCTCCAAATGCAACGTTTCCCTTCACCAATTCATCAAGCTCCACACACATGTTTTTCTTCCATGCATATGGTTGCTTGCATCGATATCTAGGTACCATTGATTTTCCTCACCTTTTTCATTTTCTTTGTAAGCTGGTAGTAATGTACCATCCTCTTGATTTTTTCTTTAACGTATTCGGTCTTATCTTCAACTTTATTGTTTCTTAAAGCTCTACATTCGGAAGCATAGTGTCCAAATTTCTCAAAATTGTAGCATTTAACGCATGACTTGTCATACCTTGAATTTCCTCTCACACAACCTCTTGTTGAGCTTTCTCCTCTTTTATTGTTGTTGCTGTTGTTGTTTTCATTGTTGGGCCTCCAACCTCATCCATGTCCATTTCCATGACCTCTTCCTCTTTCTTGGCCACAACCCCATCTTTTTTGGTTTCAATTATTTTCTTCCTTTTTTGAATCAATTTGTGTCTTCAGAACTTGCTCCATGATCTCTTCTTTCTTCTTTTTCTTTTCTTCTTAAGCGTGCAATGAGCCTAGAAGTTCCTCTATTGCCATGATCTTCAAGTTTTTTATTTCTTCAATGATGGCGACAATATGTTTGAACTTTGGATCTAATGATCTTAGAATCTTCTGCATAATTCTTGCATTATCTATCTTCTCACCATTTCTTTTTTAGATTATTACTAACCACTAAAACTCTTGAGAAGTAATCAGAAACAAGCTCACCTTCTTTTATATGCAAAGTTTCAAACTCTAATCTTAAAGTTTGAAGACGAACCTTTTTGACTTGATCAGCTCTCTTGTAAGATGTTCGAAGCTTCTCCCATACTTCTTTTGCTAACCTCGATCTCGAAACCTTCTCAAAAGTATCATAATCCAATGCTTGAAATAGAAAGCCTTCTTGTCTCTCGTCCTTGAGTTTCTCAAAGTATCCCCTTGAGTTTGAGATAAGCTACCTTCATTTTCTTGTTCAATATAGCAATTCTCCACTACTTCTTATACGTCATGTGCTCCAAGGAGAGCCATCATCCATAAGCTCCAATTGTCATAATTATTCTTGGTGAGCATTAAAACTTGTAAGGGAACGCCGTTATTCGCAATCTCTATCTTTTTTGAAAGAATTTTAAAGCTATGATACCACTTTGTTGAATATTTTTTATGAGAAAGAGGGAGATAACAAAAGAATGTGGCTTTTTGTTGTCGAAAACTTTTCTTTTATTGATGGTAGATTTTTTTCTTGAATGATTGATACAAAATGATGAGAGAGCTCTTCTATTTATAGGACTTCATAGACTATTTTCGAAACACGACTGTCTAAACAATTCTACAAACATGACTCCATACATAATTCTTATTTCTACTATAAAATTCAAGATTTCTCACAAGTTATAATAAATGCAAGAAGACTCTAAAAACTATAATAATAAGAAGCTTCTAGAAATTAACCATAACAAATCAAGTTTAATATTTCAACAGGACCATGCTAGGATCTACAAAAAAATGAATCTATCGCTATTCAAAAAAGTTCTAGCATTATCGTTTAAGCTTCCTATTCAGTGGCCAACATCATCCCATTAAAGAGCCAATTCAAAGAAACCAACAAAACCTGCAGCCACCTCGTTGCCCTACATCGATCATGAGTTTCTGAATTATTTCTTTAGGATAACAAGAGAGCCTATTCTACCGTTTTAGTTTGTCTTTGAGTGCTTAAATTTTATTTTCTCTATTTCAAGTAAAGTGGATTGCTCTTTAAGTTGTGCTTTGGTATAATTCTTCTCTTAAAAAGTGGAAATTACCAAATCTTGGAGATGCTGGTTCTTAGATATTAGTTCTTGTTTCATTTCGGCAAGGAATTGAAACATTAATGCTTAGATTTAACATGGCTATTTTAAAGACTAATTTGAGACATTATATAAGATTAATGAGGAGAAAGTTGTCTCTAATAAGCCTTTAATTTTGTGATATACTTCACGTTAACTGATTAGATCTTTAATTGTTTAGAGATATATTAGTGGTCTCTATTTAGCGATTTTTTGTGTGTTGCCATCGGCATCCATAAATTTATTATACTTACCATTAAATTTTTAATAGATATCAGTTTGTTTTTATATGCTACTTGGCATCAATATTTTTTCATTTGGCTCAAACAGCCGTGTACCTTTCTTTTACCATGGTTTTTCACTATCATACAGTTGTTTAGCTGCCGTTACTTTGCATTCATTAACGGCCTTGTACCATTGTACGATCAGTCGAATAGAAAATTGAATGGTTGTTTGCCTAATAGTATATTAAGTGTTTAGTTGTCTATTAACAAAACAAAATAATGTAGGACAAATTTTCGAAGTAGGCTAGTTTTCGAAACAATTCGTGATTAGCGCTGGCCTTGAAACTTATTATCAAATAAGGCCACTATCTGCCCATCCAACGTCCAATGTCCAACTCAGCGTTTTTGTAACTGTCCATTCATGGGTGAAACTCTTAGTTGTGCCTATAATATTTTTTAAATTGGCGCAACACTTAGTTCCTCCAAGTCAAATATCAGAAATACATTTTTTGGTGCAACTATAAGTTGCACAACATGTTTTCCTAAAGGCGCAACTCATAGTTGCGCCTAAACAATGATGTCATATAAAGGCAGCAACAAACCATACCAACACAAGTTGATCCTGCCTTATTTTTTAGTTGTAACGTTTATTTATTGTTTGACGTGTTACTTTGTTGTCGTTCCATGTTACATACTGTGGATATAACGTACAAAAGCTGCGTTCAAAATAAATCTTAGTTACAGAGCATAGCAACTGACATAGATGTTCGACTAAGAATAACTTATAACAACAAAGTAGCTTACAGAATAAAATTATAAGTTATACAGTACACGAATGACATAAGTAGTAAAAACAATCAAATTATTTATTGTTTCCCGCACGTTCTTCTCTTATGGCCCAAGTTACCGCATTGTCCACATCTATCATGTCTTTTGTCCTACATTTCGTCCATTCCCCTAATTCTTATGGACTTGGGTCTTACAGTATTCCTATGTGTTGGCGGCAGGAGTATAATTGGGCTTTCATATACATCCCAATATCTACTATCGGGCACATGATGAAAAACCGAAGAATAACTTTGTCTATAACTGTCTACTATAAACTAGGACGATATAAGATCATGGTCGGCTCGGTTCGCTGCTCCTCTACATCGTGCACATGCAGTCAAAACATGAGAACATGGAAAATGGACAAGAATAGAAATATTGCATGAACAGCTGCAGTTGTCATTGGCAATATTTACTGTGTAGTTACATACGTTTGTGCCAGTTACTTGCCACTCCGTCAAGCTGAACCGGTTAATGATCATACTGCGTGCTTCTACTGCATATTTTTCCATCATTTTGTCACACGTTGGCGTGAGCGCGGCTGTATATTCTAGTTCATTAGCACGTCTTCTGTAGAAGTAGCTATTAAAACGATGAAAGGTATGTGCTACTAATGCCTTTACCGGTAACGATCTTGCACCTTTTAAAACTCCATTGAAACTCTCCGAAATAGAATTCTATAGAATAATCTTTGTTGCTTTGTAAATTGCCGTTTTCAACTCAAGAAAATTACAACCCTTTCTCACATTTGAACCTTTATGTTTTCCGCCAACATAGGTTGGCTTGCTATTTTTGTCGATGATTAAATCACCATCATAGTGGAAAATAATCGGCACGGTAGTCATAAATTTAGCAAATTTCAAGAAACTAAATTTCAATAATAAATCTAACAAAATTAGCAGAGAAGGGTTTCAAACCTTTACCTCAACTATAGATGAAAGTGAAATCTTATGTTGATCTTTGTCGATTTAAATGAATTTTAGTGGAATCTTGTGTTGATTTCTGAAATATGATGGGTTCGAGGAGTTCTGTTTAAGTAGGGAGGAGTAAAGGGACTATAAACTGCTGTTGGGCCAGTAGAAGCAGCCCATGAATACAGGCGCAACTTTGAGTTGCGCCCATAATGAAACAGGTTAGTACAACATTGAGATGCGCATTTCATGGATATAATCGAGCGCAATTCAAATTTGCACAACTATGTATGCTTATTGCGCAACTTTTAGTTGCGCCTGTAACTTACTACCAAACAGTAGCTCACATAGGAAACAAAATATGCATTTCATGGAAAACCATCATATTTCATGCAAATATAATTCAAATATGTATACGAAAACAACAACAAGTTTGCAAACCCACAAATATATTATAAAATGTATATATCTTGATTGTACATTAACAAAATTCGTCTTCAAATTTGAATACAAGTTCATAACAACATAGTACAACTTCAAATGAAAGCAACCAACCTACAAATCAACATAACACCTAATTTCTTAAGTTTCTAATTTCATATGGTGTTCTTTGTGTTTGAGTCGGAGGTAGTTGAGATGGTCCAGCTTCAACTATGTACCGTCCCAGTTGACTGCCTTGTGAAGAACCCCCACGCCTCTAAAACGTCTTCTTTGGTATGTACGAGCATAAGACCATGTTACCCGACGAATAATCAAAAATAGTGGCAAAGTCCTGTAGCATGTACAATCATTTTATACTTACTCTATCCTTTGAATGGTTCGGAAAAAGACGGGTGCTATAAGAAGAAATACGACAGCTCGTGTGAACTGTTCTCTCCTCAACTGATGAATCGACAGTAGTCTCCCTGCCAATTATAAGGTCATTTATCTATTTAACCTTCAACTCTCTTCTACTAACCTCCACTTCTTGGGGTGGAATTTCCACAAACAAATGGTGACAAACATCATCGGTGTCCATGATACCATAACTGTAATTCAGAACAACACCTTTCATAGGAAGGTCGACCAAAATAGAAACATCTTGCAAAGTAATTGTCATTTCTCCAATGGAAAAATGAAAGGTGCAAGTCTCTGGTCTCCATCTATCGCATAATGTTGTGAGTAAAGACCTATCAAATCTGATATATTTTATCTGCATGAAATACCAGAAGTCCGCTTGATGAAGTAATTGTTGAACTTGGTGATCATCAACCATCTTCATCAGATCTTCGATACTCTACGAATGATCCATACAGTCTACGGGTTTTACACTCTACAAAACAAAGAATTATAACGTATAGTTAATTCAAAATGCTAAAAATCTTCAACTATTTACTATATTTACAAAATAAAAAATATTACCCTCATTAAATCTTTAAAATTTGTGTGTTGATTATCCTACAAATATAGTACACTATTATCAACGGGTCCGCTTTTCGGTTCTACAAAATTCATGCAACAAAAACCTAAATTTTTAACATTACTTACAATAAATGGTTGATTCAACTCTACGAATTGGATCACTAACACCTAAAACATGCTAATGACAAAGTTCATAACAAATAATACACAAATTAGAAATTAATCAAAAAAATTAGGGTTTAGAGATTACCAAAATCATATTATGTTGACGAAGATCCCACTTCCATTGTTATAGATCTGTTGTAATCGAAGATTGGTGAAGAAATTTGTAAAATTTGAGAGAAACTGATGGAAAAAACCTAAAATTAAGGCTTAGGAAAGTTGGGTTCGGGCTTGAGAATGAGAGAAGTTAGTTGGTGGAAATTATATGGTGTGGAGGTAAGGTTTGCTATTGCCTTTGTATTGCAGTAGTAACCAGTGCAGACGCAACTATGAGTTACGCCTGTACTAAAACAATACGGGAGCAACTATGAGTTGTGCCTGTAAGAAAACATGTTGCGCAACTCATAGTTGCACCAAAAAATATATTTCTGATATTTGACTTGGTGCAACTAAGAGTTGGGTCAATTTAAAATAAAATTATAGGCGCAACTAAGATTAGCGCTTAAAGATTGGGTAGTTATAAGAATGCCGAGTTGAACGCTGACTGGGCATAAAGTAATATTGTTTGATAATAAATTTCAAAACCAGCGTCAATCCTGAAATTGTTTTGAAAACTAGCCTAATTCGAAAATCTATCCAATAATGTATGGTAACATTTAAGCATGCAAGTAGATTTTGTATGATGATCAATAATTATGAAAAACAAAAGCGATTTTCTAGATAACGAAACTAATACTCTTTTTTTATAAGGAATATATTTTCCTCATTAGGACTCAATTACAAATTAGAGACATCCTTTTTTGACCAGATTATGGAGTCCAACAATCCTTTTTTCTTTTTCGTTTTTCTTTTTTGCATGTAATTGTTCTTCAAGGTTTGCTTTTAAAAGAATATTCTAATTTGCTTGAATGAATTTTTGGTCTAACGTTAAAAGAGAGAAAAGGGTAAATGTCCCAATTTCAGCTTTAAATCATCCCTTACCTGAAATTTTAACCTTTTCTTCTCCATTTTAGCATTTTTCTTTCCAAAAAAAGGCACCAAATTGCAGTACTCTCCAGTGAAGTGCAAATGTTCTATCCAAAAGTGCATATGTGATTTTTCTATTTATTATTATTGCAATTATTTAGTATAGTCCAATAAAAAAATTTATGAAGCATAACTATATATTCACATGTGAATTATCCAAAATATGTGTTGTACGTTCGATGCATACTTACCCAGAGTCTATAAACAAAAGTTTTGTTTTACAAAAAAATAAAAAATGATTACAAATATGCTAATTGCTTATGCATCGTTTAAATAATACAAAAGAATTTTTAATTTGGTCCAATTTTGAATTTTATCACACTTTTAGGGCACTATAAAAACTAATTACAGATATATAATAGAGCTGACATCTTTTGAAAATGCACTAGTATTAAAAGATTTTGTATACTAATGCATTTTGAAATCGCTCGATTAGTGTAAATTATTTGAAGAAACACTACAAGATTAAACGGCTACTGCGACGGCTCGTAGCCGTTGGCGGCCGTTGGAAGCCGTTGGAATAGAACCAATGCTTTCCAACGCTTTCCAACGGAACCAACGGCTATTTTCCAAAGGAATTACCAACGGTCGCCAACAGTTAATAGCCATTGGAAACCGCTACAAGCCATTTTGAATAAAATATTCAATAAGTCGTTGGAAACCATTGGAAATCTGTGTTTATTTTTCTATACAACAGCAAGTCTATTCACCTTCCAGCCACACCATTTCCAATCCATTCCATTTCCAATCCATTCCACACATATATATCAATATCAATATAAATAACACACATAAATCAATTAAACACCAATATAAACAAACCAAACCATTCAAACATCATAAACCGTACCATCAACGTAAATACCATCAAAACATGTCAACAAACCATGCACGTACCATCAAAATATCGTTCTCACCCACTCCGTACCAATATATACAACATTAAAACACATAATAACCATCTCCAAGTCAATATATACATCGTTCAAACACAAATACTAAAAAGCACACCTCCTCAAGCATGTTTGTCGTCGCCTCCGGAAGCATCAGACGACGAAGGAAAGGTACCATGATTCTGCACATACTCCGCAAGCTTTTGATTCAGCTGCTCCATCTGTACAGCTCGCAGACGATTCTCCTCCTGTAGCTGCTCAATCATAGCTCTAAGCTTCTTAATTTCTTCTTTGTCTTAGGCCTTTTGAGCTTATCGAGCCTGCAAATAGAAATAATAGCAAAAGGGTTGTCTCGGCATATAAAACATTATAACACTATATATCTAAACTCTAATTTGTTGTACATATGTAAAAGGATTAATTACCGTTATGTTCCCGAAGCCATAATGTCTACTCCGCTGCGTCGGATCCATAACGGCGTCAAATATGCTATCTTGCTCCTCCTGTGTCAACTCATCACGACTAGACTGCTGAAGCGCATAAGCCCATGCCTCCTATAACCTTGACTATAATGAAAAAATAATAATTTCAGTTGAAAAATAGTAGAATATAATTTTTATTTTACATAGCTAGTAATTAATAAACTTATCGATGTAAGTATTAGAAATTAAAAAACGCATATATATGCCTCGGTCGCCCTATCCTGATCACCCCACTGATATATGATTTTTCCAGACTCGTCTACTTGCCTAAATGCAAGGGTGTGAGCAAATAAGTCCACTATGCCAACGGGATGCCCATAAGCTCGTTCCTGCAATTGATAATTTGGATAATTTAACTCCACATAACTAATTACTGAACTGATCAATATACAAATGTGATAATAGATAAACTTACCAAATATTCGCGGCGATGGTGGGAAGATTTGGAGCCTCTACGATGAGTTACTTGATTCATGCTCCTGTTTGCTGAGTTTCTTTCTGACTCCTCCTGCAAATTTACAATGAATAATTATTTATTAAACGTTAAAAAAATTACTGAGATTCATTATAGTTTTACCTTGAACTCCTCAGAGTTCCACCAGTCAACCCACTTATCCCATACAGCCGCGCTCATCCACTTTGGTTTCTTCCCCACTTTTTTAATCTCTGACATCTTCTCCCTATAGTTCTTAGCGATCTTTGAATTCCAGTATCGCTGAACTAAGTTGATGTCAGACTCTTGTAAATCTACTGCGCCCTGTACAATGAGAAAATATTACTAATTATTTATTTGTATTTAATTAATCATTTTGTAAAGTGGTATAAACTTACTAGAAAATCTTGCCAAATGGTCTCTCTCACATCATCGGGATCTTGCTCCACTTAGGCCAGCAATCGCTCATCCTGCCCATATATGCCTTCTTAGAAATGTTCGGAACCACTTTAGATGGCTCCAACTCAAACCCACTGCGTTAAATATAAAATAGAACTTTATACAATTATAGATATATCATGTACAAAAAATTAAATTGATATGCTGTTAGTTATGATACTTACGCCTGATCAGCCTTTGGCTGCAAGTAAACGACTGGATGAGCTGGTGGCTCACCACTACTCTCTCTAATCTGCTGGAAAGAGCCACGTCGTCGAGATCCAGAACCAGAGCCATACATAATATAAATTTCCATATACATACATATACAATTCATAATAATTATGATATGACGAACCATTAAAAAATGTAATACAATATGCTACAAATGTGTCATGTTGTGTGTATGTGTTGAGTGTGTGAGTATAAACTTGTTGTCATTAAAATTGTATAACTTTGGATAAATGCATTATTAATAAGAGATAAATGCAATGTGAATAATTGTAAAAATTACCGGATATTACTCGGTCGTCCTCGACGTTTTCTGATTCAGACTCGGTTTCGTGTTCTATGTCGTTTTCCTCTACACTCTCAAATGCTTCGACTAATACATTTGTCTCATCATTTAAAGGTTCAAAATCAGTTTGATCGTCTATAATTGCTATTTCAACATTTTCCTCCAAGCAGAGATCTGCTTGATAGGCTTGTTCGTCTGGAATATTCTGTCCATCGAACGTAAATCTTGCTTTGGTTTTAAAAACCGTAGACCAATCTGCTTTATCCCTTTTAAGACATGGATAAGGGGCATAATAAGCTTGTAGGGCTTGTTCGGCTAGTATAAAAGGGTCGTACTTTTGATAATGCAAGGTATGTTTAGTTTCTTTAGGATTATAATTTGGATGCACGTTAATACCAGAACCTGGAACATTGCTGAACTAGTTGCATCTAAACAAATAAACATCCTCTGTGGGTCTTGTAAAATATGTCAATTGCAAAATCTGAGTTAACACGCCATAAAAATCATTTATATGATTATTAGGATCATCACTGTTAACAAATACACCAGTATTGTTTATTAATTTTTCAGCACCGTATTCTTTGGTGTTGAATTTATATTCATTAAAAAAAATATTGGATACGTTTTAACTTTTCTTTTCGGTCCAAACGCCAAATGTTTCAGTCCTTCATCGAGCACATTATTTGTAGGATCAAAAACGTATTTTGAAAACCAAGTACTGAAATCTTTGCTTAAATCACCGCTTGGATTTTGTGATTCATAAATACTGCAAACACAAACATGATATATTACATTATTATTTATTTACACGTGTAGTATTAAATTTAACAAAACTTGGAAGCTGATAATTGCCTAACAAATGGTGCAATTTTAGGACAATTAAGAAGAATATATGTGTGTGCTACATGGTAATCTTTATCATCTAGCCATACTTCCACACATTTTTCAGCATATCGGCCATGTGATTTAAAAATAGATAATATTGATTCAGAAGAAGAATTTTGTTCAACGACCTCATCATTACGCGGAACATTTACAAATGATAAGTTCACATGATCATTAAAATAATGAGACAAAAAGAAAGAAGCTTCTTCTCGGTATATGATTTGGAAATAGAACCTTCAACTCGAGCTTTTTGTCTCACTTTTTTCTTTAAATGATTTAAGTACCTAATAAAAAATATTTCGGTTAAGTATTAACTTCTATTTAAAATTAAATTAACATTTACATACTCAGTATAGTAACATACCTTTTGAATGGATACATCCATCCATATTGCACAGGACCTCGAAGACGTGCTTCATATGCAACATGAACAGGTAAATACTCCATTACATTAAAGAAACCCGGAGGAAATATTTTCTCCAGTTTGCATAGCAGTATAGGAATTTCTTCTTCAAGTTTAAGTAGATGGTCAACTTTTAACGTAGTTGAACAAAGCTCCTTGTAAAATAAACTAAGTTCTGTTATTACCGTCCAAACTTTTACCGGTAACAATTCTTTGAAAGCGATTGGTAACAAATTTTCCATCATTGCATGACAATCATGGCTTTTCATTCCACTCAGTCTTCCATTTTTATAGTCGACACATCTACGAAGATTAAAGGAAATTCCATCGGGAAATTGTAATCCTTCGACCCATTTTAACAGTACTTCAACTTGGTTGATGTCTAGTTCGTAGCATGCTTTGGTTTATTTTACTGTCGTTGGGCTTCATATGAAGCTTAGGACGATTGCATATTTCCTCTATATCACGTCTAGATTTCAAATCGTCCTTAGTCTTGCCCTTTACATTCAAAACTGTATAAAACACATTATCAAATATGTTTTTTTCGTTATGCATCACGTCAATGTTATAACGGATTAAGAGATTTTTCCGAAAAGGCAATTCCTAGAATATACTTTGTTTGCACCAATTATGAAACGTCGATTTACCTTGAATTTCAATTTGTTGTCCGGTCTCATGTATCTTTGGATAATCTTTTACAAGTTCATATATATCCTCACTTGACCAAACCGTTGGTAGTCGTAGAGTCTCATGCCTATTAGCAATGAAGTTTTTTTGTCTCTTATAAAAGGGTGATTAATATGAAAAAAACATCGATGACAATCAAACCATGAAATTTTCTTCCCATGCGGTAAGGAAAATGCTCGTGTTTCTTCCATGCAATAAGGACAAGCAAAACGATCGGCCGTACTCCAACCCGAAAGCATTGCATATGCAAGAAAATCGCTAACAGTCCATAACAGAGAAGCAAACATCCGAATTTTTTTATTTTTTGACATGTCATATGTTTCAACTCATTCATACCATAATATTTTCAACTTTTCGATTAACGATTGTAAGTAAACATCAATGCCCTGTGCCGGATCATCAGGGCCAGGGACGACAATTGTGAGAAGCATATATGGAGTTTTCATACACATCAACGGGGGTAGATTGTATGGTGTGATTATTATAGGCCAAGATGAATATTTAGAACCAACTGAGAAAATGGTGAGAAGCCGTCTGTACATAAAGCTAGTCTAACGTTGCGGCTCTCCGCTGCGAAATCAGGATATTTCTTGTCAAAATATTTCCATGCTTTTCCATCGGATGGGTGTGTCAACGTACCTTCTTGAGGTGTTCTCACATTGTGCCATCTCATATGATGCGTTGTTACAGATGATGCATATAACCGTTGAAGTATAGGGGTGACGGGTAAATAATGCATATGCTTGTACAAAACTTCTTTTCCCTTCTTTTTCCTCGGTTTGTATCTTTCTTGATTTCATATTTTACAATTTCTAAGATTGATGTCGTCTTTCCAATACAACATGCAACCCTTTAAACATGTATCTATTTTTTGATATGTCAAACCGAAAGATGACATAAGTTTTTTCACTTCATAATAATTTTCGCACATTAAATTATCGGGTGGCATATGACGTTTATCAGCTTGACCAACAGTCGTAAATCCAGCTTCTGTAAGGTTGTATTTTGATTTCATTACAATGTATTCTGTAATTACCGATAATTGAGAGCCGCTTAAACATCCATTCCAAAGGGTTTTTTTAGCATGATCCAATAAATCATATATATTTTTAGCTCCAACATTTGGTTCCTCTTCGACGTTAACATCGTCGTTATCAATTTCAACGGTAGGGAACATTGATCATGCTGCATCTTCGACCATATGTTCTATGAGATTCGTACTAACTTCATCACTAATGATCTCCACCGACTGTTCTTGATTATTAGGGGCTACAAATTCTCCATGACGATCCCACAGCAAATAATTGGGTACGAAACCGTATTGGCGCAAATGAACCTTAGCTATATTCGGTACTAAATAGTTTAAAATTTTGCATCTACTACATGGACAACGAATTTCTTCATCGTTTGCAATATTACTTATAGCAAATTCGATGAACACTTGTACCCCTTTTAGAAAATGTTCACTTATTACGCCATTAATTTTCCTTCTTTGATACATCCAGCTCCGATCATTAAAGTAATTGACCATTTTTCGTACTTGAAAACCTATGATAAAGTGAAAAAATTATAAATTGTTCATTTTATATTATGTTTAAATTTTATTTACTGATTTAGTAAACATGTACTAAATTTTATATTTTTTCTACAAACTTCATTTTAAATAAACAACTATTGATTCATTGCCACTTATGTGTCTTCTTTGATGGTCGGTCATCCTACTTCCCATTACAAGCACAATAGCAATTATATTCCGTAAATCATATCATTTTAAACGATTTCACAAAATTTCGGCAGCATTTCCCCCGTGTTCCTTGTATCGTACACAAATGCATGTACATAAAGAATGTAAAAGAAATGTCGTCGAAATTTTATGAACCGTTTAAAGTGATATGATTGACGAAATATAATTACTTTATAGTGTTTGTAACTTGTCCAATACAGGGACAAATCCGACAAATGATGTATCAGATGAATAGAGTTGTCCGTTTTGTGGAAAAAATGAATATCCCTAAAACGATCATATACAACACTTGTCAGACGGGGCCAAATATATCTAAGGATTAGAATATTTGTTTATATTAAATTTAAATATATAACTCGTTTAATTAATATTGGTTTATATTTTACCGTTTTACTACATATGTACTAAATTCATTTATACACAAAATTTGTACACGAAATTCATTTATTACAAATTCATTTATACACTAAATCAATTCGCATGTTCGCACATATACAAAATTCATGTTCGCACAAATGCAATATCCGTTCTAATGGCTTCCAAATGCAATAAACTCTATCACACACATACGTTCAATACTAACCAAATCAACATAAACTAATGCAATATCCTAAATTACGAAATTTTCAATCGGTAATAACTTGTCATTATGAGATAATAGTTGCAATTAGGGGATAACATGATGTAATATGCATACACTAACAAGTAGGAATCAATCACAATTCAAATTAAACCCTAAATTAAAAAACCTAAATATTAGGTTTAGCAAAATTACCGATTTGGAGAGCTAGAATGGTGGAGATGGGCTGGAGCAGCTTCTAGATGGCGTCGGAGGTGGTTGGTATGGTGTTTGGGGTGGCGATGGCAGGCTAGGAGGTGGTCGAATGGGGAATTGGGTGAAAATATAGATTGGGGAAGGAGATAATGAGTTTCAGGTCGGCTCTCGGGAAAATATGCAGGAAATTTTCCAATGGCTTCCAACTGCCACAAACGGCTTTATTCCAACGATTTCTAACGGCTTCAGACGGTTACGACAAAATCCAACGAGCCGTTGGAAGCCGTTAGAAACGCCGTTGGAGGCCGTTGGAACATGGGCGTTGGAATACACCGTATGCCCTGTTGTGAAAATACAAGAAGCATTTGAAATGTCGTTTGTAAATGTTAGTCATCATGACGCGGAATGGATCAAAAGTGGACCATATCGAGTTTAATTCCTCTATTTCCATTTCACAAGTCCTTTTGTTTCAAGTTTATCATAACCGTTCATTTTTGTGTCAATTCATTATTTAATGATATGGTAAGATCTAATGAATAATTAGATCATGTGATATATGATTGAGATTGAACTAGGAAATTCGAGGACATGAGATGGAATATGTTATTTCAAACTGTTCGAAAATTCTAATAAATTTTAATGGTCATGCCCAGTATCTAAGTTACGATTTTAGAACCAAAGTTCCGCATTTTAGTATGGTAAAATATAGGAACGAGCCAACCAATCCTGCTATACTATGATAATAATTCAAAACAAATTATTAGACCGGAGCTCTTAAACCTGCAGCTATTTCTCACTTCTCACTGAACAAGCAGATCTTACGATTATGTGCGAGAGATTATTCGTTTGCAGCTATTTGTTGTGTCAGAGTAGGGATCAAACAGAATTCCGTGACAGTGTGGTTATACGCACGATTTTGTATTTGTTCTCCCCTATCAAAAGCATCGTGCTATGGGCACCATTTTGTTCCTCACACGACTGAATATATAATACGAAGGAGGTTGTATTATTGTTGACGTAACTATGTAACTCTTTTTACACACTGTTAATAAAGTTCTCAAATTTTATTTATTTATTAGTTTGACCCTGGTAACTTTGACTGACTCTACTTCCAGATTCTCAGAAGCTCGGGTAAGTAGTCATTGCACCTAGTTAACGGTGGCTACCTGCAACTTTTATTTTGCATTCCTACTTAAAGGCCACTCATCCATGCTATTCTCCACCACATTTCTACCACATTTCTATTGTTCCTTCTCCGTTGTATACACTAAAATTCATTCATCGTCTGCGTAACTAGGCCTTTCAAATGGGTTGGGTCGAATTCGACCCAACCCATTTATGACCCAACCCATTTATGACCCAACTCACTTAATAAGTGGGTTCCCATTTAACCCATTTAAATATTTAAATTTAATTTGACTAATACAAAACAAATAAATATAAAATAATTCTAATTCCAAGTTTTATGTTTTGAGATCCGACAAAAATTTAAAATTTTAATTCTAATTTTCATCAAAATTCAAATATGGGGATGTGGTAACTTATTATTTTCTAAGTACAACTGTCGGTTTCCTTGGAGAACTGCAGTGTGCGTTCACACGATAAAGTGACCGAGTGTTCCATACTATCCGTAATTTAGGTGGTAGTTAATCGGTCGAAGTCCCGCCTGATTCTGAGTTAGAACGAAAGAGTTATTGCAGTCTGAACAAAAAAAATAGCGGCTTCTACACTAGGCGTAGTTCAATATGCAGATGTGGCAGCCTGTTAATTTTTAAGTACAACTGTCAGTCCCATTGGAGAACTACAATGTACGTTCACACGGAAGTATCTGAGTGTTTCATACTGTCCGTAATTTAGGTGGGAGTTGATCGGTCGAAGTCTCGCCTGATTCCGACTTAGAACGAAGGAGACCGTAACATCAAACAAAACCAACCAACTGCAACAACGTTTAAATGACCACAATTCAAAGTTCTTCAGTCAGGCGCAAATGCACAGTAATTTAAACTCACAACCACCTGTCTTTCTTCGTCCACCATGCATGCGCTCTCCTCCTTCACAGTTGTTTCAGCCACCTCTTAAACTTAAAAAATACTATCCACGCAACAATGTCAAATCGGATTTGGAATCTTACCAAATTCCACCTTCGGATGAAAACTACTACGACGACATGCAAAATTTTCAACCAACCTCCGTATACAACTCAGGTCCTTCAACACACAATGAAGTTCCACCACGATTTCCCACCGTTGGAAGAAGGTGGGGTTGACTGACGACCTGAAAATTATACTAACTCAAGTCCTCCTACATGCAATTCATTTCAATTTTCAACTGCAAGAAATGTAAACACGAATTTGGCATTAACATTTAAATTTATATCAAGACATACAAACATCAAGTGACTCAACTATGACCTACTACCAACTTTTGAACATAAGCGATCCACTAATTTCCTTTGCAAACTGTGATAAGGTAAATGAAGATAGAAAAACAGAATGAAGAAGAAAACCAACTCAACATTATTTACCATCTGTACGTATATTTATATACAAGTGTGCAAGTGCACAACATAGTATAAAAGCACAGAATGAAACAAATACAATAGTAACACTAATACACTCCCTCAAATCAAACTCTCTCTTCATCTGACTTCCTCTTCCTTCTTTCCTTCTGCTGCTTCAACATTTAATTCTTCTCTCAATCTAAGGAACCGAGCTGATGACAGAGATTTAGTTAAAATATCTGCTTTCTGGTATAGTGCAGGAATGTGATTTATGATGATATCTCCTTTTGCTACTTGCTCTCTCACAAAATACAAGTCAAGCTCAACATATTTTGTCCTCGAATGAAGAATTGGATTAGCAGTTAACTGTACTGCACTAGAATTGTCACACCATATTGTTGATGATTCAATTACATGCCCAAGTACCTCTGAAAGCAGAGACTTGAGCCACATCACTTCAGCAACCACAGCTGCTACACTACGATACTCTGCTTTTGTTGATGATCTTGATACAGTATTTTGCTTCTTTGAGCACCATGATACGATGTTCTTCCCTAGATACATGCAGTATCCGCTAACCGACCTACGATCATCCCTGTCTGCTGCCCAATCAGCATAAGCAAAGGCAGTGATCTTCAATGTCTCTGGATGATAGAGTTTCAACCCATAGTGTAGAGTTCCAGCGAGATACCTGAGCACTCTTTTCACAGTTTTCCAATGTTCACTCCTTGGACACTGCATATATTGACAGATCTTGTTCACAATGAAGGAAATTTCTGGCCTCATGATAGTGATGTGTTGCAAAGCACCTACTATGCTCCTATAATGATAAGGATCATCTATAGGATCTCCAAAAATTTTGGTTAGTTGCTGATTTGTGGCCATGGGTGTAATTGAGGCTTTTGCTTTATCCATTCCCGCTCTTTTCAATACAGCTCTAACTTAGTTCATTTGATTCAAATGAAGTCCCCCATCTTTAGTTTTCTTCACTTCAATTCCAAGAAAAAAGTTAACATCTCCAAGTTCTTTTAGTTTGAATTGTTCATTTAAGTAACTTGTTAGTTGATTTATTTCAGATATGTTGCTTCCAGTCACTATAAAATCGTCCACATATACCAAAATATACATGATACTAATGTTGCTTCTCTTGATAAATAATGAACAATCAGATTTTGTGGGACCGAACCCCAGTTCAACAGTGTACTTTTAAGTTTTTCAAACCAAACACGAGGTTCCTACTTCAATCCGTATATTGCCTTATTCAACTTACATACCATCTGCTGTTTACTGATGTCTTCGAATCCTTTGGTCTGTTCCATGTACACTTCTTCTTCTAGATCTCCATTCAAGAATGCATTATGAACATCCAATTATTTAACAGGCCACTCATTATGTAAGGCAATAGAAAGCATGACTCTTATTGTGGTAGGTTTTATGACTGGTGAAAATGTTTCTCCAAAATCGAATCCAGGTTGTTGAGTGTATCCTTTAGCTACTAGTCTAGCTTTATATTTGTCTACGGTTCCATCTGCTTTATGTTTCAATTTGTATGTCCATCTACACCCTATTGTAGTTTTATCTCTTGGCACAATACTAATTTCCATGTATTATTATTCATCAATGCTTTGTACTCCTCTTCCATAGCTGTTCTCTACTTAATATGTTTCACTGCTTGATAATAATCAGTTGGTTCCTGTGTCATTCCTTGAATTGTGTACACCTTTGGTTTGAAAATAACACTTTTTCCTCAAGTTATCATGTGATGACCCTGTTGTTGTATTTCTTTTCTTATTGATTCTCTCAAGTTCTCACTGTTGCTACTGTTTGAGTTACTGTTCATAGTTGGTGATTGATGAATATCATTCACATCTCTGCTGTTTTCCTCTTCAGAACTTTGGGTGTATTCTCCATTATAATTTGTACTTTGCACTGG
This sequence comes from Allium cepa, assembly GCA_030765085.1. Lineage (NCBI taxonomy): Eukaryota > Viridiplantae > Streptophyta > Magnoliopsida > Asparagales > Amaryllidaceae > Allium > Allium cepa. The sequence goes on along the minus strand of CM060932.1, from coordinate 680,935,487 downwards.
TGAAGTGTTTACTTCTAATTCACACTGAGTGTCTCTCTCTTCTTCTCTTGTAACTGATTGATGTGACTGCTCCTCTTGAAATATATGTAGAGGTATGGGTGGAATAGATCTTTGAGTATTAGTTACTTTTCCTGTACATTTTATATTGTTATCAGCAAATGGAAAAGTGTCTTCATTAAACATGACATGCCTTGACATGATAACTTATCCTTCTTGAGTCAAACACTTATACCCCTTCTGTTGTGTTCCATACCCAAGAAATGTACATGGGCTCGATCTGAAGTCAAATTTGTGTGTGTTGTAGGGTCGTAGCAATGGAAAACACAAACAACCAATTTTCTTTAGTCTCTGATAATCAGGTTTTGTACCATATAACACTTCATATGGACTGCTATCTTCTAAGACTTTTGTAGGAAAGTAATTAATCAGAAATACTGCAGTTGAAAAAGCCTATGGCCAGAATTTTAATGGTAATGATCCTTGAGCTAGCAGAGTTAATCCCATCTCTACTACATGTCTATGCTTCCTCTCTACTATTCCATTCTGCTGAGATGTATGTGGACAAGTGTATCTATGTATTATTCCTTTTTCATTGAAAAAATGTTTAAGTGGCTTAAATTTAGCTCCTTCATCTGTTTGAAAAATCTTAAGTTTTCTGTCGAACTGCCTTTCTACTTGTGTAACAAATTATTTTACAACATTAGTGACTTCAGATTTGAATTTCAAGAAGTAAATCCATGTGTATCTTGTATATGCATCTACGAATGCTATATAGTGTTTGTACCCATAATCATATGTTATAGATGCTAGACCCCATAAATCACATTCAACTAGTTCAAGTGGATGAGTGTAAATTGTCTGAGATTGATTGAAAGGTAATTGATGACTCTTACATAGTTGACACTGAGTACATACATGTGTTCTGGTACGAATTAAATGAGATAAATTCTCTTTATTCAACACAACTTTCATTACATTTTTACTTTGATGTCCAGGTTTCCTGTGCCATACATCATACTCATGTTCTATATTAGTGGATACAGTATTACAACAAACCATTTTGCTATCACCTCTCTTTCCAGTTTTGATATTGAATTTGTAGAGACCATTATGCAACCCCATTGTAACAGAACATCCCTAGTCATTCTATCCTTTATTAGACAAGTGTTTGAGTGGAATTCAAAAAATATGAGATTATCACTTGCAAATTGTGAAACACTAATCAAATTCTTCTTGATTTGTGGAACTCTTAGCAGATTTCTAAGCAGCATATTTTTATTAAGTGTGTATTACCAATGTGTGGATATATTGAGTGGTGTACCATTTCCCATGTGTATAGAGTTCTTACCTCTGTAAGAAGCTCCTCCTAAATTCAGATTATGTAGATTATTCGTAACATGATAAGTAGCTCCCGAATCTGGAAACCAAGATTCATTCAGTAGATCACCATCTTCAGCTACATAGATCTGATTCTCTCCTTGTGATACTTGATGATTTGGAGTATTTCCTGTGTCTCCTCGAGCCTGAGTTAAATTGACATAATAAGAATGAGATCTGGATGTACCTTGATTAGGAGTGACTTGTTGATTGCTGTTGTAATTGGATTCAAATCTGAAATAACATCTCACAGCTGTGTGACCTATCTTTCCGCAAGTCTGACATTTAGGTCGATTGTTAAAGGATCTTCCTCTGCCTCTGTTGAATCCTCTACCTCTTTCATGCGTATAATTTCCTCTACCTCCTTGAGCTTCTTGATGAATGTTAGCAGATGATTCAGATCTGAGATTAGTTTGAGTACCTTTGTTCTTTATATTTGCAACAAGATTAATCGAAAATTCTGATGTAGCACTGTTCTTTTGCTCCAATCTACCTTCATATGCTAGCAAAATGGATGAAACATATTGTACTGAAGGAGTTGTTTCTCTTGATGATATAACAGCAACAATCGCTTCAAATTCTTCACCTAGCCCGTTAAGAATATTGAGAACATGTTCTGTTTCATTCACTTTGTGTCCAGATGATTCCAAGAGATCGCAAAAGTTCTTGATCTTGCTTAAGTATTCACGAACATTCATGCTTTCTTTTCTGAAGTTTTGCAGCTGTCTCTTGTAGCTCATAATATGAGCAACTGCTTGGGAATTGAAGTTTTGATGAATGGCATTCCATACCTCTAGTGATGTCTTACATCCGATTACAGATGACAAGAGATTGGGGCTGATTGAAATCAGGATCCATGAATACAGGAAGCTATCTTGCCTGGAGTATATCAGAAAATCAGTATTTGCTATGATTTGACCTTCTTGATTCGCATCTACTTGTGGTGGTATCTTAGTCTCTGGATCTATAAATTTTTGTAATCCATATCCTTTAATTGCCGTTTCGAGTTGAAATTTCCGTAGTAGAAAGTTGTTATCATCTAGGGTTACAGTAATCAATTGAGTTTGGGGATTGATAATTGATTTCAGCGATTCTTCAAAGGTTTTTGATGTTTGATTGATAGTTGTATTGACAATGTTGGTTGATTCTTCTCTTGATAGAGTATCCTCGTCTTGATCCATTGAATCAATTGGAATTTAGGAATTGAAGATGAATATTAGATTATGAATTTAGAATTTGAATAATGATGGAGAGGAGTTCAGATCTAGATCTGATATTCCATTTGGAAGTTCGGCTCCGATACCATGATAAGGTAAATGAAGATAGAAAAACAGAATGAAGAAGAAAACCAACTCAACATTATTTACCATCTGTACGTATATTTATATACAAGTGTGCAAGTGCACAACATAGTATAAAAGCACAGAATGAAACAAATACAATAGTAACACTAATAAACTGAAATTTGCATCATGATCCCTAATCTAACTTACTGTTTGCTTATTTTTCTTTAAGACCATAATCGAAAATTCTAAAATTCATCCTTATTCGTATGCGAAAAAGGATAAATATTCGACATTCTAAAACACTGATACAAATAAGAAAAAATTTACATCCGAAAATCATTCTTTCATATTTTTATCAAGAATATAACTTATATTTTTTGTGTTTTAATATAATGGATGACATGTTATCAATTAATAGTTTGTCATGCAGTTTGGTGAAAATTATCTGCTAAAGCTATTTACTATTCCTGCTTTTATAATCAACGGGATTTAAAAATGTTTATGTTTAACCAAATTTTTTTATTTATGTTTCCATATTTATCGGTTGGTAGCATATGCGATAAATATCTGATATCTGTTCGCATATGTGGATGTGAATATCCGAAAATGATTTCGAATATGGATATGACATGACCTACGTCATTGGATATCCCTTACATGTCCATTCTCCTGCAAGGTGTTAACGTCTCTAAGCGTAGGGTTCTCAAGTTATTCAACTAAATGAGGACAAATCTTTTAGTTGATTTTTATTAGCTCTGCGTTCATCTTCGATATTTGTGTACCATAGTACAAAGTCACGTGATATTAGCTCAGTCTTTTATGTAATAAAATCTTGCTAAATATAAGATTGACCCTGCAAAACACCCTAGTCTCTATGGTTCTCCTATTACTTACATAGTTACATGGTATGTTGTGAAATGTTCATCTTTATCATATATCGGACCTTTTATTAATTAAATAATTGGTATCCACTTAGGATATGTAAAATCAATAAGGTAACACCTCAGGTCCACATGTCATGTTCATGCCCACTAGTCTCGTACTTGAATGGTGTTGGGGTGCCATTTGCAAAATCGGAGAACAGATAAGACTGATTCAACGCATTAAGATCGGTTTGCCGAACATGGTATGCCAAATGTCAGTAAAACAAACATCCTCCAAATTTTTGTCAGTGTACTTTCATGGTCGTCACAACATTTGAAGCTGTAATTTTTTTCGTAAACACAATATGTGAGAAGCTATAATTTTTTTAAAATGTTTTTTTTGACAGCCTGAAGAAGCGGTGAAAATTTTCTTGAGTCGTACGTTGAATCACCACAAAAATAGTCTATCACTGATTAGTCCTCACCTTGTTTCAAATTACTTTTCGCACGATTATCCCTTCTTCCCATAATGCTAGTTTCGCTGCTTCCTTTTAATATGCAGCAACCGTTGGAATAATCAAAAGAGGATACATATTTTAATATTTGAATGTAAGGATTACCTTGTGATCAAATCTAATTATGTGATCCATTCTAAAATAAATATATTAAAACTTAAGAGTGTACTCATCGTGTAAAATTATAATGTGTGGATACCGAAGTGACAATTTTAGTTTGTTGAAAAGTCGAACTAAAAAATATATCACAATACTATAAATATGAGGTAATGTTCTCCAAATTATACAAGTCTTGTCATATTCTCCCTACCTCTTCTACAAAGATATCTTTTTAGATCTAAGCATCTGTCAATATAGAAGATCAAAACAAGTAGATCTCATCTCAATAAATATCAATGGATTCAGGTATGTCTTTCGCTGATCTTTCTAATTTCACTTACTTGTTTCTCGATTGAATCTATATGGGTTATATTTATTCTGATATGAAATATATTAATTTCTAACAAGTGGTATCAGAGCCGCCCATTATTGATTTTATTGAGAAAAGCTTGATCTTGTTACTTGAGGAATGTAACGAACCGTATTTTTTTAACTATTTTAAATTATTAAATTTAATATAATTATTGAACAAAATGGTTAGAAATAAAATTTTAATGATTATTAATGTAGTTTTTTAGTATGAATTTGTAACGACATGCTTTTTCGAACCATTCAAATCGACAATCATCCAGACATGTCAAACTTGAATTGCTCAAAACAACAAATTGTTAATTTATGTTTGGCAAAACTTAACATATACAGTAAATAAACCAATCACAGAATCACAGACACAGAGTAAAACAACAATAAGCAGCGGAATAGTTAAATAGTAGTTCATGAAGCTACTGTATAAACATCAGAGTCTAAAGCAAATAAAACAGAAATCTCAAATACATAGATGTCTCAACTACATAAGCAAATGACAAGTCTAAACATAGACCATTGGAAATAACTGAAAAGCTGAATAGATAGAGATGCATCTCTAAGCAAAACTTTGAGCTCCAAAGGTGAGTCTCAAATGCTGTAACACTCAGTCTGACCTGAGCATAAATCAAAACACAAAACACTCGAGTCAGGATTAACATTCTTATGGAAGTAAATCAAATCAAGTGAAATGCAATATAACTTAAAGGATTTTTGGAGTTCCCATCATTTAAGGATCCGTCAGACTATCTACATACATATAGTAAAGTAAAATATTAAAATAGCATTAATTTGTTACCCATATCTTTCTTAACACATTTTTATATAAATGTCGTAGTCTATACAGTACTGTAAACTCCACCAAACCAGTGGGCTATCAAAAAGCACTCCATAGGTATGACACAAACCAAACTCATAAAAGGTACGATAAGTCATGTGACATGGCACGTGAGACAATGCTTAGGGTATGATTCTACCGTTTTGTAGAACCAGGATGGTGGTAACGCATAGCAGCTACAACCGCCCACATCGAGACACACTCCCAAACTAAGGTGCACCCAATCAAATCACAAAGTAATAGAATGGTACCCAAGAAGCATACTCGATCGGAGGTTCGACCTCACTTGGCCCAGGTATAGCTCCTGTTTTAGTCACATCAAGCTGACTCGTGGGAGTCAGGGCTGTGTTCATACATCATATAGACGTCGCCAAACCATTCTACTTCGTTCTGGAATCTCCACCACGTACACAGTTGTTAAAGTGGTTTACGGTATTGGAAAATAGTATAACAGTATCCGATCCCGGTCTCTTTAACAACCAAACGCTTATTTCACACCGTGGTCATTTACATTTCAAACAGTTTATACTTCTTATCAAAATATCATATTCATTTCAAAATCATATCACTTTCGAAATCTTATTTACTTTCGAAATCATATCGCTTCCGAAATCATAACCACAAAATAGTTTAAACCATCATATCAAAATATTCGCATTTAAATCCATTAAATTTAAATTATAACAGTTCCAACTTAAACATTTTGAATATTGAAAATAGTTTATATATATTGAAATAGATATAAATTAAAATTAGTTTATGTATTTAAAAATAGGTTATAGATTAAAATAGTTTATATATTAAAAATAGTTTATATATATAAAAAGAGTTTATATCAAAATTGTTTCAAATTAGAATTATTTCCTCAAATTTCGAAAATCAATTATAGTTCCAAAATTTAATTTAAATCAAATCTCAGTTCAACAATTTCAATTTAAAAGGTTAAAGGATCAATTCAAATTCCCATTAACATGATTTTTAATTTATATCGATTTCAAATTCAAGTTTGAGCAACAAATTTAAACCAAAATCATCACCAAACAACCCCAACTCACCATAGATCGAAGCTCATATGAAAACTAAATCAAAGGAACCTGATTTATAATTTTTTGTTAATTACTTGAATTGATCTTAATTTTTGAAGGCTTGAGGTCATTTTTGATGTTACAGGAAAAATAGAAAATGAGAGAGAGGGAAATGGGAATGGACTTTTGGTAGTGTTGACCTTGTTTTGAGCTTTATAAACAATTCCATTGTTCTGACGACGGAAATTCTATCGGTTTAGAAAACCGTCGAACGAATTTTTAAATAAAATTTATACCGCAAGCGCACGGTGTACAAATGTAGCACGTGGCGAATAGGGGTCGATTCGCAGGGAATTGATGATTTAAATTTCCTACTCAATCAAATTATACCAAAGTCGAGAGTGTATTTAAGCTAGAAAATAAGAAAATGAACTAACAAAAAGAAAAGAAATGCAAATATGAGAGTTAAATGTCAATTTAGAGGATAAATCCACTCTCTAGATCATGTAGTTCAACACATGAAATCATGATCTCTCTTTTATGCTCATTAGTGTTTTAATTGATGTGGTTATCATAAGTATGACATATTTAAGCTATTAATTAGCCAACATAAGTCATCAAACTATAACACATCCCTTAAAACACTTACTAATTTTCATGAAACTTGACAAAGAAAATGAAAATGAAATCTATTTTAAGTATGGCCTATTAAATATTGATTAGAAACACAGACCATCAAATTTTAATTTCAATTCACTTTCTTATGCCATAATCATATATTGATGAAGAGGCATTTGTGTTAGTGATTGAATAAGCATAGCCTATTTGGTATCAACAATATAGAATATTAAATTCAAGGCAAAAACAACAAATAAAACCACTCCTATCATCATCATTAAGCACAAAAGGAGAGCATGCATTAACAAAATGTTGAAGCTACATTAATTAGAGAGCTTCATTACCCCTAAATTGAAGGGGTTTCGCTTCTCATATTTGTCATTTTATTAACAAATGTAGCTAACAACATGAAAGCAAAACGAAGAGGAAAAAGAGAGAAAAATGAAAAGATAAACTAATTAACTTGCATAAAAGAAAAGATATCTACACTACAACATAAAAAAGAGGCATGTAAAAGGAAAGAGCATGTATTAATAACATAAAAAAAAAGGAAAATTACATGAAAATAAAAATGGCTAAGTAGCCATGAAAAGAGAAAGAGAGCTTTCTTTTATTTGATCTAAACTAATCTAAAGAGAAGGAGGTCTAAGAGAGACTAAGAGAAGAGATAGATTACATGAAACATATGGGTATTTATACATGTATGAAACCCTAATTCATATTTTTGGGGAATGCCCAAAATGCCCCTTAGGAAGTGTGGAGGCCAAGTAATCATTAACATGTCTTAATCCCCCATTAAGTGTACATGAAACCATTAACTCCAAAAGCATGTGCATTAGCCTTTAATTTGTATATTAAGGTAGGTGGGTAGGTGGGGTCCTCCATTATCTTCACTTTGAATTATTTCTGTCTTCATTCCTTTATATTCTTTATGCATGCATATTCCTTCATGAAACCACTCCTATTTGAGACCATTTTCCTACAAAAATATATATAAATTTCCAATCAATTTTTCTCAAAGAAATATATGCACACAAATGACCGTTTTGCACCTATATGAAGATGGATATGTGAAAATTTAGAATTAATATGGTTTTGGTTAAAACAAGTTAAAATACCCAATATGATCATTTATTTAATTTAAATAGATTAAATATGTTGGTAAAAATATGCACATTTATGTGCACATCAAATACCCCCATACTTATCTTTTTATTCGTCCTCGAATAAAGAAAACTAAGATAAATCCGTTTTCGTAGGGAGCACGATTGCATTGAGCGTATGCAACAAGCCGGTAAACCTCTGGGTGTCCCCAGTAGGACGAGTGTTGTCTCGTGAGGGTTCTCAGCGGATACTACCCACAAAATCCACATGCAGGATGAAAATATTTACAAAATGCAAGATTTATTTACAAAGAGATGAACGCGATTTTTTGAAAATATTTACAATGAAGGATTTACTTTTAAATCGATACAAATAAGTTAAATATAGGTTTTGGTTACTATCTTGAAAAAAAATTTAGTCATTTACTCGTCAAACTTTCCAACAAAAATGAAGTTATCATAACAAATAGACTATAGTTTAACTTGTTGTTTCGGCTGATAACAAAGTGTAATTATAAAATGGATGCTTAGTTGATTATCAAAGTTTATCAAAGCGGTATTTTCATTTCTTTTCAATAACAAATCAAATCAAATAAGTAAAAATAGTGCTATGATTTCAATTGCTTGCTCTCTCATTATTTGCAAGAAAAATTACACACCTAGCTCAGGTAAACTGAGGCCAGATATACCACCCATGCACTGCCTTTCGGGCTTATGTGAGGGGAGTACAGAGCATGGCGAGTGCACACACTTTAATGCATACACTATCGACCATAGGTGGTTTTTATTAAGTCTTTTTTTACATGTGTTCTATACATCATAACCATGAGGGCTTTTAAATGAGTATGAAAGCACATAATCAAAAATTCCAAGTAATCACCCCTGCATAACCGTGTGGACTTTTAAATGAGAGTGAATACTTGGATGTTATTATTTTTTATTTTTATATTTTTTTAGAGGGAGTTTTGCAAAATCATCTTAGCACCATTTAACTTAGAAGACAAAAAAATGTTATATCCTTTACTTTAAATCAACCACTTTTTAAAACAAAGATTTTCAATTAGGATGTACTTCATAATTAACACGTATGAATCTTCCTATATACTAGTTAAACCACTATTATTTGTAATCAAACTTAATTTTTATTTCTGTAAGACCAATAAATTTTCAAAAATTTTAATTTAATAAACCAAAGCCATATATTTATCTTATAGTGTTTATTTTAACAATAAATCGAAAGAAAATTTGTTTTTTGGAATTTTTTTTAATTTTTTTTTGTGATTTTAAAGCAAAAATAAACCATGAAAAAAAATTAAGATGAGTCTCCCCCCACACTTGATTTTGACTGTGTCCCCACAGTCAACCCAAGTGGAGGGAGAAAAATAAAATAAAAATCCAATATTTACATGAAAGATTATTATTTACAAGGGATGAGAAAGTATACAGTCAAAAAGTAAATGAAACGGTCTTCTAAAGACCGATTCATTTGTCTCGTCAAATGTGTGAGACACAGTTTAAGCACGAAAAACCAAATCGTAAAAGATTTCGAAGTTGAGTGTGGATTTGGAAAAACGAAAGTCGTTTTATTGAAAATCGTATGTTGTTTTATTTTCGATGATTTTTGGGGTTGATAAAACAATTGATTGAAATTCGAGTTTATTTTCACCAATTTGAAGTTCAAACTTATCATTGAAAACTTCTTCAAAATTATCGATTTCAAAATCAAAATGGTGATCGAAATTTTTCCCCCTTTAGAATTCAACAACTCATTTTCAAAAAGTCCATAAAACTCATGTTCGTTAAATTCGACTTCCTTTGTTGGATTATCAACAACTTCATCGTGTAAATGGAGTTTAAAATTCAAAGTTGTCGTATTCAAGTTTTCAGAAAAAGGAAGATCGAAGTTTAAATCGAATTTCGCACCCTCAAAAGTATTGAAATCCAACTTAATTACCGTATTTTCAACAACTTGATTAAGATCGTCATTATCAATTTCAAAAGTTTTTATTTGAAAATCATCGATTTGGGTAAAAGATGGATTATCGTTTGACTCATCACACATTGAAATTTGATTTTGTTTCTCACGAAAATTTTCCAATGTTTTAATCAACAAATTTGGGTGATCATCATAAATTTAATTAATTTTCTCAACAAAGTCAAATTTGTAATTATTAAGTTGAAAATTTTCGATTTGGACTTGTTGAGAACAAGAATTGTCGATTTCGATAAACGGTAGATTATTATTTGATTCTTCGCAAGTTGAGATTTGATTATGATTTTCACGAATTTTTTTGTATTTTTCAAGTAATAAATCCCCGTTATCTTTTTCCATTTGGTCAACGAAATCAAATTCATGATTATTAATTTGAAAACTTTCATTTTGAATTTGTTGATAACCAAAGTTTTTGATCGTATCATTATTGAAACTATTCCCATTGCCAAAATTATTTGAAAATTGGTTTACATTTTCGTCTTTATTTTGAAATTCATCTTGAAACTCGAAATTGAATTGGCATGGGTTACACTCGAAACCATTTGAATTTTGAAGTGAATTCAAATTTTGATTATTTTGAAAACCTTGATTCGAGTTATAGCACAAATATGAATTGCACCACTCATATATCTCTTGATTTTGTTGTGTAGCGATTTCAAGTAAAGATGAAATACTATTTTCAAGATTTGAAGCTTGGTCATCGTTTTGAAAATTTTGTGGTTCAAATTCAAATCGTTTAAAGAATAGTTGTCGTTAAAATATCCACACGAATTTGGAGTGAAATCATATGGATTATATTGATTTTCGCAACTATTGTAAACTTCACATAAGTGCGGAATTCAAGAATGTTTTTGTGTTTTTTTTTGGTAAAAGAAAAATATTTACAAATGGAATTTATTTTCCAAAAGGGAAATTGATTTTTGGTTTTTCAAATTTTTTCTTTATTTTTGAAATGTTTTTTTTTTGGATTTTTGGAATTTTGATTTGAATATTTTCAAAGGAAAAGGGAAAAAAACTAAGTTAAGAAATATTTATAATTTTTTTTAGTTTTGGATTTTGTATTTTTTTTTTTTTTAAAATGCATGAACTAATGCAACTAAATGAATGCAAGGTTAATTACAAATGATTTATCCTAAGTTAACCCAAAATTATATAATCACAAACTGTCTTAAATAAACAAGATAGTTCTCAGCCAGGTAACGGACATGATTTATCGGTGCACCACGAATCACCGTAGCAATGCAGCCGAAGGTTTAAGTACCTTCAGAGAAACAACCACTATAATATTTACGAATCAACGTAATATTTATAAATGATTATTGCTCTGCCGTAGCCTAGACACCAAGAATTTAATTTGTTCAAAGAAGACAAATTGTCAATATACAATTAAGTGTTATTGATGTCTAACCGTTATTATTAATCAAATTCTAAGATGAAATGCAGAGCAGAAAGTAAACGTGTATTAACAATGCAACTACAATGAATTCTTGTTTTGGTTTTTGAATTTTTTTTCTCAAATGCAGGCAACCAACAATGCAATTCAAACAAAAATAATAGATATATACAAAGTAGGGCAAATAAAAAGAAAATTGTAAATAAGCAAGCAGTTATTTTTTTTCCTTTTTTTTGGCAAGTAAGCGGCTCCTTCCTTTATTTGCTTTGGCAACCTGAAATAAAAAAAAATATGCACAGTTTTTTTTTATATTAAAGTAGGAAGTAAAAAAAATAAACAAAAACACTTGAAACAAACCCCCCGCCCCCGGTTTTTTTTAAAAAAAAAGAACACAAAGATAAACGTTCAAATAGTTAACATACTTAGCCCATAAAAAGGTGCAATTTAGAAACAATTTAATCTACTCACTCAAGCCACATGAAGTCAAAATCAGTTGACAATCAGAGTTTAAAATCACGCCCAATTGCAATTCATTTTTCTTAACACAAACCAAGTCGACCACCAGAAATAAAAAAAAATCTCAGGAAAATTGCAGAAATCGAAATTACAGAAATCGAAAGCAACCGCAACTCGCGATTTAACTCAAGCAACTCGCGATCAAGATGAGGAGGAATTCGATTGGAGTTTCAGGCGAGTGGTTCGAAGGAATGGAGGCGAGTGGTTACACGCAATTCGCAGTTGTTCGATTGGGTGCGAGGTCGTTGGGTGGTTGTTTGATTCGGCGAGGTGATTTGCAGCCGAGGTGTGGAGTTCGAGTTTTGGGTCTGGCGATTGGGAAGTCTGACGTTGCTAGAGCAACTGTGTGAATATGAGAAGCACGGGGGAGTGGCTGCTGTGGGGTGTGAGTATGTAGCAGTGGTAGGGGATGTTTGATGTTGATCAGTGGATATGTGGATGAGAGGTGGATGCAGATGTTCAGGTGAAGTGGTTTGTGAAGGGGAGATGGAAAGTGTTTGAACGGTGAAGAATTAATCAGGAGTGTTCGGTGGTGTATGTCGAGGCCATTCTTGAACTTGGGCTAGAGGTGTTTAACTGTGTTTGGGCTAGAAATAAGTGTGAATAGGCTATTGCTTGTCGTTGAGTTTGAGTTGTGTGATTTTGGGGATTGTTGAATTGGGTTTGTCGCGATTAAACTGCAGGCGTCAATGTGAAAGAGGGCAGTTCGATCGTGGGTGATTTGGGGTTGCGGTGGGATTAGTGAGGTGAATTTGAGGATGGAAGCTGCGTGAAGGTTCGATGGCTTTTGGGTTATTCGATTGAGGTAGCAGTAACAGTAGCAAGGGGGATTGTTTGTTGATGATAGCAGTGCTGTAAGAGTTGACAGAAGAGTTGACAGAAGTGTGAGTTGATGGATTACACGACAGTTGAAAATGGGAGTTTTAGCAGTAGGTATGAAGTAAACGGTAGTGTTTGTAGAGGGGAGTGGTGAATGGCAACAGCAGCAGTTTGAAATTTTGTAAGTTTGGCAGTGGGAGTTGTATATCTGGCGATTAGTTGAATCGGGGGAATTGTCACGGTGGTAGCAGGCAGTAAAAGTGACAGTAGCTTGGATGATGGGGTAGTGGGAGATTGGTGGTGAATTATTTGAGCAGTGGAGAGGAGGTATGCCAGAAATTGGTTTCAGAGGTGATAACAGTGGTTTGTGAGGTGTATATGAAGTGATTTGATCGGGATAGTAGGAGGTTAGGTTAGGAGATGATGTTATCGTCAGTGGATGAACAACAGTTTCAATCGAATTTGGATGATTTGATGATTGCAAATGTGCATGGGAATGTGGGGGAGGGTAAGCAGTGAGGTGGAGATATGTGCAGCAGTTTGAAGTGAATGGCAGAGATGATGGTTAGTGGTTTGAAATAAAGGTTGTGGTTATGCTGTTGAAGTGGGGTATTTGATGTAGTGGGTTGAACAGAAAGTTGAAGTGAAGTTGAACAGAGAGTGGAGTGGATTTTGTGATGGTCTGTTGTATGATCAGAGGAGCAGTTTTTGTTAGCAGTCAATAGGTGGTGGCAGGAGAGAAAGGCAGTAGATGATGCAGTGTGCAGAGATGATTGTAGAGGAGAGTTTGGTGGTTGTTTGATGGATGTAGAGGGGTTTTGGCAGAAATGGTTGTATGCAAATTGCAACAGTTTGTGAAGTATGAATGGCAGTTGGGAAGTAAGTGGTCAGGAGGATGTATTGCTTTGAGTAGTAGTTGAAGTGTTGATGAATGGGGGTTATAGAGACAGAGAGGAAATTGTGTGCAGAGAAATGTAACAGTGTCACAAGAAATGAGATGTAACAGAGTAACCAAATATAAATGCAGATGTAAAATAAAATAAAGTGAAATAAGAAAATTTATGAAATTGTGGATGTTTTTCTCTTTTTTTTTTATTGCAAATGCCAAATATAAAAACACGAATGCAAACACACACAAACAAGTGCAAGAAACAAACACACAACAAAAATTGCTCCTCCTCTTTTTTTTTTTAATGAAATACACAAAATAAAAACACACAAAAATCAAAGAAAAGTAATTCGAAGAATAAAAAATCAAAATCAAAGCAACTCCCCGGCAACGGCGCCAAAAACTTGTTCGGACGACGGAAATTCTATCGGTTTAGAAAACCGTCGAACGAATTTTTAAATAAAATTTATACCGCAAGCGCACGGTGTACGAATATAGCACGTGGCGAATACGGGTCGATCCGCAGGGAATTGATGATTTAAATTTCCTACTCAATCAAATTATACCAAAGTCGAGAGTGTATTTAAGTTAGAAAATGAGAAAATGAACTAACTAACAAAAAGAAAAGAAATGCAAATATGAGAGTTAAATGTCAATTTAGAGAATAAATCCACTCTCTAGATCATGTAGTTCAACACATGAAATCATGATCTCTCTTTTATGGTCATTAGTGTTTTAATTGATGTGTTTATCATAAGTATGACATATTTGAGCTATTAATTAGCCAACATATGTCATCAAACTATAACACATCCCTTAAAACACTTACTAATTTTCATGAAACTTGACAAAGAAAATGAAAATAAACTCTATTTTAAGTATGGCCTATTAATTATTGATTAGAAACATAGACTATCAAATTTTAATTTCAAATCACTTTCTTATGCCATAATTATATATTGATGAAGAGGCATTTGTGTTAGTGATTGATTAAGCATAGCCTATTTGGTGTCAAGAATATAGACTATCAAATTCAAGGCAAAAAAAAAAACAAATAAAACCACTTATATCATCATCATTAAGCACAAAAAGAGAGCATGAATTAACAAAATGTTGAAGCTACATTAATTAGAGAGCTTCATTACCCCTAAATTGAAGGGGTTTAGCTTCTCATATTTGTCATTTTATTAACAAATGTAGCTAACAACATGAGAGCAAAATGAAGGGGAAAAAGAGAGAAAAATGAAAAGATAAACTAATTAACTTGCATAAAAAAAGATATCTACACTACAACATAAAAAAGAGGCATGCAAAAGGAAAGAGCGTGTATTAATAACATAAAAAAAAGGAAAATTACATGAAAATAAAAATGGCTAAGTAGCCATGAAAAGAGAAAGAGAGCTTTCTTTTATTTGATCTAAACTAGTCTAAAGAGAAGGAGGCCTAAGAGAGACTAAGAGAAGAGATAGATTACATGAAACATATGGGTATTTATACATGTATGAAACCCTAATTCATATTTTTGGGGAATGCCCAAAATGCCCCTTAGGAAGTGTGGAGGCCAAGTAATCATTAACATGTCTTAATCCCCCATTAAGTGTACATGAAACCATTAACTCCAAAAGCATGTGCATTATCCTTTAATTTGTACATTAAGGTAGGTGGGTAGGTGGGGTCCTCCATTATCTTCACTTTGAATTATTGCTATCTTCGTTCCTTTATATTCTTTGTGCATGCATATTCCTTCATGAAACCACTCCTATTTGAGACCATTTTCCTACAAAAATATATATAAATTTCCAATCAATTTTTCTCAAAGATATATATGCACACAAATGACCGTTTTGCCCCTATATGAAGATAGATATGTGAAAATTTAGAATTAATATGGATTTTGGTTAAAACAAGTTAAAATACCCAATATGATCATTTATTTAATTTAAATAGATTAAATATGTTGGTAAAAATATGCACATTTATGTGCACATCAAATACCCCCACACTTATCTTTTTATTCGTCCTCGAATAAAGAAAAACTAAGATAAATCCGTTTTCGTAGGGAGCACGATTGCATTGAGCATATGCAACAAGCCGTTAAACCTCTGGGTGTCCCCAGTAGGACGAGTGTTGTCTCGTGAGGGTTTTCAGCGGATACTACCCACAAAATCCACACGCAGGATGAAAATATTTACAATATGCAAGATTTATTTACAAAGAGATGAACGCGAATTTTTGAAAATATTTACAATGAAGGATTTACTTTTAAATCGACACAAATAAGTTAAATATAGGTTTTGGTTATTATCTTGAAATTTTTTTTAGTCATTTACTCGTCAAACTTTCTAACAAAAATCAAGTTATCATAACAAAAGACTATAGTTTAATCAGTTGTAACCATCAAGGGAAGTCAATAAAAGATTAACTTTTGAAGTGGACGTAGGCCGGAGATAGTCGAACCACTATAAACCTTGTGTCCTTTTCTATTTCTTTCTGTTTTAAGTTTGTTGTTATTCATTTTTATTCCCTACATTACTTGGATCTATGATCTGTGATTATATACCGCTGATCTGTGTTTATACACTGGTGCTTTCACGGTATTTGGGGTTTGTGACCAATTTTGGCGCAAACACCCTCTAAAGTTTCCACATTACTTCAAGCTGATATCTAGACCTCAGTACAAGCGGACTTTTGATCTATCATGCCAATTCCTCTATGGATACAAACCCAAGGGCAACCAAAACAGGATCTGGATTCACTAGCTACGAAGACTCTGCTACTTCTTCATCTCTAATCTTCCCTCCATTAAAGTCATCTTGGAAACAACTATTAGTTGTTCTAGAATTTAGATTAGAAAGTTCTTGGTATTAGTGATTCACAAAAAACCAAGAAGTTCTATTATAAATCTTAGATCGACATTATTGTGGTCAGATCTGAGATAATTAGTTGTAATCTAGAGAGAGCATCTAATGAAGGATTCAAGTCGATGTAGGCCAAAGATTACGCTGAACCACTTAAAAATTATGTCTCCTTTTACTACTTTTCAGTTTATTTAATCTGAGCTGGTGCTTTCATCTGATTTTTGGATATTGATCCATTTTCTAGGTCAACATTATTTAAAGATTAGTAAAATTCTCTTAAGTAGTAATTTCTTCATTTTTTAAGCCTCTATTATCAATCTTGTACTTTCCCTTTCCCAAAAAGAAATAAAATCTCATCTTCCCAAAGTGAATGTACACTGTCTCACGATAGAGGAACAACTATAAATCGTGTGTGATCTTTTTCCTATTTGTGCGTCTGTAATTTATTGTTTCCAAATTTTGAATTCTTTTCTTTATGTTTGTTTTATCGCACTACAACACGATCTAATTGATTCCCTATGCATTTGGATTAATTTATAATTATTTATGTGAATTTACCCCAACAGTTTGGTATCGGAACATTGTAGATTATTGCTAAAGACTGGGGCTAAAATGTGTTCGATAAAATGGCAGGATATGGAAAAGCAAGTAAGGAGGTTAGACCTATCCAAGAATATGCATCCTACACTATGTGTTTATACATAGCATCCGGTCCCCAGCTAGCTATAAAGAAGCGGAACTAAAATAATGATTTTGATTAATGGTAGTGAAAGATGAAGGCAGTGTTGGGAAGAAATCATGTTCATCGGGTTGTGTTTGACATAGAACCATTGTAGTGGATATCTCAGAATAGGAGAGGATAGAGATGGAAAAATGGGCCTTTACTGCCCTCGAAATGGCCATAGCTAACAACATCATCCCAGAGATTAGTAGTGAAAGTACCACTAGAGGCTTGTGGATGAAATTAGAGGATCTTTACATGAAGAAGTTGCTCAAGAATAGGCTAATTTTATTATAGACTTTCTCCAGTTATAAGATGCAAGAGGTACATGTCGAAAGAACATCTTAACTTCTTCGACGGTTTGATGATAAAATTGAAAGCTATTGATTTAAATGTGGGAAAAGAGCAAAAGGCTATTGTGATGTTGTGCCCTCTTCCAGAGCTATACACAGTATTCGCTAATAGCTTGATCTATGGCAGAAGCACGTCGACATTAAAAGATTTGAAGACGCGACTCCTGGGTGAAGAGATAATGGATTTAATGAAACATATGAGTGAAAGTGGAGAAGCTAGTAGTAGTCAGGGGTTGTTTGTAGAGTAAAGAGGAATGGAGAGAAAGGAGAAGAAGAAGAATAATTTTAGAGGGAGTCCTAAGTCGAGGAAGCTTGAAAGTGGTTGGAGAGGAAATTCTAGAGACAATAGATGTCATCATTATAAGAAGAATGACCATTAAAAGAAAGATTGTTTAGATTTGAGGAAGAGAAATAAAGCATATGGAAGCATATGATTCTTATTTCGGTGGGGAAGGTTACTTCGGATGACGTATTAACTGCATATGTTTTTGATGTATCAACCATTTAGCGTTGGATTCATGGGTGTCTTTACACATGATGCCTTTAAAGGAGTGTTTATGTTCTTATGAAGATAAGGAGGAGAGTGCCATGTTGATTAGAACGACGCCACTTGAAAATAATTGAGAGAAGGATTAGCG
Organism: Allium cepa; assembly: GCA_030765085.1. NCBI lineage: Eukaryota > Viridiplantae > Streptophyta > Magnoliopsida > Asparagales > Amaryllidaceae > Allium > Allium cepa. The sequence goes on along the minus strand of CM060932.1, from coordinate 680,917,220 downwards.
CATATTTGCATGCTCGATGGTGTGGTGCACATTATCACTAAAGTCTACTATGTTCTTAGTTTTAGGAAATCTCTTATGTCTATGGGTCAGCTAGCATCTTTGGGTTGTAGGATTAGGATAGGGTCAGATAGCTTGAAGGTGACACATGTTTCTCTTGTATTGATGAAAGGAGTGATGGTTCAGAATCTTTATTCGTTGAAAGGATCTATAGTTTTTAGAGAGTAGTGTGTTAGAGTTGATAGTTCATTACCTTTGGATGCAACTTGAATTTGGCATCTTAGATTGGTTCATGTTTCGGAGAAGAGTTTGTAGCTGCATCATAGAAGGAAGATGATCAAGCGTGGAAGCTTTATCTGTTTGGAATTCTATCAAGAGTGTGTATTAGGGAAGCAAACGTAGGTTTCTTTTGGTTTTGGTAGAGATGAGTCCAAAGGAGTACTAGAGTATGTCCATACGGATGTTTAGCGACTACTAGCTACAACTTATATTGGAGGATCTAAGAATTTTATCTCTTTTATTGAATATTACTTTTGAAATGTTTGGGTGTTCATGATAAAAGCTTAGTTGGAGTTGTTTGAGAAGTTTAAAACTTAGAAGGCATTGGTAGAGAATGAAGTAGGAAGGAAGTTGAAGGTGTCGAGATTCGACAATGCCATTGAGTTTGTTTCTAAGGAGTTCATAAATTTATGTAAGCAATATATAATTCAGAAACACTTCACTACACCAGAAGATCCACAATCAAAGAGGGAAGCTACAAGGATGAATAGGACTCTACTAGAGAAAGCTCATTGTTTGAGATTGACAGTGGGTTTATCTAGAGGCTTTTGGGCTAAAGCTTTATCCACTGTGGCATATGTTATTAATTAAATTTCATGCACAACCATTGGTGGGAAGACTCCATGGGAAAGGTAGATAGGCACATCAATGCATATAAGTTATTTTTTATATTTGGTAGCCTTGTATATGTTCACCATACAGGAAATGACAAGTCAGAGGCTAGATCCTATCAAGGCATATGTTTAGGCTATATAAAAGGCATCAAAGGGTATCACATCTAGAGCCATATTGATAGGAAGATGGTGCACTTGAGACATGTCACATTTGCTGAGTCCTCTATGTCCAAATCTAAGGAGAATCCACATAGTTTAGTAGATTTAGAAGATGAAATACTTAAGAAGATGGAAACTATTCCCACATATTAGCCTAGCAGTAAAGTTGGAGCTGCAAAAGAAGATAGAGTAACTGTAGCCGTCAACACATCACATGAAGGCTCGTAGAATTCCTTTAATAATGATAATAATGGTCATCATGGTAGAGATTATTCATCTCAAGGTGTAGTTGCCAGAAGCTTAGGTGAAGTTACACCTATTCGGTTGGCACTAGAGTTAGAAGGCTACCAAATAGGCATGCAGATTGGAATTATGCAAAGATTAGCAGTGAAAATTAGTTTGGCTCACAGTACATATATTGCAAGGTGAGCCTTTCAACCTTGAAGAAGTTATGAGTTTAAGTGTTAGATCGAAATTGATGCATGTTATGGAGGAGGAGATGGATTCGTTGACGAAGAATCGGACTTGGAAATTGGTACCACCCCTTCAAGGAAGTTGAGCCATAGGAAGTGTTTGCGTCAAAAATGGTCGCCAACACCTAAATAATGTGGAAACACCACAAATCCAATAACCAATCCCAAATAGAGTGAAGTAGAGAATAAAATATGAAGAATAGAAAATTAAAACAGTAAGAAATGAACACAAGAGATTTTATAGTGGTTCGGCTGACTTTGGCATACGTCCACTCCAAAGATTTTCCTTTTATCTGTATTGCTGATTACACTCACAATGATTTAAATTTAAGCAATAAAAGCAACAGAGTATAGCCAAGAGAGAAGAAGAAGATCCTTTTTCCTCAGCTAATGATCCTGTAGTAATAAGAGAAGGCATGTATATACCCAGTTGAAAATCCATGTGCCGAGGTCCAAAACCAAGACGAATCCTTCCTAAAAAAATAGGGCCCATCTAGGCCTTTTTGAGGGATCACCACTGACCCCTATAAATGGATTGGCACCGATCCTTAATACTTAAGTATGGGGGCCAACGACCTCTGTGGTGGGTCCCCTTCCAGGCCGTCTTCGTGTTTCCATAGTTGTTCTGCGATGTTGCCTAGGTGAAAATTGAAGATATCAATCGATTTATATTGAGTTGAGCTGCTAAGTTAATAGTCCATTGCCATAGTAATCCAATCTGATCACCTTCCGAGGGGAAGGGATATGCACCATCCTCTGCTTAAGGGAAACACGAATCTATACTTAACCAATTTCGAGATGTCATTCTTCTGAATTGGCTTGACTATCATCAATAACCTTGCTTATAACTGATTTCCAATCCTAATAATCATCTCTTCGGCCTTTCTGCCTTGATGATCGTGAAATATGTTTTGCCAAAGCTAGGTATCACGACCTTGCTAAAAGGCAGGCTAACATTTTCCCTTTAAAACATTTCTTAGGATATGAAGGTTTGATATGAATTTCCATACGTCAAAAGTCCAAAATCCATAAAAAACCAAATATTTCAATCCAAAATCCATTCCATTCCCAAACCGAATTAGCGTGAGACACCCTTGTTTTCCCGGGAGTTGGTATTTGCATGCCGAATCCTCAATCTTTCTGAACTGTTAGGGAAATCCGTGACAGTTTTGAGTTGATAGTCAATTTCAAAACCATTCCAAATCCTTAGCCAAATCCATGATCTCACCGAATCGTTTGCCGATAATAAGGTCTCGTTGGATCAACATTCTGGTTCATACTCTCTCCGGACTGATTTGTGGTCTCTCTAAACCCTTTATAAGTTTAATCCAATCTTAACGACAAGTATGTCGATCTTGTCACTTTTCGATGAAGTGACCTACCCTTGCACTACGTCCCCGACACTCCAACGGGACATATAGCAAGGTAAATGTGAATCATAGCCTCTCTGGGCCAATCATGGTCTCTTTGGACCTTTTTGGACCCCACTCACTCTCCAGCGAGGGGGCAGAATGATAAGCAGGCCGATCCTATCGCTCTTCGACAAAGCGACCTACTTCTTACACTCAAGTTCCATCTCTCCAGTCAGAACATAATGTGATTATTAAGGTTTTATTCTCCAGCCTCGATTCCCTAGTTAAGGACTTAATGCATGACGTACAAATCCACTATATCGCTCTCTGACGAGGGGACTCGCACCTTGTGGTTATTGCCCCATCTTTCCGGCGAAGGGACTTACACCTTATGGTTATTGCCCCATCCTCTGGTCAGGACGACCACGACCTGTTTCATTCATTACATTAATGTAGATTTGAGTGTTCTAAAATCCATTTATGAAATAAGTAAATTTAAGTTCTTGCGGCCATAAAAACAAAAAAAAAGAAAACCGAACATTGCCTCTCTAGGCATGATGGTTCATCATCATCTTAGAGCATGCGTAGGGACCGACCTCGATCTCATACATGTGTAAGTGACTTGGCTGTTTTATTATGCTAGTTTATTTATTATTTAGTTCATGTCATCCTGATCAGGAGATGACGATCATTGACCTCGATCCAAGGCCATTTCTGTTGGATGCAGATGGTGGTCCCTTCTATTCCACTACCGCAACCCGGGACCTCACATATTGTGGTAGCTGATTATTCCTCACTTGTTCCGCAACCGTATCCTTCAAGTGCCTGCAGTCGTTTGTATCATGTCAATCTAGCTTATGGAATAAGCAGTATTTACCTACTGTCCCCTCGCATTCTATGGGTTCCCTCCTTCCTGGCCTCCGGTATGGAAGTCATCCTTGAGTATCCAAAATCTGTATAAGAAAGGAATTTTTGTTCTCTCCTTTGCTGCTTCAAACAGTTGAAACCATCATCCACCTTCAGCATTCGTTTGTCCTTGCATGAACCTTCTCTAGATGGTCCTCCATCCCTTACTGTGTTAACCTATTCTTCTCTATCCGCCTTAGCATCTTCCTGCTGCAAGAACCTTTCCGCCTCATGATGAAATTCCCCAAGATCCATTGGAGGATCCCGTTCCAGTGCCACCTTAAAGTCCATGTTATCAACTGTCCTTGATGTTGCCGCCATTAAAACCATTAATGGATCGGGTCGATCCCGCAAAGCAACCGACACATTGTACCATGTTAAGAAATTCCTAAGGGATTCCCCAACCTTCTACTTCATCTGAGACGACCCGACTTTCTTACCTCAGAAAATCGCATCATCTTTAAGAAAGAAAGGGATAGAAAAGAGAAAGATAGAGAAGAAGAAAGAGACAACATCAGAATCTAAATAGCGGAACGAATAAATTATATTAATCACATAATACATTACATAGTATCATATACATCAGAGATACATAGCATAATCAACTCATAATAGACAGTTATAAACACCTGTCTAGTTATTCAACTCAAAACAACAACTCAGAGAACACACATCGGAATACTCTATAGTTATACGCAGAAGCCTCCTGCTCCATTTGCTCCTCCAGAATTCGTCAAGCCAACCTAAAACCTAACCTGAATCCCTTGGCTACTCGTAAAAATTTGAGTACCCAAGAGTTTAAGAAAACAAAATAAACTCCGGGCCAGACATGGGTCTGGTGTGAGTAAACGGTTAAAGTTGCTTAACTTTAAAAACCTTTGAAAGAAAAGGTATCACGTAAGACTTCCCACACATAAACATGGAAAAGTTTTTACCTTACGCTAACCAAAACATTTGATAGAAAATCCGATGATATTATAATAGTGTCTAGGGTTTTCAAGTAAAATACAGAAATAGCTGGAATGCTTACATCTCACGTTCCAACATAGTTGGGCACAACTAATACGTACGGCACTTATTGGATTTTGGATTCCATACAATGACAGGGCTACTGGGGTACCGCCCGTCACAGTACGTGGCCTAGATCACCGTACCGAGGAGTACGCCCGCTCCCCTGCAACACAAAGCTGGACTCATTCCTTACTGAACAGTTCCAAATAAGACAACCCCGGTGGATGTAGCTATTCAACCACCCATGCAGCCGAAATAAAAAGGGACCTCTAGACAGGGGTAAATCTTACTCTCAAGTGGGGGCTACCCACGAAACTTTGCTGCACCTCCCCTGTTTTAGCCATTCCCGGTTGATGAGGCTTAAGGCTACGATTACCTTTAGAGAACACATCTCTTAGAATGCTCATCGTCCACCTGACGATGTTCTGAAAGCATTCAACCCATACAAGTTCGTTCCGGGTTCGAACGAAACCGAAGGCATTATCTCGTTACACTCATTTTGGAATCACCCTCAGAGTTAATGACAATAACCCTTGCATTTTGAATCACCATCTCGAACCTATAAGTACTATTCCGTCAACTCATTACGGAATCACCCACAGAGTCATACTGACGTATAGTCCCTACATCTCGAGTCTTCACAAAGCTCCACTTTGACTCATGACCTAACGTTTAATTTGGATCGATGTGGTTTTAGGATATCCAAATATGGAAACCCGATCCCGGTCTCATCGAAATCCAAAGCGTGTCTTTTAAGTCCAAGTTTTTTTAAAGGTTTAAAACAATTCAATACAGTATCTATATACACACAGATAGATAACTCACAGATCTCAATTGATAATCAACATTATCAAATAACAGGTAATCCACATTATCAATATCATAATAGATAATCTATATATCATCATCCCAATTGATAATCTATGAAATCATCATAATGCAACCAAGCATTCATATCACACAACCATACTTATCTCATTACTGAGATCATAAAGCATTCAAGATAATCAATGTCATCCATCGTACATAAGCAATGATTTACACATATCACAATATAATTAATTTAAAATGAATTAAATTAACCATCTCTATCTCTAATTAATTTAAAGTGAATTAAATTAATTACTTCATCTAAAATTAATTTAAACTAAATTAAATTAATTACCTTTATCACAATAAATCTTGCTTAATTATTCACTAATTAAACCAATTAATTAATTAATCATCATCTTAATTAATCAACCTTGATTAATTAACTCTTAATAAAGTAATTAATCCCTAATTATTCTCATTAATCATATTAATTAATGAATCCTTAATTAATTATTTCCATTAATTAATTAATTATAATTAATTACATTATTCCTTAATTAATTACATTAATTAATCATGCTTAAATTAATCAACTTTAATTAATAAATATAAAAATTAATTATTCTTAATTACTTTTAATTACTTCATAAATTCATTGATTTATTACACCAAGTAATAAACCTTTAATTACTTTATCCAGTAATTTACCCATTTAAAATTACTTCCCAATCAGTAATTTACCTTAACTCAATTACCTCTGTAATTTATCAATCGCTTATCTTGAGTTATTACCCTTATCAAAACTTATTAAGTAAACATACTTAATCATTACCAAGTGACTATCTTTAGTTAATTAACAAATTAATTTACATACTTGATCACACTTATCTCATTAATTATAATTGAGTAATTCATCCCTTAATTACTCATTAACCAATTTAATCTTCAATTAAAAGATTAATTATCATCAACTATTAATTAATAAACCTTAATTATTAATCAATCCTTTAATACAAAGTAATTAATCACTAATTATCTTTATAATTAATTAATCAAACTTAATTAACAATTTAATTATCTCTTAATCATTAACTAATAAACATAATTATTAATTAACAATCTTAATTACAAATTAATTAATCCATAAATATAATTAATTAATCCTTAATTAAAATTAGTTAACCTTAAATAAAAATAGTTAATTAATTCTTAATTAACTAGCATTATATTTTAAATAATCCTTTAATTATTAATTAAGAAAACCCAATTAAAACTTAATAAAACCTTTATTAAGTATTAATTAATTACTATTTTAATTAACTCTTAATTACTTAATTAGTTAAGTAATTACAATTTAACTAATCATTTGTCATTAATTACATTATCATCTTAATTAATAGTTAACTAAATAAATAATTATACTTAATTAATCACTTAATTAACCCCCTTTCTAAAATAATAATTAAATGAATTAATTAACTTAAAATTTCTTAATTAACTAACTAATTACAAATTATTAATACTTAATTATTATTTAAGATAAACATTATCTTAAATAAATCTTGAAATCTTTACTTAACTTAATTCATTAATTAAATTAAATTATAAAGAAATCATTAATTACTTCCTTTAATTATTAATTAACAATTCTAATTTCAAGTTAATAAATTATCTTAATCTTTAATTGTTAATTTTAAATCATTTTCCACTAATTAATTTAAGAAAAAAAATTATTTAAAATTCTCTCTTATATTTCAAAATAAGTTTTGAAAGTAACATTAACTTAAACATTTAAACAAATCATACAAATTTCATTTATAAAAACAATTAAATTTCAAAAACAAGAATTTTAATTTAACTTAACCATTTAAAGTTCAAAACTTACTTACTTTAAATTTCAAATCTTGATAAGCATTTCTATTTTGATTCAACCTATACACATGAATCTAAGAATTTGATTTGAAATTTTAAAAACTGTTTCAATTTAAAAAAAAATAAAAACTGTTAGTTTAGAACCCAACAGCAAAACCTAAAACAACACGAGACACAAACAAAATCCTCGAGCTCCTCCCCTAGCCATCTTCCTTCCTTCCCGAGACCTGCTTCGAGAAAATCAAGCAACCCAGCAAAATTAAACTGTAGACACCTCCCCATCCCCGTGCAACCTGCACCAGTGCCGGCTCCACTCCGACCAACGTTGAACCCACCAACAAGCCATTCCACCACCCTACAAACATCCACGACCAACCAAACTTCAAAATTTACCCCAATTCAAAATCGTGCATCTTGGTTGAACTGAACTCCTAAAACCATCACCAGAGAATCCCAATTCTATCGCCTCCGATCAACTATAGCTTTCAGAACTCCTCCCATAGCTCGCTGATCCGCCATGCTTCCTTCACCAGAAATTTCTTCAAGCTCGATGCAGTTTTGAAGATTCAGTAGTTAAATTTCCCAAGTCCAAACAGAGCTAGGGTTAAAACCATATTCAAGCAATCTCAATCTTCACAGTGAATTATAAATTCTCTAATCATTGTTGCCATACCATCTGATGCCTCACCTAACTCCATCATCAATCTCGAGTCACCCGAATGCACAGAATCAACAGAATTCACCAAAAACCCATTCCCAGATAAACCCCAAATTCTAGCTTAATACAAACTTAAAAATTGTGAATTTCTTTTCAAAATTCATAATTTTCAATGACATATTAGTTTATATAATTGTTTTAACCAAATTAAATATTTGGTTCCAACATTGAGGATAAATTTATTTACTGCATTTTTTTCAGATAACTTCAAATTCCAGAAATTAGTTTTATTTTTAGTTCTTAGTTTATACTTAAACTACTTATTTTGTTTTGAATCTATGTTCTAATAGTTGTTTAAACAAAAATAGCTTGAAGTTTAGATTTTAACTTAATTCTGCAGTAAGTAAAAACAGAGAGAATCAATGCAAACAAGCATGCACAGTTTCAAAGCAAAACAAACATATTAACATTTATATCTACACAGAGGCAAACTAATATGTATATAAACATCATCACAAACTCATAGCAACAGCTAATTAACTAATTAAGTTTTAGTAAAAATGTTTACTCACCTTTTAATCAAAATGCAGAGAAGATAAAACTGCAAACTTCAAAAGATTATGAGCTTGAACTTGCAGAAATGCTTGAATATGTAGCTGAACCCCTTTTCTTGATACATTGCTTCAGGTTTTCATGCATAAGAATATTGATGCAGACATGGGTAATTGCAGATCTAAATTGATAGCTTGCATGCATTTGAAGTTTTGAGGCAGATACTTGAGTTTGAGGAATAATTGCATATTTTGTTTTGAGAAAAACTGCAGGCTTTAGATCATACACAAAAATTCAGGTTTTTGGTTTGAGTTTGAGGAGGTTTCAGATTTTAAATTTGAGGATTGATTTCAAATTTTTGGGCAACAGAGATTAAATGTTTCAGGCTTTGTTTTGAGCATTGATCTGGAAAGAATGTTTACATGCTTTGATTCGTAAACAAAATGGTTTCAGGCTCTTAAATGCTTAAACAATCTCAGATATGATTATTTTTTGAGGAAAATTTCAAGTATGGTTTCAGATTTTGGTTTTGAGGATTTACAGGCTTTAGAAAAAAAATGTTTTACAGGTCTGTTTTGATTTAGAGGAGATTACAGGATTTGTTCTTGAGGTTGAAGAGTGATTACAGGAAAATGATTTTGAACTGAGATTTGAAAAAGAAAATGAAGATGAAGAAAGTGGTTTATATAAATTAATTTCATCTTTTATTAAAATTAAAAGAAAACACAAATAATGTGACACTTGTCTTTAAATAACACAAATGTTTAACACTTGTTTGACATAGTGATTAAGAACTTAACACATGTCAATTTTTATTCTAAAAGAAATTTAAAAGCCCTTTTTAAATTAAATTTCCTAATTACTAATATGTTTTCTAAATTTTAAAGATACTTTTCTAATTAAATTTCTAATTTAACAAATTCATTTATAAATTTACAAATGTTTCCTAAATCAATATAAAATACAATCTTTGAAAAGAAATGAAGCCAAATATGATCTAAATAAAATTATATACAATATTGCAATACTCATTTAAAATGTTGTTTCAAAAAGCCTTGTACTCATTCTTATTAAATAAACAAAAATCAAATTTCTATTGATAATTTTTATAAAAAGAAAAATAAAACAAAATCTTATTTCTAATTGAAAACATTATCTATATATTTTTAAAAACCAAACTATATTATCATTTATTTTAAGATGCATGAATATCCCTTTAAATTCTAATTTATATTCATTTTCAAAGTCAAATTTAAAAATCCAAATCTAAAATAAATTTAAATAAATATAAACATCTATTTTTAAATAAGCTTATTATTATTTACAAATAATATATCCTATTTTAAAATCAATTTAAAATACACAGATTTAAATACACGGATATAAATGCATTTTAAACACACTTATAAATTTTGAAAACAATATACCAATTTATAACAATAATTAAAATATTACTTGGTTAATTATCTTTAAAAATAACAATTTTATCAATTTCAAATAATTAAATAAGAGATTATCAGCATTTTAAACTCCTGGAAATTCCGAGATATTACAATCCTCCCCCTTAACAGAATTTCGTCCTCGAAATTTAAAACAAAGATAATCCAAAGTTTTATTTCTTATTTCAACAAATTCAAACATTCATAACAGCCATGCACTATCAATCAAACAAATAATTTCATCCAAACAACCAATTAAATCAAATAAACAACACTAGCTATCCGGACACAGATCCGGATAAACTTCCTAAAATTATCTCGAGTTTCCCCAGTACAGACACAGGGATACTCGCTCTACTAAACCCAAACTAGCTATGCTTCTAAGCTACTGAGTACCTACTCAGCTAGATCTAAAATCTACCAAGATACCAGACCACAGACAAGACTGATCAACAACCAAAACCTTCACGAAACTACTGGTCTCAAAACCAGTAATGAACCGAAATACGTACTCCCTCAGAGACACGTGAAATATTTTGAATTCCAGTCTTCCAAACTGGCAATTCAACTCTTCAACCCAAAACACTGATCTCTACAAAAACTCAGAAGAATCCAATATACCTCGAAGCTTACCAAAACTTATTGCTTCCTTTTCGGATAAAATCTCAATAACATCGAAGTCTCCAACTTCGAATTCCAAATTCTTCCGTTACTCAACCTCAAAACTTACCGGATGATCCGGGCTGCCTACAGATCTTTCCTGATCAGCTCAACCTTCGCTGATACTCCTACAAACAAACCGGATCACAACAACTCACAAACTGATCCTCTCAAGATCAATCCAAAAATCAAAACCAAACTTTACTATCAACAGAAGAAACAACTTCTCCCATCTGGAAAAGAAAGAACAGAATCACTCGCCAACTTGCCTCAGATTCTGAAAAATAAATTCAGTAGAAACTCTCTAATCCAAAATACTGAAATTCCCAGTTGCTTCTACTCAAGAACAACAGCCACCTTACTTCCGCTGCGCAACTCTGATCTGGAGCAGATGAAAATGCCATCGAATAAACACAGGCACAGACTAAACATCACATCTCAGAAATATGGTTCAACAGAAGTTCCAAGAAATACAGAGCTGCTTCACCAAACAAACAACCTAGGAGACAACCTTCTACCCAGCTGAATCACCGGTATCACTCCTGACATCAAGTCGATTCAGAACTCAATCTCTAATGCGGGCAAAATTTCCAACTTTCCCGAAGATATATCCAGAAAAATCTTCAGCAATCCTATAACTCCTACATTCTCTAGAGATGCCACAAATCCAAGCAAAGACTATCTAAGATAATCACCAAACCATCGCAAGTCACTTTTGCGATCAACCAATCCAATATTCAAGATACTGTTCTCTCTCCACTAATTAGAACAGTTTATCCTCAACCAACTAATCCATCTAAGAAACAGATCTTCTCTGCTGCTTCTGAATTCCACTTCCAAGAAATGCTAAGCCAAAAAGATCTTCGTGTTGAAACACAGAACACTCTAGAGCTGCACTGCTAACACAGATGCCAAAGACTTCTTATCCAAAGTTCTTTGAGAAACTCGGACCTCCAACTAAACACATACATCCTGCCGAACTCAGCTACCACACTGAAACAGACACACTTCCTTAAACTTGCTCCGAAAGAAAACATCTTCGGAGATATCCATAGTCACTGCATCTCATCACGCAGCTACTACTTCCGGAGGTTGACAAGATACCATCACTTGCTTCTGCCCAACCGACAGATCCAAATTCTCAAAAATCCGCTCTCACGAGCGCAACCAACTTACACTTCAAAGACGAACGCCAAATCTTAACAGGTTTCCTTCATAGATCAATAAAATTCTTACACCAAACTACAGAGATTACTCGAGATGGTATTAGGTCTACAGTCTTGACAGATACGCTTGCAACCTCAAACATTCAAACTCCAACTATTTGTAGTCGTGTTATACACACTACTACCTCATCTAACTTTAAAACCTATACTGGAAAACTTGAGAAGGTAACCCAACAGATAGGTAGAAATATATATATATATATATATATATATATAGTTATATAATTATATATAAAAATTACAAGTACGCTCTCTCAAGAAAAGACACCACTACAGAGCCTAGGTATTCACTCAACCTAATGCTCTGATACCAACTGAGACGACCTGACTTTCTTACCTCAGAAAATCGCATCATCTTTAAGAAAGAAGGGGATAGAAAAGAGTAAAGATAGAGAAGAAGAAAGAAACAACATCAGAATCTAAACAGCGGAACGAATAAATTATATTAATCACATAATACATTACATAGTATCATATACATCAGAGATACACAGCATAATCAACTCATACTAGACAGTTATAAACACCTGTCTAGTTATTCAACTCAAAACAAAAACTCAGAGAACACACAGCGGAATACTCTATAGCTAACGCAGAAGCCTCCTGCTCCATTTTCTCCTCCAGAATTCGTCAAGCCAACCTAAAACCTAACCTGAATCCCTTGGCTACTAGTAAAAATTTGAGTACATAAGAGTTTAAGAAAACAGAATAAACTTCGGGTAGGACATGGGTCTGGTGTGAGTAAACAGTTAAAGTTGCTTAACTTTAAAAACCTTTGAAAGAAAAGGTATCACGTAAGACTTCCCACACATAAACATGGAAAAGTTTTTACCTTACGCTAACCAAAACATTTGATAGAAAATCCGATGATATTATAATAGTGTCTAGGTTTTTCAAGTAAAATACAGAAATAGCTGGAATGCTTACATCTCACGTTCCAACATAGTTGGGCACAACTAATACGTACGACACTTATTGGATTTTGGATTCCATACAATGGCAGGGCTACTGGAGTACCGCCCGTCAAAGTACGTGGCCTAGATCACCGTACCGAGGAGTACGCCCGCTCCCCTACAACACAAAGCCGGACCCAATCCTTACTGAACAGTTCCAAATAAGACAACCCCGGCTAATGTAGCTATTCAACCGCCCATGCAGCCGAAATGAAAAGGGACCTCTAAACAGGGGTAAATCTTACTCTCAAGTGGGGGATACCCACGAAACTTTCCTGCACCTCCCCTGTTTTAGCCATTCCCGGTTGATGAGGCTTGAGGCTACGATTACCTTTAGAGAACATTATTTAACACGATGAATATTTTAGTTTAAGCATTGCAAAGCAACTTTCATACACAGCATATAGGGATGAATAGCAAGTGTCTTGTCACATGTTAAAGTAAAATTGAATTTCAACTATACAACCAAAAACATGTACGATTTGATAGTATGTTTTTCTTGTTATTGATAAAGAACTGAAATCAAAAGGAAGAAAGAACAAATTACCTCACTCACTAATTAGAGGCAGATACTCGAACTGGTTTGACTGCAGTGATAACTTTCCTCAATTGCTCAAAACCCATTACAAATACTCCAATGGAATAAAGGAAGAGCAGTTGTAACTTTTCAACTAAGTTATAAAGGGTAGTAAGATAATTTTCCCCATCGTAATTTTTACTACTTGTCCACATTAAAGTATCCTTTAATATCCATCCTAGATAATATTTTCCAGGTTACATCAATTCACACTAATTAAACCTTGGATTGTGGATTTACTAAAATATGCTTACCAAATTTGGTTTGTATGAAGTTTGACCAGTCTTGTGGCTTAAGCTTTGATTTCATTGCCTTGATCAACCCAATTAGAGCTTGATTGACCTACATTTACATAATTGATTACAAAAATTTGATTATGAAAATGTGCACTTTTCATGCATGTTTAGAGCGTAATGTGCATGCTCATAAAACAATCACACTGGGTCCATCTATCTGCATAGTGCATGCATATGAGATAATTATTTTGGAACCAATTGATGGTTTTTCCAAAATGTGCAAATTACCTTACCTCAAGTTTAATAATTAATCTATTAACAAGAACACAAGGCTTTGCTCTAACACTTTTTGAACGTTCGCCTTTTGATTCTTTGTTTTTGCTCTTTGTAAACAAAACTCAATGTGGACGAAACTCGGTTATCATCCAAGTGCGAAAAATTACTGTCACCAATGCATCAATGCTAAAAAAGGAATACAATTAATATAGGGAAAATTGTAATAAAATGGAATCAAAAAGGGATGTATGGGATAAATTTAGAGTAGAACCAATTGAGGAGAATCTAAACCACCATGCTTTTTTCCCTTTAATAAAAGAAGAGATTATATATAACTATCTGTAAATCTTGTTCACTGTTTATCATTCGACCCCAAAAAAATGTTAGTAAAATAAATAAAATTTGATATCTAATGAACACCCAACTTAGTAACTTAACATTATTATCTATCTTAACCTTTTATTATTGCATGTATTATGCTTCAACCAACATTTTTGAAAAGATGATGTGCTAAAGGAATAATACTAACGAAATACTATCAAACTGATGTTATGTACCTTGTCAAGTCACTACTTACTATTGTCTTGGCGTCTCTGTATTTCACCTCTAGTATATGCATCACACTGCTACCTTCCTGTTGTGCTTTGCTCTGCAAACCCGTACAGCTTTTTCAACCTGGGCTGTTAGATGCAGCTGCTTGATGTTCATATACATAACTCAAGAATGTTCAGCGCAATGCCAATCATGCAGGCTGTTGAACACTTTATAAACTTGCGGCTTTACATAATCTTGCTAGGCTGCCCATATGCTGTTCGTTTAACTTGTAAGTTGTCCACTATGTTGCCGCTGTAGTATTCTGTCCATATGTGATCCTATTCCTCTTTGCAACAGGCCATGTTCTTCAGCATATCGCGGTTGTTTGATTCCCTGATCAGACCACCTGCATACAATGCTTCCTCCTGCACTTGTACTCGCTAATACTCATCCTATGAAAGCCTTTCATTTTTCTCCATATGCAGCCTGTCATTTCAGTCGTTGCTCCTGTTCAAGCCTTTTAGCGTGTAGCCTGTCATTACTATCTACATTGGTTTCTAGCTACTTCATGTTATATGCTTCCACTCGCTACTCTATGCCATGCTTCCATTTGTTGCTCTTCACGCTACGTTAGTTTAGACTTTACATTTGTATTCTTTTCAGGTTGTGCAAGCCTTTCATCCCACTCATATGCTTCAGTCTGCTCCGTACCATGGAAGTTGGAATGATTAAATTAATACCGATTTTTTCTTGGCTCATTGCAAGACACATATTTATAGCAAAACTAATTTCGCAAAACTCATTTATAGCAAAACATAATATTCACCATGCTTACTTCAGAAATTTACTTTTGCTCAAATCATGCATAGAATTGATATGATATTCTACTTAAAAAGACCATAATTAAGTAATGGTTAATATAATAAATATTCAAAGTTTGGCCTAAACATGTAGGGACCTTAGTATATAATACTTTGTTCAATCAGGAAAAAAACATGTTATTCATAGTTGAAATGAGTTATTCAAATATGAAGAAGCAAAAGGCGATGTAAGAATATATAAATGAACTTGTTAGTAGATACAAATTTAGAGGAATCATTAAAAGCCCGACTCATTTGCCTTAAATAAAGAGTGAAGATTAGATCCATATTTCTTTCAGAACCAATGAATAAGAAAAGTTATCAGTAGTATACACAAAAGAATCCCAATATGAAATATCACAAATTAAGTAGGCATGCCTTTCTTATTCATTCATATTAGGTGACCAGCATAGAAATACATTAATATATTCACACTTAGTGTATTACCTAAAATGCTCTATATGAATATAGCAAAGAAGGATGCATAAATACATGCAATAACTGAAAAAAATTACCTAATATAAAGATCAAAAAACTATATCATGTATCAAAGTAAAGTTATAAATATGGAAAGAGTTGATGGAATTGTGCAAAACCATATAGCCAACAAAAGAAAAATAAAATAAAATAACATGACTAATCACATATCTAAAAGTAAAGTCGTGTTGATTTAGTAAGATGCAAACGATTGTCATATGCCATATACTATGTGTTGTACATTAGTTCCCTACAAGATGAAAATATATAAAAATCGTTGTTCATTGCTTAAACTTTCAAAACTAAAGTTTGATCGGTAAAATCATTGCTCAAGGAGCACAAAGATCACAATGCACCAGCCTTAATCACTCACTACTAATAGCTCAGGGTTCTCCACATTGTTTCAATTCATCATAGCTCAACAACATACAACAACACAGTCAGTCACATCCTAGGTTAACCATATAATTTTTATAATTGTATTAAACGATATAATTTTTGCAGAAGTCACCCTTTTTTTGTAAAAGAAGCACATGTTACCAAGTGACATTATGACATGTTAATTCATTCTAATCAAAATCATAAAAAATGATGGATAAACATAGAAAAAAGTACAAGTAGCTGCTCAAAGACGACATATTTTGAATAAAAAAAGAATGCATGTACAAATAACATCTTTAGGAAGAGGAAAAAAGAAGAAAATCATCCTGAACGTGGATGGCATGTACTATTCTCCCAACACTTTCCTCCTTCAGAAAATTTATAAACTTTTCTGATGATGCAAGCAAAAAATATCTACGAATAATAAAAACTTTAATACAGGCCAATAACAATAGTAATGCCTATAATTTTCTCAAGATAAAACTGAATGCAAGTAAGCATCTGAATTATTACAAACCCATGTACATCTATAGTTCAACCACGTGTAGTAATGGCAAATGAACAGGCGACATGGATGAGTTTAATCCTGGTTGGATTATCTCTAACCCCTCTCTTTTAACAATTGATACATACCTACTCTAAAAGTATTTTTGCTTCAATAATTCCAAGCAAAATCCTCCTAAATAACCACACGGATTCACGCATCTTTCAATCATTTCTGCCAAATTGCTTCGGGCCTTTTATATTTGAGGTTGGAGGATGTTGTTAGACTTAAGGCAAGCTGGGATTTGTAGCAAGCGATGGATATGAGGAGTTAAGGGCAGAGCGGTGGAAAGGGAGAAGATTTTATGTGAGAATTTGAGAAAATAAGAGGAAGAGTGAAGAGAAAAATAATTGAAAGAAGTGGCAGCGGCCACGAAAATAATTTGGGGATCCGCTTAAAAGCGTTGCATAGCCAATAAAGAAAATTAACACAAATTAAAACGAACAATAACACTACCGAAAAATGCGTTATCAATTGGTGTTATAAAAAACAGCTTTTCTTGTAATGATCGTAATAATTGTCTTCTCTATTCCATTTTCTTCTTCTTTCACTCCTTACTTCCGGATGCTTACGGTGATCCTTCCTTATAATATTTAATCAATACTTAACATATTTATTTGTCATTTCCATAAATGTCAATTGGTCCATATTAAATGGATATTACCTTAACGAATGTTTCCTAAAGACATTTGTTTACTTATTCAAGTATTTCCTTAATGGTCTATTAAATTTCTTGTAACTCCTCACTTATTACCCATTTATTATCTATTAATTTTTAGATTTATAACATTTCCAATCTTATAATCCATAATTACTTTAACGGTCTCTTTAGTTGGTCTATTAATTCCCTAATTAAATTTCTGTAACCATATATTAATTGCACACTTATTGTCCTATTAATTCTACAGTTACAATCTTTTCCATTTACATTCCTTGTAACACGACCTTCGTTGCCCATTCCCTTACCTAAGCATTTTTCCAACCCATAGTCGTCCTTCCCGTCCTTTCTGATATGTCACTCATACATATACATACCTCCATTGATTGGGTAACCTAAGCTCTGACACCAACTACAACAACCTGCCCAATAACAGACTTAACTTCAACTCATTAAAAGCCCATCGAACCTTAGGCCTATTTCAAGGCTAGCTGTCAGGTCGATAAAATTAAAACAATACACAGAGCTATCCATCTATACTTTCAGAATGTCATAGCAGATTGGATAAAATATAATACCAGAAACAACCTATTTCAGAAAGAAGGCCATTTCAAAAACATACATTGTAAAACATTACAATACGTTTACATAAAGCCTTAATAGTATAGTATCTCAAAATAACCCAAAAATCTCCGGATATAACAAAAATACTTAAAAAGCCTAAATATATATATATATATATATATATATATATATATATATATATAACTACCATAGTTCTTCATCTTTATCTTCGCCTCCTAAAATCAACACTAACTTCTCTAACCTATGTGTAGTAATGAGGAGTGGGTCAAAAAACATATGCCTGGTGAAATGGAAATTTCGAAGTTTACCATAATTTTAATTAGGCGGTATTATTTAAATAAGAACCATGTTTTATGTATTTATGAGTATACCACATGTAATAATCACCCTAATTGATGGTGCTACAAAGACCAGTAACTTTAACTGGAAGCCAAAAGCCTTTCTGGTACGACTTCAAAATTCAAATGAAACTAACCTCATTGTTGCAAGAGAAAGCAACTAAACTAATAAATACCCTTCATTGGTAATTAGGCAGACGCAAACCATTTAATACCAATAAAATAGGTAGGTCCATGTCCATTAATACCTAACCCATTTCCAAATCCTAACACAACTTGCGTTAACAATGCAGGAGAAAGAACCTCCAGACTGCTTAACAGCTCTTTCATGGAACATAGGCATACTCTGATCATTAAAGACCCATAAAATAGGTAGAACCCTAACATTTAAGACCTAACCCAAGGAGGGTCCCTACATGGTTCTCACTATCTTACAGTGTAAGAAATTCTATCAGGTCGTGCAATACTTCTCTTAAAAAGAGGCAGGCCCTACCATAATGACTTAATATCTCAAACCCGAAGCAGAGCCCTCTAAAAGATTTCACCTACCACGTCCAAAATGAAATTTATGACCCATAACCCATTCATGACGTCTCAGATTAGTCCAACAATTTGTATGCAGTGGTAGCCTGATTATCTGGGCATGATTACCCAATAGAATTGGGACTAACCTCACGTCCACCATGGTTATTTATTATAGGCAATGTCCCATGTTAATCAACAAAGCCACACCGTTGGTAGTCAGATTTAACAAGGTAGATTTCCTTGTAGCTTTGGACTAACCTCGCATCCCTATAACTTAGTCATAAATTATGTGTATATCCACTGTATACATACATCTTCTTACCCAAATAATAATTGAGACCATATAAGATGTCCCCTTATTACACCCATTATTAGGGATTAATTCCCCAATTTACTATAACTCCCTTTCTACAAATTAATATTACTTGACTATCCTTTTAATACTAATTTCATATTCAGTACGCTATAATCCATATGCTATAATCATTATGTTATATTATATGTATACACATTGTTATATTAACATACAGAATTTAGGGTCTGATCATTACATTACAACAATTCAATAATAATTCACTTGCAAGATATTTTGAAATATCAATCTTATACAAATCCACCATTCCAACTAGGACTGCTACTACCATAGACAAATAAATTAAGTTTGTACAAACATGGAATATCTACACCTGTCATATACTAATAAACTAGAACCCCTTTTTCTATTTTGAAGAACGTATCACCACAAAATAGATCACCTATTTTCAATTCAACCTTTATATACAACATTTTGAAGTGAGAGAGGAACTCCTTATTTATTGCAGTAGTAGAAATAGGCGGTGCAAACTACAAACAATTTGATTCATAATTTACACACCATTTCTAATTTATTTCCTTTTTGAACCCTTTAATACTTCAATTCAAAAAGGGAAAATAGGTTAAATTGACCATAGAATATCTAATTTTAATAGTTAATTAGATTCTAATATACCAATACCAAAAACAAATATAAGTTTAGCATATACAAAGATTGATATTTACACAGGGAAATTCTAAAGGTTTTAGGTATTATGTTTTCGTTTACCAAAATTTCCCAAGGCATCCATCAAATCCAAATAAATATTATTCAATTACCAAAATGTGAGCAACTTGATATTTCCATTCAGTGAGAATTGTTTGCTTCCTAACTGGATTTGATTCCATCATGCCTAACTCTCTTCTAGATTTCCCTTTATATGCAAGAAAGTGAATTGTATATAGATGTTAGATTAATAATCAAAAACTAGACAAATAGAATCAGGAATCAAAAGAATTAACATCTAAACCTTTTACATGAAAATCCTAGCATATTCTGGAATCTAAAGAAGGAGAAGTGATCTGATTTCTACCACTCCTAATTTTCTGTTAGATCTTCCCCTTTTTGAATATACAAAAAAATACATTGACATATATATATATATATATATATATATTAGATTTTAGAAATGTTAAGATAGAGATAAGAAGGATTAATTTAAATTAGAGATTAGCAATAAGAAATACTTGTCAGAAAATTTTAGTGTTCCTAAAATCCTAAGGGGAGAGATTTTAATAGAACTTCACTAGTGTTCCCAAATTTTGTGAAGGAAATATGGGGTCTAGGGGTCTATTGATATAGATGGAGAAAAGCAAGAGTCGTCGGATCGAAAGCACAAGAAATCGAGCCCTTTAGTCCATTACTTTTTGGTCCTCGAACGCATCAAGTGGTCAAACTCCTACCTTGGGGTGGTCGACCAACCCTAGTGAAGGCAGTCGATTGGCTTTCATTCCCAATCGTTTTATTTCTTAGGTTGATTTTTGAATTAATTCCGAATTATTTTTTAATTCCCATTAACGTTAAACTTAACGTTGCTTTGTAGTTAATAAATAATTACTTTTCAAATTTCAAATTCTAAAATTCTTCGATAATTTAACTTTTAAATTTTACGTCCGTTTGAATTAATTTCAATTTGAAAAGTTCAAACATCCATAACTTTTCATCTTAACTCTGATTTCAACACTTTAGGTCTGAAAATTGGTTAGAAATTCACCACGGACTAGTGGTGCAACTTCAATGCTCAAATTCCAACATTAAAAAACTTTTCGTCTTTAAGCTTACTTTAATTATGCGATTTCTTTTTAAATTTTATGGGGTGTTACATTTCTCTCCCATGGAATATACTTGGGCACCATGAATGTGATTAATAATTTTGAAACATATGCAATTCCATTCCATATATGCACTTTTAGGTATGGTTGAGTGCTCCGTTCGAGGTCAGTAGGTTCGGTGTCAATGCATATGGACATACTGTTGGCTAAGCTCTTGTGCTTCCTTCGCTAGTTTGGTTTCTAGTCAACTCATCTTGGCCTGACTTCGTGTACATTGAACAAAGTATCCTGTTCGAGTACCTTAAGTATCAAACAAGATTTCCTAATAGGTACCTTAGCAACTGAATAAGGATTATTTTCAGTACCCCTGGGGTACAAAACAAGGTGAGTATACTTTCATATCCTTACTTCCCTTACCTTCTTATGTTCTATCTTCGACCGAGCTCCCTTCCCTATTGACCTATCATGATTCTTGCTCGATTTCAACCACACCTCAATCTTATGGGCGAAACAGCCAACAAGAAAAATGGTAAATCAAATTCCTTCACAAGAAAATAAGAAAATCAAATTATAAAGAAGAGGGGAAGAAAATCAAAATTATTAAAATCTAAATAAAAGGAGGATAATGCAAAATTAAATTGGAAGTAAAGACGAGGTTTCTTTAAAAGGGCATATAAGATTAGTGGGTTTATCTACAATATGAGTATGATATAGTAAGTACTTAAATTTCATTTACATGTCTACTTTGGATTAAAAATATGAATTTTAATTTGAATAGATAATTTTGATTGAAGGTCTATCTGAATTGAGATAATTGGAAAATCCGAAGTGATGATTCGATAATAAAATTGTTGATACTTGGAAGCAGAGAAAATTAATTAGAATTCACCTCAAAAAATTTACGGATCCAATTATAGGTTGTATAATTGAACCAATTTAAATGGGTAGAAATTGAATATGTGAATATACCCTTTAAAAATCATCTTGACCGGATTCTATCAATGTTGAAAAAAGTTGAATATATGTGGATAACTCGTTGAATAGTAACATTCAATTAGTGGAATAAACTATGTAAATGTTTGGAAATGTATATGGTTGAAAATTTATATAGATTCATGTTTAAAAAATTAGTTATATGAATTCAAAAGGTTGCACTTAAGCTTGGAAAGAAGAAATAAAAGATAAACGACAATGAAAAGAGAATAGAACAAAATATAGTTGGTTCAAGCATTTGAAATCGCGAAACAGGCATTTGAAATTTGTGTTTACACATTTGAGATATGGTTCGGACATATGCATCTACATAAAATAAAAATTGAAAGAATAACATAAATTTTGGCTAGGTTCGACCGTTTAAAATTTGCATTCAAATGTCTTAAACCGAAAGTTAAAAATCTAAAAGTATGCGCGGACCTTTGATTACGAGTAGGTGTTTTGGTATAGGAATTCATAAGCTAAACCCAAAGTTCAAACATTTGAAAAGAGGTCCAAATTATGAATACTGGATCTGAATCCCTAAATTATTATAGGTTGATCGGGTTGAACCTAGACTTGGTGCATGCCAAGTAGGATAGCTTTGGGTAATTTTTTTCCAGTTCCTCTACTTTCTAGAGCTCACATACTGCACGAGGTTGTGTATCGCGCTGGGCTTGCTTCACTCTTCATGATGTTGTATAAAGTGTTGTTCAACGTTATGAGCAATTGTATTGCAGTTAGAGGCTCACGTTGTTACTACACGAATCGTGGTTGCATATTTGTGACTACATGACATGGATGGAGATATCTGTGGTAGTAGGTTGCACGTGGATGAACCAACGAAATAAGTTGAATTATCGACCCTTCTATGTACAAGTCAAACAACATTGGGGCGTAGGACATGTTGGCTACTAAGGGTGGACGCCGTCGGTTAATCACTCAAATCGGTTAATTTTTGCGGTTAACCTAAACTAATAAGTGGTTCGGTTAACCGATATTCGGTTAATCAAGGTTAGCTATATCGACCAAACCACAACTTTTAAACTGCGGTTAACCTAGAACGGTTAACCAATTATTGTTCGCGCTTAAACGATTAATCAGTTAACCAATCAAGTTACAACGGTTAACCTATTAACTATTTGCAACTATGCACAGAAATTCAAAGTCCAAAGTTAGAAGCATTATAACTATTCACAAGCAGGTCACAATAGCATTACAAATAGTCACCATAGCACTGAAATTACGAGCAATTAATTGAAAATGACAAATGTAACCATAGAAATACAACTACAAGTCTACATCTACAAACATTGAAACCTTACATAGACCATTACAAGTTTATAATCACAACAGATGGCATTACAAAGCTAAAGCATTCATATTTCATAGTTCATACATGCGACACATTACAAGCAATACAACTACAATAATTTCGTTAACTACAACAGCCATTAACCAACGTTACAACTTCGGTGACTTTGTCTCCATTATCCAAGTCTCTCAGCCCAAAGGTAAACAAATGGAAGTTGGCTGAAAAGTGAAAACAGAAATACATGATATTACTACACATGAATGGCTAATTTCAATGAAGTAATCAATTCAGTCATTACTTGAAAAAATTAATATATATGAAAAGTTTTCCATTTACCCTCACTTTCAAGGGAAGAAACGTCAGAAATAAACAAAAAATAGCAATGGAGTCAAAACATGAACAACAACTATATAATTAACAAAAGCATCAAACAATATATGAAATCAGGATTTAAACGACAAACCAGCAAACCAGCAAATTAGCAAGAATATCTTTTAAATTGATAGGAAATAAACTAGCTTTACAACACTAAATCAAACTATTTACAACCATTCCATCTCTCGAAAAAATGAAAAAAAAGACCTTGACAAACAGTACGTTTATCTGTCTTCAAAACCATGGAGCACTGCATGCAGTAATGCACAGATATATAGAATGCCTCAATAGCAGCAATAATAGAACTGTAGAAGCATTAATTTGTATTAGTACACCACTAGATCATTCTTTTTTTGGTTAATTTGTATACAACTGCATCAACAGCAAGCTAATATAAGAAGATAACCTACACATGTCTTACACATTTCTGCCTGCCAAACATATTACATTGATTATCATCTTACAAGTACCAAATTATATTGAAGTTACATTCAAATTAGGAAGAAAATGACAATAGCCTTGCAAATTTTTGAGCAGTACTGGCCTCATGACCAGTTCATTTTTATCAGAATCCGGAATCATTCGGTGCTTAAAATTGCTTCTGGATATCATTACAACTAGTACTTATTATTATTGTATTACTGCTACTAAACATTGTTTTAATTTTTTGTTTTATTTTTATTTTTATTTGTTTATACGCTTAACTGGGCAATGTCCAAAGATTGCTGAGAAAAATGTATTGGTCTATAACATATACTCTGTTAGGTAGGTGAATTTACTATCCTTTTTGAGCTTCAACTCCTCCACATCTCATTGATTCTGTTACGATCGGGCCAACTGAGTAAAGAAAGCAAACATTACTGAAATACATGGTGACTGATTCCAAGCTTGACCAACATAAATAAACTATAAACAATATCATCAATTGCAAATAGCTACATTGTCTTAAACTAAATCCTTTCTCCAATTGAAAACATAAAAGCTCTATGATTTTATTTCCCTTCTACTGTACAAAAATTTAACCTGAAACTATGAAAACTACTAAGGTTTATGTCAATGAAATCAAGACTATGGTGCTAAATCAAATATTTCAAAATCAGTCATATATTTCTAAACAGATCAGTGTAACAACAAACAAATCAGAAAATAAACCAAGCTTAACCACTCCAACGTAACAATAACAAATCATAAAAATTATTTGTAAAAAATAAATCAAACTCTCGTTTTTCCTCTTCCTGCTAGTATTCACCATTGCTCAAATCGATGATCTGGATAGCAAAGACTGAAGAGCAAGGTGGTGGAGGATCGATTCGATTACAGAACAGAGGAAAATGAAATAGATAAGTAGATAACTATTTTATTTTTGGGAACGAATTCGAAGCATGAAGATAGTGAATAGCGGCTGGAGCCTCTCTTATTTAGGGTAACGTAAAAATGGTTAGGCCGGGTTGCGAATAGTTTTAAGTTTTTCCAATAATTCAAAAAATGGTTTCGGTTAACGTTTAATCGATATATAACCATGGTTAACCGTTAACTGAACCGATTTTAATCTTTCAACATCGGTCGTTTAACCAATTTTTTCGGTTAACGCAATTTAATTAAGGTCGGTTCGGTTGATTAAGTCGGCTCAGTCGGTTAAATGCCTATCTATATTGGTCATTAAGGCTGTAAACTCAATGCTTTGGTTGGCAGTTTACAATTAGGACTATTTACTCGGCGTTTGCCTTGGTGTTTTGATGCATACCCAGTATAGATAACATAAATGATTAACATTGAGAATCTATATTGAATGTACAATTAGGTAGTTTACTATCGAAACCGCACACTCGAGGTATTCCCAGGTTCATTCGGTTCTTGGATGTCTAACCTTTGGGTCGAAAACTTTGTAGATCATTTTTGAACGCTTACGTATTAAGGTTTTGTAACAATCCTGATTTTAGCGATTACCTGAGAATATTAAATTATAACGACAATTATAATTTAATAGTGTAAATTAATAATTAACGAGGAATTTAAATTGTTTATTGGTAATAAACAATATATTTGAGGAAAAAAAATGAGAAAATGGAATTTTGGAAATTTATGTAGATGGTTTGAGATAATAAAATGAGGAAAATGTGTTTTATTTAGAGTTAATGCAATAATTTTGTTAATTGTTGCTATTTACTTCTTTTAATGATTTTTAAAAAGAAATAATTAATTTTAAGATGAGATATATTTAAAATAATGATGGAATTGAGTTTAAAAATATAATTTTGGTGTAAAATTATTTTTGAAATGGGTTATAAAATTTTTTACACAAAAATATTATTTTTGTGTAATTTATAATGTTAATTACAATAGGATTTGTAATTAAAGATGCAAATTTGTTATTTATTTAAAAAATGAGAAATATGATGATGAAATGTTTTAAAATATAAATAATCTTTTATTTTGAGTATCTAACATTTTTTCATCATGAATATGAAGTTTTATAAATTTTTGATATGAAATAAAGTTGAATAGATGATTGAATTTGTAGGTGTGCCTTGTTAACATGTAACTAAGTGATTAATTTATAACCTAAGCTAATTTTCCTAAACAGTTGGACTCTAGGCCATTAACATACTTCACTTAGCCTATTAACAAAGAAAGGAGAAACATCTTTCTCTTCCTCAAACATTAGTACGTTCACCTCTTTCACAGTAAAACAAAAAAAACCATTCCTCTTTCTAAACCATAGAGCTCTAAATCTTCAATTCCTACATTAATTTGCTAATTTTAATCAATACAAAGCTATATTTCTTAGGTAATCAACTCCAAAACTTATTATATTTCATCAAATTTGGATTTTTGCAATAGGTAGATTGTTAGTAATAGTGTTTCCTTACTTGCATGTTATTGTAATGTTGTTTATAGGTCCTAGAAGTTAAAATTCAAGCAAAAGCTCCAACCTTTCTACATTAATTCGAGTTTCTGCATTCCTACAACAAGATGAGTTAATCACTCACACCACTAGCTTTAATCTACGAGAATAATTGTTAGTTTCTATTTGAATTAATTGGATGGGATGTTGATTGAATTGCTTTCAAATTGGTTGTGGTTTGCTGAAAATTGTTTGTGAAAAATTACTGCAGTAAAACAGCAATATCTTAGTGCAAATTTATCCGAGTTAGCTCAATCTCTTTGCAGTTGAAAGAACATTTTGTTAGCTACAACTTTTCTTTTAATTACTTTATGAAATTCTATTGTTTATAGGGTCGAAATTTAGTTTGAAACTGATGCACACAGCACTGATGCACACAGCTCTGCTCTGTGCAATTTTTTTTGTTGAACCTGATCTTAAAATCACCATAACTTTTGAATGATAAATCGGAATTGAGTGAGACTTTTGCTGTTGGGAGGTAGGAATAACTTTAATGTTTATCATTTTCTATAAATCAAAATTTTGCTAATCATAATATGTGTTTGAAGAGCTAGTAACCTCTCTGTCCAGTGTTTTTAATTTCAACTTTGGAACACGGAATTATTTTGCCCATATCTTTTTCATCTTTGATCGGATTTCAATAATATTTGATGTTCCGAAAAGCATAAGTCATGTACTACAGCTTTGATGTTTTGATTTTTCTGTAATTTTAAGGTTAGCTATGTAAAAATCCAATTTTTTTACTGTTATCTCGAGAGCAAAAGCAATATTTGCTCTATGTTTGAAGCTGAAACGAAATTGGCCATAACTTCTTCATTTCTAACCGATTTTGATAACTTTCGATGTTCTGGAAAGAACAAATCATTTGCTACAAGTTTCATTTTTTGATTTTTATGTAATTTTTAGGTTAGCTATGACAAAATGTAATTTTTTCTACTACTAACCCGAGAGCAAAACCAATATTTTCTCTGTGCTTGAAGCTGAAACGAAATTGGTCATAACTTCTTTGTTTCTTAACCAATATTGATAATTTTTTATGTTTCGGAAAGAAAAAATTATTTACTAAACGTTTCGTGCTTTTAGTTTTCTGTAATTTTGAGGTTAGCTATGTCAAAATTTAATTTTTCTACTGCTAACCCGAGAGCAAAACCAATATTTGCTCTGTGCTAGAAGCTGAAATGAAATTGGCCATAACTTCTTCGTTTCTTAACCAAATTTGATAATTTTGAACGTTTCAAAAATCCTAAATCATGTGCTACAAGTTTTGTTCATTGTGTTTTCAGAAATTTTGATGTTTGTTTGGTCGAAATTACGGTTATATGTGGCTGTCCTGAGAGCAAGATGATAGCAGCAACAAACATTGACCTTGGAATTAGATTAGCCCGTTTTTACTCCTATTCTCGTTTGGTTTTGATGATGTTTTTGAGATTTTTGAGAGCTATGATGCCTATCAATAGGCTATACATATTTAGAGAATTTTAAATTCAAATTTAAATATAATTTGAATTGATTTCGGGTTAAATTTGAATTGAATTCATATTGAACTCAATTTATCTGTCTTGAGTTATCTTTCTTGTATTTCATTGTTTTCGAGTACAGTTTTCACTAAATCATTTTTGAAGTGATTTTTGAAATAAATGTACATTTCAAATTATTATTATATATTATTTTAAAATTATTTTTCTAATAAAAAACCTATTTATTTCCTATAATAAAGGAATTTCAAATATTGGTTTTATTAATCTTTTCAGGAAAATGTTTTATAAGCTTGTTTTCTCTAGTATACTATTTTAGATATAAAACATATACTTTTACACTATTCGAACGTATGAGAGGGAGAATTAAAGGATTTAGTAAGACACGTGGTATGTGACATGTGCGGTTAATATTTCGGTTAATTCCGGACTTGTATGATTGAAGCTATTTGAGTTTATTTGTTCCGAGATGTTTTGCCAATTTATGGCATATTTTGATTTTTATAATTCCTATTTATTTGAGTTATTTAAGATGGCCAATATTTGGCAAACATTATGGTTTGAGATCTCTATATAGGAGTATAGTCGATGAGATCCATCAAATGTTTTATTTACTTGTCAATGATATAAGGCAAGTCTTGAGTTTATAATTTCATATTTCGAGATTTATGGTTTATAAGGAACCATCACGATGTTTTCACTTGTCGATGAGATGAGACAAGTTACGATGCCATTTAATACTTATCGATGAGATGAGACAAGTATGGTGTCTCTTTATCACTCGCCAATGAGACGAGACGAGATATAATTTTCTGAGTTTTATGACGTTTCTAGTGTGGCATCGACTAACGGATAGTAAACAGCTAAGTGCGAATGTATGGTATGAGACACACGTTAACACTTTTCGGGTTCCTATCCATTAGTTTGTGACACATTCATGATGTTTACCTACAGAACTGCTTGGGGAAGTGTTAGCGACCTTGTCATGAGGACGAACTGCTTTGGGAGGTGTTAGCAACCTTGTTAGAGCTGACAAAATGGTTTGGAGAGATGTTAGCAAGCTTTTCATGAGGACGAACTACTTTGGGAGGTGTTAGCGACCTTGTTAGAGCTGACAAAATGGCTTGGAGAAGTGTTGGCGACCTTGTCATGAGGACGAATTGCTTTGGGAGGTGTTAGCGACCTTGTCTGAGGTTTTGGCCGTCAGAGTTTTGCACGTGCAGCATTGCTTTGGCATTACAATTGGGGATTTGGCCAATCCGGATTTTCTACATTTTCTGTTTTATTGTGATTTCACCTTTTTAAGATGCTTTTGTTACATTGATGGCCTAGTGCTATATGAGATGTTATATATATGGTGATTTCAATTATGATACTTTGAACTCTTATCGAGTTTGTTGAGTTATGAGTTTTGATAATTTCTGGATTTTATAGGATATTTTGGGTTTTGTCATTTTGGCAAGTTGAGATTGAGATTTATATACATTTATACCGATGAGATGAGGTATAATTGAATTTGGAGATTCATCTGTAGTTGAGTTTTTGTGTAATGATCCCGATTTTTAAAGCCAAATTAATTTAATAATTAATTTGATTCTTGGGTTAAAACAAGAATCAGTTTGGTAAGTAATATGAAATTTTGAATTAAATTATGAATTAAATTATTAAATTGAAATTGTAGGATAAGTTTTTCTTTTAAAATAAAGATATTTGTTTGTTTATTTATATTAATGTATATAGATATGATTTTAAATAGAATCTCTAATTGGAAATTCAAAAACAAATATTTTGAATAATATATTGGATTTGGATTTATTTGTGAATTAATTGAAAATTAATTTGAATTTGAACTTGAATTTGATTTAAATACGGAGAGATGAATAAAAAATTGTTTTCAAATTTTAATATATGGTATATATGAAAGTTATATTTTGAAATTAATGTATATAGATAAATATTTATTTAAATGTATAATAGTTTCAATTTAAATAAAATTTACCAAAGCTTTATAAACTAAGAAATGTATATATGTATGATTATTTGTTAAATGTACAAATTGTTTTTTATCCATTTCTCTTTAAAAGTTGTAAAAGTAAAATAAATACAAATGTATGTAAATAATTTGTAAATAAAATTAATAAAAAAGTTAAGGCATAATAATGTACACTTGTAACACTTGTAGAATAAGTAATAACATGAATTACAAGTGTTTGTTTATGATTACAAGTGGCAAAGATGTTGTTATTTTATTTTATAATGTAAGTAAATATCAAAAGAAAGAAAATAAGGCTGTTTATTTTTCTCTTAACTGTTAAACTTGACAACAAACTACCTCATACAAAATTTAAAACAGAAACTAAAATCTGAAAGCAAATCAAAGCCAAGTTCAAGATTTCAACTAAGCAAACCTGTAAGTTTAGATCAAAGAAAAACGATTATCTTCAACCTGGAATTAATAACCTGAATCAAGCAAAACAAAATCAAGGCAAAGATGAAACCAGATCTATTTGGAAAACTGTAAACAACTTAAAGATCAAAACTCAACATCAACTATAATAAATGCAAGGATCGGATCCAAATTCAACAACTAATTCAACCTGTAACAGATCAAAAAGAATCCAGTTTCAGTTTCCAATTTCATTCTAGTCCTCTGTTCTTCTTTCCAAGGTGAGCAAATATGACCTTTTTTTAAAATTTGGATCTGTGAATTATCTTGATGCTTTGTGAAGTAGTGGTTGTGATAAATGTTAGCTCTGCATGTATATGTTTGTGTGACGATTGAAGTATGCATGATTGCATATTTGTATATACTCTGTTGTGCTACCAGAACTAAGATTAACCAAAGAAAAATTTATATCTCCTTGTATAATTGAATTAAAGTTATGATCATAAAAGAGAAAAGGATTATATGAACGAAATATCAACTTTAAAAATAGTTTCGAAAATTTATATTAAGAAATTAATTCAAAATTTGGAAATCACGGTGAAATTTTTATTTATGGTAAAAATTTATGATTATAAAATTTTGTTTCGACTTCATAATTCGATTAGTAACTAGAAATAATGATTCTAGGAATCCATTTCAAAAAATTTAGTTTATTAAATTGTGAGAAAATGATAGTTGAATGGAAACCATATTTTTGTCAAATTCTGTCGACTGGCGACGTTTTATGGGTTAAGCCTTGGGTCGAAGCTAGCTTGTGAGTAGAGTAATCAGGGAAAAATGGCCACAGGGTCGTCAAACAGTCGGAGCTACCAGGATAAGGTGGATTAGGGTTTAAAGGATTATTTTGGTCGATGGGGAAAACAAGATCGCTACGTCATTTTCATTGCATTAAGTGGCACTAGATTGGGTGGAACCGTGTTGTGGGTAGGTGGCGAGGCTTGGGATGCGATGGCGTGTGTTTCGGTAGTCGAAATTGTGATGGCGAAGGGTTTTGGATTGAGCAGGTCCGGTGCCAGTTAATTGCTTGTCGGCCTTGTTTTAGATTCTGGTGTTCGACATGGGTTTTGTGTAGTCGTTAAGGTTGAGGTGGTCGGTGAAGACTTGGTGGTGCCATCGTGGTTGATCGGAGTGGCTCCGATGTGGCGTACACGTGCACATGTCAGTGGATATTGGAGTGATGCTGTGAGTTGGGAAGAAATGATGCATCGGGTTTTTGTTTGGGATTGCGTTGGGTTTGACTCGAAGAAGAAGAGGGTGGCGAGTAACTCGAAGTTGAGCTCGAGTATTTGACGAATTTGCTCAGCTTTCTATGGAAGCTAAATTAAACAGATTTTGAAAAATGAAATGTTTCTAAACACTAATCAAACCTTAAGGTCTTAAGTCAATTAATGTGATAATAATGATTTATTAAATAAGGTTTAAATGGTAACTAAAGTAGTTAATAAACATATAATGGTTTATCTTTAAATTCATTTGAGTAATCAATGATTTGTCAATTTAAATAACTAAAGAATAATTACTCAATGAAATAAATTTATGATTTATAGGTGATTAGGATAATCACTTATTATAATTAATTAAGAATAATTAATCTAATGGTAATCAATTAAGAGTTAATTAATTATTGTAATTAATTAAGGGCAGTTAATCAAAGAATCAGTTATTAATTTATGGTTAATTAATTTATTATAAATGGTTGATTAATAAGTGATTAAATGATGATTAATCAAAAATATTTGTAATTAATTAATATTAATTAACCCGGATTAATAGTTTATTCATACGTAATTATCTGATTTAAATTTATCAGACGATTAAATAAATCTGATTTATAGGCGTTTGGATTCAATTGATTGTTGAATTGTTGATATCTCTGATGTGTAATGCTTTGCGATATGAATCGTTTTGATTCAAGCTGTGATGAATGTAATTTATTTCTCTGTGATGAATTTATACTATTATCTGTGAATCTGTGAATGAAGGTAAGCGTTATAGGATTATACCGCTTATTAATATTCTGTGTTTGGATTGTGATGATTGATGATGTTGCACTATTGTGTAAAACCCTGGACTACACCATACACACAAATATGGATTGCACGAGGAAATTGGTTAAGTCACCGATTTTAGAAAATAATTTTTTATTGAATTTTGAATCCAAATGGTTTTGGAAATGGATTTGGCTTAAATATGAAAAGCTTTTGAAAAGATGTTTTGAAGATGAAAGTTATTTTGAATAACTTAATAAAGTTTTGAAATTTAATTAATTTGATTGAATTTGAATCCAAATTTGAAATTGAATTCTATGTTGGAAATTATGGTTTAAAAAGTGTTATACAAGTTATAAAAGTGTTTATATGGGTTTTAAACCATTTTAAAAGTATTGTTTTGGGAAGTTGAATTTAACCCAAGTTTGAAAGACTTTAAACTGTATAAATGAAATCGGATTTTTCCGAAACGAAAACTATTTATTTTCAAATAATAATGATTTCATATAAAGAAAGGATTTCCAATTTGTATTGAAAGATTTCAAGTTTGAAATGGAATTGAAATAGTTTTGAAAGATATGAATGAATCTTTGTGTAAGATGATTGGATCTTGTTTTGAAATCGAAGAGGATTTTAAATGGTGTATTTTTTATATGAAAGATTTGAATTGGAAACGGGTTTGAAAGCTATTAAATCTTTGATTTAAAGATTGAATGGGTTAATCCAATTTTGAAGTGGAAGTTGTTTTGAAATATGTGAATGAATCTTTGTGAAAGATTGGTGAACATTATGAAGTGAATCTTTTTGTTAAAGATAAAAATGGTAATTTGTTTAAACCATTTGAAAGGAAAGTTTGGGCTTTAAAGTTACGACTTAAATGAAATACCATATCCATATGTTTTTAAAATATTGCGCTTATTATTCGGTTTAGCCGAGAGAGTACCTTGTGTCATATAACCCACTCCGAATAATAATACGACGATATGGATAGCATTCGAAGACCAGTGGTGAAGACCGGGTATTTACGAGAATGATAGGATAACCTATCAAATGACTCTACACTGAGTAGCTACGATATAGGATCTCCATACGTGATGGGAAGTCCGATCGGGATTGTGAATACCCGAATTGCAAGGGCTTCTTTGGAAGTGCCTTCGGTTCTATTCGAACCTGGAACAGACTTATATTGATGTGTGTATGACGTTACACGTTGAGATGTAAAGCTGTTTTCTATCAAATACATTTTTGTTTGGTGGCGAAGATTTATTCACTTAGCTTAACACCCTTCACTGAGAGGTACGAGCTCAGAGATTATGTAGTTGATGGTTACTAGCGATACATTCCCAATTGGGTAATGTGGCATATGAAGTGCTGCTGATCATTTGTTGATTGAAGCATAGCTTTGCGAAAAAGCATACCTTTGTGGACGAGACTGCATCTGGACCTCACACCCTGGAAATGGTCGAAATAGGAAAGATGCACCAAGGTCTTTAGGGGCGCGCCTGTGATGTCCTGGAAATTTAGGCAATAATTATTTAATAATTTCATTGATAATTATTTTAAAATGTGAAATATTGATTTAATAATTTAATTCAAACAGAAATTCTCTTTTGAAAATTTATAATTATTTAGTTTGTTAAATGATATTCTTTTCAATGTTAAAAATATTTAAGTAATAATTTTTTTTCCTAAGCTGATATTTTATTTATAATGTATAAATGTTTATACATTGTAAATAGAGAATTTGGTTCTAATTTTAATTTGTATTAAATAAATGATATTTTCTAATTATTATATAAATGTATAATTTGTAAATTGATTAAATTAATTTAAATTAGTTTTGTAACTTTTCAAAAAGTTTGTTTTAAAAATCTTTCTTATATTTTCATAGAAATGTAAGTAAGTATTTATTTGTTTATAAGAATAAATATAGTTTAAATTTCATTTTATAATAAAAGTTTGTTTTGTTTATTTTAAAATTGTTTTTCTTTTGAAATAAGATTTAATTCATTCTTGTTAAAGTATAACATTTGATTTAAAAAATCTTGAATAAAATCTAATTCAACATTTCTTTTTCTCCTTAAAATCTTTTCTTTTGAAATTTAAAGAATATTATTTTAAAAATAATCAAACAAACATTAAATAAATGTTATAAGAAGTTATAAATAAACATGTAATTATTTCAAGGCTAATGTTAATAAATCATTTGAAACTTGCTAAAAAAATAGAAATGGGTTAAGATAAATTCAAAAACATTTATAAATTTAGAAATTGCTTTTAATATTGAATTGCATATGTGTTAGTTTTTTAAAACATTAAGTGAACACTTGTAATCACCTAACAAATTAATATAACAAGTGGCATTGTTTTAAAAACCTTTTTATTTAAAATATATTAACAAGACAATAAAACATAGCAAATGCATTTGATAAAAACACATTTTTTCTTCAAATTGAAAACCTGAAATCATATTTCAGTAAATCAAAACTCAAAACAAAATGCATGTTTATAAATCTACAAATCAAATCCAGTAAACCAAATACAAATCAATTTCTTTAAAACAAATCAAAATCTGCAAATCATTTCTACAAACTTCATATCTGCAATTCAAATCTGCAAACCAAAACCTTCCAAAAATCTGCAAAATGAAGATCAATTCAATTGCAAATCTGAGCAATAAGTATAGGTCTGCATGCATCATCATCAACAGAAAGCAACAAGCAATTTCAGTGATCAACT
This sequence comes from Allium cepa, assembly GCA_030765085.1. Taxonomy (NCBI): domain Eukaryota; kingdom Viridiplantae; phylum Streptophyta; class Magnoliopsida; order Asparagales; family Amaryllidaceae; genus Allium; species Allium cepa. The sequence continues at coordinate 680,881,926 of CM060932.1, read as the reverse complement.
ATCAAATGCAAGTCAGGACCTAGAAATTGTGATCTGCTTCTCTGGAATATGAATCTGCACCTAAAATTTGCTCTGCATCTTCATTAAAAAGTGAGTAAACCTTTATTTTTTAAAAACAGCTTCTCTTTTTAAATAGATGTTTAAGTAAGAATTAGAAATAAAGACTAATGCATACTGTTTCTAAGAAAATTAAACTGCAGTGCCTTTATTTGGTGAATAACTTCACAATTTAAAGGTTTAAGTTTCTGTGCATGTGAAATGGGTAGAAATATGTATGTTGTGTGATTTCATATTGATAAATATTCTGTGTAGACATATATATATATATATATATATATATATATATATATATATATATATATATAAATATGTATATTTATGGTTTGCTGTTACAGGTATCTTTTTACCTGACTCTGATTTTAGAAACTAAACCTTTAAATGGAAATAAAAATATGATTCCTTGAATTAGTTCTCTGTTGTATTTGTTATGGAAATGAGGGATGTTTGCTTAGTATAGATTAAATTTATAGATCATAATTAAGGTTAAAGTTTGAAATCTTTTTTTACTGTAAACTATAAGGGACGGTTAACATAGAAATTTCAAAACAAGAATCTTAAACTATTAAAACAAGTTTATCACAAGAATGCATGTTTAAAACATGAATTGTAAAACAAATATCACATTTTTGAAATCACTGTGGGGTTAGTATTTCTATATAGTACAGAATTGGGAATTTTTGTTTCTTACTGATTATCAAGTGATATTGGGGTAGTGTGATTCTGCTAGGAGGGGGAGGATTGATGGGAGAGTGTAGGAATATGGTCAGAAGTAGTGTCAGTAGGTGGTGGTGATGGAAATGTTGATTTCCAGGTTTAAGCCCTAAATTAGAAGTGGTTGGTTTAGTTGCCTCTTGTTATCTCTGGGTTGCATCGAATGAAGTAGGGTTTTGGGAATTTATAGAGGGGTTGTAGATGGTGTGATGGCCGGAATCGTAGGTGATCATATGGTCGGGATGGGTCGTTGGGGTGGTTGACAGGTTTGGGTTTGAATACAGTGATGATTCCAGGTTGGCTTGTTCAACTCGATTTTGATTCGAGTTGCTAGGGGGATATCTGGAGGTTGTGATCAGATGAGGAGTTGGTCGGAGACTTGGTGGAGTTGGTCATGGTGGTTGGAGTTCGTCAAAGTGCCGGTGCATATGCAAAGTACACCTAAATTTTCTGATGATCATTTTTGGGTGTGCAGGGTTTATTGACTCGAAGAAATCCTCGGGTTTTTGTGCTTCTGTCTCAAACAAGGGGTTGGGAAACTCGAAGCAAAATAATGGTTTCTCGGGTATATGGCTACAGAGTTAAAACCAGAGAGTTATTTTGCAGTTTTAATTTTTGAATGAATTCATATTTTTAAAGCTGGATTTTGATTCAAGTGGAAGTTGAAAACTGAATTCCAATAGAAGTTAGAAATTCAGTGTTTTTAAAAATTAAATTTTTAGATTTAAACAAGTTTTTAATTCTGTTTTAAATCGAGATTTAAAAACAGTTTCAGGTATAAGCCTGAGAGGTTTTGCAGTTTTAAATTTTTGAATAAATTCATATTTTAAATTGAAAACTTGATTCAAGTATAACTTGAATCTGAATTCAAATGTAGTTTTGAGTTCAAAAGGTTTTTTAAAAAAATGAAATCTTAAATTTAAACAAGTTTTAAATTCAGTTTTGAATCAAGTTTAAAAACTGTTTCAGGTTTACTTTTAAAACCTGACTTTTAATCCAAAATAGTTTTGTAAGATTTTAAATTATGAACAAATTTAAATGTTTTTAAGTAAGATTTAAATTAGTTTGGAAATCAGGTTAAAAACAGTTTTTGAATTCAAACAGTTTGTAAAAAAAAATGAACATATTCAAATGGTTAAAGAAATTTGATTTCAAGTAAGTTTTAAAACTTGAAAGAATTTAGTTTTCATTAGTATGTAATTAAAATATGAAGTGTTAATTTAAATTTGGAAATTTAAATAATCAATTTATTTTTCAAAAGCTTAATTTATTTTAATCAAGTAAATTTGTTTTAAATCTTTCTTTATATTTAAGTAATGAATGTTCTTTAAACATTCATTTTATTTTAAGAATTTTACTTATTTTAATTTGGATCAATGTTTTAAATAGTTAAACATTTTAAATATTAAATTTTTAGGTGGAATTTGAATTTATTTAGAAAAGTATTGTTTTAATACATTTTGAATGTAAATGAGTCATTTGATAAATAATTGGATTATTTTGAAAAAAATTTAAGATAATTAAGGATTTACTTAATTATTTGTTTTTAATAATGGTTTAGATTAATATTAATTAGAAATGATTTATTAATCTAATCTAATTTAAATTTTCTCAAGTATGTAATTATTGAAATATTGTTAATTAATAAATGGTGATAATTATCTAGAGATAATTTAGTAATTAATTAATGTAATTAATTTTGATAATTAACTAGATTAATTAATTGAATATAATTAATTGTAATTTGTTAAATATTATTAATTGTTAAAGCAATTAAGGAATTAATTACTTATTGTAATTAATTTTGATATGTGATTTATTTAAGTTAATTAATTTAGTTCAATTAATTTAAATGAATCATCTAATGACCTTAAGAGTATAATTACTTAATGTAAATTTATGAAACAGGATTACTTAGAAAAGTAATGATGATAAATACTGGAATGTAATAAGTAATTTGGATAATTACTTTTGCAATTAATCAAGAGATTAATTAATTAAGATGATTAATTATTGAATAATTAATTTGTTAATAAGTAATTAAAAATAGTTAATTACTAGATTCAATATTAATCAAGGTGATTAATAATTAGATTAATTACTAAATGTAATTAATTTTAATTAAGTGATTTATTTAAATATTAGAGATCATTAATTATTATAATTAATGATGTAATTAAGGATTGTTTAATTAAGTAATAATTAATTAAGTGATTAATTAATTGTGATTAATTAAGGGTAAATATAATTAATTATAATTAATTAATAAATGAAGTAATTAAATGATAATTACTTATGAATAAGGTTAATTAATTTATGAAATTAATTAAGGACTAATTACTTATTGTGATTAGTGAAGGATTAATCAAAGTTGTTTAATCAAGTTAAATACTTAGTGGATAATTAATTAACTAGGTTAATTAATTAATGGAGGATAAGCAGGATTTAAATGTGTTAATTAATTTAATTTATTTTAAATTAATTAGAGATGGTTGTAATTAATTTAATTCATTTTAAATTAATTATAATTGATGATTAAATCATTGCTTATGGATGTTATTGATTGAATGGTTGTGACCTCAGTAATGAGATTAGTTGTATCTGTATGATATGGATGATTGTTTAAGTATGATGGTTTGTGATGGATTATTTGGTTGTGATGATTATTGTTTCAATGATACAGATTATCTGTTTATGTTTTGAATGTGATTATCTATTGTGATATGTAGCTTATCTATCTATGTGAATTAGATAACAATAAAATAAGTTAATTGTTTAAACCCTTAAGTACAACTTGGACATTAAGATGGCGTTTGGTTTCGGTGAGACCGGGATCGGGTTTCCATATTTGGATATCCAAAAACCACATCGATTCCAATTAAATGTTAGGTCGTTAATCCAAGTGGAGCAAGTGAAGACTCGAGGTGTAAGGGCTATACGTCAGCATAACTCTGTGGGTGATTCCGTAATGAGTTGATGGAATAGTACTTATAGATTCGAGATGGAGATTTAGAGTGCAAGGGTTATCGTCGTTAACTCTGAGGGTGATTCCAATACGAGTGTAATGAGATAATGCCTTCGGTTTCGTTCGAACCCGGAACGAACTTGTATGGATCGAATGCTTTCAGAACATCGTCAGGTGGACGATGAGCATTCTAAGATTGATATGTCCTATAAAGGGAATCGTAACCTCAAGCCTCATCAACCGGGAATGGCTAAAGTAGGGGAGGTGCAGCAAAGCTTCGTGGGTAACCCCACTGGAGAGCAAGATTTACTCCTGTCTAGAGGTCCCTTTATATTTCGGCTGTGTGGCAGTTGGCGACGACCAATCTGCAGGGTGGTCTTGTTCGGAACTGTTCAGTAAGGAACGGGTCCGGCTTTGTATTGCATGGGAGTGGGAGTACTCCTCGGTACGGTGATCTATGCCACGTACTGTGACGGGCGGTACCCCAGTAGCCCTGCCATTGATGGAAACCCATTTTCCCTACGAGACCCACGGTTTTGATTGTATTACCCACTTTTGTGGCTAGTAGCTGGAATTTAATGAATGTAACAATTTCGGCTATTTCTTATTTACTTGAAAACCCTAGACACTATTATAATATCACTGGATTTCCTATCAAATGTTTTTGGTTAGCGTAAGGTAAAAACTTTTCCATGTTTATGTGTGGGAAGCCTTACGTGATACCTTTTGTTTTCAAAGGATTTTCTAAAAAGTTAAGCAACTTTTATCCCCGTTTACTCACACCAGACCCCTGTCTGACCTGAGTGTTTATTTTATGTTTTATTAAACTCTTGGGTACTCATATTATGTATGAGTTGTCAAGTGATTCAGGATTGCTTTGACAAGTTCTGGAGGAGATAATGGAGCAGGAGGCTTCAGCGTGTAGATATATGTAGTGGTTCCGCTGTGTTTGAGTTGCATCTGTTTCTCTGATGTACTGGATTGTAATTGCTAGAAAGATGTTTATAACTGTCTAGTTTGTTTTGTATTAGCTGTTTAACTCGATGTATATGATACTATGTAAAGTTTTATGTGATATATTATAATTTATTCGATTCCGTTGTGAGATTCTGATGTTGTCTGTTTCTTTCTTTCCTTTCTTTTCTCTTTTCTATCCCTTTCTTTCTTCTTAGCGATGCGACTTCCTCGAGTTTGGAAGTTGGGTCGTCACATTGTGCTATCAGAGTACTAGGTTGAGCGAATACCTAGACTCTGGAGTGGTGTCCTTCTTGAGAGAGCGTATTTGTAATTTTGAATATATATATATATATATATATATATATATATATATATATATTTCTGCCTATTAGATTGGCTTACCTGTTCAGGTTTTCCAATATGAGTTCTAAAGGTAGATAGGGTAGTGGTGTGTGTAACACAACTACCAATGGTTGGAGTTCGAGTGTTTGAGGTTGGAAGTGGTTTGCTATGGAAGTTTTGGGCATCTTGAGTAGCTTGGCAGTTTGGTGTGAAGGATTTCACCAATCTCTGAAGGGAATCTTTTCAAGATTCGGTGTTTATTTTGGATTGCAAGCTTGGTTGCACTCGTGTGAGTGGTTTTTCTTGAGTTTGGATCTGTAGGAAGGGCTGAAGCCAGAAATGGTATCTTGGAAACCTCAGGGAGGAGTTCTGTCTGTATTTGAGTTGAGACTCAGTTTGGCAGAGTGTTTTGAGCTTAGTTTGGATAGAAGCATCTTTAGAGAATGTTTGAGTTATCGAAGTGGTATTTTCTGGATATCTTCGAAGGAGTTAAGTTTTGCATCCATCAAGAGATTGAGTTCTGTTCCAACTTGATTCTTGGAGCTTTACCGGTGGTTCAGCATTGTAGGAGATTCCTTGAGAATGTGATCTGTTTAAGTTGGTAGGATTTATTGGATCCAGTTTTCTGGTTGAATTTTTGCTGTGTGTTTGTGACCGAATCGGATAGGTCACTGAGATTTATGGAATTTGATGAACAGTGTTTCCGGAATAAGTTGATCAAGTTTATACTTGTGTTCATCAACATCATTCTTGAATCATAGTTGTGCGGTGGAAGCATGGTGGCAGCTATTACAGAATAGAAGCAGCACCCGATTCTTTGGGAATTTGAGTTTTGTTTTGGATCAGAGGATTTCTACAGGATATTCATTTTGGATCTGGAGACTTGATTGTTTTGTATCTGTTTTTTTTCCGGATAGAGTAGTTTGTCTGAAGACTTCTAATATCTGTAGTAGAGTTTGTGTGGTGGATTTTGTTTGATCTAGAAGTTGAAGGCAGCCCAGGATCGATATGAGAGATTTGTGGATATGAGTATTGGATATTTCTGTTTTCTCTTGAGAGTTGAGTGTTTGGTCTACGGGATTGAATTGCTAGTTCGGATGGCTGGAATTTGTTTTGTTTTTCACGTATCTCTGAGAGAGTACGTGTATGGTTTATCTCTGATTTTAGAATCAGTAGTTCTGAGAGATTTGGAAGTTGATCAGGACTTGTCTGTGGTCCACTTCTCTGTTAAGATTTGTAGATCTAGATATATAGGAGCTCTAGATCTGAGTGGTGTAGCTAGTTTAGATTTTATAAGGCGAATGTCCCGGTGTGTGTACCTGGGAAACTCTAGGGAATCTTATCCAGAATTTTGTATGGATAATTAGAATTGTTTGTTTGAATTGTTTGCTATGGTTGCTAGTATTTGGTTGATAGCATATGTTTGCTATTTTAAAACTTAAAATCTGTATGGGATTATTAAATTACCTTTGCTTTTAAATTTTGAGGATAAAATTCTTTTAAGGGGGAAGGAATGTGATGTCCCGGAAATTTAGGCAATAATTATTTAATAATTTCATTGATAATTATTTTAAAATGTGAAATATTGATTTAATAATTTAATTCAAACAGAAATTCTCTTTTGAAAATTTATAATTATTTAGTTTGTTAAATGATATTCTTTTCAATGTTAAAAATATTTAAGTAATAAATTATTTTTCTAAGCTGATATTTTATTTATAATGTATAAATGTTTATACATTGTAAATAGAGGATTTGGTTTTAATTTTAATTTATATTAAATAAAGGATATTTTCTAATTATTATATAAATGTATAATTTGTAAATTGATTAAATTAATTTAAATTAGTTTTGTAACTTTTCAAAAAGTTTGTTTTAAAATCTTTCTTATATTTTCATAGAAATGTAAGTAAGTATTTATTTGTTTATAAGAATAAATATAGTTTAAATTTCATTTTATAATAAAAGTTTGTTTTGTTTATTTTAAAATTGTTTTTCTTTTGAAATAAGATTTAATTCATTCTTGTTAAAGTATAACATTTGATTTAAAAACTATTGAATAAAATATAATTCAACATTTCTTTTTCTTCTTAAAATATCTTCTTTTGAAATTTAAAGAATATTATTTTAAAAATAATCAAACAAACATTAAAATAAATGTTATAAGAAGTTATAAATAAACATGTAATTATTTCAAGGCTAATGTTAATAAATCATTTGAAACTTGCTAAAAAAAATTAGAAATGGGTTAAGATAAATTCAAATACATTTATAAATTTAGAAATTGCTTTTAATATTGAATTGCATATGTGTTAGTTTTTTAAAACATTAAGTGAACACTTGTAATCACCTAACAAATTAACATAACAAGTGGCATTGTTTTAAAACCTTTTTATTTAAAATATATTAACAAGACAATAAAACATAGCAAATGCATTTGATAAAAACACATTTTTTCTTCAAATTGAAAACCTGAAATCATATTTCAGTAAATCAAAACTCAAAACAAAATGCATGTTTATAAATCTGCAAATCAAATCCAGTAAACCAAATACAAATCAATTTCTTCAAAACAAATCAAAATCTGCAAATCATTTCTACAAACTTCATATCTGCAATTCAAATCTACAAACCAAAACCTTCCAAAAATCTACAAAATGAAGATCAATTCAATTGCAAATCTGAGCAATAAGTATAGGTCTGCATGCATCATCATCAACAGAAAGCAACAAGCAATTTCAGTGATCAACTATCAAATGCAAGTCAGGACCTGGAAATTGTGATCTGCTTCTCTGGAATATGAATCTGCACCTAAAATTTGCTCTGCATCTTCGTTAAAAAGTGAGTAAACCTTTATTTTTTAAAAACAGCTTCTCTTTTTAAATAGATGTTTAAGTAAGAAATAGAAATAAAGACTAATGCATACTGTTTCTAAGAAAATTAAACTGCAGTGCCTTTATTTGGTGAATAACTTCACAATTTAAAGGTTTAAGTTTCTATGCATGTGAAATGGGTAGAAATATGTATGTTGTGTGATTTCATATTGATAAATATTCTGTGTATACATATATATATAAATATGTATATTTATGGTTTGCTGTTACAGGTATCTTTTTACCTGACTCTGATTTTAGAAACTAAACCTTTAAATGGAAATAAAAATATGATTCCTTGAATTAGTTCTCTGTTGTATTTGTTATGGAAATGAGGGATGTTTGTTTAGTATAGATTAAATTTATAGATCATAATTAAGGTTAAAATTTGAAATCTGTTTTTACTGTAAACTATAAGGGACAGTTAACATAGAAATTTTAAAACAAGAATCTTAAACTATTAAAACAAGTTTATCACAAGAATGCATGTTTAAAACATGAATTGTAAAACAAATATCACATTTTTGAAATCACTGTGGGGTTAGTATTTCTGTATAGTACAGAATTGGGAATTTTGTTTCTTACTGATTATCAAGTGATATTGGGGTAGTGTGATTCTGCTAGGAGGGGGAGGATTGATGGGGGAGTGTAGGAATATGGTCAGAAGTAGTGTCAGTAGGTGGTGGTGATGGAAATGTTGATTTCCAGGTTTAAGCCCTAAATTAGAAGTGGTTGGTTTAGCTGCCTCTTGTTATCTCTGGGTTGCATCGAATGAAGTAGGGTTTTGGGAATTTATAGAGGGGTTGTAGATGGTGTGATGGCCGGAATCGTAGGTGATCATATGGTCGGGATGGGTCGTTGGGGTGGTTGACAGGTTTGGGTTTGAATACAGTGATGATTCCAGGTTGGCTTGTTCAACTCGATTTTGATTCGAGCTGCTAGGGGGATATCTGGAGGTTGTGATCAGATGAGGAGTTGGACGGAGACTTGGTGGAGTTGGTCATGGTGGTTGGAGTTCGTCAGAGTGCCGGTGCATATGCAAAGTACACCTAAATTTTCTGATGATCATTTTTGGGTGTGCAGGGTTTATTGACTCGAAGAAATCCTCGGGTTTTTGTGCTTCTGTCTCAAACAAGGGGTTGGGAAACTCGAAGAAAAATAATGGTTTCTCGGGTATATGGCTACAGAGTTAAAACCAGAGAGTTATTTTTCAGTTTTAATTTTTGAATGAATTCATATTTTTAAAGCTGGATTTTGATTCAAGTGGAAGTTGAAAACTGAATTCCAATAGAAGTTAGAAATTCAGTGTTTTTAAAAATTAAATTTTTAGATTTAAACAAGTTTTTAATTCTGTTTTAAATCGAGATTTAAAAACAGTTTCAGGTTTAAGCCTGAGAGGTTTTGCAGTTTTAAATTTTTGAATAAATTCATATTTTAAATTGAAAACTTGATTCAAGCATAACTTGAATCTGAATTCAAATGTAGTTTTGAGTTCAAAAGTTTAAAAAAAATGAAATCTTAAATTTAAACAAGTTTTAAATTCAGTTTTGAATCAAGTTTAAAAACTGTTTCAGGTTTACTTTTAAAACCTGACTTTTAATCCAAAATAGTTTTGTAAGATTTTAAATTATGAACAAATTTAAATGTTTTTAAGTAAGATTTAAATTTGTTTGGAAATCAAGTTGAAAACAGTTTGTAAAAAAAGAATGAACATATTCAAATGGTTAAAGAAATTTGATTTCAAGTAAGTTTTAAAACTTGAAAGAATTTAGTTTCCATTAGTATGGAATTAAAATATGAAGTGTTAATTTAAATTTGGAAATTTAAATAATCAATTTATTTTTCAAAAGCTTAATTTATTTTAATCAAGCATTTTTTTTAAATCTTTCTTTATATTTAAGTAACGAATGTTCTTTAAACATTCATTTTATTTTAAGAATTTTACTTATTTTAATTTGGATCAATGTTTTAAATAGTTAAACATTTTAAGTATTAAATTTTTAAGTGGAATTTGAATTTATTTAGAAAAGTATTATTTTAATACATTTTGAATCTAAATGAGTCATTTGATAAATAATTGGATTATTTTGAAAAAAATTTAAGATTATTAAGGATTTACTTAATTATTTGATTTAAATAATGGTTTAGATTAATATTAATTAGAAATGATTTACTAATCTAATCTAATTTAAATTTTATTTAGTATGTAATTATTGAAATATTGTTAATTAATAAATGGTGATAATTATCTAGAGATAATTTAGTAATTAATTAATGTAATTAATTTTGATAATTAACTAGATTAATTAATTGAATATAATTAATTGTAATTTGTTAAGTATTATTAATTGTTAAAGTAATTAAGGAATTAATTACTTATTGTAATTAATTTTGATATGTGATTTATTTAAGTTAATTAATTTAGTTTAATTAATTTAAGTGAATCATCTAATGATCTTAAGAGTATAATTACTTAATGTAAATTTATGGAGCAGGATTACATAGAAAAGTAATGATGATAAATAATGGAATGTAATAAGTAATTTGGATAATTACTTTTGTAATTAATCAAGAGATTAATTAATTAAGATGATTAATTATTGAATAAGTAATTTGTTAATAAGTAATTAAAAATAGTTAATTACTAGATTCAATGTTAATCAAGGTGATTAATAATTAGATTAATTACTAAATGTAATTAATTTTAATTAAGTGATTTATTTAAATATTAGAGATCATTAATTATTATAATTAATGATGTAATTAAGGATTGTTTAATTAAGTAATAATTAATTAAGTGATTAATTAATTGTAATTAATTAAGGGTAAATATAATTAATTATAATTAATTAATAAATGAAGTAATTAAATGACAATTACTTATGAATAAGGTTAATTAATTTATGAAATTAATTAAGGACTAATTACTTATTGTAATTAGTGAAGGATTAATCAAAGTTATTTAATCAAGTTAAATACTTAGTGGATAATTAATTAACTGGGTTAATTAATTAATGGAGGATTAGCAGGATTTAAATGTGTTAATTAATTTAATTTATTTTAAATTAATTAGAGATGGTTGTAATTAATTTAATTCATTTTAAATTAATTATAATTGATGATTAAATCATTGCTTATGGATGTTATTGATTGAATGGTTGTGATCTCAGTAATGAGATTAGTTGTATCTGTATGATATGGATGATTGTTTAAGTATGATGGTTTGTGATGGATTATTTGGTTGTGATGATTATTGTTGCGATGATACAGATTATCTGTTTATGTTTTGAATGTGATTATCCATTGTGATATGTAGCTTATCTATCTATGTGAACTAGATAACAATAAAATAAGTTAATTGTTTAAACCCTTAAGTACAACTTGGACATTAAGATGGCATTTGGTTTCGGTGAGACCGGGATCGGGTTTCCATATTTGGATACCCGAAAACCACATTGATTCCAATTAAACGTTAGGTCGTTAATCCAAGTGGAGCAAGTGAAGACTCGAGGTGTAAGGGCTATACGTCAGTATAACTCTGTGGGTGATTCCATAATGAGTTGACGGAATAGTACTTATAGATTCGAGATAGAGATTTAGAGTGCAAGGGTTATCGTCGTTAACTCTGAGGGTGATTCCAATATGAGTGTAACGAGATAATGCCTTCGGTTTCGTTCGAACCCGGAACGAACTTGTATGGATCGAATGCTTTCAGAACATCGTCAGGTGGACGATGAGCATTCTAAGATTGATATGTACTATAAAGGTAATCGTAACCTCAAGCCTCATCAACCGGGAATGGCTAAAACAGGGGAGGTGCAGCAAAGCTTCGTGGGTAGCCCCCACTAGAGAGCAAGATTTACTCCTATCTAGAGGTCCCTTTATATTTCGGCGTGTGGCAGTTGGTGACGACCAATCTGCGGGGTGGTCTTGTTCGGAACTGTTCAGTAAGGAACGGGTCTGGCTTTGTGTTGCAGGGGAGTGGGAGTACTCCTCGGTATGGTGATCTAGGCCACGTACTGTGACGGGCGGTACCCCAGTAGCCCTGCCATTGATGGAAACCCATTTTCCCTACGAGACCCTACAGTTTTGATTGTATTACCCACTTTTGTGGCTAGTAGCTGGAATTTAATGAATGTAACAATTTCGGCTATTTCTTATTTACTTGAAAACCCTAGACACTATTATAATATCACTGGATTTCCTATCAAATGTTTTTGGTTAGCGTAAGGTAAAAACTTTTCCATGTTTATGTGTGGGAAGTTTTACATGATACCTTTTGTTTTCAAAGGATTTTCTAAAAAGTTAAGCAACTTTTATCCCCGTTTACTCACACCAGACCCCTGTCTGACCTGAGTGTTTATTTTCTGTTTTATTAAACTCTTGGGTACTCATATTATGTATGAGTAGTCAAGTGATTCAGGATTGCTTTAACGAGTTCTGGAGGAGATAATGGAGCAGGAGGCTTCAGCGTGTAGATATATGTAGTGGTTCCGCTGTGTTTGTGTTGTATCTGTTTCTCTGATGTACTGGATTGTAATTGCTAGACAGATGTTTATAACTGTCTAATTTGTTTTGTATTAGCTGTTTAACTCTGATGTATATGATACTATGTAAAGTTTTATGTGATATATTATAATTTATTCGATTCTGCTGTGAGATTTTGATGTTGTCTGTTTCTTTCTTTCCTTTCTTTTCTCTTTTCTCTTTTCTATCCCTTTCTTTCTTCTTAGCGATGCGACTTCCTCGAGTTTGGAAGTTGGGTCGTCACAGCGCCCCTAGGGTATGTCCATTTCCTTCTGGATAAGAGGTGGTATCATGATATGGAGCCCAGATATTTAATCTATGCGGTTACTGCAAATTTATTACTTTGTGGTTGTTGGTGTCGAGCACTCGGATAAAGGTCGGTAACGACCGGGGATGGCATACTTGTGTGGTAGTTACCTATGTTATAGCTTGGTTAAAGCGTGAGGTAGCTTCGGCCTTGTTAGCAGAGATTCGGTTGGGTTCTCGGGGCGTCCTTCCAGAGGCGAACCCATTTCGGTAAGGAAGTTCCTTAGCCTGACCATTTGGTGGAAATCCAAAGAAATAATATGCGCCCTTTACGGTTTTAGTTGTATAACCTGCCATAGAATATGGCGGTAACCTGCTATTGAACATGGTAGCTATAGTATGCATACGACGAAATATGGTATGCTAGCTATGATTAGTATTATATTTTCAAAATGTTTTCTGCACTATACACTAATAATGATATCAAAATGTTTTCGCGTATCAAGCATTTTTGACTGTCATAAGAAGAAATCTCCTTCAAGTGTGTGCTTGCATTGTATGTGTGGCGGGAGGCCTTATGGCAGTTTCATTTTCCAAAAAAAGCATTGCAGATTTCAACTTTTAAAATCTTTTGTTGTTTGTTTTAAAGATAAAACTGTTTCTGTTTGCTCATACCAGTCCCATGACCGACCTTGCTTAATACAACATGATAGGGGGTTCTCGCTTCGCGTTTGGTGGCGAATGGGAGACTCTTACCCCTACATGTCCTTGGGGATGGGTTGGTTAACCAGTTAGGTGAAGAAGTCAAATGGCTGGCCGTAAAAGCAAGGTCAGGGTACCAATGTATGCCACGGCGGGGCTGGGATGGTTGAAAAGCCTACTAGTCGGGAGTGGCCGCTGTCGATGGTTGAAAAGCCTTGACCGTGATAATTTGGTATCAGAGCTGAAGTTTGGAACTTTAGCTTTTGGAGTATAATACATTAATTAACTCATTAGAGATAGGATGAAGTATACCCTAGAATGAGTATTCCCTAAGATATTCGTCTGTAGGCCTCAATAAATTCTCTTACTATCCACTGATAGTAAGTATGAGTGCAAGAAGAGGACGAGATAGGGGGCAGGGGAATACGACTACAAATGGTCAATACCCTGTAAAGGACAACGGAAATAACTTTTCTCTATCAATCTCCTTTGATTCGATTCAGTTCTTTGATTGCTTTGTGGCAGCTCGAGGGAGAAGCTTTGGTATGGTGATGGCCCTGTGAATCGTTGTAGATAATCCTTACTTCATCGGTTTCTTATCGATCTTCCCATTTTCAACTTCAATAAATTTGAAATTCTATTTGAAATAAATTGGTTAATAAAATATAAAGTTAAAATTGAATTGTATTGATAAAACGATTTCGGTTAAAACCAAAATTTGAAATTCTATTGTGATTTCTTATGAAGATCAAAGTCCGAAGATGGACCAGCTGGTGTAAACCTTCGGGGAATTTTGACCTGAGTTTGGAATCCATACCTAATGTTTGAAAGTTGTAAAGGCTTGAATCCATTTGTTTGTTCTGTTGGGTCCAGATATATTCTACGAGTGGTTAGATATCCTTTGGACTTACCAATGCCTTGTATATCTTCGTAGATCTGGTGACCCGAGTATCTTGTGAGATATTGAATGAGTTTGTTCTCATATTTTTTATACTCTGATTTGGTAAGCCAAATGCAGAATAGGTATTCAATTTGATTTGGAAAGATATTTATCTATCTTCCATTGGTTTTTTGTTGTTTCCGTGACAAATTTCAGGGACGAATTTTTTTTAAGGAGGAATCTGTAACGATCCCGATTTTTAAAGCCAAATTAATTTAATAACTAATTTGATTCTTGGGTTAAAATAAGAATTAGTTTAGTAATTAACATGAAATTTTGAATTAAATTGTGAATTTAATTATTAAATTGAAATTATAGGAATATATATAAAAGTTTTTCTTTTAAAATAAAGATATTTGTTTGTTTATTTATATAAATGTATATAGATACGATTTTAAACAGAATCTCTAATTGGAAACTCAAAAACAAATATTTTGAATAATATATTAAATTTGGATTTATTTGTGAATTAATTAAAAATTAATTTGAATTTGAATTTGATTTAAATATAGAGAGAGATGAAAAAAATTTGTTTTCAAATTTTAATATATGGTGTATATGAAAGTTATATTTAGAAATTAATGTATATAGATAAATAATTATTTAAATGTATAATAGTTTCAATTTAAATAAGATTTACAAAAGCTTTATAAACTAAGAAATGTATGTATGTATGATTATTTGTTAAATGTACAAATTGTTTTTTAATCCATTTCTCTTTAAAAGTTGTAAAAGTAAAAAAAATACAAATGTATGTAAATAATTTGTAAATAAAATTAATAAAATAGTTTAGACATAATAATGTGCACTTATAACACTTGTAGAATAAGTAATAACATGAATTACAGATGTTTGTTTATGATTACAAGTGGCAAAGATGTTTTTATTTTATTTTATAATGTAAGTAAATATCAAAAGAAAGAAAACAAGGCTTTTCATTTTTCTCTCAATTGTAAAACTTAAAAACAAACTACCTCATACAAAAATTAAACCAGAAACTAAAATTTGAAAGCAAATCAAAGCCAAGTTCAAGATTTCAACTAGTTTAGATCAGAGAAAAACAATCATCTTCAACCTGGAATTAATAACCTGAATCAAGCAAAACAAAATCAAGGCAAAGATGAAACCATATCTATTTGCAAAACTGTAAACAACTTAAAGATCAAAACTCAGCATCAACTAAAACAAATGCAAGGATCAGATCCAAATTCAACAACTAATTCAACCTGTAATAGATCAAAAAGAATCCAGTTTCAAGTTTCCAGATTTCATTCCAGTCCTCTTTTCTTCTTTCCAAAGTGAGCAAATCTGACTTTTTTTTTTAATTTGGATCTGTGAATCATCTTGATGCTATGTGAAGTACTGGTTGTGATAAATGTTAAATGAATGTAAATAGCTTTGCAAGTATATGTTTGTGTGTGGATTGAAGTATGCATGACTGTATATATTTATATATAATCTATTGTGCTACCAGAACTAAGATTAACCAAAGAAAAATTTATATCTCCCTGTACAATTGAATTAAAGTTATGATCATAAAAGAGAAAAGGATTATATGAATGAAATATCAATTTTAAAAAGAGTTTCGAAAATTTATATTAAGAAATTAATTCAAAAATTGGAAATCATAGTGAAGTTTATATTTATGGTAAAAATTTATGATTATAAAATTGTGTTTCGACTTCATAATTCGAATAACAACTAGAAATAATGATTTTAGGAATCCATTTTAGAAATTTTGGTTTATTAAGCTGCGAGAAAATGATAGTTGAATGGAAACCATATTTTTGTCAAATTCCGTCGATTGGCGACGTTTTATGGGTCAAACCTTGGGTCGAAGCTAGCTTGTGAGTAGAGTAATCAGGGAAAAATAGCCGCAGGGTTGTTAGATAGTCGGAGCGGCCAGGATAAGGTGGATTATGGTTTAAAGGATTATTTTGGTGGATGGGGAAAATAAGATCGCTGCATCATTTTCATTGCATCGAGTGGGACTAGACTGAGTGGAACCGTGTTGTGGAAAGGTGGCGAGGCTTGGGACGCGATGTCGTGTGTTTCGGTGGTTAGAATCGTGGCGCCGAATGATTTTGGGTTGAGCAGGCCCGGTTCCAGTTAATTGCTTGTCGACCTAGTTTTAGATTCTGGTGTTCGACGTGGGTTTTGTGTAGTCGTTAAGGTCGAGGTGGTCGATGAAGACTTAGTGGTGCCATCGTGGTTGATCGGAGTGGCTCCGATGTGGCGTACACGTGCACATGTTAGTGGATATTGGAGTGATGCTGTCAGTTGGGAAGAAATGATGCCTTGGGTTTTTGTTTGGGATTGCGTTGGGTTTGACTCGAAGAAGAAGAGGGTGGCAAGTAACTCGAAGTTGAGCTCGAGTATTTGACGAATTTGCTCGGGTTTCTGTGGAAGCTAAATTAACCGGATTTTAAAAAATGAAATGTTTATAAACATTAATCAAACTTTAAGGTCTTAAGTCAATTATTGTGATAATAATAATTTATTAAATAAGGTTTAAATGGTAACTAAAGTAGTTAATTAAGATATAATTGTTTATCTTTAAATTCATTTGAGTAATCAATGATTTGTCAATTTAAATAATTAAAGATTAATTACTCAATGAAATAAATTTGTGATTTATAGGTGATTAGGACAATGACTTATTATAATTAATTAAGAATAATTAATCTAATGGTAATCAATTAAGAGTTAATTAATTATTGTAATTAATTAAGGATAATTAATCAAAGAGTTAGTTATTAATTAATGGTTAATTAATTTATTACTAATGGTTGATTAATAAGTGATTAAATGATGATTAATCAAAAAGATTTGTAATTAATTAATATTAATTAACCAGGTTCGTAGTTTATTCATAAGTAATTATCTGATTTAAATTTATTAGATGATTAAATAAATCTGATTTATAGGTGTTTGGATTCAATTGAATGTTGAATTGTTGATATCTCTGATGTGTAATGCTTTACGATATGAATCGTTTTGATTCAAGCTGTGATGAATGTAATTTATTTCTCTGTGATGAATTTATATTGTAATATGTGAATCTATGAATGAAGATAAATGTTATAGGATTATACCGCTTATCAATATTCTGTGTTTGGATTTTTATGATTGATGATGTTGCACTCTTGTGCAAAACCCCTAGACTACACCATACACACAGAAATATGGATTGCACTAGGAAATTGGTTGGGTCACATATTTTAGAAAATAATTTTTTATTGAATTTTGAATCCAAATGGTTTTAAAAATGGATTTGGGTTAAATATGAAAAGCTTTTGAAAAGAAGTTTTGAAGATGAAAGTTATTTTGAATAACTTAATAAAGTTCTGAAATTTAATTAATTTGAATGAATTTGAGTTCAAAATTTGAAATTGAATTCTATGTTGGAAATTATGGTTTGAAAAAAGTTATACAAGTTATAAAAGTGTTTATATGGGTTTTAAACCATTTTAAAAGTATTGTTTTGGGAATTTGAATTTAACCCAAGTTTGAAAGACTTTAACTTGTATAAATGAAATCGGATTTTTCCGAAACGAAAACTATTTGTTTTCAAATAATAATGGTTTTCATGTAAAGAAAGGATTTTCAATTTGTATTGAAAGATTTCAAGTTTGAAATGGAATTGAAATAGTTTTGAAAGCTATGAATGAATCTTTGTAAAAGATGATTGAACATTATTTTGAAATCGAAGAAGATTTTAAATGGTGTATCTTTAATATGAAAGATTTGAATTGGAAACGGGTTTGAAAGCTATTAAATCTCCGGTTTAAAGATTGAATGAGTCAATCCAATTTTGAAATGGAAGTTTTTTTGAAATATGTGAATGAATCTTTATGAAAGATTGGTGAACTTTGTGAAGTGACTCATTTTGTTAAAGATAAAAATGGTAATTTTTTTAAACCATTTGAAAAGAAAGTTTGGGTTTTAAAGTTGTGACTTAACTGAAATCCCATATCCATATGTTTTTAAAATATTCCGCTGATTATTCGGTTTAGCCGGGGGAGGACCTTGTGTCATATAATCTATTTCGAATAATGATACGATGATACATATAGCATTTGTAGACCGGTGGTGAAGACCGGGTATTTACGTGAATGATAGGATAACCTATCGAATGACTCTGCACTGAGTAGCTACGGTATAGAGATCTCCATATGTGATGTGGAGTCCGATCAGGATTGTGAATACTGGATTACAAGGGCTTCTTTGGAAGTGCCTTCGATTCTGTTCGAACCCGGAACGGACTTGTATGGATGCGTGTCCGACATTAAACTTTGAGATGTAAAGCTGGTTTTTATCAAATACATTTTTGTTTGGTGGCGGAGATTTATTCTCTTAGCTTAACACCCTTCTCTGAGACGTACGAGCTCAGAGGTTATGTAGTTGATGATTACTAGTGATACATTCCCAATTTGGTAATGTGGCATACAAAGTGCTGCTGATCATTTGTTAATTGAAGCATGGCTTTGTGAAAAAGAGAAGCTTTGTGGACGAGACTGCATCGGGACCTCATACCCCGGAAATGGTCAAAACAGGAAAGATGCAGCAAGGTTTTTAGGGGTCGCGCTCCTAGGGTATGTCCATTTCCTTCTGGATAAGAGGTGGTATCATGGTATGGAGCCCAGATATTTAACCTATGCGGTTACTGTAAATTTATTACTTTGTGGTTGTTGGTGTCGAGCGCTCGGATAAAGGTCAGTAACGACCGGGGATGGCATACTTGTGTGGTAGTTACCTATGTTATAGCTTGGTTAAAGTGTGAGGTAGCGCCGGCCTTATTAGTAGAGATCCGGTTAGGTTCTCAGGGTGTCCTTCCAGAGGCGTATCCATTTCGGTAAGGAAGTTCCTTAACCTGGCCATTTGTTGGAAATCCAAAGAAAAATGCGCGTCTTGTACGGTTTTAGTTGTATAACCTGCCATGGAATGCGGCGGTAACCTGCTATTGAAAATGGTAGCTATAGTAGGCATACGACGAAATGTGGTATGCCGGCTAAGATTAATATTATATTTTCAAAATGTTTTCTGTACTATGCACTAATAATAATATCAAAAGGTTTTCGCATATCAAGCATTTTTGACTGTCATAAGGAGAAATCTCCTCCAAGTGTGATCTTGCATTGTGTGTGTGGCAGAAGGCCTTATGGCAGTTTCATTTTCCAAAAAAAGCATTGTGAATTTCAACTTTTAAAATCTATTGTTGTTTTTTTAAAGATAAAAATGTTTTTGTTTGCTCATACCAGTCCCATGACTGATCCGGAATTTATTGTTCCCTTCCTAAACTCTGGGTGCCCGCAATTTTCCACACGGGCAATCTAGAGTTGGGTTTTTCAGATAATCTAATAGTAGGAATAGATTCGATAACCTTCGAAGCCTTTGGATTTGGGGATCCAATTTGCTACATTTCAGCTTTCATGGCTGGCCTTTCTTAGTACAACGTGATAAGGAGTTCGAGCTATTTCTGGATTAATGATTTGGAGATGGAGATTGCTGATATTGGAGTTTCTTCTTTGGAGTTCAAGTTTATGTTATCTCTTTCTGCTGTTTCTGGTTTCTCTCATTATATTTGATATTTGATTGTATGATTATTTTATCAGATATTGTATGTATATCAATGATATATATTCTTTATTTCTTTCGTTGTGTTGTTGTACTTAGTGTATTAAAAGCTTCGGCACGAGTCGAATTTCAACGGTTGAATCTGCAACATTCGAGTACGAGTGAAGTACGGGTGTCGATTTTCGAACGTTGAAATTTGGGTCGTGACATTTGGATCATCCTATTTGAGAATGTTTTATGTTTGCCATTTTGGCGAGAGTTTGTATTGATGTTTCTCCTTTTGAGGAGACATGGTTCATGGAAACAATGTAAACATTTTGGAATGTCACTGATGATATAAGGCAATTGTTTTTGATTTGAGTATTGAGTTTGAGTTACCTCCTTCGAGATATTTGTTCACTTAAGTAGCACTTGTTACTTAAGTGTTGAGCTTATGATTTTATCAATTCATTCTTCACTTTCAAGTAGAAGTATTTTCGTGTCTATTCTACTTCATATTACCGATATTGACTGATTCGTGTAGTAGATTGACCCGTGTATTTATACTAGGGTCAGACCGAGTTATTTCAGGTATCATCTATTGGACTTAGCCTGTAGTTGATGCTAGATATCATCTCTTCTTTCTCTTGAGAAATTTCTATTCTTTCGCATTCTTAGATGTATTTATATTTGATTCAATGTATATGGTGTGGTCGAGTACCACCTTTATTGTATTCATATTGTATTGTACTAAACATGTATCAGTGTATATGTATATATATGATGTTGATTAATGTTCTGTGATGTGCTTTACATTTAGTTATTTTATTTTGTTCTGATAGATCCGTTAACTACCTATAGTTTTGGATTAAGAATTTACTAAGTATGTCGATCCACTTGAGTAGGGAAAAAATTATATTGCATTTATCGACGTATTCAGTAAATGTTTAAGACAAAATTATAGATAGTCGCCCTTAACCAGCCATATTCTCCACTTTGCTAGACGAAATTACTTGTTAATTCTCTTTACAAAGGTGGCTCTCGGCGTGGGGCGTTACAGCATGGTATCAGAGCTATGGTCAGAACAAAGTAGAATAAACATAAAACAGTACGTGCATTACGATACGTCGAAGTACAATACGAGTGAATCATTGTCCTTTGTTCGAGCTTGTTTTTGAATCGTGTTTTTGATTCTTTTTTTCGAGTATAGGGATACGTTGAGATGGAATATGTCTAGGAATATATATTGTATTCCATAGTATTCCATAATTGAGTTCGTATCGATGAACCTTATTGAGTCCTTAGAGTATTCTTGTTGTGTTCCTTTGAAAGTTGTGAATCGTATTGAGGGGATCCACAACGATTGGCTCGTTTTGAGCATTCTGAGATTTTTATTTGATGATGCTTTTACGAGTATTTTTTTGTTACTCACAGTCTTGAGATGCATTTGATTTGAGAAGGATTGTCTTATTTGATATTAAGTCAAATCCTTTGTTTTATAGGATCCTATTGTATATTTCGGTTTCCTATTTTGATTGTTTTATTATTTCTATCACTTTGGAATTTTAATGATGATTCCAAAGTTTCTGAATTCACTATTGAGTATCAAGATGTTAATGATATAACTCGAATTCCAGTCAAGGTGACTTTTTTGAGTTTTGTGAGTCCGTTTGGATTTGACATCCGATCGGGCAATCGAGTTTTGAGGTAACCTAATTCTTGGCTTTTACCCTTCGACTATCCTTCCAAGAGGACATCCACTAAGGAATGAGGTGAGTTTCTAGATTGTTTGAGTTTGATTGAGTTTATCATTCAGTTTCTTTAATTTATCCTTTTCATACTCAATCGGTGTTATCCTTTGTAGCATTACTTTGTTTGAAGTAATGATTTGTTGTTTGTATGCTTCTTCTCCTTCGAGAAGAATATATTGCTTATCTTTTTCCTTGATGATTTCCAAGAGTGGCTCGTCGTCTTGTAGGAGTTGACGAATACTCCATCTCCTTCTATTGATTTTGTGAATCGTGTATTTTAGGAATATCTCGATGCATTCTCTTAATGTTCTTTGGTTTGAGTTTTTGAAGCCATGTATATGAGTTGTAAAAGAGAAATTAGAGTTTTGAGATATTTTAAAAATCAAAAAATGTTTTGAGAATATATTTATATGAGTAGTATTTATAGAAATAATTTGAGAGTGTTTGGTTTTCCATCGAGTAGTTAAGAGTTCTGGTCGATACGTCTGGTCAACGTTATCGATAGGAATCTCCTAAATGCTATGATGAGGCAATCAGACACCATGATTTGTGTTTTGAGGATTGTGATTTTCAAAATAACATTTTGAGATTAAATATTAAATTTATTTTTGAACGGTAATTGCAGCCATTGATTTTAGAGATGAGTAATAGAGTGGCAATGTAGTTTTGATCGTTCAATCAACTCTGCAGCCAACAGATATATTTATTTATTAGAGACTCAATGGCGAGGAAATGCCATTTATTTATTTTTGAATTATAAAAATGAGAATATAAATGAGATTATTTTTGAGTTGTACTTTATTCGAAGTATATTTTGAGATTTTAGAATCTATATTATATACATTGTATGCTTTAAGGGAAGAGTATAATAAGAGAATTTAAACCCTTAATTTATTTTGAGGGATATTATTAGTGATCTAAAAATTTCTTTGGAAATTAATTTTGGAGTAAGAGAAGAAATTTGAATTCTAACTTTGAGTTCTAAATTACTTACTAAGTAATGTAGTAAAGAGTTTAAGAAATTTTCAAATGTTGAAAATTGAAATTTAAAAATTTAAAAGATGTTGAGATTTAAAATTCTAAATATCTTGGATTAAAAGATAATTCGAGCTTATATCCTTGTTCTTGAGTATGTTCTATCTTTGAGCTATTATCAACGACGTGCATTTTTCGCGGTCGTTCGAGTTTGGTAGCCTTGTAAGAAGCCGTCTTGTGATTTATTCTATCTTGTCTATTGTGTCGATCCTGTTGTGTGGATGTTCTTTCCGTATATTGATGCGGAAAATCTTCTTGATGATATTCTTTATTGCTTAGAGTTCGGGTTTAAGTGAGTATGATCCCGACTCTATTCGTAGAGTTTTTTTTGAAATCAATCATTCCGATTGATTAATTGTTGAGCATCTTATTGAATTTTGATTCGAAGACGGGATACCTTCGAAATTTTTTCGAGAAACTTGAAAAATTCGATGGTTTGCTAGTCACTATATTAGCATATGATGGGCCATTGAATTAACTAAGTGAGTTTTTCCTTATTTCTTTCTACCATTATATATTGAGAGTATAAATGGTTTGGAATTCAAGCTTATCTTTATCCTTCGATAATTGTATCTTTTATGTTGTTTATAGCTCTTCTACTAGAAAATTGTGAGGATACAATTTTTGTAAGAGGGAGAGTCTGTAACAACCAGATTTTAGCGATTACCTGAGAATATTAAATTATAACGACAATTATAATTTAATAGGGTAAATTAATAACTAATGAGGAATTTAAATTGTTTATTAGGAATAAACAATATATTTGAGGAGAAAAATGAGAAAATGGAATTTTTAAAACTTTATTAAGTTGGTTTGAGATAATAAAATGAGGAAAATGTGTTTTATTTAGAGTTAATGCAATAATTTTGTTAATTATTGCTATTTACTTCTTTTAATAATTTTTAAATGAATTAATTAATTTTAAGATGAGATATATTTAAAGTAATGATGGAATTGAGTTTAGAAAATAAAATTTAGGTGTAAAATTATATTTGAAATGGGTTATAAAATTTTATTACACAAAAATATTATTTTTGTGTAATTTATAATGTTAATTACAATGGGATTTGTAATTAAAGATGTAAATTTGTTATTTATTAAAAAAAGAGAAATATGATGATAAAATGTGTTAAAAATATAAATAATCTTTTATTTTGAGTATCTAAAATTTTTTCATCATGAATATGAAGTTTTATAAATTTTTGATATGAAATAAAGTTGAATAGATGATTGAATTTGAAGATGTGTCTTGTTAACATGTAACTAAGTGATTAATTTATAACCTAAGCTAATTTTCATAAACAATTGGACTCTAGCCCATTAACATACTTCACTTAGCCTATTAGCAAAGAAAGGAAAAACATCCTTCTCTTACTCAAACATCAGTACATTCATCTCTTTCACCGTAAAATAAAGAAACCATTCCTTTTTCTAAACCCTAGAGCTCTAAATCTTCAATTCCTACATTAATTTGCTAATTCTAATCAATCTAAAGCTATATTTCTCAAGTAACCAACTCCAAAACTTATTTTATTTCATCAAATTTGGATTTTTGCAATAGGTAGATTGTTATTAATAGGGTTTCCTTACTCGCATGTTGTTCTAATGTTGTTTATAGGTTCTAGAAGCTAAAAGCAAAAGCTCCAATCTTTCTACATTAATTTGAGTTTTTGCATTCCTACAACAAGGTAAGTTAATCACTCACACCACTAGCTTTAATCTACGAGAATAATTGTTGGTTTCTATTTTGATTAATTGGATGGAATGTTGATTGAATTGCTTTCAAGTTGGCTGTGGTTTGCTGAAAATTGTTTGTGAAAAATTGCTGCACTAAAAAGCAATATCTTAGTACAAATTTACCCGAATTAGCTCAAACTTTTTGCAATCGAAAGAACATTCGGTTAGATACAAATTCTCCATTAATTACTTCCTAAAATTATACTGTTTATAGTGTCGAAATTTAGTTTGAAACTGATGCACATAGCTCTGCTCTGTGCAACTTTTTTTGTTGAAACCTGATCTTAAAATCACCATAACTTTTGAATGATAAATCAAAATTGAGTGAGACTTTTTGCAGTTGGAATATATTTTATAAGGAATAACTTTAATGTTTATCATTTTCTGTAAATCATAATTTTTCTAATCGTAATATGTGTTTGAAGAGCTAGTAACCTCTCTGTCCTGTGTTTTTAATTTCAACTTTGAAATACAGAATTATTTTTCCCATATCTTTTTCATCTTTGATCGGAATTTGATAATTTTTGATATTCCGAAAATCACAAGTCATGTACAACAACTTTCATTTTTTTATTTTTCTAGAATTTTTAGGTTAGCTATGTCAAAATCCAATTTTTCTACTGTTATCTCGAGAGCAAAAGCAATATTTGCTCTATGTTTGAAGCTGAAACGAAATTGGCCATAGCATCTTTATCTCTTAACCGATTTTGATAATTTTTGATGTTCCAGAAAGAATAAATCATTTACTACAAGTTTCATGTTTTGATTTTTATGTAATTTTGAGGTTAGCTATGTCAAAATCTAATTTTTCTACAGCTAACCCGAGAGCAAAACCAATATTTGCTCTGTGCTTGAAGATGAAACGAAATTGGCCATAACTTCTTCGTTTCTTAACCGATTTTGATAATTTTTGATGCTTCGGAAATAAAAAATCATTTACTACAAGGTTTTTTTTGAGTTTTCTACAATTTTTAGGTTAAGTATGTTAAAAACTAATTTTTCTACTGCAAACCTGAGGGCAAAACCAATATTTGCTCTGTGCTTGATGCTAAAATGAAATTGGCCATAACTTCTTCGTTTCTTAACTGAATTTGATAATTTTGGATGTTCGAAAGCTTAGATCACGTTCTACAAGTTTTTTTCATTATGTTTTCTGAAATGTTGAAGTTTATGTTACTGTCCTTGGAGCAAGATGATAGCAACAACAAACATTGACCTTGGAATTGTATTAGCCCGTTTTTACTATTATTCTCGTTTGGTTTTGATGATGTTTTTGAGATTTTTGAGAGCTGTGATGCCTATCAATAGGCTAGATATGTTTGGAGAATTTGAAATTCAAATCTAAATAGAATTTGAATTGATTTTGGATTAAATTTGAATTGGATTTATATCGAACTCAAGCTATCGGTCTTGAGTTATCTTTCTTGTATTTCATTGTTTTCGGGTATGGTTTTCACTAAGCCATTATTGAAGTGATTTTTGAAATAAATGTACATTTCAAATTATTATATATTATTTTAAAATTATTTTTATAATAAAAACCTATTTGTTCCCTATAATTAAGGAATTTCAATATTGGTTTGATTAATCTTTTCGGGAACATATTTTAGAAGCTTGTTTTCTCTAGTATACTATTTTAGATATAAAACATACACTTTTATACTATTTGAAAATATGAAAAAGAGAATTAAGATTTAGTAAAACACATGGTATGTGGCATATGCGATTACTATTTTGGTTAATTTCGGACTTGTATGTTCGAAGCTATTTGAGATTATTAATTCTAAGATGTTTTGCCATTTTATGGCATATTTTGATTTTTATAATTCCTATTTATTGGAGTTATTTAAGATGGTCAATATTTGGCAAATATTATGGTTTGAGATCTCCTATATAGGAGTATGGTCGATGAGATCCATCACAATGTTTTATTTACTCGCCAATGATGTAAGGCAAGTCTTGAGTTTATAATTTCATATTTTGAGATTTATGGTTTATGAGGAACCATCACAATGTTTTCACTTGTCGATGAGATAAGACATGTTACGATGATTTAACACTTGTCCATGAGATGAGACAAGTATGGTGTCTCTTTATCACTCGCCAATGAGATGAGACGGGATATAACTTTTTGAGTCTTATGACGTTTCTAGTGTGGCATCGACTAACGGTTAGTAAACAGCTAAGTGCGAATGTAAGGTATGGGACACACGTTAACACTTTTCGGGTTCCTATCCATTAGTTTGTGAAACGTTCATGATGATTACCTAACAGAACTGCTTGGAGAGGTGTTAGCGACCTTGTCATGAGGATGAACTGCTTTGGAAGGTGTTAGCGACATTGTTAGAGCTGACAAAATGGCTTGGAGAGGTGTTAGCGACCTTGTCATGAAGTCGAACTGCTTTGGGAGGTGTTAGCGACCTTGTTAGAGCCGACAAAATGGCTTGGAGAGGTGTTAGCGACCTTGTCATGAGGACGAACTGCTTTGGGAGGTGTTAGCTACTTTGTTTGAAGCTTCGGCCGTCTGAGTTTTGCACGTGCAGCATTGCTTCGGCATTACAATCGGGGATTTGGCCAATCCGGATTTTCTAAGTTTTTTATTTTAATGTGATTTCACCTTTTTAAGATGCTTTATTACATCGATAGCCTAGTGCTATATGAGATGTTATATATATGGTGATTTTAAGTATAATGTTTTGAACTCTTATCGAGTTCCTTGAGTTATGAGTTTTGATAATTTCATGATTTTATAGGATATTCTGGGTTTCGCCATTTTGGTGAGTTGAGAATTATATACATTTACACCGATGAGATGACGTATAATTGAATTTGGAGATTCATCTATAGTTGAGTTTTGGATCATCCTATTTGAGAATGTTTTATGTTTGCCATTTTGGCGAGAGTTTGTATTGATGTTTCTCCTTTTGAGGAGATATGGTTCATGGAAACAATGTAAACATTTTGGAATGTCGCTGATGATATAAGGCAATTGTTTTTGATTTGAATATTGAGTTTGAGTTACCTCCTTCGAGATATTTGTTCACTTAAGTAGCGTTTGTTACTTAAGTGTTGAGCTTATGATTTTATCATTTCATTCTTCTCTTTCGAGTAGAAGTATCTTCATGTCTATTCTGCTTCATATTACCAATATTGACTGATTCGTGTAGCTAGACTGACCCGTGTATTTATACTCGGGTCAGACCAAGTTATTTCAAGTATCATCTATTGGACTTAGCCTGTAGTTGATGCTTGATATCATCTCTCCTTTCTCTTGAGCAATTTCTGTTCTTCCGCATACTCAGATGTATTTATATTTGATTCAATGTGTATGGTGTGATCGAGTACCACCTTTATTGTATTCATATTATATTGTACTAATCATGTATCGGTGTATATGTATATATATGATGTTGATTGTTGTTCTATGATGTGCTATACAATTAGTTATTGGATTTTGTTCTGATAGATTCGTTAACTACCTATAGTTGTGGATTAAGAATTTACTTGGTATGTCGATCCAGTTGAGTAGGAAAAAAAATATATTGCATTTATCGACGTATTCAGTAGATGTTTAAGACAAAATTATAGATAGTCGCCCTTAACCAGCCCTTCTACTCTTTACTAAGGTGGGTCTCAGGGTGGGCGTTACAGGTTTGTTATGGCCAATTCCTTGTACATAGCGTGCACACATACAAATGAAAACCCTTAGATGGTATAGATTGTAAATGATAATATAATTGCATATCAACACCATACCATTAGTGATATCACTCAATCACTAGACTTTATCCAATCCACTCTATTTTCCCCTATTATATCTACTATATAATGAAAGGGCAATAGGTGGTGTAATGATCCGATTCTTCGATCTAATATATCTACGGTATACTATTTGTTCTGATTTCAATCTGAATTCTAATATCCTACATAGGTGATGTAATCTTCGTTCTAGAGTCCGCTATCTTGCACTGAATCACTGTATCGATTTGGTGTTGCCTCAGGAAAAAATTGATAACTCAGTATCAACTATCCCATAACTCGGTGCCAAGTTATGGACATAGTGAAAATATTAAGAGAAAATTCTTCTACACAAAATATAATTCCAAACCCATCTTTTCACTTGCTCTTGTATTCTCTTATCCATGCCTAGTCATTTTTATTAAATTTGATTTCAATTGAAATGATAATTGAAATATGCCGCTATTAGTTATTTATACTTTTTTATATATGTTATTATCTGTATTTGTTCACTTGTGACATATGACACTATTATCTGTTATTTATATTGATGATATATGCCTGTTATATAATTACTATACCTATTATCACTCTGTAAGTTCCATGTTAATTTAGAATTCACTATAGGTTGAAATGATACATACCCGAATGATCTGTAGAATAGGAGAAAATTGTTATGGGTTGAAATGATAAACCCAAGATTTTCATTGAAATGAATTGGGTTGAAATGATATATACCCATATCACTTGACCATAGGATAGAAAATCATATACAGACGTCGTTGGTCAATATATATATTTTGAAATGATTTCCAAGGTTTTGAAATGAATATTTTGGTTTTAATAAATATTGATTTTAAGATATGTATGTATGCATGCATGTATAAATGTTATTTTATAAAGGTTTAAATTATGATTTAAAATTATATGTTTTGAAATTTTAAAATTATAAGTTAGTTTTTAAATTATAAATTTTAAGATATTACTTATAATTTTACAATTTAAAAAAAATATATGATAAGTTAGTAATAAGATTTGGTTTACTAAAGTTGATTTAACAAAGTTGATTTTATTAGTATATAATATGTTTAAGTATTTATTTAAATTTATACTTTCAAATATAAAGTTATAATAATTTTTAATAAATTAAGATTGGGAAGATATATTTGGAATTAATTCGAAATGGCATTTAATTAAGAATTTTATTTAATCGATTTGAAACATATTGAATTTGAGATTTTAAAGGATATAATTTTCTAACTTGATTTTTTTTAAGGTGATTAAATGAATATTTCAAGTTTAAATAAATTGAAGGAAATATTTAATGATTTGAAATTTATGGTTTTATTTAAATGATTTTGGATTTATTAAGTGAATATTTCAAAAGTAAATAATAATTAAGTTAAATTAAGATATATATGAATTTATCAAATTTAGTTTTGAAAATGTTGAATATTTAAAGCTTTGAAATATATTGAAATTGAAATGTTTTATTTTATGGTTCAAATCTGTATTTGAAATCAATATAATTTGAAATGGTTTATTGAGAAACTAAATTGAATTGAAACTGATGAATGGAGATTTAATTAAATTTGAATTCGAGTTGATTTGGAATCGATTTGTGAAATTTGAGGAAGCTATGTTGTGATATTAAGTATTTTTAAATTATAATTAAAACTATTTATATATTTACTATATAAATTATTTTTAATTTAAACTATTTAGATATAAACTATTTTCATGTACTAATTATTTTATTTTAAACTATTTTAACCTATAACTACTTCATATAAATTATTTTATTTTATAAACTATTTTATTTTATACACTATTTTAATATCTCAACCGGTTAAGTGGGAAGTGTTGTGGTTTTCTAAAGTATTATGATTTCTAATTATGATTGCCAAAGTGTTATGATTTCCAAAGTATGATGATTTCTAATTATGATTTCCACTGTATTATGACTTCTAAAGTATTATGATTTCTAAATTATGATTTTCAAAGGGTTATGATTTCAAAAGTATTATGATTTCAAAATTTTATGATTTCTAATGTGCTATGATTTCCAATTGTTATGATTTTCAAAGTGTTATAATTTCAAGTGTTTTATTTTCGAAAGTATTATAACTTTGAAAGTACTATAATTTTGGAAGCGAATATATTTGAAATGGAAATGATATTGTATTAATTTTGTTTTGAAATGGAAATGATATCGTATTGATATGGTTTTTGAAATGGAAATGATACTTTTTTTGAAGTATAAACTATTTTGAAATGACCGGGGTGTTATAATAACGTTTGGTTGTTAAAGAGACCGGGACCAGTTATTGTCATACTCTTTGCCAATGCCAAAAACCACTTTAACAACTGTGTACGCGGTGGAGATTCCAAAATGAAGTAGGATGGTGGCGACGATCCTATATGAGGTATATACATGGACCCGACTCCCATGAGTTGGCATAAGGTGGCTGAAACAGGAGCAATCGACAAGCCAAGTGAGGTAGCTCCTTCGATCGGGCATACTTCTTCGTATGCCATTTTATTACTTTGTGATTGATTTGGTGTGCACCTTTGATTTGGGAGTGTGGTTCGAGGTGTGCAGTAGCTATGGCTATGCGTTGCCACCAGCCTGGAAGTGTAATTGATATATCTGCCCTGGCATTGCCTAGTTGTGCGGTGTCACCTACCCTATCGAGACCCCTATGAGTATGTCTTGTGTCGTACCTATGGAGTATCCTCTTATAGCCTCCTGATTAAGAGGTATTACGGTACTGTATAAAATATTGACACTATAAAATGTTTATGGGGAAAATGGTAATGCCTTAACGTTATTTTAATAGTTTACTTTACTCTAGACATTATTATAGTAGCGTATATTGCTATATAATAGATAGTTTAACGGATCCTTATAAGATGGTTATCCCAAACATCCTTTGAGTTACTTGTATTTCAGTTGATATTTCACTTGAGTTGGATTTATTGATATAAGAATGTTAATCCTGACTCGAGTTTTTGTGTTTTTCTTTACGCTCGGATCAGACTGAGTGTCACAACATTCGAGGCTCACCTTTGGAGTTTGGAGCTTCGCTTGGAGATCCATCTATCAATTCAGCTTTCACTTATTCAGTTGATTCCAGTGATGTATTCTGATCTTGTATTTGACTATTGCATTGAGACTTCTATGTATTCGAGACTTCTGTTGCATCTTATTTACTCTATTATATATATATATATATATATAGAAGCTTCACGAACTACTATTCTTTTGTTTCTGTGCTTATTATTATATTACTCCGTGTCTATGATTCTGTGACTTATTTATTTATAGTATATGCTGAGTTTTGCCAAATATAAATTAAAAATCTGATATCTTGAGCAACTCAAATCTGATATGTGTGTCAGCCTATGCACTTGGAAAGTGCAACATGATAGGGGTTCTCGTGTTTGGATTTGGTAGCGAGCGAATGACTCTTACTCCTACATGTCCCTGAGGGGTTGTGCAGTCAAGAGGCTGAACATAAAGGTAGAACATAAGTACGACTGTATGCTACGGTGGGCATTACCCCACTGGCGCAACCTGTTACAGTTGGTATCAGAGCTTTGGTTTTAGGCGAAACTTAGCATATAAAGTAAATTTAATTACGGGATCACCTTCTTTGTGCTTGAATCTCTTCCTCTCTGAATCGGTTCCCTTTGAATTTTGGAACTCTCCCATTTGTTCTGAAATCCATCCTTGTCTTTCCTGTTCGTGTTCTTTTGATTTTGGAATATACCATAACTCCACTGAATGATTTTTAAATGGGTGAAACTCATTTACAATAGGCATAGATTCACCTGAGATTTCTATATCCATGGTTTACGATGCTACTATCTCTTGTTATACTCGAATTCTATCTCTTGTTATCGGATGTCGATTTGTCTCCAAATTCTACATCGATCTTATTCTTGAAGTCACGGTTGACTCGGTTAAGGTCACCCGCGATAAATATCAGTATATCCATCTTCCTATTTTTCAATTTGATCATCTTATCTCCCATTCGAGGCTATCTTCTTAACTCGAATTCTTTTTGATTTTAGTTCCTCTAAATTTGAATCTATCCTTATCTTAATCTGTCCTTGTACCATTGAGTGAGGAGCATATTTATAATTAATATTAAAAATGTTTTATATATTGTGTTGTTCTAGTTGTTTGGTTGATTTGGGATTTCGACCGATTCGTTTGATCAACGCTATCGATAGGAATTTCAAAACACTTGAACAGAGCAAAATAACACAATTGTTTTCAAAATTTAAAATTTCTGTACGATTATATTATATAAGTATAATTTTCTAAAATTAGATTGTTTGGTTGTTTGAAATGATAATATTTGATTTTCAATGTTTTGTAAACTGTAAAGTAATGGAATTATAAAAACATGGTTTAGAAAATGTTGTGAAAATTTAATTGAATTTAAAATTTAGAATTTGAGAATTTAATTTTCGGTGATTTCAAACGTAACGACCCGAAAATCCATACCCTTTGAGTCGACACTATTCTCCATCATATCAACTTAAATTGAACGAAAATACGAACCATTAGGGTTAAGAAGAAGGAGGTAGAAGAAGAAAATGGAAAGCAACATCAGAATCTCACAATCGAAGCGGAATAACATATAATAGATATCAACGGGTTTTTATACAAAGAAACCGTAACGGTATTATATATTACATCATCGGAGTATGACATCAAACAAGAACACAACACTGGACAGTTATGATAACTTGTCCATACAGAAACTGATTACGCAGTAAACCATACACAGCGGATAATACATCAAGTACGTGCAATACGTCTCGCCATCCAGCTCATCTGCTGAGCTCCACAGCATCTATTCATGTATCTATAATACTCAGTCTGACCCGAGCATTATAGTGAAATAACACCGAGTCAGTCTGGAAAACTAACGTGAGAAAAGACACTCAATTGGATTATTAAAGTTTCCAAAATCCTTTAAAAATCAAAGGTATGTCATATGACCACGCCACTAATAAACATGTCAGGTTTTTACCTTACGATAACCAAAACATTTCTTACCAAATCCTCTAATATTATAGTAATGTCTATATAAAATACTTATTCAAATAGCCAAAATTGTTACATTCATTAAATTCCAGTATAATAGGTATATAAATAAGTTCGAAGGCACTTATTAGAGATTGGGTTTCCATCAATGGCAGTGCTACTGGGGTACCGCCCGTCTTGGTCTAGATCAGAGTATCATGGATCCCCCTTGATCCCCTACAATACAAGACCGGAGCTACCCCTTAGAAGATAGTCCGAATAAGATCATCCCTTGGTTGGGATCAGCAACCACCCACACAACCGAATAAAAAGGAACATCTGGACAGGGATGGCCTTACCCTAATTGGTTGCTAGCCACTTGGCCTTGTTGCACCTCCCCGGTTTTAGCCATTCCCGGTAGATGAGGCTCGAGGCTATGCATTATCTTTTAAGAACACATCTCACTTAGAATGCTCATCGTTCCCCTGATGATGTTCTGATCGCATTCGTTCATACAAGTCTGTTCCTTGTTCGAATGGAATAGAAGGCACTGCTCCTGCTACATCCATTTTGGAATCACCCTTAAGATTAGTAGCGATTTTCCCATGCACTTCAATGCTTCATCTTCTACTCCAAGCTCTTGTCTTCCTCACGAAAATGTTCAAAACGGATCGAAGTGGTTTTCGAGAAATTAATCCCGATCCCGGTCTCTTCGAATCGATAAGCGCATTGGCCAATATTGATAGTTGTTATTTAACTATCATACAACACTCACAAACAACCATCAGACCTTAATAATTTTCCAAATTATTTATTTCAAAATATCTTCACAAGATATTTTCCTGCACTTCGAACCTTTGAAAATAGTTTTCAAATCACTTTTCTCTCGTGGAATAAATTTTCACCGAATTGTTTTATTTCCCTTGAAAATCACCAAGTCTAAATACCTTAGATTTTTAAATAATTTAAATCACTTTATCCAAAAAATATATACTTTAAAACACTTAAAAGAAAAACTATTTACAACACTTTATTTAAAATACTAGTTATGAAATTTATAATAATTTCTCATGTAAAACATAAGAAAAAACAAATTTTAAGATAAAAGTTATTCTATAAGGTGTGAATATTAAATAATTATCCTTTAAATCATAATACTAGTTAAACCTTTAAAATAATTATTTATATAATTAACTTAATAAATATTTACTTTTAAAATTTTCAAAACCACTAAATAATAATTTCTTTCAAAAACATTCTTTTAAAACCACTATAAAATCTCTAACTTATACTTGGAAATCTTTCTTTTAAAATATACTTGGCTTTTCAGGGAAATACATTTCCACTCCAAAATAGTCTATTTAATCAGTTCATAAATCCTTCTCGATTTATCCCAATTTAATTTACGTCCCAATCCCCGTAAATTTCTTTCAACGCTTAAAAAAACCACTTTTTATTTTTAAAACACATTTCCATCTCTTTATAATCACTTTCAAAAATATATATACTTAAATTATTTACATTAAGGCTACTAAAATTACTTTAATAAAAATAATACTTAAGAAATTCCATAAGAGTTTCTGAGTAACGCTTAAACTAAAATTTCCTTTAAAATAAAGTTACTACATCAAATATTTATGTTAAAATTCCCTTTTGAAAAATCATAATACTAATTTACCTTTAAAAATAATTAACTACCATAATTAAATTAATAAATATTTACTTTTTACTTAAAATTAAGAAATTTTCTAAAGATTCTTAAAAAACATTTTTTAAACTTCTAGTTTATAATTTAAAATCTTTTCTTTGAAAGTACTTAGTTTTCCAAGAAAAATATACTTTCTAACTAAAAAAATGAAATCACTTCTTTTTATTCTTAAAATGAATTGCACCTTTCTATACAAATTCCACCGGAATTTATACTTTCAAATTATCCACTGACAAATATTCCACTTCATTTATAAACCCAGTTTATAAATTCCCATTTCTCATTTTCCTTTAAATCACGATTTCCAAAATACTAAATCGGTTTCAAATCGATTTCCTGGTTTTAAATTCCCTTTAAAATTTGTTACTCGGTTTATCCAATTCCCAATAATTATTTTCTTAAGAATTTTTCTTTTCATTTCCTTTAAAAATCCAAACTTATATATATATTCCATTTCTCAAAATACTAATATATATTCAATCAAGCCATCACATTCAATAATGTCAATCCCCAATATAATCAATATAATCTATCACAGATCATAAAATAAATCACATCGTTGAATATAAGATAAATTCAACGTTTTGAGGAATCCAGTTGGATCCCTCCAACCTGTTTCTCTGCATCCGCAGATGTTAGTACAATATAAAATACCAATCCCACTTCGAGGGGGATATCGCGCTATATAGGATCATCTGCTATTATGCAGGGAGCATATGGTCTCATTCGTTGTATAATGCGGGAATTCAGTCACTCCAATATATACACACACACACACCATATATAACATGTCACATCCAAGCTGATAATAAATTATCAATTAAACTAAACAACCAATAATTTAAATTTAACTATTTAAATTTAATAGTAATCCAAATGAGTGAGATTAACTCACCTTTATTTTTGTTTGGATTCCGATCCAACCCTGACTTGTTTCTCCATGATTTTAAGACCTTATATAACATTATGCGGTTTGTTAATATTTGAACAAATCGAATAATTTTTTTTCCATTAATAAATTTTAACTCAATCCATTAATTTTACTTAATCTAATTTCCATAATAAAACTATTTTTAATGACCAAGATAAACTAAATAAGTTTATTAAATACATTAATTACCCTAAACATATATTATTATTTATTTATTTTTCTTTAACCTTGCAAAAAATATTACCCACTTATCATTAGAAATTAAAATTTTCCTTACATTATTATGGAGATAACCTTAGAATTAACTAAAAGAAACTTTACACTAAACAGATTATTACCCAAATTTCACGGTACATTTCCGAGTTCTTCTCCTTCTTCCTGAACCAGTCAACATCATCGCCCTCTTTGCATCGCACATGCCTTCAACCTAGGGTATCGCCGCCCTAACTCGAAGCGCCGTGCGCGACCCTAGCCACGACATCGGTGAACCCACCTTCATAACAACACGAAGCCAAACTCCGCCTACAAAAGTCTACCTTCGCCTTTTCAAGCTTCACTACCCCATCTCGAATGCCTCACCCACTCCATGTCGCCCTCACTTCCCAAGGCTAAACGAACCCTAGTTCGAAGACACGACTTTCCCCTAATGCTTCGATTGCAGCCATATACTATTTTGTTTAGGGAAATTTGACGTTAGAACGAGGAAGGAAAGAGGAGAAGTCGCTGTTTTTTTAAAGAATACGTGTGTCCTTCGGGAAGACACGTGCTTTAAATTCCGTTACATGTCTGCAAAGGCTTTCCATAGTATTAAATGTAATAATATTATTTATATTTAAATTTAAATTCAAATTTAAATCGTCTCGAATTCACAACTTAAAACCCTAACATCCTATCGAGGCATGCTGCTAGGCGTTCATAATGTTATACCTCAATTTCAAACGTAATGGAAAAGGTTTCTAGTCCAAATTCGATCGTATGGAGAATATAGCTTTTTGGACTCAATTATTGAAATGAATTTTCGACGTTAATTTTAGTGTGTTTACCTATCGTGTGATCACATGTTAACTCCAAATGCTACGAAATTTGAAATCCGATAATAATACACTATTACGGATCCAATGGAATTGTTTTCGCCAAATTCTGAGACTGTGCCTCTGAAAGCCATTTTTAAATATCAATTTAAACGATATATTTTCAAAACTGAATAAGTCACTTATAGTTTCAAATTTTAAAACTTTTAATACCTTCAGCATTATAAATATAGATTTTATAAGCCTTTGAAATATTTTTAACAAGATTAAAACCCAAGATTCACTATTTTAACCACTTCCCAATTATTTTAATTCAATGATTAAATTTCCAAATGAATAGTAACATTTGAAATTCAGGTTAAAAATTAACTTTTCAATATTGGAAATCGATTAAATATTCCAATTTCAAATGTCTAGAATTCTGGGTCGTCACATTGCTCTCTTTTAAAAGAATTTCATCCCTGATATTACCAGTTAAGAAGAATGGTCCATAACCTGTTTACTATTTCCCTCCAAAACCAAACAGTTTTAAACAACTTCCTCAAAACAATCTTTTTTATTAAAGACACACTAACCTCATTCTAACTTTCCAAAACCATCCATAGGTTTCAAACAATATTACTTACTAAACCGTTAAATAATAAATTAAAATCAAATTTCAAATTATCAAAATTTTCTTAAATTTTTTTTTAACTCTCTAAATTTTCGAAATTTTTTGCCAGCGTCTCATTTGCGCGGCTAGATCGGTACAACTACAAAATGCCTCTATGGGCCCCTAGATTTCAAAAGAAAACAAAAATTCCAAGTGGCTTGATCAGAAATCATCAAATTTCATAAAGAAATTTAAACACATAGCTTTTAGTCCACAATCAAATTTATCTTCCGAAATTAAAAAAAAACCAATTTCCTTTTGCTTTTAACACACCTGTATATCCCACTTAGCAATAATATTCAATCACACAATTCAAAATCATTTTATTCACTTCTTTTCAAAATTTTCAATATTTATTTCATTCAAGCCCGTACGATGTTCATATATCATCTGTACGCAATATCCAATCTGATCGCTCACTCGATCACACAATTTCACTTTCGACTAGTATCGTCCACCCGACTCTATAGTGTGGACTCGGATATGGTTCCTTGATCAAAAAACGTTATTCTCCTTGCATAGCCATTTACTATGATAGAGAACATCCAGAATCAATCAAAAATCCATATCCAGCGTTCTCCGTCAAAAGTCGAGTGAAAAATCCCAATTCGGATCGGTACATAACTACCTCAAAATTCTATGCTCGAATATGGATTAAATCACTGTGCGAATAAAATAATACACATACATCCAACGTATTTATCTCAATTGATTATTAGCTATATCAATTTTCTTTTATTCACATTTATTTTGATTTTCATTCACTTATTAACTTAATACATTTACCCAATACCACATTTTATTTTAGAATTTCACGCTTCTTCTTAAGTTCAACATGAATATTTACACCCTTCTTATATTTATTTTCACTTCACCACTTAAGCTTTCATATTTATTTAATTTAACTTAAATTTCCAATTCCATTCTGAATTCAATTTACCTTTCATTTTTAAATATTGAATTCTATTCATCTCATCTCAAACCATATTTAATTATCCATTACTTTAATTAGTTCAACTTACTAATTTTATTTATCACTTCATTTCCAAATTTAATTTCAAATCTAAATAAAAAATTTATTTCCAAATATTTACTTCTTTTAGTCCCCTCGAACAAATTCTACAATTTCAATTCACTTAACACAATTTAAATTGATTTTAATCTTCAATTTCAATTCCAGTTCTATCTACTCACCTTTTTCAAATTAATTTGTTCATTCACAAATTTATTTCTAACTTAGTAAATTTTATTACAATGGCCTTTTCATTTTTCCCACTTAGACCAAAATTTTCTTTTAATTAACTTGATTTAGTTGAATTTCATTTCCATTTAAATTTTTAAACCTCCATAAGTTTTTCCAACTTATTTAAATACCGTTCACTGCTCTCTTTAAATTTACTTCATTTAATGGGTTTACTTTTCCAACTTATTTCGTTTTGATACTCATTTTAATTTCACTCTTCTTAAGTTAAATTTTGTTCCGAACAAATTTCAAATTTTTATATGTTTTTCAAACCCATTTGTTATTCCATAAACATTTTTAATTAATTTCCAGGGTTTAAGAAATTCCTCAACATTTCAAAATCATTTCTGAAATCAATTATATACATAATTCATTTTCATATCAAATTATCCTTTT
Organism: Allium cepa; assembly: GCA_030765085.1. Taxonomy (NCBI): domain Eukaryota; kingdom Viridiplantae; phylum Streptophyta; class Magnoliopsida; order Asparagales; family Amaryllidaceae; genus Allium; species Allium cepa. The sequence goes on along the minus strand of CM060932.1, from coordinate 680,842,784 downwards.
AATTTCAAAACCAAACCCAGTTTTGCAAAAAAACTCCAATTTAAAACAATTTGGGAGCAATTCCTCTCCTGGAAACTCGAAAATGAACACCGATGATGTCGCGATCATCATCGGAATTATTTTCCAATGACTGAAAAGAGTTTAGTGCTTTTATCCTTCAAAAATATTTTTCAAATAATTTTAAATTCCAAACCTCACCGGATTTCATATTCAATTCAAAAATATTTCCCAAATAATTTCACCATTATTTCTCCAAAGCCTTTGAAAATCATTTCAAATCAAAGGAATTTATGATCTAAAATTTCGAATTCTAAATCCTTTTAATCCCTATTCGAAAATTACTCTGGCACCTTATTTCAATTTATAAATCACATTTATAATTCACATTTCAAATTCCATTTTGTTATCTGAATTTATTTCCTTAATCTTTGGTTAGGATTTCAGTTCCTATTTCAAATTTCTACATAACAATGATAATAGTTTAATATTATCATTCCCTAACAACCAAGCAACCATGTACTATAATAATTTATAAAAATTATTTATTTTATATACAAAAATAATTTGGGCAAAATTATTTCATTTACGCACTTTTAAAACAATACTGTGTCGGTTTGCCTAGTTTAAGAGCTTAGAAATCCCTATCGATACAGTTGTCCAGAATACACCTATAAGAATTTATAATCACTCAACCAATAAGTCAACATGATATAAAACAAATTTTATATTCACTAACAAATATAAACTCATATCTATTAGTACACTCAAACTCATTCTAGAGTACTACGGACTCTATTTCTAATGAGTAATCCCTACTAGAGCCAAGGTTCTTGCTTAACCTTCGCTTTGATACCAAATGTAACAATCCGTAAATCCATACCCTTTGAGTCGACACTATTCTCCGTCATATCAACTCAAATTGAACGAAAATACGAAACATTATGGTTAAGAAGAAGGAGGTAGAAGAAGAAAATGGAAAACAACACCAGAATCTCACAAACACAGTGGAATAACATATAACAGATATCAACGGGTTTTTATACAAAGAAACTGTAATGGTATTATATATTACATCATCAGAGTGCGAAATCAAACAAAAACACAACACTGGACAATTATGTTAACTTATCCATACAGAAACTGATTATGAATTAAACCGTGCATAGCAGTTAATACATCAAGTATGTGTGATATGTCTCGCCATCCAGATCGTCTCCTTAGCTCCACAGCATCCTTTCCTCTACCTATAATACTCGGTCTGACCAGAGCATTGTAATGAAATAACACTCGAGGCATTCTGGAAACCCAGCGTGAGAAAACACACTCAATTGGATTATTAAAGTTTTCAAAATCCTTTAACAATCAAGTATCTCCTAAGACTACGCCACAAATAAACATATCGGGTATTTAACTTACGATAACCAAAACATTTCTTATCAAATCCTCTAATATTATAGTAGCGTCTATATACAAATACTTATTCAAATAGCCAAAATTGTTGCATTCATTAAATTCTAGCATAGTAGGTATACAAACAAGTCCGAAGGCACTTATTGGAGACTGGGTTTCCCTCAATAGCAGGGCTACTGGGGTACCGCCTGTCACAGTACCTGGTCTAGATTAGAGTACCGAGGATCCTCCATACCCCCTACAACACAAGACTGGAGCTACCCCATACTGGATAGTTTGAATAAGATCATCCCACGTTTGGGATCAGCAACTGCCCACACAGCCGAATAAAAAGGGACATCTAGATAGGGATGACCTTACCCTAATTGGTAGCTAGCCACTTGATGCACCTCCCACGTTTTAGCCATTGCCGGTTGATGAGGCTTGAGGCTATTCGTTACCTTTTTAGAACACATCTCACTTAGAATGCTCATCGTCCCTTTGATGATGTTCTGATAGCATTCGTCCATACAAGTTTATTCCCGGTCCGAACGTAATCGAAGGCACTACTCCTACTACATCCATTTTGGAATCACCCTCAGGATTAGTTGCGATTACCCTTGCACTTCACTGCTCTATCTTCGACTCCAAGCTCTTGTCTTACTCACGAAAATGTTCAAACCGGATCGTAGTGGTTTTCGGGAAAATTAATCCCAATCCCGATCTCTTCGAAATGATCAATGCATTGGACAATATTGGCAGTCGGTTATTTAACTATCATATAACACTCATTAACAACCATCAGGCCTTAATAATTTTCCAAATTATTTATTTCAAACTATCTTCGTAAGATATTTTCCTACACTTCAACCCTTTGAAAATAGTTTCCAAATCATTTTTCTCTCACGAATAAATTTTCACTCGATTGATTTATTTCCCCTGAAAATCACCAAGTCTTAATACCTTAGATTTTTTAGATAATTTAAATCACTTTAGCCAAAAAATATATACTTTAAAACACTTATAATAAAAACTATTTAAAACACTTTATTTAAAATACTTGTTATGAAATTCATAATAATTTCTCATGTAAAACTTAAGCCAAAACAAATTTTAAGATAAAATCTATTCTATAAGGTATAAATATTAAATAATTATCCTTTAAATCATAATACTAGTTAAACCTTTAAAATAATTTACTTATATAATTAACTTAATAAATATTTACTTTTAATATTTTTAAAACCACTAAATATTAATTTCTTTCAAAAACATTCTTTTAAAACCACTTTAAAATCTCTAAATTATACTTGGAATTCTTTCTTTGAAAATATACTTGGCTTTTTAGGGAAATACACTTCCATTCCAAAATAGTCCATTTAACCAGTTAATAAATCCTTCTCGATTTACCCAAATTTAAATTACGTCCTAATCCCGTAAATTTCTTTCTACGCTTAAAAAAATAAAACCACTTTTTATTTTTAAAACACATTTCCATCTCTTTATAATCACTTTCAAATATATACATATACACACACTTAAATTATTTACATCTACTAAAATTACTTTAATAAAAATAATACTTAAGAAATTCTATAAGAGTTTCTGAGTAAAGCTTAAACCAAAATTTCCTTTTAAAATAAAGTTATTACATCAAATGTTTATGTTAAAATTCCCTTTTTAAAAATCATAATACTAATTTGCCTTTAAAAATAATTAACTACCATAACTAAATTAAATAAATATTTACTTTTCACTTAAAAATAATAAATTAATAAGTTTTCTAAACATTCTAACAAAATATTTTTTAAAACTTCTAGTTTATACTTAGTTTTCCAAAAAAAATATACTTTCTAACTAAAAAATGAAATCACTTTTTTCATTATTTTTAAAATGATTTGCACCTTTCCTTATAAATTCCACCGGAATCTATACTTTCAAATTTATCCACTGATAAATATTCCACTTCATTTATAAACCTGGTTTACAAATTTCCATTTCTCATTTTCCTTTAAATCACAGTTTCCAAAACTTTAAATCGATTTCAAACCGATTTCCTAGTTTTCAATTCCCTCTAAAATTTATTACTTCGTTTATCCAATTCCCGAAAATTATTTACTTAAGAAATTTTCTTTTCATTTCCTTTAAATGTCCAAACTTATATGTTTTTTTCCATTTCTCAAAATACCGATATATATTCAACCAAACCATAACATTCAATAATTTCAATCCCTAATATAGTTAATATAATTTATCGCAGATCATGAAATAAATCACATCGCTGAATATAAGATGAATTCAACGTTTTGAGGAATCCAGTTAGATCCCTCCAACCTATTTTCCTGCAACCATAGATGTTAGCACAAAATAAAATACCAATCCCACTTCGAGGGGGATATCGCTATATATAGGGTAATCCGCTATTCTGTGGGGCGGATAGGGTCTCATTCGCTATATAATGCGAAAAATCAATCATTCCAACATATATATATACACACACACCGTATATAACATATCACATCCAAGCTGATAATAAATTATCAATTGAAGTAAACAACCAATAATTTAAATTTAACTATTTAAATTTAATAGTAATCCAAATGAGTGAGATTAACTCACCTTTATTTTTATTTGCAGCTAGATCCAACCTTGACTCGTTTCTCCATGATTTTTAGACCTTGTATAACATTATAAGGTTTATTAATATTTGAAAAATCGAATAATTTTTTTTCCATTTAATTAATTTTAACTCAATCCAATAATTTTACTTAAACTAAGTTCCTTGTAATAAAATTATTTTCAGTAACCAGGATAAATTAAACAAGTTTGTTAAATACATTAATTACCCTAAACACGTATTATTCTTTATTTATTTTTATTTAACCTTGCAAAACATATTACCCACTTATCATTCGAAATTAAAAATTTCCTTAACTTATTATGGAGATAGACTTATAATGAACAAAAAGAAAACTCTACTGCAAACAGATTATTACCCAAAGTTCGCTGTACATTCCTGAGTTCTGCACCTTCTTCCAGAACCAGTCAATAGCATCGCACTCTTTGAATTGCACGCGCCTTCAACTTAGGGTATCGCCGCCCTACCTCGAAGAGCCACACACGACCGTTGCCACGACATCGGCGAACCAACTTTCACGACGACGCGAAGCCAAACTCCGCCTACAAAAGTCTGTCTTCTCCTTTTAAACTTCGTTACCCCATCTCAAACGTCTCACCCATTCCATGTCGCCCTCACTTCCTAAGGCTAAACGAACCCTAGTCCGAAGACGCGACTTTTCCCCTTAATTCTTCGATCGCGGCCATACACGATTTTGTTTAGGGAAATTTGAAGTTAGAACGAGGAAGGAAAGAGGAGCAGTCGCCAATTTTTTAAAGAATATGCGTGTCCTTAGGGAAGACACGTGCTTTATATTCCTTTACGTGTCTACTAAGGCTTGCCACAGTATTTCAATGCAATAATATTTTTTATATTTAAGTTTAAATTCAAATTTAGATCGTCTTGAATTCGCAACTTAAAACCCTGACATCCTATCGAGGCGCGCTGTTAGGCGTTCATAATGTTATTCCCCTATTTCGAATGCAATGGAAAAGGTTTCGAGTCTAAATTTGATCATATGAAGAAGAAAACTTTTTGGACACGGTTATTAAATTGAATTTTCTATGTTAATTTCAGCGTGTTTACCTATCATACGATCACACGTCAACGCTAAACGCTACGAAATTTGAAATCTGATAATAATACATTATTACAGATCTAATGCAGTTGGTTTCGTCAAATTCTAGGACTGTGCCTTGGAAGGATATTTTTAAATATCAATTTAAATGATATATATTCAAAACAGAACAAATCCCTTCCAATTTCAAATTTTAAAACTTTTATTACCTTCAACATTATAAATATAGATTTTATAAGCTATTGAAATATTTTAACAGGCTTAAACCCAAGATTCACTATTTTGACCAATTCCCAATTATTTTAATTCAATAACTAAATTTCTAAATAAATAGTGACATTTGAAATTCAGGTTAAAAATTAAGTTTTAAATATTTGAAATCAATTGAATATTCCAATTTCAAAGGTCCAGAATTCTAGGTCGTCGCATCAACTTCGGTTTTAAAGTTTTAAAATGTATATTATTTAAATTATTTTCAAACAGAAACTGTTTCAAACAATTTTAAAGGTTTTAAATCAGTACTCTTCTCTTTTGTCGCTGGAAAATAATTTCGGTGACGGCGGCCGCATCATCAACATTCATTTTTGAGTTTTCAGAGGTGGAGAGACCATTCTGTAGCTTTGTTACATTTTTATTTTGGAAATTATATTGATTTGAATTTCTAAAGTATGACTTGATTTTTGTATATATTGGTATATGATTATAGGTTTGATTTGAATTTTTTGTGTGTGTGTATTTATCTCTAAATTGTTTGAAGTTAACCGAAAATTTAATTCTTAAATTTTGTGTTAAAAGATGATTTCAATAAAAAGAAGCCAAATATAAATATATAAAACTTGAAATAATTGAATAGAAATCAATATAAAAACTAAATGAAATTTTATATGATTTGAATTGATAGTTTGAGCAAACAAATTTGAATTGAATGAAAATTATTAATAAAGTGGAGTTAACCAAATTGTTAAATATTAAATTAATTTGAAATGGAATTTATATGATTTTAATTCAGTTGTTTATTTTGTTTTTCAAATCTAATTTTCTTCTGGTTGTTTCTATTCTCCAACCTCATTACTTTTCGGGGATAAAAGGTTTTGAGTGGGATAGAGTGTAACGACCAATAAAATTTTAATGGTTTATTACCGTAATTAATTGAATTTTTATGAAATTTTAAATATTTCGATTTTTAAATAAAAATTTGATATTTGTGATACGTATATTTAAACATAGCAAACAGTAAATTTTCATCAGAAAATATGGAAGTTTATTTTTTGGTGTAAATTTTATTTTAATTCAAATCAGTTAAAAATTGATGATAACAAAATATTTTCCAAACCTAAATATTTTTATACAGTAAAATTTGTAAACCATCTTCTGAGTGAGACGTCGTCTTTCTTTTCTCCAAATTTTGACTACTACTACTCCATTTATCTTATTACTGGCATTTTAGCAGCATTTTGGTACCGATATCGATTTTTAACCGGATAACCATACCGCTAATATCTGTATACCATTTTGATCGTCTCATCATGCTGATCTCTGTGGTGTATTCACTTCCGTGTTTTGAAGTCCGGTTCACAACTGAATCCATGAAAATGGCAACCTTATCGGTACCGGTTTTGTGACTTTTGATTTTTGTGACCTTTTGAATTCTTTGTCCATTCAATTTACAACGCGTACAGCCATGTGCTTTTCTTTACTCCTAGAATTCAATTCTTGCCTTTTTCAATTCATTTCTCTTTTGTGCATGTTCATTTTACTGTTCAAAAATTTTATGCGTTCATTCAAATTTTGCCTGACCTCTCAACTTTTTCTTGCACTTTTTTCCGTTCATATTTCTATTTTTCCTGACTGTTCTTTTCATTTCCTCTTTCTTTTTATCTTCTATCTCTTCTCATTTTTCTTTCTTCTTCAAAAAACTTTTTACAGTGAGTTCTTAAACTTCATCCTTCTTCCTCTTTTCATTTTTTATTTTCTTCTTTCTTCCTTGAGTTCGGCTACTCTCCTCTCAATCAAGGCCGAGCTACCACATGTTGCTCCTCCACAACATCAGCCATGGCCGAACCATCCCCTTGCCATTGCCCGGCCTTGTCCCGACCCAAACAAACAAGCAGAACCTCCTCAACATCATTGTGGTTGAGCCATGCTATAGCCAAAAATACTCCACCACTCAAAGCATTTCCATGACCACCCCGTGACTTTCCTGACCAATGTTCTGCTTCAATTGGCGCATACTTCTCTCTCCTCCATCTCCCTATCTTCCAACCGAGCCTCGTTGTTTATGGTGTATATATATTAAGCTATAGTGTGCATATATATATATATATATTTGTGTGTGTGTGTTTGTTTATATATATTGTTAGTTATGCTGTTTGTATATATGAATGACAGTACTTGTTTAAAATGTTTTACAAGTGTGTGTGTCTATATATATATATATATTATTGCATGACTTGGATCAGTAGGTTAATTTGTTTATAACTAAGCTTTATATGATCTGTAGGTTGGTATTTGTAAATTATAATATATATTACATTAGTAAGTTTTGACAAGCCTGCATATATATTTTAATTAAGTGTGCATGTATACCTCTTTATTTCTAAAATGTTGATATGAATATATTTAGTGTATGTGTATATATGTATATATGTAAGTTTTATATGTGTCGGCTTATATTTGCTTACATACATATTGTTGAGTTCAAGATGTAATCTCTACGTAAGTGCTTATATATTAATATATATACATACATAGGCTGGGTTTCCAAATTTTATATACATGTATGTTTATATAAGTTATATATGTGGTTTTGAATGAAGTATGTGTATGTTAGTCTAGTTATAAAGGTTGTTGTTATGTAGTTGATACAAATCATATTAACATGTTGTTTCTGCATATCTTGTTGGAATATGCATTCTTAGATATAAGGTTGTCTGATATATTATGTGGTAGGTTGTTAAGTTTATATACATGTTGCTTACTAAATATTTTACTATATCTATATGTATATTTTCTTTAAGTTTTATACTGGAACAATGTATATAATAGGTTATAATGTAGAATATGTTGTGTATATGCATTTAGTGTTTATGGTTTTATAAAAATGATATGTAGTTATATTTATATATATATAATATAGATATGTTGGTATATGTTTTATATATGGGGTACATATATTTATACTTATAAGTTATATTATATGTATATTATATATATATATATATATATATATATATTAAGTTGGCATACCTTTTGTTCAATGTTTGGGTTATATATATTTGTTTTGAAATGTAAGTATTTTGCATTTACATGTATTCATTTCAAAATATAATGTATATATATGTTTGATTTTTTGTGTTTTTTAATATGAAACAATGGATTTTGAAATACATATACGTTTACTTTTAATATGTGTTCAAATTTAGAATATGTTTTTTATATATAAATAGTTATATATAGCTCTATATACGGGTTCACTTATACAAATTATCTTCATCGATCCAGTTTTGATTTGATTTCGTCAATTCCTATTTATCAACTTCGTCCGCCGAATCGTGCCCATCTAGCGTTGCTTTGGGACTCGTAGCTCACTTCTTTGTTAAATATATATAGCCTTAAAAGGTGAGCAATCACTCACGATTAACGTTCTTATATTGATTAAATTTGACTTCAATTGAAACAATAATTGAGATATGCTGCTGTTAGTTATTTACACTGTTTTATATAAGTTATTATCTGTATCTGTTCACCTGTAATATCTGACACAATTATCTATTATTTATATTGATGATATATGCTTGTTATATTATTATTGTATCTGTTATCACTCTACAAGTTCCCTATTAGTTTATAATTCCCTATGGGTTGAAATGATACATACCCGAATGATCTGCAGAATAGGAGAAAATCGTTATGGGTTGAAATGATAAACCCAAGCAATTTTCATTGAATTGAATTTGAGATTGCGGGTTGAAATGATAAAACCCTTATATATTTAAATTATGGATTGAATGATAAATATCCGTATCACTTGAGCATTGGATAGAAAATTATATACAGACATTGTTGGTCAATATATATTTTTTGAAATGATTTCCACGGTTTTGAAATGGATATTTTGTTTTTAATAAATATTGATTTTAAGATATATATATATATATATATGTTATTTTTATAAAGATTTTAAAATTTGATTTTAAAATTATATGTTTTGAATTTTTAAAATTTTAAATTAGTTTTGGAATTTTAAAATTTAAGATTTTACTTACAATTTTACTATTTTAAAAATACATATAAAATAACTTAAAAAATAAGATTTGATTTACTAAAGTTGATTTAATAAAGTTATTTTATTAATATATAACATGTTTAAGTATTTATTTAAAATTATACTTTCAAATATAAAGTTACAATAATTTTTAAGGTTGGGAAGATAGATTTAGAATTGATTTGAAATGAAATTTAATTAAGAATTTTATTTAATCGATTTGAAATTTATTAAATTTGAGATTTTAAAGGATTTGATTTTATAACTTGATTTTGGTTTAAGGTGATTAAATGAATATTTCAAGTTCAAATAAAATTGAAGGAAATATTTAGTGATTTGAAATTTGGGGTTTTATTTAAATGATATTGGATTTATTAAGTGAATATTTCAAAACTAAATAATAATGAAGTTAAATTTAGATATACATGAATTTATCAAATTTAGTTTTGAAAATGTTGAATATTCAAAGCTTTGAAATATATTGAAATTGAAATGTTTTATATAATGGTTCAAATCTATATTTGAAATCGATATAATTTGAAATCATTTATTGAGAAACTAAATTGAATTGAAATTGATGAATGGAGACTTAATTAAATTTGAATTCGAGCTTATTTAGAATCGATTTGTGAAATTGAGGAAGCTATTTTGTCATATTAAGTATTTTTAAATTATAGTTAAAACTATTTATATATTTACTTTATAAATCTTTTTTATTATAAACTATTTTAATATACTAATTATTTTATTTTAAACTTTTTTAACCTATTACTACTTTATATAAACTATTTTATTTTACACTCTATTTTAATATCTAAACTGGTTAAGTGGGAAGTGTTGTAGTTTTCCAATTATGATTATCAAAGTGTTATGATTTCCAAAGTATTATGATTCTAATTATGTTTTCCAAAGTATTATGACTTTCAAAATATTATGATTTCCAAAGTGATATGATTTTCAAAGTATTATGATTTCAAAATGTTATGATTTCCTAAGTGCAATGATTTCAAATTATCATGACTTCCAAAGTGTTATAATTTCAAGTATTTTGGTTTCGAAAGTGTTATAACTTTGAAAGTGCTATGATTTTGGAAGTGAATATATTTGAAATGGAAATGATATCGTATTGATTTGGTTTTGAAATGGAAATGATATTGTATTGATATAGTTTTTGAAATAGAAATGATATTTTGTTTTGAAGTATAAACTATTTTGAAATGACCGCGGTCTTATAATAACTTCTGGTTGTTAAAGAGACTGGGATCAGTTATCGTCATACTCTCTGCTAATGTAGAAAACCACTTTAATAACCGTGTACGTGATGGAGATTTCAGAATTAAGTAGGATGGTGGCAACGATTCTATATGAGGTATATACGTGGACCTGACTCTCGATAGTTGGCATAAGGTGGCTAAAACAGGAGCAATCCACGAGCCAAGTGAGGTAGCTCCTCCGGTCGGACACACTTCTTTGTATGTTATTCTATTACTTTATGATTGATTTGGTCTGCACCGTTAATTTGGGAGTGTGGCTCAAGGTAGGCGGTAACTGTTAGCTATACGTCACAACAACCCGAAAGTGTAATTAGTATACTACCCTGGCAATGCCTAGTTGTGTAGTGACACCTACCCAATCGAGACCACTACGAGTTTGTTTTTTGTCGTACCTATGGAATATCCTCTAGTAGCCTCCCGATCAGGAGGTATTACAATATTGTATAGACTACTGGCACTATAAAATGTGTTAATAGGGAAATAGGTAATGCCTTAACGCTATTTTAATAGTTTACTTTACTTTAGACATTATTATAATAGCGTATATTAATACATAGTAGATAGTTTAACGGATCCTTAGAGGATGGTTATCCCAAATATCCTTTGAGTTACTTGTATTTCAATTGATATTTTACTTGAGTTGGATTTATTTATTTAAGAATGTTAATCCTGACTCGAATGTTTTGTATTTTGCTTTACGCTCGGGTCAGACTGAGTGTCACAACATTCAAGACTCACCTTTGGACTTTGGAGCTTCGCTTGGGGATCCAACTATCGATTCAGCTTTCAGTTATTCAGTTGAATCCAGTGATGTGTTCCAATCTTGTATTTTACTATTGCATTGAAACTTCTATGTATTCGAGACTTCTATTGTATCTTGTTTTAACTCTGTTATATATATATATATATATATATATAGTAGCTTCATGAACTATAATTCTTTTGTTTCCGCTGCTTATTGTTATATTACTCTGTGTCTGTGATTCTGTGATTTATTTATTTACTTTATATTCTTAGTTTTTCTAAATATAAATTAACAGTGTGATATTTTTAGCAACTCAAATCTGACATGTGCGGATGCGAATGGTTGAAAATATCGGGATGTTACACCTATTAATTACCCAATTAATAGATTTCGTATGTACCTAGAATTAATTTACTAACCAATTAATCCCTACCTGCAATGTGACTCCTTACAAGTTAATATGCCAATCAATACCATATTAATTCATCACATACATGCATAGTAATTTATTTCATTCTCATAATTATTGCACGCATATATTCTAGAATTGAATTTTGAATCACAGTCTGTAACGACCCGTAAACTTTAATTGACGTCAATGACATATTTAATTAAAGTTTGGTGAAATTATAATAAAAAAGTATTTTGAAATAAAAAAATTTATATTTGGATTACGTATAGTTAAATATAGCAAATGATAAATTTTAATGAGAAATTATGAAAATAAATTTTATGTTGTAATTCTATTCATTTTAAGTCGATAATAATTGATGATCATAAAATAATTTTTAAACCTGAATAATTTTCTATAGAAAATTTCTAAATCCTCTTCTGTGTGAGACGTCATCTTTCATTTTTCAAAATCTTGACTTCTATTGCTCCGTTTATCTTAATTCTAGGAAAATAACAGCATTTCTGGTACCGATTTTCGAATTTTGTTCGGATGATCATTCCACTAATATTTGTATACCGTTTTGATTGTCTCGTCATGCTGATCTCAATAGTATATTTATTTTTGTATTTTGAGGTCCGGTACGCGACGGAACCAATAAGCTGTTCGTTGTAACGGTACCCTAAATTGTGACTTTATTTCTTCATTCCGTTTCAAAATTTGAAACGTGATGTCCAATCAAACTATTAATTTCTTTAATTGTTTTTTGAAATAGTATGTAGCTGTTACTTTTTCTGCCGTTCAAATTTTAATTGCTTAATAACTTTTGGTGAATGAATGGAGTGGCGTTATCATTTCCATCATTTCACTTTATTCGTACAATTCCGTTTCTCTGCCTTTTCAATTATCTGCGTTCACTTTGGGTTGATAAATAATTTATAGATTCAAATTTTACAGGGCCACGTTTCTAGCCGTTTCTTTTTTTTTAGCGTAAATTGTTCTTTCCTCTCTATATAACTACTACTCCTCATTCTTTTGCGTCCGTCCTCTTCTCTCTCTCTCTCTTCCCTTCAGTTGCCTAACCCATCCTCTTCCCATGATCGGAAAAAAAAAAGAGAATCATCATCGCCCTAGACAACCGCCGTCCCAAACCCGAGCTTCACGTACATCCTTCCTCTGACGCTCCAATCCCTTCCTCCGCCTGTTCCCCTCTCGGTCAACATCGGCCTTCACCTCCGCCACTTTCTCCCCTATGCCACTCCACCATCAGATCTACACTTTCTTCCCAGCCTCATCGGCCTGCCTTCCTCCCTACTGCCATGCGAGCACGCCAACCTTAGGGCAGACTAACCCACATCCCCAGGCCAAAACACATTGGAGGCCAGAACCCCGCGCAAGCACCACGCCGATCTCCTCGGCCCAAAAAAAACACTTCATCTCCATCAGCTTCTCCCACTGTTCTCATGCCTCTCCTTTGCGTATAAAGGTACATGCCCCTATTATATATTTACATATATGGGTTGTTTTCCTGTTGGTTGCTGTGTTTTATTAGGTAATGGATGAACTTGGGAGAATTTGAGTATTAACTAATGAATTGATTATAAGAATATATATGTTAGTTTATTTAGTGGGTATAAAGTAATGTAGATGTTTTGTGTTTTGATATGTACATACATGCCAGTTTTCTGTGTGAAATCTTAGTTGTATAATAGTTGCATAAGTTTAAGTTGTTTATATTTATGTTATTTGTGGTTGTTGCGTTTTATAAAGTACTACTTATAATATATTATAAGAGATGTTGTGTGTTTGATATATATTTATACTATGTATAGAGATATAAAGCAGTACTATCTGTATAGGTTGTATAGGTAAAAAGGGTTGTATATTAATTTGGTTTTATTATATATATATATATATATATATATATATATATATATATATAAGTCATAAAAGTTTATTCACATCATCTATTATTATAAAGGGAGGGGGCCATACTTGTTACAAGGTTCTATGTTATAGTTTAAATAGTTTACCTGAGTTATGTACTTATATTTATTTAAGTTATTATAACAACACTTGTTTAAAATAAGATATATACTTTAAGAAAATATACCTATACGTTAAGCATGTATATGTTAACATGTATCTGACCCTATTCAAAGTATGATACACATTATCATATTGAGTTACTGACCTATTTGGCTAAAAGGTATATACATACAAAGGGTTAGTTTAGTATACACATAAGCTACTGTATATAATTTATAATATACGTGTATATAAGTGGCTTGTATATAAGTTAAGTGGTCTGTAGTTATTAAATAAAATTATCAGTTTTACATTATAAGTTATTTGTTAACAGGTCAGTCTATATAGTTTGAGTTTGTATAAATGTGTCAATTTTAATACCTAAGTTACACATGTACTATATTAAGTTATAGTCGAGAGTTTCTTTAAGTATAAGTCTGTTTATAAAATAATAAGCATATAGTATGCTGATTTAGATACTTAGATAACTAGATGTAGGTTGATGTCATGTTATATATATATATATATATTTGATTTTGGGTTTTTGTGTCACCATTACCTGTTTATTTTAGTGCATATTAAGTATATCCGCATATGTCGTCAGCTATAAATACGATAGTTAAGGGTTTCATATATTATGTGAACCGAAGAAGAAGAGAAGTATATACTATATTTAACTACATATATGAAGTATATGTTTTAAAGGTTGATTTAAGGTCTACATTAAAATTGGTAGTCTGCATGTTTGTTATGTACAAAGATAAGCATATAAGAATTCATGCGTACGTAGCTTTTATATTTTGAAAGAATATACAAAATATTAAATGAATAATGATTTCTTTTTAGGTTACCTTTATAAAAAAATTTAATTTTAGATTGAGTCAGGATCTTGGTTTGAAATATGGGTTAATATAATACACAAGTATTTATTTCAATTTGATGTATATATGATGATAATTTTATTTAGTTGTGTTAAACTAAAATATTTATAGCATAGGCAATTGGTTTTATATACATAGAAGTTATTTATATCAAAGTTAAAATTTTGACTTGAAAATAAATATGTATGTTTTAATTTAAAATACATTTAAATTTAGAATATGGTTTTATAAATATGGTTATATATATTTACAAGATTGCATATATCAATTATCTTCGTCAATCCAGCCCGATTTGATCTCGTCTATTTCTATTGATTAGCTTTGTTCGTCAATTCGTGCCTACTTCGCTCTACTTTGGAATTCGTGTTCGGAATTCGTAACTCATCCTATTCTCATTCGTCTCTAGCCTCCAAAGGGGAGCAATCACTCACGATTAACATTCTTTATTTATTGAATTTGATTTCAATTGAAACGACGACCGAAATATGCCGCTGTAGTTATTTAAATCTTTTATATGCTATTATCTGTAACTGTTCATCCGCGGGATATGACACCATATCCTGTTGTTTATATTATACTGTTATTGATGATATATGGCTTTTATATTATTATCTGTTATCACTCTGCAAGTTCCCTGTAGTTTAGAATTCACTATGGGTTGAAATGATACGTACCCGAACGGACTTTAGAATAGGAGAATTTCGTTATGGGTTGAAATGATAGACCCAAGTGATTTTCATTTAATTGAATTTTGGATTTCGGGTTGAAATACTATCCACCCGTATATATATAGTGTACGGATTGAATGATAAATATCCGTAGCACTTGACCATATGATAAGAAATATATACAGACACCATTGGTCTATATATAAATATTTTGAAAATAAATTCATTGTTTTGGAAAGAAATATGTGGTTTTAATAAATGTTGATTCTGAAATTATTACATTTAAAGGGTAATGATATATATAGATTTAATAGTATTTAATTTAATTAAGATTTATTTAATACATAAATTATGTTAAATATTTATGTAAATTATATTTCAAATTGATTTTTGCAAAAATTGGGACAAATTGAGGTGGGGAGATAAATTTAGATTTAGCTGAAATGGTATCAAATTAAGAATTTTATTTAGTTAAATTGATGTGAAGCTATTGAATGTGAAACTTAAAGATATGATTTTATAACCGGGTGTTGATTGAAGTGATTTAATGAATATTTCATGTTTTAAATAAATTAAAGGTAAATTAAGGATATTTAAATAATACTGAATTTATTAAATGAATATCTCAAGACTAAAAATAACGAGGTTAAATCAAGATCTATATGAAACTGTTAAATTGAACTTTGAGATGTTGAATATTAAAGCTTTGAAATATACTAGAATTTAAATGGTTCATTTTGTGGTTCAAATCCATATTTAAAATAGATAAAATTTGAATTAGTTTAGTCATAAACTAAATTAAATGGAAATTGATAAATTTTAATTTAATAAAATTTGAACGGGAAGGTCGAGTTGATTTTTGAAGCGATTTGTGAAGTTTGAGGAAATAAAAATACTTTACTTCACAAATTATTGGGTATATATACTAATTTGGAAAATAGAGATATTTGAAATGAAAATGATATTTTAGTTTCGAAATATAAATAAAATTGAAATGACCACAGTGTTATAGTGTATATTTCTACCCTGTAGATAGTTCCTTGGATCCTTAGAGGATGGTTATCCCAAACATCCTCTAAGTTAAATATATTTCAGTTGACATTTCACTTGAGTTGGATTTATAGATATAAGAATGTTAATCCTGACTCGAGTGTTTTGTGTTTTGCTTTACGCTCGGGTCAGAACGATTGATACAGCATTTGAAACTCACCTTCGAAGTTGGAGCTTTGCTTGGAGATCCAGCTATCTATCCGTTCAGTCATCCAGTTGATTCGTTCAGAGAAGTCATCTGCTCGTACTGGAGACTTCACTGCATCAGGGATATTTTGATGTATTTTATTCTAAACTCTGATGTATATAGTAGCTTCATGAACTACTATTCTTTATCTATTCCGCTGCATTTTTACTACTCTGTGTATGTGATCTGTGTTTATTTATTTACTGTTTATGTTGAGTTTGCCAAATTTAAATTAACAAATCGGTATTTTGAATTATTCAAGTCAAACATGTATGTTTTTATTGTCGATTTAAATGGTTTAAAATAGCGGGTCGTTACAATTGGTATCAGAGCTTTGGCTCTAGGCAAAACTTAGCATATATGGTAATTTATTTACAGAATCACTTTCGCTCGAGTTGAATCTCTTCCATTTGACTCGATTTCCTTTGAATTTTGGTTCCGAAATTCATTCTGTCTCTCCCTATTTATATTCGTTTGATTCCGGAGTATCCCATAACTCCACTGAATGATTTGTAAAGGGGGTGAAAACTCCTTTTGAATTGGCATTGACTCACCGAAGATTTATGTATCCTCGGTTTACGATGCTGCTATATCTTGTTATGCCAAATTCTATATCTCTGGCGATCAAATGTCGAATTGCCTCAGAATTCTACACCGATCTAATTTTGGAATCACGGTTGACCGGTAAAGGTCGCCCGTGATTTATAGAAGTATAACCATCCTCTATTTTGTAATTTAATTATCTCATCTTCGATCGAGTCTATCTTCGAATCAGGATTCTATTGATTGGAGTTCCTCTAAATTAAATCGCAATCTTTGTTTTGAAATCCATTCTTGTATCATCCTTTGAAAATCGGGTTTTGTTTGTATTTTTGAAATTGTTTATACCGAAATTTTATTTTGATAACTATGATTTTTTATATATATAAAAGTGAAATTATTTTCGATAAGGATTATATACCTATATATATAAAGCAAATAAGAAATGTTATTCTATATAAAAAGTTTTTGAAAGGTTTTGAAATTTTGAAAAATTATAAAAAATTGATTTATATAAAAATGATTTATAACTGTAGAGTTAAATTTGAAATTCAAGAATTGAATTCCGGTATTTTGAAATTGGTTTTAAGATTTTGGAAAATATATAAAAATAATACGATTTAAAAGTATTTTTCCGAATAAGAAATGTTTCAAATGAGTTCAAATGAATTACAATAATTTTGAAGAAATTTCAAAGAAGTTTTCAAGAAAATAGAAGTCCAGAACTCACTTATGTCGTTGGAAAATAATTTCGGTGATGAGAGCACGCATTATCGACATTGATTTTCGAGTTTCAAAGTGGGGGAGAGGCCACTTTAATAGCTTCGCTATGCAAGTGATTTTGTAAAACCGTTTTTGATTTCAAATTCCGAAGTATAATTTGATATTTTAGAAACATATAAGTATATATTTGAAACAATTTAAAATGAGACCGGTGTTCAGTCCTCGAGTTTCGGATTTAATAATTGATTTAATGATTTATTGTTGATTTTCAACTCTTGAATTGAAAATTTGATTTCCCTAACTATTTTGAATGTTCAAACACTTCCAAATCGAGATTAAATTTTCAAAGATGAGAAATTTCGAAGAGTATAAAATGTTTGATAAAGAATATAAATTTAGTTTTGAAATGTTTTGAAAAAAAAATAGTTGAATAATGGTTTTCAGAAAGGTAAATTGGATATTTCACATAGAAATAGATAGTTTAAAAGTTTAAAAAAAGGGATAATTATAATTTTGGAAACCATTTCGAGTATAATTGATTTTGGGAAAATATTTGGTTTTGAAATTAAATTGGTATTAAAAACCAGTACTTATATGGTGATTTTTGGAAATGAATTTGTTTGACTTGAATTATTTTAATTTGGAAAATGGGATAATTTTCTAAACTTATTATTTTGGGAACTTTGAAATTTAGATATTTAATTTGGAAGAAAATTTGGTGAAATCGTATATGATTTTGAAACTGAATTGATATTGAAATGATTTGAGAACCTTATATTATTAAGCACTTGCTTTGCTAGTGGCCGAAGTTATATAAAATGGATTGTATAAGCATGAAGTTGATTTGAAATCTATTGATTTGAGAGGTACTCAATTTGGAAAGAGATTTTATATAATCGATGTTTATATAAGTATGATTTGATCTACTATTGATTTTGGAAAGTATTCGATTTGGGAAAAATGGAATCCTATATATATGGACTTCATATAAGTACGATATTTGAAAATGATTTGAAAATGTACTATATGATATATATTTTCGAAGTAAAGATATGGAAAGTGCCTTCTGCTTGATACCCGCTTTGTGGCCACATCGTGGATTCATTCTATCGATATTATTCTCTTTGATTTTTGGTTTTTCGGATGTAATAATCAAGTGTTCCCACCGTGGCGTAACCCATGGTTTTTTCTCTCGCAACTGCATGGCGCACCTACCTGGCTGAGTCTGGCCTAGGGGTACGGATTGTTTCCTGGAGGATCCAGGCGTAAACATTGTGTATCCTGCAATCTGTGTAGTCGCGAATAGTAGCGAAACTGCCCGGATGAGACAGCCTAGGGGTACGGATTGTTTCCTGGGGGACCCAGGCGTAACCATTGTGTATCTTGCACTCTACTAGTCATCATGGCGTAACTCGCAGGGCTGAGAAAGCTTACGGATACGGATTGTTTCCTGGGGGATCCAGGCGTAACCATTGTGTATCTGCGAACCATGGTTGGACAAAGGTTTTGGTTTGGTTGTTTTGTTTGGATTGTACTTTCCATATCTGTTTTTAAAAGTTTTTCAAGTATTTTCACTGGTTGTTGAAACAGGTCTACTAAGTACTTGAAGAATTCTAGCTTTGGTCTGATTAACGCATGGCCAGAGTCTGAAAGAACGAGGATACACTTGTTGAAACATCGAGTTATACAAATATTTTTGAAAGAAAGATTTATTTCGATATAAAGGTATTTTATTATAAAGGTATTTTTCAACAAAGAAATTTTGTGTTAATATTTGAAATTGAAACTCTTATGGTTTGAAATTTATTTCTATTCTTTAAATCTACTTTATCTTCTCAGCTTTAGTTGTTCACCTTGATTCTGTTTTTCTGAATCTACCTTCTTTCCTTTTTGAATATAATCTTTTAAATATTGCTTATTTGTATACTACATTGTTTAATAGAAAATTATAGTGTTATAAATATTTTTGAAGTTATTAATTAAATAAAACATATTTAAAGTGAATGATTTATTGATAATGTTTGAAAAGTGTCTTGAGGTAAATTAATAAATTTATGAATTATGGGTTTAAGGTGTTCAATAGCTTTTGGGTAAATATAATTAATGATGTGAATAATTGTTTCCAAATGGTTTTCATATATTTATAGAGGTGTTATTTAAATATATAAATGGTATTTATAAAAGGAAGCAAGAAATTTACAAATGGGTTTGAAAGTTATTAAAGTATTAAAGACAATTTAACGACAAATGAAGTTTTCAAATGAATATTTTAAGTAAAATATGTATAGTCTTTAATTGTTTATCCTTGTCTTTCAATCTAATTATCTTTCTGGTTGTTTTTATTCTCCTACCTTCTTCCTCTTCGGGGACGAAAAGTTTTGAGTGGGGGAGAGTGTAAGGACCCGTAAATTTTAATTGATGTCAATGACATATTTAATTAAAGTTTGGTGAAATTATAATAAAAAAATATTTTGAAATAAAAAAATTTATATTTGGATTACGTGTAGTTAAATAAAGCAAACGGTAAATTTTCATCAGAAATTACGAAAATAAATTTTATGGTGTAATTCTGTTCAATTTAAGTCAGTAATAATTGATGATCATAAAATAATTTTTAAACTTGAATAATTTTCTATAGAAAATTTCTAAATCCACTTCTGTGTGAGACGTCATCTTTCGTTTTTCAAAATCTTTACTTCTATTGCTCCGTTTATCTTAATTCTAGGAAAATAATAGCATTTCTGGTACTCATTTTCGGATTTTGTTCGGATGATCATTCCACTAATATTTGTATACCGTTTTGATCGTCTCGTTGTGCTGATCTCAATAGTATATTTATTTCTGTATTTTGAGGTCCGGTATGCGACGGAACTAATAAGCTGTTCGTTGTAACGGTACCCTAAATTGTGACTTTATTTCTTCATTCCGTTTCAAAATTTGAAACGCGATGTCCAATCAAACTATTAATTGCTTTAATTGTTTTCTGAAATAGTATGTAGCTGTTACTTTTTTTGCCGTTCAAATTTTAATTGCTTTAATAACTTTTGGTGAATGAATGGAGTGGCGTTATCGTTTCCATCATTTCACTTTATTCGTACAATTCTGTTTTTGTGCCTTTTCAATTATCTGCGTTCACTTTGGGTTGATAAATAATTTATAGATTCAAATTTTACGGGGCCACATTTCTAGCCGTTTCTTTTTTTTAGCGTAATTTGTTCTTTCCTCTCTATATAACTACTACTCCTCATTCTTTTGCGTCCGTCCTCTTCTCTCTCTCTTCCCTTCAGTTGCCCAACCCATCCTCTTCACCTGATCGAAAAAGAAAAAAAAAGAGAATCATCATCGTCCCAGACAACCGCCGTCCCGAACCCGAGCTTCACGCACATCCTTCCTATGACGCTCCAATCCCTTCCTCCGTCTATTCCCCTCTCAGTCAACATCGGCCTTCACCTCCGCCACTCCACCATCAGATCCACACTTTCTTCCCAGCCTCATCGGCCTGCCTTCCTCCCCACTGCCATGCGAGCACGCTAACCTTAGGGCAGACTAACCCACATCCCCAGGCCAAAACACATCGGCGGCCAACACCCCGTGCAAGCACCGCGCCGATCTCCTCGGCCCAAAAAAACCTCACCTCCATCAGCTTCTCCCATTGTTCTCGTGCCTCTCCTTTGCGTATACAGGTACACGCGCCTCTTATATATTTACATATATGGGTTGTTTTCCTGTTGGTTGCTGTGTTTTATTAGGTAATGAATGAACTTGGGAGAATTTGAGTATTAACTAAAGGATTGATTTTAAGAAAATATATATTAGTTTATTTAGTGGGTATAAAGTAATGTAGATGTTTTGTGTTTTGATATGTACATACAGGCCAGTTTTCTGTGTGAAATCTTAGTTGTATAATAGTTGCATAAGTTTAAGTTGTTTATATTTATGTTATTTGTGGCTGTTGCGTTTTATAAAGTACTACTTATAATATATTATAAGGGATGTTGTGTGTTTGATATATATTTATACTATATATAGAGATATAAGGCAGTACTATCTGTATAGGTTGTATAGGTAAAAAGGGCTGTATATTAATTTAGTTTTATTATATATATATATATATATATATATATATATATATATGTAAGTCATAAAAGTTTATTCACATCATCTATTATTATAAAGGGAGGGGGCCATACATGTTACAGGGTTCTATGTTATAGTATAAATAGTTTACCTGAGTTATGTACTTATATTTATTTAAGTTATTATAACAACACTTGTTTAAAATAAGATATATACTTTAAGAAAATATACCTATACGTTAAGCATTTATATGTTAACATGTATCTGACCCTATTCAAAGTATGATACACATTATCATATTGAGTTACTGACCTATTTGGCTAAAAGGTATATACATACAAAGGGTTAGTTTAGTGTACACATAAGCTACTATATATAATTTATAATATACGTGTATATAAGTGGCTTGTATATAAGTTATGTGGTCTGTAGTTATTAAATAAAGTTATCAGTTTTACATTATAAGTTATTTGTTAACAGGTCGGTCTATATAGTTTGAGTTTGTATAAATGTGCAATTTTAATACCTGAGTTACACGTGTACTATATTAAGTTATAGTCGAGAGTTTCTTTAAGTATAAGTCCGTTTATAAAATAATAAGCATATATTATACTGATTTTAGATACTTAGATAACTAGATGTAGGTTGATGTCATGTTTTATATATATATATATATGATTTTGGGTTTTTGTGTCACCATTACCTATTTATTTTAGTGCATATTTAGTATATCTACATATGTCGTCAGCTATAAATACGATAGTTAAGGATTTCATATATCATATGAACCGAAGAAGAAGAGAAGTAAATACTATATTTAACTACATATATGAAGTATATGTTTTAAGGGTAGATTTAAGGTCTGCATTAAAATTGGTAGTCTGCGTGTTTGTTATGTACAAAGATAAGCATATAAGAATTCATGCATACGTAGCGTTTATACTTTGAAAGAATATACAAAATATTAAATGAATATTGATTTTTTTTTAGCTTACCTTTATAAAGATTTTTGATTTTAGATTAAGTCTGGATCTTGGTTTGAAATATGGATTATGATAATACACAAGTATTTATTTCAATTTGATGTATATATGATGATAATTTTATTTAGTTGTGTTAAATTAAAATATTTATAGCATAGGCAGTTGGTTTTATATACACAGACGTTATTTTATATCAAAGTTAAAATTTTGACTTGAAAATAAATATATATGTTTTAATTTAAAATACATTTAAATTTAGAATATGGTTTTATAAATATAGTTATATATATTTACAAGTTTACCTATATCAATTATCTTCGTCAATCTGTCCTGATTTGATTTCGTCTATTTCTATTGATCAGCTTTGTTCGTCAATTCGTGCCTATTTCGCTCTACTTTAGAATTCATAACTCATCCTATTCTCGTTCCTCTCTTGCCTCGAAAGGTGAGCAATCACTCACGATTAACGTTCTTTATTTATTAAATTTGATTTCAATTGAAACGACAACCGAAATATGCCGCTGAAGTTATTTAAATTTTTTATATGCTATTATCTGTAACTGTTCATCTGTGGGACATGACACATATCCTGTTGTTTATATTATACTGCTATTGATGATATATGCCTTTTATATTATTATCTGTTATTACTCTACAAGTTCCCTGTGGTTTAGAATTCACTATGGGTTGAAATGATACATACCCGAACGGACTTTAGAATAGAAGAATTTCGTTATGGGTTGAAATGATAGACCCAAGTGATTTTCATTTAATTGAATTTGGGATTTTGGGTTGAAATGCTATCCACCCATATATATAAAGTATACGGATTGAACGATAAATATCCGTAGCACTTGACCATATGATAAGAAATATATATAGACACCATTGGTCCATATACAAATATTTTGAAAATAAATTCATTGTTTTGGAAAGAAATATGTGGTTTTAATAAATTTTGATTCTTAAATTATTATATATAAAGGGTAATAATATATATAGATTTAATAGTATTTAATTTAATTAAGATTGATTTAATACATAAATTATGTTAAATATTTATGTAAATTATATTTCAAATTAATTTTTGCAATAATTAGGATAAATTGAGGTGGGGAGATAAATTTAGATTTAGCTGAAATGGTATCAAATTAAGAATTTTATTTAGTTAAATTGATGTGAAGCTATTGAATGTGAAACTTAAAGATATGATTTTATAACCGGGTGTTGATTTAAGTGATTTAATGAATATTTCATGTTTTAAATAAATTAAATGTAAATTTAAGGATATTTAAATAATACCGAATTTATTAAATGAATATCTCAAGATAAAAATAACGAGGTTAAATCGAGATCTATATGAAACTGTTAAATTGAACTTTGAGATGTTGAATATTAAAGCTTTGAAATATACTAGAATTTAAATGGTTCATTTTGTGGTTCAAATCCATATTTAAAATAGATAAAATTTGAATTAGTTTAGTCATAAACTAAATTAAATGGAAATTGATAAATTTTAATTTAATAAAATTTGAACGGGAAGGTCGAGTTGATTTTTGAAGCGATTTGTGAAGTTTGAGGAAATAAAAATACTTACTTCATAAATTGGGTATATATACTAATTTGGAAAATAGAGATATTTGAAATGAAAATGATATTTTAGTTTCGAAATATAAATAAAATTGAAATGACCACGGTGTTATAGTGTATATTTCTACCCTGTAGATAGTTCCTTGGATCCTTAGAGGATGGTTATCCCAAACATCCTCTAAGTTAAATATATTTCAGTTGACATTTCACTTGAGTTGGATTTATAGATATAAGAATGTTAATCCTGACTCGAGTGTTTTGTGTTTTGCTTTACGCTCGGGTCAGAACGATTGATACAACATTTGAAACTCACCTTCGAAGTTGGAGCTTTGCTTGGAGATCCAGCTATCTATCCTTTCAGTCATCCAGTTGATTCGTTCAGAGAAGTCATCTGCTCGTACTGGAGACTTCACTGCATCAGGGATATTTTGATGTATTTTATTCTAAACTCTGATGTATATAGTAGCTTCATGAACTACTATTCTTTATCTATTCCGCTGCATTTTTACTACTCTGTGTATGTGATCTGTGTTTATTTATTTACTGTTTATGTTGAGTTTGCCAAATTTAAATTATTCAAGTCAGACATTTATGGTTTTATTGTCGATTTGAATGGTCCAAAATAGCGGGTCGTTACACAGTCTTAATAATATATGGTACCATAAGTCTCCATGTTTATTAATTGACAATTGGTTACTTGCATAAATTACTCTTCCTCCATTTTATTATCTTGCACTAACACATACGTTTCTAATCATTTCAATTAGTTGCTGCAATACAAGTTCTTTTTCTTGTCAGTTCCTATCAATTAATCACCTCTACTAATTAATTGAATAATAATTTCTCTTTTAAACAAGCACCGTTAATTAATCGTCCCTATTAATTGATTTCATATTATTTCTCTCTCTAATTTATTTATTACACAAATATATACATATATTTATTCCAAATAATATTAATTAGTTTCTCAACTTACAAACATTTCTTTGTTTTAAAATTTCAAACGTATATAACTTAACTAAATTATTTGCAAATATAATTGTAATTTAATATGGGTGTTACATTCTCCCCCCTTAGGAAATTTCATCCCTGAAATTTAATAAGGGTTCAATTATGTAATTTCTCATATTAATCACATCCATTTTGTGTACGTCCAATTTTGCAACAATCCATGCATAGTGCATAGTGCAATACATCATAAAATATATGCATGTATATGAATTTCTATGCGGTACCTCCTACATTAATGCCTTTTCTTTTAGAAATTCCTTTTAAAACATGATGAACACGTCCTAAATATACTTGCAATTTCTATATGAATACAATCTTTTGAAACCTCAAAATAGTTTTCATTCAATTTTTCCCACAATCCGACTGAGTAAGAGCATAGTTCAATAAAATTTTACGTCCATACCTACTATACAATTTTTAATTTTCAAATTTTACAAAATTCTAATTTTTCCAATTCGATTTCTTATGTTATAAAGAAGGTGGAAATGTAAAAACTTCTTATTTCTCCGATTATCTTTTGCGCACATCTTCCTTCGTACTTGGGATTTAGGCTACTATTCTAAAAATCTATTTACTTCCCCAAGCACATTTTACATAAGAAAATATCTCTTTTTAAATTGTTCTGTCAATGTTTCTGTCACTTTCTGTAAAATTTTTATTTTCTTTTTAGTTATCTTATTCTATTTTTACTCTCTTTTTTGTACAATAACTAAACACAGCTATCATCTAGGGTGATGAGGTCTAGGACCATGTCCACTTTGACATAGAAACGTCCTACTCTAGGAATCCAAGTAACTCATATGGTCCTCTTGCCGCTTTTTACTTGTTACTAACTTATTTTGTATTATACATAAAGAATAAGATCTATTCATATGTTCTATTCCATGCTCATAAAGGAATAACTAGTCTCTTTTACTACAATGGATAAAGGTTTCAATCTGTGTAGTCTCTATCTAAAAAGATAACTAAGCTTGGGGAAATTTTCTCTTTACCATTCATTTTTCCCCAACTAAGGTCTACATATCCCAACCACGTGTGCCTTATCATCTTACTAATATCATTTCACTATTTTTCTATAGTCTGCACACATGAAGTAACATTTCTAGGTTTTCACACGAAGCAACTAAGGTCTACCTATACACCTTATGGGAACTTTTGTAATTATTAAGAGTAATTACTCCTATAACCTTATACTTTTCCCTTTACACCTAGGAAATGGTTACTATCTACTCCATATTTAAAATTATGATTTGGCTTGGTATTTATCAATTTTTCTTCAAAAATTAAAACTTTTAAATTTTATGTTTTCAAAAAACTTATTCACCTTTCCACCAAACTATCTTTTTTTAGATTTTCAATTTTACTAAAACTGGGGTAATTAAGAACAATTATTTTATCAAAAATCTTTGAACTTTCCACTTCTTCCAATTACTTAACTTTGAAGGAGTTACTAACTTACTACACCTAATGGTTTTATACCTCAATGTACCGAAATTAATTTCTTTTATGAGAAACCATTAACGGTAAATCCTTCTATGAATCCTTTAAAGGAGGATTTCATGTTTATGTGAAATTATAAAGAATTTATTTTATATTTTATCGAAATAGACTATTCAAAATATGGTGCTTTCCATACCTTGTACATCTCTTTCACGTATTCCTTATAGCGTGCACAAAACATCTTTATTTGTGATTCATGGAAAATTATATCATTATTCATTTCATTTCAATAGATTAAGATATGTTTACTCAATATTTGCTTACATAAGATATTTCCTACTAAATTCATTAATTTATCGTACATTATTTTTCAAAAGAACTCATTTTTATGACTTCTTTATAATTAGAAAATATTTTCATGTGCTTATTTAAGTAATAAGTGTACATACAAACCACTATGGAAATTATCTCCAAAACTCATTTGGGTCAAAACAGATGTTGCATAAAACACCATTACTACAACCCAAAAATATTAATATATGGATTCAATTAAAATAAATATTAATAAATCATGTATGCTATGTAAAACCATTTACGTTGGGAGTCACCAACTGTAACAATAATGTTATATTCTATGCTTCCTTTATTTTTACTGAAAACATTTATTACAAAAATAAATGCATTAACCTTTATTTTCGATACTTGACATACTCTAGTTTTTTATATTTTAAATCATTGTTTACCTATAAAAAAACTAGCGAGCTATACATGCTCTATAATTCTTCAAAAATATAATTTCACTTTTAACAAAATTTACATCATATAAAAACCAATTTAAATTTCTTACCACTTATTTTTTCAAAAACCCAATATTTACTTCCTTAAATATATTAAAAATTATATTTATCAACTTTTTTTATTTCAAAAGTTTCGTTATTATTGTGCCAGACATAAAGTGGATTTTCTTCATACTAAAACCTCTTATTCTTTCCAAAATAAAAACACTCGCCTTATTATCCCTAAGGAACTTCGCTACTTCCTAAACATATGGATACAAATTTTCACTCAAAACTTGGCTTATTTGTATGCTATAAATCGGGAATAACATAGGACTCTACATATTTGGGTCATCCCAAACCCAACTAGAAAACTATGCACAAATATACTTCTAAGAACTTTTCATATGTTAAAATATATGGTTGGGGACTATTTGGATTTTAATACATAAAATATTTATATTTTATTCAAAAATACAAATACGTTCACTCACTATGTACCTAGGAATTCTAAACCTTGGCTCTAATATCAAATGTAACAACCAGATTTCCAATGGGCCCGGATTTTTTTGCAAAAATGATAAAATCCATGACATTAAAACCCGAGTTGGGAATCAGGTATGCTGCAAATAGGCAAAGACAAATATATCAGAGCTCAATTAAATATCACATAGCGGAACTGACTAAAATATAATAGTAAGTAAATACTCACCAATATAATAACACTTTCTAAACAAGCGTCACAAAGCTGGAAATTCTCTGCTATCTATCTAACCTGTAGAATGTTATGAAGAGGGGGTCAGAATAAAAGTTCTGGTGAATGAATAAATTATATACTTCTAGGCTTAATTCTACATATATCGTTTTATTTCCATTTACTCTTATATTAGGTTCATTAGGTTACAGTACTCTCGCTTCTGTTCATGAACCGTGCCCATCTACTCCATAGCATATTAAAACCTAATAACTGATATATACATATACATATACATATACATACATATATATATATATATAGCTATATTCCCAATGACCATATTGGTCCTAGGTACCAACCATAGTACCTTCCGTATCCTCCTCAGAAAGGGCTCCATCGTCTTTCTTCGAGAGCTTCCGTAAGTACATTTGTAAAGGACTGCTTCTTAAGGCCTATAATACAGATGCTCCAACATCTTGCTCCGCGAGCGTTCCATAGCTACACTGTAAAAGACTACTTCGTATAACCTATACAGATGCTCCACTACTTACTATGAAAACATAAATCGCGTCCGCACTAGTCTATGCCAGTGCTCAGACATCCACAATGTACCACCCGGTGCACACATTGAGGACTACGTAATCGTTCTATCTATTATCAAAATCCCGTCAATATGGTATACCTTGTACATAATTTAGTTGGGGATATTCTATATCTTTAAAGGACTGCTTCAATAGGCCTACAATACAGATATTCTAGTTGGTCTGTCTCTTGTTCATCGTGGCTATGGCCCCACACAGCCGCTATTCAACTAACCGAAAGACTTCTAAAGAGTTAAGTGGTCGTGCCTTACTGCAAACAATCTAACATCCAAATTGCGATGCCCTTTATCCAATGTCTCGATAGTGAAAGAATCATTGGCCCGATGATTAACTTTAGTCTTTCTCAAAATCGCTCTTGGTCTTGATGCTGGCCGATATCGACATGCGACAATCCTTAAACTTACTTGCACGTATTGGTCATACGAGTACCTTACTCCAAACACCAAGCTCTTCTGACTTCCTAAAAAGGTCTACTTCGTTAGGCCTACAATGCAAATGCAGTCAAGGCATACTCCCTTGATGGAATACCTACAGACCTGCCTCCAGGGATACAGCTTCCCTAGGACAACCCAAAGGGTCAACCTAGAGTATCCTCATGTCCCATTGAAGTCTCGCACTTCCTTCTAGCGCAAAATAACTAAGATGGAAGTGCTTCTCCTTTGCTGAAATCTATGATGAAATGCTTCGTTAGGCTCTTCATCCTTTTGGGATACTCCAAACGCATCTAACTCTTTTATTAGACCCTAAGTCTAATCTTTTAATTTGCATTTAGTTCACTTTTCTTATTCTGTTAGCTACGTAGTTACCCTAATTAGCATATTATTGCCCTCATCTCACCTCTATCTATTATGATATTTCCATTTATATAATAGGGAATGTTGTTCGTATGAGCCACATTCATTATCTTGTTTATTTAGCTTAATATAGATCTTTAGTTCATTATAATAAGCCTTTTTATCATTCTTGCTTTATTTTCTTATTGACTTAATAAAATTATTTAAATAAGCTTCTACCATTATTATTGCTCATTAATTTATTCAAAGTCAAAAAATAAGCTTTTTCTACTTATTACTTAATTATAACCAATGTTGTAATCTACCTATAATTATCATTTTCTCTTCTTTTATAGTGCGTACATAATTCCAGCATTTATTTTATGTTCTAATCTTCATTTTTTTATTATGATATAAAATATTCTTTTATTCTCTTATATTATATAATTCACTTATCATAATAATTATCTTAAATAGTCTGCGTAGTGAATGCAGACCTAGGTTCATTATCATTTACAACTTCAAGTTCTTATCTAATAATTTACTTGATTCATTTCATACTTTGCTTCGTTATCTTCTATTCTTGGAAGTAATTCTATTTTATTTGGTTGGTTATGAAAACTATATTCAAAAATCCATTTCTATATTTTAATATTAAATAATACTACAAACAATAATCCTAACCGCTAGATATTTCTTTTACTATTTTGGAATAGTGTAAAATACAGTGGTTTTTCTATTTTACACTAACTAGTGCGTCGCCCGTGCTACGCACACGGGCATGTGTGTAATTAAAATCTGAGGAATTTGTAATGTTATTAAAGATTTGTAGAATTATTTAATTTGTACTACTAATTTAATTTTGCTAGTATTTTTTTATAGGTTAGTATGTGGTCAACAAAATTGAAGAATATGATGATTTATGTACATTAGATTAGATAACAATAATAGATTTCTGACTTATATTAAGAACTTATGTTTTAAATTAGGTCTTTACCTTAACTTTTTGATTTGGTTTAAAAAAGAATTAGTCAAATGAACCTTTATATATTAGTATTGCTAAAGCGGATGCTAAAAAACTGAATTTAGCGGATGTAGCAGAAAATATAGGGGCTTAAAGCAGATCTACTGTGTAGTAATGCTAAACCAAAATAGTGTAGTAGTCGAAGGTCGCTATGGGCTGTAGCGGGGATTTTACGGGGTTTTAATGGGGCTTTAACTACAGAGGTGGACGGTTTTAGTTTTTAACTTCAAATTACTTTGAATTTTCATTTCTGTTAAAAAAGAATGTATTTGCAAACAACATTGATCTTTCAACCACTAAGGCCCATCATTTCCACCAGCATAGTCAGCTTCACATTCTGCTTGAGCAACAATAAGTTTTTCTCATGAGACGACATGAAAAATTGAAATATATAAGCAACAATTCAAGTTAATGGAAATAAATTTCATCTGACACCGAAGTTATGATATATAACTACATGTTTCCACTATAATATTTGGAGTTTAACCCTTTACCTTTTTAACCGTGACTTTTATTTCACTATTAGAAATGTTTACCTAAAAAATCAATACCATAATTCACTCCAGTTCAGCTTCAGGACTTTCAGTTCAAATACCATCAGAATTGTTGTTTATTTCAGTACAGAGCTCAGTCTTTGTCTGCGGAGTCCCTTCTCAAACCACAAATGTCATCATAAGGAGTTCGTTTAGTTTACCCATTTCATTCAGTTCAGCCTGCCCAAGCCCTGAGTAGTGATGAATGCATCATGAAGCTTGCCTTATAAGTTCAGGTCAGCCATAGTTAGAGTATGCCACAATTCAGTCGGTACATTTTATCAGGAGGTAGCCTTTGTCAGTGAAAACTTGTTGGGCGCCATAGGGAATATGCACATACACATGCAAATATGCAATACTGAATTTGTCAAAATATGCTTCAGTCATTCATCCAAATTTTTGTTCAAAGATGCACTACTTCAGTTCAGGACAACACGTCAGTCCAGCTAATCTTCACGCTCGGTCATTTTCATCATCCATACCAGTACAGTCTTCAACATCATTTCAGTTGGAACACATGCAATTCTGTCCATGTCCTGCATTCCAGAGCAAATGCAATTCAGTCATAAAAGTCATGGAGAATTAACAATGACATAAATAAGACAACACAACTCAATATTGAACTTTTTATGATCATAATACACACCCTATGACTTGCTCCAGGGGCGAAGCACAGAAACAACAATAATAAATACAATAATGAGCAAAATAAGAATTTCAATACACATCCATTTACGCGAGTTCTTTTGCGGGGATTTTATTTTCTGAAGAGCTGTAGTGCCTGATTGAACATGATCTACTACACTCGAAACCTATGACAAAAGCGGTAGTATTAAAAAGAAGAAAATTTAAAAAATTCTTGGAACTGTGCGGCAAAGAGAGATGAGGGTATTGCTGCTTACATGATTTTCAATGTTATCAAGCATGTCACCCTGTGCATCAATTAGAACAGCCATATCTACAAAAATCTGTACTAACAGAAAAGGTTCTGGTTATAGAATATAGAATCAAATCATCAGAAAAGGAAAGCTAGAACACAACCAAACGTGACTTGTATTGTATTTTAGTATAGTTTACCAGATCGAATAAACTGCATACACGATGATTCAATCATGAATTATATCGGTGATGAAAATAACTGTTTAATAATATAGAAATATAGATATGTGCATAGGCATTACAAATGCCAATGATTTGAAAATCTTAATGCCGTAGATCAGTATTGTAGAGGTTGAATTTAGTTGAAAAGATCTTTATAATAGAAACCTACTTCGAATTTGCATGACTATCATACTCGAAACAGTGGCACTATTTCAGTTAGAAGGAAACAAAAAAATTAAGTTTGATACGTTTGCTGAAGTCTGTAGAGATGGAAGTGAAAATTAATCTAAAACAGTATGTGCTAATATCCACTGAACGTAATAATTAAACCAAAGCACGTAATTATCATTCGAGATAATAGCTGGGTTGCAGGAGAGAAGTCCATGTATTCAATAAACTGTATTTTCAAAATTGCAGAATTTAAGAATTCCTACCAATGATAATAATTCAAATTTTCAAAATTACTATTATAAAAGAGTTATTAATAATTCAGTGGTAGACCTACCATATTAAAATCCTAACAGCAGAGTACCGACATAGAGTACACCCATGATGTTAAATTATACTTAAAACACAAAAAATAGTTAAATTATAAGACAAATAAGAAATTATTCAAAAATTGTCTTTTCTGTTTAATTCTTTTATCACATGTGTAAGTCAAAGAATTAATAAAAACGAACTTCTTCAATTAAAAATAACCGCGAAAGAACTAAAAATTCGACGTGTTAGAATAATACAATCAAAAAGTAGTTTGAGATAGCTGTACAGAATGATCATTGTTATAAACTTGGCAAGCTAATTTTGTTAAAAAACTAAACATCTAGGAACAAAAATGAGATTAATGAGAACGAAGAATAACAAAAAAAATGAAGGTCCAAGATGACTTTAAATGTCTTGAACATATATATTTTTCGGCTATAGTGTTCAAATTATTAAGATGATTCAAAATTTCTACTTGCCAGTTGAAAAGTTTAAGAAACAGAAAAATTACATAATATAGGAAACTTGCCTCTTTTAGAATAATTTATACAAATTTTAAGAAATAAAGTAAAGATAATGTCACATTGACAGTAGTGGGAATCAAAATGTAAAGTATTATTGAGCTAATCACCCTTTCGTGAAAATATCAGCTAACAAACATTTCAGTATATGATTTTTACAGAATGTAATCTTTATGGTAGTCCACATTTTGTTATATTATCAAAATATGAGTTTTAATTTCAGTTAAAATTCCAGGAAAGCGCATACAAATTCATGTGAACTATTCTTGCATTCTTCTACTGCTCAATTCTTAAAACCTTACGTTGGAAACCAAATACATATAACTACTTATTTTCAACAGAACTTAATAAAAATTGAGTTTTTTAACTACTCAGAACAATAAATCTAAACACACAGAATAGTGTATTACGTATATGAGAGGTCCAACTAATACTGTAGAGGTAGGAACAAAACTTGAATTCATATTTTTATACAAAATATGGTTCAGAGGTGGGATAGAAATAAATACATATTAGTTGGCTCTAACGATGTCCTTGGGTAAAAATGCATGCAGTTGTATTGTGTTCTACTAAAAATATAATATATAGATAGATTGACTCACCTAAACCCAAAGCTGAAGATAATCCTCACCCAAGCCAAAAGCGTGATGATAATTCTCCCTTATGTCAAAGTAGCAAAGGAGCAGGCTGTGCATCAGTATACTTATTCCCGATTGTAGAATCTTCATAAAATCAGAAATAACAAAATCACTCTAAAATCAGGATTTTGATTTTGATTTGAAAAAAACATACGTAGTGAATCAAGTAATAAAATAACATGAATCGAAGTGAATAACGATAGCCTGTATTGTCATTTTCACATCCAATTCCACCCCAATGACAACAGATGCTCCTCCCTTATTAACACTGAATCGATTGTTTTAAAATATGAGTTAGTAAACGGATTCGATAAATAAACTAAGTGTGGATAAAAAGTAGGCAGAGATATGAATTTAGGATTTTGTACCTATAGGTTTTCTCATTTCCATGCTCCATTATAGTCGTATGGTCTGTAGCTTTGGGTTTCTCAAGGCAAAATAATCTTCTATCTACATTTTAAGATAATATTAACTCAAGACTAATATTATAGTTTTCCCTTTATAAATTTAGAATCTTAAAAGACATAAAATTTCAAGGTTGTTAACTTTTTATTATCTAAAAGGTAACGAATTTTAGTTATCTACAGGGAAAATAATAGTATGACCAACTTAAGGGTAGGAAGTAACTATTCATGTTTAGTCGAGTTTGCATTCATGCTTGTTCTTATTCCTGTAGGATCTAATTTATCTATTGTTTATGGATGTTTTTATATATGTAAAGCTATATAGACATGTGTAGGTAGACTCTGTTCATTCTTAAATTCTTCCTCACAAATAAGTGGCTGCAGTTTCTCAATCAACTGCGACAATTTTATCCAGGCAAAGCACATTGCATGTTTATTCAACATTTTAATACTATTCAGAAATGGATATGAATGTATGATTTCATGTTCGAAATTGTGTTCATACAGCAATAAATGCCCATAAGAGAAGACCATACTTACTGAGCTTTAAAAACTGAATAACCATGTTTTATTAATTTTAGATTCAAATCCATATAATAAATTCCAACAATGATCAGACAAACTATAACATTGTCTTATTTCCTATTCTCTAATACGAACATGTTATTCTTTGTGATAACTACATGCATGTAGAAAACAAATTGAACAACAAACTTATACAATCTGAAAAATGAAATCCAACAAACCAAATCCATAGCAACAAGTCCAATATGAAGGATAGTGTAAGGAGCATGACCATCCATTTTAAACAGTTAGTAATTACAAATTCACAGATCATTTTTCATAGTTTTTAATACTAGACCTAATGACCAAATTAATAGCATAGACAACATTAGTGAGTGACTATTAAGATGAACTTGGTAAGAATACAGATGTTTTTAAGCTAACACCATATCAATTTGGAAATTGAAAATGACAACTTACAGTTTGGACATGGAAGTATATCTTTGGCAACTGAAATCTAGACTAATCATCTATGAGTTCATTTACAAACTAGAACTCATCTAATACTGATGATATCAGTGAAGCAGTATATAAAAAAATGTGTCTAATCATGAATCAAAAAAACTGCAGTAGTTAAGAAGGGTTGAATGAAAACGTTGGAAAAGAGGAAATGAAACGATTAAAAATGGAAATTACCATTTTGTTAGTGTAAGTGAATAACGATAACCTGTATTGTCATTTTCACATCCAATTCCACCCCAATGACAGCAGATGCTCCTCCCCTATTAACACTGAGTCGATTGTTTTAAAATATGAGTTAGTAAACGGATTCGATAAATCAACTAAGTGTGGATAAAAAGTAGGCAGAAATATGAATTTAGGATTTTGTACCTATAGGTTTTCTCGTTTCCATGCTCCATTATAGCCGTGTGGTCTGTAGCTTTGGGTTTCTTAAGGCAAAATTATCTTCTATCTACATTTTAAGATAATAATAACTCAAGACTAATATTATAGTTTTCCCCTTATAAAATTAGAATCTTAAAAGACATAAAATTTCAAGGTTATTATCTTTTTATTATCTAAAAGGTAACGAATTTTAGTTATCTGTAGGGAAAATAATAGTATGACTAACTTAAGGGTAGGAAGTAACTATTCATGTTTAGTTGAGTTTTTATTCATGCTTGTTCTTATTCCTGTAGGATCTAATTTATCTATTGTTTATGGATGTTTTTATATATGTAAAGCTATATAGACATGTGTAGCTAGACTCTATTCATTCTTAAATTCTTCCTCACAAATAGGTGGCTGCCCTTTGTCAATCATGAATTATATCGGTGCTGAAAATAACTGTTTAATAATATAGAAATATAGATATGTGCATAGGCATTACAAATGCCAATGATTTGAAAATCTTAATGCCGTAGATCAGTATTGCAGAGGTTGAATTTAGTTGAAAAGATCTTTACAATAGAAACCTACTTCGAATTTGCACGACTATCATACTTGAAACAGTAGCACTATTCTGGTTAGAAGGAAACAAAAACATGAAGTTTGATACGTTTGCTGAAGTCTATAAAGATGGAAGTGAAAATTAATTTAAAACAGTATGTGCTAATATCCACTGAACGTAATAATTAAACCAAAGCAAGTAATTATCATTCGACATAATAGCTGGGTTGCAGGAGAGAAGTCCATGTATTCAGTAAACTGTATTTTCAAAATTGCAGAATTAAAGAATTCGTACCAATGATAATAATTCAAATTTTCAAAATTACTATTATAAAAGAGTTATTAATAATTCAGTGGTAGACTTACCATATTAAAATCCTAACAGCAGAGTACCGACATAGAGTACACCCATGATGTTAAATTATACTTAAAACACAAAAAATAGTTAAATTATAAGTCAAATAAGAAATTATTCAAAAATTGTCTTTTCAGTTTAATTCTTTTATCACATGTGTAAGTCAAAGAATTAATAAAAACGAACTTCTTCAACTAAAAATAACCGCGAAAGAACTAAAAATTCGACGTGTTAGAATAATACAATCAAAAAGTAGTTTGAGATAACTGTACAAAATGATCATTGTTATAAACTTGGAAAGCTAATGTTGTTAAAAAAACTAAACATCTAGGAACAAAAATGAGATTAATGAGAACGAAGAATAACAAAAAAAATGAAGGTCCAAAATGACTTTTAATGTCTTGAACATATATATTTTTGGGCTATAGTGTTCAAATTATTTAAGATGATTCAAAGTTTGTACTTGCCAGTTGAAAAGTTTAAGAAAGAGAAAAATTACATAATATAGAAACTTGCCTCTTTCAGAATAATTTATACAAATTTTAAAGAAATAAGGTAAAGATAATGTCAAGTTGACGGTAGTGGGAATCAAAATGTAAAGTATTATTGAGCTATTAGTTTATCTCAATCAGCCTTTCGTGAAAATATCAGTTAACAAACATTTCGGTATATGATTTTTACAGAATGTAATCTTTATGGTAGTCCACATTTTGTTATATTATCAAAATATGAGTTTTAAGTTCAGTTAAAATTCCAGGAAAGCACATACAAATTCATGTGAACTATTCTTGCATTCTTCTACTGCTCAATTCTTAAAACCTTACCTTGGAAACCAAATACATATAACTACTTATTTTCAACAGAACTTAATAAAAATTAAGCTTTTTAACTACTCAGAACAATAAATCTAAGCACACAGAATAGTGTATTACGTATGTGAGAGGTCCAAAATCATAAGATAACTAATACTGTAGAGGTAGGAACAAAACTTGAATTCAGATTTTTATACAAAATATGGTTCAGAGGTGGGATAGAAATAAATACATATTAGTAGGCTCTAACGATGTCCTTGGGTAAAAGTTCATGCATTTGTATTGTGTTCTACTAAAAATATAATATATAGATAGATTGACTCACCTAAACCCAAAGCTGAAGCAATCCTCACCCAAGCCAAAAGTGTGATGATAATTCTCTCTTATGTCAAAGTAGGAAGGGAGCAGGCTGTGCATCAGTATACTTATTCCCCGTTGTAGAATCTTCATTAAATCAGAAATAACAAAAACACTCTAAAATCAGGATTTCGATTTCGATTTGCAAAACTCAAAACATACGTAGTGAATCAAGTAATAAAATAACATGAATCAAAGTGAATAACGATAGCCTGTATTGTCATTTTCACATCCAATTCCACCCCAATGACAACAGATGCTCCTCCCCTATTAACACTGAATCGATTGTTTTAAAATATGAGTTAGTAAACGGATTCGATAAATCAACTAAGTGTGGATAAAAAGTAGGCAGAAATATGAATTTAGGATTTTGTACCTATAGGTTTTCTCATTTCCATGCTCCATTATAGCCGTATGGTTTGTAGCTTTGGGTTTCTTAGGGCAAAATAATCTTCTATCTACATTTTAACATAATACTAACTCAAGACTAATATTATAGTTTTCCCCTTATAAATTTAGAATTTTAAAAGACATAAAATTTCAAGGTTATTATCTTTTTATTATCTAAAAGGTAACGAATTTTAGTTATCTACAGGGAAAATAATAGTATGACCAACTTAAGGGTAGGAAGTAACTATTCATGTTTAGTCGAGTTTGCATTCATGCTTGTTCTTATTCCTGTAGGATCTAATTTATCTATTGTTTATGGATGTTTTTATATATGTAAAGCTATATAGACATGTGTAGGTAGACTCTGTTCATTCTTAAATTCTTCCTCACAAATAGGTGGCTGCAGTTTCTCAATCAACTGCGACAATTTTATCCAGGCAAAGCACATTGCATGTTTATTCAACATTTTAATACTATTCAGAAACGGATATGAATGTATGATTTCATGTTCGAAGTTGTGTTCATACAGCAATAAATGCCCATAAGAGAAGACCATACTTACTGAGCTTTAAAAACTGAATAACCATGTTTTATTAATTTTAGATTCAAATCCATATAATAAATTCCAACAATGATCAGACAAACTATAACATTGTCTTATTTCCTATTCTCTAATACGAACATGTTATTCTTTGTGATAACTACATGCATGTAGAAAACAAATTGAACAACAAACTTATACAATCTGAAAAATGAAATCCAACAAACCAAATCCATAGCAATAAGTCCAATATGAAGGATAGTGTAAGGAGCATGACCATCCATTTTAAACAGTTAGTAATTACAAATTCACAGATCATTTTTCAAAGTTTTTAATACCAGACCTAATGACCAAATTAATAGCATAGACAACATTAGTGAGTGACTATTAAGATGAACATGGTAGGAATACAGATGTTTTTAAGCTAACACCATATCAATTTGGAAATTGAAACTGACAACTTACAGTTTGGACATGGAAGTATATCTTTGGCAACTGAAATCCAGACTAATCATCTATGAGTTCATTTACAAATTAGAACTCATCTGATACTGATGATATCAGTGAGCAATATATAAAAAAATGCGTCTAATCATGAATCAAAAAAACTGCAGTAGTTAAGAAGAGTTGAATGAAAAAGTTGGAAAAGAGGAAATGAAATGATTAAAAATGGAAATTACCATTTTGTTAGTGTAAGTGAATAACGATAGCCTGTATTGTCATTTTCACATCCAATTCCACCCCAATGACAGCAGATGCTCCTCCCCTATTAACAATGAATCGATTGTTTTAAAATATGAGTTAGTAAACAGATTCAATAAATCAACTAAGTGTGGATAAAAAGTAGGCAGAAATATGAATTTAGGATTTTGTACCTATAGGTTTTCTCATTTCCATGCTCCATTATAGCCGTATGGTCTGTAGCTTTGGGTTTCTCAAGGCAAAATAATCTTCTATCTACATTTTAAGATAATAATAACTCAAGACTAATATTAAAGTTTTCCCCTTATAAAATTAGAATCTTAAAAGACATAAAATTTCAAGGTTATTATCATTTTATTATCTAAAATGTAACGAATTTTAGTTATCTGCAGGGAAAATAATAGTATTACCAACTTAAGGGCAGAAAGTAACTATTCATGTTTAGTTGAGTTTGCATTCATGCTTGTTCTTATTCCTGTAGGATCTAATTTATCTATTGTTTATGGATGTTTTTATATATGTAAAGCTATATAGAAATATATAGCTAGACTCTATTCATTCTTAAATTCTTCCTCACAAATAGGTGGCTGTAGTTTGTCAATCAACTACGACAATTTTATCCAGGCAAAGCACATTGCATGTTTGTTTAACATTTTAATACTATTCATAAATGGATATGAATGTATGATTTCATGTTTGAAACTGTGTTCATACAGCAATAAATGCCCTTAAGAGAAGACCATACTTACTGAGCTTTAAAAACTGCATAACCATGTTTTATTAATTTTAGATTCAAATCCATATAATAAATTCCAACAATGATCAGACAAACTATAACATTGTCTTATTTCCTATTCTCTAATACAAACATGTTATTCTTTGTGATAACTACATGCATGTAGAAAACAAATTGAACAACAAACTTATACAATCTGAAAATTGAAATCCAACAAACCAAATCCATAGCAATAAGTCCAATATGAAGGATAATGTAAGGAGCATGACCATCCATTTTAAACAGTTAGTAATTACAAATTCACAGATCATTTTTCATAGTTTTTAATACCAGACCTAATGACCAAATTAATAGCATAGACAACATTAGTGAGTGACTGTTAAGATGAACTTGGTAGGAATACAGATGTTTTTAAGCTAACACCATATCAATTTGGAAATTGAAACTGACAACTTACAATTTGGACATGGAAGTATATCTTTGGTAACTGAAATCCAGACTATTCATCTATGAGTTCATTTACAAATTAAAACTCATCTGATACTGATGATATCAGTGAAGCAGTATACAAAAAAATGCGTATAATCGTGAATCAAAAAAACTGCAGTAGTTAAGAAGAGTTGAATGAAAAAGTTGGAAATGAGGAAATGAAAGGATTAAAAATGGAAATTACCATTTTGTTAATGTCGCGGTGAGTATGATAACTGGCGAGGTTCAGAGCCGACCATTAATGTGGATTTTTGAATGCCAAAATGGAATTGGGATATTGGGAAGAGGAAGGATCGATCTTTGATTGGGAAGAGAGGTTTGAATTATCAAGTGAGTCATAACCGTTGCCTCCAATCAAAATGGAATTGAGATATTGGGAAGAGGAAGGATCGATGTTTGATTGGGAAGAGAGGAAGATATTGGGAAGAGGAAGATCGATGTTTGATTGGGAAGAGAAGATAGAATTATCAAGTGAGTCATAACCGTTGCCTCCAAACTGAAATTGAAGGGAAAACAGCAGAGTATAAAATAAAAGGACATGTGTAATTCTACGATTAATTTGGATTCTGCTTTCCTTTATAAGTAATAGATTCTCTTTTTCTTTCTTTTATTCTAGCAATTACGTTCATTGTTATCTTTTAAATATTAAATTATAAAAGTGTGTCCTACTTTCTAAATCAACCAATTGACATTTTAGTTACTCCCAAGTACATTAATTAACTTTTCTCACTTTAAATAACTTATTACAGTAATTCCGCTCCTAAAACTTTTATTACTTTACATCTTATTTCATTCATTTCAGTATTCTTAATTATTTAATCCATATTTACATATAATCATTCTAGTCCATACATGAAGGAAGAGGAGAAAGTAGAAGAAGGGCGACGTTTGCATAGAAATCCAAAACGTAGAAATGGATGTAAATAAATACAATACTGTAAATAAACTGTAAATTTCTGAGAGTTCAGCATAACTTAATTAATAGTATTAATTATTGAATAAAATTACCTAGATGGGAATTTAGCGATAATATATTTTAAACTTAAAAGATATATAAATAAATCCACTAACATTGCTAGCTTTCCAAATCTCCCTATTTTTATTTCAGATCTGTCCCAAACATCTATATTCACCTCCCTTGTAATCCCTATCTGGAATTACAAATGGTATATTTACAGATCTATAATATTTGAAAAAGAAAAAGAAAAGATTTAGATCAGAAATAGAAAATAAAACTCAAATCTAGGGTTTTACCTTTGACATGGTCTACTGATTTGTACCAATTCCTGATTCCCTAATTAATTCTACTTTCTTTCTATTTGGATCTAAATTCGTGTGAATTAGATCTAAAATTTTGTTATTAAGAAAATGTAGAAGAGATAGAAAAATGGCAGAGCTTTTGTAGGAAAGAGAAAAGTAATGAAAATAAAAATGAGGCTCTGCACCTATATTTATAGTGGTTCAAATCAATGCTAACCATTAGATATAAAACCATAAAATCTAAAGCGTATGCTCAGTCTATGGACATTAAATTAATATGTTTTCTTCTGCATTTGTTTTTATTTCAAATTGATTCTCCAACAGTCTTTTCATTAATCACTTTCCCCTTCTCTCTCGCAATCTATGGAAACATATATTTTTAAATGTGACATTTCTTTTAAATAAGATTCCTGTATTAATCACCCAATTAATAGATTTCATACATACCTAGAATTAATTTACTATCCAATTAATCCCTCTGCACTGTGATTTCTTACCAAATTAATATGCCAACCAACACCGTATTAATTCGTCACATATATGCATAGTAATTTATTTTATTCCTATAATTATTGCATGCATATATTCTACAATTGAATTTTGAATCACAATCTTAATTATATATGTTACTATAAGTCTCCACATTTATTAATTGAAAATTGATTGCTTGCATAAATTACTCTTCCTCTATTTTATTCTCTTGCACTAACATATATGTTTCTAATCATATCAATTAGTTTCTATAATATATGTTCCCTATCTTGTCAGTTTCTGTCAAAAAATCACCTCTACTAATTAGTTGAATACTAATTTCCCTTTTAAGAAAAAACCATCAATTAGTCTTTTTAATTGATTTTATATAATTTCTCTCTCTAATTTATTTGTTATACAAATATATATATGTATTCCAAACAATATTAATTAGTTTCCCTATTTACAAACATTTCTTTATTTTAAAATTTCAAACGTGTATAACTTAATTAAATTATTTGCATATATAATTGTAATTTAATACGGGGTGCTACATATCCCTTTCCAAGATATGAAATACTAATGAAGCCATATCAACCATATAATAATTCCAAACCTATAAGCCACATAGCACTTCTAAATATGAAGTGGGCTTCTATAATATGTTTAAAAAGACGAATAGGCAGACTCTATCATTTATGACCTTAATTGAGGTAGATCCCATCATTTAAGACCTATTCCTAAGGTGGTGTCCTAACAATGTTGTCAATGGTCAGTGGGCCCTAGCTACGAGACCTCTAACCATTATTTAAGGCTTTTGACGTTTAATCTCTAAATATTACCACATTTACTGCCGATAAATTCGTAGTTATGTAACAAAAAGTACCCAAGCCATTTAGTAGAAATTTATTAGAAAATAGGCAGACTCTGGTCATTTAAAACCTTAACTAAGGCATATCCTATCATTTAAGACCTATCCCCAAGGCATGCTCCAAGATAGTACTATTATTATTTCATCTTTAGCAATGTAAGAAACGGTCCCAAGCCACTTAATACCACCAAATGGAAAATGGGTAGATCCCGTCATTTATGACCTACTTCCACAAGCGTGCTCTTCAATGGTACTATCTAGTTGTCATTGCTTGCAAATCTGATTGGGTTACTTAATACTTCTTTTATTAGGAAAGAGGAAGACTATATAGTCACTTAAGACCCTAAAGCTGAAGTGAACCGTTATCGAGATAACTTCTTTTGGTAGGGAGGTGGACCCTTCAACCACCTAAGACCTCAACACTCTAGTGAACCCTTTTTAGAGACATCCTCATTTATTTATCTATTTGGAACCTCACTAGGTTACTTAATACTTCTGTTTAGAAGAGAGGCAGACCCTTCAGTGACTTAAGACCTCAAACCAGAAGCGAACCCCTATAGAGATATCCCTCGCCGCTCCTAATTCCAAATTTGGACCATTTAATAGTTTCCAATTAAGAAAGCAAGCCCAATTTCTCACTTCATCATGGGTCGTTAGATTAGTGATGTCTCACATCAGCAGTATGTACACTCGACCATTGGTAGCCTTAAAGAGAAGGGTAGTCTTCCATCGACTAACTCTACTAACCTCGCATCACTAACTTTTAAGTCCAATTAACCATCTTAAGTCTGTATTTATAATATCTTAGGTAGATAATAGACTTAGCTTACTAATTCCCTTTTATTTAAGGTAATAAGATTAACCTATCCATATATCCTCGTTTAATGCTCACAAATGTCAATTTGTCTATAAAATCCTAACACACATTTCCTAAAACATTTATGTATCATTAATAATTTCAAATTAGTAACCTTTTTATCTATTCCATTTTTATCAATTCAACATCTTTATTTATCAGTCCCATTAATCCATTTACCTTATAAAATTACTATAACTCACATATTTATTATCATTTGTAACCTTTTAAAATTCTTTTCTCATTAGTTAATTATCTTGAAGCGAATATTGAGCATCGGTAACATTATTAGCTTTTTATTTAATTATTATAAGTACGGTAATTACATATAAACGTTTAATTTTATCAAATACGTTCTAATTACATATTTTCGTCATAGTATGTTTTCCATGTCAAATTATTGGAATCATATCAAAAAAGATTGTCCTCTATAATTTCCATAAATTAGTCGATTTAACTTAAAAATGTCGG
The DNA here is from genome assembly GCA_030765085.1 of Allium cepa. Taxonomy (NCBI): domain Eukaryota; kingdom Viridiplantae; phylum Streptophyta; class Magnoliopsida; order Asparagales; family Amaryllidaceae; genus Allium; species Allium cepa. The sequence goes on along the minus strand of CM060932.1, from coordinate 680,798,035 downwards.
AGACTACATTGTCCGAAATTACGAGGAATAATCATTTCTTTTTATTACTGAAACAGGCAGTGTAAACTATAATGAATTCATAATTTACACATCTTTTCTCTTTCTATTTGTATCTACTCCTTAGGCCAAATGTTGTATCATTCTAAAAGGGAATAAATCAAACTAATTTAAAAATATTGAACGGATCTAAATTTCAAAAATTCCAAATATAGAAATGTTTAATTCTAAAATGATTAGGGAAATAATTCAAATTTATAACATTTTTATGCAACCTATTACAAATCTAAAATAAATTTTATTCAAATTAATATTCTAATTTCATACTTTCGAGACTGATTTCCAAATCAGGTTGTATACAATGCTAAATAAATTCATAAACAAGAATATGTAGATGATATTTATTATATTCCTACCTGTTCAATTTGTTGTCTACAACTCATATATAATTATCCAGTTAGGCATAAAAATAAAATAAACACCAACATGATATTTTTCATATTATATAAATCTATGAAAATTCTCATTCACCTTTTAAAATGGATCCAAATCTCCATATCTGAAGTAGAACCTTTGATATATCTCCAAATCCTTTTTAATTCAAGAGATATGCATAAAAAGGTGTGTGTATATATACATTAGAACTATAGATCTGAGAAGACATTTGGAATTGGGAGAGAAAATAGATACAAATATACATGTATATAAATTACCTCAAATATGCATATGGTTGATTCTCTTCTCTTCTCCTTTTTATTAAATTTGTACTCTTGTCTGATTTGTATGAATGTAGATACAAATATCTTGTCTTTTATAATATAGAAAGAAAGTGAAGAGGAAGTAATGGTAGAGCTTCGCTACTACCTCTATAAAAATACGAGAAGAGAAGGGAGGGTTAGGCCTGAATTTATAAATATAAGAATCAACTAGAACAGTTCAATCGATATATATTAAATCCGGACCGTTGCGGCCTATGTTTAATGGAGCCCCCAGGTTGCTACCGGTTAACTGCCACCGGTTAACTGCCCTCGGGTGACCAGTCAACCACTAAGGGTCGACCATCCCTAGTGATGCGTCAGCCAATGGGCCAGGTTAATTAATATAAAAACATTAACTATTTCCTATTCAATTATTTTCGATTCGAATTCGTTTTTCATCCGTAACTTCTTCATTTGGACTTCGATCATCAAATTCAAAATATGAAAGTTGCTTAGAATCTCGCCATGAACGCAATGGTTCAAGTTTCATAGTCAAATTCCATTGTTTGCACAAATTCCATTTTGGAGCCTGATTAATTAAATAACTAACTAATTAAATAACTAACTTCAAATCACGGGGTGTTACACAATAATTACACCTAACGGGCTACATCTTCTACTAGTGTAGGCAACGTTAGGTCATGCACCATTTGCTAGTTTTTTTTTGTTAGGGACAAAGCTAGATAAACCTTAAGAGAAGTCTTCAAAAATTAATGTGGTATTCCATGGAGCTACGTCCACAATAGTTCGAGGAGCCAAGTCCTCTATAGTCTATGGAGCTGAGTTTATAAGAGTCAGAGGAGCTGAGTCCTTTAAAGTTCATGGAGCTAAGTCCACATAGGAAGCAGACAAGTAATAAATCCCTAAGGTAAGATAGAATTTGGTCGATCTATTATGATGGCATTATTAGGAATTACAGGAGTTCCTTGGTATGCATGACGACGAGGATGTGAAACAGCGTTGATGATGGATCTTGATGGGGTGCTAGGTTAGGGATACTAGTAGGGATAATATCTTGTCCAAAAAGGGGACTGTGGTACTTATACACACACGCACACGTACGTAGTTATGGTCTACATCTGGTAGATATGGCATATCATATGCGTACATGGAGTCGAGTCGACTAAGTAAAATAAAACAACATAACATGTGATGGAAGGCAATTGGCATAAACTAGTATTATGTGTAAAATATATAACTTACAGTCACTAGAACATTGTTCTGACCCCCTCTTTATCAAAACCCATAGGATAGCTTTAGAGGGACAAGTATTGGTGCAAGGCAAAAACATAGTATTGGTGCAAGGCAAAAACATTAGAATGATAGGTTTCCTTATGCATGCTCAATACTGACAAAGACATTAGATATTGGAAGTGTCAATCTTGGTACATAACTATATGATTTATTACAGTTTACTATTTCACTATGAGTTATATCGATAGTGCTTTGATATGCATTTATTCGTTTATTTACAGGTTACCAAACCAATAATCTATACTTTGTTAGACTTATGTTTTCCATTTAGAGAAACTTCAAGCTCATTGGGATACGATTTGTCATATTTGCTATTATAGCTTAGGTTAGTCGATCTTGGAAAATTAGAAAACATTGAATGAATATATTTGTATTTTTCCTATAAATATTGTAATGAACCGGATTTTCTACCCTCAAAAGTCGATTCTAATACGTCCACTGTATTACATGCCAAATACTCAAGTATCGGAAATACCGATTTGTTAGGCTGAACAAAGAAGGTAGAAGATAGAGAAAACTAAAACAAAATAGAATCATAGAATGCAACGAATAATATATAATACATCCATGATCTTTATAGAAAGGAAACAACTTTATTCATATATACAACGTCAGAGTACATTAGACTTATCCTAAATCATTAGAAAGTTATAGAAACTTATCCTCAAATTGATAAAAATGCAGACTCTATAATACAACGGAAGTAAAAATATATGAATATGTTTTGCATATCAAGTTCCTCTCCCGCTCCAAAAATATCTACCCAAACCTGGGAAAAGCACGTTCGATCTGATTCGAGCATTACATGGAATAATGGCCGGGTTAGTCCGGTAAACCAGTAAGAGTAAAACTCGATAACAAGTAACAACCATACTGATTTCTACATTTGAAAACTTTTCAAACAAAGGGTGTCTCGTAAGACCACATCGCACATAAAAAGGATGAGTTTTTACCTTACGATAACCAAAACATTTTATATCAAATACTGTGATATTATCATAGTGTCTAGGTTTAAAGTAATAGATAATATTGCTGAAATGCTTGTATCTCACATTCCAACATACTAGGCTCTATAACTGGAAATGTAAGGCAATTATTGGAGATTGAATTCCAACAAATGATTGGGCAACTTGGGTACCGCCTGCCATAATACACCTCTAAAAAATGCACTAAGGTCATACCTAACCATCCTGCCAACACAGAACCGACCTACCCCTTGCCGGAGAGTACCAAATATATCATCACCCCGATTTCTTTGCAACCATTAATCGAGCGCTCCCACGTACATGAATTCATTTATGATTGTGTATACATCTAGAAGGGTGAGGATATACCCTAATGAGTGTGACCCACATAGCCCTGCTGCATATCCTTTGTTTTAGTCGTTCTCGGTTGATGAGGCTTAAGGCTACGTTGTACCTTTCTGAATAGCAATCCATCTTGGAATTCTAACATTGCCCTCCAAGCGTCAATGCAATGCCAGCATTCATCCATACAAGTTCATTTTGGGTCTAAACGAAATCGAAGGCAATAACTCTACTACACTCATTTTGGAACCACCCTCAGGACTAGTAGTAGCAGCCTTTGCACTTCAAAGAGCATCATCTTAAATCATCATCAAGATGTCTTCCACTCAAACGTACATGTTGGTTCGGAGTGGTTTTTGGATATATAAATCCGATCATGGTCTATCCATACCAATAACCGATAATTTTCGGTTGACTCATTACCTATTCTTTTTGAAGTAAGTATCCGAGTCCTTTTCGAAAAATCAAATTCTACATTCATACTACCTAACTCAAATTAGGCCAAATTTGATTGTCGGTTATTTAACTATCAAATAACAACAAAAAATCTGGAGATTTAATTACCCAAAGTAACCGGTAAGCTTCAAAACCATTTTATTTATAGATCTCCTTTCCTAAACATTTATCAACATTTATATAATTATCTCCTTTACATAAGTATATTCACACGAAATTTATAAGATTTCCCATTTCGAAATCTCGTAAATGGATTTAACTACATTATTTAAATTGGAGAAAAGGATAACTCTAAGCACTATTCCTTCGGTGTTAAGTGTGAAAGGATGTTTCATATCACCATTTTTTAACCTCGAGAAACCCAAACTTCAAATTCCTGTTGTAATTATCTTTAGTAAATCCTTTTATAAATCTCCCTTACCCATTAAATCCTTTTTACTTTAACCCAAACTCATTTACAAGACATTTATCAATCTCTATATTCATTTATGAGACTATTTATAAATATTCAAACTCAGTTATATTAAATTCTTTATAAACTATCAAACTTTGTATAAAACTTCCTTTTATGGACATCCAAAACCGTTTCTAAAATTGTTTTATAATCATTCAAAACTATTTCTAAAACTCTTTTTATGAATACCCAAAATTATTCATAAACTTCTTTATATAATATTAAAAATAATTGTCAAATCATTCTTCAAATAACTTGTTCAAAATATTATAAGCTTGAAGACAAAAGAAAATGAAATATTAACTTTCTGAAACCAAACTAAAGCTTAATGACTACAATGGATCATTAAATTTGGGTTTACTTATCTAAGTTATATCGTGGGTATTGCCTAACATCAGATACGTAAGAGATACGCACATAATATACAATCAGCCACAGATAGATGTTCAGGTTACAAATACAGATATATCCATTATCGGTGAAAAATGTACATATAGATGTATATTCTATATGTTTAAGTTACCATGACCCGATTATTGAAATTAACTTCCTTGTATTTATCACGTTACGATAATCAACATTTGTGCTAAACATAAGTCAACTTACTTCCCTCCAAATGTTCCAATGTTTTATAATCACTACTTTAATTCATTTGGCTACTTAATGGTCCACACGAGAGATCCTTTGATTTGAAATCAATAAACCTTAAAAAAAATTGATTTAAAACATAACCTGTTTGCGCCAAAATTGGTCACAAAACCCTAATATCGTGAAAGCACTAGTGTATGAACACAGATCAACAGTATATGTTTACAAATTATAGATCTAAATAATGTAAAGGATAGAAATGAAGAATAACAAACTTAAAACGGAAAGAAGTAGACACAGACACAAGATTTATAGTGGTTTGGCTATCACCGACCTACGTCCACTTCAAAAGATAATCTTTCATTGACTTTGCTCGCTAGTTACAGTGGATTACAATAGTAATATTCGAGTACAAAAGTGAAATTTAAGTACAATGACGACTTCGGCAAAGTCTGGACGTAGCAGAATCAAAAAGTCCCTTTTCTATAGGCTTTGGGATGCTATTTATAGGCGTAGGCTGCAAATATCGCTCAGATCTTGGAAGATCTCTTTTGGCACGTATGTGGGCCCACGTGATTTATCCCATGTGAATTGCACTCGGTCCATTATTGATAAGAACCAATTTCATGTCGATCAAGATTTGGCCCGATCGAGTCGAAATTGAGTAGGAACATTCCTTAGGTCGTACGTAAGCTCCTATGAAAGTTTCATAGCATTCAGACTTGTAGATTGTGATTTACGATCGATGCAAATTTGGGTTTTATGAAGGCTATTTAGTTCGTATCGATCTGGGCATGTGCCTGCATGTTGAAGTGGCACTAACTCCTTGGATCGATCCACTTTTCATGCCGAGTAACTAAGTCTTTCACTGGAGTGTAACTTGTCTGCATCGATCACCTCTACCTTGTTCGCATCGATCGATTGTTCTGTTCGCATCGATCGTTGTTGCATGTTCGTATCGATCTATTGTTATGCTCATATCGATCGTTGTTGCACTATTCATATCTACTGCTGTTGCACTATTCGTATCGATTGTTGTTGCACTATTCGTGCTGTGTTTTCGATGGATACGAACAGGACGGTTGCATGGCGATGGATACGAACAAATGGATGCGAAATGATGGATACAAACAGATGGATGTGTGATGGATACGAACATATGGATGTGAAATGGACATGAACTGTAATGACCCCCAATTTTTACTAAATTTAAATTGATAATTAAATTAATTTTTGAATTTAAATCTATAAAATTTATTAGTAAATTGATTCGAGTTTTCCTAAATTCAAATAAAAAATATATTAAATCATATGAATTTAAATATTGTACATGTGTGATTTGGATTTAAATTTCAAGTAAATGGATGTACAATAATATGAATATATATGTATATATGTACATACATTGAGTTTGAGTTATTATTTTAACTAAATGGTTTAAAGACAAATTATAATGATAAAAATAAAAGTAAACAATTAATTTCTAAATCTTTAACAACAAATTTAATATGGAAATTCATCGATATTATAAAATAAATAAATATATAGTTTATACAAAATGAAGTAAAGATGTAATTTTAATATCATAATACAAATAAAACAAATAATAATAATAAAAGTAGAACTTCATTGTATTTTAAAGTAACAAAACAAAGATAGCAAAATATATAAAATAGTATGAAAATATAAAACAAAGCAAGATCAGACAGAAAACAAAAGAAAAGAAACATAAGTAAACTAAGTAATGCTAGCTAAAGCCATATCACTTTTAGTATATAGATATACATCTCAGCCTCCACAATCATAAACCTCCATAATAAAATAAACAAGAAGAAAGCAATACAAATATATACATATATTTTGTACAAGACATTAATGCAGCCCCCAAAACATGTATATCTGCAGCCATACCTCTAATGCACCTCAAATATTGTACAACATCACTTCAGCATGCTTAGCATTGTACTAGAAAAACCATATTTTATCACCTGTACAACTTGTAACCCCTGAACACATCTTTTCTTTTATTTATGCCAGCCTTCTCCTCTCAATTCGTCCACAAAGCTAAGTAAATCTGAGTAAGTATCATCTATAATTTAAAAACAACTTCAACTTAAAAACAAAATAGAAGATAACAGAAGGAGTTTCAGCTTGCTTCAGATTTTAATCCCAAAGCCTGAGATCAAGTGAAGACTTCAAGTTTCGGCTATTAAATTCAAAACCAGATTTCAACTTCAACTCTAACCTCAAAGCTTTAAACCATGATTTGGAAGGTGAGTAACCTCACTCTAAAAACAAATTTAAAAAGTGAAATTTTGATTTCATTTATGTATGTGGATGAGTATGCTTATATATATATATATATATATATATATATATATATATATATATATATAAATGCCTGTGAATATTGGAAGCCTATGTGTACAGGCTGTTACTCTTCTCTGTTCTCTGTTTGGAGTTTTCAAAAACAAGACATTGATTTGAAAATCCATTTCTACTTGATCTATTAAACATTTAGACTCAGGATATAAAAAAAAAGATGTTCGTTTGATCACAAACTAGTTTTAAAAAAATTTTATTTAAGTTAAACTATATTGGCTTGCCTCTGGGAATCAAAGAACTAAGCAAACTTGAATTTTTGCCAAAATTCAAACCCCTTAAAACATGAATTCAGAAACGCAGCCTGAATGCTTACATTTACCATGATTTTTAAAATGAAGATTTAGATTTATAGAATTAAGATTTGAGAGGAATTTGGGTTTGTCTGGAAAACTTGTTTTCGAGCATTTCCGGTGATCGCGAGGTCAAGGGTGGTCGGGGTTATGTGAGGTGGTGGAGGACCCTACGGGGGTGACTGGAAAAATGGTCGTAGATGGCCACGGCCAAGGTGGCGACAGCGGCTTGTGTTTGAAATTTTTAACCCTAGTTTTGACGAGGGTTCGTTCATTTCCTCTGATGGATCGAGTGCGACCGGGCTTTGGTGGATGGTAGCGGGGTGGTAGGCGAGGCCATGGCCGGAATTTCGTGACCTTTGGTGGGAGGAGCTCGGAGAACGACGCCGTGACAGGTTTGAGGAGCACCTGTTCTTTTTGGTTTCCAGGTTTTGACTTTCTGTTCGAATTTCGATTTCTGACCGATGGTGATGGTGTGATGGTTGAATTGTGTTGTCGCGATGATGTTTGATGCGTTGGAGGTTGTGGCGAAGGCCGGTGGTGATGGTCGGCGGTGTGCACGTGCACGAGCACGTTGGTCTGGGTTTGGGGGTGTTTTTTTTTTGGGGTTCGCCTGGATAGAGCAAGGGGGAGTCTCGCATCATACTCGAGTAATTCGAGTAGCATACTCAAAGCAAGGAAGAAGGGGCTCGAGTCAAAGTTATTTACAGGTTTTCAACCTGAAACTGTTTTCTGGTTTGGGAATTTTAAACCAAAATTTAAATTTTAAATCAAGGTTTTAAAACTGAGGTTTAAATCAAAATGTAAATAAAAAATTCAAGTTTAAATTGGAACTTAGTTTGTAAATAACATAAAGTTTTAAATTCAATTTGGTTTAATAATTTCAAAGCAATTAAGTGTATTAAAGAAGTTTGATTTCAAAAATGGAATTGAATTTTAAATGGAAGATTTGAACAAGCTGAAATTTAAAAGTTTAAACCTAAAATAAATTATAAACCTGATTTCGAGATTTTGAAATTAATTAAGTTTTATAACTTAAGTATTTAAAAATAAGTTTAAATTTAAATTGAAATTCAAAAAGGAAAATTTGAAATCGATGGTTTCAAACATATTGTGAATAATAGTTAAACTATCAATATGGATGAGTTTACTTTAATTAGTGAAGACTAATGAATTCTTAAAGGGTTAATCAATTTGTCATCAATAATGATTAATATAAGTAAATTTCTTTAGAAAAGTAATTAAAGAAATTTAATAGTTAATGAAAGTCATTGACTAAGATTATTGAAAAAAAAATCAATGTGATTAAATTTAACAATAAATTTAGATTTATTTAAATTAATAACAATCATTGTGTAATTGTTAAGTATGATCACTTAATATAAGTAATTGAGGAATGAATTGTTCAGTGTAAGCAAGTGAGTTAATTAATCTAGAACAATCATTTGACAAATTGGAAAAAAATATGATTACTTAGAAAGTAAATTATAGGTAATTGGTGGATGTAGTAAATTGAATGATAATTAGAAATTTGAGTATAATTATTTATTAATGATTAAAGAATTAATTAATAATTGTGATTAATTAAGATAAATTAATTAATTAAGGGTTAAATTGATTCATTAATTAAGATTGATTAGTCCATAATTAAAAAATAAATTTATAAATTATAAAAGGGGATTTTATTCTAAAATAAATTGTAATTAACTTAGGATAATTAACCCAGATTTTTAATTAATACAGTTGATTTAAATTTATCAGTCAACAAATAAATTTTACTTGTGAATGTTTAAACTTGACTGAATAATTAAAATTGTTTGATATCCCTGATATTGATGCTTTGTGATATGTCTTGATTTGTGTTATGATCTGGAATGTAATTTATTTATCTGAGATAAATGTAATTATTATTTGTGATATATATATCTGTGTTCTGTGAATAAAAGATAAGCATTATGGTTTATACCGCTTATCAGATGTAAGCGTTATAGTTTATACCGCTTATCAAATAAATTTCTGTATTTGATCTGTGATGGTTAAATGATTGTGCACTATTGTGTTAAACCCCTGGACCACACTTATACACACACAGTTATGGATTTCACGAGGAAATCAGTTAAGTCGCAGATTTTTGAAATAGTTTTAAATTTGAATTTTTAAATTCAAATGTTTTGGAAATGGAATCGCAATAAATACGAAAAGCTTTAGCAATGGAATTTCGAGGTAATTTTTTTTCTTAATTACTTGATTGAGTTTTGGAATTTAAATATTTTGATTTAAAATTGAATTCAATATTTGAAATTGAATTCTATGATCTGGAAACTAGGGACTAAAGATGTTATATCAGTTTACATGGGTTAAACTATTTTAAAGGTATTGATTTGGGAATTTGAATTCAAAGGCTTTAACTCGTGTAAATAAATTGGATCTTTCTGAAATGAAACTATTGTTTTTTTATATAATAAAAGCTTTCATATAGGAAGTGAACTTCCAAGTTGTGTTAAAAAGGATTTCAAGTTAAAAATGAAAAATGATTTCCCAAGTTAAGGAAACTGTTTGAAAGCTATAAGTTAAATCTTGATTTAAAGATTTAAATGAATTAATCCAATTAAGATGAAATTGTTTTGAAATCCGGGAATGATTCTTTGTGAAACTAGGTGAACTTTATGAGGTAAATCTTTTGTTTAAAAGATTTGAAATGGTAATTGGTTTAAACCATTTGAAAGTAAGTTTTGAATTATTAAATTGTGACTTAATTGAAATCCCATATCCATATGTGTTAAATATTTAGCTCACTATTCGGGTTAGCCGGGAAAAGACCTTTGTGTCGTATAACTCATTCCGAATATGTGATTCGACATTTGTGGATAGCATTTGAAGACCGGTGGTGAAGACCAGGTATTTGCCAAGGCGATAGGATGACCTATCGATTGTCTCTGCACCGAGTCGCGTCGGTATAGAGATTCCCTAAGTGATGGGAAGTCCGATCGGGATTGTGAATGCCCGGATTTCAAGGACTTCTTTGGAAGTGCCTTCGGTTCTGTTCGAACCCAGAACAAACTTGTATGGATCGTATGTCTGACATTACAAATTGAGATATAAAGCAGATTTCTGTCAAATATATTTCCGTTGGTGGCGGAAAATTTATTCTATTAGCTTAACACCCTTATAGGTTATGTAGTTGAAGGTTATCAGCAATATATTCCCAATTAGGTAATGTGGCATGCTGAATGTTGCTGATCATTTATTGATCGAAGCATGGCTTTATGAAAAGCGTAGCTTTGTGGACGAGACTTCATCGGACCTCACACCCCGGAATGGTCAAAACAGGAAAGATGCAGCAAGGTTATTGGGGGTAGCACCCCTTAGGGTATGTGCATTTCCTTCTGGATAGAAGTGGTATCATGGTATGGAGCACAGATACTTAACTTATGTGGATATCGCAAATATATATATATATATATATATATATATATATATATATATATATATATATATATCTTACTTTGTGATTGTTGTTGGGGCCCCGGTTAAAGGTTGGTTACAACCGGAAGATGGCATACTCGTGTCAGTAGATACCCAGTTAAGGGTAACCCGGCCTTGTGTTGGTAGAGATCCGGTTAGGTTCTCGGGAACGTCCTTCCAGAGACGTTCTCATGTGGCAATGGGAAGTTCCTTGGCCTGACCATTTGTTGGAAATCCAAAGAAACAATACGAGCCTTGTACAGTATTAGTTGTATAACCTGCCATGGAATGTGGTGGTAACCTGCTATTGAACATGGTAGCTATAGTAGGCATACGATAATGGTCGTATGTTGGCTAAGATTTATATTCTACTTTCGAAATGTTTTTCTGCATTTTGCACTTATAGTAATAATATCAAGAAAATTGCATATCAAGCATGTTTGACCATCATAAGAAGAAATCTTCTCCAATTCTGCGTTTGCATTGTGTGTGTGGAGGGAGGTCTTATGGTAGTTTCATTTCTAAAAGCATTACGAATTGACTTTAAAATCTTTTGTTGATCGTTTTAAAAGAGAAACTGTTTTTGTTACTCATACCAGTCCCATGACTGATCCGGAGTTTATTGTTTCTTTCCTCAACTCTGGGTGCTCAAAATTTTTCTACACGAGCAGTCTAGAGTTGGGTTTTTCAGATAGCTAGGTTCGGTATATTATCTGGAGTTAGTTCAGTCTTTGGATCAGACTGCATTTGCTTATCTTTGTGCATACTTATTGGGAGTTCGAGTTACTGCTGGATTGGATTTTGGAAATGGAGTTGCAGTTTTTGGAGTTCTTCCTTGAAGACTATCTTAGAGTTATTTGTTCCGCTGCTGGTGTTATCATTTTCTTTTCCGCTGCTATTTTATTGTATCATATCTCTGATGTATATTGATATCTATTGGATCATCTGTTGTATCAGATATTGTATCAAAGCTGTATATCAATGTATTATTCTTTTATTCCGCGTGTTGTTTACTTAATGTTGTTATAAGCTCTGGCGAATCGGATTTGAACGGTCGAATCTATGGCATTCGAATACGATATGAAGTATGAATGTCGATTTTCGAGCGCGAAAAAAATCCCGTTCGTCACATGTGGTATCAGAGCTAAGGTTAAACTTTGGCTCAGGAGTATAACACATTAGCAGCTCATTAGAGATAGGGTGAAGTAAACCCTCTAATGAGTATCCCTAAGATATCTGTTTGAATGCCTCGGCAAATTCTCTTACTATCCACTGATAGTGAGTATGAGTGCAAGAAGAAAACGAGATAGGGGACAGGGGGATACGACTATAAATGGTCGATACTCTGTAACAACGGAAACGGTCTTTCTTATCAACTTCCTTTAATTCATCTTTTCAAATTCTTTTGATTTCTTCGTGACAGCTCCAGAAAGAAGTTTCGATGTGATGATGGCCCTACGAATCGTTGTAGAAACTTTTACTTCATATTCATCAGTTTCTTATCAGTTTTTGATTTAAACTTTAATGAATATGAATTTGAAAATTGAAATTGGAAATTTTAAATGAATTAGAAATTTTAAATAGAGTTAAAATTGATTAATGAAATATAAGGATAGATTTGAATTATGGCGATAAAATGATTTTGTTTAAAACCAAATTTTGAATTTCTGTTATAACTTGTTGGGTAGAATAAAATCTGAAATATAAACTTTGATGTATTTCTCAACCTATAAAATTCTAAAACCATTAGGATCTTAATATTTAGATTTTGATTTTAATTGTAGAGAACAAATAGCATCAGCCGAGGTGGAAAGGCCAGAAGGGTTGGTGATTTTGGTTCATCTACTAGGATTCGGAATGATTTGGGTGAACCATCAGTACGTGAGGAGGTGCCAGAGGAGCCTGTGGTGCAGCCACAACCTCAAGTTGAAGAACCCAAGGAGGAGTCCGGGAATGAAGAAGAATTTGAAGAAGAATTCGAGGAAGAATTTGAAGAAGAATTCGAAGAGGAATTTGAGGAAGAGTTTGAGGTGGAAGAAGAACCTGAAATTGAGGTAGAGTCCGAAGGTGATGAAGCAATTTATTGGGATTTAAATGATGCTATAGAGGATGATGATGCCATAGAGGACGAGGAGCTAGATGGTGGAGGTTTTATTCCGGTAGAGTCTGACCCAGAGGAAGTTTTTGAGACGGACGATGAAGCTGAAGTTATAGAACTATCAGGGCCTGAGAGAGGAAGCTCTGACAGTGAAGATCTGTAGTTGGTTGGATTGACTTCTTTTGGTTAAGGTATGTTTATGTACGTGTTTTGGAATTAGAATTGTGGTGAAGGTTGGATGTTAGTAGGGTTATGTATGACTATAGCTTGTGTACTAATATTATGAGTAGTATTTAACCTAAGATATATTATGAATTACCCCAAAATATCCATGTGTTTACTAGTATAGTTTGAAATGGCATTGGTCTATTCTGTGTGTGTATAATTCGTGAAACGAGCTATGTAATTTCGAGGACGAAATTCTTTTAAGGGGGGAAGTCTGTAACGATCCCGAATTTTTACTAAATTTAAATTGATAATTAAATTAATTTTTGAATTAAAATCTATAAAATTTATTAGTAAATTGATTCGAGTTTCCCTAAATTCAAATAAAAAATATATTAAATCGTATGAATTTAAATATTGTACATATGTGATTTGGATTTAAATTTCAAGTAAATGGATTTACAATAATATGAATATATATGTATATATGTACATACATTGAGTTTGAGTTATTGTTTTAACTAAATGGTTTAAAGACAAATTATAATGATAAAAATAAAAGTAAACAATTAATTGCTAAAGTTTTAACAACAAATTTAATATGGAAATTCATCGATATTATAAAATAAATAAATATATAGTTTATACAAAATGAAGTAAAGATGTAATTTAATATCATAATACAAATAAAACAAACAATAATAATAAAAGTAGAACTTCATTCTATTTTAAAGTAACAAAACAAAGATAGCAAAATATATAAAATAGTATGAAAATATAAAACAAAGCAAGATCAGACACAAAACAAAAGAAAAGAAACATAAGTAAACTAAGTAATGCTAGCTAAATCCATATCACTTGTAATATATAAATATACATCTCAGCCTCCACAATCATAAACCTGCATAATAAAATAAACAAGAAGAAAGCAATATAAATAATACATATATTTGTACAAGACATTAATGCAGCCCCCAAAACATGTATATCTGCAGCCATACCTCTAATGCACCTCAAATTTAATACAACATCACTTCAGCATGCTTAGCATTGTACTAGAAAAACCATATTTTATAACATGTACAACTTGTAACCCCTGAACACATCTTTTCTTCTCTTTATACCAGCCTTCTCCTCTCAATTCGTCCACAAAGCTAAGTAAATATGAGTAAGTATCATCTATAATTTAAAAACAAATTCAACTTAAAAACAAAACAGAAGATAACAGAAGGAGTTTCAGCTTGCTTCAGATTTTAATCCCAAAGCCTGAGATCAAGTGAAGACTTCAAGTTTCAGTTATTAAATTCAAAACCAGATTTCAACTTCAACTCCAACCTCAAAGCTTTAAACCATGATTTGGAAGGTGAATAACCTCACTCTAAAAACAAATTTAAAAAGTGAAATTTAGATTTCATTTATGTATGTGGATGAGTATGCTTAAATTTATATATATATATATATATATATATATATATATATATATATAAATGCATGTGAATATTGGAAGCCTATGTGTACAGGATATTACTCTTCTCTGTTCTCTGTTTGGAGTTTTCAAAAACATGATTTTGATTTGAAAATCTATTTCTACTTGATCTATTAAATATTTAGACTCAGGACAAAAAAAAAAGATGTTCATTTGATCACAAACTAGTTTTTTAAAAAAATTTATTTAAGTTAAACTCTATTGGCTTGCCTCTGGGAATCAAAGAAATGAGCAAACTTGAATTTTTGCCAATATTCAAACCCCTTAAAACATGAATTCAGAAACGCAGCCTGAATGCTTACATTTACCATGATTATTAAAACGAAGATTTAGATTTTTAGAATTAAGATTTGAGAGGAATTTGGGTTTGCTTGGAAAACTTTTTTTCGAGCATTTTCGGTGATCGCGAGGTCAAGGGTGGTCGGGGTTATGTGAGGTGGCAGAGGACCCTATGGGGGTGACTGGAAAAATGGTCGTAGATGGCCACGGCCACGGTGGCGACAGCGGCTTGTGTTTGAAATTTTAACCCTAGTTTTGACGAGGGTTCGTTCTTGGATTCGTTCGTTTCCTCTAATGGATCGAGTGCGACCGGGCTTTGGTGGATTGTAGCGGGGTGGTAGGCGAGGCCGTGGTCGGAATTTCGTGACCTTCGGTGAGAGGAGCTCGGAGAACGACGCCGTGACAGGTTTGAGGAGCACCTATTCTTTTTGGTTTCTAGGTTTCGACTTTCTGTTCGAATTTCGATTTCTGACCGATGGTGATGGTGTGATGGTTGAAGTGTGTTGCCGCGATAATGTTAGATGCGTTGGAGGTTGTGGCGAAGACAGGTGGTGATGGTCGGCGGTGTGCACGTGTACGAGCACGTTGGTCTGGGCTTGGGGGTGGTTTTTCTTTTGGGTTTGCCTGGATAGAGCAAGGAGGAGTCTCGTGTCATACCCGAGTAATTCGAGTAGCATACTCGAAGCAAGGAAGAAGGGGTCGAGTCAAAGTTATTTACAGGTTTTCAACCTGAAACTGTTTTCTGGTTTGGGAATTTTAAACAAAAATTTAAATTTTAAATCAAGGTTTTGAAACTAAGGTTTAAATCAAAATGTAAATAAAAAAATTCTAGTTTAAATTGGAACTTAGTTTGTAAATAACATAAAGTTTTAAATTCAATTTGGTTTAATAATTTCAAAGTAATTAAGTGTATTAAAGAAGTTTGATTTCAAAAATGGAATTGAATTGTAAATGGAAGATTTAAACAAGCTGAAATTTAAAAGGTTAAACCTAAAATAAATTATAAACCTGATTTCGAGATTTTGAAATTAATTAACTTTTATAACTTAAGTATTTAAAAATAAGTTTAAATTTAAATTGAAATTCAAAAAGGAAAATTTGAAATCGATGGTTTCAAACATATTGTGAATAATAGTTAAACTATCAATATGGATGAGTTTACTTTAATTAGTGAAGGCTAATGAATTCTTAAAGGGTTAATCAATTTATCATCAATAATGATTAATATAAGTAAATTTCTTTAGAAAAGTAATTAAAGAAATTTAATAGTTAATAAAAGTCATTGACTAAGATTATTGAAAAAAAAATCAATGTGATTAAATTTAACAATAAATTTAGATTTATTTAAATTAATAACAATCATTATGTAATTGTTAAGTATGATTACTTAATATAAGTAATTGAGGAATGAATTGTTCAGTGTAAGCAAGTGAGTTAATTAATCTAGAACAATCTTGACAAATTGAAAAAAGACATGATTACTTAGAAAGTAAATAATAGGTAATTGGTGGATGTAGTGAATTGAATGATAATTAGAAATTTGAGTATAATTATTTATTAATAATTAAAGAATTAGTTAATAATTGTGATCAATTAAGATAAATTAATTAATTAAGGGTTAAATTGATTCATTAATTAAGATTGATTAGTCCATAATTAAAAAATGAATTTATAAATGATAAAAGGGGATTTTATTTTAAAATAAATTGTAATTAACTTAGGATAATTAACCCAGATTTTTAATTAATACAGTTGATTTAAATTTATCAGTCAACAAATAAATTTTACTTGTGAATGTTTAAACTTGACTGAATAATTAAAATTGTTTGATATCCCTTATATTGATGCTTTGTGATATTTCTTGATTTATGTTATGATCTGGAATGTAATTTATTTATCTGAGATAAATGTAATTATTATTTGTGATATATATATCTGTGTTCTGTGAATAAAAGATAAGCATTATGGTTTATACCGCTTATCAGATGTAAGCGTTATAGTTTATACCGCTTATCAAATAAATTTCTGTATTTGATCTGTGATGGTTAAATGATTGTGCAATATTGTGTTAAACCCCTGGACCACACTTATACACATACAGTTATGGATTTCACGAGGAAATCAGTTAAGTCGCAGATTTTTGAAATAGTTTTAAATTTGAATTTTTAAACTCAAATGTTTTGGAAATGGAGTCGAAATAAATGTGAAAAGCTTTAGGAATGGAATTTCAAGATTTTTTTTTAAATTACTTGATTGAGTTTTGGAATTTAAATATTTTGATTTAAATTTGAATTCAATATTTGAAATTGAATTCTATGATCTGGAAACTAGGGACTAAAGATGTTATACCAGTTTATATGGGTTAAACTATTTTAAAGGTATTGATTTGGGAATTTGAATTCAAAGGCTTTAACTCGTGTAAATAAAATTGGATCTTTCTGAAATGAAACTATTGTTTTTTATATAGTAAAAGCTTTCATATAGGAAGTGAACTTCCAAATTGTGTTAAAAAGGATTTCAAGTTAAAAATGAAAAATGATTTCCCAAGTTATGGAAACTGTTTGAAAGTTATAAGATAAATCTTGAATTAAATGAATTAATCCAATTAAGATGAAATTGTTTTGAAATCCGGGAATGAATCTTTGTGAAACTAGGTAAACTTTATAAGGTAATTTTTTTTAAAGATTTGAAATGGTAATTGGTTTAAACCATTTGAAAGTAAGTTTTGAATTATTAAGTTGTGACTTAATTGAAATCCCATATACATATGTTTTAAATATTGCGCTCACTATTCGGTTTAGCCGGGAAAAGACCTTTCTGTCGTATAACCCATTCCGAATATGTGATTCGACGTTTATGGATAGCATTTGAAGAACGGTGGTGAAGACCGGGTATTTGCAAAAGCGATAGGATGACCTATCGATTGTCTCTGCTCCGAGTCGCACCGGTATAGAGATTCCCTAAGTGATGGGAAGTCCGATCGAGATTGTTAACGCCCGAATTTCAAGGACTTCTTTGGAAGTGCCTTTGGTTCTGTTCGAACCCAGAACAGACTTGTATGGATCGTACGTCTGACATTACAAATTGAGATATAAAGAAGATTTCTTTCAAATACATTTCCGTTGGTGGCGGAGAAATTATTCTCTTAGCTTAACACCATTAGAGGTTATGTAGTTAAAGGTTATCAACAATATATTCTCAATTTGGTAATGTGGCATGCTAAGTGTTGCTGATCATTTGTTGATCGAAGCATGGCTTTGTGAAAAGCGTTGCTTTATGGATGAGACTTCGTCGGACCTCACACCCCGGAACGGTCAAAACAGGAAAGATGCAGCAAGGTTATTGGGGGTAGCACCCATTAGGGTATGTGCATTTCCTTCTGGATAGAAGTGGTATCATGGTATGGAGCCCAGATACTTAACTTTTATGGATATCGCAAATATATATATATATATATATATATATATATATATATATATATATATATCTTACTTTGTGATTGTTGTTGGGGCCCGGTTAAAGGTTGGTTACAACTGGGAGATGGCATATTCGTGTCAGTAGTTACCCAGTTATGGGTAACCCGGCCTTGTGTTGGCAGAGATCCGGTTAGGTTCTCGAGAACGTCCTTCCAGAGGCGTTCTCATGTGGCAATGGGAAGTTCCTTGGCCTGACCATTTGTTGGAAATCCAAAGAAACGATACGAGCCTTGTACAGTATTAGTTGTATAACCTGACATGGAATGTGGCGGTAACCTGCTATTGAACATGGTAGCTATAGTAGGCATATGATAATGGTCGTATGTTGGCTAAGATTTATATTCTACTTTCGAAATGTTTTTCTGCACTTTGTACTTATAGTAATAATATCAAGGAAATTGCGTATCAAGCATGTTTGACTATCATAAGAAGAAATCTCCTCCAATTCTGCGTTTGCATTGTGTGTGTGGCGGGAGGTCTTATGGTAGTTTCATTTCTAAAAGCATTGCGAATTGACTTTAAAATCTTTTGTTGATCGTTTTAAAAGACCAACTGTTTTTTTACTCATACCAGTCCCATGACTGATCCGGAGTTTATTGTTTCTTTCCTAAACTATGGGTGCTCAAAATTTTTCTACAAGAGCAGCCTAGAGTTGGGTTTTTCAGATAGCTAGGTTCTGTAGATTACCTGGAGTTAGTTTAGTCTTTGGATCAGACTGCATTTGTTTATCTTTTTGCATACTTATTGGGGGTTCGAGTTACTGCTGGATTGGATTTTGGAAATGTAGTTGCAGTTTTTGGAGTTCTTCCTTGAAGACTATCTTAGAGTTATTTGTTCCGCTGCTGGTGTTATCATTTTCTTTTCCGCTGCTATTTTATTATATCATATCTCTGATGTATATTGATATCTATTGGATCATCTGTTGTATCAGATATTGTATCAAAGCTGTATATCAATGTATTATTCTTTTATTTCGCTGTGTTGTTTACTTAATGTTGTTATAAGCTCCGGCGAATCGGATTTGAACGGTGGAATCTATGGCATTCAAATACGATATGAAGTATGAATGTCGATTTTCGAGCGCGAAAAAATCCCGTTCTTCACATGAACAGATGGATGTGAAATGATGGATACGAGTAGATGGATGTGAAATGATGGATGCGAACAGATGGATGCATGTGAGTTGATTTCCTTGGTTTGCATCGATCATATCTTGAGCATATGAACTTTGACTGACTTCAAACTCAAAATGTAGCCTTTAATATCTTTTTTGGTCCTGTCACATTAATTGTAGCTCAATCCGAACTCGGACAAAATTTATCGATATCCATAGTAGACTTGTGCATTAACGATCTCCAGGACGAACTATCCTCGGTTTCCAGTCAATTTCTTGGTGTCACGGCCTTGCCAAAAGGTAGGATAACATTTGCCACCCAAAATATGTCTTTTGTTAAAAGGCGTGTTTTGAATAGCTTCAAATCCAATATCATGAGTCCCGTTTTATCCGTAGCTATAGTATCCTCAATCAAGTTCGTGGCTGTTCGAAGCCGAATCAGTGTCCATTTAAACTTTTGGAAGTCAGTAATCAAATCCTGTGGCCTCTTTGGACCATTGATGGCCACTTCGGACA
This sequence comes from Allium cepa, assembly GCA_030765085.1. Lineage (NCBI taxonomy): Eukaryota > Viridiplantae > Streptophyta > Magnoliopsida > Asparagales > Amaryllidaceae > Allium > Allium cepa. The sequence goes on along the minus strand of CM060932.1, from coordinate 680,777,947 downwards.
CTTGCTAAGTCCATTCCAAACTTAACGATCAAATAGAATGATTCTATCGTGCTCCGATGTTGCTTTCTATCCTTTGCACTTTGGCCCTAGCCAGGGCATATAACGATGTCTTGGTCCTTCTAGAACGATCGTAGCTCGTCTAAGCTCTTGCTAGATCTCATCCTGTCACTCTTCGGTGAAGGGGAAACAGCGTCGAGTGAGCCGATCCTGTCACTCTTTGGTGAATCGGCGGCAACCCCTGCACTCCGGTTCAGCGTGCCTGAACATCAAGCGATGTCATGGCCTAAATCCTAGGTCGATTTTAGGCATTTCGGGCTCTTATCGAACACCGATCCAATCACTCTCTGGTTAATGGGGAACGACGTTAAGTGAGTTGATCATGTCGCTCTCCGACGAAACAACTCACTTCTGGCACTCCAGACCCTATCTATCTGGGTAAGGTCATAAAGCGATCAATTTAAAGACTTTAAATATTCATCCTTTAACTTTCCGCTCAAAGGTTTATTTTATGAAATTCAAGTTCATTTATTAAAATCAAATTCCAAATGTTCAGTCACAAACAAAGGAAAAGTTAAATACTACCTCTCCTGATAGAGCGGTCTATTACCATCTCATAGTGTGCTTGGGGATTTCTCCGGTTCCCTTACATGTGTAAGTGGAATAGTCGTTTTATTTTGAAGTCAAATCTTAGAAATTTATATAATCGACCAAATTTCAAGTCCTGAATTTGGCCCTTGCCATTGTGATCAACTGATGACGACTCGTGACCCCGATCCAGGAGTAGTTCTATTGGGTGTAGGTGGTAGTTGCTTAGGTCCTACGGCCACTGTCCGATCTCTCACGTAATGTGGCAATCTACCACTTCCGACATGTTCTTTGCCCTCATCCTTCAAATGGCGACATTTATTGGTAGTATGCCCTTCCAACCCATGGGATATGCAATACTTTCCACTTCTATGTTCCCGTTCTATGGGATTTCTCCTGGGTGGTTTTCGATAGGGTAGCTGCCCTCGAGTCTCCATGTAAATCTATCCAGGTTTGCCATCAAGTCAGCGTATTGTTTAAATCTGGGTTCTCGGAATTTCTTCCATTTGTCAGGACCATAGTATCTGTCATCTTGCTTCCGCTTTCCTTTGTCTGTTCCAGACTGTTCTTTGTAGTTTCCTTAGCTTTGTACAACATTTATTTCCTGCCTCTCGGTGCGTGAATCCTCTAACTAAATAAATCTTTCAACTTCATGATAGAATTCTCCATGGTCTTATGGCAGGTCTCTTACTAAAGAACCCTTAAGTTTTGTACCTTCTGCAGCTCCTGCTACCGCCGCCATCAAAATCATCGATGGATCCGGCCGATCAACCGAAGTGACCTTTGCATTGAATCGTAATAGAAAATTTCTTATGGACTCTCTGATCCTCTATTTCATCAACGCTAAGGTCATCACACTCTTAGGTCACTTCATGTGGACCCTAAACTTCCTCATGAAGCTCCATTGGTCTCTGTAACTCTAGCTTCCTTGTCTTATGATTGATCCATTCTCTAGCTTCCTGAACCAAAGCGCGGCAAAATCTATCAAATATAGAGCGAAACATCGTGCCATCACTTCCTTGGATGCCCTCAGCACTTCCATATGCCCGATATATCTAGTAATATGTATGGTCGAGACTGATTTTCAATCAAAAGCTTCAAACATGGGCAACTTGAATTTTGGAGGATTCCTTGCATTTTTGATATTCGGAGTGAACAGACTCCGACTAACTTCCTCTAAGCCTCCGCTCGACAATCCTCCTTCATAATACGTCGACTAGTCCAGCCATTCATTCGTCTCCATCCAAGGGCTATCTCCTTAGCATGTTTCCATCCCGCCCACCATGTCCCAAAGGGTGTTCTGCATAATATTCTTCATGTGGCTCACTCACATTGGTGTTGGCTATAGCCTGTTGAGCGCCATCTATGGGTCTTCCAATGTCAGATCTCAAGGATCTTCCCCTAAGTCCTTGTTGATTGCATTCAAGTCCTTCGTTATGATATTGGATCTGACCTCCATTGGTCTCTGTAACTCTAGCTCCTTGTCTTATGTTTGCAACAATTGTATTCGATCCAAGGTTTTGTGCTTCGGCTGCTCTCATCTGCTCAAAGAAGCTCTGCATCGTTTCTTGAAGCTCTGCATCAGTCTTTCATGCATTGAATCCATCAAAGCCACCATCTCGTCCCTGGTGATGTACATCGAAGCTTGTCCTTCTCCAACTTCAGAAGATGCCTTTTGACTTCCCCTCTTGTTGGCTCCTTTCTGCTCCATGTCTTCTACTTAATTTCCTTGTCATAACTTTTCAGATCTAAATCCTTAAACCGTCAAATCCAATATCCAAGCGGTAGAATCCCCGAGTTCATCTCTTAGTGAAAGCACTAAAGTGTTTGCACCAAAATTGGTCACAAACCTCAAATATCGTGAAAGCACCAATGTATGAACACAGATCAGCAGACTACAGATTATAAATCCAAATAACGTAGAGGATAAGAATGAAAAATGCAAATTTAAAATGGAAAGAAGTAGAAAGAGACACAAGATTTATAGTGGTTCGGCTATCTCTCGCCTACGTTCACTTCAAAAGATAGTCTTTTATTAACTATGCTCGCTGGTTACAGCGGATTACATTAGTAATTTTCGAGTACAACAGTGAAGTTAAAGTACAATGATGACTTCACAGAGCCTGGACGTAGCAGAATCAAAAGACCCTTTTCTACAGGCTTTGGGTTGTTATTTACAGGTGTAGGCTGCAAATATCTAGCTCAGATCTCGGGAGACCTCTTCTGGCACGTGTGTGGGCCCACGCGATCGATACCATGTGATTTTCACTTGGTCTGTGATCGATACAAACCAATTTCATATCGATTAAGATTTGGCCTAATGGATACAAAATTGAGTAGGATCATTCTTTAGATTGTACGTAAGCTTCTGTGAAAATTTGGTAGCATTTGGACTTGTAGATTGTAAGTTATGATCGACGCAAATTTGGGTTTTATGTAGGCTGTTTAGTTAATATCGATCCTCCTCGTATCGATCTATTCGTATCGATTTGGGCACGTGCCTACAAGTTGACGTGTGACTAACTCCTCGGATCGATCCACTTTTCATGCCGAGTGACTAAGTCTTTCATTGGAGTGTAACTTGTTCGCATCGATCACCTCTGCCTTGTTCACATCAATCGATTGTAATGTTCGTATCGATCGCTGTTGCACTATTCGTATCGATCGATTGTGCACTATTTTTATCGATCGTTGTTGCAATGTTCTTATCAATCGATTGTTCTATTCGTGTCGATCATTGTTGCACTGTTCGCATCGACCGCTGTTGCAAGTATCAATCATTGTTGCACTGTTCGTATCAATCGTTGTTGCACTGTTCATGCAGTGTTTTCGGTGGATACGAATAGGATGGTTGCATGGCGATGGATACAAACTGATGGATGCGAAATGATGGATATGAACAGATGGATGCGTGATGGATATGAACAAATGGATGCAAAATGATGGATACGAACAGACAGATACGAAATGGATACGAATAGATGGATGCGAAATGATGGATATGAATAGATGGGTGTGAAATGATGGATACGAACAGATGGATGCATGTGAGTTAATTTCCATGGTCTGCATCAATTATATCTTAAGCAATATGAACTCTGATTGAATTGAAATTCGCAATATAGTATTTCATAGCTTTTTCGGTCATGTCATATTAATTGTAGCTCAATCTGGACTCAAATTTTTTTTACCGATATCCATAGTGGACTTGTGTATTAACGATCTCCATGACGAACTATCCACGGTTTCCATTCAAGTTCTTGGTGTCGTGGCCTGGCCAAAAGGTGGGATAACATTGCCGATTAAGTTTAAAAGTAGATTTGAAAAGATTAAAGTATATTCAACAAGCTTAAACCTTAATTATATCTTAACTAAATCAAGATTAATTCATAGTTAAACTTTAATTAACTTAATGAACTTGGTTAAGTCTTAATTAACTTCCTAATGTATCTTAGTTAAGGTTTAAACAATTCATTATTAGTTAAACCCTAATTAATTAAAAATTAAATAATAACTCAATTAAATAAAAATTAATCAACTAAGTAACTTAATTAAATAATAATTAACCATTTAATTACTTTTTAACTTCATAAATCACTAATTAAGACTTTATTAATCACTAGTTAATCATTAATCTTAAGTTCTACTTAGCCCTTAATCACTTAATACCAAATTAAGTACTAATTACTTTTAATAAGTTTATTGAACAAATAAATTATTAAATTATGTAAATTTAACTCTTTTTATGTTACAAATCAATTTTGGAGAAAAAATTTAAAACGTTCCAAAATAAAACATTTTAAAACAAAAATCGACAATTTTGTCGAACTGTATCCATAGCGATTATCGTTATAAGCGTAGTTCGTTTAAACTTACTTTAAGCGAAATAATTTTCTTATTCCTTACTACTACAAGTTTAGAAACCTAATTTTAAAATTTTTTGAAACATAAAAAAAGATAAAAACTTTTAAACCATCACAAAAATTTAAAAACATAAAACTTAGTTTTGATTCCAAATCGGATCTCACGTCCGTCGCAACAAACAAAGGTGTAAACCTTATAATTCTTACACAACATACTAGTTTTGATCACAACCATACCATCAACATTCCATACACCAACATCACATTCTTATAGCCAAACATACACTAATTTAGACATACAAGCATGATGCTTAACATCCAAACACAATATTTAGCATCCAAACAGTGCTAAACACAAATCGCAAACGTGTATAATTATCATAACATGATATTTTAACAACATGAACTATAGATTTCCATAAAATATAATCTACATAAATAAAGTTAGTTCTTTCTAAAAATGAGATAATTTCACTCACCGAAAATCTTGAACCCTAAAATACCTTAGATACACAAGATTCATCCTAAATATATGTCATCTTCCACATGATTTTTGGACATATTACACTTGGATTTTGAAAAAGCGATCAAAAAAAAAGTTTTAGAAAATTCTTTTCTCTACAAACTATAAAAAATAATCACTCAAGTCAAATTTTTTTTAGGTAGATATGGTTAAAACACGGATAGCTATTTTCAGACCCGAATTTCTAATTTTAAAAGTACACTACAAAGATATGAGTTTTTGAAATACCTAAGCTTGAAATTAGAAAAAGTGTTAAAAGAGAAAGTTGCAGCTACCCAAATTTTATATGATTTGTAGAAAAGAAAATCTTAATTTGGTGTAAAATAAAGGAAGTTAGGGCCAAATAAACTAGACAAAAAATGAAGAAGAAAGAGTTTTAAAACAAGTTCGCATCTTTAAGACAATTTAAATCTTTGTTTTAAAAAAAAATTAAATCTAACAAAAGAAGCGATGAAAATATGAAGAATCTTTAGAGAATAGGAAATGAAGAAGTAAATGAAAATATGGTGAAGGGGATGTGTGTTTTAGACAAAAGAAAGTAAGGAAATTACTAAACTATCCTTTGAATTAATTAACATAACATGTCATGATTTTGTAAGGTCACATCACCACCTACTCCCCCTCTCCAGTCACGTCCATCATTCCCCCACTTGTTTCATCCCTTAGGCTATGATTACATGCTTAATTATGTTGATGATGTTAAAGAAATAACAAGAGATAAGGTGTATTTTATTTAAATAAAGTGCATGTATATATATGTTATAATTTAAACTATGACTTGTCACATCATTATCTAACATATTTAACATAAGATAATCTATAGTTAAGTGTATTATTATATTGCTAATTGTCTTGTATTTATGTGTACATATGGTGCACAAAGGCGAACAACGTTTCCGACAATTTTCCGGTGTTGAAAAGTTGAAATTCGGAAAAACGTTCTCCGGTCACATTTTCTATTTTTCTATAAACTGTCTATTTTGGTAAATAAATTTAAAACTATTTTACTATCATTATTAAATAATTAAAATAGGTTCGTTTGTAAATAAAAACACACTTATTTAGTATTTAAACTTAACTTAAATTTTCGAAGAAATATATAAAATTGATGATATCAAATGTCAATGTCATAATACATTTTATTTTTAAAAAATAAAATATTATTTTATTTCATAATCTTGTTTGAATATATATATATTAGTGTATATATCTAGAGCCATGCACAATCCTTAATTATTGAAAAGCAGTTTATTGATAAAATGATTTTTAGTTGTTTTATCAGTACCTAGGATGATATTTACAAATTATCAATAGTTTACCTCGGTGATTTGTTTGCAAATATTTTTCCCAAACAAAATAACTATTATAATTTACCACTTAAAACATGATAATTTCTTGCTTTTAAACCCATGTTTAAATATTTTAAAAATAAATATAATTTATCCAAGTGATAAATTTGCGGGTCGTTGCAAATATAAATATACTGTACGCCAAATCTTAAAAATTCCGACTATAGAGTAATTGCAACCGTACAAAAAGACGGATAAGTCAATAAAGAGTCGGAAAAATGATTGAAGTTGAAGATGTACACCTTCCTGGTTACCCCAAGGGAAATAGGTCATACGAAAAAATGTTCACTTAAGAAGAGAATGAGCGCAACATATGTATGATCCTTGAAGTTGGATAGTACGTGACTCCCTAGTTGGGCCCCTGATAGCCAACTGATTGTAGATCCCAGTAGGATTGATGATTGATGATGTACATTAGGTCAAGATAAGAGGAAAGTATGATTTTTTATGTTATGATATCCAGACATATGAATTACATAATTTTCCAAAGGAAAGCGTGGAGCTATCATTCCAAGATGAGAGCTAGATTTTTAATATTTTGGAAGAAGATAAGTCAGAAAATAAGTAGAAAAGAAGAAAAGTCCAAATGAAGAGACAAAAAAAATTCCACTTGGAGACCGACCCTATATGAATGAATTTAGTATAAAAAGTTTAAATGGTTTAAATATAAAAAATTTGAGAAAAATATATAAATAGTATATTGGAAATTATTTTCGTGGGACTTGTTTATAAATTTGAAAAAGAAATGGTATTTGATATGATTTTTAAAGGATTCATTTGGAAGTAGAGAAACCCTTTGATGAAGAGTAAGTAGATATTGAATTTTTGAAGAAAATAGTAAAATAACTAGATTTTGTTTAAATAAAAATATTTAGTGGAAATTAAAATGAGTAAATCAGAATTTGCAATAAAGAAATTATTCATTTGAATATTTTAGTACAGCGTATATGGCTCGTAGATTTTTTCGAGATGAATGAAAATTTTTGGTTGTAAAATTAATTCTAGCGGTGGGCAATAGGAAATGTTATAAGTTTTAAGTAGGGTAAATAGTAAGGGAAACAAGAAAAAACCTGGAAATAAAGTAGTAGGTGAACACATTGCAATGGTTCAACAAAGTAGATGGTAACTGAGAGAAAACTAATTTAAATTAGTGTAACTTAGGTGGAGGAAGGTTGAATAGTAATGGCATTATGAAATACTAAAAAACAATAATAGGAATTTGTATAAAATATGTTAGGAGTCGGAAATAATGTTATGAGAATATATTAAAAAATAATGCTAGTAATCTAATTATAAGCAACATAGGAAATTAATAGCATCCTCTATCCCATCTTTACTCATCGATCTACCTCCTTCCCTTCAGTCCCCCAATGCTTTTATTGCTCCTCCTTTCTTTTTTCCACTTTCATCCCCATCGGTCACTTCATGCCTATCGATCTCTTCGATCAGGAATCCTATATATTTTTGGAAATCGGTCATCTTTCAACCCATATTTGTTGATTATCGTTCCAACCCTATGTGTGTTAAGGCCAGCATCTGCTACCCTTTTGCCCCAGTTGTTGGATGCCTTGCAATGCCATGTAGCTACGTTGATGTTGTCAAATCTTCCCTAAAGACGTTGGATGCGGCTATTGTTTTGATTTCAAATCCAATTAGCGGTCGAGGCAAATAGGAAGAGCAGAGTGTTCGACATGGTTAAATCAATTCGGGCCAATAGGAGGTGCTTTAGATGTGGGGCCTCTAGACACATAGAGATATCCTACAGGAGTTTTATTCATTGTTTTCACTATGGAAAATTTGGTCACTATTCCACATGTTTTAAGATTTCCAAAAGTAATGGACGGTCGGATCTTCCCTGGGTCTCACGTGCCATGATATCTTCTTTGCAAGCCGTCGTTGTTCCTATCCCCTATCTTCTTTGACCCCATGGCCCGCATTACCCCATCAAATACCCTAACTGACATTGCCAACCCCACTTCTAGCCCCACTGAAAAGTCAAATTCCTCTCCAGGTAAAAATTATACTTCTCCTACAATGATTGAATCCAAATTTGAGCTGCTGAACTTGCAATTGCGTATCGTTTGTTCTAATTTTAGCGAGATTTGGTCAATCAATGATCTTAAGAGCTTCCTCGACTTTTACTTCCATTGCTCTTATTGGTGCATTATGTTTTGAGCAACCATTGTTTCTCATTCACTTTTAGATATGCTGATCATGAGTATTGCAATTCAAAAAGGATTTTTCCATAAGCAGAAAGGTACGGCTCCAATTTGTCATGGTCGCTCTCTAGGGTAAGCTAAAGGAGGGAGTTTTTCGAAGCTTCATGGATTAGCATTTCAGGCCTTCCGCTATTTCTACGTGGAGATGTCGTGCTCTATTCCATTCTATATCATATTGGTGATTTGTGGCATCGGACCACTATAATTGGACTTTCGTTGATTACTATTAATCCATTTTTTGACAAGACAGTACATAGACGGATTTAACCCAACAGACTTTATGATCATCAAAGAAGGAAGTCCAGAAAGATGGTTACCAAGATTGGAGATCGATTATATTTGATTCAATAGACTACAATTGAATGAATTTGGATGGATGGCACTCAAAAAATGACTAAGTATGTAATTAAAACTTCTCTTAGAAGAGGGATCGGAATTGAGGGATTAGATTTGTAACGACCTGTAAATTTTAGTGGTTTTATTTATTTGATTAATTGGATTTTTGTGAAATTTTAAATAATAAAATTTGGAAATAAAAATTTGATATTTGGAATATATCTATTTCAACATAGCAAATGGTAAATTTTCATCATATAATATGGAAATTTATTTTTCTTGTATAATTCTATTTAAGTTCAAATCGGTTAAAATTGATGATAATAAAGTGTTTTCCAAACTTGAATATTTTTAGATAATAAATTTGTAAATCATCTTCTGAGTGAGACGTCATATTTCGTTTCTTTAAATTTGGACTGCTATTGCCTCGTTTATCTTATTTTTGGCAAATTTGCAGCATTTTCGGTACCGATTATTGACTTTCGATAAGATGATCGTACCACTGCTATCTGTATATCGTTTGATTGCCTAAGTAGTGCTTATCTCTACGGTATATTTAATTATGTATTTTGAAGTCCAACACTCGATGAAGTACTGAAATGAATTATCCATATTAGTAACCATTTTGTGTCTTTTTGGTTCATTTCCCTTTCGTTATCCATGTGAAGATCAATAAACATCTGAATTTAACATTTTTAGCTTTTGAACTTCACCATTCCACTATTTCAATTTATTTATTTATTTTTTTGGTTCACCTTCGTTCTTTGGCCTTTGCCACTATCCTCTTCTCTTGATCTTGCCTTCGAAAAGAGAAAATATTATATGCTTCAAAATGAATAATCGACCTGGTTATTTCCCCTCCATAAATGATAGCCGTCATCACCAATGACATCCCGAGCCAAATCCCACACCGCCTACGTCACCTCCCAGAGCAATCTCCGCCCATCTCCTACCCTTCCTCCCACGTCTCAACCGTCGCTCCACACCACAAACCCGGCCACCTCACCTTGGCCACAAACCATCATCAGCAAAGCCTTGCCTCACCTGTGCCTCGCTGGCTTGCTTCTATCCCGTCCCCTGTATGTTGATATAGGTGAGTATATTTATATATATACATTTGTTTATATATATATTATCTTTGTAAACTATATATATATATATATGAGATTTGAAATGTTGCTTACAGCTAGTTCATGTTTTATCAAATAAGTTACAATATTTTATTTATGATGTTAGTATAAGTAAGTATATATGAGCATTTTATATTATACAAGCCTACTATATAAGTATTGTATTCTGTTATTGGATTCTTGTAATATATATATTTTTCACTTCAGGTTGTATATATGTGTATGTATTTATAAACTAAGTTTATAACACTGTGCAATATGCATGGTTAGATATAATATAGTCCGAAGCTTGCTCCTATTTTGTGGCCAAGACTCTTGTCTCCTTTTATTTCAAACCTATATATATATATTTATATAAGTATATGTTTTGTATGATAAGTTGTAAATATAAAGTAAGTCTATATATGGGTTTTGTTTGCTTATATATATATATATTGATTCCATAAGTATATTGTGGTCTCTGCCGCAAAGGAAATTTGTTTATATATATACATATATATATACTACATAAACAAGTTGTTTATTAAGCTTTTACTGTTCGAGTATATACGTTTTATTAGTCAAATAGGATATGTTGATATAACTATATTTTATAAAGTGAGTATGTGCTTAAAATTAATATTTGATTTCAGAATATTATATGTATGTGAAGTTTATATATATTAGTTTGATATAATAGTTATATATATAAGTACATGAGTTTGGTTTCAAGTATATAGGATGGTTTTATTTTACATATGTGTTTTAAATGTAAATAATGACTTTTAATTATATATATATTATTTTAATATTCGTTTTAGATGTTAGTCCTTGAGATGATGGTTTTAATGACAACAACTTTAGAATAGGATTATAAAATATAAATACTAACATTATAGTTTAAATATATATATATATATATATATATATATATATATGCAGGATTTAACCATGTGGGTACTAAGAATGAAGACTGTACAATATAGAGATTCAAGATATCAAGAAAGAGGATTCATGAGTTTCAAGAATATAAAGATTATCAAGAGTTCAAGATTTCAATAGTAAGTAATTTTAATTAGGAATTTTTGTTAAAACTCCTAGAAAAGCACTGGCATCTCAAAATCTAATTTATTCGTGGAATGGAATCCACTTCGAGACCGTTAATGGGATGGAACCCTAAGTAGGATGGAACCTACGAAAAATCTTGTGGAACAATGTTTTTGTATCCGCTAATTTTTATTCAAAATGATTTTACAAAATTATATCTAGCTTTCAAAATGTTTTCAAAACCTTCCTTTTAAAAGAATCAAAAACATCTATCCTGATTTTAAATACTTTTAGCCTCAAAATAATCTTTAATTTCAAAATCAAATTATCCTTAGTTTTAAATTATCTTTAATAATAATATATTTAACTTTTAATATTTATACTTAGATTTAAATATAAAATTACAGTAAAATTACATATATATATCATAATATTATTCTCTATATTTATTAATATATTTTAACAATATTTAAGTATATTTATAAAAGTTTAAAATAGTTTTAATATAAGATAAAATATATTTTCAAAGAAAAACAAAACACTTTCCTTTGGGATGTCGACATGCTTAATACACCTATGTAGACATAGTGTCAATTAAATTCAAAATTTAAATTTAAAAAGAAGCGTCTATTCGTCATATCTCTTCACGAATGGACATGGCTGTTGTTCTTCTATAAATAGGGGTCGTTTTCAACGAATTTCTGCTCATATTTTTTGATTTTCATTTCTCTTATTCTTCCACATTTCTTTATACGCATTCCTACCATTACTCTGCCGAAATCAACATTGAATCTAACAGATTATCTCTGTTTTGATTCTCTATCACTATCTCAATAAGATTCTCAGTGCTATTCAGAGTTATAGCCTTCTTTGTAATCAATTGAACGAGAAAAGGTGTGATTGTGGCCTTGGAAATCAATCAAGCGAGATAAGGTGTGATTGTAGCCTTAGAAATCAATTGGGTGAACTTATTTCCCAGGAAATCAAGTATGTCTACCCAGAGGATTGTGAATCTGGAGGGTGTACCTCGTTGCCTTGAAATCGAGGGTGTAATTGTAAAGATTGTTTTGAAAGAAAATCTGTACTTGTGTGTGGGACTAGATGTAGGGTAACTCCGAACCAATATAAAATCCGGTGTGTTCTTTCTTTTACTGCTTTTACTTTATATTTGCATCTGTGTTTGATTCTGTGATCATATATGTGTCTGAATATAGCATACATTTGTGTTCAAATTAACAAAAACTCAAAAAGATTTAACAATTCTCTAAAATACTATTCACCCCCCTCTAGTGTTTATCCTAGGCTTAAGATCCTTAATCCGCATTTCTCGCATTTGGTATCAGAGCAAGGTTTTCAAATTTTTCATAATCTGAATTTTGAAAATTTTAAAAATGGCAATTTTTTTTAAATTATTAATACTATTTTCATATGAATATGTCATAGAATCATCATGATATTTTTGTTTAAAACTATATTTAGTTATTTTGAAAAGTCACTTAATTCTTTAAAAAGTTATGTTGTTTTGCAGGAGAAGAGTTATGTCTAATGATCGTTGGTTAAAAGATACCAGATAATCATCCATCGATCATGAAGAACAAATGGATATATAAAGGCAATCGACAATGAAATGGGTATCAGATCAATTCAAAGCTTTTGATTCTCGTATACAACTTGATATGATACTGTACTTCTCTCCATCTACATCGCAATGTCACTAGTTTTGTGCGAATCCGCCAAGAAATGACCAAGTTATGGTCAAATTAAGTTTTGGTGAACAAAGAGAGAAAGAAAGCAAAACTGTCAATGGTATTCTTCAAATTGCTTTCAAAAATTAGAGTATTTTGTTTCCACTCCTTTTCCAGATTGTAGTCCTTGTTCCCATGGTCGTTCTTTTGGGTGGATCATCAAATTCCGATAAAAATTGAGTGCGATATAACAGTTTGAAATTGGCTATCCAAAACTGAAAAACCGTGTATGGGATTTTCTATATCTCTTACTGATTGGCCTGTTTCACCACAATACTGTCCAAGTTCATCACCAATCTATTACTGAATCGTAGCCCTTGCCTTCCTCTTCGATTTTCTGCTGGTTTCATCCAATTTTGTTAAGAAATGAAGGAGATATGTCTTCTAGAAGTTTGATGGTAAATAAAAAAAGGGAAGAAGAAGAAAAGAAATTTTTATGAAAAGTGGTGACTGTTGGGCCTATTTATAGTGGTTGAAGTGTCCATTCATTCAAAATTCAAATTCAAAGTTTTGGCGCCAAGTTGGTCAATCTACTAAATCATCTGTATTTTTCTCATACGTTCTTCAAATTAAGCAAATGAATATACTACGTTGATCAGAAAAATGAGCCCATCGCAATAGAACAGATCTGGTCGTTAAATTCTGAGAGATATAAATGTGTGGTTCACGGCAATGGAAGAGCAACAAAGTTAGAAAGATGGAATGCAAAAATTGGTACACTTTACTATTATTTCATCTTTATTGTTGCGTTTAGGAATATATATTTATGCATTTAGTTAGCTATAGAAATTTATCTCTTTCATAAGTTTTAATATTTTGGTCCATATATCGGCACACCATAGAATAAATATTGATATACCAGTCTAAATTTTTCTAAAAATTCTTTTAAAATGTGTTTTATTTCGAATAAAATCATATATTAATTTATTACAACAATACTAAGTAGAAAGGTATACCTTCATTAACGATTTCAACTTTTCTAATGTTATTTTTACTTCTCATACTCTATCTCTTTTGAGATACTAATTTTATATCTTTAAGAAATTAATAAAATGAATTTATAATGTTAGAATAAGGCTCTATTCATATAATTCTTCAATTAATAAGATAGCACCACATCACATGACCGAAATTTTAGATATCATTTCTAAAATGCTTCTTTTCTTCTGTAATGTCTTGTAAGTACTGCAAATTCGTTTTTATAGTATTTCTGTGCTTAGAAACGCTGTAGAGTTTCAAAAACTTTTCATAGCATTTGGTAAAAGCTACAGTTTCAGTTTTATAAAGTTTCGAATATATTTCACTACAGAAACTTTTTATAGCATTATTTAAATGATGTTTTTCTTTATGAAACTTTAAACTATGTAAAAATGATATTTAAATTAAGTATTTTTCTGAGACGACCCGACTTTCTCACCATAGAAAATTGATTCGTCTCGAAGAAAGAAAGGGATAGAAAAGAGAAAAGAAAGAAGAGAAAGAAGAAAACAACATCAGAATCTCAACAGCGGAACGAATAAATTATATTAATAAAATAAATATTACATAGTTTACAACCATTATTAGAGTTACCCAGATTACACATCACATACAAGACAGTTATAACACCTGTCTAGTTATACAGCTCAATACAATACAAGGAATTACTTAGAGAAACCAACACAACGGAACACTATCTATAACTATAATGCAGAAGCCTCCTACTACATTGCTCCTCCACAATTCGTCAAAGCTAACCTGAATTCCTTGACAACTCGTAAAAATTTGAGTACCCAAGAGTTTAAGAAAACATAAGATAAACTCCGGATCAGACATGGGTCTGGTGTGAGTAACAAGTTGAGGTTGCTTAACTTCAAAAACCTTTTGAAAAGAAAGGTATCACGTAAGACTCCCCACACATAAACATGGAAAAAAATTTACCTTACGCTAACCAAAACATTTGATAGGAAATCCAGTGATATTATAATAGGTCTAGGGTTTTCAAGTAAAATACAGAAATAGCTGGAATGCTTACATCTCATGTTCCAACATAGTTGGGCACAACTAATACGTACGGCACTTATTGGAGATTGGATTCCATACATGGCAGGGCTACTGGGGAACCGTCTGTCACATACGTGGCCTAGATCAACATCCCGAGGAGACACCCTAACTCCCCTGCAACACAAGGCCGGAACCATCCCTTAGTGGACAGTACCGAATAAGACAACCCCGACAGTTGGAGCTCACAACTGTCCATACAGCCGAAATAAAAAGGGACCTCTCGACAGGGGAAAATCTCGTCCTACTTGGGCATGACCCACTTAGCCTTGCTGCACCTCCTCTGTTTAGCCATTCCCGGTTGATGAGGCTTGAAGCTACGATTAGCTTTATAGAACACATCATTTAGAATGCACATCGTCTACCTGACGATGTTCTGAAAGCATTCAATCCATACAAGTTCGTTCTGGGTTCGAACAGAACCGAAGGCATTATCTCGTTACACTCATTTTGGAATCACCCTCAGAGTTAACGATGATAACCCTTGCACTCTGAATCTTCATCTTCACTTGAGATTCACAACGTATCATTAATTTGGATCGATGTGGTTTTTGGATATCCAAATATGGAAACCCGAACCCGGTCTCATCGAAATCCAAAACATGTATTTTAAGGCCAAGTTGTTTTAAAATTTAAAACAATTCAATTCAATTATCTATATACACACAGATAGATAACTCACAAATCACAATAGATAATCAACATTATCATAATAAACAGGTGATCCATATTATCATTGTAAACAGATAATCCATACTATCATCCAAATAGATAATCCGTATTATCATCACAA
Organism: Allium cepa; assembly: GCA_030765085.1. Classification (NCBI taxonomy): domain Eukaryota; kingdom Viridiplantae; phylum Streptophyta; class Magnoliopsida; order Asparagales; family Amaryllidaceae; genus Allium; species Allium cepa. The sequence goes on along the minus strand of CM060932.1, from coordinate 680,762,338 downwards.
TGCAACCAAAGCATTCATATCACACGACATTACTTATCTCATTTCTGAGATCGCAAACTATTCAAGGCAATCAACATCATTCATCCGTACATAAGCAAAGATTTACTTAATCACACTATAATTAATTTAAAATGAAATAAATTAATCACTTCCATCTCTAATTAATTTAAAGTGAATTAAATTAATTACTTCATCCTTAAAAATATTGCTTACATAACCATTTAATCGACTACAAATCAATTAATTAATCATTCAAATTAATCACCCTTGATTAATTATCCTTAGTTACATTCAAGTAATTGTCCCTTAATTAATTTCTCAAATTAATTATTCTTAAACCCTTACAGTAATTAACCCTTAATTACTTCATAAATTAATTAATTATAATTAATTGCATTAATCCTTAATTAATTACATTAATTAATTACCTTTAATCACTTATCATTGATTAATTAATCTTAATTAATTAGTCCTTAATTACATCATTAATTATATTATTTGATGATCCCTAATTACATTTTAATTAATTACTTTACTAAAATTAATTACAATAAGTAATTAATCTTAATTAAACCACAATTATTAATCACTCCTGATTAATCACATTCAGTAATTAACTAACTTTAATTACTTCGTTAATTAAATCAATTATTCCTAATTAATTATCTTAATCAATCCCTTGATTAATTACACAAAGTAATTTAATCCAAATTACTTCCATTCTTAAATCATCTTCAATTAATTACATCCTGTAATTACCAATTAATTACTTCACTAAGTAATTCTAATCCATTAATTACATTAAGTAATTATCATCAAATCATTCGGTGTTTAAAATTAATTAAACTTAATTAATTAATTCAAACTAATCCCATTAAACTCAATTAATTACATTAAGTAATTATTATCAAATCATCTAGTGTTTAAATTAAATTGAACTTAATTAATCAATTTAAACAATACCATTAAACTAAATTCATTACATTAAGTAATTTATTCCTTAATTACTTTCATTAAGTAATTACACTTAAACAACTCATAACTGATTTTCTTTAATTAATTAATCTAATTAATTATTAAAAATTAATCACCTTAATTAATTATTAAATAATCTCAAGTTAATGACCTTCATTAACCATTCTTTAATTACTTCCATCAAGTAAGTAACTTAGATTATCCATTGTTAATCACAGATTAATTTATCTCTAATAATGCATTAATTGATCTTTAATTATTTAATTAATTAAGAGTTAACTGTAACTTAATTAATCCTTAATTACTTGATTAATTTAATCTTAATCATTAATTAATATCAAATTAATAATCCTTAGTTTTATTTTTCATTAATTAATTAATCTTAAACCTTAATTGATTAATTTAAACGTTTAATTACTTATTTAATTAATCTAAATCATAATTAATTAAATTAATTAATTATCCATTTTAATTAACTTAATAATTCAATCATTTAATCTTCATTTACTTAAAGATAAGAAAAAAAACATTTCTTATTAACAATCAAAGTATCATCGTCAAAAGTATTTTTTTTAAAAAAATTCCTTTAAACTTTTCTTTCAAATTTCATTTTAAATTTAAGATTTAAAAATGAATACAAATTAACTTTAAACAAAGCTTAAAAACAATTCAAAAACCTTTAATTCACATGTTAAAGAAATATTCATTTTATAAAGAAGTTTAAAAGAAATTTAAAACCAAATTTATGTTTAAATTCAAACCATAGTTAAAAATACACTTTAATATTCAATTTGTTTAAAACATTTTAAATTTGAAAACTTCTTTTTATTACAAAATTGGAATGCATATTAAATTTTGATTCCAGATTAATCATTAGATTTAAAAACCTATTTACAATTTAAAACTTCATTTTTAAAATACAAACTACTTAACCCTTTTTAAAGAAGTTAAATCAATTCAAATTTAAAAAACTTTAGCTTATTTGAAAACTGAGATTTAAACTAAAACTCCAGATTGAAAAACTAGATTTAAAACTTATTTAAAACTTTACTTTTCATTTAACTCAGCTTTTAATTTTATTTTAAAATTTAAAAACTGAACAACAGGTTTCTGTTAAAACCTGTTATAGTTAATTAACCCGAGGCACATCCTTTTTACTTCGAGTTCGATGCTCAAACTCCCCGAGCAAACTACCCAACTACTTCGAGTCTAACACAAAATTACTCGAGCCTAAACCAACCACAGCAAACATCATCAGATACAGGGCCGTGCACATGGACGTAGCCGCCAGTCATCTTCGATCATCAATGATGATCATTCCATATCCAAAATCACTCAATCACCCCAATGCGACATCAGATCGAATTCAAATTCTCGAAATCAAATTCGAGATGACACATCCAAACTTGGAACAACAGAACTACTCGAACCCAAACCTGGCAACGCTTCGCATTCGTTCCTCCGACCACCGTAGTTGCTGAAACTACGGCCAAGCCATCGCCTACTTCCAAACTTCCACTACCCAAAATCTTGAAGCACTCGATCCATTAAAGAACCCGAGATGACCATTTTCCTAAGCCTATTCAAAACTATGGTTCCAAAACAAATTTCACTACCGCAACTTCCACCATGAAATTCAACACCTTCCAGTATTTTTTCCATCAACTCATAACACTCCTCCATCATCTGGAAGAACCCCGAGCCCCCAAGATGCATAGATCACCAGAAAAACCAAATATTCCCATTTTAGTTCATATCTTAACTACACCTTCACCCCAAACCTAAAAACTATAATTCTTGATTTAAAAATCATATTTTTGTTCATGTATTCAGTTTATAATACTGGATTTACAATTTAAAAGGTTTGAGATTTGATTTTATCTAACATACACAGATGTTTTTATGTTTCCAGAGACAACAAGCTTTATTTTTGACTTACTTAAAATTTTTAAATATTAACCTAAGATAAATCAAAAAACTTTGATTTATAAATTGCATCCTATCAAAAACTAATTAAAAGATAAGTATTTTAAATAAAAATTTGGGCTTGGAAAACAAATCAGAACAGAACAATTATAAATAGCATGCACGCAAATACATATTCACATCAGACATTTACTTATAAACACATGCAATACTTATACATTTCAGTATACAAGCATGCAACCAATTTTAAATTTTAAAAGTTACTCACCTGAATTTGAAGAAGACAGAGCTTCCACTTGAAACTTTGAAAACAGGGTTGCTTTTTGTTTGATTTAAAAACTACTTGCATGCTTCCAAACTTTAGAATAGATTTCAAATTTGCTTTTTTTGAAATGTATAGGCTACTGATTTGAAAAGGTTACAGGAATTTGTATTGTTTTAGTCTTCAGGTTGCATGCAGAGCCAATTTCCAAATTGAAAAGAAAATGCTTTGAAAAAAACTAGAATACTTTTACTTTGATTCTGGAAAGTAATTTACAGGGTGGTGGTTTCTGGATTTTTTTTGTTTAAAGAGTTGTTTATAGGGTTGCTTCAGATTTGATACTGAGGAGTTCGATTTGCATGAGAACAGGTTTTGCATTTGAAATGAATTATAGGGAAATGATTTTCAAGGATTTAAAGTTTTGGTATGAAGAGTTTGTAAACTAATTTTGGAAATAGTATAAGTTATTCTCAGATTTGTTTTGAGTTCAAGCTTTAAATTTCTTAACTTTTGATTTTGAAAAGGAAAAATAAATTGGAGAGAAGAGGCATTTTTATAAGATGAAGGTATGATTTAATAAAAATAAAAGAAAATACAAAATTGAAAATGACACTTGTATAAAATTTTAACATTTGTCAATTCCCTAAGTTTATTAAATAACATTTGTTATATGATGCTTAGGAAAACAACACATGTCCTTTTAAAAGTAATTTGTATTTAATTTAAATGTTAATATATGAGTTATGCCTAATTGATTAGTTAATTAGTATTTTATATGTATAGAAATTTTTTAAAGAAATAACAACCAATTATACTTATAAATAAAAGCTTATGCATATATTTAGAGATCCAAAACAATTTATAATCTATACGTTGGATTTTCAAAACTTTATATTCAAATTCAAATCAAATTCAAAAATTCAATTTGAAATAACAATTCTATTTTTATTAAAAATCTATTTATAAAAACGATACATTATTAATATTGTTTTAAAAATAACTCATTATCAAAATAAAATAATCATAAAAGAAATTATTTCTTTATTAATAAATTACTTATTATATTAAGCTATATTTTAAACAGAAAACAAAACTAACCTTTTTGTTAATTAATTTGAATTTAAAACTTAAGCCAAAATCATTTTAAACATTTAAACATCTATCTTAACAATTTAAAATCATATACTTATTTTTTTATAACTTTGAAAAACTTAATATTAAATTAAATTAAAATTTCCAAATTATTAAATATATATATTAGAATTTCAAATCAAGATTCATTTATTAATTTTAAACCAAGATTATTTATTTAATAACTTTGAAAAGCTTTATATTAAATAAAAACAAATTTTCAAATTGGTAAAAATATTAGAATTAGAAAATGTGCTTTATTTATTAAATTTAAAACTAAGTTAATCTATTTACAATATAAACCATATACTTATATTATAAGCAGAAACCAATTTATTAGCTTTTAAAAGATAAAATCTACCAGTTAAATATTTATTAAAGAAGATTTTTAAATCAATTCATATTATTATTAACAAAAATTATCAAATCAATTTAAATTTTAATACAGATTATTAAATAGATATTGTCAAAAATTCCGGGATATCACAATCCTTCCCCCTTAAAAGAATTTCGTACCTGAAATTTAAAATAAAGGTAATTTAATAATCTCATTAAAGATTTCATTTTTAAACACAAGCATATATCAAATATATGCTAACTACCATAGCAACCAATTCATCCAAATAAACAAATCTAACTATCTAGACAAAATTCTGGATAGAAGTTCCTCGAGTTTCCCCAAGTGTGTGTGTATATATATATATATATATATATATATATCGGAATACTCGCTCTACAGAATCCAAACAATCGAAACTATTAAGCTACAGAGCTCATATTCATCTATATCTACAACAATAGACAAGATATCAGACTGCAGACGAGTCTAACTCAACAACCAAAACTCCCGAACTGCTGGTTCCACAACCTGAGATAGATAAAACACGTACTCCCTCAGAGATACATGAAACTCATCGAATCGTAATTATCCAAACTGGCAATTCAATCCTGAAGACCAAACACTTATACACAGAAAAGATCCAAAATACTTCAGAGCTAGCTTCTCGGATTACCCAAAACTTATAGCTCCTTTAATCGGAGAAAACTTATCCAAAAATCAATTCTCCGACTCCGGAATCCAAATTCCTCCGTCTCTTATCCACAAAATTCTTCGGACGATCCTGGGTTGCCTACATCCTTCCTATTTAGCTCAACCCTTGTTGATGCCTCTAGAAACAAACAAAACTAATCAACTCAACAAAATGATCTCCTCAAGATCAATCAAGATCCAGGAACACAAACTCTATTCCTCAAGTATCAGAAGACTAAACTCACTTCTCCTGTCCGGAAAAGAAAATCAGATGCACTCACAAACTGCTTCCGCTGCACAACTCTGATCCGAAGTGGATGAAAATGCTGATGAAGAACACGAGCACAATCTGGAAAACACATCCCAGAAATATGGTTCAACAGATCCATAAGAAAATCTCAGAAGTTTCTCTAAGAACCATCCTTCTACTAAACTGCACCACCGGTACCAATCCTGAAATTCAAGTCGATAAGAAAACTCAATATCCAGATGCGAACAAAACTCAGACTTCCTGAAGACATCCAGAAAAACTCTGATAACCCAAGAGAACATTCAAACAATCGCAAGTCACTTTTGCGATCAATCCAACCTAATATCCAAAATAAAACTGTTCTCCCTTTACCAAACAGAACGGCTTACTCTTATTTAGTCAATCCACCAAAAAAACGAATCCACTCTACAGCTTCTGAACTCCACTTCCAGAAAAACTGCTAAGCCAGAAGACTTCCTGCCAACACAGAACACTCCGAGCTGCACTGCTGCCACAGATACCAAAGATTTCCTAATCGAAGCTCTTCGAGAAACTGGGACTTCAAATCAAATAGAAACATCCTGCTGAACTCAGCCTCAACCCCGAAGCAGACTCACTTCCTTAAACTTGTTCCAAAGAAAACATCTTCGGGAACATCCATAGTCACTACATGTCATCACACCGCTACTACTTCCTAAGATATCAAGATACCATTACTCGCTTCTGCCAACCGACAGATCCAAACTCTACTCATCCAACTTCAAAAATTAGACTCTGAACCTTAACAGTTTCCTTCAGAGATCGATGAAATCTATACACCACTGCAAAACTCACTCGAGACGGTATAAGGTCTACAACCTCGATAGATACACTTCCAACCTCAAACATTCAAACTCCAACCAATGGTAGTCGTGTTACACACACCACTACCCCATCTACCTTTATAACTTATATTGGAAAACCCGAATAGGTAACCCAACAAATAGGTAGAAATAAATAAATATATATATTTAAATATTTAAAATTACAAACACGCCCTCTTAAGATAGATACCACTCTAGAGCCTAGGTATTCTCTCAACCCAGCGCTCTGATACCAAATGAGACGACCCGACTTTCTCACCATAGAAAATCGCATCATCTTGAAAACGAAAAGGATAGAAAAGAGAAAAGAAAGAAGAGAAAGAAGAAAACAACATCAGAATCTCAACAGCGGAACGAATAAATTATATTAATAACATAAATATTACATAGTTTACAACCATTATCAAAGTTACACAGATTACACATCACATACTAGACAGTTATAACACCTGTCTAGTTATACAACTCAATACAATACAAGGAATTACTCAGAGAAACCAACACAACGGAACACTATCTATAACTATAATGCATAAGCCTCCTGCTCCATTGCTCCTCCATAATTCGTCAAAGCTAACCTGAATCTCTTGACTACTCGTAAAAATTTAAGTACCCAAGAGTTTAAGAAAATAGAAGATAAACTCCGGGTCAGACATGGGTCTGGTGTGAGTAACAGGTTAAGGTTGCTTAACTTCAAAAACCTTTCGAAAAGAAAGGTATCACGTAAGACTCCCCACACATAAACATGGAAAAGCTTTTAGCTTACGCTAGCCAAAACATTTGATAGGAAATCCGGTGATATTATAATAGGTCTAGGGTTTTCCAGTAAAATACAGAAAAAGCTGGAATGCTTACATCTCACGTTCCAACATAGTTGGGCACAACTAATACGTACGACACTTATTGTAGATTGGATTCCATACAACGGCAGGGCTACTGGGGTATCGCCCGTCACAGTACGTGGCCTAGATCAACGTACCGAGGAGCCACCCTAGCTCCCCTGCAACACAACGCCGGAACCATCCCTTACTGGACAGTCCCGAACAAGACAACCCCGACAGTTGGAGCTCACAACTGTCCACACAACCGAAATAAAAAGGGACCTCTAGACAGGGGAAAATCTCGTCCTACTTGGGCATGACCCACTTAGCCTTGCTGCACCTCCCCTGTTGTAGCCATTTCCGGTTGATGAGGTTTGAGGCTATGATTACCTTTATAGAACACATCACTTAGAATGCTCATCTTCCTCCTGACGATGTTCTGAAAGCATTCAATCCATACAAGTTCGTTCCGGGTTCGAACGAAACCGAAGGCATTATCTCGTTACATTCATTTTGGAATCACCCTCAGAGTTAACGACGATAACCCTTGCACTATGAATCTTCATCTTCACTTGAGATTCACGACCTATCGTTAATTTGGGTCGATGTGGTTTTCGGATATCCAAATATGGAAACCCGATCCCGGTCCCATCGAAATCCACAACGTGTCTTTTAAGGCCAAGTTGTTTTAAAATTTAAAATAATTCAATTCAATTATCTATACACACACAAATAGATAACTCATAAATCACAATAGATAATCAACATTATCATAATAAAAAGGTGATCCATATTATCATTATAAAAAGATAATCCATACTATCATCCAAATAGATAATCCATATTATCATCACAATGCAACCAAAGCATTCATATCACATGGCATTACTTATCTCATTTCTGAAATCACAAACCATTCAAGGCAATCAACATCATTCATCCGTACATAAGAAAAGATTAACTTAATCACATTATAATTAATTTAAAATGAAATGAATTAAATTAATTACTTCCATCTCTAATTAATTTAAAATGAATTAAATTAATTACTTCATCCTTAAAAATCTTGCTTACAAAACCATTTAATCGATTACAAATCAATTAATTAATCATTCAAATTAATCACCCTAATTAATCACCCTTGATTAATTATCCTTAATTACTTTCAAGTAATTGTACCTTAATTAATTTCTCAAACTAATTATTCTTAACCCCTTACAGTAATTAACCCTTAATTACTACATAGATTAATTGATTATATTTAATTACATTAATCCTTAATTAATTACCTTTAATCACTTATCATTGATTAATTAATCTTAATTAATTAATCCTTAATTACATCATTTATTATATTATTTAATGATCCCTAATTACATTTTAATTGATTACTTTATTAAAATTAATTACAATAAGTAATTAATCTTAATTAAACCACAATTATTAATCACTCCTGATTAATCACATTCAGTAATTAACTAACTTTAATTACTTCATTAACTAAATCAATTATTTCTTAATTAATTATCTTAATTAATCTCTTGATTAATTACATAAAGTAATTTAATCCAAATTACTTCCATTCTTAAATCATCTTCAATTAATTACATCCTGTAATTACCAATTAATTACTTCACTAAGTAATTCCAATCCATTAATTACATTAAGTAATTATCATCAAATCATTTAGTGTTTAAAATTAATTAAACAATTAATTAATTCAAACTAATTCCATTAAACTCAATTAATTACATTAAGTAATTATTCTCAAATCATCTAGTGTTTAAATTAAATTAAACTTGATTAATCAATTTTTTTATAAACAATCCAATTAAACTAAATTAATAACATTAAGTAATTTATTCCTTAATTACTTTCATTAAGTAATTACACTTAAACAATTCACAATTGATTTTCTTTAGTTAATTAATCTAATTAATTATTAAAAATTAATCACCTTAATTAATTATTAAATAATCTCAAGTTAATGACCTTCATTAACCATTCTTTAATTACTTCCATTAAGTAATTAACTTAGATTGGCCATTGTTAATCACAAATTAATCTCTAATAATCCATTAATTAATCTTTAATTATTTAATTAATTAAGAGTTAACTGTAACTTAATTAATCCTTAATTACTTGATTAATTAATCTTAGTCATTAATTAATATCAAATTAGTAATCCTTAGTTACGAATTTATTTTTCACTACTTAATTAATCTTAAACCTTAATTAATTAATTTAAACTTTAATTACGTATTTAATTAATCCAAATAATAATTAATTAAATAAATAAATTATCCATTTTAATTGACTTAATAATTTAGTCATTTAATCTTCATTTACTTAAAGAATAAAAAAACATTTCTTATTAATGATCAAATTATCATCATCAAAAGTATTTTAAAAAAACAATTTACTTTAAACTTTTCTTTCAAATTTTATTTTAAATTTAAGATTTAAAAATGAATACAAATTGACTTTAAACAAAGCTTAAAAACAATTCAAAAACCTCTAATTCACATGTTAAAGAAATACTCATTTTACAAAGAAGTTTAAAAGAAATTTAAAACCAAATTTATGTTAAATTCAAACCATAGTTAAAAATACACTTTAATATTCAATTTTGTTTAAAACATTTTAAATTTGAAAACTTCTTTTTATTACAAAATTGGAATGCATATTAAATTTTGATTCCAAGTTAATCTTTAGATTCAAAAACCTATTTACAATTTAAAACTTCATTTTTAAAATACAAACTACTTAACCCTTTTTAAAGTAGTTAAATCAAATTCAAATTTAAAAACTTTACCTTATTTGAAAACTGAGATTTAAACTTAAACTCCAGATTGAAAAACTAGATTTAAAACTTATTTAAAACTTTACTTTTCATTTAACTCAGCTTTTAAATTTTATTTTAAAATTTAAAAACTGAACAACAAGTTTCTGTTAAAACCTGTTATAGTTAATTAACCCGAGGCACATCCTTTTTACTTCGAGTTCAATGCTCAACCTCCCCGAGCAAACTACCCTACTACTTCGAGTCCATCACAAAATTACTCGAGCCTAAACCAACCACAACAAACTTCATCAGATACAGGGCCGTGCACCTGCACGTAGCCGCCAGTCATCTCCGATCATCAATGATGATCGTTCCATATCCAAAATCACTCAATCACCCCAACGTGATCACCAGATCGAACTCAAATTCTCGAAATCGAATTCGAGATGACACATCCAAACCTGGAACAACAGAACTACTCGAACCCAAACCTGGCAACGCTTCGCATTCGTTCCTCCGACCACCATAGTTACTGAAACTCCGGCCAAGCCATTACCTACTTCCAAACTTCCACTACCCAAAATCTTGAAGCACTCGATCCATTAAAGAACCCGAGATGACCATTTTCCTAAGCCTATTCAAAACTAGGGTTCCAAAACAAATTTCACTACCGCAACTTCCACCATGAAATTCAACACCTTCCAGTATTTTTTCCATCAACTCATAACACTCCTCCATCATCTGGAAGAACCCCGAGCCCCCAAGATGCATAGATCACCAGAAAAACCAAATATTCCCATTTTAGTTCATATCTTAACTGCACCTTCACCCCAAACCTAAAAACTATAATTATTGATTTAAAAATCATATTTTTGTTTATGTATTCAGTTTATAATACTGGATTTACAATTTAAAAGGTTTGAGATTTGATTTTATCTAACATACACAGATGTTTTTATGTTTCCATAGACAACAAGCTTTATTTTTGACTTACTTAAAATTTTTAAATATTAACCTAAGATAAATCAAGCAACTTTGATTTATAAATTGCATCCTATCAGAACTAATTAAAAGATAAGGATTTTAAATAAAAATTTGGGCTTGGAAAACAAATTAGAACAGAACAATTATAAATAGCATGCACACAAATACATATTCACATCAAACATTCACTTATAACCACATGCAATACTTATTCATTTCAGTATACAAGCATGGAACTAATTTTAAATTTTAAATTTTAAAAGTTTCTCACCTGAATTTGAAGAAGACAGAGCTTCCACTTGAAACTTTGAAAACTGGGTTGCTTTTTGTTTGATTTAAAAACTGCTTGCATGCTTCCAGACTTTAGAATAGATTTCAAATTATTTTTTTTAAATTTATAGGCTACTGATTTGAAAAGGTTACAAGGATTTGTATTGTTTTAGTCATCGGGTTGCATGCAGAGCCAATTTCCAAATTGAAAAGAAAATGCTTTGAAAAAAACTGGAATACTTTTGCTTTGATTCTGAAAGTAATTTACAGGGTGGTGATTTCTGGATTTTTTTTGTTTGAAGAGTTGTTTACAGGGTTGCTTCAAATTTGATAATGAGGAGTTTGATTTGCATGAGAATAGGTTTTGCATTTGAAATGAATTATAGGGAAATGATTTTCAGGGATTTAGATTTTTGCTATGAAGAGTTTGTAAACTGATTTTGGCAATGGTATAAGTTATTCTCAGATTTGTTTTGAGTAAAAGCTTTAAATTTCTTAACTTTATTGAAAATGAAAAAGAAATTGAAGAGAAGAGGCATTTTTGTAAGATGAAGGTATGATTTAGTAAAAATAAAAGAAAATACAAAATTGAAAATGACACTTGTATAAAATTTTAACATTTGTCAATTCCCTTAGTTTATTAAATAACATTTGTTATATGATGCTTAAGAAAACAATACATGTCCTTTTAAAAGTAATTTGTATTTAATTTAAATGTTAATATATAAGTTATGCCTAATTAATTAGTGAATTAGTATTTTATACGTGTAGAAAATTTTTAAAATAAATAACTACCAATTACACTTATAACTAATAGCTCATGCATATATTTAGAAATCAAAAACAATTTAAAATCTATACTTTGGATTTTCAAAACTTTATATTCAAATTCAAATCAAATTCAAAAATTTAATTTGAAATAACAATTCTATTTTTATTCAAAATCTATTTGTAAAAACAAAACATCATTAATATTGTTTAAAAATAACTCATTATCAAATTAAAATAATTATAAAAGAAATTATTTCTTTATTAATAAATTACTTATTTTATTTAGCTATATTTTAAAAAGGAAACAAAACTAACCTTTTTGTTAATTAATTTAAATTTAAAACTTAAGCCAAAATCATTTTAAACATTTAAACATCTATCTTAACAATTTAAAATCATATACTTATTATTTTTTTTATAACTTTGAAAAACATAATATTAAATTAAATCAAAATTTCCAAATTATTAAATATATATATATTAGAATTTGAAATCAAGATTCATTTATTAATTTTAAAGCAAGATTATTTATTTAATAACTTTAAAAGCTTTATATTAAATAAAAACAAATTTCCAAATTACTAAAAATATTAGAATTAGAAAATATGCTTTATTTATTAAATTTAAAACAAAGCTAATCTATTTACAATTTTAACCATATATTTATATTATAAATAGAAACCAATTTATTAGCTTTTAAAAGATAAAATCTACCAATTAAATATTTATTAAAGAAGATTTTTAAATCAATTCAAATTATTACTCACAAAAATTATCAAATCAATTTAAATTTTAAAACAGGTTATTAAATAGATATTGTCAAAAATTCTGGGATATCACATTTTCTCTATTCTTTTTAGAGTTAGTTTCTAACTTATATTAGAATATTTTAAAATTAATTTCATGTTCAAATGTTTTTTTTAATTATTATTTTTTTTAAAGTAAGAGGCCTTAATATAACACATGTTTATTTTAGTTTTTCAATCTTTATTGTTTTATTTATTATTTCATTATGATATTTTTTAAATTTCAAAGATGTTTAAACATGTTTCTAAATATTTAAACCACTAATACGTTAACATAAAGGTTTTAATTAGTAAGTTAAGTATTTTATAAACATGGAAGTTTGGATTCTTAAAAATAAAAAATAAAACAATAAAACAATAAACACAACCAAGTTAAAATAATTATTTTAAATAAATTAAATAAGTAGGCTATTAATTTTTATAAAAACAATATTTGATCTCATATATATAGTTCAAATTCATATTTCTTAGCAATTTGATTTTGATATTGAATTTGATTACTACTTTTCTTGAATATGTTATACTTTTGATATCATTTATTACCTGTAAACTCTTGTCTTTATTACTATTTTAGTCCCATTCATTAGTTTCCTTAACCTAAGTTTAGTAATTTGTGTGTATTACCTTTGTTTGGTTGAAGCGAGTTATGATAAATTGTTTGATATATGTGTACATACACACATACATACATATAAACATACATACATATACATACGTATACATGTATATGCTTGTCATTTAGATATTACTTATCGCTCATGTTTATCTTATAATCTGGATATCTCTTACCGTAGTACATATATCATCATATCATGCTGCATATTATTATTATTTTTACTTCGTTATCATTTTTTTTTCATATTACATATCATTATGCATCCTATTTCATATCACATTTCATTGTATATTACATCATAAATTACAATGCATGAAATATCATAATCTTTTGCATCACAAGTTGCATTTCATTTTGCATATCATCTCATGATAAATTTCATATGCCATGCATTTCATACTGCATTACAAATTACATATTGCATACATGTATACATAACGAGTGTATTTTGTTTTAGGGGAGTTTGTAGTATTGTATTATAATATAGGATTATTAGTTTTTGATTTGTTTGGTATGTTTTGATTAACTTGTTTGACTTGATTGACTTATTTGACTTGTTTGACATGATTGACTAGTTTGGCGTGTTTGACTTGATTAATTTGTTTGACTTGTCTAACATGATTGGTTTTGATGAGTGTGTTGAAATATACTTATACATATTTATGTATTGAATAATTATAATATAATTATGTTAATATCTTTCACTTTCCATTTACTATACTTTGTTCTAGTATTAATTTAAGGGGGAGTTTTATAATTTTGTGTTTTTAGGATGGTTTTTGTTGATGACAAAGGAGGAGAAATATAAAATAGGGTATTTAGGCATAGATTAAGGGGGAGTTATTAATTTTAGAGGGAGTTATTAGGATAGAAGTAATATTTTACAAACAAAGGTTGTCATCATCTAAATGGGGGAGATTGTTGGTCCTTGAGATTATGGTTTTGATGACAACAACCTTAGAATAGGATTATAAAATATAAATACTAACATTATAGGTTTGAAATATATGTATATGCAGGATTTAACCATGCAAGTACCAAGAATGAAGACTGTACAGTATAGAGATTCAAGATATCAAGAATGAAGACTCATGAGTATCAAGAACATCAAGAGTTCAAGATTTCAAGAACAAGTAATTTTAATTAGGAATTTTTGTCAAAACTCCTAGAAAAACACTAGCATCTTAAAATCCAATTTGTTCGTGGAATGGAATCCACTTCGAGCCCGTTAAAGGGATGGAACCCTAAGTAGGATGGAACCTACGAAAAATCTAGTGGAACATTGTTTTGTATCCGCTAATTTTTATTCAAAATGATTTTACAAAATTATATCTTGTTTTCAAAATGTTTTCAAAACCTTCCTTTTAAAAGAATTAAAAACATCTACCCTGATTTTAAATACTTAGCCTCAAATAATCTTTAATTTCAAAAACAAATTATCCTTAGTTTTAAATTATCTTTAATAACAATATATTTAACTTTTAATATTTATACTTAGTTTTAAATATAAAATTATAGTGAAATTTTATGTATGCACCATAATATTATTCTCTATATTTAATTATATATTTTAACTATATTTAAGTATATTTATAAAAGTTTAAAATAGTTTTAATATAAGATAAAATATATTTTCAAAGAAAAAAAAACACCAAAATTTCCTTTGGGATGTCTACATGCTCAATACACCCATGTCGACATAGTGCCAGTTAAATTCAAAATTTAAATTTCAAAAGAAGTGTCGATTCGTCATATCTCTTCACGAATGGACATGGCTGTTGTTCTTCTATAAATAAGGGTTGTTTTCAATGAATTTCTAATCATATTTTCTGGTTTTCATTTCTCTTCTTCTTCCACATTTCTTTATACACATTCCTACCATTATTCTACCTAAATCAACATTGAATCTAACTAGATTATCTCTAGTTTGATTCTCTATCACTATCTCAACAATATTCTTAGTGCTATTCAGAGTTATAGGCTTCTTTGTAATCAATTAAAAGAGAAAAGGTGTGATTGTGGCCTTGGAAATCAATCAAGCAAGATAAGGTGTGATTGTAGCCTTGGAAATCAATTGGGTGAACTTGTTGGACGGAAAATAAAGTATCTCTACCCAGAGAATTATGAATCTAGAGAGTGTACCTTGATGCCTTGAAATCGAGGGTGTAATTTTAAAGATTTTTTTTGAAAGGAAATCCGTACTTATGTGCGGGACTGGATGTAGGGTAACTCCGAACCAGTATAAAATCCAGTGTGTTCTTTCCTTTACTACTTTTACTTTATATTTGTATTTGTGTTTGATTCTGTGATCATATCCATGTCTGAATATTGCATACATTTGTGTTCAAATTAACAAAAATTCAAAAATGATTTAACAATTCTCTAAAACACTATTCACCCCCCCTCTAGTGTTTATCCTAGCCTTAAGATCCTTAATCTGCATTTCTCACATTAGATTTGATATTGATTTTGTGGGAAAATAATAATATATATATTATGTTTCTATCTAGATGATTCCAATCCATTCTCATCAATTCAAACTATTAGCTTTGTTCGTCTAATTCATGCCCATCTCATTTTGCTTTCGAATTCGTGCCTGGATTCGTAATTCACTTCATTATCAAATTCCTCTAGCCTCGTAAGGTGAGCAACCACTCACGATTAATGTTCCTATATTTATTAAATTTGATTTCAATTGAAATGACGATTGAAGTATGCTACAGTTAGTTATTTACATTGCTATATATATGTATATGATTTTTTCTGTATCGTTTCACCTGCGACATCTGACACCATTTTCTATTATTTATATTGATGATATATTCCTCTTATATTATTATTATATATGTTATCACTCTGCAAGCTCCCTGTTAGTATAGAATTCCCAATGGGTTGAAATGATACATACCCGAACGATCTGTAGAATAGGAGAAAATCGTTATGGATTGAAATGATAAACCCAAGCGATTTTCATTGAATTGAATTTGCAATTGCGGGTTGAAATGGTATATACCCATATGTATTTAAATTGTGGATTGAAATGATAAATATCCGTATCACTTGCCCATAGGATAAGTATTGATTTTAACATATACATAAATGTTATTTTTATAAAGGTTTTAAATTTTGAATTTTAAAAACTATATATTTTGGAAATTTTAAAATTATAAGTTAGCTTTTGGAATTATAAATTATAAATTTTTTCTTCAATTTTACTATTTTAAAATATATATATACAATAAGTTTAGTAATAAGATTTGATTTATTAAAGTTTAATTAATAAAGTTGATTTAATTAATATATAATATGTTTAAGTATTTAATTAAAATTTATATTTTCAAATATAGAGATTATAATGATTTTAATAAAAATCAAGGTTGGAAAGAGAAATAGAAATTGGTTTGAAATTAAATTTATTTAAGAATTATATTCAAATAAGTTTGATTTGAAATTTATTAAATTCGGGATTTTAAATATATGATTTTATACTTGATTTTGATTAAAAGTGATTTAAATGAATATTTCAAATTTACATTAATTGAAATGGTATATTTAGCTTCATTTAAATTTGTAATTTGAAGTTTTAATTAAATGTTATTTGAATGATTAAGTAGATATTTCAAAATAAATAAAAGTAAAGTGAATTTCATATATATATATATATATATATATATATATAATTATCAAATCTAGTTTTGAAATGTTTGAATGTTCAAAGCTTTGAAATATAGTGAAACTAAAATGCTTTATTTTGTGGTTAAAAATCTGTACTAGAAATCGATTTAATTTGAAATGGTTTATTTAGAAACTGAAATGAAATTGATGATTTGAGATTGGATTTAATTTGAATTTTTAAAATTTGAGTTGATTTGGAATAGATTTGTGAAATTTGAGGAAGCTATTTTATTATATAAAGTATTTTTAAATTATATTTCAAACTATTTATATATATTGCTTTATAAATTATTTTCATATATACTATTTTAATATAAATCATTTTTAATATAACTATTTTTAATATAAACTATTTTAATATACTAATTTTTTTAATATAAATTATTTTAACTTATAACTATTTAACACAAACTATTTATTTTATAAACTATTTTATTATATATACTATTACTAATATCTAAACTATTTAAAGGAAAGTGTTATGGTTTTCCAAAGTATTATGATTTCAAAATGTTATGATTTTCCAAAGTATTATGATTTCAAAGTATTTTGGTTTCGAAAATGTTATAACTTCGAAAGTACTAGGATTCTGGAAATAGATATATTTGAAGTGAAAAATTGATATCATATTGATATGGTTTTGAAATGGAAATGATATCATATTGATATGGTTTTGAAATGGAAATGGTATTATATTGACATGGTTTTAAAATGGAAATGATATCATATTGATTTGGTTTTGAAATGGAAATGATATCGTATTGATATGGTTTTTGAAATGGAAATGATATTTTGGTTTTGAAGTATAAACTATTTTTAAATGATCGTGGTGTTATAATAACGTTTGGTTGTTAAAGAGACTGGGATCGGTTATTTTCGTACTCTCTTCCAATGCCCAAAACCATTTTAACAACCGTGTATGCGGTGGAGATTTTAGAAAGAAGTAGGATGATGGCGACGATCCTATATGAGGTATATACGTGGACCCGACTCCCTTGAGTTGGTATAAGGTGACTAAAACAGAAGCAATCGACGGGCCAAGTGAGGTAGCTCCTTCGATCAGACACACTTCTTCGTATGCCATTCAATTACTTTTTGATTGATTTGGTGCACACCTTTGATTTAGAAGCGTGGCTCGAGATGGACAGTAGCTATGGCTATGCATTACCACCAGCCCGGAAGTGTAATTGGTACATCTACCCTGGCATTGCCTAGTTATGCCATGTCAACTACCCTACCAAGACCCCTATGAGTTTGTTTTGTGTCGTATACATGGAGGTATATACGTGGAACCGACTCCTGTGAGTTGGCATAAGGTGGCTAAAACGGGAGCAATCGACGGGACAAGTAAGGTAGCTCCTCCGATCGGACTCTCTTCTTCATATGCCATTCTATTACTTTGTGATTGATTTGGTGTGCACCTTTGATTTGGGAGTGTGGCTCGAGGTGGGCAGTAGTTGCTGCTATGTTTTACCACCAGCCCGGAAGTGTAACTGGTATATCTACCCTAGCATTGCCTAGTTGTGCCGTGTCACCTACCATAGAGAGACCATTATGAGATTGTTTTGTACCATATCTATGGAGTGCCCTCTGACAATGCTTAGTACGGGGGAGATTACGTTACTGTATAGATTATGAGAATATATAAAATGTGTTAAGGGGGAAATGGGTAACGTCTTAAGCTATTTTAATAGTTTACTTTACTTTAGACATTATAATAGCGTATATTACTACACAGCAGATAGTTAAGGGATCCTTAGAGGATGGGTATCTAAAATATCCTTTAAGTTACTTGTATTTTAGTTGTTATTTCACTTGAGTTGGATTTATGGATATAAGAATGTTAATCCTGACTCGAGTGTTCTGTGTTTTGCTTTACGCTTGGGTCAAACTGAGTAATACAGCTTTTGAGACTCACCTTTGGAATTGGAGCTTCGCTTGGAGATTCATCTATCTATTCAGCTTGTAGTTATTTAGTTGATTCCAGTGATGTATTCTGATCCTGTATTTGATTATTGTATTTGAGGCTTCTGTTGTATCTTATTTAACTCTGTTATATATTGTAGCTTCATGAACTACTATTCTTTTGTTTCCGCTGCTTATTGTTATGTTACTCTGTGTCTATGATTCTGTGATTATTTTATTTACTATATATTTCTGAGTCTTGCCAAATATAAATTAACAATCTGACATTTTGAGAAATTCAAGTCCGACATGGGTGGATGGGAATGGCTGAAAATACCAGGATGTCACAGGATTAAACAGGATGCACACAACATAACTCAACGATGATCGCTTCATAACTCAACAAACATAAGGAGGATGATGTGAAACTTTGGAAACAGGTAGAAAGGATCCTAAGGAACTTACCCTAGAGATTGCATGGCTTTTGGAGAAGTTTGGAGTGATCGGCCCCTATCCCACCAAAGGGATCGGCCCTCTTTCCTCTTAGGGATCGGCTAAACCCAACTTTATTGCAAAGATCGATCAATATCTCAATATCTATACATCCAATTGACATAACTTGGAGCACAAGCTAATTACAACATGTGGAACACCCCCAAAGAGATTGCATAATATTTGGAGAAAGTTGGAGGGATTGGCCCCTATCCCTCCAAAGGTATTGGCTATAATCATCTTTTGCAGCATATTGCAATAAAGATCGATCAATAACTCGAGTTCTAATAATCCAACGGGCATGAAACTTGGATGCTATCCATAATACAACATGGAGAAGCTCCCCAAGGAATTGGTTGTCACTTGGAGCAGTTTGGAGGGATAGGCTTCTATCCCTCTAAATGGATTGGCTGAAACTAAAATATATGTAACACCACTTCATGGAATATGCGATATCTAACAAACCGTAAGTCGAAACGACAATAAATTTGAAGGGAAAGTAGCTAATGCCATGGGGAACCCCTCAGAGGGATCGCATCCCATTTGGACACCAAAATAAGGATCGGTACCAATCCTTATGTGGATCCCAATGGGCCTAAAAATTCTTGGGTGGCCTCGTTGTGTCTAGGAGATTCTTCTGTCAAAATTTCAGCCCGATCCATGCACGTATTCCCTATAAATAAAGTAGTCATGGCTACAGAAAAGGGATCTACTTTATGCTTCTCTTTATTTTTGACCTAGGCTACACTCTACCAATTTTATTCTTGGATTTTGGATTGTAACTGTAAATAGACTACAGTATAATAAAATGGATTATTCTAAAGTGGACATAGACCAAAGTTAGCCGAACCACTATAAATCTTTTCTATTTTTACTTGCTTTCATATTTAATTTTTTTACTTCATATTATATTCTCTATATTAGATACTATCTGAGATCTATGATTCGATATTGGTGTTTTCATACAACTGGGTGTTGGTGGCCATTTTTTCGGCCATCAATCACTGTTTCATATTTGTAAAAATCGGGCTAGACAGGTCAGTTGCAGTGCCAGGCTCTCTTGCTATGCGGGCTTTCAATCAAGATTTCAAATTCCCTTTTGAGCATTAGGTGCATAACCATTCCTTTATTCCTCCAGAGGAAATCATCCTAGGAGACGTTGATACTTTATGTTTTTGGATGGAGAAGCCCATGCATCTTTTTAATGGCGAGGGTCAGCAAGCCTGGGCATCTCTACCTTCCCTACCTCTTAGTTTCACCGACAACGTCATGTCCGACGAGATTATGATTCAGCATAAGATGGCTGAGATTACGGATGGTACAAAAATTATTAGCATTGCTTCGTTTAAGAAAGGACCGACGTTGGACGTTCCTCGGCCATCGGCCTAGTTGGGCCCACTTAACATCGCAAGTGTGCTTATGAATTTGGCAGAAAGGGATTTCTACGTTAAACAAGGTGTGCTCTTAGAATATGAAAGGAATGTGGGTGGAACTTCTCCGGTTGCGGCTCGTTGGACAAATATGGAAACTGTCCTTCAGCTTTTCAGCACACCACCTCCCTCTATGCCTTTGCACCCTGCTGCTTTAGTTTCTACGACCATAATTAGGAGAAGTGGACATCTAATAACGAGCAGTGTGGGGCACCCACTACAAGGTAGCGTCTTTACCTCTTAAATATTTAGTATGTTGGACTGAATGTAATAGTTACTACTGCTTCTATATTTGCAGTAACTTTTCTCCTAAACTTGTTTCAGTTATAAAGAATGTAGAAGAGGAGAAGGATTTTGTTCCCTATAAAAGTTCTCACTTGGAATGATAGAGGCTTATGTTATAGTGATAAGTGCACCTTGGTAAAAAATATTCGAGAATTGCATTTGGGTATTTTGTTACTTCAAGAGTCTAAATTAGTAGATCATGCCCCCTCTAATTTGTGTGTTATAGGGGTTTGCACTTCGAGATGGGTTGTTCTTGACTCAGTTATGTCCAAAGGAGGGGTTATCACTTTTTGGAATGAATCTAAATGGACTTTATTACAAACATTTAAACCTACCAACGTCCTTAATGTGATTCTTAGAATGGCTTAACTTCTCTGTCATCTATGTGATTTATAATATTTACGACCTTTACGATTCCTTAGATAGAGTTGCCTTGTGGGACTCTTGTTTTAATTTCATTTCTATGTTCAGTGGGCCATGAGTCATAGAAGGGGATTTTAACATCACTAGATTCCCCTTGAAAGTAATAACCAATCTTTTTTATCCACGGAAATAAACAATTTTAATGGCTTCATATCCATAGACCTCGGTGACTTGCTTTTTAATAATCGTGCATTAACTTGGTTCAATAAAAGAGCTATACATTAACTTGCCAAGTTAGACATATTTTTCATCAATCTTGCCTACGAAAACATGTACCCTCTCTCTTTTCAGGATAGCCTTCCTTCTCTAATTTTTGACTACTACCCATCCTCTTTGACTTTTGAGATGTGAGTCCTCATCGCCCTCATTTCAAGTTTGAAATTTTCTAGACCCTAAAGCCTGGATTCGACGATATGATTAAGAGCCTCTGGTTTTATTTTCAGGTTGATGGTTCTGCTATACAGGTTCTAGTCACCAACCTACATTTTCTTTGCTCCTCTCTACAAAAATGGTCAAAGGGGCTATGGGGTTATATCAGATCTAGGAAAGATCAACTTCAAAACCAGATCCTGGATCTTAACATTAAGAAGGATTCTTCTCCTCTCTCCACTACTGAGGTTTCCTGCCAGCTAGTTTGGAAGTGGAGCTGACTCGAATCATGTGGTAGGAAGAGATGGCCTGGAAGTAGTGAACCCAAGATCAATGGTTACATGATGGGGATCTAAATACGACATACTTCCATAGAATTGTCGACGGCAGATATAGATCCAACAAAATAACCTCCATTACTTAGAGTGGCTCGGTCGTCGACGACGAGTCCTTAATCTTAGATTACTTCACCTCTCGCTTTAAATCTATTATTGGTCGGATATCCCCTACGTGTGACATCCTATTATGGGATGCTATTTCAACCACTCTAATAACCTTTACCTACTGATTGGTAGAGAATTCGACCTAGGTAAAATTTAGGAGGTTGTATCTAACATGGCAATTGATAATAAAGCAGTACTGGGGTTTCTTAAAGTCCAACACTCTTATTTTTTTAAAGAGTTCTTTTATCGCCCTGACCTTACCTCTTGGCACAACTACACTAACATCATACTAATTCAGAAATTTGAGAGGGCCTCTATAACTTTTGATTGTTAGCCTATTAGCTTCCAGAACACTGTTTTTAAGCTTATAAACAAGGTACTCTCCAATTGTCTCTAACCGCTCATGGACTCTTTTATCAGCCAGTGGCAATCAGCTTTCACCTTGTGTAGATCTCTCACCGATAATGCAGCTATTACGTAGGAGGCTATCAGCCATTGCCACTCTAAATGCATAAATTGTGCCTTCATTAAATTGGATTACACAAAGGCTGTTGACATAATATCTTTGAACTTTATCGTGAACATTCTTGAAAACAAAGGATTCCCCGCAGAATTCGTCCTCCAGATTAGGACCGTCCTCTCTACATCCACTTCATCTATTTGCATTAATGGCAAAAGAGGCAACCTATTCGCTTTTCCTTGAGGACTTCGTCAAGGTGACCCAATCTCCCCACTTTTATTCAACATTACCGTTGACACCTTCACTAGACTCGTGAACATGGCCTATGAGCAATCTGTTGGATTGTCTAGGTAAGGACATCTTCCGAAATGGTCTCAAATCCTTTTTATTTGCGGATGAACTATCCTCTTTTACCTATCGTCGCCATCATAAATTAAAGTAGCAATTTATGACGTGCCTTCAGTTCATGCCTCCTCCTTTTCGAAGAACATGATATCCTCTTTCTGTGAATTTCGCATAAGCACGATCATCGACCTAGGTGATGGTTGGAGAACTGGTTTCCTGTTTAATACTTGGCTTGATGGCATAGCTTTCTAATCCTTATTTACAGACCTTTATTCCATTGCCTCGATTAAGTACATTTCATTCGGCAATGCTTTTCAAATTGGCAGCTACTTAATTTCCTTCTCAAAAGTTCTTAGGGCCCTCTTCTCCTCTCTATGACACCTCTTTTGGCACTTAATAATAGGTGTCCTTGATTCAGGACATTGACCGATATAGGTGGGGAAGAACTAAGAATGGCCTCTACTAAGTTAAAAATCAATATAACTTTACAACTTCCCTAGAGTTTACTACAACTCTAGCATCCTCAGGAGTTTGCAAACTCCATCAAAATCCTAAGCGTACATGTGGTTTGTCATGCTTAACAAGCTCAACACAACGCTTTCTCCGGTAGCTAAGAACATTCGGTTGCTCACTCTTGTTTTCTCTATCATTCTGCCAATGATTTCATTAATCATTTATTCTTCAGATGTGACTTCTCTTTCTAGGTGTGATTGCTATGTGTTACTAACTTAAATATTGTTAGCCAAAACTTAGAGCTTTTATGGTGCAACCATTGGAATTTTACTAACCCAGACTCCCTACCAGCTCTCTTTGCCCTTGCTTTTTCTTGGGCATATTGGGTGGAAAAAATGAAAGATGCTTTAACAATCATGGCCTCAATCATTTTTCAGTTGCTTCTGAAATCTCATTTATGTTCGGCTGTGCAACCATTATGGCATATCCATTTTATGAAAAAAACATAGGATAATGGATATTTTCCATAATCGTGCGAATCGATTGCATATATCTTTAAATTTCCCCTCATATGCTATTAGATCCTTCACTAAGATTTTATATGGAGATGGAATAAGAAAAAGGAAAATAATATGATAAAAGTGTCCTTGTCTACTCTAGTTTCTATTGTTCAAAATTGTAAATGTTGTTTTCGAAACATTGTAAAGGGTATTTTTAAAAGAATGGCTTGGTATAAGAAATGAGTTTTTCAAAGCAAAACTTAATAAATGGTTTGAGTTAAAAATCCAAATTTCAAGAAGTTAAAATCCTTGTTATTGAAAAAGGAAAGAGACTTTATAAAATTTAATTGCAGTTTTAAAAGTAAACCAAGTTATTTTTGAATTTAATAAAAAGTTTTCAAGTTTGTACTTTTAAAGGTAAAAGTTTTAGGATTAAATGCTCCAAAATTTTGAAGTTTTTTTAATAAAAAAAGTGGCAAAAACCAAACCAAAATTTTAATGTGGAGTAGGTAGGGATAATTACAAAGGTAAGACAGGGTAAAAGATAATGCTTTGAAGAAGATAGTGATGACTGCTCATAAAGTAGCAATAAAGAATCCCAATACGGTATAAGGAATATTAATGAGAACTAAAGAATGTATTATTAGACTGTGTGCTAGCCATAAGAAAAACTCATAAAGGAAATATGAATGGTATCAAAGTATATTTCTATAAGTAATAGAGTATGATCGTAGGAAAGGTGAAGGATAAAGAAAGTAAATACTAAGATTTGAGAGTACTATGAAGAGGTTTGGATTAAGAGAGATGGTAATAGAAGACAATAAGATGAAAAACACACATAGAGGACATAAGTAGACTCAAGGTTAGGAAACACAAGATAAATGGTGGAAAAAGTGTCAAGCTAATTTCCAATGAGTTATTCCAAACGTGCGTAGTTTATATTTCTTACCTACCACGGTGTGAGGATGCGTGGTTATTCCATAATTAGCTATAATCATGGAAGTAACAGATGGAACTTAAGTACTAAAAGTTAGAAAGGTGAGCTAAGACATGTGGGTTACAGTATAATAACATGTTTGAGAAGGCTAATTTAATTTAAGTAAGAAGTGATAGAGGCACAACGTTGAAGGGCAACTTTCATCAATTGTTTCTTTGAGTTTTGGGTTGTAAGTATTGGTTGTTTCTATAAATGCATATGTGTAACGACCCGTTAAATTAATAATATTAAATGAATTGAATTAATATAATATGTTCTAATCTAATTTAGAATGAAATAAAGTCTTAAGATTTTATTTGAGTAAGTGTAGAAATTTGTTATAGTAATTGGAATTTAAAGTAACAAAAAAATTTATGACAATAGATTTGTATAATGTAAATTGTCACATTTTGTTGAAAGCTAATTTTAAGAAACATACAAATGTTGAATCAGTGGATATTAATAAAAATATTTACTAGAATGGAATTCAATTAATATAAAATAAACAGTGGTGATTGTACATTTGGTTGTAATTATAAATAGAGACTAAGTAAAAGTGACCGTTGAATAAACCAATGCAATATGTGAAGGTAAGTAATCTTCATAAATGGTCAATAATAAACGCACTTAAAAGGGTAATAAAATTTGTTTGTTTAGGTGATTACGTATTGATAAGCTATAACTAAATCTGCAGTTTGGTAGTAAATGGGATATGAGAAGACAAAGGCATTTAGAAAGTAATAGATGGGATTCATAATAACAAGTAGTAAATTTATGCATATATTTGGGCGTTTGCCATAATTACCAAATTTTACCATTCATAAAATTTATTTTATTAAAGTCTATAGCAACATTGTTGTTAATAATGTTGTTAGTGAATTTGGATATAAAAGAATGACAAGTGTAGGTTAACCATTTATTTTATTTTGTTAAGAATGAAAATAGTTTGAAATAGATCTGAATAGATTTTTTTTGGGTTGTTTATGTGCCTAGTTAATAAGGGAGAGTTTATAAAAATAAAAAGGAATGCACAAGTGAAATGTATATAAGCAAAGGTTATTTATACCCACAAATTTGTTTAATTACTGTATAGGAGATTTAAATGTATAGTTAATTATGAATTGTAGAAACGGTTATCTAATCTAATTGTTGAAAAATTAGGTGAAATATAAATAGGGAAATAGCGTAATTGTTGCACTTGAATAAAAAAATAAATTTAAGAATTTATGACAAGAATTTAAATTTCCTATGTGTTTATATATATTGGTAAAATTGTAACTATATGGGAATTTAGGAAGTAAAATAAATGACAGTGAGGGATAACCAATTTAATGCAATGCAAAGGTGATTGGAACGACTGTTGGGTTTAATGGAGTATATATAAACAGTGAAAATCATTATAATCTCTTAATTTAATACGATTGTTTAATTAATACTAAAAGAATAAAGTTGAAATAGTATTAATGTAATAAAAACTTTAATAGATTGCAATTGTATTATGGAAGTAAATTGTTAATAAATGAATGTAAATATTAACAAATTTATGGAAATAAAATATAAAGGAATGTTGGATAGAACATAAGTGAATGAAATTTGACAGTACGTTAATTTGGAGGTAAATTTAAGAAAGAATAACAACCATTATAAATTTCCTAACTTATTTGTCAATGAATGTATTTGGGAATAGAGTTCTTTTATATGTTGGATAGTTATAATGTTGTTATTAAGAATGAACGTTACTTTATTAAGCATAAATATAGTAACGGAAGTATGAATAAATTTATAGAAACGTAAGACTTACTTTAAGGTAATATTTGAGTGTAGACTTTTGAAATAGATTTGACAACAATAATTATTGTTCGTTACCTATCTTATTTGTTGTTAAGTTTATTTCGAAATCAAATCCCAAATGTATTCACTAAATTTTTGCAGTTGCGTAGTTTTGGTTTGTAATCGCAGTAGTTAGTTCTATAAGGTGAGGTCTATACTAATTTTATTTTAATAGGACCATTGGTTGATATAGACTTTAGAAAGCGAGATTTATAATTTTTAATTTGAGTATTTAATTCAACAAATGGTATTTATTATTACAAATAAAATGGAATTAAACGTAAAATATTAATTAAAATGGAATTTGTAAACATTATAGTGAAATCTTGAACTAATGTTAGTAGCATCTTTACTTTAGGTAAAAGTTTAGAATATAAAGGTTAAAAAAAAAAATCTTAAGTATGGGTTTTGAGGATTTAATTTATAAAATTCTTAAATATAAGAAAGTGTAGAAATTAACATTGCAATTAATGTACTTGTCAACTTTAATTCACAGCTAAACTTGTTAGGTCATTTAAATTGATTATGAATTTTTTTGGCGATAAAATTTAGTCAATTATAGAGTTTTAATATAAAATTGGATTTTTATAATTTATTTAATTTATTTAATGAATATTAAAAATAGCCATTTTGGCCACGGACTCGGATTTCGACGAAACTAGTTTCATCGGATCCGTATCGGTGAATTATTATAGGGTTTCAAGTTTCGTATCGATCGGACCTGTCGTTTGATCGTACGGACGCGAAACGCCTTGAAATCGAATTAATTAAAATCAATTTGAAAACAATTTGGAAATTTTGTTTTCAGCATAACTTCTTCATACGATCGAATTTGGTCGTGAAACTTTTTCCATCGCGTTCAGAATATTTTAAATTACCTATCTGGATATATGGGTTTGATAAATTTCGTTCCGGGGTCAGAACGGGCTTTTTGGGCCAACTACCGTTTAGCGCGTTCGTTATCCGTACCCACCTAGCCTTCTTCTATTTGTCTATATATATGCGATCATAAACCCTAGCCTCCTTCCTATTGTCATTTGGCTGTACGTACATTTTTCTTCATCTCCTTCTCAACTCCTCATTCTAATGGCAGAAAAAAAAACCTAATTCTCAAATTCCAAAAAAATAATAATTTCAATTTCAAAAAAAAAAAAAAAAATGCGGATCTGCAGCAGCTTCTGGTCGCGCTTCGGGTTTCAGGGGAGAAAACCCTAGAGCAACTTCGGGTCAGGAAGAAAATGACTCGAGTCGCTCCAGGTCGTTTTGGCGAAAACTCCAAGCAAGCACCGGGGAATTGAGGCGGCGCACCGAAGTCGAACCCGAAGTCGACCCAGGACCAGAATTTTTCATTTTTCAAATTTTCATAACTTTTGCATACGAGCTCGGATTCGCGCGCGGTTTATTTTGATGGGATCATATCGTAATTTCTGACGTTTTGACGCTAGTTTGGACAAATTCTGAGACCGTCAAAATTTTGGGTTTAAATTGGATTTAAATTCAATTTAAATTCAAAAGGTGAGTGTTTTAACCCACTCACAACTACTAGAAGCTTTTATGTTTGTTTAAATTAATTTTAGAAATGAATAGAAATTTATGTATGAGTATTTGGCATGTTTATTTTATTCATATCTGTTGAATTGCATTTATTTAATTTAACTGTTAATTTAATTAATTTATTGCGTATTAATTTACAGTTAAAATTTATTTGTTTGTATGTGAACTGCTAGTTAACAGTTATATAATTTATTTCTGAATATAGACTGTAGATTAATAGCTGTTAAATTTAATTTGAATAAAATTGCCAGTATTACCTGTTATGTAGTACCAAAAATAATATTGTTATTGATTGATATTGATTGACGATTGCGATTTGGATGATGGATGATGTTGATGAATGGATGTTTATTGTATATCATTAAATTGCAAATTATCATGCATATTTCATTTCATTCGGGATTGTGGTTTGAAATGATATATAACCGCAAAATTTTATATCTTTTAAATTGCGGATTGAAATGATAAATATCTGTATCACTTGACCATAGGATAGAAAATTATATACAGGCACCGCGGTCTATATATAACTATTTTAATGTGATTTCTATGGTTTGGATGGAATACGGTTTATAATAATCTTAAATTTTATATTGTATAAATATTTTTCTTCCATATATATATACATATGAAGTTGAAAATTTTGACATTGAACGGTGTATAAAAATCTTTAATAAAAATGGAAGAAAATTAAGAAAATGGAGTTTAATAATTTATATCATATGTTTAAATGATAAGTTTGGAAATTTTAAGATATGATATTTATAATTGGATTTTTCCCAAAATAAATTAAAATGAATATTCTAGTATAATTTGAATTGGGAAATATATATATATTTTATTACTAGAAATTGAAGTCTTATTATTTATGGATTTTATATGAATATTCAAGACTAATTTATAGAACAATTGATTTGTTGAAAGAATAAATCCAACTTTAGTTTGAAATATTGATACTCAAAATGGATATACGTATATATAAATAAATTGAAGTGGTTTTGGAACGTGAGAGAGATAATATAAATTTTGGTTTAGACTTTAATAAAGAAATGTATTTGTAAAGCCATGAGAACTATTTTCTTTACAAAGTAACATTTAAGTTAAACCATTTAATTCATATACCGTTGAATGTCCAAACCATTCAAGTTTTAGAAGTTATGGTTTTAAATTATGATTTTCAAAATACTATGCTTTGATAATATTTGATTTTCAGACGTTATGAAGTTAAAGCATTTTGATTTTGGAAAAGAATTATATTTGGGATAAGTGATAAAATATGGTTTTGGGTTTTGAAATGATATCGTATTCATGGTTATGAAATGGAATGTTTATTCTGATTTTTAAAGTATAACCTATTTTTAAATGACCGCGGTGTTATAATAACGATGCGTTGGCAAAGAGACCGGGATCGGATATCTGACATACTCTCTGTCGATATCGAAAACCACTTTGACTAACCGTGTACGCGGTGGAGATTCCAGAATGAAGTAGGTGGTGGCGACGTTTCCTGTAAGGTAAATACGTGGACCCGACTCCCGTGAGTTGGCATAAGGTGGCTAAAACAGGAGCTATTCCCAGGCCAATGAGGTCATACCTCTGATCGGACACTCCTCTTCGATATTATACTATGACTTTGGATTGATTCAGTGGCCACTTTTATTTTGATTTTGGGGAGTTTGTTCGAGGTGGGCGGTAACTGCGGCTACGCGTTTCCACCAGCCTGGGTACGCAATTGGTATATCTACCCTGGCATTGCCTAGTTGTGCCGTGTCACCTACCATACCGAGCCTTGTACGAGTTTGGATTTCTCCCGTAGCCCGTGTGGTATCCTCTGGTGGCTTCCCGATCAGGAGGGACTATGATATTGGATGGACTACTGGGACTATTACGTGTTAAGGGCTATATGGGTAACCCCTTAACGCTATTAAAAAGTAAGTTTATTTTATAAATAGACACTATTATAATAGCGCAATATACTACATAGTAAATAGTTTAACGGATCCTTAGGAGATGTAAATCCCGAGCATCTCTTGAGTTACTGTACTCATATTTATTTCTGTTAATTTAACTCACATAAGATCTTTTAGTTCTGACTCGAGTGTTTTTGTCTTTTCAAATTCGCTCGGGTCAGTCCGAGCGTTTCAGGATTGAAGACTTTAGCATTGAAGGACGAAGACGAAGGAGTCGTATTATTATTATCTATAGTATTGCACCACACTCATACTGTTCCGCTGCATTGTTTGTATTGGTATATGTAACTCTGATATTTATTGTATAAAGAAGAATAAACTGTTTTGTAACCGTTTATGAACTGTATATTTATTATTATATTTTATCCTTCCGCTGTGAGATTCTATTTTGTTTTATTTCTTCTCTGTTTTTCTTATTTACCCCATAACAATCCGCCCTTTGCGTATGCTTTTAATTGGCACGTGTGTCGGTTTAAAGTGTGCGAAAAGGCGGGATGTTACAATATGATATTATAAGAAATATTCCTTCAAAAATTGGTTTCTAGATGGACCACTATATTAATTGGAAAATTGTGGAAGTAATGAATTTTCATGTAGATAATTAACTAATGTAAGTAAGACTAGAAGTTTATAAAATAAATTAGGAAATTTATTATCTACTAAAATTAAACTAATGTTAAGTTACAAATGCCTTAAAATTTTCGAAAGATAAATTTTAGCAAGAAGAGGATACAGAAAGTTTATTGCAAAACCACAGGTTAGTGTCCTTATGCCTTAAAAGCTAAAATTTATAAATGAACATATGTGCTGGCTGTTATCTTAAGAAAAAATGAAATGTTTTTGAAAAATTAAAATTTAATACATTGAAGGATAGAGTCCACTGTGGATGTTAAACTATTAACTAAATCCCGACTACGTAGGATGTAGCAAAAATCATTTTAAAAAATAATACATATATATATGTGTGTGTGTGTGTACTTCTAAAAAATTTTGCTCAAAATTCTTGGTTCTGAAAAATAATATACTTTTTTTAAAAGTTTTGAAAAAAATAGGTTAAATTTCCAAATATAATTAAGTTAATTTAAAAGCATTTTGAGCGGAAATTATTTTTGAAATGCCACATCTTAACATAAAGAAAAAGTCGATAGGTTAGCAAATAGAAATTTTACTATGCAGAGAAAGTGACATTAAAATAAGATATGGTTAGTGACAAGGGAAAAAATTATCTCGGATATGGAATCTGTTTCTCCATACCTTGTTGGTAGTGACAAAAAATGGTTTTAAAACAATTCTGTTTTAAAATTTAAGATTTAGAATAAAATTTACTTATGCAAACTGTAATTGAAAATTTTAGAAAAAGAATTGAGGGCCAAAGTTGAGGTTCCAAGGTATAGTGTAGAAATGGTACATAAGAGAAGGATGAAAATATGGAATTCTACATCTAGACCCTTTTCTGACATAAGAATATAGATTCAGAAACCTTGATTTTTCTAAAATTTGGATGTTAGTAATGGTATGCTAGGTTTTTGGATGTTAGCGATTAGATGAAAAATTGGTTGAAGTATACTTCTATTTATAGGAGTGGGGAAAAATTTAGATGCAAACAAAGTTTTTAATTTGTAAAATTTGCATACATATAGAGCTACCAGTATATGTAGGTTGTCTGCACCATATTTTCAAAACTTTTTCAAAGAATGCATTCATACGGGAGGCGCCGATTAGAATTATTCTACAGAATACACAATGCACTTGTACATGATTGATCGTAAAATTGGTTAAACACTAATTTTTTGACTAGTTTAGAATGGTTGTGCAATATGTTATGTGATTCTGTCCTTAAGGAATTTCGAGGATAAAATACTTTTAAAGGGGGAGAATGTAACACCCCATAAATTATTGATTTAAAACGAAATTATGTAATAAATAATAACGTTGAAAATTAGAGTTTCCAAAAATGTTAGAATTTGGCTACAAAACTTGCACCATTCGGTTTGTGGCAATTTTCTGATTAAATTTTCATATATAAAGTTTTTCGATCAGAGTTAAAATGAAAAAGTTGTTAAGATTTGAAGTTTTTGAATTAAAAATAATTATATATATGTCATTAAGGTAATAAAAATAATTAACAATGTTAATAACCATCGGTTAGAGTTAATACATAGTTATCCCAAATATTAAGTTAGTGGAAAAAAATCTATCGACTAGGTTAATAGGGAAGCAAATTAAACAAATCAAACGTAGCTGATTAAAAAACAAAAACGTTAACGACCGGTCTACCCCTAACTTTGGTTGATCAACCACTAGCGACCGACCGGTAGGGATAATGATCAACCGGTTGTGACATCATTCTTGAGAATTAGGTCTGGCCGAACTACCCAGATTCAAAATAATTTAATCCAACGGCTGGCAAACCCTATAAATACGGACCCAAACCCTCACTTTTCTTTTCTTATTTTTTGAGCAACGTCAGAGCTCTGCCATTTTCTCTTCTCTAAAAAATTCTTAATTCTTCAAAATAGTTAGAGTTTATACATATACACAAGTGGATAATAATAGAGGATGATGGACATAAAGAACAGGGTTGAATCAAAATCGTCAAAGCCAAGGTAAATTAAAAATCCATATCTAGAATTTAAATTAAATCTGAATCACTTCTCTGATCTAGAATTCTTATAGGTATATGTATTCTTGTGGTGTATGTTTAAAATAGGGTGTCAAACTGAATAAACATGGATTAGATCTGAAAATTTGGAAAGCTAAAAGGGTGGGTAGGAAATTAATTATTTTTATATAATATTGGATTTATATCATTATGAATTTATTCTTGTATACCTAGAATATAAATTCTAGTTGTTGACTAAAATTGAATATGGATAGTGAATTTATAAACCATGCCTACATATTATGTGATTGATAACTTGAATTATATAGTGCATATATGTGAATCCAGAAAATGTTAGGTAGTAGTAATCCTTAAATATTGAATGGGGAGGTAGTAGCCCCTGAATCTTACAAATTATGTGATAGTTGTCGATTTGTATATTTAAATGACTTATGCAAGTAAAAATGTAAATAAGTTATAACAGTAAATTGTTGGGATTTAAGTAGTATTTTAATTCGTTGAAAAGTAGAGGTTTGCAATGTAAATTCCTATAGATTATCAATTTCAAATTTATAAATAAAAGCACATCATTTGGAATAACAAGGAAAATGCCTAAAAGAAAGAAATGTATGAAATAAGAATATTCAACATATTTTGCACCATCTATTTCAATAGATATGAAAAAGATAATTCCTAGTAAATCCAAATGCAACACGAACTCTCCTTATCAATAAGATATAAAAAATCAAAATTGGGGACAGGTCCATACTTCCTAAAACTAATGTAAGTTTACCCCTTCCGAATGCAGAATTATAAATTTAATCCCTATCATTTATAACGTACTGCCCAGACAAATATCTACTATATTGAGAGTTAATTTGCAATATTAAAAACGTGATATCTATTAGCAAATTTATCGGATTTCAATTTCGTTATTACCATTAAAACACAAATTTTATTATCTCTCTGTAGTAATCCATATATGATATGTTTTGATATTTTTTTAGAAAATTTGTGGGGAAAATATTTGAATGTTTGCCAAGAAATTACAAGCAAGCAAATATTTACTTGGTAAATTCAAGTATGATTCTCTATTGTAGACATTCATGAGCACTTTAAAGGTGAAATGAATACTAAAGAAGGTGGAGTGGATCCTAAGCAAGGTGGAATGGGTCTTGTACAAGGTTGGGTGACAAATATTATCTTCCTTGATTTTCATGGAAAATATTCAAATATTAAAGTATGGTAGGCATGCATGAGAACTTTAAAAGTGGAAAGGGTATTGAATGAGGTGGGGTGAGTCCCTAAACAAGGTAGAGTGGGTCCCTGAACAAGGTGGAGTGGGTCCTAAACATGCTTACTTGAATTTTCCTCGCAAATATTCAAACAGTCAAGTAAGAAAATATTTGCTTGGTAAATTCAAGTTAGATTCTTTATTGTAGACATGCATGAGAACTTTAAAGGTGGAGTGGTATATAACAAGGTGGAGTGGGTCTTAAACAAGGTTGAATAGGTCTTGAACAAAGTAGAGTGGCAAATATTTGCCACTAAAAAATGAATAAAAAATTCTCAAAATATATCATATATTGATCTTAAATAGAAAGATAATAAAATTTGTGATTTAATAGTTAAAACGAAACTAAAATCTGATAGATCTATTGAAAGATATCACCCTTTTAATATTGCAATTTAAATTGTTCATGACAGTAAATTTTTTCTTTAGTGGTACGGTATAAATTACAGTGATTAAATTTATAATGCTTTATTTTGAGGGATCCGCATATAATATTTTTCAAAAAGAGAGATGTGAGCCAAAATTACCCATATAGAAATTTACAATGTTAACATTTTCTTTTCGGAAAGACATAATTCCAAAGCATTAAAATATAGAAATCACTAAAGATTAATTAAGAAATGGTAAAGGTGATAATAATAATGGTCTAAGAGAAGAGTTAACATATGCAATATAAGAAAGACATAAATTAGATAATAACAATGAAACAGTAAGCAAGTAATAATTTAAAATTAAAGGGAATGGAAAGTGCACTAAATAAGAAAGGGAAATAAAGGTTAAAAAGGTAATAGAGATAAAACTTAAGTAGTGAGAAAAGAAAAATAAATGGGAAAAGATATTAAGATTTTTCAAAAGGAAGCAATAAATGACATAAAATTTAATAAGAGGTAAACGCATGAAAAAGTAAAGAAATGTTATTAACAATCGAATTAATTACCTACTAATGCAGGCAAGCAACAACCAAAACTCAAAACAGCTATAACTTTCAAACGGTAAGTCTATTTTCTATTATGACTGCTTTATGGAATGAGAAACCGTCATCCAAAAGCAATGGGAGTGGTTTGGGACCGAACGCGGATCGTATAAATAGCTATAGTCTAAATAATATTTTTAGAATCAAAATGATCACACAGAAATTAGAAGAAAAAAAATCGTAGATGTGGAAAATTATCCAGTGAATCATTTTTCAAAATTTTAGAGTCATATAATCTCATAGGAATAAAATAAATTATTTTATGATGCTCTGATATGTAAAATGAGTCATTACACTATGCCCCTTTAGGAATTTTGCCCCCAAAATCTCCAACAATTAAAGAATAGTCGGTCATAGTTACTTTGCATACCCAATAAACATTTGCAACCATCAAACACATCAAACAAGCAACCATGCAATCAATAGTATAAGTAAATGTATCCTAGTATGCGATATACTAATATATTCTATATTATATCAAAAGTGAAAGAAAATACTATAAAAAATAGGCCTTACCATGCAAAGAGCTCTAGATATATGGCTGTCATACTCTCCTCGATTTCCTACCTGTAATTGCCTTCACTTTCGCCCTATTGAACCTTTACTAACTCCAACGCCTCCCTTCTAAGCTAGTTCATATCGTGTCCAACAATACGAACTTGCCTACTAAGTCTAAAAGCTTCTGGATCAATCTCGATACCATCAAGTGGATCCGGTGCAATCTCCACGCTTGAGTCATTCACAAACTTCCGCAAATGAGAAACATAGAAGACGTTGTGCACGCCCGCCATCTTCTGAGGTAAGTCAACCCTATATGCTAGGTTTACAATCCTCTCTACTAACAGAAAAGGACCCATGAATCTTGGTATTAACTTCACCTTACTACCGAATCTAATAACATTCTTAATGGAGAAATCTTCACGCGCACCATATTACTGACAGAGAACTCCAAATCTCGATGTTTACTATCGGCATAGCTTTTTTGCCTATCTGAAGTAGCTTTCATTCGTTACTGAATGATCTCGATCTTCCTCGAGTTTTCTATAATCATATCTGGACCTAGTATTGGTTTTTCGCCTACTTCCCACCAATATGAAGGAGCATTATATGGTCGGTCATACAATGCTTCGTACATTGCCATACCACTACTAGACTGATAGCTATTATTGTATGTGAACTCTACCAAACGTAAGTGATCATCCCACGAGCCTACAAAATTGAGAATGTAAGCTCATAAGAGATTCTCCGATATACGATTCACTTTCTTGGTCTGGCCATCTATTTGCGGGTGATAAGCTGTACTGAGATGTAGCTTGGTACCTTACGACTCCTGTAAGCTCTTTCAAAACCCGCTAGGGATCAACAGGTCTTGGTGGCTCACAATGCATTTTGGCACACCATGAAACTATACTATCCACTTTACATACAACTTGGCCAATTTGGATGCCGTTCTAGTAGACTTGATGGGTACGAACTAGGAACTTTTCGTTTGTCTATTAACTATGACCCAGATGCTATCATACCCTTCTTTAGTCCTCGGTACGTTAATGAAATCCATCGATATCAGCTTCCATTTCCACTTAGGAACTTCAAGAGGTTGTAGCAATCCACTTGGCTTTCTCTGCATTTCCTTTACCAATTGGCAGTTCTCACATTTCGAGATGAATGTCCTGACATCCTTCTTCATCTCCTCCTAATAATAGGTCTACTTCATATAACAGTGCATCTTATTACTTCGGGATATATAGTCAATCTAGAAAGGTGGCACTCTCGAAGCGTCTCATCCCGCAATCTACATCAGGGACAAATAATCTCCCATCCTTACGAAGCCAACCTTCTCAATCGAGTCTGTATTGCTTCATATCTTCAGATTCTGCTCCTTCTTCTACTTTTTCCATGATTTCTACTAGTCTAGCATCTTGTCGTTGACTAATACTGATCTGCTCAATCAAAGTAGGTCTAATCATCAAATTTTCCAACATCTCTGGCTCTAACTCACCATGAGGTCTAAAATCATAACAGCAATATACTCCAACTGCTTCCATGCCAAGAACATCATGACAAATTAGCATGTCTTCTACTCAGTGCATCAATGATAGCATTTCTCTTACCGGTGTATAGGAAATGTCATAGGAAATGTCAAAGACATAGAAGTCCAAGAATTCCAACCATCGCTATTGGAAAAGGTTGAGATCCTTTTGGGATAAAAGATGTTTTAAGGATTTATGAGCCATAAATAGCTCAAACATTTCTTCTAATAAGTAGTGCCTCTAAATCTTCAAAGCAAACGCTAACGCCATCAAATCCAAATCATGAGTCGGATACTTTCTCTCATGCAGCTTCAGTTTTCGAATAGGATAGGCAACAAACCTTCCATTCTACATCAATACCACACCTAATCTAGTACCACAAGCATTTGTATATACTATTAGCTCCTCATTCTCACTCAAAATGGTTAATTTTGGTGCACTCATCAACCTCTTCTTCAGACTCACAAACGCATGATCACACTTCGTGTCCCTAATAGAAGTCTGATTCTTCTTTGTCAAATTGGTCAACGGTGCAGCTACCTTTGAGAAGTCAATAATAAAACATCTATAATATTTTCTCAATCCTAAGAAACTCCACACATTAGTAGTTTTCTTAACTGGTTCCAGTCCTAAATCACTGCCACGTTCGTAGGATCAACCACATTGCCCTACCAAGAGACGATGTGAGCTAAGAATCTCACTTCTCCTCTCCAAAAGTAACATTTTGAAAAAAATTCCCTCAACCTATGCTTCCGCACATACCGAGCATAATTCCGTTTGGCGTTCCTCCTCTATGTTTGAACATGTCAGAATATCATCTACGAATACAAACATGAACTTGTTTAGATGATCCCTAAAGATACGATTCATGAGATCAACAAAGTATGCTGAAGCAATTGTTAGCATGAATGGCATAATCAACCATCAAAGAAACCAAATGGAGTACGAAACACATAGACTAGTATACTCTCTTTCGCTACCCATAGCTGAGGAAATCCCATCACCAAATCCAATTAAGAGAACCCCTTTGCACAGTTGAGCCGATCGAACAAGTCATCAATACGTGGGAGTGAATACTTGTTCTTCTTCGTCATCTTAACCAGCTCACGGTAATCTACACACAATCTCAGAGAGTCATCCGCCTTAGTAGCGAATACTACGGGTGCGCCCCATTTGGATTTGCTCTTACAAATGAACCCTCTCTTCAATGGGTCATTTACTTGCACCTCCTGCTCAATTTTTCTCTAGGTGCTACACACCTCAAAGGAATAACTATCAGTGTAGCATCCTTGGTTAAGTTTATATGAAACTCAATCTCTCCATGCGGTGGTGATCCAGTCAACTCCCTAAACACATTTGGATACTCTCTAATGATTGGCAGAGATGACAACCCATCCTATGGAACCTTGAGAGAAAATAGAAAGCAATCCATAATCCCATTCTCCGGCAGTTAGCTAACCACTACATTTCCATCCCTCTACAACCCCGATGATCACTAGCAATTTCTCACAATCCACTGCTACCGCATACTTCCTTGGCTAGTCCATTCCCAAGATAATTCCAAGCCTAATGAAATTTAAAACAAAGAAATCACAAACAAAAGAACATCTATGAATCGATAAGACCAAACCACGATAAACAATAAATAGGCTAGCGGAGCCACCAGCAGTGTTCGTCACAATCAAAAATCGATCATCTATTTTAGGTTTCAATCCTAATCTATCTATAAGACCACTAGATATGAAGGAGTGTGAAGGCCTGATATCGAATAAAACATGTATGGGAACATCACAATTGGAAATCATACCTTAAATAATGATGTGCTTCCCTTTCTTCTTTTCCAAGGGAGCACTCGACGAAGTCGGGATAACATCCAAAGCATCGGTCTTCATAACCCGTTTCTGATGTGCTCATTTTGAACCACTTTTTTGCATGTGTCCGAACTTGCCATAGTTGTAACACTTTTCTTTCCACCTGCCTTGCTGTCTCTGATTAAGTGACACTTGTCTCCATAACCATATCAGATGGGTTCCCACTTAGCCTTGTTCCAAGCGTCCTTTCCCTAAAAGTGCTTCCTTATTATGTTCCATTTCTTCCCACCTCCACTGCCTTTTTGCAGGGTTGGCCCTTCCGTAATGGTAACAACTGATTTGGACTTGGGATATAACTCTCCTAGCGAAGAGCTTTCTCGAAAAGTCTCTCAAATGGCTCATTAATATGACTTGCTAACTTCTCCCCTAAATACTCGTTCAAACCCATAAGAAACTTCTCATTCTTCCTCAACAAGTGTCGATGAAAGATATCTCGTACTTTGATAAAGTGTCCAAATCAGCAATATGCTCGAAGACAGACATATCTCTCTACTTTAAATTAGCATATCTCCTAAATAGCACCGACTTCTAAGCAGCTGGAACGAACTTCTCATCAAGCCTAACCTTGAACTGGTCCCAAGTAAGTTGATCCTTGGGTGTAACAATAGAAATGGCATTCCACTAGTTCACTACCTGCCATTGAAGCTGTTTAGAGTTCAGCTTCCTTTTCATGGCATTATCTAATTCCGTGTCACCAAAAATATGCTCATAGCTCTCCAACCAATCATGCTCATCGATGGCTGACTCTATTCTAAGGAATGGTTTGCCTTCTATGGTGGACCAATCGTAGCATAGCAAAGAAAAATCAGGTCGCGACGCCTGCACTTAAGCACCACTGCTAATAACTACATTCGAAATGACCGCTATTGCATTTTGCAACATGTTCACTATCATTGCATTGAACATCGCCTGCAAATCAAGTTCAACAGCCTCTAAATCCTCTCCTTCCTCAACTCCAGAGATGGAGTTCCTTATAGTGTTTCTTGTATGCCGGCTTATTCCAAATCAATAACAAGAATGACCCGTCTTTCATATAAGTAAACTATGTCAATGGTACTCGTGTGTGCATGCAACTTATATACTATATATACCGCCATATAGTTTTGGAAACAAAAATGTATAACAAGTAAGCACTCTCTCGTATGCATGTATACACACTCCTGATCGATTCTAGGGTGATCAATCCTTACTTATCTCTACTGGACCATGGTATAAACTTAGGTTAATCGAGTAACCTAAGCTCTAATATCAAATGTGACGATTTCCCTACACCACAGGCACCCAATATAACTATATAGTGCGTTATTAACACGCTCGGCCAATGTAGGCGATCATCAAGGTGGTAAATGAAATAAAACATCGCAAAACCTATCGTATATCTCATAGTGCATGGAATAGAATATAATATACATCATAGATATAAAACATGAGAGGTGGTAATAACTAAGTGAATCAGATATCAAAACACAGATCCATAGAGTTATACAACATAGTAATAGAGTTTATACAAAATGGAAATAAACTATCTCATAATAGTAAGCAAATACTCTCTAGACTCCACTTTGTTGAATAGTAGATAAGCATAATGTCCATATATAACATGAGAAATTCCATCCTACTTGTCCTCTGCACTACATTGCATATACCAAGACCTAAA
Source organism: Allium cepa (assembly GCA_030765085.1). NCBI lineage: Eukaryota > Viridiplantae > Streptophyta > Magnoliopsida > Asparagales > Amaryllidaceae > Allium > Allium cepa. The sequence continues at coordinate 680,721,311 of CM060932.1, read as the reverse complement.
ATCTAGTCTACTCATTTAAGAGTACCCAAGATAATAAGAAGCGAAGCAAAGCATAAAATCTCAAGTCAGACAATAGTCTGATGTGAGCGATAAATGAATCTCAAAATACTATACGATCAATATAGTAAGGAACAAATGTATACGAACCATAGCTGACCTGTCCCTACAACCATAGAGTTAGCACATAATGAACAAAATATGCTACTTAAAATATCATAAAGTTGTACTAAAAACTAAATTCGATGATGGTGTCCAGATATTCCTATTCTTAATACCTATCTCGAGTGACATCCTAGAGTGATATAATACAAAAGAAAACAATCAAAACAACCATAGAATCCATTAAAAATATCCTATGACCCACTGTGCTCTTGATATATGACAACTCGTATGGCCTTTCCTTATAGCATCCCTGAATTTTATCCAGGATAATTTGATAATTAATTTAATTTTTGGAAATTAAATTGTGAATCTATTTGTGAATTAATTAGAAATTTCTAGAATAAATAAATATTTTAGAATTTAAATAGAATTATAAAGCTTTAAGATTGAATGTGAGAAACAATTAAAATAAATTTTTATTTTTGCAATTGAGAATATATATCAAAAGATGGTAAATAAAGAAATTGATTTAAAAAACTTCAATAAATTGATATTTAATAAAATTCTTGTTTGGAATTCAAAGGTAAATACTTTATAAATAGATTATAAATTTGGAATTTAAATTTGAATTTCAAATACAAATGTATTGAAAATAAATAGGCATTTTGATTTAGAAGTTATGATTTAAATTCAAAATAATTTAAATTTCTAAAAGCCATTTAAAGAATAAGTTCTAATGTACATATATGTATATATGTTTGTTTATTTATATAGGTATACTTATTTAAAGATATAATAGTTTGAAAATGAATCAAAGTATTTAATACTTTCTTTTAAAATTACACACACACACACATAAGGAAATATATTATATAATTTATTTTAACATAAGGATTTAAAATTAAAAATACAAATAAAATGAAAACAAGGGTTTTAAATATAATTTAAAATCTAACTGAAGTAGGGATATAAACATCAAATGGATAGTTTAAGACATTTGTAAGCATTTCAATAATACAATTAACAAGTGTTCACCCATTTAAACAAGTGGAATAAAATAAATTTTGTAACGACCCGAAATTTTCGAACCCAAAAATTCCAGATAGTTATGAAAAAGAAGAAAGAGATAGGAGAAAAAGTACAGAAGCATCAACAACTCACATGAAAAATTATATATATCTGAATATATATATAAAGGATCTTATGAGGATTTTGAAAAAGGTTTTGGGAACCTTTGAATTTTGGAAGGGCTTTTGATTTTGGGTAAAATCAATATTAAAAATTTGAAAAGCCTAGCTTGAGAATTATCGATTTTGGGATAATCGATTTTGTGTAAAGGAGCTTTGTATGAGATCATACTAGGTGTATGATTTGAAAGATACTATATATATGTATAGTATAAAGTGTTTTGATGATGGCTCTGGGGAAAAAGGCGCTCCCTTGAAATGAACTTCTCAGGAGTGCCACCGGGTGGTGCTGCCTTGAGCTCCGGAGGGAGGGGGGTTCTAAAGTTGATCCTGTGAGGAGTCCGGACAAAACTAGTTCCTGGGGATTATGAGTAGTGTATACCATAGCAGAAGTCGTGTGTGCCGCCGAGAGCCAACAATCTGCGTTTGATTTTATATCGGTAGACTGTGACCTATGGTATAACATAGCTAAAGTCGTGTGTGCCGCTGAGAGCCAACAGTCTGCGTTTGATTTTATATCGGTAGACGGCGACCTATGTAGGAGTGGAGAAGTTTCATTTCGACAGCGAAAATCAGAGGCCGCTGAGAGCATGCAGTTACATGGAATTTTGCTGTGACGGCAACGTAACCCTGGATGTAACTGTGATCTGTTGTGTGGGATCCATGGTGTAATCGAGAGGCCGCGGAGAGCCTACAGTTACATGGACTTTTGTTGTGACGGCAACGTAACCCTGGAATGTAACTGTGACCATGGATGTGGGTGATGATTTCCAGAGCATTCTCACCAAAGTTATTTCCTCTATTTTCAAAAACTGTTTTCTATATTTTCAATAAAATTAATTTCCAAGTATTTTCACTTGATATTGAAAACGGGTCTGCTAAGTACTTAGAGATTTTCAGCCCTACGCCTGATCAACGTATGACTGAATTTCTGTGAGAACAAGGATGGACTGGTTGAAACATCGAGCTATAAAAGTATTTTTATAAAAACTATTTCAGTAATATTATATAGGTTTTTAAAGTAGTTTAAAATGATCCAAGAAAATTTATATGATTTTCAGCATTTTAGCAAATCTGGCTTCATTCCTTGTCGAGGACGAAAAGATTTTAAGGGGGGAGGAACGTGATGACCCGGGTTTTGATGGCAGTTAATTGGGTAATTAACTAATTTTTAATTATGGAAAACATTGATTTTGTTAGTCGAACGAATATAATTCTAACAATTAGAATATCTGGATGTATACATAAAGTAATTTAAAAACAATATTAGATATTGTTTTATAAAATCTTTGGATACGATTAAACATACAAATAAATGTATGCATATGCTTATATGAAATAGAATAGAGGAAGGTTTATATGAATGTGAGTATATTTATATATAAAGCAATGTGTACATGAGGGCATATATGATGACAAATATTAGTAAAGTATGTGTATACCTTAAATTGTAGAGAGGCAAACATATTATACACATATATGATATATATGTATACATATCAATTTATAGGAAGATGTGTGTAAACACATAGGAAGACAAGCAATTAATGCACATTGCAACTCAAGTACATAAAACTTCAAACATGGAAAAGAAGAAGTCAAATTAGTTTTAATTAAATTAAAGGAAAGGGTATACAGCAAGACAAACATGTATATGAGATAAGGCAAAGGAAATAAATTGAGTCACAGGTACATAATTAATGCAACCACAAAGATATCTTTTCAGCCTACAATTTGAGATAAAAATATCTGATCAACACATAAACAAAATCTTTTATAGTACAATAGAAATTAGTCTATACATGTGTATACTTCACTCTGTACACATCTGAATAATATAGTAGCAAACCTGGAAACAAGTTCAAGGGTCAGCCACCAAAACAAGTTGTTAGCCACCAAACAAATAAAAATCTCTAGTCATCAATATACCAATTAAATCTAACAGTACAATATAAAAATCTGATATCAGTATAATATTTCAAACCTGTTCACTCTCTTTTTATATACATCACTTTCCTATTTTCATTCGTTCATCAGTAAATCTGAATATCGAAAAAGAAAGAAAATAAACATCATCTTTTATAAACTAAAACCTCATTCAATATCAAGGCAAAACAGATTTACAGGATTTCAAACTGCAGTTTCAACCAGAATCATTCTCTGTTTAAAGTGATTCAAGTGAGTAAACATCTGTTTTCCAAATTTAAAATTATGTTTTTATTTTATCTTTTTGAATGATATATGCTTGCTATAGTTTAAAACAAACTACTTTGTGTATATTCTGTTAGCACTGGAATTTGCATATGATCTGCTATTATATTGTTACAGAGTAAAGAAATGCAGAGAAACAAATACTTCTTCATATAAATCATTTTAAACTTGGGATTTTTTTAAACTAAATAATTTTTTTTACACTAAAATCATAACCTGGAAATTGTTCAAAGCATGACTGAGGAACATGGCTTCAGTTTACTCAAGTTTACAGTAAAAAGGAAAACATATGTTAAAATTTGAATAATTTTAATTGTTATTTTGATTTCATATCTTGATTAAACATACAAAGGTAAGATTTTTAAAACAGAAATGATGATTTTTAAATCAGTATACAAGGTGCAGTCCTTAAATGGATCGAAAATGCTTTTTATTCAATTTCTGATTGCTCAACAAATTTTAGAGGTGGAAATTTATGGTGAAGTTAGCTTGATGGTTTACCAATATAGGAAAAATGTCAAAAAATTATCGAATGCAAAAAATTTTGGGGCGCAACGAATATAGGGTTTTGAACTCGTGTTTTGTTGCGGTCTGGAAATGAGGTGATGTCGTCACCTCTGGTGCATCGAGACGTTTGAGTTTCAGGGAAATGGTAGCACGGAGGATTGGCGAAGTGCGGCCGGAGTCATGGCGCCTCAGGTGGTCGACGTGGGTGTGGCGAAGCGTTTATATTTGATGAGTTCGTCTTCCAGTTTTCGAGCTGAAGGTTGGTTTTTTTGATCTGAGGGTTTGGGCATCAAAATGACTTTGGATATTGAGTGTAGTGGTGATTTGCGACTCGCCGAAGGACGAGAGGTTCGCCAAGGTGGTGGCGACGTGCCGTGCATGTGCACGGCAGTGAGGGGTGTCAGTGTCTTCGAGTGTTACCTGGTGTGTGCGCGTGAGTTTGAGTGGGACTGCTGTTTAGACTAAAAAAAAAGAGAAGAAAGAATAGAAGAAGAAGTAAGGTATGAGGAAAAGAAGGGGGACTAGGGAAAACGGGATGGAAAACTCGAGTCTTGCTCGAGTAAACAGGGTGTTTAATCGGGTCCATTTCTAGTGAATTAGCCTAATAACCTCTTTAAGTTATTTGGTTATCAAAGTTTGGTATTAATTAAATGAGTAATGTTAGTAAAGTTTAAGCTAAGTTTTGATATAAAATTTATTAAGAAAGGTTGCAAGTTTAAGATGTTTAAGTAATTTAAAGTGTAAGTTGGATAAGAATGTAAATTAACCTATTATGTTAGTTTAAGATTAAATAAATTTGTATCTAAAGATGGATATTAATAATCTTGTGTTTAAATCAATTTAAACATAAGGATTTAATTAACTACTTAAAGTCAATTAACCAATAATAGTAATTAACTAATTAAGTAAGGATTAATGATTAATTAAATTGGTAATTAATGGTTAATTAAATAATTAGTGGTAACTAAATGAGTAATTAAGTTTTATAAATCAATAATTAAGGTTATTAATAATTGGGAATTAATTAAGTAGATAACTATGAGGTAATTCATAATTGCAGGATGTAATAAAAGGAATTACTTATTGGGAAGTAATTAAAGGGTAATTACTTAGTTGGAGTAATTAAGGATAAATTATTGGTGTAATTAATCAAAAAGGATTAATAATTAAGTAAGAGGTTAATTACTTAAGCTAGTAATTAAAGAGGGGTAATTACTGTTTATGAGTAATTGGGGATGATTTATGGATGCAATTAATTCGTGGGTTTGGTTAAGTATAATTACTTAATGAAAGTAATTAGATAATGATGATAATCTTAACGCAATTAAAGAACAATTAATCATGGAAGATTAACTAAGATAAATGATTATGGGATGGTGAATTAATTGGGCTGTAATTAATTAATAAGCAGGACTTAAAGGTGATTGATTAAATTCAATTATGGATAATAATATTTATTCGAGATGGTGTGATTGATGATCTTGCTTATGTATGATAAGTGATTGTTTATATGCCCTGAATTGATTGATACCCCTGTTGTGAAATGGTTCGTGATATGATGTGTTTGGGTGGGCAACGATAATGTGGTTATTTATCAATGATGAATTGCAGAGTAAAGGTGACATCTTTTATTTAAAGTTGAATTGCATATCACTTGAATAATTTGTGTTATGATTAACTGAATTCGAAGAGACCGGAGTCGGGTATTAGTTAATACCCGAAACCACTTCGATTCTTTATAAATTAATACGTGAAATCAATTGGGTGTAATGGAATGATTTAAGTGAAATTGAACCATATAATCAAAGTTCTGGCACTTAATTGTTTTGTGAAATAAGGGATGTCTATAGCAATTTACGAAGTTGTAAATTGATATACGTGCCCCGGGTTCATATGAGTTGTATACTTTTGTATTACATGTTAGATAGGTTTACTCACGCTGGATTCCAGCCTGACCCGGGTGTTACTTTGATGTAATGGTCGGGTCAGGCCGAGTATTACAGATTTCCAAGTTAGGACGTTCTGGAGCTCAGGAGGCGAGCTGGATGGCAATATCATATAGAGTATTTCCGCTGTATTTATATTATTGTAAATGTGAGACGAGATAATTGTAAATATTTAGTGACTGTATATAATGTGAAACTCTGATGTATTAGAATGTAACCGACAGATGTAATATTCTTTTGTAGACCATTATTATTTATTATTATATTTTTTCCGCTGCGAATGTGAGTTGTTGATGCTTCTGTTCTTTTTATCTTATCTCTTTCTTATTTTTCATAACTATCTGGAATTTTTGGGTTCGAAAATTTTGGGTCGTTACAAATTTTCTTTTAATTTAAATTTATAAAACATGCATAAGAAAAGGTTAAAATCGAATTTCTCAAGCTTTTTCAAAAAACTGCAAAACAAATTTGAGAAACCAAAACCTGAAAAACCAAGTTACTTCATCTCAAAGATAAAAAAAAATCTGAAAACAAAAAGAAATCAAAGCTAAGAAATGACAAACAACATTTTCAACCCAAGCAAGATTCAAATCTTAAGCAAGGTGGCTGATTCAACTAGATCAAAAAACCTGTAAAATCAAACTAGAAATAGAAATGAAAATATGGAAGCAAAACCAAATTTGGGAAGAAAACAACAAACCTGAAGCATTTATTCAACAAGCTAAGGATCAGATTCCAAGTTCAGATCAAAAGCAGAGAGGAAATAAATAATAAAACTCCAGATTTAAGCATGCAGCAAGTTCAAATGGAAACTCAAACAGAATTATCAAGTTCTTATTCTCTGCTCTGTTCCAAATTACAAGGTGAGTAACATTTTTTTTAAACCTAAAATATAAATCTGTCGTTTGATCAATGTCTGAAATTTGTATGTTTATATATATATATATATATATGCATTTCTATGTATGTATATGGATGATTGGATGTTTGTTTATGATTGTTTTCATCTGAGATTTCTCTGTTTTCTTTTCCAGGCATCAGTTTTGTTTAAAATCCCAAATCTCTTGATATAGTTTTGGTTAGGATTTAAGTGACAAAAAAAAACTGCTTGTTTAATCCTAAAGTTAGATTAAAACTTTATTCAAGTTAAAATGCATTTAAAATTTATCTGGGAATCAAAATGAACAGAAAATTTTGAATTTGTGAAAATTTCAAATATGAAAATTTAATAATCCAGTAACATAAATTGAAACCCTTAACCGATTCACGATTTTTAAAAGCTAAATCATAATTTTTAGTTTAAAGATGAGGGAGCATTTCTGGCTTGACCAGAAATGATGTTTTTGGGAAATTCTGGTGATCCCTATGGTCGGAGAGGCCATGGTTGTTTCAGGAGGTAGAGGAGTAAGCAGTGGGGCCAGAAAAATGGTAGAAGGATGGTTTGTGACCGGGGGTGACGGTGGTGGCTTGTTTTGGTTGCTAAACCTAGTTTCGACTAGGTTAGGTTGTTTCGTTTGGCACGGCACCTATGGTGCATCGAGTTCGTCTGAACTCTAGGATATTGAAGTCTGGATGATGGTGAATGTTTTGGCCGAAGGTGCCGAATTCTGGTGATCGGAGGAGTTGGTCATGGTGATTTCTAGGTTTTGTTTTCTGGTACCTGTATCGAGCTTGAATGCTCGATTTTGTTTTGATGATTTCATTATCGATCTGAGGATCGGAATAGGACTGATGGAAAACCGCCGATGTGGGAGGGTGGTCAATGTTGGTCGGAGAAGGCTAGAGCCACGGTGCATGTGCACCGTGCACTTTCTGATTTCTGGTGGAATCTAGAAGCAGTGTAGAGGGAGACTCGAGTTTTTCTTGAGTATTCAACATGTTTTGCTCGGAGTGATTTAAGTTTGGACTCGAAGCAAGTTTGTTTGCCTCGGGTTATTTTTGTATGTTACAGGTTTTATAAAACCCGTCTGCAAATTTAAAATGGAATCTAAATTGTGAGATAGATTTAAAAATAAGTTTAAATCTAGTATGAAGTTTAGATTCAAATATCTTTGAATCTTAAAGTTTTAAATTATTTAAAAGTGGGTTTTTCAAGTTTTTAAAACGTGATAGTTTTCAGATTTTTAAATTTAATTTAATTTAATATCTGAAAACATAATTTAAACTGGGTTTAAATTCAAAGTTAAGTTCAGTTTTCAAATAATCTTTTAAATCTTAAAGTTTTAAAATGAAATTTGGGTTTTAAATTAAAGTTTTAAATCAAGATTTTTAAACAAAGTTTAAAATCAAAGTTTATATCAAAAGTAAAATATGGATTCAAGTCTCTTTGAATCCAAATCTGGAAATTTAAATTAGTTTTAAATCTGAATGTGTTTTAAACAAGTTTAAATTAAATAGTTTTTAAAAGTATATTTGTTTTCAAACAAATGTTTAGCTTGATTTTGACAAAATTCTTTTATAAAGGTTTTCTTAATTTTGAGTGAAGAGTTAAATAAATTGTTTTGACTTGAATTTGCAAGATAAAATGTAATGTATTTTAAAGCTTGAATTTTAAATAAAAATTTAAGTAAATTAGTTAGAACTTTTCTTATATAGGGTTATAAGTGGATATTTAAATTTGGTAATTGTTTAAATATATAATCATTTTGAATCTTAAATTCAAAATGGAATTTGAATTTAAATTTAAAGTGTAATGTTTAAAATACACTTAAATGTTAATAAAATCATTAATAAAGAAATTAATTATCTTAGAGATAATTAAGGTAATAAAATGATTTAATTAATAAGGTAATTAAAGAATGATTTATTTAATTTATAAATAAATAATTTAGATTATTTTATAATTAGAAATGATTAATAATGAATTAATCTAAGATAATTTCTTAAGAAAGTAATTAAAGAAATGTTATTAGTTAATAAAGATAATTAACTAGGGATTATTAAGTAATTAAATTAATGTGATTAATTTTGGTAATTAATTAGATTAATTTATTTATTTTTGAATGTAATTACATAATCAAAGTAATTAAGGGATTAATTACTTATTGTAATTAATTTTGTAATGTGATTAATTTAAGTTAGTTAATTAATTTAGTTTAATTAATTTAAGAAAATCATTTGATAATTGGATAAATGTAAATACTTAGTGTAATTAATGGAGATAATTACTTAGGGAAGTAATAAATGATAATTACTCGGAGGTAATTAGTGAATTTGATTTATAAATGAAGTAATTTGGGTAACTACTTTTGTTATTAATCAAGGGTGATTAATAATTGTGTTTAATTAAAGATTAATTATTTAATGTAATTAATTTAAATAAAATTAATTTAATTTAAATATAATTAGAGATCATTAATTAATATAATTAATGATGTAATTTATAATTGACTAATTAAGGAATAATTAATAATGAGGTGATTAATTAATGTAATTAATTAAGGTGATTGATTAATTAATTTATATCAAATGATTTGTAATTAATTAATCAGGATTGGATACTTAATTCATAAGTAATTAATTTAATTGGAAATTAATTGAATTAATTAGGATTAAAAAATTAATTAATCCTACTTGTAAATGATTATTGAATGCTTGACCTTACATATGAATGATTGTACATTATGAGATGCCTTGAATTGATTGTCCTATCTGATCTGTGATATTTTGTTCTGTGGATTGAGCTGTGTAAAATTTATTCATTTATTTGTGCTACATTTGTATATTATCTGTGAATTCGCGAATGAACGATAAGCTTTATAGTTTATACCACTTATCAACTATATTTCTGTGTTTTGATCTGTGATGATTGAATGATGTTGCACTATTGTGTTAAACCCTTGGACTACACCATACACACACAAATATGGATTTCACATGGAAATCAATTAGGTCACAGATAATTTGAATTTAATAAAATGTTCATTTTCAAAAATTGAAATATGGTTTTCCAAGTTATGAATGAATCTTTGGAAACAATTTTGAAAGCTATGAATTAAATTTTGATTTAAAGATTGGATGAGTTAATCCAATTTGAAAATAAAATTGTTTTGAAAGTTATAATTGAATCTTTGTGAAAAGAAATTTTGAACTCTGTTCCAAATTGAAGAGAATCTTGAGGGTGTATCTTTCATATAAAAGATATGGACTTGTAAATATTTTTGAAAACTACGAATTAACCTTTGTGAAAGATTTGTGAACTTTTGTGAATTGAATCTTTTTGTTTAAAAGATTGGAAATGGTATTTTGTTTAAACCATTTGAAAGAAAGGTTTTGGGTAATAAGTTATGACTTAATTGAAATCCCAATATCCATATGGTTTTAAAATATTGCACTCCTTATTCGGTTTAGCCGGGAGAGGACCCTGTGTCATATAACCCATTTCAAATAATGATACGACATTATGAATAGCATTTGAAGACCGGTAGTGAAGACCGGGTATTTGCGAGAACGATAGGATGACCTATCGGTTGTCTCTACACCGTGTAGCTACGGTATAGAGATTCCCTAAGTGATGGGAAGTCCGGATCGGGATTGTGGATTCTCGGATTTGCAAGGGCTTCTTCGGAAGTGCCTTAGGTTCTGTTCGAACCCGTAACAGACTGGTATGGATTTTAGGTCTGACATTACAAACTGAGATATAAAGCTGATTTCTTTCAAATACATATCAGTTGGTGATGGAGAATTTATTCTCTTAGCTTAACACCCTTCCCTTAGACGTACGAGCTTAGAGGTTTTGTAGTTGAAGGTTGTTAGTGATATACTCCCAATTTGGTAGTGTGGCATGCTGAGTGCTGCTGATCATTTGTTGATCGAAGCATGGCTTTGTGAAAAACCGTAGCTTTGTGGACGAGACTTCGTCGAACCTCACAACCTGGTTATGGTCAAAATAGGAATCGTGGCAGCAAGGTTATTTGGGGGTAGCGCCCCCTTAGGGTATGTCCATTTCCTTCTGGATTATAAGTGGTATCATGGTATGGAGCCCAGATACTTACTTTGTGGTTGCTACAAACTTTTTCTTTTGTGGTTGTCGGTTGTGAAGCGCTTTGGATAAAGGTTGGTAACGACCGAGAGGTGGCATACTCGTGTCAGTTGTTACCTAGTTACAAAGGTAACCCGGCCTTGTGTAGTAGAGATCCGGTTAGGTTCCGGAGATGTACCTCCAGAGGTGTTCCATTTTTTATATATGGGAAGTTGCTTTGCCCGAACATTTGTTGGAAATCCAATCATCCAATGCAAGCTCTTTACGGTTTTAGTTGTATAACCTTCCATCTACTTATGGTGGCACCCCACTGTTTGGATATTAGCTATAGTAGGATTAGTACGAAATGTCTATGCTGGCTAAGAATAATATTATACTTCCGAAATGTTTTCCACCATGCACTTATAGTAATAATATCGAAGGATTTCGCATATCAGGCATTTTTGACTATCACAAGAAGAAATCTCCTCCAAGTCTGCATTTGCATTGTGTGTGTGGTGGAAGGTCTTATGGTAGTTTCATTTCCTTAAAAAACATTGCGGGTTTCAAATTTTAAATTCTTTTGTTTGTTTTTAAAGATAAAAACTGTTTTCGTTTGCTCATACCAGTCCCATGACTGACCTGGAGTTTATTGTTCCTTTCCTAAACTCTGGGTACCCATAATTTTCCACACGGGCAGTCTGGAGTTGGGGTTTTCAGATAATAGATATCGATTTGATACCCTTCAGCATTCTCTTTGGAATTCTTTCGAGTCTTCGGATTCACGGACTGGACTTGCTTAGCTTGGTGCAACGTGATGGTGGTTCGAGCTATTTCTGGATTGATGCTTTGGAGTTAGAGTTGTTGTTGCTGTCTGGAGTTTTTTTGGCTTCGCTGCTATATCATATTGTTATTCCGCTATAGAATTTTTATCTTGTATCTCTGATATTGATTCATATTCTATCATTTTTGTATCGAATGTTGTATATCAATGATATTCATTTCTTTTCTTCCGCTGTGTTATTATACTTAACGTGCTATAAGCTCCAGCGAACCAGATTCGACGTTTGAATCTGCGGCATTGAATACGAGTGTTGTATTCGGTGTCGATTTTTGATGGTCGAATTAGGGTCGTTTGGAATTCGTATCAGAGCTAAAGGTTGAAACTTTAGCTCAGGAGTATAACACATTAAGTAACTCATTAGAGATAGGGTGAAGTATACCATAGAATGAGTATATCCCTAAGATATCCATTCGAATGCCTCAGTAAATTCTCTTACTATCCACTGATAGTGAGTATGAGTGCAAGAAGAGGACGAGATAGGGGACAGGGGAGTACCGCTACAAATGGTCAGCACCCTGCAATAGCGGAAATAACTTTCTCTATCAATCTCCTTTGATTCGTCTTTTCAATTCTTTGATGATTCCTGGCGGCTTCAGGAAGAAGCTTTGATATATTTGCATAGGACATAAACTCTAGATGGGCCAGAATTGTTTGTTTGGATGAATTGTTGCTTTGGTTGCTATGGTTGATAGGTATATTTTGGTTGTATAAACTAAAAAAGTTGGGATTACATCCACATATCTGTCTACTCTTTTGGGGTCCAAATATTGTAACAACACGCATATTTATCGATTGTATATTTAAATATTTTATTTAAATATTTCATCGTTCGTCGAATTTTAGTCCGAAAAGCTACTTTTCGCAAACAGTCGAATTAGGACTCGAGACCACTTCCATTGAGTTCAAAACGCCGTTTGCGACCTTTTTGAGTATAAGCTTCGATATGTTTGGAGTAAGTTGATTTTTGCTACTTTATCTATTGGGTTTTGGGTTTAGGTTCAGCCCACTAGCCATAATAATACCCCAAACTGAATCATCCCTCCCCATTCACTCTCACTTCCTCCTCTTTTCAGTTCTAAAGCAAAAATGATGGAAGAGAATGGGAAATAGAAATCCAAAGCCCTGGTTCCTTTGCAAAATCCAAGATCTAGCTTCAAATTCAAGAGAACCCATTGGTAAGCCTTCTCTTCATCTTCCTCAACTCATTCTCTCTTTGATTTCAGAAAAATCCCTAAACCTAATTTGGGAAATATTTCTCTTTTAAGCTTAGAATCAAGCTTCTTGAGTTGGGATTGAAGAGTGGTTGATCCTCCTTTGTTTTCAAGCTTCTCAATCTCGTGCTTTTAGGTTTAAAGGTGGGATTTTTATCTCACATCTTAGTCTATAACTATCTTTAAACGTTGGGTATGAATTCCTAACAATTATTGATGTGCATTTGCTTTTGGTTTGGATTGATTTGGTGAATATTCCAATTTATAGTGTTTAGAGTTCAAATCTTTAAAAATCATAACTTTGATGTTGGAACATGTTTTTGGTGATGCATCGAGGAGCTAATAGGACCGGGTAGCCGATGGGCGTAATCCCCTAGCATCTGTGCTTGTCCGATTGCAAATTGAAGGAATTTGCACCTCATTTGAAATAGGTTTCAATTTGGAAAACAATCAGGTTCGACCGACCGAGCCACTGGGCCGGTCGACCGACCTGCTACTAAAAGTGCATGGCACTTCTCTGTCTCAGGTCCGGTCGACCAACTACAGAGCTCGACCGACCGACCTGCTTCCCGAGGATTTTTTCAGAACAGGGTCCGGTCGACCGAGCTCTGTAGCCGGCCGACCGACCTATTGCTGTTTTGCCTATTTCGCCTATTTTGCATGGTTTCCAAATTTAAATCGATTCGTGATGATCCTATTTGTTGTTATCATTTATTATCGAGGTTGCTCGATCCTATCCTCCCTTAGGTCTTCACATGGGTCGTACCTATTTAGATGCGTCGATGTTTGTTTACTTAGTGGAGCAATCGGCTCAATAAGTCAGTGCATGGGGCGTATCTTTCTAGGTACGTCGATGTTCGACTTTGCATGGGGTGTATCTTTCTAGGTGCATCGATGTTAGGCATTACATGGGGCGTATCTTTCTAGATACGTCGATGTTGATTTATGCATGGGGCGTATCTTTCTAGATACGTCGATGTTGATTTATGCATGGGGCGTATCTTTCTAGGTACGTCGATGTTTATTTATGCATGGGGTGTATCTTTCTAGGTGCATCGATGCTAGACATTACATGGGGCGTATCTATTTAGGTGCGTCGGTGTTTGTCTTTGCAAGGGTCGTACCTTTCTAGTTGCGTCGATGTTTGACTGTGCATGAGGCGTCACTATTTAGGTGCGTCGATGTTCGACTTTGCATGGGGTGTATCTTTCTAGGTGCATCGATGTTTGACGGTGCATGGGGCGTATCTTTCTAGGTACGTCGATGTTCGACTTTGCATGGGGTGTATCTTTCTAGGTGCATCGATGTTAGGCTTTACATGGGGCGTATCTTTCTAGATACGTCGATGTTGATTTATGCATGGGGCATATCTTTCTAGGTACGTCGATGTTTATTTATGCATGGGGTGTATCTTTCTAGGTGCATCGATGCTAGACATCACATGGGGCGTATCTATTTAGGTGCGTCGGTGTTTGTCTTTGCATGGGTCGTACCTTTCTAGGTGCGTCGATGTTTGACTGTGCATGGGGCATCTCTATTTCAGAACAGGGTCCGGTCGGCCGAGCTCTATAGCCGGCCGATCGACCTGTTGCTGTTTTTCCTATTTCGCCTATTTTGCGTGGTTTCCAAATTTAAATCGATTCGTGATGATCCTATTTGTTGTTATCATTTATTATCGAGGTTGCTCGATCCTATCCTCCCTTAGGTCTTCACATGGGTCGTACCTATTTAGGTGCGTCGATGTTTGTTTACTTAGTGGAGCAATCGGCTCAATAAGTCGGTGCATGGGGCGTATCTTTCTAGGCACGTCGATGTTCGACTTTGCATGGGGTGTATCTTTCTAGGTGCATCGATGTTAGGCATTACATGGGGCGTATCTTTCTAGATACGTCGATGTTGATTTATGCATGGGGCGTATCTTTCTAGATACGTCGATGTTGATTTATGCATGGGGCGTATCTTTCTAGGTACGTCGATGTTTATTTATGCATGGGGTGTATCTTTCTAGGTGCATCGATTACATGGGGCGTATCTATTTAGGTGCGTCGGTGTTTGTCTTTGCATGGGTCGTACCTTTCTAGTTGCGTCGATGTTTGACTGTGCATGGGACGTCTCTATTTAGGTGCGTCGATGTTCGACTTTGCATGGGGTGTATCTTTCTAGGTGCATTGATGTTTGACGGTGCATGGGGCGTATCTTTCTAGGTACGTCGATGTTCGACTTTGCATGGGGTGTATCTTTCTAGGTGCATCGATGTTAGGCTTTACATGGGGCGTATCTTTCTAGATACGTCGATGTTGATTTATGCATGGGGCATATCTTTCTAGGTACGACGATGTTTATTTATGCATGGGGTGTATCTTTCTAGGTGCATCGATGTTAAACATCACATAGGGCGTATCTATTTAGGTGCGTCGGTGTTTGTCTTTGCATGTGTCGTACCTTTCTAGGTGCGTCGATGTTTGACTGTGCATGGGGCATCTCTATTTCAGAACAAGGTCTGGTCGGCCGAGCTCTGTAGCCGGCCGATCGACCTGTTGCTGTTTTTCCTATTTCGCCTATTTTGCGTGGTTTCCAAATTTAAATCGATTCGTGATGATCCTATTTGTTGTTATCATTTATTATCGAGGTTGCTCGATCCTATGTTTGTTTACTTCGTGGAGCAATCGGCTCAATTAGTCGATGCATGGGGCATATCTTTCTAGGTACGTTGATGTTCGACTTTGCATGGGGTGTATCTTTCTAGGTGCATCGATGTTAGGCATTACATGGGGCGTATCTTTCTAGATACGTCGATGTTGAATTATGCATGGGGCGTATCTTTCTAGGTACGTCGATGCTTATTTCTGCATGGGGTGTATCTTTCTAGGTGCACCGATGCTAGACATTACATGGGGCGTATCTATTTAGGTGCGTCGGTGTTTGTCTTTGCATGGGTCGTACCTTTCTAGGTGCGTCGATGTTTGACTGTGCATGAGGCGTCTCTATTTATGTGCGTCAATGTTCGGTCTATGGAATAGCGTTCCATTTGGGATTGGCTATCCTTTTCTTGTGATTTATGGATTTCTAATTGATGATTTCTAGAATTTATGTTTCACCAATTTTTACAATTGGAATTGATATGTATGTCATTTTATTGTGGCTTGGTGAATGAAATAAAGAATATGACATTCTTTTGATGCTATGAGAATCTTGAGATATTGTATGACTTTTGTGGATTTTCTAATGTATACTTGTCGTAGTATGACATTTTTGGTTATCATACGTCTTTTTATTATATCTCTTCTTATATCTCGTTTTATCTGATAATTATAACTAGACTGATCTGTTTATTATTTTCTTATTAAATAATACTCGGGTCAGACCGAGATGTTACAGATGCTTCTGTTTGACTTCACTTCTAGGATTATCTCCTTGACTTTTGGCTAACTGCTTAGATTAGTAGTTTGTGGACATATACATTTGAGATATAGACTCTATGATGTATACTTATTCTTTTGTTTAGCACATGTCGCTATTCTTTTGGGTTATTGTGGATCTTTCTGACCACTACTCTGATGTACACTTTCATGTGTTATATATTCATATCTTTTTCCGCCTTTGTGATATGGATGTATGTGACTGATTTGTGTTATGTTTATTTCTATACTTGTTTCCGAAGATTATTATAGCCACTGTGTAGTCGCTTTGAGTTTGTATCGGTGTGTTGCATTTCCTCTCGAAATCAAATGCGTGTTATACTATCCGACATAGCGGTGCTCGCTCAAAGCAATTGCACGGATGGTGGCTCCTCAACACCCTTTTCTCCGTGCTAGTTGACAGCATTGCTCCGTAGTGTTCTTGGATAGCGTGGGTATAGAGGTGGGGCGTCACAGATATATTCTACGAGTGGTTAGTTATCCTTTGAACTAACCAATACCCCTATGTACTCGTAGATCTGGTGACCCGAGTATCTTGATTCATTCTTGTATCCATTATTGAAGATACCCAGTTTGTTTTGGAAAACTATTTGTCTGTCTTTGTGTATCCATCTTGTGTTGTTTCCCTACTTTCAAATTTCAAGGACGAAATTTTCTTAAGGGGGGAATTTGTAACATCCCTGAATTTTATCCAAGATAATTTGATAATTAATTTAATTTTTGGAAATTAAATTGTGAATCTATTTGTGAATGAATTAGAAATTTCTAGATTAAATAAATATTTTAGATTTTAAATAGAATTCTAAAGCTTTAAGATTGAATGTGAGAAGCAATTGAAATAAATTTTTATTTGCGCAAATGAGAATATATATCAAAAGACGGTAAATAAAGAAATTGATTTAAAAAAATTCAATAAATTGATTTTTAATAAAATTCCTATTTCGAATTCGAAGGTAAATATTTTATAAATAGATTATAAATTTTGAATTTGAATTTGAATTTCAAATACAAATGTATTGAAAATAAATAGGCATTTTGATTTAGTAGTTATGATTTAAATTCAATATAATTTAAATTTCTAAAAGCCATTTAAAGAATAAGTTCTAATGTACATATATATACATGTTTGTTTAATTATATAGATAAATACTTATTTAAAGATATAATAGTTTGAAAATTAATAAAAGTATTTAATACTTTCTTTTAAAATTATATATGTATATACATAAGGAAATATATTATATTATTTATTTTAACATAAGGATTTAAAACTAAAAATATAAATAAAATGAAAACAAGGGTTTTAAATATAATTTAAAATTTAATTGAAGTAGGGATATAAACATAAAATGGATAGTTTAAGACATTTGTAAGCATTTCAATAATACAATTAACTAGTGTTCACCCATTTAAACAAGTGGCATAAAATATATTTCCTTTTAGTTTAGATTTATAAAACATGCATAAGAAAAAGTTAAAATCAGATTTCTCAAGCTTATTCAAAAAGCTGCAAAACAAATTTGAGAAACCAAAACCTGAAAAACCAAGTTACTTCATCTCAAAGATAAAAAAAAATCTGAAAACAAAAAGAAATCAAAGCTAAGAAATGACAAACAACATTTTCAACCCGAGCATGATTCAAATCTTAAGCAAGGCGGTTGATTCAACTAGAACAAAAAACCTGTAAAATCAAAGTAGATACAGAAATGAAAATATGGAAGCAAAACCAAATCTGGGAAGAAAACAACAAACCTGACGCATTTATTCAACAAGCTAAGGATCAGATTCCAAGTTCAGATCAAAACCAGAGAGGAAATAAATAATAGAACTCCAGATTTAAGCATATAACAAGTTCAAATGGCAACACAAATAGAATTATCAAGTTCTTATTCTTTGCTCTGTTCCAAATTACAAGGCGAGTAACATTTTTTTTAAACCTTAAATATAAATCTGTTGTTTGATCAATGTCTGAAATTTGTACGTTTATATGTATGTATGTATATGTATATATATATATGCATTTCTGTGTATATATATATGGATGACTGGATGTTTGTGTATGACTGTTTTCATCTGAGATTTCTCTGTTTTCTTTTCCAGGCATCAGTTTTGTTTAAAATCCCAAATCTCTTGATATAGTTTTGGTTAGGATTTAAGTGATAAAAAAAAAACAGTTTGTTTAATTCTAGATTTAGATTAAAAACTTTATTCAAGTTAAAATGCATTTAAAATTTATCTGGGAATCAAAATGAACAGGAAAGTTTGAATTTGTGAAAATTTCAAATATGAAAACTTAACAATCTAGTAACATAAACTGAAACCCTGAACTAATTCATGATTTTTAAAAGATAAATCATAATTTTTAGTTTAAAGACGAGGGAGCATTTCTGGCTTGACCAGAAATGATGTTTCTGGGAAATTCTGGTAATCCCTGTGGTCGGAGAGGCCATGGTTGTTTCATGAGGTAGAGGAGTAAGCAGAGGGGCCAGGAAAAACGGTAGAAGGATGGTCTGTGAACGGAGGTGATGGTGGTGGCTCGTCTTGGTTACTAAACCTAGTTTCGACTAGGTCAGGTTGTTTCGTTTGGCACGGCACCTATGGTGCATCGAGTTCGTCTGAACTCTGGGATATTGAAGTCTGGATGATGGTGAATGTTTTGGCCGGAGGTCCTGAGTTCTGGTGGTCGGAGGAGTTGGTCGTGGTGATTTCCAGGTTTTGTTTTCTAGTACCTGTATCGAGCTTAAATGCTCGATCTTTTTTTTTTGATGATTTCATCATCGATCTGAGGATCGGAATAGGACTGAGGGAAGATCGCCGATGTGGGAGGGTGGTCAACGTTGGTCGGAGAAGTCTAGAGCCACGGTGCATGTGCACCGTGCACTTTCTGATTTCTGGTGAAATGTGGAAGCAATGTAGAGGGAGACTCGAGTTTTTCTTGAGTATTCATCATGTTTTTCTCGGAGTGATTTAATTTTGGACTCGAAGCAAGTTTGTTTGCCTCGGGTTATTTTTGTATGTTACAGGTTTTATAAAACCTGTCTGCAAATTTAATTTAAAAGCAAATTTAAAATGGAATTTAAATTGTGAGATAGATTTAAAAATAAGTTTAAATCTAGTATGAAGTTTAGATTCAAATGTCTTTGAATATTAAAGTTTTAAATTATTAAAAAGTGGGGTTTTCAGGTTTTAAAACCTGACAGTTTTCAGATTTTTAAATTTAATTTAAAATCTGAAAATAGAATTTAAACTGGGTTTAAATTCTAACTTGGTTTAAATTCAAAGTTAAGTTCAGTTTTCAAATAAACTTTTAAATCTTAAAGTTTTGAAAAGAAATTTAGGTTTTAAATTAAAGTTTTAAATCAAGATTTTAAAACAAAGTTTAAATCAAAGTTTAAATCAAAACTAAAATATGGATTCAAGTCTCTTCGAATCCAAATCTAGAAATTTAAATTTGTTTTAAATCTGAATGTGTTTGTAACAAGTTTAAATTAAATAGCTTTTAAAAGTATATTTGTTTTCAAACAAATGTTTAACTTGATTTTGATAAAATTCTTTTATAAAGTTTTCTTAATTTTGAGTGAAGAGTTAAATAAATTGTTTTAACTTGAATTTGCAAGATAAAATGTAATGTATTTTAATGCTTAAATTTTAAATAAAAATTTAAGCAAATTAGTTAGAACTTTTCTTATATAGGGTTATAAGTGGATATTTAAATTTGGTAAATGTTTAATATATAATCATTTTGAATCTTAAATTCAAAATGGAATTTGAATTTGAATTTAAAGTTTAATGTTTGAAATACACTTAAATGTTAATAAAATCATTATTAAAGAAATTAATTATCTTAGAGATAATTAAGGTAATAAAATGATTTAACTAATAAGGTAATTAAAGAATGATTTATTTAATTTATAAATAAATAATGTAGATTAATTTATATATAGAAATGATTAATAATGAATTAATCTAAGATAATTTCTTAAGAAAGTAACTAAAGAAATGTTATTAGTTAATGAAGATAATTAACTAGGGACTATTAAGTAATTAAATTAATGTGATTAATTTTGATAATTAACTAGACTAATTAATTTAGATAATCAATTATACATTTTTGAATGTAATTACTTAATGAAAGTAATTAAGGGATTAATTACTTATTGTAATTAATTTTGTAATGTGATTAATTTAAGTTAATTAATTAATTTAGTTTAATTAATTTAAGAAAATCATTTGATAATTGGATAGTGTAATTACTTAGTGTAATTAATGGAGACAATTACTTAGGGAAGTAATAAATGATAATTACTAGAAGGTAATTAGTGAATATGATTTATAAATGAAGTAATTTGGGTAATTACTTTTGTTATTAATCAATGGTGATTAATAATTGTGTTTAATTAAAGATTAATTACTTAATGTAATTAATTTAAATAAAAGTAATCTAATTTAAATATAATTAGAGATCATTAATTAATATAATTAATGATGTAACTTATAATGGACTAATTAAGGAATAATTAATAACGAGGTGATTAATTGATGTAATTAATTAAGGTGATTGATTAATTAATTTATATCAAATGATTTGTAATTAATTAATCAGGACTGGATAATTAATTCATAAGTAATTAATTTAATTTGAAATTAATTGAATTAATTAGGATTAAACAATTAATTAATCCTACTTATAAATGATTATTGAATGCTCGACCTTACTTATGAATGATTGTATTGTATGAGATGTCTTGAATTGATTGTCCTATCTGATCTGTGATATTTTGTTCTATAGATTGAGCTGTGTATAATTTATTCATTTATTTGTGATACATTTGTATATTATCTCTGAATTCGCGAATGAACGATAAGCGTTATAGATTATACCTCTTATTAACTATATTTCTGTGTTTTGATCTGTGATGATTGAATGATGTTGCACTATTGTGTTAAACCCCTGGACTACACCATACACACACAAATATGGATTTCACGTGGAAATCGATTAGGTCACGGATAATTTGAATTTAACAAAATGTTCATTTTCAAAAATTGAAATATGGTTTTCTAATTTATGAATGAATCTTTGGAAATGGTTTTGAAAGCTATGAATTAAATTTTGATTTAAAGATTGGATGAGTTAATCCAATTTGAAAAGAAAATGGTTTTGAAAGTTATAATTGAATCATTGCGAAAAAAATTGTGAACTTTGTTCCAAATTGAAGAGATTCTTGAGGGTGTATCTTTCATATAAAAGATATGGACTTGTAAATAGTTTTGAAAGCTATAAATTAACCTTTGTGAAAGATTTGTGAACTTTTGTGAGTTGAATCTTTTTGTTTAAATGATTGGAAATGGTAATTTGTTTAAACCATTTGAAAGAAAGGTTTTGGGTAATAAGTTGTGAATTAATTGAAATCCCAATATCCATATGGTTTTATAATATTGCCCTCATTATTCGGTTTAACCGGGAGAGGACCCTATGTCATATAACCCATTCCGAATAATGATATGATGTTATGGATAGCGTTTGAAGACCGGTGGTGAAGACCTGGTGTTTGCGAGAACGATAGGTTGACCTATCTATTGTCTTTGCACCGAGTAGCTACGGTATAGAGATTCCCTAAGTGATGGGAAGTCTGATCGGGATTGTGGATTCCTGGATTTGCAAGGGCTTCTTCGGAAGTGCCTTCGGTTCTGTTCGAACTCGTAACAGACTTGTATGGATTGTATGCCTAACATTACAAACTGAGATATAAAGCTGATTTCTTTCAAATACATATATGTTAGTGGGGAGAATTTATTCTTTTAGCTTAACACCCTTCTTTGAGACGTACGAGCTCAGAGGTTATGTAGTTGAAGGTTATTAGCGATATACTCCTAATTTGGTAGTGTGGCATGCTGAGTGCTGCTGATCATTTGTTGATAGAAGCATGTCTTTGTGAAAAAGCGTAGCTTTGTGGACGAGACTTCGTCGAACCTCACAACCCGGTTATGGTCAAAACAGGAATCCTGGCAGCAAGGTTATTTGGGGGTAGCGTCCCCTGAGGGTATGTCCATTTTCTTCTGGATTATAAGTGGTATCATGGTATGGAGCCCAGATACTTACTTTGTGGTTGCTGCAAACTTATTGCTTTGTGGTTGTCAGTTGGGAAGCGCTTCAGATAAAGGTTGGTAACGAACGGGAGGTGGTATACTCGTTTCAGTTGTTACCTAGTTAAAAAGGTAACCCGGCCTTATGTAGTAGAGATCCGGTTAGGTTCCGAGGACGTCCCTCTCGAGGCATTCCATTTTTTTATATGGGAAGTTCCTTTGCCTGACAATTTGTTGGAAATCCAATCATCCAATACGAGCTCTTTACGGTTTTAGTTGTATAACCTGCCATCTACTTTTGGTGGCGCCCCACTATTTGGATGGTAGCTATAGTAGGCTTAGTACGAAATGTCTATGCTGGCTAAGATTTATATTATACTTTCAAAATGTTTTCCACTATGCACTTATAGTAATAATATCAAAGGATTTCGCGTATCAAGCATTTTTGACTATCATAAGAAGAAATCTCCTCCAAGTCTGCGTTTGCACTGTGTATGTGGTGGGAGGTCTTATGGTAGTTTCATTTTCTTAAAAAACATTGCGGATTTCAAATTTCAAATTCTTTTGTTCGTTTTTAAAGATAAAATATGTTTTCGTTTGCTCACACCAGTCCCATGACTGACCTGGAATTTATTGTTCCTTTCCTAAACTCTTGGTGCCCACAATTTTCCACACGGGCGGTCTGGAGTTGGGGTTTTTAGATAATAGATATCGATTTGATACCCTTCAGCATTCTCTTTGGGACTCTTTAGAGTCTTCAGATTCATGGACTGGACTTTCTTAGCTTGGTGCAACGTGATGGTGGTTCGAGCTATTTCTGGATTGATGCTTTAGAGTTTGAGTTGCTGTTGCTGTTTGGAGTTTTTTGGGTTCCGCTGCTATATCATATTGTTATTCCGCTATAGCATTGTTATCATGTATCTCTGATATTGATTCATATTGTATCAGTGTTGTATCGAATGTTGTATATCAATTATATTCATTTCTTTTCTTCCGTTGTGTTGTTATACTTAATGTGTTATAAGCTCCGTCGAACCAGATTCGATGTTTGAATCCACAACATTGAATACGAGTGTTGTATTCGGTGCTGATTTTCGAAGGTCGAGTCGGGGTCCGTTAGAGTCCCTCATCAGAGACTAATGGAAATCCTAGCTTGCAATGTACTCGTATGTGGCCTAAAGCTAATACTATATCTTTTTCCCTGGTCTAGGGTATACAGATATATGAAATCGATACGGGGTAGCCAAACAACATACCTATGAGCATTCTTACAATACTCAAGCTTTCAAGTACATCAAAAAACACTCTGAGTATCAAGGATCCCTTAGTATGCATATCTAAGCCCCTTTCCTTGCTTTATCTAATTTCCATTATTTTCAAGGAACCATATCACATTTCTTCATTCCACGGTAGAATCAATCAACATTCTATTCACGGGTTACCCTCCATAGAACCCACCCTTTATGGATTCTCATGACTCCTTTTAACATCGAGCCACCATTATCGGAATCTAACTCCATTCACGGTCGAGGTGTCATCACCGATGTCCTGAAGCTATCAGCCATCAAACCCTAAACGAACAAACACCTTCAGCATGGCTTATAGAGTCTAATTCCTCCTCTTGGAAGTTCCACCCTGATCCTATCAAAATAGACCACTCGGTACCGATCAAAAGCTCTCGGTACTGTGTTGGGTACTTAGCTATTTTTGGCTAACTTTCTTCCTTGCTGCCTTCCAAGAGACATTCCATTCCACTATTCCATCTTCCAAAAGTTTAGACCTCAACCGCCCTATAGAAAAGCTCTAAGTACCAAGTTCTCCAAAGCTATCGACACCGAGTACAATACTTAGTAAAATTCTTGCATTTGGCCTTCACTTATCACTCCTCGCCCTGACATAAAACATTATCTCCCACAGAGACCTTTTCCATCGAAAAAAGCTTAGAGTACCATCGGTACTGATCAAAGCTCTTGGTATCGACTCCACTACTTACTTCAATTTTGATGCGACTTGAATCATGGGCTCCTCCCATGCTCTAGAGCCCCTCATCCATGTTTCATCCAATTATAACGATCTTTGCCTTTAATTTTCCAATTGGACTACCTCTTTCATGACAACCTAATAGCACTAGCAACCATATCAAAGTAGAACACACAAACATGAAATATCATCTATATGCATCCATACACTATGAAATTCACAAAGACACGATAATCAAACAAATCATATTTTAGATCTAACCTTTATAGTATTATATTAATACGACAAAAGAGGTTGCAAAACCATTTTAAAACTTTTAAATTTCGACCATGGACATATGCTAAAATGTAATTAAAGTTAGAAACCTTTTAGGATCAAAATCATGTTAAAACATCATGCATAGTAGATGGAGAGGTTAAGAACCACCTCCCAAATACCAAAATACCAGTTTTGCTCTTTAGATCTAAAATGGACAACAAGGAAGATAAATGAAAATCATCCAAAATGGTAACCCCAAATTTCTCCATGATAATTACCCGTCATGTAATGATTTGGGCTCAGATTAGTAGGGAAAAGAGATGTCTTTTGAAGAGATTAGTGCTAATGTAGGCTTGAAACTATTTTCAGAAAGAAGGAAAAGGCTTAGATCTATCTCAACAACCTTCCCTTAGCACAATCTTTTAGATGGATTAGTGGGCCTAAGTATGAGCTCAGTTAATTACCAACTAATGTAGACCAGTAGTAACCAAAACTCAGAACAACTATAAATTTCAAGCGGTAAGTCCATTTTTCTATTATGACCATTTTACGAAATGGTAAACCTCATCCAAAAGTAAAGGAAGTGGTTTGAGACCCTTTCGGCTCCAATAAATAGTAATAGTCTAAACAAGACTTTCAGGGTTAAAATGGCCATATAAAATTTTGAATTTTTTTTATAGATATGAAAAATGTCCCCAAGAGTCGTTTCCTAAATTTTGGAGTCATACAAGCTTGTATGAATAAAATAAAAATATTTAACAATCATCTGATTTGTAAAATACGGATCATTACACCTACCATGCATTAGGTTGCATCATCATACATTCGCTTTCCTTTCAAAACGATCAAACCATTAAAAGGAAACCTGTACTATGATGTCTTGATAAATTCTTTACAAAAGTGCAATTGATTATACTTAACATTTAAGGATATCAAATATGTTGCACTTTACTTAATCTGATAGAACTGACATTTCAATGATCGAATTCTTAGATCTATATTTTAGCCTTTTCAATGTAGTGTTACATTTAATACAAAAAAATTGTTATAATTAATCATCTTGAATGATGATCTCACTCTTTGGTTTATTTGCTTATTTCAAATAAACTAATTTCATCTTGGTTTGTATATTATGAACTATAATCATTCATCATATAACATTTATACATGATCGAATACAGATCAGACATCCATATTCAAGTATTGCTTTAAGGTTTGGAACTCCTGTAGGACATTAAATAGTCTCGGTCAAATATATACATAAGTGACCAATTATGAATGTATTTTGTAGCTATCAAATTAGGTGCTTGCATGGTTATCTAAACAACAACATGCAAAAAATATTTATTAGTAAGTAATTTATATTTGTATTTATATTTATATTTATCAACCTTTAATTCATCTCATTTATACAACTTAATTGATAAATATTTTATCAATTATATTAATTGCACAAATTTATTAATGTAGATTATTATAACTTTATATAGTAAATGTTCTTACAATATTATAAAGGTTAAATGTTATCATTTCATATTTTTCTAGTAAAGATGCCGCTATATTTTTATATTTATTAAAACCCTAAGATGAAACATAGAAATCTTTTGACTTCTCTAGTTGCTGTTAGGACTCGTTTGCCCTGGGATTCTCACCTTGAGGAATATCAACAAATTATACTCGCGCAAATGATGGAATAATGTATTTCTTACGAAATAACCTCGAGATTCAAGTGCCAAATGAATTCGAAATCACATGTATGTACTATACTTATGTATTTATCCCTAAGTCCATTTGGGTTCTTCCCAGTTCCACATATATTTTACATTCATATTATATAACTTTAATTATTATATAACTTTAATAACTTACTTAACCTTTATAATAGTCTTTTGTATATTACATTAATTAAATCTTATTTAATTATTTTAACTAATTAACATTTTAATTAATTTTGTCGTATTCAATTAAACATTTTAATTAGATATGAATAATATAACATTTTGTAGTTATACACATATTTCTTTATATATGTATTTTATTATTTGTTAATTAACTTGTTTAATTAAATAGTTTCAATTAAATATTAGTCTGGAAATTTCTTATGCACATACATATATATTTACATCATATTAAAAAATTCAAGATAATGTAATATATATCATTATATATACTATACTTGTATATACTTTAACTAATTACATATTTACTTAATTTATTTTATTTATTAATCTTATTAATAAATATTATAATTTTTTAAATATGTTTATTATATTTTCAAAACACTTTCAAAATCTATATTATACCATTTATAATAAATAAAGTTTTTAAAACCAATTTTGAACATCACATTTAACATTTATAATGTAATTCTTATTTGAATTTAACTTTTTAAATTCAAAATCTTATTTTATCTTCATAATAATTTTGGAAGCCACATTATAACATTTATAATGTAAACTTTTTTTTAAATTTAACTTAAAAAGTTTTTTATCTCAATTTTCAAAATAATTTTGAAATTAGCCTAAGGCGTAATGCAAGTTGGGCCTTTAGGCAACTTTTGGGTCACTTTATCTTTTGAGCCATGCCGGTAGCCAGGGAGAGCAGGGTACTTGATTATGAAACCCAAGCCTAGATGCTACTTTTCTAGACGTCTTAGCAAATTGACAACCAAATTAGTTAGCTCTAACATAACTAATTTAGACCACATAGGCTATTTGGCTATTATACCACCGATGGAACTGGCCGAGCATGCAGCGGGTATAATTGGTGAATTT
Organism: Allium cepa; assembly: GCA_030765085.1. Lineage (NCBI taxonomy): Eukaryota > Viridiplantae > Streptophyta > Magnoliopsida > Asparagales > Amaryllidaceae > Allium > Allium cepa. The sequence goes on along the minus strand of CM060932.1, from coordinate 680,693,825 downwards.
GAATTTCTTTACCATTTTGGAACATGTTAAGAATTTGAAATCTAAATTTCATTTAGATCTTATCTAAATTTATTTATAACAAAAGCAATTTTATTTCATTTGTTGCTGAAATTTTGTTTCGGTATCGTAAGTGATTTAATGTAAACATATATATCATATATAGATGTATGTGTATGTGCATGTGCTATAGTTACAATGTATAATGGTTCAACTTGCCCATGTATAAGTAATGGGATTTACACCACAACGAACAAGTTAGTCCTTCTATATACATATGTGTCACCTAATATGTATTTATGTATGTGTATTTGAATATGAAATAGAATAATATTTACAATAAATTTACAATACATATACAATATATATATGGACACACACACACACACACATACTTGAATGTTTATAATTTTACAAAACATTAAATTTTGTAATTACTAATGTAAAACTTCAAATTTAAATCCAAACTTTAATTTCAAGTTTCAAATTCTAAATTAAGAATAATTTTGTATGAATAATAATTAGAAATAAATAAATACATACACATGTATGAACACACACACTCTCTTACAAAATAGTTATTTATAATCTGCAATAAGTGTGTGTGCGTGCATGCACGCATAATATATGTTTATGTGTGTGTGCGCGCGCATGTTTAGACGCACAGACATAGACATATATATATATATATATAATTATATAAATATATCTATTAGGCTTATTAGTTAAAATCCCATAAAAGCTACTTTATACATTTAAAAATAAATAAATATACATATATATTTTGGCCACAAAATATTTTAATACACTTTTTTAAAGCTCATGGCATTACTACAAAAGATTTTTTTCAATGATTTTTGTATGGAAGGTATGATAAATATATTTTTACTTTTTAACAAAATTTCATTATATGTATATATGTGTATATATATATATATTATGTTTATTAATATACACACACACATATATATACACACAAATTTAAATTCATTTAACATACGTATTGGAACAATTTATTATAAAATATATACATAAACACAGATTTTTGTGTGTATTAAAGCACTACTCTCGGGAGTAGAGCTAGAGGATACAGATGGCACACGACAGCCGACCCACCCTTTTAGTCATCCTAACACGGTGCATCAATGTAACATCCCCCTACATAGAGGTCCAAAACTAATGACAATGGATGTTGTAGTCATCCATAACTATTAACCTTCGGCGACAAAATACGGTAGTGCTAGATACATTGATACACAGATCAAAGAAATATGGAAAAAATTTAACAATTCAAAAACATATTTTCACATTCAAACCAGAGCATTTCATGTTCATTACAAAATCCCAAATTACATCTACCACGTTCAACAAAATATATTTATTACAAATATGCCGAGAGCGACATATGAAGATGTCCCCTTGGCTGATCGGAGTAATCTGCCTTTACAACAAAACACAAGGCGGAAAGTGAAACTCTAATTAACTATCGCCTCATGCATGCCTCCAGAAGCTTTATTCATCAGAGAAGAGAACCTGAAAACCTTAAATCTCAAACTACTCAAAATCAATTGAGTACTCAAGAGTTTAAGGGAAAAAAAACTTCGAGTCGAACACAAAGCATGGTATGAATAATAATCTAACATCTCAATCCTTTTAGATATTTAGTGAGACCACGCCGCTTAGCGAAACATTTTTTCCCTCGTTGGTATCTTAAAACCTTTATAAAACCATATTCTGTGCTATTACACCCATAATGGTTAAAACATACATTTAAAAATATTATGATGATATGCATACATGAAAATAATTAAGATTTCCCATTCCCAGTTTAATTTTACACCTTGTCATAATTATAGTTTCTAAGGTCATTCTCAACCTTTTTAGTTTTCATGGGTTTACTACCTAATAGACACCCTGTACTATTCATAGTTTTCTGGGATCACTAAGAAACTATAGGCTCCTGCCAGTTAACTTATCTAATTCTTGGGTCCTCCTAAAACTATTAGTCCTTCCAATAACTAATCACTCTATCCTAGTTTTCATGGCTTTACTAGGAACCTATGGATTTATCTAGTAACTCACTTCACATCCTATTTTCAAGGGTTGACTAGGAAGCTACTGATACTTCCATTAGCCACTCCTTCATCCTAGTTTTCATGGTTTTACTAGGAACCTATTGATTGATGTAAATTCTTAATATGGAAATAGTTTTCATGGGTTCACTACAAACCACTTAGCTTATACTAGTCCTTAATACATAGTTTTCATGGGTTAACTACGAACCTGTTAGTTTCCTCCTATAACTGCTCAATCATAGTTTTCATGGGTTTACTATAAAGCTTTTGGTTAATGCCAATAACTAGTTTACCATAGTTTTCATGGGTTTACTATGAACCTTTTTGGTTATCTCTAATAACTACAAAGTTTAGGCATCCTATAACTTTGGTCACCCTGACTCCTTGGATGTAATTCTATTCATTCAAGAGTTTAAGTAATTTTATATTCACTATTGAGTTAACCTAAATGGTTCTTCTATCCATTTTCCCCAAAATACAATGATGGGTTATTATGTGAATATATTCATATTTAAAGAACAAAACATGATTTAACAATACCACTATAGTGGGTTTAAGGTCTTCATAAAACATAGCCAACATCTTTTTACTTATATTTTTGTTAAGGTCATACTTCTTCAAAATCATATACTTAAAGTCATTACGAAACTCCTTTATATAAGCTGTGGGTTTTTCTTAAAAACTTAGAGTATGGTTTTTAAGACCTTTCGAAACCATTGGAAATCAAACCTTTCGAAGGCTTAAACAACACTAAAAACCTTTTAATACCCAACCCTTCGACCTTGTTGAAGGGTTTCCTAAATTCATTTCAAAACCAAACCTTTCAACCTTTTCGAAAGGTCTTCAAAACAACCTTTTTAATCCAAACCTTTCAAAACCATTGAAACCATTTTGTAGTTCAAACCTTTCGAAATCCTTCAACTTTTAAGATATAACCCTTTCGAAAACTTGCTGGGTTCAATTTAAAACATGCTGAAAATTCTCTCGTAAAATCTTTCAACAGCATTAGAAGCAACCCTTCGGCTTTGTCAGAAGGTCTGATTCGAAAGCTTTAAAACATTCATTTAAAAGTATATGCCTCCGCCTTTAAAACAAATCCTTCGAAAGCTTGAGTTATACTTAAGTTATAAAACAGGGGTAAATCATCTAAGTCAAAAGCTTTAATACTTTTCGAAAGCATTGGAGAAGCGGCTAGTTTTGAAACGAGTAAACCTTTCGTATTTGTCGAAAGCAACGACTTTGAGAGGTTATGAAATGTGGCAATAACCTTTCAACTATGTCGGAAGGTTCAAAACAAAACAAAGATAAGCAGCAGCAACCTTTCGACTGTGTCAGAAGATTTAAAATCATTATTTAAATAATTGACCTGGTCAAAAGCAATGTAACGATCCGTAAATTTTAACGGTTTAATAACGTAATTGACTGAATTTTTTGAAATTTTAAATAATTGAATTTGGAAATGAAAATTTAATATTTGAAATACGTCTATTAAAACATAGCAAATGGTAAATTTTCATCAATTAATATGGAAGTTTGCTTTATTATGTGATTTTATTTCAAATTAAATCAGTTAATATTTGATGATAATAAAATATTTTCCAAACCTGAATATTTTTATATAATACATCTGTAAATCATCTTTTGAGTTTTGTCAAATACAAATTAACAATCTGATATTTTGAGCGGTTCAAGTCTTACATGTGCGGATGCGAATGGTAGTAATACCGGATTGTTACAAGTGGTATAAGAACTCTGGTTTTAGGTAAAACTTAGCATATATGGTAAATTTAACTTCTGAATCATCTTCGTTCAACCTTGAATCTCTTCCTCTTTGACTCGGCTTCTTTTAACATTTGGAACATTCCCCTCAGTTCCAAAAATCCATTATTGATTCTCCCTATTCGTGTTTCCTTGATTCTGGAGCATCCCATAACTCCATAGGGTGATTTGTAAAGGGATGAAACTCCTTTACAATAAATGTTGATCACTGGAGATTTCCATATCCTTGGTTTAGATGATGTTATCTCTTGCTGTGCCTGAATTCTATCTTTTGTGATCGGATGTTGATTGCCTCAGAATTCTGCATCAGTCTTATTCTTGAAGTCATGGTTGACCCGGTTAATGTCGCCCGTGATTTATATAAGTCTATCCATTCATTCCTCTCCTTTTAATCATCTTATATTCATTTTGAGCTTATTTTTTTGGATTAGAATTCCCTTTGATTAGGGTCCCCTTGAATTTGAATCTCTATCCTTGCTTTAAAATCCATCCTCATGTGAGAGTATGTGTTTGTAATTAACATAAAATTGTTTTATATTGTTTTGTTTGAGTTGTTAATTTTGAATTTCGGGTTTCGATTGATTCGTCTAGCTAACGTTATCGCTAGGGATTCCAAAACACTTGAACAAAGCAAATTGATACAATATTATTATAAATTTTGGTAAATGAAACAAATTTTGTATAATTATATTATAAATGTATAAGTATAAATTTTTCTGAAAGATAATTGTTAAATAAATTGGTGGTTAAGGATGATAATATTTGATTTTCATTATTTTTTTTGTAAACCATTGACTATTTCCACATAATATATAAATAAATGAAACTATAAACATGGTTTGAAAATTTAATTAGAACTTAATTTAAATTTCCGGAATCATCAAGAATTTGGTTTTAAAAGATTTGGAATATATTATTTAAAGTATTTTCGAATTTGAAATTGTTTCAAAAGATTTTTTTTAAAGGAAGTAAGTCCGTCCTCTCTTCGTTTCTCGCAAAATAATAATTTCAATGACAACTGCAGCATCATCGACATTCATTTTCGAGTTTCAGAGTGGATAGGCCACTTAATAGCTTCGCTGCACTTTTGTTTTGGAAGATTTGATTTGAAATTCTTGAATATGATTTATTTTATATAATATATATGTATAACTATTCCAAATATAGTTTGAAGTGAAATCATAAATTTGAATCTTAAGTTTTATATTAAGAAATGGTTTCAAATTATTGAAATAAAGTGAAATGTTTGAATAATTGGAACATCTAAAATGATAAATGGAATTGAACAAACCTGAAATAAATAATTTGAACAAACTTATTTGTATAATACTAAATTACATTCAAATATATATAACTTGCCTAAAATATTCAATAAGTTAAAATACTAGGATATAATAGGGTTGTACAAGAAGAAAATGTAAGTATTAATTGTTCAAACAAAAATCTGGTTTAATATAGATGTTGTAGATAGAAGGAAAATTTGTTTAATATTCTAATCACACTCTAACACATTAATATAACTTACCTAGAAAAGTTAAATGTAATTGGAATGTAATTGGATATACATTGAATAATAAAAAGAGAATTAATCCGTTGAATAGTATAGGATTATAATAAATGTTTATACACCCAATATATGTTGGAAAATATACATTAAGAGATATAGATTCAATAAATAAAGGAACGATAGTTAAGAAAATTAATATGAACTTAAGAATAGTTAGCTTGAATTTTAGTTAAATCAACTTAGCTAAAGATAAATGGACAAAATCAATGAGTTAATTTAAAAATGAATTTGTTTGAAAGAAATGTTGATATAATGAAAGAAAAATCAATTTTAAATCGAATGACTAATTTTAGTTGAATAAAATGGATTAAGCCAAATCTTTGAATATTAATTTATCTAAAATTGAAATCTATATGGTTTTAAATTAATTGTTTTATTTTATATTTGAAATCTATTTTTTCTTTCTGGTTGTTTCTATTCTCCAACCTTCTTCCTTTTCGAGGATGAAAAGTTTTGAGTGGGGGAGAGTGTACGATCCATAAATTTTTTTGGTTTTAATAATAATTGACTAAATTTTTATGAAATTTTAAATAATTGAATTTGGAAATGAAAATTTTATATTTGGAATATGTCTGTTAAAACATAGCAAATGGTGAATTTTCATCCAATAATATGGAAGTTTATTTTATTGTGTAATTCTATTTCAAATTAAATCAGTTAATATTTGATGATAATAAAATGTTTTCTAAACCTGAATATTTTTATATAATAAATTTGTATATCATCTTCTGAGTTTTGCCAAATATTAATTAGCACTCTGATATTTTGAGGGATTCAAGTCCGACATGCGCGTATGCGAATGGCACGAAATACCGAGTCGTTACAAGTGACCAAGTTAGAAGCATCTTTTCGAAAGCATGCAGGTGAAAGCTTTTGGTTTATAAAAAAACATACCCTAACCTCTTGGGCAATCAACCTTTCGACTAAGTACCCTTTGACATTGTTCAATTCATTACGTACCAAGTAACCTAATACCCTATGCATTGAACTTTGGCTTTGTCAAGAGCTTACCTTTCTACCAAGTCGAAAGGTCTGAGTCGGAAGGTCTGATGCTAAAATTGGCTGAAACATGCTAAAAGTATGACTTCCATGTTTTTAACTTAAAAAGATAACTTTTCAACTAACGTGCCTGTATTTATCAAATTCCTACTGGTTAATTAATACTTTTCAGAAAAGTGCTCCCACTTATTTCATAATTTGAATAATAATTTTATTTTATAAAATGCCCCTTCTCCTTAATTAAATATATAAAAATTTAAGTCTCACACCTTAATTGATTTTATATTGTTATCCCAACTTTTGGCAAAGTTGAGATACCCAAAATTTACTGACAATCGATGACTACTATTCTTGAATATCAACCATGCATTGCAGGATAACCATGGATATCGATGAATTTTATCTGAGTCCGGAACGGGCCACAATTGACAAGACATGATGAGAAAAGCTGTAGAAGCCAGTGTTTCAAAAGTCAAGTCAATCCGAGTTCGTATGCTCAAGTTATGATGGATTCGATTTGATGACCCTTGCTCGGTTCGAATCCAGCACCCCTTCATTAGTTCGAATCCATTAAGTTCGAACCCATCAGAGCAGGCACCATGTTCGAATCCATGAGGTGCACCTTTACTTCGACTCCATCGAGCAAACCCTCAATAGCCATGCTTCGAATCCATCCATGCGTGCCTAAAGCTCGAAACCATCGGAGCGTTCCCACCTTCGAATCCATCAAAGAAGAGTCCCTCGAATCCGTGCAACCACGGGAGCTCCAACTCCATTTCCTACTTGCCTTCGAATCCCCATATTAAAGGCAACTTCAAATTGATCCGGAGCAACGTATTTCGATCGATTCGAACGAGTACTAGCTCCATCGATTCGAAGCGAACCTTCGAAATCCAACACTCGAAACCACCAAGTAAACGCGGCTAAAACCCCAGAATCGACCCATTCTACTCGGAGAAGTAAGTGGATCGACACGAAGAACGCGCGCCACGTCATCAGGAGCATGGATTCGACCCTATGGGTTCGAACCATATCGATTCGAACGAATCCATAGGATCGAGTCGAAGCAACCAGCATGCCGAAGAACACCATCTCGAATCGATCATATTTCTCAATCCCTTGATCCAAACGCCATGAAATTTTCACAGGAGTTTGCCTACATGAGTAAGAATGTTCATGCCAAGTTTCATCGCGATTGGACACTTTTTTGATCGATTCGAACCAAGGGTCGAATCGATCCCAATGTGGGCCCGGATCTCCAAGTTTCGGCCATGTGGGCCCCATCACGTGCCAGAAGCAGTCTCCCCGGATTTTAGGAGTAATATCAGCCTCCAACGCCTATAAATAGAGCCCCAGGTCATTCAGAAAAGAGGATGGATCTCTCTCTGGCTAAATCAGAATTCTGAAGCGTCAAGACTCTACCAGACTCTACTTTGCACTCCTCTACTTCCGTTGTACTCGAATTTCAGAGCTTTAATCCATTGAAATCCGATGTAATCAACTGTAATCAGCGAAGAACATCAATAAAAGTTAAAACCTTTGATCTGTTGACATCGAATTTCAATGTAATCAGCGAAGAACATCGAATTTCTGTTTTGCTGCGTGTTGCTTGGTTAGATCTGTGATTTGTGTTTGAATATTGTTGACTTATATTCATACACTGGTGCTTTCACATTCCTTGGGGTTTGTGACCAATTTTAGCGCAAACACTTTGGTGCTTTCACTGAGAATTGAACTCAAGACCCGCTACATCAGATTCAGAATTTAGATTTAAGAGTTTGAAGACTTCCGATTCAGAGACAATGACTCGACAAACAAGACAAAGAGTTGATCGGAGCCAACAAGGAGGAAGCCAAGAAGCATCCTCCGGAGCAGGAGAAGGACAAGCTTCCGTCTACATCACTGGAGATGAAATGGAGGCCATGGCTAATTCAATACGCGAAAGCATGATGAAGACCCAACAGGAGATGCTGCAGAATTTCCTCGAACAAATGAGGGCGGCGAATATGCAGAACCTTGGACCAACCACAACGACTGCAAGTGCGGGACAAGGAATCAGGATTGCAGAAGCTAATGAAGGTCAGGTTCGTGACCAGAACGCAGGAACCGAAGGTGACCGACAAGGACTTGGGGGCAGACCCTTAGGGTATGATACTGGAAGGCCAATAGACGGAGCTCAACAAGCTGGAGCCACTGCTTATGCTAACGAGCCACCTGAAGAATACGTACCAGAATTCCCTTCAAGGCTCGAGGGGCAGGATAGGAACTTGACCAGGGGCCAACCCCTAGGCGGAGACGAGAGGATGATTGGCCTAATGCGACGAATCATGAGATGAGGACTGCCTAGTGGAGGGCTGGAAGAAGTCGGTCGGAGTCCGTTCACTTCGAACATCCGAAACGCAAGGAACCCTCCAAAGTTCAAACTACCAACGCTAGAACCTTATGACGGGAGGTCAGACCCAACCATGCATATTACCAGATATATTAGGCACATGGAAGTGCTGGGGGCATCCGAGGAAGTGATGGCATGATGCTTCCCTCTATATTTGTTAGATTTGGCTGCACTTTGGTTTAGGAAACTAGAAATGGATCAATCAGAACATGAAGCGAGCTTGTAGACTGCTTCATGAGACAGTTTAGGGTCCATGTGACGTGACCCAAGAGCGTGATGACTTTAGCTTCGATCAAGCAAAGGGCCGGAGAGTCCATAAAAGATTTTCTACTAAGATTCAATGTAACAGTGACTTATGTAGATCGCCCGAATCCATCAATGATTTTAATGGCGGCGGTGGCAGGAGTCGCGGAAGGCACCAAATTTAAAGATTCTCTGACTAAAGATCCACCACAAGATCTTGGAGAGTTCTTTCATAAAGCTGAAAAGTTCATCCGGTTAGAAGAATCACGAACCGAGAGGCTGGAAACAAATGCCACACAAAGCGTAGGAACCTCCAGAGAACAATCCGGAGCGGACAAGGGGAAGAGGAAACAGGATGATAGATATGATGGTCCTGACAAACGGAAGAGATTACGGGAACCAAGATTCAGGAAATACACGGATCTGACCACAGGCCTAGAAAGAATTTACACTGAAACTCGGGGGCAACTCCCCTATCGAAAGCCACCTATAAGGGATTCCACTAAGAGAGAGCGCAGGACTGGAAAATACTGCCTATTCCATGAGCTGGATGGGCACACCACAGATGAATGTCGCCACCTAAAGGATGAGGTGGAAGAACATGCCAGGGGTGGAAGATTGCCGCAATTTGTCAGAGAACGGACAACGGCGGTAAGGCCTGAGCAACTACCGCCTCCACCTAACAGGAACGATCCCGGATCGGGATCACGACTCGTCATCCACTGATTAAAGATGGCAAGGGCCAAGTCCACGATTTGGACTTTGGTCAAATAATTTTATTTAAATTTGTTTTCAGAATAAACGGTTACTCCACTTACACATGTACGGGAACCGGAGAGATCCCTAGGCATGCTCTGAGTTGGAGATAAACCGATATGCCCGGAGAGGCAATGTTTAGCTTTTTCTGATGTTTGAGATTGAACATCTAGAACTCGAATTTAAATAAATAAATTAGAACTTCATACAATATACCTTTTGACCGGAGAGTCAGAGGATGAACATTAATACCAATATAAAAATGATCGCTTTATGACCCTGCCCGGAGAGGCGGGGTCCGGAGTGCAAGAAGTGAGTTGCTTCGTCGGAGAGCGACAGGATCGACTCACTTAAGCGCTATATCCCCTTCACCGGAGAGTGACAGGATGGGATCCAACAAGAGCCTGGAGAGGCTATGATCGGTCTCGAACGACCAAGACATCGCTTAATGTTCAGATACACTGAACCGGAGTGCAAGAAGTGAGTCGCTTCGCCGGAGAGCGACAGGATCGACTCACTTAAGCGCTGTTTCCCCTTTACTGTAGAGTAACAGGATGGGATCCAACAAGAGCCCGGAGAGGCTATGATCGGTCCAGAACGACCATGACATCGCTATACGTCCTAACCAGGACCAGAGTGCAAGGGATAGAAGGCAACGCCAGAGTGCAATAGGATCTTTCTATTCAATAACTAAGTCTAGAATGGACTAAGTAAGGGTTCAGAGTAGCCATTAATAGTCCGGAGAGACTACGAAACTTCATTCTCAACCTCTATGGAAAAAATGAATGCTGATTCGGCTTCGAACAGCCATAAACTTGATTGATGATACTGAGTCTATGAATGAAACGTGAATTTACTATACTCGATTTAAGACCGTCCAAAACATACCTTTTACAAAAAGGCATGTTTTGGGGGGCAAAGTGTTATCCAAACTTTTGGCAAAGTTGAGATACCCAAAATTTACTAACAATCAATGACTACTATTCTTGAATATCAACCATGCATTGCAGGATAACCATGGATATCGATGAATTTTGTCCGAGTCCGGAACGGGCCACAATTGACAAGACATGATGAGAAAAGCTGTAGAAGCCAGTGTTTCAAATTTCAAGTCAATCCGAGTTCGTATGCTCAAGTTATGATGGATTCGATTTGATGACCCTTGCTCGGTTCGAATCCATCACCCCTTCATTAGTTCGAATCCATTAAGTTCGAACCCATCAGAGCAGGCACCATGTTCGAATCCATGAGGTGCACCTTTACTTCGAGTCCGTCGAGCAAACCCTCAATAGCCATGCTTCGAATCCATCCATGCGTGCCTAAAGCTCGAAACCATTAGAGCGTTCCCACCTTCGAATCCATCAAAGAAGAGTCCCACGAATCCGTGCAACCACGGGAGCTTCGACTCCATTTCTTACTTGCCTTCGAATCCCCATATTAAAGGCAACTTTTAATCAATCCGGAGCAACGTATTTCGATCGATTCGAACGAGTACCAGCTCCATCGATTCGAAGCGAACCTTCGAAATCCAACACTCGAAACCACCAAGTAAACGCGGCTAAAACCCCGGAATCGACCCATTCAACTCGGAGAAGTAAGTGGATCGACACGAAGAACGCGCGCCATGTCATTAGGAGCATGGATTCGACCCTATGCGTTCGAACCATATCGATTCGAACGAATCCATAGGATCGAGTCGAAGCAACCAGCATGCCGAAGAACACCATCTTGAATCGATCATATCTCTCAATCCCTTGATCCAAACGCCATGACATTTTCACAGGAATTTGCCTACATGACGAAGAATGTTCACGCCAAGTTTCATCACGATTGGACACTTTTTTGATCGATTCGAACCAAGGGTCGTATCGATCCCAATGTGGGCCCGGATCTCCAGGTTTCGGCCATGTGGGCCCCCTCACGTGCCAGAAGCAGTCTCCCCGGATTTTAGGAGAAATATCAGCCTCCAACGCCTATAAATAGAGCCCCAGGTCATTCAGAAAAGAGGATGGATCTCTCTCTGGCTAAATCAGAATTCTGAAGCGTCAAGACTCTACGAGACTCTACTTTGCACTCCTCTACTTCCGTTGTACTCGAATTTCAGAGCTATAATCCATTGAAATCCGCTGTAATCAACTGTAATCAGCGAAGAAGATCAATAAAAGTTAAAACCTTTGAAGTGGACATAGGCCGGAGATAGCCGAACCACTATAAATTGTGTGTTCTTGTTCATAATTTCTGTTTTGCTGCGTGTTGCTTGTTTAAATCTGTGATTTGTGTTTGAATATTGTTGACTTATATTCATACACTAGTGCTTTCATATTCCTTGGGGTTTGTGACCAATTTTGGCGCAAACATATATATTCATCAAAGCACATAGGAAATACCTGGAAAAATTCCTTTATGTTTTCCAACATATAAAAATTTCAAAATAAATAACCATATTTTAGCCGTATATAATTTATATCCCAATAAATCAATTTCTTCACTAGAAAATCAATATAAAATCCACATAAACTCAGAAAGTTATTGAAATTGAAACACATCTCCAAAATCAAACCGTGTGTATCTTCTTTTTAAACAACCCTGTTCAATCCATATAAATCATAAATCAAGCATATCATCTTTCAATATATCAAATGTTTGCACAAAAAATGGGCAAACACCTCCAAGTCGTATGATTTAGTCGATTTTATGTTGTTCTTAGTGATTTGGGTGATTTATGCAAATATGTAAAAAGCAGGGACTGAATTGTAAAAGACACGCTGATTTATAGTGGTTCGGCCAGAATGTGCCTACGTCCACTTCATATGTTATTCTCTTTCACTGCTTAGATTACAAGTACAAAGCTTTGATTACAAGCGTATGAAAGTTGTTTGAAAGTTCTGTCCGTGCTTGAGCTCTCAAACTTGTCTGCCATTGTTCTACCCCTGCCCCTCTATTTATAGAGTGAGGCTGGGGGTAGGGGTCTTGGATGTATATAGCTGCTGGTGGGCTTGGGCTGACGTGATCTGGCCTGGCAATGTTGGTTCGGTAGTGCTTTGGTTCGGTAATTGGTGGGGCGTTGATTGGACTAGTGGTAGGTGGGTTGAGTTCTGGTCCGGTAGTCTTGGTTCGGTGGTGCCTCCCTTATCTTGGTTCGGTGGTGCCTTCTTTGCCTTGATTCGGTAGAATTGGACCGGTGGTGGTTGGAGTGGTTTTGGTTCGGTAGTTCTTTGGAGTGGTTTTGGTTCGGTGGTTCTTTGGTCCGGTGGCTCCGGTTCAGTGGTGGGTGGGTTGGTCGGTAGCATTCACTTTGGTTCGAGTTGGTTCAGTCTTCTGGGTGAGAACACGCCCAACATTTTCCCTCCAAAGTGGGGCATATGCCGGTATATGCTGCGCTTTGTTTTCCTCAGCTTGGACACCCTCATTCGGCCCAAGTGCCGAACCGGTTGGTCCGGTCATCCTACGTTTGCCTATAAGTATGGGCTTCACGCCTCTATCGTCCTTCACCGTTTGAAATAGACGAATCAATCAAGTAACGAACCAGACTTGACTGCCGGACCAGGTGAGGTTTTCTTTTGCCGAATAAACTTTATACCTGAACTACCGAATGAGTATGGGGAGTATGAGTGCCAAATGGGCTTTCGCCTCGAACTACCGAATGCACTTGGGGAGTACGAGTGCCGAATGGACCATGGCCCCGAACTACCGAATGCACTTGGGGAGTATGAATGCCGAATGGACCTTGGCCCCGAACTATCGAATGCACTTGGGGAGTACGAGTGTCGAATGGACTCTGGCCTCGAACTACCGATTGAGCTTTTATGTTTTGAATTATGAATGAGATTCCAGGGCGTAGGTACTTGTTTGTCTACATCCCTTGTTCTAACAATGTGTTTTTTGTGTTGCAGATAATGTCTCATAAAGTAGAAACTCGTTCTGACAAGAAGAAATCCAAGGACAAAGGGGAGTCCTCCATAGTGCCTCCAGTACAGTCAGAGCCAGAACGATATGGACCATCCTCGAGATCATTAGTAGATAGGTACGGTCCTCAGGAGCTTTTGAACTCACCGCCTAACTGCTTTCCCAGCTCCCTCAAAGACGAACAGCTTGACGTTATATCTAGATCCTTTGGGATTGACAGAGCGCATATGATGTTGCCAGGGAAAGGAGTGATGCCGTATAACCCCCCTGAAGGATATTTTGCTTATAGTAGGTATCACTGCATGTGCGGTGCCATTCTTCTGATCAACGCTTGGATCATCGCTTCATCACATACTTGAAGGTGGCCCCTTTCTAGCTTCAGCCCAACTCCTATGCCATCTTGACGAGTCTGTTTATTATCTTCCAGAGAAAATACGGGCGTCCCACTTCCAACCGGGAAATTCGGTACTTGTACAACTTGAGAGGCTACAGAAAGAGGTCTCTGTATATTAGCTTAGAATCGGCCGTGTCTTTCAAGCCGGTCCTGGACTTATATTCAAAATTTAGCATTTTCAAGAAGGAATGGTTCTTTGTCAAGGATGACTTTGTTTCTTTCCACCGCTTCACCTCTGGCTGTAAGTTGAATCTCATTTATAATTTCCGTTCTGACTGCAATGCTCCTCCTTATGTGCTTTGTTTCCGCTAGCGACAGGTGGCTTTGCGGTTGTAGGGAACGATCGTCTGGTTCATATGGCTGCGGAAACAGAAGCCATTCCGGAAAAAGAGAGGGAAGCTTCTTATTTGATCAGGAATGCTACTCTTTTGGAGCTCAACTTGATTCTGCTACGCCAGTCTGTGGTCAAGCAAAGAGACACAGCTGAGGAGAGGGCCGCCAAAGCTAAAGGAGGGGCTATAGCGAAGAGCGGAAAAAGGAAACCCTTTTCGAAACATCCAATTGCCGGGGGGAAGAAACTTAAGAAGTCCGATGGACCCTCCCCCAGCACATGTCCAGATGTACCGGAGGAGGAAGATGTGGAGGAGGAAAGAGGCGAGAATAAAGGAGGTGAGGCGGAGAGTGGAAGCGGTGGAGAAGGTGATGGTCATAGCGATGATGGTGGCGACGGATGGAGTGGTGATGGCGCTGGGGCTTTGTCTTCTGAGCAAGCAGGTGTGACTCAGGAGTGGACAGATGACGCTTTTCGCCTAGCTTTTGAAGGGTTGGAGGAAGGAGCGGCTTTAGTGGAAAAGCCTAAGAAAGCTGACAAGGCAGGGACCGATGCCGATTCATCTTCTAAGAGCGCTTCAGCTAAGGCAATTCCTGCGATCCAAGGTGAATTTTTGACTCCTGCCGACTCCATTTATGATAAGGATTTAGGAATATTTTATGGTCAGCTCCCGTCCTGAAATGAGATTCAGGACTTATTGCAATATCCTACTCCTCCCCAGGGTTTGTATAACAAAAGCGTCTCTTTACTCTTCTTACCTTGATATATTTCTTGAATTATAGCTCAATGTATGCCTGTAACACTTGGTTTTTATCACAGAAGCGGGTAAGGTGGCCAAGACATCAGACGTTCGGCACCGTCTTGAACAATACAAACTTCTCAAGGCTTCTACTAAATCAAAGCCTCAGACTAACCGCCTTGGAGACGTGGTCGGCTACCGCCCTCTTCTTGGAGTTATCGAGGAGGATATCCAAAGAAAGAGGAGGAGTCGTTCCTTGTTTGAACCCTTACCTGGTCCTCAGTCCCCAACCCAGCCTCTTCGGGATACCACGAAGAAGAATACTGAATTTATACCTCCTCCGCACCAATCTGAAAATCCTATCGTTACTCGGATAGGCCATCCCGGCTTGGCTCGTAATCCATTTGTAGGTCATCTGGATCTGGATCCGAGTTCTTGTGATATTACCTTTGATGAGGCTACCGGTGAGCACCTTCTTCCCCGTAATCCTATGGTAAGAGTATTGGATGAAGCTAAGTACCTGGACCTTGATTTGCTTACCACTCGGGTCATAACTTTGGGGGACGAAGCTAAAGCAAACATTGACCGGGTTGCTGAGAAAACAAGGAAGCTGATGGGGCATCATGCCCGACTGGTCAAGGCTGGAGAAGAAATCGGGAGTGCTAACATTCGACTGCGGTTAATGGTTTTCGACCAGTCCAAACAACTCGCTGATCAGGCCATTCAGATCTCTCAACATGAGGCCGCTTCTACGCAATTAAAGAAAACCATGGAAGAGGCCAGGAGGGCAGAGTTACGGAAAATGGAGGCTGTTTGTAAGGAACAGATTGATATGGCTATTGCAACGGTGGATGAATTTCGGAAAGCGGATCTCGAGCGGGTACAGGAGTTATCCGAGAAACTTGAAGTCGTAGAGCTTGCTCAAACCAAGATGAAGGAGGAAGTGGAGGCGATGAGGAAATCCTTTCAGGCTGACTGCTCGCGGTACCAATCGGAGAGGGATGCTGCCGCTGCAAAACTGTTGGCTTCTGAGGACCGAATAAGGGAGTTCGAGGAGAATGAGGGGATAATGGATGAGATGCTTTAGGATATATACTTTCGCACTTGGAAAGAGGGCAACTTATCTTGGATGGATGACTATCCCCAAGTCATGGCCAGGATTTATCTCAGGGCCATGGAGGAGGCTAAGGCCGATGCAGATAACGAGGGTGGCGTGGCCTTTAGAATGGACGTGGTTACGGCTCAATTCACCAAGGAGGAGAAAGCGGCAGTGAAGGAGAGTATGCGGATGCTTACTACTGAGGAGGTAGGTGTGCAGTTAGAGGATGATGATCAAGGAGCAGATGCTGGTAAGTCTTCCCTTTTAGCCTTTTGTAACTTGATTTCTTATTGTTTATTTAATGGATTCTTCTGCTGAATTGGACAGGCGGGACCTCCGAAGCACCAACTACCTCTGGTCAACATGCTGAGAGTTCCAATCCTGCGGTTAAGTAGATCATGGAGGGCCAGTAGGATAGAGGTGGAGCTCCGATGCAGCCGACTCCTTGACTTGATCTGAATATCTTTTGGTTTACTTGACATTGCTGTCTATGGTAGTCCCAAAACATTAATGTAACTTTTAGGCTGTAATTATGTTCTTCGTGACAAACGACTTTATTCTTGGCATGTAATTTTTAACTTAAGCTGATTCTTTCATATTTGAATGCTATCGTTATTTTGGTGTGTTGCATAAGAAATATAGCTGTGCCATTCCTGTGATTCAATTGTGTTTGATGTCAAGTTCTTTCTTAAAATATAATTTCATATCTTGCAATGTTAGTGTGATGTGCGAATAAATTACAGCTACGTATTCATATACAAAAGAAGAAAGTACCGCCCTTTATGTTTTAGTCATAAACGGTTGCTTTGAATGTCTTGTATGACTAAGCATGGAATGCAGCTAAGTGACCTGTCATCCAGTTGTGAGTTCCTATTCCCATTAGCGAGCGTCTCCTATTTTGTGTCCTGTACTTTAGGCATCATTATAGAGGATAGGAGGAAAGTTTTTAAACAAAATAGAAATATAAGAAATAGTAAAACTTCCAATCACGGAAGGCCTACGATGTGCTTCAGTTCGTGGCAAACGGGTTTTGTAGTCGCTTTCCCTAGCTGTGGGTCTTGAAGACATTTGTCACCCATCTTACGCCTCCGCGGGGAGTTTCTCTTTTTTACCACAGTCATACTTAAGACACTCGGAGCCGAGATCATGCATAGTAACTACCCGGGCCATTATGGCCCGTAATCGTGCGTATTATTCGAGTTACCATGGACGGCTAGCGTGGGTGCCGATCGTCAACTGTGAACTACCCCTGGCTGGCCACACCTTATGTTGGAGCTTAAAGTAGGCTCACGGTTGCCGGCGAGCCGAACGCCATAATGAGCTGCCTTGGCTATAGTCGACCTTCTCGGTGGCTTATAATCGGCTCATTACAGTTGGCTTTAAGGGTCGATCGCGAGCAATGAGTTAACCCACAGCAGAGAGATGCTGGAGCAAAAGTGTCTCATTGGCGAGGGTATAAATTCGTATAGTACATGTTAGGTCTTGTCCAGGTGAAGTCGCGCTGTGATGTGTCTTGAATGGAAATGCCATTACACCGGATTTTGTTCAACAGAAAAGGATAAAGTTAACAAGCAACCAAGATATAAAGGAACAAGTTAAAAAAGAGACAAGTTTTTAAAGTGGTTCGGCACGAAAATGCCTACGTCCACTGATTCCCTTTGTTAATTCACTTCATATGGGCTGTACAAGTTAAGAAAAGTATCGACGAAGGTGTTGGATGTTCCATGCCCTTTGGAACACATCTCCGTCCACTGTTGACAAAATATAAGCTCCGTTGTGGAGATCTTTATGAATTACATATGGTCCGTCCCAGATTGGATCTAGTGCACTAGGGTGTGGAAAGATTCACTTGAGGACAAGATCTCCTTCTTGTAAGCTACGATGCTTGACTTTGGAGTTGTATTACGCTGCCACTTTTTGCTTGTGAGCTGCTGCTTTGAGCGCTTCATCGTTTCTTCTCTCTTCAATTAGATCCAAAGACATGTGAAGGAGTTCTTCGTTCTCTTCTGGGTTATAGTGGATCCTACGGTGGAAAGGCACTATAGTTTCAACTGGGAGCATGGCCTTCGATCCGTATGCCAAAGAGAAGGAAGTATGCCCCGTTGATATTATGAAAGATGTGCGGTAGGCCCAAAGTGCCGTAGGAAGTTCATCTACACAAGCGCCTTTTGACTTTTTAAGTTTCTTCTTGATTAGATTTTTGAGAATTTTGTTGACAGCTTCGACTTGTCCGTTTGCCTGGGGATAAGCTACAGATGAGAAGCTTTTGTGAATTCCGTGCTCTTGGCACCAGTCGGCAAACTCCTCGCTATCAAACTGAAGTCCATTATCCGATATGATTTTGAGTGGAACTCCGTACCTACATAGAACATTTTTGATTAAGAAGTTAATAACTTTTGCCGAAGATATTTTATTTAGAGGTTTTGCTCCCACCCATTTGGTGAAATAGTCAACTGCCACTATAGAATATTTGGCTCCGCCTCGGCCCACTGGCAGTTCGCCAATCAAGTCAATTCCCCATACTGTAAAGGGCCAAGGGATGGTCATTTGAGTAATCTCATTTGTTGGTAGTTGAGGAATCTTGGCAAATTTCTGACATCTGTCACATTTTTTGACGAAGTCTAAGGCGTGTTTGTTTAAGGCGGGCCAAAAATATCCATATCGGAGTATTTTCTTTGCCAGAGTCTGCCCTCCAGTGTGATCTCCGCAGCTTCCTTGATGGATGTTGGATAAGATTTCCTTAGCTTCCTTTCCAGCCACACACCTTAATAAGGGGTTAGAGAAGTCGTGCCGATAGAGGATGCCTTCTTGTATTGTGTAGCGGGAAGCTTTCCTCAAGATTTTCCAGACTTCGTTACGCTCCCTGCGCAATGTGCCATCTTGTAAGAATCTTCGGATGGGAGTCATCCAAGTTTCCTTTTCGATTGCAGCTATCAGATTCACTTGCTCGAAACTTGGGGTTAGTTGCTTTGAGATGGCTACTGTTCCGGAAATGGTACCATCTTTCATGCTTGCTTGCTTTGCCAGCTCGTCGGCCTCTTGGTTCTCTTCTCGAGGGATGTGTTTGATTAAATAGTGATCCAATTATCGAGTAGCGGCTTGGTCTTCTTTAGATATGCTGTGAGTCGTTCTCCTCGAGTCTGAAATTTTCCTAGTATTTGGTTTACAATAAGTTGAGAATCACTATGAAGACATAAAGAACTGACTCCAGTTTCTAAGGCAAGTTTTAATCCAGCTATTACTGCTTCATATTCTACATCGTTGTTGGTGGCAGCGAATTCCAACCTTAGAGCATAGTGTATCTTCCTTCCCCTGGGAGTGATTATTACAATACCTGCCCCCGAGCCTTGTTCGTTTGATGCTCCATCCACAAAGAAATTCCACTTAATGTCTTTCGCTATTTCAAATTGCTCCTTACCTTCGTTGGTAGTGAATTCGGCAATGAAATCGGCCATGTCATGTCCCTTGATGGCGATGCGAGGATGGTAGGTGATATCATATTGACTCAGTTCAATGCACCATTTTAGTAGTCATCCAGAAGTGTCGGGACGATGGAGTACCTGCCTTAGCGGTTGATCTGTTAGAACTTTGATGGAATGAGATTGGAAATAGTGTCGCAGTTTCCGTGACGTGAATAGTAAATAGTAGGCTAGCTTCTCAAGTTTAGGATATCTGGCTTCTTCCTTGTTAACCTCTTGCTTACAAAGTATACTGGCCGTTGCGCGCGGTTGTCTTCTCTCACCAAAGCGGCGCTTAGAGCATGAGATGACACAGAAAGGTATAGGTATAGCTCTTTGCCTTCGTTTAGAGTTGAGAGTACTGGTGGTCTCTGTATGTGTTCGATTAGGTTAAGGAAGGCTTTTAAGCATTCGTCAATCCATTTGAACTTTCCTTTGTCTTTCTTTAGAGCCTCGAAGACGGGGACGCACATGTCAGTCACTTTAGAGATGAATATGCTTAGGGCAGCCACCTTCCCATTTAGGCTTTGCAGTTCTCTTCGAGTGGAAGGTATCCTGATATCTTTCAGGGCATGGATTTGTTCGGGGCTTGCTTCAATTCCTCTGGCATGGACGATGAATCCCAAGAACTTTCTTGATGATACTCCGAAGGAGCACTTTAGAGGATTCAGCTTCATTCCATATTGGCGAAGTACCTGAAACATCTCTCCCAGGTGGCTAACGTGATCGTCGGCTTTCCTTGACTTTACTAGCATGTCGTCCACATAAACTTCCATAGTTCGTCATATTAGTTCTGCGAACATCTTGTTGACGAGGCGCTGATAAGTAGCTCCGGCATTTTTAAGTCCAAAAGGCATTACTCTGTAGCAGTACAATCCCGGGTCAGTGATGAAGCTAGTGTGGTCTTGATCGGGAGCGTGCATAGGAATTTGGTTATATCCTGAGTATGTGTCCATGAAAGATAAGAGTTCATGCCCGGCTGTGCTGTCCACAAGCTGATCAATTCGAGGGAGCGGGAAGCAATCCTTCGGGAAAGCGTCATTTAAGTTGGAGAAGTCAATGCATGTTCGCCACTTCCCATTAGCCTTCTTTACTAGTACTGGGTCAGCGATCCACTCTAGGTAGATGGCATCTCGTATGAAGTTATTGGCAAGTAGGTTCTTTACTTCTTCATCGAGGGCTGCTGATCGTTCTGCCCCCATACTTCTCTTTTTCTGCTTTACTGGCACCTCGGTAGAATCGATGTTTAGTACGTGGCATGCCACGTCTGGAGAGTTTCCAGTCATGTCAGCGTGCATCCATGCAAATACATACAAGTTGTGGCGGAGAAAATTAATGAGTTGATCCCTCAATTCTGCTCTTATCTGAGATCCGACTTTCAACGGTCTACTTGAGTCGTGTTTGTCTACATATACAAACTCCATAGCCTCTGCAGGCTCGACGGTGGCATCCTCATCTTTGTCCCTGGGGTCAAATTCATTAAAAGGATCACTGGTATATCGAACAGGAGGGGCCTTCTTTAGTTGCTAAGCTTCTAAGTTTTTCATGCAGAGTGCAGTCTCTGCATTTTTTCCTTTATCCTTCCTGCGGTTATTGCGAAGTTCAGTTACATAGCAATCTCGAGCGGCGTCTTGATCTCCCTCTACTTCCCCTATTCCATTGTCTGTTGGAAATTTCATCTTCAGGCACCACGGGGCCAGGACAATTTGGAAGTCAGACAAGGCTGGTCTTCCTAAAAAGGCATTGTAGGCGGAGTGGTTATCTATTAGCAAAAATGTTTATTTCTGTACAACGGAGCGGGAGTGACTTTCTTTTTCAATAAAGAGGTCCAGTTGCCCGAGGGACATCTTCGCATCTCCAGTGAAACCGTGTAGTGGTTTGTTGCAGGGAGACACGTCCTTCATCGACAGCTTCATTCTTTCAAAAGCATGCTTGAATAGGATATTTACTGAGCTTCCAGTGTCTACTAGAATTCGAAAAACTTCGGCTGGACCAAACCAGGCAGAGATGACCATAGGATCCATGTGAGGGTGCTGCCTTCCCTCTAGGTCATGCCTATTGAATGTAATGTCATCATTCTCTTTTCTCTTCGGGTGGCATTCTTCCATAACAGAATTAACGCAGCCTTCATTGTTTCTAAGTGATTTTCCGTATCTTTCCATCTCTGTCTAGTTCCTATTGGCGATGTGTGGCCCTCCCGATATGGTATGGACCACTATCTTCTCTTGACTGGAGCCGCTGGTGTTGCGATTTCCCCCTCCTGTTTCTGGGAGGGGTAGCCTTGGGTTCTCATTGGCAGGAGTTGGGGTCCTGTTTTGTCCTTTTACATAGTGTTCCAGTCTCTTCCTTCTGATGTGTTCTTCAATTAAGTCCCAGAGATGATGACATTCATTGGTATTATGCCCATGAGATTCGTGGAAGCGGCAGAACTTTCCAGACTTAATTGCATTATCTGATTCCTTCTTGTACGGGGGCATTTGTATTTAACTTCGTCTTGGGTGGCCAGGAAGATGTTTTCGATTGTTTCATTCAAAGGAGTGTAAGTGTCAAATCTCGGTCCTGGCCGATATTGATGTTTTTCTCCCTTCTTGCCCCCAACATTGTCTCTAGAGTCACTCCTTCGAACGTCCTTTGCTACACCGGGTGTGTCACCATGAGCTGCCTTGGTTTGTTGCCCTGTCTGTCCTTCAGTGGCAGCATCTTCAAGTCTCATATATCTTCCGGCTTCATGGAAGAAATCGGGTAAGGTAGCTGGTTTTTATTTCGTTAATCTTCTAGCAAACTTAGTGTCCGGATGCACACCACTACAGAGGGCCATTAAGATGAGTTTCTCATCGGCATCTTGGACTCCGGCCTCTGCAGCATTGAATCAGGTTAGATATTGTTGCACTGTCTCTCGGGCTTCTGTTTGATATTAGATAGCGAATAAGCGTCCTTGGGTTGTTCCACATGAATGCAGAACTGGCTGATGAACTTTTCCTTCAACATTTCCCATGAGCCGATGAATCCTTGGGGTAGATGGCAGAACCAGGAGGTAGCTAGATCTGCCAAGAATAGCAGAAAGCATTTGCACAATACTCCCTCTGTGGCTCCGCTCATGAGCATATGCTGTGTGTATCTCTGCAAGTGTAAAACGGGGTCAGAGATTCCCTTGTAAGGTTCCATTGTTGGCATTTTCCATTCTCGGAGGGTGATGGCAATTTCAATATTGTGGGTGAAAGGGCTGGTTACCCTGGCGCCTATCCCTCGATCTCTTTGATCCTGTTGGACGCACTCTCTGAACAATCGCGCCATCCTTTCATCAGAATTTGAAGAAGATAGAAATGAGCTTGGTTCTTCTCTGCGGGATTGATTCCGTCCAGATGATTTGAAGGGGTGGTATTGTCTATCACTCCTAATATTTTCCAGTGGCAGTCCCTGGTCTTCTGGGAGCATGCTAGGGCAAGCTACAGTTGGCCTCTGCCTTGATCTTCCTCTGCTGGCTTCTATTCCGAGCACTTCCTCGGGTCCAACTTCGGGCTGGACTCTAGCTCGGCCCCGTTCATTGGTTTTTCCATGGCTAGGTAACATGACAGGCTCAGCTACGGCCGACCCTCGCCTGGTACCTCCCCCGCTAGGTTCGGTTCCAAGCATTTCCTCGGGTTGGAGTTCGGGCTCGGCACCTACCATTGTTGTTTCTGTTGTTAGCTTCTTCGAAGAAGAAAGATCTTTGTCGCCTTCGAGATCCTCCAGACTAGGACTTACCCCATGATTCAGTGTTGCAGTTGGATTCTTCAGCATCCCTTAAGCGTGACATGAGTCGGTTCACCAAGGCTTCTTGTTGGGATGTGAAGCGGTCAGTCACTTCAGCCACAACCCGGTCTAGATCTACCCTAGTAATTGCTGTCAGCTGTTCCGTGGCAGGGGCTGTCGGATTTGCTTGATTTCCATTTCGTACTGCTATTGGAACGGGGCGGTTCTCTTGATCTGCGATCACTGGATATGGAACGCTGCTAGTTGCGATGTACTTTCCTTTGCTAACATCTTTCTTCTGCCAGGGAGGCATGTCTTCCAAGCAATGAGCGATGCTGTCGGGAAGAAGGTTAAGTGGGAGAAGCTGAAGCTTCTACCTCGAGTTCTCAGTGAAAGCACCAAAAATGTTTGCATAAAAAAAGGGCAAACACCTCCAAGTCGTATGATTTAGTCGATTTTATGTTGTTCTTAGTGATTTGGGTGATTTATGCAAATATGTAAAAAGAAGGGACTGAATTGTAAACGGCACAGATTTATAGTGGTTCGGCCAGAATGTGCCTACGTCCACTTCATATGTTATTCTCTTCACTGCTCAGATTACAAGTACAAAGCTTTGATTTCAAGTTTATGAAAGTTGTTTGAAAGTTCTTTCCATGCTTGAGCTCTCAAACTTGTCTGTCATTGTTGTACCCCTACCCCTCTATTTATAGAGTGAGGCTGGGGGTAGGGGTCTTGGATGTATATAGCTGCTGGTGGGCCTGGGCTGACGTAATCTGGCCTGGCAATTTTGGTTCGGTGGTGCTTTGGTTCGGTAGTTGGTGGAGCGTTGATTGGACTGGTGGTAGGTGGGTTGAGTTCCGGTCCGGTAGTCTTGGTTCGTTGGTGCCTCCCTTATCTTGGTTCGGTGGTGCCTTCTTTGCCTTGATTCGGTAGCATTGGAACGGTGGTGGTTGGAGTGGTTTTGGTTCGGTAGTTCTTTGGAGTGGTTTTGGTTCGGTGGTTCTTTGGTCTGGTGGCTCCGGTTCGGTGGTTCTTTGGTCTGGTGGCTCCGGTTCGGTGGTGGGTGGGTTGGTCGGTAGCATTCGCTTTGGTTCGAGTTGGTTCGGTCTTCTGGGTGAGAACACGCCCAACATCAAATAAACAGGTTTATACCAAAATCAGAAACCATATGTTCATAAAACTAAAATAGGGATGTAGAAATTATTATTCACCTTAGATTCGATAAGGAAATTGAAGTTTGGTTGAGATGGATTCCTTCTAACTTGAATCCTAAGCTTTGATTTCTCTTCCCTTCCTCTTAATGGCTTGCCTTGCTTCCTTCTCTAGTTATAATTTTTTGTTTTAAGTAAAATGAACGAGTATAACCTAATGAGAGATTTATAAGGGTTGGAAGTATGGTTATTTTCCCTAATGCCCTTTTATTTAATATCCTAACCATTTATATAAGTTCATTAGATTTTTAAATAAGCACGACCACCTAGTTTGTTAATCAACCACAGTCTCTTTATCCACATTATTCTATTTAATTTATTCTAATTAATTCTCTTGAATAATGTAACTAAAATTAAGGGTGCTACAATCAATGCCCATGCATTCCTGCTTTTTTGAGGGGTAACTGCTCCACGTCTTAAAGGTTACATAGCGCATCTTGCAAGGATTCAAACTTGTGACCTCAAGGAACTTTGTTCCATGATCGCTACGCAACCATGTAATTTCCTTCTATCCCTTTTTATTCTAAAATAATAACATATATAAATGTATATACAAGATTTAACAAATAAAATATACAACCACATACTTTGCACTTATGTATATTAAAATGAATTTATTCAAAGTTTCTTTCTAACATTTCCAATTTTCAAGATTAAAATGAGGAAATTTTTATTTTGATTCATTGGCCAAATCATATGTCCAGTCATATATATATATATATATATATATATATCTGTGTGTGTGTGTGTGTGTGTGTGTGTGTGTGTGTATGTGTGTGTACACAAAAGAAATTTTTATTCACACATATATACATAATTACATATTCATATCTCATGTTAACAAGACATATATTGAGGATTCTTCTGAACTATTTAAACATAAAGCATATGAAGATCAAGTATACAATTATATAAATTTGTAAATATGGATTATACCGTGCAATTACCTTAGAACACACCTTGAATATTCAATCTTAATAACTCTGCTTTGAATCTCTATTCAACACTTCCAAAGGGCGCAACACGGTTGAGAAAACAACACATTGTTCTTTAGGTTTTAATCGTATTTGTGGTTATTACTGCTTAATCAATAGAGAAAGAAGGGGGATTTTCGATCAAAAAACATAGGAGAGATGGAGGCTAGAACCCTCAAAGAGAATCAAAGAAAAGAGTGGCTAAAAGTATTTAAATAGCATAGGAAATAAGGGGTTTAAAGATGGAAGTTTATCTTTTCTTTCCTTTGCCGTTTCACACCCTTTTGGAATCAAATTTCGAGTCCTTACTCTCCATGTAATGGCCAGTCGCACATAAGCCCTTATATTAGCCTTACTTTACTTCAAGCTGGATTAGATAGTTTACATTTAAATCAAATTTAAATGTATAGCGATATATTGATAAGTACGTATACAATTTTCGTATATGCACTATTTTTAATAATATTTAACATAAATAAAATAAAATTTAGTAGTTCAATATTCCATAAAATATTAACTAATTTAATTAATTATAAAATTTATAATTTAATTAAATTATGTGGTAGACGAAGGATTCAATATTGCGGTTGTTTCGACTCTTTAGGTGCAAATTCCACCAGCAAATAATATCAAACAATTCAAATATCAAAGTTCACACTTCACCTTAGTTAGTTGTGTGGGAAGATATATCGGTTACAAATTCCGATAAAAAATTTACAAATTTAAGCATTACCCGATAGTGACAATTATCTACATCTTTGTCAAAATTATATCACATTAGGATTTATGGAATCTGATAATAGTCAAAATTCCAGTATCGTCCACATTCAACTTTGTAATCCAAATATAAAGTTCTTGGTTCAAAAATAATAATTAGTATTAACAAAACTACTCCAAAAACAAACTTTGACTTTAGTTGACCTATGATACTAACCTTATATAACTAGAATATGAATTCCCACTCGAGTAGTGTTTCACTTTCAATGCTTCTACCCAACCCAACTATAGTCGTTCGATAGACCCCGTGCCATATTTTAACTATAATCAAAGCAGAATTTCTACATTGAAGCTTAATAGTTTTCACAAGTCAAGGGAAATATGCTCTGTTTGATCATAGTTATATTAACCAATAGTAAACTATCAGGTGATTCATTCCATTGTTATCCAATAAATATAGTAGTAATCCTCTGGTGCCTCCACTAGCCATAAGTAATACACTGTCCAATATTTAGAGAGTGTGACGTACTTTAATCTCAATGGATGTATCGATATCTACTATCAATACATCTTAACTAGGAATATTTAATATGGTGTGATTATTATATGCAATAAATTTCTTATGATTACAATGCATTGTAATTACTATTACAACACACCATTTATGAATTTTCTGTTAAATATACTTAATTATAATCAATTATTTATAACACATTATGACATCGTAGCAGAAACAAAACACCTTTTATTTCAAACAAGATTGGTTATTGAGTTAGATATATGTAACAACTGTATAATTTCCCCTGGGGCATACCCATAACTCTATTAACTACATTGTACTACTTATAGTAGTAAAATTATATTTTACCAAAAAGACGTAAGCAGCCAAAATGTCACATCGTTGGCAATGTTGACGTATGAACGTTAATATTCGAATCGTGCAATATTAATCCCTAACTTAAATTATACTTTAAGTCGCACAAACGTAATGATGAATACTAAGAAAAACCTTATAATTTAATTAATTTATAATTATTGTAAATTAATTAAATTGACTAATATTTATGAAATATAAATTATTAAATTTTATTTCATATTTTTGAAGACCCTTAGTATTTAATAAAGTATATGCATAAAAGTCATGTACGAGCTTATCCATATCGATATCGAAAGAATATTTATATTTAAATTGATTAATTGCTAAGTGGTTTTAGGATATATTTTGGGCATGCATTGCCTTGATTATGGTTGGTCAAAGAGGGAAGGGGAGGAGAGAATTCAAATGTGATTTGAAAATTCAAAGGAGCAATAAAAGGAATGAAATGAATCTCGATCACTTTCACTTATTTATGACTCGCTTAAAACGCATTTATGAAATGATTATTGCCATTTTCTATTCATTCTATTTGCTGTTGAAATTATGAAGAGAGGGTGATGATTTGATGAGATTTAATGGGGAATTTAAGAGAGAATTTTTTAAAGAAGGAAATTAAAAGGTTTCAACGTTTCCTTTAAAACAATTCATTCCATTCATTTATTTAGTGTACAAATAATTCATTTTCTTCCGCTCTCCTCTCACTCTCGTATCATGGCCTTACAAACATGAATATTTTCCAAAAATAAAATGAAATAAACAGCTTTGGTGCTTTAGATCATAGTAATTTCTAAAGATGATTCAATCGAATATATGAGTTTTCATACATTCAAGGAGTGATTTAATGGCTACATCATAAGGTATTATTCACTCTCCATTTACGTGCATATTACATCATGTTAGAATTTCTTTGATCCTCTATCTACACATATTTTTATGATTATATGTTACAACATATTAATATTTTTTAGATCAATATCAATATAATGAAGTAACATAAGCATATGTTGTCTAATCCTTTAATTGTTGTTTTTTTGGAAAGTTAAGTTAAAAAAAGGTGTTTTTATGTTGAAAACTAATTTTAATCAACTAGAATAATTTTATAATATATTTTTCAAACTAATATTAGTGAACTACATCTATTAAAAACTAGAGTTGTTCTATAAAATAGAATGTAAAGTTTCTTATATGCATTTGTTATTTTGAATGCCAAATACTTTGGTTATTTCATATATATGTTCATTTATATTGTTTCCATTCAAAACTAATAAAAAGACCTTTTGTGTAAACTATAGATCTGATGTTGATTTCCTTCATGATTCAAAATCAGGTTTCAAATTGTTAACTCTGAATTGTAAAGATTATACAATTGTAAGCTTAATACACACACACACACACACATTATTTTGAATTCAATATAGTTTGTTATCATCTATATATACATGTATGTATGTACAATTATATATTATTTCAATTCAAAGTTTAAAAAGGACTTTTATTTACAATTATAGATATAATATGGAACTCCTTCTTAACTCAAAGGTTGTTTTCAAATTGTTAACGTTTTATTTCAAGACATATAAAATAGTCAAAATCAATTTCGACATATACAAGTGCGTGTGTGTGTATATATATATGTGTGTGTGTGTGTATGCATGTATGTATTATGTATGTACATGTATATAAAAATCATTATTTTATATAATTGAAAAAATCATGGACAACGTACGCATACATAAAGAGGCATATATGTCCATTGTGGTTTAAATCCTAGCACCTACAAACATATACATTAACTATGTACATTTTGTTGTGTTGCGCTTACACATTTGCACTGGAGTATATTTGGATATACTCACTATGTACGCTAATTATAAATTTGATTATATATGCCATTTAATAATTCATTCAACTTAATTAATGCAAGAGAAATTAAGTGATTCTCTCTTAAGTAAAACAAAAAAAATTTCTTTTAATTAAATTTAAGAACTTCTGTAATTTAAATTAAACAAGTGAATGTTACATACACATACGCATAATATATTTGATATACTCTGTTTTACATAAATCTAATATCGATTAAAATATAAATAATTAAAACTTATTTTAAACAAAATTAAATAAAGTAAGATTTTATTTGAAATTATATTAGATTTGATCTAGTAAACCCTTTAGACTTTACAGGCCCAATAGATTCAAAATAAGATTTTTCTTTTAAAAGTCTACTCATTTTGCCTGCTTCCAGCTGGCGTAGTTTCTACACCAAGCAGTTACATACTGATAGTGTAACCACCAAGCATTTTGAACCGTTCAAATCGATAATCATGCACTCACGCCAGATTTGAATTGCTTAAAATCATAGATTGTTAATTTATGTTTGGCAAAACTTAGCATATACAGTAAATAAATCGGTCACAGAATCATAGACACAGATTAGTATAACAATAAGCAGCGGAATAGATAAATAGTAGTTCATGAAGCTATTATATAAACATCAGAGTCTAAACAAGATACAATTGATATCATGATACATATAATAGTCTCAAATACAAAAATAACTGACAAGATTGAACAGAAATAGCTGAAAATAATTGGAAAGCTGATTAGGAAATAGATAGATCTCCAAGGAAAAGTAAAAGCTCTGAAGCTGAGTATAAAATGTTATGACACTCAGTCTGACCTGAACACAAAGCAAAACACAAAATGCTCGAGTCAGGATTAACATTCTTATACTAGTAAATCAACTCAGGTGGAAAGTCCAAGTAAAATAAAATATAACTTAAAGGATGTTTGGGATTTCCATCCTTTAAGGATCCATGGAATTATCTACCATGTAGTAATATACATTATTATAACACGTCTATCAGTAAAGTAAACTATTAAAATAGCGTTAAGGCATTACTCGTATCCCCTTCAACACATTTTGCATATTCTTATAGTTTATACAGTACCGTAAGCTCCACCAAACCGGCGGTTTACCTAGAGGACCCTCCATAGGTACGGTACAAAACAAACTTTTAGAGTGTGTGATAAGGCATATGACAAGGCACATGAGGCAATGCCTAGGGTAAGATTCTACTATTTTGCGGATCCGGACTGGTGGTAACACATGGCAACTACTACCGCCCCCCTCGAGACACACTGCCAAATCAATGGTGCATCCAATCAAATCACAAAGTAATAGAATGGTATCGAAGGAATGTGCCTAATCGGAGGTGCGACCTCACTTGGCCTGGCGTCGCTCCTGTTTTAGCCAAATCAAGCTGACTCGTGGGAGTTAGGGCTGCGTTCATACGTCATATAACATCGCCAAACCATCCTAATTCTTTTTGGAATCTCCACCACATACACAGTTGTTAAAGTAGTTTTCGATATTGGTAGAGAGAATGACAATATCCGATCCTAGTCTCACACCATGGTCATTTTATAAATCACTTTTATAATCATTTCAAACAGTTCATATTTCATATCAAATTATCATATTCATTTCAAAAAACTTATCTCTTTCAAAATCAGATATACTTTGGAAATCATACCACTTACGAAATCAAATTTACTTTATATTATCATTCACTTTAAATTATAAATCACTTCCAGAATCATAACCGTAAAATAGGTTAAACCATTATATCAAAGTATTCACATTTAAATCCATTAAACCTAGATTATAACAATTCCAACTTAAACTGTTAAAATTTTGAAAACAGATTTTATATATTGAAATAGTTATAAATTAAAAATAGTTTAGTTGTTTAAAAATAGGTTATACACTAAAATAATTTATATATTAAAATAGTTTGTATGTATTAATAATACTTTATATAATAAAGATAGTTTCCTCCAATTTCATAAATCGATTCAAATCAACAAAAATTCCAAAATAAAATTTAAATTAATCCCAGTTCAGCAATTTCAATTTAAAAGGTTAAATATTCAATTCAAATTCTCAATAAACCATTTCAATTTATATTGATTTCTAATCCAGATTTGAACTATCTCTTCAATTCCAATAAGATTCAAAGTTTAATTATTCAAACATCTATAATATAAGTTTTACTTATATTTCAACAATTAATTTAAATTTTATTGAAATTGGAAATATTCATTTAATCATTTTAATATATGTAAAAAAATTCAAATTACAAATTTGAATCAAAATTAAGTATATTTTAATTCTAAAATTATTGGCATAATCCCTTTCATAATCATTTGAATAAAAGCTCAAAACTAAATATTCAATTAGTCGCTTTTAATCAAAATCAAGCTATAACATCATATCTATAAAAATCTCAAATCAATAAGTTTCAAATCATTTTTTATATTAAAATACAATTATTAAACAAATACAATTTCAAATCAATTTCAATTTATCTTCCCAACCTTAGTTTATAGAAGTTATTATAAAATATATTTTAAAATATAATTTTAAATAAATACTTGAACATAATATATATTAATTAAATTTTATTAAATTAAATCTTATTATATATATTTTTACAGTAATAAAGTTGTAAGAAAAATCTTAAAAATTATATTTTCAAAACTAACAAATTTAAATTTCCATATATATAATTTTAAAAATCTAAATTTATACATATATAAAAATAAAATTTGTATATTATATTTAAAATCAATATTTATTAAAACCCAGATATTTCCTTTCAAAACATTGGAAAACATTTTCAAAATACAGACCAACGGTATTCGTATATAATTTTCTATCCTATGGTCAAGTGATACAGATATTTAACATTTCAATCATAAAAGAAAATTAATATTTACGGGTATATATCATTTCAACCCGTAATCCCAAAATTTCAAAATCAATGAAAATCGCTTGGGTTTATCATTTCAACCTATAACGATTTTCTCCTAATCTATTATATCATTCGGGTATGTATCATTTCAACCCATTGAGAATTCTAAATTATCATGGAACTTGCAAAGTGAGAATAAATGCGATAATAATAATAATATATCAACAACAAACATATATCATCAGTAAAAAATTAAAATATAATATATACAACTGGTTATAGTGTCATATATTATAGGTAAACAATTGTAGATAATGGTATATCATGTTTAAAAATTAAATAACTTAGTAATTCAAATTTGACAACATATTTCAATAATCATTTCATGTGAATTAAATCTACTAAATATAAGAATGTTAATCGTGGGTGATTGCTCACCTTTCGAGATTGGACAAACAAGGAGATGACACAGACACATACACGGATATGGACACGAGCTAGCGAGATAGCGATGAGCTAGGAATTTCTACGACCAATTCGATATTGAGAAAGTAAGTCAAATGGACTAGAGATCAATGAAACAATATATATATATTATATTTAAAACTAATATTATATCCTTAAAATTCATGTAAAAATCAAAAAATCTTCATATACCTATATTTTAAAACCAATTCATATACTTAGTCTTCTTCAACGCGCCAGGCAACTTCAAACTTGCACATCTCAAAGCACGCATTAGCTCTTTGATGACCGCACCACCACCAGTCGCCTAGAGGTTGATCAAAGGCCTTCTTTCCATGCGTCTCCATGCCATGCACCACCGCACCAAACCACACGACACTCGGCAACACAATGCTCAATAAATCCACAAATGAATGCATGCCCTTTGCACTAAATTTGCCGTCGATCTGCTTCGCTTTAGACAATCTTGGTCGTTGGATTTATAGATCTCTCCACTCTCTACAATATTGATAATTTTCCATTGCTTATGGATTTAGAGATAAATCGAGGAGAAAGAGGAGAAGTTTCGACCATTGGAGATATGGGAGGCGCGGTTGCAATAAATGGCTAGGTCTTACTTTACAATGCATATATAAGCGTGCAAACCTATTATTTTCAACTTTTTTCAGACGAACTCCAAATGAAGCATGCCGCCTGGCGTTTAAATATTTTACCCCTATTCGTACACAATGGAACTTATTTCGGCGCATAATTCGATCGTATGTGAAAGATAGCTTTTTGGTTCGAAATAAAATATCGAATTTTCGATATAGAATTCAATGTGTTTCTATCTCGTATGACCAAACGGTAACTCCAAATGCTACGAAATTTGAAATCCGATAATAATACACTATTATGAATGTAATGAAACTAGTTTTTTCGAAATCCAAGACTGTGTCCCGAATCGCTATTTTTTAATGTCTCGATTATAATATAAAATTTCCAATTTCTAATTATTCACTTCTAAATCGAATTTTAACTGTTAACAATCTTCACTTTTGTTTAAATAAAATCTTCATCAACTTTTGATATCATTTTCAATCATATTAAATCTCGAGTTCAATTATTCAAATAATTGCAATATTAAATTTAAAAATTTAATTATCCAGTATTCATAAATTTCAATATTAGATTTTAAATGAATTTTACTTATCAATCAATTACTTTATTTATATCTAATGAGTTCGGCATTTATTATTTAATCCAACTACTGATTGTAAACACATTCACTACATAGCATTGCTTTTCAATACTCGTTATTACTTCAATCTTCGAAATTAGTTTATTTCAAAATTTTATTCGAGTCCACATCAAATAATTTGCATTCAAAATCACTAATTTTTTTATTTTAAACTATATTTTTATTTGATTATTACATCAAATTTAATAATTTAAATAGCCAAGAATACGGGCCGTTACAATCTTCCGCACTCAAAAATTTTCGTCCCGAAAAGGCATTAAGTAAAGAAATTAACCTATAATATATTTCAAAAAATAATCAACTTAGAAAACATAAAACCCATTAGAAACTTCTATTACGTTTCTACTACCCTACTCCGATCAACTTATGGAAAATACAAGTTAGTTTTCAAAACAAGGTGTTTGTTTCAAAATTGGGCACAACACTCTTCGGGAGTCGTTGAAGAGATAATAGTCAAGAGTGTAAGTTCAAAACAGATATTATCTAACAAAAACTCCAATCAACGGTAAAGTAAATGCGTAGACAAGCAATTTATAGTGGTTCGGCGTGTTGCCTACATCCACTGTGAAGTGTTCTGATGTTTTATTGATTCTCCTTCAATGATTACAAGTTGTTGCAGCAATCAACAGCAAATTACAACTGGAAATTCGAAATCAACAATGAAATTATGATGTAGGATGATATTGATCTTGATCCGGCAGAGTCTGGGCGCTTGAGAGTCGAAAGATCTTTTTCTGCTGGCTCTGGGGCTGTATTTATAGGTGTAGGCTGCTGATATTTCGCTGAAAACTCGGGAGACCACTTCTGGCACGTGAGGGGGCCCACATTCCTGGTCTTAGGAAGTTTGGGCTCACTTTGGCATCGGTTCGAACTCCATTCGAATCGATCAAGAATTCATCCAATCGAGGTGAAATTTGGCGTGGACACTCTTCGACATGAATGCAAGCTTTGGAGAAAATTTCATGGCATTTGGATCAGTGGATTGAGAAATATAATGGGTTCAAAATGGGGTTCGCTGCGTGGCTGTTTGGTTCGAAACCATCCATTCGAATCGATGGTTTCGAAACCATGGTGGCGTGTGGCTTCGTGTTGACGTGGAGCGCACAATTCGCCTCGATCCGGGTTTCGCTCCGAGTTGAATGCTTCGACTCCATATACTTTGGCGCACTCGAACCGATGAAAGACACGTCACCTTGGCCAGTTGACCCAGTGGGTTCGAATGAAGCTTCACAGGTGGGTTCGAACAAGGCCTCTGTGATGGGTTTGAACAAGGTTTCATGGATGGGTTCGAGTGAGGCTTCTGTGATGGGTTCGAACAAGGCTTCTGTGATGGGTTCGAACAACCGAAGCTTAGTGGATTCGAACAAGGATTATTTGGATGGGTTCGAATGAGGCTTTGTTAATGGATTCGAACAACTGATTCTCGATGGATTCGAAGGCGATGGAGTCGAACCCGAGGCGCGTTGATGGGTTCGAAGTAGATGGATTTGAAGGTGATCGGTTCGAACCATTGATCAGCCATCAGTTCGAAACTTTGGTTTTCCCCTCCAAATTGAATCGATCATAACTTGAGCCTATGAACTCGGATTGACTTGAAATTTGAGATGTTTACTTCTACGGTCTTTCTTGTCGAGTCCTATCAATTGTAGCTCAATCTGGACTCGGACAAAATTCAGCGATATCATAGCAAAACGAAGCATGACCAATCTCTGATACGAACTATTCTCCGTTTTTCGATCGATCTTTTGGTATCGCGGCTTTGCCAAAAAGCGGTATAACATTTTTGCCCCCCAAAGTACGTCTTGTGGGAACATGACGTGCTTTGAATAGCCACAACTTCTCTATGAACAATCATTGCTCTCTTTTTGTTGAGACTCGTACTTTGTATTGCTGCAACCTTGCGTTGATATGCTTGATCGTTGTATAATAGCGCTTAGCCGTTGGCTGTTGCATTTGTAACAAGATAAGTGTTTGATCCCTGCAAATGCTTAAAATCGAATGTTAGTTCGATATATATGCACATATGCTAGTTTGATCTTTGTTAACGTCGTGCGTCTACAAGTCGTTGTTAGTTTTGTTTGCTATTGAATTTCGTATCGATTCTCTGCTGAACCGATTTTGAAATTTATGTTGAGACAACGCTCGATGGTTGTTTTGAAAAGCCCCTTCGTATCGATCCTCTCCTGAACTGATGTAGAAGGTTGAAGAAAACGACTCTGCGTTGCGTGAATGTAATATTTCGAACCGATGGGTTGTAGTAT
Source organism: Allium cepa (assembly GCA_030765085.1). Classification (NCBI taxonomy): domain Eukaryota; kingdom Viridiplantae; phylum Streptophyta; class Magnoliopsida; order Asparagales; family Amaryllidaceae; genus Allium; species Allium cepa. The sequence goes on along the minus strand of CM060932.1, from coordinate 680,657,859 downwards.
TGATGGGTTCGAAACCTACATTCGTATGGATGGAGTATACTCGTGTTGCGATGGGTTCGAAACTGACATTCAAACCGATGTGAAAGGATGGATTCAAACTAGTAGTTCGTTTTGGTAGGTTGGAAATGGAGTCGCAATCAAGGGCTTCGAAATGATGTGCCCACTGCGCGTTTTGCATCGATGCAACTTATTTTCCTACTGCGTACTTCGTATCGATGAAATATGATGTTAACTCCGAATCCATAAGGCGTTAGTTGAATGGTTTCGAATGGATGGTTTCGAAGCGATCCACGTTCTCACTGGTTGCAACCGGTCAAGTCTACCGGAAGAGGAATCGTCTCGGTCAAAATCCAAACTCCATATAAATAGCAGTGGGCCTGCCACTTTTTCACTTTTCACTTTTTACTCTCGCCTTGATTTTTCTGTGCTTCGCATCGTTTCGAAGCTTCAAAGGAGAAAACACCATGTCGCGTTATCGAACCAATCCAGATCCAAGACCTTAACTCCTCGAATCCATCATTTAAACTAGGTAATTAGCCTCGAATCCAAATGGCAAAGTTACTTCGAACCTATCTCATCTTCATCGATTTCTCACTTCAATGATTGGCAAAACCAGATCTGGTTTGGGAGGGCTTCGAACCGATGCGTGGATTCGAGTTCGAATTGATGATGGCGGCATTATTTTTCTTGGATTTCGTATCGATCTCTTGGATGACCTTATGGGGGTGACACAGTTCACACCGATTGATGGATTCGATGGGTTCACTCGAACCGATGGATTCGAAACCATCGGCTATCGGTTCGAAGTTCGCAACTTTATATCGATTACGAAGAGGATCGATTCGAATGATATCGATGTTAAGTTGGGGGTTTCTGATCGGTACGAACTAGCCAAACAAGGATCGATTCGAAGTCATCCATTTTTGATCGATTCGAACTCGTCACCTGATCATCGTTTCGGAGCGCGCTTTCCAGTCATCGATTTAAAGTGATGTTAGGTTGGTTTCAAACGAGGTCCCAGTGATCGGTTCGAACCCTCTATGATGGATTCCAAAGTTTGACATTTTCTGAGCATAATTCCGACGAGCTTCATCCTTGCATATTTGGACATATTAAACTGCATAATTGACCACCTTTCGAAGCTCGTCGATGGAACAATAACGACTTCTATTCAAATCAAATTTCCACCATACAAACGGTTCAACGATGACGGTCAGCGATGACGGTCATTATAACTGGACTCCGTAGCTTTGTCGTTTGCATATTTTCTTTAACTCTGCGATATTTATTCAAGCAATGCATGGCACTGCACAACATACATTCATACACTTTACACTGGGGAACGCACGGGACCTTTGTCGTCTAACGATGGTTTCTCATGAGTTAGCTAGTTATGGAACCTTCAAGTTCGCAACAGCAGGAGGTTCAAAGCACAACTGCTCCGAGACTAGAGGTTCCAGATATTGAACCTGAGATCATTGGTCCGGCCCCGGACGAACTTCCCAATGCGTCCTTCATTGCTAATCCGTCAGATTCCGTTCAATCGAATATTTCTGAAGACATGTTAGGGAGAATATGCTTGAGGCACGGTCTATCACTGGATGACGTGTTATTGCCAGGGCCGAATGATAGACCACACAACCCGCCGGAGGGATATACAGCATTCAACCGCCACGCATGCGCGGCCGGGACACCTCGTCCGTTCAACGAGTATATAAGGGAAGTGTTGTCTTTTTTGAGGATCGCTCCGTCTCAACTACACCCAAACGGATATGCGTCCGTGAACAGTTTATTCATCGTCTTCATGGAGTACCTTCATAGACCGCCGATCCCGACCGAGATCAGATATTTATTTAACTTCAAAACTCGAGGTGATTATCCTTTCTTCACATTTCTGGAAGCGGTGAGGAACTGTCAAGTGGTCACTGGGTCTTGGACCAGGTTGAGTTACTATAGGACGGAATGGTTCTATGTCAGGTGTCCTCCGGGGTTTGCCCGGCGATGGTTATTCAGA